>CM060903.1:507201937-512201937 GCA_030737815.1 Allium fistulosum | reverse complement strand
CAACTCAAGGAGTACGGAACTACGGGTCGCCACACTTGGTATCAGAGCTGAAGGTTAAGCGAGAACCTTGGCTCTGGTGGGATTACTCATTAGAGATAGAGTCAGTGGTGCTCTAGAATGAGTTGAGAGTATTAATAGGTATGAGTGCGTATTTGTTAGTGAATATAAATTTTTTATATTGTGTTGACTTATCGGTTGGGTGTTTATAAATTCTGGTCGGTAAAGTCTGGATAACTATATCGATAGGGATTTCTAAACTCTTAAACTAGGCAAACCGACACAATATTGCTTTTAGAAGTGGGTAAATAAAATAGTTTTACCCGAAATATATTTTGATATTAAAGAAATAATTTTTGAAATTATTATATATATAATTGGAATGTTTGGATGATAATATTATAACCAAATGAGATTATAAAATTTAAAATGGCTTATATAACCAAGTGGAAATTTAAAATCGGATTCAAACCAGAATTTGAAAATCTAAATCCTGGAGACTTTTGAATGTTTTCCAAAGTGTTTGGAGGTAAATAATAGTAATATTATTTTGGGGATACCTTTGAAAAGAAAATTGGTTTTAAATGGATTTTGGGGGATATATAGCACTGAACTCACTACAGTCGCTGGAAAATAATCCTGGTGATGATTGCGCAGCATCATCACTATTCATTTTCGAGTTTCTAAGTGACGGATTGCTACCAGTGTTGTTTGATATGGAAATTTTGGGAAGAACAAGTTTTGTTTTGAAAAAAAAACCAGGTTTGGTTTAAATTTAACAAATATGATTTGGGATATTTGTGATTTCAAAAATGATTTGAAATAAATACCGGGTGTTTCAAAATTCTGAAATCCTTATTTAAATAAATTAGAGATCACCAGAAAATAAGTTTTAAACTTATAAATGGAAGATGATTCGGAATAAGAAATGAAGACAAGGAATTTGAGCTTGGAAATAAACTGCAATTGGTGTAAAGTTAAAGGAATAAATTTTAACTTAAGCAAAGCAATGAAATAAATAAAAAATAAGTAAGATGGTGGAAAAATTCTAAATTTTGGATTAAAGTTCTTACTTAATTAAATTCAAATGAATTGTGTGAGGTGAAGATTTACTTATGCAAGTTAAACAAAATAAATTAGTGAAAGGAAATGGTATGGATTTAAGCTAGTTAAATAAAATCTAATTGGACTTAAATTAAATTGAAATAAAATTGAATTGAAATGAAATTGAATTGAGTTGTAGATAATATTGATTGAATTAAATTCTTACCTAAATAAAATTCAAAATAATGGTATGAAGTTGAATTTAGCGTAAGATAAGGTAAATAAATAAAAATTGAATTGGGTTATAAATGATTTTGAATGGAATAAATAAAGCTTCAATGGCTTATAAAAGTTGAAATGAATTGGGTAACAATATATTTAGGCTATAAATAAATGTATAGTCTTGAATTAGAAATAAAATAGGAATATACTCGAGTATAGAATTGATGGAAGTATGAAAAAGAAGTTGTGTGACTTATAAAAAGTGAAAAGTAAAATAGAAAACCCAAAAATAAAATCGTTTGATATTTTGGTAAGGGAAATAAATTCCAGCTTGAATTATAAAATGGGATTGAACTCAAGGAAATTTAATTGAAGAAATTTTTGGAATAAAAATCAAGTATTTAATTATAGAATGAAAGTGAACTAATTAGATAATAGTTAGTTAATTGGATATAAAATGGATATAAACTGGGTTAAATAAAATGGGATTGTGGGTTAAAAATGGGTTTGAAGTTAAACTTGGGTTATAGATAAAATTTGACCTAGATGATAAGTGAATTAACATAAAATTGAAATGTTGTCGAATAAAATGGAATTGGATTAAAATAGAAATAGTTAGAGTTGCAAATAAATCCAATCTGAGTATAAATAAATTAATTATGGCCTTGGACTTTATTTTAATGAATTCGAATATGGGAATTAAAATGGATGAAGTGAATGAATTAATAAAATTTATTAGTAAATGGAAGGTGATTTGATTGAGTAAGAATCAATTTAAAAGGAAAGGAAACTGTTGCAAAGAGAAGTGAACTTAAGTTTTGGTTAGGATGGGTGCAATAAAAAACTTAAGTTAATATTGAATGGAAGCTCGGCTTAAATAAATTGGTGAAATGGTTATTTAATAATATGGAATGTTGTCGAGCTAAATAAAAAGGATTGGAAAACAATGGAAGTGGAATGGGATTAAATATGAATTGATTTGGAATCAATTTAAAATAGTTATAAACTAAAGTGGATATTCTATTAAATAAATATCGTCGAATTTGCATAGGAAAGTTTGTCTTTTAATGAAAATGAAAGAAAATAAAATCTATGAATTAATGGGGAGTGAATAAAAATTGATTTTTTTAAAATCAATTGGAAGAGTATGGCTTTGTTGGGTTTATATATTAATTGAATGTGTGTAAAGTAAGTTGTAAATCATTCGAATTGAATGAAAATGATATATGAGTTGGTTGGAAGCAATTAAGTTGTAATAGAACCTTATAAGTTGCTTATAAACATTGTTTAACCTGCATTGCTTATAAAATTCACGTGTTTAGCTATTTAATATAAATGAAATGTTAGTGAATTTGGTATATTTGGTACTTACGTGTTTAAACTGAGTAAGTACAGGTACATGGAGACCGTTGGCTAGACTTTGCTTGCGCTAATTGCTAAATTAAATAAGCCGCTTGCTTAAAATGCTAAAATAAGGTACGTTTTCGAATTAAATACTGCGAAATATAACATTATTGTAATATTTTTGTTTATCCGACTGTGTGGGTCAATGTACATATATTTATCTCTGTTGTCAAATTGCAAAAGCTCCTCGGTACAAGGAAGATTCTGCGAAAAATTTTCGAGTTAGAAATTTTTTGAATTTTTTTTGTTAAAGACGAATTGATTTCAAATTGAAATTGAAATAAAAGATTCTGAAATTTCAATTGGAAACTAAATAGTTTGGATGAAACTAAGGAGTTTAGAAAGGGAGGGATATCGAGTTTTCACTAAGTGGGTTTTAATAAGTTATTGGGTTTGGAGCATTCTTCTGCCTTAGCAATTTCGGGGACGAAATTCTTTTAAGGGTGGAGGAATGTAACGACCCGGATTTTTTTCATCGTTTGATTTAGTATATTTAAATGGGTTTAAATATTGAATTTGATTTATAAATCGATTTGAATATGAAATTGGGTTATCTATGGAACAAATCCAGAATTTAAATATAGCAATTTATTGAATAATTTAATTATTAAGGTTATAATTGAATATTGGTTAAAATAGTGAATCTAGAGTTTTAAGCTTGATAAAAATAATTTAAAGGCTTGTAAAATTTATATTAATAATACTGAAGATAATAAAAGTGTTAAAATTGAATTTAATAGTGATTTGTTCAGTTTTAAAATATATCGTTTCAATTGACATATAAAATAGCCTTCCGAGGCACAGTCTCGGAATTCGACGAAACTAGTTTCATTGGACCCGTAATATTGAATTATTATCGGATTTCAAATTTTGTAGCTTTTGGAGTTATCGTGTGGTTGAACGGTATGTAAACGCGTTGAAATTTATATCGAAATTAATTTAAATAGTCGATCCAAAAAGCTATCTTCTCCATACGATCGAATTAGGACTCGAAACCTTTTCCACTGCGTTCGGAATAGGGGTATAACATTATAAATGCCTAGCGGCACGCCTCGATAGGAGGATGAAATTTTAAGTTGCAAATTCGAGACGATTTGAAATTTAAATATATATATATATACATACATATATATATATATATTACTGATTGACATATATATTCAAATCAGAACTTTATCCTTTCACTTCAGGTCACTGTAGCAAGATAATTTGAACACGCATTCCCTCCTTTATATAATGTCTTCGTTCACTTCATTTTTACTAGCTTAAAAAAAATAGTTTAAAACCGAACAGTTAAACAGAACAAGGCAGATCTATTCGATTTCATTTCTTCCCTCATTCTTTTTCCTCTGGTCGATTTTCCCCTTCTCACTGAAAAAGAAAAAAAGTTCGAATTTATGGCCTCGTTCAAAATAAAAATAAAAATAAAGCAGCGAACAAAAGTTTCTTCGTCCAGATTTCGCGAGTTTGATATTGTAAGGCTCGTGAATTTTCGCTGTAGCGCTGGAAGGGGGCACGAGTTTAGCGGCGTATGCTTGGAGAGTCAAGGAGGGTAGGCGTTCGATGGAGGGGACTCGTGATGGTTGGCAGTAGTGTGGAGGTACGTCATTCGTTGGGTTTGATGGGGAGGTGGAGTCTGCATCCTGGAGTCGCGATTGGAGCCGGCGTGGAGTTGGACGGTGGGTGGTCGAGCGACATGATGGGATGGATCTTTTGCGGCGGTCTCTAGTAGGGTTCGTCGATGGAGGTTGAAGCTTGCTTGTTCGAATTCATGTGAGGCCGTGAGGGTGGTCTCGGGCCTGGGTTCGCGAGTTGCAATGAGGTATATACGAATTTTTTTCTTCTTCAATTTATACATATATATACAGAAGAAAATATACAGTGAGGTATAGATATGCAGATTATTTTCGATTTATATATATATGTACAGAAAATAGAAAAAGAAAATATTTTACAGTAAGATATATAAATTTATTCTATTTTAACTTAATATATATATAGGTTTGAAAGGAAATTTATTTTAGAGTTTAATGTGTATATATATATACAGATAGACAGAAGATATATATATATATAAGATTTTGGGAAAATATAGGAATTTTAAAATGTTGTAGAGTTTATATAAAAAATTAGATTTTTGGAATGTATATAGGTTATTTTTTAGTATATGTAGTTTCAAAGAAAAAATAAAATAAATATACATATATACATATTTTCACTTACTAGTTTAATTTTAAAATAATGTTTATGGAGATTAATTTGTTTAATAAACTTATTTAACTATTTTAGTCGCTAAAAATAGTTTATTAAAATAAAATTCGTTTAAAACTAAATTATCAGATTAAATAAAATTATTAAATGGTAATTGATTTTTTCGATTGTTTCAAATATTAATAAATCATATAATGCTTATACAAGGTCAAAACCGTGAAATCAAGTCGAGATTGAAGTGGACTGCAAATAAAATAAAGGTGAGATTTTCTCACTCATTTGGATTTCCTTGTTTAAAAATTAAATGTTAAATTTAAATTATTGGATGCCTGGCTTGATTGATAAATTTATAATTTAACTGTTGGATGATATTATATATATAGTAGTATATATATATTGGAGTGATTGATATTCCCGCATTATATAGCGGATGAGACCCAATGCGCCCCGCATAATAGTGGATGACCCTATATACCGTGATATCCCCCTCGAAGTGCGATTGGTATTTTATTTGTTGACTAACATCTTTGGATGCAGGGAAAAACAGGTTGGAGGGATCCAACTGGATTCCTCAAAGATATTTGTTGTTTTCATATATATATATTGATATATGATATGAGGGATAAATTGATATGGATTGTGTATGAATTAAAGTAGTAAATGTTAAATAGCATGGAATTGAATTTGGCACTTTTAAATATCATATATAATTAAATTGAAGGAAGTTAAAAGGAAATTTGAAAAGAAATTATTTATACTGGAAATTAGATTTATCTATAAAAGGGATTAAGCAGAATAAAAATATATCAACCAACTTGGGTTATACTTAATTATTTGTAAATTGGTTTAAGTGGAGATTTGAAATTAAATTATATATTAAGGTGAAGAGATATTGGAATCGATAAATAGACTTGAAATAAAATGGAATTTTATTAAGGGAATATTATAAAGTGGAATTATAAATAGAATTTGTTTTTATAAATAAATGGAAAACTCAAAGGAGTTTATAAATTTATAGACGGGGTTTATAAATAAGATAAAATGATATTAGTGGGTATGTGGAAAATATAAGTTATGGCGTGAACTTCTATCGAGTATGAAAATTGTTTTAAAATAAAATAGTGAAATATATTTCGAATGTGAAAAAGGGTGATGTGGTCGAGGTGATACGAATCAAGAGGAATCTATGAATTGAATTGGTAAATATTGGATTTTCTAAAAATAGACTTTTGTTAAGTAACTTGAAATTATTTTAAACGGGACTTTAAATTACCATACTATATAACTTTTAAAACTATTATCTGGATTTAGAATATCCAAAATTTAGTATTTTAATACATATTTTTAAAAAGTAAACCATTTTCCTTATTTCACATATATAATTTTAAATGTCTTAAAAATTCAATTATGAATCCTCTCGAGATGGGAAGCGAAGTTAATTAAAATTGAATAAGATTTTAGGGAAAAGATCTTATAAGGGTATTATGGAATTTAAATAAATTTCTAAAACATAAGATAAGCGAACTTCGAAAGGTGAAATAAAGTTCACAATGGGAGTAAAAGTGAAACTGGAATTTTAAATAAGCATAATTGGCTTTGGAAATATTAAAGGAAATTAACCAAGGAGTTCTGGAATTTATAGAATTCGTGTGAAATGAGTGGGAATTTATAAATAAAATCATAAATGATTTTTGAGAAAAGAAAATAGAAAATAAATATTGTCCAAGTGTTGTGGGAAAAATATGCTAAGTATTGGGAAACGGTTGGAATTTGTTCCGAGAGAATAAAAGGATTTGAAAAACTATTTTCAAGTATTGAAATGTGAAAATAATATCTTAAGTAGATATTTTGAGATAAATAATTTGGAAAATTATTTAAGGCCCAATGGTTGCTTGTGGATGTTATATGATAGTTAAATAACCGACTATCAATATTGGCCAATGCGCTGATCGTTTCGAAGAGACCGGGATCGGATTTAATTATCCGAAAACTACTTCTATCCGGTTTGAACGTAGCGAATGAAGACCGTGAAGATGATGAAGATGGTGATTCGGTTTGTCCAGATCCAGGACAACTTGTATGGACGAATGCTATCAGACTATTGTCATTGGAGGACGATGAGCATTCTAAGTGGATGTGCTCTTTAAAAGGTAACGCTTAACCTCAAGACTCATCAACCGGGAATGGCTAAAACAGGGGAGGTGCAGCAAGGCTAAGAGGGTAGCACCCAAGTAGGGTAAGGTCATCCCTGTCTATAGTCCCTTTTATCTTGCCTGTGTGGCGGTTGCTGATCCCAACCGCGGGGTGATCTTATTCGGGCTATCCAGTAAGGGGTAGTCCGGTCTTCTATTATAGGGGATCGGGAGTGGTCCTCGGTACTCTGATCTAGGCCAGGTATTGTGATGGGCGGTACCCCAGTAGCCCTGCCATTGCATGGAATCCATTGTCCAATAAGCACACGTACGGTTTTGATTGTGCCCAACTATGCTGGAGTGTGAGATGTAAGTATTTCAGCTAGATTTTATTTTACTTTCTATAGACACTATTATAATATCGGATGGATTTGATAGAAATGTTTTGGTTATCGTAAGGTAAAAACCCGACATGTTTACTTGTGGCATGGTCTTACGAGATACCTTTATTTTAAAGGATTTTCGAAAATATAATAATCCAATTGAGTATGATTTTCTCACGCTGGTTTTCCAGACTGACTCGGGTGTTTTTTATTATGATACTCGGGTCAGACCGAGTTGAACGGATTCAGGATAGGATGCTATGGAGCTCAGGAGACGAGCTGGATGACAGAGACGTATCTCCGTACTGGAATTATTATTTCCGCTGTGTAAGGACAGTTAATAGACTGTCCAAAGTGATGGATGATTGTTGTACTCCAAAGTGGTATGTATGTATAACAGTACAGATTTCTTTGTATTTAAAAGCTGTTATTATATATTATATTTTGTTCCGCTGCGATTGTGAGACTCTGATGTTGTTTTTATCTTCTTCTTCTACCTCTTTCTTCTTCTTTTACCCTAGTTATTCGCACTTTCGTACACTTTGGGTTGAACGAGGAAGAATTATTATCAACTCAAGGAGTACGGAACTACGGGTCGCTATAGTTGCCTTAGTCTTTGTGCTATGTTATGGATTTTTGTTTCAACCAACCACCCGTGCTTCTAGTCATGTCTGATTTTCGGGGTGCCTAGAGGTGCATGGTGTCACAAGCCTTTATGTCTAACTCGTGTTTTTATTATTGTCTTCTCCATAAACTCATAGGTACTCGATTCAATAGGTTGAATTTACGGACATAGACAGAAAACTTGGGACATACAAATAAAGCATGCTGAAGACAAAACATGAGGCTTGGTTGCAAATAATAGTTGTTTTATTTATGCAGTTTAAGTCATGATGGCATCTTCATATGTCAGGCATGACAATCTTGAAGGAACTAGGCTGGTCGGAAGTGGGTGAAACAGGTGGATTTCAATTTTTTTTCTTCCTATTTTGCATTATAGTGGGCTTATGAAGTCTAATGAGCAATACTAGATCCAATCTAGATTATTTAAGAAAATCCAGTTTTATTTAATTTTTAGATTTAATTAATTAATAACTTAATCCATAATGTTATATATATATAGTGATTATGAGTACATCATTGTATACTCATATATAACGTGCACGTGCAACATAGTAATGTGTACATAGTTCATGTATACGTACATAGATGTTCGGATTTGTTATTGGAACTGGGCTAGCTCGCAGCGGAAGAACTGGGTGAATTTCAAATTTTTTTTACCATTTTGGATCTTTAATGGGCCCATGAAGTCTAAATTCATTTAGAACTTTCAAGTTTCTTTTAAATAAAATCAATATTTTATTTAATATCATCTTTTGTTTTATTAATTTAATTTTAAAACAATTAAGTGTAGGATATGAAAAAGGTTTGAAAATATCAAAGATATTCATCCTTAATTGTGTGACAGAATAGTTAAACATAAGGAAAGTATGATCAATTGCTAACAGGGTATATCTGAATAAATAAGAAAAAATTTAGAGGCTATCACATAAGGGGCAAAAAGGAAAGAAATAAAAGATGATAAAGATGATTGATTCATCTTCCCTCTTCGGCAAACTTAATATATGCAGCGTTCGATTAACAATCAATGAATCATTATGACACAAGAATAGGAACAACCAATAATCATTGATATGCATATACTATTGCTTCATTTTAATTTGTTTGATAATATAAAGCATTTAAAATATACAATTAGAAATATAAACATTAAATTTTATATGTAAACATAAATATATATGTAATTATGTGTATATAAATGTTAAACCAAAACTTTTTTATTCATTCAAAACAAACTTCCAAATTACATTAAAATTTTCTGATGTAATTGTGAATTTATGTAAACTTAAATTAATTAATAAAATACATATGTATATAATTAAATCAAGAGATTCAACTTATATGCATACATATTTTTTATTGTTATAAAAAAGTGAAACATACTAAACTAAGCAATATATTAACAATCTTTTGAATACATGAAGAAGGATATTTGTGATGTCAAATAGGGTAACAAATTTAGAAAATTATTGTAATCAATATATTACTAATACATCCTTTAATCATATGTAAGTTTCAAATGCAAATAATAAAAACATATAAACTTTCAAATATAAAAATATACTTTGAGTTAAGTGCTTAGAACATAGATCTATAATTAAAACATTATACTAATCATATACAAATTTCAGTTTGATTTATCAAAATAAAACCTAATCAATTAATATGAGCATACAAACTTTCAGATCTAAAGAATTACACTTTTGTTTGAATGTTTAAAACATATGTCTAAAATAAAAACATAATATTAATCATATTCAAATTTCAGCTTTGATTTGTCAAATTAAAAGCAAAACATAATCAATTTGTACGAACATGCAAACTTTCAAATCTAAATAATTATACTTTGATTTGAAGTTTTAAAACATAGATCTATAATTAAAACATTATTTAATCATATATAAATTTTAGTTTGATTTATCCAAATAAAAACCCCAATCAATTCATATAATAAACAATTCAAACTACATAAACCATTTGCAAAGAGACAATTTATACCCATATAAATTGTGATATTCAATTTTTATTCATTAAAATATTATATCAAAATTATTAGAATAAAAAGGATCATATCTTAATTCCAAAGCCTTGAAGTACACCTCAAAACAATGAATTCTCCTTTAGATTTAGCCAATAAATCACACATTGAACGACGAATCAAAGCTCATAGATTCAGAAATTAGCCCCCAGATGTTGCAAGGATCAAGAGGAATAAACTACTTTTCATAAATTAATTTTATTTGTATTTGATTTGGGGAATTTTTAAATTCATCGAAGTTCTCATAATTTTAGCCATTAGAGAGGAAGGAGAGAATTAGAAAAGTTACAGAAAGAATAATGAATGAGAAAAAATGAGTTGTACGTAGAAACAAATTAGTGGATATGTTTTAATTGAAAGAATGAAACATTTCTCATTCTTTGATTAAAACTTCCCTAATTAATTCCCGTAATTATCTTTCTCTTTCCTTTCCTATTTCTTTACATGGTATGGCTGAAATTACATGCCATCAAATGACATAAGTTTTCCATAGATCATTAAATGTAATTATTTTTTATTTAAACTCATTTAAAAATTACATCGATATTGTATATCAATGCGCGCAAATATAACTTTTATAAATGCATTCAAGTAATTACAAACAACTCTCAAACATTAAATAAATTAAATAATAATTAATATTTCTCAAATATTAATTAATTTAGTTAATTTACAACATCTTATAAATTAATTAAATCATGTGTTTTTTGGGGGAATTCATCATTACTGTTGTGCGACTAAAAGGTGTAAATTCAGTGAACGACTAATATCGAACAATTCAAATATTGACATTTACACATCAACTTAGCTAGTGGTGTGACATGTTGACTGAATTTATCGCTTACATATCTTTTGGTAAAAATCCAATTTTACTTATTTAAGCGTTACCCGGTAGTGATAGTTATTTACACCAATTCCCTTTGTAAAACTATATCATTTTGGACTTATGAAATTTGGTAATGGTCAAAATTCTAGTATTATCCATATTCAACTTTATAATCCAAACACAAAGTTTTTGGTTCAATAATAACAATTATTATTAACCGAAATGCTCTGGCCAAAGACTTTGACTTTGAGTTGACTTCAATTGACCGTGATACTAACATCATATAACTGAGGAGACGAATCCTCTCTTGAATAGTGTTACAATTTTAATGCTTCTGTTCAGCACAACTATAATCGTTCAATGGGCACCATGCCATGATTTAACTATAATCAAAGTAGAACTTCCATATTGAAAATCAATAGTATTCTCAAGTCGAGAGAACTGTGTAAATTAATCACATCAGAATTTTCTGTTTAACCTTAGTTATATGAAGCAACAAAAAACTATCGAGTGAGTCGTTCCATAGGTATCCAATAACTATCAATACATAACCCCTTGGTGTCTCCAGCAGTCATGAGTAATACACTCCCCAATATTTGAAGAGCGTTACGTCTCAACGGATATATAACTATCCGATCTTGATACATCTTGACCAGGCATATTTAAAATAGCATATTTATTTTCATTGTGATAAATTACTTATAGTTACAACACTTTGTAACTATTGTCACAAACCATACCATTTATGGATTTTCTATTAAATATGGTTTTAAATAAATTAATTGATTAATATAACACATTATATCAAGTATATAATAGAAAGAAAATAACTTTATTTCGAACAAGATTGGTCAACAAGTTAGATATATGTAAAAATATTACTTAATTGCCCCTAGCGCATACCCGTAACTCTATCGTTGCATCTATAGCGTATACATTGTCCATTTATTTAAGCATTGGCTGTCTCAAAACATTATTTAAACACACACACACACACACACACATATGCATATACATATATTCAAATTTATTTTATATTTAAATAAAGCAATTCTTTTATATTAAATATCTAAATGTGTTTTGAATAAGTTAATTCGATTTGACTTCATTAAATTCTAAAATATTAGTATTTTGACTTGGTAGAAGTATACTGAATTACAAACTTAGATCTAAAAAAATAATATAAAAAATCTTTTAATTTCAATATATATAAATATATGTATGTATGTACAATGAAATTATTATTATTATCGATATAGATTTATGTATGTATGTGTGTTTGTAAACTTTTATTTAAACTTTATAACAAAACGATTATATATATATATATTGAAAAAAAATTATTTATATATATATATATCAGATTCTTCACAGTCAAATTTTTATTTATTAAAATATGAAACTAATTTGTTTTATAATATATAAAATATATATAGAATTAATGTATGTATTAATATAAAACGATGGACATAAAAGTAGTAATATATATTTAAAATATATTCGACATAATTTTTTAAAATCCAAAATTATATTAGTTTTATAATATATATATATAATATTTATATATAAACTAATATATGTATTAATATAAAAAACATTAGTGTGTGTTTGTACCGAAAATGGGCACGACACTCATCGGATGCAATTGTAGAGATTAGAATAAAGAAGTAAAATGGAAAAAGAGGCTAATCTAATAATCACACCAAGAAAATACGCAGTAATAGAAAGAAAACAAGGATTTATAGTGGTTTGGCATTATAGCCTACGTCCACTTTGAAGGATTTGATGTCTATTGCTGATTATAAACTGAATTACAACAATACAACAGTTAATACTCGAATTACAATGGAGTTCAATCCAAGCAGCATCATAAATTTCCTCTTTTAGTTGCAACTAGGGTGCTATTTATAGGTGTGAAGCTGGAAATATTTGCCTTGAATCTCGGAATACCCTTTCTCATGCGTAAGTGGGCCCACACGATCGATCTGGAGTTATTTGGGATCGATCCCTGATCGATCCATATCGATTTCGTATCGATCAGGAATTGTTCCAATTGAGCTGTGATCGATCATGGATGCTCTTGAGGTGATGTGCAATATGCTGTGAAAATCTCATTGCATTTGGATTTGTGGTTGTGGAGTTATTGATCGATCAAAGTTGCAAATATGGGTTGGCTGAGGCTTTCGTGTCGATAGCTTTCGTATCGATCCCTTCGTGTCGATGACGTGGCACGCGCGCTTTTTGGAGATCCATAATTCATGCGCAGGGACCTCTTCTTTCGTATCCGTCCTATACCTTGCTTCTCGTATCGATGCTTTGCCTCTGTCTTCGTATCGATCGTCCATCCTACCCTTCGTATCGATCAGATAAGTGATCGATACGAAATGTATGATTGCTGGTCAAGTGAAGTGTGACTGATCTGGGAAGTGCTGAAGTCCATGGATATAGGTTTGAACCTTATGGATACGAATGATGGATGCGAGTGATGGAGTTATGTTCATTTCGTATCGATGCCGATGGATACGAAATGATGGATACAGATGGATGGATATGAAATGGCCATGTTTCACATGGATCTTGATCATTCCATAACTTGAGCATACAAACTCCGATTGACTTGAAATTTGGAAGGTTGCCTTGCATAGCTCTGCTTGTTATATCATGCTAATTGTGGCTCGATACGAACTTGGACCAAGTTTGCCTGTATCCATCGTGAATCTGCAAATAACCGATTTCTGTAGTGGACTGTCTTTAGTCTCTAGTCAAGTCCTTGGTATCACGGCCTTGCCAAAAGGCAGGATAACATTTGCCCCCTAAAGTACGTCCTATGTGAACATGACGTGCTTTGAAAAGCTGCAATCTTCATTCTGAAAAAGCTCTATCTAATTTACTGAATAGTTGTTGTCCTTTCATCAAGAGATGTGACCCTCGATTAATTTCCAGTAGTATAAATATTGAGTTGTAGTTGAAGGTCAAGTGCTAGCAACTTGTTGTTGATTGTCCTGGCTGTCACTAGGTAATCATTCAACTCCTGTTAACTTTGAGAATCGAATGTTAGTATAACATGCATGCACGTATTTTAACGTGACTCCCATTCACGTTTGCATGTCCACGGGTCATTTTCAAGTTCTTGCTACTTTTCTTCTTCTTTTTTAAATTGATTTTAGTGAAAAGAAGTTCTTGCCATTGGTTGATGGTTTCCTTTGGATCGAGTTTCATATCGATCCCCTCCTGGATCGATGTGAAACCCGAGTTGCAACAACAATTGGTGGGTGTTTTGATGTCCTTCTGTGTATCAATCCTCTCCTGGATCGATCTGGGGTGCATCAAGGTGGATCTGTATCGATGGATATGATATGATCTGGATCGCCTTGTATCGATGGATACGAAATATTGGAGTTTATATGCACTTCGTATCGATGGATACGAACGACCCAGACACAAGCGCGCAGTGCTCTTTGTATCGATGGGTATGTTGACCGATTCAATTGGTGAAGAAACTGGGATACAAATCGTTTTCCATGGTCGATACGAATGGAGTATAAATACTTTTTGTACTTAGCATATTTTTCACTTTGCCTCTACTGCTATTTCGTATCCATCAAAGAAAAAAGAAAAACTATAGATCCTTTGTCCCCAAATACCAAATTGTTAGCCTTCGACCCAGATCCTTAGAGCTAGGTAAATATTCAACGAAATCGTGCTTAAAATAACAAGACTTGAGTTTCATGCCATTTCGTTCATGGCAACGGCTATCTCCGGTGTCTCTGGCACCGGAGTGGGACTGGGGTGAGGTTGAGAACATGGATAATGGCGATCTGGAGGTTTGGAGAAGAAGGAGGATAGCTGGAGAGGATCGATTGACATGGAGTCACTGGCTCTGGATCTATCTAGTTCATGTGACGATCTCGTATTGATGCGAGGGGATGGATGTGGAATCGATCCAAATTCATGGATTTTTGGAGATGGTGGAAAGCGGTCTTTACGATCGAGGCGAAGAGTAGGCATCTGGAAACAATGTGGAAAGATTGGCTTGATGATCGATCTGAAATCAAAGTCCATGGATCGATACGAAAGGATGGAATGATGGATACGGGGAGGATCGATACGAATAAAGGCTATGGGTGAAGTGATCGATACGAACGAGTTATCAATCCGAAGGTTTGATCGATACAGAGAGGCCATCGATCCGAGTCATTGATCGATATAAACGAGTGACATCCATTGATACGAAAACTTGTTTCAAGGGAACGATCCGCAATGGATTATGAAGGACATGAACTTCATGACTTTTGCATATTCGAACACTTGACTCCGATGAGCTTTAGCCTTGCATATTTGGACTTGACCGTAAAACTACATGTATGACTGCCCTTCAAAGATTGTCGATGGAACTGTAACTTGTTAAACGTAACAAGTTTTTTCAATATGGATCGTTCTCCGCAGTTAGAATGGCACTGTTGAGATGGTCAGTAATGACCGTCGCTCCGGTCGAATCTCGAAGCCTTGTTTCTTTACTATCTTTTAACCCTGTAGATATTTAGAGTATTGTGCTGCACTTCACTACACAACACGATCACTCACTTTGCACCGGGGGGACACGGGTCTTTTTTACCATCTAATAGTGGTTTTTACTGAGTTCAATAGCTATGGTTCTTGGAAGCTCAAAGAAGCAAGAAGTTCGAAGTCCTCCACTCCCCAGTATAGGAAGGTTTGATATCCCGGCAGATACAGTGAATCCTACTCTAGATGAACTGCCGGATGCAGTGGTGATATTGAATCCGGAAGATTCTGTGCAGTCCAAAATTACAGGAGAAATGCTAGGAAGAATTTGCCTTAGACACGGGCTGTCTTTGGAAGAAGTTCGGTTGCCAGGACCGAAAGATAGAGCACACAATCCCTCAGAAGGGTTCACCGCATGCAATAGATTCATGTGCTGGACTGGAACAATGCCCCCATTCAACCAGTTCATTAGGGATGTGCTATTTTATCTGAGGATCGCACCTTCTTAGCTTTATCCTAATGGATACGCGCTTCTCAACAGCTTGTACATTATATTTATGGAACATCTCTTCCGTCCCCCGACCGTCGACGAGATCAGATATTTATTTAATATTAAGGATCAGGCGGATAATCCATCATTCACCTTCCTGGAAGCTGTTAGGAACTTCCAATTCGTGGCAGGCACATAGGGAAAGTTGAGCTATTTCAAAATGGAATGGTTTTACGTAGGTGCCCACTAGGATCGCCAGGCGGTGGCTGGTCAAACGTAAGTTCTATTACTTGTTTCATTGCTAACCATGATTGGATAATATAAATTGATGCTGAATTCATTGTTGTGTTTCTCTTACAACTGCTATTCCATGGCCCGAAGGATCTCTATACAAAGAGTTAGTGAGGACACTCCAGGCAGTGCTTGCTGAGTTAAGAGAAATAGACGAAGTTCTCACCGATGACAACTTGATAGCCGCCGGGCTTTTAGAAAAGGGACAGAGCATAGGGCTCACGGGAGTACCAAGAGTGGTCCCAACAAGACAAGGTGGAAGATGGGCTCTTGTCGTGCCCTCAGTCGAGGGAGCTCGGGCTGCACCCGGCATAATAATCATCGAACCTTGCGATAATGAGGGTATAGAAGCTGGTCGAGAGCCCGCGGTTCCGCAGGGCCCTCAATCATCAGTGTTAAAGAGAAAAGGCAAAACTCTTGTCCACAAAATCAAGAGGCAAAAGAGCACTAAAGCAATCCAACTTGTTACTACTTCCATAGGTCCGGAGACCACCTCTTCCCTGCAGACAAAAAGTTCACTGAAACGGCTGTAGGATATCCCTATCTCGGAGGAGATGTCATCGTTCTCTGATCTCGGGCTAAAGGGACTTTACTCCTCTTCGAGAACCAGCGTATACCTATCCTTAATAGACATAGGGGAGCCGACTCCAATTAGAAAAGCTACTACAACTGATCGGTTGGGAGGTTTGCACATACATACACACACTTCACGGCACCACACGACATTCCATCACATGCTTCTTAATCTCTGGCGATGACTAATTTTCTTCTTCTTTTTCACAGATACAATGGTGAGGCAAGGCTCTATGCTTAGTAAACTCCGCTCTTTGTGCCATTCATCTGGATTGCATTCTGAATCAAATCGCCGCGAAAGCGAGAGAGATTATGGTCACGGCTACCATTCCAGCCAGGAGCATGAGCGCCACGATAGAGAAAAAAGAGATCATACCAAAGCAGGTGACGTTCTAGGTCACGATCTCCACCATCGAAAGCGCCTTTGAAACCTTCTGGCCCCAACAAGCCCTCTTCTAAATCCTCGAACCAAACATCGCCATCTCATGCTCCAAAAACTGGCGATCAGCACCGCAAAATTGAGACAGAAGCTCATGCCATCGTAGAACAAACTGCCATAGAGCCATCGGGTGAAGGAGCCATCCGTATTCCTAAACTAAAGAAAGATTTCCCAAACATATGCTTCGACGGTTTCCACTTTCCTCCCAACTTGAAGAGAATCCCATATGACATAGAGAAACTAGTGCAAGATTATGTGCATGATGCATACAGCTAGTACCGTGAGTATGTTAAAACGGCAGAGCGGGTCTCGGCTGTGTCCTTCGAGCGAGCCAAGGTGATTGAGAAACTGGAGGGTGACCTTTCTCAAAAAGGACAAATAATAGAGGTGCTCACCAATGTGCTCGAGTCTTTAAGGAAAACTGAGATGGAGGCTGGCCAGAGAGCCGAGGAAGCTAGGAAGTCCATGGAAGAAATGAGAAAGACTCATGTGGACTTAGTGCAGGAGATGGGTCACTGCAGCACCGTTATCATTCGAGAAAGGCATGCCGCGCTGAAAGAAGTTGACGAACTAAAGGCAAAACTAACTAAGGCCATCAAAGAAAAAGATGAAGCCAACAAAGTTGCCCAGGAAGCGTACGAGGAGGCAGTGAAGCTTAGAGAAGAAAGGGATACTGCAAATCAAAAGGCCGAAGAAGCCGACACCAGCGTTTGAAATACCCCTAGCGCCTGAGAAGGATCTGAGGGTGAACACCACGACGCTGCTTCTGAAATACCCCCAGCATCTCAAACTGTGCCCACATCTTCTGTCGACCCTCCAGTTGTCCCGGAGTATGATCCTGACATGCCACATCTCTCTCCAGTCATCGAGCATATCTCAGAAGGCATGTTAGCCCAACCCGGGAGCCAAACTAAGGAAGGTATTCTGGATACTTCTCCTATTCTTCAAAATGCAGGAACATTATCAGAGGACATTACTAATATATTCTCCTATCTGTATTCAGCTTTAGATTCTACATCGGCCAACCCTCTTGCAACTCAAGAAGTTCACCACGAGCAGGAGGCATTAGTAACGGAGGCCACAATTGTGACAAATACTACTTCGGCCGGGGAGATGCATGATAGCGGCTATGTGTTTGATGACCAATTGATGGAAGCACTCCTCGGCCACTAAAGCGACCCGAGCATTGAGGTGCCCTTTAACGTGGATGAAGATGTTATTATCATGGGCTCCTCGGGTCCGACCGGCAGTCTCCCGATGGGCGAGAACGTAGATCGAGAAGAACAAATAATGGAGGAAATTAAGGCTGAGATTGAGCAGGCTCGTAGAGTTGGTGGAGGTATGGCAGGCCCTGGTCCTACCCCGATCCTTGTGCTCTCTCTGGGTGGCACCATATTTGAAACTAAAGCACCTCATTCTTTTGGTGTCGAAAGTGTCACCATTCCATCAGCTTCTCGCATAGAGGATACTTCGGTCCCTGTGAGCTTCCAGAGGGAGACCGCATCGGTTCCCCCGGTTGGAGACAAGCCAACTAGAGTGAGCCGGGGAGGCAAGGGTTATAAAAGAGGTCATTTATTTGTTTAAGTACTTAAGCATTCACATTTCCATCCAATGTACTCATGATGCTTAAGTCTCTGAGTCGAACTTGAATGCGGTCTTTAAGTCCTGAGGTCATGGCCTCGGATCATAATCAAATGTTGAGTTGAGTTCCAACGTTGCGGTGTCTCAGTCAGCGGCTGGTACTTGAGTTGTGCCGCTAGTTCTGGGGACAATTGACATAGTTAGTTGGCAGTCGTCATCCACCTCTACTAACTTTGATTTAACTTAGTCGGAACCAAGTTAAAGTAACATGAGTTCGAGCGGTCGGATCACACTCGCTCATTTGCTGGCATTTACATCCACACTCTGGGGATTTGGTTTATAAGCCGGCGGTCGATCACGCCTGCTTATTGTTTAGGATTACGTCCACACTCTAAGGACGTAAGTTATTTTGTGGGTGGTCGATCATAGCTGTTTAATGTTTATACTCTAGTTTACACTCTGGGAATCTAGAGTCAGTTGACAGACGGTCGATCACATCTGTTTAAGGATTAGGATCTTATTCATGCTCTGGGAAGAAGGAGTTGGTTAAGGTCGTGGATGGTCGGATTGCATATTCCTTAATCCAGTAAGCGAAGTCGTAGATGGACGGATCCATCGTATTCGAGCTTGGAAAAAAGCAAGGTCGTGGATGGACAGATCCATCCTCCTCAAGCTTGGAAAGAAGCAAGGTCGTCGATGGACGGATCCATCCTCCTCGAGCTTGGAAAGAAGGGAGGTCGTGGATGGACGGATCCATCCTCCTCGAGCTTAGAAAGGAGCGAGGTCGTGGATGGACGAATCCATCCTCCTCGAGCTTGGAAAGGAGCGAGGTCGTGGATGGACGGATCCATCCTCCTCGAGCTTTGGAAAGAAGCGAGGTCATGGATGGACGGATCCATACTCCTCGAGCTTGGAAAGGAGCAAGGTCGTGGATGGACGGATCCATCCTCCATGAGCTTCGGAAAGAAGCGAGGTCGTGGATGGATGGATCCATCCTCCTCGAGCTGGACGGTCGATTCACATCCTAATTTTGGAGTTAGCACTTCAGCTCGCACTCTATGAGTTGGAGTTTATTGAAGAATTGTCGTGTTTTAATTCTATTTTAATTGATTATCGTTCACTCCCCAAGCTTGGGTTTTTATCTAGCGAGTGACTGGTCGGATCATGATCACTCTCTATTTGAATGAGTCCCACCGTAAGATGGAACTCGGCTCTCTGTACATCATGGTGGTTGCATGATGCATTTAGAAATCACTAATTTGGCTTTATGAGTCTGCTCTTTATTGGTGAAACAAGAAATCATGGCAAAATCAGTTGCTTTATTATAAGTACAAATTCTCAACTTGTGTAAACAAACTTGAAAGGGAAAGTAGACTAAATGAATGAAAGTCGGTTATATATAATAGCGACGGAGACTTTCGCTGTTCCATGCTCTCGGTAGAGTGAGATCATTAATGGTTGATAGCTTGAATGTGCCATCTCCAAGCCTCCGTTCGATAACATACGGTCCTTCCCATGTCGGTTTCATGTGCAAAGGGACCGGATAGACCCGCTTAAGTACGAGATCGCCAACTTCAAAGGTTCTAGGTCGGACATTGGCATTGTATAATCGGTCGACTCGGTTGCGATGTACGGCTGCCCTCAAATCAGCCTCTTCACGCTTCTCATCTAATAAATCCAAAGATTCTGCAAGTAGGATGGCATTCGTCTTCGGATTATAATAAGTCACACGGTGAGAGGGCAGCTCTAGCTCAACTGGAATAACGGCTTTGGAGCCGTAAGAAAGTGCGATGGAGTATGGCCGATCGCGGACTTGTGGGTCGTTCGATATGCCCATAAGGCTATGGGAAGATCATCGACCCACTTACCTCCAGCCTTCTCTAGTCGTTTCTTCAAAATGGACTTGATGACTTTGTTGATTGCTTTGACTTGTCTATTCGCTTGAGGGTGAGCTACCATCAAGAATTTCTTTTGGATGCGATAGCGTTGGCAGAAATTCTTAAACTCGGCACTATCGAATTGGGTTCCGTTATCAGTTACAATTGCTTGTGGGAGGCTAAATCGACAGATGATGTTGCGCACAACAAAGTTGATTACTTTCTTCGTCGTGATAGTAGCAAGGGGCTCAGCTTCTGCCCATTTAGTAAAGTAGTCAACCGCAACTATGGCGTACTTCGCACCATCCTTGGCTAGAGGCAAGAACCCTATAATATCAATACTCATGTGGAAAATGGCCCTGGACTGACCATTTGAGTAATCTCGGTTGGTGGGCTCTCAGAATTCTGGCATGTTTCTGGCACCCATCACATCTCTTAGCATAATCCGATGCATCTCGGTTTATGGTTGGCCAGTAATACACATACCTGAGTATCATCTTTACAAGGGCTTGCCCCCAGTATGTTCGCTACACTCTCCTTCATGCACTTCCTACAACACTCACTTGATTTTATCATGGGCGATACACTGGAGTAAAGGAATAGAAAATCCCCTTCTATACAAGACTCCATCTTGGATAACAAACCGTGAAGCCTTTCGGAGAACCTGTATTTTCTCACTCCTGCGCTCGGATAACGTTCCATGTTCAAGATAGTTTCTGATTGGAGTCATCCATGACTCCCTCTCGGGTGTTGCCTCATGAACCCATTATGCCTCTACCTGATGAATACTTGGAGCAGTAAGTGTCTCCATGGGGACGAGTCCCACTCGCTGTGCTTCGCTAGTGCTGGCAAGTTTCGCTAAAGAATCGGCCTTCTGATTTTGCTCTCGAGGTATACAACAGATAGTATAATAGTCAAACCGGTTCAACACTTCCTAGACCCGCATAAGGTAGGAGGCCAACCTTTGGTCTCTGGCTTGATACTCCCCTCGAACCTGGCACACCACTAGTTGTAAATCGCAGTAAATTTCCACAGCGACGACTCCTAAATCCTTGGCAATCCTCAGTCCAGCGAGTAAGGCTTCATACTCAACTTCTTTGTTAGTTGCACGGAAGTCGAATTTCAAAGCATAACATACAGATCGCCCTTCCGGGTTTTGAGCACCACTCCAGTGCCTGAGCACCGGTCGTTTGATGCTTCGTCGGTGTATAGCTTCCATATATAGTAGGGAGGTTCACTAGTTTCGGGCAAGTCCTCCGGTATGGTGAACTCGGCTATGAAATCCACCAGAACTTGTCCTTGAATAGCTTGCCTTGGGCTATAAGTGATATCAAATTGACTCAGCTCGATGTTTCACTTGAGCTACCTACCAAACGACTCAAGTCGCATCAAGATCTGTCGTAACGGCTGGTCGGTGTAAACAGTGATCGGATGAGCTTGGAAGTATGGATTGAGCTTTCTCGAGGCTACAACAAGACAATAAGCCAGCTTCCCTATCTTTAGATAGTTTCTTTCCGCCTCGGTCAACCTTTTGTTGATATAATAGACTGGTCGTTGGATCCGATCCTCTTCTCGAACTAGTGCAGCGCTGATTGCGTTTGTTGAGACTGCCAGATAGACATACAACTTCTCGTGATCAATCGGCTTCGACAAGATGGAAGGTGTTGCCAGATATTGTACTAGTGCCTGGAATGCGCCCTCACACTCCTCTGTCCACTCGAAATTTTGTTTCCCTTTTCTATTCGGGTCGAAGAAGGGAATGCACTTGTCTGTGGATCTGGAAATGAATCCCTCTGGAGTTGACAATAAACCTAAGGAACTTCCCAGATGCAACTCCGAAATGACACTTCAGTGGATTGAGCTTCATTCTTTACCGCCGGAGTGTGTTGAACATTGTCTCTAAATCACCGATATGGTTGCTGGATAGTCGCGACTTCACGAGCATGTCGTCTACGTACACCTCCATAGTCTTCCCGATCTAGTTTGCAAAAATTCTTTACTCTGCTGCCCTGATGTCGATGTTTGAGGTTCTGACTGTATCTGCTGCGCCATTTAGATTTGAAGGCTTGCATTTCAAATAATGGTGCCAAAAGATGGTGTTTTTCTGACTAAGTGAAAGGTGGCGCATGTGTTGACGATCGAAATACCAATGTTGCATGGAGAAGTAACAAACGATCAAAAAAAGGCTTTGAAGGACTGGATTGAACATGACTACCTCTGCAAAAATTATGTTCTTAATGGCTTGAGCGATGACCTATAAGATTACTACAACTCAGACAAGTTAGCAAAGGAGATCTGGGATGCACTGCAAAAGAAATATGATACCGAGAAAGCTGAAGCGAGAAAAATATGATGTTAGTTGCTATTTCAAGTTTCAGATGACAGATGACAAATCTATGGAGATGCAGTCGCACGAGCCCCATAAAATTGCGCATGAGATCATCTCCGAAGGTATGGCTTTAGATAAATAGTTTTAGGTTGCTGTGTTGATTGATAAATTACCCATTGTTGGAAAGATTTTAAAAATAATCTCAAGCATAAGACTAAGGAGTTTTCCTTAGAGAGTTTGATTACTCGTCTTTGTATTGAAGAGGAGGCTAGAAAATAGGACCAGAAAGAAGAGGTGCTTGTTTTATCTACCAACAACACTAAGGAATCCACAAATAAGAGTCTCAAACCAAATGCGAAAAAATTTAAAAATCAAAATCACAAACAGAATCAGAACCACAACAATCGGCATCAGAAAAATCAGCATAATACCCCCTATAGAATGGTACTGGACAGTTGTCTTTATATTACAACTGTGGAAAACCAGGCCATATGGCGTGAAAGTGTCAGAACAGGCAAAATCCTACACCGCAGTCTAACCTGACAGAAGAAGACCTTGTGGCTACGCTTACTGAGATCAACCTAGTCGATGGATCAAAAGGGTGGGGGTAGACATTGGTGCTTCTCGCCATGTCTGTTATGATCGTGAATTGTTTAAAACATATAAAGCTGCTAACACTACAACAAAAAGTGTCTTTTATAGCGGCATATAGCCGCTATTAATCACAACCATAGCGGTTTGATAAGCGATGTATATCGATATGTTATAAAAAACTGTTGAATATTTATAACACAAAATATGCCACTATGGTTGAGCTTAGTTTTATAACACAAATTCGCCGCTATGGTACGTTAATTCAATAGCTCATTATAGCCTCTATTATACAGCTAAATCTCAACGGAACTGGAAATCTTTATAACACCATTTTGCCGCTATAAAATATTTATTCAATAGCCCATTATAGCCGCTATAATACAGCTAAATCTCAACGGAATTGGAAATCTTTTAATAATATCAATCAAACTAAATCTTCATAAATGAATAAAGATTATAATCAACAAATATAACACAAGAGCATGCTCAGAAAGAAATGTGATATATTTTTCATTACAGTGTACAAACATTAAAGCAAGTGCATAACCATTGAATAAAACATAAGCCTGCAGCCAAGTTAACACAGAGAAACAGAAAATAATGTCAATTTAATAAGTGTACAAACATTACAGAGTGGAAACATTAAAGCAATCCTTCCAAATATTACATAGTACAAACATTACAGAGTTCCAACATGCTAGATCTGATCTAGTTGCATATACTTCTGCAATTACTACTCAACAAACTGTTGTGTTCATTTTTGTCATCTGCCATCTGCAAATACCCATAACAATCCCTGCTTTCAGCCACTTCCATCAACATACTCCCTGTCTGCCTACATACCATATATACATCCACTATTCTCCAACAAACTGTATATGCCCAAACCTCCTGAACACATCAAATTCACACTGCCACCTCAAACAAGCAACTACATTACCCTACTGCCACTGTTAGAAGCTACTTCTACCCACTATAGTCATCACCAACTTACTTTCATTGCCCCTACTGTCTTTCACTTTCCTACTGTCCTCTGGCCATATTATAGTAAATACTACCACCCCTGACCAACCAGACATCACAACACAAACCAACTTGCCATCACAAACAACCTGAACATACACTTGCCATCACAAACTTACTACAACAAACTGCAGACATTTCACAGCTACCAACTCCACCAGCAGTTCACAACAACAACTCCTCCAACTGCCATCCCATTGCTTCTTCCAACCCTTCATCAACCATTAACTCCTCACCACCACAACTTTTTCCTTCTTCACTGTTGCAACATCCATCTACACACAATACACACCACCTCATTGAACATACCTCTTCATACATACACCCAATATCAACTTACATCACCACTACAACCACCTATACCACAATCATCCCTTCACCACAACATACAAACCACCATACAACATCATCTACTGCTCTGCCACTATCTGTTGAAGCATTTCTAACACTCCAACATTTTGCCATACATTTCTCCAACCATCTGCTGCAGCAACCGCTCCAACAGCCACCAGTGACTACAACTCATTCAACTGCCACAACTCATTCAACTGTTCCCTATTCCACAAACCCCTACACTGTCTTGTGGAATATTAACAAATCCAATGTTTTAGGAGGAAATTAAGAGACTGGTCTCAAGATAAATTTGGCAAAGGCAATCTTCTTTCAAATAAGATTAGGGGGAGCTTCAAACTCAACAACTTCTAATGCAAGAAAATGCTTCAGACATGTAATGTACTTTCTTGCATATACCCCAAAGTATGTTGTATGTGGTAATACACATTCATTTGTATGCGGTAAACAAACGATGCTTATTCATCTCTCTCGACCGTATCAAATTAAACTTCAATTTGTCTTAGTAAGCTTTATTTTTTTTTGGGAGAGAGAGAGAGAGGAACATTTGATGGTGGTTGATGGATTGACCCCCATGGCCCATGTCTCAATAACCATCGGATAATTATACCAACCTAGCACTAGCAAAATTTGAAATATAAACAGGCAATGAAATTTTTTTTACACTACCATCATCGGACTAAAATGGAGATCGACAACACGCATCCGGCATTCTTCCATCTACCGCAGTGTCCTAAACAAATAGGGCGGCACCGCAATATAAATACAGACATCGCTATTTTATGTTTTCTTACAAAGATAGAAAAATTTGTGACCCTTACTAATAAACAAAAATTATAAAGAATTTACAGTGTATAAATCATTATATTTTCCTATTCCGCCCTTATATAATAAACAGATGAATGACATGCCTTATAGGCAACTGAGTATAGATAAATAAAATAGCATAAAGTTATTGACGAATCTCAAAACATGTAAATGAATTGTAAAACTAATGTTTACTTGGTTTTATAATCAAATGTAGTATTCATACTGAAACAGCATAAAAGGCCTGTATGAAAAAAAGTGGAAAAATAGAAAAACAGAGACAATTACACCACATTATATATCATAGTTTATTGTGTTAAATATTCAACTGAATCAAAAGGAAAAATTATTCCATAAGCATCTCACACCAAATAAATAAATGAAAAAAATATTCCATAAGCGTCTCACTCCAAATTTATAATGTTTAGTCGACTTATGACTTTTTACCTATACATGTAGCCAGTCAAGGAAATATACTATGTCAATGTATGTGTGTGTACACGACTAAATGAACAATTAACATCACTGGCCTATACATATGACTTTTTACATATACATATGTCACAGCTTCATCTGTTATAAATAAGCTGGCTATAGCATATTCTTAAAAATAGCAATCATTGTTCTAAGATCTTCTTCAATCCTAATCCAGATGAGCCTATCTTATCATACCCGATTCAATGAAGCATTACATATATACTGCTTGTAACATCTATTTATTAAGGGGTTGGCTGCACTACAATCATCAGTGGAGTTAGGTAGCCTACTATATCTTATATGATGGCTTGTAGATGTAAGTTGTATTTAAGCAATCCATACAAATTTCAAATTTCTACTTAGTCCTTATCTATTTGATTTTTACCAATACTATAATACCATAATTTTCTAAATCAACTCACAAGCGTCAAAAGTAAAATATGTGACATCAAATTCTTACCACCATACCTTATCACCATCGGATGGAAGTCTTACTTTGAGAAACTTAGCAGCAAGAAATATTGCACCAGCTGCTATATGGTGGGGCATAAACTGCAAGCAAAGTGAAGTGCGTAGCCTACATAACCCTTTCCAGTGATAAATACTCATTATTGAGAACTCAACTGTAAAAACTAAAAATAATGACTTGGGCATACCCATCATTCACAAAATTACAAAATTCCAAGCGACTTGAGCAAGAGCATTTGAGCAACTTTGAATTTCTTTATTGCTTCTACAAGGGGTTTATAGGGATTGTGCACATTTAGATCAAAACCTAGCGTAGTAAGTACTAGTCGCTCCTCAAGTAAGATTAGTTCTTTTTGTTGTTCATACACTTCCTACCACAATAAATATCGGTTATAAATAGCAGCAAGAAAGTCAACAGTATCATACACTAATGATCTGTAAAATTTACAAGGTAAAAGCAGTACACATTGTTTATAAAAATATCCATTCCAAGGCAGGTCAAAAAAGTTCACATTTCTTGCAAAAATGTTATTCCAAGGCAGGTCACAGAAGTTCACATTACTTATAACAATGCCGTTCCAAGGAAGGTCAAAGATGTTCACATTACTTATAATAATGCCATTCCAAGGCAGGTCGAAGAAGTTCGCATTACTTATAACAATGTTATTCCAAGACGCTCAACACAGTTGGGCTATTAAGTAGAAATTGACTTGCCTAGTTGCTACCATGGAACTAAAAACTTGGTGTAATTTGAACAGTAAAACTACATCTACAACTAATAACTGAAAAATGAGGTATGTGTGTGAGTGACTGTGTGAGTGTGTGTGTGTGTGTGTGTGTGTATGACTGCATCAGATTTGATAAGTTTTAAATAATCCAATTCAATTAAACCAGATAAAATTATTAGCATAGAAAATTATAT
The DNA here is from genome assembly GCA_030737815.1 of Allium fistulosum. Taxonomy (NCBI): domain Eukaryota; kingdom Viridiplantae; phylum Streptophyta; class Magnoliopsida; order Asparagales; family Amaryllidaceae; genus Allium; species Allium fistulosum. Next base: position 512,174,334 of record CM060903.1, on the reverse strand, counting down.
ATTTTAACTTAATATACTTTAGTATCTCAAGAACAAAATGTTTTGTTCAGTAAAAGCATTGTAGAGGAAAGTTATACTGATCCACTATCAATTTGTGTGAACCATTTTGTATGAATGGTTATTTGAATACACACTAGTTCTAATTATCCAACTCTATTATGGTTCCAATTCCAATCATGACCAATAACAAGTAAAATTCCTAATTTATTCCAAGGCACTAACATTTCTACTTTAGTTCCAAATTCCAGTTGCAAGGAGTAAACAATAAAATGTCATCACAAAATAGTAGTCTAATTCAATAAAGTGGCAATCGAAAAATATTAGCACAAAAATACACTAAATAAGATGAGATAAATGCATTACCCTCTGTTTAATTCTCTGAATAGCAGCAGGGTCCTTTTTGTGAATGATTTCGTAAGACACGAGAATGACATCCTTGAGGGGTCGAGGAGTTTCCTCAACCTTACCTGCCAAAAACATGCAAACTGTGGCTACAGTCTATATGACACTATAAGAAACAAAAGGAGCAAACCATCAAAATGAAGAAAGAAATAAACTGCATATGACTTTATAAAGGAGCAATTATTTAATATATTAGCAATAGGCACGAGCCAAACTATTTCGCTAAAGAAAGTATTGGTTAAATGTACCACAAGAATTGTTTTTCTTTTTTCCTTTTTTTATGGTGGTTCCCTTGTCCAACTATAGGTTGCTTTTTAAGGTTTCCAGATAAAATGCAAAGTAAATAAACCATTTAGAAACATCAAGGATGGTGGTGGTAGGTGTACCAAATACAATAAAACACAGGATAATGACTCCAAGATTTCTCAAAGTTTGCACATATGAACAAGGATATTCAAAAAGACTTGTGAACAGTAAGATTACACCAGACCCTAATTAAACAGCAATATGAATAATGAACTATCATATTTTTTGGGGTAGTGGATAGTATTGATATTTGTCCAAGTATACAACAAAAAATACTAATTGATTATTTTAGCCAGCCAATAATAATTCGATTCGCAGGAACGTAACATAATATTCATCATACTGGGTATACAAAAGGACCTGCCTGTAGTACAAGACATGGGCAAAACAACATGGGACCTGCCTTTACTTCATATAGTGTACAAAGATAAATATATTTACTGAAATAAGCAACTAGTTACTCACTCTACGATCATTCTTCCCATGAGACTAGGGAAGGAAAAAACGATGACAAAAGACAATAGCAGTGGAAATTGTCACCTGAGGGCTGCATGGAAAGTAATTGCCATCACCACAAATGATTCCATCAAGAACAAGCTTTGCCATCGTGTGATAGCTAAAAAGTCTTTGCAGGTATAATATGTTGTATCATGTAAACTAAGAAAATGCTAAAAACCCACCACGGATTTCTTTTAATAAAATACATGTTCATTGTAGTTAAGTTTAAGGATTGCAGATTTTCTTGTTTATAGTTACATATGACTTTTGCATGTCAAATTTGGAGATTAATTTGTAGCATAACCTTTATGACATGTATGTTTGAACCAATCTTCAATTCATAGACATTAAGAAATCCAAAAGAACTTATAACCTAGGTAACTAGTGCATATTACTGTCATGCCAACACTTCTCTAAAACTAACACTATAAAAGGTGTGATGTAGTGGATTTAATGGGGTAGGTGCTTCATCACCTTTATAAGCAAGGTTTAGAACTTGTCAAGGTTACAAGTACATATGCAAAACTATTTTCTGGCATGAAAAGTAGGTTCAAAAATGATTAAGGGATGAGCCTTGTATCATTCAAAAGACTCTAAACAAGGAAAATGGTGAAAATTTATGACATTATATTTACCAGCAAGACTTCTTCTATGATCTCAACTAAGCCATCCTACTATTTCCTCATCTGTAGCAAACATTGCTCACCATTGCTGTATTTACAACAACAATTTCCCCAAGTTTACAAGCGTGTTAATTTAATAATTTAGTGGTAACCTTGACCTTGCTCACATATTATGACTAATCAATGACCAAATGCACTTCATTGACTTCCAAATGAGCTACTCAATCGTCCAATTTATTTCCAATATTAAATTAGATTCTTTCAAGGTTCAAGTAGGTGGTGAAAAACTATAAGGGTTAGGAAATGGTACAACAGATGCTTTGCGTTCAATCTAGGACTTAAATGTTATAATCACACTTTGAAATAACAACTCCAGGTTTACGTTGAGTGTCATATATTCAAAAGCTCAACTATTAAGAAAAAGGATGATATTTTTTTCGATCTGTAATTCCCTACATACTTGAACATCACACTTTATGTTATCATCTTGTTCACTAAATTAAAATTCCTAAATTAAATAAAAAAAGTATACATAGAAAGCATGAATCTCCTATTCTCCTAGGATTAAATGACCAAAAATTCAATTTTTCTTCTGGAATTAAATGTCAAAAATGACCAAATAAATGTAAAATCTTACTGATCTCGGATATGAATAGGAAGAAAATAGCAATTGTATAAACAATTGTGATTAATCCTCAAGAAAGTGTTTGACTGTAAAAATCTCTATTGACTTTGGGATACGCTTCTAGATTTCTCAACTTATCAAAAATCTCCATCGTTGAATTTCTATGTACAATAAAATTTGAGCTCTAGGTTACAAAGTCTGGATTAATAATAAGTAAATAAGAGATGCAGTTCAATATTTGACTATATATTATTGAGATATATCGAAGAAGTAAAAATATTGACTGCAGTATTTGGCAAATCATTCTAATCAAAATCACAAAATATGACAGATAAACATAGAGAAAAGCACAAGTAGCTGATCAAAGACAGCATATTTTGAATACAAAACGAAGCATGTATAGATAACCCTTCTCTTTTAATAATTGATACATACCTACTCTAAAGTATTTTTACTTCATTAAGATCAAGCAAAATCCTCCCAAATAACCCCACAGATTCATGCATACTCTTTCAATCGTTGCTGCCAAACTGCATCGAGTCTTTCATATTTGGGGTTGGAGGCGAGGAGGTCCACGAAGACTAATAGGACAACAGGCTTGAGGCAAGCTAGGATCGACAGCAAGTGACGAATATGAGGAGTCAAGTGTGGAGGCGGTGGAAAGGGAGGAGATTTTGTGTAAGGATTTGAGGAAATAACTTCACGAAGAGGAAAGAGAAAAATAAGTAGAAGAAGCGGCGACCACGAAAATAATTTGGGGATCCCGCTTAAAAGCATTACATACGCGGTAAAACAAATCTAAAAAGCAAATCAAAACAAATATAATAACACCACAGAAAAAAGCATTATCGATTAGCATTATAAAAAACAACTTTTCTTATAGTGTAATGACATGAAAGTGATGTTGGGAGACTCTCACACCACTACTATTGTTGGAATTGAGACTATGGAGTTAAAGTTTACCTCTAGAAAGAATTTATTGCTGAAAGACGTGATGCATACTCCAGAGATGAGGAAAAATTTAATATCTGGTTTCCTGTTAAATCAAGCTGGTTTTACTCAAACTATTGGATCTGACTTGTACACCATCACTAAAAATGGTGTTTTTGTTGGTAAAGGATATGATGTAGATGAGATGTTTAAGTTGAATGCCAAAGTTAATTGTTCTGTTTATACGCTGTGTGATTTTAACATTTGGCATGCTAGACTTTGTCATGTTAATAAGCGACTAATTCATAACATAAGTAACTTAGGCCTAATCCCTAAAGTTTCCATAAATGATTCAGAAAAATATGAATATTATAGCCAAGCTAAAATTACTAAGACCCTACATAAATCTGTGTTTAGAGAGTCGGAACCTTTAGATTTAATACACTTTGATATATGTGAACTTGATGGTATCTAACTAGGGATGGCAAACACTACTTTATTACCTTTATTGATGATTGCTCTGATTTTACTTATGTTTATCTCATGAAGAATAAAAGTGATGTGTTGGATATGTTTAAATTATTTATCACTGAAATTGAAAATTAGACTATTCAGAAAATTAAAAGATTTTGAAGTGATGGAGGAATAGAGTATGAATATAACTTATTCATTGAATTTTAAAAACAACATGGCATAATTCATGAGAGAATTGCACCCTCTTCACCTGAAATGAATGGTAAAGATGAAAGAAAAGGTAGGACTCTTACTGAATTAGTAGTAACTGTATCATTAAATTTGGATGCAGCATATCACTGGTAGGGGAAATTTTATTAACTGTCTGTAATGTCTTAAATAGAATTTCTAAATCTAATAGAAAATTTTCACCTTTTGAGATATTTAAAAATCATAAACCCAACCTGTCTTATTTTAAAACTTGGGATTGCTTAGTGTATGTTCGTATTCTTGACCCTAATAAAATTAAATTAGCAAGTCGAGCAAATGAATGTGTGTTCATTGGTTATTCCCTTAACGGTAAAGCATATAGATTTTTTTTATTTGAATGCTCGAGTTATTATTGAGTCAAATGATGCTGATTTCTTTGAAAATAAATTTCCGTTTAAACTTAGGAATACTGGGGTCACTTCTACCACTAATAATCCAATAATTAGAAATAATGAACATAATACGGAATGTGAATATAAACTTAGAAGAAGTAAATGAGCTAGGATAGCTAAAGATTTTAGTCCAGAATATTATGCTTATGCATTAGAAGAGGACCCTGCTAATCTAAAAGAAGCTCTGTCTTCTTTGGATTCAGAACTCTGGCAAGAAGCTATATTGATGAAATGGAATTTCTTTAATCTAATAAAAATTAGCATCTAGTTGATTTACCTCCAGGTTGTAATCTATAAGTTGTAAATGGGTACTTAAAAAGAAGTTGAAACTTGATGGTACAATTGATAACTATAAGGCTCGTCTTGTAGCTAAAGGATTTAGACAAAAAGAAAACATTGACTTCTTTGATGCTTTTTCACCTATTACAAGAATAACATCAATTTGATTATTAATTTCTCTAGCTTCACTATATGATCTACTAATTCACCAATTGGATGTAAAAACTACTTTTCTGAATGTGGAATTAAAAAAAGAGATTTATATGAACCAACCCGAAGGTTTGTTATACCTGGTCAAGAGCATAAAGTTTGTAAATTAGATAAATCTCTATATGGTCTTAAATAGGCATCGAAACAATGACATGAAAAATTTGACAACCTAATTATTTCATATGGTTTTAAAGTAAATGAAAGTAACAAGTGTATTTATTATAAATCTGAGAATAACATTTGCACTTCATATGCTTATATTTGATGATTTACTTATATTTCGTTCAAATATTCATATTGTAAATCATGTTAAGTCCATACTATGTGCCAATTTTGATATGAAAGATCTTGGTGAAGCAAGTGTGATTCTCGGTATTAAGATTGAAAGTCTGAAATGAGAATTTCTTTGGATCAATCTCATTATATTGAGAAGATGTTAAAGAAATATAATTACTTTGAATTTAAACCTGCTAGTACACTATGTGGTCCAAGAATAAAACTATTTAAGAACACTGGTGAATGTGTAAGACAGTCTAAATATGCAAGCATCATTGGCAATCTTCGGTATGCCATTGATTGTATTAGACCCGACATTGCATATGTCGTGGGATTATTGTGCAGGTTTACTAGCAGACCTAGTTAGAGAATTGGCATGCTATTGAAAGGGTCATAAGATACCTTAAAAGAACTATGAACCTTGGATTACATTATCAGAAGTTTCCCGCCGTCCTTGAAGGATACAGTGATGCAGATTGGGATACTTTATCAGACGATTCCAAAGCTACTAGTGGATATATTTTCAGTATTGCAAGAGGAGCTGTTTATTGGAAGTCTAAGAAACAGACTATCTTGGATCAATCCACTATGGAGTTAGAAATGATAGCACTAGCTAAAGCTAGTGAAGAAGCATATTACTCAAGAAATCTGCTAGTGGAGATCCCTTTATAGGAAAAACAGATACCGGTTGGGTTGATCCATTATAATAGTACCATGGCTATTGCAAAAGTTGAGAACCATTATTACAATGGTAAGAGACGACAAATTCATCGTAAGCACAATACTGTAAGAGAGTATATCTCTTCAGGATCTATAAGAGTGGATCATGTACACACTGATGAGAATTTGGTGGACTCTTTGATGAAAGGACTAGACAGAGAGAAAGTCCTTTCTACATCTAAAAGTATGGGAACTATTGCCCTTAGATTGTTGAGTCACGCACAATGGTAACCCGACCTAATGACTGGAGATCCCAAGAACTAGGTTCAGTGGGTAATAACAAGTTGTAAAGTGATATGAGTTGAACATGGTATTTTTATATACTTAGAAGCATGTATTCCGGAAGTGATTAGAAGATGAGTTAATAGAAACACTTAATGAGATTTATACTCCAAACGGAGTGGAGTATCTACTTTCAGGAGTACTCTTGATAGACTCGCCTATGTGGATGTGGAAATGTGGTCATTTCCTATAGAATTTTGGACATGATTCCTACAGCATTCACTAAACTAGCATAGACGTGCATGACTATAAATGCACGGGCTTAGTTAATAGCACTTTAGAAAGGTTGTGTGTAGTTTGATGTCAGGAATAGAGTTCAAGACTACGAGTCACTCTAGTAAACTGAATCTTACTCGCTATGCAAAGGTTCAAATCGAAAGATGCCTTTTGTTTATGCACAATCCTATAATTTCATAAATTGCTTGAACTTTTTTTATAATAATTCAAGTGAGGGATTGTTGGAACTTTAAGTGAATTAATTAAAAAAAAAAACAGGTTAATGGTTATATATTTATAAGACATTATTATAACTGAGTCGTTGCAAACGTATAACGATAATATATATTTATGAGCCATTATTATTAATTAACAGTTGCAAATGTATAACGGTTATATATTTATGAGTCGGTGTTATTGAGCCATTGCAAAAGTTAATGGTATTAAAAATTCATTTTAAATGGCAATAAAGTCAAATCCATTAACATTCCCTCACTTTAATAATGCATAAAATTTCCAGTCTACTTGTTTAAATGATAGATAGGCAGAAGAGAAAATGTAATAATAGACAACTTTTCTTTCTTCTTCTTTATCCACTGCATTTTCTCTCTTTAAGAAACTTTACAAGCAATTAAATTAGAATGTGCTATATTCAGAACAATTTGTTGTAGTGCAAATAGCAAATTGACTAAATTTCATAGGTTGTTTTATCCTGGGGACAGAGCGGTTGATAGATAGCTTTGCAACTTGAGGCTAAGCCGCGAATCGTCTTAAGGAGAATGACCTAATCTACGACTTAGCCAAAAAATACGTTGTAGATTCAGATTGAGGTACAACATAAATATAACATAACAGTAAAATAGTACATAATGTTACTCCCTGACATGGAGTTATTAGAGTTACACAAAAGTACTACCATCATCTTAGGTTGTTATAACAACCCGCCTTTACACAAGCCGAAACAAAATACACTTACAAGATTTAAACAAACAGCGGAAATAGACAACTAAATAGATAAAGGCCTCCTGATCGGGCGCCGTCTTCAAAAGGGCCCATACACGACCTGCTACTCTCGGTTTACTGAACTAAAAATGAGTACCCGAGAGTTTAGGGAAACAAACAACTTGGGTCAGACAATATGTCTGGTATGAGTTAAACTCTAAAACAATAGGTTTAATTAAACAACAAATGTAAGACCACGCCGCGAAACGCTTAATGGGTTTCCTTTCACAAGAACAACATCCAAACGTCAATAATGGATACAAATTATTTAACATCGTGAAGGGTACTAGATTCCTCCTGATGCAATTAAGAAAAACAAATTCGAAGGTTTGAATCAACAAGGAAAAAAGGAATTTTCCTATAATGACTAGGAAGGTGCACCTCCCTTATAGAAAGTATACCTCTAGAAATATACTTGAGGAAAAACGATGACCCTCGGAAATGTATGACCTGTACCCCGCCAACCTTACCACATATCTGAGTATTTCACACCACTGTGCACAAACCAAATCCAATCTAGAGTGGGTGTGAAATTACATTAATAGGAGCAAACCCACATAGCTTGACGTCCACTTGCGTTTTGGTTTTAGTCATTCTCGACAAAGGATAACAAAGCTCAAATAAGCAACTCATCATCTTAGAGTGACGAAATATAAAGAAGGTTGAGGTAATTGATAGTTGATAAACTGACCATCGATGATAACAAAATGTTTGTATATGGAAATTAAATCTTTTATACCCAGCACCACTCAATCATCTCAAACTTGTACTATCCGTTGGATAACAATGATGCTGGACAAGTTAAGGTAGTGTTACCTCAAAGTCATGTCTCGGCGTACATTCTTAACTTTGGGAATAGAAACGAATCTCCCTCATTGACATTTGGTGTTATGTATACAACTAAATGCTTTCCAAATAAGTGATATCGCTTTATGGAAATTAATTCATTTCCATAAACGAATCATACTTTTACTTTTAAAACCGAATTCATGCTTGGGTTTCACTTCACAAGTATTAACATTAAACAACTTTGTTCATTAACTTTAAAAGTCCATTATCAAAAAGATTTAATAACTTAAAACATCCATATTCAATTGGTTAATTAGTTTTAGCTATCATTAATAAGGATGATTAATTATCTTTAAGCTTCAATAATTAATTTGATTAATTGACTTCAAATACCCTTAATTAAAAAAGGTTAATCACTTTTAAAAACATCGTTAATTTAATTAATTAATTAAATTTAAGCATCTTTAATTAAAAATGATTATTTAATTTAAAACATCATTAAAGAAAAAGATTAGTTAGATTTAAACTAATTAATTAACTTTAAAAGTCATTAATCAAAAAGGGTTAATTAATTTTAAACACCATTAATTAAAATGATTAATTAATTTAAATCCATCATTATTAAATGATTATTAACCTTACACATCATTAGATAAAATGATTAATTAATTTTAAGTATTATTAACAAAGTAATTAATTAATTTAAAACTCATCGTTATTAAGATAATTAATTAACCTTAATCCTCATTAATTAAAATGATTGTTTAAATTTACAATCATTATTAAAATGGTTAATTAATTTTAAACTAATCATTATTCAAAAACTCAACTAACTTTGTAAAATAAGACCCAAGCTCGAGAATAAACCAAAAGGTTTCAAAGAGATGGTATTTTTCAAAAGTGCCGATATACCGATAATCGCTATACAGACACTTCTATAACTACCTACATGTCATTTTATTTACATCCAAGCATCAGATCACATAACATAAGTATGACATATATAAAAGAGCAAATAATAATCATAACATGGAGAGTATGACTTTATACAACCTACTTAAACTTTTACAACTAGTTTTCAAATCGCTTACTAACTATCAAAGGTGTCATCTTTTCAAAGCATAAACCAAGCCAATAACCCTTACATTTCAATACATATAAGACAAGCAATTATCAACTACCCAATTGAAAAATATTAAAGTTAAAAATTTTGGTTTAGAAAGTGAGATTTTACTCACCAAAACTTGACTAAATCAAGCTACTAGAACTTGGAAACGACTTAGATCTTCGCTTTACCTTAGGAAAAATGAAGTTTTAGAGGGCTTAATTAGGAAAGATGGTTCAGCCCATGCATGAAGTAGGCTCGGCCATAGAGAAATGAGGCGTGTGTTGACTTGTTTTGGCAAGTAAGGTGATGTAGATAGAAGAGATGGATGTTTTATTTATATTTTTCTTAAGGAATGAGTGAAAAGAAAAGATTTTTCTAAACTTAAACACTAATTTTAGAAGCCATGGAACTTAGAAAACTTTTGAGTGGAGGTTTGAAAATGAAAATAGAAATGAGAAATGAGAAAAAGAATTATGAAATTTGGTTATATACAAAGGGATAAATTAAATTACCAAATCACCCTTAAAGTAAATAACCTCCGGTAACATCTTGCTACCTCATCACCATGCCTCCCCCCCCCAAGTACACACGCAAGCTCCCCCTTTGGTTCTTCTTGTGGCCAACATGCCTTAAACCTATTAGTAGTTAGTGTTTTTTAAAGATGTAATATGTTATGACAACTTTTCTTTTTATTTATTTTTTATTCTTCTAAACCTATTTTATAATAAGTCACATCATATATTTATAAACTTAAGCATAAATTTATATTTCTAAAGTGTGCTAACTTATTTATAAATGAATGTGAATATCTAGATCAAAAAGTTCACAACGTTTCCAACAACTTTTAGACGATGAAAATTCGAAAAACGATTTCCGACCACATTTTCGATTTTTCTTCAAACTAAATATTTTTGTAAACAAATTTTGATAACCATTTCATCATCACTGATTATTTTTTTAAAGAGTTTTATTTGAGTTACAAAATTGATTCATTAATTATTTAAAAAATGCATTAAATATCCATATTTTAAAGTGATTAAATTTACGGGTTATAACACTCTCCCCCCTTAAAAGAATTTCATCCCCAAAATTAACACTTAAGGAGATAACTCAAAATAACACAAAAGGGCATATATTATATCAGGAAACCCATACAAAAAATACACTCTAAGAAACTATATCGCAATAGTGCATACATAATACATAAAAACAAACAAACAACTATCCTAACATCAACTCAGGATAAGCTTTCCTCATACTATTTGCAGTCTTCCAAGTGCAATCTTTGGGATCTTCGCTCCACTGTACTTTGACAAAGTCCACAACCTTAGCCCTTAACCGTTTCTTATCCGATCGACAATTCGAATAGGCTGTCTTACAATGGTCAAGTCAGGCTCGACTTCTACATCCTCCAGCTGAGATGGTAGAATAAACAAAGTAGGATCATGTACATACTTACATAGATGGGATACATGGAAAACATCATGTACACCTGACCACCTGGCTGCCCACTTTAAATGCAAGAGTTCTAATCCTCTTAGGTATCTTAAAAGGTCCAATAAAATGAGGAGCTAAAAGTAAACTTAGTCAATGAATTAAGGATAATGAAGTATTCAGGCTGAGAAAAACATACAAACATACAAATATCTGATAGAAATTAAACATTTTATTGCATTAGTTCAATCTAAAACGTACAGTTAATTTGCTACCAATAAAAATTTCAATCCTGAATAAAAAAAGTAAACATAATGAAATGAGCTAAAAATTATTCTATACTTACTAAATTAAGAAGTACTTGATGTATTTATATTATTTAGAATGTAAAACTAAATTCAGAATTAGAACTAAGTAAATAGAAGGCGTTAGCAAAAATAGTGCTAAATAAAATAATTAATTTTTAGTTTTGTAATAAAAAACCTTGAAGTGGAGAAATAGAGATAAGTCACCACAAAAAAGAAAACCATCTTAAATTTAATCTTTCAATTCTTCGATACATCAGTTCTATTATTCCAAACTCAAACTTCCAACAATTTTAGAAATGAAAAGGGCGGTCCTAAATAAAAGAATTAAACATAAAGGAATGAGTCAAGTTCTATGGTTATCAATTTTAAAATGGAAGATTCAACTTATTTACATTATTTAAAGTTTAAAACACAAACCCGAATTAAAACTAAATATATGGAAGTAGGTTAAGTAATTTTAGTAAGAAATAAAAACATAAAGAAATTATTAATTTAGATTAAGTTTAATTTTTTAATCGAGTAAAAAGGCTTTTGAGATTTTTATGTTATAGGTAAGAGATGAATATAGCAGTAATTGCTAATTTAATGTTGGTATTCTTTGTGGAAGATTAAAAATAGATTAACACTCTAGAAGTTGAACATTTTATGTGATAGGGAATAATTCATTACCCTAGTGGAGAAATTTGAATTTCATTTGTGTTGATTACCTTTTGTTTAAAGGTAAATTAGTAGAGATATGTACATAAAAGGACAAAACTTTATATATACAAAAAGACAAATAACAATAATTCATAAACACATAAGTGTATGAAGTAGGCGACATATAACAATATGAGAGAATGGGAAAAAAATAAAGGAATTGGAAGCCAAGATTCACAACTCACTTTTAGTTATATCCATTAAATATATCCATTAAATCATGTTAAAGTGAAAGAATTTTAAAGGCTTTCACTGAGTTCAGCATATTTCTCTTCCCACCTTAATTCTCTCGTGATATTTTACTCTAAAATATCTTTAAACAGTTTGTGACTTTTAAAATTACTCACAGTGTTTTATTAATTATTTCGAACCATTTTACATTTAAATACTTAAATTTTTTAATTTCTATAGCTAATAAGTTCTACTATATTGTTTCTAGTTATTTTTCATTATGTCCATATATATTTAAACTAATTAGGTTTCTTATAACTAAACTATTTAAATAAATAATTATGTCCATACATTTAAACTAATTAAATGTCTTAAATTTAAACTATTCAAATAAAATCAATTAGCTAATATTCATTAATTGTTTAACAAACCCTAAAAATAACCATTTTAACATGAAAACTACATTTTTATTAACAAAAATGAAAAAAAAATCACGATCCGTATAAAAATATATTGATAATACAACAAAAATGATATACGTAAATTTACAATTCACTCATCATGGTAAATTATCTAATAAATAGGTAATAATAAGGTGGATGAATTTTCCACACCTATCAATATTTCTGGAAGTTTTCTCCCCGCTTTATTGCTAATAATTTATTTTTCAATGTTGTAAGTAATCATTTTAATAATGATTCACAATGTTTTATTAGTTCATTCCACGTGTTTGTAAGCAAAGTGCCTACATGTTTCTAATATCTATGATTGTTTACAAAGTTCTCATTAGTGCTATCATACTATTTTCATTTAAGTCTAAATATTTAAATTAATTAAATTCATATTGAACTAAATCCAAGTACCTATAGTTAATTATTTTTTATGATAAAGATACTAAACTTTTTGTGTAATAGACTAGATTATTTTACTAAAGGAGAAAATTAAATTAAATTTGAGTGGATTATCTTTTATTTGAATGGCTAAATAAGTAAAGAAATATACATAAAAGGACAAAAGTTTTATGATATACAGAGAGATAAATAACGGTACTATAGAAAAAAGAATTATATGAAGTTAGTGATATATAATGTCATGAGAGAAAAGGGAAATGAGGGAATGAGAATCCAAGATTCATAATTTGCATTTCACTATATCTATATATTAAGTAATAGTAAAATGAAGGAATTTTAAAGGTTGTTATTAATTCTAGTCTCTTTTTCTTCTTTCTCAATAATTCTCTCATGGTATCTTATTTGAAAATATCTTTATGTAGTTTGTGATTTTAAAACTAGTCATACTATTTTATTAATTCTTACCAACCGTTTTACATCTAAATATGGACAATCTTATTCCGCAATAGCGAAATAGTATAACAAAATTCCAAAAATCCATAATCGTGAAATAATTTAACAAAATTCTAGAAAGACAAATAGTTAAAATATATATTACTAAGGAATTTGAAAGCGTTATGATTAGAACAAAGATAAAATAAATATGTAATATAGAAAAAAAACCTTATGAAGAAGGTAACTATTTCTTTCTCATCAAAACTATATTTAAGATCACCCTCTTTTTTCTAAAATTTGTTACTCTATCATTCTTTTACATTTATATCATGAAAAATAAATATCATAGGTAAGAGGCTAAATGTTTGTCTATTGATAGATTATGGGATGATGAATGTCGTAAAGAAGGAAAGAATTCTTTTTTTCTAAAATTCCAAGTTCATCTCTAATTTAAAAGCAATACACATATGACTACAATAAGAAAAAAATATAGTTTCCTTTCCACCATTAACATTACATTTTGTCAAGTGGCTGTAAATTAAATTAACATAAATATAACAATAATATGCAAGCACTTATTTGTTGAGATTCTACGATTCAAATTATATGTCATTTTGAGGAGGACTATGTGTTCTTCACTATGAAAGAGATGGGAGGTCGTTCGGAGCATCGAGAAGGAAGTTATGGTAACAAGAAAAGTAATCATGTTTGTTCATTATTTTTAATATGGAAATGCAAAAATTATTGGATTGCATTTGCATGAGATGGCAAAGAAATAAATACATGCACACGTTATGGCATAAAATATATGCAAAAGGATATGCATATTGTTGTGCAAAAATTTAATTAATTTGCACTAACTCCAAAACTGCAGCGGAATGCTAAAGCGCAGAAACAATCAAAAGAAGAATCTAGCTTGTCGATTAATTATCAACCACCATTTCAATGAAAAATAATCACCAAACAAAGAAAAACAGAAGAGCAGAGAACACAAAGATTTAACGTGGTTCGGCTAGATCGCCTACGTCCACGGACCCAACAACTATTCTTTATTTTATTGAAGAAAGAGAGTACAAAAGAGAGATTACAAAATTATAGGTAGCAAATTGGAGAGACTAACCTATAATTACAAATTGAATAATCAATTTATCCAAAGACTTGTTTACGCTCAAAACCCCTAATTGATTGACTACAGAAATTAGGGTTTATTAAAGAAGAGGATAATGATGGATGCTCTCTCACACTCACATGAAGATGAACGTCCTTTATTTAAATAGGCATGAAAATGAAGAATGCTTGGAGATGAAGTAAATTAATTTCCAAATTATATGATAACCTTTCCAAGTTACTTGATTTGATTCCAATGCACATAAATGATAAAAAATCTATGTTTCCATAAATTTCCATTGCTTAAATCAATCTCCGTGTATAAATTTGTCTATCTTCATATAACAAATCTGACTAATTAATTGATTAGCAATTAATTAGTTTCCTTTCTCTAAAAGATATCACACATATCCTTCCTCTTTCTCTTCCATATATAGCCTAATTAGTTGATTGAATGAATCGATTAATTATTTTCTTGTCTTCTTTGGAAAATATTTGAATCACATAAATTCAACACTCCACCTTGATTCAAGTATAACAATCTCTCTACATCACCACATCTCGACAAATTGTTGGGTCTACGTCAACAAGCTCAATGTGAACTAGTTTGGACAATATTACCCAAACAGAGCTTCCAAATCTTTCCCAAGCATAAGAAAGATAGTATGCACATCAGCAAACATAATGCATACGAGAAAATACCAAAATTCTTTAACAAATCCAATGTTGGAGATGAACATGTAGATACTAAGCTTCGAGAGACCAATGGAGATTTAACAGCGTGCTTCACATTCTCCAATCCAAATTGAGTGAGGACATACTCAACATTATCTACTACAATCTTCTCCACAAGAATTTTGATAGATTTTCCTAAGTCAACATTAGCAGACTCACCTACAAGCTCCACAACATTCAAAGCATAAGATGAAGAATCATCGCTACAAATATGCTTACAAATAGGGCCAACTGAACCAAAAGGCCTTTCCAGCAAGTGAGCTCCACTTAGAGTCTGGACCTCTGTAATCTTCTCATCAACCATGGTATCATCGGAAATACAAATATCTCTCCGATTATGGAAACAATCTGATGACTCCAAATGTGTTTGGCAATTTTCTATCCTCCCAATGTCATCATTTGATAGAGGCTCCACCTTCAACAAAGACCTCTCATCAAATATCACATGCTTGCTAGTCACAATTCTCCTAGTTGTTTTACACCACAACCTATACCTCTTCACTCCTTCTCTATAGCCTAACAAAATGTGCTTGCTTTCCCTAGGCTTCAACTTATCATGTCTCTCATCTTCTAAATAAGCCGAACAACCAAACACTTTAAGGAATGAATAATCAACAGTCTCTTTTCCATATCTCTTCCGGGATATTCATATCTATGGCAATTGAAGGTGTATGGTTGATGAGAAATACTGCCATAGATATCGCTTCTGCCCAAAATCCCTCTTCTAAACCAGCAGTCATTCTCAAGCTCATAGCTCTCTCCCACAATATCTGACACATGCTCTCCGCCACTCCATAACAATGTGACTCAACAGAAAGAGAAAATTCTCTAATTACATGCTCGGACGCACAATAGTTAGTGAATTCTTGTGACATAAATTCACTACTATTTCCAACTTAACCTTCAAACGCATCCTCGACTGCTTCTCTACCAAGGTCTTCCACTAATAAAATTGGGCAAATATTTCATCTTTGGCCTTTAAGAAATAGACCTAGACCTTACGTGAGAAATCATCCACAAATAAGATGAAGTAACTGGCTCCACCAAAAGATGCAACTGGGGTGGGTCTCCGCACATAAGAATGAACATACTCTAGAAACTCTGTAGCTCTAGGTCTCCCAAAATCAAATGTGACAAGCTTCTTCTTTCCAAAAGAACAATCTCCACAAGAGCTAGGCTTTGACTGGCAAACACCATCAATCAACCTACGCTTCTTTAATACTTCAAGACTCTCCTCATCAACATGACCTTAAAGAAGATGCCATAACTGAGTAGAATTTGAAATACTAGATTCAGTAGAAACTACCGACTCTTCTAAGACCATCTCTCCATGAAGCACATAAATATCATTAACTCGCACCCCTTTCATCACTACCAAGGAACCCTTTGCCACTATCAAATTCTCTCCATCTATTATTATCCTCATACCAAGTCTACTCAAAGCTCCAACTAATAACAAACTTCTACGCAACATCGAAACATGTCTAACATCTGTGATAGTCCTAACAACACCATCATGCATCTTAAACCTCACACTTCCAATGCCCACAACATGACAAGATGTGTCATTCCCCATATGAACTACTCCGCCATCAATCTTCTTGTAACTGACAAAACAACTCCTATCTGGCATCATATGACAAGAGGCTCTAGAATCAATCACCCAATCTGTATGCTCTAAAGGTGAAATACTGGCTGAATATAATGATGTATTACTATCACTTCTATCTGCATCTGATCTAACTGCTGGCAAAACTTAAGCTTTCTCCTTCTTCTCTCTCTTCTTTCTAAGAGCTGGACAATCCCGTATGAAATATCCATTCTTCTTACAATAATAGAAAGCACCCCTTCTAGGACCCTTGAAGTGGGACCCATGCATATCTCTCCTACCTCCAAGGTGCTTTTGCCCTTTATCTCTTCCTCTAGATGAACGAAGTTGTTGCGGAAGAACACCATTAGTCTTCACCTTCCATGTCCCTAAAACTCCTTTTCTAACATATTTGGTAATGCCATAATTTTTCATACCACTACTAAAAGAATTTGCCATTGATAAATAATCTAGAACAAGACAGCTAGCTCTGATACCAATCTGTTGTGCAAAAGTTTAATTAATTTGCACTAACTCCAAAACTGCAGCAGAATGCTAAAGCACATAAACAATCAAAAGAAGGATCTAGCTTGTCGATTAATTATTAACCACCAATTCAATGAAAAATAATCGCCAAACAAAGAAAAACAGAAGTGCAGAGAACACAAAGATTAAATGTGGTTCGGCTAGATCGCCTACGTCCATGGACCCAACAACTATTCTTTATTTTATTGAAGAAAGAGAGTACAAAAGAGAGATTACAAAATATAGGTAGCAAATTGGAGAGACTAACCTATAATTACAAATTGAATAATCAATTTATCCAAAGACTTGTTTACGCTCAAAACCCCTAATTGATTGACTATAGAAATTAGGGTTTACTGAAGAAGAGGATAATGGTGGATGCTCTCTCACACTCACATAAAGATGAACTTCCTTCATTTAAATAGGCATGAAAATGTAGAATGCTTGGAGATGAAGTAAATTAATTTCCAGATTATGTGATAACCTTTCCAAGTTACTCGATTTGATTCCAATGCACATAAATGATAAAAAATCTATGTTTCCATAAATTTTCACTGCTTAAATCAATCTCCATGAATAAACTTGTCTATCTTCATATAACAAATCTGGATAATTAATTTATTAGCAATTAATTAGTTTCCTTTCTCTAAAAGATATCACACATGTCCTTCCTCTTTATCTTTCCATATATAGCCTAATTAATTGATTGATTGAATCAATTAATTATTTTCTTGTTTTCTTTGGAAAATATTTGAATCACATAAATTCAACACATATTATTTCTTTCTTAGTAAATGCATTGCTTTGGGATTATTTATTTCCATCGTTGCTAATTAAAGGAATGAATGAATTACTTGCTATGTTTGCATCATTTGCTACCATTGTAAATTGCCTTCATTATCTTCTTACCATATCTTGGTAATTTAATCGACGGCTCTCATGGATTTGCACTGGCTATATACTGAAGGTAGATGATGTGCACGTAAATGTGCATATTTTTACCACCATATTTAATATATTTAAATTAAATAAATGATCATATCGGGTATTTTAACTTGTTTAAACCAAGATTCATATTATTTTCAAATCGTCACATATTCATCTTCATCCAAGGGCAAAATGGTTATTTTTGTGCATATATTAATTTGAGAAAATTTAATTAGAAATTTCTATATTATTTTATAGGAATTTGGCTTCATATACAAGTAGTTTCATGAAGATATATGCATGCACGAAGAAGATACAAAGGAATGGAGATGGAAATAATTCAAAGTGATGATCATGGAGGACTCCACTTACCCACCTACCTTAATGTACACTTAGGAGCTAATGCACATGCTAAAAGGCCATCAAATCTTCATGCACACTTAATGGATGATTAGGGGATGCTAATGATTACTTGGCCACCACACTACCTCAAGGACAATTTGGGCATTCTCCAAAAAAAAATAAGAATTAGGGTTTCATACATGTATAAAGACCCCTTATGTTTCATGTAACCCTCTTCTTCTTAGTCTCTCTTAGTTAGTTTCTTCCTTTATGTAACTCTTTTTTTTATTTATGCAATTTAATACATGTTCTTTTTCTTTTTTTTGTTTATTTCCTTTCATGTTGTAGTGTAGATTTGTTTATTTATGCAAGTAGTGTAGATTTTCTTTTATGCAATTAGATTAGTTCCTTTTTTCATTAGATTTCATTTTCCTTTCTTTTTAGTTTCATGTTGCTTGCTACAAGTGTTGATATGATAACACAAATGAGAGGCTAATCCCTTCAATTTAGGGGTAATGAAGCCTCTAATCATGTAGCTTAAATATTTTGATGTTATGCTCTCTTTTTGTGCTTTAATGAGAATGTATGAAGTGATTAACTTGATATTTTTGCTTTGAATTTGATATCCTATATTGTTGACACCAAATAGGCTATACATAAACAATCACTAACACAAATTACCTCTTCATCTACATATGATGATGGTAATGAAGTGAATGTTGAAATAAAAATTTGATGGTCTGTATTTCTAATTAATAGTTAATAGGTCATACTTAAAATAGATTTTGCTTTCAACTTTGTTGTCATTTTTCATATGAGTTAGTAAGTGGTTTAAGGGGTGTGTTATAGTTTGATGGCTTATGTTGAGCTAACTAATAGCACAAATAGGCCATACTTATGATGAATACATCATTTAAATTCACTTATGACCAAAGAAGAGAGATCATAATTTGTTAAACTATATGATCTAGAGAGTAGAATTATATCTAAATTGTCATTTAACTCTCATTTTTCTATCAATTTTCTTTTGCTCATTTTTCTACATTTTTAGCTTCACACTTTTCAACTTTGGTTAATTTGATTGAGTAGGAAATTTAAATCAACAATTCCCTGCGGATTGACCCGTACTCGCCACGTACTTCAATAGTACGCCGTGCGCTTGCGGTTATTTTAATTTAAAATTTCTCGAATATTTTCTAAACCGATAGAAAACTAGTCGATTAACAGTAGACTTCATTGTAAACCCATTTTGGCATTCAGCCAGCGATCCCCTAATAAAGATTCTCTTCTTGTTAATCTTAACATAGGGCTTTGGTATGTAAACTCTTATCTTGTAATCTCTTGTAACTCTCTCACGAGTAATAAAATCTCTCTTCTTTGGACTGGACGTACACTATCTTGATGATAGTGGAACCAGTATAAATATTGTGCATCTCTTTTTCTTCTTTATAGTTATTTACTATTTATTTGGAGTAATATAATAATTGTTGTTAGATTGAGTGATGTTCAAATTGGCAAATCTAGATCTTGTTTATTGTTTTTCTACATTTGTGCAATTTTTGCATAACATACTAGTATTAGAGCAAGGCAATTTGTTTAAATTGTGCATCAATGGTTTCTAGAAAGAGCGGTATATCCGGTGGTAATTATGCTATCACTTATTTGTATGGAAAAGGAGATTTTGTACAATATGAAAGATAAAGATAAAGGAGATTATGTTGAGAGAGAAGGGCATTCCAGTCTTGGAACTTTGGTGATAAGAAATTTAGTGTATTGAAGGGACATCTGGATTTGGGAACCTAAATCTGCTTCCTGGTTCAACGCTGTTGTAAGAGTCTTATGTTGATTTCCATGGGAAATTTGTTGTTTGGTAGATAAGGTATGTGGGAGGAGAGATATTCGATTGGTGATTGAGAGGATTCTTTTGGCCTTGGTGGCTTTGAGATTATTTTGGTATCTACCTTCTTTTGATTTTGGATATTTTCAACATTTTATTGGCGGGTGGGGACATAGTCTGAGCTCGCTAGCAAGGTGTAATGGAGGGTAGCCTTGCCATAACCAATTGGGTAAGCTTCATTTTCGGTATCTATCTCGTTAAGATATTTTGGTTGAAGGTGGAGTTTGTTTTTAAGAGTTTTGTAACGATCCGTAATTTTAACACTTTGAAAATGGGATATTTAATTATTTTAAATATTAAAATGTAGAATTTTCAAACTTAAACAATCATGTTTTATATAATAAATAAGAATGGTAAACTTATTTTTAATATTGAATAAAGATTTTGGATTTCCATTGTAAAATTAACAAAAGTCAAATTCCGATAAAGTAGGATAAATATTCATGAAATTTGTTTAAAGGATAAACAATTACTTTTAAATATATATATAATCGATATCAAACTCATTTGATAATAATAGTAATTTAATTTATAATGATTTGATAAATATATAAAACTTGTTTTACAAAAATAACCAAATTTTGTCGCAATTTGTCAATTTACATACACTGTAAAATTAGAGATTTTGATATTATTTAAATATGATTTTTAAATATAAAGAGACATGTTTTAATTTATTTAAAGAAGTAAAAAGTTCATTTTTAAATTTGGTTTACATAAATAAATAGTTTAACTAAAACGTCAAAATGTGACCGTAAAACATTTTGTCGAAAATCAACGTTTTGTCGATTAAAAGTTGTTGCAACGTCGTCGCACCTTTATTTTGTTATATAGGAACATATATTCAAATAGTATAAGTATTAATTAATTCACTAATCAAGTTTACTTTTACTAAACATGCTTAGAAAATTCTAATATAATTAAGAAAAAGCAAGCACAAAAAGACAAAAATGTCATTTCAAAGCAAAAAGTAAAACATCAAAACAAAGAAATATAATTATTACTTTCTTTACTTAATACTTAAGTGAAAATGACATAAAGTAATGATTTGAAATATGATGTTAAGTGTTGAAAAAAATAAGATTACTTTATAAGTAAGTAAGGGTATTTTGGTCTTTTTACAAAATATTATTTTAATCCAAAACTTTTTCTATAAATACAAACCACTTTCTCACTTTTTTCACACAATTCTACCTTTTTCTTCTTCCTCCTTGAAGCTCTCTTTAATGGCTTCTTCTTCTCTTCCATTTCCTTACTAACTTTTTCAAAACCATATCAAATAAAGTCAAAACACCACCAAACTTTGCCAAAGACCTTAGAATACCATTAGAACATGGTTTAGCATCTAAGAAGTGAAAAAATGATGGAGGAAGGAGTGGACTAAGGCATGGCCGAACCTATCAAGGAAGAGGAGTAAGTTCGTGAAGCTCCGAAGCGAGAAAATGAGAAGGAGGTGATGGTCGAGTACTAGAAAGTGAGGCGAAGTTGTTTATGTGATGGTTTAGTTTAGTTAAGAAGATGTAGTGAAGTGTTGGTTGATTAGAATATTAGTAGGAAGTTAATCAATTTGGTTAAAGGTGAGTACTCATATTTTAACTTATCAATTCCTAAAAATATTTCAAGTTAATTATATGAAAAGTTTGTTATATGTTGGATGATTTAATGGATGATAACTTGGTTGATATTATGGTTGATTATATATATGTGATATGGATGATAACTTGGTTTGATAAATGATAAGAGAAATGATTAGTAATTAACCATAGTTAATTAAATGAGAATTAAATCCATATGAATGTGTGTATGAAAATTATTTAGCCTCTTAATATTATTTTAAATATATTAAAATAGTTTAAACATGGTTTAAAACAAATTTGAAGTGTTTCAGACAAGTTAAGAAGCAATTCACAAAATTGGTCAAAATCGAGCTCGTCGCGTAGCGGCAGTTCGTAAATTTCGACCCGTAACTTCAAATTAATGTAGAGAATGATTTATAAGTCGGATTTCTTCGACATAAAAATTCTTTGGTCCAAAATAATAATAGTTTTCCAATGAAGAAAGAAAATCAAGATTTAATCAAGTAGATTTTGAAATATGTCCAAAACAATTTTCTATAAACATCGCGGTTTTGCAGTTCGGAATCCAGAAAAGGAATTTCTTTATAAATGATATTTTTAAATGATTAAAAATATGAAATAAATTTGATAAATCTAGTAAAATGGTTTAAAAGTGATTTGGAATGGGAAATATGAATTTTCAAATATTAAAAAGTTGTTTAAATCAAATAAGCTTATATAGCACTTTCCGCAGCACTTTTATGCTGCGAAATTCTATAACCATTTGAAATACAGTTTTAAACTTAACAATTCTTTCCAAAATCTTTTGTGAATGATTTTAAAAGTATAATTAAGTAATGTAAAGATGATTTGGAATTTTTAATAAGAGTTTAAATAAATGGTTAAGAGGAATTGTTTATAACACTTAAACAATAAAGTAAAGAAGATTGAATATAATAACAAACTGAGTATGCGGAAACGACTAGTATATTTGTCCCGCCTATGAGATCTGGGAAGATAAAACAAGGTGTTTAACTAAGGTTAGGGATGGAGCAACCAGTGCCCTGAACTTACCCGACCTATGTTTTCTTTTCTTAGGCGAGGGGTGGAACAGATCGAAAGGAAAGCCCGGATGCTTTAAAAGATCATATTTATGTTTTTCCAAGATAAAAAAAAGAAACAATTTTTTTGAATGTTAACTGACCACTTAACATCTTTTAACGATGATTGGTACGAAGGAACCGGGATCAGATTTGGGTGATTCCTATCCGAAAATTACTTCAAACTAATTTTCGAAATAAAACATATTGAAGAAATGATCATTAATGACAAAGATCTTCATGATATAGGATTACTTTCCATTAGTCCCTGGAGGTGAAATTTACCATATTTAAAGTGGCAGTAGTGCTCTATTATGAAAATCTTCGATTTGCAAGAATATGATTTGAAGTTAAAAAAGAAATCTTTGGTTATGATTTAATGAATGATTTGGGAATATTTTCCCTAAGTTAAAAGATATAACTTGAATATAAAAATCTTTGATTAAGATTTAATAAATGATTTGGGAATATTTTCCCTAAGTTAAAAGTTATAGCTTGAATATAGAAATTTTTGACTAAGATTTAAAGAATGATTTGGAAAGGTTTTCCTAAGTAAAAGAGAAAATGATTTGGAATTATTCCAAGGTTTAAGAAAGGTTTAAATAAACCAAATGATTAGATAAATGAGGCTTAATGATTCCATATACATTTGAAAAGAAAATAGAATAAATTGAAAAGAGTATATCTAAGAAAGATATTTGATTTAAATAAAAGATGAAGTAATTGATTGATGATTGATATCCACAAATGAACTAAACATCGTTTTATCGATAATTGGTTTTGAAGGAACCGGAGTCAGATTTGGGTGATTCCTATCCGAAAACCACTTTGAACCAATGTATACGTTCGAAAGTGAAGACATGTTGAAGATGATGATTATTGAAGACCGTGGATCTTCATAGCATGAGGACTGCTTGTTGAACATGCTCTGGGTAGCTCCCATTATAGAGTTATTTATAGTAGTGGTCTCCCCGTTATGGAGGTTTTTCGGATTGAAAGGGCTTCTCGCCTAGTAATGGCCGAGGATAGTGCCTTCGGTTTCGTTCAGTCCTAGAACGAACTTGTATGGACGAATGTCCGACATTGCATTTCTGAGACACAACGTTTGACTTTTACAAATGTACATCTGCTTGGTGGCGGGGAAGACAACTTTGCTTAGCTTAACACCCTTCTCAGAGACATACGTGCTCAGAGGTTGTATGCTTGTGGGAGTCAAATAGTGTTTAAAGGAATGGCAGTATGACATTCAAAGTGGAACCTATTATGATCAAAGCGTGGTTTTGTATGAAAAGCGTGGCTTTGAAGAAATTGAGCGTAGCCTCGCGAGCCTCACACCCCGGTTATGATGGGATTCTATGTGGTCAGATGTATGCTCGCATTTCGGATAATAGTGATTTGGGTTATCAGATGTTTTGAGCCCTAGGTACCAGATACGTCTGGGCCTCATTGCAGGGATGCGCAAAGTCCGAGTCCTTGGATGTTATTCGCAGATTGTATCCACTTTTAGCCATTTTTGTTGTTGTATAACGGCGTCTGAGTCTTGGACGTAAGCCGTGGATACAGATTGGTCTTTCCACTAGTTCCCCATCATGTTGGAAATCCAATCCCAACACGAGATTTATGGTTTTGATTGTAGTCCCAAAATAGCTGTAATGACTTGCAAACATTTCAGCTACCCCTTTCTGGTATCAAATATTCCGTTCGGCATATTCCGTAGACTTAGTCTAGATATTGATATCTTAATTTGAATAAGTTTATTTGAAAAGTGTTTTCAAAAGAATGTCATTAAAAATAATATCAAGTGTATTTTGGTATAAAAGTGTTTTGGTTATCATAAGGTAAAAACCCATTCGTATTTATGTGTGGGCGTGGTCTTATGAAATACCTTTCTTTTCAAAGGTTTTGATAACATAGTCATTCTAAATTTTGAGTATATCACGCTGGTTTATCAAGCCTGATCCAGGTATTTTTAATTCTCGGGTCAGATCCTAGTAGTTTCAGGTTTAGTTGAAGACGGTTGGAGTTTCCAGAGGAGAGCTGGAGATCTTCATCATCGTTTGGACGTATTCTATTATCCGCTGTGGTTTGTTAGTTTTGTTTGTTGTTTGTCAGCATTTGTAAGGGCAGGTGTTATAACTGTCCAGGATGAATCTAGGTTAGACTCTGATATTGTATTTTAAAATTTTCCGCTATAAAAATTATTATTGAAATAATATATGTTATTCCATTCGTGTAAGATTCTGTTCTGTCTTTATTTTCTTTCTACCCTTAATGATCCGCTTATTCGTGCAATTTGAGTTGAACATGTGTGGTTTATTGTCGATTCAAAGGGTACGGAAATACGGGCCATTACAAGTTTGATGTGAAAAAGAGAATTTGAATCTAGGTGGAGTGTTGAGATCCTACGATTCAAATTATATGTCATTTTGAAGATGATTGTGTGTTCTTCACTATGAAAGAGATGTGAGGTCGTTTGGAGCATCGAGGAGGAAGTTATGGTAACAAGGAAAGTAATCATGTTTGTTCATTATTTTTAATATGGAAATGCATAAATTATTGGATTTCATTTACATGATATGGCAAGTAAATAAATACATGCACATGTTATGGAATAAAATATATGCAAAAGGATATGCATATTATTTCTTTCTCAGTAAACGCATTGCTTTGGGATTATTTATTTCCATCTTTGCTAATTAAAGGTATGAGTGAATTACTTGTTATGTTTGCACCATTTGTTACCAGTAAATTGCCTCCATTATCTTCTTACCATATCTTGGTAATTTAATCAATGACTCTCATGGATTTGCATTGGCTATATATTGAAGGTAGACTTCATTGTAAACCCATTCTAGCATTCAGCCAGCGATCCCCTAATAGAGTATCTCTTCTTGTTAACCCTAACTTAGGACTTTGGTATGTAAACTCTTATCTTGTAATCTCTTGTAACTCTCTCATGTGTAACAAAATCTCTCTCATTTGGACTGGACGTACACAATATTGATGATAGTGGAACCGGTATAAATATTGTGCATCTCTTTTCCTCTTTATAGTTTTTTCTATTTATTTGGAGTAATAGAATAATTGTTGCTAGATTGAGTAATAAAATAATTGAGTGATGTTGCTAGATTGAATAATTGTTGCTAGATTGAGTCATGTTCAAATTGATAATAATGAGTTAATTTAGCAAGGATACTTTGGATGGTAAATGCCCAAAGTCTAGGTCACACAATTTTTTGTAAGTACTATACAGTTGTATTAGACAGTGTACCTCGATATCACATTCATAATTCACAAAGCGTTTGTCCTTCCTCTTTTTGGATTATTGATACTTAACACCAGGAGATCAATCATTCTTCAAATTAAATGGAAATGATAAAGAAAGTACATGGAAAGCATACAAAAGGAATTACACATAATTTAGAAATTTCATTAATTTGAAATTTCAAGTTAACTTTTGATAAAAAATGTAGTGGACATAGCTACATTAAGAACAATTTACAATTTTTTTACCATTAATAACATAAAATCCTTTATATTATTAAATTAAAACTACCATCAATGTCACATTGATTTGGAATTACTAATCGGTTTGGAAGCTGAATTGGAACACCAAAATCAAAATAATGAAAAAAAAGGTTTGTGGTATTAGCGAAAACCATTGTGGAGTACATGAATATTAATCACACTATTCTAATCATACCAATCATAAAAGTACCAACACATGCTAATAAATGTTGATTTACAAAAAATATTTTTCATACTAATATGATGCCCAAAGCCTACAGCGTTTCATTTTTCTTTCTAGATAAATGATGTCTAATCCTTGAAAACCATTAATAGTTATAATGCATTAGAAACAACAAAGAAGTATAGGAAAAGTTGTAAGAGAAATTACCGTATAACATAGGAGTTTCATCTTTTTATCCATATTCCACTTTTTAAAGAAATTTGTAAGACATCTTTGAAGCCATGTGTTGAAATATTAGTAGACAAAAATACTAATTGCATACCTATTTTAGTCATGCTTTTAAATTTTCTTAAGTAGATGCCCAATCTCTTGACTTATCTACCTAAAGAAAACAGAATTATCTACATGGGAAGAATTTATCTTGAAAGATGGAAATAATCAACGGTTGATTAAAGTAGGCATTTTATCAATACTATTATAAATAGGCATGTATATGGTTCATTATATGTGTGCGAAAATAAAGTTATTTTTTTAGGATTTTGGGGATTGAGATATCTTCTCAATTTTTAGGTTTTCTCTTGTTATCTTTGGTGGATTAATAAAGTTTTTTGTTTGGAGGAATTTGTTTATCATTGTTTTAGAGCATTGTTAATGACACTCCAGTTTTAAATTCAATTGCTAATACTATTGATAGTAAGGCTATATAAAGAGAAGCAATTTAAATAAGAGCACTTTAGGTAAAAGAAATTTAAATAGTAGTAACATTATGAAATATAAATAGAAACAATTTTAGAAATTTATATAAAATAATGTTAGTAATTAGAAACAGTAAAAAAAGATGGATAGTTTCCGCAAATATGTGCAGTAATTGCACATACCTTTTAAAAGCCCCCCTCATATGTTATCAGAGTCTCCACTAAGGTTAAAAGTGGAAATAGCATAAGTGATAGGAAAATAATATAATGGAAGTGTCCTTGTCTACTCCAGTTTTTATTGTTTAAATTTATAAAAGATGTTTTAGAAACAATGTAAAGTGCATTTTGAAAAAAAATGATTTGGTACAAAAATTGAGTTTTTGGAATACAAAACTTAATAAATGTTTGAGTTAAATATCCCACTTTTAAGAAGTAAATTCTTTGTTGTTAAAAGGCTTTAAAGGAAAAGTTGATTTGAATGACCATTCACATAATAAAATTTGACCCTTATTTGAAAAGAAAGAAAAGATTTTTTAAATTCAATTGCTAACATTTCCTTTTAGATTTAATTGATAAACCCTAGATTATAGTTTTAAAAGTTGACGCCTCCACTTAATATTGGTTAATTATAATGAGATTTTCATGATTCCTTTTTGAAACCAAATTGAAAGTTTTAAATAAAATATTTCTAAGTTTATATTTTCAAAGATAAAAGTTTTAGAACTAAGTACTTCATGATTGTGAAGTTTTAATTTTAGAAAAAGTGGCGAAAACCAAACCAAATTTTTAATATGGGGTAGGTAGGGATGACTGCCTAGGTAAGACGGGGTACAAGTTAAGGCTACGAATAAAATAACGATGAATGCTCATAGAATAGAAAAGTGAACCGCCGTTGGATATATGGAATATTGGTATGAACCTAGAAATGTTTCATTAAATATGTGTGAAACGTTGAAGAAGAATCTATAAGGAAATGAGAAATGGTATCAAAGTACATTTTTACGAGTTCTAGAGTATACCCGCATGAAAGAAATAAAAGGAAAGTATATACTAAGATTTGAGAACTATCAACAGATTTGGATTAAGAATAAGGTACTATTATATTTGGCTGTAACAATTGAAGTAATGGATGAACCTTGTTTATTAGAAGCCGAATAGGTAAGTTAAGATATGTAGGTTAAGGTAGAAAGACATTATTAATGTCAGTTGACGTTTAAGGGCAGCTTCTAGCGATTGTTTCTTTTAGGATAGTTGGGTTGTAAGCAATAGTTGTCTCTATTTATATATAAACGCGTATGATATTTTGCGAGAAAGGTTCCCTTTTTTTTATGTTGATTTTCTAGATTGACCATTATATATTGGAAAGCAGATAAATAACAAAACCTCATGAAGACACTTAACTAATGTAAAGTAAGATTGGTAGTTATAAATAAATCAGGAAATTTATTAGCTACTAAAAGTAAATAACGTAAGTCCCAAAAGCCTTAAAATTTTAGGAAGATAAATTTTAGCAAGTGAATGACAAGTGAGGTTGTTGCGAAACTACGGGTCACTATTCCTATACATTAAGAGCTAAAATTTATAAACATGCTTGTACCCTGTTTGTTATTCTAAAATAAGAGAAGAGTTTTATTATTTGCCTAATAGGTGAGGATGCATTAGCCAGTTAACTAAACTCTGATTGTGTTGGATGTGGCATGATTTTTTTTTAACAAATTATCATAAACAAATACTTTTGAAAAAAAAATTAGAAATCTTTGAATTTTTAATATAAAATATTTTTGTAAGGGCTCTGAAAAGTAAAGTTTTATTTAAAAAAAAAGTTTCAACTATTTTAAAAATTCAAATGAAAAGGATTTTGAGCAGAATAGGGAAAACAAATTATTTTTGAAAAGCCACATGCTTAACATAGGAAAAGTTGATGGATTAGCAAATATGAATTTGACTGTGCTGCAGAAGTGAAAGTAGGTAAAATATAGTTAATGATGAGGGAAAAAATTATTTTAGCTTTGCGATTTCTTTTTCCATACCTTGTCGATAAGTGAACAAAACTTGTTTTTAGATAACTCTATTTTAAAATTTTAAAACTTTTAAAATAAATTTCCTTATGTGGACTGTACATGGAAAAGTTGGAAAAGAATTGAGGGCAAAAGTGACGGTTCTAAGGTATAGTGGAATGAATACACAAGAGAAGGATGGAAATATGTAATTCTCCATCTAAACCATCTTTTCGACACAAGAATAAAGGTTTAGAAAACCAAATTTTCAACATTTTAGATGTTAGAAAATTATGTGCTAGGTATTGGATGTTAGGGATTGGTTGCAAAATTGGTTGAACTATACTTCTATTTATAGTAGTGTGGGAAAATTTGTATGCAATT
This sequence comes from Allium fistulosum, assembly GCA_030737815.1. Classification (NCBI taxonomy): domain Eukaryota; kingdom Viridiplantae; phylum Streptophyta; class Magnoliopsida; order Asparagales; family Amaryllidaceae; genus Allium; species Allium fistulosum. The sequence continues at coordinate 512,144,511 of CM060903.1, read as the reverse complement.
TTTTTTTTGATTTTCAAAATTTGCATACATATATAGTTGTCAGTATATATAGGTTGTTTGCAATATATTTTCAAAATTGTTTTAAAGAATGTATTCATATAGAAGGCATCGATTTAGTATTATTCAATATACATGTCATATGTATTACGAGACACCATGCACCTGCACACGATTTGCTGCAAAAAATAATTGTACACTGATTGGATGGATAGCTTAGAATGGTTGCATGCTATGTTACATGATTTAGCCATTAAGGAATTTACTAAATTCTTTTAAGGGTGGGGAGGATGTAACACCCTGTAACGAACCAGATTTTCGACCCTTGAAAATCGACACTAATACATCCTCGGTATTCACGTGCCGCAAATCGATGTGCCAGAAAGCCCGATTGTTAGGGTAAAAAGAAAATAAAGATAGAACAAAATCTCACAAGAATGGAATAACATATATTATTTCAACAATAATCTTTACAGCGGAAAAATTTGAACACAATATCAGAGTCTAACCTAGATTCAACCTGGACAGTTATAAACTCTTTGTCCTTACAAATGCTGAGAAATAAAAACAAATGCAATAGATGCAGCGGATGATATAATACGTCCATACGTAGATGAAGATCTCCAGCTCTCCTCTAGAAACTCCAAGCTCTTCAACTAAACCTGAAACTACTAAAATCTAACCCGAGTATTCAAAATACCCGGATCAGGCTTGATAAACCAGTGTGAGATACTCGAATTTTTTTTAATGTATAGATTATGCTGATATCAATCAAAACCTTTGAAAAGAAAGGTATTTCATAAGACCATGCCGACACATAAATACAGATGGGTTTTTACCTTATGATAACCAAACACTTTATACCAAGATAATTTGATATTATTTCTAATGACATTCCCCCGAAAACACTGTTCAAATAATTTATCAAAATACCCGAAATTGTCACATTGATTAAATTTGACGTCTTACTAACTACTTTTTAAAAATAGGTTCTAAAATCAAAACTATAAAGGCAATGTATTAGAATTGGATTTCCAACATGATAGGGAACTAGTGACCTTCAGACCCAAAAATCCACGTATAACAATCCTAATTCACAGCAGTGGCTTTACACGATCTTCGTCGGCCTCCGAACTATACTGCTACACTACTATGGAATATAGTATTACTCGGTGGCTTTACACGATCTTCATCAACCTCCATACCTTTCCATTCATACAATAAGGCAACAAGTGCCTAGAGGGACGTATTCCCCCAATAATAGCCCAAAATTTGTCCTTCAGACCACATAGTATCCCGTATCATTCCTAGGATGTGAGGCTCATGAGGTTACGTTCCACAAAGCCACATTTTTCTTTTTGCAAAGCCATGCTTTGACATATTAGGTTCCACTTTCAATGCCCTATTTCCATTCCTTCGATCACCATTGACTTTCACAAACATACAACCTCTGAGCTCGTACGTTTCAGAGAAGAGTGTTAAGCTAAGAGAAGTTGCCTTCTCCGCCACCAAATAGATGTACGTTTGTAAAAGTCAACATTATGATCTTAGAAATGAAATGTCAGACATTCGTCGATACAAGTTCATTCTAGGACTGAATGAAACCGAAGGCAATCCTCCTACTACATCCTGTCGAAAATTTACCCCTAGGATTAGTAGTGATTAGTCCTTGTGATTGAAGATTTTCATAACAGAGCACTACTGCCACCATAAACATATAATATGGTAAATTTCACCTTAAGGTACTAGTGGCAAGCAGCCCTTCATCATGAAGATCCCCTTCTTCAAAAATCATCGTCTTCATCATATCTTCACTTCTGAACATATACATTGGTTCAAAGTGGTTTTCAGATAGGAATTTCCCAAATCCGACCCTTGTTTCTCCGAACCAATCATCGATTAAAAAGATGTTAAGTTCATATGTGATAATCAATCATCATTCGGTTTAATTCATCTTTTTATTCATTCATAATATTTCAGAATGACATATCATTTTAAATTATTTCATTTATCTTCTTAATAGTATATGGAACCATTAAGTCTCATTTATCAAATCCTATTGGTTAATTAAACCTTTTTGAATCTTGGAATAATTCCAAATCATTTCACCTTTTATTTAGGAAAACATTTCCAAATCATTTATTTAAATCTCATATTGGAAAACATTACTAAGTAAAAAGGATCATGGAAATTATATTAATTCTACATTTATGTATTCAACCTTTACTATCCATCGAATAACGATGAAATCACCTTTTAAATTCACAAGAATAGTACATATTCCCTCTTCGGAATTTAATACCAAGTATAAAAAGACCATTTTTATGCAATCTAAGTTATTTAAATTTTGAAAAGTACATTTTTTAAAAGTTGGGAAATTTTGATCCGAGTAAATTGAATTTACTATCCCCTCCATCGGGCCAGTCCAGGTAGCTAGGGAGGGCAGGCAACTGATTTCCCAAACTCAAGCCTAGAGACTACCTCTTTGTCACCCATAAGGTGGTCAATTTATTGATCGACTCTAACCTTTTAACATACTTAATTAACTTTTAATTATTTTAGAGCATCTGGACTTTCCCTTCGATCTATTCCATTCCTCGGTCGGATTTTCTATGACACTCACAAATGGAACAAATGTACTCGTCGTTTCCGCATGCTCATTTTTAAACCTCTTAATCATCTTTAAATTACTTAATTATTATTTTAAAAGGTTCACAAAAGATTCGGGAAAGAATAATTAAGTTAAAACCATCGTTTGCAATAGTTATTAAAAAGTGCTGTGAAAAAGTGTTGGAGATAGTGCTGCAAATAGTGTTTTCAAAGCTTATTTGGTCAAAACAACTTTTCTATCTTCTAGAAATCCAATTTATAACTCAAATCTCTTTTAAAACATTTTAAAAGGTTTATAGAATTTATTCCATATTTTTAAAGAATTTAAAAATATCATTTTAAAGGAATTTCCTTTATAGATTCCGAACTGCAAAACCGCTATTATTTTGAAAACTTGTTTTGGACTTATTTAAAAATATACAAGATGAAATATTGATTTTCCTTCTTCATTTAAAAACTATGGATATAATAGTCTGGAAAATTCTTATCTCGAAGAATTCCGAGCTTTATTCCATTCTCTACACTTGTTTGAATTCTACGGCATGAAATTGCTAACTACCGTTACGCGACGTGACTTATTTTTCATAACTGTCAAAACTTCTCCAAATTGAGATTTATTGTTTATAAAACATTTATAAACCATTTTAAATTATTTAAACAAATATTTTCCATATTAAATCTCATATTAAGTTTTAAACCATTTCATAATATTATATTATTATAATATTCATTTTCAAGCTTTTTGATATTTTAAAACCATTAAAAAGCTAAAAAATCCATACACAAATTATTTATGGGTTAAATTTCCATTTAATTAACTATGTTTAATTACTAACTATTTCTCTTATCATTTATCAAACAAAGTTATCAACCATATCACGACCATATAACCAACATAGTATCAACCAAGTTATCATCCAATATCAACCCATATTCAACATATTAGTCTCTAATTTAACATGTATATTATCACTTTAAGTTTTATTTAAATAAAACTAAGATTGAGTACTCACTTATGGCTCCACAACACCAATCTTTTTCATAGACTTCTCTCTTGATTCCGACGTCACTTCTTTCTCTATTTCTTGCTCCGGAGCTTCCTGAACTCCTCCTTCTTCTTCCCATATGGCTCGGCCTAAGCTAGGGGGTGCTCGGCCAAGATCCTTTGAAGTTGGTGTTCTCAGCTATAGGGGAAGTGGTGGAGACCGTGAGTTTGCAAGAGGAAGAGGAGTGGTTTGGACTAGTTTTGAAGTGGATTTGACATTGCAAACTAATGTATATATTTTTCTCTTTTATTTGAAATATTTTATCATAACTTCTCTAAGGTAAGAAGTCATTAGAATAGTCATTAAAATACCTTGAGAGGAAGGATAAGATGAAGAAGATTGTGTGTAAAATTATGATAGAATGGATGGGTATTTATAGGAAAGTTTATATAAAAATATCTAAATGTGTAGTTACATTGCTACCCCTTGCCCACATCCCTCCCATCCCATCATTCTACACGTTAGCCCCTCCTCCCCATGTGCCTCTGTCACTTCATTCACTTCCATGCCATGTCCATGTCCTTAGTGTGTAAGATAGTTGACTTAAGGAAGCTTAAGAGTTAAGTTATCTAAAATATCTTAGATTTTTTTCTTATATATGTTTGTATGTAAATGTATATGTATTTGTATGTGTATGTGTGTTCATGTGCGCATATGTATGTTATATATGTGTACATCACATATAAATAAGGTTACAACAATTTTCGAACAACTTCCGTTTGTTAAACCGTTGAAAATCGAAAAACGATTATCAGTCACGTTTTTACTTATAATTTAAATTACATATATATGTAAACAAAATTTGAAAATAAATTTCTAATAATTTTTAATAAATAAAAATGATCTCATTTGAATTATAAAATCATATAAATCAATATTAACAATTATTTACAAAAATTGCTATTATCCTGATAAAGCAATATCAATTTTCTAATATTTTTCAATTCAACATATATCTTCATAAAACTATTAATTTTTTTTTGAAAGCAATAACTATTAAAAATGGTTTATTATCACTATATAATAAACTAAAATGACGTATTATCATTTTAAAACAATTATTAGAATAATTAAAAATATTATTAAATCATTAAATCTCAATTTTAAAATCATAAATCAATTATTAAATATAATGGCATCATTGATGATGTCATAAATACATTTAATTTCTGAAAATAAAATAAACAATTTTATTTTATATTCTTGTTCAATTATAAAACTAAGTGTATGTATCCAGCTCCGTGCATGACATTTGATGATTATAGAGCTGTTTAACGATAAAATGGTTTTCGGCCATTTTATCGCTATTTTTTCCAAAGTATATATTTTTTATATATACTTATTACCATTATTATTTATTTTTCAAAACATCATAATCTATGTTAAAAAATCTTATATTTAAATATTTTAAAAATAAATATAATTTATTAAATTGATAAATTTGAGGATCGTTACATACTCCCCCCTTAAAAGAATTTTTTCCTCGGAATTACACCAAAACAAAACCCAAAGGTATTAGCCCAAAATATTAATTTTTAAACTTACATTCGTGTGATGTATACAAATCATCCGATTTGATCTACTACTTGAATCCACAACTTTACTTCTAAACTAGTATTGATCCCTCGATCCTCCAATGCGGACTCCGATCGGGCTTTCCAATTAGAATTTTTAGTTTTCCTAGGTATTAGCCCAAAATATTTATTTTTAAACTTACATTCGTGTGATGTATACAAATCATCCGATTTGATCTACTACTTGAATCCACAACTTTACTTCTGAACTAGTATTGATCCCTCAGTCCTCCAGTGCGGACTCCGATCGGGCTTTCCAATTAGAATTTTTAGTTTTCCTTGCATAGCTCTCAACTATGATAGAAAACATAAGTATCCAAACACAAACTCTCATCAATGTTCATCTTTAAGAATCGAGTGATAAATCCTTTTTCGGACCGGTGTAAACACCTCCAAGTTCCGTACTCGAATCTTAGATTAGAATCATGTGATGAAATGTTCTATGTATAACATCCGTACTTTATTTAACTTTTAAAATCTTTATGAGAACATTTCATAAAACTATTATCTTTTGCTTTAAATACTTTTATAAACCCTTTATTTCTTCAAAATATTTATACATCAAATATTTCTATCTCTTTTCCAAAAGAACCATTTATCTTTCATTTGTAATATATTATTAAATTTTTTATCTCAAACTTCTTTTGAAATTTCTTTGTTAAAACATCTCATTATAAATTTAATTCCAAATTTATTTTATATTACATAACTTTCCCTTTTATACTTTTTCAAAACATTAGGATATGAATTTCAAATCCAAATTTCTCAAACATCATTTTATTTTTGCTAATTACACTTTATTTTATAATATATACTTTTATAAAATATATTCTTAAATAATTTCTTAATTTAAACACTTTCTAATAAGCTATTTCTAATATTCCTTTAAACTTTTTTTTTCTAAATATCTTATTAAATTAATTTGATGGAAGATAGAATAAATGCACAGAGAGAATGATCAAAAGAGATTTATTAACTAACATTATATTTATACATTCATTACAAACTCTAGCCCATGTTGCAAACTTTTAAGAGAAAGCCCCTAAGGAATACAGCCTACCATACATCACCGTCTTATATCTAGATACTTGAACTGCTATATATACTATTCTTGGATCTTTTTTGAGGTAGAAGGTGCTTTATCTTTGAGGCTTAAGTCAACCACCCTCAATTTTGGACAGTCCTTCATTAAGTGTTTCCCTTGGAAGCACAAAATGCAAGTTCAGGGACATTCTTTGGTTATATGTCCTAGTCTTTTACAACGGTAGCAACCCTTTACCTTCTCTGACTGAATTCTGGATTTCTTCTTTGTTTTAGGGCATTCATGTAGAAAATGTCCTTGCCTTTTACACTTGAAGTTTTACGATTGGTGTTCAAACAAAAAATTATTAACGTTTGAAGTTTTCAGATCGAAAACAATTCAAAACCAATTAAAGAAGTAAATATTAATAATTTAGCATAAAAACGGGCATTAAATATAAATTTTCACATTAAAGGAAATGGATATGGTAAATCTAACTAAATCAGCATTGAAAAGGAATTAAATATGGTTTATGTGGGTGAAGAAAATAAATATTAACGTTTAAAAATAAAGAATGCAATAAATTTTATTAGTTTAGCGTATAAGCAATCGTTAATGTAAAATAATAGCGTTTAATAAAATTAAATCAAATTAAGAAAGCGGAGAAGAAAATAACTAAATTGAACTAAATGAGAATTAATTAATGGTAAAACAAACATTAATAAATAAGGACGTTAACACTGAAGGAAAGAAAATCAGGAAATAAATATTGTTAATTAAGTTAAATTACTTTCTCTAAGTAATGTTAAATTAACGTTAACATTAATATCAGATGGAATAAAATCGGTCATATAAAGAAAGAAATGGAATGAGATAAACACAAAATAATAAATTAACATATAAAGGAGATCGGTCGACCTCTTTATTGGAATCGGTCGACCACTAGCGGTCGACCAGTGGCAATACAGCAGTCTATCAGTGGTAGGCAGCGGCTGATAATAACACTAGGCCTAACGGCTGGATTTTATAAATTAAAATCTAACAGATTAAATTGATTTGTGCGCCTTTAAAATACAGGCCTAACCACTCACTATTCTTCCCATATTTTCTCAATCAAGGAGCGAAGCTTTGCCATTTTCTTTTCTCTAAAAATTCTAGAAAATGTAACAATTATAAAATAGTATATTATATATTATTCATATGGGTGTGTGGAGAGTAGTAGGAAATAAAACGAAAGAAGAATAAGTGGTGAATCAATTCTGTGAAAAAGAGGTAAATTCTAAATCTTAAACTTTACAACTACGTTAATTCAAATCTCTGCTCATATCTATAATTCTAATAAATATGTATATGCTTTAATACATATTTTAGGATAAGGAAAGGGAGTCAAATAAGAAGAATGAATTTAGATTTGGAGATTTGGAAGCTTAAATGTGAGTGAAAAATTATATATTTTTATATAATATTGGATTTATATCATTGTAATCCGTTCTTATATGCTTGAATGTAATTTTGGATTTGTAGGCTTAAATATATACATGTAATGAATTTATAAACCATGCCTACATATTATGAGAAAGATTAACTTTGATTTAATATTGCATATACTTAAATCTGGAAAGTAAGGGTAAAAGTAGTCCACAAGTTAATAAGATTGTATAGTAATTCCAGATTTGTTGGTTAAATGATATATGTGAGTAAATGTGAAATGGAATTTTGAAGTTATTATAAATTGGATTGAGATTTAAGTAGTATTTTAATTTATTGGAATGAAGTGTGTTACAATGTAAATTTCTATAAATTATCCAGTTTTATAAACATGAATAATTATGTATCATTTGAAATAACAAGAAACATGCCTAAAAGAAATGGATGTACAAAATAAGGATTTACCGTAATTTGTATTTTCTATTTCAATAATAACAGAAAAGATAATTTCTCGTAGTTCCAGACGTAACACAAGTCCTCTTTTAGATAAGTTATGGAAATTTACACTGTCAACGTTTCCTTTTTGAAAATGTAATTCTAAGGCATTAAAATACAGAAATCCATAAGTATAAACCAAAGTATTATAAGTGGAGATAATAACAAATATTCAATTATAAATCTAGCATATGCGATAATTTAAAAAATAAACAATAAGCAATGAAGTATATGTAAAATAATGAAATAAGTAAGTAAGACGATTATAATAATCAAAGAAGGATAGTAATGGTTGAAAAGAAACAATAGAATACACTTAACATTAGCAAGTAGAATTTAAGCAGAAAAAGATAATTAATCTATTAAATTAGAAGTAAGCGATAAACAACGTTAAAATGGCATTAATGAAACAAGAAGTAAGTCATGTAAAGATAACTGAACACACAGTTGAACATAAGAGGTGTAGTAAATAAATAAATTTATATAACCTCAAATATGCATTTATGATGGGTTTGAATTATTGGATCTAGCCAATAACTTAGAATAGATAAAATGACAAACTCATTAGTGTGGTTGGGATGCGAGGTCAGTTTTGTTGCACAATAAAAATCCTCCCACCGAAAGGGCCCGCCAGTAGTTGTGTATACATTGTACTGATGTGAGACATCTTCAACTGTAGGACCCATGAGATTATATGTTCATGTATAGGTGAAGGGAATATACCAAGTTGGATGGTTTGCCCCGGTTTAAGTGTCAAATGGCAAGTAGAGTCTGGTTCAACCTTTTAGGGGTTATGTATTACCTAACCAAATGGACATTTTCTAGATTGAATTAGGCAATCTAAATGGGATGGTGAGTGTAGGTTCGGCGCTATGACAGTGAGGTTGGTAAAATATATATGAGGAATATGTGCTATCGTCATCGGTTCTGAGTGGTCAACGGAAAGACAAGATGTAACGCCCCACTCTGAGACCCTCATTAGCAAAGAGTATTACTAGGTAACACCATCTACTAATGCGGAGAATAGAGCTAGATAGGAGCGACCATCTATAACCTCGTCTTAATTATCTATTGAATACGCCGACAATTGCCACTTCTTACTCAAGTGGATCGACATCTCCAATAAATACTTAATACAAAGCCATAGGTGGCTAAAGGATCTATCAAAATAAAATGTAACGACTCGAATGTAATACACATCACAGAACAGTAGATCGGTTTACACATATACAGATACATTACAGAGTTTACAAAATGATACTCGACAAGTGGTAAAGCAAACCACAATATACAGGCGAGTCAAAAGAATACATATCGGAGTTACAGCCCAAAAAGACTACACAAAAAGCTATAACAAAAAGGAGCTAGCGGAATAGTCCATGCGGAAGCAAAATAGGCTAAGTCCAATGTACCTAACCTGAAACATCTCGGTCTGACCCGAGTATAAAATACACGGGTCAGTCTAGCTAAACAAATCAGTTAGATAAACTAAATGATAATGAACATACAATATCATAAAGTACCACAGATATCTCCAAAAGAGATAACCAAATCATCTAACAAAAGATGAACCCAAAACAAGCCTCATATCATAGGCAACTCAAAATAAACAAAGGATACCATATCCCAAAACAAGCCAAAAGGCAAATAACAAATACCAATAAAGGTAACACAAGTTTCCACAAGGTAATCGCTATATATCGTGTGGTTCAAAGAACCTACCCCGAAAGGCGATACACTAGGGAAATATAATTATCAAAGAAACAAAAGATGCTCAGCTCAGTATTGTATAACAAGGATCCACACGCCCGAAGGCAACAAACCCCGAAGGCTCAAGCCTGAAGGCAACAAACCCCGAAGGCAGCGCCCGAAGGCAACAAACCCCGAAGGCTCAAGCCCGAAGGCAACAAACCCCAAAGGCAACAAACCCGAAGGTACAAGCCCGAAGGCAACATACCCGAAGGCAACAAACCCGAAGGTACAAGCCCGAAGGCAACATACCCGAAGGCAACATACCCGAAGGCAACAAACCCCGAAGGCTCAAGCCCGAAGGCAACAAACCCCAAAGGCAACAAACCTAAAGGTACAAGCCCGAAGGCAACAACCCCGAAGGCTCAAGCCCGAAGGCAACAAACCCCGAAGGCAACAAACCCGAAGGCACAAGCCCGAAGGCACAAGCCCGAAGGCAACATACCCGAAGGCAACAAACCCGAAGGTACAAGCCCGAAGGCAACAAACCCGAAGGTACAAGCCCGAAGGCAAAAAACCCCGAAGGCAACAAACCCGAATAATGTTAACGTGAGTCCCATACCACACGTTCGCACTAACCGATTTACTAACCGTTAGTCAATTTCACACTCAAAGCAGTACAAAGTTCACCTCATTTCATCGGTAAACCCGACCCAAAGGTCAAAACGGTCAAACGAATAGATTAGGAATTAACTGGAAAGATAAACACACGTGTTCATAACATGCGTTTTATTTAATCATTTAATTCTCCTCCCTCTTCGCTCGAAGTGCAAAATTGTGTGTGTGTTTTAACTAGAAATTATAAGTTGGAGAAACGAGCTTATAATACCATTTAAAAAGATCTCTTTATAAAAACCCGTGTACGAAATCAAAAGAAGAATCATCAAAGTCCACTAAAGTGAAACAACTAATTGGAGAAAGAAGAATCGATCAAAAATTGGAATCAAGCAAAATATCGAGGTGCTAACTTTCCCAATCGACTGAAATGCACAACACCCATCATAGGTGAAACACAAATGAAATCCAATAAATTCTGGACCTAAAACCAGCTTCTCACCGGCTTCAAGCCAACACAAAGAAAATCGGCATGGCCTTCCGTAGAGTACCTCGAAAAGTGCCATACCAATACAAGATTGGAAGCTTACTATAGGAAGAAAACTCAACAAGAGACATATGATCTTCCCAACTTCCACCAAAACCAAGGACACATGCACGAAAGGGATCTTCAAGAGTTGATCCACACGCTCTATTTGTCCATCGGATTGAGGACGATAAGCGGTGATAAAATTAAGCTTTGTTCCCAAAGCTTTTGAAGACCCTATGAAAATCCACTAGTAAAATAATGGATCACGATTGCTAACAATAGAAATAGGAACTCCATGCAATTTAATTTGACATAGAGTTTAGCCAAAAGAGGTACGATCCAAAAAGAAGGACGAGCCTCAAGGCTACACAAAACAAGAGATGAACATTAATTGGATTCACGATCTCGTATCTCATAAGTGGATAAAATCTCGAGATCATTCCATTCGGATACCAATAAAGAAACATCCGCTTGTTGCATATGATTAAGTGCATCGGCAACTCGATTGCCCTTTCCGGAAGTATAAAAATAAATATCAAGGTCATAAGATGCAAGGAACTCGAGCCAATGTTGTTGACGCAAATTGAGTTCCTTTTGAGAAAATAAATGCTTTAAATATTTAAGATTGGTATAGAAAACAAATTTCTCTCCCAAAAGATAATGTCGCCAAAGATCTAAGAGCGAAAACAATAGCCGCGAGCACCAGATCATGAATGGCATATCTAGTCTCGACAAACTTTAATTGTCAAGAAGCAAATGCGATAACACATTCCCTTTGCAAGAGAATGACACCAAAACCAATACGACTAGTATCAGTACAAACAATAAAGTCTTGGTTCCCTTCGGAAATCGCAAGAATAAAAATATCGGAAAAGAGTTCTTTTAAATGATCCTCTTTCCCGAAAAGCTAAGACTTTCAAAGTTATAATTAACTTTATATATATACATCTTTTTAGAAAAATTAACTTTTTACAAGGATTTACTGTGTTTGACTGTCTCATCATAGGGTTTAGGATATTCCTATCGATAACGTTGATCAAGCACATCGACCAGAATTCATAAAGCACTCAATGGGAAAAACAACACAAAATCATCTTCTATAATAAACAAGTCTCTTAATAATTTTACAAACATTCTTTGCTCGTTTAAGAGAAAAATCCAATCATACTTATAAATATCTTATTAAAAAAGATTTGCAAATTTTAAATTGTTGTTTTCATCCATAATCAATAAATATAAGAATAAACTAATCGAGATATTCGTATAATACTCGATTCACAAAATGGATGAAATAAGGTAGAAGGTTCGTCAAATCGAATGACATAACGAACCACTCACAAGAATCTTAACGAGTGCGGAATGCAGTACGTGGAATGCTACCCTCCGTAACTCGTAGTTGAAGAAAACCGGTGGCAAGGTCGAGTAGAAAAGACCTTAGCACCATTCAATAGATTGCTTAGGTGATAATCCTAAGACAAGCTCAAACATACCGGAAAATTCACAAACTACTTGAATGAGAGAAATAATATTCTCCTCATCCCGTAGGTTTAAAGAATTAAAATAATATCACCGAATTTGGAAATAAAAATCATTAAGAACAAAAGAAATCTGCTTAACAAATTGAAGATGTCGAAGATGAATAGTCCACATTGGACATAGGATATGGCCTTCATAATAATTAAGCCAATCCTTTCCCAAAAATCAGTTTCGAAGCCTAAATAACGCATAACATGCAAATCGGCTCGAAAAGAATAATCACAAAAATAATCTCGACATTTTACAAAGCAAACTGAGTGTTGCGGATCCACCAACCGGATTTGCAATTCTCAGTAAAGTCATCAAACCCATAATATTTAAAGAAAAAGAATCAACAAGTTTTTTTGATATAAAAGAGTGGGACGCACCTGTATCAAAAGAAACCAAATAGGAAGATCACGAAATAAAATAATGCCATCAAGGATAGGAGGAGAATTACCTCTGGGCTGAGAGGAACCTCCAGAAGCCTTAGCAACATAAAGCTTGCCAGACTTGGCACTAGCAGGAGCAGTAGGGCAGGTGGAAATACGATGACCTTCCTTCTTGCAATAACGGCAGAAGAGAAGCTTAGGACAAGCTCGAATCATATGATCAAGAGAACCACAATAGAAACACTTCCGAATGGAAGGTGTTCCAGCAGATTGAGAGTTAGAACCAGATTCAACGGGCTTTTTCTTCTTGGAAGGGAAAAATTCCCGCTTCCCCTTTTTGTTGGTATTAGGACTTTTGAACTTAATATGCCTCTTCTCGTTGATGTTGAAGTTTTGTTTGGCATCCACAACTTCAACATCATTATCTTTATCGGCCTCTTCAAGTCGAAGAGCGATATCTTCAAACTGGTCGAAAGGCACTTCTAATTTCAGAGGTAAAACCCTTTTGGGGTTCTTTCCTAAAGCACAGATAAACCTTTGATTCTTTACAAGATCCAAAAGGTATTGAGCAGTCATAAATATGCCATCCAGAGAAGGACTACTGGATTGACCGGCACCGGGACTGCCAGATCTAACCATTTCTTCTTCGTTAAGGAGAAAGAAAAAGATAGAAGAGGAAAAAGGTTATTCTCAAAATGAATATCAAACAAACTTGATTTATAAAATAAGGCATCACAAAAGAAAATAGGATAGAACGGTACGAAGACTCGAATTAATTCCAATGGCATGATGATTCAAAGATTCGTAACATTCGTACTACACTTTGATGTACTGTAATATGTGTCTCTGTTCTATGTTTATCATATTTTGTTCTGAACTCAGCTCTGATACCAAGCTGTAACGTCCCACTCCGAGACCTACATTAGCAAAGAGTATTACTAGGTAACACCGTCTACTAATACGGAGAATAGAGCTGGATAGGAGCGACCATCTATAACCTTGTCTTAATTATCTATTGAATACGTCGACAATTGCAACTTCTAACTCAAGTGGATCAACATCTCCAATAAATACTTAATACAAAGCCATAGGTGGCTAAAGGATCTATTAGAATAAAATATAACAACTCGAATGTAATACACATCACAGAATAGTAGTTCAGTTTACACATATACAGATACATTACAGAGTTTACAAAATGATACTCGAAAAGTGGTAAAGCAAACCACAATATACAGGCGAGTCAAAAGAATACATATCAAAGTTACAGCCCAAAAAGACTACACAAAAAGCTATAACAAAAAGGAGCTAGCGGAATAGTCCATGCGAAAGCAAAATAGGCTAAGTCCAATGTACCTAACCTGAAACATCTCGGTCTTACCCGAGTATAAAATACACGGGTCAGTCTAGCTAAACAAATCAGTTAGATAAACTAAATGATAATGAACATACAAGATCATAAAATACCACAAATATCTCCAAAAGAGATAACCAAATCATCTAACAAAAGATGAACCCAAAACAAGCCTCATATCATAGGCAACTCAAAATAAACAAAGGATACCATATCCCAAAATAAGCCAAAAGGCAAATAACAAATACCAATAAAGGTAACACAAGTTTCCACAAGGTAATCGCTATATATCGTGTGGTTCAGAAAACCTACCCCGAAAGGTGATACACTAGGGAAATATAATTGTCAAAGAAACAAAAGATGCTCGAGCTCAGTACTGTATAACAAGGATCCACATGCCCGAAGGCAACAAACCCCGAAGGCTCAAGCCCGAAGGTAACAAACCCCGAAGGCAACAAACCCCGAAGGCTCAAGCCCGAAGGAAACAAACCCCGAAGGAAACAAACTTGAAGGTACAAGCCCAAAGGCAACATACCCGAAGGCAACAAACCCGAAGGCACAAGCCCGAAGGCAACATACCCGAAGGCAACAAACCTCGAAGGCTCAAGCCCGAAGGCAACAAACCCCGAAGGCAACAAACCCGAAGGTACAAGCTCGAAGGTACAAGCCCGAAGGCAACATACCCGAAGGCAACAAACCCCGAAGGCAACAAACCCGAAGGTACAAGCCCGAAGGCAACATACCCGAAGGCAACAAACCCGAAGGTACAAGCCCGAAGGCAACAAACCCAAAAAATGTTAATGTGAGTCCCATACCACACGTTCGCACTAAACGGTTTACTAACCGTTAGTCAA
Source organism: Allium fistulosum (assembly GCA_030737815.1). Classification (NCBI taxonomy): domain Eukaryota; kingdom Viridiplantae; phylum Streptophyta; class Magnoliopsida; order Asparagales; family Amaryllidaceae; genus Allium; species Allium fistulosum. Next base: position 512,129,392 of record CM060903.1, on the reverse strand, counting down.
TTTCACACTCAAAGCAGTACAAAGTTCACCTCATTTCATCGGTAAACAAGACCCAAAGGTCAAAACGGTCAAACGAATAGATTAGGAATTAACTGGAAAGATAAACACACGTCTTCATAGCACGCGTTTTATTTAATCATTTAATTATCCTCCCTCTTCGCTCGAAGTGCAAAATTGTGTGTGTGTTTTAAATAGAAATTATAAGTTGGAGAAACGAGCTTTTAATACCATTTAAAAAGATCTCTTTATAAAAACCCATGTACAAAATCAAAAGAAGAATCATCAAAGTCCACTAAAGTGAAACAACTAATTGGAGAAAGAAGAATCGATCAAAAATTGGAATCAAGCAAAATAGGCAAATTGGGCTGAGACAAGCAGATTCAGGCGTCTGAATGGTATATTTCAGACGTCTGAAACTGGGGCTCAGGCAATACTTTGCCTAGGCCAATGATGGCCAAACCATATCAAAAGCAATCGGATGAGTGATGATGGCTAGGGGTTTACGCCAAATGACTACCCAACCTTAGAGACTCACCTATACACTCCGACCAACATGCCAAAACAACCATATAAGGATTTTCATAGATTTTGACTTCAAATGCCAAAAAATGGAATATTCATCAAACCAATTCAATTCAAAAACAAATGGATAAGGATTATATGTTAGGAATTGCTACCCAACACTATCAAAGATATAGACGTAGATGTGAGTTCAAAAACTCACCTTTTAACCCAAAAACACAAAAGAGAAGCTATAGAGCAAGGCAAGAACAATCTATCTTCGATTATAACCCAAGAAGCTTCAATCTAAGCACAAAGGAAAACATTTCCTAAATTAGGGTTTAGAACATTTCAGAAATTGAAGAGGAATTGAGATGGAGAAGGAGAAGAGAAGGCTTACCTAAGCTTCTCTTTGATTTTGGAGCAAAAAATGGAGTTTGCAAATGAATCTAGGGCTTGGAATTTCTATTTCCAATCTTTTTCCCCCATTTTTGCTAAAGCTTGAGTCTTAGGAAAAGAAAGAATGAATGAAGAGGAGAGGGGGACTGAGTTAGGGTATAGGATGAGTTGGGTGAAACCCAAACCCAAGCCCAAAGCCGTAAGTCAAAAATAGCAAAATTCAACTTACTCCAAACATATCGAAGCTTATACTCAAAAAAGTCGCAAACAACATTTTGAACTCAATGGAAATGGTCTCGAGTCCAAATTGTTGATTCTCAACTTCATTCTTGATTCAGACGTCTGAAATTTCCAAACTAGACGTCTGAATCTGGAAAAATATGAGTTTTCAAACTTCATTCAGACGTCGGAAATGAACGATTCGAACGTCTAAATCTGAAAAAATATGAGTTGTCTAGAACAATATTCAGACGTCTGAATCACATATTTCAAACGTCTGAAAATGGCAATTTTGGCCTATTTCCTCTCTGGTTTGATTCGAACAATTTCAGACGTCTGAATGCTTCATTTTAGACGTCTGAATCCCTGTTTGAATGTGTTTTCAAATAGGCACTTCCAAATAGCATGATCCACATAGACTTTTCACTAATTCGACTGTTCTTTGACGAATAGTGAATTTTTCGGACTAAAATCCGACTAACGATGCTATAATTAAATTAAACATTTAAATATACGAAATGTAAAATATGCGGGTTGTTACACAAGAGTTACGCCTAAACAGGCTATACCTCCTACTATTGTACATCACGTTTAGGACATGCACCATCTCATAGTTGTTTGTTGTTAGAAGGTAAGGTTAGATAACCCTTAGTGGAGGTCTTTCGAATAAATATAATAGTCCATGGAATTGAGCCATAAGATAAAGCAAGAGGAGGTGGAATATGGCTAAGTAGTTGTAATGTCGTTATTAGGCATTACGAGGTTTCCATGGTATGCACGATGGCGAAGACGTGATACTGCGTTGACGACGGATCTTGATGAGGTGCTGAGTTATGGAAACTAGCGGAGAAAGTATCCTACTCCAAAGGGGACAGTGGTATACACACACATGTAGATATTGTATACCTTGAGTAGATAGGATGTATCGTATGCGTACATAAAGTCAAGACGACTAAGTAAAACAATAGATATAACATGTAATGGAAGGCAGTCGGCATAAATTAGTATTATGCATAAAGTGTGTAATTTACCAGTCACCGGAACGTTATTCTGAGTACCTCCTTATTACAAGCTATAGGATAGCTATAACAACCAACCCCAGAACAGGCCTAAATTTCGACCCAGAAAAGGCCCATCGAAACTTAGAAATCCATTCTAAGGTAAGCTATTGGTAGTAAAAAAAAATAACATTACAGAGTCATAACTAATCTTTCAGAACTCACAGCGGATGGAACAAAATATAATAGTAAAATGCATCCATTTATTTCAAATTCATAACAATGTCAAAATACAAGATACCTTCAAACTGTAACATAATCCGTTACAACAATAGTCTGAAAACATGGGTACATATGAAAGCAAATAAAAATGGTAAATACTGCCGCTAGTCCACCACCTCCATCTCCAAGCATCACCTGTTCCATCAACGTCTTCAACCTGTGTTGTAATGAGGAGGGAGTCAGAAAAACAATGTCTGGTGAATAAAAACCTCGAGTCTTACATTTTCAGTACTTGGGTAGTATATCTCAAAATAAGAATATGTCTATGAAAATAGACCATTAAACCATTTAATACTTCTTTATAAGGAAAGGAGGTGGGTCCAACCACTTAATACCTTCCATTTCAGAAGTAGGTTTCTAAAATCCCTTATCCCAAAAATCATACGTCATAAAATGTTAATAATGTGAGAGATGGTGTTAGTTCCTGAGATGATGGTTTTGATGACAACAACCTTAGGACTTGTTAAAAAATATAAATACTAATATCTTTGTCTAGATATATATGTATATGCAGGATATATATATATATATGCAGGTATTGAGAATGAAGACTGTACGGTATAGAGATTCAAGATTGACGAATTCAAGATTGTAGAAATCAAGACTGAAGACTCATGAGTATCAAGATTATAAAGAGTTCAAGATATCGAGATAAGTAATTGAGTCTAGATTTATGTTAAACTTCATAATAACAATAAAATCTTTATTCGGATTTTAATTGTGGCATGGAATCCACCTTCTCGGTTTAATAGTGGGATGGAACCCACGACCTTCTCTAGTGGAATGGAATCCACGAAATTTTCAAAATGGCTTATTTTTAGAGTTTTTCAAAACTATCTTTTTAAAAAGACGTTCTCTCTCTCTCGGTTTAAATATTTTAGCTTTAATTCAAAAACTATTTTTAATCATATTAATTTCAAAATCATTTTTTGTTATTAAACTATCGCCTGGTTTTAATGTTTTAGCTTTAATCTCAAAATATTTATATATTTAGTTTTTATTACTTTTATATTTTAGTAAGATCACTTTCCAAAGGTTTTTATAATCATAAAGTATATTCAAAATAGTTTACAAAGTTCTAAGATTGTTTCAACAAACTTTAGAAAGAAAACCACTTTTAAAACAAAAATCAATTTTCAAAAAATACTAGGAGATGTCAACATGCCTATACCCCCTATGTCGACATGGTAGCCGTATATTTTAAAATTCGAATTTTCAAAAGAAGTGTCTATTCGTCAAAACCTTTCACGAATGGACATGATCGTTATTCTAATATATATACCAGTAGTTTTCAATGAATTTTCACTTAAGATTTCTTTCTTTTCTCTCCTCTTTCTCTTCCATTCTTATTTTCAAACATTCTTAACAAAACTCTACCGAAATCCTAAATGAATCAAACTCGATCATCTCTAGTTTGATTCTCTGCCACTCTCTCTCAAAGATCTTAGTGCTATTAAGAGTTGTAGGATCAGTTGTAATCAAAGATCGAAAGATCAAAGTGTATCGAGTCTCTCTCTATCAAAGTGTGATTGGAAACAGTGTGATTGTGGCCAGTAAATCAATTGGGTGTGATTGTAGCCCATAAATCAATTAGGTGATCTTGTAGCCTGGTTAAATCATAAGAGTTTGCCTTGGACTCGGAGACAGGAGGGTGTATCTCATGGCCTTGAAATCGAGGTTGTAATATCGACATTATATTTGAAAAGAAATCTACATAAGAAATTGTGTGGGACTGGATGTAGGGTAACTCCGAACCAGTATAAAATTCTGGTGTGTTCTTTCCTTTACTGCTTTTATTTACTATTTGCATCTGTGTCTAGTTCTGTGATTGTCTCTGTGTTTGTGAATTGCATCTGTTTGGGTTTAATTTGAAAAGATTTCAAAACGATTCATAAAATTAATTAAACACTATTCACCCCCCTCCTCTAGTGTTAATTCTGCCTTAAGATCTGTAATCTGCATTTCCTACATTTGGTATCAGAGCATTGATTTTCAAAATTATCATAATCTGAATTTTGAAAAAGATTAAAATGGCATTTTTTTGGAGATTCTGTTAACACTAGTTCAAAATTGTCCAAATCATCATTGTCTCATAAGTCTGCATATAGTTATTATAGAAAATCAAGTTATCTACCGAATTAGTGTGTTGTGCAGGAACAGGTGTGTTATATGGCTTTTGAAGAATCAACACTCAATGGACAAATGGTGCAAATCAAGAAAAACAAATAGATACTTGATAGTGGATGTTCAAGACACATGACTAGTAATCCGGAGATACTGAATGACATAATTTATGAAAATGGAAGACTGGTCAACTTTGGAGACAATTCAAAAGGATATGTGATTGGCATCGGCAATGTCAGTAACTCTAAAACTCCTACTATGTTTGATGTTCTGTTAGTTAGGAATCTAAAACACAACTTACTTCGCATAAGTCAACTATGTGACAAGGGCTACAAAATTAAATTTGAAAAGAATAAGTGTCACATCGAAGATAATAAATCAAATATTATCTTTGAAGGAATTAGGAAGAAAAATATTTATATTCTCAGTATGAAAATCTCAAATGATAACCTATGTCTTTTGGCTAATACAAGTGACCCTTGGATTTGGCATAAAAAATTTGGGCATTTGAATTTCAAACTCTTATCTAGACTTTCAAAACTTGATTTAGTAAGAGGTCTTCCTAAAATGGATTTTAAAGTAGATAGTATATGTGATGCTTGTCAATTAGGAAAACTTAGGAAGAGTTCATTCAAATTGAAAGATATGATTTCAACTTCAAAACCTCTTGAGTTACTTCATTTAGATTTTTTTGATCCATCTCAAATTCAGTCAATAAATCATAGTAAATATGTTTTTGTAATTGTAGATGATTATTCTAGATTTACATGGACAATTTTTCTAAAACATAAAAGTATTGCTTTCACTTTATTTAAAACTTTTGCAAAAAGAATTCAAAATCAACTTTCATTAAAAATCAAAACTATTCATAGTGATCACGGTGGAGAATTTGAAAATTAAAATTTTGAGAATTTCTGTAATCAATAAGGAATAACTCATAATTTTTCTTTTTCAAGAACTCCACAACAAAACGGAGTGGTAGAGCGTAAAAATGGGACGATTCAAGAGTGTGCAAGAACTATGCTTTGAGATAGTAAATTACCAAGAAATTTTTGGGCTGAAGCAGTCGCTACAGCTTTTTACATTTTGAATAGGATTTTAATTAGACCTCTAACCAATAAAACACCATATGAAGTTCTTTTCAATAAGAAACCAAAGGTATCTTATTTTAAAGTTTTTGGAAGTAAATGCTTTATTCTAAATACAAAGGACAATTTGGATAAATTTGATCCTAAGTCCAACAAAGGAATCTTTTCGAATATTCTAATAGAAGTAAAGCATACACAGTTTTCAATTTAAAAACTAACACCATTGAAGAAAAAATGCATGTATCTTTTGATGAAAATTTCAAAGATTTTGTTCAAATAAATGATGAAGATGATTTTGTTACTTTAAATAATGAATCAAATGAAACAAATTGTGAAACTGTTCATCCTAATAAAAGGATCAGGCTTTTAAAAGATCATCCTATAGAAAATATACTAGGAAATACTGAATCTGTTGTTAGAACTAGAAATCAACTAAACAAGATGAGTAATGTAGCTTTTATATCAACTATTGAACCCAAAAATCCAAAGGAAGCATCATCTGATGATTCACAGATTCTTGCTATGCAAGTAGAACTCAATCAATTCACCAGAAATGATGTATGGGAACTTATTCCTAGACCTAAGGACAAAACTAAAATAGGAACTAAATGGGTTTATAAAAATAAAATGAATGAACAAGGTGAGGTCATTAGAAATAAAGCTCGGTTAGTCGCGCAAGGTTATTGTTAAGAAGAAGGAATAGACTTCGATGAAACCTTTGCACCCGTAGCAAGATTAGAAGCAATTAGAATTCTACTTGGTTTCACAAACCACAACAATTTCAAATTATTTCAAATGGATGTCAAAAGTGCCTTTTTAAATGGTTTTGTTAAAGAGGATGTTTATGTTGAACAGCCTCCACTTTTTGAAGAAGAAAAGTTTCCAAATCATGTTTACACATTAAAGAATGATTTATATGGTTGAAACAAGCTCCTAGAGCCTGGTATGACAGACTAAGATCTTACCTATTACAATCAAATTTTAAAATTGGTAGAGTAGATAATACTCTTTTTATTAAAAGAAACAAAAATGATATCCAATTAGTACAAATTTATGTAGATGATATCATTTTTGGATCAACAAACAATGAAATGAACAAAGAGTTTTCTGAAATAATGACAAAAGAGTTTGAGATGAGTCATATGGGTGAACTTACATTCTTTTTAGGATTGCAAATAAAACAATTAGATAGTGGTATTTTCATTAGTCAAGAAAAGTATGCTAGGGATCTAGTTAGTAAGTTTGGTATAACTACTGCGAGTGGAAAACCCACTCCTATGGCAACCAATGAAGCCTTGAATAAAGAAGACATGTAAAAAGACGTTGATCAAAAACTATACAGGGGAATGATTGGATCGCTACTCTATATAACTGCGAGTAGGTCTGATATCATGCATAGTGTGTGTCTCTGTGTAAGATACCAATCTCAACCCAAATGAACCCATTTAAAAGATGTTAAACGTATCCTAAAATATGTTAAACACACTTTAGACTATGGCCTCTTTTACCCTATAAATGATTCATTTGATTTAAGCTCATATTGTGATGCTAACTACGCTGGTTGTAAATCAGACCGAAAAAGTACAAGTGGAACTTGTCACTTTTTAGGACATTCTCTAGTTTCTTGGTTTAGTAAAAAGCAAAATACTGTCTCACTATCAACAACTGAAGCAGAATATATCTATGTTGCTTTAGCTTGTTCTCAAGTTATCTATATGCACCAGACCCTAAAGGATTTTGGATTAAATATTTCAAAATCACCAATTTATTGTGACAATACAAGTGCAATAAATTTATCCAAAAATCATACTCATCGTGCAAGAACCAAAAATATTGATATCAGACATCATTTTCTTATAGATAATACAAGTAAAGAGATTATTTCTCTTGAATTTATCAACACTGTGAATCAAATAGCTGATATTCTGACCAAACCCTTGAATCAATCAACCTTTACTAAATTAAGAAGAGAACTAGGTATTTGTTCTATAACTGAGATATATAATATAGATATAGTAGCATATATATTTAAATAAATAGAGAAAAACAAAATTGTCAAAATTTTCAAAGGGATGTCGACATGCCCCTACCCCCCATGTCGACATACAACGATCAGATTTGAAATTTTGATTTTCCCTCTAAAATCAGTTTGGTGGTTATATAACCACAATATTTCGAATTCATCTGCCTTCTCACTTCATTTTCTCTGTAATAAACTTCTGAAAATACAAGTAATGGCCCCCTCTTCTAAATCAAACCAAAATGCAACCATTTCCTTCCCTTCTCCTAATTTTGGTCCATCCAATGTACTACATTGGCTCGAGTAATGAAGATCGAGGAAATTATGAAATATTTTCTGCAAATGCTGATTGAATTACAAGTCATGCAAATAAGGATGGCAAAGGAATAAGAGAAACAAGGCAAGATTCTTAGAAATTTGCAAAAATTTCTAATGGATAATCATGCAGACCCTATTGTGATTGAAGATGATTCCTCTAACATACGTATTCATAATCCATTAGAGGACGACGAAGAAGAAGAAGAGGAAGAGGAAGAAGCGCAAATGGACAAGGACAATAACGTTGTTTGCATTGGAGAAGTCTGTTTTGACAAAAATGGTAATTTGGTCGAACAACATGGAAACTTGTCTCCATTACCCTAATTATTCGATTCACAAGTCACCAATTGTCAAGGACCCTCATTAGATTGTTAATATATTAATATTTGTATATTTTGTGTACTTGTATATATTTGTGTCTATGTTTCATATATATGTGTGTAATGTAACATTATATATAATAAAATTAGATTTATGTTTCGCTTATTATACTTCGTTATTAGCATTTAGTTCCATAGTATTAGTTTAAGGGAGAGCTATGTAGTTTAGGCTTAGTTTTTGTTGATGACAAAGGGGGAGAATTATAAAATAGGATAGTTAGGCTATTAGTTAGGCTTAGATTAAGGAGAAGTTAGCAGATTAAGGGGGATTTGTTGGAATAAGGGGGAGTCAGAGTAGAATTAGAGTTTGGTAGAGTATATTTTATAAACATAGGTTGTCATCATCAAAAAGGGGGGATTGTTAGTTCCTAAGATGATGGTTTTGATGACAACAACCTTAGGACTTGTTATAAAATATAAATACTAATATCTTTGTCTAGATATATATGTATATGCAGGATATATATATATATGCAGGTACTGAGAATGAAGACTGTACAGTATAGAGATTCAAGACTGACGAATTCAAGATTGTAGAAATCAAGACTAAAGACTCATGAGTATCAAGATTATCAAGAGCTCAAGAGTTCAAGATATCAAGATAAGTAATAGAGTCTAGATTTATGTTAAAACTTCATAATAGCACTAAAATCTTTATTCGGATTTTAATTGTGGAATGGAATCCACCTTCTCGCTTTAATAGTGGGATGGAATCTAGGACCTCTTTAGTGGGATGGAACCCACGACCTTCTCTAGTGGAATGGAATCCACGAAATTTTCAAAATGACTTATTTTTAGATTTTTTTCAAAACTATCTTTTTAAAAAGACATCTCTCTCTTGGTTTAAATATTTTAGCCATAATTCAAAAACTATTTTTAATCATATTAATTTCAAAATCATTTCTTGTTTTTAAACTATCTCCTAGTTTTAATGTTTTAGCTTTAATCTAAAAATATTTATATATTTAGTTTTGATTACTTTTATATTTTGTAAGATCACTTTCCAAAGGTTTTTATAATCATAAAGTATATTCAAAATAGTTTACAAAGTTCTAAGACTGTTTCGACAAACTTTAGAAAGAAAATATCTTTTAAACAAAAATCAATTTTCGAAAAATACTAGGGGATGTCGACATGCCTATACCCCCATGTCGACATGGTAGCTGTAGATTTTAAAATTCGAATTTTCAAAAGAAGTGTCTATTCATCATAACCTTTCACAAATGGACATGACCGTTATTCTCCTATATATACCAGTAGTTTTCAATGAATTTTCACTTAAGATTTCTTTGTTTTCTCTCCTCTTTCTCCTCCATTCTTATTTTCAAACATTCTTAACAAAACTCTACCGAAATCCTAAGTGAATCAAACTCAATCGTCTCTAGTTTGATTCTCTGCCACTCTCTCTCAAAGATCTTAGTGCTATTCAGAGTTATAGGATCATTTGTAATCAAAGATCGAAATATCGAAGTGTATCGAGTCTCTTTCTATCAAAGTGTGATTGGAAACGGTGTGATTATGGCCCGTAAATCAATTGGGTGTGATTGTAGCCCGTAAATCAATTAGATGATCTTGTAGCCTGGTTAAATCAAGAGAGTTTTCCCTGGACTCGGAGACAGGAGGGTGTATCTCGTGGCCTTGAAATCAAAGTTGTAATATCGACATTATTTTGAAAAGAAATCTGCACAAGAAATTGTATAGGACTGGATGTTGGGTAACTCCGAACCAGTATAAAATTCCGGTGTGTTCTTTCCTTTACTGCTTTTATTTACTATTTGCATATGTGTCTGGTTCTGTGATTGTCTCTGTGTTTGTGAATTTCATCTGTTTGGGTTTAATTTAAAAAGATTTCAAAAAGATACATAAAATTAATTAAACACTATTCACCACCCCTTCTCTAGTGTTAATTCTGCCTTAAGATCCATAATCTGCATTTCCTACAGACGGTACCCAAGACACTTAATACCTTTTATTGGAAAATAGGCAGACTCTGGTCATTTAATACCCTAATTAAGGCAGACCCCATCATTTAATACCTATTTCTCAAAGTGGATCCCCCATTGAGATACCACCTAACGTAACCCATTGTCCAATTAATACTTCATCTGGTGAAAAGTGGTGGGCCCTCAAACGAACACTTAATACCTCAAACTCCAAAGCAGGACCTTCATCTTATGGCCCATACTCATAATGATGTCTCACATTAGTTTAACTATTCGTAGGATCTGGTAGCCAGATTAGTTGGGCATATTTCCCCTACAAAATTTGGGATTAACCTCGCGGCATTACAAATATTTATCATAAAGATATCTTACATCAATCAACGTGTACACAACTGCTGGTAGCCTCAAAGTGAAGGGCAGACTTCTATCATGTAACTCTATTGACCTCGCATCTCTATGACTTAGCCATACATCAATTACTCTCCATATATATATATATACACACACATGTACACACACACATGTACATACATACACACTCATCTCACTGTTTCATAAATAAGGCCTTATAAGGAGTCTTTTTTATTATGCCTTAAAATAATAATTAGGATATATAAGAGTTTCTTCTTATTTCCCCTACAAATCAAATACGTCCTAATAGGGAAAAATAAATGAAAATAAATGTCTGATTAACTACGCCATACACACAATAATTATACGTTAATTACACAAATAGAGACAGATAAATATTCACGCCTAATAAGTTCTAAACGCACGAATTTTATGCTCTAAACCATCGTTAAATGTCAATTCCCTAACCAAATATTATTACAAGTCCCTTTTCTTAAAATTTCCAAGATTACAATATACCAAAGTAAGGGATTCTAATATCCAAAATAGGGAATAAATATTCATAACCAAAACTGCAATAACAGACTTGTAAATAAAATAAAAACTCAATTTATCACACCAACTCAATGGAATATCCTAAACAACAAGAATTGCAATCTAGACTCCATATTCTATTCAACTCCCCTTTTATAAAGAAATATATAATAATAAATGGTGTAAACTACGAATAGAATTTGTAATCTTAACCGCCTATTTCATTGAAGAATCATAATTTGAACCAAAGAAGAAGGATAAGTGGAATAGACTATGAACATAGAATTGACATTTCGAAATAAAAAGGAATTTTGGGGGATTTTATCGATCACGTTTTCGAAATCCCAAAATCCCTAAGGCATATTCAAATCCAAAAAGAAATACACTAAACTATTGCTGAAAAGAAATATTAAGGTTTCTACTCATAGATTAGCCTTTGCTTCACTTAAATGGATTTGTAGCATTCCAATCTCTTTTAGAATCTCTTTTTTATGATATACATACACAAAATAGGGAAGAAGTAAATATATTCATTAGATTCAGAATAATTAAAGAAGAATAGCATAAGAATAGATTGGAAGAAGAAGAAAAAAATAAGAAATAAGTTGAATTTTTACCTGAATTCTCTTTCTGAATCTTATTAGAGAGATAGCAATGGCAGAATTTCGCTATATTCCCCAAAATAATATGAACAAAAGGTGGAGTGGATAGGGTTCTATTTATAGGGGTTGAAACGCTCCAGAACCATAGGATGAAAATAGTTTAAAGCGAAAAAATCTGGAGCGTACAAATAAATAGCACACCCCTTCAAACCCTAGCCGCCACTGCCAAAATTTAGCTTTGGCCGGTCGTCCACCCCTCTTCAACTGGTCGACCGCTATGATCGATCGATCCCAATAAAAGGATCGACCGGTATGTTTGTTTTGGGAATGTTTTTATTTCCATTGCTTTTAATTAATTTTATACCCTAATTAACTTTAATGTTAATTATTGATTAAATGTTTGCTTAACCCCCAAGCTAATTTTTAAAATTCAAACCCTAAATTTAAATCTCATTTGTATTTGAATTCCAACTAAATTAATTTAAATATGAAAACTTAAAATGCTCATAACTTCTTTGTTTGAGCTCCGTTTTCAGCATATTATATATGGAAATAAATCAGAATTTCACCAAGAATGCAACATAATAACTTTCGTAATCAAATTCCAACTTTTGTAAAATTTTCATATTCAACCCTTATCATATTTAATTAAACTTTCTTCATTTATTTAAGGTTCATTTTACGGGGTGTTACATTCTCTCCCCTAAAAAGGATTTTGTTCTGAAATCTTCCAAGGGGCAAACATCACAACGCACAATAATATCCATGTTATACAACTAAGTTCTCTACACAATCATCTACTCAACCAATAATGCAATGTGATTATGTACCGCAGACATGCTAAATGAGCTCAATCCTAACATGAGTGTGTAATCATGTCATGAAAGTTTGTATGCAAATATCCTAAACATGCATAATAATTTCTACATGAGTGTAAAGTGATTGTGGAAAAGTGTAACAACCATCTTCTATCATTCAATCTAGTAACCACAATGCAACAAAAATCCTAATTTTAGAGAGAAAAATTACTAGTGAAAAGCTCTGGGTGAGTGCCCTTCATCTTCTCCTCGGTCTCCCATGTGTTTTCCATTGGATTGCCCCCCATTATACTCGGACTAGCCTAATTATTTTATTGCGAAGTCTCCTATTACCGTGCTCCACAATGCGTGCGGTGGCATGAGGCACTATCAGCTTCATCTTAAAATCCCATGACTGGTCAGGCTCTATTTTGTTAGCGGTGTCATGAAGGCATTTCCTAAGGTGAGAACGTGGAAAACATTGTGGACTCCTGCCAACTTCTAAGGAAGCTCCACACAGTATGCCAATTTTCCTATTCTTTCCAGAATTCTGAATGGTCCAACAAACATAGATTCCAATTTTCCAGACCTGCTAGACCTAACAACTTTTCTAAGTGGGGAGATTTTAACAAACACCATATCTCCAACCTCAAATTCATGCTCTTTCCTTTTATTCACATAAGATTTCTGACGGTCTTGCGCTACCTTCATTCTTTGCCTGATCAACTCTATTTTTTCCATGGTATCACAAATCAAATCGGGTCCGAGTAATACTTTGTTGGTGGTTTCCCATCAACAACTAAGCGATTTGCATGGCCGCCCATAAAGTGCTTCAAAATGGGTCATACCAATCGTCGCTTGATAGCTATTATTAAACATAAACTCAACCAAAAGTAGATGCTGCTCCTAATGTCCTCCGAAATCCAAGATACAAGCTCTCAACAAGTCCTCCAAAATCCTATTCACCCTCTCTATTTATCTGTCAGTTTGTCGGTGATATACCGTGCTAAGGTCTAAAGAAGTTCCCAAAGCTGTTTGTAGGCTCCTTCAAAACTCGCTAGTGAACAAGGGGTCCCTAACATTGAATATGCTTACAGGAATTCCATGTAGACAAACTGCCTCCTTAATATAAATCTGTGCGAGAGAGACGCTAGTCCTATTTTTGGCCTAATTGGAACAAAATGAGCACTCTTAGTGAGTCTGTCCACAATAACCCAAATCGCCTCATTGCCCTTCTGACTTCTAGGCAATCCTTCCACAAAATCCATTGAAATATGTTCCTACTTCCAAGTCGGAATTTTCAAAGGTAATAATAATCCACCAAGCTTCCCTTGCTTGGAATTTACTTTCTGAGTCAAACAACTAGCAACAAACTCAGCTATGCTTCTCTTCATTCCAGCCCAAAAGATAATTCGCTCCATGTCCTTATACATCTTATCTCCTTCGGGATGAATGGTAATCCTTGAGTGGTGACACTCCATAAGCACATCTCTCATCAAATCATCAATCATCCTAACACAAAGACGTTCATCTCTTCTTAAAGGTCTCGTCTCATCAACTGAATACCTCCTAGCATGGGGAAAATGCTCTCCTTTTCTCAATTTCTCCAAAATCTCTACTCACCCCTCATCCTTCACTTTCTCATGCCCTATACGATCCATCAAGGCTGGTCTAATCTCCTTAACTACTAGAAAATTTTGGATGGGTTCTGTTAACGGTTGAAGGTTAAAATTCGAGAAAAACTCCAACTGACTTTATTCATATATACCACCTAGGGTAGCGTGTCTCTAACTAAGGGCATCAGAGATTATGTTCCATTTTCCAGGGGTATATTGAATACTAAATCAAAGGATGCTACATACTCCATCCACCTCTGCTGCTTAAGATTCAAATCTTTTTAGAAAAATAGGTATTGGAGTGATTTATGATCAGTGAATAACTCAAATCTTCCTTCAAGAGATAATGCCTCCACATTTTTAAAGCAAAAACAATGGTTGTCAATTCCAAATCATGCAATGGATACCTCTTCTCATGGTCCTTCAGTTGCCTACTAGCATAGGCAACAATCTTCCATTCTTGCATAAGAACTGCCCCTAATCATGTGCCATATGCATCTGTGAAAAACATAAACGGCTTAGTTCCATCTAGAATAGTGAGCACATGTGCACTAGTCAATGACTCCTTAAGCTTCTCAAATGCCTTGGTGCATCTATTATCCCAAACAAAAACTAGATTCTTCTTAGTCAATTGGGTTAAAGGGGCTGATATTTATGCAAAGTTCTTGATGAACTTCTATGGTAGCCTGCCAACCCTAGAAAACTCATAACCTCCGATGCATTACTAGGGGTCTTCCATCCTTGGATAGCTTCCGCTTTAGTAGGGTCCACTGCCAATCCTTGTTCCAAAACAATATGCCCAAGGAACCTAACTTCATTTTTCCAAAAGTGGCATTTAGAAAACTTGGCTTTGAGTTGGTTTCTTCTCAAGGTCTCCAATACCTCCCTAAAGTGGTCCTTATGCTTCTTTTTGCCTTTGGATAAAACTAAGATATCATCAATAAACATCACCATAAATTTATTAAGTTGTCATCTAAATATTCTACTCATCAGATCCATAAAGTATGTTGGGGCATTCATCGGTCCAAAAGGCATTACTTCCACTCATAGAGCCTATCTAAAGTATAGAATGTAGTCTTCGGCTTGCTTTCCTCTGTAATGCTCAATTGATGGAATCCCATTGCTAAGTCTAATTGGGAAAAGACTTTAGCTCTTACAAGTTGGTCGAACAAGTAATCTATTCTAGGTAGAGGGTACTTATTCTTCATTGTTAACTTGTTCAATTCTCTATAATCGACGTAAAGTCTCAAAAAACCGTCTGCCTGAATAGCAAAAACAACAGGGTTCCCCATTCAGAAGTACTCCTATGAATGAATTCCTTCTTCAATAGCTTTGATATTTGCTTATCCAATTCCCTTCTTTCTTTGGGGGTTGTATGTCTCAAAGGCAGAGCGATGGGCCTTGCGTCCTTCTCCAAATCGATTTGGAACTCAATCTCCCTATGGGGTGGGAGACCCGAGACCTCGAAGACATCAAGAAATTCACAAGCTATAGCTATAGATGATGGCTCTCCAACAACAGATAGACTTAGTATGTATAAATGGCTTAACTCAACTAAATCTTTGGGTGTATAAAGAACTTCTTGGTCACGACCTCCATAACTCCTTAATCGTAATACCCTCTTATCGCAGTCAAGAATCGCTCCATAATATGACAACCAATCCATACCCAAGATAAGCCCATACCCCTCGAAATTTAGAATGTACGCAATACATATGAAATCAACGTGGCATCTGTCTAACACTAGGTCTTTGCAAATAAGAGAAAGATGGGTCGAACTCCCAATGTGATTGGAAACCACTATTGAGCTGTTGACCATCCGGGTTTAAAGGTTTAACAAATTCACTACATTCCTATCTATAAATGAATGTGATGCTTAGAATCAAATAGGGTACGAATAGTAACCCTAAAAATAAGAGTTATACATTCTAGAGCTGCTTTTCTTTGGTCTCTTGGTTGCTTACTAGCAATAGGGACGACTTTAATAATGTAGGCATGTCCGCTTGATTCTTCCTTAGCCATTTTGGGACATTGATTCTTGTGATGCCCTTCCACGTGGTAGTTAAAGCACCTACCTTTAAAGGCTTCCTTCATCAGACTCATCCTACAATCTTTAGCTTCATGACCCTTCTTTTGGCATTTCTTACACACCTTCTCATCCTTCTTAAACTTCCCCTCTAACTTCTTATTTGCCCAAAAGCTCCCCTTTTGGGACCCTCCTTGCTTTTGGGTCGGTGCATACTTCTCCTTCTCTATTCCCTTATCTTCCTCATTGGTCACGTGCAACATTACCATTTTTACCAACATCTCATACGTAGCCCCAATAGGTACTTGGGTCAACAACATTTCTCTTAGCAGAGAATTTAAGCCCTTCATGAACTTTATGGCCTTTTTCATAGAAGTGTCCATTAGGCTCATCCCGAATTTAGCCAATTCAGTAAACTTAGCTATGTACTTCTTAAGGGTAGAATCTCCTTGTCTCAGCTGAATGAACTTTTTCAATTACAAGCTAACCTCTGCTCTAGACATGAATCTCATCTCAAATCGGTCCTTGAATTCATCCCAAGAGAATATCCTTCCAGGGATATCAATCACAAAGTTCCACCAATTTAAGGCTGCTTCCTTGAGGTGCCAAGCTGCTATTCTTATTCTTAGCTGATCATCCTAACCATGCTCTCTAAATATCTTCTCGCGGTTACTAATCCAAGCTTTAGCTTGAAAATATCCTTGAATTCCAGAGTATGTCTTCCCTCCCATATTGAGAAAGTCCTTAACAACTTAGGAAAGTCGACAGAACGGGGTGCTTCATCAACGGGCGGGGCAGTGGGTGCTACTGGTGCGGCTGGAGGAATATAATCTTCTCGCCAGTCCTAAGATATTGTTTGGACCATTCGGGCATTTCACGAATGTGTGGTCTTCCTTGGGTAGGTTTCCCTTGTCTGGAAGAAGATTGATTATCAGCCATATCAACTATCTGTAGGTTAAACCTTTAGTGACGTTCCCGAGATAGTATTTATATGTTGAAAGAAAAGGGTTGTCTAGTGTATATGCGTATATTCCAGAAAATAGGGTATATAGAATTTTGAAAATTCTTTTTAAAGAAACATTTTTTAAAGTAACAAATACGTCTCTCATACGTATAGTTATTCTCCGCTGGTCGGATAACCAAGGCTCTGGTGCTAAATGGAACAACCCACCTCGGAACATGCCTAAATTTTGACCTAAAAAAGGCCTATCAAAACTTAGATCCATTCTAAGGTAAGATGTTGGCAGTAAAAAGAAATAACATTACAGAGCCATAACTAAACTTTCAAAACCCACAACGGATGGAATAAAATATAACAGTAAATTGTATCCATTTATTTCAAATTCATAACAACATCACACCAAATCGTAACATAATCAGTTACAACAATAGCCTGAAAACATTGGTACATATGAAAGCAAATAAAAATGATAAATACTGCCACATGTCCACTACCTCCATCTCCAAGCATCACCTTTTCCATCAACGTTTTCAACATGTGTTGTAATGAAGAAGAAGTCAGAACAACAATGTCCAGTGAATAAAAATCTCGAGTCTTACCTTTTAAGCACTTGGGCAGTATATCTCAAAATAAGAATATGTCTACGAAAATAGACCATTAAACCATTTAATACTTCTTTATAAGGAAAGGAGGCGGGTCCAACCACTTAATACCTTCCATTTCAGAAGTAGGTTTCTAGAATCCCTTATCCCAAAAATCATACGTCATAAAATGCTAATAATATGAGAGATGGTGTTAGTTCCTGAGATGATGGTTTTGATACAACAACCTTAGGACTTGTTATAAAATATAAATACTAATATCTTTATCTAGATATATATGTATATGCAGGATATATATATATATATATATATATATATATGAAGGTACTAAGAATGAAGACTGTACGGTATAGTGCTTCAAGATTGACGAATTCAAGATTGTAGAAATCAAGACTGAAGACTCATGAGTATCAAGATTATCAAGAGTTCAAGATAAGTAATAGAGTTTAGATTTATGTTAAACTTCATAATAGCAATAAAACCATTATTCGGATTTTAATTGTGGAATGGAATCCACCTTCTCGCTTTAATAGTGGGATGGAACCTAGGACCTCTTTAGTGGGATGGAACCTAGGACCTCTTTAGTGGTCGTTTAATACCTTAATTAAGGCAGACCCCATCATTTAATACCTATTTCCAAGGCTCTCCTCAATGAACTATCTAGCTGACATTATATGGAATCTCTTAGGCCACTTAATACTTCCTTGTGGAAAATAGGCAAACTTTGGTCATTTAATACCTTAATTAAGGCAGACCCCGTCATTTAATACCTATTTTAAGAAGCGGTCCCCCAATTGGGATACCACTTAACGTAACCCTTTGGCAATTAATACTTCATCTGGGAAAAAGAGGAGGACCCTCAAACGACTACTTAATACCTCAAGACCCCAAAGCAGGCTCTTCGTCTTATGGCCCATACTCATAATGACATCTTACATTAGTCCAACTATTCAAAGGAACTGGTAGCCAGATTAGCTGGGCGGATTTCCCCTGTAGAATTTGGAACTAACCTCGCGTCATTACAAATATTTATCATAAGGATATCTCACATCAATAAAAGTGTACACAACTACTGGTAGCCTCAAAGTGAAGGGCAGACTTCCGTCATGTAACTCTATTGACCCCGCATCCCTATAACTTAGCCATACATCAATTACTCTATATATATATTTACATACAAACTCATCTCACCGTTTCATAAATAAGGACTTATAAGGAGTCTTCCTTATTACGCCTTAAAATAATAATTAGGCTATATAAGAGTTTCCTCTTATTTCTGCCTACAAATAAATTACCTTCCTAGTAGGGGAAAATAAATGAAAATAAGTGTCTAATTAACTACGCCATATACGCAATAATTATACGTTAATTACACAAATAGAGATAAATAAATATTCATGCATAATAAGTTCTAAAGCATGGATTTTTTGCTATAAACTAGCGCTAAATGTCAATTCCCTAACCAAATATTATTACAAGTCCTTTTTCTTCAAATTCTCGAGATTTCAACATACCAAAATAAGAGATTCTAATATCCAAAACAGGAATAAATATTCATAACCAAAGCTGCAATAACATATTTGTAAATAAAATAAAAACTCAATTTATTACACCAAATCAATGGAATATCTTAAACAATAAGAATTGCAATCTAAACTCCATATTCTATTTAACTCCTCTTTTACAAAGAAATAGATAAGAATAAGTTGTGTAAACTATGAATAGAATTCATAATCTAAACCCCTTATTTCATTGAAGAATCACAATTTGAATCAAAGAAGAAGGAGAAGTGGAATAGACTATGAAATTATCAAAATTTGCATAAACGAAACAAATTCCATCAAATTAATGTAAATAATTAAGAATCTCAACATAGAATTGACATTTTGAAATAATAAGGAATTTTGGGGGATTTTACCCATTGTATTTTCGAAATCCCAAAGTCCCTAAGGCATATTCAAATCCAAAAAGAAATACACTAAACAATTGCTGAAAAGAAATACTAAGGTTTCTACTCACAGATTAGCCTTAGCTTCACCTAAATGGATTTGTAGCCTTCCAGTCTCTTCTAAAATCTCTCTCTTTTGATATATACACACATAATAAGGAAGAGGTATATATATTCATTAGATTCAGAATAATTGGAGAAGAATATGATAAGAATAGAATGGAGGAAGAAGAAACAAATAAGAAATAATGAATTTCTACCTGAATTCTCTATGAGTTTTTGAATCTTATTAGAGAGAAAACAATGGCAGAATTTCATTGTATTCCTCAAAATAATATGAATCAAATGTAGAGAGGATAGTGTTCTACTTATAGAGGTTGAAACACACCAAAACCGTAGGATGAAAATAGTTTAAAATGAAGAAATCTGGAGCGTAGAAATAAATAGCACGCCCCTCCAAACCCTAGCAGCCACTGCCAAAATTTGGCTTTGACCGGTCGACCACCCTTTTCAACCGGTCGACCGCTAGGATCGACCGGTCCCAATAAATGGGTCAAAGCTCATGAGCTTGGTCTTACTTCACCGTCGAGAAACGAAAGAAGACTTCAATATCCAAGCTTAGCTCAGACGTAACTCGCTTCTTTTTGGGTGTGAAGCAGTGTCAAACCAAAATACCCAACAAGCATCGGTACGTTTGTTTTGTGAATGTTTTTATTTCCGTTGCTTTTTAATTAATTTTATACCCTAATTAACTTTAACGTTAATTGTTGATTATACATTTGCTTAACTCCCAAGCTAATTTTTAAAATCAAACCCTAAGTTTAAATTTTCATTTGTATTTGAATTCCAACTAAATTAATTTAAATCTGAAAACTTAAAACACTCATAACTTCTTCGTTTGAGCTCCATTTTCAGCATATTATATATGAAAACATATCAGAATTTCATCACGAATGCAGCAAAATAACTTTCTTAGTTAAATTCCAACTTTTATAAAATTTCTTTATTCAACCCTTATCATATTTAATTCAATTTTCTTCACTTATTTATGGTTCATTTTATGAGGTGTAGGTACAGGTACAAGGTGGAAATGATGGAATGATAAATTTCTTTATGCATGCTCGACACTGACAAGGGCACTCGTAATCAAAGATGCCGGCCTTGGTTAGAAATCATATGTTATATTATACTTTACTATTCCATTGTGATCTTATATCGATAGTGCTCTGATATGTGTTTGTTACTTACAAAATACCAACACCAACGATCCGTTATTTTGGTGGGCTTGGATTTTCGATTTAGCGAAATTTGAGCCTATTGAGTTGTCGATTGTTACATCATGGTTATAAACATATTCGTAACAGCAATCGATAAAATACTTCTCTACAGATTTTATACTTATATATGTTTAATGTATTTAGTCCATTTATATCTCTATATAACCACATATATAAAAGAAAAATTAATTAGATGTGCATATAATATTTCGAACAAGATTCTTTTATAAAAGTAAAGTTATGTAATAAACTAAATAATTGCCCTGAGAGCGCATCATTGACTCTATCATGGGGAATCCATGCTAAAGTGGGTGGAAATTCATCGTTAAATGCCTATGAGGTTGTAGAGAAATCGTTCGTAAATTTTGTAGGTGACCTATCTCAAATTTGTAGGGAATTCGTCAGCAGTTTATAGGGAATGCATTGGCAAATGCGTGATAAAGCCTTAGGCAATTCATCGACAATACCTCGTACGAAGTTCGTCGGTAAATTCCCTACGGGCATTGCATGGAAGGCGGCAGGAAATCTTCTCAGTGCATGTTTTCCCATTATACAAAAAGGCACTAGTGAGGAATCAAGAAATGATTTCCGATGATCCGCCGATGCCTATTCTGTGGTCGAATACAATCTATATTCTGTAATTAGCGTTATGTACATCATTGACAATGGATGTATCGATATCATTTTCACGATACATCTTGAGTAGAAACATTTATGGATAAGTAGTTTAAATATTTGATTCAATACTAATGGTTACGAACATAATCATAGCTGTAATCAATCAAATACTTTTCAAAAGGATTTTCTACTTGTATTGTAAATATTTTGTCCATTCACATCATTACTTATATTACAACACAACAATATATAAAATAGAATCCAAAACCTAACACGTAATTTATTTCAAATAGGATGATATATAACAGTTAAGTTATATAAAAAATTACATAGTCACATTTCGAGCATGCTCTTAATTCTATAACAACTCCATCAAAAGGAGCTTTTGTCATCATGTCATACTTTTAGGGCTCGCCATCCTTAACTACAAGGACTACAAGTACCACACGAAGGGGATAACTTATTGTGGCAAGTCCCCACTGCATCATTAATTGAGTTTTGTATCTGCCTACTTGTCAAGCTATTGATGCTCCTCCACATTGCACTCCCTTATAGATAGGGGTGTGAACGTGTCGGACCGGACCGAACCGGATGAAGGTATGTCATACTTCTGTCCTATAAGAGATTCGGACGGACACAAACCAGACAAGCATTAAGCTCAGACATTATTCATACAAGCCGGACAACGGACGGATGATGTTTAGACAATAGAAAACATCGGACAGTTTCAGACGAACATATTTTCGTATATTTTTTCATATCCTAAATGAGAATCGTACGGACACGGACTGAACGTCTTATAGCATCGGATCGATCCGGACATCGGACAATCGTACAAAATTTACCGTCCTACTTATAAAATCCCCTGTATGTGTATTAAAAATAAACATTGATTGAGATTAATATTAAACAATGTTGTTAAAGCTGGACACATGAAAATTTTCTTAGACACTGAGAATTTTTGAATCAATCATTTGAATCCTCTCTAAAAATATTCAAGATCTTGTAACCGAAAAGAATAGAAGCTCTTTTATACATTTAACTCTACTCTTTGCACTGTGATTTGATTCAAAACCACGCAAAATAAAAATGAATAAATAATATGGTGAAGTTTCACATTCCTGCTAAATGATGACATGTCTCTGTTATTTTAATACTTGTGAATTTGAAATAGATGGGATTCTGGGCTCAAATTTTGCAACGTATAGTTGGATTTGTTGTTTTGCATGAACCAAACTATTCATGTACGAACAATCAAATATTGCACGGAAAATGTATACTACTTAATTAAACATGGATGGAAGTAATAAAATAATAATCATACCTAGAAACTAAATATTTACCAATAACTAAAATTATCCGATGTCATCTGAATAAGTAATTATATGTACACATATGTGCATGTAGCACAGAGTAGCATATGAGTCGTATCTTCAAAAATTATGCAACCGCAAGAGTAAAAGTCCGATATCATATTTCGAACGTTGAAGCATGAGTCAATCCATGATATAACTGTATAAATCTTATCCACATTTTCTAACCGAAAAAAAAAACAAATACTTTTATACATAATGTAAACAATAGTCAAGCAACATGGTCACAAATCCAGTAGTAATCAATGTATCAATATTATAGTATACAGCAGCATCTCACTAAACTAAATGTCAAACCAAATAGTTTAAAATAAGTTCTATTTTAAATTACATGCATTATTATATTTCACTGACTCACCAATACAGTATAGAACTTTTTTATCGTGTCAATTTAATTTATAATAAACGAAAACATGTATCAAGCAGCATTGAACTAAATATCAAATTACTCCTCATAAATTCAGCAAACAAAATTTTAATGCCTGCAATTGGTGGCCACAAGGTTCAATGGCGGTTGTATTTGTGGTGGCGTTTGTAGAGGAGCATATGGTTGTGGATTCGATGATTCAAAATATATGATTTGGGGTTTCTTGGATGAACCAAGCTGCTAGTTTGCAAAGTATGTGATAATGATGTTTACTTTCAATAGAGTTGGTTCCTCGCCGCCTGACTATGGTGATTGGATCTCGGTTAGGCTTCAATATGTGATTTATGTTGAAGATATGTGATACAATATTTGTTTTATATATTGGTTAATTTGTTGGTTGACTAATTAACTATGAAAAATATTAGATTTTGACTAAGTAAGAAATATTTATGCATGTAATCTTTCAAATATCTTTATTTTTATGGAAATCAAATAAATAAATATATGGTCAAATTTAATTATTTATTTGACTGATCATGAGAGATATATTAGCAAATATATGTATGTTTCTATTGGTTGGTAGCAGCTATAAATATGTATGTTATGATAGTCATTTTTACTAAGGGTTTTGGTATTAACATTGATTCTCAATTTTTAGGTTTTTTTAAATCTTTTGGTAAATTAATAAAAGTTTTGTTTGGAGGAAAAAATCATTTTTTTACTTCATATCTCTTCTAAAATCTCATTGTCTAGACATCCTAGAAAAAATCCTAACAGAATAGTATCAGAGCCTACTATACAGAATTTTTGAAGAGAGTTTGGTTATAAAGAAGATAAGTGTGAAAAACCTTAATGAATAGGGATTATGAAAGGCGAAGATGGAGGACTTTCTATATCCCAATGATTTGCACCAACCATTAAAAAACAAAGGGGAGAAACGTAGTAATTTATCTGAAGCAAAATGGAAGACTTTTGATAGGAAGGATGCGGCGGCTATTCGGTGTTTTTTGGAGAATTCGGTATTTCATATTGTTGCTAATGATACATTTGCTTATGCAGTCTGGAAGAAATTGAAATGAATCTATGTAAAGAACTCTGCAACAAACAAGGCTCTTCTTATGAGAAGATTGATGAATCTAAAACTTAAGGAAGGTGGGTCAATTGAAGAGCATTTTAATGATTTTCAGGCAATTTTGAACCAATTGGCTTCCGTGAATTACAAAGTAGATGATGAGACACAAGTTTTAATGTTGATGAGTTCATTATCGGAGAGTTGAGAAACGCTTGTAGTTGCATTGAATAACTCAAATGCGGATGGAGTTATTTATATGGGGTCGGTGGTTAGTAGCTTGCATAACGAGGATGTGCAGAGGATGAACCTAGTAGAAGGAAAGGATAAGGAAGAAAGAGATAGTAGAAATCCGTTTGACGAAATCAATCTTAATAGGAAGGGTAATCGCCGAATATGGAAAGACGATCAAATAAATCGAACATGGAAAGAGATTTCATCTTCTATTACTGTGAAAAACCCGGTCACCAAATGAGATTTTGCAACACGCTGAAAAAGAACAAAGAAAGGATGAAAGCATTAGAGGAAGACAAAGTCAAGGTGGATGAAGGCAGTGATGAAGATGCAAACTTCGGTGAAAACTCTAAAGACAACGTCCTATGTGTGGATAAAGGCAAAAACAAAGATTTGATACTTGATTCAGGTGCTTATTTTCGTATATGTAATCGAAAGGAAGTGTTTATTGACTACAAAGAGCAAAGTGATAAGGTGGAATCTGCATATGGTGGAGATTTTCATGTTAAAGGTATAGGTTCTGTTAGGTTGATGATGTATGATGGAAGAGCGGTGAAGCTAACAGAAGTTAGGCACATCCCAGAAATTAAGAAGAATCTTACTTCAGTAGGATGGCTGGAACAAAAAGGCTGCAACGGTTCAACTCGATGTGGAGTCATAAGGGTTTGAAGGGGTAATAGGGAGGTTCTACATGCAAAACAGGAAAACAATAACATATACAAATTGCTTGGAAAAACGATGGAGAATGTAGTGAGTTCTTAAATTGGAGTTGGAGAGGCAAATTTATCTGAATCAAGGTGGAGCATGCAACGAAAAACCACAAAGTCTACTTGGAAACCTTTGTGGTATTACAAGAAATTCTGATTTATTGATGATACGTGTGTTCCATGGGAGCATGCATAACTAGGTGGTTTGAAGTTTGATTAAATTTGAATAAAGGTGGAGCACATGAAGAATATTGTATCGAGGTGGAGTGTTTAAGATATACGACACAATATTTGTTTTATATATTAGTTAATTTGTTGGTTGACTGATTAACTATGAAAAATATTAGATTTGACTTAGTAAGGGATATTTATGCATGTAATCACTCAAATATCTTTATTTTTATGGAAATCAAATAAATAAATATATGGTCAAATATATTTATTTATATGACTGATTATGAGAGATATATTAGCAAATATATCTCTACGTTTCTATTGGTTGGTAGTAGCTATAAATATGTATGTTATGAGAGTCATTTTTACTAAGGGTTTTGGTATACATTGGTTTTCAATTTTTAGGTTTTTTCTGTAATCTTTTGATGAATTAATAAAGGTTGTGTTTGAAGGAAAAAATTTTTTTTTTACTTCATGTTTCTTCTAAAATCTAAATGTGTAGAGATCCGAAAAAAACCCTAACAGTTTATTCATGTTTGAGGTTTGAAACTGCACCGGATCAACCGCAATGGTCACAATTAACTCTGTTCCGATGGCAGTCCAGTCAAGATGCTTAAAACACTGTATGATATGCTAGTTACTTGAGTTTGTATGGACCAAACCTACTGGCTAGAATAGCAATATAGCTAAAAATGTGATGGAAACACAGGAAGTGAGTCCAAAAATTCTGGCAAACACATCAGGTAAGTCGATACCAAATCCTCAATTTTCATTTTCCTGACCATAGAAAATTTCTATTTATATCTAAAATAAATCATTGATATTGTTTTAATCAACAGTTAAGGACTACATTTTCATAAAAACCGTTAATCATGTACGAGCTAATGATTTGGAGAATTTATCTTGTCATTTTCTTAGTTATTATAAGTATATTTTTGATTGGCATTCAATGGCTAGGAAGTAATACCCATGAACGTATTTCTATTGATGCCATATAGTAAAAAAAACAAAATATGCATGCCACTGCAACAATAAAAGAAGAATTAAGTATAAAATAAAAAATAAAAAACGATCACCTGCTGAGCATTTCAGAATCATCATATAGAGCGCGTTTAACCCAATAGCACAGATGGACCCGCAAACTTGAACATCTTGAAGTCGAGCTCCTCCTAAAATTTACCATCCTCGTACCTCAACCGATTAAGCAACCCTCCAGCCCAAATAACCGTACTAATGGTTGCCACCACCACAATCTCCACAAGCCTCCTTTTCCTCTTAGAATTGGAATCCAACGAGCACCCCAGCGCCAGGGAACCCACCATATGTGTTCCCCAATAAAATGCAATGTTCAACTCCTCCGTCCTCAAATTGAACAGAAATATGTTGGGCCAAGTGGTTGGCATTAACAACATCTTCCAGTTTGTGAATAGCTTCAGTGTCTCAAATGCTTATGTTCCAAACTTTTTGTTGTTGAAGACGCTGCTAGCGCAAGTTCCGTAATCGCAGACCAATTTGGTGGGAGGTAAGATCAGAAGGGACAGAACGGTTTTGAAACCCATTACGCATATGAACGTGATGTAGGTGTTGTTGCTTATGGACTTGCGGTGGTGTGATTGTAGTTTATGACAAAGGGGACTAAACCTTTGAATGCTCCTCCCATCTTAGAGACGCACCAGAATAGGGAGATGTAGAGTCCTCTATGCTGGGTGCTGGGATGGTGGGTACGCGGTCATGATCATGCCCTAGGCCGCCCAGAGCAGGTCGGTGCTGGTGCCAATGCCGAGAACCACGTTGGTGATGGTGGCGAAGAGCTAGGGTCTATCGTGGTTGTAATAGAAGAAGGATCTGGCATAAAGGAAGTATATGATGCAACCAGTGAAGAGGGTGAATGGTGGGCAAAGGAGGTTGAAGATGTCGCCGCCAAAGATGCTTAAGACGGCAAAGGTGGTGTTAAGGGCAACGTTGGCATTGTTGGTAGCCTCATGGTTGACCTGGTTGTTGCCTCCCATGCCGAAGAGGCGTTGTACATGCCTAGGTAGCAGATGTAGACTACACTGTTAAGGATGATTTGAATAAGGGATGAGTTATAGCGGCACCACTTGGAAGAAGGTGCAGTGTGAGGTTCCAATTTGGATGGCGCATCAGTTCGTTGTTTCCATTCAACAAACATTTTGGAAAATTGGAAGAGATGATTCGGGTTTAGGCTGTTTAATTGGAAAATGGGAAGAACGCGGTTGAGTTCGAAGGGAATGTGTGTGTTTATACTTTATACACACAAGCAAAAGCGCTCGGGAAAAATTATATTTTTGAACCTTGACAAAATTTCGCAATGCATGCCTGTACGACTTTGAATCTTTTCACAGGAACTTTTGTTAGAATTTGATACCATAATTCAATCAGAGGAAGAAGCGATGTTGCAGAAGCAGTCGACGAAGGTGAAACCCTAGATTTGGACGAAGCGGTGGCCTTGCCGAACGAAGAGAACGAAATCAAGAAGTGGAGGAAGCCACGAAGTTCTCGATAGGTAAAATGGAAGTGTCGAACGACGAATCTTGTCCGGTGATTATGGAGAGGCATTTGGCATGCCGAACGAAGTCTTCTTTGCCAAACGAAATAATTGGAGCGGCATTTTGCCGAACTAGATTTTTCATTCGGTATTTTGATGCCGGTCCAAATTTTTCGCTCGACGTTTTGCCGAACCGAACCAAATTTTGCCGAACCAAACCCCAGGGCTGCTATATAGCAGCTACCCCTCTTCATTTCTTCAATCTATAAATAGGGGAGCTTCTACACAACAATGGCAGCCGAAATTAAGAGCTAATTTCAGCCAATTTCAGAGCCATCCTAGAGAGTTGAAACTCTGCATAATTTTGTCTGTATTGTAAATTCTTCTTATGTATAGCCTCCAAAAGTGAATCAATCTTGTAACTTTAATCTTTCAGTGATTAATAAAATCTCCTCTCCCCAATTGGACGTACACTGCCTAGCGGTAGTGGAACCACTATAAATACTGGTGTTATTTATTTTTCTACATTGCATTGATCTGTGACTGTATGTTATGGTGTTCATCTTTTGTTTGTTCCGTCTCACTACAATCACGATCTAGTTGTTTTTCGCTGCGTTGGGTTTTTTATTCCCTTAGACTGATCATCTGAAGGGATTTTTCCCAACAGTCTAGTATCGGAGCTGCAAGGTTGATTGAGGAGTGTTAGACGCTATGGCAGGAGATGAAGCGACTCCAGTTGTTACAAGACCCTATACTAGAGGGATGTATATCACGTCAGGATCACAGTTGGCAATTAAGCAATGGAATGGGGATAAAGACTTCGAGAAGTGGCAATGGAGGATGAAGGCTGTTCTAATGAGGAATGAAGTCCATCCAGTAGTGTTTGCCCCTGAGGAGTTGACGGCTGATATCTCAGTCGCAGAAAGAAAGGAGATGGAGAAATGGGCATTTACTACGTTACAGCTAGCCATGGGAGAGAATGTTACCTCAGAGATTAGCAGTGAGACCACTGCTAGGGACATCTGGACCAAGCTAGAAAATCTCTACTTCAATAAATCTCTGACTAACCGTCTGATATTACTAAAGACATTTTTCACCATGCGGACGAGAGAGGGTACTTCAGTGAAGGAACATCTTAATTTCTTTGATGATCTCGTGATGAAGATGAAGACTGTTGACTTGAAGATGGATGAGGAGCAAATGACAATGATTCTTTTGCGTTCTCTTCCGAAGCGATACATAGGTTTCGCTAACAGCCTTATCTTCGCTAGAGACACATTGACAGTGGAAGATGTGAAGTCAGGCCTTCTATCTAAGGGCTTGAGAGATCATATGAAGGAGATAAGTGAAGGAAGTAGAGGTGGAAGTAGTAGTCACGGCATGTTTGTTGAAAGATGTAGAGAAGATAAGAAGAATTGGCACTCTAGAGGCCATTCCAAGTCCAGGAAGCCCGAAAATAGCAGGGAAGGAAAGTCTAAGGATGGGAAGTGCTTTATCTACAAGAAACCTGGTCATTGGAAAAAAGATTGTCCAGATTTGAAGAAGAAGGAAGAAGACGAATCTTCATCATTTGCGGTGGAGAAGTCTGTATCTGACGACGTATCGTCTGCAGCAGTATCGGATGTCTCAGACCATTGGGTGCTGGATTCGGGGGCGTCTTTCTATATGACATCTAATAAGGATTACTTCAGTTCTTTCGTTGGACGAGAGGAAAGCTCTAGTCTTATGGGTAATGATGCTAGCTGTAGAGCAATGGGTGAAGGTACAGTGAGGATCAGGATGTTTGACGGAGTGATACGCACTTTGACAGGTGTCCGGTATGTTCCAGGTCTTCGGAAGTCTTTAATTTCTTTAGGACAATTGGCATCTCTGGGATGCAAGGTAACTATTGAGAAGGATAGTCTGAAGGTTTCGAGAGGTGCACTAGTTCTTATGAAAGGAGATGTGTTCTGAAATCTGTATTTGTTGAAAGGAACCACGGTTCTTGGAGAGTCGTGTGTTGGAGTAGATAGTTCTCGTGCATTGGATGCTACAAAGATTTTTCATCTCAAATTGGGTCATATTTCAGAGAAGAGATTAGAGTTGCTTCGGAGACGGAAGATGATCAAAGGAGAAATCTTCGACAAGATGGTTTTTTGCCAGGAATGTGTGTTGGGCAAGCAAACTAAAGTATCTTTTAGAGTTGGACTCCATAGATCGAGGCGAGTACTTGAGTACATGCATACAGATATTTGGAGACCGGTTGCTACTCCTTCTCTTGGAGGAGCAAAGTATTTTATCTCTTTTATTGATGACTTTTCTCGGAAAGTATGAGTTTATGCGATGGAGGCCAAATCAAAAAGTTTTGAGAAGTTCAAAGACTGGAAAGTGCTTGTTGAGAACCAATCTGGTTCTAGGTTGAAGGTGCTGAGATCTGATAATGGCGGTGAATTTGTCTCTAGGGAATTTCTCAACTTTTGTAGACAGCATGACATTCAGAGACATTTCACTACACCCGGAGATCCACAATCCAATTGGGTTGCAGAAAGGATGAACATGACTCTACTGGAGAAGGCTCATTGCTTGAGATTGACGGTGGGCTTGTCTAGAGGATTTTGGGCTGAGGCATTATCAACTGCGGCGCATATCATAAATCGAATTCCGTGCTCAGCAATAGATGGGAAGATTCCAAAGGAAAAGTGGAGAGGTAAAGCAGTGTATCTTGGTTACTTCGGAATTTTTTGTTGTCCTGTGTATGTTCACCATACATGTGATGACAAGTTGGAGGCTAGAGCATACAAGGGCATACTAATGGGATACACCGATGGTATCAAAGGGTATCGAATTTGGAACCCTGTTGATCGGAAGATTGTTCATTCCAGACATGTTCTGCTATGTTCAATCCAAAGGAGAACCTACCTACCACATCAGAAGATTCTGATAGGCCTAAGGAGATGGAAGAAGTTCCCGTGTTCTAGCCAAAGAGTAGAGTTGTTGTTGATGCTGTTGAGGAAAATGTAGTTGATGAAACATCATGGGATATTCCATAGGTACCTTCTAGTAGTGCTGGCGATGTGCATGAATCTAGAGGAAGTTTAGTTCAAGGTGGAGCTGAAAGGAGTTTAGGCGTAGCAGTACCTACTCGGGTCAGTCGTAGGACTATCAGGCCGCTCGAAAGGTATGGTGATTAGCAGTTTGTGAACCTTAGCCTTGGTGATCAGTTTGACTATGCTCTGCATGTGGTTCTTGAGGAGCCGCTTGACCTTGATGAAGCTTTGAAGTCATGTGACAGTTCGAAGTGGATGTGCGCTATGGAAGAGGAGTTAGAGTCATTGAAGAAGAACAAGACTTGGGATTTGGTACCACCTCCTCAAGGAAGCCGAGCCATAGGTTGCAAATGGGTATTCAAGGTGAAGGATGATGGGAGATACAAGGCTAGACTAGTTGCTAAAGGGTTTTCACAAAGAAAGGGATTGGAGTATGATGAGATATTCTCTCCAGTAGTGAGGCATACGTCCATCCGCATTTTGCTCGCTATCGTCATAGCTCATAATTTGGAGCTGGAGCAACTGGACGTGAAAACCGCTTTCTTGCATGGAGACTTAGATGAGACCATCTACATGAAGCAGCCAGAAGGATTCGTTGTAGATGGGAAAGAAAATTGGGTTTGCAAATTGAAGAAGTCATTGTATGGACTTAAGCAGTCGCCTAGACAATGGTACAAGAGGTTTGACTCTTTTATGCTTTCACTTGGTTTTGATCGTAGTATCAAAGACGCTTGTGTGTACTTCAAGCATTTAAGAATGGTAGATGGGCGTACCTACTCTTGTACGTGGATGATATGTTGATTGCTTCCAAGTATAAAGCTGAAATCGATAGTTTAAAGCTAAAGTTAAAAGCGGAATTCGAAATGAAGGACCTTGGAGAAGCAAATAAAATTTTGGGTATGGAAATCCAAAGGGATAGAAAGCTAGGACTTTTGAGCCTTACTCAAAAGGAGTACGTTCGAAAAGTGTTTGCTCGATTTAGCATGGAAGGGGCAAAGGCAATCAGCACATCCATGCCTTCACACATACAGCTTTCTAGTAAAGGCTCTCCGATCTCGGAAAAGGACAAGGCTTATATGATGAAGGTCCCATATGCAAGTGCAGTTGGCAGCTTGATGTATGCCATAGTTTGTACTAGGCCTGACATTGCACAGGCGGTTGGATTGGTGAGTAGATTCATGGAAAATTCAGGAAAGACTCATTGGGAAGCAGTGAAGTGTATCTTCAGATACCTTAGAGGAACTCCAAACCATGAACTTGTCTTTGGCGGCAGAGGAAGGGATTTCAGCTTGGTTGGATTTTGTGATTCCGACTATGCTGGTGATAGAGATCGAAGGAAGTCAACCTCCGGATATGTGTTCACCATAGGTGGGACAATGATCAGTCGGAGAGCGAGGTTGCAAAAGATTGTGGCTTTGTCGACTACAGAAGCAGAGCTCATAGTTGCGGTTGAACCAGCTAAAGAGGCGCTTTGTTTAAGGCGATTGTTGTGTGATTTGGGCTTCGAATATGAAGTAGTGAATGTGTACTGTGACAATCAGAGTGTGATTCACTTAGCTGAAAATCTGGCATTCAGCTCGAGGACGAAGCATATTGAGGTGAGAGTGTCGTTCCTTGTCTCGATGAGTGAAGAGAAGCTAGTTCCTCTTCAGAAAGTTCACACAAAGGAGAATGCAGCAGACATGTTTACCAAGTCATTTCCTGTTGCTAAGTTCGATCATTGCTCGGACTTGATTCGCTTAATGAAGTG
The DNA here is from genome assembly GCA_030737815.1 of Allium fistulosum. Taxonomy (NCBI): domain Eukaryota; kingdom Viridiplantae; phylum Streptophyta; class Magnoliopsida; order Asparagales; family Amaryllidaceae; genus Allium; species Allium fistulosum. The sequence goes on along the minus strand of CM060903.1, from coordinate 512,096,582 downwards.
CTAGGTGCCACGGGGTGGCACGGGGGGAGAGTTGAGATGGTTCATGGAGACGTTTGTTTTCATAGTGGAGATTGATAGGTTCTACACGGACTGGGTACTTCGAACACTTTGTTGACGGGCGGTGACCTTGCCGGAGTTCGTTGACAGAGTGTAATTGATGATGACATTGCCGAAGCTCATTGGATAAGTATCCATTGCTCGGAGCATGAAGGTGTAGATGGACTTGGAAGACTTGTATGGAATTCGGTATCAAGGTGGAAATTGTTAGAATTTGATACTGTAATTCAATCAGAGGAAGAAGCGATGTTGCAGAAGCAGTCGACGAAGGTGAAACCCTAGATTTGGATGAAGCGGTGGCCTTTCCGAACGAAGAGAAGGAAACCAAGAAGAGGAGGAAGCCACGAAGTTCTCGTTCGGTAAAATGGAAGTGTCGAACGACGAATCTCGTCCGGTGATTATGGAGCAGCATTTGGCATGCTGAACGAAGTCTTCTTTGTCGAACGAAATAATTGGAGCGGCATTTTGCCGGACCAGATTTTTCATTCGGTATTTTGATGCCGGTCCAAATTTTTCGCTCGGCGTTTTGTCGAACCAAACCTCAAGGTTGCTATATAGCAGCTACCCCTCCTCGTTTCTTCAGTCTATAAATAGGGGAGCTTCTGGACAACAATAACAGCCGAAATTGAGAGATAATTTCAGCCAATTTCAGAGTCATCCTAGAAAGCTGAAACTCTGCATAATTTTGTCTGTATTGTAAATTCTTCTTATGTATAGCCTCCAAAAGTAAATCAATCTTGTAACTCTAATCTTTCAGTGATTAATAAAATCTCCTCTCTCCAAGTGGATGTACACTGCTTAGTGGTAGTGGAACCACTATAAATACTGGTGTTATTTATTTTTCTGCATTTCATTGATCCGTGACTGTCTGTTTTGGTGTTCATTTTTTTTTGTTCCGTCTCACTACAATCACGATCCAGTTGTTTTTCGCTGCGTTGGGTTTTTTATTCCCTTAGACTAATCATGTGAAGGGATTTTCCCCAACAAATTTTAAGTCGGTGAATAAATTCAAAGTCATACAAGCATGCATTGTGAAATTTTGTTAAGGTTCAAAAATATAAATTTTCCTAAGCGCTTTTGTGTGCTCAAGCGCCTCCTTCTGATTTTTCAATTAAACAGCCTAAACCCAAATCTTCTCTTTCAATTTTCCAGAAGTTTCAAAATGTGTGTTGAATAAAAACAACAAACCGATGCGGCCATCCAAACTAGAACCTCACACTACTCCACCTCCTTCCAAGTGGTGCCGCTACAACTCGCCCCTTATCCAAATCATCCTTCACAGTGTGGTCTACATCTACTACCTAGGCATGTACAATGCCCTCTCCGGCATGGGAGGCAGCAGCCGGGTCAACCACAACCACGATGCCACCAACAACGCAAACACTACCCTCAACACCACCTTTACCATCTTCAGCATCCCTGACGGCGGCATTTTCAACCTCCTTGGCCCACGCCTCACCCTCTTCACCAGTTGCATCACATACATCCTTTATGTCAGATCCTTCTTCTACTGCAACCACGACAAACCCCAGCTCTTCGCCATCGTCACCAATGCCGTCCTCGGCATAGGTATCGGCACCGGCCAGCTCTGGGCGGCCTAAGGCGCAAGCATGACCTCATACTCACCATCCCAGCGCAGAGGATTCCACATCTCCCTATTCTGGTGCATCTCCAACATGGGAAGAGCATTCAAAGGTCCAGTCTCCTTCGTCGTAAACTACAATCACACCACCGCCAAGTCCAAGAGCAATAGCGCCTACATCACGTTTGTATGCGTAATTGGGTTCGAAGCCGTTCTGTCCCTTCTGATCTTACCTCCCACCAAAGTGGTCCACGATAACTGAACTTACGCTGGCAGCATCTTCACTAACAAAAAGTTTAGTATGGAAGCATTTGAGATAGTGAAGCTGTTCACAAATTGGAAGATGCTCTTGGTAATGCCAGCCGTTTGGGCCAGCAACTTTTTATGCAGCTACCAGTTCAATAACGTGAACATATTGCTATTCAATTTCAGGAAGGAGGAGTTGAACATTGCAATATATTGGGGAGCACAGATGGTGGGTTCCGTGGCGCTTGGGGACTTGTTGGATTCCAATTCTAAAAGGAGGAGGAAAGGGGGGTTTGTGGGGATTGCAGTAGTAGCAGCCATCAGTACGGTTATTTGGGATGGAGGGTTGCTTAACAAGTTGAGGTACTAGGATGGTAAATTTCGAAAGGAGCTCGACTTTAAGATGCTCAAGTTTGCGGGTCCATCTGTGTTATTTTCCAGTTACCGGTTTCTTGATGCCATATTTTAGAATTTGTGTTACTGAGTTATAGGCGCTCTATTTGATGATTCTAAAACGCTCAGCAGGTAATCGTTTTCTATTTTTGGTTTTACACTTCATTCTCCTTTTACTGTTGCAGTTGCATGCATATTTTGTTTTTACTATATAGCATCAATAGAAATACGTTCAGAGGTATTGCTTGCTAGGCTGCTAGCCATTGAATGCCAATCAAAATATACTTATATAATAACTAAGAAAATGACAAGATAAATTCTCTAAATCATTAGTATTGAAAATGTGGGTTTAACTTTTGATTAAAACAATGAAATCAATGATTAAGATAGAAAATAAGGAAACGAAGATAGATGATTTTTAGCTACTGCTAGTCTAGCGTGTATGTTATCCACCTCAAGTAACTATCATATCATACAGTGTTTTAAGGATCTAACCGGACCACTGTCAGAAATTTTACTGCGACCACTGCGGTCTGGAGTAGTTTCAAACGTCAAACATGAATAAATAGCGGATTGAACCCTAAAACCGAGATCCAACAACCGCATTCAGGCCGTGCGGAACGGATATACTGAAAGAAAACATCATTATCACATACTGTGCAAAACAACAGCTTAGTTTACCCCAGAAACCCCAAATCCTAGCCATATGCTCCTCTACAATCGCCACCGAAAATACCACCGCAACCGAACCTTGTGGCCACCATTTGCAGGCATTAAAATTTAGTTTACTGAATTTATGTTGAGTAATTTGATATTTAGTTCGGTGGTGAGTGATATTAAATTTCTATGCTGTATCGCTGAGTTAGTGTAATATAATAATGCACATTGTTGAGTCAGTGAAATATAATAATGCATGTAGTTTAAAATAGAACTTATTTTGGACTATCTGGTTTGACATTTTAGTTTAGTGAGATGTTGCTGTACATTATAATATTCATACATTTCCGAAGTGCAGATGCGCATGGGACTCATTATTTTGGATCGTTTGGTCGGTTAGCGTCAGACTCTCTGATGTTAACAGCTAATTTCCAACGTTTAAATAACTATTCATACGTATATCTACCCTTCTTTTTTCTTCCCCTTCATTAACATTAACTCAAAATTTAACAAAAAATCCACAAAGAGCAATCAAGTTTTAAGGTAATTTTTAATACATTAATCTCAATCTTCATTTATTTTCCATGTTTCTTCTAATTTTCTTTAGTTTTTTTATGCTAGAGAATAGCCGAAATGAGAAATTCTAGCTAAAGTACTAAGAATTGATCCAAACAAACTACGATAGAATTCTTACAGTGCGCCGCTGAACCTTGCCAAGCTACCGGAATCAACAAAAAAGTGTTTATAAGAAAACTACAACAGCAATGAATGAGACTTTGATGACTATTCCGAATGAAATACTCGTAATAGACGATCAAGTTCGCTACAAGTACGATGGACCAAAAAAACAATGGTCATTATAACAGAGTTTGTATGGTAAAACGGACGTTGGATGAAATCTAGTGAAGTGAACTGTTAGCAGAAGCAAGCAATAGTGGGCCGAATGTGTTCTACTCCCTTCCCTAATCCTAGTCCAATTGTACCATCTGTTTGCCCTGTTGTAAAATTGTGTAGATGTACCACTCCAGGTCACGATTGAATCGCTCTTTTTCAATGATGTTCTACCCTATCTCAGACCACAGAGGGTTTTCAAAAAAACGTTCTTTCAAGGTACAATGGAGTGAGTTTGTGCAAGTTGTGATTACTTGCACAAATCAGAAAAACACTCGAGATGGTTAAATGATACATGTATTAATTTTTAGATTTAGGAAAACAGAAAAGAAGTTATATATGTTGCGATGAAAAGTATTATCGTGTATATATAGTGAGGAGGCTTCCATTGGAGTGACTATTAAAACAGACAGACACCATGTTGGTCTTAATGGTTATAATCGTTTGTTGTTTGAACTCAAATTTGCAAACGCCAACGAAATATACAAGTCGATTTTTGTGCGAGACGTAATTTTGCTCTGGGTATCCATCACTTCAAAGAAAATAATTTTCCATGTTTCATATGATAATTCTAAATAATACACATATTTATAACAAATTATTTCATTTTATATTTATAAATCTTTAATTAGTTGTGATGTTCACTTATCAAGTTGTTAAACTACAATAACAATTGATATTCTTTTTTTTGGTATATTTTATTAATAATCATTGTCTTAAATATCTTCTATCTAAAATTCAATGTTAATAGATACACAAATTCAATTTCATTTTTTATTGCCCCTTGTATGAAGTACGGGTTCGCATTAGATAAAGATATATTCTAATTTGTAATGCATGATTATAGAACATATTACAATTTTAAATTACAAAATTCAAATTTGAGTTGATTATCTTTAATGTTGTTTTAAATTTAGTTCCAATTTATTCGAATTAATGTTGATTCAAATTAGATGAGAGTTTAATTACCAAGTAATTATATTTGTAGTCATTCGTTAATTTTAACTATAAATTTTGCTCGAAATTTATATGCAAGTTAAATTTAAATGAAGTAAAAAAGCATGTCAATATTCAGTATTATTTTCTGTTCTCTGTCAACCAATTTCAGCATTTACCAATCTTCTGTGACAGGTGATTAATTATTTTCCACACGATTTCTTTATTCTATGTTAAAGAGGTATCTTAATGTTTAACCATTCATCAATATTCAATGAATCTCAATTTCCACCTCCCATAAAAAAAGGATAAATTTTCAAACATGGCTCGAGCATAAAACTATTTGCGTAAATAGGCTCAGCGGAAAACTAATTGCAAAAATAGAGCACGTTTTTATATAGCTTGCACAAATATAGATTGCGCAAGCTATATTTTAAAAAAAATATTACGTAGCTTGCGCAAGCTATAAATATAGCTTGTGCAAATATGGATTGTGCAAGCTATAAATGAGGATTCAAAATTCCAGCAAGCACATAATCTATCCCCCACTTCTCAAAACCATCTCCTTCTTCTCAAAATCCACCCCATTCCGACCCAACTATTTTCCCAAATCAAACATTCAATTTACATTAATCTCCAAGCACTTGTTTAATCTCTAGATGGAACACTCTTCTTCATCTTCACAAAATAGTGGTAACAATTTATGTTGTTAAAATTATTGTTAAAATTTTTAATTTTTGTTGTTGTTGATAATTAATAATTGTTGTTGTTGGTATTGATAAGTACTAGCTATTGGTGTTATTATTATTGAAATATTAGTTAATGGTCAATGAAATTGGAAACCCTAGTTATAAATTGGAAACCCTAGTTGAAATGTTAATATTGTATTATTTATTTTGATGGTAGATATGGTTGTTTGGAAGATTGATGATGAAACGATGAAACATTGTGATGTACTTGAAGCGCAAATCAGTATTACGAGTTCAATTCATATTGATGTTGATGTTGATCATGCTCCGAAGACACAGTTAGTTCCAATACCACGTAAATTCCATTCTAGACCATCAACCTTACATGTTCGTTTACGCGAAGTTGTTTCTAGCCAAAGACCCGGTCATCAAATTGGCATTGATAGAAATATGCTAACGCCTCTACATCCTGTTGGTCCATCCATGCCATGGGGCAACGACCATATCCAATTTGTAACTGTGGAGATATGTGTGTAGTTGTCATTTGCGGAAAGAAAAAGAATGTCGGACGAAGATTTTTCGGTTGTAGTTTGTACAAGGAACACAGATTGAACCCTCGTGAAGTTGATTGTTGTAATTATTTTAAATGGATTGATCAACCATTATGCGAAAGGGGACTTGGGTATATCTATGAATTGCAAGCCAAAATAAAGCATTTCAAAAAGGTGAATGAAGAACTAAGGGAAACCAGTTGGAGGCCAAGATTTTGCTAGTCGTTTGGGCCTAGGAGAACATCGTCACTTTCTTGTTTTTTGTTGAAATGTAGTATCTGAATTTGAATTTTCGAATTGTTTGTTGATGTTTTGTAATATGTATTATGTGCTAGTTAATCACTTGGATAAACAATGAAGTGATTTTGGGTTTAAATGTAATGCAAAACTATAGTCTTGATTATGTTGGTGAAATATATTGGTTATGTTATTATATTGATTTGCTTGCTTGCTTTGCTTGAAGATTGATTTGAGTGCTTTTGGTTGAAGATTGCTTACGGAAACAACATCTTCTTCGGAAAATAAGGTATTAATTCAAAAAAAATTAGTTTAGGATTTTGTCACAATATCAACATTTGTAATGTAGTCTTGTAATTGATTTTGTAGATAATTTCAATGGTTCCAACTATATTTTACTATAATGGAGAATTGTTGGTTGATGAAGAAGGTAAACCTAGATATGTTGGTGGAAAGCGAAAATGATCGAAAATAAAAAATTATTGTAGTTGTGTATATCTTAAACAAAAGGCATTTGTAGTGTCAAAAGTCAATCCTCTTGCTTATGATTTAAAATTAGCAGTGAAATGAGTTAGAGAAGATGGTTCATCCACTGTTGATTTAGAAGATGACGATGATTTGAACTCTACGTTTTCTATTGGAACGATAGTGATAGAAATATTTGTTGCGAAAGTAGAACATGTTAATGTGGTAGAAACACATTAGTCTGTAATTTCTGTGGATGAGCATGTACCCACCACATAGTTTCAAGAAACACAATGGTCGACATATTCTTCTTATTTGACAAGTCATCAAAGCGGGAAGTTTACAAATTTATTGCATACGTACAGCGGAATGGTTGGAGTATCTTCAAGTCAAGCACAAAATATGGGGCATAACTCTATACATCAAATCAACCGCAAGCATTGGGAAAATGAGTAATATTATACTCTAGCACTTCCATTTTGACTTACGTTCATGTAATTTACCCTTACCATTATTACTTTTACTTGTAGTTTCGACATAAATGCAGCGGAAGAAGCATACATTGGTTGTGCGGACGACGACGACGACGATCATGTTGATATTGCAAATGATAGTGAAGTGCAATTGGATAGTATACAAGTAGCTTGTGCGGATGATGTAGATAGAACTTGGGTCGATCAAATGGAGGTTAACAATGATGCAATCATATATGAAGACAGTTAGTAGGATGATGATGGAAATGTCGAAGATGACCAAATCACATATGAAGATTCCCTAGCCGATAATTTATGCACTACAACAATGATAATGAAATCGATTATGAATAATTTTCAATTAGAAGTGGAAGTGCTTGGAAGAGAATGTGATGAAAAAGGACCACGAGTTGGGTTAATTTTTGAAAGTAAACAAAAGCTCGTTGAACAATTATGTGAATGGGGGATTAAATGTTCAGTTTCTTTTCAAAAACTGAAATCGCATGCAAATCAATACATGGTTCATTGTGATGTGAATGAAACATGTCCTTGGAGAGTGCATGCTAGCCTATCGGTGAGAAAATCTCAAAATTGTTGGAAAATAACATATGGCGGCGATCACACTTGTTTAAATGCAACCGTCAACTCAAACCATCGACAGGCAATATCAAAGTTTATATGTAGCAAAATACTTCCCTTGATTAAAGCTGAAATAAATATGACTGCAAGAACAGTTCAAGAGACAATGTCAAATATGTTTCATATAAAAGTGAGTTATTCCCGAGCGTGGTATAAACTATAGAAAGCGGTTGCAATAATTTATGGAGATTGGGAATCGTCATACGCAGAGTTGCCAAAATATCTTAGAGCCGTGAAACATACCAACCCTAGAATCGTATATGATGTTATTCATAGTCGTGGTGTTTTAAATAGTGCTTTTTGGGCTTTCGGACCTTCTATCGATGATTTCATCCACTGACGACCTATACTGTTAATTGATGGGACTCATTGATACAGAATGTATCTGGATACATTACTGGTAGCTACTGGTGTAGACGCAAACCAAATTCTTTTTCTGTTAGCCTTTGCTATTGTACAAACAGAGTCTTAGCAAACGTGGAGTTGGTTTATTCGTTGCATATGGAATTATATTCCATCTATACATAACCGATGTATTACATTTATCTCAGATCATATGAAAGGAATTCCATGTGCGCTAAGACAAGCTTGGCCAATCGAACATCATCATCGCTTTTGTATTCGTCATATTAAAGCAAATTTCAAGAAAGAAGGGTTTGGTATGGATGAGCTATAAAATTTGATACATGCATGTGTCATGGTATCAAAGGTCGTAAAATATAATGAACTAAGAAAACAGTTGAAGGCTGTAAATCGGGAAGCTGATGCATGGATTGAAAGAAACTTGAAAAATCAGGAATCAAGCTGGACTCTTTGTCACGATGTTGGCGTAAGATTCAATATGATGACAATTGATGATTCTGAAAGCTTTAACGGTGTGCTAAAAGGAACTAGGAATTTATCATTGGTTGCACGTATGTTTCATTGATTAAACCGTTTCTTTTTCGAACGTCGAACTCAAGGAGAAGAGTGAACATCACAGTTGACACCGAAGTAGGAAGCATTAGCAAAGAGAAGAATGGAAGAATCAAGGCTCCTGTCTATAAAGAGATATAGCTTAACGGAATGGCAATTGAAAGATGTTTATATGTTTGATTATACGGTGGATATCGATGATAATGTCGCCAAGTGTTCATGCAACATGCCAACTTTAGATCATTTTCCCCTGCTCTCATGTATTAGCAGCATGTTCACGTGGGTCAGCTGGTGCGAATATAATGTATTTTGACTTAATCTCAACATGGTACACAATGACTAAGTATACCGTTGCTTATGCTCCTTTGTTCCACTCTGCACCTGATAGTCGTCATTGGGATGTCTATGAAGGTCCTACTATACAACCACCATCGGTGTGCAGAAATTCAGGATGTCCATGGTCTGTTCGAATAAAAGGTTTCATGGATCCGCCATATTCATCCGGTCATAATAGATGTAGCAAATGTGGTGCTTTTGGCCCTAAGAGGAAATCATGTCCTTGTTGAATTGTTTCCTATGTATGAGTTGTTCTATTTAATTCTTGTTGCATATGTAAGAAATATTGGATTCTAGTCTTGTTGTTTGTTTGAAGAATTGTTGAACTCTACTGTTCTTTTCAATGTAAGAAATGTTGAACTCTATTCTCGTTTTCTTTGTTGTAGCAATATGGAGTTTAATTCGTGATATAAGATGTTAACTTGGTTATATGGTGTTGTATTGGTGCAATAGCAGTGAGTTTTGAGGTTGTAGATATATGGGAATAGAGCAGCAGGTCGTTGTCTTTTGAAACGCTAGAATATGGCTTGCGCATTTTTGAAATGCACAAGCTATATTCGCAAATATAACTTGTGCATTTTTTAAATGCGAAAGCTATATTCGCAAATATAACTTGCGCATTTCAAAAGTGCACAAGTTATATTCTGGTGTTCTAAAAGACAGCAACCTGCTGCTCCATCCTCCACTACACAACACCCCATACCATCAACATTCCATCAACGTAAAATCATTTATACGCCAATATGAACAACAAACTTTCATCAATACAACTGAATATCATCAACACAACCATCAACATTACATATCAAGATCATGTTCCAACAAAACAACACACATACCAACCTCAACATGAAGTTGAAAAAAATATACCATCCATACACTACATAAACATCAACAACTACATAAACAACTAAATAAACATCAACATGATATATCATCCAAATAATAAAACCACCCAATCGTAAAGTCTTCTAACCTCAAGAGGTGTGTCTCTTTTCTTCTTCTTCTTCCTTTTATAGGTGATTGGAGCTGAACTTTGGGATTCGTCAAAGGTTGAAACAGGTATTTCTTATTCATAAGCAGGACCGAAAATTATTTCTCTTATTGTCTCTTCCACTACGGTCACTCTTCATTTTTCTCTAATGATGGTTGACCAACATACCCAAATCGTTGTTCGTCTTCATTCCTAATAGGGCATTGAGGATGAATTTCTCCCTCGACATCATGTGTTTCCTCCACTTCTGTATGTGGTTCCTCCCCTACCGTTTGTCCTTCCTTCGCTTCCTCTACTTTCTCTGTTGTCGTATGTGTCTCCTCCCTGTATGTGGTTATTCATCTACAATACGCAAAGGTTTTGCTGGCCTTCTTAACTTGTTTCTACCTAGAATCGTATCAAGTATACATCGTAAGTCAATACATTTAGTTTTCACCTTCTCTGGCTCCATACGATTCTCTTCAATTTCGTCAACCACATCAAAGCGCTATATATTCCGCTTACCTACGCGAAATACAAAATAATGTAACAATGAATATGATCTAAAAGTATGGATAGTCAACATTTAAAAATTAAAATACTAACCACATCATGCTCTAGTGGAGCTCGGGAAATGTAAGCAACCAATTTCCTAGCCGACTTTTTCAAAGTATAACGGCGAGTTATTTGCCAATACCAATACTTATACTCACTCAATGGTTCTAGAGGATTACATGCTCGTTCGGCACGGTCAATTGTTGAATTCCATAAGGTGATACTTTCCTGAAGGAAGTCCATCCAACTACTAAGTTTTGGATCTAATGGCACTACAGGATTGGGAACGTGTTGGTGGTCAAAGCCAAACGGTCTCATCACTCGATCTAGAGCATATAATTCAAAGTCTAAAAAGAGGATTACCCCACTCTTAGTGATCCAACCCGCAAACATATACTCAATGTCAGGATGCCCAAATTTAATCAACAAAGAATATGGTTCCCAGGTCATTGGATCATCCGCTAACAAATCCAATTAATTTCGGTAAAATTGTACATTTTTAGGAGTTTCACGCTAACTCCTAGCACAATTCCACCTACACCTGAATGGAAGATAATGGTCTAAATCCGTAGGAATTCTTACAGAAGGCCGTCCAATAGAAATATGAGACCAATACCATATTTGCAACAATGTTGCAGAATCGCCTAAACTTTTCTTTTTCTAAAGCAACATTTGTCAACTTACTGTACAAATAACAAAGTACAACACTACCCCATGAATGGTAATCACTATTTGCTAAATCTTCCAAAAATGGAAAAAATCTCAAATTCAATCTACCTTTTGAATAATCTGGAAAAACGACATCTTAAAAAGTACAAGATAACAGCACGACTACGACGAAGTATATCTAAATCCTTCGCACCTTCAGCTAGTGGTTCAGAAAATTCACTTTTAAACCAAGTCATTGCTAGCTCACTTTTAGATTTTACTGCCTCTTTTGGTGGAAATATACCAAGCAAATTATGACACAACTCCATATAATCAACATCAAAATTTTGTAAGCATACGGGGAAACCGTCCGTGCCTAAACCAAACAAAAACTAAACATCAGCTAAAGTTACAGTCATTTCTCCCACTCTAAAACGAAAAGTATTTGTCTCAGTTCTCCATCTATCACACAATGCCATTATAAGACGATGATCTAGTCTAATGTAATCAACTTACGTTGTCCAAAACCCGGCTATACTTAGGTTTTGTTCCAACCTAGGATCTTTAAAATCTATTTCTTTAAGCTTGTTTGAATGATCATAAGTTTAATTGTTTCTACCTCTTGATTTATAACAAGAAATTGCAATTAGTAATTCATATTTGCATTTTGGATTAACAATAATTCAATATGTATAAAATAAATACCTCCATAAGAAAATCATTTTGACTTCAATGATGATCTTGAAGATAAAGAACACTTCTACCTTCGGGTCCAGGAGGTAATTCTACAATATATTTATCACCTAATTAATCATTCAAAAACCAATTTTGCAACTATGATTTTTGGAATGATTATCAATAACTAAAATTTCAACCATGACAACAACAATACGCGGTAATTATCATCGATAACACCAATAATACTTAGTACCATTACCAACGACAATCACTTGTTAATTTAACGTCAATTTCAACCAAAATTTTTTACTTCTAATTGCCATGGATGAAGAAGTTCCTTCAGTTTAGAGCTAAAACAATTATTTAATTTAAAGTATACTTGAGATTAATGTAAATTGGAGGTTTAATTTGGAAAAATAGTTGGGTTGGAATGGGGATTAAGATGGATTTTGAGAAGAAGGAGAGGGGTTTGAAAAGTAGGGGATAGATTCTGTGCTTGCTAGAATTTTGAATCCCTATTTATAGCTTGCGCAATCCATATTTTCGCAAGCTATAAATATATAGCTTATGCAAATATGGACTGCGCAAGGTACATAATTTTTTTAAAAAAGAAATATAGCTTGCGTTATCCATATTTGCGCAAACTATATAAAAATGAGGCCTATTTTTGTAATTAGTTTTCCGCTGAGTCTATTTGCGCAATCAGTTTTCTGGCCAAGCCTTGTTTGAAAATTTGTCCCCCGCAAAAAGATGTAATTGTGTTTAATTTTGTGTCTCCATGGTACGCTGCCTCTTTCTTTTACTCCAGGCAAAACTTCTACTCCAAATTATCTTTCTCCTCCAATGGTTTACCTTTTCCTATTCTTTGCTTGATTCTTAAATATCTTTTTTATTTTTATTTTGATGCTTTCCATCTTAAAATCACAAAAGCTTCTTCTTAGACTATTCCATGCTCAAATTGGAGTCCAGTCGATCCACAAACTTCACTTTCTTGATTCGCTTACCATAATATTTCAATTTCATGATGTGGGTTCTTCTCAAAACCCATTCTTGATCCTCAATGTCCGACTTCCGTAAATTTACTCGACCTCCAATGGCTAGAATCGACGTTTCCAGATATGCACATAGCTTGGTTCATAAAGTAGTGATTTTAAGAGATCATTCCAGCTTTAAAAGGATCGTATCATTCTTTTCTAAATTATCAAATCTCGAAGAAATCAAAACAGTGTTAGCTTCAATCGCCGAAGAAGAAAAGGCTAAAGCGACTGCTTCAGTAATCGATAGAAGAGACGTTCCAAACCGAGAAACTCCATTACATTTGGCCGTTAAGCTTTCCGACTCCACAAGCATTGAAATTTTAATTCAAGCAGGTGTAGATTGGAGTCTTCAAATGAACAAGGCTGGAGCGCTTTACAAGACGTGATTTGTTCAACAGAAGAGAGCATAGCAAAAATCATAGTTTGGTATTATCAGCCGTTAGCCTAGAGTGTTGGTGGTAATCCTTCGATCCGGCAATGATAATGGCCTCCAAGGCATGTAGATGATGCTTTTTACTCTCACCGCTCGTTTAAACAAACAAACAAATGGATGCAGTGAGTTAAGGAAAATCGTCTCCTAAGGTACAATGGATTCGGGATGATTATTCTCCTAATCGATTGTGATAGCACTGTCGAAATCGATCCAAACTATCTTCCAAATTAACTGTAGTGACAAGAATATCAAATTTGTGATCTGCAGTATCACAAACCTGGAATGATTTGAAAGAAAGAAGGGAGAAGAAGAGAAGGAGATTTGCAACACCTTTCGGACGTTTCTAATTTGTAACACCTTTCAGGCATTTCTGAATTTAGGAAGAAGAAAGTGTTGGAACAGTTTTCGGATGTTGCAAATTTTAGGGAGAAGAAAAGTAGACTAAAACAGTTTTTGAGTGATTATATTTATAGTTGTGAAGAGGTGTCTTTTCATTTGTAACAGTCACGTCTTTCTGCCAAACGACGCTTCCATTCGTTTGAATTCAAAGCCCCGTCCCACCATTTCAACGGTCGCGTTTCCCACCATTTCTGTCTATTCAAATTCAAATTATGGGCTTTGTTAACGTGTTCTAATCTGGCATGTTTTAACTGAAATATTTCTGTCAAAAATTATAATTTGGACCCAACCCCACCCGGCCCGGTACGATCGGACGGCGGCAGCGGCGCCCACGCGTGTGGTGGTTATGCATGGCTTCTCTCCTCACAATAAAGCAAACGTATGGGTGCCAAAAGGGCCCAACCTTCCCTTGATAAACTTATATTTAAACTAATATAGTTTCTTATTTTTCATGACGTGGGACTGTTCAAATTCCCATCATTCATCTTCTCCTTCTCTTCTTCTTATTCAAAAACAAAACAACTCACACTAAAATTTTATAAAAAAATTCACTAACAATCCTCCATCAAATTTTAATAAAATCTCTTGTCATATGTTGTAGGAAAACTTGTGCATAAGTATAGATGTCTTGTGGACTTGAATCTATACATAGTGATAACCTATCAGAGTACACCGGGATGGAATGGTTGACTAAGCATTGAACCAACGATCCTATGTGGCGTAACAGATGTGTTTCATACACTCGTTTTCTTTTCTTCAGACAGTTCATAAGCCGAAACGTGGATTGGCCTTGTGTTTATATCTTGGTTTCATGAAATGCCCTTAGAGACTTAACCCATAGCCTCGTAGAAGGCGGCACCACCTTCGTGCATTTATATAGGTAGATTTATTTACAAGTGCCATATAACTATACACTTCAACGGTATTTCTGTCACAAACCTATTAATTACTAAGTAGTACAACCTCCACCATATCATATAGGTACCAAACACTATTCTTGGAATGGATATAATATTTGTTGTTCAGACTAATGTTATAGTGCTTCAAATCACATCGTATGATGTACTTTTGCTCATTGAACTCAAGATAATGAATTTCATTATATTGAGCTGAGTTTCCATCATAGGTGATTTTTATATTGGCTTTATACCCATTCCGTTTAATGTTTTCAACACTAAATCACTTGCAAGTTCTTTTGTAAATGGATCAGCCAAATTTTGGCTAGATCTCACGAAATTTATTGTAATTACCCTATTAGTGAGCATTTGTCTTATTGCACTGTGCCTTTAGGCCAATATGCCAAGATTTTTTATTATATAGCTGGCTATATGCTCTTGATATTGTTTCTTGACAAACACAACACACATATATGGAAGGCATTGGTTTTGGCCATATAGGAATTTCAAATGACAATTTTTTTAACCATTCTACTTCTTTACTGCAAGAAGCTAGTGATATAAATTCAATAGCCATGGCAGAATCAGCAATACACGTTTGTTTCTTTGAGGTCCGGGATATTTCTTCCCCACCAAGAGTGAATATCCATCCACTGGTTGATTTATTATCATCCTCTCTTCCAGTATTCCAACTAGCATCCGTGTATCCTTCTATTACACTTGGATACACTCTTACAATATACCTTAGTCCATGGTTCCTTTTTAATATTTTAAAATTCTTTGTACAGTTAGCCAATGAATATGATTAGAGTTACTGGTATATTTACTCATTTTGCCAACAACGTAGGCAATATAAGGTTTTGTGCATGTCATAACATACATTAGGCTACCAATAACTGTAGCGTATTCTAATTGATCTTTTGATCTACCAGTATTAGAATATAGTTGCATAATTGGGTCAAATGGGGTGCTTACCTATTTGCAATCAAATTGATTAAACCATTTTAGAATCTTCTCTATGTAATAAGACTGGATAATGATCAACCCTTCTGTTGTTTTTATGATTCTTATGCCTAGAATCACTTCAGCTTCTCCCATATCTTTCATGTCAAAACATGAAGATAGAGATCTTTTCATTTCTTCAATACTCAAGGTATCAGTCCCAAATATCAACATATCATCAACATAAAGGCATATAATTACACCTTTACTAGCATGAATTTGCTATAGACACATTTGTTTGATTCGCAAATCCTAAAACCATTTGATATTATGGTTTTATCAAATTTCTCATTGCCACTATTTTAGTGCTTGCTTAAGAACGTAAAGTGATTTAATAAGTTTACGTACTTTACATTCTTGTCCATGCATCACAAAGCCTTCTGGTTGAGACATATATATCTCCTCATCAAGTTCTCCATTTAAGGATGTAGTCATGACGTCCGTTTGATGAATTTTAAATTTATAAATAGATGCTAATGCAATTAATGACCTAATTGTTGAAATTCTAGGTACAAATGCATATGTATCAAAATTATCTATTTCTTCTTTTTGAGTAAATCCTTTAGTAACTAATCTAGCCTTATATTTTTCTATTGTACCATCTGCTCTTAATTCCTTCTTAAATATCCACCTACATCCTATTGGTTTAGAACTAGGAGGCAAATCTACTAATTTCCATGTTTGATTTCTCATAAGAGAATCCATTTCATCATTTATGGCTTCTTGCCAAAATGCTGAATCCTGAGACTTTATGGCCTCAGCATATGTTAAAGGATAAGAATATGTGGTTGTAAAAAAGCATGATTTGATTTCTAATACCATCTCTGGATCCTTCAACCAAATAAGTGATAAAATATGGTTCGAATAACTTTTCAATTCTCATTATTTTACTTCTTCTAAGAGTTTTACTAGTTTGATCATTATTTTCTTGAGTATTCTCAAATTCACGAATAGGTTCAGTGACCTCCACCATTTCACAAATAGGTGTGTTAACCTCCACCATTTCTCCAATAGATGGATTGGATGGAATAGATGTGAATCTAATTTCATACAACACCGCATCTTTAGATTCTATTATTATGTTTACCTCAATAGAACTATTAGGTTCTATTACTAGAAACCTATAACCCTTGCTTGTTGAGCATATCCTAAGAAAATACCTCAATGCTCTTTTGTCCTAATTTCCTGATTTTTGGTTTAGGTAATCAAACAATGGCTCTATAGCCCCAAACTCGATAATAATCAAGATTTGGTTTGCATTTCTTCTAAAGTTCATAAGGTATGAATTTGGTTTTCTTATGAGGTATTCTATTTAAGATGCAATAGGCGGTAAGTAATGCCACACCCTAGAAACTAGTATTAAGACTAGAATTACATAACATAGCATTAACCTTTTTAGTAAGGATCCTATTTTTACGTTCTGCTACTCTATTTTGTTGTATAGTATAAGTTACAGATGTCTAATGTATAATTCCTACAGATTCACAAAATGTAGGGAAATGATATTCAAGTCCCCTATCAGATCTAAGGGTCTTAATTTTAACATCATATTCGTTTTCTATTCAGTATTATAGGGTCATAAATGAATTTAATACTTCAACCTTAGTATATATTAAATAAACAAAACAGTATTTTGAATAGTCATCTATAAATGTGACAAAATATTTCTTTCCTCATCTAGTAGGAGTACATGCATTTCACAAACATCACTATGAATCAATTGTAACAGATTAGTGGTACTAACAGATCTTATTGAAAATGGTTTTATAGTTATTTTGGTTAAAGAGCATATCCTATATTTAACATCGGATTTATTATCATATTTATTGAATAATGTTTAAGGAAATCATATTATCCATACATCCAATATTAATATGTCATAATCTATTATGCCATAAAGAAAAGGAGTCAATAATATAAGCAGAATCAACCCTTTTCCAACAAACATTCCACCTTTGGTCAATACATATTTATCTGACTCAAAGACTTGTTTGAAGCCAAACTTATTTAATAGACTACCAAAAAAAAGGTTTTTTCTAACCTCGGGTACATTATATACATCATTTAATGTCAGAATTTTCCCGAACATGCACTCCAAGTCTACTGTCCTCTTCCTCTTGACTGCTTCTTTCATTGAGTTCCTATATAGAGATAATTTTCATCCTCAGACGGTTCAATTTTTGTGTATAGACACTTGTTATAGATATGCTTAGTAGCACCAGAGTCGATCTACCAAGAATCCTCTCTTTCAATTATGTTGATATCAGATATTAGGGAAGCCAAGTTTTCTTTTGTCGGTTGAGGTTTCTTTTAAGGGAAACGACAACCTCTTTTAAAGTGGCCAAGTTTTCCATAATTGTAACGCCTATTCATTTTATCGTCCTTCTTGTTATCGAATCTTTTCTTATTCTGAAATTTCCTCTTTTGATTAAAAGAGTTCTTAGATGTTTTATTTTTCACTTTTTCCTCCACTATGTGGATCTTAAACGGATGGAAATACTGTTGGTTCAGTGATTTCTTTCTGTCTAAGTTGTTCTTTCACTTGCAAATACTATGCAAGATTATGTAGACTCATATCCTCCTTCTTGTGTTTAAGGATTTTCCTTTGATCTTTCTAAGAAGGGGGAAGTTTGTCAATTATGGATGAGACTTTTATCTCCTTATCCATATTCATATGATGCTGGGTGAATTGGTTTAGGATATGCATAATATCATTGAATTGCTCTACTACTGGCCTAGCATCAGTCGTTTTATAATTAAAAAAATTTAGTGGCCATTTTTTTTACTTGTTCCATCCTCCATTAGATACTTGGCCTCCAGTGCATCCTAAACTTCTTTACCAGTTGATTTATCATAGTACATATTGAACAGAATATCTATCATTGCATTGCATATGTGCCCCTTGCAAATGTAATCATCTTGTTTCCATTTTAGTCTTGATCGTGCTTCCATAATATTCTCGTATTTTGTTTCTTCTGGCTTTGGCGTTGTGAGCACATAAACCACTTTTAGTTCGGCCAACAGAAAATGCATCTTCTTTTGCCAATGAATGAAATTAACACCATCGAACCTTTCTAATTTGGTGAAATCAGAAGCGAACTCTCTCAAACTGTTCGGTGCCATTGTCGAATAACGTCTTAAGATTGTTGGTGGCAATCCTTCGATTAGGCAAAGATAATGGCCTCCAAGCACGTCGATGACGCTTTCCTTGAGACATTATTTGACCTCACCACTCGTTTAAACAAACAAATGGGAGCTGTGAGTTAGGGCAAATCGTCTCCCAAGACACAATGGAGCCGAGATGATTATTCTCCTAATCGATTGTGATAGCACTGTCGATATCGATTTAAACTATTTCTAAATTGACTACAGTGACAAGGGTATCGAATTTGTGATCTGTAGTATCACAAAGCTGAAATGATTTGAAAGAAAGAAGAGAGAAGAAGAGAAGGAGATTTGCAACACCTTTCGAATGTTTCTGAGTTGTAACACCTTTGAGGTGTTTCTGAATTCAGGCAAAAGAAAGTTTATTGGAACACTTTCCTAACGTTGCTAATTTTAGGGAGAAGAAAAGTAAACTGAAACAGTTTTTTGGTGTTGCTATTTATAGTTGTGAAGAGGTGTCTTTTCATTTGTAACAGTCTCGTCTTCCTGCAAAACAGCGCTTCCATTCATTTGAATTCAAACATCCCTCCCCGCCATTTTAACAGTCGTGTTTCCCAACATTTCTGCCCATTCGTATTCAAATTTCGGGCTTTGTTAACGGGTTCTAATCTAGCCCTTTTTAACTAAAATATTTATGTCACAAATTATAATTTGGATCCAAACCCAAACCTGATTTGGCCCGGTTCGATCGGTCGGACGGCGGCTGCGATGCGCGCGCGTGTAGTGGGTATCCATGGCTTCCCTCCTCATAATAGAGCAAACATTTGGATGCCCAAAGGGCCCAACCTTCCCGTGAGAAACTTATATTTAAACCAATATTGTTTCTTTTATTCCATGACGTGGGACTATTCAAATTCCCATCATTCCTCTTCTCCTTCTCTTCTTCTTATTTAAAAACAAAACAAAACTCACACTAAAATTTTATAAAAACTTTCACTAAAGAAGGCTACCTAGATTGGTTGCCACAATGAGAAGAATGGAGGCTTTCTACATGGAAATCACTTTCAATTTTGAAAGCTCGGTGATACCTTTCATATCAGAAATGCTCCTTCTAACACTTACAAGATTTGGAGAAGAGGTGGGAATTAATTTAAGGGCGACATGACACTGGCTAGATTTGATGGATTCAAAATCCAAAGGTTGGATCAAAGCGTGTGGTTTCTAGGTGATGGTTCCGAAGATGGAGGAGTGCCGAAAGATACATTGTGCATGATTAGGATTGGCAATTAGAACCGAGAACCGCAAAACCGAACCAAACCGAAATGACCCAAACCTGATGGGTCTTGGGTCAGGTCTGGATGATGAAAAATACAATAAAGACCCGATCAAACCTAACCTGAACCGACTTGACTCGAAAGACCCAACCAAAAAATATTGAAATATATGCATTTTTAGTATTATTACCCAACCAAACCCGAACCGCCCCGATTTGACCTGAACCGAAGCTCGGGTCAGATTGGGTCTAGGTTTTTGAAATGTATAGTTTGGACCTGACAAAACCAAACCCGCCTAGAATTGAGACCTATCGGGTCTGGTTCGGGTCTAATTACTACCCCTATGCATGATTTCATATAAGGAAAAGGAAGTGCTGAATGCTTAGAAGGAGAAAGGATACAAGCTAGTGAAGAAGAGATACAACATGAAATGAACATGATGTTCAAATCTAACATGTTTAGACATGATATCGACATTAAATAAGCCTTTCTTTTTCCACAATTGAATTGGAGGAGGCAAGAAAAGACCGAAATGGTTGGTGAATGGAAATCCAAAGTTTATGAAATGTATCATGTTGGAGTGAGTGTTAAGTCTAGGAAGGTTTCGAGTGCCATGAGCGATGAAGAGTTCAAGGTTTAAAATATCGGATTTAGAGAAAATCTTGGGCTGATATCTTCATTGTGAAGGAGATTTAAAACTCTAATAACTAACCAAGCCGTCAAATCTCGAATTTCGAAGAAAATCTCGGGCCGATATCTCGGGTGAGATGAAGGAGATTTAAAATCTTGGAAGAGTTGTTTTCTTCTTGTAATGAAAGCTCGACTGAGAATGATATCAAAAGTGAGGGTCATCGTGATGATGTTTTGACAAAAGAGGAGCAAAAGCAATTGGAGAAATGTGTTAAAGATGGAATCCTTAGATATAGAAAAGCAAGATAAAAGGAGGTGGTTAGGTAGTTGAGGTAAGAAAGCAGTGCCACCACGAAGTTCTCTTCTAGAAGATTCATCTTCTTCTAGACTGGACAGCAAACCTAAAAAATCGATAGAAGTTTCAATTAGACCAAGTGATGTAAGGAACACAGAAAAAAGTATTAGTAAAGAGAACGAGTATAAGAAGGGTTTGAGGCATACTCTTTGGCTTTCTCCTGATTTTCCACTTAGAACTGAAGAACTTTTACCACTGCTTGGTATTCTTGCAAACAAGGTTAAGGCGATTAGGAGGTTGAGGGACTTGCTAACGACAAGCTACCACCCGTGACATTTCCCATCAAGGTTTGAATCTTGTATGCATGTTACTTTATTGTTGCTATTTTTGCAATCCTATGTGAATCATTTGTGTTATTATTACATATTTCAATAGATATATCTTTGATAAGCATAACCAACACTGTTAAACAAAACACATCTAAAGCTGATATACCCTTTCCAGCGAAGAATGAATAAAATTTTGCTTGAAATCAAACAAAATTATTGAACTATTATAGGGATCGAAACACTGTTTATCCAACTTCTTGTTATGAAATCTATGCCACGAATAGTTGTGTTTCAATCTCTTATCCTGTATTAGTTATTGAGATGTCTACGTTAGGTGTCTATGATTCGCGAATAGATGTAGTAATATATTCAAATAACTGGTATCACTATTTGTATATTAGGTTCATAGAGAAGTTGAATATTACCATTTTCAATGAATCTATCCCAACATATGATGCTAGAAGTGAAATAATGCACTCTCTTTTCGATTGATGTATTATCATGTCATATGGTAAAGATGGCATTGATCGACGAAAGACTATTTGAATTTGTTTTGTAGAGTTTGGTACTAATCACGTTAGTTTGTTACAGGAGAGGTTTACAAATGTTTCCATTCGCTAATTATTTGGAAGATTTTACACGAAACAATGAATATTGTAATGGACATAACTGATGTTGAAGTTTTAACTTTTCTATTGATGGAAAACAGCATAATTTATCTATGAGTAACCCATAAATTCCAAAGATTTTGGTTGACAATAAAATGAAATTAACTTTTAACATTTCTCGCACATAAATCATTAGTTTATTGTACAAAATTCTTACATCAAGGATTTTTTGCTTCTGTGTATATGTAGGTGCCTATTTTATAAGTACAAATGATAATCTATTTTCATTACTTTGCTTTATTGACTATGTTTCTTAACACCATTTGGTTCGAATTTTATTTTCAATAAAATGACATGTAAAGTATTTTGTGTATCTACAAGTATTGTGTTTAATAGTGATTTTAATTTACTTTGGATTATTCTTATTATCATATATATTATTTTAGTTACTATATTTGCATGAATACTTGAAGCAAAAGGAAAATTTGTCTAGTTATATTAGACAATGTACATATTATATATATAAGTGTCATGTCGTATTACGTTATCTGCATTAGAAATATAATATTTCAAATCTACTATAATACTTTCTTAAATTTAATTATTACGCGTGACGTCAAAAATAATATAATAAAGCAAATGTTGGATTGTGATTTCTTTGAACCTAATTTTAACATTATTTCACTTTGAATACAATTTCTTCATTCCAGGTTTAGAATACTATTATCAAACCAAATTGTTTATATGTTTAAATATATATGTTAAACATAGGATAAAATTATGTTGACTTATATCACTTACATTTGAAAATATTAAGTAGGCATGCTTAGTAGTGCAATGCTTATCAAGATAGGAACAATTGATTGTTGATATTATGGTTTTTTGTATAAAGCCGTTGTCCTTTAAAATACTAATTTTCTCTTTATATGGTTCAAGATTAGTTAAGGAAATTTATTAAAAAATGTTTGTCAGTAGTGTTCAAGAAAAGCTAATCAAAAGAATTACAAACCATAAACATGTATTATCAACTTCATATAACTTAAAATTCTAAAAAATGCACTATCGAAACTATATCGTGAACCCATGTACGTACCACGGGTTCACACTAGTAACATTAATGGTAGACTAATGTTGGCATTCTTCTGGAAGAATAAGATTTTGCAAGTGGCTAAAAGTAAAGTTAATCCTTGAATTAAGAAGAATGAAGTAATGATACCGAGATAAAATGTGTAAATAGATAAATATCTAAGAGAGGCTTTTCAGCTATTTGCCCTTACATGTAGCGATGCCTATGATATTAGTTTCTAGATTAAGTTGGCATTCTTTGTGGAAGATTAAGATTTTGTAGAGGCTCAAATGTAAACTTACTCAATGAATTGAGAAGAATAAAGCATTCAGACTGAGATATATTGTGAAAATAGATAAATATGTTTGAGAGATTAAACTTTTTACTAAATAAATAAAATAGATTAGAATAAGAAAACAAAATAGTGGAACTACGATACCATTAACCAATAATTATGAAACAGTCAGTTGTCAAATTTACAATAATTTTATAATGAGAGAGTTAAAGGATTTATTTTTCCCTTATCAAAATTATCTAATTTAAGAAAGGGACCAATGATTTGGACATAAAATAAAACACAATTGGTGACAGGATAGTTCAGGACCATCTGATCTTTTTGTCCTTACATAAGAGGTGGGAATTAGAGGACAATCTAATGGCTGAGATCCATTATGTCTCTAATTGTGTTATCAAGTTGTATCCCAACAGAATTTCCCTTTAAGAAATATATTTAAATTTACTCACTTAACCTATATAACTTCTTCCTTTAACAATTCCAAAAAGAATAAATTTCCAAAAATTAAACTTCTTATATGAGCGAATAGATGTAAAAGATTCCTTTTATAAAAGGATATCAAGCATATAAGATCAATAATTAGCGATTTTCATGTATTAGACATCAATTATCCAGAAAGAAAAAGGAAATACTACATGCTTAGGGCATCGAGTTAGTATGCAAAATATTCTTGGTAAATCGGCTCATATATTAGCATGTGATGGTACTTTTTGCTTGGTACGATTATGTAGGACAATGAGATTAGTATTCATGTACTCCATAATAGTTTTCACTAATACCACAAACCATTTTTCCCTATTTTGATTTTGATGTGAAGAATAAGCTTCCAAACCGATTAGTAATTCCAAATCAATGTGACATTTATGTTAGTTTTAATTTAATACTGTAAAGGATTTTATGTTATTAATGAAAAAGAAATTGTAAATTGTTCTTAATATAGCTATATGTCCACTATATTTTTATCGAAAGTTAACTTGAAATTTCAAATTGATGAAATTCCTATATTATGTGCGATTTCTTTTGTAAGTTTTCTGTGTACTTTCTTCATCATTTCCATTTAATTTCAACTGTCCTATACTTTTCTTTACTTTTTCTTATTATCGTTATTTTTTAAAAGAGATACCAATAGAATCATTGATGTTTTATAATTTATCTTCCCATTATACTTCTTGCTCCTATCAACTGTTACCCTTGGTTGAATAAAAATGATTCTTTAATTTTTTTTCAATTACAGAATTCTAGTTTCATCTATTTCTTTATTCAATGATAGTTCAATCTTCAATTTTTCCTACTCTCTTATCAGTCTAATTAAGTAACCAGGAAACCTCTTTACTTTTTTGGTGCATTGTTGTAAAACTCATATGAAGATGAGATAAGTCATGAGATTGGACATCTATATAAGAAAATTCAAAAGCACCACTAAAATAAGTATGCAATTAGTATTTTTCTATACTAATATTTCAATCTGTGGCTTCGAAGATGCCTTACAAAATATTTTAGAAAGTGGAGTATGCATCAAAAGATGAAAGTCCTATGTTATGAGGTAATTTCTCTTATAAGCTTTCTTATATTTCTTTATCATTTCAATTGCATAGTAAGTATTAGTGATATTCAAGTATTATGCATCATTTACTCAGAAGGAAAAAGGAAATGCTATAGGCTTTGTGCATCGAATTAGTACGAAAAATATTCTTAGTAAATCAACTCATATATTAGCATGTGTTGGTACGTTTATGCTTGGTATGATTAACAGTGAGACTAATATTCATGTACTCCACAATAGTTTCTGCTAATACCGTATTTTGATTTTGGTGTGCAAATTCAGCTTCCAAACCAATTAGTAATTCCAAATTAATGTGACATTTATGTTAGTTTTAATTTAATACTACAAAGGATTTCACATTATTATTGGCAAGGAAATTATAAATTATTCTTAATATAGCTATATGTCTACTGCATTATTATCGAAAGTTAACTTGAAATTTCAAATTGATGAAATTCCTAAATTATGTACCATTTCTTTTGTAAGTTTTCCATGTACTTTCTTCACCATTTCCATTCAACGGCAGTTGTCCTAGACTTTTCTTTACTTTTTCTTATTAGCATTATTTTTAAAAAGAGATACTAATAGACTCAATGATGTTTTATAACTTATCTTCACATTATAATTCTTTCTCCTTTCAACTATTGCTCATAGTTGAATAAGAATGATTCTTCAAAAAAATTCAATTACAAATTTTAATTTCATCTATTTTATTCATTCAGCAATAGTTCAATCCCCATTCTTTTTCCTACTCTATTATCTAGTCTAATTAAGTAACAACGAAACCTCTTTACTTCTTTGGTGTCATTATTGAGATGAATCATGAGATTGGACATCTACCTAAGAAAACTCAAAAGCACTACTAAAATAAGTATACAATTATTATTTTTCTCTGCTAAAATTTCGATATGCGGCTTTGAAGATGCCTTGCAAATTTTTTTAGGAAGTGGAGTATGGATCAAAAGATGAAACTCCTTCGTTATGAGGTAATTTCTCTTACAAGTTTTTTCTTCGACTCCCAAGTAGTCTCTATTTGATCGTCTCCCCACTGGACTCTAACAAGCCTAATTACTTTATTATGAAGTTGCTTTATCCCACATTCAACAATACAGGTCGGTGCACAACGAATAAGTGACTCTTTCTACTTCAACTTATTCTAACTGATTTGGCTCGATTATAGTAGCTGAATTGTGTAAACACTTCCGCAAGTGTGACACATGGAAAACATTGTGAACCCCCGCAAGCTTTTCAAAAAGCTCCACTCTATAAGCTAACTTCTCCACTCTCTCCAAGATTAGAAAAGGGCCTACAAACCTTTGTGCCAGCTTTCCCTAACTACTAAATCTCATAACATGTCTAAGTGGTGGGACCTACACAAAGACCATATCGCCAACTACGAACTCCAACTCTATGCGTCTCCTGTCAGCATATGATTTATGTCTACCTTATGCAGCCTTTATCCATCTATAGATTAACTCTACTTTCTCCGAAGTCTCCCTAATCATGCCAGGTCCAAGAATAATTTTATACATAGTGTCCCACTAATAAGATGAAGACTTACATGGCCTTTGGTACAATGCTTCAAATGGCATCATTCCAATACTTGCCCGATGGTTGTCATTTTATGCAAACTCTACAAACAACAAGTGATCCTCCCAAGAACCTCTAATGTCTGCAGCAAATCTTCCAATACTTGATTCACCCTCTTAGTCTGCCCATCTGCCTTTGGGTTTCTCAAATTTAGTTTACTGCCTAAGGCATTGAAAAGACTCATCCAAAACTCCCTAGTGTAAAGCGAATCTTGATCGTTGACAATACTAAAAGGAACTCCATGCAAAAAACTATCTCCCTTAAATATTCAGTTACCGAAGATGCAGCTATCCTCGTACTCTTAACCGGAATAAAATGAGCATGTTTTGTTAGTCGGTCGACTATTACCCAAATACACTCATTCCCCCTTATACTCCTTGGTAGCTCATCACCAAAATTCTATAGAGATGCTCTCTTATACCCACTTCAGAATTCTCAAAGGTTGAAATAATCCATCAGGCTTCTTCTGCTCTTCCTTTACTCTCTCACAAGTAACACACTTGGAAACAAACTCAGCTACATGTCTTCTTATACCTGAATTCAACCTAACCTGTATCATGTCACTTAATATTGCTTCTCCAATCCTCCAACAATCATGATAACAAGATACCACATTTCAAGTTTGCAAGAATTTACTCCTAAATTCTATAACATACAAGCAAGTAACGTTCAAACATTCAAGTAAGGTAATCCTATTCACATATTCAAACCTAACAACTAAAATCCTAAGTTCTAAGTGAAGTCCTAAATTTAAGTGAAATCCAAACCTAAAATTATTTTAGCATTAAAGGTAATCGACTGATGATACATCGTTCATGTGAAACTGTTATGCAAGACAGATTATGTGTCCCTAAGTCAATATTTCATGATAGTTTTCTTAAATAAATAGTCTTCTATCAATTTAAGGAATGACTGAAAAGAATCGTATTATCGTCTTCTCAAAATCTTATCAAAATATCTAAGTCTTATTTCTCATGAAAACCACCTCCGCATTCTCAACGCATGCGAATTATGATATCTTTTCTTGATTCTCCAAATTCCATGCTTCAATCATTCCTTTGTGCAATCCTATTAGTAGGATCTTTCCAATCATAACTTCTCACCATTTCATTTCAACCATTCCATGGTCGACACAACTCAAGATGGAAGGGCGTCATGCCATATTAATCCAGTAGACATAATGTTTAATACTTAATAGTGTCGTACCCAAAAAATCATCTCGGAACATCTAAAATGGGCAACGTCCTAGTTTAATGGACATGATATGGAACTTATGTCACCTCAACCTGAAACAATGTGCTTGAGGTTATGACAACAACTCATGTATAATACTTTATAAATATTGCCATATAACTTATACGTAAGGCGACAACCTACCTGCCTGGTGCCCATAAATTCCCAAGAAAAAGCAATATGTGTGGCATAACATTTCCCGAAATGTTGGGTCAACGATGCCTATCCATAGAAATCTAATCGTCTACCTCTTCCACGATGTTAAAATAACAAATACTTTAGGGACTTATGATTGATAAACAACTCAATTGGCTTAATAAAAGCATGCCCACATTTTGAGTTCCACAAAAAAACTAAATCCTTCTTAGTATGGTATGTCAAGGGCGCATAAATCATTGCAAAGCTTTTGATGAACTTTTCATAGTAGCTAGCCAAACCAAGGGAACTTTGTATCTCTGTAGCATTCTTTGGTAACATAAAAAATATTGGCTTACTCCTTCCTTTCTTTAAATTTAAATAAGTTTTAGCCAAATCACATATTCCAAACCTTCTCGCACTAAGATTAGTCATCTCAAACCATATTTGGGTAGAAAAACACAAAGTGGGGTTCACTCCATGTTATCACAAAAAATTTATTTTGGTACCTTACTCTTCCACTTCGAAATCGACTTAAAAGGAAATATAATCTCTATATTAATTTGTTCCTTTACCCTAAATTTCAATGCTTTACAATTCCCCAGTGTTCAACACTGGCAATCCTTAGCACACTTCCATATTAACTATTTTAGCTAGTTTACCATAATTAATTCAAATTTTATAGATTGTGTAATTCTTCTAACTCCAATCCAATTTCAAGTGAAAATTTTATTTTCAAAATCTTTGATTCCCAATATCATTTTTTACAAAAACTAATAAGCTTATAAAATTTTCCACTAATTTCAACAAATATTTCCAAAAATCATGACACTTATTTTTCAATTTAAATTTTTATCCAAACTATTCAACTTAGCTTAGAAAAGTGGACAAGTAAACGTATCTTTATGATTTTTATTTAATAAATAAGAAATCTTCATAAGGGTATATTTTAAAAGAAAATGTGATATGTATATTCTTCAATTTACCTTTCAAAATTTTACTATCCATAAACAAAGTACATATCCAGATAAAAGTGCAATAATGCGCCTTACTCTAACTTTTTACAAAAATAAAAACTTAAAATAGTTATGGAAATTTATTTTTTATTAAGTTTGCCTATATATAAAGCTTAAAATAAAGTCTTACCGGTTCAAACTTCAAATTCTATACTTTTCCAAGATTTCCAAGATTTCAAACACTGATGTTTCTGACCCATTTTAAAATCCTTAATTATACTTTTTAGATAAAATTTCTGATAGTTTAACACTTAAATTGGAGTATTTGAAAACAACCTAATATATACAAGCCAAACTTCATCTACCAATGCTTTAAGTGCATAGGGTTTTAGCCCCTCTTTTTCAAAAATGGTCAACCCAAGTCTATCCTCCAATATAGTGTCCAACTCCGACGTAGGAACATTCTAGCTATTAATTTAACTCAAATGGAGTTTTTGCAATTATTTCTAATAAAAGAATAGGGCTTCTAGTTTAACTGGGAAGATTTACTCTAACTTTTAGAGGTCCTTTTTTCATGTCTCCTTTACACCTTATCAACATCACACTTAATTTATATGAGTTCAATGGTACTACTCTTCTTTTATTCACCCTTAGACACATAATTTACTAACTGCTGTTAGTTGGTATAAAGAACCTCTATTAGCATTTCTTTGTGAAGTAAATTATAATAAATGTGATGGATTTATTTTTCAACCATACTGTTATAACCTTAACATTTATCTTAACTCACAGTTGTTTGCTTGTTTAAGGAACAAACCAACAACTACCATATAAATCAAAATATATATAGGGTGTGGCATATAAATAAATATATTTGTAAATATATATATATATATATAATAGGAAACTATAAATACGCTCTCTCATACATCCTAATTTTGTAGGAACCGCTTAACCTAAGCTCTGATACCAAGTGTGGCAACTTAAACCTTCAAACACATCGATCCAAAGTCCAAAATGGCGTTTGAACTCGCGTTGTGCCCAGAAATACAAGTCGTTGGGTTTTTATGGTTTACATAATACAAAGACAATTACAAATTTAGAATACCCTGCACTTTGACCTCACAGCAAAAGGAAATAAAATATAAGTACTAAAAATAACCAAATCAGATAACAGTCTCAACATAAATGTGGTCCGTACAATAATATCTCCAAACGATAATACATAAGAGTCGGACTGATAAATATAATATAAATTACATAGAGAAGTAACTATAAGTAAAATAAATCTCTAATGCACCAAGTCGCTCCTCCATGTACCTTGTCTTGCCCACTTCACCTACTACTTTGACCTCTTGAAGTAGAGATAAAACGGGAGGAATGGAGGGAGTTAGAAAAAGTATGGTGAGTGAATTATATCACTAGGGGTATGGTGTTGACAAGTAATTAAAGTTCAGTTACCTAAGGCTGTTCATTAGTGTGCATGTTCTATATATGTAAGGGGTTAATTACTTTCATAAAATAAGTTGATTGTCCTAAATGTAAGCATCTCTAATTATGATTTATGAAAGTTTCCACTCACAAGTGGAACATACTAATACTGAATAATCCTAGAAATATCTCTTGTGTATGGTCTCATCAATAGAACACCTATAAATACATTGAGTTAATGCTCTCCATGGTAACCGCTTGCTATATTTGAGTTAATAATCTCAATGATAATCGTTTAGGTTGCACCTAACGGAGTATACCTCACAATCCTAAGCCTACACATTCGGGTTAACAATCTTGATATAACCTTTTGGGTAAGCAATCCTAGTAACAGCTTATCACTTAAGCATTGAGTATGCTATATACCACTATACAAATAGCAACAAGGAGAGAATTAATCGATCCAACTCTTCTGTAGAATAAACAGATCCTACGATGATGGATTTCTCTACCTTACTCTTTTCCACTTTCACCAATAAATGATTGGAATTTGACTACAATCGATAAGAGCTTATAATTACGATGTAATCGCTCGCTGCATTGAGCGTCACTTTTAACAGCTTCATGAAGTGGGAGCCTAGGATGCCACCAAGTGCGATACTTTTCCAGCTTGTTGCACGACTCCATTCAGCTACGTCAATTCTTGAAAGAAAAGGAAGTGGGAACAAGTTATTTTGATCCATCTTACTTGGCCTATACTAAGTCTAGGTTCAACCTAGGCCTGCTATAGTAATTCAGACATCTGAAATTTAATTCAAACACTTGATCCCCTATACAAAAATTTAGTTACAAACATTCAAACATCTAGTTCCTTATTTATACGTCTGACTTAGATTCCAAATCTCTAAATAAGTATTTAGACGTCGGAATCTAGTCAGTTTTGAACTGATTCCTTTTTATTTAGTGTTTTCTGAAATTAAGGCGTCTGATTCAATGTTTTTAGATATGTAAACTTATTCATTTTGATTGTTTTGTTCGTCTTCTTTATAGATTTAGGTATAGATGTTAGATTCATTTTTAACAAGTGTTTTTTTGCACAATTTCTATTCTGTTTATACACCACTTCTAGTAGTTTACCTTATCAATCGCTTATCATATTTTAGTCCATTATCCATGTGTATTTTAATCGATTATCTACATATATTATAAGTTATGGAATCAAATCTAGGTAAATTCAAAAGAATATATCTATTTATTTTTATTTATCCAACTTGTTGTACAAAATAAGAGCTATCGAATTAGGGGTATATTCAATTCAATTTACCCTTCTCTCCCAAATTACAATGATTATGCATTACCTAGGGTTTTCCAAATCTTCCAGTTCATAAGTATTTTTGAACAAAAGCATTGATTCAAGATTAAAATCATGTTTTTAGTTCTAAGAAGGTATACAAATGAAAATTAACTACTTATCTACATCATAGGCTTTTCGTTGATAAATCCAATCATCTTGAAGGGTTGTTCAAAGAAATCTTTTTTTCCTAACCTGATTTGAATTGGTGTCCCCTTCCTCTATTCCTTAATTTGTTTATGCTTCTCCTTCTCTTTCGATTTGATTCTCTCCCTCTCTCTCTCTCTCTTAATTTGATTTATCTTCTTTTATTTGTGATTTAGAAATTTAGAGAAGTGAATAAAAAGTGATGTTTGGATTAAGAAATTTTGAGAGAGGAAGAAGAAAAGATCAAACAGAATAAGAGAGGCAACAACTATGATTTAGAATGAAGATCAGTGAGGGTTAGAGCTTTATTTATAGTTTAGAACTAGGGTTGGTATATTAAATCCTAAAATTAATATTTTTGGAAATGCCACTAGGTCTAATTTCCGCTAATTTTGACATGTTTTATCAAATTTAACTAGTTATACATGTATTCTTACCTTAAATTGCATTTCTCTTACGTTTGTGAAAACTTATTATTTTGTTCTTTTATGTAAAATTACAACCTTGGTTAATGTATTAATTTACTTATTAAATTTTTTGGGGTATTGCAACACTATAGTGAGTCATTTCATAGTTATCCAATAACCATTGGTATGTAAGCCCTTGGTGCTTCCAAAAACCATAACATTTGGAGAGCGTTATATATTCTAGCATCAATGGATGTATCATTATCTTGTATCGAAACATCTTGACTTGAAATATTTAAAATAGCATGTTATTTTAATGTGATAAATTTTCCATGATTACAGCACATTGTAATTACTATCACATAACACATCGTTTAAGGATTTTTCTGTTCAATATACTTAAACTAAATAGTTAATTAACATATCACAATATGACAAGTATATAATAGAAAGAAAAACATATTTTATTTTGAACGATATTTATTACAGACCTAATAATTCACAATAAATTATAGAATTTTTCTTAGGGCATACTCCTAACTCTATCAATCATTAGTAAGTAGCGAGTCTGGAAAAAAATATCCAGCATAGTAGTAGCATGCTCGTACTTAAAATTTTGTTCCATGTCCTTTCATTATCAAGAATCATATTGTGTAAAATCACACAAGTGTACGTAATCAATGCTATTTTCCTTGGAGACCATAGTTTGCATGGAATTCTTATTATAGAAAATTAGGATTGCAACACAACAAATGCTTGTTCAATATTTTCTAGGTAAATTCTGTCATCCAGATGGTACCCATAGTCATATGTGTAAACGTTAACGGTAAATGAAACACGTATTATTTTATTAACTGCTAAATCATTATATAAGGATGATCTCTCAACAAGAAGTTATTAGATCCAGCATACCAAAAAAGCATGCAAAATTTATAATCGTACGAAGCAACTGCTTCAAGAATTAAAGTCGGTTTGTGTTCTTTACCTTGATACGCTCCTTGTAGTGCTTTTGGGTAGTTCTTCCATTCCTAATGCATGCAATCAATACTTCCTAACATTCTAGGTTATCCTTTGCGACCATGCATTGCAAGCAAATTTTGGAAGTCCGATTCATTTAACCTCCGTAAGTATTGAGTTCCATAGATATATATGATAGCTTGACAAATTGACGTAGTATTTCTAGTACCTAACTTTCCTCCACTCACAAAGAATCATCAAGCATATCAGCTAGGTTTCCATACGCAAACATTCTCATAGTAGTAGTGACCATTTGATGTCCAGTCAAACCCTTTGTTTTCGAGGCATTTGGTTTAAAGAAAAATATTTATCACAAACTTTCATGCATTTCAAAATTCGATTGAACAGTGGATGTCTCATTTTAAACCTCCTTCTAAACACATCCAACAATGTATATTGAATTCCATACAAAAAAATCATCTATCAATTGTTGATGGACCAAATGATGATGGTTAATGTAATGTCTATCCAAGATAGAGCCTCCACGCCAACGAGATGATTGACTAATTTCTTCTTCTTATATTTTCTGCGCTATCCATCTTATCATAATTGAAATCACCATTGAATGTGAGAAATTTTGATGTGAACTTTGCCATGATTATATTCTAGAATGATATATACATACATACATATATATATATATAATGTAGAATTTAGTTGCATGATAACAACTTGATTTGTTTCATTTATAGAAGTGTTGGGAAGTAGTTGTTATGGAGTCATTACAAATGCCTGTTTAGAAGACGCCCAATACGTCGGATGTCTGTTAAACATGCACCCGACCTGGGCGCATGTTAAAGAGTCGCCTAAGTTTGATTACAGATTTGTAACCAAAACTGTCCGGATTACATAATATTATAGACCAGAATCGAATGTCGAAAGATGCTCTTACCACAAGCAAAATCAATTTTCTTCTTCTTTAAATATTTACATTTTCTTCAGTAAAAAGTGCAAATAATAAACTCCAAATATATGTAGTTTTTCAAAAATGAAATATTTGCATTTTGAACTGTAATCATTTGCAATTTTTGAACATTGCCAATATTTGTAATTTTCTGAAACAGTTTCATGACATGAAAGATGGTGTTCTGGAAGGAGGGAAGTGTAATTAGAGTAAATAAAGCTATCCAAATGTTTGACAATGTATTTCTCGTGGCTACCAAGGAAATCAAGGGGTTACATACTGATAGTTATTGGATAACTATGGAAAGACTCACTCAAGAGTTTTCTATTAGTTAATATAAGTAAGGTCAAATAAAGAACCTTAAAGTGACAGCGTTACATAGTTCTCTCGACTTGAGAATACTATTGAACTTCAATATGGACACTCCATTTTGATTACATTTAAATCGTGGCATGAAATCCTTTGAATGACTATAGTTGGGTCTGAGTTGAAACATTAGAAGAATTTGTCTTCTCGGTTATATGAGGTTAGTGTCATGGTCAACTATTATCAACTCAAAGTCAAACTCTCTGGCCAGAGTAGTATAGTTAATAATAAATGCTATTATTGAACCAAT
Organism: Allium fistulosum; assembly: GCA_030737815.1. Classification (NCBI taxonomy): domain Eukaryota; kingdom Viridiplantae; phylum Streptophyta; class Magnoliopsida; order Asparagales; family Amaryllidaceae; genus Allium; species Allium fistulosum. The sequence continues at coordinate 512,061,962 of CM060903.1, read as the reverse complement.
GACTTTGTTTTTGTTCTTACAAAGACAAATGTGGATGATGTTGGAATTTTGACCAAAACCAATTTCCATAAGTCCTAATGTGATATATTTTGGACGAAGAGAATTAGTGTAAATAATCATACTACCGGGGACCGTTTATAATAAGTAAAATTGGAATTTACCAAATGGATGTGTAAGCGATAAATTTAACCAAATGTCACGCTATTAGCTAAGGTGACATGTGAAAATTAATATTCGAATTGTTCGGTATTAATCACTGACTGAATTTATATCTTTGAGTCACACAACTGTGATGATGAATACTTCAAATAAGCCAAGTGCTTTAATTAAATCATAATCATTATAAATTAATAAATATTTATGAAACATTTATTACTAAATTTGATTTGTTTGAATATCATTAGAATTTAATAAAGTATATAAAAGTTATAAAAGTACGTGCCAATACATGATATCGACGGATTATTTAAACTGGATTTAAATGAAATGAATGCTAAGTGGACTTAGGATCATTTTAGGCCCATGATGCCTCAATGTTTGGCCAACCACAATAAGGGAGAGGGAAGAGGATAAGTTTTCAAAATAATTGGAAAAAGGGAAAAGAATAATATAAGGAAGAAAAATGGTCTCTCTTAAATTAGCATCGATAACCTTCTTTATTGTCATTCCTTTTTATAACTTGATGGCTCTCTCCTTCCTCTCTAATGGCCGAAAATTTAAGAGCCTCCATGGCTATTTTTCCTAAAAAATAAATACCAATCAAATCTATTTAAAGATAGTAGTTTTTTTTCCTCTTGATCTTTGCAACATCTAGAGGCTGATTAAGAATCTAGGAGCTATTGTTCATCGTTCAAGATGGATTCTTTTTTGCTACATCTTAAGGTAAAATTCTAGATTTTATTTATTGATATATTCATCTTGTTCATATGATTTATATCTTTTAGATACCACATCTAAATTTATGCTTCTTTATTTAACATGGATTAAATCCCTTTTTGTCTATTAATAATATTTGTTCATGATGTTATTTTCGATTTAGATAAAACTTCATGTTATACCCCTTTAATTCACATGTTCACCTCATTAACATTATATATATCACAAATTATGTTTTATTTAATTAGTTATTCATATTGTTAACGCAGCTTAAATCTGAAATTTACAACAAATTTATATATGCTCAAGTTGTCCTTTTTGTTCTTGTTTTTGGAAATTATTATTTAACTAAAAAATTAACAATTTGATTCAAATTTAATGTTAAGTTAATTAACATAATTTTGTTACTTGTTACATATATATTCAAACTTGAACAAAGTACACATGTTATTTATTTGAAGTCATTTGGAACTTGAGTACAAGTTTTGTATGGTCGTTGTTTTGAACATAATTCTTTTCAACATTGTATACTTCTTGAAAGTAAAAAAAATCATAAGTTGACTTTTATGTAAAATGTCATATGCATTTTTTATCCCTTTTTAGTTAAGTTTGGATTTTATTTTATTAACCTTGATTTTAAACATATATACAATTATATGTTTGTATGTGAAATCATTAATTTATCATCAAACTCTTATTAAATCGGATCTTGTTTTAAGTGTTGATTTTAAAGTGTATACAATAGTCAATCTTATTTTTAATATATATATATAAGTATGTATGTATGTATGTATGTATGCATGTATGTATATAATTATTATAGTCAAAAACTTGGACAACAAAAGACATGTGTACATTTAGTTATAAATGCCTTTTAATATATCAATTAAATAATTAAAGAAAGAAGGAAATGAAAGGTTTCTCTCTCTACATATATAAACTCATCTTTTCTTAACTAATCATATATATTAAGAGAGAGAAACAAAATGTTTTATTCTCTAAAAAAAATTACATGTTTATTTACACACATATACACTTCTTATATGTTGCACTTACTTCACATATATGAATATATTTGATACATTCATTATAAACATAAAAATTTAAATTAAATTTAACCTACCTTTTAACCAAATTAAATAAAATATGATTTTATTTAAAACTTCGTTAGATTGGATCTAATAATCTTTTAGACTTCATCGCCTCAATAGATCCAAAATTTTTTTTTGAAATACCCCATTTCACCCCGTTCCGACTGGCCCGATTCCAACAATTATATCGGAGCTAAATAGTCTATGTGGTACAAATTTGTCATGTTAAGGTCAATTAATTAATATTCCAAATTTTGTAGGGTGTCTAGAAAAGCGATGTTTAGGTAGTTTTGCGCAATATAGTACTCTGCCCCATCTGGCTACCAGCTTGGCCCAAATAGTGAAGAAAGCCCAAAGATTATCCCTAATAGAAAAGACCCAATTTTAATTTGGGCCTTGAGCTAGTTTCCAAAATCTATTTTGGAATTAAAAAAAGTCTAAATCTAAAAGGTTAAACTTAAAATAAGAAACATATTAAAAATGTTATAATATGTTTTTCAGAATTATTTAAAAACTTATAATTGAATTTCAAAAATTAATTAATTATTAATTAGATTTATAAAATTGAATAAATTAAGTGGAAAATAGGCTATAGGATAAACAATTTGTTTTTTTGGGCTAAAAAACGCGTGTACAAATTTTTGGGCTGAAGTCCAAACATCTTTATTTTATTTGTCGAGCAAACATTATTTCTTCCTCTTTACTTTCCCTCGTTTTTTTCTCTTTCAAATCGTGATGCAAATTGTAATTCTGAGATGTCGTTGAGTAACCAGTACCGATTTGGATTTCTTGTCTTTTTTTATTCTTTTGTTCTCACTGTATAGTAACAAAGGTAAATTTAACCTAATTTTTCGATGTTGATTTGAATTTTGTGCTTGATTTGGCTACTTTTCTTTTCTTTTCTTACTATTTTACTGCCGTTTTGAAATTCTTAGAGTATTTGCATGTAATATGTCTGATCTGGGTACAAGATTGGGAGGTGAAATCGGGTATGATTTCATTATGCTTGATGCTATGTTCATTTAGCATTTTCAAACTGTTTGATGCTATAACAATATTTTATATGCATTTTTACCATTTTCTGTTGTTGTTGTCTCGTGCAGAGTGTATTTTATTCCTAACACCGTTTATATTTAACTGCATATGTATTCTTTTACATTTTAGTTAGCTTTTGCCTTTTTAATTCACTCTTTTTTTCTTTGGCAGGAATGTTAATGATAGTATTCTTGTATTGTTTTTACTTGATGAAAAAACCTACTCTATTCGACCTGACATGACTTGTTCTTTGATTGGTGTTATAAATAGTATATGTGAACATTGGCCACATCTTACCCCTTTTTCTATTGGTATATCCTATAGTTTGGAAAATAAGGTTATCACGGTTGATACTGATTCGGATTTGCATACCATACTATGCTTTCAAATATACAAGAAAAGTTCTTATTTTGTTTTTCGTATTAAGTCAAGCATTTGTGCACTGGAGTTCAATTTGGGTAATAGTTTATCAATTACTTTTGATCATCAGAGCAGTTCAGTTTCTAGTGGTTGTTTGAATATTAAATCTTGTGGTGAGTCAAGTTCTTATTTGAAGGATATTATGAAGAAAGGATCTCAGTTAAATCTTTCGGACTTTATTAGTTATTATTTCAATGGTGCTGAAGATTTTAGAGAATTTCTTATGGCTTATCAAATAAAAGAAGGGTGTGAATTGATTTTTGTTAAGAATTGTCCAGAAAGAATATCTATTATTTGTTCGTGGTTTAAAGAAGGTTGTAAGTTCACCATGTATGCTTCTTCAGATCATGGACATCTTATTCGTTTTTTTATTAAGACTTACAGGTTTGAACATTCATGTGGTGCTGGGTTAAGAGATGTTAAGAAAGTTCATATAACTAGTAGATTTGTAAAATCTCTAATTATTGATCAAATTAGAGATGTCCCGATGAAGAAACTGAAAGACATTATTAATGATTTCAAAAGAGAATTTAATTTCACTCCTTCTTATTATTATGCATACACTGGGAAACAATTGGCATTGAAGGAAATTTATGGAGATGATGCAATGTCGTATAATGATTTGAATTGGTATCTAGAGGCTATACAAAAAACTAATCTGGGAAGTTACGTTGCTTTGGATGTGGATTCGTCAACTAATTAATTTGAAAGAATTTGCATTGGGTTTAGTGCTTGTTTACTTGGATTTAGGCATTGCCATCCCATGATATTCGGCATTTTTGAAGGGCCGACAAGATGTTTTATTAGCTGCTACAGCAAAAAATGGCAATCAAGGTTTGATTTTTGATTTTTGTTCTGTTTTTTTCCCATGTGTTATTTAGTATATTGTTTTAGTTATGTAGTATGGTAACATTTGGTGGATTTTGATATATCTTAGCATTCCATTGTCATTTTAACAATTATATGTTGACTGTATTGTTACTCTATATGAAATTATAATATTATATGAATTTAACATTTGATATTGTATTATATGTAACAACTCGACATTTCGTACCCATTTAATTATCGCCTCTTGACGATCTAATCTAGTTGCTAATAAGCTATTGGCATTTTGATCGAATTGAAATTCTCTTCTTATCCGGTTTGAATTCTTTTCAAATTGGATTGAAATTCAATTATAAGATTTTTGTTAAAAGGATTTTTGGGCTTTATAAAAATCGTGACCCATATGTGTTTGGGGCCGTGAAAATTTTCAAGACAAATATCGATCCCCCTCTCAATTTTCGTTCATTCAATAACTCGTTCCCTCCCTCTTTTTATTTTCATTTTCACGAACCCTAAATCACAAATGAAAAGAATGGCGGCCATAATCCTTTTCGTTCGTTCTCGCGTGTCCCCCTGAATCAAGTTAGGGCATCGGAATCGAAGGCAACGGCCGCAAGGGGTTCGAACTTCGCTCGTCTTCCCTCGATTGCTACAGCTTCAACTCATTTCTGGACTTCGTGTAGCATCACTCGAGACTGTTCCAAATTGTGGCTAAGGTGAGTGGCTTTCCACTCACATCTAATTCAAGTCGTCTTGATTCATTTATTGTTTTGAAAACTACGTTTATGATGATATTTACTTCGGTTTTGACTTCGAAGTTGTCTTCTTGTCCTTGATGCATTTTTTCTCAGCTGCTCTTGATTCCGAGTCATTGAGTAGTCTTGCTACTGTGATTTCTTTTGTGAGTCGCCCAATTGAAATGATTTCTGTAGTTCATTCGAATTAGTATATTTCGTAGTTATTAGCTTTATAGTTATTGTTTCGTGAATTTTGGGGACTTTGGCATGTCTATCTCCATATATGCATTTATCTTTGCACTGACCAGTTGTATGGTTGCATATATGTTGTATCATTGTGAAGTTTGGTTTACTGGTGGGATTTCTTGGCACTGTTCCACTTGGATTACGAGGGTCTTTGTAGTTTGTTTCTTTCAGGTTGCCAGTTTGCATTTCTTGATCTTTACTTCCCTGTTGCCAGTCTTGGTTGCACTGGTCATTTCCAGTGCTTGATCATTTGTATATACTTCTTGCCTGCAGTGATAATTTTGCTTTCTTGACCTGGGCTTGAGTTTTGTCATTCTGAACTTGTTATAATTTTTTCTCGTGATTTTGGAGTTGGTTTCTCTGGCACTTGTGAGCTTTGTTCTCTGGCCATCTTTACTGCGCATGTAGTTGCTTATGTTGTTTGTGTCAGTTGCTTCATTTGCTTAGTGCATTGCTCCCTGGCATTCATATTCAGATTGCTTATCATATAGTTTGCATCCACACTGGGTTGACATCTTTTGTATAGTCTGTGCTGGCTTTTGATCTGTTATGTCTACTGTCCAGTAGCCTTCATGACTTCACTTGATTTCAGTTGCATATGTTAGCTCTTTGGTTCGACTACTGCATATATGTGTCAGTTGAAATGTTGGGTCTATGGTTCAAGTTGTATATCATATTGAACTGGTTCATCTTTGTTGTATTTCACTGATTTGTACTGGTGCTGCAGTGTCATCTCTGTAGCTTACTTGGTGCATCCAAGTGTATTGGTTCAGATTTCATTTATGTTGGTTTGTGTTTGTTCTTTTTCTTGAGTCTAACTTGGAGCATTCTGTTGCTTCATTCTTTGGTTCCTGTACGTCGACTATTTTAGAACTGCTTCGGCCAGATCATTTAACATCACCTGTATATATTGTTGCTTGATATAATCTTGAGTCTGCATAATACTTGGTCACTGTTGTCTTTGTTGTGGCCTTTGAATTTGTGTACTGGTACACATTCTGGTCATTGTTGCCATCTTAGCCTGGCATTTGTTTCAGTTTGGTTTGGTAACTTGTGCGGTTTACTGGTCTTTGATTTGATTGTTGCATCACTATAGCTTTGCAGTTGCAGTTTTACATTTATTCAGTAGCCATTGTAGCTCTGTGCTTTGTTGCAGTTGAGCCACTGATTCACTGCATCATCTTCTACCTGTTGCACTTGCAATGATGTTCCTCATTTCATGTTCGAATTCATACTTGTCTGCACTCGCCTTCAGTTTGCTATTTCTCTGTGCCTTGCTTTGCGACATGTTGATCTTGTTTCACTTGTTGCCTCTTTCACTGGATACACTGTTTCATTTCACTGATGCAGCCTTGCCCTTAAATACAAGTGGTGGCTGCATTTTCGTAGCAGTTTTTCCCTTGTCCCTTGTGGTGACTTTATATTCTGTTGTGGCGAGGCAGTGCACGCGTGCGTGCACTGCAGCCACACCGAATTGACAGATTTTAATCGATATCTCTTTTATTCTTAATTCATCGACCTGTTGCGTAATTCGTAGGCTGTATTGGCGAGGCAGTACACGTTAGCGTGTACTGCAGCCAATTAGCATTGATATTTTTAAATTGACATTTCAATTGCTTAAACTGCTTTGGATTTCTGTTTTGTGGAGTAACACTGTTTAGTGTTATATCTGTCGTTATCCAATTCTCGTATCGAGAGTTGGATATACGAGATTTCTGTGACTGTCATCTATATTGAGATTGATTATTATTGCTTCTATGCTCTAATAACTGATTTTGAATTAGACTGATCCGAGTATTATTTTCTTTTGAATGTAATACTCGGGTCAGACCGAGTATTTACAGGTTGTAGATTTTTAGCTTTGGGTTGCTGCTAGAGCTATGAAGACTTTTTATATCATTTGAAGAGGTCTTCGTCGTGTTGTAGTAGTCAGTGTGTCTGTTTTAAGATGATAATGTATTCATGTATATTAGTCGATAATGTATGTGTATATATAACTTTTTGAGTCGACAGTTGTAGTTGTATCATTTGTATTGTGTCAAAAGTATTGTAACTGATATCAGTTATTATATATATGAGACTTTTCGTTCCATCTGTATTCCGCATTTATGTTTTCTGTGTTATTTTTATATCTATTGTCCTAAACTATTATAGCCACTGTGTAGTAGCTTTGAGTTTGTATCGAAATGTCGGGTTTCCTCTAAAAAAATGAAATGCAATGTTTTATTATCTGACATATCGGTGCTCGCACAAAGCAATTACATAGATGGTCGCTCCTCAACAGCCTTATTCTCCGTGCTAGTTGACAACACTACACCGTAGTGTTCTTGGCTAGCGTGGGTATAGAGGTGGGGCGTCACATTATATGTCATAGTGCTAGTATTTTTTAGCATTTATTATTCTGTATATTACATGACTCTACTATCAAACACATAATGTTATATTAATTTAGGATTAATCATATAAATTATTTTTCATTCCTGCATTCATGTAAATATCTGAAACTTTATGCTGTGAAAGTAATATACTTTACTAATAGTAGTATACTATTTTCTTGTATTACCATTTGAAAAAAACTACTGTTTTTTAAGGTTTCTTTCCGCTTGCTATGGGAGTAGTTTCACATGAGAATGAGTCAAATTGGTCTTGGTTTTTGGAGCATTTAAAAGAGATGCTTAATGAGGATCGTGAATTGGTTTTCATATCTGATCGCTAGTGGGGTTTGCTGTTAGGTGTTCCAAAAGTGTTTCCATCTTCTTTTTATAGCTATTGCACATTTCATATGGAGCAAAACATTGGTTCAGTAGTTAAAGCTTGCAAGGGTGATACTTCTATTGTTGATTTGTTTAAACTTTTGACTCGAGCTTCAAATCCATATGATTTTGATCGTTATATGTTAAAGTTTAAAGAAATTAGTGGTGTTGCTGCAATTAACTTTTTAAATGATAAACCTTTTGAACATTGGACTGATTTGTTTTTTCAAGGCAAGAGGTATGGAGAATATTCATCTAATGTGGCTGAAAGCTTTAACTCTTGGATTGTGGATGATAGATTTATGCCTATTACGTCTTGTCTAGATGGAATCCGGGTCAAAATAATGGAACAAATGGCGGAGAGGAGAGAAGACTGTCATCACTGGACTACTACTTTATGTCCGGTTATGGAGCAACGGTTGTCGCAACTAGTTAATGAATGTTTTGGATGGGATACATATAGGTCTTCGAAAAATGTTTTTGAAGTTAGATCTCCAATATCACATCATGTTGATCTTGATAAAAGATTGTGTACTTGTAATCAGTGGAAAGTTACCGGTTTTCCATGTGCACATGCCATCAAGTGTATGAATAAATCAAAGCAGTCAGTATATGACTATGTGGATTATTATTTTACAGCTGATGCTTTTAGATCGAGTTATGCGTATGCTATTAATCCAATTCCTAATGTTCGTAAGCCAATTGCTAGCGGAGATGAAGTCACAATTAAACCGCCTAAAGAAATTCGAGGTGCTAGAAGACCTTCTACTAAAAGACATGGCGATTTTTCTTATTCTCAGAGTAAGCGGAATAAATGTAGTAATTGCAATCAAGTTGGACATAACAAGAGGAATTGTCAAGCTTCAATGAAGATTTAAATTTGAAATTTTTTTATTTCTGTCATTTTATTCATTGTATTTCTTTACTGTTTACTTATTTGGTATAGTCATACTTTTTTTTATTTCTGATACTAGTACATGTACTATGATGATTGATTGTTTTAATAAGAAGTTTACTTTTTTTGTGGATTTTTATTTGTTTGTGGGGTATATTATTTTCATTTGTATATTATCTTTTTTTTTACTGTAATATTGTATTGTGAGGAAAAAATATTGTTATGTTAGTATCAGATGTTTTCTGTTAATTTAGCAATTCATTAGAATAATGCTATTTGTATTTAGCTTTTTTTATTTACTATAGACTATAAAGGTTGGCAAATTTGGTTATCAGTTATATATTAATAAACTCAGTGATGCTGCTTCAGGAAAATTACAGCAATAGATTTCAATAAAGTGTTGTTGTGAGCATTGGCATTCAGGTCAAATAAATGAGTGTTCTTCTTTGTCCATGTTGGAAGCTAATGTACTGATGTTGTTTATCTTCTGTCTTTTTCTTTCTGTCTGTTTTCTTTCTTCTAATTCAATGTTCATAATTTACAGAGGTTCTTCCTTTGAATTTAATATCAAGTTACTAAGAGAAAATAGTGAGTCCTCAATTTTTGTTCACAAGATGTAATCAAAAGCATGTACAGTCAATCAAAAAACTGGCACGAAATAAATTTATGGCATGTCATAGCATAGCATGGAATGCAAATTCACAGTGCTGAAATAAAGGGATAGTAATATACAGATGATTATCATCAATTTTAACTTCCTTATAAGAGAGGCAAGGAAAGAAAATAAATCAATTTGATAAATAGGACAACTACTAGATCTGCATATACCACATGCTCAGGTCCTAAATCTTATTTATTCTACTTGGTTGTAGCTCTTCAGATTATTGATTAGTTGTTATTCCTTGAACACTTGAGAGAATTAGCTATGCTGTTTTCTTATAGGCGTGGTATAATTCAAGTAGAAAAAATTGATTGCAAATTCAATATACCATTTTCCAACATTGATGTTAATTCATTATAGCATTTCAATGAGTTTTTTTGTCCAAAATCATTATGTACAGAAATATTTCAAAGCAGTTCTACAGTCAGCAATTATGATATAAAAGCACAGCAAGCATAAAACTTTCAGAGCAAAATAGAGATTAAGTAATTACATTTTTTCAATTAGCAATACAACAAGACATCTGTAGCAAAAGAAGCAAACCTTTAAGAGAACATACGTATAACAAATTACAGCTTTGCAAGTAGTAACACTATTCCACTTGAATTTGAAGTTCAGTAAAATATAAGTATCAATTCAACTATAGTTAGCACTTCATCTTCATTTCAGCCAATTCATATTTAACTATAATCAGTACTTCAACTTAAATTGAGGTAATTCAAATTTAACTACAATTATCACTTCTTCAAATTTTCCAAGTCTTCAACTTTTCTTTTTACTTTAGTTCTTTTTCTTCACTGCTTTTTCAGCTTCTTCAGGAGTTGCATTTGTAAAGAAAGTCATGACGTTCCAACTTCTACGTGGATCATTTAGTATGTTATACACCATTTCAGCTCGCATGAGGTTGATATCTTTTTTGCTGTATTCGGTGGGGAGGTTTGAGTCTTTGTCCAAATGTTGAATGAATTTCATGACATATAGAGCACAGTCATTCCCGTTGATTTAAAAAAGAAAAAAACACAAAAAATTGTTTGTTAACTAGTTATCAATTTATGCTAACAATTTTATCATTACAGACAGACTAAAAATATTTGTACATGGTAAGTATTTAGTAATTGTGATCTGTTAAAAGAATTGTACATCAGCTTGAGTAACATAGGCTAGATACATAAGGGCTTATATGGGTATTTATTATGGATCTTTAGATTAATAGAGTAAAAGAGCAGTGGTATAAAAGATGTAATGCTACAACCATTTAGTATTTCTCTTAACATATAAAATTGGGCTTCATATAGGAATGTATGAAGAATTTTTTCAGATCGGTGGACTAAAAGGGCAGTGGTGTAATATTATAATGATATGGTCATTTAGCATTTAGAAAAAAATATACAGTAAAATATATTATACATTTTTACTGCTATTATCATTAAGTATTTTGTTAACACTATGTGTATCAATAACCATACATTTTCTACTGCATAATCATAATGCAACCTGTCACTTTTTTTGGTTTACTGAACACTACAACATTGCAATGCTATGATTATTTAGCATTTACATGAAAATAAACCATGTAATACATTACACTTTTTTACTGCTATTACCATTTAGCACTTTTTTAACATACAGTGTACCTCGTCTTTTTTTTGATGCATTGAACATTATGGCATTGCAATTTTTAATATAATACATGTGCAGTTTACTTGAAGAAGATTAAAAACTTAATAATGCTTACGAGGAAAGGTTTTGTTGTGGACACCGTGGTTGCTTTATCGTTTTCGTACCAACTTCCTTATTTAAGATTTTGTTCTCCCTCTAGTTTTCTTGTAATATTTTTTCCACCTTTTTTCTCTGTTACAAAAAATAAAAAAATAGAGTTAGATTTGTTTCATTTTTTTTGTTATAAAATATGGTCTTACAAGTAGATGAGCTTGTTTGTAATGTTGATTTGATGCCGCTGTTGATCTTCTGGGCCTTAAAGAATCATAATGGCACCATTGCATTTGGTTGTAATCCAAGGTTAGCAATGTCCAATGCTTGATGTAATGCAAGGGGAAAAATATCATCTCTGTAAATGAATTCATGACTATATTTTGTACCATAGGGTACACTAATGATCGGACTAAATTTTCAGTGTCTGTTTGCAATGCATGCTGCAAATGAAAATTGAATATTAGTTTGTTTTTCTATTATATTAAATTTCAAAGCAAAATAACATTGTTTACTGTCATGATTGCGCTGAAAGTGTAGTTATGTTCATATGTTGGTATATTTTCAACAAACCAATCAATAATCTGCATTAGAAAAAGAATATCGGTTAAGCATATAGTAATAAAGTATTTTGAATTTTTATAAAAAAATTATAATAATTATACACTTGAGATATATATACACACACACATAGAGACAGTGATAGATATATGCTACCATCTTTTAATAATTTCATATACTGTTACGAAAAATTAGTATTTTGTAAGGTCTATGTTGTGTAATCAAAATATTTATAGTCATTCTACATTTTCAGGCTAATATTATACATTTGGTATTAAAAAATTTATTGATACTGTTTTTACTAAAAAAATAAAAACAAAACAAAAAATTATATTAGTGGCGTGTTGTTATAATTCAAATGTCATAATGCTAATGCTAGTTAGCATTTCCTAATGTCAAAATTTATTGATACTATTAGCATTTTCAAATGTCATACATGTCCATCTGTAAATTCTTCAAATAGCAAAGCTTCTAGCATGGACTGAACCACCGTTATCCCTCCTTTCTTACCATCATCTTTGTGCCATGCTACCGTGCTATATAATTTGTAAATTTCAAATTATTATAAAATTATAACTCCAATTAAATTATTTAAGTTTTTACTGGGTATGAACTACTTACTTTGATGTGTCCTCACATGCAAAAAAAGCTCTTATTATATCCTTCTTCTGTGTTTTTAGCATTTTTGGAAATGATTGTAATTTATGCAATACCTAAACTTTAATGTTGTAGTGGATTTAGCATTTATTGTAACAGTGGATTCTGTTTCCAAATTAAATTAAGATGATAAACAGTTTTAGCATTTTTACTAGATGCTAATTTATTTAGCATAATTAGAAATGATTTTAATTCACAAAATAGGTAAATCAAAATGCTACAGTATTTTGGCATATTTTTGTAATAGTGGATTTTGTTTCCAAATTAAATTAAGATAATAACTAGTCTTAGCATTTTTCCTGAATGCTAATTTCTTTAGCATTATTGGTTATGGTTGTAACTAGTCTTAGCATTTTTTTAATGGATGCTAATTTTTATTGGAAATGCTAGAGTTATTTAGCATTTCTGCACCATTAGAATATGTTTACCCAATCGAATTAATATGATACTAGTCTTAGCATTTTTACTAGATGCTAATTTACTTAGCATAATTAAAAATGGTTTTAATTCATAAAATAGCTAAATCATAATGCTATAGTGTTTTAGCATATTTTTGTAACACTGGATTTTGTTTCCAAATTAAATTAAAATGATAACTAGTCTTAGCAATTTTCCTAAATGCTAATTTCTTTAGTATTATTGGATATGGTTGTAACTAGTCTTGGCATTTTTTTTAATGGATGCTAATTTTTATTGGAAATGCTAGAGTTATTTAGCATTTCTGCACCATTAGAATATGTTTACCCAATCGAATTAATATGATACTAGTCTTAGCATTTTTACTAGATGCTAATTTACTTAGCATAATTAAAAATGATTTTAATTCATAAAATAGCTAAATCATAATGCTACAGTGTTTTAGCATATTTTTGTAACAATGGATTTTGTTTCCAAATTAAATTAAGATGATAAATAGTCTTAGCATTTTTCCTAAATGCTAATTTCTTTAGCATTATTGGATATGGTTGTAACTAGTCTTAGCATTTTTCCTAAATGCTAATTTCTTTAGCATTATTGGATATGGTTGTAACTAGTCTTAGCATTTTTAATGGATTCTAATTTTTATTGGAAATGCTACAGTTATTTAGCACTTCTGTACCATTAGAATATGTTTACCCAATCAAATTAATATGATAACTAGTCTTAGCATTTTTATTAAATCAATGAGTAAAATCTGATAAATTAGTCAAATGCAACTAATAGAACACAAAACAGGTTTAAAGTGATGAAAGATAACAACAATAACTTTGACTGATCTGATTTGGTTACTAAAATACAGTGATTTCAGTAATCTGAATTCAGATCAAATGAGTCATAACAAACTTCAATAGTAACATAATCGTTGTTGCTGAAGTCAGAAAACAATGATAAAACAACAGCACAAAATCACAACAGATTTCGACAAAATCATTCAGTAACTCTACAGATTTCGACAATAAAGATAAAACCACAGCACAAAACGTTCGCTAGACAAAAAGGATGAAAAATAATATAGCATTTCTTATAAAATAATTCTAAATCGGCAATATATACAGAATAATTCAGTATTATACCTGTTTTTGCATTTTCTTCTCCATTTCTTTAGTCTTCCTAGCCTTTGATGCCGCTAAAGATAATTTTGAGGATACAATTTGGGATTTCGATTTTAGTGAAGAACTAGGAGACTGATTGTTGGTCGATAGAGAAGATTTTGATCTAGTTTCCACTAGAATGTACGAACGATTTAAATGAGTTTGTCGATTTGTCGTTTTGAATGTGTTTGTCGACGTGAATTTGTTCTGGATGAAGAATTTGAAATGATTTCAGATGAAAACGACTGCAAAACCCTGATTTGGTAAAACCCTATAGACGAAAACAATGTAACGTGGTTAGCTTGAAAAGGCGGGTCCTTCGGCCCAAATAATTAAACTCGTGGTCTGGTAACAAATTTTTTTAATAATTTTGTCCTTTTAACTAATTTCCTCATAAATTAATTATATAGTTAATTAATTAAAATATATAACATATATAATGATATGTGTTACATTATCTTGAATTGTTTAAGGTAATGTAAATATATGTGAAATTTTCGAAATTAAAATAATTAATTAAAATTGTTTAATCAAATGAATTAATTAAATGTTAATTAATAAATAATATAACACACACATATATAAAGATATATGTGCACATCTAAAAGTTTTATAGTACTCATTTCCATATAAAATGGTTAACTAAATAATATAATTAATTAAAAGTCAATTGATTAAAATATGTGTATACATATATATATTGATATATACACATAAACAAACCATAAAATATCTTAAATTGTTTAAGATGAGTAATGTAAAATTTTAGAAATTTCATAAAAAATAAATTAAATATGATTTAATTAATAATATTAAAATTAATCAAATAAGATTTAATTAATAATATTGATATAAGAATATCAAATAATTTAAGTAAATTATAAAAGTTATATAATAATTAAAACTTATATAATATGAATGTATAATAAAAGTTTGAACAATAAGAAACCCTAATTAGATTTAAGGAATATTTAATAAAGCTAGCAAGGTTGATCAAGTTCTTTCTAGATTTATTAAACAATGAAAAAATGGAATTTAACAAGCTTAATCCCATATAAAACCATACAAGGCACCACAAAGGAAGGAAAGAAAGAAAATAGACACACACAAAACAAATCAGACAACAAAGGACAAAGACAAAGCAAACAACACATGTCTTCAGTCCCATATCCCAGAATGTGCTTACTCTCGAAACAAACCATGCACCATTCAACTTTGCATGTATTTGTAAGTATTGCATTGCAAAGAACCTGATCACCACATTTCTTTTTATCAAAAACCCTATTATTCCTTTCCTGCCAAAATTCAGCAATAAAGAGCTTCAATACCATCAACAACTATGTGGAAACTTGGTTTCTCCACCTGGTTTCTTTGAACAAATGGATCCACTCCTCATAACTATTTCTCAAAGGTCTCTCCGTGCTGCGCCTTGCCAAAACATAACATCACAAACCATAAATGACTTTACAACTGAAAAATAAATGTAAGCTGTCCTCAGCATGGATGCTACAGAATTCACAACATACAATAACAGCAACTCCTCTAGGCAGAAGTTTAGATTTAGTCATTAATCCATTCCTTATCAATTTCCATTATTTTGCATAACAAAAGTTGTTCCAGATTCGACCACTCTACCAAAATTCAATATCAGTTCCAACAGAGGAAATGGCATTATAGTCTATTGAACTGGTGTGAAGTAATCTCATGTTTGTCCAGACATAATCATCAGCTCCAACAGCAAGCTTAACACCCAGAAATCTGTTCCAAACATCCCTAACCCTTACATTACTTGAATAAGGAACTGAAATAAAGCCATCAATCACATACTCATATGCATTTGCATCCATAGGAATTCCATATTGCCTTCTTTCTTCAAAAGTTAGCACATTAGCTAGAATGAGCCTCTGCTTAGACCAAGGATCATACCAAAACTTAGCTGTGCCATTTGGAGATAAGGAAATTTGAACATGAGGAAGTAAGATCTCTCTAAGCTTAAGAACAGCCTTCAAACCCGGCCACAAGGTGGAGCAGCTTTCATAGACCAAAAGTGCTTCCTATGAAGATGAAATTTCCTTGCCCACTTAACCCATATGTTATCTCTATTGTTCAACAAGTTGTCAACATACTTAAAGAAAGCTGCCATGTTCCACAGTCTCAAACATTCAATTCCCAATCCAGCAAAGCACTTAGGCTTTCCCACTTTGCAAAAGGCTAATGGAACCAACTTTTTTGAATGCATATTGCCAGTCTGCATGAAGTGGTTCATGGCTTTCCTAACATGACTTATGAGTTTAACAGGCAATAAAAAGGACCTGCTCCAGTAGACCATCATGGCATGAATAATGGCTTTAATTATAATAAGTCTTCCTGCCTGACTCAAGTGTCTATAAACCCACAAGTTCATGGTTTTGGTTTTTTTTTCAGAGACAATCATCGTACCCTAGTTCCTAGAAGTCAGAGGCATATCAAGGTGGGATATATTGTTGCTGAGTGAAGGTAGAGATGACATTGTTTGAAAGAAACTCCTCTGTATCTCACGGAGACCAGCTAAAGATAAGAAGGATTTGTCATTATTAATTTGAAGTCATGTAATACCATGAAAATTCCTTTAGCACATTGGAGATGCAAAGGAAGGAGCTTTCAGTTAGTTTAGAGAATAATATTACATCATCAGCAAATAAAAGTGAAGTAATGCAAGGATCCTTGTACTTTGGATGTAACTTAAAAGCTTTAGAAGCAACTGCATTATTAATCAATTGTGTAAACAATTCCATCATAATAATGAAAAGGTAGGAGGACATTGGGTCCCTTGATACGGTACTAACAAGTTTTATAGGAATTTAGAAAGAAAGAAGTAGAAGAGGAATCAGGAAGAGAGCAAAAGGGAAGAATGACGAAGAACAGTACAGATATTTCATTAATTCATTGCTTGCCTTCTTTCATATTCCACTTCACTATATAAAGCAAATTCCCAACAGACTGTACAGCTGGCACCATATTAGCCATACAACGATAACAACTTGTAACAAAGTAGCATTTCAAAATAAGAAAATAAAATAGAAAAAGGTACACTTGCATAACTAATTTGCAGCAACCCATGTGCACATGAATACCAAGTTTCATAACCGTTAGTGCTTATTGGCCTAAATTTAAGTGCAATTTGTACAACGACTTCCCTTGCCTCTCAATTACAGCCGTTGTATTCGGAACAATGTCATTCCGTATCATTACCGACCCCTCGAAAACGACCTTGTCCTCAAGGTCAGAGATGCTTTTCATGTTGAATGTTCCACCGGGATTGAAGACGAGAACTTTGCTTTCACATCTTAACTTGTTCATTTCAGCAAACATGCTGGGTTCATCAGCCCATTCCAGCTCCAGTTTGTTCATTTCAACAAACACGTGTGCGACATTCACTTTCTGCTCAGTATGCCATAATGAATTCTGTATGGCACACAAAGCCTTGAAAAATGCAGCTCTTGACACTACAAGAGAAAGGGCTGTTTCCAACGGAGGAAGGCCGTTGGAAAGCCGTTGTTCGCCGTTGGAAATGTCGCTGGTATACACTTCAACGGCTTCCAACGGCCTCCAACGGCACCAACGGGGTTATACCAACGGCCTCCAACGGCAAGTTTGTCAACGTGGCAAATCCTGTTGACCAAAATGCCGTTGGAATGCCGTTGGAAGGCGTTGGAATTTGCCGTTAGTCACCGTTGGAAGTAAGTGACCATTTAGCCGTTGCTCGCCGTTGGAAATCTGGGTATATTTTTTTACATCCAACCAGCAGTGCTTGTTTCCAGCCACACACAACCACAATTATATCAAAACAGCTCCATTTCGAGCATATATATATAACAACTATACCAAAACATTTCAAAACATATAGATATAACCAAATCATGCATATTTTTCAACATCAACCAATATCCAAACATAACCAACATCAAAAAATCCACACCAACATCCACAACCAAACCATCAGAATGTATCAACTCCAAATATACACAGAAACCATCAGAATGTATCAAATTCTCACCAACTCCAAAATATACATGACAATAACAGAACATACCTAAATCACTCCGCACCAGAACCACCAGATGAAGGAGGCTGTCTATACTGTGCGATGAACTCCGCCATACGCCGGTTCATCTCCTCCGTCCTTGCTTCATGCTACAAATTGCGTTCCCGCATCTCGGCAAGCTCGGCTCGTAGCTGCGCAATCTCTTCCTTATCTTGAGCCTTTTGATATTCTATTTGCGCTGTCTGAGCTTGTAAACAAATTTAAATTATCAACTACACTAAAAAAATTAGTATTAAAATAATTGCAAATTAACTAATCTATATATATTCACTAACAAATTGGTAAAACAAACTACGGATATGGAAGCGTCTGCCGCGGGTATAAGGATAGTTTAAAATATGAATGGAATACACTAGTATAAGGATATTTACTAACTTAAAATTTAACTTAAAATTACCGATTGGCTTCCATATCCGTAGCGCCTGCCGTGGGTCACTGGATCCATGATAGACTCAAAAACGGCGTCCTCCTCATCGGGGGTTCAAGTGAGCTCGTCCCGTATCCTCAAGTAAAGCTGTCCGCGCTTCCTGGAACTTTTGCTATCATGCAAAATATAATTGAATTTAGTTAACGTTATTTCAATTAACTTGTAAGTTTTAGTTACTTATGTTATACTTACATAGGCAGCACGCGCTTTGTCATCGTGGTCCCAAGAGTAAGAAACTGCGCCGGAATCATCAACCTGAGTCAAGACATGTGTATGGGTAAACACATCCCAATAACTAACAGCCCCCCCCCCCGTTGTCTCTCCTGAAATATGCACATATAAATATACATTATTTATATTTTAACAAATTAAAACTTAAAATAATTAACTAATTATCTTATTTAATAATTATACCAAATCTTCCCGGTGATGCTGGAAAGACTTGGAACCACCGCGATGTGTAACGGGGTTCCTGCTCTTGTTTGCAGAATTCCTCTCGGACTGCCTCTGCAAATTTAAATTGAAAACAAAAATTGTTTTGACAGTTTTAATTATTTATATATTATTTGCCTCAAACAAATTAAATTAAATATATGATATATTTACCACAAAATCCTCGTTGCTCCACCAGGTGGCAAACTCATCAAAGACAAATTCACTCATCCAATGAGGCCTCTTTCCTGATGTTTTGATGTTGTTTATTGTTTCGCGATAGTTTTTAGCAATTTTGTTGCTCCAATGGCGCCGGACAACAGAAACATCAGCATCGGCCAAGTCCACTTCCCCCTGCACGTTTGAAAAAATATGAGTTATACAGTTGCTACAAATAGTGCAAACATGAATTGACATAATGTACATGACCACATAATGCAATAATTGATATACCACACATACTAAAAAGTCCTGCCAGATAGCCTCCCTCACCCCCTCTAGTATCGCAGTCCACCTCGGCCAACACGAGGTCATACGAGCCATATACGCCCGTCGAGAGATCGTGAGCACTATGTTGGAAGGCTCCAACGAAAACCCACCGCTGTGTAAAACAGGAAAAAAGCATTTAATATTCCGTTACTACTATATATATTTGATAAAAGATTGTATGGAATAAAATTTAATTTTGAAACTTTTATACTTACCTGCCATCGGATTTGGGTTTCAGCCATACCGTAGGCTGAACACCCGGTTGTGAAGGACCATCATCATCACCTCTCTGTGAGCTGGAAGATCCGGAGTGTGAACGTCTGCGTCCCGACATACCTATATGAAATCATATTATAAAGAAAAGCAAGAGTAACATTGATTAATTTAGTATGCAAATGGCGTAACATACATTATGGCGTAGCATAAAAGAGACTATGTGATACATATCATATAAAATTACTTTGGAAACGGAAAAATGAAAAAAAATTACCATCTCAAAATATTGATTAGTGATCAATCCTCATCGCTTTCGGATTTAGACTCTTCTTCGTTCTCTATATTTTGTTCCTCTGTACTCTCAAATGCTTCAATTAATGCATTTGATTCATCGTTTAGAGGTCCAAAATCTATTTGATCGTCGGTTACTATTATTCCTATATTTTCCTCGATATCTGCTTGGTAAGCTTGTTGTTCAGGAATATTCCGTCCATCAAATGTAAACCTTGGTTTGGTTTTAAAAACAGCCGACCAATCTATTTTATCTCTTCTTAAAAATGGGTAAGGAGCATAATAAACTTGAAGAGCTTGTTTGGCAAGTACAAAAGGATCGTACTTATAATAGCTCGAAGTATGTTTTATTTCTATAAGATTATATTTTGGATCCACGTTTATTCCAAAACCTGGAACGTTGCTGAACCAGTTGCATTTAAACAAAAAAACTTCTTCTACGGGTCGGGTGAAATATGTCAACTGCAAAATCTGGGTCAGCACGCCATAAAAGTCATTTATGTGATCATTTGGATCATCACTACCTTTGACAAATACACCAGTATTGTTAGTTGATTTTTTGGCTCTGTAATCTTTGGTATTAAATTTATATCCATTGACAAAGAATATTGGATATGTCTTGACTATCCTTTTTGATCCCATAGCTAAATGTTTCAATCCTTCATCTACAACACAATTTGTTGTATCAAAAACGTAGTTAGAAAACCAAGCAGCAAATTCTTTACCGATATCGTCGTTTGGATGTTGTGATTCGTAAATACTGCAATTATAGAACAAATGTTGCATTATGATTAAAATACATGTGTGCATATTTGTATATACATATGTGTAGATGATATGCATGTGTAGACGTATGTGTATATATATTACCTAATAAATGGTGCAACTTCGGCACAGTTGAGAAGAATGTACGTGTGTGCTACTTGATAATCTCTATCATCCAACCATACTTCCACACATTTACCAGCAGGCCGACCGGTTTTTTTAAAAATAGATAAAGTCGCTTGACAATCATCTTCATCAATGCCTTCATCATTACGCGTAGCACTTTCAAATGATATGTTCACATGGTCGCTGAAATAGTGAGAGAAAAAAAAACGAAGCTTCTTCTTCGATGTACGATTTGCAAATCGAACCTTCAACTCGAGCTTTCTGTCTCACTTTTTTCTTTAGATGATTTAAATACCTAGCAAAAATTATTTTAAATTAATTTTTTATACATTTAATTAAACCAATATGTAATAAACTAAATATTAATATATCTTTCAAATGGATACATCCATCCATATTACACAGGCCCTCGAAGATGTGCTTCAAATGGAAGATGAATAGGTAAATGCTCCATAACGTTGAAAAAACCTGGAGGAAATATTTTTTCCAGTTTGCAAAGTAATATCGGGATTTCTTCCTCAAGTTTACGTGGACGATCAACTTTTAATGTAGTTGAACAAATCTCTTTATAAAACAGACTAAGTTCTGTTACAACAGTCCAAACTTTTACGGGCAATAGTTCTTTAAAAGCTACGGGTAACAAATTTTCCATCATAACATGACAATCATGACTTTTCATCCCGCTAAGTTTATTGTTCTTATAGTCAACACATCTACGAAGATTAGAAGATATGCCATCTGGGAATCTTAATCCTTCCATCCATTTTAAAAGTAATTTAACTTGATTATTGTCTAGCTCATAGCAAGCTTTTGGCTTTTTTGTGTCATTTGGTTTTATATGAAGCTCAGGACGATTACATATTACTTCGATATCACATCTTGATTTCAAATCATCTTTCGTCTTCCCTTTAACATTCAAAATTGTATTAAACAGATTATCAAACACGTTTTTCTCATTATGCATCACGTCAATATTATGACGAATCAAGAGATTTTCCCAATAAGGCAATTCCCAAAATATGCTATGTTTGCACCAGTTATGAATCGATGATTTACCTTGAATTTCAATTTGTTCTCCGGTTTCATGTATCTTTGGATAATCCTTTACAAGTTCATAAATTTCTTCGCTTGACCAAACCGTAGGTGGTCTCAAAGTTTCATGTCTATTAGCTGTAAAGTTTTTTTTATCTCTTTGAAAAGGATGATTAATATGAAGAAAACATCGATGACAGTCAAACCACGAAACTTTCTTTCCATGAGGTAAATAAATTGCTCGTGTTTCTTCCATGCAATAAGGACAAGCTAGACGACCGGCCGTACTCCAACCTGAAAGCATTACATATGCAGGAAAATCGCTGATTGTCCACAATAAAGAAGCATACATCCGAAAGTTCTTTTTTTTGGAAAATATCATATGTCTCTACTCCCTCGTACCACAATTTTTTTAATTCATCAATCAATGGTTGTAAATAAACATCGATTCCTTGTGTCGGATCATCGGGACCAGGTACGACAACTGTAAGAAACATATATGGAGTTTTCATACACATCCAAGGAGGTAAATTATAAGGTGTGACAATTATAGGCCATGACTAATATTTCGAACCAAATTGAGAGAATGGGGAAAATCCATCTGTACATAAACCAAGTCTAACATTACGAATTTCGGATGCAAAATCAGGATATTTCTGGTCAAAATGCTTCCATGCTTCCCCATCAGCTGGATGTGTTAATGTACCTTCTTCCTGTGTTCTCACACCGTGCCATCTCATATGTTGCGCAGTTACAGAAGATGCATATAACCTTTGAAGTCTAGGAGTAATTGGTAAATAATGCATACGCTTATACGGGACTTTCTTTCCCTTTTTCTTTCTTGGTTTGTATCTTTCCTGATTACATATTTTACAATTTCTAAGGTTGATATCTTCTTTCCAAAACAACATGCAACCCTTTAGACATGTATCTATTTTTTGATACGGTAAATCGAAAGCCGACATCAGTTTTTTTACTTCGTAATGATTTTCGCACATTAGATTATTAGGAGGCATATGTCGTTTTGCAGCTTGTACAACGGCCGTAAATCCAGATTCTGTGAGGTTGTATTTGGATTTCATCGCAATGTATTCAGCAGTTACTGATAATTGGGTTCCGCTTGTGCAGCCTTCCCAAAGGGGTTTTTTCGCGGCATCTAACAAATCATATTTTTTTTGCCCCAATATTTGGTTCTTCTTCAACATTACCATCGTCATCAGTTAATTGCGGAACAGGAAACATTGAACGTGCAGCATCTTCAACCATATGTTCTACAAGATTTGTCGTACCAATTTCATTACTCACCACCTCCTCATCTTGTACGGGATTAGATGCTAACTGTTCCCCATGACGATCCCAAATTAAATAGTTCGACATGAAACCGTACTGACGCAAATGAACTCTAACCATTTGAGGTATCAAATGCTTTAACAGTTTGCATTTACTACATGGACAACGAATTTCTTTGTAGTTTCCGTTATTACGTAAAGCGAAATCCATAAATACGCTAACACCATTATTAAAATGTTCGCTTGTTGAGCCTTCAGTATTGACCCTTTGTTTTTTTTACATCCAGCTCCGATCAGTAAAATAATTGTCCATTTACCTACGTATATAATTAAAAAGTACGATATAAATTTGCATTGACATTTTTTATTAAAACAATTTTATAAACATTCTTCTTGTTTGTGTTATATCTGTTAAAATAATACTTAAAGCTTATTTTGAAATGAACATTATATTCTATTTAAACAATTTTATTAGCGAATTTGATATTAAATGATCATTGACACTTTGTTGATGGGTCATCCTACCTCCCATTACAAATACAATAACGTAATTAAATCGCATAAATCATTTCAATTTAAACGATTCAACAAAATTTCGACAGCACTTCGCTTTAGTTCCGTGAACAGTACCCAATTGCGTGTACACAGGGAACATAAAGAGAAGCGCTGCCGAAATTTTGCGAACCGTTTAAACTGAAATGATTTACGAGATTTAATTACGTTATTGTTTTTGTAACTTGTCCAATACATGGACAAATCCAACAAATACTGTACACGATGAATATAGATGTCCGTTCTGTTAAAAAAACGAATATCCACACAACAATCGTATACGATACTTATCAGACGGGGCCAAAAACAATCTAAGGGTTTAAATTTAAAAATTAGCGATACAAAAGTTTAAATTTTATTTTCATAAAATTTAAACTTTTATATATCAATAAACAATATGTTGAATCAACGCATATATAATGATTTTTTCCTAAAACAAAAAAATCCAGTGTGCGCGCGCAAAGTATAAAATAAACAAACAATGTTATACATATAATCGCATCACAAATCACATCCAGTCATGCACAAAATGTATCACGTATATATCGTATCATAACATGTCAAAAGTGAACAATTTATAGGTCAATATCATCACTTTCTATGTACGATTTTACGCAAATCAATCACTAATATAATAACAAGTAAGGTTCATGCTTAGGTTAGTAACAATTATTAAGTTTGACACTAATTTAATAATAATCCTAATTTAACAAATCATAGTTAAACATGCAATAATTAGTTTAATAACAATAATTAAGGTCAAATACACTACACAAACAATAGCACAATACATACACAAAAATTATCAATTTAACCTAAAATTAAAAATTTATCAAAATTAGGGTTTTAGCAAATAATACCTGATTTTGGAGGTTATGGAGCTTGCAAGCGAAGATGAGGATGCTAGAACGTGTAGAAGGGGATAAAATGGGGTTGGAAATTTTGTAGGGGGGAAAAATTGGGAAATTTGATAATTTTTTCGTGTAAAAACTCAATGGGGAAGAAGAAGGTTTGGCTGCAGGTTAGTCGCGGATTTCCAACGGCGAGCAACGGTCGCCAACGGTAATATTCCAACAGCATGTGTTTTTTGTTATAAAAAATTCCGGGAAACAGCTTGTCGTTGGAAGCCGTTGGTCAATGGCCGTTGGAGGCCGTTCCCCCCCCCCCCCCCCCCCGTTGCTATATACAGTAATTCTTGTAGTGTGAGTAGTACACATCAGATTGGTAATGAACACTCTCTTCCATAGGTATATCCATATTAAATAATTCATATAATTCTAAAGCCTTAGCTTCTGTATACTGGAATGTTGCACCATTGGCTAAAGTGTTGATTGTGTGTCGAGAAGGAGGATCCAACTGTGATGGAGGGGACGAAGTGTTGATGGTGGAGTTAGGTGATAATATGGTGATAGAAGCTGCTTTCATGGGTGAAGGTGAAGAAACCGTAGAGGCTGCAATATGAGGGGAGGTCAAAATAGTCGGAGCAACTGAGATTTTTGCAGTAGTAGTGATGGTATCAGAAGCTTTTGAAGGATGTGATCCAGGTTGTGTTGATGTTGGGGTAGAAGAGAGTTTGGAAGATGTTATGGCATAGATAGAAGTTGAATTTTCTGGAAAGGCGGGTGCATTAGCAGCACCAGAGGTCAGAGGAGGAGCTGATGTTAACGATCCTATAGCAGCTGCATATAACTGTGTTGGAGGAGTGCCAGGAGCAGTAGTGGCAGAGGTCAGAGGAGCAACCGCGGTAGTGGTCAGACTTGAAGAATTCCTTGCTTTCATTCTATCTTGCATTCTCTCTATAATAACCATCATCTCATGAAGTTTATTTCGTATGAAATCCAGATCTAAAGCAATTGCATTCTCCAGCAATAAATTTTCAGTTTTATCCTCATAATCAATTTTTTTATAAAACTGAATATCAAGTTGACAACATCTATCATATATGTATCTCCCTTGTAATTGTTTCTTTGACCAAACAGCATTTTGACATGAATCAAATCGAATAATTGCGTGCAGCAGTTCACTTAATTGTAATATATCAATCTTCTCGACATATCCATACGGATCAAACACTCGATGAAGTACCTGCTCATTGATCGGATAAATAGTATTATGGACTGAAACCAATAGATCTTGAGTGATTTCATGGGTAGCAGACATACTGAATTCGAAATCAGATCTAAACTAAATGCCATTTCTTTCTTTTTTCTTTTTTAAGAAATAAAAGAAGAGGTGTATAATTGAGAACTAAGAAAAGAACAGATCTGAATGAAGAATAGAATTAAGATAAAGGAGGTGAGAACATCGGTGAAAGCACCCATTGGTACGGTACTAACAAGTTTTATAGGAATTTAGAAAGAAAGAAGTAGAAGAGGAATCAGGAAGAGAGCAAAAGGGAAGAATGACGAAGAACAGTACAATATTTCATTAATTCATTGCTTGCCTTCTTTCATATTCCACTTCACTATATAAAGCAAATTCCCAACAGACTGTACAGCTAGCACCATATTAGCCATACAACGATAACAACTTGTAACAAAGTAGCATTTCAAAATAAGAAAATAAAGTAGAAAAAGGTACACTTGCATAACTAATTTGCAACAACCCATGTGCACATGAATACCAAGTTTCATAACCGTTACTGCTTGTTGGCCTAAATTTAAGTGCAATGCGTACAACGACTTCCCTTGCCTCTCAATTACAGTCGTTGTATTCGGATCAGTGTCATTCCGTATCATCCCCCTACCTTATTCCCTAGTTTACATTGAAATACCCTACATTACTACCATTAATCCCTAGTGTATAGGACATAGTGGTGATACATGCATGAGTAGATCCAACTTACAAAATGACAAGAGAAGCCCGTCCTTGCTATAACTGCAACAATTGTCTTCCATTGAATGGTGTCATAAGTTCTCTTGATATCCAGCGTCATCATTATCCTTGGAGAAATGTAGCTTCTGTTGTAGCCATTCAATAATTCATGCGTAAGGAGGACATTGTCTAATATGCTTCCGTTGGAAAGGAAGGTAGCTTGGTTTTCAGATATAATATTAGAAAGCACAATCTTAAGCCTAGCAGCTATTACTTTGGAAATACACTTATATATTATAGTACAAGAGACAATCGGTTTGAAGGCTAGAACAGAAGAAGCTTGATTGGTTTTAGGGATTAATGCAAGTTTGGTTGAATTGAAAGCTCTAAGTATTTTGCTGTTGTTGAAAAAGTTATGCACTCACTGCCTTTAACAAGTCAGGAGCAGTAATTAACCAACAATGAGTATAAAATAGAGCATTGAATCCATCTGGTCCCCCACAAGAAGATTTATTCATGCCAAAATAGCAGTTTTTATCTCATCATTTATAAATTTGACTGAAAGGACATTGATATCATAAGAATCTATACAGGGAAGCGGGATAGAGAAAATATCTTCAACAATAGGAATATGTGTTTCAGTAGCTCCTAGCAGTCTGGTATAGTAATCTTAGAAGGCTTTGTTAACTGTGCTAGGGGTATCATGCTCCATGCCTGCTTCATCGGTGATATGAAAAATATTACCTTTAGCTTGCTTTACCTTGAGAGAATTATGATAGGACTTTGTATTTCTATCTCTATTGATATCCCACTCCTTAACTTCTGCTTCCTCATTTGCATTTTAGTAGTTAAAGCATCAGAATATTTCATGGAAAGCTCATGCTCTAGATCAGAAATAAAAATACTACCTGCTGCTCTGACATGCTAATCTGCACATTTTCCAGCTGGATTTTCAGACTTTTAGATAGCTCCTCCCCATCTCCATATTTTTCCTTGGACCATGCTCTGAGGGCTTCTCTAGTAGCTCTAAGCTTTTGCTGAAAAATGAAAATTTTGTTACCATAATAGACTGTAGACCAAATAGAAGTATTTATAGATAAAAAGTTTGGGTCCTCAACCCAAGCATCAATAACTTGATTTTTTTTCTTTTCAATTGCACAGTTCCCACAGGAGATAAGGTTAGAGGAGTGGTCAGAAAGGAGGGGTGGAAGGATATGAGAAATAAGGTTAGGACATTGAAAATAGAGCAATGGAGTTGTAGAAAGATAGATCAATGCGGCTAAAGGTTCTGATTCTCGATTTGCTTTTGTTGTTCTAAGTGTATTTAAGGTTAGAAACATTAGTTTCATGAAGGTTAGAAAGGAAGATGGCTTCATTAAGAGGGGCAGTGTCTTGACGCCTTGGGGGATTGCCACCAGTTCTATCAGATGCTCTAAGCATACAATTGAAGTCCCCCAAAACAAACCATGGATGTGTCTTTTGCCTGAGAAAGGGAATGTATTAAAGCATCTGCTGTCTGGGAATGATATGATTATCAGCATAAACAAAAGTTATATAGAAAGAGGAGGAGGAGAAGGAAGGAGGGTGGAGGACATGAAAATGAATAAACTGTTTGTGGGAAATAACAGGATTGAGAGTATATACATAGCAAACAGACATGACCATGATTCTACCATAACATGCTTGATCAAGGTTATGGTGAAGAACCCATGAATGGTTATTTGTCATTGCATATTTGGTTATTAGTTTCAAGTTTAGTTTGGTCTCCAGCAATGCTAAGATGCTAAGATTATTTTCGTGGATTAGTTATTTTGCTTGAATCAGCTTAATCTCCTTGTGTGCTCCTCTAATGTTCCAAAAGCAAAATTTTGTGTACATAATTTAAACTAATTAAGGGTGGTACTCTTGTATCTCTTAGATCTTCTGGCAGAAGAAGGGTTAGCTACATTGATTTCAGGCATTGTTTCATTAAAGGCAATTGATTTACCTTTATCATGACCAATAATGTAGTTTTTATTTTTTCCTTTATTGCTGCTTGATTCTTGTTCAAGTTACTTGCATGATATGAGGCCTA
Organism: Allium fistulosum; assembly: GCA_030737815.1. Classification (NCBI taxonomy): domain Eukaryota; kingdom Viridiplantae; phylum Streptophyta; class Magnoliopsida; order Asparagales; family Amaryllidaceae; genus Allium; species Allium fistulosum. The sequence continues at coordinate 512,033,330 of CM060903.1, read as the reverse complement.
GGTAGCCTGGTTACTTAAAGATTTATTCATTTCATTTGAACAAGTATGAGTAGAGAAATAGAATGTATGCGGCTCACGATATACTTTATCTCAGCACTTAGCATAGTCAAGACAAATACGGGATGCAGCTTCTACTCGGAAAACCCAAAGCCCACTTATATTTTGAATTGTATTTAAGAACAGAAAACTGTAAAGTCTGAATTATTCGATCATTCTCTTTTGCAATAAAGAATTCTATCTGCATTTTTTTAACTTCTTCTTCAAGATCTTAACTATTCAATCTATCTCAAATTCTAACTTGGTATCAGAGCCATTACAAGGCAAAACTGCATCAAAAACTCTTACAAAAGAAGAAGATATTAACCTCCATCAGAGAAATCTCATCATTTGGAGATTAATTACCCATCAGAAACATTATCATCAGTTGGGTTCACAAGACTTATCTCCAAAGACTAGTGCCTCGCCTAGAAAGCTCTAGCTGCACTCAGTCTTTCTCATTGATCAAGTCAGAATTGAAGAACAGTCAAAAAAATCAGTCAAGATCTCAAGAAAATGATCAAAACAGAAAGAAGGCAAGTGCCAAACCACTGGCTTATCAGATTAAAGAAAATCATCATCTAAACCCAGTTGCAACATACCTGGATTCTGCAGAAACGAATTCTTGATCACTATACCTGATTTCAAACTGTTAAAGCATTTCTTGATTCAAGAAGTTTCCTCATGGCTGATGATAACTCAGAAACTTCTAACAATGCATCTAATCCACCACTGCAAGTCACTATTGCAGCAGAGAATCTCTTGAAAGCCACAATTAGTCCTCAGATTCAACTCATCACTGCACAACTTGAAGAAGATAATTATCTTCTTTGGAAAATTCAAGTTGAGACTGCTGCAAGAGGGTATGGCCTGGAAGGATTTATTCTTGGCACCACTGCTGTTCCTCCTAAGTTCATCACTGATTCAGAAAACAAGACAATAAGCAATGGTGAATATGTAAAGTATCAAAGGCAAGATAGTCTTATAAGTTCTTGGTTACTTTCATCAATAAATGTTAAACTACTGCCCCAAGTAATTGGATGTAGAACTGCCAATGAAATCTAGTTGACAGTGGAAAGAATTTTCAACCACAATCTGTAGCTAGAGTAATGCATTACAAAAGGCAATTACAGAATGTCAGAAAAGAGAATCAAACAATGAGAGACTACTTGGGAAAGGTTGTAACGACCTGTATTTTTACGGATCGAAAAATCAAAGAAATTTCGTCGAAAAGTTTTCACGTTGATTGGCGAAATTGCTAAGTCCTAAGTCGTTCAAGACTTAGTATAGGTTGTAAGTCGTATACGACTTAGGGAATAGGAGCGACCCAGGGTTATGGCGAGTTAAGGGTTTGGAGATAGGTCGTTTGAACGACTTAGGAGATAGGCAGATTAGCGACCTAAGGAAGTTAGGTCATTAGACGACTTATGGTAAGGCAGCGACCTACGAGAGTTAACGACCTAGCAGTTAGGTTGTATAGTGATTTTAGGTCGTGTGTTAGTATTAGAGCGACCTATGGAATGTTGCGACCTATAGAATGTTGCGACCTATAGGAGTTAGCGACCTATAGGAGTTAGTGAGCTGTGTAGCTAGGTCGCTAGGCTAGTAGTTAGTTAGGTCGTATCCTGGCTAAGTGATAGGTCGCGTGTGTGTGTTAGGTCGTAGGTTCGTTAGGTCGCATCCCAGTTGTTCGCGACTTATGTTTGGTCACGTGGTAGCTAAAGGAGTTAGGTCGTTAGACGACCTAAGGAATTAGGTCGTAACCCAACTGAGTTGTAGCAGTTAGGTCGTAAACGACCTAAGTTAGGTCATGGACTTCTATAGTTGTTAGGTCGCGAAGAAGCGGTCTGTGGTAGGTCGCTGGGTGCTTGGATGCGCAGAAGTGTTGGGTCGTAGGACGAAGGAGCGCACATCTGTTAGGTCGTAGGCTTGGTCTGTTAGGTCGGAGTTGTTGGCTAAGGCTTAGGTCGGTGGGAGTCTTAGGTCGTAGGTCGGAGACGACCTAATTCCGAGTTACGACTTAAGGGATTTTCGCCTATAAATAGAAGGGGGTTGGCTTCATTTTTGGGATCCGGATTTCGAAGCGACGAAGTGCTGCCATTTTGAGAGCTCGACTTCTACACTTCTTCACTTCTTTTCTCTACTCTAATCTAGTGATTCCATCCATCCAAGTTGAAGATCAAATTGAAGATTCAAGGGCTTGGATTGAAGATCTTCACCCTTTGAAGTGAGATTTCTTCGTTTGAAGCGGATTCGTGATAGATCAAGATTTATCCTTCGCTGTCCAGATCTGAAGCGTGTTGATTTGAGGTTGTTTTGGTGATTTGGTGAGTGGTGATTATCTCTCACACGGATCCAAAGGAGTATATCGGATTGTTGGCTCGATTTGGTGTTAAAATAGTGATTTCCATACATTTTCTTTATCCTAAGTGTAGATCCATATAGATCCATTGTTCATGATGATTTGACAACCATTTTATTACATGTTAACCTATGCAAGTTCATTCATCAAGATTATAGAGACATTGTTCATGTTTTCATGCTTATTAGACTTTCGACTCTTTAATTACGAAATTGCCATTATTGTGATAATTGTCTACTTAGATCATATTTGAATGCATGATTGCTTGGATTAATGTTTGATTTGGTTGATTGCTATGAATTAGATGATTGATGATTTGATTTAGATCGAGGATGATTCAAAAGCTAAGGGAAAGGCTCTTGAATGGGAAAAGCTGCTTGTGGCATTTGTAGCGGATGATGAAGCTCTTATGCATAGATTTGATGATGATGTTGAGATGAAGCTTTGCGAGGATGTGATGAAGCAAAGCATGATATGAGATAGTCTTGGTCTAATCCAGACGGGATCATTCCAAGCAGGTGGATGACTCGGTGATATGGTTCGAGTTTGAGGATAATGGATGCTCGAGAGGCGCTTGAGCTAGTATGGAAATAGTCGTCGAGGAGGATGACTAGAAGGCTGAGATCTCATCGTTGTTGAAGGTTCTAGCATGCTCAAAGCAAGAGTACGTTGGGCAGATTCGATAGTCCCTGAAGGCTACAGTTTGGTAGTCAAGTACTCTGGGCAGATTCGATAGTCCTAGGCACGGGTCACGATGACGTGCGGGAGTTATGTCTAGAACCGGGGTTTCCATTAGCCCTTGACGGACGGCTGAAAGAATGTGCCGGTCATTCAATTAACGGTGATATCGAAGCAATGATAACAGTGATAGCCAGAGTCATGGATGTTTGGTTGTATCGTCATTCGGTCTCAAGAGCAGTGTTTTCTGGGTGCTTATCTGATCTTGGTTTAGGCCTTGGGGGTTTGTGCTTGGAAAACATCGCCCTTGACTCGAGTGATAATTTCTTTACTTTACATTGTATGCTCTGCTATGTTTGCTTCTGCTTAGTGTGTGTCTGGGGGCTATCACTGTAGAAAGAGGTTGTAGTGGGAGGGTTGTATTCCTATTCCTTTTCCTTTATGCTCTTTTGGTATGTTGTTAGTTAATTTACTGCTCACTAAGACTGTTGTCTGACTCAAGGCTTTATGTTTTAACTCTTATTGCCTTGGGCTGTTCGTCCATTTTGGGACGGGCAGACTAGGTAGCAGGTGACAGGTGTTGTTCTCTTCTCACGATGCTGATACCGAAGACGAGCTGGAGGGTTGCATATTATCTTCTTATTATATGTACTGGATGTTCCGCTGCTTTGTATTCTCTGAGTGATATGTAGTGAGGCTTGTTGTATTGACTATTCAGATGTTTGTATTCAACTCCTATGGAGTTTTATTGATGAGATTCTATTCTGTGAAGCTTCACTATATATATGTTCTATTGTATTTTGTCCATGCGCTGTGAGTAATACGATAGATTCTGTTGTTTTAATTTACCTTGACAATCGTCCATGGCTGTCTGGCACACTTTACAGCGCACTATCTCTAGATTCGGTGCAGGGGTCATGGGTGGTCGTCACATTTGGTATCAGAGCATTGGTTAATCGATTTTACCCAACGCTCGCTGACGTAACTACGTATGAGAGACGTAATTGTAATTTTAATGGATGATTACTATATATAATATAGTAGTTTAGTTGAGTTTGAGTCCTTTATGCAGTTGTTTCTCTAAGATGTTCTGATCATTCCTTTTTATAGATATTGAGAATGAGTCGAAGAGGGAGACCAGCTGCTAGGGAAGGCCGTGCTACTGAAGGGGCTGCTGATTATGCAGCTATGTTCGAAGCTATGATGACTTCGATCATGAGAAGGATACCAGTTCCGGGGGCAGTAGTAGATGTTGGGGTTCAAGTCCAAACTCCAAAGCCGGTGGATTTTGCTAAGCTGTGTAAGGACTACACTGCTCTTGGAGGAAAGGTTTTCTTGGGAACAGAATCAACCATTGAAGTCCAGAGGTGGATAGATGCTTGTAGAAGGATCTTTGGTGATTTGGGAATCGATGATGCAACTAAGAGGAAGTTGGCATCAAGACAGCTTCAAGGGAGAGCCTCTGATTGGTGGAACTCTATTACCATCAATACTCCGGAGGAAGAGATTACTTAGGAGCAATTCCAAGTCAGATTTGAGGCTAAGTTCATTTCTACAGCTCAGAAGTCTGTTCTGTTCAAGAAGTTTGTGGAGCTCAAGCAAGGTGGAAGACCAGTTCTTGAGTATGTTTCTGAGTTCGAAGCTTTGTCCAAGTATGCCCGGTCGTATATCGAATCTGCATATCAGAAGAATGAGAAGTTTGTGACAGGCTTGGACAGTTATCTTGGGAGGCAGTTGGTGGATCATTTGGACGATTCATTTGAGAAGCTTGTGGAGAAAGCTCTCAGGCATGAGAGTCTGTTTCCTAAGGAAGGATCGGTTGTTGCTGTGACCAGGGAAGAGTCTAAACTCCAGCAGGGTGGAAACAAGAAGAGGAAGCAGCAGCAGCAGCAGAAGGGTAAGGATGGCCAGAAGAAGCCGAAAGGCGAGGTGACTTGCTACAATTGTCAGCAGAAGGGCCATTTCTCGAAGGATTGTAAGAATCCGAAAGTACCGATGAAGTGTCACAACTGTGACAAGCCAGGGCATTTCAGGAAGAATTGTCCAGAACCGTGGAAGGACAAGCAGATTGTGCAAGCTTATGCTTTGGGAGCTGTTCCGTCGTCTTCAAAAGCTCCTACCACTGAAGAGAAAGGAAAGAGTGTGGTGGTTCAAGGTACTCTTTTCTTATGTGGTGTTCCAGTTAGAGTTCTGTTTGATACTGGAGCGTCGCATTCGTTTGTTTGTTGTGAACTCGTAGACCGGTTAGGTTTGGAATCGGATATTATTGATAGGCCATTGGTTGTGACTAATCCAGTTGGGGGTTCGTCTTGTTTGTGTATGCTATGCCGTGGTCTGATTGTATCGAGTCATGGTTGCTCTTTTGTTTGTGATTGCTTTGTTCTGAACTTTGCGGGGTTCGGAATTATTTTGGGTATGGACTATCATTAGTGCCAATCGCGAATGGATTCGAGGATGTCTTTGACGAAGTCAAAGGGTTGCCGCCGCATAGAGAGATCGAGTTTCGTATAGATCTAGTAGAAGGAGCCAGACCTGTTGTGATGCCTCTTAGGCGGATGGCACCTCGGGAACAGCAGGAGTTGAGGGTGCAAGTTGATGATCTTTTGCAGAAAGGATTCATTCGGCGTAGTGTGTCCGAGTGGGGTGCACCAGTTGTGTTTGCAACCAAGGCAGATGGGTCGTTGAGATTGTGCATCGATTATCGTAAGCTGAATAAGGTGACTAAGAAGAACAAGTATCCATTGCCGAGAATAGATGACTTGTTTGATCAGCTTCACGAAGCTAAGGTGTTTTCTCAGATGGATTTGGCAACGGGATTTCACCAGTTGAGAGTGGCTAAGGATAGTGTGCCGAAGACAGCTTTTAGGACACCATCCGGTTTCTTTGAGTGGCTGGTAATGCCGTTTGGATTGACTAACGCACCAGCTTATTTTGTGGATCTTATGAATAGAGTGTTCAGAGATCAGTTGAACAAGTTCGTACTTGTGTTCGTGGATGATATTCTGATTTATTCCAGAACGGAAGAAGAGCACAAGAAGCACTTGCGTATTGTTTTGGAAATCTTACGAAAACATCAGCTGAAGGCTAAGTTTTCGAAGTGTCACTTCTGGAAGAGTGAAGTGAGGTTCTTAGGCCATGTGATTTCTGGAAATGGAATAGCGGTTGATCCCGCGAAGGTGGCAGCAATCCAGGATTGGGTTAGACCTAAGAATGCAACGGATGTGAGAAGTTTTCTTGGATTGGCAGGATATTATCGACGGTTTATTAAAGACTTCTCCAAGATAGCTGCACCGTTAACAGGATTGATGAAGAACCAAGTGTTCAGATGGGAAGCTAAGTGTGAGCAAGCTTTCGGAATCCTGAAAGAGAGATTGACGAGTGCTCCTGTTTTGACTATTCCAAGTGGGAATGATGAGATGGTGGTTTACACCGACGCATGTGGTACTGGACTTGGAGCAGTGCTGATGCAGAGGGATAAAGTTGTTGCGTATGCTAGTCGACAACTGAAGCCACATGAAAGGAATTACCCGACTCATGATTTGGAGTTAGCGGCGATTGTTTTTGCTCTGAAGATGTGGAGACATTATCTACTGGGAGTTCGATTTGAGTTGTTTACAGATCATAAGTCGTTGAAGTATCTTTTCTCCCAAAAGGATTTGAATCTTAGGCAGCAACGTTGGCTAGAGTTTTTGGCATCATATGATTTTGGTATAGCTTATACTCCGGGAAAAGGTAACGCAGTGGCAGATGCGTTAAGTAGAAGACATGCGGGATTGGGAGCCATGTTTTCAGAATGGAAGAATCTCGAGTATTTAGCTGGATTTGACTTCAGGCCTAGATGCGAATTGGAACCTGAGATGTTGGCAAACTTATCGATAAGACCTTCTCAAGTGGAAAGGATTGGCGAGAGCCAAAAGCGAGACGATAAGCTTGTCAAGATTATCCGTGATTTGGAATCTGGATTAAATCCAGAAAAGGATAAAGGATTCGAGGTCGATCGAGAGGGTTGGCTTTGGAAGCAAGGACGACTAGTTGTTCCCGATATAGATGAATTGAGGAGTGAAGTTCTGAAGGAAAGTCATCACTCGAAGTTGACAATTCATCCAGGCGGAAATAAGATGTATCGGGATATGAAGAGAACCTACTACTGGGAAGGTATGAAGAAGGATGTTGGAAATTTTATTTCCAAGTGTATGAACTGCCAGTTGGTAAAAGCCGAACAGAAGAAGCCAAGTGGATTGCTTCAGCCATTAGAAGTTCCTACATGGAAGTGGGAGCAAGTGTCGATGGATTTTATTGATGGACTACCTAGGACAAGAACGGGAAATGAAGGGATTTGGGTCATTGTAGATCGTCTGACCAAGAGTGCAAGATTCATTCCTGTTCGATCGACTAGGACTGCATCAAAGTTGGCTGAGTTGTATGTTAAGTGAATAGTTCGATTCCATGGTATTCCGAAGAGTATAGTGAGCGATCGAGACCCATTGTTCACTAGTGGATTTTGGAAGAGCTTCTAGGAAGTTTTGGGAACCGAGTTGTGTTTGAGTACAGCTTATCACCCTCAAACAGATGGTCAGACCGAGAGAGTCAACCGAGTTTTGGAAGATCTTCTTAGAGCTTGTGTTTTGGATTTCGGAGGATCATGGGAAGATCACCTTCATTTGGTGGAGTTTGCATACAACAACAGTTACCAGTCAAGCATTGGTATGGCACCGTATGAGGCATTGTATGGGAGACCGTGTAACTCACCGACTTGTTGGTTAGAAACTGGAGAAAAGTTGACACTTGGGCCAGAGATGATTCGATAGACTTCGGATTGCATAGAGATCATTTGGCAACGAATGAAGGCAGCCCAAGACCGTCAGAAGAGTTATGCCGATAAGCGTCGAAAGGATTTGGAATTCGACGTAGGAGATATGGTTTTTGTGAAGATTTCTCCACTGAAGAATGTTATTCGAATCGGGAAGAAAGGGAAATTGACTCCGAGATTTGTTGGACCATTCCCGATCATCGAGCGAATTGGAAAGCCCGCCTATAGATTGGAGTTACCTGAGAAGATGTCGAGTGTGCACAATGTTTTTCATGTATCATATCTACGGAAGTATGTGCACGACTCGAATATGGTGGTTTCTGCTGATAGCTGTGAAGACTTCGAAGTTGATCCAGTCGATAGAAGACCTCGTAAGCCGCTTCGTGTTGTTGAAACCGACACGAAACAGCTTAGGAGGAAGGTAGTTAAGTTGCTCAAGATACAATGGAGTGATGATGATAACGACTGTACGTGGGAGGTGGAAGAGAGGATGAAGGCAGCTCATCCTGAACTCTTCAAGGTAAGGCCCTAAGGTGTCATGTCATCTAACGAGATTGTAACTTGTTCTAATGTTAGAATTTTGTACGCTAAGCTAGAATTGGATGCCTGGTTTGATGATTGCTATGGATGATAGGCGTGTAGAATAGTTTTGATTGCTTTGTTGTTTGGAATTTCGGGGGCGAAATTCCTAAGGGGGAGAGAATGTAACGACCCGTATTTTTACGGATCGAAAAATCGAAGAAAATTTCGTCGAAAAGTTTTCACGTTGATTGGCGAAATTGCTAAGTCCTAAGTTGTTCAAGACTTAGTATAGGTCGTAAGTCGTATACGACTTAGGGAATAGGAGAGACCCAGGGTTATGGCGAGTTAAGGGTTTGGAGATAGGTCGTTTGAATGACTTAGGAGATAGGCAGATTAGCGACCTAAGGAAGTTAGGTCATTAGACGACTTATGGTAAGGCAGCGACCTACGAGAGTTAACGACCTAGCAGTTAGGTTGTATAGTGATTTTAAGTCGTGTGTTAGTATTAGAGCGACCTATGGAATGTTGCGACCTATAGAATGTTGCGACCTATAGGAGTTAGCGACCTATAGGAGTTAGTGAGCTGTGTAGCTAGGTCGCTAGGCTAGTAGTCAGTTAGGTCGTATCCTGGCTAAGTGATAGGTCGCGTGTGTGTGTTAGGTCGTAGGTTCGTTAGGTCGCATCCCAGTTGTTCGCGACTTATGTTTGGTCGCGTGGTAGCTAAAGGAGTTAGGTCGTTAGACGACCTAAGGAATTAGGTCGTAACCCAACTGAGTTGTAGCAGTTAGGTCGTAAACGACCTAAGTTAGGTCGTGGACTTCTATAGTTGTTAGGTCGCGAAGAAGCGGTCTGTGGTAGGTCGCTGGGTGCTTGGATGCGCAGAAGTGTTAGGTCGTAGGACGAAGGAGCGCACATCTGTTAGGTCGTAGGCTTGGTCTGTTAGGTCGGAGTTGTTGGCTAAGGCTTAGGTCGGTGGGAGTCTTAGGTCGTAGGTCGGAGACGACCTAATTCCGAATTACGACTTAAGGGATTTTCGCCTATAAATAGAAGAGGGTTGGCTTCATTTTTGGGATCCGGATTTCGAAGCGACGAAGTGCTGCCATTTTGAGAGCTCGACTTCTACACTTCTTCACTTCTTTTCTCTACTCTAATCTAGTGATTCCATCCATCCAAGTTGAAGATCAAATTGAAGATTCAAGGGCTTGGATTGAAGATCTTCGCCCTTTGAAGTGAGATTTCTTCGTTTGAAGCGGATTCGTGATAGATCAAGATTTATCCTTCACTGTCCAGATCTGAAGCGTGTTGATTTGAGGTTGTTTTGGTGATTTGGTGAGTGGTGATTATCTCTCACACGGATCCAAAGGAGTATATCAGATTGTTGGCTCGATTTGGTGTTAAAATAGTGATTTCCATACATTTTCTTTATCCTAAGTGTAGATCCATATAGATCCATTGTTCATGATGATTTGACAACCATTTTATTACATGTTAACCTATGCAAGTTCATTCATCAAGATTATAGAGACATTGTTCATGTTTTCATGCTTATTAGACTTTCAACTCTTTAATTACGAAATTGCCATTATTGTGATAATTGTCTACTTAGATCATATTTGAATGCATGATTGCTTGGATTAATGTTTGATTTGGTTGATTGCTATGAATTAGATGATTGATGATTTGATTTAGATCGAGGATGATTCAAAAGCTAAGGGAAAGGCTCTTGAATGGGAAAAGCTGCTTATGGCATTTGTAGCGGATGATGAAGCTCTTATGCATAGATTTGATGATGATGTTGAGATGAAGCTTTGCGAGGATGTGATGAAGCGAAGCATGATATGAGATAGTCTTGGTCTAATCCAGACGGGATCATTCCAAGCAGGTGGATGACTCGGTGATATGGTTCGAGTTTGAGGATAATGGATGCTCGAGAGGCGCTTGAGCTAGTATGGAAATAGTCGTCGAGGAGGATGACTAGAAGGCTGAGATCTCATCGTTGTTGAAGGTTCTAGCATGCTCAAAGCAAGAGTACATTGGGCAGATTCGATAGTCCCTGAAGGCTACAGTTTGGTAGTCAAGTACTCTGGGCAGATTCGATAGTCCTAGGCATGGGTCACGATGACGTGCGGGAGTTATGTCTAGAACCGGGGTTTCCATTAGCCCTTGACGGACGGCTGAAAGAATGTGTCGGTCATTCAATTAACGGTGATATCGAAGCAATGATAACAGTGATAGCCAGAGTCATGGATGTTTGGTTGTATCGTCATTCGGTCTCAAGAGCAGTTTTTTCTAGGTGCTTATCTGATCTTGGTTTAGGCCTTGGGGGTTTGTGCTTGGAAAACATCGCCCTTGACTCGAGTGATAATTTCTTTACTTTACATTGTATGCTCTGCTATGTTTGCTTCTGCTTAGTGTGTGTCTGGGGGCTATCACTGTAGAAAGAGGTTGGAGTGGGAGGGTTGTATTCCTATTCCTTTTCCTTTATGCTCTTTTGGTATGTTGTTAGTTAATTTACTGCTCACTAAGACTGTTGTCTGACTCAAGGCTTTATGTTTTAACTCTTATTGCCTTGGGCTGTTCGTCCATTTTGGGACGGGCAGACTAGGTAGCAGGTGACAGGTGTTGTTCTCTTCTCACGATGCTGATACCGAAGACGAGTTGGAGGGTTGCATATTATCTTCTTATTATATGTACTGGATGTTCCGCTGCTTTGTATTATCTGAGTGATATGTAGTGAGGCTTGTTGTATTGACTATTCAGATGTTTGTATTCAACTCCTATGAAGTTTTATTGATGAGATTCTATTCTGTGAAGCTTCACTATATATATGTTCTATTGTATTTTGTCCATGCGCTGTGAGTAATACGATAGATTCTGTTGTTTTAATTTACCTTGACAATCGTCCATGGCTGTCTGGCACACTTTACAGCGCACTATCTCTAGATTCGGTGCAGGGGTCATGGGCGGTCGTCACAAAGGTCAAGAATATATGTGATAAGCTTGAAGCTGCAGGACACAAAGTCTCAAATACAGAACAAGTGTTAACCATTTTAACTGGCTTAAGTGATGAATATGAATCAGTAGTTGCAGTAATATCTTCTCAAGAAACCCTACCATCTCTTGAGTATGTTAGTTCCATCCTTCATGCACATGAAGGAAGATTGGAGTTCAAGAAGCCAATAGACAGTGATATGTCCATCAACTTTGCCTCAAGTAATAATAACAACAGAAATCAAAATCACAACAATCAACAATATCAAAAGGGAAACACTGCTGCAAGAGGCAGAGGCAGGGGAAGATGGAGCAACAACAACAATAGACCAAAGTGTCAAATCTGTGAGAAAATTGGTCACACTGCACCAAAATGCTATTTCAGATTCAATGCCAACTGTGTACCAGGACAAAACTCAAACAGTCAGAGGAATGGCAATCACAGTGCAAACATAGCACAAGTTCAGCAAGATTCTAATAAACAGAGTAATGGCATGAATCAACATCAAGATGAAACAGCAAGATCAGAACATATACAAGATGAAGCATGGTATCCAGATTCAGGTGCAACCAATCATTTGACAAATAATCTTTACAACTTAAATCTCGGCAACAAGGAATATAGAGGTAAACAGTCAATATTTATGGGAGATGGTAAGCCTATTGGGATCACTCATATTGGTAATGCCTATGTTAAAGGTAAAAGGAAATTATACCTCAATAATCTGTTAATAATGTGTATTTTGAATTCTATCCCAAATACTGTTTAGTTAAAGACATACTAACTGGTGAAAAACTCTTGCAGGGTGATGCAGTGAATGGACTGTACAAGTTCACTGTGACTAACTGCAGGAACATTGTTGAGAAAGTAAAGCACAGCAATAACTGTGAAATATCAACTGTTGAAAACAATAAAAGTGTATTTGAACAGTGGCATTATAAATTGGGTCACCCCAATGCAAATGTTGTAAAGCAGGTTTTGAAAGAGATTAAAGTTTCTTTTAATGATCCTACTTTGCCATATGTCTGTACTTATTGTCAAATGGGCAAAAGTCATATGTTACCCTTTGCTAATTCTACTACTGAATACAAAATGCCACTGGAATTGGTTACAACAGACCTCTGGGGTCCTACACCTATTAACTCTGACTATGGCTATAGATATTATATATCCTTTGTTGATGCATTTACTAGATATACATGGATATATTTCCTGAAAACTAAGGCAGAAACTTATAATGCTGTCATACATTTTATTACTCAGGCTGAAAGACAAACTTGTCATAAAGTCAAAGTTATTCAAAGTGATGGGGGTAGTGAATATAAGTCACTTGATACGTTTTTCTTAAACAGAGGTATAATACACATGATTACATGTCCATATACCTCTGAACAAAATGGTCTAGTTAAGAGAAAACACAGACACATAGTAGAAACAGGGATAAATTTACTTGCTCAGGCTTCTCTACCCCTTAAATTCTGGCCAGATTCATTTAGTACTTCAGTGCATTTGATCAATAGACTTCCAACTAAAGTACTAAATGGAGTGAGTCCAGTTGAAAAACTCATGGGAATCAAACCCAATTACAATGATCTTAGAACTTTTGGATGTCTGTGTTTTCCCTACCTAAGACCATATAATAGATATAAATTAGATTTTAGATCCCATCCTTGCACATTTCTAGGCTATGCAACCAAGCAGAAAGGTTACAAATGCTTGGACAGCTCAGGAAAAATATTTATTAGTAGACATGTAGTATTCAATGAAAAGGTATTTCCTTTTACTTCAACAAGTATAAAAACTACTCAGAAGATATATAATCCGAGAACATCTATTTCAAATATACCTGTATACTCTAAGGCATGGAATCTTAAGGAAGCAGGTATTTCTGAACCACAACGCACTGTGTTGCCTGAACCAGGTCATGGAACAGAAGAACAGCCTGGCATACCTGCTCAATCATCTGCTACATCAAGCAATCAAAGTGAAAGAATAAGTATTGATATATTACAAGAGCAATCCCTGTACAACACTAATGAGAATGATAATTCAACATCAACTGACACTGAATTACCAATCAGGACAGGTCATCACATGATCACTAGATCCAAAAGAGGGATATTCAAGCCAAAAGCATATACAGCAACAACAAATATTGAAGAACCAGAGTCATTTGAACAAGCATACAGAGACGAAAACTGGAAAACGGCAATGAATGAAGAGTACCAAGCACTAATGAAGAATAAAACATGGAATCTAGTGTTTCCTCCAACAAACAAAACATAATAGGATGCAAATGGACCTATAAATTAAAGAAAAATCCAGATGGAACAGTGTCCAAGTACAAGGCAAGACTAGTTGCCAAAGGATATACACAACAGTATGGATTTGACTTCAATGAGACATTCTCACCTGTAGTAAAACCAACAACCATCAGAGTTGTGCTCACAATTGCCTTAAGTAAAAGTTGGGAGATAAGGAAACTGGATGTTAACAATGCATTCCTAAATGGCATTCTTCAAGAAGAAATTTACATGGAACAGCCACAGGGGTACAGGCAAAATGATCATCAAGTTTGCAAGTTAAACAAGGCTATATATGGTTTGAAACAAGCGCCAAGAGTATGGTTTGATAGACTGAAGGCCATATTAACTACTCTAGGCTATCAGTCAACCAAATCAGATAACTCTTTGTTTGTCAAAAGCTATAATAATCATATTATTTACATTCTAATATATGTGGATGACATGATCATAACAGGTGATGATAGTACAGAAATTACAAACATCATACAATATCTGAACAAGCAATTCTCCATCAAAGATCTTGGCAATCTCAACTACTTTCTGGGGATTGAAGTAAACAGAAAATCAAAGACAGAGATATTGCTAAGTCAAAAGAACTACATTGAAGAAATACTTATCAAATCAAAGATGCATGAGGCAAAATCACAACCAACTCCTATGATTAGCAGTCAGCAACTGTCGAAAAACAGGGGAGAATCCATATTAAATACCAAACAATATAGGAGTATTGTAGGAGCACTACAATACTCTACTATTACTAGGCCAGATATATCATTCAGTTTTAACAAAGTGTCTCAATTTATGCAGGAACCACATGATGAGCATTGGAAGGATGTAAAGAGAATTCTAAGATATCTCAAAGGAACAACAGACTTTGGACTAACGTTGAAAGCATGCAGTAATTTGAACATCGTAGCATATGCAGATGCAGATTGGGCTACAGACATCGATGATCGAAAATCTGTAACAGGATACTGCATCTACATTGGTGACAATCTAGTGTCATGGTGCTCGAAGAAACAGACCACGGTATTAAGATCGAGCACAGAAGCAGAATATAGAAGTGTTGCAAGTGCCACTGTAGAAATAATCCGGCTACAATCTCTACTAAAAGAATTACAAATCAACACAACAGTCAAACCAATATTATGGTGCGACAATCAAAGCACTATGTACATGGCAGCTAACCCAATATTGCACGCACGAACAAAACACATCGAAATCGATCTGTATTTTGTTCGTGAACAAGTACAGAGGGGAAAATTGCAAATCAATCACATACCTTCAACTTACCAGCTTGCAGACATACTTACCAAGGCTTTATCAGCACGAAGCTTTCTGAAGTTTCGAGACAAACTAAAGGTTGAGAGAAAGGAAGTTCTCACAGAGACAAACTTCGACAAAGGGAAGAAAGCTCCAACTAACTCACCACAAACAGAAGTAGCTTCAGCAAGCAAGTTGTCTCAGAATGATACTAGAATCGGATCTAAAAAGGAAGATCTTATGTCGAACTCAGAAGGAATACCAAAAGCTACTGAGAACTCTCAGTTAAAGGAGGAGATTTGCAGTGAAGAGTTGATTGAGGTGAAAGATCAAGGAAAATCACGATCGTTCTCAAAATCGTGATCGCTCTCTCAAGCGCCGCCATGGATCTGAGAATAGAATGTAACCCTAAACCTAATATTGGTTTGAGGGGGGAAAATAGAATGTATGCGGCTCACGATATACTTTATCTCAGCACTTAGCATAGTCAAGACAAATACGGGATGCAGCTTCTACCCAGAAAACCCAAAGCCCACTTATATTTTGAATTGTATTTAAGAACAGAAAACTGTAAACTCTGAATTATTCGATCATTCTCTTTTGCAATAAAGAATTCTATCTGCATTCTTTTTAACTTCTTCTTCAAGATCTTAACTATTCAAACTATTCTTCTATTTCATTTGAACAAGTATGAGTAGAGAGAAGGTCAGGTGGAGCAACCAAACTAGGGGGAGGAAGGATATGAGAGTAAAGGGTGAGATTATGTTCTCCGAGCTCATTCAAAACAATGTCATCAATGGGTAGATTGGGAATTGATTTTGGAAGAGGGGCTTTGGAATTGGAGGAATCAAGAGATTGAAGAGATGTTTGATTGGGAATAAGATTGTTAGTTAGGACAATTAATGCAGAAGGATTAAGCATTGAAATTTGAGACTGTTATGCATGCATTAATGTATCTGTTTGATGTGCATGCACAACTACATGTATTTTGTTTCCCGTATAACTAAAAGTGTTATCAAACAAATCAACACCATTAACTTCAAAACACTCTAAACCAGGTTCCATTGTAGCCATAGGTTCAACCAGCTGGTTTAAACCTTTTGAATTATTGTCTTAGGCATATACACTACTACAAGGCAAACCATCATGCTTATTTAATTCAACCACAAGATGCTCACTTATATGATCAACATTGTTCTCTTCCTTATCCCATATTCCCTCTTATAGTAACTAGTATTTATTAGAAGTCTCAATGATATTCTCAATATGTAACCCTACTTCAACAGTCTCCTCATCATCCACCTCCTCCACTACATTAATTCCTACTTGATTTTCCCCTACAGCCCCCTCCTCTAATAACACCTTATCACTCTCCCCCAAACTCCTGAAGCAATTGTCCTATTCAAACCATGGTTCAAAATTCCGGTGGAATTCCGGTTTTTCCGATCATTCCGTTCCGGTTCCGCTCATAACCGGAACGGAATCCGGTCTAAATTCCGGATTTGCTTTTCAAATGTTGAAAAAAATTATAAAAAAATAAAAAAATACAACAAAAATATGGTAATTAAAAAAAGAAAAGAAAATGAAACAGGACAATAAATAAATGGACAAAAAATCATGTCTATGGACAAAAAAAGTTGTTATACTTTTGTTAGTTTACATTGAATCATAATAAAAATTTCAAAAATTGACCAAAATTTTAAAATCTCAAATGAACAATACAGAATCTTAAACAATAGTTTTTTAATTAAAGAGTATTTTATATGTAATGTAAAAAATATACTATAAATTTATGACAGTATTCGATATTTATTAGCGTAAATAGCAAATTAAAGCAAAAAAGGTACCGGAATTAGAAAACCGGAATTAAAACGGAACTTCCGAAATTTTCGGAACGGAACCGGAAATTTTAAAATTACCAATGACCGGAACGGAAACGGAAAACGGAATTTCGAACCTTGATTCAAACCCCTTATATTTCTAACATTTCCTTTATTAGTGTTTTCCGCTTTCTTCCATACATTTTTGGTTCTAACTACTCTTCTAACTACTTCATTGCCATAAGCTGATTTCTTCTTCAAAGTATTACTCTCACTTATGATCTTCTTAGCATTGTCTTTCTTCTCACTCTTTTCGTTATATCATCCTGTAGTTGTATGTCCAAACATAGTACATGTTCTACATGTTTCGGGCTTCCACTGGTAATGAACTTGCACAAACTGTTCAGTCCCATCTTCAAAAAAGAAAAGGAAGTTGCTAACCATATTGGACTGAGGTGTAACTTCTACCAAACACTTCGAATAAGTTATTCTCTTCATTCTCGCTATACTTTCATCTAAACAAAGCAATTTAATTATTCTCCCTGCTAATGAAATGATACCAATAGGCGACCATGCAATCAGAGGAAGGTTTGACAAGTGAATCCATATTGGAACTGACTTGACTGTGCCACATGCATTGTTAACTGATGGGTCCCACTCTTTGACAATAAACATCTTATTTCTCATGAGGATTAGCTCACTTTCAACTAATCTTCTCCTATCGTCATTGTTAGACAGGGGAAACAAAAAAATAGTACCATCCGATTTTACCTTAATGCTTCCTTTAAGCTTCAAGACATATTTGAGTTGCTATATGACTACAAAATACGATAATGGTTCATCAAGAAAAAACCCACCAAATATTCTTTCCACGCTTCCCTTCCCGCTTCAAGAACAGCACGAAAGGGACCAGAGCTTCACCAGAAAACTCATTAACCAAGTTAACAGGGATGTACTTCCCCGCATTGCATAGTTTGGATTTGAAAAGTGAAGTCCATGCTTATTGACGAGGTGGCATGTCAAGAGGAACAGAGGGTAAAGGAACAGAGGAGGACGGAGAAGGGATAGAAAGGTTTGGCTTGGAAAGAAGGGGAGGAGGGTTAGGGTCAATGGTAGGAAGGGGAGGTAGGGTTGGGGGAGGAATGAGAGCGACTGGTGGAGGAGGGGAAGGCACTGGCACGAGGGAAGGATTCAAATTAGGGCACGGAAGGAGGGCAAAAATGGGAGGGAACGGGGCCATTAGAAAGAAAATAGAAAAAAAGGAATATTATATACATATGGCGTAATTTCATATGTGTCAGACATTTGAATCACGAGAGTATTTGTCGATACCACTCAATTAAATAAATTAAAAATCATGAATATTTAATATAAAGTTGTCCTCTACCATTTATGCATCAATAGATTACTTGTGTACTCCGTAGTTGTTGATATTCCTCAAGCTAAGAATGTTATGTGTGGTACTATTAATATATTGAATAGTCGAGATAAGATGTATGTACGTATTTGTTGATATTACTCAAGGTACGTTCATTTATACTTAGTCCGTCGTGAAATGGTAGGTACAAGTGAATAATCTTTTTTGATTTATTGATATTCCTCAAGGTTGAGATGAGATCAGGACAAGAACCATGGGTTTGGAGTTGTATATGATACAACTGATAAGGTGTTATCTGTCGTATGTGGGCCTACGATTTGTTGATATTCCTCAAGTTCAGAATCTAAAGGTATGCGCATCCTAACACCCATTAACGAAACCAAAATTTTCTAAGTTTTTCTTAGGGTTTTAAGAAACATAAAAATCTAGTGTGACCCTTTTTAGAAAAATGAAATGGTAACATTTGACCATTCTAATATTGTAAGAACATCTTCTATATAAAGTTAAAATAATCTACATCGATAAATATGTGCAACTAATATAATTGATTAATTGTTTATCAGTTGAAATATATAGTTGAACTAAATTAAGATTGACAAAAAATATAAAATACACTATCCTTTAGATCTTTTGGCATGTTTTCGCTTCAAAACCCATGCAAGAGCCAATTTACAAAACCACTAAAACATGCATGCATCAATCGCTTAAAAGTTTATTTGTACGAGGCTATGTATTGTTTTTTATGAGTTTTGAACTCTCAAGAAATACAAGAATATGGATATTTAATCTATATTAAATCACATATAAATGTTATATGGTGAACGTTAGTTCGCAATATACGTAATTTCAATGAAATTAGTTCACTGGAAATAAGCAAACAAACCGTAATGCGAAACCGGGTAATTAATATGACTGATTACAATGTGGATTTTTTTTTGTGAATGGTTCGACCATTTAAAAAGTAAAGCGAATGTACAAGAGTGGATGTAACTTAGACGTGGTTGGGATGAAAAGAGTGAATAGTCAACTCTGCTTCATGAAGTGATATTGGAGATGAGAATTATATAAAATACCAATCGACACTTAATGTGGAATGATAATTAATTTTTATTCCAATTGTTTTTTTCATACTGAAAATTGTTATATATAAAAGTCATTTCTATGAGTTCAAAATATTTGATAAAAAACTCTCGACTATAAACTAGCTATAGTAGTAAATAGCCCATAATAAGTAGTTGAATGAAACTTCATATTTCATACATTATTATAGTAATGGCGGAAATAGTGGGAGCATGTCATATGATACTTATCAATGGATGCATCACGGTATGAAAAATTATATTCGTAAATATATCAAATATTATTTATGAAATAATTATTAATTTCAATATTGATTGAAAGTAAAGGTAGTTTTATTTGATGATGAATGTTTTGAATATATTCATTATGAGATAAATCTATTAAAATAACAGTATTTGTTACATAGCTACATAACACAGAAGTATCTAAAATTTCAATAATTTTATGGATTACAGACTAAGCCATATCTTTGAGAAATAGTTTTTAATCATATGATAATAGTGAATTGTATCTCAAATGATTAAAGGCAAAACACCCATTCAGTGGAAGCAACAAAAGAGCCGATGAACTCTTCAAATTGATACATATAGATGTATGCAATTCAAATTCTAATAATACCAAAATGCTTCCACATACTTTGTTAAAATTTACCGATGAAATATCATAGAAATGAACATGTGAATTTGATGCACAGGTAGTATATTCATGGTAAGTTTATAAAAATTTAATATGGAAGTAGAATACATAACATGCAAAAGTAATTTGATTTGATTGAATATGTGAAAACGTTGGAATGGGTTCCAAAGTACCTAAAAATGAATAAGATTCAATCTCAAAAGTCGCTCCTTCCAATGATACATGATGATATGTCGATAAGGAGTAATATACTTTGTTGGACAAAGTATGATTGATGATGAGTGAAATTGAATTAACTTCTTTTTATAAGGTTGTGTACTTAAGAGAAAGTACATAAAGTTAAAACCAAATTCATATAAAGTGCAGTTTACATGATTATACAAGGTAAGAGTTTATAAGAAACAACCTCTATATATCCTAGGTTAAGGAGTTGACAGGTTGTGTGAGTAAAGAGACTTTATATAATACTTATTCGTGAGAGATCTTGTGTGAACCTTCCAAAGGAGCTTGGGGCTGATTAATATTGAATGACCTACTTATGTTATGAGCACAAGTGTCGTAAACAAATAACTAAAACAGTCTTATACGTGAATAAAGGAAATTCATAAAATGTTTATGAATACCGAATATGTTGAACTGAGATACAATTGTTGTTTTAAGAAACTTTAACTTCACGATGAAGGAATTTCTTTTAGAAATTACTGGCCATAAAACAGATTTGGATACGATCTAACGATAAATTGATTTCGAAGGATGAAATTAAATGAACCAAACCAAATAGACACAACACATTAGAATGTATAATAATAACTCTCAAACATTAAAGAGAAATTATGAATTTTCTTAATGTCAAGAAAAGATTTTCCTCAAGTGTAAATAAGCCATTAAGTGTATTGACTCTACCATATGGCACAATACACAAATCCAGAATAGATTCTAAATACAATATCAAAATATAAGTGGTACCTATCTATCGGCTGCAAACACGTCTTCGAGAAGAATGCCAATGCATTTGGAATATAATCTATGTTGATAAGAAAAATGTAGTAAATTTCAATTGTTGAAATTAATGTAATAGGTTCATCATTCAAAGTGCTTAAGTTAATTCAAATTTTACAAACAAAATTTATCGCTTGAAATGACTTTGAGTTCCGGTACATATATGTTGTAACGAAAATCTAAGTAATGATTTAGAATAGATTGTTTGCGCATAACAATCAAAATATCTCAACATCAATAGGAGCGACGACTGTTTGTGAGATAGGATATGACCCAAGAGATAATACAGGAGTATTATTTAATAAGCATCAGAGTTAAGCTAATATTTTGACAAAGAAATCAATTAGTTTGAATTCTAGTCAAAATACAGGGGAAGCGTGTGTCTATAAGAAAGAATATTAATATGTACTAAAATATTTCTAAGACTATAAGCAAACAGAAATCTTATTATTGTTAACGATGTATTC
Source organism: Allium fistulosum (assembly GCA_030737815.1). Taxonomy (NCBI): domain Eukaryota; kingdom Viridiplantae; phylum Streptophyta; class Magnoliopsida; order Asparagales; family Amaryllidaceae; genus Allium; species Allium fistulosum. The sequence goes on along the minus strand of CM060903.1, from coordinate 512,011,981 downwards.
GAGTTAAAACCGTTTCAGTTTGGTTGTTTAATTTTCGATATAAAGACATCTTTTATAATCAGTATAAAAGAATGTTGGAAATGTCCCAAAACGGTATACACATACATTGTATTAAACTGTTTAATATGTAGCATGAAAGATGAATTCCTTATGCATGGGCAATTGGATTATCATACATGCTATATTGTCTACAATATCACACTTTTCTTATATGTGTGATGCATAAGCAAGTTTCAAATCCTAATTTAGATAACTAAATGATAATTTAGGGTGTTCTTGAGTATTTACAAAATACTCAAGAATTGTTTATAGAAACAACGAACTCCTTATGAAGGAATGCTTGGACTCAAATTACACAAGTGACATTGAGTATAATATGTCAATATCAAATTCATGTTGGAACCTTAATTAATGAGCCTTAAGTTGCAAATGTTCCAAACGAAAGGTTAGGGATGATTCAATGAAAAGCTAAGTACATCGCTTTGAATAGCGCTACAATAAGAGCAATGTATAAATATAAATGCACAAATTTATAACCAATCTAAGGGTGTTTCCAAATGTTGAGAATCTTATGACAATATTATATGATAACTATGCCACGATACAGTTCATAAAAGAACCTAGAGCTCACTAAAGGTCGAGAGACGTAGTTCGAATAGTTTCACTATATAAAAAAAGTTTATCAACGTCGGAGAGAGTTGATTAATAGAGTAGAAAATTAAAATAAAACAGCATACTCATTCACTGAAAGATTGACCCAATTAGTTTTAAAAAAATCGATCGATGAAGTTAGAAATAGGATTCCGTAATTGACCCCAAGTGTATGTAGGAGATTGATAGAGTTAATGGTATGTGCTAGGGACAATTATGTAGTTTGCTACATATATCTAACTATGTGGCCAATCTTGTTCAAAATAAAAGGTGTTTTTCTTTTTATTATATACTTGTTATATAGTGATATAATTAATAAAGTAATTAGTTTAAAGTAAATAGATGAAAAATCCTTAAATGATATGTTATGTGATAGTAATTACAAAGTACTGTAATCATGAGAATTTTATCACACTGAAAATAACATATTATTTTAAAGCACGTAACGCTCTCCGAATGTTGGGGAGTGCATTTATCGTGGCTGTTGGGGGCACAAATGGTTACGTACTGATAGTTATTGGATAACTATAAAGTGACTCACTCAAGAGTTTTCTATTGGTTAATATAACTAAGGTTAAACAAAGAATCTTGGGGTGACGATGTTATAAAGTTCTCTCGCCTTGAGAATACTATTGAACTTCAATGTGGATACATCACTTTGATTATAATTAAATCGTGGTATGACATCCATTGAATGATTATAGTTGGGTCTGAACTAAAGCACTAGAAGTGAAACACTATTCGATAAAGAATCCATCCACTTAGTTATACGGGGTGTGACGCCCCACCTCTATTCTCATAATAACAAAGAGTATTAAAAGGAATACTGTCTATTATTACGAAGAATAAGGCTGGATAGGAGCGACCATCCGTAATTGGCCTTACACTAATATTGGTTATCTCGATAGGAGTGGTATATACTTTTTATTTTTCATCTATTAATTATTTACTCCCATCGACATATCCAATTATCAGTATAAAACAAACTACGATAGTTCATAATAGTTTAGGACATTAGATATAACAATAACACAGATAATATAAATGCGGAACACAGATAAAAACAAAAGTCTCAGATATATATAACTGATGTCAGTTAATACATAGTTGACACTATACATATGATACAACTACAACTGTCGACTCTAGAAGTTATATATACAAGTACATTATCGACTAATATACATGAATACATATCATTCTATACAATGACACGACTACTACAAAATGACTGACAACTTCAGAAGATGTGAAAAGTCTTCAATCCCGAACAGCAACTCAAAGAAAGAAATCTACAACCTGAAATACTCGGGTCTGACCCGAGTATTACATTCAAAAGAAAATAATACCCAGGTCAGTCTAATTCAAACCAGTTTATTAGTGCATATAGGCAGTAATAATTTAAATAGACGACAGTCACAATAATTCCCGTCTATCCGATTCTTTAAACAAAGAAACCGGATAACGGTCACATAACACTTAACGGTGTTTAACAAAAATCAGCAGATTTAAATCAATTTAAAGCCATTGAAATTGTCACTTTAAAACCATCAGAGTTCGATTGGCTGCCGTACACGCACGCGTGTACGGCCTCGCCAGTACAGCATAAAAGATCAATGCATTACGCCGCAAAGAAATATCAATTCAAAACTGTCGATTTGGGTGGCTGCAGTGCACACGCACATACATGTGCACTGCCTCGCCAACTCGAGTGAATACTAACAGCAATCGAAGCTACAGAGGTCAAGTCAGTAAACTGCAAGTATCAAAGAGGCAAGAAACAGTTCAATACCCAAGCAAACTCAAGAACAAGTTTCCAAACAACTCATCTCTGCACATTTCATCAAGTGCAAAAGTTTTATAAAAATGAACTGCAGCCTCGCTTTGGATTCAAGGGCAAACTGCAACAATAACTGCAGCCACCATATGGAAGCTTGGGTGAAGGCAACAAAAATAACAAGGATGAATGAAAATGATCAAACGAACAGTGTACAAGAAGGCCACACAGTGAACTGGCCAAGACAGTGATCGCGCAAACCAAATAACAACCAAACATAGTGATATCAAAGAACTCAACAGCAATAACAAATGAAACCCAAAGCTACCCAGACACAAGTGCAATCACAAAATGTACAAATCAGATCAACACTTGCTACTGCTGTAAATAAATAGAGACAACTGAAAAGTCTGGGCAACAAGTAGATGCCACCATAACTCAAGACCATCAAAGAGACAACATAGAAGCAACTGAAAACAGTGCAACATACAGTGATGAAGTGGGGATGAAGTAAGAGCTCAAGTGAATCAAGTTCAGATATGCAACTCAAATAAGCAACACTGGAATATGCAGTACAACAGTGTACTCAACTCAAGGCTAAGACCAACATATCAATTCCAGATTTGGTCAGAGAGTCCACAGTATAAATGCAGTGACACTTAACATATAGGCATATGTGACAGTGCAACATAGTAGCCAAGGCCGAAGTAGGGAGAAAACCAACCAAGAAGATAATAGGTTCACATCAAAACAATGCCAAATGAACATAAGGCAATTTAACAACTACAATGCAGATTGCATCAAACCAGAGAACATCAAAATAAGATGGTCATAATGCAGATTGCAAGATAGTCTAGACTCAACATGAGCACCAACCTGACACAATGTCAAACAGTGCTAACCCAAATGAATGGAGACAACAGAGACTTGAGACCAGCAATGCTACTGGATGAACAAACATAGCCATAGTAATCAAGTACAAGACCCGAGCTCACCACAGCAAAATGTTAATCCAGGACAAGAAGATAACACATATGTGCTACATGAATGCATATGCAAGCGATCAGGTACAACAGCTCTAGTAAGTATATCAATATCATCACCGAAATAAATGATCAAAGTCGGGCGAAGTCAAGACAGTGAAGGATTTCAAGTGAAGTGCTTAAATTTATAGTAAAGTTTAAAAGAGAATATCACAACTAAGTCAACTCAATCAAAGATGAAGTCCTGCAACTACTCACAAACTACAAATACCAAGAGGTCAAAGCCGAAGTCAGTGTTACAGGGATGAACACAAATGCAGACTCACGTTTATATGAAGTGAATAGGATACAGCCATCAACACGAACAAAAGATCATCACAATGCAAACTCCAGTGTGAAGACAACAGAAGTGATGTCAGAAGTCATACAGCTCAAACTACCCAAATATCACAAATTCATGTCCAACATGATCAAGTACGACTCCAGAAATAAACAGTGAAGTGCAACAGAGGAGGGTCCAAAGAAATACAGGGATATGCCAAGCAACCAGACCAGCAACAAAATGAACAAACTCCGCATTTAAATTCAAGAATATATACATACACACATCATATGCATATATATGCACATATATAGTCTTGAATAAACAGGTCAAAATGAATACAAACTTCAAGTGACAGTGGTAACTATACAAGTGAAAGCAACAGTGAAGAACACTATCAAGTCGAATGCAACAGGGAAACAAAGGCACCAGTAAACAAAACGTCAAGTTCGAATCACGACGACAATTCGACTGCCGAGCATAGTACTGAACGGTGGATAAACAAATTCGAAGACAACATTCTCAGAAGCCAACTAGGTCGGAAATCAAAACCCAAGCATCAAATAGAAACATACGTTCAAGAGAATAAACTACCCATTCCAACCAATATATGCGACGAAGATAAAGGGATTCAAACCCTAATAAAACAACTTAAAACCCAAAGCACGAAACTGAGCAGTTGAATTAGATGTGAGCGGAAGACCACTCACCTTTGCCACGAATTGGACGCGAGCGAGGCGAAGGAAGTCGGAGCCTTTAATTCGCCAGAGGATCGAGATCGCCGAAAGCCCTAGTCTCAGTCGAGGCAAGGGTTGAAGAAGCCGAAGCTCAAGTTCATCAGAGAGTCATCGCCGAAAGCCCTGGTTGTTCAGAGACGAGCGAAGCCGAAGCCCTAATTTTTGTGGAGGAGAACGAACGAAGCAATATGAGCATGCCCTAATTTCGTGAAAAAGGGACAAGGACGAGCCACCATTTTTTTTTTCTTTATTCGATTTTCTTAGTTTTTGGGTGGAATGAGAAAAAGGGGTTGGGTTTTTGAATATAATCATGGTTACAAACTAGTGAGCCGAGATTAATAATAAAAACCCAAACACACTTAACAAATTACCAGAAGAATTTAAATCGGATTCGAAACTCTCAATAGCAATTTACAACTAGATTTAATCGTCTAACGATGATATTAATCAATACAAAAATCCGGGTTGTTACAGACTCCCCTCCTTATAGAAATTGCGTCCACGCAATCATAGGGAATAAACGGATAAAAGGTAACAACCAAAAGAGCATGACAATGTCGAAGGTATAAGCAAAGCAAGTGTCAGCGGGGAAGTATTAGATAAGAAATCAAAAGGTTCGACTGATTCAAATCAAAAGAATCAACATCGTGGGGATCAAGGAATCAAAATCAGACGACTGTCTAAAGCAAGAATCAATCGAGTTCCAGCAACTAAAAGAGAAGGAAAAACAGAGCAGAAATCCCATACAGAGCACGAATTGAATGTGAGTAATCAAATTACTCACCTGAATCGCCAGAGAAAAAGACGAAGCTCAAATCTCAAAAATCTCAAATATTTACTTATCTCAAACGATAATCAGAAGATAAATCAAATATCTGATTATCTCAAACGATAGTCAGAAAACAAATCAATTATCTGATTATCTCAAACGATAGTCAGAAAACACATATTCAATTATCAAAAAGCAATAATCAAATTTCTCAAATCAACATATATTCGATTATCACAAACGATAATCAAATTTCAAATTCAGCAAATATTTAATTACCTCAAGCGATAATTAAATCTCAAATCAACAATTATTTAATTATCGGAAGCGATAATTAAATCTAAAATCAACAAATATTTAATTATTTCAAGCGATAATTAAATCTCAGATCAGCAAATATTTAATTATCAAAAGCGATAATTAAATCTCAAATCAACAAATATTTAATTATCTAAAGCGATAATTAAATCTCAAATCAACAAATATTTAATTATCTAAAGCGATAATTAAATCTCAAATCAGCAAATATTTAATTATCTAAAGCGATAATTAAATCTCAAATCAGCAAATATTTAATTATCAAAAGCGATAATTAAATCTCAAATCAACAAATATTTAATTATCTAAAGCGATAATTAAATCTCAAATCAACAAATATTTAATTATCTAAAGCGATAATTAAATCTCAAATCAGCAAATATTTAATTATCTAAAGCGATAATTAAATCTCAAATCAGCAAATATTTAATTATCAAAAGCGATAATTAAATCTCAAATCAGTAAATATTTAATTATCAAAAGCGATAATTAAATCTCAAATCAGCAAATATTTAATTATCTCAAACGATAATTAGAAACAACAAATATCTGATTATCAAAAACGATAACCAGAACTCATATCAACAAATATCTAATTATCACAAGCGATAATTAGAAACAACAAATATCTGATTATCAAAAACGATAATCAGAACTCATATCAACAAATATCTAATTATCACAAGCGATAATTAGAAACAACAAATATCTGATTATCAAAAACGATAATCAGAACTCATATCAACAAATATCTAATTATCAAAAGCGATAATTAGAAACAACAAATATCTGATTATCAAAAACGATAATCAGAACTCATATCGACAAATATCTAATTATCAAAAGCGATAATTAGAAACAACAAATATCTGATTATCAAAAACGATAATCAGAACTCATATCAACAAATATCTAATTATCACAAGCGATAATTAGAAACAACAAATATCTGATTATCAAAAACGATAATCAGAACTCATATCAACAAATATCTAATTATCAAAAGCGATAATTAGAAACAACAAATATCTGATTATCAAAAACGATAATCAGAACTCATATCAACAAATATCTAATTATCAAAAGCGATAATTAGAAACAACAAATATCTGATTATCAAAAACGATAATCAGAACTCATATCAACAAATATCCAATTACCTGCAGATAATTGGAAACAACAAATATCTAGAAATCAATTAAGAAGACTAGAAAATCAACATAAAAGCTTGGATCGATCCCATCAGATGGCGAGTTTTTAATTCGCCGCACGTGCATCTCAGAGTGGCCGAAGCCTACCAAGTACTCAACATAATTTTGGCGCCCATCAGATTGACCCGGAGGTCCGCAGAGTGACCCGAAGGTCTAGTACTGGTATTTGACCCGAAGGTCCGCAGAGTGGCCCGAAAGCCCAACAAATGACCCGAAGGTCCTCATAGTGGCTCGAAAGCACACGAAAGCATCAAAATGTTTCAATTAACGAGTCCGGAATTAACCGAAATAGCAAACGCACATGTCCCATACCACGTGTTTTACTAAATCGTTTGATTCTCTTCATCGTTTCCTTGAAAGTGTAAAATTCATCAAAATCATCAAAACAACAGATATTCAATTAACGAGTCCGGAATTAACCGAAAAAGTAAAAGTGTGGTTCCATACTCCGCACTTTTGCTAAATCGTTTAAATCTCTTCATCGTTTCCTTGAAAGTGCAAAATTGTGTATTTTATAAGAATACACTTTACATTCTCAAACGGACAAGTCCGGAATTAAGCGAATCAGTAAAAGAAAGGGGTCATAATCCTCGATTTTGCTGAATCGTTTAAGTCACTTTCTCATTCTTTTGAAAACGCAAACTGTTAAAAATTTATAAAACAATTTTCATTTTTAAAACGATTTTCCAATCACGTGATTAAAACAGCAAATCAGTAACAATTTCGATAAGGAAATTGTACTTCTCAAAATACCGTAAAAACGGTTACACATCAGTATTGCGGAATAACCGCTTGAAAATCCACTTTTAAAAATTTGGTTGTTACTGAAGTCAAAGCGACAGAAATTTTAAAACATCAAATATCTCATCAAAAGAATTCACATCAAAATGTGACATCAGTGAATTTTCATTCATTAAAATTGTCAACAAAACACCATGCCTCAAAAATTCAGCATTGGTGTAAAAATCCCGTTATAAAAATAACGGCAACAGAATACGTATCATAACCAAGCATCGGTTCAACGTAAAATAATTGCAATAACGTGCAATTCAAATTTTGCACGTATTATAAAATGAACAAAGAAATCATTCGAATGTATCTTCAATGAAGATTAATCAAAACAGCTAAAAATCAAATCAATATATGATTAGTACAAGAGAAGCCAGCGGAAATTTCAACCAAAATCACATAACTGTAATTTCTTCAAATCCTCAATTCGGATTCGAAATTCTCAAAGAAACAAAATAATTACAGCTATGTAAACAACAAATGAAATTTATTTCAATTTCTAAATCAAATAGATTATCAGTTGTACTCAGCGAAGACAGTTTCACTGTTTCCGCTGCGCACTCTGATAAACAGAACACAAATCAATCAAATCATCAGAACACAATTTCACTATTATTTTTAAATAAAGATATTTAAAAATTTCATCCAAATTTCAAAACTTTAGTTTTGACTCAAACACAATTAAAACATCGACCAATAGTTGTAACATATGTTCCATCCGAGTTAAGTTTTATATTATGTCCATAAACCCCAAGCTCTGATACCAACTGTGACGCCCCACCTCTATGCTCATAATAACAAAGAGTATTAAAAGGAATACTGTCTATTATTACGAAGAATAAGGCTGGATAGGAGCGACCATCCGTAATTGGCCTTACACTAATATTGGTTATCTCGATAGGAGTGGTATATACTTTTTATTTTTCATCTATTAATTATTTACTCCCATCGACATATCCAATTATCAGTATAAAACAAACTACGATAGTTCATAATAGTTTAGGATATTAGATATAACAATAACACAGATAATATAAATGCGGAACACAGATAAAAACAAAAGTCTCAGATATATATAACTGATGTCAGTTAATACATAGTTAACACTATACATATGATACAACTACAACTGTCGACTCTAGAAGTTATATATACAAGTACATTATCGACTAATATACATGAATACATATCATTCTATACAATGACACGACTACTACAAAATGACTGACAACTTCAGAAGATGTGAAAAGTCTTCAATCCCGAACAGCAACTCAAAGAAAGAAATCTACAACCTGAAATACTCGGGTCTGACCCGAGTATTACATTCAAAAGAAAATAATACCCAGGTCAGTCTAATTCAAACCAGTTTATTAGTGCATATAGGCAGTAATAATTTAAATAGACGACAGTCACAATAATTCCCGTTTATCCGATTCTTTAAACAAAGAAACCGGATAACGGTCACATAACACTTAACGGTGTTTAACAAAAATCAGCAGATTTAAATCAATTTAAAGCCATTGAAATTGTCACTTTAAAACCATCAGAGTTCGATTGGCTGCCGTACACGCACGCGTGTACGGCCTCGCCAGTACAGCATAAAAGATCAATGCATTACGCCGCAAAGAAATATCAATTCAAAACTGTCGATTTGGGTGGCTGCAGTGCACACGCACATACATGTGCACTGCCTCGCCAACTCGAGTGAATACTAACAGCAATCGAAGCTACAGAGGTCAAGTCAGTAAACTGCAAGTATCAAAGAGGCAAGAAACAGTTTAATACCCAAGCAAACTCAAGAACAAGTTTCCAAACAACTCATCTCTGCACATTTCATCAAGTGCAAAAGTTTTATAAAAATGAACTGCAGCCTCGCTTTGGATTCAAGGGCAAACTGCAACAATAACTGCAGCCACCATATGGAAGCTTGGGTGAAGGCAACAAAAATAACAAGGATGAATGAAAATGATCAAACGAACAGTGTACAAGAAGGCCACACAGTGAACTGGCCAAGACAGTGATCGCGCAAACCAAATAACAACCAAACATAGTGATATCAAAGAACTCAACAGCAATAACAAATGAAACCCAAAGCTACCCAGACACAAGTGCAATCACAAAATGTACAAATCAGATCAACACTTGCTACTGCTGTAAATAAATAGAGACAACTGAAAAGTCTGGGCAACAAGTAGATGCCACCATAACTCAAGACCATCAAAGAGACAACATAGAAGCAACTGAAAACAGTGCAACATACAGTGATGAAGTGGGGATGAAGTAAGAGCTCAAGTGAATCAAGTTCAGATATGCAACTCAAATAAGCAACACTGGAATATGCAGTACAACAGTGTACTCAACTCAAGGCTAAGACCAACATATCAATTCCAGATTTGGTCAGAGAGTCCACAGTATAAATGCAGTGACACTTAACATATAGGCATATGTGACAGTGCAACATAGTAGCCAAGGCCGAAGTAGGGAGAAAACCAACCAAGAAGATAATAGGTTCACATCAAAACAATGCCAAATGAACATAAGGCAATTTAACAACTACAATGCAGATTGCATCAAACCAGAGAACATCAAAATAAGATGGTCATAATGCAGATTGCAAGATAGTCTAGACTCAACATGAGCACCAACCTGACACAATGTCAAACAGTGCTAACCCAAATGAATGGAGACAACAGAGACTTGAGACCAGCAATGCTACTGGATGAACAAACATAGCCATAGTAATCAAGTACAAGACCCGAGCTCACCACAGCAAAATGTTAATCCAGGACAAGAAGATAACACATATGTGCTACATGAATGCATATGCAAGCGATCAGGTACAACAGCTCTAGTAAGTATATCAATATCATCACCGAAATAAATGATCAAAGTCGGGCGAAGTCAAGACAGTGAAGGATTTCAAGTGAAGTGCTTAAATTTATAGTAAAGTTTAAAAGAGAATATCACAACTAAGTCAACTCAATCAAAGATGAAGTCCTGCAACTACTCACAAACTACAAATACCAAGAGGTCAAAGCCGAAGTCAGTGTTACAGGGATGAACACAAATGCAGACTCACGTTTATATGAAGTGAATAGGATACAGCCATCAACACGAACAAAAGATCATCACAATGCAAACTCCAGTGTGAAGACAACAGAAGTGATGTCAGAAGTCATACAGCTTAAACTACCCAAATATCACAAATTCATGTCCAACATGATCAAGTACGACTCCAGAAATAAACAGTGAAGTGCAACAGAGGAGGGTCCAAAGAAATACAGGGATATGCCAAGCAACCAGACCAGCAACAAAATGAACAAACTCCGCATTTAAATTCAAGAATATATACATACACACATCATATGCATATATATGCACATATATAGTCTTGAATAAACAGGTCAAAATGAATACAAACTTCAAGTGACAGTGGTAACTATACAAGTGAAAGCAACAGTGAAGAACACTATCAAGTCGAATGCAACAGGAAAACAAAGGCACCAGTAAACAAAACGTCAAGTTCGAATCACGACGACAATTCGACTGCCGAGCATAGTACTGAACGGTGGATAAACAAATTCGAAGACAACATTCTCAGAAGCCAACTAGGTCGGAAATCAAAACCCAAGCATCAAATAGAAACATACGTTCAAGAGAATAAACTACCCATTCCAACCAATATATGCGACGAAGATAAAGGGATTCAAACCCTAATAAAACAACTTAAAACCCAAAGCACGAAACTGAGCAGTTGAATTAGATGTGAGCGGAAGACCACTCACCTTTGCCACGAATTGGACGCGAGCGAGGCGAAGGAAGTCGGAGCCTTTAATTCGCCAGAGGATCGAGATCGCCGAAAGCCCTAGTCTCAGTCGAGGCAAGGGTTGAAGAAGCCGAAGCTCAAGTTCATCAGAGAGTCATCGCCGAAAGCCCTGGTTGTTCAGAGACGAGCAAAGCCGAAGCCCTAATTTTTGTGGAGGAGAACGAACGAAGCAATATGAGCATGCCCTAATTTCGTGAAAAAGGGACAAGGACGAGCCACCATTTTTTTTTCTTTATTCGATTTTCTTAGTTTTTGGGTGGAATGAGAAAAAGGGGTTAGGTTTTTGAATATAATCATGGTTACAAACTAGTGGGCCGAGATTAATAATAAAAACCCAAACACACTTAACAAATTACCAGAAGAATTTAAATCGGATTCGAAACTCTCAATAGCAATTTACAACTAGATTTAATCGTCTAACGATGATATTAATCAATACAAAAATCCGGGTTGTTACACGGGGCTAGTACTATGGTTAACTGTAGTCAAATTAAAGTCAAAATCTTTGGTCAGAGTAGTACGGTTAATAATATATGTTATTATTGAACCAATGACTTTGTTTTTGGACTTACAAAGTTAAATGCGGATGATGTTGGAATTGACCGAAACCAAATTTCATAAGTCTTAATATGGTATAGTTTTGACGAAGAGAATTTGTATAAATAATCATTACTATCAAAGACCACTCATAAAAAGTAAAATTTGATTTTACCAAAAAGATGTGTAAGTGATAAATTCAGCCAAAATGTCACCACTAGTTAAGGTGATGTGTGAACATTAATATTCTAATTGTTCGATATTAATCGTTGGCTGAATTTATACCTTTGAGTCGCACAACCATAATGATGAATACTCCAAATAAACTTATAATCATTGTAAGTTAATTAATATTTATGAAATATTGATTGTTAAATTTGATTTGTTATAGCATTTAATAAAGTACGTAAATAAAAGTTATAATGTGCATATCGATATACGATATCGCTAGATTGCTTAAATTGGATTTAAATAAAATAAATGTCGAGTGGGTTTGGGTTCATTTGAAGCCCATAATGTCTCCATATTTGGCCAGCCACAATAGGATGAGGGGGAGGATAAGTTTTCAAAAGGATTAAAAAAAGGAAAAGAATAACATAAGGAAGGAAAAATGTCTCTCTTTAATTAGCATTGATAACCTCCTTTATTATCATTCTTTTTTATAACTTGATAGCTCTCTCCTTCCTCTCTAATGGGTGAAAATTTCAAAGCCTCTATGGATTTTTTTCCTTAAAAATAAATACAATCAAATCTATTTTACAATGATGGATTTTTTCCTCTTAACCTTTGAAAACATCTAGAGGTTGATTAAGAATCTAGTGTTCATCGTTTAAGGTGCATTCTTTTTTGTTACATCTTAAGGTAAAATTCTATATTTTATTTATTTAGGTATTCATCTTGTTTATATGATTACATCTTTTTTACCACATCTAAATTTAAGCTTATCTATCTAACATGGACTAAATCCCCTTTTGTCCACAAATAGTATTTGTTCATGATGTTATATTCGATTTAGATTCAATTTTATTCTATACCCTTTTTAATCACATGTTCACCTTGTTAACATTAGATCTATCGCACGTTATATTTTATTTAATTAGTTTTTCATATTGTTCATACTATTTTGATTTGAACTTTACAACAAATTTGTTATGAGCCCAAGCTGTTCTTTCTGTTCTTCTTTTTAAAAATCATTGTTTAACAAAAAAAATTAACAACTTGATTGAAATATAACGTTAAATTAATTGATATAATTTTTTTTCTTTATATATATATGTATTCAAACTTGCAATACGCATGTTATTTATTTGAATCATTTGGAACTTGAGTATAAGCTTTGTGTTGTTGTTGTTTGGAATATGATTCATTTCATCATTGTATATTTTCATTTGAAAGTTAAAAAAATCATAAGTGGACTTTTATGAAAAATGTCGTATGTTATTTTGATCCTTTTTAGTTAAGGTTGGATTTTATTTTATTAACCTTGACTTTAAACATAGATATAATTGTACGTCTTTTTAACTTAAAGTTTATAAATACATACTTTTGTGAAATCATTAATTTAATTTCAAACTTTTATTAAATTAGATCTTGTTTTAATTTTTGATTTCAAAGTGTATAAAATAGTCAATCTTAATTTTAATATGTTTGTATGTGTGTATGAATGTATGTATGTATGTATGTATGTATAAAATTATTATAGACCTAGATAAATATATTTTATTAGTCAAAAACTTAGATATCAAAGGGATGTGTAAATTTAGTTATAAATGTTATTTAACATGTCAATTAATCTAATTAAAGAGAGAGAGTGAAACGAAAGGTTTCTCTTTCTAGATATATAGCACTTCTCTTAATTAATTATATATCTTAATTAATTAGATACATTCATTATAATACATAATTTAAATTTAAATTTAAACTTCATTTTAACCAAATTAAGTAAAATATGATTTTATTTAAAACTTCACTAGATTGAATCTAATAATCTTTTAGACTTCATAGACCCAACAGATCCAAAATATGATTTTTTTTTAAATCTACTTATTTTAGCCACTTTCGATCGATCTGGTTTCAATGAATAATTCTTAACATATACTGCACAATGTTTTTACCCTAACTCAGTAAAACAAAAAACAAAAAAACAAAATCACCACACTATGATGGTATTTCAAATCTACTTGCTATCCATTTAATCACTGCAATCTTTAAGTAAATTTTGTAATTAGTTTAGAACTGAATTTTGTATTTTAGCGTCGATGGTGAAGGAACTGAATTTAGGGTTTGGAACATCGATCGCATTGGTTGTAAGAAGAAGAGATGTATGTTTATGCGGATGACTGTTGATTGACGATATGGATTTGTTAAGCTCGGATGTTGAAATTCGTTTACATTTAGCATATTGAAATTTTGCGGTTCGGTTGTACGAAGTGGTATATGTATCTTATTGTTCGGTTGTGAACAACCATCCGTAGATAGTAACAGCCGTGTTTAAAAAACTGCCTGTACATAGATTTTTTATGAACTTCATAAACAATTATAGAAACTCATTTATGACTTGTTGTTGACGGTTTTGTACATCCGTTTGGTCCTTTTTTGAAATGTTGTGTACTTCAATTAGTGTGTATGAGTTCCTATTATGATGTTATTTTTTCTTACTGATCCGTAGGTGCTAGAGGTGTTTACCGTTGTTTACAAGTTATACTAGATTGATTGATAAACTTTTAGTCATTTTTCAGATAAACGAGTAATGATCGCCTCACTAAGACATGAACGACAACTAAAATCACTTATTGAAAATAGGGTGAGGAGGGAAACTCGGGCCAAGAAGAAAAAAGGAAAGTGTATTTTGGAAGAACATGCTTCTCATAGTTCATTTACGAATTCAGAATACGACCCATGTAACAACCCGGAATTTTATCGCTCTGATTTGTGAATATTTGATAAAATTTTAAATATTCAAATAATGGTTTTTAATGATCAAATTACCCACTTTGAATTAATAAATAATGATAGCAAACTTGTTTTGAAATTTTATTTACAAAAATAAATAGTTCGATGAAAAATTGAAAATGTGACCAAAAGTCATTTTTCGAAATTTCATCAACTAAAGGTTATTAGAACATGTTGTGTACACTATTGTGTGTGTATGTGTGTGTATGTGTACACACACACACAAATAAGAAAACAAGTTCACTAATTAAAATGATTTGATTTAAAACTAATTAAAAATGCTCAATTTAGTAAAGTAAAGGTGAACTTTTCTTTTTATTTTAAAATTAACAAAATACAAGTAATTTGCTACTCTTGTTTTCTATAAAAATAACACACACACTTTACTTTTTCACTTTCATTTCATTCTTTCACTTTGTTTTCCACTTTTCTCTTCTCTTCTTCATCTTTTCCATTTTTCAAAACCATTTCCAAACTCCTCTCTTCTCTCATCTAACAACTTATTTGACCTTAGATCTACTTAATACATAACACCACCACCAAAAGATCAAAACTTGAAGTGTCATGCTCCCTTAAATTGTCAAGGCCGTACTCACCTAGGCCATAATTTCCATAAAACAACTCCAAATAGAGTGATTCTATTTTTGAAACCATAGAGAATTGAATAAGGAAGAACTTTCATGTTTATCACTTTCTCGAATTTTTAGAGTAAACATGTCAAAATCCTATTTTTATCCACGTCACTTTTGTCACAGTTTTTTCAAAACACCTCCTCTTCATTTGGCCATAACTTCCACAAAACAACTCCAAATCGACTGATTCTTTTTTTAAACTAAATATAATTAAATAAGAAAGAACTTTCATGTTGGTCACTTTTTTAAATTTGAAGAGCAATCTTATCAATAACCAATGAGAAAACTTACCTTTAAGTTAACTATAGTTTTGTGTATAAATATTGAAATGATTTTTATGTTGTTGCTCTTATATTGTGATGCATGGATCTTGGAGGGGATGTGGCCGAGCACTAGTGGGGTGTTAGAAGAGATGAAGCAAGATCAAAGTAAGGAGGGTGGTGGCTTGTGTTTGGGATGGATTAAAGTGAGAAATTTCACTTTGATTAAATAATAAAATTAACAAAATGTTGTGATTATTTATTTCCATATTTTTGCTTACTTACGCATGTATGCAATATTATATGTGTTTGGTTTGGAGATGCATTCCCACTCATTTAGTGGAGGAATATGACTTTATTTTTACAGGGGAACTATGTGAAACACATAGGTTTAGATAATGGACATTGGAAAAATGTCGGAGTGATTCATAGTGGAAAGGCCGCGAAAAATACACTTCTAAGTTTTGTGAAGGGATCCAACAGGACCTCTCGCAAATGTCGATTTTAATTTACATTATTACTTGCTAAGTATGATGTGATGAAATTTATGAATGATTTTTTTTGATAGTTTGTTTATATGCATGATGAAATCCCATGTTTTTTTAAAAGCGTTTTACTAACTTTGTGCATAAAAATATTTGAAATAATTTCCAAAACTTGACTTTTATTTTTATAACCTTTTAGACAAAGATATTTAAATGGTTTAAAGTTATTTTATTTTTAAAAGTCGCTATGGATGTAGTTTTGTGAATTTTTTATTTTTGTATAGTAAAAATAGTTATCTATTTTATATATTTTGAAAAGTCTTTTCAAATGTGTTTATAAGTATTTAAAAGGAAGTTCAAAGTTTTAAATATATATTTAAGAATCTATTTAGTTATTTAAATAAGAGGTTTAAATTTTACGCCTTTGTTTCAAAAGTAAAGTTTTGTTTAAAAGTGACCATCTTTAAATGGATGATTTAAATACAAGTTCAAACTTGTTTTAGTTTTAAAAGTAATTTTAAAAGGGGAAGAAATCATGGATTATAATACTATCATTGTAATAAATTTTTTCGAGAAATAAAAAAAAGATTATGCACTATAACATCTTTGTTATAGTAAATTTTGTTTCAAAAGAATCAGAAAGGAAGTTTGGGTAATAACACGTTGTTATTATTAAACAAATGTTCACTTTTATAAAAGCAATATGTTTTAAAGTGGTCAGAATTCATCGATTTGAAAAGTTATTTACTTTTATAAAAAAGGATGTTGTCTTTTTAAAATCAAACTTTGGTATAAATAAGTGATTTTTTGAAAATGTTTTAATAACAATTTTAAGGAACTCTTGGATTCTATTTTCTAGATTCGAGGTAGGAAAACTTGTCTTGTAACGACCTGTATTTTTGACAATTAAAAATATTAAATTAAATAAGACTTTGGAATTTAATATTGTCAAAAATTAAAATTTACGATTTATTAACGTGAATTTTATTAGATTATACATTTTGACTTTAAGATAAAAACATAAAATAACTGATTTTAATGAAATGGAAGGTGGTAACATGTATTAGAATATAATTTAATAATATTGTTTGAATGTAATTGACAAATGTGTCAATGTAATTTCAATTAATTGTAATAATAAATGTTAATAAAGAATGAGATTATAACAACCATGTTTTCGAAGCCGTAGTATTCTACAAATTTAATTCAAATAATAATATTCAAATTCAGTTTGGATAATTATTATTTTGGAATCAAATTACTATTCAATTAAAATCTAATTAATAAAGGATTTTGTTATAGTAAAATTTAATTAGTTAATAAATTTCATTTTGATAATATATTTTAATTCAAATAAAATGTGTTAATAAATATGAAATATTTTAAATGTATGAATAGATTGTTTTTTATAATTTAAATATATGAAAAGAAGTTCTATTCGATATTCACTAAAATCTATAAATTGATGCAGATGAATAAATTATTATTAGTATTATTATTTTTTATCAGTGACGTGAATAATTAAATTGAATGGGACGATACTAGATTGAATGAAATTGTGTTGTTATCGAAACACATAAATTTCATGAAATGAAGTGTAAATCAGTCTCAACTAGATCGAAATTTTTTTTAATAAAGTAATAGAGTTCTAAATAAAAATGAATGGAAAAAAAACAAGTAAACAAACACATTACTTAAGCAATAAACCCAGCCCAAATCCACACCCCTCATTTCCCCAAACCCATTTCCTCTAAAGCTTGCCCTAGCCTTTTACGATAATCAAATCGAGAGAAAAAATCGACGAAGATGGCAGCGCACGCACGCACACAGGCCGCGACTTAGAGAAAGGCGGCAACGATCTTCTTGCCAACGTTCGAACCTGGAGATGAGCATGACCTGATGGCGGCGAGACTAGAGAGTGGTGTTTTGGTCGATGGCGAGTGGACTTGAATGATGCACGCTTCGCGATGAGTGTTGGGACCCGATGGCCGTGACTAGCGAGGTTGAGGCCGGACGATGATGTTCAAGTGACAGTCGTGTGAGGGTTTGGGCATGGCGAAGGAGCAGGCCAACAACTGCTCATAATTGGTTCTTCACATTGTTAAGGCGATTTATAACACTCACTCGTTCATATTTATATGTTCTGATATCGTTGAAATGATTATAGTTTTGAATGAATTGATGAATGGATGAATTACTGAGTTAAAACGAATCGGTGAATTTTCAAATTTTAGAAACTGAATACTATTAGCTCTTGTTTGAGCACAAATACTCATTGTATACATATAGTAGGATATTGGTAGTGATTGAATGAAATTAGTGCGATACAATTTCGTGTTATGGATTCCTTGGTTTGATGGTTGAATGAACTGTATTGTGTGATTGAAATATTGAATTGGAATTAATGTTCGATTAGGTAGTTGCATGCACATTGGAAACCATCAAAAATGTATTTGGTTTATGTAACTTAATTATTAAATATTTGGGCATTATTCATACGATTGGGGTTTTCCAAATAGCGACTTAGATTTTTAAATTAACTCTATTTGATGAGTAGTATTATCTAGAGAAATTTATTTTAGAATTTCGATTTTAACTGATTTGTTGTTTTGATTCATTTTGAATTTCAATAAAGCATTTTGATCGATTAGTTTAATATTTTTAAATTTATAAGTGTGATCTTCTTTATTAAAAATTATTTAGGAAATTTTATTAAACCATTTTAAATTTTTAACTTAATTATAAATTCAAAATTTTGTTTCAAGCTTTTAAGCTAGTTTTACTATTCATAGAATCCTCTAGAAACTACTATTGCAACTATATTTTATTTACAAGATAATCTAAAGGCAAATAGAATATGTTACTCTTTTATAAAAGATATTACAAAAAAAATTACCTTATTTGAAGTGATCTTGATTATAGAATTTATTTAATAATTTTGAAAGAGTTTCAAGCCTTTGTAAATAAACAACTCTTCTTTAAAATGAATTTATGGATTTAAATGTGATTTTGAAAAATTATATCTTGATATATATATATCTAAAAACTAATTTAAAACTCTTTTAAATTATTTATTAAGTTTAAAAGTGAATTATAGATAAAATATTTTAGAAATCATTTTCTATATGATAAAATTATATTAATTACTTTCAACCTATAAACTACTGTTGGCATTTATTGTATTTAGCTTTTGGCTATTTTTATGCAAGTTTGAATTGGATTTCTGTTGAATTTCATGATTTTCTATGAAACAAAGAATTTTAATAAATGATTGAATTGTCGGGTGGTATGGGACACTTTGTACAATTCTTTCAATTATTATTATAATTTGTTAAATAGAGTTTGAGTGGAAATTACTAGCTTTTAGTAAATACTTGAATTTACATTCTGGTATGGGACAGTTGGTTAAATTCTTGTGATTACAGAAGTGACGGTAATTAACACTTAGAGTTGTATTATCTTAGGGTGTTCGGATTTCATCCCGATAGATCCCCGAGAGAAGATAACTCATTTTTCATCGATCTGAGAATCGATACATTTTTAGATTTGGGTAGGCAGATCTCTTTCGAAAGATCTGTATGGTGTAAATACGACTGTCTCTTTCGGAAGGCAGATTTTTACATGTATCGTAGTCTATAGATACTACAACCTATTAGTTTATTTTGTTTTATATAGTTAGACTATGTTTACCTCTTTCGGAAGGTAAATTTTCATAGGACAGATTAGGTGCACGGCTGCCCTTTTCTTTGAGTGGTGTCCCTAATCTGCAATTTCTTTAAGAAGACTTCCTTTCTATGTAGCGGGTCTCTTTCGGTAGATTTCATGTCACTGTATTAAACTGATAGATGACTAACATTATTATTTCATTATTGATGATTATTTCTTTAGAGATTTTTAGTATGGATATTCTGTATCCTTTATGGCTCTGAGGAATTTTGAATTGGTTATTACCATGTTTTGAGATTATACTCTATTGAGACTTGATATGTATTTATGAAATGGTGATTTGTTAGATATGCCTTATTTGAGTATTTGTTTTAGGCATATTTTATTTATGACTTATTTGGTTATTGTTAAGTCAAAATTTTGAGATCTTTATTTATTGGTTTGATATGCCTTTTTGAATTTTTGGGTTTTAGCATATTTTGAAATGACTTATTTTAAAGTTAAGTCATTTATGGAATTATATAGTAGTGAATTTAATTAATATGCCATGTCATGATTGTTTGTTCGACATGTTTTATATGACTTGTTATTTTAAGTCATGTAGTTATGATATTAATATCTCACCTTTTTATTTAGATAGAGTCTGACCTGTTTATTACTTTAATACTCGGGTCAGGCTGAGACTTTATAGGTACAGGGACTCATTGACTCTTGGATTTTGGGTTAGCTTTGGAGTAGACTATTTTGACAGTTTCAGTTTGCTTCATCATTATGTGTATTGGTATTTAGTAGTTATGTCATGTATATTATTATTCAGTGGTCATTTTGTACCTGATATATTGTATGAGATACGATGTATATTAGAGTGAGTAGTATTGACATTTTGTAGACTCACATCTTATTATGAAATATGTTGTATATTAGTCCGTTGAAATCTGTGACTCTGATTCTAATTTATTTATATTATATAATGTTCTAAATATTTTTAATCGGTGTGTTTATTACTTTATTAATACTGCACACATCAAATTTTTAGTTCAGATCCTTAAAAGGGTAAATAAGACGTGTCATGTTAGTATAAAGATATATTCACATTCGATCGCCCTTAACCAACCGTATTCTCTGGATTAGCAGACGACATTACTTGTAATGTTCTTTGCTAAACTGGGCATAGCGATGGGGTCGTTACAGGGATAAACAATATTCTAAATATGTTAGCATATAATAAGAAATCGATTATTTGGTAAGTAAATTTATAATCTTGTTTGTAAACAATAAATTTAGAAATATGTTTAAATTACTAATATGTAACAGTTGTTTTATTTCTCATCTTATTATTTAATCCATTTTGAAATTAATTTTGTAATCAATAGAATTTAATGTAATTGAAATATTGCAGTTAATATAAGAAAAGACCTTAATTGTAGAGTGATGAGCGAAATAAAATAAAACTTATGTTAATAAACACATAAGGGAATTGTCGATTTAATATAAAGAACATTTATTAGAATTTGTTGGAATTAGAATGTAATGAACTAGGGTTTTATTACAGTCGTAATTAAATGTCAAAATTAATTTAATATTAAATCTTGGATTTAACATGGAAAAATTAATTTTAAAAGATTATTGATTTCTGTTTAATCAAGGATGATGATAGAAAAAAATTAATTCAGAAAATTGATTAAATTCGTTTAATAATAATTCGTTTTAATTAACATGTAAAAATAAATATAATTTGATTTTTAAAGCTAACTTCTATCTACAATAGAATTAAGGCTTGAAATTAGTTTCATTAAGTTTAAAAATATTGAAAACCTATATTTCAATGTATAGGATGACCTATTTTCGTTTCGGAAACGAAACGAGCTTTTCGAGCCTTCGTTATTGCTTTGGCCCAATCGATATCTGTTCCATCTATTCCTGTTTCATATTGGTCTATATATATGCTGTTATGAAACCCTAGCAACCTTCTGTTCAATTTTTATGTACGTACTTTCCAATCCATCTGCTCTTTTCAATGGAGATTAGCCAAAACCCTAATTACTGATTTCAAATCCAATTCAAAAATTCAAACTGCTCAAACCCTATCAAATTATATATCGTCATGAAGCTCCCGATGAATGGAATCTGTGTCTGCAATCCGTTTTTCGATTGGAGGCTCTGTTTGTCCAGAAATTGGCAAAGAAGTCACGACCGTTTATCTTGTGGTTTTGGTTTAACGGTGAATCGTCGACCATTTGACGATCGGAAGGCACTGGCATGTAGAGGAGGAGGCGTGGCTTCAATCCATGGTGTCTGATCATATCAGAGGCAATAAAGTTCGCCAGGATCGACGATTGAATGGCAGCGGCGGGGGAGCTTTTCTGGTGAGCCGGAGGTGGTTGCGCATGGTGGAGGAGGTCGGCAGGGGACGGCGGTCACGACGGTGTGGTCAGATCTGGGGTAGCGGTGTCTAGCGGCGGCGGCTGATGGGTTTGGACGCTAGGGTTTGGTGGAGATGGTAAAATTACAATTTTGCCCCTCGTTTATTTTAA
Organism: Allium fistulosum; assembly: GCA_030737815.1. Taxonomy (NCBI): domain Eukaryota; kingdom Viridiplantae; phylum Streptophyta; class Magnoliopsida; order Asparagales; family Amaryllidaceae; genus Allium; species Allium fistulosum. The sequence continues at coordinate 511,989,532 of CM060903.1, read as the reverse complement.
TTTAAATTTTAAAATTTAAATATTCTAACCTTCATAACTTTTGCTTACAAACTCGGATTCGCACGCGGTTTCTTCCATTGGACTCGATTCGAAATTTTGAACAACATGAAACTTGTTTGGTTGAATTTGAAGACTTTTGAAATTTTGGGCTTTTGTTGGATTTTTAATAGGCTATAAATTAAAGGTGAGTGAGTAAACCCACTCACGCAATACTAAATTTTCTGATGTTAGTTAAATTGAAATCATGAAGTGATAACATTTTATTGATTGCTGTTTGGTAATTTAAATTGTCATTTAAATTTAATTTGAATTTTATATTGAATTAAATTGACATTTAAATTAATATTGAATTTATTGCTAGTTAAACACCGATAATTGATAACTAGTAATGGTTGTGATATGTTGGTTGATTTGGATGTTGATTGTTATTGGATGCCTATTGGTGGATGTTGGATGCATGGTTGTTTATTTATTTGGACATATCCATGGTTATTACCCTATATACTATTGACATTACATAAATTGTCATTTGAATTATTTGAAATGAACTAAGAAATAAGTTGAAATGATATATACCTATGTCATTTAATTATAGGTTGAAATTATATATATCCATCCATGTAATTAAAATTGAAATAACTGATCACTTGGCCATAGGGTAGAAAATTATATACGGACGCCGAATTTGTTTAAATTAAATGGTTTTAAAATCTTGAATTTGGATTGTTTAAATGATACTGTTTTAAAGAAATAAAATTTGGATTTATATGAATTGAATTATTTTCTAATTTGAGTTTGAAATGTTGAAATTGTAACTTCTAAAATGAAATTGTTTAAAGGATTTAATTTGAAATCTTAAGTTGAAATTAGAGAAATGGCTTATATCTATCGAAAGTGAATTATTTTAAAGGTTTAAATTTTAATTTAAACTTTGAATTTAATTTAATTAAAATGGTTTAAAATGGTTTAAATTGGTATTTCCAAGTTTGGACGTGAAATGGATATAAACTAAATTGTTTCAAAATAAGAATGTGAATTGGAACTTTCAGCCTTTGAATAGAACTGTTTAAATTGAATTTGAAGTAAGTTTAAAATCGTTAAATTGAAGTTGCTTTAAATGGAATTTTGAATATGAAGTTGACTTGAATTGGAAGTTGAAAAATTGAATTCGTTATGATTTGGAATTTGAGCTTTGTTGTGAAAGAAAGAAACTGTTTTAATATAAACTATTTTAATATATAAACTATTTTAATGATCAAATTATTTTAATATATAAACCATTTTAATTATCCAAACTATTTTCAATATTAAAACTATTTTTATATTCTAAACTATTTTCAATCTTTAAACTATTTTAATTATTCAAACTATTTTCAATATTAAAACTATTTCAATTATCCAAACTAATTTCAATACTCAAACTATTTTAATTATTCAAAACCATCTTCAATATTTAAACTGTTTTAAAGGGGAGCTATTTAGATTTAAATCATTGATTTAAATACGAATGTTTTGATACGAAGGTATAACCTATTTTGGATTCAAAATGATTTTTGAAGTGAATCTGATATTTTGATATGAAATATGACTTGTTCTTGAAATTTAAAAGAACCAACCGGTGTGTAAAATGACGTTGGTTGTTAAAGAGACCGGAGCCGAATATTGGCATACTCTCTGTCAATAACGGAACCACTTGAACAACTGTGTACGCGGTTGATGTTATCTAGAATGTAGAGGTTGAATTGGCGACGTTTGTTGGATTGAAGAAAGAGAACGATGATGGATAGCCCGGACACTTGTGTCAATTTGAAATGACTAAAACAGGAGCCATACCTGACCAATGAGGCTAGCTACCTCTAGCGACATCTGTTCTTCTTATTATTATATTGATTTTGAATTGATTGGTGCACCTTGATTTGATTATGGGATGGATGTTCGCGGTGGGCCGTTAGGGGTTACCACCAGTCAGGAAACGCAAAACGGTAGTATCCTACCGTGGGCATCGCCTCACGTGCCTTGTCATACTCTTTATCCTTACTCGCGACCACTATGATTTTGTTTTAGTGTTGTTCTATCATGGTGCCTCCTTGACTATTGACGTTACTGGTTGTGTTACTAAGGCAAACTGTAGGACAATGCTTAAAAATGTGTTAAGGGGATTAATGTAAAACCTTAACGCTAGGAAAAATATTTATTTTATTAATAGACATTACATATATACCGTATCTTACTACATATATATAGTTTAATGGATCCTTAGGAGATGGAAAATCCCGTAACATCTCTTAAGTTATTGCACTCACGTTGTACACTTGATAGGAGATGGAAAATCCCGTAAACATCTCTGAACCTAATACACTCATATTTACTTGTTATTTATTTAACTTAAGTTAGAACTTTTAGTTCCGACTCGAGTGTTTTGTCTTTTCATTACGCTCGGGTCAACTTGAGTATTTCAGTATTTGAAGACCATTATTCCTTGAAGACAAAGATGGAGTTTGCTTGTAACATCCCTAATTTTTGATAACATTATTCAAAAAATTTAATTAGATAAATTAAATAGAATAATGATGATAAGGGGATTGAGATTTGAATAAATTATATATAGGGTCGTGCTTAATATTAAACTAAATGGGCTAAAATTGGTTTATAAGTTAATCAAATTTACACATAGGCATATTAGTAAATAACTACTATATTATACACGGCTATACTCCTTTGTGATTGCCCATTCACGTTTCATTTCTCATTTCCATGAACGCAAATTAAAAAGTAAATTAGAGCCGACCATTAACAAGGAGGAAAAGAGGAAGAATTCAATCTAAAGCTAAGGATCAAAGCTGGGAAGGATTAATCAACAACAAATCTCAAATTCTAATAATTTCATACCATCTCTATTTTATTCTATGATTATATGTTTTCAAATTTAAGATTAAATTCATTTTTATGATGATATGGATGATGATATGCTTGAACTATATTATGTTTGATTTATTTTAATTCATTCACATATGAATTTGCACGGTTTTGATGTAAAAACTGAGAGTCTATGATTTTAGAATGCCATGGAAAAATTTTATGTTAAATAAAACATGATTTTGAAGTTAGGTTTTAATTTTCAAGATTTTACGAGCTATAGAAAATTTATTATGAATTTCTAAAGGAAAATATGATATAATTGGGTTTAAAATTTATTTCGAGTATTTCAGGAAGAAAGTGGATCTAAAATTTTACTATGATTGGTTACATGATAAAATTGAATTTCTATGATTTTTGGGGATTTTTCCTAATTGATTTACTAGGGAAAATAAATTATTTCAAAAGATGGACTTATCTGTAAATACTAGTTTTGTAAATGAAAAGGTTTAAACGTTATAATTTTTTTAATTTAGATCTGATTAAATGCGGCAGTTTTATTTGTAAAGTATTTGAAAAGTTTTAAGGCAACCAATCAAAGGATTACAAATAGGCAAGTAGTTATAAAGCAATTACTAATAGTAGCTAAATTTCAGCCTTTAATTCAAAAAAATTGGTTCCGCCTCAAATTGCAGTACCTTTCGACACCATTGACTCCGCACCATCCCAGTCAAAACCCACATAGTCGAAACCCACATAGTCGAAACCAATACATAAGGGATCACTTAGATGGTACGCAATGGATTGGAAGGAAGGCAGAAGCCATGGTGTCGAAAGGATTGCTTACGATGGGGTCAAAACCTTGTTTTGTTTTCAAAAGTTAAGTTCTTGCCTTGTTTTACTTAAAGCTTTCAACATAGTCAAAATATATGCTTTCGAAAGGGTTTTTATAAATAGCTTTCGAAGAAGGTTGCTAAACTATGTAAAAGTGTTAGCTTTCGAAGGGGTACCTTTCTCCTTAAATAAGAGCTTTCGAAAGGATTGGTTTCGACCAAGTCGAAACCCAGCCGCTAATCTTCCTTTCGATTGTATTGAAGCCATCAATACATTCGAAGGGTTATCTTTGTTTTACCTAAGCTAAGCCACTTCCTAAATGCTTTCGAAAGAGGTTGAGAGTTCCGAAGGCAATGGGGTCGGAAGGGGGTTTCGACTCTATCCTTCGAAGTTTTAATTCAAAGGTTTGTGCTTTAGAATAGATGGTTCCGACACCATCAACTTTTCCCCAATAATTTTGTAAGGGTTTCGAAAGAGATACTTTCGTATATAACCACTTTGACCCAAAAGATGTTTTAAAGAGTAAACCCAATACTTTCGAAAGGGATACTTTCATTTGTTTCGAAGCTATATTTTAAAGGACGTTTTGATACCATCAAATGGTATGTTTGGTTTCAAAAGAGAATATTTATCAAGGGCTTCAAAAGGTATTTTTATTATGTTTTGAAAAGATATTTTTGCTCTCGACGGAAGTCATCCAGAGGTTTCAAAAGAGATGTTTTAAGATTTCAAAACATAAACCCAGTCTCAATTTAAAGGAATAACCATAGCATAAACTAACTGTAACAACCCGTATATTTGGACCATTTAGATTGACAATAATCCACACATGTCAACTTAAATAATACAAAACATGAATCATTAATGGAGTGTATGTATATAAATGGGAATCATCACAGAATCACAAACAGATACAATATAACAGAATAACGCAGCGGAATTACAACAATGTCATAATAGTAGTTCATGAAGCTACTAAGTAAATACAACAATGTCTCAAGCAAATAGTGGAATAGAAATACATAGATGTCTGATGCAATATCAAAATGGAATAGAGCAATACTGATAAGGATAAATGACAGTCTTCAAAGTCTTCAGCTTCCAAGCAGCACGGCAATAGAAATCCTCAAACTGACCCGAGCATATGCACAAGCACAACAAACACTCGAGTCAGGACATATATTCTTATACAAGATAATATGACACAAACTTTGAAATAACAATAACTCAAAGATGAGTGGAATAACATCTTTCAGGATCCGTTAACTATCTATTATGTAATAGTGTACGCAAAGTAGATAATGCCTATCAGTAAGATAAAGTATCAAAATAGCGTTAAGGCGTTACCATTATCCCCGTTAATACATTTTATATAAGCATCATAGTCTATAGAGCACTGTAAACTCCACCGTAAACTAGTGGGATATCAGGGAGTACTCTATAGGTATAACACAAAACAAATCGTAGTGGTCACGCATCGGGATACAAGTATGACAAGGCACATGAGGCAATACCTAAGGTAGTGAAACTACCGTTTGCCTGATCCGGACTGGTGAGAACGCATCGCCGCAACGATCGTAACACCACGAAACAACACTCCCAAATCAAGGGTGCGCACCAATCAAAACAAGTAATGAGTAGTTTACGAAGAAGTGTGTCCGCTCAAGGTAGCTAACCCATTTGGCCCGGCACGGCTCCTGTTTAAGTCATTTCCAATTTGACACAAGTGTCAAGGTCATCCATTATCATTCTCTTTCTTCAGTCATCAACGTACATCATTCCAACCACTTCATTCTAGATCACACTCCGCGTATAGTTATTAAAGTGGTATTCGGTTTAGACAGTGAGTATGTCCCTAACCGATTCCGGTCTCTTTAATAACTTTCGTAATTATTATACCGATTGGTCATTTAATAAATTTCAAAACCAAATCAATTTCAATTTCACTTAAAATTTGAAAGTCAACATTTCATTTACCTTCTTATATCAATTTCCAAAATTTACGTTTCAAATTTCTAAATTTAAATTTCCAAATTCTAAAATTCAACTTCAATTTTTAATGTAAACCGTTTCAAATATTGATTTAAATTCATATATAGGTTTCATTCCATAATTGTTTAAATAAAGTTAATTATCATTCAAAACCATTTAAATTCATTGATGGATTCATTCAGTATTCATTAAATAATTTTATCATTCCAAAATAATTCCAAATAAATTTCTAATTTTATTCAATCGATCACTTCAGTCTACCTCAATTAATAAAACTTATAAATTTAATTAAATTATATTCGTCAAAATTTAATTATTTAAATTTCAAGTATCATATTAATTTCCATAACCCACATTTATTTCTTATTAAAGAAATTTGATTTCACTTATTTGCTTATTTAATTTAAACAAATTTCAAAACTTCATTATTAAAGTAACCCAATTTCACTTATTAAAGAGATTCAATTTATTTAATTATTAAATAATTCCAAACTTCATTTTTAATTAATTTCAAACTTAGTTCAATAATTAAAACAACATTCCTTTATCAACACTTTGTTAATTTTTAAATAATAAAATTTGAATTTCAAAATTTTCAAATTCCAAATTTCAATTAAAAACCTTTATTATTTTATTTAAAACGAATTATTTGACCAATCGGGTTTTGTTTAATTCTCTATCCTAAGTCACTTGTTTTATTTGGGTATTATTCATTTCAACCCGATTCCATTCCAATTCAAATCAAAGCATAGTAAAGGGAACTTGCGATGTGATAACTGGGATGGTGACAAAGTAAATAAACAAGCAATAACAACAATCAATGACAATCCAATAATCAATTTTAAATAATCCCGAAATAATCGTATTAATTTACATTGTAATTTGTGCAAATTAATATAATTATTTCTAGAATCTACACTATCACTTCATGTAGATTAAAGATTATTACACTAATATTTTATGCAGTTCTACACTTGATGTCTATTATTCAATTTCATACTTCATCAATTTATATTTTAAATGGTTCAAGGTGTAATTGATCAAATTTCTACGTGTCAATTTATTTAACATTTTAAAGGGGTCATATTATACAAATTTATCTAATTAGATTCAACACATATACCAATTTCAAATTGTTAACTCCTACGTCAAATTTAATTTCATATTATTTATTACTTCCTACATTAACAATTTAACATCCAATATCAACATCAAACAATCAATCATTTATCAACCAAACTGGATTAGCCTCGTATAAGAATATAAGTCATGAAAATAATTCACCTTTCGTGGTTAGAGAATGAACGGCGAAGCACGAAGAAGCACGAATGGAATTGGTTCAACACGAACAATGTAACGCTGTAACCAACGACAAAAGAAAGATGATATTAATTCAAATGAACGTTCATATATAATTTATAAAATCATATATATGCGCTTACCAAACAATGAAGAAAAGAAAGATAGCTGAGAATTTGAGTGCTGCTGCAAAGTGGAAACTTCAACTGGTTGCTGTACACAACAAAAAAAGAAGCGGGTTACTATTCAGCAACCATATATAGTCCATACATATTTTCTTTGGTAACAAACTGAAAGCTTCAGTACACTTCCATCTTTCCATAAAGCAACACTGTTCACTTTCATTTTTATTTTTATAAAACAAAGTCTAATTCCTTTCTTTTCTTTTTAAAAAAAAACAGAGACTCATTTTTTCTCTTTTCACCATTGGACGCAAGCACATAATTTCATACATGCAAGCACACGGCAAGCACGGTATGCACAAGCACAGGCGAGGCAGGGAACGGTGCGCTTGGTGGAGGAGTTCAGGCAGCGGTCGCATGCGATGGTTGGAGTCGGTGGATGGGCGCGCCAGAAAGGGGGTGACGCACGTGTCTGTGCGCGGTGAACTGCTGGACGACGGACGGAGGTGGGTGGGACGGTGACGGTACTGGGAAGATTGCGCGTGCGCGCGGAGGAGGGCGGTGGAGGTTGAGGAGGCTCGGGCGGTTTTAGGTGAAGGGAGGAGCGTTGAAGTGCTAGGGGAAAGCTTCGGTTTGGGGAGGTGGTATACGCGGAGTGTGACTGGTCGGTGGAAGGGGTGGTGAGCGGCAGGAGGAAGGGGCGCGGTTGCGCGTGCGTCTGCGAGTGGTGGAAGGGGTGGAGTGACGGGTCTGGGAAGTGGTTTCACTTATTTGTTCTGTTGATAATTTTTAAGTGGTCAAGCAATCAAAGAAAAGAAGAAGAAATAGAGATAAGGGGAAGAGAAAAAGCAGAGAGGAAGGTGTATAAAATTTTACCTGTAGCAATTTGCAATGAATGGATACGTTTCATTACTTTAATTTTATAATTTGCAGAAGTAATTGTGATTTTGAATTCCCAAACGCTACTCTATTTCCCAAGTCACAACTACTATCTACCAACTACCGCATTAATTTCCTTCAGCTTAAACTTGTAGTTTCAAAATTTTAATGACTATGGGCTGTTTGTTTTGGGCTGAATATTACTCAACCGGTCCGCTTGGAACGGTTAATTTAGCGCAACGTTTTACGTCGAACTCTGATTTGTGCAACTGAATACACCATTTTGATCAGCGTGACGAGGCGCTTTCAACGGTACACAGATAATTTCGATGTGACAGTTTTATCAAAACTCGAAATTTACGCCGATTAAATTGTTCGTTTGACAAAACAATTTAAATTACGTAGGCGACGATGGAATTAGACGAAACGAATTGCGACGTCTAAATGAGATAAATTTTTACAACATTTCTGTGTAAAAATATTTGGATTCGAAAGATAAATTTTCCGCAGTTTTAAATTGAACTGATATGCAATAAAACGCAAACGAAATCTTCTTCAATATTTTGCGACGAAACTTTACCCATATCCATAACTAACTAGACGCATCTTATAAACGAAGTTTGGATGTTAATTGAGATCGTATGTAAATTTCATATTTTTATATTAAAATAATGGATTTAAAAATTTGAAATTGTGTGGGAAATTCAGGGTCGTTACAATCTCCCCTACTCAAAACTTTTCATCCTCGAAAAGGAACGGGGCAGAAGAAGTAGGAAAGAAGCAAGCAGAAAAATCAAGATAGATTTTTTTTTGAGAAAAAATGAATTATTGGAATCAGTAATTCAGGGTTTGAATCCCGAATACTATCCTCAGTTTCCCAAGTGCAATCTCGGTCATATGCACTCCACTGAACTTTGACGAGATTGACCGACTTCCTTCTAAGTTGCTTCGTCTCAAGGTCGACTATCCAAAGTGGCTTCCGCTCAACCGTCAAGTCGGGCTCGATGACTAACTCTTCCAATTGAGCAGTAGGAATGGTCATAGGTGGATCACACACAACTTTGCGAAGATGTGAGACATGGAACACATTGTGCACACCGGCAAACTTCTCTGGTAATGCGATTCTATAGGCCAATGTTCCTACCCTCTCCGTAATCTCAAACGGGCCAACAAATATGGGAGCAAGCTTTCCTTTCCTTGCAAATCGAATAACATTCTTCAAAGGCGGCACTTTGAGAAATACTTCGTCTCCTGCACTGAATTCGAGATCTCTCCTTCTTTTGTCAGCGTATCACTTTTGTCTGTCTTGTGCCGTCTTTATCTTTCTCCTGATTTCCTCAACTTTCTCGGAAGCTTCCATAATCATTTCCGGGCCTAGCACTAATCGGTCTTCAGGCTCAATCCAACAAGCTGGCGATTTGCACGGCCGCCCATATAAAGCTTCGAACGGCGCCATATCAATACTCGCCTGGTTTATTAAAGATAAATAAATTCCGATTCAAATATATTATTCAAATTGAAATTCGATTTTACCTGATAACTATTATTATAGGTGAATTCAACCAAATGGAGATGATCTTCCAAGGATCCACCAAAGTCTATAATACAAGCTCGGAGAAGATCTTCCAAGATCTGATTCACCCTCTCAGTTTTCCCATCTGTCTGAGGATGATAAGCTGTGCTCAAGTTTAATTTAGTGCCCAAAGTATCTTGAAATGCTTTCCAAAATTTACTAGTGAAAATAGAATCTCTATCGCATACGATACTAGATGGTACACCATGAAGTTTAACAACTTCCCTCATATATATCTCGGCCAAACTCGTTGCAGTACGAGTGGTCTTGATTGGAATAAAGTGAGGGGATTTTGTCAGCCTATCGACAATCACCCAAATGCTCTCGTTACCCCTTCTGGTCCTTGGTAGCCCATCAATAAAGTCCATGGAAATCTGCTCCCACTTCCAACTTGGAATCTCTAGAGGTTGAGGTAATCCTGCCGTTTTTCTGTGATCGGCCTTAACTTGTTGGCAGGTTGTACATCTACTAACATAGGTAGAAATGTCATGCTTCATCCCACTCCACCAATATAACCTCTTCATATTCTGATACATCTTTGTGACTCTGGGATGAAATGAAAGCGAGGATTGATGATTTTCTCTCAGCACTTCCTGTCTTAAACCGTCAACATTTGGAACACAAATTCGGTTGTCGATCCTCAAAACTCCATTACTATCCACTTGTGCACCCATTTTACTGTTAACATTTCCGACTCTACCGAGAACTATTTCTTTGATACGATAGAGCAAGGTGTCTTCATATTGCTTAGCTATAATGCGATCCATAAGAGCTGGGGAGACGACGAGCTGAAATAACATTCCCTCCACAAGATTACAACACACCATTGCTTGGTTTCTGCTTAAAGCATCGGCTACGGCGTTTGCTTTCCCTGGGGTGTAGTTAATATCAAGATCATATGCAGCTAAGAATTCAAGCCATCGGACTTGTCTCTGATTCAAATCCTTTTGTGAGAAAACATATCTCAATGACTTATGGTCTGTAAATAATTCGAATTTGGTCCCCAAAAGATAATGCCTCCATAGCTTTAGAGCAAATACAACCGCAACAAGCTCTAAATCATGAGTTGCGTAGTTTGCTTCATGGGTCTTTAACTGACGACCAACATAAGCAATGACCTTTCCATTCTGCATTAAAACTGCTCCTAACCCATCACGGCAAGCATCAGTATAGACGGTCAAACGTTCGCTTCCGTCAATAACTGTAAGAACCGGGGCAGAGGTCAACTTTCGCTTCATCTCATTGAAAGCTGATTCGCACTTTTCATTCCAATTAAACTTGACATCCTTTCTGGTCAGCGGTGCGGCAATCCGAGCAAAATTTTCTATAAATCTATGATAATAGCCGGCCAAGCCCAAGAAGCTACGAATATCTGTAGGAGTTTTGGGAGTCTCCCAATCCTGCAAATTCAAAGGATTCGAGTTTAGATAGAGATAAGATGTTTGGATAGAACGACGAATAAGGATAGAACTTACATTGATTACGGCGATCTTAGCTGGATCGACCGAAATCCCATTCTCCGAAACAATATGGCCAAGAAATCGAACATCTCTCCAAAATTTGCATTCGAGAACTTGGTTTTAAGCTGATGACTACGGAGAGTTTCCAGAACAAAATCCAAATGTGACATATTCTCTTTCTCATCTTTAGAGAAGATGAGAATATCATCGATGAAAACAAGAACAAACTTGTTAAGAACGTCACGGAAAACTCTGTTCATCAAATCGACGAAATAAGCTGGAGCATTAGTAAGATCGAACGGCATAACCAGCCATTCAAAGAAACCATTTTCAGTGCGGAATGCTGTTTTAGGAATACTCTCTTCAGCAATTCTGAGTTGGTGAAAGCCGGTAGCCAGATCGAGTTAAGAGAAAACTTTAGCTCCATGGAGCTGGTCGAATAGATCATTAATGCGGGGCATTGGATATCTATTCTTGTGCGTGAGCTTGTTTAGCTCTCTATAGTTCACACACATTCTGAGAGAACCATCTGACTTTATGACGAATACAACTGCAGCTCCCCATTCTGAATGACTTCGCCGTATCAAGCCTTTAGCAAATAAATCTTCAATTTGAGCATTCAATTCTGCCTTCTCTTTAGGAGCCATTCTCCTAGGAGGGAGAACTACCGGTCGAGCACCAGGGATAAGGTCAATACGGAATTCGATTTCCCGTGGAGGTGGTAGAGAATTGACTTCTCCAAACACATCAGAAAAGAGTTGAACAATCGGGGTAGACCTTAGATCATTCGAATGAGAGTCAAGAGAGAATATAAAACTTCCAGCACAATCCTGAGGCGATTTTCCTTTAATAATTAAAGATTCACTCTTATCGTCAATTAGAGAGACGGTTCGGGCTTTGCAAGAGATAACGGCTTCGAATTTTCGTAGCCAATCAACACCTAATAGGATATCGAATGCCTCGAATCCAAGGACACAGAAATCCCAAGTGAAACGGTGCATGCCATACATAAGCGTGACATATTTGCATACCCTTTTGAGGTTAGCGGGTTCTCCAATGGGATTTGATACACATAAGAAAGTAGATGCAAGGATGTGTTCCAATTCGAGTTTATTACACAAATCAATAGATATGAAACTATGTGTTTCTCCGGTGTCAAATAGAACTCTAACAGGTAAAGTATGCAACATAAAAGTACTCTGTAATGTACCTTGGGTATCACTAGGAGCAGGTGGGGTAGGTGGATCACGGGTGGAAGAAGTCATAGCAAATACTCCCGATGTCTTGCCCTTTTGATGCATGGGACAATCCTTCTTGAAATGGCCAGGCTGCAAACAGACGTGACAGAGGTTGTTCCTGGTATCCTGAGGTGGAGGAATGGCAGCACTGACAGATGTTGGACAACTGTTGGCATAGTGACCCTTCTGGTCGCACTTGAAACAGGTGATGGAGGATAAGTCAATGGGCTTCTTCTGAGAATAGCCAAGCCCGGTAGTCTTCTGCCAGTTCTTCCTTTGCTGCTCGAAATTCGGCTTCCTCTTTCCAGGCTGACTAGAGGATGGCTGAACAACGGGCGCCTTGGTGGCTGATGCACCCTTCGTCTTTTCCTTATATCTAAGTGCATAATCCATCAGCTCGGTGAAAGTGCCATGGACATGAGTTGTGAGGAGATCGTAATACACTGGACGTGCTCCATGAATGAATTTCTCGTTCTTCAGAAGTGGTGTATCAATCAAGCCAGGCCCGAACTTGGAGAGTTCGTTAAACTTCCTTTCATACTCGGAGAAAGTCATGTTGCCCTGCTTGAGGTCCATAAATGATCGATAAAGCTGAGCCTTTCCGGCTGCTGGCATCCACTGAGCCGAAAAAGAATCCCTATTCACAAGCAAGACAAGATGAGTCAAGATTCAAAGAGATAGAAGGAATTATTTGGATGAAATTTCAATTAGATTTACCTAAACTGGGCCCAGGTGATGGTTTCCTCGTCAGTACGGGAGGTTACTGACTCCCACCAATCCCGTGCCGCATCCTGAAGCTGCCAAGCGGCCAATTGACGCTTCTGCGCGTCAGTAATCTCAAGACCAGTGAAGATCCTTTCCATGCTCTTCAGCCACTGTTGCGCTCCAATGATGCTCTCGGAACCAGAGAATTTGATGCCGCCAAGCTAGGTGTATTCCTTGCTAAGAGTAGAGAACTTGTGTGACGACCCGAAATTTTCAAATATTTGAAAGTAGAATATTTAATTTATTTTAAATATTCAGAGATAAATTATTAACTTTAATTTCAAATATCACTGTTTATGGGATAATTTAATTATTGAATTTAACAATTGAAAATAGGATAAAATAGAGAATCCTGAGTTCTGAGCTTGTTAAAAATAATTTGAAGGCTTGTAAAATTTATATTTATAATATTGAAAATAATAGATGAGTAAAAATTGAATTTAACAGAGATTGGTGATGTTTTGAAATTTTATATCATTTAAATTGAATTTAAAAATAGCCTTCCGAGGCACAGTCTCGGAATTCGACGAAACCAGTGCCATTGGATCCGTAATATTGTATTATTACCGGATTTCAAATTTCGTAGCTTTCGGAGCTATCGTGTGATCGTACGATATATAAACGTGCTGAATTTTTATCGGAAATTTGAGTTGTTATAACTAGAAATTTTATACCTTAATAAAATTTATAAAGGGCAGAGAAAAAAAAATCAACTCAACCATTACCCTATATTTCTCAACCGACCTGCCTACTGATGTACGAGTTAATTAACTCCACGTTACCAGTTCTTTCTTTCATTTCAAGCACGTCGTTCCTCTTATTTTATAATGGTCGCCTTCTTTCGGAAGCAAATCCTAATGAAATCTTTCCCTCTCCTCATTATCAAAACGCGTTCCCTTCCGTTCAAATTCAGTTTAATGGCCGAAACAAAATCATTCGTAATAGAAAATAGGGAGTGTAGCGCGATCGAATAAAGGCCGCGAGATTCGTTCGCATCTTGGGGTTCGTCGATCGCGATGGGGGAGGCAGGTCAAGACCCTTTGTGGAGCCGCTTCAGGCTAGTGGATCGACATCGCGATTGGAATCTCAAAGTAGGGCGAGCGATGCGACTGGGTTCGAGGTCGTTAGGGTGACCGTGATTCGAAGGCAGGGTCGTGAGGCAGCAGACGTGGCGACGCGGTGGCGATTGAGGCTTCGGCGGCTCGCGATGTTCAGTGGATGCTCAAGGGAGAGATCGCGACTTAGAGAAGGGACTGGCTCTAGTGCGTCAGCGAGGTATATTTTTAATTTAAAATTTAATAACACTCAATTATAAATATATATATTAGAAAAGAAAAAAAATTACAGTAAGGTATTTATGCTTATTGTTTTTCAATGTAAGGATTTACACTTTTGCTTAAATTTTATAAGTTAACAGAAGAAAAAATATTGTAGGGTTTATAAAGATTTGATTTTTAGGTATAAGTGATTTTAAGCAGGAAATAAAAGTGAATATTTTTATTCTACTAGTTTAATTTTAAAATAAATGGGTTGAAGATTTAACTATTTTAGTTACAGAAAGGATTTTAAGGAAAAGTTAGTCTAAATTAAATTATTCAACGAAATAAATTATTGGTTTAAACCCAACTTATTTGTGTAGAATGATTTATTGGTCAATTCAAATTTTAAAATGGAAAATAATTAAGCGGTAATAAATTGTTTGGTAAGTCCAAATAATAATAAATTGTGAATTGTTTATTCAAGGTCAAAATCTGAAGTGAACAAGTCGAGATGGGATTGGATTTCATATTAAAAGCAAAGGTGAGTTAATCTCACTCAGTTTAATTTTATTTAAATTTAATTGGTTAAATTTAAATATGGATGAATGATTGAATTGATTGATTTGATTGATATGGTATATAGTAGTATATAGCAATATATACATATTGGCATATGTATATATTTGAGTTGTTGATATTCCCGCATTATATAGCGGATGAGACCCTATGCACCGCATAATAGCGGATGATTTTATATAAATCCCATATACCGCGATATTCCACTTCGAAGTGGAATTGGTATTGTGCTAACGTCTGTGGATGCAGGGAAACAGGTTGGAGGGATCCAACTGGATTCCTCAAAATATTTAATTTTGTTTAAATATTCTGTGATATGATTGTTGATATCTTGTGATGATTTATATTTGATAATCTAGGTTGGGTTGAATTTCCCAGTATAATGAGTTATCAAAAGCAATTGAATTGGATTTTTGGAAAGAAATAAAAGAGTAAAATTCAAGTTAAATAATTCTAGTGAATTCGAATAAATTAAATAAGGAATTGTAAAAGAAATAAAGAAATTTCTAAATTCGAACAAATATGGGAAAGAGGATTTTGAATTTAACAGGGAAGAAATAAATCTTTAACTAAAGTGATATTATTTAAAAATATAAAAGAATTGATTTTATTGAAATTTAAAGATTTAATTTAATTAAAATGTTAATTGAAGAAGTTTGGAAATCCGAAATTGGTATTCTAGTTAAAAGGGTTTCAACTCATAATAAAGAAATAAAAGATGAAAGTTAATGTATTTGAAATAATTAAAGTAAATAGGGAAATTTATTTCAAAGTAAAGTAAAATGGAAATCAATTGGAAATTGATTTAAGTGTTTAAAACTTGGATTTTTAAAAGAGAATGAGATTTTAAAATGTATAAACTGGGTTTATGAAGTGAAATGAAATATCGGTGGATATTTTAAATATAAATTCAAGGTGGGAATTTATTGAGGAATGTAAATGTGTTTAAAAATAAATGGTGATTTATTTTTAAAAGATATGGAAGAAAGTGTATTCCCTGGATAGCCAAGTACGATTTCAAAGAAAATTCTTAAATATAAGTTAAAAGTTTAATGTTGTTTTTAAAAAGGCATGTTTAGAAAATTTATTATTTCTAATATTTAAATTCTAAAGTAAATATTTTCCAAATCTATTATCGTAATAATTATTTAAAGGATGACTAGTATTTTATTTAAAAAGTAAAACTTAGTTTTATATTTTATAAAGTAACCTTATTTTAAATATTCTCAAAAGTATTACTTTTAATTAAGTATTAAAGTAGTTTTCCAAATTTAAATGTTAAAGTATATTTATAATAAAGTGTTTTAAAATTTCTTTAAAATCTATAAGTATTTTGTACTTGGTGATTCAGTGGAAATAATCATTTGGGAAATGTATTCCGTAAGCGGAAACTATTTTGAAATTGTTTTCAAATGAGCTTTGAAAAATTGGAAATATATCTTGGAAAGATATTTGGGCAAATAAATAATGTGGGAAATTATTTATTGTGTGATGGTTGCTTGTGGATGTTAATTGATAGTTAAATAACCGACTATCAATATTGGCCAAATGCGTTGATCGTTTCGAAGAGACCGGGATCGAGTTTCCGTATACCGGGATTCTAGGTCTGGAGACTCGAATACCACTTCGATTCGATTTGTACGTTTCGTGTAACGTGTTCAGAGTCGAAGATGGAGCTGTGAAGTGCAAGGGCTAGTCGCTACTAATCCTGAGGATATTTCCAAAATGGATGTAGTAGGAATAGTGCCTTCGGTTCCGTTCGGACCCGGGACGGACTTGTATGGACGAATGCTTTCGTGACATCGTCAGGTGGGCGATGGGCATTCTAAGGGATATGTGCTGTAAAGGTATCGTTCAGCCTCGAGCCTCATCAACCGGGAATGACTGAAAATCAGGGGTTATGCAGCAAGGCTTCGTGGGTAGCCCCCACTTGAGAGTAAAGTCATCCCTGTCTAGATGTCCCTTTTATTTCGGCTTAGTGTTGCGGTTGCTGATCCCAATCGTGGGGTGATTTTATTTGGAATTATCCAGTAAGGGATGATTCCGGTCTTGTGTTGCAGGGGAGCGGGCGTACTCCTCGGTACTGTGATCTAGGCCACGTACTGTGACAGGTGGTACCCCAGTTCCTAGTCATTCGTTGGAAATCCATTCTCCCTACGTGCCTTGTACGAGTTTTGTTTGTATTACCCACGTTGTGGCTAGTATGCTGGAATTTAATCATGTAACAATTTCAGCTATTTTAATAAGTATTTGTGAATAGACACTATTATAATATCAGAGGATTTTGATATAAAGTGTTTTAGCTATCGTAAGGTAAAAACCCGACATGTTTATTTGTGACGTGGTCTTACGAGATGCTTTTATTTTCAAAAGGATTTTTGAAACTTTAATAATCAATTGAGTGTGATTTTCTCACGCTGGTATTCCAGACTGACTCGGGTATTGTTTTATATGATGCTCGGGTCAGACCGAGATAAACAGGTTTAGGATATGATGCTGTGGAGCTCAGGAGACGAGCTGGATGCCGATACGTACTTCCGTACTTGCTATTATTTTTCCGCTGTGTACTCAGTTGTAAGTTATGGATGTTGATGTACTCTGATGATGTACTCTGATGATATATTGTATAAAACTGATACAGTTTTGATTTGTGTAAAGATCTGTTAATATATATTATATTTTATTCCGCTGCGATGGTTAGATTCTGTTGTTGTTTTCTATTCTTCTTCTTCTACTACCTCTTCTTCTTAACTAAAATGGTTCGATTTTCCGGGTCTGGAAAGTCGGGTCGTTACAGTGGTATCAGAGCCAGGCTGGCGACAACCTTGGCTCTGGTGGGAATTTTGAGAGTATTAATAGATATGAGCGCGTATTTGTTAGTGAATATAAAATTGTTTTATATTGTGTTGATTGGTTTATTGAGTAGCTTATGGATTCTGGTCGATGTGTGGGACGCCACAACATTGATAGGGATCTCTAAACACTTGTATAGAACAATTCGACACAGTATTGTTTTAAAGTAGGGTAAATGAAATAATTTTACCCAAATTATTTTTGTATAAAAAGAAACGTTTTGTAAACTATTCTAGTTAATATATATGGTTGTTTGGATGTTAGAAGTGATAATAGAGAATTATTATCATTATTATATGGAAACTTAACTAGAAATTGAAATTTATAACCAAAGCAAAGAATAAAATTTTATAATAAAATAAAATTTGAGATATAGATTACAAATGTAATTTATAAAATTGAAATAAACTTCATATACAAATGAGATTTGTACTTTAAAATAGAATTCCAGAGAAATGTGGAAAATAAATCGGAATGGATTTTAAGTTTGGAATTTTGGGAAAGGTTTGAAATTCCTTGAGATTTGGAAATAGTTTTCGAAGAGTTTGAGGAAATAATAAGTGGTATTATTTCAGGAATATTTTGAGTTGAGTTTGGAATCTGGAAGGATTTGAAATTTAAAAATATTTGAAATGGTTTAAAGAGATAAAAGCATTTAATTCTCTTCCGGTCGCTGGGAAATAATTTCGGTAATGACTGCAGCATCATCGATGTTCATTTTCGAGTTTCCAAAGAGAAATTGCTACCAAACCGTGTTAAATTGGGATTGTTTGCAAAACTGGATTTGGTTTTGAAATTCAAAGAGATAGCTGAATATACAAAAGGAGTTTGGATATGATTGATTTCAAAAGTGATTTTGAAATTTTGGGAAATTGTTAAAAACTCTGGAATCTTATTTTAATTGTTTATAGAAAAACAAATAAAAAGAAATAAATATACTTAACTAAATTTAATGTATAATCCGGAATAAAGAGTAAAATGTGAATAGGATTGCTTTAATGGATTGAAGTGATGAAATAAACCAAATATTAGGTATAAATTGGGATAAATTACTTAATGGAGTAATGGATTATGGAAATAGAACCTTAATTGGCTGAAAGAAAGTTGATTTTGTAATTTGGATATGAAATGGGAAATGAACTTGGATTAAGTAGAAATTATTAATTGCAATCCGAGATAAAATACTAATAAATCGAATGTGGATGATATAAATAAAGCTCGACACATATATTTTGGATGCTGTTAAGTGAAATAAATTGGAACAAAATTAACTTAAGTGTGAATGAACTCAAGTATAAATAAATGGAATATGACCTTGAAATATTATCCAAATGAGTTTGGGTTATGGAATTTAAATTGGTTAAATAGAAATTGAATTGTGAATTAATAAAATTGGGTAGTGAATTAAAAATGAATAGTAGAATCAGAATTTGAGTTATTAATTAAAATTCGACTTGGAGTATTAACACATTAAATATAAGTGGAAATGTGTTAAACAAAAATGAAAATTTGAATTAAAATAGTGATGGCTTGTATTACAAACGAAAATTCAAGTGGGTATGAATGAAAATGGCCTTGGATATTATTCAATGAACGGAATATTGAATTTAGAATTAAAAAGGGACAAATTGAATGAATTGGTGCAAACTGCAATGAAAATGAACTTAAGTTGTTAACTTAAGTAAATGTTGGATGAAGACTGTACTCAAATCGAGGTTGTTGAAATCAATTGAGAATTAATTATTGAATGAAATAGCCTGGATTGTTTTCGAGCTAAATAAATGGATGTGAATAAATTAAATGGACTGGATTGAGTATTGTTTGGAAAAAAATGGGAATAAGGGTCGAAACATTTCATATGTGCTTATGGAAGTATATAACATGCATTGTTTGTAGAATCCATGTTTTAGCAATTTAAATTTTAGTGAAATGTAAATAAACTTTGTATATTTGGCACTTACATGTTGTAACTGAGTTAGTACAGGTTCAGGGAAGTCGGTTGGCTGAATCTGATGGCACAACATGCTAAAATAAATAACCGCTTTGCTTTAAAAATGCTAAAATAAGGTATGCTTACGCAAAAATTCAAAATAGGAGATATGAACTGCGTATATTGATATATATTGTGATTTCCGGCCTGAGGCCGATGTATATATATATTTGTGCATCCTGCGATATCGCAGAAGTCCCTCCGTACAAAGGAGACTCTACCAAAATTTTCCATAAATTTTGAGAGTTAGAAAATTTTTGAAAATTTTCATTTACGATAAATGATTTAAATTTGTTAAGCAAATGAAATTAAAACTGGATATTGAAATCTAATTCAAATGTGAATGTAAGGTGAAGTGAAATCAAAGGAACTAAAGAAAGTAAAGTTCGTAAATAAACTGTTATTTGAGGTTTAAATTAAATAGTAAGTGAAACTAATCCATATTCAAAATGGAAGCCAATTTGAGTTTAAATGAAATTGTAAGGGCTAAGTAGATAGTAATTAAAATAAACTTCAATGGGGAAGTGAAAATAAATATAAACTTCAAAAATGAAGTAAAACAAATCCAAGAAGTATATAAAATGTTATATTGGACTTAAGAACTGAATGGTGAATTCTTAAGTAAATTTGGTATGGAGGAAAATTATTCTAGGTGAATAATTGAATGACGACTAAAACTGAAGTTGTGAAATGGATGATTGTGGATAAGTGAATAACAATCAAAAGAAATGTGAATAAAAGAGAATTGATATAACTGATAATCAATTGGAATTTATACGTAGGATGTACGCATATTATTTTATTCGCATAATGATTTGATCCGGATTCGAGCATAGAATTTTGAGGTAATTATACCGATCCGAGTTGGGATTTTTCACTCGATTTTCGACGGTGAACCTGGATATGGATTGTTGATTGATTCTGGATATTCTCTATCATAGTTTGTGGCTATGCAAGGAGAATGACGGTTTCTGATCAAGAAACCAGATCTGAGTCCGCACTAGGAAGTCGAGTGGACGATACTAGTTCGGAAGTGAAATGGTGTGATCGATTGAGCGATCGAATGTGATTTTGTGTATGGATGATATATGTGCATCGTACGAGCTTAAGTAAGACCAATATTGGAAATTTGTACATGAATGTATAAAATGGTTTGAAGCTGAAATTGGATGTTATTGCTTAGTAGGATATACAGGTGTATAAAAGCAATGGATAATTGGGATTTTTGATTTTAAAAGATAAAATTTAATGGCCCGACAAAAGGTATGTATTTGAATTTCTATATGAAATTTGATTGGGTTTTGGATCCAGCCACTTGGCCTTTTGTTTTCTTTTTGAGATTGGGAGGCCGTAGAGCCATTTTATAGTAGTACCGAGCTAGCCGCGCAAAGAAGACGCTGGCGAAATTTTTCGGAAATTTAGGGAGTTAGAAAAATTTTGGAAAATTTTGATAATTCAAAATTTGAATTCAAATTTAAATTTGAATGGATAAGTAGGTGGTATGGGTTGAACTTATGAATAAGTTCGGGAAGTTAAAAGATGATTAGTGTATCATTAATAAAAGATTGTTTGGGTATTGTTAAAACTGTTTAAATTTGGGAAATAGTTAACGGGGATTGAATCATTCTTCCTAACTAGTAATTTCGGGGACGAAATTCTTTTAAGGGGGGAGGAATGTGACGACCCGAAATTTTCAAATATTTGAAAGTAGAATATTTAATTTATTTTAAATATTCAGAGATAAATTATTAACTTTAATTTCAAATATCACTATTTATGGGATAATTTAATTATTGAATTTAACAATTGAAAATAGGATAAAATAGAGAATCCTGAGTTCTGAGCTTGTTAAAAATAATTTGAAGGCTTGTAAAATTTATATTTATAATATTGAAAATAATAGATGAGTAAAAATTGAATTTAACAGAGATTGGTTATGTTTTGAAATTTTATATCATTTAAATTGAATTTAAAAATAGCCTTTCGAGGCACAGTCTCGGAATTCGACGAAACCAGTGCCATTGGATCCGTAATATTGTATTATTACCGGATTTCAAATTTCGTAGCTTTCGGAGCTATCGTGTGATCGTACGATATATAAACGTGCTGAATTTTTATCGGAAATTTGAGTTGTTATAACTAGAAATTTTATACCTTAATAAAATTTATAAAGGGCAGAGAAAAAAAAATCAACTCAACCATTACCCTATATTTCTCAGCCGACCTGCCTACTGATGTACGAGTTAATTAACTCCACGTTACCAGTTCTTTCTTTCATTTCAAGCACGTCGTTCCTCTTATTTTATAATGGTCGCCTTCTTTCGGAAGCAAATCCTAATGAAATCTTTCCCTCTCCTCATTATCAAAACGCGTTCCCTTCCGTTCAAATTCAGTTTAATGGCCGAAACGAAATCATTCGTAATAGAAAATAGGGAGTGTAGCGCGATCGAATAAAGGCCGCGAGATTCGTTCGCATCTTGGGGTTCGTCGATCGCGATGGGGGAGGCAGGTCAAGACCCTTTGTGGAGCCGCTTCAGGCTAGTGGATCGACATCGCGATTGGAATCTCAAAGTAGGGCGAGCGATGCGACTGGGTTCGAGGTCGTTAGGGTGACCGTGATTCGAAGGCAGGGTCGTGAGGCAGCAGACGTGGCGACGCGGTGGCGATTGAGGCTTCGGCGGCTCGCGATGTTCAGTGGATGCTCAAGGGAGAGATCGCGACTTAGAGAAGGGACTGGCTCTAGTGCGTCAGCGAGGTATATTTTTAATTTAAAATTTAATAACACTCAATTATAAATATATATATTAGAAAAGAAAAAAAATTACAGTAAGGTATTTATGCTTATTGTTTTTCAATGTAAGGATTTACACTTTTGCTTAAATTTTATAAGTTAACAGAAGAAAAAATATTGTAGGGTTTATAAAGATTTGATTTTTAGGTATAAGTGATTTTAAGCAGGAAATAAAAGTGAATATTTTTATTCTACTAGTTTAATTTTAAAATAAATGGGTTGAAGATTTAACTATTTTAGTTACAGAAAGGATTTTAAGGAAAAGTTAGTCTAAATTAAATTATTCAACGAAATAAATTATTGGTTTAAACCCAACTTATTTGTGTAGAATGATTTATTGGTCAATTCAAATTTTAAAATGGAAAATAATTAAGCGGTAATAAATTGTTTGGTAAGTCCAAATAATAATAAATTGTGAATTGTTTATTCAAGGTCAAAATCTGAAGTGAACAAGTCGAGATGGGATTGGATTTCATATTAAAAGCAAAGGTGAGTTAATCTCACTCAGTTTAATTTTATTTAAATTTAATTGGTTAAATTTAAATATGGATGAATGATTGAATTGATTGATTTGATTGATATGGTATATAGTAGTATATAGCAATATATACATATTGGCATATGTATATATTTGAGTTGTTGATATTCCCGCATTATATAGCGGATGAGACCCTATGCACCGCATAATAGCGGATGATTTTATATAAATCCCATATACCGCGATATTCCACTTCGAAGTGGAATTGGTATTGTGCTAACATCTGTGGATGCAGGGAAACAGGTTGGAGGGATCCAACTGGATTCCTCAAAATATTTAATTTTGTTTAAATATTCTGTGATATGATTGTTGATATCCTGTGATGATTTATATTTGATAATCTAGGTTGGGTTGAATTTCCCAGTATAATGAGTTATCAAAAGCAATTGAATTGGATTTTTGGAAAGAAATAAAAGAGTAAAATTCAAGTTAAATAATTCTAGTGAATTCGAATAAATTAAATAAGGAATTGTAAAAGAAATAAAGAAATTTCTAAATTCGAACAAATATGGGAAAGAGGATTTTGAATTTAACAGGGAAGAAATAAATCTTTAACTAAAGTGATATTATTTAAAAATATAAAAGAATTGATTTTATTGAAATTTAAAGATTTAATTTAATTAAAATGTTAATTGAAGAAGTTTGGAAATCCGAAATTGGTATTCTAGTTAAAAGGGTTTCAACTCATAATAAAGAAATAAAAGATGAAAGTTAATGTATTTGAAATAATTGAAGTAAATAGGGAAATTTATTTCAAAGTAAAGTAAAATGGAAATCAATTGGAAATTGATTTAAGTGTTTAAAACTTGGATTTTTAAAAGAGAATGAGATTTTAAAATGTATAAACTGGGTTTATGAAGTGAAATGAAATATCGGTGGATATTTTAAATATAAATTCAAGGTGGGAATTTATTGAGGAATGTAAATGTGTTTAAAAATAAATGGTGATTTATTTTTAAAAGATATGGAAGAAAGTGTATTCCCTGGATAGCCAAGTACGATTTCAAAGAAAATTCTTAAATATAAGTTAAAAGTTTAATGTTGTTTTTAAAAAGGCATGTTTAGAAAATTTATTATTTCTAATATTTAAATTCTAAAGTAAATATTTTCCAAATCTATTATCGTAATAATTATTTAAAGGATGACTAGTATTTTATTTAAAAAGTAAAACTTAGTTTTATATTTTATAAAGTAACCTTATTTTAAATATTCTCAAAAGTATTACTTTTAATTAAGTATTAAAGTAGTTTTCCAAATTTAAATGTTAAAGTATATTTATAATAAAGTGTTTTAAAATTTCTTTAAAATCTATAAGTATTTTGTACTTGGTGATTCAGTGGAAATAATCATTTGGGAAATGTATTCCGTAAGCGGAAACTATTTTGAAATTGTTTTCAAATGAGCTTTGAAAAATTGGAAATATATCTTGGAAAGATATTTGGGCAAATAGATAATGTGGGAAATTATTTATTGTGTGATGGTTGCTTGTGGATGTTAATTGATAGTTAAATAACCGACTATCAATATTAGCCAAATGCGTTGATCGTTTCGAAGAGACCGGGATCGAGTTTCCGTATACCGGGATTCTAGGTCTGGAGACTCGAATACCACTTCGATTCGATTTGTACGTTTCGTGTAACGTGTTCAGAGTCGAAGATGGAGCTGTGAAGTGCAAGGGCTAGTCGCTACTAATCCTGAGGATATTTCCAAAATGGATGTAGTAGGAATAGTGCCTTCGGTTCCGTTCGGACCCGGGACGGACTTGTATGGACGAATGCTTTCGTGACATCGTCAGGTGGGCGATGGGCATTCTAAGGGATATGTGCTGTAAAGGTATCGTTCAGCCTCGAGCCTCATCAACCGGGAATGACTGAAAATCAGGGGTTATGCAGCAAGGCTTCGTGGGTAGCCCCCACTTGAGAGTAAAGTCATCCCTGTCTAGATGTCCCTTTTATTTCGGCTTAGTGTTGCGGTTGCTGATCCCAATCGTGGGGTGATTTTATTTGGAATTATCCAGTAAGGGATGATTCCGGTCTTGTGTTGCAGGAGAGCGGGCGTACTCCTCGGTACTGTGATCTAGGCCACGTACTGTGACAGGTGGTACCCCAGTGCCTAGTCATTCGTTGGAAATCCATTCTCCCTACGTGCCTTGTACGAGTTTTGTTTGTATTACCCACGTTGTGGCTAGTATGCTGGAATTTAATCATGTAACAATTTCAGCTATTTTAATAAGTATTTGTGAATAGACACTATTATAATATCAAAGGATTTTGATATAAAGTGTTTTAGCTATCGTAAGGTAAAAACCCGACATGTTTATTTGTGGCGTGGTCTTACAAGATGCTTTTATTTTCAAAAGGATTTTTGAAACTTTAATAATCAATTGAGTGTGATTTTCTCACGCTGGTATTCCAGACTGACTCGGGTATTGTTTTATATGATGCTCGGGTCAGACCGAGATAAACAGGTTTAGGATATGATGCTGTGGAGCTCAGGAGACGAGCTGGATGCCGATACGTACTTCCGTACTTGCTATTATTTTTCCGCTGTGTACTCAGTTGTAAGTTATGGATGTTGATGTACTCTGATGATGTACTCTGATGATATATTGTATAAAACTGATACAGTTTTGATTTGTGTAAAGATCTGTTAATATATATTATATTTTATTCCGCTGCGATGGTTAGATTCTGTTGTTGTTTTCTATTCTTCTTCTTCTACCTCTTCTTCTTAACTAAAATGGTTCGATTTTCCGGGTCTGGAAAGTCGGGTCGTTACAACTTGACTGCAGGAGCTGGGGCACGTGGTGCGGGAGCATTTCCTCTACCCCCACCTCTAGCGTTCCTTCTGGCACTCATCCTGGAATACCAAAAGCGATTTAGAATCAAGGATAGAAATTTATAGAACTTAAGGAAATTCAAATCAACGAATTCAATGAGAAGGATGGAATCAAAAAGGATATAGATTCTGAAATGATTCTCCTCATTCTAGGGTATGGTTACCCTATCTCTAATGAGCTTTATGACTCCACAGGCTAAGGTTTTCTGGAACTAAAGCTCTGATACCAACTGTAACAACCCATATATTTGGACCATTTAGATTGACAATAATCCACACATGTCAACTTAAATAATACAAAACACGAATCATTAATGGAGTATATGTATATAAATGAGAATCATCATAGAATCACAGACAGATACAATATAATAGAATAACGCAGCGGAATTACAACAATGTCATAATAGTAGTTCATGAAGCTACTAAGTAAATACAATAATGTCTCAAGCAAATAGTGAAATAGAAATACATAGATGTCCGATGCAATATCAAAATGGAATAAAGCAATACTGATAAGGATAAATGATAGTCTTCAAAGTCTTCAGCTTCCAAGCAGCACGGCAATAGAAATCCTCAGACTGACCCGAGCATATGCACAACAAGCACTCGAGTCAGGATATATATTCTTATACAAGATAATAAGACACAAACTTTGAAATAACAATAACTCAAAGATGAGTGGAATAACATCTTTCAGGATCCGTTAACTATCTACTATGTAATAGTGTACGCTAAGTAGATAATGCCTATTAGTAAGATAAAGTATCAAAATAGCGTTAAGGCGTTACCATTATCCCCCTTAACACATTTTATATAAGCATCATAGTCTACACAGCACTGTAAACTCCACCGTAAACTAGTGGGCTATCAGGGAGTACTCCATAGGTATAACACAAAACAAATCATAGTGGTCGCGCATAGGGATACAAGTATGACAAGGCACATGAGGCAATACCCAAGGTAGTGAAACTACCGTTTGCCTGATCCGGACTGGTGAGAACGCATCGCCGCAACGATCGCAACACCTCGAAACAACACTCCCAAATCAAGGGTGCGCCCAACCGAAACAAGTAATGAGTAGTTTACGAAGAAGTGTGTCCGCTCAAGGTAGCTAACCCCATTTGGCCCGGCACGGCTCCTGTTTAAGTCATTTCCAATTTGACACAAGTGTCAAGGTCATCCATTATCGTTCTCTTTCTTCAGTCATCAACGTACATCATTCCAACCACTTTATTCTGGATCACACTCCGCGTATAATTATTAAAGCGGTATTCGGTTTAGACAGTGAGTATGTCCCTAACCGATTCCGGTCTCTTTAATAACTTTCGTAATTATTATACTGATTGGTCATTTAATAAATTTCAAAACCAAATCAATTTCAATTTCACTTAAAATTTGAAAGTCAACACTTCATTTACCTTCCTATATCAATTTCCAAAATTTACGTTTCAAATTTCTAAATTTCAATTTCCAAATTCTAAAATTCAACTTCAATTTTAATGTAAACCATTTCAAATATTGATTTAAATTCATATATAGGTTTCATTCCATAATTGTTTAAATAAAGTTAATTATCATTCAAAACCATTTAAATTCATTGATGGATTCATTCAGTATTCATTAAATAATTTTATCATTCCAAAATAATTCCAAATAAATTTCTAATTTTATTCAATCGATCACTTCAGTCTACCTCAATTATTAAAACTTATAAATTTAATTAAATTATATTCATCAAAATTTAATTATTTAAATTTCAAGTATCATATTAATTTCCATAACCCACATTTATTTCTTATTAAAGAAATTCGATTTCACTTATTTGCTTATTTAATTTAAACAAATTTCAAAACTTCATTATTAAAGTAACCCAATTTCACTTATTATAGAGATTCAATTTATTTAATTATTAAATAATTCCAAACTTCATTTTTAATTAATTTCAAACTTAGTTCAATAATTAAAACAACATTCCTTTATCAACACTTTGTTAATTTTTAAATAATAACATTTGAATTTCAAAATTTTCAAATTCCAAATTTCAATTTAAAACCTTTATTATTTTATTTAAAACGAATTATTTGACCAATCGGGTTTTGTTTAATTCTCTATCCTAAGTCACTTGTTTTATTTGGGTATTATTCATTTCAACCCGATTCCATTCCAATTCAAATCAAAGCATAGTAAAGGGAACTTGCGGTGTGATAACTGGGATGGTGACAAAGTAAATAAACAAGCAATAACAACAATCAATGACAATCCAATAATCAATTTTAAATAATCCCGAAATAATCGTATTAATTTACATTGTAATTTGTGCAAATTAATATAATTATTTCTAGAATCTACACTATCACTTCATGTAGATTAAAGATTATTACACTAATATTTTATGCAGTTCTACACTTGATGTCTATTATTCAATTTCATACTTCATCAATTTATACAACATACATTTTAAATGGTTCAAGGTGTAATTGGTCAAATTTCTACATGTCAATTTATTTAACATTTTAAAGGGGTCATATTATACAAATTTATCTAATTAGATTCAACACATATACCAATTTCAAATTGTTAACTCCTACGTCAAATTTAATTTCATATTATTTATTACTTTCTACATTAACAATTTAACATCCAATGTCAACATCAAATAATCAATTATTTATCAACCAAACTGGATTAGCCTCATATAAGAATATAAGTCATGAAAATTAATTCACTTTACGTGGTTAGAGAATGAACGGCGAAGCACGAAGAAGCACGAATGGAATTGGTTCAACACGAACAATGGAACGCTGCAACCAACGACAAAAGAAAGATGATATTAATTCAAATGAGTGTTCATATATAATTTATAAAATCATATATATGCACTTACCAAACAATGAAGAAAAGAAAGATAGCTGAGAATTTGAGTGCTGCTGCAAAGTGGAAACTTCAACTGGTTGCTGTACACAACAGAAAAAGAAGCGGGTTAATATTCAGCAACCATATATATACTCCGTACATATTTTCTTTGGTAACAAACTGAAAGCTTCAGTACACTTCCATCTTTCCATAAAGCAACACTGTTCACTTTCATTTTTATTTTTATAAAACAAAGTCTGATTCCTTTCTTTCTTTTTTTTCTAAAAAAAACAGAGACTCATTTTTTCTCTTTTCACCATTGGACGCAAGCACATAATTTCATACATGCAAGCACACGGCAAGCACTGTATGCACAAGCACAGGCGAGGCAGGGAACGGTGCGCTTGGTGGAGGAGTTCAGGCAGCGGTCGCATGCGATGGTTGGAGTCGGTGGATGGGCACGCCGGAAGAGGGGTGACGCGCGTGTCTGTGCACGGTGAACTGCTGGACGAGGGTCAGAGGTGGGTGGGACGGTGACGGTACTGGGAAGATTGCGCGTGCGCTGGGAGGAGGGCGGTGGTGGTTGAGGAGGCTCGGGCGGTTTTAGGTGAAGGGAGGAGCGTTGAAGTGCTAGGGGAAAGCTTCGGTCTGGGGAGGTGGTATACGCGTAGTGTGACTGGTCGGTGGAAGGGGTGGTGAGCGGCAGGAGGAAGGGGCGTGGCCGCGTGGTTGCGCGTGCGTCAGCGAGTGGTGGAAGGGGTGGAGTGACGGGTCTGGGAAGTGGTTTCACTTATTTGTTCTGTTGATAATTTTTAAGTGGACAAGCAATCAAAGAAAAGAAGAAGAAATAGAGATAAGGGGAAGAGAAAAAGCAGAGAGGAAGGTGTATAAAATTTTACCTGTAGCAATTTGCAATGAATGGATACATTTCATTACTTTAATTTTATAATTTGCAGAAGTAATTATGATTTTGAATTCCCAAACGCTACTCTATTTCCCAAGTCACAACTACTATCTACCAACTACCGCATTAATTTCCTTCAGATTAAACTTGTATTTTCAAAATTTTAATGACTATGGGCTGTTTGTTTTGGGCTGAATATTACTCAACCGGTCCGCTTGGAACGGTTAATTTAGCGCGACGTTTTACGTCGAACTCTAATTTGTGCAAATGAATACATCGTTTTGATCAGCGCGACGGGGCGCTTTCAATGGTACACAGATAATTTCGATGTGACAGTTTTATCAAAACTCGAAATTTACGCCGATTAAATTGTTCGTTTGACAAAACAATTTAAATTACGTAGGCGACGATGGAATTAGACGAAACAAATTGCGACTTCTAAATGAGATAAATTTTTACAACATTACTGTGTAAAAATATTTGGATTCGAAAGATAAATTTTCCGCAGTTTTAAATTGAACTGATATGCAATAAAACGCGAACGAAATCTTCTGCAATATTTTGCGATGAAACTTTACCCATATCCATAACTAACT
Organism: Allium fistulosum; assembly: GCA_030737815.1. Classification (NCBI taxonomy): domain Eukaryota; kingdom Viridiplantae; phylum Streptophyta; class Magnoliopsida; order Asparagales; family Amaryllidaceae; genus Allium; species Allium fistulosum. Next base: position 511,959,313 of record CM060903.1, on the reverse strand, counting down.
AGACGCATCTTATAAACGAAGTTTGGACTTTAATTGAGATCGTATGTAAATTTCACATTTTTATATTAAAATAATGGATTTAAAATTTTGAAATTGTGTGGGAAATTCAGGGTCGTTACACTAATAAAGGGTTTTGAAATGAAGAAGTTTTCATTTATCATAAAGGTTAAAGAGTTTAACCGATATATATATATATATACATATATATATATATATATATGATTCAAGGATAATAAACCACAGGTGTTGGTATTATTTTGTTGTTATGATTACTTCTTCATGTATTTATTCACGTTGTAATTAACTCATAACGGTATTTTGGGGAAGGACGGAATAACCAGTTAGGTTGACCCAGTAGTGAATATAACTTAAGAAATGTTAAAATCTTAATAAAAGATATTGGCAGGGGCCAATAGGTTCGTAGTAAGCCCATGAAAACTTTGTATAACAAAAGATATTGGTAAGGGCCAATAGGTTCATATTCAGCCCATGGAAACTATGATTGATATTAGCAGGGGCCAATAGGTTTATAGTCAGCCCATGAAAACTATATCCGGATTAAGATATTGACAGATAGTCAATAGGTTCCTAGTCAGCCCATGGAAACTAGGATAAGAGAAAAGATATTGGAGTTACCAATAGGTTCTTAGTGATCCCATGAAAACTATGAAATCAGACAGATAGTCCATAAATAATTAACAAGTTAATTGTGACCCTTAAAACTATAATTGAGATAGATAGTCAGAATATGGGATGGGTAATCCAGATTTGATTTACTTTTTTTTCATATCATCATAATGTTTTGAAATACTATGTTTTAACCATTGTGGATGCAGGGGCATAGTATATGGTTTTATAAATGTTTTAGGATACTAGTGAGGGGAAAACCCATTCCACTAAGCAGCGTGGTCTCATTAGAAATCTAAATGGTTTGAGATGGTAGAGTATTATTCATACCAGGCTTTTTGTCCTACTCGAAGTTTTTGTTTTCCCCTTAAACTCTCGAGTACTCCATTGACTTTGAGTAAGTTGAGAGTTAAGGTTTCCAGGTGCTCTTTTAGACGAATAAGGCTTCCGAGGACGTGCAGAAGGCAAGCTTGTGATTAGAGTTCTTTTATTTCCGCTATGTGGTTTGATTGTAAAGGCAAATATGTTTTATTGCCTTATTATATACTCTAATCATCCAAGGGGGCATCTTTATATGTCGCTCTTGGCGTATTTTGTATTAATTATATTTTATCCGAACGTGGTCTGCGTACTGAGATTATGTAACCAGTTTGGAATATTTTGAAATGGAATGTGGAATTTGTTGTTGTTTAATTTTTTTCATATTCTTGTGTTTCTGTGTATCAATGTATCTAATATCGGCGTATTTGGTCGCCGAGGATTAATAACTATGGATGACCACAACATCCATAGCCATTAGTTTTGGGCCTCCAAGTAGAGGATTTTACAAGTTGGTATCAGAGCATAGGTTTATGAAACTTTGAAAGAAACTTAAACCTAAAAGATTTTCCAAACATAATCCAATAAATCAGATAATAAGATCGGGGTTTGGGTTAATGCTATAGTAACGTACTTTTATTTGATATATATAGTTATATATATAAGTGCGTATTCCCCGCCCTCTTAGACCGTTCTTCTGTATCTTACTAAGGCTCGTATGTAGATTTACGAGAAAGGAGATATGGAAGCAGGAAACTAAAGAGGAAATCTCGATGGAGGAAGCACCACAACTAATGGAAATGCTCGACCCACTATAAGGAGGAACCCGGGTCGACCGGCTAATGCTAGTAATCAAAATGTTGATGCCAGTGTGGGTGGTGGAAATTCACCAATAGATATGGGGGTGATGTATCAGTTCTTTGTTGGTTTGATGCAAGCAAGAGCTGTTGCTGGAAATGTAGGAGGAGCTAATTCTATGGCTCCGGTTGGGAATAATTATGCCCTGCTGAGTAGAGACTGCACCAGTTTGGATGGGAAGCCATTCTTGGGAACCGAGCGTGCCATAGAGGCTGAGAATTGGCTGTTGCACTGCGAGCGTATATTTACTTATTTGGGTTTGAATGATGGGCAAAAGAGAAGGTTGGCCTCTAGACAGTTGCTGGGGTCAGCGCTACACTGGTGGAATAGTGTTACTACCGGAGTTCCGGAAGAGCAATTAACTTAGGCTAATTTTAAAACGAGATTTGAGCAGAAATTTATATCTGAGTTTGCTAAGTCAGAGCTGATGAGGAAGTTTATGGATCTAGTTCAGGGAGAGATGTCGGTAGTCGAGTATGCTACTAAGTTTAAAGAGCTGTCTCGATATGGATATGCTATTATAGATACTGACATATAAAGGAATGAGAGGTTCATTCGGGGATTGAGGCCCGAGCTTGCTAGAATGACCATGACACATGTCCACGATCCTTGTAATGTAGTGGTGGAGATGGCCATTCGCCATGAGGAGTTACTTGCTGATTTTGCTAAGGAGAAACCGGTGGAAGTTCAGGGTTCTCAGGGGAAGAAGAGAAAGTTCTTTAAAAAGAAGGGAGCCCAGAAGGGAGATACTGCTAAGAAGTCAAAGACTGAGGTAGTTTGCTATAAGTGTGACAAGAAGGGTCACTTTGCAAATGAGTGTCGGTCAGGAAATGGGAAGAAAGCTGCAACCAAGAAGAATGTGAAGTGCTTCAACTATGATCAAGTTGGGCATTACAAGAATCAATGTCCAGAGCCAGTCAGGGTGGATAAAGGGAAGGTCTTTGCTATCGGATTAGCTAGGCCAACTGCAGCAAATAAGGGAAAGACTGTGATGGAAGATACGATTTTGATTCAGAGTATTCCAGTTAGAGTACTTTTTGATACCGATGCATCACATTCATTTATATCTCAGTGTTTGGTTGATAGATTATGTTTATAACCCACCTACCTTGTTACTTCCTTAAGGGTTGCGAACCAATAGGAGGGTATGCCACTCTAGGGTTAAGATGTGACCAGTTAAAAATTGATTTGTTAGGTCATAAATTTGAATGCAGTTTGTATGTTATTGATTTCGGAATCATCTTGGGTATGGATTGGTTGGGTAGGTATGAGGCTAGAACATTTTTCCAAGATAGGGAAATATCACTGAGACACCCTGATAGTCATAACTGAATGATATTCTTAGTAGAGAATTTTGACTGGAGTGTTAGTGCTTTACATAATGTTATGGAGGTGGGAAATGAGTTAAGTCAGGTTCGGGTAGAAAGAGAGTTTGCAGATATCTTTGAGCCAGTCACTGGACTACCACCTAAAAGAGCTGTTGAGTTTAGAATAGATCTTGTGCCCGGAGCCGAACCAGTGAGTAGACCCCCTAGCAGGACGACACCCACTGAGATGAAAGAATTGAAGGTGCAGCTAGTGGATCTTGAAGGAAGGAATTTTAATAGACTAAGAAGTTCGCCTTGGGGAGCGGCCACGGTGTTCATGAAGAAACCAGATGGGTCGTTGAGGATGTGTATTGACTATCATAAGTTAAATAAAAGGACGATTAAGAACAAATATCATTTGCCAAGAATAGATGATCTGTTCGATCAATTGAGTGGAGCCAGAGTGTTTTCCCAGTTAAATTTGGCGATAGGTTTACATTAGTTAAGAGTAACGGAGGATAGTATTCCTTTGACAGCATTTCGAATTAGGTATGGTTCATATGAGTGGTTGGTGATGCCATTAGGATTAATGAATGCACCTGCTTTCTTCATGGATTTGATAAACGAGTTTTCCAAAAGTATTTGGATAGGTTTGTACTATTGTTTATAGATGACATTCTAGTCTACTCTAAGGATGAGAGAGAGCATGAAGTTCATCCTAGAGTGGTACTTCAGACGCTGAGGCAGAATCAGCTAAAGGCAAAGTTTACCGAGTGTCATTTCTGGAAGAAAGAGGTTAAATTTCTTGGTCACGTGGTTTCAGAGAAAGGATTGTCAGTCGATCTAGATAAGATCGAAGACGTGAATAATTGGAAAAAACCAGAGACGGTGTCTGAGATCAGGAGTTTTCTTGGACTTGTTGGCTACTACCGGAGATTCATTAAGAATTTCACGTGGATAGCAGCACCCTTAACTAAGCTAACCAGAAAAGAGGTGAAGTTTGTTTGGTCCGATAAATGTGAGGAAGCATTCCTTAATTTAAAGCATTTGTTGACCAATGCACCCATGTTAGTAATTCCAGACGGAAACCAAGGGTTGGTGGTATATATTGATGCATGCAGAACTGGATTAGGAGCAGTATTGATGTAGAATGGTGAAGTTATCGACTATGCTTTGCGACAGCTTAGACCGCATGAAGTTAGATATCCAACTCATGATTTGGAGTTGGCAGCTGTGATCTTCGCATTGAAGATTTGGAGACATGATCTCTAAGGGGATATGTTTGAGCTTTATACTGATCATAGGTCTTTATGGTATTTATTCTTTCAGAAGGAGTCAAATATGAAGCAGCAGAGGTGGTTGGAGTTTTTGGCTGCATATGATTTTGGTATAGAGTATACACCAGGAAAAGGTAATAAGGTAGCAGATGCTCTTAGTATAAAACACCAGAATGTGGTGTTAGCTATGTTGGCAGAATGGAAAGATTTAGAAGCTTTAGTTAGTTATGATATGCAGTTAAGATCTACTGCTGGTTCTAGTCAGAGTTCCGCCAGGTTGTCTTGTTTAGAATTTCAACCAGTATTGATTGAGAGGATTGCTTCTAAGCATAAGGAGGATCCAATGTTGGCTGAGAGGATAAGAAGACTTGAGGTTGGAATAGAGATTGATGATTTAAAGGATTTTAGGCTTGATCATAAAAGATGGCTAAGAAAGAGGGGACGTTTGTTTATTCCGAATATTGAGGACTTGAGGAAGGAAGTTCTTGGAAAATGTCATCGGTCCAAGTTTACGATTCATCCTAGAGGAACCAAGATGTATCAGGATATAAAGAGGAGCTTCCATTGGGAAGGTATGAAGAGGGATGTTGGCTTGTGGGTTAGGCAGTGTACAAACTATCAACAAGTGAAAGCCGAACATCAGAAGCCGAGTGGGTTGCTTCAACCTTTAGAGATTCCGGATTGGAAATGGGATTCGATATCAATGGATTTTGTAGATGGGTTGCCAAGGACAAATAGGGGTAATGAAAGTATATGGGTTATAGTGGACAGATTGACCAAGAGTGTCCATTTCATTCTAGTTAGGTCAACCAGGACGACACCTGTTTTAGCTAAGTTATTCCCGAAGAACGTAGTTAGACTGCATGGAGTTCCTAGTAGTATAGTCAGTGATAGAGATGCTCTGTTCACTAGCGAATTCTGAAAGAGTCTACAGGAAGTCATGGGTACCAAGCTTAACATGAGTACTGCGTATCACTCTTAGACAGATGGGCAGACAAAGAGAGTCAATAAGGTACTCGAGGATTTATTGAGGGATATTGGACTTTGGTGGATCTTGGGAGGATCACCTATATTTAGTTGAGTTTTCCTATAATAATAGTTATGAGACTAGCATAGGAATGGCGTCGTTCAAAGATTTATACGGAAGACCATGCAAATCACCAGCATGTTGGTTAGAGACTAGAGACAGATTAATCTTAGGTCCAGACTTGGTTAGAGAGGCATCATAAAAGATTGAGTTAATCCGAGAAAGGATGAAAGAAGCACAGTCCAGACAGAAGAGTTACGCAGATAAGAGGCGTAAGGACCTAGAATTCTCAGTTGGGGATAAGGTTTTCATTAAGATATCACCTTTGAAGAGTGTGGTGTGATTTGGAAAGTCGGGAAGTTAGCCCCGAGACATGTGGGTCCATTCTAGATTATAGAGGGGATTGGAAAGCTCGCATACAGAGTAGAGTTGCCGAGCAGTATGGCAGGTGTCCATAATGTATTTCATGTGTCTCATCTTCGTAAGTATGCATGACCCAGAGACTACAATTCCTCCGACAGGGTTAGAAGACTTGGTAGTAGAGCCTAATTTGACTATCATTAGTCAACCAGTTCGGGTTGTAGTGAGAGATGAGAAAAGATCGAGGAATAAGACAGTCAGGTTGGTGAAAGTTCAATGGAGCAACAACGAGGAGGATTGTACTTGGGAGACAGAGGACAAGATTAGAGATACTTGTCCTGTTTTACTTTGAGGGTACGTCTATATTAGATTTATATAGAAAATTGCTAGTCAGATAGGCTAGTATGGTTGTTAGGAGTTATTACAGATGATTGATAGGTTTAGTATTTGATCCTTACTGAATTTCATGGACAAAATTCTTTAAGGGGAGAAGCCTGTAACATCCCTAATTTTTGATAACATTATTTAGGAAATTTGATTAGATAAATTATATAGAATAATAATGATAAGGAGATTGAGATTTGAATAAATTATATATAGGGTCGTGCTTAATAATAAACTAAATGGGCTTAAATTGGTTTATAGGCTAATCAAATTTACACGTGGATATATTAGCAAATAGCCACTTTATTATACACGGCTATTCTCCTTTGTGATTTCCCATTCACATTTCATTTCTCATTTCCACGAACATAAATTAAAAACTAAATTAGAGCTGGCCTTTAACAAGGAGGAAAAGAGGAAGAATTCAATCTAAAGCTAAGGATCAAATCTGGGAAGGATTAATCAACAACAAATCTCAAATTCACAAGGGATTACAAATAGGCAAGTAGTTACAAAGCAATTACTAATAGTAGCTAAATTTCAGCCTTTAATTCAAAAAAATTGGTTCCGCCTCAAATAGCAGTACCTTTCGACTCCATTGACTCTGCACCATCCCAATCGAAACCCACATAGTCGAAACCAATACATAAGGGATCACTTAGATGGTATGCAATTGATTGGAGGGAAGGCAGAAGCCATAATGTCAAAGGATTGCTTACGATAGGGTCAAAACCTTGTGTTTTTTCAAAAGTTAAGTTCTTGCCTTGTTTTACTTAAAGCTTTCGACATAGTCGAAATATATGCTTTCGAAAGGATTTTTATAAATAGCTTTCGAAGAAGGTTAATAAACTATGTAAAAGTGTTAGCTTTCGAAGGGATACTTTTCTCCTTAAATAAGAGCTTTCGAAAGGATTGGTTTCGACCAAGTCGAAACCCAGCCGCTAATCTTCCTTTCGACTGTATTGAAGCCATCAATGCATTCGAAGGGTTATCTTTGTTTTACCTAAGTTAAGCCACTTCCTAAATGCTTTTGAAAGAGGTTGAGGGTTTCAAAGGCTATGGGGTCGGAAGGGGGTTTCGACTCTATCCTTCGAAGTTTTAATTCAAAGGTTTGTGCTTTCGAATAGATGGTTCCGACACCATCAACTTTTCCCCAATAATTTTGTAAGGGTTTCGAAAGAGATACTTTCGTATATAACCACTTTGACCCAAAAGATGTTTTAAAGAGTAAACCACTTTTGAAATGGATACTTTCATTTTTTTTGAAGCTATGTTTTAAAGGAAGTTTTGATACCATCGAAAGGTATGTTTGGTTTCGAAAGAGAATATTTATCAAGGGCTTCGAAAGGTATGTTTATTATGTTTTGAAAAGAGGTTTTTGCTTTCAACGGAAGTCATCCAGAGGTTTCGAAAGAAATGTTTTAAGATTTCAAAACATAAACCCAATCTCAATTTAAAGGAATAACCATGGCGTAAACAAATAAAAGGTTTTGAAATGAAGAAGTTTTCATTTATCATAAAGGTTAAAGGGTTTAACTAGGATATATATATATATATATATATATATATATATGATTCAAGGATAAATAACCATAGGTGTTGGTATTATTTTGTTATTATGATTACTTCTTCATGTATTTACTCACATTGTAATTAACCCATAACGGTATTTTGGAGAAGGGCGGAATAGCCAGTTAGGTTGACCCAGTAGTGAATATAACTTAAGAAATGTTAAAATCTTAATTAAAGATATTGGTAGGGACCAATAGATTCGTAGTAAGCCCATGAAAACTGTGTATAACAAAAGATATTGGCAGGGGCCAATAGGTTCATAGTCAGCCCATGAAAACTATGATTGATATTGGCAGGGTCCAATAGGTTTATAGTCTATCCGGATTAAGATATTGACAAATAGTCAATAAGTTCCTAGTCAGCCCATGAAAAATAGGATAAGGGAAAAGATATTGGAGTTACCAATAGGTTCTTAGTGATCCCATGAAAACTATGAAATCAGACAGATAGTCCATAAACAATTAACAGGTTAATATTGACCCTCAAAACTATAATTGAGATAGATAGTCGAATGAATGGGGATGGGTAATCCAGATTTGATTTACTTGTTTTGCATATCATCATAATGTTTTGAAATGCTATGTTTTAACCATTGTGGATGCAGGGGCATAATATATGGTTTTATAAATGATTTAGGATACCCGTGATGGGAAGTTTATGGATATATAAATGTTTTAGGATACTAGCGAGGGCATAGTATATTTCGCTATGCGGCGTGGTCTCACTAGATATCTAAATGGTTTGAGATGGTAGATTATTATTCATACCAGGCTTTTTGTCCGACTTGAAGTTTTTGTTTTTCCCTTAAACTCTCGGGTACTCAATTGACCTTGAGTAGGTTGAGAGTTAAGGTTTCCAGGTGCTCTTTTAGACGAATAAAGCTTCCGAGGACGTGCATGAGGCAAACTTGTTATTAGAGTTCTTTTATTTCCGCTGTGTGTTTTGATTGTAAAGGCAAATTTGTTTTACTGCCTTATTATATACTCTAATCATCCAAGGGGGAATCTTCATATATCGCTCTTGGCGTATTTTGTCTAATTATATGTTATCTGAACGTGGTCCGCATACTGGGATTATGTAATCAATTTGGAATATTTTGAAATGGAATGTGGAATTTGTTGTTTGTTTAATTTCTATGTATCAACGTATCTAATATCACCATATTTGGTCAGCGATGATTAATAAATATGGATGACTATAGCATCCGTAGCCGTTAGTTTTGGGCCTCCAAGTAGGTGGATGTTACATTGCTAGACTGTATTTACTATTATTATTCTGCTGCATTATTTTGGTATGTTTGTTGATTGCACTCTGATTATATTGTAAAAATTGAAATCAAATGTATATTGTAAAACAACTTCATGAACTGTTTATTTGATTATTATATTTTATCATTCCGCTGCGAGATTCTATTTTCTGTTTTCCTTCTTTTCTCTTATTTTCTTATTAAACCCCATTGCTAATCTGCCCTTTTGAATGGTTTGAGTTAGACATGTGTGGTTTATTGTCGACTTAAATCGTCCAACAAGGTGGGTCATCACATGTCTCTATTTTGAAGATTAGAAATGAATGTCAAGCTAAGGTTTGAGAGGTAATAGTATCCTAACCTGAACTGTTTCATTTCTAATTGGTAAATAGTACTAGCTTGAAATCAAAGACTGTAAATAAGTTTGCGGAATTGGTTTTCAGATTTGTTTTAAAAAGACTTTGTTTTATGCAAGGGATTTCTTTGTCAGTATCATTAAGTAGCCAAACGAATATGATAAATAGTGTTAAAATGTTGGCACGTTTATGAAAAGTAAGTCTTCTTGTATTTATCACTAAAAGCCGATGAGTAGACTTTCCTTTATCTGTGAGATCTAGAATCGGGCCTGCCTTCGGTTCTAGCAAGGGATATAGAAGTCAAAATGTCAAAAATGTGATAAGTATGGGAGAATTAATTTTGATAAATAGGTCATTATTAATTAAGTATATGGAAGGTACTTCATCGTATACTTAATAACAAATTCCAAGGTATGGAAACTCGTCTCTATCTTGAGAATTAAAAATGTATGTCGAGGTAAGGATAATACACTAACTTGTCCGGCTATATTATTAATCGATGGATAGTACTGTTTGAAATTGGAAAGTGGTGATGAGTATAAGATGTTCGATTTTCCTTGTGCGAACTATACTTCACTAGATAGTGGTTTGTCCACTGTCGACAACTTGACCAGTTTTGACTTAGAAAGTATGTGAAAGCTTCTCGATTTCATATGGATTGGGATTCCCTTAGGAGAACTCATTCCAGTGAAATGCCTCTCACTTTAAGGGGTATATTAGATATCCTCTTGGGACTTTTATATAGCCTGTTTATTTTTGAAAGAAAGGGGATTAAGTCAATCAGAAACTATTGATTGTTGGTTTAGAGAGAGCGAGATCGGATAAGCATGAGTTATCCGAAAACCACTTCAAACGTCTTAAGCGTTTGAATTGGAGATTTCTTGAAAATGATGGAATCGAAGAGGGAGTTCTTCGAAGTACAATGACTACTTACTACAAATCACGAGGGCGATTCCTAAAAGAATGTAGTAGAAGTGGTCCCTTTAGTTTGTTCATATCTTGAACAACTTGTATGGATGAATGCTGGCATTGCATTAGTGTTAGCATTCCAAGAGGGATTTGCTAAAGAAAAATGTAAAACATAGCCTCGAGCCTTACAACCGGGAGTGGCAAAAATCAAGAAAGATGCTGTAGGGCTATGTGGGTCGCACCCATTAGGATATGGACATCACCCTTCTAAATCATTATTTATGGATTTGGTATGTGCATGAGGGCTCTCAAGGAAAAGGTTGCAAAGCAGCTGGAGTGATGACATATTCGGTATTATCCAATAAGGGGGTAGGCCAGTTCTGCATCGGCAGAGGTGCAATAGGTTTGCCCTTGGTACATTTTTTAGAGGTGTACTATGATAGGTGGTACCTCGGTGCCTTGTTATTATGTGGAATTCATTTTCGATTACGTACCTTACGGACTTAGTTGTACCCAAATATGTTGGAACGTGAGATGCCAGCATTTCAACAGTGTTATATGTTTATTTTCAACCTTAGACATTATTATAATATCATTGAATTTTCTATTTGAAATGCTTTGGTTATCGTAAGGTAAAAACTCATCCGTGTTTATGTGCGGTGTGGTCTTACGAGATACTTCTATTTTTGAAAGGTAAAATATAACAATCTATTTGACTTGAGTTTCTCACGCTGGTTTACGACACCGATCCAAGTGTTATTTTCTTATAATACTCGGGTCAGACCCAAGAATTTTTCCAGAGTTGAGCTTTGAACATTTTGGAGCTTCAGGAGACGAGCCAGATATTTTCAAGAATTAACGTATTCCCGTACTTTTATTTTTCCATCACGTTACTTGTTTGTATTTATCAGCATTTGTAAGGACATGCTGTTATAACTGTCCATGCCGATGATAAATTAGTAGACTCTGATTGGTGTATGATATTAAAGTTTCTTTTAATAAAGATTATTTGGTTATTATGTATTTCTCGTCACGATGTGAGATTGTATTATGTCTTTTCCTTTCAATCTCCCCAACAATCTGTCTTTTCGGCACCCGGATGCTCGGCACGTGAATACCATAGATGTATTAGTCTTTAGAGGATCAAAAAGGTGGGTCATCACAACCCAGATGAAGGTGCTGCTGATATTTTGAAAGGGAAGAAGTTTAGATTAATGATCTTAGCACTCCTAGTTCATCGGTTGATGTTGATGTTGGTGGACCGCCGGATAAGTTGATGTTGGAAAGTTTTAGCAACCATGTTGCTAGTTTAATTTTGATTGAAAAAACGGTATAATTTGTGATTTTTTTACTTTTCATTTTAAAATTTTGTGTGTGTGTGTATGTATGTATATAATAGACACACACACACATACACACAAGTATATCTCACTCACACAAAATGACACAAAATGGATGAAGAAGCAAGTGAATAGTGGATATAGTTAAGAAAGTTGTCTGTCATGATATAACGAAACATCACTTTAGATGGATATAATATGCGGCTATATCCGCTTTTATAGAGCGATGACACCTAGAAACAAACTCATTTCACATGCCTTTTGGTGAAATGACAATAAATCATATACTTCATGTTCCAGTGTTGGAAAATTGTATATTCAAAGCTAATGGTAGCAAAGATATACAGATAGATGATGTAGTTAAATTGTTGGTTGGACTATCCATTGAAGAAAGCGAAGTTAGAGATGATCTTAACGGTAAGCAGTCTGTTAAATTAGGTTGGTTAGTAGCCAAATTCCATGGGAAGTCAAGAGAGGGAAATGCTAATGACGTGTTCAAAAATGTTGCACATGCTTATTTGCTACATCTTCTTGGTTGTTTGTTGGTGACGGATACCAACAGGAAGGTTTCTGTACACTATTTAAATGCTCTTCAAGATGTCGATAGGTTGAATGAAGAAGGTGGGGGGATGTCAATTCTTATTATTTGTATCGAAAACTTGGATTAGTGTATAGGAAGAAAGCAAAAAAAATGTCGGCTGCTTGACTCTTTTGCTGATATTTTTTATATTTTAATTAATATATCAATAAAAGTTATCATTAAATTATACGAAAATCAGTTCATATATCTCTTATTGTAGACATGGATTTACGATCACTTTCCTAACATTGTATCAACTAGAATTCCGATTATGAAGTATGTTAATTCTCAATCAAGCTAGAATGTGCAGGTAGCAAACCGTACGACGATGAATTGAAGGTCGGAATTCTATAGTTACGTTAAGGGAGATGCTTGACTATCTAATCCATTGTGATGTAAGTTCTTTTCATCTTACATAATGTTGAAGTTTAATTTTTATATCACCAAGCTCTCTTAATGAAAAAAAATATAATATGTTATATTCGATCATTATAAGGATAATAGGATTAATTATCCTCTACATGACTGTGCTTTTTTGTAATGGGATTATTATTTGTTTTGATGCAGCGAACCTTATTATCCTGATCGTGTGTTGTGTCAATTTAGTCTTGTTCAATATATTCCAAAAGATCCATTGAGGCCTAAATCGTATAGTAGGGGTGCATGCCTAAGTCAATACAAGGTTGAATATGACAATGGTCATTGATATGGACATAATTGGCAAAATCACATTCTTAACGCTGAGTTGAGCTCAAAGGTGGTGATGAAATCATGGGATCGTAGTGAAGATTACAAGAATTGGTATTTGAAAAAATCTCACCTAATTATTCATAACCCAGAGTTTAGGAGAAGCAAGAATGGGAGGAAAGAAATTACTTCTAATATTATTGGCAACAAAATTGTTTTTTTTAAACTTTAGTCGTTATTTAGTTTGGTTTATAATAACTATTTGATTTTTCATAGATCGAAGCCACGAAGAAAGCAATTGAAATAATGAACGAGAGTTCGATTGTTTTGGAAGAAAATGATCCAAACGTTCTTAGAGGTATACTAGCCAAAGCAAAAGCATTATTAGTTAGAGGTTTGATTAATTATGGATGCAGCTCGTACATTAAAAGAAGGGAGAAGATGAGGATAAAGAAAAGAAATGAAAACCCGTCACTTTTGCTCCAAAAAGAAGAATAAAAAAGGTGGCCAAAAAGAAGAAGAAGTAAGTGTAATGTGATGTCTAGGGGTTGTATTTTAAGCATGCTAACATGATGTATTTTGAGTATGCTTTGTTATATTATGATATAGTTCATTTTGGAGCATGCGTTAAAGTATGTAGCTTATTTTAACTTTATGAACTATGAATGTTGTATTTGAACTAAGTTGAATGGTATGGATGTTGTATTATTAAAATTATTGCGTTGTGTCATTCTAGCGCAAACAGTACAAGTAGTCAATGATTATTCTAATCGTTGAAATTTAGATATTGTATGATTTTTGACCTCCCAAACTTGAACTAAGCAAATTTATGAAATTAAACATCAACGGTAATTGATGCCAACAAATTACACAAAGGAAACAGATGTATACACCCGAAATTGTAAATATCCAACAACAATAAATGACCGTTTCAAAATTTACAAAATTGGATTATTTGGAAATTAAGCGACGGATGTACAAATATTTTTCAATGATATAAGATTAGAGTGTGTGTATTCATCAAAGGTTAAATGTAAACTGTTGTTAATAACTGTTATGTTGTGCATTTGACTAGGTTGAATTATGCAGATCGATGGGTTTGTACACTTGTCAAGCAATAAAAATGGGCAGGTATCACTACTCGTTTGACGGATTAAAATGTACACCTGTTTCTGTTTTAGTTAAAGGGCGTACAAAGTCGTTTGTACCGTATATATCTCAGGTTTATGCAACCGTTTCATATTTCTTAGCACTTTTTTCATAACTTAGATAAGAAACAATCTAAAAGCAAAATTATAACAAACATTGCAGAGTACAGAATTAGAACGAACGACTTCAATTGAAATTGAAACAAACGTTACATCAAAATCTTCATGAAAAAAGTTTTACAAAAAAATCAATCGTCGTCAAATAGCTTGGTTTTAATCTATCAAACTCGTGATGTTTATCATTAAACAATGTACCCCACTCTTGCTTTACCTATGATGAATTTACTCCAAAGGCTTGCAATTGGTGGCACATGTGCATTAGAATTAAACTTCACCTTTATGAAATAGGCATCCTTAGTGTGCAAAAAACAAAACAAAAAAATTTCTTGGTTCCTTTTCTATTTTCGGTCCTTTTTATGAGACATGAAAGTTAAACTTTGTCTATGTGAGACAAAAAGAACAACACTATAAAATACGTTTGTTATCACATATCCCAATGCGGGCATTAATTCGATATTACGGCGACAGAGAAGCGCAATGCATTTTAAAAATTGTCCTCACGTTTATGCACATTCCAATATCGTACCATCTATCATACAATTCCAAATGATTATGCAAGTCTTGTAACATAATTTTCTTACCTTCAACCCAACTACCATTCGACTCCTCCACTTGCTCCATAATACAACGAAATCCACAGGTACCATCTCCAGTAACATCTTCAATACTCAATAAGAATGGTTGCAAGAATTTTGAAATATGCTCAATGTGAATTTTAAATTTGTGGGTGGTGTAAAACTTGATGTCATGAAATTTATACTTATATTAATATTTCTTTTGTGAGTAAGTTTTTTTGCAACACTAGATTGTGACAATTTTTCTTCAACAATCTTCTCATTTAATACATGTTTGAATGCCGAAAGATTGTATTTTATAGATTTCCAACTTATAGAACCAATTTCCTTAAATCCCCATATTTTCCACGATCTACCTTTTCGAAGAACTTGATTTAGTTTCGATACACGTGTAGAAGAAGGTAACCCAATTCATCCAACTTATTCAACATATCAACTTCTTGTTTAGTGTGGCATTTTCAATTCTAGTGTTGAAAATTTTAAATTACTTTGTGTATAATACTTTGCTTTCAACTTTTGCGTAGTAATCAAGTTGTCTCCAATGCGCATCAATATTGTCTATAGGTATTAGACGATCTTCCTTATGATAAGAAAATAACTCATGATTGCAAGGTAAACCGTATGCCGTATGCAGAATATGGTCGCATATAATATGACTAATATTTTTTTCATCTTCTCAATCTCAACCAACAACATATCTAGGGTATTGAAACTTTGAATCTTAACTCCTTAAAAAGTTATATTCGATAATTATGCCAACTGGGTTGGCTCAGTTGATTGGTAGTTTAGACTACGAAATTAAATTTCATGAATTCGATCTTCAAGATTGATGCTTGTCGTCATTAATGAATCATGTTCAAAAAATGGTATTTGATAATTTTGCCTTACAGACCCTTAGGGCTGTTATGGTAATGGTTACCGTTCCCATTTTGTAAATACCGTTACCGTACCGTTTTTACTGGTAAACTAAAATTGTTTACCGTCATCGATTGACTGGTATATCGATGACTGATATACCGATAAACTGGTATCCATTTCACTGGTAATGGTAAATTACCGTTTGTCTAGAAAAATAATAAGTTGATATATTTTTACACTGAACGATGCTCATTATATATCTCATTGGGTCACTTAATAAAGGACATAGAAAAGAAGTGTATTTGTCATCATTTGAGTAGAATTACTGAAATAAATTTAACTATTTTCTTGCTTCTAAATGCCCGTAACACATCTTATATGAATATCAATGTATTATGAATGGACTGGTAAATTACCGTTACCGTTGGTTTTGAAAAAATATTACAAATGGTAAATTTACCGTTACCATACCGATTATACTGGTAAACCGACTTTACTTTAAAATGGCAACCGATTGACTGGTAATGGTAAATTTACCGTTACCATAACAGCCCTACAGACCCTATACTTTATTCAAAACTTGCTTAATATGTGTATGTTGAATCAGTAATAAATTGTCCATCCGGTTCCATACATTTGTGAAAGCACTTTGTGATGTTCTAAGATATCTTTTCATAGAAGCATGCGATGTTTCGACTGTATTTGAAGTGCGATTTCCCATATGTTCTACTTTATTGGTCCAAGCGTACACAAAATATTCTTTCTTAGCTATCCACGTAGAATTAATATAAACAAAGGCATTTGGATAGTGATTTCAAAAAAGTTAAATTTTATTTCAGTTTTCTTCAATTTCTTCCTTTGATGACGAACGAACCAATGGTTTACAATTAAATGCACAATATCACTTTTTTTGAAATGATGGGTACAATTAGTCACAATATTTTTGGACATATGACATTCACATATTATCCACGATGCATCGGGAAAAACTTGGAACAAAGCATTTATTACTGTGGCTTCTTCATCCATCGCAATAACTTCTGAAATTTTTCTAGATTGTATCGATATTTTAAATTTGATAAAGACCAAAAATAGTTCTCTACTGACAAAAAACAATATGCAATAGAAAATGTTTTTTCAATTGAAGTCATTCCCACTATCTCCAGTAATGGCATATCAAATTTGTCTTGTAAGTGTCATCTAGAAGAAGAACCGAAGGAAATCACTTGCACAGATAAACGAATTTTGAATGAGCCCACATGATATTAATTTTGTCCGTTGTTTCAATTACGACACATAATGTTTTCCACTAAGAAGTTTCATTAACTGTTGCATTGCCGTTGGTCCTTCCATATCAGAAATTTTCATGCTTTGCTTCGCATTGTAAAGTGTTTTCAAAACCAAACTATTTTCTGGAAACTCCTTCTTGACAGCAATTAGAGCGTTTCTTGGAGCAACTCTTGCAATTGACATATTTTTAAACAGCTTCTTCTCCTCGATTATCAATCTTGATACAAATGGATGATCAACTGAACTATTCGATAATTTTATGATTATTTCACCACAACAAGCATCAACACCCCATTTGTCATCACTTTTGAAAATTCTTTTAATAAAAAATGGACAGTCGCATTTTCTTGTGCTGGACCATGCATGCTTCTTAATATTATATCCCTTTGCTTCAAAAACCGTATATTTTCCACCACGTTCACAAGATAGTCGTATTATTGGTTTTCTCCGAGAAGTAGGTTTATCAAACTTTGAAATGACCACAATGATATTTAATTTTTTTGCGGTTGTTTGACACCGACGTACAGATTCATCACATGAAAAAAAAATTATAAAAATAATAATTATACTTCCGTACATTAATTCACTCAGAAATTTAAATTGAAAACAAACTCACGGTGTCAGTAACAAATTCAAAAGTAAGATCAACTACTATTTTCTCATCTTCATTTGAATCACCTACACCCTCATTCCATAATAACATCGGCAACATCATCAATTTTAATATCATCGACAATATTAACATTTTCACTTGCCTCAAATTAACATCAAAATCACCACGATAATGATCCATAAAAAATTTAATAAATGACAATATATATCAGTATTCTACATGTTACAAACAGGTATAAATACCCGCTTTTAACTTCGGGCTACAGAGTTGAAATTCGTAGCAACCAAACATTCAGTAATATATAACCATTTAACTTGTACTACAAGCGGGTATACAAGCCAGTCTCGTCTTTCAATTATCAAAAAAATTTAAAATTTCAATTAGTTTTATGTTGTTTAATCATCTATACGAATTTAAGAACATATAATTTTTTGTAAGTAACAACGTTATATTTTAGAGTTTGAAAAATCTGATCGTGATCAATTTTGAAACAATGATAAGATTTAAAAGAAGAACAAAATAAAATTATCCAAGAAGTCATCAGAAAGATTGAAATCGATGTTAATGAAAATTTTGATATTTTTTTTATGTCTGATTACGTGAATTAGAGTGCTGAAATCAGCTTAGTTTTTTTTAATTGGGAAAAGAAAGGTAAACGGGTTTGTTTGTTTTTTTTGATGGGAAAGAAAAGGTAAATGAGTTGGCAAATTCTATTTCAACCCAAGTATTTACTTAGTAGCCACTCAAAAATAGAAAAAGGCTAAATCCAAAAAAATAACTTAGTAGTCCTCTACCATTTTCAGAATTACCATTCCCAACACGCAAAACGTGAAAAATTGAATTTTTTCTTCATTGATTTAGAAACTAGGGTTAGAAATTTTTCTTCACTGATTTAGAAACTCAGTAGTGAAGAATTGAATTTTTTCATAGTAAAGTCTGTAAACCAAAAAATAACTTAGTAGTGAAAAATTAAATTTTTTTTCCACTGATTTAGAAACCCAATTCATATTTTCTTCGAAACTATAATTAAAAAAGTCTGTAAACCCAAAAATAATGAAATATTGAATTTTTTCTTCACTGATGATTTTGAAAAAGCGGTGATTTAGACAGTAAGAAGCTGACGTAAAAGATAATGGAAGTGAGAAGAATGAAAATATGTAGCTTTTTAAGAGTATTTCAATGTTTAAAATTTTGTTTATTTCAGGGGACTACTAATTATCTGGATGTGTTGCTGGTGACCATGGTGTTTTCAAATGCACGAAGATAAATAATAGGCCGCATTTTGCCAAGGGCATTAATCAGTACATAAGATGCTGTATACAGCAGCACTAACCTGGGTAGCAATGTGAGTGCATTATTTCCCTTCTCTCTGTCAGTCAGTTTCAGTCTTATTTCATTTTCTTTCCCGCAAGACTTTAATTCTACGTTCAGTCAAAAGAAAAGAAAATGAGATCGTCGATTCGAGCAGCTCGTGTTCAATCTCACTTTAGTACTTTTATTTTAAACATACGCCGCGAATCGAATTACAGTCAGTCGGAAAAGGTATTTAATTACGGGTTTACTATTTATTTTTATCTAATTTTAATTCTGAGTTTTGAATCAATGATTTATGCAGATGTGTAGAGCTTGTGAAAGGTTCTTACCATGGCTGCAGCAGAAAACAGGATGTGAAATATCAACAGTATTGTCAGTTGGAGTTTCCAGCCATGGCAGGTTTTGTTGATTTGTTTTTCTGATTTGATGTTGCTACGTGCAAATTCAATGTTTATTAATTGCTTCAGATCCGGGGTCAATTGTTTTTTGATATTAGCTACCATCCACTGCATGTTGCAGGTTTATGCCCATAATACTTAACGGCAAATACGTTCACACCTTTGATGTAAAAAGCAAGCAGCCTTTACCAACATTGACTTTTAATATCAGCCCAATTAAATGTGCTAATCCAGTAGCGCAAACAAGATGTCCAAATAAAAACAACCACGTCCATATGAAAATAAAAGAGGATTGAGAATCTACCCAAAAAGATAGAGTCCCACATGCACTTACACACACACGTGTTTAGACAAAATTACCACCAACACAGTTGTTGTATGGGAAGGACAAAATGATAGAGAGTTGCATGAAAAGAGTATATTGACTTATAGTCCTGGTAACATCACACTGTTTCTTCAAGACGAACGATGAAACTTTTCATTTGGTTTGCAATAGTTGCAAATATCACATAAATTGACAAATTGCAATGAGAAAAATACGTGTTGTGAATTTGCAATCATACCTACTGAAGATTAATTTTCACAGAGGAAAAACTGTAGAATTTTGTTGACATTACAACATTCAGCAGTATACTGCATTTTGTTACTTCTTCTTCATAAGGTTAAGAGAATGAAGTAATTCGCTGTAAATTTAATGATAAATGCTCTATAGTCTTTCAAAGGCGAGTATGGTCAATATGGATATTACTGGTGTTTGAAGCATAGTTATCTAATATAGTAGATAGGTAAATGTCTGTTACATAAGATAATTCAAGAAAAAATGTTAACAGAGGTGATAGAATAAAAAGGATGGAGTAAAGATGCTACAGCCTAACACCAGCATACTAATTCTCCCTTCAGGCCCACAACCGTTTCCTCTTTTTAGGCCCACCTATAACATGTAGACTCATTTCAAAACACCTCATCTTCTGAAAGCGG
This sequence comes from Allium fistulosum, assembly GCA_030737815.1. Lineage (NCBI taxonomy): Eukaryota > Viridiplantae > Streptophyta > Magnoliopsida > Asparagales > Amaryllidaceae > Allium > Allium fistulosum. The sequence continues at coordinate 511,939,171 of CM060903.1, read as the reverse complement.
TGCTTGAAATCATTGTTCAAAACTTCGGTAGGATTTTGATCATTTTTGGTAATTCCATTCCAGTTTGGCAGTCCCAGTAATGGTTGGAACTTAATTTGATCTCGGTGTGATTCTAGATTTGTTCTTCAAGTGTTTAATTTTTTTCTTTAAAAAAAAAGTTAAATAAGAAAATACAATAAACATATAGAAATATTAAAATTACAATGAAGCAAACACGATAACAAAGAAAACGGATAAATAACCAAATGGTTTTTGAAAAATATTTATAATTTCATCAATCCAATCTACTCCAACAAATAAAAAACATGAAAAAAACAGTAAAATAGTGTTTAATTAACCTTTCTATGTATAACATGTATTTTACTTTCTATAAATATACATACAGACTTACGCGCATGCGCGCGCACACATATATACATACATATACATACACATACATATACATACACATACATATACATACATACATATACACACACACACACACACATATGTATGTATGTATTGTATGAAGCCCGTGCCGATGGCACATATACAAATCTCACGCTTATAACTTATGATACTGTATATTGCCGGGATGGAATTTCGTTCAATTTAAAATACAGGAAATTATTGTCAAGGACAAAATTTCTCAGCATTTTAGCCTCAAGGACAGACCTTCAGTATTTTAGCCTGAAGGACAACTTTATTTAGATATCAGTTTTTAAGTTTTTAGGTATCAGTTTGTAGTTATCGGTATCAGTTTTTAGGTATCAGTTTTTAGTTCGGTAGCAGTTTTGAAAAAATATTTGTCCTTATGAAATTTTTTGAAAGAATATTTGTCCTTATGAATAATTTTTAGGAGAATGTTTGTCCTTGTGTTTAAAATATTGAGATCGCGTCCTTGAGGCTAAAAATATACAAATTTTTGTCCTTTAAATTAATTCTCCCTTTAAAATATGTATATGAAAAAATTATGAAGAAATATAGTTTGGTTTTTATAATTTAGTTGAGAAAACTTAACCATTACTAATGTGGTCTATAAGTGGACAACATATCCGTTACACGGACCCGTAGGTGCATGAGCAATCAAATTGGAAATGTGTAACTTATTGTGAAATATACATTTGAAATATTGTTTGTCACAAAATTTAATTTGATCTGCATATTATGTTTTTGCATAAGTTAATTTATTTTGTAGCATTTATAAATCGTAATTTTATATTTTTGCTTTTAGAGCCAGATGTTGAAAGTTGTATAGTTGTAGGAAATTACATATCAATTATTCTAGCATCGTAGTAAAATGTTAAAATTAATCAAGTATTTAATTTCAATGGGGAGAATGAGTTTTATGTTATGAGGTCAAAAGTTTGATGGTAATGTTTAACTTGAAGTTGCACAGTAAATGAAGATTGTTGATACATGTAGGATAAAAAGATTTACACATCGATAATAGGGAGAAATAATTGTTAGATTTATTTTATACAATACTCCGTTGCAAATTGTTACAAGTTTACAAAGCTAATTTCCAGTTTTAGAATATTATCATCATGTATTATTAATTTAGTTATATACCTCTAGAGCTAGCTTCCTTCAATATCATGTCACAAACTTAAGTATTTACAACATTGATCAAAGTTATTTGTTGGAACATGAAAATGACTAAGGAGCAGAGCAGTTCAGTTTCAAATCTGAATCTGATGCTGGAGCACGAAAAGAAATGCAAGGTAGAGAATTATGTAATCGTGAGGGTGCACAATATTTGTAAGAAACTAAAGGTATTAAAATAATGTAGCATTTCATCCATTAAACATATTCATATTTAGAAGTTAGTATCAGTTAAAGTTAATTATAAAACAATGACCTAAATTGGAGGAAACACAACACAAAACACCTTATGTTAGTACAAAAACAACATTTAAACAAAAAATACAACAAATAACACTTAATTAACTTTTGAAAAGTTGAACAAAAAATACAATAACAAATATAGAAGGTAAGAATAGAAAGAGGGTGGAGCGTAAACGTAATCTACATCCATTCTGTTCTTCCCATTTCATCTGCATATTCATAAATGGTAGATGGGTTAGTACATGTACTAAATATAATGTTCTTATTGCAAACAAAGTTGAGACAAAAACAATGACAAATTTTCATCTTAGGCCTCCAAGTCATTCATTGCCACATGCATATTTACTTTTGAGCATTCTCAGTTCTTTCCACTATCCATCCTTTTCATTCATTTGTTGTACCTTGGAGAACATATCCTAATCAAACTGAAGTTTAAAGAAATAAGATAATCATCCAATACTCAAAATTTCAATATACGATGAAATATAACATCATTAACAAATTAAAATTTTATAAAAATGGCAACATAACAGGAAACAACAGTCAAGTCAGACCAAAGTATATCTAAATGAGTTTTATATGGAAGCTTCAGTAGGACTAAACAATAAGTAGTGCAACAACAAAAGACAAATATAAATTGCATTCAAATAACAAATAAAAAGTAGCAACTTATTTTCCTTTTATATATTGTAAACGAAGAACTTTATTGTGAAAGAGTAGTTTTTGTTTTCCAATGCTAAACCGTGAAGTTTGAACCTTTGAGTTGACATTTTGATGGTTAAATTTTATTCATGTTTTCAAATCTCATATGAATAGATCCTAAATTATCAAAATAAGCATTTATTATGAACTTTTGTAGAAAATGCTAACAATATATGTGTTTTACCTAATAGATCGTCATTTGTATAAATGTGAAATTAATATATACTTTAAAGAATTTCAAGTACTTCACATATCTAACATTGCAAGGAATAACTAGAGGTATCATTTAATTGCAAATTTAATCAGACGCGTATCTTAAGGAAATTTATCAATTATCTTTAAAGAAATCTATGCAAGAATATGTAATATATCAATTGATGATTGATAATACACAATTTAGTTATCTGTAGGCTGATAGAGCTAACGAGAAATTTTTGACCATATGAATAAAGTGCAATTTAATAGAAAACAGAACACCTGCGTTTACATATTGTGTAATTTTATCCAAGCAATATCTAAAGAAAGCTGATGAACGTAAGAAAATATAATCTTAGCAAACAATGTACTTAAGGAAACTTGATGGAAGATATATAATATAACATTGGCGATATATTGTTCGATTACGCATAGGCTTCACAAAAGGGAGAAGATAAAGAAATGCTAAATTAACAAAATTTAGCATTTAGTTTGGGCTTTCCCAAAATCACACTATATTCATCCCTTGTCCAATTTTATATCATTGTTTACATAAATGCCAACAAATATATACTTTTACATCATTTCCGCTGTGTACTTGAACATTGCCATAAACAATAAGTGAATTTAGAAGAGTAATCCACTATAGCTAAAAGGCAAAATATATAAAGATGTTTCTCGCGTGCTCCTAACTACAAAATATTCTGAAACATAACAACATTAGTTAACGAAATTTACAAAAACAATGCCATATGACAAACAGTAAAGAAAAATGAACTTTGAACAATGGTATACATGAGTTTAATATTAGGGGTTTCATATGACTAATCATTTATTATGAATAAATAATAAATTAATAAATTAATAAAACTAATCATTAGTTATGAACTTTGAAAGAAATATTTATTATATTTATATCTTATATAATCATCATTTTATTACATGCGAAATTAACATATACTTTTAAAATTATGTTACTAAAAAATATTGAACATTGCAAGAAATATGGTGGTACATATAATTATAGGTTAATGCAACTTCATAGCTTAAAAATAATAATTTACTACACTTAATAAAGCCCGATCTCAACAAAAAATATAGTTAGGGAAAGCTAATGCAAGCAAGAATATATAATATAGTACCGGTAATATATCATTCAATTTCACATAGACACATAGGCTCACAATACTAAAAGAGAAAAGGTTTGTTGATATGAATAATGGTGATTTACTAAACCTACTCTCGCTTAGTGCCACAATGTTGATGTCCGACGCCAACCAATTGTGTCTCTTAGACTTACAACATAAATTTGAACAACAGGATTGAAATTCAATAAGGTGTCCTAACATATTTCAACACAAATTAATATCTTTCCTCCAGTCTACTTAATAGGATAACCAGATTGTTCTACCTCACAAATTTAAGTTTTCTCATACTCTGCAATACAAAGTTCAATATATGATTGACTAGTATACATCTTACTCATCCTATTACGATGTTTCAAATCGACATAATTAATCAGCCTGTACCAAAATCAAAGAGCCACATATATTGAAAAAATATACTTCTTATAAACGATTTTTATAGAAAAAACTATAATTGCTAAAATGAAACGGAAATTATCTTCTCTTCACTATCTCGAGATACATGAGGGTGATATTCAAACATCTAGTCCACAAAACAAAAGTAAAAATACCTCACTCATAAAGATATCAGTGAATTCCTTCTAGGTCTATCAATCAGTTCCTATTAAAACATTCGAAGAAGTGTGATCGTAATCTGAAATATAAAAAACAGTCCTAATAAATAATGTTGTATGCATAATCAAAATCAAATGTACAACAATCCATACTTGTGAAAATTTAGTTGACAAATCTAGAAAACAAATTAAGAAAGCAAAACCAGAATTAAGGCATCTTTGACTTTGGCACCTTTAAATCACTGTGCCCCTATGATCCATTTAATCATTTCTTGAGTTGTTTCCTAATTTCTTCTCTGATTTCATGTTGAATTGAGATAATTAATTTAGAGTTTTAGTATGATTTGATTTTATGATGGTAATATCAATTGGAGATTAAGGACAAAAGAACGGAAAAATTAAGAACTAAGAATTTTCTCAATTTTTCGAGACGTAAATGGTAAGTTTTATATTTTAGGATGTTGAGAGAGAAACAAGGGAATATATTATGCAAAGGAAGTAAGTTTTGAAACCACCTTAAGAACAACGCAGGGTTGTGGAAATGATCAGGGTTGTGGAAATGAATACCATACAATTTTTTCCTAGTCAGCATGAGAGGAAATTTGTTATATAGATTGATAGATAGATACATATACATATATGTATGTGTAAAACCTTTCGATCTTGGATATTATTTTAGAAAAAATTAAAAATATCCAAACAATCCAATTTTTTGTCAAGACGATCTTTAATTGTATAACACATCCCCAAATTTTGGATTCATTTGGAACCGTCTAATTCGAGAAATCATTAGGTGTAGCGTAATAGGTGTACCATACGTGATCTAAATAACAATACTAGCATATCAATTAAAATTTAGAACTTGTGTAATTATGAATCAACATTGGATGAGAAACTATGTTCATTCAGATGAAGAACAAATGTTTTTGCCATTATTAACACATGTCATCCAGGTTAGTGGATGCTTATGCATTATTTATTATGATATAAAAGATGGTAAAAATATATATTTACTGGTAATTTGGCTTGTTCGATTAATATGCGCTGTAAAACATTGTTTGTTTGAAATAAATGCATATATTTTCATGGAGTTATTTTCTCAAGGTAAGCATGTAATAAACTATGACATCATACATGATGTACGTGCATGCTGGGAAAACCGTATGCATCGAATTTTAGTTACATATGCTAACGCAAGTAAGTAATACATAGTGTGGGAATCAAAAGTTGAACCAACCGCTCTTATTATAATTCCTCAAAAGACAAATGAAATTTGTGAAAATAAATACTTAAAATTAAGATAAACTAAAATCTTATAACTATAAATTTATGAATCAAATTGTTGCAATGATTTCTCGTCCAACAACTTGAAAATTTGAGGAAGAGGTGAACTCAATTCACCAAACGTGAATCTAAACTCGACGAGTTGGAAGTACGAGAGGAACAAAAATAGCCGAAATGCTAGATGTGCTGCTTGGGAAGTAAAGGATAGAAAGTTGGATGCTTATTTGTACCTCATCACATCCCTAGAGAAAATCGAGCAGAAAGCGAGAAGTAAAATAAAACACAAAAATGGTAAATGACACACAAGTTTAATGTGGTTCAGAGATAAACTCCTACGTCCACGGTATGAATTCCTATTGCATAAGGGTTTAAGTGAAAACACTTCTTCATCTTGCTTCACTCAACGACCTTTGATGATGTCACTTGAGCTTAAAATAGTTCTCGCAAAGTCGAGTTGTAACACAACATGATTACAAGCAGTATCTCCTTTTGGAGATAAATAAGATCCCCTTTCTATGCGGTATCTTATCATATTTATAGGTGCACTCTCATCATTCAGATAAGTGACATGACAAGTATGTCGGTTATGATTGCTACATGCCATGATCAAACTATTGAGTCAATAATCTAAAAGATGCAAATTGGCGTGACATTTCTAATTTAGTCACATGTTGAAATAAGCATGGATACCTTGGACCATTGCCATGTAAATGGTTCTAATGTTGCCACATGGAAGGCATGATAACTTACCATGTGGATGCATAGGTACTTGCCAGTTGCCATGTAGAGGAAACCAAGTTGTTGAGCTTTGCTTGAGAATAACTTTGTTAGTTCGAGGATGAGCTTATGAGAAGAGTTCGCCGAGAGCTTCTAGAAGAGAGCTTGAGGTTTGATGTTGAATGTGGAGGAGCTTTGAGATGTGTCGAAGAAGATAACTTTGATGCTTGCCGAGGAGGCAAGCTGTAATTAGCACTGAAGATGTAAGCTTGGAGTTGAGGAGGCAAGCTATAAAAATGCCGATGTTATGAGCTTTGAGAAGGGTCGATGAGGCTTGGAGTTTGGAGATGAGGCTGAACTAGCCATAAACCTTGCTAAATAATTTAGGAGTTTAACTTCAATAAGACTAAGGAAATTTTCTTGGGTAAGAGCTGATAAGGCCAAGTTGGAATTAAACCATGAAGGTCATTATTGAATTGAGCCGAGGAAGTAGAGTGTAAACTAAGTTGAGGAGGCTTATTATTCTCTGTGGAGGGTAAGTCTGAACTACTTTCAAGTTTAGGATCATCACTTTGAAATTTTAGTTGATACTTAAAGCATTAGCATTGTTGTAAGTTGAGAAGCTGAAGCGTGCAACTGTCATTTGAGTTGAAGAGTTCATGGTGTTGCACTACTTATTAATGAGTCGAGGAGCTTTGATGTGGCTCCATATTGAACTATATAACTTGAGATGCATATACCGCTCCCACTAAGTTGTGGAGCTTTCTAAGTAAATAATAGGTCCCGATCTGATGAAGAAGTCATATAATGAGCAAAATTTTAAAGCGCGAAAAGCGTACACGAGACATTTTTTGCTCATGAGGTGAGCCGTAATCCTCAAAACGTTGAAGCGTAAGTTTTTCGGATAAACATTGAGACGTAAGTTGTTATTGCTTTGTTGTTATTAATTTTTGATTAATAAATAAAAGCTAACAATCAACCATATAAAACTGTAAATAAATAACAATATAAACACTTAACTTTAATAAGTTCAGTCATAATCATTCTTTATTATTCATTCATACAAGTATGAATAATTAAAACTATAAGGTGGAATCCAGTGCATGAGGCTCCCGCACGATAGCGGGCTCTGCGGATGTCGATAATGTATGCAGTCTTTCCCTCGTATTGTGAAGAGGCTGTTTTCGAACGCGAATTTGGATGTCCAGATCACCGCGCGAGTGACTTAAATAATTAAAATTATAAAAAAATAAAATTTAATCATTTGATCATATACACACACACATGATTCAATCCTTCAAAGAATTTGTATTCAGTTTTCAGCTCACGTAATGGTACATTATATTTTTTTTTCTTCCTCCCTTTATTTGTCTTCATTTTTTTAAAGATTTTTGAAAACGATCTTTGATTGATTCTAGTGGAATCTGTCTCTATTATTACAAGCGGTACAAAATCATGTAAGTAATTTTTTAATAAAAATATGATACTTAATTTTAAGAAGAGCACTAATTTTGATGTCTCGGGGGTCGAACCCAAGATTTCTAGAACACAATCAAGAGATCTTATCACTTGACTAATGGAAATCATGTAAGTTATTATTTTATTTATTTGTCCTTCTATCGATTTAAAGTGGTCCGCAAAATTTATTTGGGTATTCAGTTATGACAATTTAAAATAATTCCTTTAAATAGTAATTAAGGAAATCAATTATGTAGCTCTTGGTCGTTGTTTCAAAAATAGTGTTAATCATCTTGATATTTATAATTGAAGATAATTTTTTTTGAGTTGCATGCCTCAGCAATTTGAGGTATTCGATGTGTACGTTTTGTTTGCTTCGTATGCCTCAAGTTGTTGAGGCGTAAACCTCAGTGGTAAAAAAACATTTCTGGGAGAGATTCAAGGCATTTTATCTTTCATTTTCTCTAGACGCTCCTTTAGGCGAGTATCGAGGCGGATTTTTTAAAACAATGGTAACGAGCTGCTTGAAGCAATCTAAGCAGAAGTAACCCGGTCAGATGCAAATGATCAAATTGATTCTTGAAGTTGTGAGGAGTTCAATGATACTGGACTTATGAGTTGAAGTTGATCCAAGCAGAAGATAGAGTTGATCAGGTTTAGGCCAAAAGAGTAAGCTGTTCAGATGTTGGCACTATTTTAAATCTCGTTTATCTCATCCGAGATCTCGCTTGAGATCTCATTTTCGAACTTGAACGAGATGAGATTTAGCGAAATAAGACATAAAATTTTATTCATCTATTATTTGACACTCATCTCGTCCGAGATATTAAGATTTCAAGCGGAATTTCAGATAAGTCTCAATAGAAAATCTCATACGAAGATGTTTTTTCATTTACATATTTCTTTAACTTCTTATGTTGGTCCAAAATAATTTGCACTCCAATGACTTTTTACTAGCCCTCTAACTTTATCTTTTATTTTTTAACGAGTGAGAAAAAATAGATGACTTTTTGTTTATTTTTTATTTTTAATATTCAAATGAGTAGAATCCATTTAATCAATACAAAATCAATCATATAACCACTCTCATCTGAAAAGAACAATTAATATGAGTGTTACGGCATGCGCTTCGCGCGTGACAATAGTACACCCTTCGCGGATAAATTGATTTTTTTACAAATTATATATGCTTAGCATATTAAAAAAATGATTTTCATAAATATTTAACTACGATTTTACGTTGGAATCATGTGTAGTCAGTTTGAATTTTTATTTCTAAGTTGCATCATTTAATTTTTTTTGTTAGTTTGAATTTTTATTTTTAAGTTGTATCGTTTAATTTTTTTGTTAGTTTGAATTTTTTTTCCGTTATCAATTAATAAAAAGCAAAATATGTATAGAAAGTTTATTTGTTAGATCATATTTTTAAACGATATTAAATTTGGTAATATATGTCAAAGAGCGTTATGAATTTGCAAAAAAGTATATTTGCTAGATCATATTTTTAAGTGATATTAACATTTGTTAATATCTATAGAGCAACGTTTTTGTAAGTTGACGTTGATACCGGACAAATATCATGCTTTCACTCACTCAGGAACAAAAAATTATAATAATATTTACTTCCTATCTCAACCTGTTTTGAATCTAACGTATAATAAAAGGTTGAGCTTCTTAACGCTACTCACTATAGTATGCAGTTGACGATAATATTACACGTAATAAAAGTGCGGTGCTAAATGCATGAGTTTAGGATCAGGTATGTAGATGCTATTTTTTAGGACCAATTAATAGATGCATCGAGTTTAGGAACAAATATGCAGATGCTATTTTTTAGGAACAATTAGTGGAGATTTTTTTTAAGGAATTGTATATAAAGGGTAATTTTGGAACTTCGCGGTCGGACCAAAAGATTGCACTTCCAAGCCAACTATTAATAAAGATGATTATTGATTTTTTTAAACTATGTATGTTAATGAGTTTGTATTTAGATAACAATTATCGTAAAATCTTTAAAATGTCAATTTTAGACGCATAAGTTACTCCGAAATTGTCCTGAGTTGGTCTTTAAAATCCGAGATGTCAATCTGAGATGTATACCCGAGATACACTCATCTCACTCAAGATCTCGTCCGATACGAGATATCGTGTATAGAATTTTCGAGACGAGACGAGACGCGACCGAAATCGGAGATTTAAAATCTTGGATGTTGGTATCAGAATTTCATCTCTTTATGTTGGGTTCTACTAGAAATGGTCCTGTAAGCTAATGCAGCCTTGATAGAAAGATATATCCCTCGAGCTCAATCCTGTCAGTCTTGTTATTTAGTTGAGTGGACTTTAGTGTTCCTGCAACTGTGAAGACTTCTTTATGATGCATTCAGCTTGTCGTGGTAGTGCCAAGGAGATGGCTGCACGGGTGCGAACTGTGCAGTGCCTTTTTTTCATTGGATATGGCTGATGTAGAAGTTCTCAAAGGAATAAATCCCATATTCTTGGGTAAACTTCTCTAAATAATAACTAGATCGGGTCTTGGTTGTATTGAACCTTTTATCTTTGTGCTTCTCCTAGTTGCGTTTTGGCGAACACTTCTTGATTGAAAACCGGTGTAACAAAAATAAATTATATATGATAGTAACATAATTTAGTGTATTTATAATTTGGACAAAAACAAGTTCAAGTAATCAGTATGGTCTCCTACACATTGATATTCAAATTTAATCTTGGACTTTTATAGAATTTTAATTTTGAAAGTTTTGGTATATAATTTTAATGTTTCAATTTTCTTATTTTTAGAATTTGAAATCTTTGAGCATTGAATTTTCGAAAAATTGAATTTCATATAATTACCCCAAAATTGAATATTGAGTTTTTAAAATATAATTTTTCTCTAAATTTTTGAATTTTTCAAAATTCGTATATTTATATTTTCAAATATTTGAATTTTTTAGAAATTTGGACTTTATAGTTTCAAAATTTTAATATTTGAATTTTTAAAGATATGAATTTTTCAATATTAAAAATGTTTAGTTTTGAATTACTTAAAAGTTAAAATGCGAACCTTTTAAAATTAAGCTTTTAAAGCTGAACTATGGAAATGTGAACTATTTAAAACATGAACTCTAAAAATAAAAAAAAAATTCATCATAAAATTTAAAAAATCAAAAATTTATTTTAAAATTTGAGTTTTTCATTTTTTGAAACTCAGTTATTTTAAAATTTGAAAATTTTAACTTTTGCTTTTTTTATTAGACATTAGAAATTTAATAAGATTTGAATTATTATGCTAAAATTTTCTCAGTAGTTTTTCAAAGTTTGAGACTTTTGAGTTTCAACTTTTAAAATTTACTTTTTTAAATTTGAACCAACAATAAATAGGAATGAGTGATTGTGGAATAACTTAAATTGATACGTCAACCTTTTATGGTACACGAGACTTTATGATGTGATACCAAACCCAGGAGCATTATGCACGCATATACAGTGGTGGATTCAGGATCTATAACCACCAGGGCTAATATCAAGAAGGGAACCAATAAAATTTTATACAATAATTAGAAAAACATGTAGTATCTATCACTAATAAGACATGCCAGTAATAGCAACAAGCAAACGTGACAGGTGAACACTTGCAATATTAAAGTGCAACAATAGACAAGCTATCAAAACAAACTAGCACGGTAGTAACCAAAGAATCGCAGTGGACATGTGCAAAGCATAGTAACGAATGAGCGACTGCGACAGACGAGCAGTTGCAACCATATTTATTAAGGCGCGTGTAACAAATTTTATACAATAATTGAAAACGACCTCCTTTTATTATAAACGACAAACCCCTCAATTGAAATTTGGGAAAACCTCATTTCCATTCACAATGGCATCTAAGATGATGAATTGGTTTGAAACTAAGTGTACTAGTCAAGTCTGAAGAATGGATGGACGATCGTAACATATCTGTCCAAATTTATACCTTGTTGTTTGCTTCTGGTGAAGGCAAGAGTTTCAGTCATTTTCATTATATAAGTGCTGCCTCACAGAAGGGTCCTCCAAATGATTTTTTGAAAGTAGTTTCTTTCTTGGCTGGTGAATAGAGTTACCGAAGTGAGCGTTAAAATAGTTTTTCTGCTGTTTGATATTAATAAATTAGAGATTTGGTTATAATTGTCAATACATGTGCTGCGGCATGTATTGGTCTGTTAAATAAATACTATGTTCAAGTAGAAACAAAACATGTATGGATTGTGTTATGACAAAATGTGAAGTTTTTTTTTCCCTTCAACTTCGTCATCAAGATTTCCCTTATATTCAGGTCTTTATTCACATCTAAATCAGTTCAACGCGGCGAGTGTCTACTGAAAGTTCCTTACAATGCTGTATGCTCTCTTCTACATCTTTAATTTTTTTTATAAAAATATATATTAGCAGCACTGTAAAGGGCATTTTCTTTTTTCTGTTTTGCAGCAAATATCTACAAATAATATTCATCCAAAAATCGAAGCTCTTCTTGTTGATATTGATGATAATGTTTTAAGACTTGCAGTAGTCTTACTAGCTGAGAAGAAACTGGGGCAGGTAATTCCACTATAATTGATACTTTATGTTGCAGTTTTAATGTATTTACTGTAATTGGTTTTGGTTGCCATTATATTCTCATATTTCTTAATTGAAGACGTGGAATCCTGAATCCAGAAGTTTAACTCAGTATGAATTACCCATAACTATCCTCGTTTGAGTTTATCGCTCTGATACAATGTTTGATGTTTTCGATTTGGTGATTGGCCTTTTACAAAAACTTTTAGCTACATTGGTTATGCTATTTGTGTTGCTCTAATCGGGATTCACTCAAATCCATTCTCTTGTTATTTCACATTTTACTTTGGATTATTCTTGTCTACTTATAGTTCCGAATAGCTTAGCCAATCAATTACAATTTGTGTTTTTATTCGACCTATTTCATATTTCAGGATTCTGAATGGGCTCCTTATATTCAAAGTCTTCCTCCAATCACTGAAATGCATAATACAGTATGCTCTTTTCATCAAATTTTCTTCTGTACACATTTAATTTTTGAAATTTCTCAAAAATGGTTTATTGTCACAATTCCAATATTGAAAATAAAAATATGCCCCAAGTATCTGAGGAAAAAAATGGCTCTTTCTAATGATTGATTACATTTCCAGATGTTTTGGAGTGATAATGAACTGGATATGCTTAAAACAAGCTCAATTTATCAGGAAATAATTGATCAGAGGGCTCACGTCAAGAATGAGTTTTTGGCACTCAAAACAGTTTGTAAACCGTTCTTATATCCTGTTTGGACTATTATGAGAGTTCCCATATGTTTGTAGTGCTACATGATCTTTCTCTAATTTTAGTGATTGTTAAACGGATTTGCATACTCTTTATAATTTATGAGATTTTTTGCCACGTGCATATTAAAAAAAACTTTATATATTTGTCCATAATTATGAAATTTCAACTTATATATTGTTTTAATAAACATAAACTAAAAATGTAAAGAAAAAAGAATATAAACTTTTTGCAGAGATTAAGGTTCGAAATTGTAACATCATTTATACATCAATTTTCCATTTGAAAATCAATGTCATTTTTTTTTCCTGTGCGAGATTTAAACTCATGACCTCTTATTTGCATAATGGGTATTTTGGGAAGTTCACGATCGGCCAAAAAGTTGCTGCTCTATTCCATTTATCATTATAAATTTCATTACCTGCACCCGTTCTTTATCTTTCTTATCTTAACTGAAAAAGAGTAATACTATATTTGTTTGGATACATCCAAATTTTTAAAAAACTATTGCATAATGTTCCTTTTGCTTGTCTTCCATTCTCCTTGTTTATTTTGAGTTGACCCGATTTAGTTTCTTTATTTTTATTCTGAGTCTTGCAATAATACTTTTGAGAAGACATTTTTAAGTAATATGTACAAGAAGTACACACCGTCAGTGCAAAATATAAAGCCATTGTAATGACCGTCTTACGTGTATTGAATGTAATGTAAAATGCAGTAATGCACACAATTTTTGTAAACTGCCGATTAACCTAAATATATGTTTATCAGTTGCCATAAGAATCATTTTAGGTCCAATGGTCTGAATTATTATGTTCTTCTTTCTTTGGTTATCTTCCTTTAGGTGTCAGAATATTTTTTTGATAGACTTATTCTCAAGTCAACTACTAATTAACTCGATATTAAGCACAATATTTAAAATTTCATTAATAACTTATCCCCTATAATTTTGGCATCCAACTCTGTACTTAGCAGCTGGTACCTGTTAAACTGTGAAACCCAAATTCTTCAACGTTATTTCACACACACACACACACACGCATGCGCATGCACACACACTAATTTGCTCCATGCCAACATTATGTTACATTCAGGTTTTGGACTCACATCCCAAAATGTTTGGCGAGGTATCACTGGATGATTTCATGCATGCATATGCCCTTGGTATGTGTCACTTGAGACATGCATCTGAACTTGTTATATATTTAAATCTATTCAAAACAGTTATATGGGGTATAGTAATAAGATTCTACCGTTGCTTTCAAAGAACTTATTTTGGCTGCATTTGCTAATTATACGCGGTAGAAGTTTTTGGTAAAAGTGGTATAGGATGATTTTCTTCCACAAATATTTTTGTGCTTACAGAAGAGTTGCATACAAAAGTGAACACAAGTATATGTGCTTCCTGTAAAAATGTATTATCATTAGTGATTAGAGATAACAAAATTCAGTGTGCTTGCTATGCTTATGCCATATGAGTTGTTTTTTGATCCACATCAAAGTTCTTACATGTCCTGTTTTCTAAAATTATGTTTTCTGTCGGTTTACAACTTGAGCTATGCATGGTTCCTTTAAGGCCTTCCCAAGTTCTCTTCTATTCTGTCATTTATCTTCTAGTTCTTAAGCAAAGGGGCCATTTATTTGGCAAACTTTTCACAAGCTTATACCACTATGAAAACATATTGCAAATATAAAATCGTTTTTACCAATGTGACAAAAGTGACATTTTACTATTATACTTTCAAATCTAGTATAATGTTTTCTTTGTTTTAACGTAGATTTGGAGTGGAAATATTCAAGGAGAAAACACATGAGAAGAAAATTAATCTAGCGCTACTTGGAATAGCGTTGTTTATTTTTTATCCAAATTTACGCTGAGATGGTTCAAAAAACGGTAGCCATCTACAACCGAACTATTGCTATACATGCAACTTAATCCATAGTTTTAAGTCTCATTCATTTCATTCGGGATCTCGTTCAAGATCTCATTTTTGCACTTGGGCAATACAAACATCAATTCTCATTCTATGTCATTTGGCACTCATTTTGTACCGAAATTAGGACCAAATCTCCAATTCGAGATCTTGTCCGAAATTTTATGTTTTTCTTTTATATAATTTTTTTCACTTTTTTTCAGGTCCAAACGAAATTGCTCTCCCAATTGTTATTTAATAATTTTTTCTTTATTTTTTATCCAGATAAGTTACAACAAATGATTTTGTATTTTTCTTTTGTCAATGTTTAAATGAGAAGAATTCTTTAGTCACCAAGAATTAATTAAGCTACCACTCTACTCCAAAACAAGAATCTTCTCTTTTTAGTGCATTGGCTATATATCCGTGAGAATCAAGTATGTTATCATTTTCTTAAAATAACAATTATTAAAAAAAAATCAAATTTAAACATATAAGTTATTCTGAGATAGTCATGAGACGTACCTTAAGTTCGAGATCTTAATCTGAGGTACAACTGTCTCGCTTGAGGTCTCACAAGATATTAGGCCAGTAAACTGTTGGATTATGGATATACATAGTGTCATATTTGTATCCATATCCGAAATCATTTTCGGATATCGGATATCCGTATATCCATATACGCGGATGCGGATGAATATCAGATATTTATTGGATATTCTTCGACTAGTTCACAACTAATAAATCTAAACAAATAAATAGAAAATTTTGATTCAATATAAATCCATTTATGTACTAAGAATATAAAAATAATCAATATGTTAAAAAATAATTTTAAGTAGCAAATATTGATTTTTACACATTAATTTTTTTACCTAGATAAAATAGTAAGGGACAATCATTTATGTACTAAAGTACAAAAATAATAAATATAATCTTGATAAAAACCGGACGGATAATTATCGGATGCAGATGTAGCCATATCCGCATCCATATCCATTTTTCGAATATCGAATAATTTTCATATTTCGGATACGGATACAGACGGATTTATGATTTTTTGGGTACTCATTATAGTCCTAAATATTATATGTGAATTTTGAAACAATACGTTATCAAAATACAAGATTTGAAACCTTAATGCAGCCTTAATCAATCATGTTCGTTTTGTTTCAAATATAATAAATATATTAACTGTTACGATGGCAATATCTAAACATACCCAATGAAGAGCAATTACAATAGTGAATTCTACTTCCAAACTGAAGGTGTTAAGTTTAATATAAATTCTTCAATAAATGACATCAACCAACTAATCTTTTTTACTTTCTAATTTTGATTCATATAATCCTTTTTTCCCGTGTATCGGAACTTTTGAGAAGTTTCAGACTCGTCGTTTATTTGTGTTTGTGGAGGCAGTGAATGTTTGGAAACATACTCTTCTCAATGTAAAAATTACTTTGCATGAAACTGGCCTCTTGTGTTTTTAAATCCGCTTCTTGATTTGTTTCTTTATGGGCTACTTGGCATGTCATTTTTTATTTTGTTTTTTTGGTATGTTTGATCATACTACTAGTTTGAAGGAGGTGTTGGTCTTGAAATTTTATTTTTTTCAAGGATGAATTCTGGTTTCCTTTTCAATGCTCAAACAAGACCTCTCTTTATCTTCTAGCATCGAGCTATTTTTCCATAGGACCTCCCCTACAATATCTTTTAGCATCGAGCTATTGACTAAGTTCGGGAGGAATTGGTGTGGTTTCTCTACGTCTAGGACACCAGAATATCGAATCATGAGTAAAAAAGACATGAGAATGAGATAAATATTGACTATTGCGAGGACCAATTCTTGACTGGAAGGAACATTTGGTGTTCCCTTTACTTTTACTTAGAGAAAGTCCAAGGAGAATCATAACGAAAGCATTACTAGATGTTATCACCAGTTCTAAAAAAGCAAGCAACATGTTTATCAGCCCACACTAGCTTACACTTCTATGCATAATCCGTTTGGATCAGGCACCTTAGATCAAAATGACAATACAATGAAGTTGGACCCCACGTCGATCCGAATGAATCAGTCTTTTCACAAAGGCCAATCTTTGCCTGCTAGGCAAAAGAGAAAAAAACTATAAATTTTGTTTTGGTAGGACATGTATTTTCTATTACTATGAAATTCATAAATGAAAATGAAGCTTTATTTCGCCCGGAAAAATATACTTGGCCTTTATCTTTTGTTCTGCTTGGTTTGCAACAAAGAGTACTTTCGATACTTTACTTCACTCGTCGAAACAAGAAAAGAATTTTTCAAATTGGTTATTCTACTTGCTCTGAAACATTTTCACTTACACTTAAAACTCTATAAATGCCATCTACATACAATGAAATAACATCATTAAATATATATTTAGAAGAACAAACTACTATTCCACTATTAGTTAAAAGCAAAACAACAAATACTAACCACATATCTCGCAAGTGGTCTATAAGTAGCATTTGTGTACATAATATCTAAAGAATCAATAATAAATTAACAACTAATAGACTGATATCAACTATAATACTCATAATTGAATGTTTAGCTAATTTGACTGAACAGTTGTCTTTGGACTCAAATAATAATGCAAGTGTACATGATCATCCCACCTTAATTTTTTTTGTCATTAAAAAAAATTGGAAAATTTTTGGATTTGTATTGAGCTAAATTGATGTATAACAATAAAATAGTACAAAAAAAGGTGAGTGGAACATTCGATGTCTAAAAGCATGCCCAATCCATAAATTTGTGGAAGCTTGACTAGTAAAATTTTATGTGACCATCTCATGTTTTAGAGCATCAAATTCACTGCGATAAATCATTTGGTCTCGTACGTTTATACTCTTCAAATCTTAGTCGCTTTTCATCTCTAATAAATACAAATTTGAAGTAAAATATTGACCTTTTTTAAATAAAAAAGTTACCGTGATCTCAAACGTAGATATCTATTTGAAATAATGCTATGAACAATTTTAGGGTCGAATGAAAGATGTGTCAAATAGTTATCTTCAATGGCATTAAAAATGAAATACTTACATGCAACTTGTTTAAGTGTTGAACCAAAATGAGTGGAACTCCATTATAACGTGACAAAGTATACTCATGATCCGTACTACATAAAGCGCACACCACTATGAATATTTGCTATAAGCTCTTGATCCTCCTATAATGGTAGCCATGATCATGTAATTTATCAAATAATTGTCAAAAAGACAAATAAAAAAAAGGTGGAACCCAGTGCACGAGGCTTCCGCACGAAAGCGGGCTCTGAGGAGGTCGATAATGTACGCAGTTTTTCTCTCGCATTGCGAAGAGGTTGTTTTCGGATTCGAATTTGGGCGCCCAGATCACCATGCAGGTGACCTACCCGTTGCGCTAAGGCTCCACCTCGTCTGAAAGACAAATATAAAAAATGATAATTTTCTATATGTTGTACTTGGATACGTGTGATGTTCAGTAGAAGTAAATACCAAAAATAACCCAAAACCAATTTAACTTGATTCCTTGACAAAGCTGTTTTGCATTATTAGGCGATATCATAACTAATAAAGAACCACAAAGTGCGTACTTTCCAAATCATAGCCCCAATTCATCTATTCTTTCTAAAAGAGATTCAATTCAGAACTATTATATGTGAAAGGTCCGATATTGAAATCATTTCATATATTTTCCCTTACCTTGTCTATGTCAACTGACAATTCGAAATACCTCGACTTTTTTAAAACAGGTCCGAGTCAAATAACAATGATTTGAATCGCTTCTTTTTTACATCACTACTTTCTATAAATTATTATCATTAAGAATATTGCTCCTTAATCTAAATCAATCTAATTGAACTAAAACAAAAATAATATTAATTTTTAACATTAGAATTATCCATCTTTTAAACAAAACTTACTTGGATGCCAAAGGTAGAGAAATATATGACACAACATTGCAAACAACTGAACTATCAATCAAAAATATCTCCATGGTTAGCTATGTGCTGTTAACTAACTATTTTCAATGGCACTAAAAAGGAAACACTATAAAATTTTAATAATCATGGAGTGTTAAACATATGCTACAAAACCAACTCATGTTACATATATTATATAAATGGAACTTCCGTAAAAATACTATTATCAAGTTTCAAAATACACAACCGTCTCTCTTCAAGAAAATGGTATAAAAAAAATCATATTTTTATGTTTTGGGATATTTGCGGAGAACTCTGTAAATATATGCAGAGAAATCTGCAAATTTCTAAAATTTTGGACCTCAAATATTTGCAGGGAACTTTGTAAATATTTGCAGAGTTCTCTTCAAACATTTGCATTTTCTTAAAAAAAGTCAAAAAAAAAGTGTGTTGATCATAAAAACATACGATTAATGTTCAGATATAATTTAAAAAAAAACAATTTTTACCGAAATTAAAAATAGGAGTGTAATTTAAATCATGTTTTGAAGAAGAGTTTTTCACGTACTAAATATGAAAATAAAGAGCGAAAACAAATTTCCACTTATATAAATGACACTATCCTATGAATGCTTGTTGTAAGCTCGCAGTTCCTATAATACTGAACCCTTTTAAATTCTTGACTTGCAAAGTCAGTAGCTAGAACAACCAAATAAATATATCAATGATAATGACTTGAAACATTACTATATTTGGATATCTGTGGCATCTAATAGGAGATCAACACCAAAATCGTAATGAGATCCATTTACTTCCATGCATTGATTAACTCATTTTGTCTTGTTAGGAGATATCATGTCTAGTAAGGAATAATTAAAGCACATAATAATTGTATTTTTCTTCAATCTTAACAACATTGTCTTTAATCGAAAGACCTAATAATACACCGTCATCTACCAAAGTATTATCATCTCTTTGGATCAAAAATGGAATAAAGAATGTTTCAATTTACTGTCTATCGCATAATACAATAATAATATTGTGATTAAGTTGAATATAATTCAACGTACAATAATAAGATTGCGACCCAGTTGAATATAATTCAATGTTAAAATATGTAAAAACCATGCTTTTGATGCTCTTCTTGTAGATGCTTCAACAAGCTTGAAGAATCAAATCAAGTAATAATTATTCATTTCTTTTGTTAATATTGCATTAAAGAGCTATTAGAAGCAAGAAATGGTTTAATATCAAGAAACACTATTTTTTTTATAGATTATTTACATCCGTAAAGTACTTCAACGTTGAGCTTGAAGATAAACACGCTATTAGTAACTAGACCGATCTTCAACTCGTGTTTATGATGTTGATTTTATGTTATATATTAACAACATAACCACTTTATATTTTTATGCACATTGAATTTATAGCAACAATTTTCTCTTCAATAAGCTTAACTTACATTCTTAAGAAATTTATCAATCAAAATAATAGTTATACATATTGCCATATTTCGTTAAACATGCAAGCATAAAAATATCCGTTCTTCCATAAAATGTATTTCACTACACAAGTGTATTTAATAAATATTTTCTACAAATCAACTCAAATTTAATCAAACAATCACGTAATATGAATTACATATGCCAAAATTTGATCCAGTCTAATTCAAAATCATATACAATGAAGTTAGAGCTAATACTAGTATGCATATGTTTATTCAGATCTAAACAATGAAGCTATTCGATTGATAGTTATAATATTAGGAACCAATAAAATATTTTAGAGTTGAATTTGGAGGGGGAAAAAACATATTTTGAGAAAATTTGGGATTTTTGTCAAGCATTAAGTTTTGGAAAGATGAGTATGAAGTAGGCTGTTAGAATCGGGTTGTAACATAAAAAACCTGTATTGATGAAGTTTCAAATCATGTTGGCGCAGGTTTCCAATGTGAATACATTGATGCGGTTTAAATCACATTTATGCTATTAAAATGTAATTTTCTTACCATGCAAGGAGCTGAAATTTTATTATTTAAGAAACAAATCTTTACACAAATGATTCTATGGTACAACATTCAAAATAGTACTCAATCACCTTTGAAGCAGAGTTCGAGAATCAAATCAGAATTGCTAGGAGTTGGTTCAAAGTGGAATTCAATTCGTAAGATTCTAAGATTTGTTAAATTTTGAAAAGATGTTATTATGAAGTAGGCTGTTAGGGAGGGGCTGGGATGTACAAAAAACTTGTATTGATGAAGTTTTAAGTTATGCCGCTACAAGTTTCCAATGCAATCAACAATGATGTAGTTTCAAATCGTTTTTATTTTATTTACAATGTAATTTTCTTAGTACATGAGAAATTGACAAATTTAATCTATCAAACATAAATTTTATCACCACATGCAAGTGATTCTATAATACAAGATATCAATACTCAATGGGTCAATCATATCAAATAAACATTTATGTCATATAATCAAACTTTGATTATACACAACAAATAACATGCAATTCAAAGATATAAGTTATCATCATCATTCTTAACCGAAACTTAAATTTCAATGGGTTGTTATTTACCAATATATTATTGATGCAACATCTAAAAATTTGTGGCTTAGCAACAAACTCCATGCAATCTAAGAGTACATCATCTATATCTTCATCATCATCATCATTAACTCAACTTTGCAACCATTTAAGTCTACATTAGACTTATGTATAATTCAACAAGAAATAAAATTGTAATAAACCATACACAAGGATATGGAATAAAACTAACAATGAAGCTTTAAGGAAATTAGTTGCTTGAGCTCCGTGTATAGGATAAGATTCATATATAGTTTAGTATGACAATAAATTACAATAAATAAATAGTAGAAGTTATAAAATATAAACTAATAACCAACTTGCAGGCAAGCATAATAAATGCTTATATTCAATTTGAATGTGTCTGATAAGAATTAGCTATAGTTTGATGCATCATAAAAGTGTAATAAATAAACGATATATAAATTGTAAAAAAACATGTTTTTATGTTTTGAACTAAAATGTGGGATGATAACCCATTTAATAGAGAAACCATAACTCATTTGTGGATAAACTGGAAATCATTTGTGCTTGACTTGTTCGTAGGTCATGTAAAATTTTATAAATAAGAGACCTCATTATTTGAGAACTATCCAATAATATCGAACATTTTGATATAATATTTTATGCTACCGTTGGCTACCAAATAAAGTAAAGAGTCTCAATGTATGCTAAATCTTTTTCTCTTCAAAAGCTATATTATTTTCATCCTTACTAGAGTCATCATCAGTTTTTATTTTTTTTATTTTTTTAATTATACTTGACTTTTATTGATACCACTTCCGCTTTTCGTATATACAACATTTTGTGTATTTTTGTTTGTTTATGCCCCTTCCAACACTTATTGAATTAATGTATTCACTAATCAATACTTCATAATCTAAACAGCAAACGATCGATGTAATATATGTTGTATATTCAAAGACAACACAATAGATTGTCTAATGTAATCATTCCAAAATTAACGATACTCTTAACAGTATAACCTTAATTGACAACTAGAAAAACTAAATTATATAATAACCAACCATTACGAAAATTGTATTTATGATTGCAAGAGTAAATATTCGTTAAAATTAATTACTAGCAGAAAAGAAAAGGAGTTACAAAATTATAAGGTGGCCTTTTCAAATTTTGGAAATAAGTAGTAAAGTGGATGAAATGAAGAAGATGATAGCTGTTTTTCAGCACATATCTAGGAGTTTTTAGATAGAGTCAATCATATGTCAATGAAACTCAAATCGAGATTTATTTTCCATCCCCCACAACTGGCAGTCCACCAATCGGTGTGATGTACATAAACTTGTTCATCTTTTATAGCAACCTTATTCGAAATAACGCTAGATAATCTAGATGTGTGCATGCGTGTATGGCTGACTATTTGGATACAAAATAAAACACAATTGGTGATACAATAAATATGAATCGTTGGATCTTTTTATCCTTACATGGGAGGTGGAAAATCAGGAGAAAATCTATTGGTTGTGATCTCTTATGTCACCATTTATGTCTACAAATTATGTCCAAATAGAATTATGTGTGTGTATAACAAATCCAAAATCCCCCTCTTTGGTTGTATTCATTTATCACTCTTTTCATATTATAAACCAAGGTTTTCAAAATGGAATTTAAATCGTAAAGTTTAAACTTTAAATTGAAACAAGATTAAAATCGTAAATCGTAGATTCAAATGATCCATAATTAAAGGTTTGTATGCATTTTAATTTTTTTTTTGATGTTTGAACTTATACAACTAAATTTAAAACTCAATTGAATGTTTTTGCGATTGCGGTTTTAACTAAAGTTTGAATTGAAATATAAATTGAATCGTAAAGGGAGACATCTGATCTGAATTGGGATTTAAATCGTAAGATTTTAAGATTTTTGACAACAATTATGAACCACAAAATCCAAATGCTATAAAAATTTGGGATATCGAATCCCTCTTTTGAATACCGTCTCTATAAAATATGTTATCATTTTGAAAATTTTGGACCCTTAAAAATAGAAGTTAACATGGACTAGTAACATCTAGTTTCACTGTGGATTTGAAATATGTATTGCATCAAACTTTAGATTATTCAACGAGGCATTCTTTTGGGAAGATAAGATTAAATATTATGAGAACATGTCTGTAACTAGAAATATGAGAGTGATGCTATAAAAGAAGGGTGTTAAATGGGTGCCAAGAATCCGATTGGCATCAATTAACCGATGTTTAAAAAAGAAAAGAAAAGGAGACTTTAGATCCCCAGTCTTTTATTCCCCTCAAATTCTGGTAAGGTACAGTATTACATTATATGTGATAGCTTTTTCCATAGCTGCAAAATGTGGCCTATATTTGCATCCATATATTTTGATATATTCTAGAACTGACATAAGCATAAAATATGTTTGTCAAAGTGGCCCAAACTGAATAAAAAAACCAAATTATTTTAGTAATTAGTACACTCAACACTGTGCAGTGAAACGCTCAAGACATCTTATATTATTGACTATTTGTCTTAGTCACTGCAGATCGTTTCTTTATCATCTTTGAGTTGGGTCTGATTAACACGATCTACCAATTTCATAGGACTTTTAGTTTCTTGTTTTAATAATATTCGCAAACTTACAGTAAATTGTTGTTCTGTGGTTTCCCAATGTCCGTGTCATATACCTAAGTAAGACGATTTGAACCAAATTTAAAACCTTACAGTTATATCTCGAGCTTGGGGAACATCGAAGGGCATATCTCTGGTATGGTTCTTTTATCATGTTCACCATTTATATATGTTATTTAGAACACTGTTTGGCTAAGTTTTTAATTTTGGCATATAAAGTAGATTTAGATCCCATTTGCAGATTTTCTTAATCATGATGGTTCTTCAGTGGCAGATTTGCTGAATGATGATATCAATGAAATATCCGAGGTACTTCTCAGCCTGAATAACGTAATTTTGGATCTTTATATTTTGGTAGTGAAGAAAAACCGGTTTACAATTGTGCTTGCTTGAGAATCTTTATTTTCACCTGCTAAGTTATAGTATACAGTGTGTATTTATTATTTACTGAAATAACAAATTTCTGTTTGCTCCTTTTCGATTTATTACGCTCTCTTGTTCTCTAAAGCATTTGTGGTCTTTAGAGTATATCACATGCCGATTCTGTTGGGTTCAGACTCCTTTTTGGCTTCATCATAATTATACTAGTTGAAACCAAAGATCAGAATAATTTTCTAACATTTATTTAAGCAGACAAATTAGTTTTAAAAAGATTATATACTGGCAATGGCATTACTTTTCAATTTAAAATTCTGTAGATGCTCAGTTCCAAACTTGAGATTCAGTAATTGTCGAAGCATATATATCATATTGCTTTTTAGACTTGCTGCTTAAATACTACTAAAGGTTGTCTTATGAGGGTTTGTAATGATATTTGTTTAGTACATTATCATGCTGTTTATAGTGAATATCGTATGGAATCAAGAGTCTGCTCAACATATAATCACAATTCAGGCCTCTGGGATCTTTGGTATATTGAAGCCTCCAATAAATTTGTATATTGTAATCAGGAAATTACTGTCAAGGACAAAATTTCTCAGCGTTTTAGCCTTAAGGACAGACCTTCAATATTTTAACTGAAGGACAACTTTCTTTAGGTATCGGTTTTTAGTTATTGATAGCAGTTTTTAGGTATCAGTTTGTAGTTATCGGTAGCAGTTTTTAGGTATCAGTTTTTAGTTCAGTAGCAGTTTTGAAAAAATGTTTGTCCTTATGAATAATTTTAGAAAAATGTTTGTTCTTATGAATAATTTTTAGAAGAATGTTTGTCCTTGTGCTTAAAATATTGAGGTCGTGTCCTTAAGGCTAAAAATATACAAATTTTTGTCCTTTAAATTAATTCCCCCTATTGTAATATATATATATATATATGCATATATATGATACTTTTTTAAAGTTTGTTTCCGAATATTTATGCAGTTTATTGGGTTGGTGCTACTTTTATTTTTTAAGAGTCCTGAGTTTGGATCTCATTTCATTCACATATTTTACTTCGTTATCCCCCCCCCCCCCGTTGTGTGCTTTTTAATAGTATATTAAAGTATCTACGCAAGGATTTTGTGTATTTTTACATTCTTACTCTTGCTTGAAGCTTACTTGATTAAACCTTGTTTTACCTGATACAAATATTTGTATACTTTTTGCTCATTTTTATTCTCAAAGCTGGTTATTATAAAAATTAAATTTCGGTTTAACCGTTTTATTTTGCATGCGACAAATAAACAATGTAAATCTCTACTAAAGTACTAATTATAAAGAAAACCCTACGTTTCAATAGTTAGCAGACTTGAACCATCTAAACTACCCTGCACAAAACCTTGCAGCATCCTCTTCAATCTTCAGTTAATGGCATTTCACACGATGAAGTGTGAGAGTGATTGGCGTTGACATGTATAGAGGAGGATGCATGTATGATTGCCAAATAAATCACGTCCTATAGTTAGATGTTTTTAAGTCGAGCAAAATGTCTGCATCATGCCTCACGCATAATGCATGTGGCTGTACCAGTAATGCATTAAGCAAGAATAAATTTTGGAAAGACAAGTTTAAAAAAATATCCAATACAATATATATTTATGACTGAATTTAAATGCATTAAGACGCCCTTGTACGGACCAACATAAACAGTTTAAAATTTTATGTAGGTTATTGTTGATCGAGATTACACATCTGGCGAACAGGTTAGACCTAGATCCTTATCTTTGTTTCCGCCTTTTTCTCGTAAGCATTATTTCATTATAAATTATTAGCATACATATATGCATGATATGCATCCGTACATCAAATGTGCACTCTTGCCTCCTTGAAAAATATACTTATACAAACTGTGTTCGAGCCCTGAATGTTTTGTTAAATGATCATACAGATAAAACTAGAAGTGCCCTGCTTTAGTGGGTATGTACTTCTGTGTGCGTGTGTAGGTGTGGGTGCGTGTGTGTTGTTAGAGAATATTTCCTATTATTTTGGCTTTATATTACACTACAAGGGTAGATTAGTGTTTTATTGTTCTTTATTATTTGGCATATAAAAAACTGCATGTTTAGGGTTGAGAACGGCACTCTCAATGTTATTTGCTATTTAATAAACCTAGCCTCCACTTTTTGTTTGTCTCCAATTCTTCTTTCAATTCAAGTTTGTTTATATATATAGAATCGGCTACGCCTCATTTTTGTAAAACCTCAAATCCCCTCTGATTTCGACCACATGTTCCGATTAAATGATATACCTTCTCTCTCCTGAAGTGACAAGAGAGAAGGTATATTATTTGATTCGGAACATGTGGTTGAAATGGGGGAGAAGGGGGGGGGGGGGTGTTGAGCTGTAGCAAAAATGAGGTGTAGCCGAGACATCAAGGACTCGCATTCAAGTAAATTTAAGTCTACATATAAGAGCAGAATATAAATTAAGATCTTAAAAGAAAAAGAAATCTGGCTGACAGATGAAATTGGGAAATTTTTTGAATGATAGTTTTATCAATTTAATTTAAGGGTTTTCATTTGTATCACATTATAAATATTTCTTAAGCTGCTAAAGACAAATTAACCTTTAATTTAGTTAAACTTTTTGAAGAACAAATGGCTGTGTTGGTGTGTGAGTTGGGTAGGGCAGTTGTTGGGTGGGGTTATTGGTTTTGTGATCAAGGCAAATAATTGAAATATCTTACACAAGTCATGTACCGAGAATGCTTTATACCTTTTTTTTGTTGATTTACAGTATGCTTCCATTATCATTCAAAATCATTTTTTTATATATTTTGATCTAAATATACTTGCATGTAATTAATTATATAGGCACATTATGTCTTCATAGTTACTATTAGGATGAAATCATTTATAAATAACATCTCGATCCTCAAGCTGTCTTTTCCCACACAATATTTGCTAACAATTCCAGCGATACATGAGTCAATAATTTTGCTGAAATAAGACTCATATCAGAAGCAAGTATTTTAATAATTCAAAAATATTAGCATTCACTGAAAATGACATCAATGTCCATATTTTAGGGAATCCCTAATTTTATATATTGTATTATCTTTTGACTCATGACATTCTTTTTTCTTTATATTCTGTTCTCTTTTATGCCTTTTAACTATATATTTAAGTTAGATTTAGTTATTTGTTTTGAACCAGATTATCTTATATTTATGAATTCAAATTCGATGTTGCAAAGTGGTGACTTTAAATTTGACAGGATATAAGATTTTTGATGCATTATGTTTTCTATTGTTTCTTTGTAGCAATTCAAATTTTCTAAAAACGAGTATATTATTTTAATTTTTAACTAATCCAACTAATTGGTTCAAACAATTTCATGAAAAAACATGCTACGATACAATATGGTTGATTACTTTTTTATACGAGTGCTTTAGCACGTGCACATAAAACGATAGGTATATTAAAAAAATACTTACTGATGCAAAAGAAGATACTGAAAATATTTGCTATCTTTTTTTAGAATAAGAGTGGTAATTTATTCCAAGTTTTTCAAAATGGGATTTAAATCATAAATTGTAAAATTCAAACTTCAGATTCACTTTGAAATTGATTTAGAAGATTGAACTTCTACAACTAAATTAAAGCATAATTTTATCTCGTATTCCATATTTATTTTGTTTTGAAAACATTATAATTGGAATTATGAATCCAAATAAGTATATTAAATATGCTAGTCCGAGTTGAATGTTTTTTTAATCAAGATAAGAGTCTCAGGTCCCTATTTTTTATGTTGTTATAGGAAAAGTCCCTACAGAAATGAATATATAAATTTGGTCCCTATTTTTGAAAAATAAAAAACGCAAGGTGCGTTGCAATTTTATGACAGAAAATGTAAGGTAACCTGCACTTTTCTGATTTTGGAATTTTTTTCGAAATTTTGAAAATTTTAAAAAAATTTCAAAATTTTAAAAAGCGCAAGTTAGTTTGCGCTTTTTGATTTTGAAATTTTTGAACATTTTGAAATTTTTGAAAAGTGCAAGATAATTTGCGCTTTCAGATTTTGAAATATTTTTAAAATTTTTGAAATTTTCAGAAAAAATTTAATGTTTAAAAAGCGCAAGCTAACTTTCGTTTTTTGATTTTGAAAAAACATGGATCTAATTTACATACTCATTTCTACAGGGACTTTTCTTATAACAACAACATAAATATGGACCTTTCGTGCAAAGCCCCTTTAATTGCAATTTTAACCAAGTTTGAATCAAAATATAAATCAAACCATAAAGGGAGAGATCCAATTCGAATCAGGATTTAGATCATAAGATTTTAAGATTTTTGAAAATAATGCTTTATTCAAGCATAACACTCATTATGGTATTTTGAGGGTTCGAACCCATGACCTCTATAACCTCAATTTAAAGCGCCATACCATTTGCCACTTGAGGTATCGGTCATTGATGCTAAAATTTTAGTAAATATTATCCTAGTGCTTACGATTGTTAGATGAGACTATCTAACAAAATTACTAAAATTAGAACATGAATATAATGGCATAGAGGAGCGTTTAACAAAACATGAGTTTTTAAATTGGAAAGAAATTGTTATCTTTTGTTATTCTATTTTTTGTAAGCATTTAGTTTTTTTTACATGATATGATTTTCTCATAATATATTATTTATAAAAGTTGGATCGATTGTTACAACATTCCTATTTTGTAGACGATTTTTTCTCTTTCCATTTTTAAGTTTATTAGATTTTGGATTTGGTTTATTCCAATTTTACTCTCCTTATTTTATCTTTTCTAAAATTATTAATTTCATTTAATGTTCTAAATTGAATTAGGGGTGTTTATTATTCTAAAATGTGGCACCGAAGGTATTAAAATAATCATTGAAGATGTATCATTAAAATTTTGCAAATAAGTAATTAGGAAATCTGTATTTTAAAGTAACTTCAAAATTATTCATGTTCAATATTTTAAATTTATACAATTAAAATTGAATTTATAAACTTTTAAGATTAGAAAAAAGATAAACATATTTAGAAATAATTTCAACATTCTTTTACTGAAAATAACATAAAGTATGCATAATATTAAATTCCAATATTCTATTTCGAAAATTAAAACTAAGAACCATGAATGGTTTTTGGCAAGAGAAATATTGTTTATGAAGATAGAGTTTCATATAAATAAAACACTCAATTTTCGTTTGTAAAATAAAACCAAGAAAAACAGGATTAAAATTATTGTAAAATGTTACTTATTTTTCTATGAAATAAATAAAATATTAAATATATGTTCGTAAAACAAAATCATAAAGTACTTTTTTTTTGTAAATCTTGTGGTATCGATATTATAAAATAAATAACCTGAAAGCACACGAAAGGATTATAATTTTTGTTAGAACATGATTGCATACCGCGACCTTTTAAAAACTAAAAATGTTATTTTGATCAATAGCGAGATTCAAACTCGTGACATCACATGTGTAAACATAGGGATATTTTTTGAAGTCTACGTCTACATTAAAAATGCGTGACACCAAAAGCATTACAACTATTATTAAAGATAAGCCGATCTATGTTACTTCTAAAGTTATACATGATTAATGGTTACATTAATGTAAAAGCTTTAGATAATTACATGTTTAGCAAATGCATCCTAAAGCAATCCAACTGATGTTCAAGCACTAAAAGTGTTTTCACATTCACTTGAGTATTTGTAACTTGCTAATAAACCGAACAATATTATTTAAGGCACACAATATTTTTCCAATACTCTTAAATAATGCATTTCCACAGTGAACAAATTATAAACTGTTCACTATTATTTAATTTTACCGAATCAGCCTTAGTTAATTATGATTTATGAATTTACCAATACTTACCCTGGTATTTCTATGCCTCTAACTACTCATTATTTACAACACTGAATGTAATAAATTTCATCTGTTAAGCTTGAAATTTATTTTACATGGCTCAAGAAACTCCATAATGTATAGATGTACCAATATTATACCATATGTTGAGTCCATATCAGTATAGTAAAACCAAAATATATCATTAACCTTTTCTACTTTAGAGCTCCAAGGCACGAGAATTGTTGAAGGTGACATAATCGTTTACTTACGAGGATGGGTTGGAAAAGTGCTAGATCATAGCACTTTTCTAATCCATGATAAGAAATGGTTAATTTTATAAGTGGGAATAATGAACGATGTCACATACCATTTTCTAATCCACGATAAGCAATGGTTAATTTTATAAGTGGGAATAATGAATAATGATAATAAGTAATTAATAAAGCATCATGTTATACATCCTATTTTTTTTTTTAATAAATAGACAAATTCTTTCCCTTTATAACCGACCAAACTTATCATCATGTGCTATGATTGTGAAAACCAAATTCTCAAATAAAATTCCCATTAAAAGCAAAATATTCTCATATTCCATAACCGTTTGAATTTCTGAACCTAATTACTTCTGCATCCAAATCTCTAGTGCTAGTTCAAACTGACTAAAATCTTAAGTTGAATTCTTTAATTGATGACAAGTGAAATAAATGGGAAAAATATATCGACTAATCAACAAGCAAAAGCAAAAAAAGTATAGTTTTGAAAAAAAAAATTACATTTTTATCGATGTGAATTTGGTCTGCATCATCTTCTTTGACAAAACTATTTTTCCGCTTCCCTTTTTTGTCTTCATATTTTCCAAGTCTCTGTTCTTTTCCTCAACGTTATTCCCTTGATATTTCATTTCTAATTTACCCTTTAATGACACACTTTTATTTTTCCTGTAAACTAGCAACCGAATTTGGATCAAACTCGATGTAAGTTCCAAATATTCAATTTTCAGTCTTCAATCTATTGATTTCTTCTCGACTCATGATTTCATTTGAGATCACATTTTTTATCATTATAAGATTGAAAATTCTAGATCGAATCAACTTTTGAATTTATAGTCGAAAATGTGGGATCCAATCAGATTGTTAATTTATGGATTGGATACACAATCAAAGATTAGAGTAATGAATTAAGTTCAAAGAGGTTTATGTATTCTTATTTGGTTTTCTTTTCGATAACATATTCCTATTTGGTTTTCGTTTGAATTTTATATTCAAATTTAGTTTATGTATGGTTTTATGACCAACAGCTTTATTGAATTGTGCAAATATTTGGTAATCTAATCATTTTATTGTATTTGCATGTTTTTGGTGCAAATATTTGTAGTGTTGATGTATAATATACATTTGTTGTTCATGGTACAGGACGTGAATTTGCATTAAATGGTGCAAAAATATGATACACATACACACATACATACATACATACACACACACAGATAGAGACACACACACACATACACATACACACACATATGTTAGAATTTTGGTGGTCGAACCAAACTTCCCCATCTCCTGCACATAGCGTAGGCATATGAGTTGACACACATTGGCGTAACAAAAGAAATCTCCAATATTACGTGAATACCAACTCATATTTATACACCATATCTCCAATTTATTTAGCGGTGTGAGACTACTTCGATTTTTAACCGTCGTTCCAATTTGCCACATGCAAGACAACCCTAACAATATATAGTTTTATGATCTATAGTTTGTATTGTTTTTGAAATATTTAGTACAAATGATTGCAGTTTATTTAAATTGTATTTGATTAGTTTTGGGAAAAAATATTGTATGATCATTTAACTTAATTTGGTCAAATATATAGAGTATTTTGCGTAGTTTTGTTTTTTGTTCCAAATATTTATTTACTGGATAGCTGATCTATGTTGTCATAGTATGTGATTTATACTAGTTTATGAACACATTTCCAGTTTAATATAATAGGAATTGGCCTACAATCATGCAAATATTTGCAGCGTGTTGTATTTGATTTATTTTTTATTTTTCCCGTGTAAAATATCTGCAATGAAAATTCTTTAGGATTTGATGGTTGTTTACTGGTCAATTAAGATTGATATTCTTGTTTGAGTTTAGAGTGAAAAAGATAGTCATGACAAACATATTAGTTTGGATGATTGTATTTCGAAATAAAAACAAACTTTGGGAGCAGTAGAATGAGTTGACATCTTTGTCTATTGAGTTACCTTATGACAGGAATAATAAAAGAAGATCTATCAAAACAAATTTAGATTTGTACAGTATATTAGTTCTTATTGCATAGTTGTGAGAAGTATCTTACCGTTTTAGTGCGAAACAATCTTATTGTGGCTTAATTGAGGTTTAGTGTAACTTTTTGGTTGAAAGTTCTGATTCTTCAATTGTTGATTCTACTATTTTTCTAAAACACATATTATTAAATGATTTTAATTATTTGACTTTTATGGATGTTGAACAAATGTTTTTTCGTGGTGTTGAGGAATTTCATTTGTATCCAGTTGTTTTTGAAAATGCTTTAATTGAATTTAGAGAAGCTAATGGAGTACAAGTAGTTTAATTTTTAGAAGATTTACCTTTTGAAAAAGTTTACGAATGTGTTCTACTATGAAAATCATTTTGGAGAGATGAGTATTAATTGTTCAGAATTGTTGCACCGGTGGATTTCGTAAAATATGTTTCTTCTTATTACTGCATGAATGCATAGAATATGTATTAAACTTGTAAACTTATATTAAATCTTCATGAAATGTTCCAAATATGGAATGGTAGTTGTATCCAGTTATAGAATACAATTGAAAATTTTACATCTTAAGGATATTCCATGGAATGTTACAGGATCTACATTGATGTTTATGAAATTCATTCTCTTCAAACTTATAGTATGGATATTCATACTCGTTATAGGTGTAACATGTGGGGTATCTAAGATTTTTCTTGTGATCGTGAAGTTCAAAGCATGGTTGCTTTTGATCAGATACAAGCATGATTCGAGTAGCATGTGCATAATTTTTTTTTTTGAATACGCCACATGTTTTGAATATTCCAAACGATGCTCTATAATCGGACATAACTTACAATTCCATGTTTTGAATATTTCACGGCAATGTAATATATGTTCTATAAGTGGATAAAAATCTACACTAAAGCATAATTTAAACGTTTGGAACTTTCTGAACAATTAGAACACATTTCACTGTAATGAATCCCATGGAGGAATACAACTGCTAACTTTATAAATGGCCAATCTTCTAAAAAATATTAAATAATTGTACTTCACTCGATCTCTTGAATTCAGTCAAAGTATTTTCAAGTATAACTAATGTATCAACATTTACAATGAAACATTCTATTTTTTTCTTGCCTCTAAGATATTTACTTATGAGAAAACATTTTTAAATTGTTCATTAAATAATAGTAGTAAGAACCATCAGTAAAACGTGGAAAAGTTTGTGAAACAACAACAAGAAGACTTTGACGTCGATCATATACAAAAGTGAAATCACATTCATCATAATAAAGCAGTTCCCTAAGTTAAAACCAAAACCAATTTATGTTCATCCACTTCAGAAACAACATCATCAACAAGTAGATAAAAATCTATGCTAAAACTTAAAACACAATTTTTATCAATCTGGAAACAAACTATAATAAAAATATATATGAAAAAGATACATGCACCATATTATTGGCTGTGAATATTTCCAAAACTGCATCATACATTGATTACCATTTCTAGCAGCTACTGACATAATACTACCCTAAATTCTATCTTTTATAAAAGTCTCATCTAGAAATATTAATGAACGACAATTGTGAAACCATATGTACAGGCTTCATAACTTATAAAAACCATCTCAAACGCACAAATGTTAGAATTACTTTGAACCTCAATTTTGATTCTAGGATTGGATTCAATTTAAGCTTCAAAAAAGACTTAAGATGATATCACACTAAATCATTTTTGGGTTTTGTAACTTCTAATCTTTTGTCTGCATATGTGTAATAGTAATTTAAAACCACGTTGTATTTGGTTTGATAAAGATTGACGTCGTCTTTTGTTTTTATTAAAAGATTAGAGTGGACATAATCAACAACCATCTTCTTAACTAGAATGTTTGAAACTAGTATATGGTCGACATTCAACAATATCCGACCTACAAAAATTATTTGGTTGCATAGCTTATGTAGAAAAAACCTAAAAAACCAAATTTAGGAGTTGAATGATTGCAAATATACGTACTCACATGTGTATATTATAATTTAAAGATTTAAATTTCAAATGCATATACTTGACTAAATAATAAACATTGAATATATTAATTTGAAAAACAAAATTAATTTAACCAAAAAATTTAACTTGAAATTGGTTTACAATTTTGGATAGCATGAAGATGAAGCATATGAATATACACACACGCACACAATTCAAATAATTAAATATTGAATTCATAACCACAAGTGAATTAAATTGTGATAACAAATGTAAATTTTGTTACAACAATTCAGATCTACATTAACTAATAATTTCAGATTCAACAAACAATTTGAATGCACAAAATAAATCAAACACAAGACTGATGTTACAATTAAATAACAATACATAAGAGATTTTAGATTAAATTTAATAAGTGAAAATCTATATACATAATTACACATATATATGAATTTGGTCAGAATTAAATATCATGAATAAATATACTTAGGCATTTTTATTCTCGATATCCATATGAAATTGTCATATGTATATGTAAGTATAGCATATATGTATATACAATAGATATAAATCATAATATCTGTATGTATGTATTTATAATATATATATATATATATATATATATAGTTATACACATGTTAATATTTCATTATGTTATGTTATATCATTGAATATAAACATGATACGTTCAAAATAAAACATTTAGTTAAATTAATTAATGTGATAAAACTTAATAAATATAAAACAATGTTGAATAAAATATGGTTTTATTTAATAACTAGATTGGATATGGTGAAACCCATTAGACTTCATAGGTCCAATATGATCTAGGATTTTTTTTGTTTTGAAATTTACCCATTTCACCCACTGCGGAACTGACCGGGTTATTAAATGTACAATCTTTCAATGAGCAAACAACAATGACTCGTTTTCGATCATGCTTTACCATTATAACTTTATAAACATTTTTAGTATAGTAAATCATGGAATATAGGTAGAACTCCTTAACACAACCTGAAAAACATTTGTCCAATGCCCATAAAAATCAATTGACCATAATCATTTTTAAATCATTGTTTTGGAGAAATATTGGAATCATCGGTAAAACCAACAAATGAAGAATTAAAAGAGTTATTTACCACAACAAACGAGATATAATCGACCTCACTTAAAATACTTATGATACAATCTGATTGTTTTGCAACAGAAGAAACAATAAGACATCTCTTACAATTATGTACAACAAATAACAAAATATCATTTAAATCTGAATTAGTTTCAGTAACTTTTTTTCTATCATTTCTTTATAAAATAACATCAGTCAACAAACGTATCAACTCATTCCATTGCTCACAAAGTTTGTTTCTTATATTCAAAATACAATCATCCAAACCAAGATGGTTGATATTGCTATTATTTTCAACCTTATATTAAACACGAACATTAATGTTGAAAGGTCGTAAATAATAGCCAAATTGTAAATAATTTTCACTGCAAATTTTTTAAACTATACTAACAAAAATATCAAATATCTGCAACACCATAGATCAATTTCTATTACATCAAATACAAAATCGGACACAAAATATTTCAAAACCAATACAGACTATAGAACATAAATTTGTACATCATGTACTTGCACCATGTAATGCAAATTTACATTGTGTACTATGTACTGTGAATATACATCATATATCTAATCTAATGTAAATACAATGAAAATATTTGCACCAAATATTACAAATATAATACAAATGGTAGATTATAAATCTATACAATCATATGTTTGCACCATTCATACACATTTATATGATGTATTATATACCGCAAATATACATTATACGTCGACACCACAAATATTTGAATCAGATACAACACACAATATAGATTACCAAATATCTGCATCAAATTAACAAAGCAATATATTATAAAATTGTTTATAAACAAAAATGGAATATGTTAAAAATCAAATAAGAATCCATTACTCAAATCTCTATGATTATCTTTGATTGTGGATTCTATATTGAACTATAAATCAACAATCTAATTTGTTCTTAAATTTCTGATTGTAAATTCAGAATTTGATGTGGTCTTCAATTTTCGGTCTGAAGATAGAAATTTAATGATAAAGACATGAACCGAATGAAATTACGAGTTGAAAAGAAATTAAATAGCAGATTAAAATTGGGTAGTTGGAAAATTAAATGAGGGTATGATGCAAATACATGAAAATTAAGAATTCATTAACAGGCAAATTAGGAATGATATTTCAAGAGAATGACGTTGAAGAAAAGAACATAGACCAGAAAAATATGAGAGGGACCAGTAAAATAGTTCGTTGGACATAAAAATGTGGTCCAGATTTCCTCATTATTTATTAACAACAGAGAATACTTTCATTACAAGCCTACATTTATTGATTTTATCCTTAACTGCATATTATGATGTATGGACTTTCTTTTTTGTGATACATTGACATACTTGTTGACCATTTTTCATCACATCTATGGTCAATCTTATAGCCAGAGATATTGTGCATTATCCAATTGTATGCATGTACAATCCCTAGATGGAAGTACAACAAATGCTGGTAAAACATACCTGCTAGGGGAAAGTTTATGGATATAGAAGTTAATTTTAGTTTAAAGGACAAATTTTCAAAGTGGGCTACTTTTCGAATCAATTTCGCGATCGGCGTTGGTTTTGAAACTTATTACCAAACATGGCTAGTTTCTGCCCGGTCAGCAGCCCAGTCAGCATAATTGTAACTGCCAGGTAAATGCGCAACTAGGTGTTGCGCATATACCAAGTTTATTTTTTTTCACTGTCTTCTAGTATGCGCAACTGTTACTTGCGCACAGGGCTAAAATATAATTGCGCAACTAACAGTTGCGCATACTAGAAGACAGTTCAAAAAAAAAAATAAACTTGGTATATGCGCAACTCATAGTTGCTCATTTACCTGGCAGTTACAATTATGCTGACCGGGCAGAAACTAGCCCTATTTGGTAATAAGTTTCAAAACCAACGCCGATCGCGAAATTGTTTCGAAAAGTAGCTCACTTTGAAAATTTGTCCTAGTTTAAATATTAATTTGCGTCTTCAATAGGTATTATTGATAGTTAAAACTCATACTTGCTTTCATTTAGGTTTTTATTAGATATGGGAAATTTCCTAATGCTATACTTGGTATGGATTTTGGCTTCACTGTTCCATGTAACTACCATGATCAGGTTTACTCTTGCCTCCAAAATTTTATCTTTTGGTTAGAACACTGTTTCTTATGAACTTAATACCTGCTAGCCTAAACACATTTATAAAAGTTTTTCCCTTTTTTTTTATCGTTGTCTTTCTCAATTACTTACTAAAAGTTTATTGCTTCTCATACTTCTGTTTTTGCTGGCTAAATGTTTATGTCTATTAGTATATTTTTACTTCTTTTGCTTTTGTCTTCTCAGGAAAATACACATAAATGTTGATATGACAATATGAAAGTTATACTGGTTATTGTTTTTCAGATTAAACAAGCTATTCTTTACCAACATTATTTTCGTACAGATACTTCCGAAATATGATAACTTCACAATGATAGTTTTTCCATTATAACCTTTTTGGAACCACAAATTTCATAATTCATAGGAATAATCATTTAGAAAGGTTCGTGCAACACTATTATCCTGGAGCATTGGTCTCTGAAACCTTGAATCATGGTATTTGGTAACCAGAGATTAAACAAGGTTCTAAAGGAACTTGTTATTTCTATCTATTTGCATGGAGAAAAATCTAGACTATGATGATATGGCATGATTTACATATTTCATCAAAAATAGTTTCTCTGGTAAATATCTTGAACTGCTTAACACTTCTAAAGTACCCTGAAGTAAGAATGACCATACTGTATGTGCACTTAACTCTGTAAATGCTTCACATATGAATTTCTGCAAATTTGCTTCTAACTGGATGTCATGTTATACGTTCTCTCATTATCCACAGGTTCACACACTTATGCTCTCATGATATAAAATGATCAGATGTAGGATGCGAAAGTTTGCAGAACACATATTATGGTAATTAAATAGGGCTGTAAGTGACATGAAAATCTCATAGGTATTGTAGACAATTATAACTGAGAACTTTTTATTGATAATTAATGAATAGGTTATGTGGTTGTATAAAAATATAAGAAACTTTAATTTAAAGTTTGTAGTGATGTGTATATGTTCTAAACATCTGAGTTACTTATTTTGCACATATATTGTATGATTCCTTATGTAACATGAAACTATTTTCTGATTAACTGAAATCGACATTAGATACTTATGACAATTAATTATTTACCAAGGAAACCGTGTAATAATATCCTTTAACAGGCTGAAAGTATTACAACAAATTGCAGGTTAAAATATGGATGAATGTACCAGACCACGATCCATTGTACAGATCAAAAGCAAATCTACTCCATAAACATTGTTCGTCAACACACTTGGAAGACAGACCTTCCAAAAATTCTAGGAGTTCATTTGTAATCAGGTTTATCTTTTTTACAGAGCAAGCGCTTGTAAACTTTTGAATCAGCATGCCTTTAGTAGGAAGCATAACACAGAGAAATTACACAAGGGTAATACATAAGCAAGGTTCTAATTCAATTGCTGAACAATTTTATTCCAGAGCGTCACTGGAAATTTGAACATAAATTAAGGGCCCGTTCGGTGTCAAATTTTTGCACACTTGCAACGTCCGATGCGGCATCACATACATGATTTGAGCAATGTGGCTCATTTTGTACGTCGTTACTACACCCAAATGAACATAGTCTTCCTTACGTTGGCATTCAACACAGTCGACGCCGCTTGATGTGGGTTTACTTAGGATGCCAATTTCTAATCAAACAGTTACTTTTTTGTAAACGATGACGAATTGCTATCTGCTAAATAGTAGGAACCGCTACCAGAACACAAAGATATTACATAAGGGTAATCACATATGCAAGAATTATATTGGCCAATTTTTTATACCAGGGCATCACTAGAAATTCCAACATAATATTAGGGTTCATGTGTCATCAAGATTTTGCCACCGGCATCTAATGCAGCATCATATACATGGCGCAAGTGATGCAGCTTTCACTTTAGAAGTCGTAACTAAGAAAAACCACGCCAAGGTGCGCGTAGTTTTTCTTAACATTGACTTCGACCTGGTTGATGCGGGTTCCCAAACGCCAACATCAGATAAAATATGTCAATTTTTGTAAAGAAATGACAAATTTGATTTTTTTAATAAATTTTTCTTATTTACTTTTTAACATTTGTAATATCAAATTACGGTGTGTATAATTTTTATTGCTTGATAAATTTTAAAAATTATTTTCATTTTTGCACTCATATTGCTTTTATTATACCCATTTGTCAAGCAATGTATCTTTAGTTTTTGAACTTTGGGCACTGTTTCTGCATTTTCACGAGGCGCAGTTACGACCCACATTGTTGGGCTACCGCCACTTCAGCACATGCAGTTATGCAATGCATTTTGCACGAACACGGTTTATAAAAATATCAATAATAAACATTGAAGTAGGAAATTATGTGTTAGTTGTATATTGATGTACATATGGTAAAATAACATTTCACAAAGTTTGCATACGTAAAATAATACATAGCTTATTAATTACCGATCACAAATTAATCACTTCCACTCGCATCAATTTTTTTCTACACTCTTATAAAAAGGTGGAACCTGGTACACTCTTATGATCGCGAAAATACATCTACTTTTTCAACTCCACTTAAATATTATGTTCTCCCCTATGTAGTTAAAGTCCTACTAAAGCCTCAAGAAAGCGAAGTCAAAGCGCTTTGCATCATTTGAGCGCTATAAATAGCCGATTCAATCAAAGTACCGACATTTATCACCAAGTCCGTTAATTTGGTTTTTTTTAACATTTGGGGTTGACAATCAGAATCGAGACCCGTAAAAACCCAAGCAGACCCGAGAAGACCTAAAGTCGAGCCGAATCCGAATCGAACCCGATGGATTTTGGATTGGGTTCAGGTAATAAAAAATACCATAATAACCCGATCAAAACCGAGCCGATCCAACCTAGAAGATCCGACCAAAAAATATAAAAATATATGCATTTTTGGTATTATTATCCAACCAAACCCGGTCGATCCGACCCAACCTTGGGCCGGATTGGGTAGGATCTAAGTTTTAAAATGTATAGTTTGGATCCAACAAATCTTGATCTGCCTAGAATATAGGTCCACTTAGTTGAGTCTAGGCCCGACCCGATGAGTATAATTGCCACCCTTATAATCCCCCATTTTAGCATGTTAATATAAATATTTTAATTTGTTATGTTTTCTTTTGAAACCAAAATAACAAAGCTTGAGTATAGGCTGAAGTTTAAGGTTAGGTGCATAACATAAGTTAGGGTATCATTTTTATTTTCACCACTACATGGATTAAGATGATCTTGGTTTTTGTTATATGAGAGCAAAACATATTTCCTTTTTCTACATCAACGTTGCGAGACTAATAATAAATTGGTTTTGTCCATTGGATTTTGCCTCCAATATATTTATTTGCACCTCGCTATTTTCCGCTACATCATCATTATATTCCCACTATAGCTTTGTGCACCTCCACTGATATGTAACCACTAAACACTTTAATTGCACAAGTTCGCCGACTGCAAACATATACTAAATATGTAGGCTACTGCAAAATTCAGAGTAGTTGAGTTACGACACATTGGCAAATAACCTAAATTTGAGATTGAATTGTTGTGATGGCATGTCTGGTTAAAGAGTACATCACATCACATGTGATAATACTCACATGTGCACTCAATTCATCCATTTTTATATATAATAAGAGTGATACTTAATTTAAGCAAAACACTTATTTCGATGTCTCGGAGGATTGAACCAAGACCTCTAGACACACAATGTGAAGATCTTATCACTTGAGCTAGTGGTCCTTAACTATTTATTCTTAGCAATCAAAATATAACTATTCATGCGAAAATTTGTGCATTACTATTTTCGGTGGCATTCTTGATTTTCTAACATTTTTTATATAAACCATTGTTTTGGAGAAACAAAAATGATTACATAGGTAGAATCCTTAAGTTGTATTACACTTTATTTATATTTATATGATTATGATATCCACATGAATGTGTATACATGCAAATATGGCCATATGGATACTCATTTTCATCACAAAGCGATTTTGGGCTCAATGACGTGGTTAGATTTGACATATGGGCATCAGTGCATGAGGATGCATGTGGTCCAACTGGGTGTGGTCGGCTGGTGTACCGCATTTAGCAAAAGCGGACCTGGTGCAAGAGAGGTGGGTAAGTTGGTGAGTGCAAAAACTTCGAAGAAAGTAGTAAAGTTGGTTTCATAACTAATTTATCTCTCTATATTATATTTTCTCTTCCATATCATTCTATTCTAATTTATTGGATTAAGAAATAGACAAATTTTTGATATAGACTAGTCACAAAAACAATTAAACAAAAAAGATTGGTTTTGAAATTTACTATTAAAATAGGTTGGCTTCTACCACATCAGATGCCATATCGAAATACAGAATTGTTATCTGTGCAGAAGGGTGAGTTAATATGGCATATCGTATGTAGCTGAGCAGAAGTTTACCCAATTTGGTCATAGCACAAGGCACAACTTTTAGTTGTGCATATATTCCAACAATATACTTCATTAAAGAAGCACAATAGGAGATGCACACATATATTTCGGTATGGTACAACAACTAGTTGCACATCCGTCTTTCAGTTAATGCGCAACTTTTTGTTGTGCAACTGTGTGTTTTAATTTGTATTTTCCAGACCTGTAGTGACATTCAACAATCATTTATATATAGTACATCTACATATTACACAACATCTTCACACAATACATATCATAACACACCAATATCGAATTAAACTTCAATAGTAAATAAACATAAGCTTCATGCACGCTTGAATAGAATATAAATAGCGCATAAGTTTCACACAGTAGAGTAAAACTTAAATAATGCGTAAGTTTGACACAGTCGAATAAAACGTAAATAGCACAAAGTTTCGCACACTCAAATAAAACGTAAATAGTACATAAACATAAGAGACATACAAACAAATTCACTACTAATTTCCATGTCCTTCTCTTATCATCCAAATTGCCACATTGACCACTTCTACTTTGCATATGATCTTCCATATGGTCCATATCACCTTTAATTCTTATTGATCTCAGTCTTCCAGTAGTTCTACGAGCTAGTGATGGTTTCATAATGGGACCTTTGTACACATCCCAATATCTATTGTCGAGTACATGATGAAAAACCAGAGCATACGTATCTCAATTTTTTCTATATTAAACTACAATGAAATAAGATCATGATATGTTATAGTAGCACATTCTTTGCATCTTGCACATGCAGCTAATACATGTGACCAAGGAAAATGTGCAAGTATATGAATGCTGCATGAACACTTACAAACGTTATTGTCAGTATTCACCTAGTAATTATGTGCATGAGTGTCAGTTACTTGCCATTTAATTAGCTATGCCTTTGGATAATCATACTACATGCTTTTGTAGCAGTTTTTTCCATTATTTTTTCACAAGTATGAGTCAGTTGTGTCATGTACTCCCATCCATTCGTCGTTTGTAGAAGTATCTATTTAAACAATGGAATGTACATGCTACTAATGTCTTCATTGGTAATGACCTTGCACCTTTCAAAACTCCATTGAAACATTCTAAAGCATTGGTTGTCATCATACAAAATCTTTCACCGTTTTCCTTATAAGAGTCCAATATTTGTCTTTTTCTAGACTTTTCTCAATCCATCCATCACCCGTTAGACTAATATTCTTTAGTTGCTCTCTTGACTCTTTGTATGTCCTCTCACTTCTTTCTTCCGCACAA
Source organism: Allium fistulosum (assembly GCA_030737815.1). NCBI lineage: Eukaryota > Viridiplantae > Streptophyta > Magnoliopsida > Asparagales > Amaryllidaceae > Allium > Allium fistulosum. Next base: position 511,895,500 of record CM060903.1, on the reverse strand, counting down.
GTATGAAATAAGTTTTGTAAAACATTACTTCCAAAGTCCGTTTTCAAGTGCCGAAGGCAAAAACGATAATGATGTTGTCTTCTCCATTTATATCGCAATTCATATGGAATTCCTTTCATCCTATCAGAAATAAATGTATAAACTTGTAGACGATTATCTAAAGATAAATTGTAAAGTGATTTGCCAATACCGACTAATATTCTTTAGTTGCTCTCTTGACTCTTTGTATGTCCTCTCACTTCTTTCTTCCGCACAAGTATGAAATAAGTTTTGTAAAACATTACTTCCAAAGTCCGTTTTCAAGTGCCGAAGGCAAAAACGATAATGATGTTGTCTTCTCCATTTATATCGCAATTCATATGGAATTCCGTTCATCCTATCAGAAATAAATGTATAAACTTGTAGACGATTATCTAAAGATAAATTGTAAAGTGATTTGCCAATACCGACTACGATAGTCTTCTTCATCGATAAAATGCCTGCACTAGCGTTGGATAAAATCTAGTCTGCGATCCAACTTTGCAACATATGATTGATATAACTCTCTGCCCCATCCATTTAGGAACACCACTTTAGTTGCATCGAGTATAGGCTACCCAAGTCCAAATTGCCTCATAACTCTACAAGGGTAATGCATATTGACACTTTGTAAGCAAAAATGATTGATGTCTATGATAACCAATTTTGCCTTCCATCTTCGTAAATCTGTGGTAGACTACGTAAAACTTCCCGAGTATATGAATTCCATGTTACACAATCATGCTTAGTTACATCCAATTCATTTTGGTAAAGCGTGCATGAAAATTCGGATCATCTTCCCAATACTTGTCATCATTTCATCTATGTAATGATAAACAAAAAATATAAGGCATGCTTGAATACAATAATAAAGTTAGCGACTTAAACATAAAAATTCTAATTCAACTAGCTCCATAAGGTAAACTTAGCAATATTCAAACGATTGATAGAAATATGAGTCCTTGCCCGCACATGCATAATGTTAGCGTTTGTCAATGTGTTTGAAATATTTTTTTTCCAGTACATTCAGATGTAACCATATCTTAAGAAGGCAAAATCTATTCATACACTAGAAATCACTTAACATACACCGCTATTTTGAAAAAAAATCTATTACTAAATTACCCTTCTTATTACTTTTATACTTTTTCTTATAATACATCAAATTAAAACATTAAAATCAATTATATAATCAAATCTATGCATTTTTGTGAAGAAGTTAATGATTTTTTTACCATAAAATCTAAAATATCAGTTAAGACGGTTTTTATAACTAACTGCTCTAATTTAGAAGCATTTAATTTGTTTCCTAAAATTAGAGTTGATTTTATTGAATTAAGATTTTTTTTAAAATTTTTTAAGAACTTACAATAGTAATGCAAAAAATCAAAGTTCATTTCATTGAATTTTAACTTCATTTAGTGTTAGGAATTTCTGTATAAATAAGTTTTAAGTTTTAAAGAGGGAAGATGAAAATAATGGTAATTTTGTCAAAGTGATGGTGTATGCAAAGTAAATTTTAGTGTATACTACTAGTTCATTATATTTTTCGGTGTATGGTGGAAGATTATTAGTGTATGAATAAAATTAGCCAACATGTAATTAGGTGTTTCGTATCGGAGCAAGGAGAATTTAGTTTTTCTATTGAGAAAAACACATAGAACAATATATAATTATGTGGGTCATGTTGCATAAAGTAGCAACTAGTCATTAGATATAATCACTCTAATCACGTATACAAATTAAGAAAACTATTAAAGTGAAATTTTTTTCTTGATTAAAGGGATTGGAATACAATATACTTCGATTTAAAAATATATTTAAAGGAAGATACAACTTATATAAAATAAAGGAAAATTACCATTTCACCTTTCTACAACTAATTTGTTTACATTCTTTTTACTTACCTTTCGATCCTCCAAAACTATTTCTTCTTATATCTCTTTATATGATAATTAAATCATAATCCTCTAATTAAAGAAATGTTAAAAATTATTATCAAAAAGGATGTACCACCTCTATCACCATCTCAATCTCTAACTAAATCTCCAACAACACAATAAGATATAGTTATTGGTATCTCAAATTTTATTCAATGTTCTATTATCTCAATTTCCATCTAAACCTTCAACAACGAAGGTTGATTTTCAATTAAAAACAGAAACAACAATTAGAATGGTAATGGTATAAATGGATTTTAAATTAAGAGTGAGTAAAGTTAAATGACAAATTCTATTTATACACCAAAAATCATTTAACATATACCACTATCTTGCTAAAAAAAATTATTACTTAGTTACCCTTCTTTTATACGGTAGCTTTAGTCATTTCTTTTAACCCATTAAATAAAAAAATTAAAATTAGTAGTAATTGATAAAAATATATTCATTTTTTATAAAGAAGTTAATCAACATTTTATCATGAAACCGAGAATAACAATTAAGACAATTTTCATGACTAACTGCTCTAATTTTAGGAGTATTTAATTATTTTTCTTATTCTACAAAATTTTTTAAAATTAAAGTTGATTTTCATGAAATTAAAAAATTAAAAGAAAAACTAAAGAAATTACGATATAAGGTGAAACATTTAAGTTCATTTTGTTGAATTAAACTTAATTTAGTGTTAGAATTTCTAGTTTGTGTGAAAGATTTTCAAGTTTTAAAGTGGGACGATAATAAAGATGAAAATAAGGATAATTTTGTAAAAGATATGATGTGTGTAAAATAATATTTTGTGTATACTAGTTTAATATATTTTTTGGTGTATGTTAAGGGATTATTTGTGTATAAATAGAATTAGCCCTTAAAGAATTATATCAGCAAGCAGATAATCAGCTATGCTAGGGGTCTTACTCAAAAGCCATATCATCCAATTTGTGATTAGGCACACAACACAATGATTCCCTCGTGAGCATATGGAAATTGTATTGAAATCTCGTAAGAGATACAACCACTTGACAGGTACTTGTGTTTTCGAATGATTTGAGAAAAGTCTAGAAGTTATAAAAAGTAGTACGATAGTCCGTGTGTATTGTTCTTTCTCAACAATGAATAAGTAGGTTCAGTATCTGAAAGTTCTTTATCTAACTAATTGTTTTTTTTATTGAACTTCACATAATTTGGTGGAACAACACCTAATAACTCATCACAGATTTCATCAACAGCGGTATCTTTAAAATAACCAACAATGCCTTATATAGGGAGACCCAAGTATACACTCACATCAGCTAATGTAATAGCCATTTCTCTAATCAAGAAATGAAAAGTGCTTAAATTTACAATTTATGACATCCTACCTTTTGTGTTATAGCAATTCTTAAAGGCTCGAAAAATAAGCCAGAATTAAGCTCGAAATCATCTTGGTCACTGAACAATAAATCTCCTCTGAAATCAGCTGTTGGATTCAAATTCGTACCTTATCGCATTTAACATTTATCGGGCCCTGAAGCAGCTTTTTTGTGGTAATATCAAGGTTCAATTTTTAGTTTTCCATTTCCGTTCCGGCCATCGAAGAAATTCTGAATTTCTGTTTCGCTTCGGAAATTTGGTAAATTCCGCATTAATTCTGATTTGTGAATTCTAGTACTTTTTCTGTAAGTACGTCAATAAGTATGCAATGCTAATAGTTAATTATTCAAATTACATAAAAGGTACAAAACATACAACATAAAAAAATTAATATTAAAAATTGTTTCTTTGAGCATCATATGAATTATGATCATCATTGACTTCATGTTGTGTCGGATTATGACATTTTGGAAAGAATACTGTTGCATTTGATCTGAATTTAAAAATGCTATCGTCATATTATCAATGGTGAACGTTCATCTGGGCTACTATGGTTCATCGGTATATGGTTGGTTAACTTCATAATATGAAGACAATGATGACCATAATTCATATGATGTTCAAAGAAACAGTTTTTTATATTAATTTTTTTATGTTGTATGTTTTGTACCTTTTACGTAATTTGAATAATTTACTATTAGCATTGCATATTTATTGGCGTACTTACAGAAAAAGTACCAGAATTCACAAACCGGAATTAAAGTGGAATTTCCTAAATTTTCGAAACGAAACTGAAAATTTTAATTTCTACGATGATTGGAACGGAAACGGAAAACAGAAAGTAGAAAAATGATTTTAAGTTTAATTTCTCCAATTATGATTCAATTATCAAATTCCAATTCACAATTCAATGAATTGCAGTTGCTGAAAATTATTCAATCCAATCCGTAACAGAAATATCAAGGTACTTTTTTGAATATACAATTCAAGTTTCATTGTTTCAGTACAAAGCCAAGATGATGCAAGGGAGAAAATTAATTGTTAGATTTTGAAGCAAAAAGTCAATCGTCAAAATCAATTAAAACAAAGAATTAATATCTTTACAGACATATTACTTGAATGAGCAGAGCAAAAAATTTAACTTACAAGGGTATGATATCAATGAATTTTTTTCTTTTTCCGATCTACGATCTACGATTTAGACCTTAAACTTTACCCTTTAGTATTTAAATCTCCTTTTGAGAACCTTGTCTTATGTATTTAACGCATATTAAAATTTGTAATAAATTTATGGAATGTGGGGGGAATGGACGTTGATAGGTGTAGCGTGTGATGATTTTCATTGATAAGTATTGGTAATTTGGGAATTATTTCTGCATCAATTTGGTTAATACTGAAATTTGTCGAACAGGGAAGTTAAATCTCCTAAAGGGAAAGGTAAAGGAATTCCTCAGGCACTTCGTGCATATGCTCGGATATTATCAGTAACATCTCATGCAGGTTAGCTCAAATCTTTTCATCTAAGTTTGTGTCAAGTTATCCTTAAACCCCATTTAATCAATTAAAATAAATGAATAAATAGATAAATAGATAAACAATCTTGCATCAGTTTTTAATAAATTAGCTATATTAGAACTAAATGCCCTGGATATGGAGGCTACTGAAACTGATGGAAGACTGGCCAGAAGACCTTTAAAAAATATTGAATGTGAGAATCAAGCACATCATCTTTTGCTGTCGCAATTAAGTCATATGGTTCAAAGCCATGCTGCTGCTATTAAGGTAAAGAAATGAACTTTAATTGACCTTTCTCATTGATTTTAAGTTTTAACGGTAGTTTATCCCTGCTTTTTCAATAATGATAACAGATGAACTTAAATTTCCTCTTAGCACTGCAAATTTATGTCAACGTTAACTTGCTCTTTTGTAAAAGTTACAGGGTCTTGAATCAACATATACTTGTTCTCCTGACGTAAGCACTCAATCTTCTATCAGAAGAAAAATGGCTGTTGATCTGTTAAATGGTGAACTTGGAGTTCTCAGGTCTGCTTCAAGTTGGCTTACCAATTACTGTGCAAGTTTGTCATCTTCTGTTACCAAGTATCTGACTTGATCATATATAATTTTACATTTGCATTTTTATATCATACCTGATGATTTAGTCTGACATTACATTTCTGTAAATTACAAAATGTCAAAAATTGCACATTTCTATAGATGAGCTGTCTAAGTTGGTACTTTCCCCCTTTTCAACCTGGACAAGATGTTTGTCAAGAAAAAACTTTCTGCTAGTTTTCTCGTTAGAATTTGGGTGTTTTTCTTTCTTTTCTTTTTTCTGTATAACATGGCTCTTTTTGAAGTTTCAAGCTCGTTTTTTGCTTGCATCACTTGTGAATGTGGTGGTCATACTGTTGAACGCAATTAACCTTTTCTTGTTGTGTTTCTGTACTTCTTGTCCTTTTTTGTTTTTCTTTGTACTTACCGTTATGTTCTTCCCTCGAGGGGCCCTCTGAATCCTTCACTTAGCAAATGTTGTCCGTCACTTAGCAATAGAATCATGTGTTATGCTGTCAGTTCATCAGCATTTTTATCAACATGATCACCTCATATCGAACTGGCCTAGTACTTGACTTGGTCAGTGAGGAGCATCATCTGGAAAATACCAAATCATATCGAATTGGCGCATTAGTCTATCTGGTAAATGATAATAAAATCCTGAGTAAACAAGTGGAACTCTCCCATTATGAACGTAAGCACGCATGCATGAGGAAAAAAAACATTTTAAATATCAGTTGATTCAAATTTATTATTGCATGAACAAAAAGTTGAAGACGGACATTCACATTTATCACGGTTGCGATAAGAAGAACTTCGTTGCAGCAGCGATGAATCAAATTTTGATAATCCACTTCAATATGCATCACGTGTAGTAAAAAACAAAATATATTTATCATCATTTTCTCCAACAAATTACTACTTGTGTCATGTAGTCAATTTAAATAGAGTTGCATTAAAATTTTGGTACAAACCATCTGTATCATAGTTTTTTCCGTTGCAACAAGCACCACTATAATTTCTATACAAATGCTCTCATCAATACATGTCATTACCTACTACATAAATTGTTCCTAAATTAATTGATTTTTTTTATTTTTTTTTCATTTCCTTAGAATAGCTCGACGTTGACTTTTTAGTCCATGCTATTCTGGATTCATGTAACGTATTTTTTTTCATACAGTGTATTACCACTGCTGACGCTTAAAGATTCACTTTTGACTTTTATAATCATGGGTCACCATACAAAATCTATTTAATTGGTTTACTTTGTTTTTTTATTATCAAATAAGCACCAAACCCTCGAACAAGTTATCATACCATTGCTCGTTTTTCTTGCAACAATATAGACTAGTCCATAAGCCCAAAATCCAACAACGAATGTCTAAATAGGTCCACATAGCACATGCCGACCACTATCTACTCCCATCCAATAGTATGTTCAATCATTCCACCTCAACCCGCAGGATCCGATCGCCCCATCATCCTTGCTCAAGATCATGCCCATTATGTTTCCATCAACAATAGCGAGTCTTAGGCCTCACGACCAGTCTCTTCTCTTCATCTTGCATATCTCACCTCTCGGCGGTCAAAGCACAACAATGTAACAAGACCATTTACCAGCTCATGAGTCTCGTCCGTAAATGTCCTCGATCGTCCAAGATTCCATGCCAACCAGCATCCTTGTTTGCTTTATTTTGTCGCAAGCTAGGTCTTTGACAAAAAACTACCGGTCGTCCTTACAGAAGAGGTGGTGGTCATATACTGTTCATTTGACAAAAGCAACATAACGATACTTCATCTGACGACAACATCACCGTGCAACACACTCTTTGTACTTCAGTATCCACCTGGCAATGACAACACTGTACAACAACCACTCACTGAACCATGTTGCTCATCTCACACAAGCACATCGAAAAATGGCTTGTCGACGAGCATACATCTGATCCATCCTCTCAATGTGGATTCGAGCCAGTCGCATCTAAACCATAGATCACGATCAACATTTCCAAAGAATCTTAGCATCCAAGGCGTTAATCTGGGTCCTTCAAAGCATGATCTCTACAATTATACACACGGATCTCCATGCATTTGTACAAAGATCGATTTTTCTACTCGTAAGATATATTTGCCTGCTTTAAGACTTTGTAACAGCCACCATTAAATAACCTTATGTATCCGCGGGTGCGGCGCAGTGGAAATGATGCTTGGGTTCTGCTTAAAAGACCCAGTTTTGATTCCTACCATGCACTTCCCCATCCTATATAAATTTACCAGGGGGTATGGGGGCTTAGATCAGCGAACTGCTTTACTATACCCTCCTTAGAAGTTTACCGGCCCGCCGAGTTTTCATGGGTTTTAAAAAAAAGCCTTCTGTAACAAAAAAACTCCGAGTAATAAGAACATCACCTATAATGGAAGTAGATATTTGTCAAGATTGAACCACTTAACATCTTGTGTTATTTACTTTAATTGTACTATTTTATTATTATTTTAGTTACTACTCATTTTACATTTTAAACTACAATTTTAGTGAATTACTGTAATATCCTCCACTTTGAGAAAATGAACATTGATGATGTTGTATTTATCACTAGAATATTTCCAAGCGACAAAAATGAGTTCTATACACACAGAGTCTAAGTTATACGCAGTCTAAGTAAACAGAGCAGCTAAAATATTTGCATTACATATGAATTGTCTTAATATTCATTACATATTTTCTTTCAAACTAACACCAAAGTCGTACCCATGTAGGGGCTAAATTACAATTAGAGTGTCAAACCGACATATGATGTGTAACGACCCGTATTTTACGGATCGAAAAGTTTGTCAAAATCTGGGATTTTCAGCATTTTCTAGTTATTCCAGATCTTGGTTGAAATTTGCCTAAGTCCTAGGTCGTACGCGACCTAGAGGTTAGTTAAGTATTGTTGGCAACTTAGGAGATAAGTCGTACCTAAGAATGTTGGGGAGTGGTGACCTTAAGGTTTGGAGTTAGGTCGTGTGATGGATGGTAAGGGTTTAGGTCGTAGACGACCTAAAAGGAAGGAGACTTTAGAGTTTCTGGCGAGTTAAGGTGTTAGCGACCTAAGAGATAGGTTGATAGCGACCTAAGTAAACCCAGTAGTTAACGACCTAGGGATGAGCGACCTAGGAGTTGCCGTGTTAGCGACCTAAGGGGTTAGCTTGTTAGCGACCTAGTGGTTCCGAGTTAGCGACCTAGTGGTTCCGAGTTAGCGACCTAGTGGTTCCGTGTTGGCGACCTAAGGAGTTAACAAGTTGGCGACCTAAGGAGTTAACAAGTTGGCGACCTAAGGAGTTAACAAGTTGGCGACCTTAGGAGTTAGGCTAAGTGTTAGATCGTAGCACTGTTAGGTCGCGTAGGTTGCTAAGTTGTTAGGTCGCTAGGATAGCATAAGTGTTAGGTCGCGTAGATCTAACTGTTAGGTCGTATGTTGTGTTAGGTCGCGTAGAAGTCTAAGTTGTTAGGTCGCAACCCAACTAGGTCGTAGGGCGAAGGAAAGCGCATTGCTTTAGGTCGTCTAGTGTTAGGTCGCTGAGGAGTTTTGTCGTGCATCTGTTAGGTCGGAGAGTCTTAGGTCGGAGAGGCTTAGGTCGGAAACGACCTAGGGAGATAGCCGAGTTAAGCGACTTAAGGAAATTTCTGCTATAAATAGGAGGGGTTGTTCTCACTTTTTGGGATCCGGATTTTGAAGCGACGAAGTGCTGCCATTTTGAGAGCTCGACTTCTACACTTCTTCACTTCTTTTCTCCACTCTAATCTAGTGCCTCCATCCATCCAAATCGAAGATCAAGATTGAAGATTCAAGAGCTTAGATTGAAGATCTTCATCTTTTCAAGAGAGATTTCTTCGTTTGAAGTGAGATCTTGTCGGATCTAGCTTAGCTCTTCGCTGTCCAGATCTGAAGTTGATATCTTTTGGATTGTTTAGGTGATTTGGTGAGTGGTGATTATCTCTCACACGGATCCAAAGGAGTATATCGGATTGTTGGCCCGATTTGGTGTTAAAATAGTGATTTCCATGCATTTTCTTCATCCTATGTGTAGATCCATATAGATCCATTGTTCATGATGATGTTACATCCATTTTATCATATGTTAACCTATGCAAGTTCATTCATCAAGTTTGTAGAGATATAATCCATGTTTTCATGCTTATTGGACTTTCAACTCTTTAATTACGAAAATGCCATTATTGTTATAATTGTCTACTTAGATCATTTTTGAATGCTTGATTGCTTGGATTGATGTTTGATTTGATTGATTGTTATGAACTAGATGATTGATGATTAGATTTAGATCGAAGGTGATTCAAAAGCTAAGGGAAAGGCTCTTGAATTGGAAAAGCTGCTCGTGGCATATGTAGCGGGATGATGAAGCTCTTATGCATAGATCTGATGATGTGATGATGAGATGAGGCTTTGCGAGGATGTAATGAAGCGAGGCAAATCATGTGATGAAGACTTGGTCTAATCCAGACGGGATCATTCCAAGCATGTTGATAACTCGGTGATATGATTCGAGTTGAGGATAATGAATGGATATGAGAATAGTCGTCGGGGAGGATGACTAGGAGGCTTGGGTAGCATCGTTGTTGAAGGTTCTAGCATGCTCTAAGCAAGAGTACGTTTGGGCAGATTCGATAGTCCCAACGGCCAACTGTTGATGGTCGAGTACTCTGGGCAGATTCGATAGTCCTAGGCACGGGCTGCGACGACGTGCGGGAGTTATGTCTAGAACCGAGGTTTCCATTAGCCCTTGACGGACGGCTGAAAGAATGTGCCGGTCATTCAATTAACGGTGATATCGAAGCAATGATAACAGTGATAGCCAGAGTCATGGATGTTTGGTTGTAACGTCATTTCGGACTCAAGAGCGGTATTTTCTGGGTGCTTATCTGATTTAGGCCTTGGTACTTGGAAAACATCGCCCTTGACTCGAGTGATAGTAGCTTTACTTTAAATTGTATGCTCTGCTATGTTTGCTTCTGCTTAGTGTGTGTCTGGAGGCTATCACTGTAGAATGAGGTTGGAGTGGGAGGGTTGTATTCCTATTCCTTTTCCTTTATGCTCTTTTGGTATGTTGTTAGTTAATTTACTGTTCACTAAGACTGTTGTCTGACTCAAGGCTTTATGTTTTTAATTCTTATTGCCTTGGGCTGTTCGTCCATTTTGGGACGGGCAGACTAGGTAGCAGGTGACAGGTGCTGTTCTCTTCTCACGATGCTGATATCGAAGACGAGTTGGAGGGTTGCTTATTATCTTCTTATTATTTGTACTGGATATTCCGCTGTTTTGTATTCTCTGAGAGATATGTAGTGAGGCTGGATGTATTGACTATGTGGATGCTTGTATTCAACTATTATGGAGTTTTATATGATGTCATTTTGTTCTGTAAAGCTTCACTATACATATGTTCTATTGTATTTTGTCCATGCGCTGTGAGTAATACGATAGATCCTTTTGTTTTAAATCTTACCTTGACAATCTTCCATGGTCGCCTGGCACACTTTACAGCGTTGTATCTTAGATTCGGTGCAGGGGTCATGGGCGGTCGTCACATTTGGTATCAGAGCATTGGTTAATCGATTTTACCCAACGCTCGCTGAAGTAACCACGTATGAGAGACGTAATTGTATTTTGATGGATGAATACTATATATAATATAGTAGAGTTGAGCCCTTTATGCAGTTGTTTCTCTAGATGTTCTAATCATTCCTTTTTATAGATATTGAGAATGAGTCGAAGAGGGAGACCAGCTGCTAGGGAAGGCCGTGCTACTGAAGAGACTGCTGATTATGCAGCCATGTTCGAAGCTATGATGACTTCGATCATGAGAAGGATACCAGTTCCGGGAACAGCAGTAGATGTTGGAGTTCAAGTCCAAACTCCGAAACCAGTGGATTTTGCTAAGCTGTGCAAGGATTATACTGCTCTTGGAGGGAAGGTTTTCCTGGGAACAGAATCTACCATTGAGGTCCAGAGGTGGATAGATGCTTGTAGAAGGATCTTTGGTGATTTGGGAATTGATGATGCAACTAAGAGGAAGTTGGCATCAAGGCAGCTTCAAGGAAGAGCCTCTGATTGGTGGAACTCTATTACCATCACTACTCCGGAAGAAGAGATTACTTGGGAGCAATTCCAAGCTAGATTTGAAGCTAAGTTCATTTCTGCAGCTCAGAAGTCTGTTCTATTCAAGAAGTTTGTGGAGCTCAAGCAAGGTGGAAGGTCTGTTCTTGAGTATGTTTCTGAGTTTGAAGCTTTGTCCAAGTATGCCCGGTCATATATTGAGTCTGCTTATCAGAAGAATGAGAAGTTTGTGACCGGCTTGGATAGTTATCTTGGGAGACAGTTGGTGGATCATTTGGACGATTCATTTGAGAAGCTTGTGGAGAAAGCTCTTAGGCATGAGAGTCTGTTTCCTAAGGAAGGACCTGTTGTTGCTGTTACCAAGGGAGAATCTAAACCACAGCAGGGTGGAAACCAGAAGAGGAAGCAGCAGCAGCAAAAGGGTAAGGATGGCCAGAAGAAGCCGAAGGGCGAGGTGACTTGCTACAATTGTCAGCAGAAGGGCCATTTCTCTAAGGATTGTAAGAATCCGAAGGCACCGATGAAGTGTCACAACTGTGACAAGCCGGGGCATTTCAGGAAGAATTGTCCAGAACCGAGGAAGGACAGGCAGATTGTGCAAGCCTATGCTTTAGGAGCTGTTCCGTCGTCTTCGAAAGCTCCTACTGCTGAAGAGAAGGGAAAGAGTGTGGTTGTTCAAGGTACTCTTTTCCTATGTGGTGTTCCAGTTAGAGTTCTGTTTGATACTGGAGCGTCGCATTCATTTGTTTGTAATGAACTAGTAGGCCGGTTAGGTTTGGAACCGGATATTGTTGATAGGCCATTGGTTGTGACTAATCCAGTTGGGGGTTCGTCTTGTTTGTGTATGTTATGCCGTGGTCTAGTTGTGTCGAGTCATGGTTGCTCTTTTGTTTGTGATTGCTTTGTTCTGAACTTTGCGGGGTTCGGAATTATCTTGGGTATGGATTGGCTTAGGAAGTATGCGGCTAAGGTTGATTGTGAGAGGCTAGAGGTGACAGTCGAGAATGTGGAGGGGCGAAAGATTGTGATACGATGTAAGCATGAAGAAGGCGTCTTCATGAGCTTCATGTATTCGCTAGTTGTTCCACGAGATGGACTGTCATCAGTGCCGATCGCTAATGGATTCGAGGATGTCTTTGACGAAGTCAAAGGGTTGCCGCCGCATAGAGAGATCGAGTTTCGTATAGATCTAGTTGAAGGAGCCAGACCTGTTGTGATGCCTCTTAGGCGGATGGCGCCTAGGGAACAACAGGAGTTGAGGGTGCAAGTTGATGACCTTTTACAGAAAGGATTCATTCGGCGTAGTGTGTCCGAGTGGGGTGCACCAGTTGTGTTTGCAACCAAGGCAGATGGGTCGTTGAGATTGTGTGTGGATTATCGTGAGCTGAATAAGGTGACTAAGAAGAACAAGTATCCATTGCCGAGAATAGATGACTTGTTTGATCAGCTTCACGAAGCTAAGGTGTTTTCTCAGATGGATTTGGCAACGGGATTTCACCAGCTGAGAGTGGCTAAGGATAGTGTGCCGAAGACTGCTTTTAGGACACCATCCGGTTTCTTTGAGTGGCTGGTAATGCCGTTTGGATTGACTAACGCGCCAGCATATTTTGTGGATCTTATGAATAGGGTGTTCAGAGATCAGTTGAACAAGTTCGTACTTGTGTTTGTGGATGATATTCTGATTTATTCCAGAACGGAAGAAGAGCACAAGACGCACTTGCGTATTGTTTTGGAGATCTTACGGAAACATCAGCTGAAGGCTAAGTTTTCGAAGTGTCACTTCTGGAAGAGTGAAGTGAGGTTCTTAGGCCATGTGATTTCTGGAAATGGCGGTTGATCCCGCTAAGGTGGTAGCAATCCAGGATTGGGTTAGACCTAAGAATGCGTCTGATGTGAGAAGTTTTCTTGGATTAGCAGGATATTATCGACGGTTTATCAAAGACTTCTCCAAGATAGCTGCACCGTTAACAGGATTGACGAAGAAGAACCAAGTGTTCAGTTGGAATGCTAAGTGTGAGCAAGCCTTCGGAATCCTGAAAGAGAGATTGACGAGTGCTCCTGTTTTGACTATTCCAAGTGGGAATGATGAGATGGTGGTTTACACCGATGCATGTGGTACTGGACTTGGAGCAGTGCTGATGCAGAAGGATAAAGTTGTTGCGTATGCTAGTCGACAACTGAAGCCGCATGAAAAGAATTACCCAACTCATGATTTGGAGTTAGCGGCGATTGTATTTGCTCTGAAGATGTGGAGGCATTATCTGTTGGGAGTTCGATTCGAGTTGTTTACGGATCATAAGTCGTTGAAGTATCTTTTCTCCCAGAAGGATTTGAATCTTCGGCAGCAACGTTGGCTAGAGTTTTTAGCATCATATGATTTTGGTATAGCTTATACTCCGGGAAAAGGTAACGCAGTGGCTGATGCGTTAAGTCGAAGACATGCAGGATTGGGAGCCATGTTTTCTGAATGGAAGAGTCTCGAGTATTTAGCTGGATTTGACTTCAGGCCTAGATGCGAATTGGAACCTGAAATGTTGGCAAACTTATCGATAAGACCGACTCTTGTGGAAAGGATTGGCGAGAGTCAAAAGCGAGATGATAAGCTTGTCAAGATTATCCGTGAATTGGAATCTGGATTGGAGCCAGAAAAGGATAAAGGATTCGAGGTCGATAGAGAAGGTTGGCTTCGAAAGCAAGGACGACTAGTGGTTCCCGATATAGATGAATTGAGGAGTGAAGTTCTGAAGGAAAGTCATCACTCGAAGTTGACAATTCATCCAGGTGGAAATAAGATGTATCGGGATATGAAGAGAACCTACTACTGGGAAGGCATGAAGAAGGATGTTGGAGATTTCATTTCCAAGTGTATGAACTGTCAGTTGGTAAAGGCTGAACAGAAGAAGCCAAGTGGATTGCTTCAACCCTTAGAAGTTCCTACATGGAAGTGGGAACAAGTGTCGATGGATTTTATTGATGGATTGCCTAGAACCAGGACGGGAAATGAAGGGATTTGGGTCATTGTGGATCGTCTGACTAAGAGTGCACGATTCATTCCTGTTCGATCGACTAGGACTGCATCATAGTTGGCTGAGTTGTATGTTAAGTGGATAGTTCGATTCCATGGTATTCCGAAGAGTATAGTGAGCGACCGAGATCCATTGTTCACTAGTGGATTTTGGAAAAGCTTCCAGGAAGTTTTGGGAACCGAGTTGTGTTTAAGTACAGCTTATCACCCTCAAACAGATGGTCAGACTGAGAGAGTCAACCGAGTTTTGGAAGATCTCCTCAGAGCCTGTGTTTTAGATTTCGGAGGATCATGGGAAGATCACCTTCATTTGGTGGAGTTTGCGTACAACAACAGTTACCAGTCAAGTATTGGTATGGCACCGTATGAGGCGTTGTATGGAAGACCGTGTAACTCTCCGACATGTTGGTTGGAAACTGGAGAAAAGCTGATGCTTGGGCCAGAGATGATTCGGCAGACTTCAGATTGTATAGAGATCATTCGGCAACGAATGAAAGCAGCCCAAGATCGTCAGAAGAGTTATGCCGATAAGCGTCGAAAGGATTTGGAATTCGATGTAGGAGATATGGTTTTTGTGAAGATTTCTCCACTGAAGAATGTTATTCGATTCGGAAAGAAAGGAAAATTGACTCCGAGATTTGTTGGACCATTCCCGATTATCGAGCGAATTGGAAGGCTCGCTTATAGATTGGAATTACCAGAGAAGATGTCGAGTGTGCACAATGTTTTTCATGTATCTTATCTACGGAAGTATGTGCACGACTCGAGTACGGTAGTTTCTGCTGATAGCTGTGGAGACTTAGAAGTTGATCCAGTCGATAGAAGACCTCGTAAGCCACTTCATGTTGTGGAAACCGACACGAAACAGCTCAGGAGGAAGGTAGTTAAGTTGCTCAAGATACAATGGAGTGATGATGATAACGACTGTACGTGGGAGGTGGAAGAGAGGATGAAGGCAGCTCATCCTGAACTCTTCGAGGTATGGCCCTAAGGTGTCGTATCATCTAACGAAATTGTAACTTGTCCTTAGTCTTAGAATTCTGTACGCTAAGCTAGGATTGGATGCATGGTTTGTTGATTGCTATGGATGGTAGGCGTACAGAATAGCCTTTGATTGCCTTGTTTGCTTGGAATTTCGGGGGCGAAATTCCTAAGGGGGAGAGAATGTAACGACCCGTATTTTACGGATCGAAAAGTTTGTCAAAATCTGGGATTTTCAGCATTTTCTAGTTATTCCAGATCTTGGTTGAAATTTGCCTAAGTCCTAGGTCGTACGCGACCTAGAGGTTAGTTAAGTATTGTTGGCAACTTAGGAGATAAGTCGTACCTAAGAATGTTGGGGAGTGGTGACCTTAAGGTTTGGAGTTAGGTCGTGTGATGGATGGTAAGGGTTTAGGTCGTAGACGACCTAAAAGGAAGGAGACTTTAGAGTTTCTGGCGAGTTAAGGTGTTAGCGACCTAAGAGATAGGTTGATAGCGACCTAAGTAAACCCAGTAGTTAACGACCTAGGGATGAGCGACCTAGGAGTTGCCGTGTTAGCGACCTAAGGGGTTAGCTTGTTAGCGACCTAGTGGTTCCGAGTTAGCGACCTAGTGGTTCCGAGTTAGCGACCTAGTGGTTCCGTGTTGGCGACCTAAGGAGTTAACAAGTTGGCGACCTAAGGAGTTAACAAGTTGGCGACCTAAGGAGTTAACAAGTTGGCGACCTTAGGAGTTAGGCTAAGTGTTAGGTCGTAGCACTGTTAGGTCGCGTAGGTTGCTAAGTTGTTAGGTCGCTAGGATAGCATAAGTGTTAGGTCGCGTAGATCTAACTGTTAGGTCGTATGTTGTGTTAGGTCGCGTAGAAGTCTAAGTTGTTAGGTCGCAACCCAACTAGGTCGTAGGGCGAAGGAAAGCGCATTGCTTTAGGTCGTCTAGTGTTAGGTCGCTGAGGAGTTTTGTCGTGCATCTGTTAGGTCGGAGAGTCTTAGGTCGGAGAGGCTTAGGTCGGAAACGACCTAGGGAGATAGCCGAGTTAAGCGACTTAAGGAAATTTCTGCTATAAATAGGAGGGGTTGTTCTCACTTTTTGGGATCCGGATTTTGAAGCGACGAAGTGCTGCCATTTTGAGAGCTCGACTTCTACACTTCTTCACTTCTTTTCTCCACTCTAATCTAGTGCCTCCATCCATCCAAATCGAAGATCAAGATTGAAGATTCAAGAGCTTAGATTGAAGATCTTCATCTTTTCAAGAGAGATTTCTTCGTTTGAAGTGAGATCTTGTCGGATCTAGCTTAGCTCTTCGCTGTCCAGATCTGAAGTTGATATCTTTTGGATTGTTTAGGTGATTTGGTGAGTGGTGATTATCTCTCACACGGATCCAAAGGAGTATATCGGATTGTTGGCCCGATTTGGTGTTAAAATAGTGATTTCCATGCATTTTCTTCATCCTATGTGTAGATCCATATAGATCCATTGTTCATGATGATGTTACATCCATTTTATCATATGTTAACCTATGCAAGTTCATTCATCAAGTTTGTAGAGATATAATCCATGTTTTCATGCTTATTGGACTTTCAACTCTTTAATTACGAAAATGCCATTATTGTTATAATTGTCTACTTAGATCATTTTTGAATGCTTGATTGCTTGGATTGATGTTTGATTTGATTGATTGTTATGAACTAGATGATTGATGATTAGATTTAGATCGAAGGTGATTCAAAAGCTAAGGGAAAGGCTCTTGAATTGGAAAAGCTGCTCGTGGCATATGTAGCGGGATGATGAAGCTCTTATGCATAGATCTGATGATGTGATGATGAGATGAGGCTTTGCGAGGATGTAATGAAGCGAGGCAAATCATGTGATGAAGACTTGGTCTAATCCAGACGGGATCATTCCAAGCATGTTGATAACTCGGTGATATGATTCGAGTTGAGGATAATGAATGGATATGAGAATAGTCGTCGGGGAGGATGACTAGGAGGCTTGGGTAGCATCGTTGTTGAAGGTTCTAGCATGCTCTAAGCAAGAGTACGTTTGGGCAGATTCGATAGTCCCAACGGCCAACTGTTGATGGTCGAGTACTCTGGGCAGATTCGATAGTCCTAGGCACGGGCTGCGACGACGTGCGGGAGTTATGTCTAGAACCGGGGTTTCCATTAGCCCTTGACGGACGGCTGAAAGAATGTGCCGGTCATTCAATTAACGGTGATATCGAAGCAATGATAACAGTGATAGCCAGAGTCATGGATGTTTGGTTGTAACGTCATTTTGGACTCAAGAGCGGTATTTTCTGGGTGCTTATCTGATTTAGGCCTTGGTACTTGGAAAACATCGCCCTTGACTCGAGTGATAGTAGCTTTACTTTAAATTGTATGCTCTGCTATGTTTGCTTCTGCTTAGTGTGTGTCTGGAGGCTATCACTGTAGAATGAGGTTGGAGTGGGAGGGTTGTATTCCTATTCCTTTTCCTTTATGCTCTTTTGGTATGTTGTTAGTTAATTTACTGTTCACTAAGACTGTTGTCTGACTCAAGGCTTTATGTTTTTAATTCTTATTGCCTTGGGCTGTTCGTCCATTTTGGGACGGGCAGACTAGGTAGCAGGTGACAGGTGCTGTTCTCTTCTCACGATGCTGATATCGAAGACGAGTTGGAGGGTTGCTTATTATCTTCTTATTATTTGTACTGGATATTCCGCTGTTTTGTATTCTCTGAGAGATATGTAGTGAGGCTGGATGTATTGACTATGTGGATGCTTGTATTCAACTATTATGGAGTTTTATATGATGTCATTTTGTTCTGTAAAGCTTCACTATACATATGTTCTATTGTATTTTGTCCATGCGCTGTGAGTAATACGATAGATCCTTTTGTTTTAAATCTTACCTTGACAATCGTCCATGGTCGCCTGGCACACTTTACAGCGCTGTATCTTAGATTCGGTGCAGGGGTCATGGGCGGTCGTCACATGATGATGCCATCCCGAACTCTTAAAACAGCGGAAATAAACATTCTTTATTAGCCAAAAAAGTCTCCTACTTCGTCTTCGGCTTTATCTTTGGCTCCTAGGATAACCTGCCGAGACCCATAAACTCAACCTACTCAAACTAGTACTCGAGAGTTTATGAAAAAAAAACACGGATGTCTGATGCGAATAATATCTTACCCAAAGTATAACATATAGTGAGACCATGCCCCCCATATACGAAGTGGGTTTTCCCCTCATTAGTATAAGCATTAAACATAAATACAACACTAGCAACATAAGTCAAATTTAAGCTGTCCTCAAAATCCTTATGTGATTCCGACCTACGCTAACCCATGATTGAACCCTCCCTCTAAAACTGCGCAAGAAAACCCAACAACCTAAAGTACCTCCCCTACAATTCCGTTTCCAAGCGCATCTTTCGTATTCCTTACTTTCGAAAAGTGCAATTCGGCATTTGAAACTCATTACACTGAAACGCACTCCTGGTGCAATTCAGATTCCCCTCAAATTGAACTGCGAACTGTACTCCTAAACAATTCGTTTTTTCTTTAGTTTATACCACAAAGACTCAACCACATGCAGTTTCATCTTTCATTGGTTCACACTACAAAAAATCGACCACATACAGTTTCGTTCTCACTTAGTTTATGTGGTAAAGAATCAGTCACATGCAGTTTCATTTTTAATTAATTCACGCTGTAAAGAATCAACCACATGCAGTTTCGTCTTTATTTAATTTACACTGTAAAAAATCAACTACATGGAGCGTACAACCCGTCCGAACATCCCACGTCCCTTCGGAAGTTGAATGTCTCTCCTCACCTTCTATGGTGTCATTCGAGTGAGCATCCACATTCGACGTCAATGGTCATTCCAAATACAATTTTATTAGTTCTTCTTTTACATCCCCGTCTTCTTTCGTCCTTAACGCAGTATGTTTAACTACACTTCCAGCTCAAATGACTTAATGACTCTAGCTTTCGGTGCAGTTTTCACCTATGCCTTTCGGCTTCAGATCTTTGCCAACGTTTCGCTTTTTAGTGTAGTACTACCCTCGTAGTATTGATTCTCTCCGGAAGTCAATAACTCCTATGGAAATTCACTACCTTCGGCCAAAAGTACTTATTTATTTTCTTAACGTTTAACTGCCATTTCAGCTCTGTATCAAACAAAGTCTGACACGTCTGTTACCATCCTTTCCTCGTGTCGCCATCTGTTGCATTCTGACTCCACTTTCTATTAGTGACAGTGTCATTTATTTATCTTTTCGATATTTATATGAGATCTTGTCCTCTAATGATTAATATTGATTTCATCAAGTTTCTTTAATAAGTCTCAATTCCGTGCTTAATCACCTTTGGCCAACGCAGTTTCCCTTTGGTGATGATTGGTTTAAGCTCATAAAATCCTTACAAAATTCTAAAAAAATTATGAATAATTCCTTTAACTCGTTTTACGCATATTTTATTTTTTTGGGTTAATTTCTCTTATTTATTTACTAATTGTCTCCCTTGAAATATTCATAACCAATTATTTCTACTTAGAAATTCTTCAAATTTAAAACTCATTTATAGAATTATGATTAAAACATCATATTAGATTTTCATAGTATTTTGAAATCATTAGAGTAGAAAAATATAAGTAAATATGCCATGCAAAGCTATACTTCCTAAAACATTCATTAGTACATCATTTATCTTATTTAAACACTAATTCATATGAACTTCATCGTATTAAATTAAAACTAAAATCAAACACAATGAAATCGGTAACAAGGATTTAGTATTACTCACTTAGATCTTTGAATAATCTTGTTTTAACCATCTTACTCCTTTTTAGCTTGCATTTTCTTCTTCTTCTATTATTTGCTCTATTTAGTCGCCATCATTAATATTCTTCTCAAGCTTTTATTTTATTTTAAGTAGAATGAAATGAAGAAATAAGAGAAGAGTTATGTTTATTGTTCCACAATAATTTAGGCCTCGACCCTTGTAACCTTTTTTTCAATAGTCTGTTGCCCTTTTTCTTATTTTATTTATTGTATATGGCTGACCTCATATAGTAAACAATTGTATTCATAAAATTCTCAACATATTTATTATTTCATATAACTTTAACCATTTAATTTCTCATTTCAATTATTAATGTTGGGTTGTTACATATTCTTCACCCCTTAAAGGAATTTCTCCCCCAAAATTCAATTAAGGTATGGTGGTGATTGCCAATCTATCTAATGCCCATTCTCGCATACCCACACAAGTTTACCACCTATATGGCATAACAAAAAATGTACTGGTGCAATTCTAACATAAAACAATCAACCATAATACTCATATGTATGGTCTAACACAATACATGACATGACCAACACATATGCTAAGCCGAAATAAATAACTTCAGATAAGTCTTCTTAACATTATCCTCTGTTTCTCATGTATAATCCTCCTAATCCCTCACTCCATCAGACATATAATCACTTTACTACTATTCTAAAGTCGCTTCTCGTCCCGATCTACAGTTTGAATCGGTTTCCACACATAGGTCATGTTTGGCTCTAACATCAAGTTATCTATTACCATCGGATTAATTACTGGCTCCGGATCCTTAATACACTTCCGCAGGTGTGAAATGGAAAACACATTATAGATCCGACAAAATCCCGACATCTCTATTCTGTACGCTACTTTTTCGACCTTCCATATAATTAGGAATGGACCTACATATCTGGGTGCTAACTTCCTAGCCTTCCCAAAGCACATCACTCCTTGATCGGTGAAACTTTTACAAACACATGACCACTTATTATGAACTCTAGTTTTTCCTTCCTGTGTCAGCATACTAGATCGCACTATCCTCTTTCCAGTTTGAATTAGTTCTACTTTCTCAATAGCATCCTTCATCACATGCCCTAATACGAGCGTATCCTCCATCTCTAGCCAATATGTGTGTGACTTACATGACCATCCATACAACGCTTCAAATGGTTCCATTCCAATACTGCTCTAGTAACTGTTGTTGTATGAAAACTCTACCAAGTGTAGGTGATCTTCCTAAGATCCTCTAAAATCTAAAATATAGGCTCTTAGTAGATCTTTTAGAATCCCGCTCATGCTTTCGGTCTGCCCACCTTTCCGTCGATACTACATAATACTCATGTGCAACTCCGATCCTAAAGCACTCTACAAACTGCGCCAATACTCACTAGCAAACAATGAGTCTCAATCACTAAAAATAGTACTAGGCACTCCATGCAGTCTCACTACTGCCTTAATATATACCTCAACCAACTTGGGTGTTGTTCTTGTGGCCTTCACTGAAATGAAATGAGCACACTTGTTAGTCTATCAACTATGACTCATATACTTTCATTTCTTTCTCTAGACCTTTGTAATCCATCCGCGAATCCATAGACATCAAATCTTATTTCCAAACTGGAACCTCCAAAGGCTGCAAAAGCCCATTTGGCTTTTGATGCTCTGCTTTCACTTGTTGGCATGTGAGACATATCCTTACATACTCTCCACACCCCTTTTCATCCTTCCCAAAAGAAACTTCTCTTCATATCTCGGTACATCTTAGCACCACCTGGGTGAATAATGAATTTTGAACGATGACGTTCGTCCTATACTTCCTTTCGTAGGCTGCCTACATCCAGTACATACAATCTTCCTTTCTTCTACACTGTGCAGTTAAAGTGCTTAGCAGTTCTATAGCAGTGGATGTCCAAAAAGTTATAGCGGGGATAAAGTGGAGATATAGCGGAAATAACAGAGGTGAAAAAAACTTCATTAGATATAAAAAACAAAATTTTAAAGTTAATTTATTCTCATTCTATCATTATTTTTATAAAAAAAGTAATATTGTTTAATCTTATATAAAAAAGCAAAGAATATCATGATTTATGCAGACTAGGTTTGATGGCTACAGTAGATTTTATTACTTATATTGAGTACTTATACCTTAAAATTTGATCTCTACCCTAGCTTTGTTGATTTAATTAGTCAAATAAACCTTTATATATTAATATTGCTAAAACGGGTGTTAAAAAGCCTTGATTTAATGGGTGTAGCGGAAAATAACGAGGCTTAAAATGGATTTACTCTTTAATAGCGCTAAATTGAAATAACGTAGTGTTCAAAGAATGCTATGCGCTATAGCGGAGATTTTATGGGGCTTTAGCGGAGCTTTAACTGCACAGCTTCTACAGTCTGCTTTCTCTATCAAAACCGAACCCCTTCAGCTCAACTGCCTCAGTTTTTTATCCTAAGCTTCTTATTCTGTCGGTGCAGATATGATCTTCCTTCTGCATTTTAGCAAACTTTTCTACCAGTGTAGGCTGAACTTCCAAGCATGATAGCATTGCACTAGTATACTCGGATCTGCACTAGACCAAAACCACACATTACACATAGACAATGTCTCTAACATGTCCCACTCCTTGACCATTTCCAAAACACAATTTTGTTGCTTTTGGCTTAAGACGTCGGATATCTTATTACCCTTTCTTGGGGTATATTCTTTTTCAAAATCATAAGATTCTAAAAACTTCAACCATCTTTGTTGCCTCACGTTCAGCACCTTTATCTCAAGACTTGTGTTCAGTAAATAATTCGAATCTCTCTCCTAGGAGATCATGTCTCTAAATCTTCCATGCAAAGACAAAGCCGCTAACTCTAATTCATGAATAGGGTAGTGAACTTCATGGGGTCGCAATTGCCTAGATGCATAGGCTATAACTTTGCCCTTTTGCATCAACACTGCTCCCCGACCCTAAAACATATGTATATATGGTCATATCATCTTTCTCCTCCGGTATCGCTAGCGCACGAGCATTCGTCTACCGAAGTTTCAATTCTTAGAATTATGTCTCACACTCCTTCATCCAAATAAACTTCTTATTTTTCCGAGCCAGTTTCGTTATCGGTGCAGCTATATGAGAGAAGTCCTTGATGAATCTTCTATAGTAGCCAACCAAGCCTAAGAAATTTTGCACCTAAGTTATAGTCTTGACTCTCTTCCACCCATTTACTGCATCAACCTTCAAAGGATCTACTGCTAAACCTCTTTCCGAAACCATATGGCCTAGGAACTTCACTTCCCTTCTCCAAAAATGACACTTAGAAATTTTCACCTTTAACTTGTGCCGTCTCAACGTCTCTAACACAAGCCTGAGGTGAACCGTGTGCTCCTCTTCGTCTTTCAAGTATACAAAGATGTTATCTATAAACATCAAGACATATCTATCTTGGATATCTCGAATTTTTTTATTTATTAAGTGCAGAAAAACGCAGGTGCATTAATTATTATAAACATCATTACTAGCCTCTCATATGAACAATACCTCATTCTAAAAGCAGTTAACCGAACACTCTCTTCCGCATCTCTCAACTGATGGAACCCCAAAGCTAAATCTAGCTGCAAAAACACCCTATCTTCATTCAACCAATCAAACAATTTTCGGCAAATGATATATATTCTTGACAGTTCTTTCATTCAACTTTAGATATTCAATGCACAGCCTTAAAAGACCCATCAGACTTCTTCAGAGATACTACCACAGTTCCCCAAGGTGAGCTACTCGGCTTAATGAAGCTCTTGCCTTCTAACTTCACCAATTGTTTATTTAACTCCTCCTTCGGAGGCATTCTACTACGGGGTCGACTAAATAGTTTTTCCTCCAGTTGAAACTCTGTACAAAACTACATCGCTCTTGGGGGTGGCAACCTCGAGAATAGTTAAAACACATCTGGAAATTCCCTTACTACTTGTACTGCACCGAGACCTTCCTCCCTTGAAACTAAAGGGAACAAAACACCTCTACACCCAATTTTAAAAGCTTTTGAAACTACAAATACTCTTTCGTTTCAGTCCAGGTGACTCAGGGTTGTTGCCCTTTCGGTGCAGTATATTTTAGCATAGTAGTGCTCCATCCAATCCATCTTTAAAATAACTTTGAATCATATGAAGTCAAACACGTAGGGATCACACAAAAACTTACATCCACCTAACTCAATCTCTAAGTTAGTGCATCTCAATCCGAGAGTGGCACATCCTTATATTGGATTTACTATACGTATAAGTGACTAAATAGGTAACCTCCAACCCTAGTCTATCAACCAAATCTTTGGTTATAAATGAGTGTGCAGCACCGGTATCAAACAACACTCTAACTGATATTCTAGAAATCAAAATCATACATTCCAAAGTAATATTCTTGTCTTTCTCCGAAGCAAACAGACCTCCATTTGGACCTTCCAAAGCATAAACCTACACTTTGAGCTCCAAACAACCCTTCTTCAGATGTCCCATCTTTCACACTTGAAGCCTTTTACTCTTCTAAGATTCCTCGGTGTTGGACACTTTATTGCATAGTGTCCCTTCTGTCCACAGTTAAAACAAATAACTTCCCTAGTAGCAGCTTCTCCACCTCTTCTCTTAGGCACACCTTTCTTACCTTTGGTATACATAGTAAACTTCTTCTTATGCACTGCCTTAGGTCTTGTCTCTATTCTTCTCTATTCATGATACATTCCATCATACCTTCGGGCCATGTCAAATATGAATTCAAAATGAAATGCCAAGTGCACCATCACCTTATGATCAAGATCTTCCCTTATAAACTTCTCATTTTTTTCAGTGGGATATTGATAATTTCTCTGTCATATTTAGCCAAAGAGTTGAAATTCTGGATGTACCGTTCAATCATAAGGTCATCCTGCTTCAAAACTATAAACTCCCACAATAGCATTCTCTGTTAAGACTTAGATATGAATCAAGTCTCGTATCTCTTCTTAAACTGTACCCAGGCAATCTCCTCCTTAGGAGTTTTCACAATTATTGTCTCCCACTAGTCTAACACATCTTTATGCAATTTCCTTGGTGCAAGCCTTCTCCTCTACACGTCATTCAATCCCAAATTTCCAAACATGCACTCGCAGACTCTTAGCCAATTTAGCACTTCAACTGCGAGCTCCTTCCCCATAAACATCTTTCCTCCCAAGTTTCTACAGGCTTGGTTCATTTTCGAGAAATCATCTCTACTGCGATTGGCCTTGGCTCAACAGCCTCCGACATGTTTTTTCTCTTCATTTGTAGCATAAACTGCCTAAATAAGGCATTCACATCCATGTCCACTACATTAACCGGCTGTGCAGCTTCAGCCTCAACTACTCTTGGCATTGTACCTTCATTCCTCCCATTGGTCTACATGCTCTTAGTCACATTCCTAGCATTTGCTCGCCCTATCGTCACCTATCCACTCCTCATTTCCATCTTGCCTTTTCTCTTAAGCAAGTCTTCATTAGAAATAGAAAGAAAGAGAGTAGAACAATAATAGAAGGCTAGATATATTTTTCTATATATCTATATAGCAAAATATAAGTACATCATATATTTGCGCATACCCTCCTCAAGGTGTTCTTTCTACTAAAGTGCCTAACTATTCTTAGCTTTGTTTTACTTAAGTGTCCACTAACCTCGCTCTGATACCAACTGCAACACCTCCACTTTAAGACCTAAAAATGAACGTCGATAATGCTACAGTCGTCACTAGAATTATTTTCGAGTGACCAAAGTAAGTTTAGTGTGTGTGTATAACAGTCTAAGTAAATAGAGCAGCTAAAATATTTTCGTTACATATGACTTGTATTAAAATTCATTGCATACATTTTTTCCAAATTAACCCCAAATAGTACCCACGGATGAGCCAAATTACAATAGAAAATAACATTGTAGAGTGTCAAGCCTACGTATGATGATGCCACACCGAACTCTTAAAACAACGAAATTAAACATTTTTTATTAGCTAACGTTTTCTTCTGCTTCGTCTTCGGTTTTCGTCCTTTGGCTCCTAAGATAATCTTCCTAGACCCATAAACTCAACCCAATCAAACGAGTGCTCATGAGTTTATGGAAAATCTATAATAAAAACACTGGTCAGACATAAAGTATGGTGTAAATAACACCTTACCCAAAGCCCAACATATAGTAGGGCCAAGCTACCATATACAAAATGGGTTTTCCATTCACTAGTATAAACATTAAACATAAATGGTACAATAGCAACACACAAGACAAATTTAGGCTATCCCGAAACCTCTATGTGATTTCGGCCTCGGCCAGCCCCTGACCGAACCCTCCCTCTAAAACTACACATAAAAACCCAACCATCGAAAGTACCTCTCCTAGGGTTCAGTTACCAAGAGCATCTTTCATATTCCTCACTTCTGGAAAGCATAGTTCAGCATTCGAAACTCATTACCTCGAAACGCACCCTTATTGCAGTTCGATTTCTCCTTAATTTGAACTGCAATGTAAAACCCTAAGTAGTTTGGTTTTTTCCTTTAGTTTATACTTCAAAGACTCAGCCATATGCAGTTTCGTCGTTTTGGTTTAAACTTTAATGAATTAGCCATATGCATTTTTATCC
Organism: Allium fistulosum; assembly: GCA_030737815.1. Taxonomy (NCBI): domain Eukaryota; kingdom Viridiplantae; phylum Streptophyta; class Magnoliopsida; order Asparagales; family Amaryllidaceae; genus Allium; species Allium fistulosum. The sequence continues at coordinate 511,868,595 of CM060903.1, read as the reverse complement.
TCTCTTAGTTTACGCTATAAAGAATCAACCACATGCAGCTTCGTATTTATTTAATCTACACCGTAAAGAATTAGCTAGTTATGAGAGCCTATAACCCACCCAGACATCCCACATCCCTTTGAAAGTTGAATGCCTCCCTTCACCTTCCTAATACGTGCATTTGAGTGAGTATCCCCACTAGGCAATAGCCATTCCAAAATCGTATGTTAGAATGCGGATTAAGGATCTTAAGGCTAGAATTAACACTAGAGGGGGGGGTGAATAGTGTTTTAAGAAATTTGTTAATCTTTTTGAGTTTATCTTAATTTGTTAACAATGTATACACTAATCAGACACTGATATGAACACAGAATCAAACACAGATGCAAATATAAAGTAAAAGCAGTAAAGGAAAGAACACACCGGATTTTATATTGGTTCGGAGTTACCCTACATCCAGTCCCGCAACACAAGTACGGATTTCCTTTCAAAAACAATTCTTACAAATACAACCCTCGATTTCAAGGCCACGAGGTACACCGCTCCAGATTCACAATCCTCTGGGTAGAGATACTTGATTTCCGGGGCAACAAGTTCACCCAATTGATTTCCAAGGCTACAATCACACCTTTTCTCGCTTGATTGATTACAAAAAGTCTATAACTCAGATTAGCACTTGGATCTTGTAGAGATAGTGGAGAGAATCAAAACCAGAAATTATCTAGTTAGATTCGATATTGATTTCGGCAGAGTAATGGTGTAATTTGTAAATAAGAAAGTGGAGAAGAAGAAGAGAAGTTAATCAGAGAAAAAAAGTGATTAAAATTCGTTGAAAACACCCTTTATTTATAGTAGATCAATAGCCATGTCCATTGGTGAAGGGATGTGGCGAATAGACACTTCTTTTAAAAAACAATTTAATTGTCACCATGTCGACAGGGGTACATGTGACCATGTCGACATGCCCTTGTATTTTTTTGGTGATTTGTTTTTCTTTGAAAATAATTTCTATATTATATTATACTTATATTTAAACTTTAAAATATACTTATATATAGTTATAATACATAAATAACTATAGAGAACAATATTAAAATATATATAATAATTTTCTATACTTTTATATTTAAATCTTAAGTATAAATATATAAAACAGCTAAATATATTAATATCAAAATTGTAGTTTAAAAACTTAGGATAATAATTTAAAATCAAAGATATTTAATTAAGGATATTTAAAACTAAGGATATTTTTAAGGCTAAAATATATTGAAAAACTAGGACAGATGATTTTGGTTTTTAAACAGGAATATTTAAAATCATTTTGAAAAACAAGCTATATATTTTGAAAATCATTTTGAAAATAAAAGTAAGTGGATACAAAAAGATGTTCCACTAGATTTTTCGTAGGTTCCATCCTACTTAGGGTTCCATCCCTTTAACGAGCACGAAGTGGATTCCATTCCACGAATAAAATAGATTTTAAGATGTCAGTGCCTTTCTATGAGTTTTAACAATATTCCTAACTATATAACTTATCTTGGAAACTTGAACTCTTGAAATTCTTGATACTCATGAGTCTTGAATCTTGATATCTTCAATCTTTGATCTTGAATCTTTATACTGTACAGTTCTTCATTCTTTAGTACCTGCAAACATATCTATATATATCTACACAATAATGTTAGTATTATATATTTTATAATCTAATTCTAAGTAAGGTTGTTGTCATCAAAACCAACTCCTCGGGGACTAACATCGTACTCTTATATGAGTTCTCTTTTATTTGGTTATCTTAAGCTCCCTAAGCTTTACCTAATTGTCATATACTAGGTTTCAGTTTCATTTCATTTTGGCATAGTACAACCCTACCCTTATTCGTATTATAGCACAATATGCTTTACTCATATTGTAGCGTAGGACGGTTTAAACATATTGCGGCGTAGAACTTCTGTAGCGACCTGGAAATTCGAACACTTTGTCTTCAAATATCGAAACATTTTGAAATATAGTTAAGTTTTATAAATATGATTTTATAACCTTGTTGGACATCATTTAATTAATGAATAATGATAAAAAAAATTGTTTACAAAAATATATTCTTCAAAGAAAAATCGATAATGTAACCTGAAATCGATTTATCGATAAGCAGTTTTTTGATCGATATAAGTTGTTCGAACTCTTTTGCACTTGTCTGATGATCAAATGAATACATTAGCAAATAATTAACATACACTCCTCTTCATAACGCAATGGAAGGTTCTAGAAGCTTCCAAGTGGATAAGAGATATTATCATGAGAAGGGTATAAGAGTATTTAACTAAAGGAGAAGTGATGGATAATGATCCTTCTATGGTATGGTGGGGGGAGGGGTGAGAGCAAGGCTAAGGAGCACCATTCTTGAGCCTATATAAGGAGAGGCACACCCTTGTTAATAAATCACGAATTCAAAAAGCAAAAACCAAGTTCTTTTCATGTCTTCTTCTTCTCTAATGTTCTAAAGAATTTTTTTGCAAAACTCATCCAAATCAACTCAAATTTGGAGTGAAGCCTTGGGACAACATTACAACACCTTCTACCAGTTTGTTTTGGAAGAAGCAAAGCCACACTCACCCCATCTTGGAAGGCCATGAGAAAATAGTAAGGGGAGGATGGCAAAAGCAAGAGAAAGCGAGATGAGGAAGGAAAGGTGGTTGCAAGGAAGAGGTGTTCGGCTTGGTTAGCTTGGACTTGTTGTTTGTTAGGTTAAAGGTGAGTTAACACATCACTTTGAATGGAAAATATAACATATATATGTTAGTTTGATAGTGTTTAAGTTGTTTGAGTTAGTATTGACATATGTTAAAATATTGGTTTTGATTCTTGTTTTAAAAACAAGAAGCATATGTGATCCATATGTATGGACTTGGAATGGACTTAAACAAACTTGTATGACATGTGGAATAACCTTAAAACAAAGAATATAGGTTATATATGGACTTTGGTTTAGATTGGACTCAGATTTGGAAGTGCGCTTATAGCGATTGTCGCAGTGGATGCACTTATGAGTTGCCTTGTTTTTGGTGATTTCTATGGAACTTTGTAGAGAGATCCTTAGGGTTTCTCGCCTAATTTTTGATGTTTTATATGTATGCTTGCTTCCATAAAATGATTGGATATTAAAAAGTTAATTAACATTTCGAAAAGTGGCCAAAACTTCACTTGTGCAAAAACTACCCCGTTTAGCCTTAATTTTTGGACTTTAAAGGTTTGAAAAGATATTTAAATTTCAGTATTTTATTTCATTCCTTTTGCAAGTTTACCAATTCATATTGGAGTATTTCAAAAGTAGTTTGAGAAATTTATGAATTTTTAAGAATTAGTTGTGAAATTTTAAAAAAGAAGTTTTTATAATGAAAACTTGTTTTTCTAAGTTTAAAAGATTTTATAAACTTGTTATTTTCAAGTAATGTTTTGAGAAAATGTTTGAAAACCTATTATATGTATTATAAAGTATTTTAAAAGAATTTTTAAGTATACATAGTTTTTAGAAAAGGTGCTGACTGTTTTATATCTTATGTAATAAATATCTTCTAAAAATGGTTTATTCAATATCTAGTTTTATAAATAAACTTCTATATATATATATATATATAATTTTAAAAAGGGATTTAAAAGTATAAACAAAAGGTTTAGAAAGAGGTTAGGAATTGCTTAATGGCCAAACGGTAAAAATTTTAATTACTTGTTTGAAAAATAATCAACTATACTTAACACTAAAAGCCGACGAAGTAGGCTTATCTATTTGTGAGAGTTAAGATTGATGTTCGAGTAAGGATATGAGCAATAGATCTCTAACCTACCAGCTTCCCTCTTGACCGGGGAATAGTTAAGTTGGGAATGTCGAAAACATATTATCGTGTTGATTGCTTACTTGTTTATGGAATTCATTAATAGTATACTTAACACTAAAAGTCGACGAGGTAGACTAATCTATTTGTAAGGTTCAAGAATGAAGTATCTAGGCAAAGCTTTGTTATGCAACCAATGCTCTAACTTACCTGGCTTCACTCTTGGATGAGGAATAGTTAAGTTGGAATATAGGAATCGAGTTAAGTATTTGAATTTTGATTTGTATAAGCAATTGTTTTTACTAGATAGTCGATTGGTCGATTATTGAACTTGATAGAGAGAGACTCGATACACTTCGATCTTTGATTACAAATGATCCTATAACTCTGAATAGCACTGAGATCTTTGAGAGAGAGTGACATAAAATCAAACTAGAGACGATCGAGTTTGATTCACTTAGGATTTCGGCAGAGTTTTGTTAAAGCATTTGAAATATAATATAATATTTGAGTGAAGAAGAACGAGTGAAGAAATGAAGAAAAACTAACTTAAAAATTCATTGAAAACAATTGGTATTTATAGAAGAACAATAGTCATGTCCATTCGTGAAAGGTTGTGATGAATAGACACTTCATTTGAAAATTTGAAATTTGAATTTCTATGGCTACCATGTCGACATGGGGGGATGGGGTATGTCGACATGCCTATGTATATTTTGAAAATTGATTTTTGTTTTTAAAAGATATTTTCTTTCTAAAACTTATCAAAATAATTTCTAAAGTTTATAAACCATTTTGAATATAGTTTAAACTTATAAAAGAGATTTAAAAAGTAATCTTAAAAATATATAATCTATAATATAAAAGTAATATTAAAAACTAAGTATAGAATATATTTTTGAGATTTAAAGCTTATAATATTAAAACCAGGAGATAGTTTAAAAACAAGAGATTATTTTGAAATCAAAATATAAAAGATAATAAAAATAGTTTAAGGCTAAAATATTAAACTGAGAGAGATGACTTTTAAAAAGTTTTTGGAAAAATATTTAAAACAAATCATTTTGAAAATTTCGTGGATTCCATTCCACTAGAGAAGGTCGTGGGTTCCATTCCACTAAAGAGGTCGTGGGTTCCATCCCACTATTAAAGCGAGAAGGTGGATTCCATTCTACAATTAAAATCTGAATAAAGATTTTAGTGCTATTATGAAGTTTTAACATAAATCTAGACACTATTACTTATCTTGATATCTTGATATCTTGAACTCTTGAAATCTTGAAATCTTGATACTCATGAGTCTTTAGTCTTGGTTTCTTGAATCTTGAATTCGTTAGTCTTGAATCTCTATACTCAGTCTTGAATCTTTATACTATACAGTCTTCATTCTTTAGTACCTGCACACACACACGCACACACACACACATATATATCCTGCATATACATATATATCTAGACAGAGATATTAGTGTTTATAATTTATAACAATTCCTAAAGTTGTTGTCATCAAAACAATCATCTCAGGAACTAACAAAAGGAACACTCCATGTAGACAAGAATCAACGGAAAAAGCTCCTTTGGAAGGTGCCGCGGTTTGTGGTACAGGATGGGATGCTCTACCGAAGGGGATTCTCTACCCCTTGCTCAGGTGTGTGACCAACAATAAAGCCCAAAGAATCCTTAGTGAAGTTCATGAAGGCGACTGCGGAGATCACACTGGGGGGTAAATCCTCGCAAAGAAAGTCCTCCGATATGGGTATTTTTGGCCAATAGTAAACCGCGACGCAGCAGATTATGCAAGACGGTGCGACTAATGCCAAAGATTCGGCAAGTTAAAAAGAACTCCTTTAACAGAGCTGACATAGATGGTCAGCTCGTAGGCATTTGTGATTTAGGGAATCGATCTGGTTGGTGTATTACTAATAGCCAAAGGAGGAGCCAAGTATCCTATCATTGCTATTGACTATTTCACCAAATGGGCCGAAGCGGAACCGCTGGACACTATTACCATAATGAAAGTTATTAATTTTTTCACCAAAAACATTATTTGCAGGTTCGAAGTGCTACAAAAAATCATCACAGATAACGGGACTCAATTTGAAAGCGCCGGGTTCAAAGACTTTTGCAAATGCTTTCGAATCAAGAAATGCTTTTCCGTTGTCGCACATCCGTAGGCAAATGGGCAAGTTGAAGCAATGGACAAGATCATCAAGTCCACCATCAAAAAGCGGCTAACTAAAGCTAAAAGAAATTGGGTTGATGAATTTCCACTCGCGCTATCGGCTTACAGCACAGTGCACAAATCTGCAACCGGGCACTCCCCATTTGCCCTGGCATATAGTTCAGAAGTAATGATCCGAGTCGAGCTAGAAGTCCCCTTTCATCGAAGGCAAAAATTCAATCAAAGGAAAAACGAGCAGCTCCTACTCGAGTCGCTCGATATGGTCGATGAGAAAAGAGAAGAAGCCGAGTTGAGGACCGCCGCTCAGTAGAAAAAGATCGCACAATATTTCAATTCCAAAGTTCGTAACCGTACTTTCGAATTTGGAGACCTTGTCCTCAAATGGGTCTACCCTATATCATGAACATTCGGACCGAACTGGGAAGGGCCCTATGTCATCGGCCATAAGCTGGGGGTTGGCACGTTCAAGCTAGAAACCGTTGATGGAACCCAAATTCCCCGAGCTTGGAATAGCGAATCGCTGCGTCATTATTTTATCTAAGACTATCTTATGTATTTCCTATTTCCTGCAAATAAGCCATCTCAGAATACCGGAGGCATTGTAAATAGGCAAAACTTGCCCAACTTTTATTAATAAAACTGCTTTGCTTTTTGAACCAATAAAACTATGTTCACAAAGTAACCCACTGAGTCGACGGGGTCAAATTGACTCAAACCATCCAATCGTTGCTTGAGATAGTGGAACCATGCTCTAGTACGCCCCATCTACCCGCCGAGTTGACGGAAGCAAATCGATTCAAACCATTGGATCGATGGAACTCGATCCCCGACTTCTAAAGAACCGGTGTGGCTTCGGCAACACTGGGAAGGCCCAAATCAAAGCTACGCATTTCGTAAGTCATGCACCGCTTCTTGGTTTGTGGAATCATGCCCAAGCAAATATACTTACTTAAGCTGCACACTCCTATAAGCCGCGCATCGCTTCTTGAGCCGTGGAACCACGCTCTCGAAGTATGAGCTCCTTACGTTACCCGAAGATTGGCAACGTTGAGAAGTTCCAAACCGTTCTGGATCGACGGGTCATATCGATCCCATAAGCCGCGCATTTCATAAGTCGTGCACTATCAAAAAACCATGCATTTCGTAAGCCGTGCACTCCTAAAAGCCGCGCATCCCATGCAAGCTTATAAGTACCGGTATAGTTCTGACAACACCGGGAAAATCGTCTATTGCAGGACTAACAAGGATCCTCTTCTACTATCAAAAGTAATTAATGTGAGTCCAGCAATGTCGCACAACTGAAGAACGGAAAATAATTCTAATCGTTGATCGATAAAATCTCTGGAGTCGAGACGCTCTTGAAGATAGGAACCGCAAAGTAGATTCGGTTATAGACATCCGAGGAATCGCTCGGATCAACCGGTCATTTGTCAAGTGTTCGGAGAAGGCAACCCTGTGAAGTAGGGGGCACACACATATCAACATTTAGTTGAAAGAAAAACTACTCCACTGGTCTGTTTCTCCAAACAAAGAATTTTAGCAGTAATTATGGGGCTAAATAAAACAGTGATGAATAAAGCTGGCATAAGTGCATGAAACATAGATAATAGACAAAGTAAAGCTAAGATGAGTAGACAAAATAAAGCTACAATCAAAATTTCAACAGTTTTATTACTTATAATGGTTTTAATGTGCAACAATAAATAGCGGGGGCCGTGCCTGCACAATATTGGCCAAGAATGGGAAAATACAAACACCACTGTGGTACCAACAAGCAGAAATGCTAAGTGCAGACTCTACACTTGTACAAAAAGTAATTAAAAAGGAAAAGGAGCAAAAGGCAAATCAAGACTTCTTCTCACCGCTTCCCCAGTCGCCTTTCCTGCCTTTGATCGGCAACTTCTCGGGTTTGTCCCCTCCCGGGTAAATATCACTCTCCAAAACATGGCTACTGGCGGACCCTCCTTTGCCTTATGCTTGCGAGGTCTATGAGAACTCTTTGATGACCGCTTTTTTTCTTCAACCTTCTCCTTCTTCACCACTACCATATGTTGCTCAATCGTCGGCTGCTCGGCCTATGTTTTGTCTGGTTGACTAGCTTGACCCGCCTGCTACCATGTATCAGTAGCCACCAAGCCTTCCTCTTGAGATACAAAGGAGTCATCCAAACCATACAGCACTGCAATTTGCTCGGATTGCGAACCGGGATGCGAGCCTGGTGTAGAGACAACGGTTGATGTAGTTAGAATGGCAGCATATCCAAAATCATGATAAGGAGGTAACTCAGCAGGAAGAGAGGGTTGATCTATAATATCGGAATAAAGGGTGGTTATCTTAGCAATTTCATCAGACGTAAATTGGAAGTCTTCAAGCACGGGAGGGACAAGAAAATTATCTGCTGTGGGGTTTGTTCATGCATCACGACTTCAAAGCCTTCGCCGCCACCCTTTTTAGCTGGCTACACGATTATGGGAGAAGTAAGAACAATCCCCTCATTAGTACGAAGATGTGAAGACGGCTTACCCAAGCCTGAAGGAAAACGTTCAGTAACAGCCTTAGCGGTGGCCATGACATCAGTGGCTTCTCGTTCCCTCTCCAATCTCAAGATCTTTTGGCCTTCCACTAAAGCTTGGCGGGATTCTTCGTTTGGGTATGGCTGAAATAATTTTTCTTCAGTGTAACAGCTGCCCATACCTTGAAATCGGGCCATAACCTCTTCCCAGACTACAGCAAGCATGTGAGGGAACAATGGGCCCAAGTAATCGAGGCTCCCCTGATGTAGCACAGAATTAACATAAAAGCCCAAAATAGTTGCATCCAAGCCTTCCTTCTTCTTCACAAAGGTGTCTTGAAACTCTGAGAAGCTGGCTTCCATGCTAGCCTTCTCTGTCGTCGGCTGACTTTTCTCAGCATCTAAAGTTAATATTTACTCACGAAGAGAGGCAGTTTCTTCGACCTGTTCAGCGATGGTTTTCTTCTCCGTCTCAACCATCATCTCACTTATCCTCATTTTTTCTTTTAAAGCCGCCTCATTAGTGTGGCACTTCTTTATTTCGTCTCTGAATATGAGTGCGGCCCCTTCAGCTCCTTAAACAAAGAAGCACTTTTACTTTCTCTCTTGAGGGCATCACCCCTCTCCTTCTTCAGCTTCTCAATCTCCGCATCACGATCCGCAAGTTGCTTCTCGTACTCATCCTTTTCGGACTCGAATGAGAGAATTTCTTGGTAATTGTTTTGATTAACAATGGATAGCTGCATGCACAATTTTTCCCACCCCTCGGCTTGCTCCAAACTGCTCTGAATCGCGTAGAGATGGAGTGAATAAGACCGTGCACGAACCTATTTCAAATTAGGCTTATCAAAAACAACCTCCCTTAAGAACAAGTTAGGGAATGCAGCCTGTAGGTGGGAGGGAATAGCATGGAGAATGTAAGGAGCACGCTTAGAAATTGGGAAAGAGGCTGTCATAGCAGCATGGGTGGAGGTGATCATGACGCTGGAAGAAAAAACGGTTATTCCAGTAGAAAGCAGAAAGCTGTGAAGTGGGTCGCAGCCTTGATCTTTCTCAACATGGCGACACTCTTCCACCTCCCTATCCTTCCTCTTCTTCCTTTCCTCATCAGTCTCCTAGGAAGCGTGATATCTGGAATAATGTCTCTATGAACATTGAAACTTCAGTACCTGATCAAGATCACTGTAGAAACCACGAGACATGATTCCTGCAGCAAATGATGTAACGGGCTTTAGGAAATAAGCATTTGACAGACTAAAGTTACCTAGAAAATAATAATAATATAAAGTGTGTGATCCTAGTGAAGTGTGTGTTGTAGTTTAACGACCCAAGCAGAATACACAAACCAGATCGATCACCGACTAGTGTCAGGGCATCGATTCCTGTAGGGATGATTTGAGTAAGCTGGGAAGGGAACCCTTCCGTGGTGAAGTCATCCATCAAATCACCCATATTTACAAAAATGTCGCTCGTATCTTGTAAGTCAATATCGGCACTTTCCGGCAAAGGGCTGGGAATGGGTTCGTTCTTGGGAGAAGCCTCTTCATTATATTCTTTCAAAGGAGGTGAGGGAGTATGTTTAGGGCTCAACTCCGAGGCCTCGATGCCTAAATGGACATCACCCTCTTCGGTGTCAGTATCCCAATCTACTTCTTCTACATTTAGAAGGTGCCCCTCGCTGATCTCTCCTTCCTCCTTCCTTTTAATCAATGGAGCCTTGCCCCCCGTCGAACAAACTCTACTTCTTTCTCATTCGGGAACGATGGCATTTTGAGCGGACTATCGACCCCGACTTGAACGTGGATCTCTTCAGAAGTCTTCTCTGGTCCATCAGATGGGTTACGTTCTTCTTCCTCATCATCATCATCTTCACCAGAATCATGGGAAGAGGAAACAGAACCGGTCTGGGCTCTGGAGCAGGAAGGAGCGCTAACAAATCCAACAGACTTCGTAGGGTGTAATTGCCCACATCAGCGGAGATTTTCGTCTATGAGCAAGAACCTGATTGTGCGCTCCTGAGCATCAACTACTTTCAGGGTGCTAAGAACAATGCCAAGTGTAACAAACCCATCGCTATGCCCAGTTTAGCAAAGAACATTACAAGTAATGTCGTCTGCTAATCCGGAGAATACGGCTGGTTAAGGGCGATCGATTGTGAATATATCTTTATACTAACACTGACATGTCCTATTTACCTTTTTGAGGATCTGAACTGAAATATAGACGTGTACAGTATTAATACAAAGTAATAAACATACCGATTAAAAATATTCAGAACAGTATATAATATAGATAAATCAGAGTCACAGATCATAGCGGAATAATATACATCATCATATACATAATAAAATGCGAGTCTACAAAATATGAGTATTAGACCCACATAAATATATACATCATATCAAAAATAATGTATCAGGTACAAAGTCACTACTATATAATATATATGACATAAACTCCTAACTATAAATATATACAAGTATGAAGTAAACTAAAACTATATAAAATAGTCTACTTCAATGCTAGCCCAAAATCCAAAGGTCGGGTTCATGTACCAGTAAAGTATCAGCCTGACCCGAGTATTAAAATAATAAATAGGTCAGACTAAATCTAAATAATATGTGAGATACTAATTGTAACGACTCGGGTTTTGCCCGCTCGAAAATCAACATCCGTACTTCACATTGTACTAGAATGCCGCAGATTCGACCGTTCAAATCCGATTCGCCGGAGCTATAACACAATTAAGTAAATAACACAGCGGAAAAGAAAAAGAATATAGATATACAACATCTGATACAATATCCAGATACAATGATGATACAATGAATATCTATATACATCAGAGATATGATACAAGAAATAGCAGCGGAAAAGAAAAGATAACAACAGCAGCGGAACAATATCAATAGAAGTGATAACTCCAAAATGATCTTCAGACAAGAATGAATCCACAACTCCAAGATAAGCAACTCCGATGAATGAACTAGCTCCAGATAATCTACTAAACCTGAATGTCTGAAAAGAAACCCAACTCTAGACTGCTCGTGTGGAAAATTATGAGCACCCAGAGTTTAGGAAAGGAACAATAAACTCCGGATCAGTCATGGGACTGGTGTGAGCAACAAAAACAGTTTATCTTTAAACAACACAAAAGGTTTTAAACATTGAAATCCGCAATGCTTTTAGAAAATGAAACTACCATAAGACCTCCCGCCACACACACAATGCAAACGCAGAATTGGAGGAGATTTCTTCTTATGATAGTCAAAGATGCTTACTACGCAAATCATTGGATATTATCATTAGTGCATAGTGCAGAAACATTTCGAAAGTATAATATTAATCTTAGCCAACATACGACCAGTATCGTATGCCTACTATAGCTACCATCTAAACAGTGGTGACCACCGTACGTAAATGGAAGGTTCTACAACTAAAACCGTACAAAGTTCGTATTGGAAGAATGGATTTCCAACAAATGGTCAGGCTAAGGAACTTCCTTCCGTCGCATGGGATCGCCTCTGGCGGGACGTCCCGAAAGACAAACTGCTCTCTGCCAACAAGGCCGGGTTACCCCTGTAACAGGTAACTCACGAATATGTCATCACCCGGTCCTTTGGGACCTTTATCCGAGCGCTCGTAACCATCATCACACATCATAAAGAAGGTGTATCCACATGAGTAAGTATCTGGGCTCCATACCATAATACCACCCCTTTCCAGAAGGAAATGACATACCCTAAAGGGCGCGACCCTCATAACCTTGCCGCAACGATCCTGTTTCGACCATTTCCGGGTAGTGAGGTCCTGACGAAGTCTCGTCCACAAAGCTACGCTTTGTCACAAAGCCATGCTTCGGGTCAAACAAATGATCAACCTATGATCACAAAGATATAAGATCAAACAAATGATCATATCGCAAATGATCAAACACTGATCATTTCACAGCAGCACTTAGCATGCCACATTACCAAATTGGGAATATATCGCTGATAAATTTCAACTACATAACCTCTGAGCTCATACGTCTCAGAGAAGGGTGTTAAGCTAAGAGAATAAATTCTCCGCCACCAACAGAAATGTATTTGAAAGAAATCGGCTTTATATCTCAAAGTGTAATGTCAGACATACAATCCATACAAGTCTGTTCCGGGATCGAACAGAACCGAAGGCACTTCTCACGAAGCCCTTGCAAATCCGGATAATTTCCAATCACGTCCGGACTTCCCGTCACTAAGGATGATAAAACCTCTATATCGGGGATCAGCCGATGCAGAGTAACTCGACGGTAATCCTTCCGTTTTCAAAAATATCCGGTCTTCAACACCGGTCTACAAATGCAATCCATATACGACGTATCACATATTCGGAATGGGTTATACGACCCAAAGGTCCTCTCCCGGCTAAACCGAATAGTGAGCGAAATATTTAAAAACATATGGATATGGGATTTCAATTAAGTCACAACTTATTACCCAAAACTTCTCTTTTCAAATGGTTTAACAAATTACCATTTTCAAATCTTTAAACAAAAAGATTCAACCTTTACGGTTTAAACAGTTTCCACACTTTAATCTTTTAAATAAAAGATTCATTCACAGATTTTCCAAATTAATTTCCATTTCAATTTGATTAACTCGTTAAATCTTTAAATCAAGATTTAACTTATAGCTTTCAAAACAATTCCATTTCAAATGGTTTAAACAAATCATCATTTTAAACCTGTTAAAAATAACAGATTCAATTCATAGCTTTCAAAAAGAATTCATTCATAACTTAGAAACCATTTTTCAATTCAATCTTGAAATTCCTTTAATTAAACTGGAATTTCATTTCTTATCTGAAAGCTTTTATTCTTTTGAAAACAAACAGTTTCATTTCAGAAAATCTGATTCATTCATACGAGTTAAAGTCTTTGGGTTAAATCCAAATTCTCGAAATTATACTTTTAAAATGGTTTAACTTCGTATAAACACATTTATATCATCTTTAATCCCTAGTTTCAAATCATAGAATTCAATTCCAAACTTGAATTCAAATTTAAATCCAATTATTTAAATTTTCAAAACTTGATTTAAGTTATTCAAAATAACTTTTATCTTTGAAATTCTATTTCAATAGCTTTTCACTTTAAACCCAAATTTCTAATTTCAAAATCAATTGAAATTAAAATCCCAATTTCAAAAATATCAAATTTAAATCATCTGTGACTTAACCGATTTCCACGTGAAATCCATATTTGTGTATGTAAAAGTGTGGTCCAGGGGTTTCACACAATAGTGCAACACGATGAATCATCACATATCAGAATACAGAAATATAATTCGATAAGCGGTATAAGAACAACGCTTATCGTTCATTCACAGATCATAGATATATAAAGGTCACAGATAAGTAAACTACAGATCACAACATAAATCAGGATGTATCACAAAGCATCATATACCAGGTATATCAAATAATCAAGTCATCCAATAGAATCCAAATATCCATAAGTATGATAAATTAATATCTGATTATAATTAATTTACACCAGATTAATTACTTATGAATAACTACAAATCTTGGTTAATTAACATTGATGAATTACAAACCATTTTGATTAATTACTCTTTAATCATTTATTAATTAACCATTAAAAATAAATTTACTAACCTTAAATTTTAATTCATCATCCTTTAATTATTAAATAATTAACCCTTAATTATTTAATTCACCATTTAATAAATTAACTTTAATTAATTACTTTAGTTAATTTTTTCTCCTCAATTAATTATCATTCCTTAATCACCTTGTATAATTAATTTATCCTTTAATTAATTATTCTCAAATTAATTACCTTAATGAATTAATCACATAACTAAATTTTCCTTTAATTATTTATTCTTTAATTACTTGATTTATCAAACTTAATTATCAGTTAATTTACCTTAATTACTTTTATTAAGTAATTAACTTCAAGTAATTCATTTCCTTTAACAAGTAAATTTACTTTAAGCTTTAAAAGTTAATTAACCATTAAAAATAAATTTACTTAATTAAGTTTTTTTTTTACTTCAAAAACTATTTTGATCACCAACTTCCCAGACCCGAGAATTCCCCTGCTAAACTCGAGTAGTACTTCGAGTTATCTACCCAAATCACTCGAGCCATCCCTGCAATACACGCCACTTCTTCTCTTCCTCCTCCCTTTTTTTTTAGTTAAAGCCTCATAACAAAACTGACCCAGATCTTCCATAAACACGAGCTCGACCCCGAGTTCAACTCCACACACACTCGAGAACATCACCGAGTCTCCAGCCTATCTTCCACTGATACATATTCCAGGTTGTGCACGTGCACAGGCGAAACGTTCGCCTGCGACCATCAACTCCAATGCCGGCATATCGATCACGACCACCTTCCACGATTCCGGTCACCAGTTTCTCGAACGAATCCCCCAGTCGAATTCGAGATTGCCTGTCATAAGAACAGGAATAACACCCCAAAACTGGATCTCCATCGAACTCGCTTCTCCGATCACCAGAGCCTTTGGGCTTCCGGCCACGCCTTCGCCTTCCTTCCAGCTTTCGATTCCCAGACGCCGATCGAACTCGAAGCACTGTGGCATTCGAACGAGACCCATATATCTTCATAACAAAACTAGGTTTACAGAAGAAATTTTGTCGCCGTTGCCACCACGACGAACTACAGCGTCTTCAACCATTTTTCCCTGCCTCTCCGTTTACTACTCCATCACCACAGTGAACGCCAAGTACTCCAGTCAACTTGATCACCCAAAATCGACGAAAACTCGTTTTCCGTTCATCACAACAATGCCAACTCAATTTTCCACAAAAAAATATGATTCAAGTTTTAAAAATCCTATTTTCAGGCAAGAGTTCAAGTTGTAAACTTGAATCAATATTTTAAAATGTCTGAGAATTTTCTTATATTGATTATTGCCTGTTCTTCAAGTTTTACAGAGCCATGCTACCTGATGAACTCGAATTTCAAAATTGATAATTTGTTTTGTGATCTAACAGACATGTTTTGTTCACAGACTAAATACGAATACTAATTAGATTAAGCAGGTTGATTTTGTTTAAGCCTGAGCTTCCAGTTTTATCACAAAAAAAATGGTTTCCAGACCATACACAGACAGCCATCAGTACAAATAAAAGATTGTATAAATATATTCATACAAACACACCTTTTTTTTTCAGATATAAGAACATATCAAACATACTTAAATAGATTTTAAATTTAAGTTACTCACAGACATTTCAAAGCAGAGAAGGTGAAGTTTACTCACAAATATCAAGAAACAAAACAGGTTAAGCTTCTAAAAACAAGGAGTTGCTCACCTGTCTAAAATGAAGAACAGAGAAACTTGGATTTTTGCTTGAATTTGAAAACTGGAAATGATATCTGAGTTGATCAGGTCCTTGTTTTGCTATTGAATTGAATGATGTTTTTGAGTTTGTAAAATAATGATGCTTTCTTTCTTTTTTTCTTTTTCTTTTTAGATGTGATTATGAACGAACTGGAATGAAGATAATATACAAGAAAACAAGTACACAGGGTGATAGTTTTATTTGTTTAAACTGATATGAAGTGTTGTGATGGCTTCATTAATGCCCATGTACAAAATGAATATTTTTCTTCATTTTGGTGGCTGATGGATATGTGTATGGTGTACTCATAGATATGGCATAAAATTAACATGTACAACTTACCTTTATTTCGGCTGTACAAGCATGGAGATAGTTTGTGGTGACTTGTACTTCTTGTTTTCCTTATACAGGTTAATTCATACTTACCTATATACATTTTGTTTCATTTGATTTCTTTCTTTCTTGTACATAAATATTTACTGTCTTGTTTATAACTTGCATATGATATTACTTATCTTTATATAGGTTGAATGTTTTTCTTTCTTTTCTTCACAACTTATACTTTGCCATACCAATGAATTTCCCTTTTATATGTTGTCATGATTTTTATCTTTTATTCATAACTTATGTATAAATTATTATTACTTATTTCTTGTATTTATTTTATATGTTAACCATCAATAATAAATTAAAAATTCACTTATTTATTTATTTTATACTTGTGTCAATGTATATACTTTTATATTTATTTTCCTCAAACCATTTATTTAAGATTAAATTTCAAATCTAATATATACACATATATATTTATAAATAAATTCAAATTTACTCATATATATCTATATACATATATATATATTCACATTCAATACAAATTTTTACAATATTTAAATTTTTATGATTTATACAAAATATATTTGGATATCGGGGAAACTCGCATCACCTTATATCGATTTATCTCACAAATTTTATTCAAAAATTAATAAATTATCATTTTAAATATTTATAAAATTCGGGGTCGTTACAGACTTCCCCCCTTAAAAGAATTTCGTCCTCGAAATTACAAAGGAAACAAAAGATAGACGAAGAATGTTTCATTGAATCAAACTGAATATCAATTCCGCATTTGGCTTACCAAATCAGAATATCAATAACAGACACAAGAAAGAATCTGTTGAATTCTTTCACCAAATACTCGGGTTATCTAGATCTACGAAATATGCAGTGGCATCGGTCGGTTCGAAGTGATAACTAACCATTCGTAGAATATATTGGGACCCAAAGAATAGACAGATATATGGATATGATTTCGAAACTTTCAGTTTAGAAATTAAAGCATATCTATCAACCATAGCAATCAAAGCAAACAATTCAACCAATACATTCAAACAAACAATTTTGGCTCAGTTGGAGTTTATGTCCCATTTTTAATATATATCGAATTTTTCTTTTCTGGATCGACCAGAAATTATCGAAGAATTGAGAAAAAATGATGAACAAAAGAGATCGATAGAGAAAAGATCGCTTCCTTGTTGTTACAGAGTATTGACCATTTATAGTCGTATTTCTCTGTCCCCTATCTCATCCTCTTCTTGCACTCATACTTACTATCAGTGGATAGCAAGAGAATTTACTGAGACATTCGAACGGATATCTGAGAATTACTCATTCTAGAGTTTACTTCACTCTATCTCTAATGAGCTACTTAACGTGTTATACTCCTGAGCTAAAGTTCAACCTTCGCTCTGATACCAAATGTAACGACTCGGGTTTTGCCCGCTCGAAAATCAACATCCGTACTTCACATTGTACTAGAATGCCGCAGATTCGACCGTTCAAATCCGATTCGCCGGAGCTATAACACAATTAAGTAAATAACACAGCGGAAAAGAAAAAGAATATAGATATACAACATCTGATACAATATCCAGATACAATGATGATACAATGAATATCTATATACATCAGAGATATGATACAAGAAATAGCAGCGGAAAAGAAAAGATAACAACAGCAGCGGAACAATATCAATAGAAGTGATAACTCCAAAATGATCTTCAGACAAGAATGAATCCACAACTCCAAGATAAGCAACTCCGATGAATGAACTAGCTCCAGATAATCTACTAAACCTGAATGTCTGAAAAGAAACCCAACTCTAGACTGCTCGTGTGGAAAATTATGAGCACCCAGAGTTTAGGAAAGGAACAATAAACTCCGGATCAGTCATGGGACTGGTGTGAGCAACAAAAACAGTTTATCTTTAAACAACACAAAAGGTTTTAAACATTGAAATCCGCAATGCTTTTAGAAAATGAAACTACCATAAGACCTCCCGCCACACACACAATGCTAACGCAAAATTGGAGGAGATTTCTTCTTATGATAGTCAAAGATGCTTACTACGCAAATCATTGGATATTATCATTAGTGCATAGTGCAGAAACATTTCGAAAGTATAATATTAATCTTAGCCAACATACGACCAGTATCGTATGCCTACTATAGCTACCATCTAAACAGTGGTGACCACCGTACGTAAATGGAAGGTTCTACAACTAAAACCGTACAAAGTTCGTATTGGAAGAATGGATTTCCAACAAATGGTCAGGCTAAGGAACTTCCTTCCGTCGCATGGGATCGCCTCTGGCGGGACGTCCCGAAAGACAAACTGCTCTCTGCCAACAAGGCCGGGTTACCCCTGTAACAGGTAACTCACGAATATGTCATCACCCGGTCCTTTGGGACCTTTATCCGAGCGCTCGTAACCATCATCACACATCATAAAGAAGGTGTATCCACATGAGTAAGTATCTGGGCTCCATACCATAATACCACCCCTTTCCAGAAGGAAATGACATACCCTAAAGGGCGCGACCCTCATAACCTTGCCGCAACGATCCTGTTTCGACCATTTCCGGGTAGTGAGGTCCTGACGAAGTCTCGTCCACAAAGCTACGCTTTGTCACAAAGCCATGCTTCGGGTCAAACAAATGATCAACCTATGATCACAAAGATATAAGATCAAACAAATGATCATATCGCAAATGATCAAACACTGATCATTTCACAGCAGCACTTAGCATGCCACATTACCAAATTGGGAATATATCGCTGATAAATTTCAACTACATAACCTCTGAGCTCATACGTCTCAGAGAAGGGTGTTAAGCTAAGAGAATAAATTCTCCGCCACCAACAGAAATGTATTTGAAAGAAATCGGCTTTATATCTCAAAGTGTAATGTCAGACATACAATCCATACAAGTCTGTTCCGGGATCGAACAGAACCGAAGGCACTTCTCACGAAGCCCTTGCAAATCCGGATAATTTCCAATCACGTCCGGACTTCCCGTCACTAAGGATGATAAAACCTCTATATCGGGGATCAGCCGATGCAGAGTAACTCGACGGTAATCCTTCCGTTTTCAAAAATATCCGGTCTTCAACACCGGTCTACAAATGCAATCCATATACGACGTATCACATATTCGGAATGGGTTATACGACCCAAAGGTCCTCTCCCGGCTAAACCGAATAGTGAGCGAAATATTTAAAAACATATGGATATGGGATTTCAATTAAGTCACAACTTATTACCCAAAACTTCTCTTTTCAAATGGTTTAACAAATTACCATTTTCAAATCTTTAAACAAAAAGATTCAACCTTTACGGTTTAAACAGTTTCCACACTTTAATCTTTTAAATAAAAGATTCATTCACAGATTTTCCAAATTAATTTCCATTTCAATTTGATTAACTCGTTAAATCTTTAAATCAAGATTTAACTTATAGCTTTCAAAACAATTCCATTTCAAATGGTTTAAACAAATCATCATTTTAAACCTGTTAAAAATAACAGATTCAATTCATAGCTTTCAAAAAGAATTCATTCATAACTTAGAAACCATTTTTCAATTCAATCTTGAAATTCCTTTAATTAAACTGGAATTTCATTTCTTATCTGAAAGCTTTTATTCTTTTGAAAACAAACAGTTTCATTTCAGAAAATCTGATTCATTCATACGAGTTAAAGTCTTTGGGTTAAATCCAAATTCTCGAAATTATACTTTTAAAATGGTTTAACTTCGTATAAACACATTTATATCATCTTTAATCCCTAGTTTCAAATCATAGAATTCAATTCCAAACTTGAATTCAAATTTAAATCCAATTATTTAAATTTTCAAAACTTGATTTAAGTTATTCAAAATAACTTTTATCTTTGAAATTCTATTTCAATAGCTTTTCACTTTAAACCCAAATTTCTAATTTCAAAATCAATTGAAATTAAAATCCCAATTTCAAAAATATCAAATTTAAATCATCTGTGACTTAACCGATTTCCACGTGAAATCCATATTTGTGTATGTAAAAGTGTGGTCCAGGGGTTTCACACAATAGTGCAATACGATGAATCATCACATATCAGAATACAGAAATATAATTCGATAAGCGGTATAAGAACAACGCTTATCGTTCATTCACAGATCATAGATATATAAAGGTCACAGATAAGTAAACTACAGATCACAACATAAATCAGGATGTATCACAAAGCATCATATACCAGGTATATCAAATAATCAAGTCATCCAATAGAATCCAAATATCCATAAGTATGATAAATTAATATCTGATTATAATTAATTTACACCAGATTAATTACTTATGAATAACTACAAATCTTGGTTAATTAACATTGATGAATTACAAACCATTTTGATTAATTACTCTTTAATCATTTATTAATTAACCATTAAAAATAAATTTACTAACCTTAAATTTTAATTCATCATCCTTTAATTATTAAATAATTAACCCTTAATTATTTAATTCACCATTTAATAAATTAACTTTAATTAATTACTTTAGTTAATTTTTTCTCCTCAATTAATTATCATTCCTTAATCACCTTGTATAATTAATTTATCCTTTAATTAATTATTCTCAAATTAATTACCTTAATGAATTAATCACATAACTAAATTTTCCTTTAATTATTTATTCTTTAATTACTTGATTTATCAAACTTAATTATCAGTTAATTTACCTTAATTACTTTTATTAAGTAATTAACTTCAAGTAATTCATTTCCTTTAACAAGTAAATTTACTTTAAGCTTTAAAAGTTAATTAACCATTAAAAATAAATTTACTTAATTAAGTTTTTTTTTACTTCAAAAACTATTTTGATCACCAACTTCCCAGACCCGAGAATTCCCCTGCTAAACTCGAGTAGTACTTCGAGTTATCTACCCAAATCACTCGAGCCATCCCTGCAATACACGCCACTTCTTCTCTTCCTCCTCCCTTTTTTTTAGTTAAAGCCTCATAACAAAACTGACCCAGATCTTCCATAAACACGAGCTCGACCCCGAGTTCAACTCCACACACACTCGAGAACATCACCGAGTCTCCAGCCTATCTTCCACTGATACATATTCCAGGTTGTGCACGTGCACAGGCGAAACGTTCGCCTGCGACCATCAACTCCAACGCCGGCATATCGATCACGACCACCTTCCACGATTCCGGTCACCAGTTTCTCGAACGAATCCCCCAGTCGAATTCGAGATTGCCTGTCATAAGAACAGGAATAACACCCCAAAACTGGATCTCCATCGAACTCGCTTCTCCGATCACCAGAGCCTTTGGGCTTCCGGCCACGCCTTCGCCTTCCTTCCAGCTTTCGATTCCCAGACGCCGATCGAACTCGAAGCACTGTGGCATTCGAACGAGACCCATATATCTTCATAACAAAACTAGGTTTACAAAAGAAATTTTGTCGCCGTTGCCACCACGACGAACTACAGCGTCTTCAACCATTTTTCCCTGCCTCTCCGTTTACTACTCCATCACCACAGTGAACGCCAAGTACTCCAGTCAACTTGATCACCCAAAATCGACGAAAACTCGTTTTCCGTTCATCACAACAATGCCAACTCAATTTTCCACAAAAAAATATGATTCAAGTTTTAAAAATCCTATTTTCAGGCAAGAGTTCAAGTTGTAAACTTGAATCAATATTTTAAAATGTCTGAGAATTTTCTTATATTGATTATTGCCTGTTCTTCAAGTTTTACAGAGCCATGCTACCTGATGAACTCGAATTTCAAAATTGATAATTTGTTTTGTGATCTAACAGACATGTTTTGTTCACAGACTAAATAAGAATACTAATTAGATTAAGCAGGTTGATTTTGTTTAAGCCTGAGCTTCCAGTTTTATCACAAAAAAAATGGTTTCCAGACCATACACAGACAGCCATCAGTACAAATAAAAGATTGTATAAATATATTCATACAAACACACCTTTTTTTTCCAGATATAAGAACATATCAAACATACTTAAATAGATTTTAAATTTAAGTTACTCACAGACATTTCAAAGCAGAGAAGGTGAAGTTTACTCACAAATATCAAGAAACAAAACAGGTTAAGCTTCTAAAAACAAGGAGTTGCTCACCTGTCTAAAATGAAGAACAGAGAAACTTGGATTTTTGCTTGAATTTGAAAACTGGAAATGATATCTGAGTTGATCAGGTCCTTGTTTTGCTATTGAATTGAATGATGTTTTTGAGTTTGTAAAATAATGATGCTTTCTTTCTTTTTTTCTTTTTCTTTTTAGATGTGATTATGAACGAACTGGAATGAAGATAATATACAAGAAAACAAGTACACAGGGTGATAGTTTTATTTGTTTAAACTGATATGAAGTGTTGTGATGGCTTCATTAATGCCCATGTACAAAATGAATATTTTTCTTCATTTTGGTGGCTGATGGATATGTGTATGGTGTACTCATAGATATGGCATAAAATTAACATGTACAACTTACCTTTATTTCGGCTGTACAAGCATGGAGATAGTTTGTGGTGACTTGTACTTCTTGTTTTCCTTATACAGGTTAATTCATACTTACCTATATACATTTTGTTTCATTTGATTTCTTTCTTTCTTGTACATAAATATTTACTGTCTTGTTTATAACTTGCATATGATATTACTTATCTTTATATAGGTTGAATGTTTTTCTTTCTTTTCTTCACAACTTATACTTTGCCATACCAATGAATTTCCCTTTTATATGTTGTCATGATTTTTATCTTTTATTCATAACTTATGTATAAATTATTATTACTTATTTCTTGTATTTATTTTATATGTTAACCATCAATAATAAATTAAAAATTCACTTATTTATTTATTTTATACTTGTGTCAATGTATATACTTTTATATTTATTTTCCTCAAACCATTTATTTAAGATTAAATTTCAAATCTAATATATACACATATATATTTATAAATAAATTCAAATTTACTCATATATATCTATATACATATATATATTCACATTCAATACAAATTTTTACAATATTTAAATTTTTATGATTTATACAAAATATATTTGGATATCGGGGAAACTCGCATCACCTTATATCGATTTATCTCACAAATTTTATTCAAAAATTAATAAATTATCATTTTAAATATTTATAAAATTCGGGGTCGTTACAGACTTCCCCCCTTAAAAGAATTTCGTCCTCGAAATTACAAAGGAAACAAAAGATAGACGAAGAATGTTTCATTGAATCAAACTGAATATCAATTCCGCATTTGGCTTACCAAATCAGAATATCAATAACAGACACAAGAAAGAATCTGTTGAATTCTTTCACCAAATACTCGGGTTATCTAGATCTACGAAATATGCAGTGGCATCGGTCGGTTCGAAGTGATAACTAACCATTCGTAGAATATATTGGGACCCAAAGAATAGACAGATATATGGATATGATTTCGAAACTTTCAGTTTAGAAATTAAAGCATATCTATCAACCATAGCAATCAAAGCAAACAATTCAACCAATACATTCAAACAAACAATTTTGGCTCAGTTGGAGTTTATGTCCCATTTTTAATATATATCGAATTTTTCTTTTCTGGATCGACCAGAAATTATCGAAGAATTGAGAAAAAATGATGAACAAAAGAGATCGATAGAGAAAAGATCGCTTCCTTGTTGTTACAGAGTATTGACCATTTATAGTCGTATTTCTCTGTCCCCTATCTCATCCTCTTCTTGCACTCATACTTACTATCAGTGGATAGCAAGAGAATTTACTGAGACATTCGAACGGATATCTGAGAATTACTCATTCTAGAGTTTACTTCACTCTATCTCTAATGAGCTACTTAACGTGTTATACTCCTGAGCTAAAGTTCAACCTTCGCTCTGATACCAAATGTAACGACTCGGGTTTTGCCCGCTCGAAAATCAACATCCGTACTTCACATTGTACTAGAATGCCGCAGATTCGACCGTTCAAATCCGATTCGCCGGAGCTATAACACAATTAAGTAAATAACACAGCGGAAAAGAAAAAGAATATAGATATACAACATCTGATACAATATCCAGATACAATGATGATACAATGAATATCTATATACATCAGAGATATGATACAAGAAATAGCAGCGGAAAAGAAAAGATAACAACAGCAGCGGAACAATATCAATAGAAGTGATAACTCCAAAATGATCTTCAGACAAGAATGAATCCACAACTCCAAGATAAGCAACTCCGATGAATGAACTAGCTCCAGATAATCTACTAAACCTGAATGTCTGAAAAGAAACCCAACTCTAGACTGCTCGTGTGGAAAATTATGAGCACCCAGAGTTTAGGAAAGGAACAATAAACTCCGGATCAGTCATGGGACTGGTGTGAGCAACAAAAACAGTTTATCTTTAAACAACACAAAAGGTTTTAAACATTGAAATCCGCAATGCTTTTAGAAAATGAAACTACCATAAGACCTCCCGCCACACACACAATGCAAACGCAGAATTGGAGGAGATTTCTTCTTATGATAGTCAAAGATGCTTACTACGCAAATCATTGGATATTATCATTAGTGCATAGTGCAGAAACATTTCGAAAGTATAATATTAATCTTAGCCAACATACGACCAGTATCGTATGCCTACTATAGCTACCATCTAAACAGTGGTGACCACCGTACGTAAATGGAAGGTTCTACAACTAAAACCGTACAAAGTTCGTATTGGAAGAATGGATTTCCAACAAATGGTCAGGCTAAGGAACTTCCTTCCGTCGCATGGGATCGCCTCTGGCGGGACGTCCCGAAAGACAAACTGCTCTCTGCCAACAAGGCCGGGTTACCCCTGTAACAGGTAACTCACGAATATGTCATCACCCGGTCCTTTGGGACCTTTATCCGAGCGCTCGTAACCATCATCACACATCATAAAGAAGGTGTATCCACATGAGTAAGTATCTGGGCTCCATACCATAATACCACCCCTTTCCAGAAGGAAATGACATACCCTAAAGGGCGCGACCCTCATAACCTTGCCGCAACGATCCTGTTTCGACCATTTCCGGGTAGTGAGGTCCTGACGAAGTCTCGTCCACAAAGCTACGCTTTGTCACAAAGCCATGCTTCGGGTCAAACAAATGATCAACCTATGATCACAAAGATATAAGATCAAACAAATGATCATATCGCAAATGATCAAACACTGATCATTTCACAGCAGCACTTAGCATGCCACATTACCAAATTGGGAATATATCGCTGATAAATTTCAACTACATAACCTCTGAGCTCATACGTCTCAGAGAAGGGTGTTAAGCTAAGAGAATAAATTCTCCGCCACCAACAGAAATGTATTTGAAAGAAATCGGCTTTATATCTCAAAGTGTAATGTCAGACATACAATCCATACAAGTCTGTTCCGGGATCGAACAGAACCGAAGGCACTTCTCACGAAGCCCTTGCAAATCCGGATAATTTCCAATCACGTCCGGACTTCCCGTCACTAAGGATGATAAAACCTCTATATCGGGGATCAGCCGATGCAGAGTAACTCGACGGTTTAGCCTTAATTTTTGGATATTAAAAAGTTAATTAACATTTCGAAAAGTGGCCAAAACTTCACTTGTGCAAAAACTACCCCGTTTAGCCTTAATTTTTGGACTTTAAAGGTTTGAAAAGATATTTAAATTTCAGTATTTTATTTCATTCCTTTTGCAAGTTTACCAATTCATATTGGAGTATTTCAAAAGTAGTTTGAGAAATTTATGAATTTTTAAGAATTAGTTGTGAAATTTTAAAAAAGAAGTTTTTATAATGAAAACTTGTTTTTCTAAGTTTAAAAGATTTTATAAACTTGTTATTTTCAAGTAATGTTTTGAGAAAATGTTTGAAAACCTATTATATGTATTATAAAGTATTTTAAAAGAATTTTTAAGTATACATAGTTTTTAGAAAAGGTGCTGACTGTTTTATATCTTATGTAATAAATATCTTCTAAAAATGGTTTATTCAATATCTAGTTTTATAAATAAACTTCTATATATATATATATATATAATTTTAAAAAGGGATTTAAAAGTATAAACAAAAGGTTTAGAAAGAGGTTAGGAATTGCTTAATGGCCAAACGGTAAAAATTTTAATTACTTGTTTGAAAAATAATCAACTATACTTAACACTAAAAGCCGACGAAGTAGGCTTATCTATTTGTGAGAGTTAAGATTGATGTTCGAGTAAGGATATGAGCAATAGATCTCTAACCTACCAGCTTCCCTCTTGACCGGGGAATAGTTAAGTTGGGAATGTCGAAAACATATTATCGTGTTGATTGCTTACTTGTTTATGGAATTCATTAATAGTATACTTAACACTAAAAGTCGACGAGGTAGACTAATCTATTTGTAAGGTTCAAGAATGAAGTATCTAGGCAAAGCTTTGTTATGCAACCAATGCTCTAACTTACCTGGCTTCACTCTTGGATGAGGAATAGTTAAGTTGGAATATAGGAATCGAGTTAAGTATTTGAATTTTGATTTGTATAAGCAATTGTTTTTACTAGATAGTCGATTGGTCGATTATTGAACTTGATAGAGAGAGACTCGATACACTTCGATCTTTGATTACAAATGATCCTATAACTCTGAATAGCACTGAGATCTTTGAGAGAGAGTGACATAAAATCAAACTAGAGACGATCGAGTTTGATTCACTTAGGATTTCGGCAGAGTTTTGTTAAAGCATTTGAAATATAATATAATATTTGAGTGAAGAAGAACGAGTGAAGAAATGAAGAAAAACTAACTTAAAAATTCATTGAAAACAATTGGTATTTATAGAAGAACAATAGTCATGTCCATTCGTGAAAGGTTGTGATGAATAGACACTTCATTTGAAAATTTGAAATTTGAATTTCTATGGCTACCATGTCGACATGGGGGGATGGGGTATGTCGACATGCCTATGTATATTTTGAAAATTGATTTTTGTTTTTAAAAGAGATTTTCTTTCTAAAACTTATCAAAATAATTTCTAAAGTTTATAAACCATTTTGAATATAGTTTAAACTTATAAAAGAGATTTAAAAAGTAATCTTAAAAATATATAATCTATAATATAAAAGTAATATTAAAAACTAAGTATAGAATATATTTTTGAGATTTAAAGCTTATAATATTAAAACCAGGAGATAGTTTAAAAACAAGAGATTATTTTGAAATCAAAATATAAAAGATAATAAAAATAGTTTAAGGCTAAAATATTAAACTGAGAGAGATGACTTTTAAAAAGTTTTTGGAAAAATATTTAAAACAAATCATTTTGAAAATTTCGTGGATTCCATTCCACTAGAGAAGGTCGTGGGTTCCATTCCACTAAAGAGGTCGTGGGTTCCATCCCACTATTAAAGCGAGAAGGTGGATTCCATTCTACAATTAAAATCTGAATAAAGATTTTAGTGCTATTATGAAGTTTTAACATAAATCTAGACACTATTACTTATCTTGATATCTTGATATCTTGAACTCTTGAAATCTTGAAATCTTGATACTCATGAGTCTTTAGTCTTGGTTTCTTGAATCTTGAATTCGTTAGTCTTGAATCTCTATACTCAGTCTTGAATCTTTATACTATACAGTCTTCATTCTTTAGTACCTGCACACACACACGCACACACACACACACATATATATCCTGCATATACATATATATCTAGACAGAGATATTAGTGTTTATAATTTATAACAATTCCTAAAGTTGTTGTCATCAAAACAATCATCTCAGGAACTAACAAAAGGAACACTCCATGTAGACAAGAATCAACGGAAAAAGCTCCTTTGGAAGGTGCCGCGGTTTGTGGTACAGGATGGGATGCTCTACCGAAGGGGATTCTCTACCCCTTGCTCAGGTGTGTGACCAACAATAAAGCCCAAAGAATCCTTAGTGAAGTTCATGAAGGCGACTGCGGAGATCACACTGGGGGGTAAATCCTCGCAAAGAAAGTCCTCCGATATGGGTATTTTTGGCCAATAGTAAACCGCGACGCAGCAGATTATGCAAGACGGTGCGACTAATGCCAAAGATTCGGCAAGTTAAAAAGAACTCCTTTAACAGAGCTGACATAGATGGTCAGCTCGTAGGCATTTGTGATTTAGGGAATCGATCTGGTTGGTGTATTACTAATAGCCAAAGGAGGAGCCAAGTATCCTATCATTGCTATTGACTATTTCACCAAATGGGCCGAAGCGGAACCGCTGGACACTATTACCATAATGAAAGTTATTAATTTTTTCACCAAAAACATTATTTGCAGGTTCGAAGTGCTACAAAAAATCATCACAGATAACGGGACTCAATTTGAAAGCGCCGGGTTCAAAGACTTTTGCAAATGCTTTCGAATCAAGAAATGCTTTTCCGTTGTCGCACATCCGTAGGCAAATGGGCAAGTTGAAGCAATGGACAAGATCATCAAGTCCACCATCAAAAAGCGGCTAACTAAAGCTAAAAGAAATTGGGTTGATGAATTTCCACTCGCGCTATCGGCTTACAGCACAATGCACAAATCTGCAACCGGGCACTCCCCATTTGCCCTGGCATATAGTTCAGAAGTAATGATCCGAGTCGAGCTAGAAGTCCCCTTTCATCGAAGGCAAAAATTCAATCAAAGGAAAAACGAGCAGCTCCTACTCGAGTCGCTCGATATGGTCGATGAGAAAAGAGAAGAAGCCGAGTTGAGGACCGCCGCTCAGTAGAAAAAGATCGCACAATATTTCAATTCCAAAGTTCGTAACCGTACTTTCGAATTTGGAGACCTTGTCCTCAAATGGGTCTACCCTATATCATGAACATTCGGACCGAACTGGGAAGGGCCCTATGTCATCGGCCATAAGCTGGGGGTTGGCACGTTCAAGCTAGAAACCGTTGATGGAACCCAAATTCCCCGAGCTTGGAATAGCGAATCGCTGCGTCATTATTTTATCTAAGACTATCTTATGTATTTCCTATTTCCTGCAAATAAGCCATCTCAGAATACCGGAGGCATTGTAAATAGGCAAAACTTGCCCAACTTTTATTAATAAAACTGCTTTGCTTTTTGAACCAATAAAACTATGTTCACAAAGTAACCCACTGAGTCGACGGGGTCAAATTGACTCAAACCATCCAATCGTTGCTTGAGATAGTGGAACCATGCTCTAGTACGCCCCATCTACCCGCCGAGTTGACGGAAGCAAATCGATTCAAACCATTGGATCGATGGAACTCGATCCCCGGCTTCTAAAGAACCGGTGTGGCTTCGGCAACACTGGGAAGGCCCAAATCAAAGCTACGCATTTCGTAAGTCATGCACCGCTTCTTGGTTTGTGGAATCATGCCCAAGCAAATATACTTACTTAAGCTGCACACTCCTATAAGCCGCGCATCGCTTCTTGAGCCGTGGAACCACGCTCTCGAAGTATGAGCTCCTTACGTTACCCGAAGATTGGCAACGTTGAGAAGTTCCAAACCGTTCTGGATCGACGGGTCATATCGATCCCATAAGCCGCGCATTTCATAAGTCGTGCACTATCAAAAAACCATGCATTTCGTAAGCCGTGCACTCCTAAAAGCCGCGCATCCCATGCAAGCTTATAAGTACCGGTATAGTTCTGACAACACCGGGAAAATCGTCTATTGCAGGACTAACAAGGATCCTCTTCTACTATCAAAAGTAATTAATGTGAGTCCAGCAATGTCGCACAACTGAAGAACGGAAAATAATTCTAATCGTTGATCGATAAAATCTCTGGAGTCGAGACGCTCTTGAAGATAGGAACCGCAAAGTAGATTCGGTTATAGACATCCGAGGAATCGCTCGGATCAACCGGTCATTTGTCAAGTGTTCGGAGAAGGCAACCCTGTGAAGTAGGGGGCACACACATATCAACATTTAGTTGAAAGAAAAACTACTCCACTGGTCTGTTTCTCCAAACAAAGAATTTTAGCAGTAATTATGGGGCTAAATAAAACAGTGATGAATAAAGCTGGCATAAGTGCATGAAACATAGATAATAGACAAAGTAAAGCTAAGATGAGTAGACAAAATAAAGCTACAATCAAAATTTCAACAGTTTTATTACTTATAATGGTTTTAATGTGCAACAATAAATAGCGGGGGCCGTGCCTGCACAATATTGGCCAAGAATGGGAAAATACAAACACCACTGTGGTACCAACAAGCAGAAATGCTAAGTGCAGACTCTACACTTGTACAAAAAGTAATTAAAAAGGAAAAGGAGCAAAAGGCAAATCAAGACTTCTTCTCACCGCTTCCCCAGTCGCCTTTCCTGCCTTTGATCGGCAACTTCTCGGGTTTGTCCCCTCCCGGGTAAATATCACTCTCCAAAACATGGCTACTGGCGGACCCTCCTTTGCCTTATGCTTGCGAGGTCTATGAGAACTCTTTGATGACCGCTTTTTTTCTTCAACCTTCTCCTTCTTCACCACTACCATATGTTGCTCAATCGTCGGCTGCTCGGCCTATGTTTTGTCTGGTTGACTAGCTTGACCCGCCTGCTACCATGTATCAGTAGCCACCAAGCCTTCCTCTTGAGATACAAAGGAGTCATCCAAACCATACAGCACTGCAATTTGCTCGGATTGCGAACCGGGATGCAAGCCTGGTGTAGAGACAACGGTTGATGTAGTTAGAATGGCAGCATATCCAAAATCATGATAAGGAGGTAACTCAGCAGGAAGAGAGGGTTGATCTATAATATCGGAATAAAGGGTGGTTATCTTAGCAATTTCATCAGACGTAAATTGGAAGTCTTCAAGCACGGGAGGGACAAGAAAATTATCTGCTGTGGGGTTTGTTCATGCATCACGACTTCAAAGCCTTCGCCGCCACCCTTTTTAGCTGGCTACACGATTATGGGAGAAGTAAGAACAATCCCCTCATTAGTACGAAGATGTGAAGACGGCTTACCCAAGCCTGAAGGAAAACGTTCAGTAACAGCCTTAGCGGTGGCCATGACATCAGTGGCTTCTCGTTCCCTCTCCAATCTCAAGATCTTTTGGCCTTCCACTAAAGCTTGGCGGGATTCTTCGTTTGGGTATGGCTGAAATAATTTTTCTTCAGTGTAACAGCTGCCCATACCTTGAAATCGGGCCATAACCTCTTCCCAGACTACAGCAAGCATGTGAGGGAACAATGGGCCCAAGTAATCGAGGCTCCCCTGATGTAGCACAGAATTAACATAAAAGCCCAAAATAGTTGCATCCAAGCCTTCCTTCTTCTTCACAAAGGTGTCTTGAAACTCTGAGAAGCTGGCTTCCATGCTAGCCTTCTCTGTCGTCGGCTGACTTTTCTCAGCATCTAAAGTTAATATTTACTCACGAAGAGAGGCAGTTTCTTCGACCTGTTCAGCGATGGTTTTCTTCTCCGTCTCAACCATCATCTCACTTATCCTCATTTTTTCTTTTAAAGCCGCCTCATTAGTGTGGCACTTCTTTATTTCGTCTCTGAATATGAGTGCGGCCCCTTCAGCTCCTTAAACAAAGAAGCACTTTTACTTTCTCTCTTGAGGGCATCACCCCTCTCCTTCTTCAGCTTCTCAATCTCCGCATCACGATCCGCAAGTTGCTTCTCGTACTCATCCTTTTCGGACTCGAATGAGAGAATTTCTTGGTAATTGTTTTGATTAACAATGGATAGCTGCATGCACAATTTTTCCCACCCCTCGGCTTGCTCCAAACTGCTCTGAATCGCGTAGAGATGGAGTGAATAAGACCGTGCACGAACCTATTTCAAATTAGGCTTATCAAAAACAACCTCCCTTAAGAACAAGTTAGGGAATGCAGCCTGTAGGTGGGAGGGAATAGCATGGAGAATGTAAGGAGCACGCTTAGAAATTGGGAAAGAGGCTGTCATAGCAGCATGGGTGGAGGTGATCATGACGCTGGAAGAAAAAACGGTTATTCCAGTAGAAAGCAGAAAGCTGTGAAGTGGGTCGCAGCCTTGATCTTTCTCAACATGGCGACACTCTTCCACCTCCCTATCCTTCCTCTTCTTCCTTTCCTCATCAGTCTCCTAGGAAGCGTGATATCTGGAATAATGTCTCTATGAACATTGAAACTTCAGTACCTGATCAAGATCACTGTAGAAACCACGAGACATGATTCCTGCAGCAAATGATGTAACGGGCTTTAGGAAATAAGCATTTGACAGACTAAAGTTACCTAGAAAATAATAATAATATAAAGTGTGTGATCCTAGTGAAGTGTGTGTTGTAGTTTAACGACCCAAGCAGAATACACAAACCAGATCGATCACCGACTAGTGTCAGGGCATCGATTCCTGTAGGGATGATTTGAGTAAGCTGGGAAGGGAACCCTTCCGTGGTGAAGTCATCCATCAAATCACCCATATTTACAAAAATGTCGCTCGTATCTTGTAAGTCAATATCGGCACTTTCCGGCAAAGGGCTGGGAATGGGTTCGTTCTTGGGAGAAGCCTCTTCATTATATTCTTTCAAAGGAGGTGAGGGAGTATGTTTAGGGCTCAACTCCGAGGCCTCGATGCCTAAATGGACATCACCCTCTTCGGTGTCAGTATCCCAATCTACTTCTTCTACATTTAGAAGGTGCCCCTCGCTGATCTCTCCTTCCTCCTTCCTTTTAATCAATGGAGCCTTGCCCCCCGTCGAACAAACTCTACTTCTTTCTCATTCGGGAACGATGGCATTTTGAGCGGACTATCGACCCCGACTTGAACGTGGATCTCTTCAGAAGTCTTCTCTGGTCCATCAGATGGGTTACGTTCTTCTTCCTCATCATCATCATCTTCACCAGAATCATGGGAAGAGGAAACAGAACCGGTCTGGGCTCTGGAGCAGGAAGGAGCGCTAACAAATCCAACAGACTTCGTAGGGTGTAATTGCCCACATCAGCGGAGATTTTCGTCTATGAGCAAGAACCTGATTGTGCGCTCCTGAGCATCAACTACTTTCAGGGTGCTAAGAACAATGCCAAGTGTAACAAACCCATCGCTATGCCCAGTTTAGCAAAGAACATTACAAGTAATGTCGTCTGCTAATCCGGAGAATACGGCTGGTTAAGGGCGATCGATTGTGAATATATCTTTATACTAACACTGACATGTCCTATTTACCTTTTTGAGGATCTGAACTGAAATATAGACGTGTACAGTATTAATACAAAGTAATAAACACACCGATTAAAAATATTCAGAACAGTATATAATATAGATAAATCAGAGTCACAGATCATAGCGGAATAATATACATCATCATATACATAATAAAATGCGAGTCTACAAAATATGAGTATTAGACCCACATAAATATATACATCATATCAAAAATAATGTATCAGGTACAAAGTCACTACTATATAATATATATGACATAAACTCCTAACTATAAATATATACAAGTATGAAGTAAACTAAAACTATATAAAATAGTCTACTTCAATGCTAGCCCAAAATCCAAAGGTCGGGTTCATGTACCAGTAAAGTATCAGCCTGACCCGAGTATTAAAATAATAAATAGGTCAGACTAAATCTAAATAATATGTGAGATACTAATATCCTAACTTTATGACTTAAAATAATAAGCCATATAAAATATGCCGAACAAACAATTATAATAAGGCATATTAATTAAATTTATTGCTTTATAATCCATAAATGACTTAACTCTAAAATAAGTCATCTCAAAATAAGTCTAAAATCCATAAAAGGCATATCAAACCAATAAATACAGATCTCACAATTTTGACTTAACAATAACCAAATAAGTCATAAATAGAATATGCCCAAAACAAATACTCAAATAAGGCATATCTAACAAATCACCATTTCTTAAATACATATCAAGTCTCAATAGACTAGCATCCCAAAATATGGTGATCACCAACTTAAAATTCCTCAGAGTCATAAAGGATACATAATATCCATACTAAAAATCTCTGAAAAAATAATCATCAATAATGAAATAATAATTGTAGTCGTCTATCAGCTTAATACAGTGACACGAAATCTACCGAAAGAGACCCACTACATAGAAAGGAAGCCTTCCGGAAGAGACTGTAGATTAGGGACACCGCTCAAAGAAAAGAGCAGCCGTGTACCTAATCTGTCCTATGCAAATTTACCTTCCGAAAGAGGTAAGCATAGTCTAACTGTATAAAACAAAATAAAATGATAGGTTGTAGTATCTATAGACTATGATTCATGTAAAAATCTTCCTTCCGAAAGAGACAGTCGTATTTACACCATAACAGATCTTCCGAAAGAGATCTGCCTACTCAAATCTAAAAATGTATCGATTCTCAGATCGACGAAAAATGAGTTATCTTTTCTCAGGAATCTATCAGTCTGAAATCCAAACACCCTAAGATAATACAACTCTAAGTGTTAATTACTGTCACTCCAGTAATCACAAGAATTTAACAAACTGTCCCATACCAGATAGTAAATTAAAGTATTTACTAAAAGCTAGTAATTTCCACTTAAACTCTATTTAACAAATTATAATAATAATCGAAAGAACTGTACAAAGTGTCCCATACCACCCGACAATTCAACCGTTTATTAAAATTCTTTGTTTCATAGAAAATCACAAAATTCATCGGAAATCCAATTCAAACTTGCGTAAAATAGCCAAAAGCTAATTACAATAAAAGCCAACAATAGTTTATAGGTTGAAAGTAATTAATATAATTTTATCATATAGAAAATGATTTCTAAAATATTTTATCTATAATTCACTTTAAAACTTCTCACCTTGTTTACTCCATAATAAATAAATTAAAAGAGTTTTAAATTAGTTTTTTATATATACCAAGATATAATTTTTCCAAAATCACTTTTAAAATCCAATAACTAATATATATAAAGAAAAGAGTTACAAAATTTTAAGTCTTAAAATAAAATTCCTTTATTAGGTCTTTGAATCAAAACAATATTTAAATAATTGATAATTCACTTTATTTCAAATATATATATATATATAATATTACTTCATAAACACTTTAAACCATAATCTATTTGTAAACTTAAAAATCTTAGTTCAATTTATTTTAAAACAAAGCTTTACTTTTCATAATTGATAACATACTTTTATTTTGAAATCTATTTAAATACATATACATACAAATAAAGATAAAATTTTCTCAAAGGCTTTCAAACTCTTTTTAATATTATTTAAATTGCTTGTATAACTAAAATTATTTGAAATTAAATTTTTATTACTTACATAATCACTTTTACAAAATAATACTATATTTTATCTTTTGCTTCTAAGCATTTCCAAAATTATATACTTATAAATAAATTTTTTGAAATGATTTGTAAATAAATATTACCTACCTTTGAAAGTTTTAATTGGAAATTTTATGATAAGCAATAAGTTAAGAAGATAATATAATTTAACTATATATTTCATAAACTAATTTCAATAAGAATCAAAATGGATAAAACCTCATTTTCGAAATTCATTTAAAAACATTTAAATAATTTAAACAATATCCAATGAAAATTCAACATCTAGAGCCAACATCGCTCTTTAAAATATAATTCCATAATACGGAATTGTTTATCAATCCGGGTTGCTTTTCGGCAAACTCCAATTTATACAACAATGCACAATCATCTTATAATTTAACTGCAAAATCAATTGTAATTTGATGGTTTTAAATATACATGTCATTCCATAATCAACCATCAATCCAAACTTACAATGACACTATAAATCTTAACGTATAACCTTATTTTACCCATTTAATTCAATTTCAACTATCTATTCAAATTTCATATTTTTAACCACATAATTCAATCAATTCAAACACCAATTTAATTAAAACTATGGCATGTTATTTTATTTCAATACTATCAATCATTCGCAACCAAAATTTTTCGAAATCCCTAATTTAACAAGGCATGCTAGAGGGATATAATCATTCAGATATAGATATGTGAGTTATAAAATAACTCACCATAACCATTCGCTTGCACACTATCGCACTTGACGTTGATGTCGCAGCAGCATACCTCGGTTGAAACTGCCTCTGCCAAGTTCCGACTATACCTCAAAACACCACACCCTATCGTGCCCTAGCCCCACTCTTGCATGCCTCCTCTGCGTCGCTACCAGTCTCCACCTCGACAGTGTATCCACCATGCGTTGCCTCTTCTCTCGATCGTTGTTGCTCCTCCATCACTGCAGCCCTATGTGCAAACGTGCGCGTTTGCGTTTTTTTAAATCGATTTCGATTTTTGGGAATTTAGAAATAGTGAGGAGTAGAAGGTATATGGGTTTTAGGAATAAGGGATTTGGATTTGGGTTTGATATTGATAAATGGGCTGGGTTTTATTTTAATGCGAATTTTGATTTTTAATAGAATTTCCTTCCCATTTAATTAATAATTTCTTTTCAATCTTTGTCAAAATTTTAGAAATATATTTAGATCTAGTTTAAATTGGTCTACATTCCTTTCGACAAAAATATATTTCTAAATTGTAAAATTTTCTTTTATTCGATACTTGCCCATCTTTGTTTAATTATCTATAATATCGATATGAGATAAATAAATTTCCAATTATTTCAATCATAAAAATATTATTTATACTTTAAATATTTTATACTTATTAAAACATTTTATTTGATCTTTAGTATATTATCTAAAAAGGAATTTATCACCTATTTAAATTTTATTATAACAAAATCTTTTATTAAATAAACTTTAATTGTATTGTAATTTGATTTTAAATTAATAATTATCCAAATCGAATTCAAATACTATTATTATAATTAAATTTGTAGAATATTACGGCTTCGAAAACTTGGTTGTTACAGACCTCCTCCCTTATGAAAATTGCGTCTTCGCAATTTCTTATAGGGAGACGTCATGCCCACACACTTAAACATTAACTAGATTCAAAATTTACAATCAAGTTGAAGCTCGTTTAATTATCTAATTGGTAAATATTGAAATCAAACTTATTGTAAGTTATAAACTTAAATAGACTCTTCTATTAACCTTTTTTTCTTCGTATACGAAATTTATTGAAAAACTTTCTAAGCGTTAGAATTTACGAAAAATTTCGGCAGAGTCTCCTTTCTATGGAGAGCCGTTTGCAATTTCACAAATATATTATAAATAATATACCTCGACCACACGGTCGGAAAACACAAAACATATCTAATTTTCTTCATTTCCGTATTTAATCCGAAAAAGTACCTTTATTTTTGCATTGAAGCGAGTTCGCTTATATACATACAACCAAAATGAGAAAACATGCATCCAAAAGTGAAGTAAAATCTTCGCGCACCTACTAATTGCTTAAACAAAACACGTTAGCATCTTTATATAAACATGAGAATATGATTACATAAACAATTTCATGTTCCGGCTAATAAGAACGTGTTAACATCACAAAATATTCAAGAGTGTTTTAAAGATAAGTTGTAGTGATCATAAATAACTTTTTAAAACTTTTTACGGATCACCAAAATACCTTCTAACTTGAAAGTTATGGCCATTTGCGTAGCCCATATCAATTCTGAAAATTACATATGTAGAACAGAATCACACGTTTTTGCAACAGGTTATAGGATAATATAAACTCAAATTGTGGAAAACACTCTACATAAAACTTTTTACTTATCAAATTTACTTTCCAAAACATCAAGAGTCGTCCAAATCGGAATATTAGATTAGGAGTTATGGCCAAAAGAGCACAAGGTAAAAATCTGGAAATACAAAATCAGGACAACGACAAAACTCTGTGTTGTAACTCACTTTTGGCAAACCAAAACTCAAAATTTTTCAAAATACTTCAAACAAAAGTTGTAGCATATGATTTTAAATTTTCGAAATGGGAAAATTCATTGAATTCGGATAAAGCGTTTGAAAGTTATGGACCAATGAGTTTAGCTCAGTTTTGAACAATTTATATTTCTGGATATCTAACAACCTACTTATCAATTCATGTTTAAATTTCCACAAACTTCAAAATTATCGAAAGTGATAAACATTAAAGTTGTTTCTTATACACTTATCTAACCGATGAAAGAAAATCAATTAATTGGATCACAACATCACAAGCTATGGTTATATTAGGAGAAACTCTAATCTTTTTTTTCAATTAATATTCACACTCTTTCACATTGAAATAAATTCTTTTAACTATTTATGTAAATAGTGAAGTCTCTTCTTGTTGTATGTTAGTGTGTGCGAAGAAAAAAATATTATATTTATGAAGTTGGAGCATTACATGAGTCTAGTTAGAGTTTTTTGACAAATGCATATATGATAATCCACTCGTTATGTTACAACATAAAGTGCTTACACTGTCATCTTCCTGGAACAGTTCCCACTAATATATGAAGATATGAATGATTTTTGCTTCTTGTCATATTTATGTATGCACGTATATAATACATTTGTAGGTTTATTTTTTTATAATGGCTTTGACTTATCCAAACATAGTTAATTTTATACTAACAAAACAAATGAACAAAACCATTTTATTGAATAATGCTAATTTAGTATGATTCCATACAATCAACAAATATATCAGAACTCCATAAAGAAAGTTCAAAGTTAAAATTCAAGCAAAGTTTCACACCAACTAAAATTCATTTTATTTTCATTCCACTAAGTCTAAAATATTCCCATGGGATTAATAAAATTATATATTTATTTAAATAATAAATAATTTCTTTGTGGTTAAAAAGTATATGGGAAACCATGCATCCATGAACACACACAACACATGATGTTTCTTGCACTTTGTCAAGTCTGACTTAAATTTGATTATGGAAAGAACAAAATAAACCAATTTATATACCTTGTGCTCAAGATGCAAGTGAATTATGCAATATAAATAAGGTGTAGCAACTTAATAGTAGTGAATCATATAAAACATGAAGGAAATTCATATATTTTTCTTTTCGTAAGTTCTAGGCAAAAGTCTTCTATAGTGAAATCCCAAATCAACAAGTGGTCCATGAATTCTACTCAGGCACTTTAAATAATCTATAAACAGAATAAGCTATTACAAGCAAGAATATATTTCATAAAATCTCTTTATGAAATCATTGTTATATCTATGAACATAATATTCTAGGTTGTATATTGGTCTTAGCGATCAATACCATTAAAAAAATAATTTGTGCAAATTAGACATATCAAACTTCATTTCTTAATAATGGAACCATCACGAAAATTATCGCTACCAATATCACATTGTTATTGTGATAACTATGAACATCCAATTGATATTGTTACCATATTATATAAGTGTTAAATGCAAGAATTCTTATTTGGAATGCCTTGTGTTCTTTGCTCTATCGAGAATTGAACCATTTAGATTGTAAGATAATAAACCTACTCTTAACATATTCATTATATTTCATACATAACCGTGTTTTTAAAAAAATATACCCATGTGGTTTTTTTTCATTTGCTTTATTGAAAATGTAATTAAGCCATATTGTTTTATATTTTTGCTTCATACTTCGCAAATTATGTTAATGTTTCAGAAAATAGTTATACTTGGTATTCATTTTCAACACTATATTATACTCATTTAACCAAACATTTGTCGCTTCAAATTGGTATTCAACTTGCATTCTATATTCACAAACATTTTGATGCATTAATATGCAAAAATCTTTGCTTCACATTCATTTCATAAACCTCATTTATGTATATTCAACAAACCAAGTATACATTCACTATACATTTATAGCTTACAAAACAACTATACTTGGCATCTATTTTTGAAACCAAGTTCACAACCATTTAAATAACCAAGTATTATCAATAAAATTGTCATTCAAATTCACCTCATATTAATCTCATAGTTCACTGTCAATATTTATACTTGCATATGGTTTCATTATTTTAAACTATATGCACTCGTATGTATACTGTTACTAAAACAAATATATAGTATCTTTTCACTTGTATATTTAAATCAATTCCAATTATAGGCGAGTACTCATTTTGAACACAATATTTATCTGTTACTGGATAACATTACAATTAAATCAAAACAAACAATGTAGTAAGTATCATACCTCACCATTATTAGTTAAACATTCGAATAAACCATACAAATCAAAGCAAGCATTCATATCTCATCCATATATATATATATATATATATATATATATTACCCAATGTATTTATTTATTTTAATTATACTTCAAAGCATTTCCATTCTTTATATATATATATCAATGTATATTTATATTTTCCTTGCTAGAAATTAACACCTTTATTTATTACCCAAAACACTGTGTCCAAATGTCTTATCCTAGTATTTAGAAATCCCTATCGATAACATTGATCAGACGCATCGACCAGAATTCTTAAAGCACTCAACGGGTAATTTAACACAATATTAGATTTCCGTGTTATATACAAATATCTTTTAATACTTTATGCATTTACAAATTATTTTCTTGTTTATAATAAACATAATCAAATTCCACCTAGATGTATATCTTTTATCAAAAAGATTTTAATTCAAATAGATGCTTGCTTTTATTATAATTCTTTCAATCAATCTTAATGTTATCATACACTACACCAAATAAGTGATTTTGCAACATTTTATGTC
Organism: Allium fistulosum; assembly: GCA_030737815.1. Lineage (NCBI taxonomy): Eukaryota > Viridiplantae > Streptophyta > Magnoliopsida > Asparagales > Amaryllidaceae > Allium > Allium fistulosum. Next base: position 511,827,733 of record CM060903.1, on the reverse strand, counting down.
TCTCAATTGCTAACACTTATAAATGTCACAGATTGCTAACAGTAAAAAGTGTTAGGATACCTAAAAAGTGTTAGTAAAAATAAATAGTCTTCTGCATTAATTTTAACAACGCATATAAGTGTTACAACAATCGGTAAAAATGTAAATAATTTAATAACAAAAGGAGTCTTTTGTAATTTGTAAGTACAATCCCTTTTCCCACGCTTGTCCATTCCTAAACAGATTTTGGCCGCCTAAAATTTAATTTAGGTTTTGCTCTTCCTCGCAGAAAATCCAACGTCCTTCTTCTCCCTCAATCGCAATGAATTAAATCCAGGCCTAATTAGTTTCAACCAGGCTTTTAAATCTCCCCGAGATGGCCGAGATGAAAAATCCGAGATATCAGCCAAAATCCGAGATTTGGCAGCCTATTTAGTTATAAGTGTTTTAAATATCGCCCGAGATAGCCGAGATATTTTCCCGAGATATTGGCCAAAATCCGAGATTTAAAACACTGGTTTCAACTTCATTTATTGGAAGTTGATGTTTGGAAATTCGAGCCGTTCGAATTTCTCGAATTTGGGTCTAGTTGCTGTCGATGCACGTAGTTATTGTGGTAAGGTCGAAGGATTTGTGGTCAGGCGAGGGAGGCGTGAATTCACGATTCAAGTCGCGATTGCGATTGGATCTATTGTTCAAACTGAGGTAGGTCGAGATTGAATTATGGACGATGAAATTCGACGCAACATTTGTAGTTGGTTTGGGAATGGGGGTTGGGGCTCGACTGGTATGGATTTGTGGTGATTTGGGAAGCAGTTGCAGGCGATTGGCTAAGGAGCAGAGGAACAATGTCGTCGAACTAGGTAGAGATGTTGCTCGAGTTGAGAAGGCGATTGCTCTAGTTATTTTGGTGGTCTTTTGTATAGAATATGCGGTTATTTTTCATAAGTATGAACAAATTGATAGACTCGGGTTTGTCTTCTGAAGAACTGAGAAAGCTTCACTATGCCTGTCAAGACTGGGGATTTTTTTCAGGTTCTGTTCTCTTCTTACTTTTATTACATTGTTCAAACCACATGGACTTTACTCTTAAATCTTCAGCATATGTACCCTTTAAGAAATTATTTCATAGTGACGTGCAGAGGCAAAGTTAAGTTTAGGTTGAAAGGGTCTTAGGGGAGTCAGCTTATGATGTTGCCATAGTTGTAATTTTTTAAATCCGGCGCTATGTAATTAACGGGACACGATATAATTAATCAGATATGACATACTGTTTCTAATGAACTAGTTAGTAGCCATCTTTGTCTTGTCTAATTCCTCAGTGCCATACTGTAACTACATGTGTATCTGACTCTTGTTCGTACTCTCTTTATTCAAGGGAAACTGTCCGATACCTTGGCCTGAGAAATCCATATTAATTCGTTAAGCCGTAAATAATGAGAAAGAATTAAAGCTACCATCGTGGTGTTAACTTTGTGAAACCTTCAACATTGGTTACTGATACCATTGTAGTTGTTATAAAGAATAGCATTTCAAGAAGCATTAAGTGTATTCACTTTTCTGTGTCTACGTAATTTGCAGTTGATAAATCATGGCATTTGCAGCGAATTAATCGAGAGAATTAAGGGTGATATTTCAGAATTCTTCAAGCTCCCATTAGAGGAAAAAGAAAAGTTCAGTCAGTTGCCAGGAAATCTCGAAGGCTATGGGCAGTTATTTGTTATGTCTGATGACCAGAAACTCGATTGGGCAGACATGTTGTACTTCAATACGCTACCACTTATGAAAAGGAACGTCAATATTTGGCCTTCCAATTTAAGGTCCTGGTAATTTTTCTTCTTTAATTGAGAAGGCTGCATCCTTTAATTCCTTCATTGTAACATGTGTAACTAGTAATCCTTTCCCAAATCATTGCAGTTAATTTCCTCAAACTGATGAATATATTGGTGGTCCCCATTGTACAGATCATAAAAATACTGAAATGCTTCAGCCTGAATATGCATAGTATTTCCAAGTTTGTTCGGTGCACCGATTATTCGCATAGCTATTCACCCAAATGCAATGAGGGTAATTTTTCTTTCATGTTCGAAGTCTTTTGTTTTACGTATGGGTTCATATGATTTGATCTGGTAGATTGCAGCTTGGATACGGTTCTAAGGCAGTGGAACTTCTATTGAGGTTGGTCTCATCTTTTTTTAGCGCTTTGTCTAACAAATGTTTTCAAAATGATACATAGAAAATTCCCTGTTTATCCAGAATGTTCTTGAATTTAAATTTCCATAATATATGTTATGCCAAGGTGGTTGTATTCTCAATTCTGTAATCTGTAGCTCATACAAGTCGATGTGCACACGTTAAACTGTTGACATTTGTGGAACCTTGCAACTCTTTTCAAAATTACCGTTGGATGTTGGTTTTTCTTTTTCTGTTTTATGAGTTGATAGAAAATACTTGTAAAATAAAATAAAGTGATTGCGTGTGATACAAGGTACTATGAACGGCAGTTGGCAGATTTCAATGAAGAAGATAATGAGGAGACCGAAGAGCCCAAGCCAAGGTCACAGTCACAGAAGCTGCAGAGAAGGTATACCTAAAAACCTTTATTGCTAAAATATTTCTCAACACTGGTAAAATGGTTCTTGCTTATATGATTTACATGATGTACACTCACAACCTATTTACCAGAGTCAACAAATATCAATGTGATTGCAAGATTTAAGCCGCAATATAATTTATACACTAACTAACTAGACCAGCAAGCAATGTATTGTATATGCAGTAAAAAGTAGGGGAATGCAAGCAGTGAGAAGTGAAAACACAATAATTTATTTTGTTTCAGCTATCTCTGCCCAAGTCCAGTCTTGAGACCATTCCTCCACGGATTTTCACTATCACAACTTGCTATTACCCACAAGAAAGGGTTTTAGCAGTACACAGTTCTATCTTTGAATGCTCAACACATCGGCTATACACAATCATTTCCCAAGCGATTCTAATCCAAACATCACCTCTTCCAACAATTACAAACCACTTTCTAATCAGTTTCAAATTACAATAGCATAATATTCTGCACTTTTCAATTGAAAATTATCATTTCAAATCAAACATGAGTAATCATATTCTAATATTGAGTTTAAGATGAGGTTGGCATCATCCGTGGTTTATATTGCCTTATAGTTTCATAATTGTTCTAACATCAGAAGATAACAAACCTTATCATATGTAAATAAATGTATCATATTTAATGCATGTAAACTATTCGCAATTGTTCCAACAATAACTTGCTTATTCCAGATTTGTTCTAATAATGAAGGCTACTGTGAAATGAAGGCTGCTGTATAAATAATGAACCTTATCATTGAAGGCTGCTGTGAAAATTGAAAGTATTAAGATTTTTCAGGAGCAAATTAAAAACAAAAGGAGAAAAGAGTGATTTTTCAGGAGCAAATTAAAAACAAAAGGAAAAGTTTATATATTTTGTATATGATTATCTTTTAGCATATATTGTTTTACATAAATAGGAAAAGTTTATATATTTTGTATATGAATAAATTCAAATGATAAATTAAATTACAACAACTTGCTCTGATGCTACATCCACACAACTTCCGTCTTCGTCCTTTCTTCTATGAACTAACTCATATGCTTCAATAGGATATGGTTCACGACCATGCTTTTCCGTCTATTATAACAACAAAAAGACAATAATCAATTTGAATATGTTCGATCGATGGAATTATTTTTTACTTTTTTTATTTTCTCCACAAGTATATGTATGTCCTTTGTTCTTTTTTTTTGTTTCTCCATAACTAATTCATATATTTGCTTGTGTAGCCGGAGTGTTAAGATGTTGGATTTCCACTGCATCGTATTATGATATAAGCATATTAATTGTCCCACAAAAAGCAAATGCCAGACTAGAGTTTAATTTCATAATGCTACTTTGTTCAAGCATGGGCTGCCTGCTAATTTCAGATTTATATTTTTTATGTTCTTTACTGCAATAGTTGTAAATTAAATTTCAAATATTGTCTGTCAATGTTACAAAAAATAGTAAAATATAAAATATACAATTGATTAAACCAGTCCATTGAATCTTTCATCACAATAAAAACCACTAATTCATAGATTTGATAACTTAAATAAGGCTTCTCCCTTTGGCTCAATGGGACCATGAATGTATAAACATTGAATACAGTTGTATAAATGTCGATCAGGTTCAGCATATTCATGTATTGTATATAATTTTGTGGTAAGTTCGACTATTCATTTATTAGTAGCTAAGAGTTATTTGATTAAGGATTGCATGGTCTAATAACCAAAAAAAAAGTTTAGTGAGATACAGAACATATCACAAAAAAAGTTTTTATCGAGTGTTTATATTAAATGCAGGAACTTGAAGAAGGATGCTTTGGATTGTTGTATTGGACGTTGAAGAATATTCAAAACCATTAGAGTTTGGAGTGGATGATCAGGAATGGTTAGGTTAACCGTAAGTTAAACTTTAAGTGTATTTTGAAATATATTTTTTGAAGCTTATGTTGTAATAATATCTGAATATATGACATTGTGGTATTTTAGATATGTAAATAATTATTTATGATATATTATACTACATTTGCAGAGCGTTTAAACTTTGCATTGAATATGTATGATGAATTATTTGTGATATGGAAACCATTATTTGCAGTGTGTTTATATTTAAACTTTGCGTTTAAGTTTTGGTATATATATATATATTACTAAATAATCATTTTCCAACACTTATAAGCGTTACCGTGTATTTCGTTACCAACACTTATAAGCGTTACCGTGTATTTCGTTACCAACACTTATAAGCGTTACCGTATATTTCGTTACCAACACTTATATAAGTGTTACCGTATATTTCGTTACCAACACTTATAAGCGTTACCGTATATTTAGGTACCAACACTTATAAGTGTTAGTAATACGTATGTTTGTAACACTTATAAGTGTTACAAATTTGGCCGCTCCATTCCTCACAGTCCATTAGTAACACTTAAAAGTGTTACTGAAATTATTTGTAACACTTATAAATGTTAGAATTTGCCTGTTTTGGTGTAGTGATAGAAATAATAATTTACTGATAACAATTCCATAGCACACACATTCATCAATGTATACCTCAAGCAAACATCAAATTTTTAATTCATCTTAACATTTAATTAGTCACACATATGAATTAACATTTTATTTTATATAAATTTAGATTTTCAAAATTTCTTGCGATAACAACAATACTGAATACGCCGCAAGTTCTTATTGTTATTATTGAGCAGGTTTCAACTTTCAATGGTGATTCCTACCCAATATTAATTTTTCCCAATCATTTACAATTTTAAAACAACCAAGCATCCATCAACCAATTAATTTTATTATATCTTATTTTATTTATTAAGTATATGTTCCAATTTCCAATTAATTAGATACATATGATTTATCATTCTATATTTTATAACTATTAATTGCTTTGACATTTTAATTATTCTCCAGCAATTTTATTTTGTAGAAACTACTGGTTTTTATTAATAATTGGGTTTGTCTAGATTCAAATGGGATTATAAATCATGTGAGTGATAATGTCTTATTCAATTCCCCAATTTAAACTAAGTATAAACAAAACAAACATTGATGCAAATAATAAACATTTCAATCAAACGAACGTTTATATCAGAACAAATTAATAAATATGCTCAGTGAAAATAGTTCATCTATTTTCGCTGCGTAACTTTGATCATTAACAGATCAGGACATAATAGTTTAATTCTAAACCATCTAAGGTCTCCTTTATGCTATCTAATAAATTTCACTCTTTACAAAAGTGAGTTCCAAATTTAAAAATCATTTTCATAATAATAATTTGTTTAATTTAAAATTTTTCAAATACATCCTAACGATTATTCCGAATAATCATTTATATTCCTATTCCTAATAGTTAATTGAATTACTAACTACCATACCCAAGGGACGGGACTCTAAGTCATCTAGGTTTAGATCTCGAATCTTTGTCAACTATATTCTATAATGTTTTGAACTCAGCTCTAATACCAAGCTGTAACGACCCCACTGCTATGCCCAGTTTAGCAAAGAACATTACAAGTAATTTCGTCTGCTAATCTGGAGAATACGGCTGGTTAAGGGCGATCGATTGTGAATACATCTTTATACTAACACTAACGCATCTTATTTACCTTTTTGAAGATCTGAACTGAAATTTAAACGTGTACATTATTAATACAAAGTAATAAACACACCGATTAAAAATATTCAGAACAGTATATAATATAGATAAATCAGAGTCACAGATCACAGCGGAATAATATACATCATCATATACATAATAAAATGTGAGTCTACAAAATATGAGTATATACATCATATCAAAAATATTGTATCAGGTACAAAGTCACAACTATATAATATAGATGACATAAACTCCTAACTGTCAATATATACAAGTATGAAGTAAACTAAAATTATATAAAATAGTCGACTTCAATGCTAGCCCAAAATCCAAAGGTCAATGGGTCCCTGTACCTGTAAAGTACCAACCTGACCCAAGTATTAAAATAATAAATGGGTCAGACTATATCTAAATAATAGGTGAGATACTAATATCCTAACTTTATGACTTAAAATAATAAGCCATATAAAATATGCCGAACAAACAATTATAATAAGGCATATTAATTAAATTTATTGCTTTATAATCCATAAATGACTTAACTCTAAAATAAGTCATCTCAAAATAAGCCTAAAATCCAAAAATCCATAAAAGGCATATCAAACCAATAAATACAGATCTCACAATTTTGACTTAACAATAACCAAATAAGTCATAAATAGAATATGCCCAAAACAAATACTCAAATAAGGCATATCTAACAAATCACCATTTCTTAAATACATATCAAGTCTCAATAGACTAGCATCTCAAAATATGGTGATCACCAACTTAAAATTCCTCAGAGCCATAAAGGATACATAATATCCATACTAAAAATCTCTGAAGAAATAATCATCAATAATGAAATAATAATTGTAGTCATCTATCAGTTTAATACAGTGACACGAAATCTACCGAAAGAGACCCGCTACATAGAAAGGAAGCCTTCCGAAAGAGACTGTAGATTAGGGACACCGCTCAAAGAAAAGAGCAGCCGTGCACCTAATATGCCCTATGCAAATTTACCTTCCAAAAGAGGTAAACATAGTCTAACTGTATAAAACAAAATAAAATGATAGGTTGTAGTATATGTAGACTATGATGCATGTAAAAATCTGCCTTCCGAAAGAGACAGCCGTATTTACACCATAACGAATCTTCCGAAAGAGATCTGCCTACCCAAATCTAAAAATGTATCGATTCTCAGATCGACGAAAAATGAGTTATCTTTTCTCAGGAATCTATCGGTCTGAAATCCGAACACCCTAAGATAATACAACTCTAATGTTAATTACTGTCACTCCAGTAATCACAAGAATTTAACAAACTGTCCCATACCAGATAGTAAATTCAAGTATTTACTAAAAGCTAGTAGTTTCCACTTAAACTCTATTTAACAAATTAGAATAATAATCGAAAGAACTGTACAAAGTGTCCCATACCACCCGACAATTCAATCGTTTATTAAAATTCTTTGTTTCAGAGAAAATCACGAAATTCATTAGAAATCCAATTCAAACTTGCGTAAAATAGCCAAAAGCTAATTACAATAAAAGCCAACAATGGTTTATAGGTTGAAAGTAATTAATATAATTTTATCATATAGAAAATGATTTCTAAAATGTTTTATCTATAATTCACTTTAAAACTTCTCATCTTTGTTACTCCATAATAAATAAATTAAAAGAGTTTTAAATTAGTTTTTTATATATACCAAGATATAATTTTTCCAAAATCACTTTTAAAATCCAATAACTAATATATATATATATATAAAGAAAAGAATTACAAAATTTTAAGTCTTAAAATAAAATTCCTTTATTAGGTCTTTGAATCAAAACAATATTTAAATAATTGATAATTCACTTTATTTCAAATCTATATATATATAATATTACTTCATAAACACTTTAAACCATAATCTATTTGTAAACTTAAAAATCTTAGTTCAATTTATTTTAAAACAAAGCTTTACTTTTCATAATTAATAACTTACTTTTATTTTGAAATCTATTTAAATACATATACATACAAATAAAGATAAAATTTTCTTAAAGGCTTTCAAACTCTTTTTAAAATTATTTAAATAGCTTATATAACTAAAATTATTTGAAATTAAATTTTTATTACTTTCATAATCACTTTTATAAAATAATACTATATTTTATCTTTTGCTTCTAAGCATTTCCAAAATCATATACTTATAAATAATTTTTTTGAAATGCTTTGTAAATAAATATTACCTATCTTTGAATGTTTTAATTGGAAATTTTGTGATAAGCAATAAGTTAAGAAGATATTATAATTTAACTATATATTTCATAAACTAATTTCCAATAAGAATCAAAATGGATAAAACCTCATTTTTGAAATTCATTTAAAAACATTTAAATAATTTAAACTATATTCAACGAAAATTCAACATCTAGAGCCAACATCGCTCTATAAAATATAATTCCATAATACCGAATTGTTTATCAATCTGAGTTTCTTTCTGGCAAACTCCAATTTATACAACAATGCACAATCATCGTATAATTTAACTCCAAATCAAATGTAATTTGATGGTTTTCAATATACATGTCATTCCATAATCAACCATTAATCCAAACTTACAATGACACTATAAATCTTAACGTATAACCTTATTTTACCCATTTGATTCAATTTCAACTATCTATTCAAATTTCATATTTTTAACCGTATAATTCAATCAATTCAAACACCAATTTAATTAAAACTATGACATGTTATTTTATTTCAATACTATCAATCATTCGCAACAAAAAATTATCGAAATTTCTAAGTTAACAAGGCATGCAAGAGGGATATAATCATTCAAATATAGATATGTGAGTTATAAAATAACTCACCATAACCATTCGCTTGCACACTATCACACTTGACGTTGATGTCGCAGCAGCATACCTCTCCTGAAACTGCCCCAGCCAAGTTCTGACTACACCTCAAAACACCACACCCCATCGCGCCCTAGCCCAACCCTTGCATGCCTCCTCCGCGTCGCTGCCAGTCTCCGTCTTGACCATGTAGCCACCATGTGTTGCCTCTTCTCTCGATCGTTGTTGCTCCTCCATCGTCGGCGTTGCCAGCCTTACGCGCAAACGTGGACGTTTGCGTTTTTTTTTTTCTGAAAACGATTTCGGTTTTTGGGGATTTAGCAATAGTGAGGAGTAGATGGTATATGGGTTTTAGGAATAAGGGGATTTGGATTTGGTTTTGATATTGATAAATGGGCTGGGTTTTATGTTAATGCAAATTTTGATTTTTAATAGAATTTACTTCCCATTTAATTAATAATTTTCTTTTCAATCTTTGTCGAAATTTTAGAAATATATTTCGATCTAGTTTAAATTGGTCTACATTTCATTCGACAAAAATATATTTCTGAATTGTAAAATTTTCTTCTATTCGATACTTGCCCATCTTTGTTTAATTATCTATAATATCAATATGAAATAAATAAATTTCCAATTATTTCAATCATAAAAATATTATTTATACTTAAATATTGTATACTTATTAAAACATTTTATTTGATCTTTAGTATATTATCTAAAAAGGAATTTATTACCTATTTAAATTTTATTATAACAAAACCTTATATTAAAATAACTTTAATTGTATTTTAATTTGATTTTAAAATAATAATTATCCAAATCAAATTCAAATACTATTATTATAATTAAATTTGTTGAATATTACGGCTTCGAAGACATGCTTGTTACACCAAGTCTGGATCCTTGTTAATCTTTGGAAGAACTATAAGGAATGCACAATCAACTAGAAGACTTGTAGCAATTGAGGGAAATTCCGAGCTTGGTGAAAGAAAATTACCTCCGTGGTCCATAGACGGGTGAATCCCTCTGGACATTTAGCAAAGAAGAACCGATTCTTGAATAAAGGAACCTTGCTGAGAAGATCAAGTATGAGTTTCCGGCTGTGTTGCGCCTCAATATTAATGAGTAACGGTTAGCCTCTCTCTTTTTGAATAAAAAGAAATACTGCAACTCAGCAAAGCTCGGGGCACGATTAAACTCCCGCATAAACAGAACATATAAGCGTGTCAGCATGGCATACCCATTTGGAAGAATTTGGAACGGGGCCAACCTTATTTTCTGAAGCATTGTCATTTAGAGATGATTGAACGGGGGTTACTGCACCGTACATACACATGTAGCGGTGACAAGCCACATATCCCAAAGGTGGCCTATGAGCGAATTCCCCTCTCGATGGCAGAAGCACGTCATCCTCTGGGATACCATGCTGCAATGTAAGGATAGAAGGAGGTTTCTCCGGCAGATCGAGCAAGACTCTAAAGTTAGGAGGAGTGTGATTGATGACAAGACTAACTGGAATCAGACGACCATATTGACCTGAAGTTATGGGAGCAGTAGACCTCGTTGGGATCGACAAAGACTCCGCCTCAGAAATAGATGAGCTTCCCTCAACTGACTTGCACCGAGAAGATTTGCACATCATTCGATATAACAAAGCTTGTGTTCAAAATAGTCAGGTGCGCCAAATCCCTAAACTATAAACCCTAGAATAGTTGATACTTGAAATTCAGAAGATAATGGACGTGTACCAACCACCGATCGGATTCCAAGTATCAACTATGGGTATGTGTGATTTGTAATCTAAGTGAGAAGGGGTCCAGCGTCCTGAGCGCTGTGAACAAACCATTCCGTGTAGATGGCCCACTCACACCAGAAAGAGCGATCTGTATCACATGTTAATTTTTTTCTTCTACCCTTACCCATTATCGATCAATGATCGATAACATATTCGTTATCCGAAGCGACATGGAAAGCTATTCCTATTCCAGGTACACCGACTGTGCAACGACAGGACCAGTCCAAAGCAAGCAACTGTAGATCGATGGGTCCGAATGGGGAAGAAGATTCTCAGCATAAGTCGATTTTAGTTCTCTGGAAAGTGATAACAGCCTGAGCTGCATACAAGACGCTACCTTAAGCAATTATCACCTCTTTGAAAAACCAAAAGTAATCTATAGGGCGTCGTGCTAGGATCGACTATGAAACTCGGTACAAGTTAATTCTGACTCTGTGGATGAATATAGCAAAACATGTCGAGCACCGGGGCAAAACCCTAGCTTCATTCCGGGAGGAACTTAAGGCTCGATTTACTATCTTTTTCCACAAAGTCACAATTAGCTCAAATCTTCCACTGTATCCGTTGCCAACACAAATTCATCACCAATAGTCAATGTAGTAACACATTAAAATCCACATTACCAACCTTCAAAATGGAGAAAAGTGATTTGATCTCTGGTTAAAGATAACCAAAACTAGGATATTGGATGGATCTGATTGGCAACGCCTCAAAACGGAGGATATCACGATAGAGGGACCTGCTTAAAACGGTGGCGGTAGCTCTAGGAAGTGGCGACTGATGGCATTGGTGGGGGAGATCGATGGCGGCAATTCTTAAATGGACGAAGAGCTCGGATCAGCAGGCTAGGGCTTAAAGAAGATCGGATCGGTTGGAAGACAAAAGCTTGGATCGAATGAAAGTGAAGTGAAGTAGGGGGCGGTTCATATAAAAAGAAAGAGAATGGTGAAAAAATTATCAAGTACTTGGATCGTACCGATCTATCCAATTGGATCGGTACCGATCCAAATTTTCTCCTCCGAATGGTCTCGAATTTTCCCAATTTGACATACTCGATGTTCGTATTCATTATGGAAATGATCAAATCAAGGTCACTCCGCAATTACAAATAATGGAGATTCCTACTAAGGACTTAACAGTTAGCCGGTACATCATAGGCAATTCTTCAAGGTGACCCGTTGCGAGGAGTGGAACTCCTTAAAGCAGAGACTCGAAGTCAGTTACTTCCAGAGCTTACCTTGTTTTCAACGAAGGCATATTCTAAGGGGCAAATGTAAACCGGGTTTTTAACCTAGCAAAATTCAAAAGGAGTTAGAACATTTAGATTAAGCCAGAACGACTCGAGACATGACCGGAAGGCCTAAAAGCATGAGACAAAGGAATCATAAAAAGTTTGACCCAAAAATATGCCAACACTTTGGATTGGTATCAATCGATCGAATTGGATTGGTACTGGTCCAAATGTTTTTCTTAAGGTTCCTCCAAACCACTTGCGTTATGTTTCTACCTCTATATTAATTCTATCTACCAAGTTTGGTAACAATCCAAGCGTCCAAGTTCAAGAAGTAAATACTTAAAGAATTCAAACTAAAGTTCAGTCAAACTCATGATTGAATCATCATCAAAACAAGTCAACGAGCTATGAAATTATATGGAGAGCCTCATAAGCAAGCAGCAAAGCCAAACAGAAAGAAGTTTTGCAAAATTGCACAACTCTTTGGATCAATACCGATCCGATCCAAAAAGTTAGCTTGGAATCACTCCAAGTTTTCGGTGCTTCTCCCTATGGACAACTGCAGGCTTCTAGTGCAATGGTTCTGATCCAAGTGCTCTCTTGTAGCGACCTTAATTTTGGTAACATTATTTAGGACAGTTAATTAGTTAAATTAAATGAAATAATGAAATGGTTAAGGGATTGAGATTTGTGTTAATAGAGGTAGCTGTGCCAATTTAAAACAATGAACTAAGGGAAACTAAAATGAAATTGGTAAGGCAAATAGATAAGGGGCAAAGTAGGAATAAGACATGTTATAATACCCTAAACCCTTCATGCCCATTCATTTTACACGCTCAAAACAAAAACAAAATATAAGTGAGGCCAGCTACCATTAAGGGAAAACAAGAAGAAGATAAGAGGAAGAAGCTTAAGCAACTTAATCCAAGAGCAAATCTCAACTCCTTAATCACAAGCTAAAGGTGAATAATAAGTTACATCTCATATTTTTGATGCTTTTGGTTTCTAGATCAGATCCAAATATTTTTGCAAAGTATATTGCCATGTTTTTATTATTAAAATGGATATATAGGCTTGTTGATGATTTATGCTATTTCATATGGATTTTATGATAAGTTTTAATGTGAAAACCCTATTAAATGACATCCAAATGCCTTGTGATTTTTATATAAGGTCAAAAACAATATTTTGGAGATGGGTTTCAAATTTCATAATTTTCTGAATTAATGTGAATTTATTATTAATTTTCTAGTGAGGAAAATGGTTAATTGGGTTTAAAATTAATTACGGATATTTAATGTATGTTTTGGGTTAGAAATTTAAATATGTTAGAAAACATATTAAAAACGATTTATGGAAATTTTTGTAGGATTTTCCTAAGTGTTTTAAGAAGTATACAAAATTATTTAAGGTATGAGACTTAAATGTTTTATATATTTATAAAAGGAGAAGGGCATTTTGTAAACATTTCAAATTACTTACTTCTGAAATTTCGGCAGAACTTTTAGAAAAGAATTTGGAAAAAAAATTAGCAACCAATCATACGTTGACAAACAAAGCAGGTTAGTTGAAAAGAATTACTTTTTAAAGTTAGAATTCAGTTTTACCATACTATTGCTGTTTCACCACTTTCGGCACCAACCTTACGACTAGCCAAGGTTTTAAATCTCGGATTTCGGTCGCGTTTCGTCTCGGAAATTTTACACACAGTATCTCGTATCGGACGAGATCTCGGGTGAGATGAGTGTATCTCGGGTGTACATCTCGGATTGACATCTCGGAATTTAAAGTCCATCTCGGGACTATCTCGGAGTAACTTAAGTCTAAATTTGATATTTTTAAGATTATTTTAATACCTGTTATCTATATATATAAAAGTTTTTAACATACATAATTTATATAAAATGATAATATTAGTTTTACATTTTAGATCAGAGTGATAACACGATTGATTTGGTATTAACTAAATAATTCCTTAATCATCTAAATATTAAAAGTTAAAAAATAAATAATAAGTTTTTTTTGCTCATTCATTAAACGGTAAAAGAAGAATTAGGGTGTAAGTAAAAAGTCATTAGAGTGCAATTTATTGTGCTCACACATAAGAAGTAAAAAAATGTAAATGAAAAACATACTTTCTATGAGAGCTTCTATTGAGATCTCACCTCAAATTTCACTATCTTGGATGAGATGAGCGTCAAATAATATATTTAAAAAAATTAATGTCTCGTTTCGCTAAATCTCGTCTCGCTCAAGTTCGAAAATGAGATCTCGAGCGAGATCTCGGACGAGATGAACGAGATCTGAAACAGTGCGACTAGCTACTTCCGCCTCCGTTGCCATCGAAACTAATGCACATGGTATCAAAGACTTGGTACGTAGTGAATTGGACATAGGTGAAAGGTATATAGTCGAAACAAGGGGTTCCGAAGTGGTCGAAACCTTGCTTTGCTTTTAAAAGGAAATGCGCCTGCTTTGCTTTCGAAAAGAATGCTTTGAACTTAGATAGCTTTCGACTTGGTTAAATGGTTTTAACGAATGGTTTCGAATGAGGTTGCGCCTTTGTTTTATAAAGAAGCTTTCGAAGGGGCCGAAACCCCATGCCGCCGCATCCTACCTTTCGAAGCAGCGCCTTCGAAAGGGTTTCTTTGTTTTAAAACCTAAGCCGCTTATCCAATGCTTTCGAAGGGATTGGTTTTGACATCATTCACTTCTTTTACTTAGGAAATTTCTTTCGAAATAGTGCTTTCGACTTAGTTGTTTTAAGACCCTTTATTCTATTGAAAGTTAAATCCAAAGGTTTCAAAAAGAATGGTTTTAAATAGTTTCGAAAGTTGTTCCACATGTTCTACTTGAACCCAAATGCTTTCGAAAGGTTTAAGATAAAGGTTTCGAAGGGGTGGTTCCCCAATGTTTTTGATAAGTTTTAAATGGAAGATTTCCAATGTTTTGAAAAACATGTTTAAAGTGTTTTGAAAAGAGGATGTCTAAGGTTTTATAAAGCTTTCGAAAGAGACGATTTCAATGATTTCGAAAGGTTTAATGTAAATGGTTTCGAAAGGTATGTTTTGGCCTTCGGCCTAGGTTATAAAGTAAAGTAGATTACTTGTATCGAAAAGGGTACTTTCAATGGTTTTGAAAGGGGTTGTTTATAGCTTTTAAACAAGGGTTTCGAATGTTTTCATCAACAATGTTTTGTTTAAAGTATATATAACATGGCAAAGTGATTTGAGTAAAGCATAGAGTGTATTTTCCTTGTTTAAGTATGGTTTGAAGGGTTAAATCAATTTGA
Organism: Allium fistulosum; assembly: GCA_030737815.1. Lineage (NCBI taxonomy): Eukaryota > Viridiplantae > Streptophyta > Magnoliopsida > Asparagales > Amaryllidaceae > Allium > Allium fistulosum. The sequence goes on along the minus strand of CM060903.1, from coordinate 511,812,385 downwards.
AAGAAATGTTTTCAAGGAAAATTTTAAGGGTAGATGACCCTAATAACTCAGATATTAGAATACCAAATGGGACTGGTATAGGGTCGCGTCCTATACTTTAGCTAGTAGCCCCTAGCTAATATAAGTCCAAAATTCCAGTTTGTAGGACTTTCTCACATGTAAGACTAAAATGATGTTACACACAGAAAGGAATATACCGAGTAGAGATAGGTTATTGGTGAGCCCGCAAAACCATTAGGATCAGTTGACCTTAGGAGAAGTAAGTTAGGGACAGACCGGCCAGAAGAGTATCTAACAGAAGTTAGATTATTTATTTATTTTTTCTCGTAGGCCCTAGTCAGCCAAAGGTTAGTAGTTAGCCAAACAAAACTATAGTGTTCGGATAGATAATCCATTGATTACCTGATTTGTATGCTTACATGATATTGATATTATTGTTTTAACCAGTTTGGTTGCAAGATTTTTGTTTGCGAAAGATATGTTTAAAAAGGGATATTAGTGAGGGGAAATCCGTTCCGCTAAGCGGCGTGGTCTCACTTAATATCAGATAACCGAAATGTATAGTATTATTCACACCAGACTTATGTCTGACTCGAAGTTTACGTTTTTCCCCTTAAACTCTCAGGTGCTCAAAATTGATTTGAGTAGGTTGAGAGTTGAGATTTGACAGGTTTTATTAGGTGGACGAATAAAGCTTCTGGAGACGAGCAGGAGGCTGATGTTAGCTATTTAGGAGTTTTTATGTTTTTATTTCTTCTGTAATATATTAAGACGGTTTTTGTCTATTTAGTACTCCGATCATCCAAAGGGGCACCTTCATATGTCATTCTTGGCGTATTTTTGTAGTAATTATATTTGATCAATGCTTGGGAAACGATTGAGATTATGTAATTGGATATGAAACATGTTTTGTGAAATGTAACAAGAAAAGTTATTTTTGAATCTGTGATTTTATTTCATATTCATGTGCTTCTGATATTACGGATACCATTAACATTACCGTATTTTGTAACCGGAAGTTAATACTATAGATGACTGCAGCATCTGTAGCGCTTGGCTTTGGGCCTCAAGATAGGGGATGTTACAACTTGGTATCAGAGCATAGGTTTATGAAAAACTTTAAACTAAAATGATTTTTGAAAACATAATCCTAAGGAATTAGAGAAAAGATCGGGGCATAGGATAATGCTCTTGTAACGTACTTGTATTTGCTATATATAAGTATACGATCTAGCTCTTTTCTCCTATCTTTATTAGGCTATTCTTCCATATCTTACGAAGGCTCGAATGCTGGTATGGATGCTAGAAGTGGTAGATTTAACCTTGGTGGGGGAAGCACCACAACTAGTGGAAATGCCAGACCTAATATTCGGAGAAATCAAGGTCCGGCACAAGCGGCAATGTGGGTGCTGGAGTCCCGCAAGTAGACATAGGAGCAATGTATCAGTTCTTTGTAAACATGATGCAAGCGGGAGTTGCTGCTAAAGTAGTTGGAGGAGAAATCAAGAAGCTCCAGTGGTGAATAACTATGATGTTTTGAGTAGAGATTTACTCGGTTGGGAGGAAAGTTGTTTATTGGTACTGAAGATGCAATTGAAGTGGAGAATTGGTTACTTCATTGTGAGAGGATTTTCGCTGATCTGAGGCTCAATGATTAGCAGAAGAGAAGGCTTACTTCCAGACAGCTATATGGAGCTGCACTGTACTGGTGGAACAGTGTTACTGCTAGAGTTAATGAGGAGACAATGACTTGGGCTGAGTTCAAAAGGAGGTTTGAAGAGAGGTTTATGTTAGAGATCGCAAAGTCCACTCTGCTCAGGAAGTTTGCTGAGTTGGAGTAGGGAGATAGGACTGTGCTGGAGTATGCAACGATCTTTGAGAAGCTAACGAGATATGGTTATGCTACGGTGGATACTGTGATTAAGAGAAATGAGAAGTTCATTAAGGGGTTGAAGCCTGAGCTTGCTAAGGCCACATTACCGCATATCAGGAATCCATGTGATGTTGTAGTGGAAATGTCTTTGAGGAATGAAGAGATGCTTGCTTTTCTTGAAATAAATTAGGTAAAGGAAGTTCAAGGAGTGTAGAGCCAGAAGAGAAAGTTTTTCCACAAGAAAGGAGCTCAGTAGGGTGGAGCTGCTAAGAAGGGAAAGGCAGAGGTTGTCTGCTACAAGTGTGACAAGAAAGGGAATTTTGCAGATGAACGTTGCTCAGGAGATGGAAAGAAAGTGATCGGGAAGAAGAATATTGGATGCTTCAACTGCAATCAAATTGGACATTATAAGAACCAGTGCAAGGAGCCATCCAAGAATGGAAAGGGCAAAGTGTTTGCATTGGAGCCAGCTACCTCGAGGCCAACAATAGAGGAAAAGGGAAAGGCTGTATTGGGAGGTACGCTTATGATTCAGGGTATGTCAGTTAGCGTTCTATTTAACACCGGTGCATCACATTCTTTTATATCTCATTGTTTAGTAGATAAGCTTAACCTAGAACCTTCATACCTAGTTACTTCCTTAAGGGTTTCAAATCCGATAGGAAGATATGCAACTCTTGGGATGAGATGTGACCACTTAGAGTTTGAATTATTAGGTCATATCTTTGTTTGCAGTTTGCATGTGTTTGATTTTGTAGGGTTTAGAATTATTTTGGGTATGGATTGGTTAAGTAAATACGATGCTAGGATATTTTGCCACGATAGGAAATGTTTGCGCCAAAATTGGTCTTAAACACCCAATTGTCGATGAAAGCACCCGTTTACAATCATAGATCATGGATAGCGAGTATGTAGAGAATATAAATGTTAAGAACACTCAAAATTTAAAAGAAAAGCAATAGAAACACACAAATTTATAGTGGTTCGGCGTTTTAGCCTACGTCCACTTTGAAGAATTTGACTTTATTGATTTTTGCTTGCTGATTACAACGTGTTACAACAGTAGAATTCAAGTACAATGGTGATTTTGACAGAGTCTAGACGTAGAAGAGCCAAAAGTCCTCTTTTCCGAAGGTCCTGAGCCGCTATTTATAGGTGTAAGCTGCAAATATCCCGCCCAGATCTCGGAAGACTCCTTCTCTCACGTGGGTGGGCCCACGTGATCGATCCCAAGTGATTTCGACTCGATCCATGATCGATACGAACGAGATTCGTATCGATCAAAATCTTGCCCAATCGAGTCGATATCGATCATGAATATTCCTGTGGTTGTGCGTAAGCTCCTGTGAAAATTTGGTAGCATTTGGAGTTGTAGATTTTGAGTTATGATCGATGCAAGTTTCGATTTATGGAATGCTGCTGAGTTCGCATCAATCCATCTTCGCATCGCTCTGTTCGTATCGCTCCGAGCACGTGCCTGCTAATTAACGTGGCGCTAAATTTCCGGATTGATCCACTTTTCAGGCCGAGTTGATTGCTTCCTCCTTCGTATCCATTGAGTGCTATGTTCTTCATATCGATGCCGACGTGTGTCCTTCGTATCGATGCATGGCTATCGGCTTCGTATCGATCATGTGTTATTGCTATCGTATCGATCGAATGTAAAATTATTCGTATCCATGTGTGGTATGCTATTTTGTATCGGTCTAGGACGATGCATTCTGCAGCGTTGGTGGCACATTTCGTATCGATCGTTTAAACGATCGATACGAATGTGCGGACGACGACCGATATGAATTGGGCAAAGCGATACGATATGTTCTTAGGTGATGGATACGAAATGGGGTAGACGAGATGGTTTCCCCATGGACACGAATCAGTGTTCACTTGACCGATACGAAGTGGTGCTCAGCCGATGGATACGAAGTAAGAAGTATTCGATGGATACGAACGAGACTTCCTTTCATGGATTCGATCCGCCACTTACCTGATGGATACGAACTAAAGCGATGTGAATGCGTTGATTTCCTTGGTTTGCATCGATCATATCTTGAGCATATGAACTCCGATTGACTTAAAATTTGAAACGTAGCCTTTTCTAGATTTGTTCATCATTCCCAATCGATCCTGTCTTGATTGGAGCTCAGTCAAGTTCTGACGGTATCGATCGTAGCCTTGTTTTCAATCAATCTCTAACACTGATCTCCATCCTCTTTAGCCTATTTGTTGATATCCAAGTCTTGACCAAAAGGCGGGATAACATTTGCCCCCCAAAACATGTCTTGTGGTAAGAAGGCGTGTTTTGAATAGCTCTGAATCCAACATCCAAGGTACATATTCCATTTATTGCCATACCATCTGATCCATAATCCAATCTATTACCAAGCCATCATATCCAGGTGCCATAGCCATATCCAAGTCTGCGACTGCTCCGGGTCGATGTCCGATTCAAAGTCCAATAACCGAATCCTTAGCCAATTCCATAGCTATCTGAACTCATCAACCGAGTCGTAATCCGTCGGTATCCAATGACCAATAACCAAATCGATAATCTTTCTGGGTTGATATTCAAATCCGGGACCGCACCGGGCTCTTTGCCAAATCCAGGACCACTACAGGTCCATTTATCCCAAGCCAAGATCTGAATCCATGACCTTTCCTGGTTGCGATATCCTGTTTTGACCCCGACTCTCCGGCCAAGGGCTTTCATGTTCTCCGGCCTTGACTCTCTGGTCGAGGACTTTTATATTCTCCGGCCTCGGCTCTCCGGCCGAGGACTTTAATATTCTCCGACCTCGGCTCTCCGGCCGAGGACTTTTATATTCTTCGGTCGGGACCGTAATAGCATGACCTGTATTATCTATTACATTAATTCGAATCCAATCATCAAAATAAAAGTTTTACATCCCAAGAAAATAAAATAAATGCATGTACATTCAAGGGAGAAACCAAAGTTTTCAGGAAAACGAAAAGAAAAATAGGATTTCATAGACTCGAGCAACACGGTTTTTCATCATCTCAGAGCATGCCTAGGGACCGTCCTCGATCCCTTACATGTGTAAGTGACTTATCCGTATTACTTCGAGCTCTATTACTTATTCAAAGCCATAAATCTACTTAGTTGATAACAAGCTGATGACATTGCTTAGACCAGTGCCATCTTCGCTTGAGATGGGTGGTGGCCGCTCCTGCTCCGTTGCCACAGCTTGATTCCTTAGATATTGTTGTAGATGACCATTCCTTACATGCTCCTCAATGATATCCTTCACATGCCTGCAGTCGTTCGTGTTGTGCCCATCCAGCTCATGGCATAGACAATGCTTTCCCGATGCCCGCTCGTATTCAGAAGGTTCCCTTCTTGCCGGCCTTCAATATTGGAGGCGCCCTCGAGTATCCAAGTAAATCCTCTCCAGAGTCTCAGTCAAATCCGTGTAAGAAGTACTTTGAATTCCTCCGTGGCCTTTTTGAGGCGTTACCGTTGTCATGCATTTTCCTTTTCCCTTTATCATCTTTATTTGGATCCTCCATGGGTGGACCTCCACCGCTTAATGCATAAGCTTCAGCCTCTCTCCCTTCTCTCTCAACCTGCGCATCTTCCTGCCTTAGGAACCTTTCCGCCTCATGGTAGAACTCCCCGAGATCCCTCGATGGGTCCCGTTCCAACGATATCTTGAAATCCAAATTATCTGCAATTCCTGAAACTGCCGCCACCAAAACCATTGATGGATCGGGTCGATCCACCGAAGCCACCGCCACATTGAATCTGGTTAAGAAATCCCTGAGCGACTCTCCTTTCCATTGTTTCATCGATGTCAAAGTCATCACATTTTTGGGTTGGACTATGTGGACCCGAAACTGCCTTATAAACCTTTCAATCATCTCCGTTCATGCGCCAATAGAGCCACTGTCAAGTTGTTTGAACCATAATGTCGCTATATCCGTCAAATACAAAGGGAAGCACCATTCCATGACCTCCTCCGATGCCCCCAGCACTTCCATATGCCTCATGTACCTCGTCAAGTGAACAGTGGGATCCGTTCTCCCGTCATACATCTCCAGTGTTGGTAGTTTGAAATCTGGCGGGTTTCTAGCTTGCCTGATCACAGGGGCAAAGGGACTCCTACTCACATCCTCCAAGTCTCTATTCACCAATCCGCCTCTCATGGCTCGCCTAACCATCTCTGCCAATCTATCGTTGTCGCCAAGCTGCAGTCCTTGTCCGTTGCTTCCACTCTGCCCCCCAATTTCACGAGGGAATCCTGGGACCTGTTCTCCTAGATGAGCATCCATTCCTCTATCGACACCATGTTGTACAGCTCCACCTTGTACTCCGCCCGGGATTGGATCAACATGCTCCGGGGGAGTGCCCCCTAGTCCTGGTTCTGCTCCTGATGGCCCTGCTCTATTCTGAATTCTGGTTTCTCCGTGCTCCCGATCCCTATCCCCAGCATCTCTTGCAGTTGCGTTCCCTTGACTTTGGGCTCCAAATTGCCCAACTTGTCGGAACAAATTCTGGATCATCTCCTCTTATCTTTTCAACATCGTCTCTATCTCATCCCTGGTGATGAAGATCGAGGCCTGGTTAGCTCCCGAGGAAGCCTCCTGACTTCCTTCATGCTGACTCATTTTCGTTCTTTGTCTTCTTGTTGATTGCCTTGTCATGGCTTTCCAGGTCCAAATCCTTAAGCTTTCAAATCCGAAATCCAAGCCTTGGAATCCCTGAGTGCTATCGTTTCTCAGTGAAAGCACCAAAGTGTTTGCACCAAAATTGGTCACAAACAACCAATTGTCGATGAAAGCACCCGTTTACAATCACAGATCACAGATAGCGAGTATGTAGAGAATATAAATGTGAAGAACACTCAAAATTTAAAAGAAAAGCAGTAGAAACACACAAATTTATAGTGGTTCGGCGTTCTAGCCTACGTCCACTTTGAAGAATTTGACTTTATTGATTTTTGCTTACTGATTACAACGTGTTACAATAGTAGAATTCAAGTACAATGGTGATTTTGACAGAGTCTGGACATAGAAGAGCCAAAAGTCCTCTTTTCCGAAGGTCCTGGACCGCTATTTATAGGTGTAAGCTGCAAATATCCCTCCCAGATCTCGGAAGACTACTTCTCTCACGTGGGTGGGCCCACGTGATCGATCCCAAGTGATTTCGACTCGATCCATGATCGATACGAATGAGATTCGTATCGATCAAAATCTTGCCCAATCGAGTCGATATCGATCATGAATATTCCTATGGTTGTGCGTAAGCTCCTATGAAAATTTGGTAGCATTTGGAGTTGTAGATTTTGAGTTATGATCGATGCAAGTTTCAATTTATGGAATGCTGCTGAGTTCGCATCGATCCATCTTCGCATCGCTCTGTTCGTATCGCTCCGAGCACGTGCCTACTAATTAACATGGCGCTAAATTTCCGGATCGATCCACTTTTCGGGCCGAGTTGATTGTTTCCTCCTTCGTATCCATTGAGTGCTATGTTCTTCATATCGATGCCGACGTGTGTCCTTCGTATCGATGCATGGCTATCGGCTTCGTATCGATCATGTGTTATTGCTATCGTATCGATCGAATGTAAAATTATTCGTATCCATGTGTAGTATGCTATTTCGTATCGATTTGGGACGATGCGTTCTGCAGCGTTGGTGGCACATTTCGTATCGATCGTTTAAACGGTCGATATGAATTGTGCGAACGAAGACTGATATGAATTGGGCAAAGCGATATGATATGTTCTTAGGTGATGGATACGAAATGGGGTAGACGAGATGGTTTCCCCATGGACACGAACCAGTGTTCACTTGACAGATACGAAGTGGTGCTCAGCCGATGGATACGAAGTAAGAAGTATTCGATGGATACGAACGAGACTTCCTTTCATGGATTCGATCTGCCACTTACCTGATGGATACGAACTAAAGCGATGTGAATGCGTTGATTTCCTTGGTTTGCATCGATCATATCTTGAGCATATGAACTCCGATTGACTTAAAATTTGAAACATAGCCTTTCCTAGCTTTGTTCATCATTCCCAATCGATCCTGTCTTGATTGGAGCTCAGTCAAGTTCTGACGGTATCGATCGTAGCCTTGTTTTCAATCAATCTCTAACACTGATCTCCATCCTCTTTAGCCTATTTGTTGATATCCAAGTCTTGACCAAAAGGCGGGATAACATTTGCCCCCCAAAACATGTCTTGTGGTAAGAAGGCGTGTTTTGAATAGCTCCGAATCCAACATCCAAGGTACATATTCCATTCATTGCCATACCATCTGATCCATAATCCAATCTATTACCAAGTCATCCTATCCAGGTGCCATAGCCATATCCAAGTCTGCGACTTCTCCGAGTGGATGTCCGATTCAAAGTCCAATAACCAAATCCTTAGCCAATTCCATAGCTATATAAACTCATCAACCGAGTCGTTATCCGTCAGTATCCAATGACCAATAACCAAATCGATAACCTTTCTGGGTTGATATTCAAATCCGGGACCGCACCGGGCCCTTTGCCAAATCCAGGACCACTACGGGTCCATTTATCCCAAGCCAAGATCTGAATCCATGACCTTTCCTGGTTGCGATATCCTGTTTCGACCTCGACTCTCAGGCCAAGGGCTTTCATGTTCTCCGGCCTTGACTCTCTGGTCGAGGACTTTTATATTCTCCGGCCTCGGCTCTCAGGCCGAGGACTTTTATATTCTCCGGCCTCGGCTCTCCGGCCGAGAACTTTTATATTCTCCGGTCGGGACTGTAATAGCGTGACCTGTGTTATCTATTACATTAATTTGAATCCAATCATCAAAATAAAAGTTTTTACATCCTAGGAAAATAAAATAAATGCATGTACATCCAAGGGAGAAACCAAAGTTTTCAGGAAAACGAAAAGAAAAATAGGATTTCATAGACTCGAACAACACGGTTTTTCATCATCTCAGAGCATGCCTAGGGACCGTCCTCGATCCCGTACATGTGTAAGTGACTTAGCCGTATTACTTCGAGCTCTATTACTTATTCAAAGCCATAAATCTATTTAGTTGATAACAAGCTGATGACATTGCCTAGACCCAGTGCCATCTTCGCTTGAGATGGGCGGTGGCCGCTCCTGCTCCATTGCCACAGCTTGATTCCTTACATATTGTTGTGGATGACCATTCCTTACATGCTCCTCAATGATATCCTTCAAATGCCCGCAGTCGTTTGTGTTGTGCCCATCCAGCTTATGGCATTGACAATGCTTTCCCGATGTCCGCTCGTATTCAGAAGGTTCCCTTCTTGCCGACCTTCAGTACTGGAGGCGCCCTCGAGTATCAAAGTAAATCCTCTCTAGAGTCTCAGTCAAATCCGTGTAAGAAGTAAACTTTGAATTCCTCCATGGCCTTTTTGAAGCGTTACCGTTGTCATCCATTTTCCTTTTCCCTTTATCATCTTTATTTGGATCCTCCCTAGGTGGACCTCCACCCCTTACTGCATAAGCTTCAGCCTCTCTCCCTTCTCTCTCAACCTGCGCATCTTCCTGCCTCAGGAACCTTTCCGCCTCATGGTAGAACTCCCCAAGATCCCTCGGTGGGTCCCGTTCCAACGATATCTTGAAATCCAAATTATCTGCAATCCCTCGGTAGGACGATGCGTTCTGCAGCGTTGGTGGCACATTTCGTATCGATCATTTAAACAATTGATACGAATTGTGCGGACGACGACCGATATGAATTGGGCAAAGCGATACGATATGTTCTTAGGTGATGGATACGAATGGGGTAGACGAGATGGTTTCCCCATGGACACGAACCAGTGTTCACTTGACCGATATGAAGTGGTGCTCAGCCAATGGATACGAAGTAAGAAGTATTCGATAGATACGAACGAGACTTCCTTTCATGGATTCGATCCACCACTTACCTGATGGATACGAACTAAAGCGATGCGAATGCGTTGATTTCCTTGGTTTGCATCGATCATATCTTGAGCATATAAACTCTGATTGACTTAAAATTTGAAACGTAGCCTTTCCTAACTTTGTTCATCATTCCCAATCGATCCCGTCTTGATTGGAGCTCGGTCAAGTCCAACGGTATCGATCGTAGCCTTGTTTCCAATCAATCTCTAACACTGATCTCCATCCTCTTTAGCCTGTTTGTTGATATCCCAGCCTTGACTAAAAGGCGGGATAGCAGGAAAATATCACTTAGACACTCTGATTGTAGTGATCGGATAGTATACTCCGTAGAAAACCCTAGTTTTGAGGTTAACGCTTTATTGGGTGTTGTAGAGGAAGAAGACAAGTTGAATCGAGTTTTCGTGGTTAAGGAATTCGCAGATGTCATTGAACCTATAGTGGGGTTGCCGTCGAGACGAGCCATTGAGTTTCAAATAGATTCGGTACCAAGAGTAGAACCGGTGAGTAGACCTCCAAGCAGGATGACACCTACCGAGATGAGGGAGTTAAAGGTGCAGTTGATAGATTTGGAAGGCAAGAATTTTATCAGACCAAGTAGTTTACCTTGGGAGCAGCCGTAGTATTTTCCAAGAAGCTGGACAGATCGTTAAGGTTACTCGATTATTGTTAGTTGAATGAGAAGACGATAAAGAATCGATATCTGTTGCCCAAAATTGACGATTTGTTCGACCAGTTGAGCGGAGCCATCGTATTTTCCTAGTTGGATTTATCGACAGGGTTCCATCAGCTTAGAGTGGCATATGATAGTATTCCTTTGACGGCGTTTAGAACCAGATATGGATCGCACGAATGGTTAGTAATGCCGTTCAGACTAACTAATGCGCCAGCATTCTTTGTAGATTTGATGAACCGAGTTTTCCGAGAGCATTTAGATAGTTCGTGTTGGTTTTCATAGATGATATCTTGATATACTCTAGAGATGAAAGAGATTATGAAGATCATCTTTGAGTAGTGCTTGAGAAGCTGAGGCAGCATCAACTAAAGGGGAAGTTTTCGAAGTGTCATTTCTGGAAGAAGGAAGTGAAGTTTCTTAGTCATGTAGTCTTAGATAAATGGTTGTCTGTAGATCCGACTAAGATTGAAGTAGTAAATAATTGGAAGAGACCCGAGACAGTGACTGAGATAAACAGTTTTCTTGGATTAGCTGGGAATTATCGAAGATTTATAAAGGATTTTTCGCGGATAGCGGCACCGATGACCAAGCTAACGTGAAAGGATATGAAGTTAGTTTGGACAAATAAGTGTGAGGAGGCATTCCAGAAGCTAAAACACTTATTGAATAATGCACTTGTGTTAGTTGTTTTAGAAGGGAATCAGGATTTAGTGGTATATACAGATGCATGTGGAATAGGATTTGGAGCTATGTTAATGCAAAGAGGTAAAGTGATTGCTTATGCTTCTCGACAGCTTAGACTGAATGAGGTTAGATATCCAACACACGATTTAGAGGTAGATGTGGTAATTTTTGCATTGAAGGTTTGGAGACATTACCTTTTGGGAGAAAAGTTTGAATTGTATACGGATCATAAGTCGCTGAAGTATTTGTTCTTTCAAAAGGAGTTGAATATGAGACAGCAGAGGTGGTTAGAGTTTTTAGCCGCTTATGATTTTGGAATTGAGTACATACCAAAAAAAGGCAACAAGGTTGCGGATGCACTGAGCAGAAAACATCAAAATGCAGAGTTGGCAATGGTAGCTGAGTGGAAAGATTTAGAAGCTTTGACGACATGTAGAGTACAATGGAGATCTGAAGCTAGGTCTAGTAAGGAAATTGTTGTGTTGTCGTGTTTAAAAGTTTGACCGATGATGATCGAAAGGATTGCTTCTAAACAGATGGAGAATCCGGTATTACTTGAACGGATCAGGAAGTATGGGATGGAACAAAAAGCGATGACTTGAAAGATTTTAGTCTTGACCAGAATGGGTGGTTGAGGAAGAAAGGAAAGTTATGTGTTCCGAATGTAGGAAGCATTAGGAAGGAAGTTCTTGAAGAATGCCATTATTTCAAAGTTCACTATTCATCCGGGAGGAACTAAGATGTATCAAGATATGAAGAGAAGTTTCTTCTGGGAAGGTATGAAGAGAGATGTAGGCTTATGGGTAAAGCAGTGTCTGAACTGTCAACATGTAAAATCCGAACTTCGGAAACCAAGTGGGTTACTTCAGCCTTTAGATGTTCCAATATGGAAATGGGATTCTATCTCAATGGATTTCATAGACGGGTTGCAAAGATCAAATAGAGGAAATGAAAGTATATGGGTCATAGTGGATAGGTTAACCAAGAGTGCCCATTTTATTCCAGTTAAGTCAACCCGGACGACACCTGTTTTGGATATGTTATTTATGAAGAATATAGTTAGACTGCATGGAATTCCTAGTAGTATAGTAAGTGATAGGGATTCCTTATTAACTAGCGAGTTCTGGAACAGTCTACATGATACTTTAGGTACCAAGCTCAAGATGAGTACTGCTTACCATCCGTAGATAGATGGGTAAACAGAAAGAGTTAACAAAATCTTAGAAGATTTGTTACGAGCTTGTGTGCTAGATTTTGGAGGATCGTGGGAAGACCATATACACTTAGTCAATTTTTCGTATAACTATAGTTGTCAGGCTAGTATAGGGATAGCACCGTTTGAAGCTTTGTATGGAAGGCCATGCAAATCACCCGTTTGTTGGTTAGAGACTAGGGATAGTTTAGTTCTTGGTCCAGATTTAGTTCGGGAAGCTACAGAGAAGATTGAGTTAATTAGAGCTAGAATGAAGGAAGCCCAGTCTAGGCAGAAGTGTTATGCTGATAGAAGACGAAGAGACTTAGAGTCCTCGATTGGTGATCATGTTTTCGTCAAGGTATCACCGATGAAAGGTGTAAATCGATTTGGGAAATCAGGAAAATTGGCACCGAGGTTCGTCGGACCATTTCCTATTGTAGAAAGGATCGGGAAGCTCGCATATAAAGCAGAGTAACCGAACAGTTTGATAGGAGTCCATGATGTTTTTCATGTTTCTCATCTAAGGAAGTGTATTCGAGATCTAGAGACCACTATAACACCAATTATGTTAGAGGACTTAGTATTGGAACCAAATTTGACAATAGTTAGAAAACCAGTTCGTATAGTCGCGAGAGATGAGAAGATACTAAGGAACAAGACAGTCAGATTAGTTAAAGTCCAGTGGAGCGACGATGAGAGAGACTGTACTTGGGAAACTGAGAGCAAGATTAGAGACGCTTATCCTGATCTGTTTCATGGTATGTTTTACCCTTATGATTGATTTGTTGTGTACCTTATCATAATTTCGAGGACGAAATTCTTTAAGGAGGGGAGTCTGTAACGACCCTAATTTTGGTTAACATTATTTAGGACATATAATTAGTTAAATTAAATGAAAAAATGAAATGGTTAAGGGATTGAGATTTGTGTTAATAGAGGTAGCCGTGCCAATTTAAAACTATGAACTAAGGGATACTAAAATGAAATAGGTAAGGCAAATAGATAAGGGGCTAAGTAGGAATAAGTCATGTTCTAATACCCTAAACCCTTCATGCCCATTCATTTTACAGGTTCAAAAAAAAACAAAATATAAGTGAGGTCGGTCACCATTAAGGGAAACAAGAAGAAGATAAGAGGAAGAAGCTTAAGCAACTTAATCCAAGATCAAATCTCAACTCCTTAATCACAAGCTAAAGGTGAATAATAGGTTACATCTCATATTTTTGATGTTTTTGTTTTCTAGATTAGATCTGAATATTTTTGCAAAGTATATTGCTATGTTTTTTATTGTTAAAATGGATATATAGGCTTGTTGATGATTTATGCTATTTCATATGGATTTTATGATAAGTTTTAACGTGAAAATCCTATTGTATGACATCCAAATTCTTTGCGATTTTTATATAAGGTCAGAAATAATATTATGGAGATGGGTTTCAAATTTCATAATTTTCCGAATTAATGTGGATTTATTATTAATTTTCTAGTGAGGAAAATGGTTAATTGGGTTTAAACTTGATTACGGCTATTTTATGTATTTTTTGGGTCAGAAATTTAAATATGTTAGAAAACATATTAAAAGGCGATTTATGGAAATTTTTGTAGGATTTTCCTAAATGTTTTAATAAGCATATAAAATTATTTAATGTATGAGACTTAAATGTTTTATATATTTATAAAAGGAGAAGGGGCATTTTGTAAACATTTTAAATTACTTATTTCTGAAATATCGACAGCACTTTTAGAAAAGAATTTGGAAAAGAAATTAGCAACTAATCATATGTTGACAAACAAAGCAGGTTAGCTGAAAAGAATTACTTTTTAAAGTTAAAATTCAGCTTTACCATACTATTGCTGTTTCACCACTTTCGGCACCAACTTTCGACTAGGTACTTCCGCCTCCATCTCCATCGAAACCAATGCGCATGGTATCAAAGACTTGGTACGTAGTGAATTGGACATAGGCGAAAGGTATATGGTCAAAACAAGGGTTTCCGAAGGGGTCGAAACCTTCCGTTGCTTTTAAAAGGAAATGTACCTGCTTTGCTTTCGAAAAGAGTGCTTTCGACTTGGTTAAATGGCTTTAAAGAATGGTTTCGAAATAGGTTGTGCCTTTGTTTTATAAAGAAGCTTTCGAAGGGGCCGAAACCCCTTGCTGTCGCATCCTACCTTTCGAAGCAACGCCTTCGAAAGGGTTTCTTTGTTTTAAAGCCTAAGCCGCTTCTCCAATGCTTTTGAAGGGACCGGTTTCGACACCATCCACTTCATTTACTTAGGAAATTGCTTTCGAAAGAGTGTTTCGACTTAATTGTTTTAATACCCTTTATTCTATTGAAAGTTAAACCCAAAGGTTTCTAAAGGAATGGTTTCAAATGGTTTCGAAAGGTTGTTCCACATGTTCTACTTGAACCCAAATGCTTTCGAAAGGTTTAAGATAAAGGTTTTGAAGGTGTTGACTAAAATGATGTTGAACACAGAAAGGAATATACCGAGTAGAGATAGGTTATTGGTGAGCCCGCAAAACCATTAGTATCAGGGTACCCTGGGAGAAGTAAGTTAGAGACAGACCGTCCATAAAAGTATCTAATAGAAGTTAGATTATTTATTTATTTTGTCTGGTAAGCCCGAGTTAGCCAAAGGTTAGTAGTTAGCCAAACAAAACTATAATGTTCGGACAGATAGCCCATTGATTACCTGATTTGTATGCTTACATGATATTGATGTTATTGTTTTAACCAGTTTGGTTGCAGGATTTTGGTTTGCAAAAGATATGTTTTATAAAGGGATATTAGTGAGGGGAAACCCGTTCCGCTAAGCGGCGTTGTCTCACTTAATATCAGATAACCGAGATGTATAGTATTATGCACACCAGGCTTTATGTCTGACTCGAAGTTTTTTTTTTTCCCCTTAAACTCTTGGGTGCTCAAATTTGATTTGAGTAGGTTGAGAGTTGAGCTTTTACAAGTTTTAGTAGGTGGACGAATAAAGCTTCCAGAGATGAGCAGGAGGCTGATGTTAGCTATTTAGGAGTTGTTATGTTTTTATTTCTGCTATGATGTATTAAGAGAGTTTTTGTCTATTTAGTACTTTTATCATCCAAGGGGGCATCTTCATATATCACTCTTGGCGTATTTTGTAATAATTATATTTGATCAATGTTTGGGAAACGATTGGGATTATGTAATTGGATATGAAGCATGTTTTGTGAAATGTAACTAGAAAAGTTGTTTTTGAATATGTGATTTTGTTTCATATTCATGTGCGTCTGATATTATGGATACCATTAACATTACCGTATTTTGTCGTGGGATGTTAATACTATAGATGACTGCAGCATCTATAGCATTTAGGTTAGGGCCTCAAGATAGGGGATGTTACATCTCTAAATCCTATAAATACCATCCTACCTCCAACAGAAAAGGAGGTTCCTAACTTGACCTCTGCCAAAGCTCTACTATTCTTTCTTTGCTCCTCTTCCCCCATACAACGGCCATTAAGAGACAATTGAGATCCTCCTTTTGTTTCTAATAATGGTGGTGTAACGACCTGATATTTTCAACCATTTTCATCCAAACATGCCGGAATTGAATTGCTCAAAATATCATATTGTTAATTTAAATTTGGCAAAACTCAGCATATACAATAAATAAAATAATCACAGATCACAGACACAGAGTAATATAACAACAATGCAGCGGAAACAAAAGAATAGTAGTTCATGAAGCTACTATATATATATATAATAGAGTTAAACAAGATACAACAGAAGTCTCGAATACAATAGTCAAATACAAGATCAGAATACATCGCTGGAATCAACTGAATATCTGAAAGCTGGATAGATAGTTGGATCTCCAAGCGAAGCTCCAACTCCAAAGGTGAGTCTCAAAAGCTGTATCACTTAGTCTGACCCGAGCGTAAAGAAAACACAAAACACTCGAGTCAGGATTAACATTCTTATATTAATAAATCTAACTCAAGTGAAATAACGAATGAAATACAAGTAACTCAAAGGATGTTTGGGATAACCATCCTCTAAGGATCCGTTAAACTATCTACTATGTAGTAGTGTACGCTAAGTAGATAATGCCTTTTTAGTAATATAAAGTATCAAAATAGCGTTAAGGCGTTACCATTATCCCCCTTAACACATTTTATTTAAGCGTCATAGTCTATACAGCACTGTAAACTCCACCGTAAACAAGTGGGCTATCAGGGAGTACTCCATAGGTATAACACAAAACAAATCGTAGTGGTCGCGCATAGGGATACGAGTATGACAAGGCACATGAGGCAATACCCAAGGTAGTGAAACTACCGTTTGCCTGATCCGGACTGGTGAGAACGCATCGCCGCAATGATCGCAACACCGCGAAACAACACTCCCAATTCAAGGGTGCGCACCAATCAAAAACAAGTAATGAGTAGTTTACGAAGAAGTGTGTTCGCTAGAGGTAGCTAACCTCACTGGCCCGGCACGGCTCCTTTTTAAGTCATTTCAAATTTGACACAAGTGTCAAGGCTGTCCATTATCGTTCTCTTTCTTCAAATCCAGCAACGTCATCATTCCAACCACTTCATTCTGGATCACACTCCGCGTATAATAGTTATTAAAGTGGTTTTCGGTTTGGACAGAGAGTATGTCCCTCACCGATCCCGGACTCTTCAATAACTACGTAATTATTACACCGATTGGTCATTTAATAAACTTTCAAAATAGTTTATATTTCAAAACCAAAATATCATTGCCATTTCAAAACCATATCCATACGATATTATTTTCACTTCAAATATATATCCATTTCCAAAAATCACATCACTTTCAAAAGTTATAACGTTTCAAAATCATAGTCTTTTAAAAATCAAAACACTTTGGAAATCACAGCTTTGATATCATAGCATTTTGGAAATCATAACACTTTCCTCTTAAACAGTTTAGATATTAAAATTAGTATATATAATAAAATAGTTTATAAATAAAATAGTTTATATAAATAGTTGTAAGTTAAAATAGTTTATAATAAAATAATTTATATTAAAAATGATTTATATTAAAACAGTTTATATTAAAATAATTTATAAGTAAAATATCCATAGTTTTAAATATAACTTAAAATTACTTTATAAAATAAAATAGTTTCCTCGACTGTCACAAATCAATTCAAATCAATTCAAATTCCAAATTCAAATTTAATCAAATCTAAATCATCAATTTCAATTCCCATTTCAATTAAACATTTTCATGTTATATCGATTTCAAATACCGATTTGAACCACAATAAACCATTTCAATTTCAAAATATTTCAAAGCTTCAAATATTCCACATTTCAAAATTAAATTCGATAATTGTCTATATATCAAATTCACTTCACTATTATTCAGTTTTGAAATATTTACTTAATCATTTCAATATCCTTTAAATAAACCTCGATTTATAAATTTAAATAAACAAAATATCCCATTTAAATTTATATAAATTTGAAATATTCATTTAAGTCACTTTTAACCAAATTCAAGTTATAAAATCATATCTTTAAAATTTCAAATTTAATAAATTTCAATCAAACTTATTTAAGTAAAATTCTTAAATAAAAATATAATTTCAAATCAATTTCAAATCCTTATAAACTCTATATCTGAATTCAGCCCATTCAAAAATGGCGTCCACAACCCGTCCCATCCTCAAGCCAACTCCTCCACCACCTCCCATCGCTTTCGTTCCTAACAAATACAAATCTATGTTCAGCTCTCTGGCCTCCACCCAGCAGCTCCCGTCCAAGCCATCCTCACGTTCGTCTCCCAGTAGCAGTCGTGATCCTGCCACCACTATGCCTCCTTCTTCAGAGCCTCCTCATCCATCCCCTCCCTCCCCTCCTTTCAATACCAAGAAATCCTATGCCCAAGTGGTGTCCTCCACCCCACCGGTTTCTAGTAACCCCCCTCGTTTCCAGCGTCGTCGACGTATTTTGCCAGACTTCATTAACGTTCGCTCCACTATTGATTTTTTGAAACTGAAAGGCCGCTGTCTCAGGTGTGCTGGCCTGGGACACGTGGCAAGAGATTGTAGGGACTCAAAAATTTGCTATCTCTGTGGTGTCTTTGGGCATGCACACGCGCATTGTCCCAAGAAAACAAATAATGACTTTTCAACTCTGAAAAAAGACTCTGCCACTCCCACTAAAAACAAAAGCTCTGAGCACACAGAGAGGACCCCACTCCCATCACATCTCCCCAGAAAACGAAACGCCACTCAGCACATATCACACCAACAACCGCCTTGATCCCCCCTTATCTCATTCCAAACATTTTCCCCCCAATCAAAACCTTCCTTCTCACAGACTTTTTCAATGGCTGACTCTTCTCTTTATCTCTCCGCTACAATCATCGATGGATTCTGGTCCATTGAATCCCTCCACCTCACCCTCTTGAGAACCTTCCACCACCAAGACTGGCCGCTTTGGATCCTTTCCGATAATAGCTTCTCTTCTGCTGCCCCTCCTTCTCGATCCGCGAACAAGCTCTTGCAATGAAAACTTTATCGAAGCCAGGTGGCTCAGTTCTCTTGCAACAATGGTCAGGTCTTGAACATCAGCCTCCTGAACTTGAACCGGCTGTATGGGCTCGGGTACGAGGCTTCCCCGAATTCCTCAGATACAATGCGCTTGCAGCCAGTGATGCCCTTAGCTCCATGGGCCGCTTCATTGAGTTTGATGACTGTGACTGGTCCAACTTCGATCACCGGTTTCTTTATGTAAAAATGCAATTTTTCAGCGGAGTTAGCACCCCCTGTTCTTTTGTTGCGCACTTGAACAACGAGGATCACCTTCTTTCAGTGGAGAAATGGGAACACGCCCACCCTACTCGTATGCCTGAAACGATGTTCCTGGGCGTAGATTATGAAAAAGACTTCTGCTGTTATAATGAACCCATCCTCTCAGAGGACTCGGATGAAGCCAGATTTGATGCTTTGTTTTACGATCTTGCTATTCCCCCTCCACTTCCACCGACCGTCCAATCCCAAGGCGCAGCTCCGAGGGGGGTAGGCCCCCAGTCCTGGGATGCTTGGCCGGATGAACTGCGTGAAGACCCACTTGTAGATCTAGACCTTTCCACACCCCTCCAGCAGCAACCCCATCCTCAGCCCTTGGTTCCAGCCCCCCTAGCTATTGCCCATGTTGCTTCTCCAGATCCACCGTTGCCTCGACAAAGGTCCCCTCTGATCACTCCAGCTATTGTTCGCAGAAGCTCCAGACTCAACAGAGCAGCTTCTCTCCCTGGTAGTTTTTATAAAACTGCTGTTTTTTCCTCAGCCAATAAAAGTCTTAATAAAAAAATGGCACGTTGCATGGGTGTGAGTTTGCGTGATGAACACTACACTGCCATGCAAGCACTTGAATCAGAGCGATTGTCTCTTTCCCAATGAAACTAATTTCATGGAACGTAAGGGGTTTGGGGTACCCATCTAAAAGGCATGCAATTAGCCTTATTTTATCCCCTCATAAAGCAGACATTCTTTTTATTCAAGAATCTAATTGATTGACCCGCCCCAATCTTTCATTAGACACCTGGGAGGCCCACTCTAATGGGTTGGGCCCACATAAATGCTGAGGGTTCCAGAGGAGGTATTATCACTGCTTGGAACGAAGCTGTATGGTCCCACTATCATACCACTGCTCATCCATCCGCCTTACATGTAACTCTGCGCCACATACAATCTGGTACAATTTACTTTTTCACAAACATTTATGGCCCACAAAGCATTCTAGAGAGAAATGAACTTTGGGCCAACTGTTTCACCTTAGCCTCCTATCTTAATGGTCCTTGGTTAGTTGGAGGAGATTTTAACACCACCAGATCCGCTGAGGAGAGGAATTCCGGCGGCATTTCGCAAGACTCAGACTCTTTCAACCCCTTCATTAATGCGTGCTCCCTTATTGACCCTCCCATCTGCAATCGCCTCTTCACCTGGTCTAACCGTAGAGCTGATCCTGCCTTAGCAAAACTCGACAGATTTCTCTTCAATGTAGTATGGGATGACCTCCACCCCCTTTCCTCGGTCTCTGGCCTCGCTTCGACCATCTCAGATCATTGCCCACTCATCTTGGACACTGGATCTTTGCCCATCATTAAGCGCCCTTTCAGATTTGAGCGTCTTTGGCTTCTGGAACCTTCCTTTGACAATTTCATCAAACATGTCTGGTCCCAACCCACGCAAATCCAATCAGATTCCGCCAGAATTGTTTTCAAACTCCGCTCCCTTAGGAAAATTATCCGTCCATGGGCCAGATCTGTTTAGGGGTCCCTTCGTACGCATATCTCTTCAACCCAAGACGAGATCTTAGATCTCAATATCCTTGAGGAATCTCGACCGCTTTCAGATCTTGAATTGACCCGTCTGAGAGATCTTGAATCAGAACTGGATAGGCTCATGAAACAAGAGGAGATAGGCTGGAAACAACACTCCAAAGCTAAATAGATAGAGGAAGGGGATAAAAACACCTCTTACTTCCACTGCCTGGCTAGTGGCCGCCGTAGAACCACCTTAATCTCCGAGATTTCCCACAATAACACTTCCTACTCTGACCTCTCTGATCATCTCCGCCTTTTTACAAACTACTACCGCTGCATCCTAGGCAAGCAATCCCCGGCTCTCCCCGACATTGATTGGTCCCTTCTTTACCCATCCCCCTCCCCCATCTCCATCGACCACCCATTCTCTGAAGACGAGATTTGGGCCGCTTTGAAAGACATGTCCGATGACAAAGCATCCGGCCCAGATGGATTCGGTCCACTCTTTTTCAAGCATTTTTGGGGCACCGTAAAATCCGATATTCTAGAATTATGTGCCGAATTCCAATCCGATCCTACAGCCATATCTAGACTGAACTATGCGAACATCATCCTCCTCCCTAAATCACCTGACGCTAACTCCCTCTCCGCCTTCTGTCCCATTAGTCTTCTCAACACAACCTTTAAAATCATTACTAAGGTCCTTGCCAGTCGCCTCCAAACAGTTATTGCCCCCCTGGTCGGGGTTGAGCAGTCAGCCTTTATTCTCGGCAGAAACATCATGGACTGTGTAGCTATAACTCAAGAAATCATCTCCTATTGCCACCAAACGTCGACCCCAGGAGTCCTTTTGAAGCTTGATTTCTCTAAGGCATTTGATTCTGTGAATTGGAATTTCATTCTTGACCTCATGGAGCATAGAGGTTTTCCTCCCAGATGGTGCAATTGGATCAAACATATTCTTAGCTCTAGCCTCTCTTCCATCTCGATCAATGGTGTGTCAAAGGGCCACATCAAGTCAGCTCGAGGCCTGAGGCAAGGTGATCCTCTCTCGCCTCTTATCTTCATTTTAGTTGCAGATGCCTTTAACAGAATGATCAAGTTAGCCATATCCAACAACCTCTTCTCTGGCATTAATCTCCCAGAATTCTCTTTATTAGTTTCCAACTTGCAGTTTGCTGACGACACAATCCTTTTTGTCTCACCCCAGATCAAATACATACACTGTCTGAAAGTGTCTCTCTACTCATTCGAGCTCATATCCGGTCTCTCCATCAATTTTAACAAGAGCTCCAACATCATGTTAGGTAACTCGAATCATCTTGGCCCACTCATCTCATCGCTGCTTAACTATAACCTTTCGGACTTCCCTTTTTCCTATATCGGTATCCCCATGCGTCCCACCAAGCTCCATAGATCAGACTGGTCCCCTCTTATCTCTAGGATCGAATCTAGACTCCTGAGTTGGAAGGCTCATTCCCTCTCCACAGCCGGTCGCCTCGTCCTTGTCAAATCTGTCCTATCAGCCATCCTATCTTATTGGATGTCCTTCCACAAACTTCCTTCCTGGGTCATCAACAAAATTGACTCAATCCGTAGTACCTTCCTTTGGAACGGCGGTGGTGTCAAGAGGCTTGTTAATTGGAGAACCGCCTGTTTGCATCAGAATCAGGGTGGTCTTGGTATCACTAACCTCGGTGCCTTTAACTCCGCGCTCCTTTCGAAATGGCTCTGGAGACTTCTTACCCCGGGTAACTTTCTTTGGAAAGAATGGATTCTCTCGCTTCATTATCGTTCTAACCACCATCTCGTCCTTCACTTCCCTCCGATTTGTAGGCCTTCTCCATTCTGGGCTGGAGTGCTCCAAACCCTTCCCCGTGTCAGACCTCTTTTTCATGTAGCCATCGAAAATGGTAACAACTGTGTTTTTTGGTTAGATACTTGGCATAATCATCTTCCACTTGCCAAATCCTTGCCCCACCTTTTCTCCCACTCGCGTATCCCTTCTATCTCTATTAGAGACTGTGTCAATTCCGGTCCCGACTTCCTTTGCCCCCCATCCCTCTTCGGCTCTGACACTTTTTCCGACCTTATCTCTGCGTCCAACCTGCTTCAGTCTCTTCAGCTCTCCACCCTGCCGGATTGTATAGTCTGGGCCCCTGCACCTGCTAAGGGTTTCTCGGTTGCCTCCTGTTACTCCCTCCTTAACAACCCTGGACGCTTCTTTGCCTTCCCTAGACTTTGGAAATGCCCTCTTCCGCCACGTATCGCCTTCTTCCTATGGTGTCTGGCTCATGATCGAATCAACACCAAAGAGAGACTTCTCCGGTTGCATGTCCCGGTCGACCTGTATTGTGTCTTTTGTTCTAATCACATTGAAGATATTCCTTATTTTTTTCGAGAATGCGACTTTGCTTATTAAATCTGGGTTGCTACCAGTGCCCACCTCCTGGGCCATATCCCTGAACCGCCCGTCATATTCGATCATTGGCAATACAATCCCCCTAATCTCCATCTTGACGTCTTTATCGCTCTTTTCTGTTGGTGTATATGGAAAGAACGTAATGCACACGTGTTTGATAAACCTAGATATCACTTCGAAGGCATATGCAGACGCATAACTCTTCTGTTCACCTCCCTTACAAGTCAAAGCTTTTCCGCTCCTTTTAGACTCTGCCTTCCTCAGGGTAGCTCATCTTCGACCGAATCGCAAGGGAGCAGCTCGGCTTATCCCCCGGGCCAGCAGCCATGGCCTTAGCTGGTAGATTCTTGAAGCGTCCCGAGCTCTGTCCTCCATTTTGGTATTTTGTTATGTTATCTTTGTATTTACTCTTGCACTGTCTTGTCTTTATCGGATGTTAGTATGGTTTCTGTGATTGTGCTATGTGCCATCGATCGGGCCTGTTGATCGAAACAATATTATTTTATATATATACTACTAATCGGCTGTGTAGTGTCACGCTACACACCCGTCTTGCTCAAAAAACTCTATATCTGAAATATAGATATTAAATAAATACTTATATATCAACTTTATTAAATCAACTTTAATAAATCTTTAAAATCAATATTTATTAAAACCATATATTTTCTTTTCAAAACCATAAAAAATCATTTTACAAAATATATATATACACACACCAATGGTGTCTGTATAAAATTTTCTACCCTATGGTCAAGTGATACGGATATTTATCATTTCAATCCATAATTTATATATATACGGGTATATATCTTTTCAACCCACAATCCCAAATTCAATTCAATAAAAATCGCTTGGGTTTTCATTTCAACCCATAGTGAATTCTATACTAACAGGGAACTTGCAGAGTGATAACATATATGATAATAATATAACAGACATATATCATCAATATAAATAACAGATAATGGTGTCAGGTGCCACAGGTGAACAGATACAGATAATGTCATATATATAGCAATATAAATAACAGATAATGGTGTCAGATGTCACAGGTGAACATATACAGATGATGGCATACATATAGCAATATAAATAATAGATAATGGTGTCAGATGTCACAGGTGAACATATACAGATAATGGCATATATATAGCAAATGTAAATAACTAACAGCAGCATATTTCAATTGTCGTTTCAATTGAAATCAAATTTAATAAATATAAGAACATTAATCGTGAGTGATTGCTCACCTTCCAAGGCTAGATAGATTTGACAAAGAAATAAGCTACGAATTCCAAAGCAACGCTAGATGGACACGATCCGATGAAGAAAACAGGCACGACAGAACAAAGCTAATAAATAGAAATAGGCGAAATCAAATCAGACTGGATCGATGCAGATAATTGATACATGTGAACTTACATATACAACTATATATAACCAATCATATTCTAAATTTAAACACATATTAAATTAAATTATCTGTGTATATATTTTTTCTTTTCAAAATCATTGTTTAAATTAAAACCAAATAAACATATCTACATGGTATATTTTGAAATAAATCCATATGTACTTATCAAAATGCAACTTACTTACATATCTTATGAATGTTCAATCGAATATATATATATATTCTTCAAAATCAATTTAAACATATATGGAAGTTTCAAATAAATATACATGCATTCAACACACGTGACACTTATATATATAAACTTTAAAATAAAATATGTTGTAAGACTATTACAGCAAACATGGGTATTATATAAATGTATATGACTATGCTATCAGCCGAAACTGCAAATGTATACAAAACATTTTTATAAACAAATATATATTATACAAACCCACTGTGTAATATCTACACATATACACATGATGTATATACACATCAGCTGCGATATATATGCAAAATACAGAACACATATATACACTTAAATTAAACATCGGTTATAATATATATAAACTAACGTACATAAATTTTTATAGCCCATACATATACGTGTATATATATAAAAACCGAAGAGCGCAAGCAAAGTGCACACCAGAACTATATACATATTATTTAGCAACTATGCATATATAAACAAACAACTATATATACTTACGTATACATTATATATAAAATCAATATAACTTTATAAACTTAGAAAGCTTTTCATATAACAGATTTGTATAAGCTAACCCATATAAATTCATACAAACTTCATATGTCCGATGTATCACAAACTAACAGGATAAAAGACTTTTAAATTATCATATATATATCTCAAAACTTGTTCCCAGATTAAAACAAAAGTCTATACATATTATAGTTTTAAAACTTTATCCTAGTATATAAAAAAACAAGTTGACTGGCATGTATAAGCTTTTATATACTGTACTATGGTATATGAATAAAACAACAACTTGTATAATTTATACTAACAAAATCAAAACATAACAGTACTTAAGTATATGTAAAATAAACAGTATAAAACAACAGTTTAAAACAAGGTTTTTATATATAAAATTTAAACATCAAACACTACAGACCTCGATATATACAACTAATCGGCAATATATATATATACAAACCAGCCTATATAGTGATATATGTATATTACCTATTTAGGAAGGAAGGAGAGATGAAGAGCTCGGCAAAGGCTGCAAAGTTGGTGGTGAAAGCGAGGCTCGGGTTTGCACAGGGAAAGCGCGAAGGCGGTCGGCACTTGGTGGAAGCGGATGGCTGTTTAGATCCGGTGGCACGGGTGGTGATTGCGGCAGGTTGAGGCCGAAGGCCGAGGGGTGAGGGTGCTGCTGGATGAGGCGATAGGGCGGGCTCGCTCGTGTGGGCTGTTGGTGGTTGTGTTGGTGTTCGGTGTGGTGGCTGTTGTGGCGGTTGACGTGGCGGTTCTGGTCTGGTGGGTGGAGAAGGTTATGATTGGGTAGGGTGAGTTTGGTTTGCAGCAACAAACAACAATAAAAAAATGAACATGGAATGGTCAGGGAAGAGAAAGAGTGGAGGAGGATATTTACAGCAAACTACAGGGAAGTGGCCTTTGTATTCATAGAGAGAAGAAACAAGTAAATAAATTTGAAGAGACCAAATAATACGTGAACCAATGTATAATAAATGAAATATTAAGATGACCAAACTTCAATAATCAAGTTCTTGGAATTTTAAAAGGTTGATTTACACGATGGAAAATAAAAAAAATGCACCAGAAACCAAAAGACTTTAGAAACGTACTGATACAATTATCCGTTTCACGGATATCGTCGGGTAACGGAAATCCGAAACACATAATTGAATATACTACGGAGATCAGCACGACGAGATGATCAAAACGGTATACAAATATCAGTGGTATGATTGAATTATAAAAATTCGAATTTTCTACTAGCGGAAAATGCAGCCAAAACGCAGAAAAATAAGATCGACGGAGCTAAAGAAGTCCGAATTTGGAAAAACGAAAAATGACGTCTTAGTCAAAAGATGAATTAAAATTTTTCTATGTAAAAATATTCAGGTTTAGAAAACATTTTATTATCATCAATTTTAACTGATATAAATTGGAATAAAATTACACTAGAAAATAAACTTCCAAATTATCTGATGAAAATTTACCAGTTGCTATGATTAATTAGACGCATTCCAAATATCAAATTTTTATTTGAAAATTTTATCGTTTAAAATTTCACAAAATTTCAACTAATTACGTTATTAAAACAGTTAAAATTTATGGGTCGTTACAGGTGGCTTAATCTAACGTGAAGAATGGGAATCATATTGTAATTGGAACTCTTTTGCAACGGCAGTTGATCAATAAAAGCTATAAAGTGGACTTAGGCTTCATTAACAGTCGAACCACTATAAAGATTTCTTGTCTCTTTACCTTTTCTACGATTTACTATTGCTTTTCCTATTTTATTTGCCTTGATAAACAGGACTGGTGCTTTGACACTCAAGCTACAGTTTTGATCCATTTTTTGGTTAACACACACACACATATATATCATTTTAAAAAGGGTTTTAAAAGTATAAACAAAAGGTTTAGAAAGGTGTTAGGAATTGCTTAATGGCCAAATGGTAAATTGTTTAATTACTTATTTGAAAAATAATTAACTATGCTTAATACTAAAAGCCAACGAAGTAGGCTTATCTATTCGTGAGAGTTAACATTGTTGTTCGAGTAAGGATATAAGAAATAGAGCTTTAACCCACCGACTTCCCTCTTGACTGAGGAATAGTTAAGTCGGGAACGTCAGAAACATGTTAATTCTGTTGATTACTTACTTTCTTATGGAAACCATTAATACTATACTTAACACTAGAAGTCGACGAGGTAGAATTATCTATTTGTGAGATTCAAGAATGGAGTGTCCAGGAAAGGCTTTGATATGCAACCAGTGCTCTAACTTACTTGCTTCAATCTTGGACAGGAATAATTAAGTTGGAATGTCGAAAAGGAGTTAAGTATATGAATATTGATTTGTATAAGTAATTGTTTCTGACTAGATAGTCGATTATTCGATTATCGAACTTGACCTAATATTAACTTAGGAAGTATATAAAAGCTTCATGATTTCATACTAATGACAACCCCAGGGAGAAGCATTGGTACAAAACGTCTCTAGCTTTCGCTTACTTCTAAAAGAGCTGGAATTGATTTTACCGAAAATTCATCGAATTGGTTTTGAAGATACCGGGATCGATATGTGTTTTACTTATTGAATACCACTTTAAAACTAGTATACGAGTTCTATGTTTTGGGAGCGATTGTGAAGTGAAATGTTATAGAGTTGAATTGCCAATCCTAAGGTTAAGTCTAAGGGAGAGGTCAGCGTTAACATTTCAAACAATGCTATCATATGGGACTGTCTATCTTGAGGAGTATTCCAATAGAGTGGACATCGTTAGTATTCATCGGAGGACTTATGCGGGATTCTATGTGGAGATTCGAAATCTTTTCGAGATGCTTGAATTCATATAGTGATTCGTGATCTGTTCAAGATAATGGAATCCATTTGGGGATTCGTGTTCTGTTCGAGTGATGAAGACTTGTGTGAAAGATGCCAGATAAAACTTCGACATCGGAAATGATAGAAAACATAGTAGGATACAAAACCTGGGGTTTAGCTGACCTACGTCAGGGTATAATTAACTTCATATCTAGAGATATTTATCGATTGTTGGCTGGTGGGAGTTGATGATATTTGGTTCATGTTGTTCATGTTTATGTTCGGACGATGGGCTGCTTGTGTTTACCTTACCAGTATATTTTATCTAGACATATATGATGCTCGGTTAGTAATTTCTAGCCCTTGTGCATGGAGTTTGGATTCGTCTTCTCCGAGGAAATCTCCATGGAAAAATCCAATGTGCAAACATACCTCAACGATTTTGATTATAACCTAAATATATTGTGGTGTGACCAATGTAAGAATCATAGCTATTTTATATGATTTATATTCTACCCCCTAGACATTATCTATTATATCACTATATTAAACCTAATGAGTGGTTGGTTTCTTTAAGGGGAAAACCATTACGGGAATCTATATAGTCTCAAAAGGTGTTATTATATGACACGCTTATTCCTTGAGTTTTTCACGCTGGTTTATCAGACTGATTCGGGTATTATTTTCTTATAATGCTCGCGTCAGCCCGTGTATATTTCTAGATTTATCTTTGGACGCTTTGGAGCTTATGAAGATGAGCTGGATGTTTACCTACCGTAGTATTCTTATTTCCATTGCATTGCTATATTGTATATATCGGCATTGTAAGGACATACAGCTATAACTAATTAAGCTGATGATAGTACTTAGGTTTTGGTAACTCTAAAATTTATGTATTCAGAGTAACCCTTTGTACTATTTCTTTGATATTATATACTATTGTTTTGTTATGAGATTCTGATTTTGTGTTCTCTCTTTCTTGTTCTAATTTTCTTTTCTTTTTGTTTTACCCCAACTTTCTGTCTTTCAGGCACTTGGGTGTTCGACATACGAATACCGTGGATGTATTAGTGTCAATGTTTAGGGATCGAAAAGTTGGGTCATTACAACATCCCCGCCTTCTTTCAGCCTTAGCGCAGTCAGTATGTCTAGCTACAGTTCCAGCTCAAATAATTTCCAGCTTTCGGCCTAGTTCTCACTTTTCCCTACTACTTCAGACTTTTGCCAATGTTTTTCCTTTTAACTTCGACCCGAAAATTTCACGCTCCCCGAAAATCAACAACTCCCATGGTAATTCACTACCTTCGACCCTATGTACTTTCTTAAATTTTGACCACCACATCAGCTCCGTATTAGACAAAGTCTGACATGTTAGTTACCACACTTTCCACATGTCACCGTCTGATACATGTTGACTTCGCTTTCTGTTGCTGATAGTGTCATTTATTTATCTTTTCAGTATTTATATAGGATCTTGTCCTCTAATCATTTAACATTGTTTCATTAAGTTTCTTTAATAAGTCCCGGTTCCTTTCTTAATCACCTTTGGCCAACACAGTTCCCCTTTAATGGTGATTGGTTTAAGCTTAGAATATCCTTATAAAATTCCAAAAGTTTTTTGAATAATTCCTTTAACTCATTTTACACATATTTCAAATTTTCTGGTTATTTTCTCTAATTTATTTACTATTTATCTACCTTCAAATCTTCATAACCAATTATTTCGGAATATTCTTTAAATTAAACTCATTTCTAGAATCATGATTAAAATGTTATTAAATGTTTACAATATTTTGAAATCATTAGAGTAGGGAAATGTAATTAAACATCCCATGCATATCTATACTTCGTAAAACATTTATTAGTACATCATTTATCTGATTTAAACACCAACTTATATGAACTCCATCGTATTAAATCAAAATTGAAATAAAACACAATGAAAATAGTAACAATGGTTTAGTATTACTCTCCTAGATCTTTGAATACTCTTGTTTTAACCCTCATACTCCTTTTTAGCTAGCATTTTCTTCTTCTTATTTGCTCTATTTTGGCCGCCACCATTAATATCCTTCTCTAGCTTTTATTTTCTTTTAAGTAGAATGAAATGAAGAAATGAGAAAAAAATTATGTTTATCGTCCCACAATAATTTGGGCCTTGGCGCTCATAACTTTTTTTCATTAGTTCATTGCTCTCTTTCTTATTTATTTGTTATATATGGTCAGTCTCATATGGTAAACAAGTGTATTCCCCATATGCTCACCATATTTCTTATTTTTTATTTCATATATATTTACCCATTTAATTTCTCATTTCAATTATTAGTTCTTTAATTAATTAATCATACATTTTAGGTTGTTACAATTATCTTTGATAAGATCGAGCTCTAAATATCTTCTCGAGGTTGGTTAGAAATCTAGTCAAAATTTTAACGTTAGAAGGTGGGACTCCCCTGAAAGCTCTCCACTTGCATCATTTTTTCCTCTTCCAAACACCTATTTTCCTCTAAAAATGGTTCATTATGCTAGCAAACAACAGTGAAACTAAGACTGACAATTTCAATAGCCATAACACATAAGGTTGCATTAGGGCTAGTGCTATCGGCCTCATTCTAAGCATGAGCAACGACATGTGGCTCAACCTAGTTTATATGATCATAAACATTGGGAAAATGGAACGTGATCTAAACGATCTCCATGCTCGGGTTGAAGCCCATAAAAATGTTAACTACGGTCATAGAGTCCTAACTTCTATGGATATGATCCTCATTCCACCTACAGTTCCTAGCACTTTCAACGGTCATAGGGTCATGCTTGAGACCCTTGTCAAGTCCGCTCCTGCATAGAGTAGAGTGGAATATGCTGCACATGCTTATGAGTTTGCTTATGATGCCCCGTTTCCTGAGCCAATCCTACCGCTGAGGGCTCATATTGATCGCCACTTCCCCTCCTTGAAAGACAATCTACCTTTAAATGACTTAGGGCAGCGGACAAAGGGCATGATTTGTGTTTCAACCATTTAAGCAGTAAAGGGTGATTAAAAAATGATGAGTCCAGGGAATTCTTTATTAACCCCCAATCTTAAGGGGAAGTTCCAAGACCTTGCTTCCGCGAGAGGTGAGGCCACTGCTCTAGGTCTCCTTCTATGAATATAAAAGGAGGTCCCCTACACCATTTTGCTGTCACCGATTAGTGTCACCTTGGACGTCTACACCATTTCTTCCTAGTATCTTATACCCACGTGGGCGATGCGCAACAATGGCAGACATAGGTCTTGGGGTAGAAATGGTGTTGCTCAAGCAACAGATGCTCAGAATACAAATCAAAATCAAGGCAGTGAGGATTTCTCCGATGATGAGAACGAGGAACCATTCTTAGAGGAGATACTAGGAACTTACATCCATCGAAGGTATGATTTGCCTCTCATCGAGAAATATGACGGGCGCACTAACCCCTCTGACCATGTCATGACTTTCAACACCATCACTCAAACCGATCAACTCTCCCATAGTGCCGAGTGCCTTTTATTTCCCTCCACCCTAACTAGATTTACGTCCTGCTAGTTCTTACACTTACAATTGGGCAGTATACACTCTTAGCCAAATTTTTCATGGACTTCAAAACTCACTTCTTTGCCTCCTGAATGTAAACAAAGATAGTAGTGAGCTTTACAAAATACAAAAAAGACCAACCAAGTCGCTTTGCTTCTATGTTGACTGCTTCAATAAGGAGTCAACGTGCTCCAATGGAGCATATATGAAAAACATGGTAGTTGCCATTTGTTTCATGGTGAGGTATCTTTCTAAGATGCAGAAGGAGTTATATAAACAAGTTGCCCTATCTTTAAAAAATTTCTTTCAAAGAGAAAACGAAACTATGAGGGTGGGGGAGGCTGACTTGTCCGATAGTTATGAGTAGGATATGTAAGGATACAAACACAACTCACGCGATGAGGGAAGCCGTAGAAGAAATGGTCATCAAGACTAAGTATTAAATCAATTGCAACTACGAAAGCGTTCATACATGAGTACTAAATCAATTAAATAAACAAATAAATACTTATCCTTAATGTTCTTAGTCAAGGTGCTTCGAGAAAGGGATACCGATACATCGTGAGACTAGTGTATATAATCCTCTCATAATATTGGATGGTGATTTTCTCATGATTGTTAAGGACACAAAGAGGTTACTTGCTTGTTGTTGTTGTGGATTAACTACAGAAAGACTCATCGAGAAGTATTCTATATGTTAACTATATCTATGTCAAAATAGAAGATCTCACATGATAATTTGCAATAGTCATTCGACTTGAGAGTACTATGGATCTTTTACATAATGTCTTACTTCGATTATGGAAGTTCCACTCATTATTGGTTTAATTTTTGACCATTATTAGGTATGTGTTGATGTGTAATAAATGAATCACTACTCAAGAGAGAACTCATCCCCTTCGGTATAGAAGGTTAGTGTTACCATAATTGGATTTTGACTAGAAGTTATAAATCTCTAGCCAGAGTAAATTTGGTTAATCGATAATTATTATTGATTCAACTATGTGGCTTCAGAGTTCAACTTCGCAATTAATTATGGATATTATTATGGTTTTGACCAAAGACCTAATCCTTAATGTCTAAGTGATGTAGTGTTAATGAAGCGGCAAAATGTTCACGATATATCGTTGCTTAGGTATGCAACTTTAAGACGATTAAGAAGTAGGAATTCATCTAGATAAGTGATAAGCGATGAGTTTGAGCACTACATTATGCTTGAGCAAAATTCATATAGGCTTTGATATTTAAATAGTTTGAATATTAACTATGGGCAAAGTCATACCTATGGGTCATACAATAGAAAAGTGTAGCGATAGACCGATATGATTCAATGATAAATTATAGTTGTTATAAATTAAAATGGTGATTAATTTATATATTTTTATATAAATTATTATTAACATGAATTTATGTATTTGATATATAAATTAATTTTAACCTTTAGTTTCAAAAATAATTTATTAATTATATATAGATGTTATATATAATTATATATTTATAAGGAGCAATTAATAATAGGAAATTATATATATATTATATAATTCAAAATCTTTAAGTATAAATAAGTTTTTTGTAAAAATATGTAGCCATCACTTATTAACTAAAATAGATAATATTTGTTTGATTTGATTGAGATATATTAGGAAATATAAGATATTTCCCATATGATCTCACCAGTAAAAATAAGACCCAAGGGGTCTCATTTATTCACTCAATTCTATAACAAAATACTATCATCTCATCCATTAATATTTACATGAACTTTAGAGTTGCAAAATGAAGCTTTAGTTTTGAAGAAAAGCTCCAAATATCAAGCTGCATTTCCAACATGTACGAAACCGACAGCATCATCTAGGTACTTCCTTAATTTAATTTTTGATATGTCACCTCACCTCAAATTATATATATATATATATCGAAAAAACAATTTTTTTTAAATTTCTTTATAACTAATAATTAGTATAGTTTACATATTATATACTTTAAATATACACTACATACATATATGTAATATAACATATATATATATAATGGTATATATATTTTTGCATATATTATTTTTAAATATAAATATATTATGAAAATTGATATGTAGAGATCTATATATGTATATATTTTGGCAATTAACTTATAAATGTAAATAAATATATTTAAAACATAGGTACATATTTATATATGCTTGTATATAATATATATACATATCCAAAACATAGGTTATATATGCAGATAAATGTATATTTACAATTGATTTATATATGTATAGAAACATATTTAAAATGTTGATTCATATTTTAATATATTTTTTGGCATAGCCGACGGAGTTGAATGGACCCCTACCATTTTTATTATAACAGATAATAATACGAGTGGAACAGGAGATAGACAGGATAGCTATCTACAACGAAAGCTGGAATAAAACCAGAAAAGAGAGCTGCAAGGTCAAATGACAAAAAACTCAACATCAACCGCAAACCCAACAGAGAAATTGTTCAACACAAGTGACCTGAAACCTAGAGCAGATAAACCCAAACATCAAATTTCGTAAAGTAATAAGCCCTAAAAGATAGCAGCTGGAAAAGAAGTCCCCACAATAGAAGCGTACAGAAGCACCAAGCAGTCAAAACCGCACCACAATGCTAGCGAGGCAGTAAAACAAGGAAAGCAACCAGGCAGTAGCAGTAGGACCGTGAAAACCGAATAGCATACACCATTGCAACATTTAATTTTCCTACTCATTACAATGACCACAAAGCAATAACGAGCTATGAGTGATCACTTATTGAGTTCAAAAATCCCTTCTTCATATGCCTTGTCATCGGGCCAAAGTTAATAGTGGGCGAAGCGATAGAGGATGAAACATCGGCAGTCTCAACACGAGGAGGAGGAGCACGATACGCTGCCGGCGGACGAATATGCTCATAGTAGTTGAAAGGAGGCTTGACCATGGGCTTTGCTTTAGAGGAGGATGGGGTGAGTTTAATAGGATCAAAGGAGGAGGTGTTCAATGTCGCTTTGAGGTACGGGTATTTGGTGTTGCAGGGTGTGACTTCGAAAGGGCTCAGAACAGACGAAATAGCAAGTTCGTCAGTGGAATTTATGTTGATATGCAGAACTGCATTTTCGAGCACACCTTCAACAACATTAACATGAATATCACTTTCGAGCACAACTAGAGGGCAAGGCGACATAACATCACCTACATTTAATTTCCCACTGAGTTCGACTATTTCTCCCTCTTCTACTTTGTCATAGCCACAAAGTTCAGATGAATTCTTTTTAGGAAGGGTTAAAGAGCGATTCAAATCCTTTTCCTCTGAGACAATGGTCAGGTCTACACCAAAACCGGACACAGTACAAGGATTGGGATCAGGATCTATCACAGAACCAATGGAGTTAACAACAGCACCACCAAATCATTTATATTTTCATTATGAACCATACGATTATTTGTCTCACTATCCATTGTGCATGCCTTATTTTCCTTATACTGCATCATAACTTCCATGGGACAATTTCGTTTCGAGAGATTTAGCAGGGGAATTATCAGTTGGTGTAATTTCTTGCCTGTCTATACTACCTTCACGAATTGAAGGCAACACATTCATCTTGTTAGGAACTAACAGAACATCTTCCATTTGTGGTAACACTTTATCTCCTTCACCATTTTCCTTTAATTTTCTAGATACTTTATGACTGTCAGTAATAGTATTAGGTCTGCTGCACTTTCCTGATGCGTTGGTTTTCAAAAACTTTTTCTTTACTTTTTTCCGAACTTGCTTTTTCCTGAGTTTACGAGGAGTCGAAGCAATCCCTGTAGGAACTATTTTATCCATTTCGGTGACAACATCATAACTCATTTTAGAGGCATCACAGCCTAGTTTTACATCTGACTTAACAACTTTATTTGTGTCATTTGCTTTATCACATTCCCCTTCCTTACCGTGCCTGACATAACCAATCTTATCGTGACCGAAAACATTACAAAAACTACAAATCTATGGCTTCCAAAGGTATTTCACTCACACATAGTGGACCTTACCATCCACCAACCGAACAGGTAACTCATCAAGGAGGGAGTGATACGGGGCGATCTCTACCATGCATTTGGCATACTCTAGCCTATCAAGACTTTCGGTGGATTCATCCATACATAAAAATCCGCCTACTCTAGATGCCAACCAGCTTATGCCTAATAGGGACCATGCGTACATAGGTATATCATACATTTTTATCCAGACAGGGACTTTCGTAATGGAATTACAGCTATTACCTATAGCAGAATCCCATGGTTTGACGGTGAAAGGCTTGTTTCTCCTGATGACGGGGTCAGCTTCTAGTATTTTCTCTCGGTCTTCATTGCTTGAGAGAAGAAATAAAAACAAAAGGCCATTTGATTTAACTCTGATAGTCCCCTTGAGCTTCCAGAATCGCTTAAGGAGGAAGATGACCAAGGAGTAAGGAAGTGGGTCGTCCAGAGAAAAGCCAACGAGGTAGTTGTTCCAAACAGCATCACCAGTTGATAAAATTTCATTTGTGGGGATTAGCATGCCTTCAGAGAAAACAAGAGGCACAGTGGAAGGCTTGAAATTTCCAGCATTTCTAGGCTTGCATTTAAACAGAGCGGACCACGAAGGATGAGGAGGCAAGGAGTTAGAGGCCAATGGCGGAGGCGCATGCTTGGGGTCAGAGAGGAGAAAGATAGGGGGGAAACCAGAACACGAGGATGGAACAGCAAGGGTGGAGGAGGGCAGAGGTAGATTAGGTTGAGGATCTGGATCTGGTGGAGGAACGTCCAGCGGCGGTGGGACAGATCGATGAGAAGGTTGAGTGGCGAAAGGACACTGGATGGAAAAGGAGGACGTGATAGGAGAGAGAACGGCTGCAGTGTTTAATATTATTATTACTTAAAATTTAAACTAAATGAATTTCTAGTTAATAAGATCTATTTTGACAATAGATTTATAATATGTCAAACCTGTTTTAAATGACAAATAATATAGTCAAAATATATAATAAATAGTATATTAATTCATTTTTGTTTTTAATATATGTTATATGTAATATATATTCATATAATATTTTTAAACAAAGCTAGCCGACTTTATATTGGGTCTTCCATATATATAAATGAATAAGAAACATGTGTCTGGCATATGCACTAGAATAGCTAGAGTAAATAATAAAGCATAGGAGAATGGTAAAAATCCAAAACTATTAAAAAACCTAGGCTATCCAAGACCCAGTACCCCACTACAGAGGATGACTCACTACCATCATCCAAAGATTTTGGCCCAATAACATGATAAAACTCCAAAAAGAGAGGCACCAACCAAGGGACAAAATCCACCGAATTTGAGTAGTAAAAGAATTTCCTATCACATGAAACATTCGCTAAAACAGTCCTATTCAAATCATCAAGATGACCAAACACCATGAGAGATCAAACTATGTCTTCTACATGATAAAAAGTCACATTTCTTCTTTTTCTCCACCCACATACTTGAAAAAACTACCACCTTTAGGATTATATCTCATTTATTAGGCTCATGAATCCAAGCATGCTCAAATGCACCCTAAAAAAATCGTTGGAGGGTGGAAGGGTCACATCTGGCTTCCCAATAGAACGATCTTCCAAAAAGACATCAAAGGATAGCGAAAGGATGATATCGAGGGAGGAGGAAGGGTGGGAAACAATAGTAGCAGGACAAGCAAGGTTAGAAACCCACTTCATGACTGGAGGTCGAGGAAGTGGAATCCTATCAAAAAAGGGTCGAGTGGCTACATCATTTCGACGTTTACAGGTATCGATCTGAGTTAGGATTTTTCACTCGATGCTCGACGGCAAACACTGGATATGGATTTTTGATTGATTCTGCGATTCTCTATCATAGTATATGGCTCTGTAAGGAGAATGACAGTTTCTAATCAAGAAACCAGATCGGAGTCCGCACTAGAGGGGTCATGTGAACGATACTAGTTCGGAAGTGAAATTGTGCGATCGAGTGAGCGATTAGATTTGATATTGCGTATGGATGATATATGTGCATCGTACGGGCTTAAGTAAAACAAGTATTTGAAATTGAAAATGCAAAATAATATGACTTTGAATTTTATGATTGGATATCATCAGTAAAAAAGATGCAGGTATATAAAAGCAAGAGTTAAAAGATGCCTTTGATTTCATAAGGAAATTTGGTTGCCCGACTAAAAGGTACATGTTTATATTATTGATTGATGGTTTTATGATTGAGCCACTTAGCTTTTGTTTTCTTTTGCTGATTTTGGCCCGTAGTGGCAATTTGTGGTTGTTCTGATCTAGCTGTGCAAAGAAGATGCTGGCAAAAATTTTAAAAAATTTAAAGAGTTAGAAAATTTTTAATAACTAAAAGTTTGATTTTGGATAATAACTTGAAATGATTGAGTGGATAATATTTTTTTTGGAATATATGGATGAATTTGGGGAAATTAGAAGAAGTGATAATGTGGTTTCAACAAATTGATTTTGGGGAGTTATTTTAAGTAATTGGTTTTGGGAAAGTTAATGGGTTTTGGGCCATTCTTCTTACCTTGACAATTTCGAGGATGAAATTCTTTTAAGGGGGGAGGAATGTAACGACCCATAATTTTGATTATTTGAAATTGGAATATTTAATTGATCTTAAATACTTAAAAGTTAACTTTATATATTTAATAACTTGAATTTAAAATATAATGATTTATGGGGTAATTTAATTGCTAAATTTAATAATTGAAATTTGCTTAAATATTTGAATCTTGGGTTTTAAGCTAGATAAAAATAATTTCAAAGGCTTATTAAATTCCTATTAATAAGAATGAAGGTAAATAAAATTTTAAATTGAATTTAAAAGTGATTTAATCGATTTTAAAAATAACTCGTTTAAATTAACGTATAAAAATAGCCTTCCGGGGCCCAGTCTCGGATTTCGACGAAACCAGTTCCATTGGATCCGTAAGTGTTATTACCAGATTTCAAATTTCATAGCATTTGCAGTTATCGTTTGGTCGTACCGGATAGAAACACGTTGAATTTAATATTAGAGATTTAATATAATAATTGGGTTCATAAAGTTATCTTCTCCATACGATCGAATTAGGTCTCGAAACTTGTTCCGTTGTGTTCGGGATAGGGGTATAACATTACGAATGCCTGGCGGCACGCCTCGATTAGGGTTCGGAATAAATATCTAGATATTTTGGGATTATATATATATATATATATATATATATTATCTTCACTTCACATCAGCCGCAAAAACATCCACTCACCCACCATATGCTCGTGCCTACCTATCTCCTATCGTTCTCTTCCTTTATTTAAATGAGCAGCTAACGACAGTGAAGAAAAATAGAGATTGAGAGCTTCAAAATTTTATTTCTCCATTTACACTCAATGAAAAAATATGAAATCACTTCTAAAATCTTGATTTAATGCGATCTTCAATCTGGTATGTTATTTGGGAGATCGACGATGAATTGTTGAACTCGATAGTAGTCGAACTGTAGTTTTTGCCTATGGTTGGATATTCATGTCGATTTAGAGCTCGATGAGCGGATTGAAGGTTGGATTCGAGTTCAGCGAAGGGAGTGGCATCGGCGGCCAGAAAATCGTGAAGCTTGGTGGCTTCTTGCATTTCGCGACACTACAGTATTTTGTGGAGGAGGAGTATAGTCGCGTTTCGATCTGGGTAGGCGGGGCTGTGGCGAAGGGGTTTGATTGAATGAGGACGGCGAGGCGGTCGTGTGGGTGATGTCGAATTGGTCGCTGGTGGTCTTGAAAGATCATGCACGTGTACGGCAAGGCTTGTGTCTTCGAGATCGTGTACTGGGAAGGAAGCGTGTGTTGGGGAAGAATGAAGGGAGAGTGGCTTTGTTTGGGCCGGGTTAGGAGATAGGGTAATGTAAAGTTAATTTAGGTTAAAAGAATTATTAAATTATTTAAATTATAAAATCTTATTTTAGTCATAACTCGTTCGTTTTAGGTCCAAATCCAACGCGGTCAGTCGCGTTGGGTTCGTATTAACGAGATCTTTACTATGGAATCAAGTGGGTTGAATTTAGAGCTTTCAGAATTTTCAGTTAAATTAATCGGAACCAGAATGCGAAAGCAACAATAAAAAAACAAGGTGAGTAAATCTCACTCATTTGGATTGCTGATTTGAAATTTGTAACAATTAAAATTTAATTATCGGATGATTGGTTAATTGATATATTTTAGTTGGATGTTATATTATATATATTAGTATATATATATATATATATTAGTAGTTGGATTGATTATTCCCGCCTATTGGAGTGGATGAGACATTATGCGCCCCGCATAATAGCGGATGACCCTATATTACCGTGATATCCCGCCTCGAAGCAGGATTGGTATTTTATGTTATCTAACATATGTGGTTGCAGGGAAACAGGTTGGAGGGATCCAACTAGATTCCTCAAAAATATCGATTTTAATTTCGTATATAGTGATATATGATGTGTTTGAATAATCTGGGATAGATTATGGTACGATTTGATCTATTGGATGTTATAGTAGCACTGGCCTAGATTTTGGTATTTTAAAATACCATAAGTATTATTTTTGAATTTGGACTGAAATTAAAAGGGGATTTTTGAAAGTGAAATATTTACATTGAGTTTTGGGATTATTTAAAGAGGTATTATTTTGGATAAAATAAATGATTTGATTTTAAATTTGTACTTAACTATTTCATGAAATAATTTACAAAGAGATTTTTAAATGATGTATATAAAAGATTTTTTAAACAATAAATTTAAGTGATATTTGTTTAAATGTAAAGGGGTTTTAAAAATTGATATTTAAATAGATTGGGAGAATAAAGGGAATTTGGAAATGAATATAAAATTTGTTATACTAGATTTTAAATAAGATTTTTAAATTATGAAATAGAAGTAGAAATCGAGATTTGATTGGTTTTGGAATATAGTTTTAGTTATTTAAGAAATTGATTTATAAATGGGATTAAAAACAGAAATCGATTTATAAATGGAGTTTGTTTGTATAAATCTATTGTTAACAAAGAAAAATCATAAATGAGTTTATAAATTTATAAACGATGTTTATAAATAAGGGAAAATGATTATCAGTGGATAAATTGGGAATATAAATTTACAGGGTGAATTTATATCGAGATATGGAAATCGGGTTTTGGGAAAAATAGTGGAATCTATTGAAACACCCCACACCCCTTAGTATTCCCAAAAAGGGCACACCAAAGGATATGGTGCATTATAGGTATAGCTAAAGCATCAAGAGACTAAGATTCACAAAACAAATAATAAAAGCAGCGGAAAACATTTAAATAATAACTTATCATTCAGAATTAATCTTCATCTCAAAATAAATCATAAAAACATAACACGTCTCAAAAACTCAAAATCTATCATGTCTTATGGAAATTGATCAGAAAATTGCCACGGACCAAATGGTGCAACTCCCGTAGCTAAATTATGACAATTCCAAAAATGCTCATTTTCACTGTTAATAATTATTTTGGTTATTTAATTATCTAAAAATGCGGGGTGGTACATTCTCCCCTCCTTAAAGGATTTCGCCCTCGAAATCTCCAAGGACAGAAGAATGAAATGGATATTTTCATCCAAATTCCACAACCACATATTCAGCCATCATCCATTTCATCCATTGTCCTTAAGCTTTTTAATGCAATTTATGATATATGCAATAGTGTAGTGTAAATGTCTCTAACCAATGCAAAAGATTAGGCGGTCTACTGATTCAGTCGACCTCCATTTCATGCGCTCATGTCCGTGCCATGTATCCAAATGAATGCAAATTCCCTAATGACAACTGATAGTTCTATATGCATGCTACAATCATCATTCAAATGCAACAATCATATGGTAATCACCCATTGATAGCAACCATGAAATAAAAATGCAAGTGCACACACATCTAAATGCATATGCTTTAGTGACCTAGTTAGGCCGATCTCTAAGAGATAATAGTGCCTAGTGTGTGTGTGTGTGTGTATATGCGTCCATTAGCATCCGCTAGCAAACACTTGCAACCACTTGCGTCCAACATACATAACATGTTCTAGTAACATGTTTACATTCAGTCCTACCATCCATAGGTTAAATCCTAATATCTACCCTCCCAAAGGATACTAAAGGAAAGAACCTATTCAAAATTAAAGATGGAAATAGGAAATTCAAGACGTACCATCAAAGAAATGCGGATAAGAGATACGTATTTTCTCCTCAGCCACCCATGTAGCGTCCTCAACACTATCTCCCCACTGCACCTTAACCAAAGGGACTTCCTTATTCCTAAGTTTCTTGATATCATGTCCAACGATCTTGGTAGGAATGCGATGAACCGATGCTTCTCTCTCTACTTCAACTTCCTCAAGTTGGCTAGGTTCCACTACCTCTATTGAATAATGTAAGCACTTTCTCAAGTAAGAAACATGAAAAACATCATGAACTCCCACGAGCCTCTCTGGTAGTCCCTACCCTTTCCACAATGGGGATTGGTCCTACGAATCTGGGATCAAGTTTCCCACTTGATCCATACCTCACTATCTTTCTTAGCGGAGACACCTTAATGAAAACCAAATCTCCTACCTCGAACTCAATATCCCTTCTCCACTTATCTGTATAGGATTTCTATCTATCTTGGGCCGTCTTCATTCTTCTTCTAATCAAATCAATCTTTTCCGAAGTCTCTCTAACCATGTTGGGACGAAGTAGCAATCTTTCTGTAGACTCCAACCAACAAGAAGGCGACTTGCAAGGTCTTCCATAAAGGGCTTCAAAAGGAGCCATCCCAATGCTAGCCTAAAAACTATTATTATAAGCATATTCCACTAAAGGAAGGTGCTCCTCCCAAGTCCCTCCAAAATCAAGAATGCACATCCTCAACAAATCTTCAATAACTTTATTAACTCTCTCCGTTTGGCCATCCATTTAAGGGTGATAGGCTGTACTCAATCTAAGCTGCGTCCCTAAAGCCTCTTGCAAGCTCCTCCAAAACTCGCTAGTAAAGATAGGGTCTCTGTCTCGCACTATGCTAGAGGGAACTCCATGAAGTTGGACTATCTCATGAATGTATATGGATGCCAAATAAGGTGATATCCTCTTACTCTTGACTAGAATGAAGTGGGTGATCTTAGTCAAACGATATATAATCACCCAAATACTGGTATTCCCCTTCCTAGATCGGGGTAAACCATCTATGAAGTCCAACAAAACACTATCCCACTTTAATTTGGGTGCATCCAATGGTTGAAGCAATCCGCCAGGTCTCTACTACTCTGCCTTAACCCTTTGGCACATAAAACACTTAGCCATAAACTCTGCAACATCCTTCTTCATGCCACTCCAATAAAACACTCTCTTCATATCCCTATACATCTTATCACTACCCGGATGAATGGTCATCCGAGAATGGTGTGCTTCTGCTAGAACTGCACTCATCAAATCACTAGTGCGGGGGACACAAAGTCTTCCATATCTCTTTAGCCACCCTTTATTATCGATGGAATAGCATTGGAGATGTCTAGAGACCTCTCCTTTGCTAATCCTATCCAGAATATCCACAAGCCCTCAATCCTCTCACTGCCTTGAGCCAATCTGATCTATGAGGTTAGGCTTAACCACAAGTGCTGCCAATAATCCAGGAGTAATATCCGTAAAGGGCTTAAAATCAAAGGTGGAAATAAACTCTAGGCTTTTCCACTCCACGAACATTGGGCTAAGGGTTGTTATCTTCCTACTTAACGCATCCGCAACCACGTTCCCCTTGCCCGGTGTGTAAGCTATCTCAAAGTCATATGATGCCAGAAACTCCATCCAACGCTGCTGCCTCAAGTTTAAATCCTTTTGTGAGAATAGGTACTTCAATGATTAATGGTCAGTGAAAAGCTCTAACCTCTCTCCTAACAAGTAATGTCTCCAAGACTTGAGCGTGAAAACAATAGCAGCCGGCTCCAAATCATGGGTGGGGTAGTTCTTCTCATGAGTTCTCAACCGTCTACTCCCATAGCATACTACCCTCCCCTCCTGCATCAATATTGCCCCAAGGCCAGTCCCACATGCATTAGTGTATACTGTAAAAGGCTTAGCTCCATCGGGTAAAACCAACATTGGTGCACTAGTAAGGGCCCTCTTTAGCATCGTGAAGTAATCCTCGCAATCTACGTCCCACA
The DNA here is from genome assembly GCA_030737815.1 of Allium fistulosum. Lineage (NCBI taxonomy): Eukaryota > Viridiplantae > Streptophyta > Magnoliopsida > Asparagales > Amaryllidaceae > Allium > Allium fistulosum. Next base: position 511,768,627 of record CM060903.1, on the reverse strand, counting down.
CGAATGCTGCATTCTTCTTAGTGATGCGAGTAAGCGGTGCTGAAATCTTAGCAAAATCTTTGATAAACTTCCTATGATAACCAGCCAAACCTAGGAAGCTTCTAACTTCGGTAGCATTCTTGGAGGTCTTCCAATCCTGTACCGCTACTACCTTAGCGGGATCCATAGCTAGACCCTCTCTTGAGACTACACGCCCCAAGAAACGCACCTCTTCACGCAAAAAGTGACACTTAGAGAATTTTGCTTTCAACTAATGAACACGAAGTGTATAAAGAACCTCCTTAAGATGAATAACATGCTCTTCCATACTCTTGGAAAACACCAGAATGTCGTCCACAAACACTACAACGAACCTATTTAGGACATCTCAAAAAACACGGCTCATCGGATCTACAAAATAGGTTGGGGCATTGGTCAGCACAAACAGCATAACCAACCACTCAAAGAATCCATCGGGTGTCTTGAATGCTGTCTTATCGATGTTATTGTCAGCGACCCTAAGCTAATGAAATCCAATGGCTAAGTTAAGCTTAGAAAATACCGAAGAGCCAACCAATTGATCAAAAAGATCGTCTATCCTAGGAAGTGGGTAACGGTTCTTCTTTGTGAGCTTATTCAACTCTCTATAGTCTACGCAAAGTCGAAGGGAACCATCTGCCTTTATAGCGAAGATGACTGGCGCCCCTCACTCAGATATGCTCCGTCTGATGAAACCTTTCTCTAATAGTTCACCAATCTGCTTACTTAACTCCTTCCTCTCCCTAGGAGCCATATTTCTCACTGATAATGCCACTGGCTTAGCATTGTCATTTAGATAGATCCTAAAGTCGATCTCTCTCTTAGGGAGTAGCCCCCAAACCTCCTCAAAAACGTTTGGGAAATCTCTAACAACTGGAACTAAATCTAACTCTCCTAGTGATGAATCAAGGGAATAAAGGAAGCTCAACATGACTGACCCCTGTGGGTTGCAAGAAACCTCGAGGGTCCGTCCGCTACATGTCCCTAGCCTAACGACTCTCTCTCTCTCTCTCGCAGTCCAACATCGCACCATAAGTGGATAACTAGTCCATCCCCAAAATCATCCCATATCCCAAAAATCCCAGTACATAGGCATCACAATCAAACTCTACGCCTAGTATAAAAATTTTCAAACCCCTACAAATCATGGATAAATGTGCCAATCCTCTTATGGAGTTTGAAACAACTATAGGGTCTACAACTAGAGAAATATCTAAGTGCAAACAATCAACTAAGGAACTAGAAATGAAAGAATGCGATGCTCTGGAGTCAAAAAGAGTCCGAATAGGAAAATCCGAAATAGAGATCAAACCTTCTACAGAGACTTTCCCACCTCGTTCTGGTCCACTACTAGAAGGTGCTTCATCCAAAGCCTGTACTTGTGCCGTAGGCGCGCCTGCTCTCTGCCTTGTCCTCTAAGGACAAGCTCTACTAAGGTGTCCAGGCTGCCCATAGCTGTAACACCTTCCCTTCATCGTGTCCTTACAGTCCTTTGAGTAATGCCCAACCAATCCACAATTATGACACTTCGTGCCCTTCTTGATCTGTCCCTTTTGAGGTCCTCCTTCTTTCTTCCTGTCCTTATCCTTCTTATTCTTCCACCACTACTTCTTAAAGTTTTCTGATTTAGGAACCTCCTTAACCTCTTCTTCCTTAGCAACATCTGATATGAGGGTCATTTCCACAAGTGACTCATACGTCGCTCCCATAGGTACATGTGTCAATGCCAACCCTTGGAGGGGCTGGTTCAAACCCTTAGCAAACTTGGTGGCCTTCTTATGCGGTGTATTAACAAGCTCCATCCTGAACCTTGATAACTCATTAAACTGATTTATATACTCTTTCATCGAAAGACTTCCCTCCTTCAGACTAATGAACTCCTCCAACTGCATGCTTTCCTCAGCTTGCGACAAGAACTTTCTCTCAAACCTTTCCCAAAATCCAACCCAACCAATGTCTCTACCCTCCATCTCTATAATCTCCCATCAGTAATAAGCCTCTCCCTTCAGCTGCCACGATGCAAGTTGAACTCTCTATCGGTTCTCCAATCCTAACAGCCCAAATATCCGCTCTGCATTCCTCAACCAAATTCATGCCTCTACGAAATTCTCCGTGCCAGAAAACATCTTTCCTCCAAGATTAGCGAAGTCCTTGCATTGCTTCGAGAAATTGGCTGCTGCAGGGGGATTAACGGGACCTCCACCCACCGGTGCTGCATTGGGCGCTTGCTCTTGCACCTCTGGTGCCGTAGCTTGGAGGTATCTATGGAACCAGCCAAATGTGATGACCCAAAAACTCAGCCTTCGAAAATCGGCATCCGTACTTCACTTGTACTCAAAATGCCGTAGATTCAAACGCCGAATCTGGTTCTCTGGAGCTTATAACACCATTAAATATAACAACACAGCGGAAGAAAAAGAATATATCAATATAAATAACATTGATACGATGACAGATACAAAATCTGATACAATATGATACAACAGAATGATACAACAGATATCAATATACATCAGAGATATGATACAAGAAATAGCAGCGGAAAGAAAATAGATAACACTAGCAGCGGAACTATATCTCCAATAGAATGCTCCAATCCATAGCTAGTGGAAAGCAAGGTCAGTCGTGGGACTGGTGTGAGCAACAAAAATAGTTTATCTTTAAAACAACAACAAAAGAACTTTAAACATTGAAATCCGCAATGCTTTTGGAAAATGAAACTACCATAAGGCCTCCCGCACACACACACAATGCAAACGCAGAATCGGAGGAGATTTCTCCTTATGATAGTCAAAGATGCTTACTACGCAAAACAAATCATTGAATATTATCACTAGTGCATAGTGAAGAAAACATTTCGAAAGTATAATATTAATCTTAGCCAACATACGACCAGTATCGTATGCCTACTATAGCTACCATCTAAACAGTGGTGACCACCATAAGTAAATGGCAGGCTCTACAACTAAAACCGTACACGGTTCGTATTGGAAGATGGATTTCCAACAAATGGTCAGGCTAAGGAACTTCCTTTCCTACCGCCGAATGGGATCGCCTCTGGCTGGATGTCCCGAGAGACAAACTGCTCTCTGCCAACACAAGGTCGGGTTACCCCTATAACAGGTAACTCACGAATATGCCATCCCCCGGTCCTTTGGGACCTTTATCCGAGGCCTCAGTAAACACACAATCACACAATAAATGAGATCGGAGTATCCACATAGGTTAAATATCAGGGCTCCATACCTGATACCACCCTTTTCCAGAAGGAAATGACATACCCTAAAGGGCGCGACCCTCATAACCTTGCCGCATATTCCTATTTCGACCATTTCCGGGTTGTGAGGTCCGAAGAGGTCTCATCCACAAAGCTACGCTTTGGCACAAAGCCATGCTTTGGGTCAACAGATGATCAAAGTAATGATCACAAAGATAAATGATCAAACAAATGATCATATCACAAATGATCAAACGATGATCATCACACAGCAACACTTAGCATGTCACATTACCAAATTGGGAATATATCGCTGATAAGCTTCAACTACATAACCTCTGAGCTCGTACGTCTCAGAGAAGGGTGTTAAGCTAAGAGAATAAATTCTCCGCCACCAACAGAAATGTATTTAAAAGAAATCAGCTTTATATCTCAAAGTGTAATGTCAGACATGTAACCATACAAGTCTGTTCCGGGTTCGAACAGAACCGAAGGCACTTCCGAAGAAGCCCTTGCAAATCCGGGTATTCACAATCCCGATCGGATTTCCCATCACTTAGGGAATCTCTATACCAGGAGCTACCCAGTTTAGAGACAATCGATAGGTTATCCTATCGTTTTCGCAAACACCCGGTCTTTAACACCGGTCTTCAAATGCTATCCATATACGACGTATCACTTATTCGGAATGGGTTATATGACACAAAGGTCCTCTCCCGGCTAAACCGAATAATGAGCGTAATATTTTAAAACATATGGATATTGGGATTTCAATTAAGTCACAATTTAAACCCAAACTTTCTTTTCAAATGGTTTAACAAATTACCATTTTCAAATCTTTAAACAAAAAGATTCATTTTAACAACCTTCAACGGTTTAAACAATTTCCACACTTTAATCTTTTAAACAAAAGATTCATTCACAGATTTTTCCAAATTAATTTCCATTTCAATTGGATTAACTCATTAAATATTTTAAAACAAAGATTTAACTTATAGCTTTCAAAACAATTCCATTTCGTATAGTTTAACCAAATCATCATTTTAAATCTGTTAAAAATAAACAGATTTAATTCATAGCTTTCAAAAAGAATTCACTCATATCTTGGAAAAAACATTTTTCAATTCAAACTTGAAATTCCTTTAACTTAAATTGGGATTTCATTTCTTATATGAAAGCTTTTATCATTTGAAAACAATTAGTTTTCATTTTGGAAATCTGATTCATTATACAAGTTAAAATCTTTGGGTTAATTTAAATTCTAAAAACCATACTTTTGAGATGGTTTAAATTCATACAAACACATTTATAACATCTTCAACCGTAATTTCCAAACATAGAATTCAATTCCAAATTTTGAATTCAAATTAAATTATTTAAATTGGAAATTTTATCAAGTTATTCAAAATAGCTTTTATCTTTGAAAACACCTTTTAACATTTAACCCAAATCCATTTTCAAAATCAATTGAAATTAAAATTTCAAAAAACATTAATTTAAATTATCTGTGACTTAACCGATTTCCACGTGAAATCCATATTTTGTGTGTATGGTGTAGTCCAGGGGTTTCACACAATAGTGCAACATCATTCAATCATCACAGATCAGAATACAGAAATATAGTTGATAAGTGATAAGCGGTATAACTATAACGCTTATCTTTATTCACAGATCACAGATATATAAATATCACAGATAAATAAACTACAATACAGATCACACACAATCAGAATATATCACATAGCATCACAGATCAGAAAATATCAAAAATTCCATCATCCAATCAGATTAATTATCCTTAATTCAAATCAGATTTATTTCTTATGAATTATTAATCCTGGTTAATTAACATTAATAAATCACAAATCTTAATTATTAACTAATCTTTAATCATTAATTAACCTTTTAAAAATAAATTGATTAACCTTTAATTATTAATAACCAATCTCAATTAATAAATCAATTTTTAATTATTAAATAATTATCCTTAATTAATTAATTATTCTTTAATCAATTATCCTTAATTAATTACATTAGTTAATTAACCATTAATTAATAAATTAATCAATTTAATCAATTTAATTACCTTGATTTAATAACATTAAGTAATTAACTATCCTTTAATTACTCCTATTAATTAATCAACCCTTAATTACATTAAAGTGATTAACTTTTAAAACCTTTTATCCTTCTTAATTAACCACTAAATCACATCATTAAGTTTATTTAAAATAAACTTTTAAAATAAGGGTTATATGTATCTTAAACACTTTTAAACTTAGTTAATTTAAAATAATTTTATTCAAAAACTTTTTTTAACCAATTCAAAACTTGGATAACATCTACTATTTACAAAAGAATTAGTTTTAAAAAAATTTGTTTTCAATAAAACTTGATTTGTTTTTAAAGTTTAAAAACTGTTTTATATAAAAACTACAGACCCGAGCAAAACAGCAAAAACCCCGAGCTCTACTTCGAGTTTCTTTTCGCCTCACTCGTCTTCGAGTCCACGCGATAATGTTCCCGAGACCAACCCGAGACCTTCGCTTCTTCCCCAAACCATCACAAACCCAGATGCACGAAACCTCACTCGTGCACGTGCACGGTCAGACCACCAACCTCCGACCATCTCCACGATCATCAGCAAATCGACCTTAACCTCGACAGCTAACATCACAATCCAGAGATCAAAGTTCGAGAGTAATTCAAAATAGTGATACTTGGTCGAAAGTCTGGAACAACATTCGATCATAATCACTTCGCCAATGACAAACTAGGCCACCGGAGCACTCGCCATCCATACCAAAGATGCATCACGGCCTCCTCGCCACATTCCCCCACCTGCGATCGCCTGAATCGGCATATCGAAGACGAAAATAACTCGCGACTACCACGTACGAAATGCAGGCTTAAACCCTAAACAAAATTAAATCTCCAACCTCGATGAATAAAATAAATTACCTTATATTTTTCCTATGTTCTACGATGCTTCAACTACCACCATGTCAAGTTCCAATCTCTGAAAGTTAGCCGATCACCAGAAACTCACAAAAACCCATTTTCAGTTCAACTCCAAACTGATACTTCATTTCTTAACTAAAAATAATAATTCTTGTTTCAAAAATCAAGTTTTATTTTCTAGCTTTTAATTCATATACCTGAATTTGTAAATTGACAGGTTCGAATTTTTGATAAAATTTGAGTGGTGCTCAGGTTTTCTTGATTTCCAGAAACAAGATGAAGTTTTTTTAACTCAAATTGATTTTTTTAAACCTTACTATATACCATAACATACAAATCTTGTTTTGATCTTAAGTTAAATTAGTAAGTAGAACAAATAGAAAAGATTTTTTTGAAATAAAGGATCTTGTGTTTAGAAGTTAAAACAGAGAACATATATGAGTATCTTCCTGAACCCAAATTCATTTCCTTGGTTCCAGTACTGTTGTTTGCATTTGATGCTTCCAAATGATTTTAAAATTTGAGTCAGGTAAATACAACCAAATTTTATTTAAGGATCATTACTCAAATCTTTTTATATTTTGAGATAAGAATTTTTCTTTTTGGAATTTGGCTAACCTATTGTTAAACAGAGGTAGATCTATATATATACAGACATACATTCAACCATTTACACACATATATATACATAAATACCAGCAGATATATTCACATCCATTAACATTATCATCGCAGGCATAAGATTCAAAAGAAACTAGTTTAAACAATAGAGTTTGCTCACAGTGCTTTTTGGAAGAAGAACAGAGTTTGCTTTTGAATCAGGCTTAAGAAAATTTGCAAGCTGAAATTCTCATCTTTGATTCTCTGGTTAGTATTAGAACAGATTGTTGTTGTTTTAGGTTGAAGTTTTGAATGATATTTTCTCAGTTTTACTTAGCTTTAAATGAACGAACTGAAGATGAAGCTGATGGAAAAAAAATGAAGTTTACAGTGGATATATTTTGTTTTGTACAATACCAGGTACAAGATTTCTTTTTTTCTTCTTTATTATGTTCAGAGATTTTTCTTTGGTTTTGGAGGCTGAAGTGATCTATCTTGTGCGTGCATTAATTGATGTTGTACAACTTATATTTTCTTTTCACTTTCAGCTGTACAATATAATTTTATCAAATTCTCGGCTGTACAAATATGAGTAAATTTTGCTTTGCTTTGGTGGCTGGTAGAGTTGTGGTGGCTGAGATATTTTCATTTATTATCATTTGTCTTGAATGTATATACATTGTTTTCTTTAGCAAGCTACCACAAAGATATTTATATTTCTGTTTTGTTCATATTCGAGTGTTTTTCTTCTTTTCCTTTGTTTTATGCATTGTCTTATTACTTTGCAATGAATTTCTATATTTAATCTATTGTTAGATTTTAGCAAATTTGTTTACTTTATATTTTTATAGTTTATCTTATATACATCCATTTCCAACTTAAACATTTATATTCTTGTTTGAACACACATGAATGTATATTTGTTTAAACTTATTTTTAAACACTTTGGTTGTGTTTATTTTTGATTTCGTACAATAGGTATTTATCTTGTTTCTTTTCTCAGCCTACAACTTATTTTTATATATTTATTTTCAAATATCCAAATTAATTCATAATTTAACTAATTTGTTTACTATATATATTTTCTATAATTTAATCTTATTATTTTCATTTTTAAACCATTTATTTACGATTTAAATTCAAATCAAATATATATATATATATATATACATAAATTTCAAATTCACTCATATATGCTCAAATACATATATATTCACATATATACAATATTTTTAAATTCAAATGATTTATACCAAATTTATTTGAGTTCGGGGAAACTCGCATCACTTTATCATTTAATTTAACAATTTTACTTCAAAAATTAAATTAATTATCAGTTTAAATTTATATAAAATTCGGGGTCGTTACAGACTTGGACACCTCTGGAAGATTTGGGTCATCCGTCATTTTATGCAAAGAAAATAAAATTAGGCTCGAAAGAATCGGAAGAAGGTTGAACTGGACTTTGAGGGGATTTTTATAAAAACTCTCTTATACTTGAAAACTATTTCTATTATAAGAGTTTGTTCCTGAAAAATACTTTTAGTTTGAAGATATGTTACCTTTGAAAAATACTTTACTTTTAAAACAAGTTTTTAGGAATCCTGTAACCTTAGGCTCTGATACCAAATGAAACACCCCACGCCCCTTAGTATTCCCTAAAAGGGCACACCAAAGGATGTGGTGCATTATAAGTATAGTTAAAGCATCACAGAGACTAAGATTCATAAGGAAAATAAGTAAAAGCAGTGGAAAACATTTAAATAATAACTTATCATTCAGAATTAATCTTCATCTCAAAATAAATCATAAAAACATAACATGTCTCAAAAACTTAAAATCTCTCATGTCTTATGAAAATACAACACAGTCTCACATAATCAGAGTAAAAGTAACAATAATAATCCCTCTCACAAGTGCCAATCCATCATACGCCAAAAGAAAAAGATGAAAAGTAGAAGAATACATCTGAAATGAGGAAACTCCGAAAATGAATCTCCAAGCAACCTGAATCAACTATCCTCAACTCTGCTGGCTTATTTGGGAAAAAGGAAAGATAGAGGAGTGGGTCAAACAATAAGTCTGGTGAGTGAAAGTAATTACAAGCATTTCTATGCAAGATAAAGATAATAGACTAAACAATAGTTCTAGCACGAAAGGAAGATACAGAAAAGATAAAACTCGCATAAAATACCATTTCTGATTCTGTTTGACTGTTTGCTTTGATTTTTTGCACTTGCTTAAACTACTGTGATTAGGCTGAAACCATAATCATATCTCAACTGCTAACTTGATTAGGCTGAAATCCTAATCCTACCCATTGTTCGGTCTTTCCTATCTTTGTTGTGTCACCGTGAACCAATCTTGTTGGTCCCACAGCAAAAGACACCTCTTAGTGCTTAGGACGTAATAGCGAATTATTTACCCTAATCGAAGCCGCATGCTCGGTCATCGCCGATGCACATTAACTGTCGCCCCCTATCTGACCCTTTATTTACCCTAATCAGCATAAGCGTGCCCAGCCTCACCCATGTGTTAGACCATCAGTCCTTGACCCGAAAGGGAATGCTGCCGGTACTGGTCCTAACAAATAAATCTTCTAACTTTGCGCCCCTTGCCCAGATCCCCGAATTTGAGCCTCTATCTATTGGCCACTTATTTACCACTTGTCATAGTCATGCTTGCAAATATCTCAAATTTGCCTATTTCAGTCCATCTCCATTTTGTTTCAGTTTTTCTCATTTTACATCTGATTTCTGTAAATTTAGTGTTTTTCTATTTTAACCCATATTTGCGAATTCTTCTCTTTTTAATATTTTATTCACGTCAAAAAGGATTAAATCTTTATAAATTAAACTAACATTTACAGGTTAAATTCTAACTTAAAACAGATGTAAATAAATGTAAATAACTGCAAATAACTGCAAATAACTAAATAAAATAGATGAATAAAAATAGACCGAAAAGAACTTCTGAAATTTACTTAAAAACTGACTGTAAATAAACTTACATAAAACTTGTCTTAAAATTGTAGAAAAACTACAACTATTGAGAACCCTATTATTTTAAATTGCTTACAAATCTAAAATAATTACAAAACACTCACCTGTGGTCCTTAGCTCTAGTCCTGGGCCTACCTGGATCCACTTCTAGGGTGTAGAATATTTTTATCAAAAAGATCTCCTCCCTAGAAAAATTTTCTATTTAGGGTTCAGCCTCGGGCAATGAACCCAATTGGGAGAAAATCTGAATGAGAAAAATAGCTAGGCCTAGGGTTCTATTTATAGTGTGGCTTAGGGATCTCAGGCCATCGGATTTGAAGATTTAATATGGTGCAACCATGTCATAGGCTCACTAGGAACCATCGGATGCAGCTACGAACGCACAAGATTTCACAAAAATCGAACTTACACTCTTCGGCTCGTACCTGGACGAAAAATCATCCAAGGAAGGCATGGGTCGACCTAAGCTATTTGCGGGTCGACCTATAGGTCGACTCGACCCTAGCAAGGGTCGACCCCTATGGGTCTTTTTTTCCCGTTTAAATATATAATTCTGATTTTCTTATTCTTCTCGGAACTTCTTCATACTAGCTCGGATTTCGACAAGTTATATATGGAAATGATCAGAAAATTGCTGCGGACCCAATGGTGCAACTCCCATGGCTAAATTTTGACAATTACAAAAACGCTCATTTTCACTGTTAACAATTATTTTGGTTATTTAATTATCTAAAAATGCGGGGTGTTACATCTATTTTTAGGAATCTGAGAATGATTTTGAAATTTAAATGTAGTCGATGTGTTATGAATCGAGAAGGATTTATAAATTGAAATTGGTAATATTGGATTTTAAAAATAGATTTTTGTCGAGAAATTAAAATTGTTTAAAAATGGGATTTTTATTTTTTAAAATATTTAGTTAAAGCTGATTTAGTATTGAAATATTTCGGAAAGTGAATTATTCAAATATTTAATATTTATTGAAATAAATTCCCATTTTTATAATAAGCCTTGTAAATTGATTAGTTTTATTTAAAATGAATTGGAAATGAGTTATCGATATTTATTTAAAGTGTTTGGATATTTTAAATACTTACTTATACATGTTTTGAAAATAAATTATTATTTTTAATTTTTTTATATATATGATTTTAAGGTAAGTGTTAGAAATTTATTTATAAATATTCTCGAGATTTGTAAACCAGGTTTATTTACGGATGAATCTAGATAAGAGAAATCTTATAAAGGAATTCTGGAAATTTAAGAGAATTTCCAAATTTGTTTAGATACAGCAACTTTGGAAATGAATCTGAATTCATAAAAGGAATTGTAAATGGATAGTTGGATATAAATAAGTATAAACGATAATTTTTGGAACTTGTAAAGTGAATCAATAAAATCCCAGATATAATGAAATAAGTACTAAATATTTTCTAATTATGGATATTAAAGATAATTTTTGGGAAATAGACTTATAATTTTTCCTAAGTATGGGAATTTAAGGGTTTGGAGATAATTTAGCGATGAAATGATCTATATAGAAATATTTTTCTAAATGTTATAAATTGAATTTGGAAATATTTTTAAGTGTTGAAATGGTTTAAAAGTATCCTATTATGGATATCAGATTTTGAAACTGTTTTCAAATATTGAAATATTGAAAGAGATTTGAAAATATATATTTATAAAGATATTTTGAATTAAATGGTTTAGAAGATTTATAATATGGCCTAGTAACTGTTTGTGTGTGAAATTTGATAATTAAATAACTGACTATCAAATCTGGCCAAAATTCGTTGATCATTTCAAAGAGACCGGGATCGGATTTAATTATCCGAAAACCACTTCGATCTGATTTGTGCGATACGAATTGTGATATCGTGAAGCTAATGAAGACGGTGATTGTTGAAGAGATCGGTTTGTTCGGTCCCAAAACAACTTGTATGGACGAATCCTATCATTGCATTGTTGCCTGGAAGACAGTGTTAGCATTCCAAGTGAGATTGCTATTCAAAAGGGTAAACATAGCCTCAAGCCTCATCAACCGGGAAATGACTAAAACAGGGCATGCAGTAGGGCTAAGTGGGTCGCTCCCATTAGGGTATGCCATCATCTTTCTAGATACCCTACTTCTACATATTTATGGAATGGTTGTGCATGAGATCTCAAAAAGGTCGGAAGACTCGGGTGATGACATATTCGGTACTAGTAGTCAAGTGCTAGGCCGGTTCTGTGTGGCAGGGTACAAGATGTTCTTGTCAGACCCGGGTGCATTAATCTAGAGATGCAGTCATCAGAGGTAGTTCCTTACCTGGTCATAGTATGGAATCCATTCTCCAATAAGCGCCGTACGGTTTTTATTGTGCCCAACTATGTTGGAATGTGAGATGCAAACATTTCAGCTATTTTAATAAGTATTTGTACTTAGGCACCATTATAATATCATAAGATTTTTATATAAAAGTGTTTTTGTTATCGTAAGGTAAAAACCCGTCGTGTTTATGCATGGCGTGGTCTTACGAGATACCCTTTGTGTAACGACCTGTCTTTTTGGACGTTTTAAGCAGACACATATGCCATACTCAAACCATTCAAAAGGGCAGATTGTTATGGGGTAAATAAGAAAAGCAGAGAAAGAAAGAAAACAAATACAGAATCTCGCAGCGGAATAACAAAATATAATAATCAAATAACAGTTCATGAAGCTGTTGTATAAATAAATTTGATTATTCTTTTACAACACCAAAATCAGAGTTACATAAACAGGAATAAATAAATAAATGCAGCGGAACAACATGATGTAGTGGACTAAATATAATAAATAATAATAGTACAAATCTTCGTCTTTGTCCTCCAGAGATAAGGTCTTCAACCCTGAAATGCTCAGGCTGACCCGAGCGAATTGAAAAGACAAAACACTCGAGTCGGAACTAAAAGATATTATGTAAGTTAAATCAATAGTAAATAAATATGAGTGTAACGGCGTCAGAGATATTTACGGGGTTTGACATCTCCTATCCAGTGTCTAATGTGAGTGCAATAACTAAAGAGATGTTCGGGATTACCATCTCCTAAGGATCCGTTAAACTATCTACTATGTAGTACAATACGCTATTATAATATGTCTACAGTAAAGTAAAAGTATTAAAATAGCGTTAAGGCGTTACCCATGTCCCCTTTAACACATTTTATATATTCTCGTAGTCTATACAATGTCGTAAGCTCCACCAAACCGGTGGTTTACCCAGAGGACACCCCATAGGTACGGTACAAAACAAACTCGTAGAAGGTGCTCTAGGGCATGTGAACACGGCACTCGAGGCAATGCCAGGGTAGATTTACCAATTGCAGAATAGGGCTGGTGGTAACGCATAGCACCTACTACCGCCCACCTCGGAACACACTCCCAAATCAAAAATCAAGGGGTGGCCACCAAATCATCACAAAGTTATAATATGGTATCGAAGAATCATGTCCAATCGGAGGAATGACCTCACTTAGCCCAGGTATAGCTCTTGTTTTAGTCACATCTAAGCTGACTCACGGGAGTCAGGGTCACGTCAATACCTCATATGGAAATCGTTCGCCAAACCATCCTACTTCATTTTTGGAATCTCCACCACGTACACAGTTGTTAAAGTGGTTTTCGGTATTGGCAGAGAGTATGACAATATCCGATCCCGGTCTCTTTAACAACCAAACGCTTATTTCACACCGGATGGTTCTTTTATATTTCAAAAAGTCAATTCACAATTTATATCAAAATATCATATTCAATTTCAAATCATATCTCTTTCGAAATCATATTCACTTTCAAACTATATTCACTTTCAAAATCATATTCACTTTTGAAATTCACATTCACTTTGATATTATCGATAATTTATGTTAATTAATTCTTCATTCCAAATCATCTTATTCACTCAACTATGTCATTTCACAAAAGGCATCAATTCCAAATTCCAACTTAGGTTGTATCATCATCAAGGATTTAAATATAAATACTTCAACTTTAGACAGTTTGAAATTTTAGAAAATAGTTTAGGTAATTATAAATAGTTTATATAGTTTTAAAAATAGTTTTAAATAGATTAAAATAGTTTAAATAGTAAAAATAGTTTAAACAGATTTAAAATTTATATAATTAGATTTTTAATGATTTAAATAGATTAAATAGATTTAATTAGATTTAAAATGATTTAAATAGATTAATTATAGATTAAATAGAGTTAAATTATATTAAGTAGATTTTTAAACAAATTAAATAAATTTAAAATAGATTAAATAGATTTAAAATAGATTAAATAAATTTAATTAGTTTAAAATAGGTAAAATATATTAAATTGTATTAAATAGGTTATAATAGATAAAAATAAATTAAAATAGTTTAAATTGATTAAAATAGTTAATTTAATTAAAATAGTTTAAATTAGTTTAAAATAGATTTCAAAGTTATATCCAAACATTTCAATAACTCAATTCTGGTAAATTCACTTATATTTGACACCTCAACTTTAAAAATTCAAATTTAAATCCTTTGAACAATTCATTAAATTAATTCCAATTTCAACATTACACTTGGGCTACGAAAATAATTCAGCTTATATAAATCAATTTCTATTTCAAAATACAAGTTAACTGAATTCAAATTTTTTAAAGATTCAAAATCATTTAATTTAACCAATCCGGTGTCCGTATATAATTTTCTACCTTAGGGTCAAGTGATACGGATATTTATCATTTCAATCCACAATTTAAAATTTAACGGTTATATATCATTTCAAACCGCAATCCCGAATTAAATAAAAATCCATAAAATCGCTGAAGTCTATCATTTCAACCTGTAATGATTTTTCCCTAATCTACAGATCGTTCGGGTATGTATCATTCAACCTATAGGAAACTTGCAGTTTATAACAATATAAAATACAATCATCCAGTCGTACAATATCAACAATCAAACATCCATCATAATCATCATCCAAATCAACCAATAAACATCAATAGATAACTGATTATCATTAACAGGAATTAAATTGACAATTAAATTCAATATTAAATTAAACGATGATTAAATGCAATAAAAGTCAAATTTAACTAGAATAACAATTTTAACATACCAAACATCAATCAATAAATTTATAATCACCTCATAAATTAATTCAACTAACATAAGATATTTTAGTAATTGTGAGTGGGTTAAAACACTCACCTTTGATTTTAAATCGAATTAAAATCTAATTTAGGCCCAAAATTCAACAGTCTTAGAATTCGTCCAAACCAGCATCAGAATGTCCGGAATTCTGATACGATCCTAGCGGAACAAACCGTGCGTGAATCGGAGCTCGTATGTAAAAGTTATGATAATTAGAAGATTGAATTTTTTTATAAATTAAATAAAAAGAAGAAGAAGAAGGACGAACCAATCACAGCCACGTCACGAGAGCATCGCTTCCAGAACCCTACTCGCGTTCGAACCCAAATGGAGCCGCCACCTACATCGCGCAATCGCGCCGCCCCAGCCGGCTTCCACTTGGTCAGACCTTGCCACGACCACGGCGACCTCCGGCCGACCCCCCAGCCACACCGCGCGACCCCCTTGTTCGCCATAGGTGGAGCGTCGCCACCATACTTAAATCGTAGATCGAATTTCGCGGCCAATCCGACCATTGATTCGACGAACAACATGCACCGATGCACTCCGTAAGACCCCCTCCATGCCACGGTACCCTCCAATCGACGATCCATCGAAGATCATCAAACACCAATGAACGACCGAGATTAAATCGCCCAATTTCAGCCACATAGAAACCCAAATTGAAAAACTAACTGCAGATTTGACTTGCGCTCGTTGAGAGCTTCAAATCGATATATAATTCGATAGGATTTGAGGGGTTTGAATTTCGATTTGATTTTGGTTTGAAATTAGAGTTTGGGAATTTTAATATGTTCCGCCATTGAAAGGAGGAGATAGACAGGAAATGTACATACCGAATAATGGAAATGGCTGCTAGGGTTTGAGAAACAAAGCTATACATAGGCAGATCAAAAATAGAATGAATGGACTAGATTGGTTTGAAAGTTGAACGATAAACGACTCGAAAAGCCCGTTTCATTCCCCAAACGGAAGTGGATCATCCCATATATCAAAATAGATGTTTTCGATATTTTTAAACTCAATGAAACAGGTTTTAAGTCCCAATTCCATCGTATGAAGAAGCTAGCTTAAAATCAGCTTATTTCAAATTGATTTCAATTGAATTTAATTAAATTGATTTATACACGTTTCGAGTCCGTACGATCAAACGACAAGTCCGATCGCTACGAAACTTGAAATCTTACAATAATTCACCGTTATGGATCCGATGAAACTAGTTTCGTCGAAATCTGAGACAGTGTCCAAAATGGCTATTTTCACGTTAATTAAATAAATTAATACTAAATTAATCAAATCACTTTTTAATTTCAAAATTAATAACTAACAAATTTCATCATTTTTGATTACTTGGAAATTTAAAATAAATTGAAACAAATTTACATATCCATTCAATGTCAATTATTTTACTAATTACAGTGTTCAATTTCAATTGTAATTAATTCCAATAAATTATAATTTAATTCCGATAATTTGGTTAAATTTGATTTCAACATTTTATTCAATCAATTATTGCTCTATTAACATAGTTCACATTTGTTTATATCTTACTTCACTAATATGATACAATTCCATCTTTTATTTGTATTAACTACTATATTTCAATTACATTTAATTTTGTCGATTCTTCACATTAATTAAAATTTGAAATCTCAATTAATTAATTTATCTTGGTTTCATTCTTTTATTAAATCAATTATCACCTTATGAATATAATTAACATTTCTATTCATTTTATTACATTCACAAATTGGCAGTTATTGTCTTAACTCACATTAATGTAATATTTAATGACATTCAATTGCAATTAATTTAAATAAATTGGTAACAAATAACTGTTGTCACCATTTCTATATTTAATAGCATCTGTAAGTTTATTATCTACAACAAGTGTTATAATTACTACTACAATACTAATTTTATTCAATTACAATTAGTTACATCTATTTTATTGATAAATCAACATTTAACTATCAATTATTCTTTAAATCCAATTATCAACTAATACATACATTATTGTAATTAATTTACAATCTATAACCAATTATAACTTTGCAATCATTTTAATTAGTTGGAATTACATTTAAAGCAGTTATCAATTACTTTAAATTAATACTATTACACTTTAATCTAATTACGTTCTTATTATTTAATCCTAAAATTTTATTTCTTCCAACATTAAATTACAAAACTTTATTAAATTGATCATTTTTAATTTTCGAAAATTACGGGTCGTTACACTCTCCCCCACTCAAAACTTTTCATCCCCGAAAAGGAAAAGAAGGGAAAAGAAGGAATTAAGTAATCAATATATCTTATCAAAACATTAAATTTATAAACAATTTATTTACATAATTAAATAATTTAAATAAAATATATCAATCTATAAACAATTAAATCCTTTATATTCCAGTTAACAAAAGTTTGGAAAACTATAACGACCCGGTATTTTGAACCATTCGCATCCACACATGTCGGACTTGGATTGCTCAAAATAACAGATTGTTAATTTGTATTTGGAAAAAATCAGCATATACAGTAAATAAATCAATCACAGAATCACAGACATAGAGAAATAAACAATAAGTAGTGGAATAAATAAATAGTAGTTCATGAAGCTACTAAATGAACATCAAAGTCTGAAATAAAATAAAAAAGAAATCTCAAACACAAAGAAGTCTCGAATACATAAGCAACTGACAAGTCTGAACATAAATGACTGGAAGAAACTGAAATAACTAAAAGCTGGATAGATAGATCTTCAAATAAAGCTCCAATCTCCAAAGGTGAGTCTCAAATGCTGTGACACTCAGTCTGACCTGAGCATAAAGTAAAATACAAAACACTCGAGTCAGGATTAACATTCTTATATTAATAAATTCAACTCAAATGAAATGTCAACTGAAATACAAGTAACTTAAAGGATGTTTGGGATTTCCATCCTCTAAGGATCCGTGGAACTATCTACTATGTAGTAATATACGCTATTATAATATGTCTATAGTAAAGTAAAGTATTAAAATAGTGTTAAGGTGTTACCCATATCCCCCTTAACACATTTTATATAATGACGTAGTCTATACAGATACTGTAAACTCCACCCGCGGGTGGGCTATCAGGTAGCACTCCATAGGTACAACACAAATCAAATTCGTAGAAGGCACGATAGGGCATGTGACAAGGCACGTGAGGCAAGGCCAGGGTAGATATACCGTTTGCGTATCCGAACTGGTGGTAATGCATAGCAGCTACTACCGCCCACCTCGTGACACACTCCCAAATCAAAGATGCACCCAATCAAATCACAAAGTAATAGAATGGTATCGAAGAAGTGTGCCTGATCGGAGGAATGACCTCACTTAGCCTGGCATGGCCCCTGTTTTAGCTACATCAAGCTGACTCACAGGAGTTAGGGCTGCGTTAATACCTCATATAGAATCGCCACCAACCATCCTACTTTATTCTAGAATCTCCACCACGTACACAGTTGTTAAAGTGGTTTTCGGTATTGGCAGAGAGTATGACAATATCTGATCCCGGTCTCTTTAACAACCAAACGCTTATTTCACACCGTGGTCATTTCTTTTCAAAGAGTTCATACTTCATATCAAAACATCATATTCGTTTCAAAAACCATATCAATTTGATATCATTGTTCACTTTAAATAATATTCATTTCCAAAATCGTAACACTTTCAAAATTATAACACTTTAGAAATTATAACACTTTCGAAATCACAACACTTTTGAAATCATAACATGTAACGACCCACCTTTTTGGAGGGTTTAAATCGACAATAAACCACACATGTCAACTCAAACCATTTAAAAGGGAGGATTCTTAATGGGGTAAATAAGAAAATAAGAGAAAAGAAGGAAAAACAAAACACAGAACCTCATAGCGGAATGACAAAATATAATAATCAAATAAACAGTTCATGAAGCTGTTTTACAAATAACATTTGATTACACTTTTACAATATATCAGAGTTATACATACAGCAGGAATAATAATAAAATAAGGCGGCGGAAGAACATGATGAAGTGGGATAAAATAATAATATAATACTAAACTCCATCTTCGTCCTCCAGAATAATGTCTTCAACACTGAAAAACTCAGGCTGACCCGAGCATAATGAAAAACAATACACTCGAGTCAGAACTAAAAAATTCCTATGTAAGTCAAATCAATCTCAAATAAAATATGAGTGCAATGGCTTCAGAGATGTTATGGGATTTTTCATCTCCTATCAGGTGTACAACGTGAATATAATTATTTAAGAGATTTCAAATAATTCGAAGTACTAATTTTAATCACTTTAATTAAAATAAATCCGAAGTTTAAATTAAAACTTAAACCTTTCAAATAAATCAATTCCAATACATAATCCAAATTCAAGAAATTGTATGGGCATACATCATTTCAACCCATAATTTAAATGTCTTAGTTATCCAATTCTTAAATGATTTAGATGACCATTTAAATGATGTCGATAATATACACGGTGATAACGGTGACATATTAAAATAAATAAACAACCATACATCCAACATATCAATCAATAAGCATCCATTTCAGACAACATCCAAATCAACCAATATATTACAACAATTAATAGTTATCAATATCGAGGTTTTAACAATCGGTTAAATCCTGATATAAAATTAAATGTCAATTTAATTTAATGTAAATTCAGATTCAATATCAATTTAAATGTCAATTTAAACCAACAAACAGCAATAAAAAAATTATATATCTCATTATAAATTTTATTTAACTTCCAATGGAAATTTTAGTATTGTGCGAGTGGGTGAATCACTCACCTTTTTAGCTTTCCTTCCTCTAATTAGGTTTGGATCCGCCACTGCTTTCTTTCTTTTAACTTTGATTTTCTTTCTTGTTCTTTTTATATTTGAAGGTTTTGGAGGAGACAGAGAAGTTTATGTAATCTAAATTTGAAGGAGAAATTTTGAAAAGGTGAAGAAGAAGAAAAAAACGTAGATTTGAAGAAATTTTTGTTTGGAAAAGAGAAGAAAATGAAGAAGAAGGAGGGAGGAAAAAGGGAGTTGAAGAAAGGTTAAACAAAAATTATATATATATATATATATATATAATATAAAATCAAACTCATGTTTGAAAAAAATTGTAGCTTCAGAGAAAAGAAGAAGGAACAACCGAAAATGAAGAAACAAACAAAAATGAGAAAAGAAATGTGGCAGATATGAAATAAAGAATGAAAGATACACATTTGAATTTTAAAAGACATGTTTACAAAGCAAGCAAAAAATTTGGTATAAAATTTCAAAACGTGTGCTACCTCAATTAATTTCATTAACAGGAAACATTTCAAGGCAAGGCTCACATGTAAATAAATGAAACTTACAGGAAAACCAAAAGAGGCATGTATTAAAAAGAAATAATAGAAATAAATAAACGAAAGGGGTAATTGAAATCTGAGAAGATAAATAAATGAAAAGATTAATGAACGTGAATAGTGGAATATGAAATTCTAACATATTTAAGACTATTCATTACACAAAGAAAATATAGGGCATTTAATTTAGTTTAGATAGACGTGCTAGGTGAAAAGTTTTTTTTTCTAAAGGGAAATGAATGCATGCATGAGTGAATAGTGTATGTAAATGAATTCATGAATTAATGCACATACACATTTCATTTCAAATGCAAAGTAACGCCTCATTAATAATTCAATTTATGGCAAGAAGTGAAAGAACAAATGGAATGAAATATGCAAAAGAGAGAGGTCAACAAAAACGTGAGATGGCGGCAGAATAAAGTAAGGTAATAAATTAATGAGAATGGAAGAATTAATATACTGCAAACAACTTTTGAAATTTAATTTTAAAAATTATATTCCCTTCAATACATTTTATTAACTCCAAATATACACATAAATATATGTTAATTTAACCATTTTTTTTACACACAATTAATAATATTGAACACACCAATTAACTTAATATTTCTCATTAAAATACTTATTATATTTTTAACACAAAACGTAAGTTGCACATACACTAATTAATTACAATTCACTTCTATTTCTTATTAGTGGAAAGATTTTAATTGCTATTAATTCCAATATTTAAATTTCAAAACATACGTTGATTACTGAGAAGATAGTTAATCTAATTGTTTTCCTTTAAATTGTAACTCAAACATATCTATTAACATTATTGGTTACAAACATGAGTTAGAAATTTACTTACAAACAATTAATTTGGATGTTCATATTAAAAATGAAAAAAAGAAAAAGAAAAAGCTTCAGGTAAAGCACTTGAAAGGAGCAAATGAACAAATGAGAAACAAATGAAAAGAATGCGGAAATTGTGAATCATAAATAAATAAAATGAAGCAACTATTAATTAATAAGAAACGAATGAGTAATCTAACAATTAAATGGATGCTCAAATGAAACCTACACGAAGAACTTGAAAATGAAAAGAAAGAGAACATGGATGTGATCATAAATGTAAAGTAAATGAAGGGACCACTTATATACTGTAAACAAACCTTTGGGATCCAAATTCCAAAACTTCCACCTATTAATTCATTTCAACAAACCCAAATATACACATATTTATCATTTACTTCTTTATTAAAACAATCGTTTTACGTTAATATATGTCCACAGTCCATTAATGCAATCAATCAACCAATCAATCTATTCATTTATTTATGTTACTCAAACCAATTTTATTAATTAATGAATATATATCTATCTATGCATTATAAAATGATTTACTTTACTTTTTTTTAATTACTGTAACGGTCACATTAATGCAACAAATTTAAAAGTTTAACCATATATGAAATGGAAAAATAAATATATGTGAACATGTGTAATTAATATACAATTGTTAATAAAAGATAATTTCTAATTCATTTAACAACACTTATACAACCAAGAACCCTCTGATATTATTTAAAATTTGAATACTAATAAGTGTGTTTATATATATATTATTCTAAAATCCAATTTTTTTTCCAATACCATACTTATTCAAAATGAAAATTTTATTTTTATACGTCTCAAAACATGCAATTATCTTAATTAAAATGTTCATTCCATATTAACAAAAAATGCAAGTTCCTATATTAACTCATTCATTACAGTTTCATTTATGTTTCCTTTTAATTGAAACATTTCAATTAATCTAATTCCAATTCATTTCATTACTAATTTCAAACAAATTCTAGTTATAAAACATTGTTTCTTTTCATTTATACCACTTCAAACATGTTTTATAAAATTTCATATACAATAAAATTCACACACTTTTTACAAAGCAAATGTTTTATCATATTGAAATCAACTTCTCCAAGATGCATTTCAAATAACAACTTATGTTATTCTTTCATTAAAGCATTCACTCCATCCTTTATTCAAATTCAACATTTGTTTTTCCGGTTAGAGACGAACATACAATTTCACCGTTTATTACAACATTTGGTTTATTTACTTATTTGCAATTTATAACCAAATTTAACTTTACAATCATTTTAATCAATTGAAATTGCATTAAAATAGTTGTCAATTGCCTTGAATTAAGATTAATAACATTACATTCTAGTTATTTCTCTCATTATTAAATCTTAAATTTTTATTTTTTCACAACATTAAATTACAAAACTTATTAATTAATAAATTTAATTATCGGAAATTTACGGGTCGTTACATAACACTTTGAAATCATAACACTTTTGAAATCATAACACTTTCGACTTAAATAGTTTAGATATTGCAAATAGTATATATATTAAAATAGTTATAAATTAAAATAATTTATATATTAAAATAATTTATATATTAAAATAGTTTATATGTATTAAAAATACTTTATATAATAGAACTAGTTTCCTCCAATTTCACAAGTCGATTCAAATCAGCTTAAATTCCAAAATTCAATTTAAATCACTCACTGTTCAACGCTTACATTTAAAAGGTTAAAGATTCAATTCAAATTCTCAATAAACCATTTAGATTTTATCGATTTCAAATTTAGGTTTGAACTATCATTTCAATTCCAATAAGATTCAAGGTTTAAATATTCAAACATTTACAATATAAGTTTCATTTATATTTCAACATCCAATTTTAATTTTATTCAAATTGGAAAATATTCACTTAATAATTTTAATAACAATTAAATAAAATCTCAATTTATAAATTTAAATCACAATTAAATATTCAGTCTTAATTTTTATTTAAAGTTGAAAACATTCACTTAAATCACTTTTCATCAACTCAAGTTATAAGTCATACCTTTCAAATCTCAAAATTAATAAGTTCAAACAAATTCTTATTTAAATTCAATTATTAACCAATTTAAATTTCAAGTCAATTTACTTTATTTTTCCAACCTCTATTTATTTAAATTCATTACAAAAATCTATATAAAAATATTAATGTAAAATTTTAAATGAATATTTAAACATATATATATACTAATTAAATTAAAATTTATTTAAATAAATTATATCAAATTGAATCTTATTAATAAATCTTATTAAATCTTATTTTATATATTTTAAAAATAATAAAATTATAGTAAAATTTTAAAATTTATATTTTCAAAACTAACTTGTAAATTTAAAATTTCCAAATATATAATTTAAAAATCTTATTTTACACAATAAAATATCTTTATATTATATTTAAAAATCAATATTTAATAAAATCCCTCCTTTCAAAACTTTGGAAATCATTTCAAAATATAGACCAACGGTGTCCGTATATAATTTTCTATCCTATGGTCAAGCGATACGGATATTTATCATTTCAATCCGCAATTTAAATATCTACGGGTATATATCATTTCAACCCGCAATCCCAAATTCAAATCAATGAAATCGCTTAGGTTTATCATTTCAACCCATAACAATTTTCCCCTATTCTACAAGATCGTTCGGATATGTATCATTTCAACCCATAGGGAATTTCTAAATTAATAGAGAACTTGCAGAGTGAGAACAATTATGATAAAAATATAACATATCAACAACAAGCATATATCGTCGGTGACAAATAAAATAAAATATACACAACAGGATACATATATCACAGGTAAACAATTACAGATAATGGCATATCCTATTTAAAAATTAAATAACTAGCAATTCAAATTTAACAGCATATTTCAATTGTTGTTTCAAGTGAATTAATTTTACTAAATATAGGAATGTTAATCGTGAGTGATTGCTCACCTTTCGAGACTAGAGAAACAAGAAGATGACAAGGACACGCTCACGGATACAGACACAGCGACAAAGCTAGAACTGCTGCTGTAAATCTGGACAGCGAAGAGACAAGGCAAGGCACGATGACGTGGATTCGATGAAAATCAATTATATAGGCGAACTTATGTATATATATAAACTATATATATAATATCATAATTTAAATTTAAACACATATTAGATTAAATATATATATATATATATATATTTCAAAAATTATTGTTTAAATTAAAACACATATTAAAATTTACCATAAAACCGTTTCATTCAACACAAAACCCAAAACTCATGTATACACTTATATATATATATATATATACTTATAGATCATACATACCATATATAAACATATATATATAAATATATATATATATATATACACAAACAGATTATATATGGATATACATCACTTATACCAATTTTTATACAACAAACAGATTTGAATTGCTTATATAAACATATATATTTAGCCCAATAGATCAGAATATAACTTATACAGTATAAAAACTAATATATATAAAATCTTATAACTGTATATACATATATATATAATACTTGTTTTTTTTTCTTCTTAACAGAACAACAGACTAAGCTTCAAAATATAATATATATAATACTTTTTCCTCCCTTTTTTTCTTTAAACAAACGAAGAGAAGCAACAGGCTAACTTCATAATATATATATATAATACCTTCCAAAATACTAACATAATCATAATATATATACATATATATTCTTTTCAAAATTGAAAATAATCATAACAGAAGCTCCTTTTTATCTACTTACTATAGAATTTGTATATAAACTTATATATAAACTTATGAACTCAAACTGATAATATATAAACTGATAGTAATGGTGTTTAGGAACAAAATACAGCAACTTATATAAATGTATATAATTATATAAGAAGAAAGAAAGCAAAAAAAAACTGCATGTACTCACGTGGAGGGAAGGAAGGAGGCGTTCGGGGCTGTCGAGTGGGTCGCTCTGAGCAGACTGCGTCGAAGGCGGGCGAACTGGAGGAAGTTCAGGTCGGGTTTGGCGATAGGCGGATCTAGAAAGTGAGGGGATGGCTACGTGTAAGATTTGCTTGGGTTTGTGGCAAGGGTGGAAGGCGTTCGGCATGGCTGTGGTTCAAGCGAAGGGAGGGTGTGTTGTGCTTCGGTAGTGGTTAGAGAGGTGAGCCGTGGACGGGGTAGGCGGACGAGATGATGGGATCGAGTTGAGGCCGTGAGGAGAGGCACATGCTGTTAGGGTCTGGTGGCATGGAGGAAGGGGAAGCTCGGCCGTGAGATGCTGACTTGGTGATGGCGAAGTTCAGGGGAGACGAGGTGGCTGCATGCACGGGGCTGCTATGTGGGGTTGGAGGTGGTGAGATGGTGCGAGCAGATAAGCGGTGGAGACCAAACTAGGTGGGTATGGTGTGACGAGGCTTGGAGCAATTCTCGAAACAAGATTACAAATATGAAAGATGGAACAGGTTTTCAGGAATGAATATAACTTATATATAAACTATATTATACATGTTAATTTTCTTTTCCAAATAAAAAGAAGGCAGACCAAACGAAAAGCAGAGAGGAATAATGAAGATAATGATGAACCAATGCACTGAAATCGTTGGAATAGAAAAGGTTGCACATTAATATCCGGGCATACAAAAGGCTAGTGGCCATTGGTTTTCCAACCGGTGAATAAATGAATGGTCACCGAAATACCAAAAGGCTCAAATGGGTACCGATACGGTTAACCGTTTCGACGCGTACCAAACACCGAAACACACAAATGAATATACTGTGGAGATCAGCACGACGAGACGAACATAATGGTACATAGATATAAGCAATACGACCATCGTATCAAAAGTCGATATTCGCTGCAAAAATGTTGTTAAAACGCCGAAAATAAGATAAACGGAGCTAGAGAAGTCTAAATTTGACGAAACGAATTATGACCATCGTATCAACCTCGTGAAACTACTATTGCCTCTTCTTTGCATACTAACATGAAGGAGAAGAAGAGGACGATGACTCCATTCAAGTTGTTGGCCTGGAAACTTCCTCCAGACAAGCTATCATCACTCTCTCCTGAAATCAATACAAACTTCATCAGGATATTAAGGCTCTTGAAAAGAAAACGGAAAAGAAATTCAACTCCATAAAAGGTTTTCTTAATAAAATATGGGATAAAATTTCTTGTTCCGGATCTACATCCACCGAAGTTCACAATCCATCTCCTTTTCAATGGTCATCTTCAAGTTCGGATTCCAATGATTATCAGCCTTCTCTCTCTACCCAGTTTTAATTATTATTGTTTCTACTATTTTAATCAAACTTCTATGATGCTCTATCTAGTTATTTATGTAAGGATTGTATGAATATTGCTATTTTCAGTAATGACATCTCGAGTATGAGTTATTTATACTCTTTATTTGATTTTATGCATCTCTTTCTTTTTGTCGATGACAAAGGGGGAGAAAGTTAGTTAAATATTTGTGCATATTGACAGGGGGAGAACAATGTTAAGGTAAGTACTTCTATAAATATATTATTTCTACTTATATAGGTGTCATCATCAAAAAGGTGAGAATGTTGGAATCTTAATTTAACATTGTTTTGATTAATGACAAGCTATATAAAATATTTTGTGTGTACTAATCATTTATGCAGGAGAATTGTTGCAGATTCATATTCAGAGTGCTTTGAAGCGGTTAGTTCCTAGTCTAGAGTCTGTATATCATTTAGTAATTTGTTAAAATCTCTCCTGAATTTATATATATATATATAAATAAAATCGTATACACACATGCATAACTATGCACAGTAGGCTGAAAACAACCGGTTGAATGCATTCATTCAGCCGGCCGAATGCTGAAACAAATTTATTGTTTCACAATATTCAGTCGGCTGAATCAGGCTAAAATTAGCCTATTTCCTTGCTGCCTTCGATTTAATTCAATTCAGAAGGCTGAATTAATATATTCGGCCGGCTGAATTTTTCCAACTACTATTTTCATGAATAGGCGCTTCTCTTCATCGAAGAGTAACGTCTTCAAAATCAACGGTTGCGCCTGTTTCTTTTCAATTTAATTTTTCATCTATGGTTGCAACCTTTTAAACTCTATAAATAGATTATAGAATTCAACAAACAACTTACTGAAACTAATTTTAATATTCTTGAATTCTTATCTATCCTCTATTTTTCAAACTGCACTCAAACTACTTACATTCTCTGATCGTTTGATCACTCTATCTTCCACAATTCTTAAGCACTTTACACTACATATCATAAAGGAGAAGATTATAGGAAGATTTTACTTAATTGACTTATCAGTGCTATTCAAAAGAGCATACTGTAGTCAGATACTTTTGTTATTTGTAAAGAAGTCCTGTTCGGTTGCTCAGGCGGTAGAAGTCCTATTCGGTTGCTTAGGCGGTAGAAGTCCTGTTCGGTTGCTCAGGCGGTGTAAAACATATTCCTCCAGGTTAAGTGAGGGTTGCTAGTTTAATTCCAGAAGGAGTCTGGGACGGACGTAGAAAGGGAGTTCGAACCAGTATAAAAATCTCTGGTGTCATTTAATTTACTGCTTTTACTATTTACTTACTTATTCCACACAAGTAGTTTATCCATATTACACGATACTATAGCACCAGTCACTTTCATTTGGTATCGGAACAAGACCATCATATAACCGTAACATAGTTATCTGATATTGTTTTAATATGGAAAACAACACCAGCACTATTTCTAACACTACCTTTTCAGAAGGTCAATCTACTGCACGACCACCTCTATTTAATGGAATAAACTATAACTATTGGGCTACTAGAATGAGAATCTATATACAAGAAAGTAGTTATGAAACCTGGAACATTATGCAATCTGAATATATTATTCCTACTACTGAATATTCAGCATGGTCTAACACACAAAAACTAGATGCTACTGCAAATGCTAAAGCTATGAATATGTTATATTGTGCATTAAACAAAAATGACTTTAATAGAATAAGCACGTGTAAAACTGCTCATGAAATTTGGCGTACACTTAAAGTTATACATGAAGGAACTAACAAAGTCAAACAAAGTAAAATTTCTATGCTCAAAAATCAGTTCTAGAATTTCAAAATGAAGTAAGATGAAACTATCAATGAAATGTACTCTAGGTTTCATAACTCATTCGTTCCAAGTAGGAATCATCCGCAGATTATATCATTCATCTTCCATCATTATGTAGAATATCACGACAAACTTTGTTGCCTCGCTTCCTAAATATTTCATAGACTTTTCTAAGACGGCATTCCTACAGGGGTTGATCGATAAGAAGGGTGTAAAAAGAAAAGAGATAATTGATCCATAACACTTACGTTCTAAGTCGGAATCATCCGTAGTTTGAACCATTCATCTTCTATCATACTCCATTGTTTTGGTTCTTGAATATTCAATAGACTTATCAATGGTGAGCTCAGTTAGAAAAAAATGGAAGATTCATCTCAAACTGCGACATCTTCGTCGCAATAACTCGGATTTGGACGCAATTTCAGTTGGTTGTCATCGTTTTTTATTGTCGACATTTTGTCACATTGCAAACATTTCATCATTGGCCTGAGTCAATTCTGAAACTGTGGAATTGCAGAAAATTTGCCGGTAGCAGTACTTATAGTAGCTTAGTTGAGTTTGAGTGTTTGTAAACTCTTTATAAAGAGATAACATAAGTAGTTTTGATATTGTAGAAACGATCATTTGTGGCTTATAAATTATGACAAAATTTCATTAATTTTGACCACATAATATTCTAAAATAGCCTTGTGTCAATTGCAAATGAAGTGGAATTAAAATAAATTGAGTTGGTATCAATTTAAACTAGTTATAAACTAGAATGGATATTCTATTAAGTGAATATCATTGAATTTGCATAGAAATGATTGTCATTTGACGCAAACGAGATTGTATAAAATTCTATGAGTTATTAAAAGAAAATAAAAATTGATCTTTGAATCAATTGAAATGGTATGAATTCGTTTCACTTAAAAATGAATTGAATGTAAGAAAGTGAGTTGTTAATCACTTAAATTGAATAGAAATTGAATGTGAATTAGATGGAAGCAATTTAATTTGTATTGAAACCTTATGAATTGCTAATGGAATTTATCTTGAATGTATTGCTAATGAAATCTATATATTTGTTATTGAAAATGAATGAAATGTTAATATATTTCTTATATTTGTCACTGACGTGTTTAAACTAAGTAAGTACAGGTTTTTGAAAGCCGTTTGGCTGCATTTTGGGTTGCACAAATGCTAATAATAAATCGCTTTGCTTAAAATGCTAAAAAGGTACGCCTATGCAATAAAAATAGGAAATATGAATTGTTTTTCTGCTTTTCCGACCGAGTGGGTCGATGTATATATATTTATATCTTTTGTCAAATTGCAAAAGCTCCTCCGTACAAAGGAGACTCCGCCAAAATTTTCTGAAAATTTTGGGAGTTAGAAAAAAAATTTGAAAAATTTGAAAAAAAATTTTAACGGGAAAAAAATTGATTTTCAAATTGTAATGGAAATGTAAGAATTGAACTAGAAAAGCGAATTTTTAGTTTTTGAAAATAAAATGAATTCAAATGAAATTGAAATCGTAAATTAAATTAAAATGGGATCGAAAATGCAAAGTTGAATGGAAATGAATATATAACTTTGTTGTTGAAGCAAATTGATTTTATATGGAAGAGGAATTCAATTTGAATATAAACTTTAGTAGTGAAGTAGTAAAAATAAATATAAGTATGTAATACTTATATTGAACTTAAGAAATAACGAATGAAATTCTTAAGTAAATGGGTATTGTGAATCCAATAAGTGAATTTGGCCATTGTTGTTAAGTAAAGTATGCAGGAATTATAAAGACTATAGGAAAATGGAATTGGATTTTGATTTCGAAGATAAATTTAAATTTCTCGACAAAAGGTATGTATTTTAAATTTCAGTATGAAATTTGATGGGATTCTGATTTTGCCACTTGGCATTTTGTTTTCTTTTGGAATTTGGGAGTCCGTAGGGACATTTTGTAGTCGTACCGAGTTAGCCGCGCAAAGGAGACGCTGGCGAAATTTTTCGGAAATTTAGAGAGTTAGAAATTTTGAATTCAAAATTTGAATTTGAATTTAAATTTGAATTGTTAAGAAAACCATATTATTTGGAACTTATGGTTGATTGTGGAAAGTTAGTTAAAGTGATAATGGATCTTTAATAAAAAGATTTGTTTTGAAAATTTGATAAAACTATTTGGATTTGAGAAAATAGTTAACGGGTATTGGAGCATTCTTCTTGACTTGTAATTTCGGGACGAAATTCTTTTAAGGGGGGAAGATTGTAACGACCCTGAAATTTTGATATTGGAAATCAGGATATTTAATTGATTTTAAATATCTGGAATTCAATTTAATTTGAAATTCAAATATCAAAGTGAATTTGGTAAATTAATTATTGAATTTAATCGTTACATCTGGATAAAAATTTGAATCTTCAGTTTTAAGCCGATTAAAAATATTTTCAAGGCTTTGAAAATTCATATTGATAATTCTGAAGGTAATAGAACTTTCAGAATTGAATTTGAAAGTGGTTTGTTCAGTTTTGAAATTTTATCGTTTAAATCGATATTTAAAAATAGCATTCCGGGGCACAGTCTCGGAATTCGACGAAACCAGTTCCATTGGATCCGTAATATTGTATTATTATCGAATTTCAATTTTCGTAATGTTTGGAGTGATCGTTTGGCCATACGATAAGCAAACGCGCTGAAATTAAATCAAAGATTTAATATTTTAACTGGTCCAAAAAGCTATCTTTTCCATACGATCGAATTTGGACTCGGAACCTTTTCCATTGTGTTCGGAATAGACGTATAACATTACGAACGCCTAGCGGCACGTCTCGATAGGAGGTCGAGATTTTGAGTTGCAAATTTAGAGACAATTTGAATTTGAATTCAAATTGAATCTTTATATTAGTCAACCGCGGTTGATATTATTTCACATCAGCTGTGTTTTCTTTCACTTCGTGTTACTGTAGCAAGTTGAGAGAATCACGTAACCAACCCTTCTTGTTCCCCCTTTCCAGCTGTTAACGCGTACGTTTGTTCCTCTCGTTTAAATTAAAAGAAAACGAAATGTTTCTCAGTTCAAATCAAAGGAAATTAATGGCCGCGATTTTCTTCTGTTTCAAATCAATTGAAAAATAGAAAAGGGAATATATTCAACCGAGCCCTTCTCCAGAAATCAAAAATCATCAGATCACGTTCCAAATGAATTCTCAGAATCAAGCCGATCTCCTTCGTTCCCAGTTCGAAGTAGCGACCCCATTTCTAGTTTCTAGCTCCCTCGTCTCTCAAATCGCGTTCGAGGCTGTTCGAACTGGGGTGGTGTTCGTTTGTATTTGAAGCGGCGATCGGTGGGTTTGAGGTCGGAGGTTGGTTCGCTGGTGGAAGGCTCGAGTCGTGGGGGATCAGAATCGAGGCAGGCGGTGCGCGTTGAGAAGGGGTGTTCGATTTCGCGAGTTGAGGGAGTGAGTTCATCTTCTTACCGATGGAGGAGGGTTTCTCGTTCGTGACGAGATGCACGCGATTCTGGATGGGTTCTTCGACATTTCGTGTGCAGCTAGCCTCTTTGGGAAGGAAGATAGTTCGACGATCTGGGTTTCTGAATTTTACAGTGAGGTATAATTCGTTTTTTTCTTCATATTAAAATAAATATGTAAATATGAATATATCCATATAAAAAATATATAGTGGAATATAATTACAGTAAGGGAAAGAAATTCTGTTTTAATAAAATGTGTAAAGTATAAAGTAGAAAAAACTTTGTTTGGTTTGAAGAAAAAATTCTGTAAATGAGGTATAAACTGTTTTGTGGAATCATGTGTGAACAGAAAAGTGATGATATATTTACAGCAAAGAAAACTATGGTTTTACAGAATTTTTTTATATATACCAATATTTAACTTACTGTAAAAAAAATTAATTAATACATTGAGGTCTTTAATTTGCTTAATCAATGTATTTAACAAATTTTAGGATTTGTTAAAAAGAAAGTTAGTTAAAAATTAAAACTATTGAACAATAATTAATTTGTTCGATCTATTTGAATATTAATAAAACGTATAATGTTGTTACAAGGTCTGGAACCTTGAAGAAATGGTCGAAAAGAAAATGGATTGCAAATTAAAGCTAAGGTGAGATCTTCTCACTCAAACAAAGGGATTGTTTAATTTTAAATAGTTATATTTAAAATTATTGAATATGTTGATTGATTGTTGTTTGGATGTGATATTAGATATAGTAGGATATATCTATATATAGCAATATATATATATATATATATATTGGCATATGTATATATTGGTGATTGATTTTCCCGCATTATATAGCGGATGAGACCCTATTGCGCCGCATAATAGCGGATGATATTTTATAAATCCCATATACCGCGATATTCCACCTTGAAGTGGAATTGGTATTGTGCTAACATCTGTGGATACAGGGAAATAGGTTGGAGGGATCCAACTGGATTCCTCAAATTGTTTGAATATTATTTCATATGTGGATGATGTGATTTATTGATAATCTATGGATGATTTATTGATAATTGAATTTGTTGAAGGCTAAAATTTAGCCGAATGTATTTTTGGTATCGTTGGATACCAGAAATGAATATAAATTGGATTTTGAAATTAAAGTGGAAAACTTTAAGTGAATTTATTTTTAAGAATTGAATTTATTTCAAAGAAGGAATTTTAAAGTATTAAAATTGATTGTCGAAATCTTACCGAATAAATTCAAAAATATGGGAAAAGATATTAATAAATGAGTTTTGAATAATATAGTTTAAAAGTTGAAGAATTCATTTAAAAATGGAATTTTGAATAATTTGGAAAGAACAAAGGAAGTTATTTAGAAGTGATAAATTTTTAGAAATCAATTTGTAATTGATTTGGTATTTGAAAATGAATCTTTGAGAAATCGATATGGAAATTTATTTGGAGTTGAAAATAAACTTAGAAATCAATTTGTAATCGATTTGATATTGAAATGAAATTAGAAATCAATTTGGAATTTGATTTTGGGGTTAAAAGTGAAATTTAGGAATGTAAATTCAAAATGGAATTTATGAAATGAAAGGGAAATTTGTTTTAAAAATAAACGCTGATTTATTTTTAAAGTGTGAAAGTAAATTTGCGGATTTGGAACGTAAATTTAAAATAAATCGATAAGGATTTATTTAATTGGTTTAAATGGACCATTTTGAAGTGAAAGTGTATTCTCACTATAAAACCGAGTATATGTCCAAAGTAGCTTTTAAAATATAAATTAAAAGTTCTAAAGTGGGTTTTTAAAAGATATATTTGGAAATATATTCCGTGTAAGGAAATTGATTTGAAATTTATTTTCAAAAGTTGAAAGGTGAAAAATGATTTGAAAGTTGTTTTCAAAGTGTTGAAGTGTGGAAAAATATATATCTTGTGAAGATATTTTGAAAATAAATAATTTGGGAAAATTATTTAAACATGATGATTGTGTGAATGTTATTGATAGTTAAATCACCGACTATCAATATTGCCTTTGAAATGGCACTTGAATTTGTTTTTTTTAAAACAAACGCTCACTATTCGGGTTAGCCGGGAAAAGACTTTTGTGTCATATAACCCATTCCGAATTAGTGATACGACGATATGGATCGTATTGAAGACCGGCGGTGAAGACCGGGTATTTGTGAAAACGATAGGATGGCCTATCGATTGTCTCTGCACCGTTAGCTACGGTATAGAGATTTCCTTTGTGATGGGAAGTTCGATCGGGATTGTGAATACCCGGATTGCAAGGACTTCTTTGGAAGTGCCTTCGGTTCTGTTCGAACCCGGAATAGACTTGTATGGTTACATGTCTGACATTACATTTTGAGATATAAAGCTGATTTCTTTCAAATACATTTCTGTTTGGTGGCGAAGAATTTATTCTCTTAGCTTAACACCCTTCTTTGAGACGTACGAGCTCAGAGGTTATGTAGTTGAAATTTATCAGTGATATACTCCCAACTTGGTAATGTGGCATGCTGAGTGTTGATGTGTGATGATCATTTATTGATCATTTCAAAGCGTGGCTTTGTGAAAAAGCGTAGCTTTGTGGACGAGACTTCGTCAGGCCTCACACCCCGGAAATGGTCGAAACAGGAATATGCGGCAAGGTTATGAGGGTCGCTCCCTTTAGGGTATGTCATTTCCTTCTGGAAAAGGGTGGTATCAGGTATGGAGCCCTGGTATTTAACCTATGTGGATACTCCAATCTCATTTATTGTGTGATTGTGTGTTTATCGAGGCGCCTCAGATAGAGGTCCCAAAGGACCGGGGGGTGGCATATTCGTGTAGTAGTTACCTAGTGACAGAGGAACCCGGCCTTGTGTTGGCAGAGATCCGGTTAGGTTCTCGGGACGTCCATCCAGAGGCATACCCATTGGCAGTAGGAAGTTCCTTAGCCTGGCCATTTGTTGGAAATCCAATTCCCAATACGAAATTTGTACGGTTTTAGTTGTAGAACATGCCATTTACTTATGGTGGCGCCCCACTGTTTAGATGGTAGCTATAGTAGGCATAGTTCGGAATGTCTATGCTGGCTAAGATTAATATTATACTTTCGAAATGTTTTCCACACTAGACATTAATAATAATAATCCAATGATTTGCGTAGTAAGCATCTTTGACTATCATAAGAAGAAATCTCCTCCAATTCTGCGTTTGCATTGTGTGTGTGGCGGGAGGTCTTATGGTAGTTTCATTTTCCAAAAGCATTGCGAATTAATTTTATTTTCTTTGTGAAAATAACTGTTTTACGATCTCACACCAGTCACCGTGACCGACTCGGAGTTTATTGTTTCCTTTCTAAACTCTAGGTGCCCATAATTTTCCACACGGGCAGCCTAGAGTTATGTTATCAGGATATTCTGGAGCTTTGGAAGCAAGCTGGATGGCGAGACGTACTTCCGTACTTGTTTATTTATTCCACTGTGTATTCTGTATGAGGACGAGTTTATATAACTGTCCGTTGTTGTATTGAGTTGTATATTGACTCTGATTGATGTATGTATAAACTGATATAGTCTTTTGTTTTAAAGATTATTGATTCATCTATTATATATATTTCCGCTGCGAATGTGAGATTCTGATGTTGTTTCTGTTTCTGTGTTTTTCTGTTCTCTTTTTCTTCTGTCTTCTTCTACCTCTTCTTTTTAACCCTAATGGTTCGGTTTTTCGGCATTCGATTGCGCGGCATTTGATACAGTGGACGTATTAATGTCGACTTTCGAGCGTCGAAAGATCGCAACCATTACAATTTTATTATATATACTATTATTAATATCTAAACTGTTAAAGGAAAGTGTTATGATTTCAAAGTGTTATGATTTCCAAAGTGTTATAATTTCAAGTGTTTTGGTTTCGGAAGTGTTATAACTTTGGAAGTATTATGATTTTGGAAACGGATATATTTGAAGTGGAAAATGATATTGTATTAATATGGTTTTGAAGTGAAAATGATATCGTATTGATATGGTTTTGAAATGGAAATGATATTTTGGTTTTGAAGTATAAACTATTTTGAAATGACCGCGGTGTAATAATAACGATTGGTTGTTAAAGAGATCGGGATCGGATATTGTCATACTCTCTGCCAATACCGAAAACCACTTTGACAACTGTGTACGTGGTGGAGATTCCAAAATGAAGTAGGATGGTGGCGACGATCCTAAAGGTATATTTATGTGGACTAACTCCTGTGAGTTAGCATAAGGTGGCTAAAACAGGAGCGATTCCGGGCCAATGAGGTAGCTCCTCTGATCGGACACATTCCATCGATACTATATTCTGACTTGCGATTTATTTGGTGGCCACCCTTCGATTTTTACTCGGGAGTGTGTTTCAAGGTGGGCGGTAGTGGCTGTTATGCGTTACCACCAGTCCGGATGCATAATTGGTATATCTACCCTGGCATTGCCTTGTTGTGCCGTGTTGCCTACCCTAGCGCGCCTTCTACGAGTTTGTTTTGTACCATACCTATGGAGTGCCCTCTGACGATGCCCAGTACGGGGGAGATTACGGTACTGTATAGACTATGGGAATATATAAAATGTGTTAAGGTGGAAAATGTAAAGCCTTAACGCTATTTTAATAGTTTACTTTACTTTAGACATATTATAATAGCGTATATTACTACATAGTGGATAGTTTGACGGATCCTTAGAGGATGGTTATCCCAAACATCCTTTGAGTTACTTGTATTTCAGTTGATATTTCACTTGAGTTGGATTTATTGATATAAGAATGTTAATCCTGACTCGAGTGTTTTGTGTTTTGCTTTACGCTCGGGTCAGACTGAGTGGCTCAGTGTTCGAGACTCACCTTTGGAGTTGGAGCTTTGCTTGGAAATCCAGCTATATCTATTCAGCTTTCGGTGATTCAGTTGACTACAGAGATATATTCTGATCTTGTATTTGATTATTGTATTGAGACTTCTATGTATTCGAGACTTCTGTTGTATCTTGTTTAACTCTGTTATATATATATATAGTAGCTTCATGAACTACTATTCTTTTGTTTCCGCTGCTTATTGTATATTACTCTGTGTTTGTGATTCTGTGATTATTTATTTACTGTATATGTTGAGTTTTGCCAAATAAAAATTAACAATATGATATTTTGAGCAATTCAAGTCCGACATGTGCGGATGCGAATGGTTGAAAATTTCAAGATGTTACATAATCTCTGTGTCCCAACATGACTATGAACCTTAACAATTTTTGCTTCCCTCCTTGGGGCCTAAATTAAAACAATATTAATCGATACATATGAGTGCATGATTTAAAAATTAAATTTCAATATCATATAACATAAACAGGATAAGCACAACGACAAATTTTGAAAAAAAAAATTAGGCTGAAGGACAACAAGTGTTTTTTAAGCTTAAGGACAATGTTAGTTTTTTATAGTGTAAAACTGAATATGATGCTTAAAAATAAAATTAGCATTTGTTCTTCAACCTAAATTTTTTTTCCAAAGTTTATCCTTCAGCCTAAATTATAACTAACATTTGTCCTTCAGCCTAATCTTTCTTCTTCAAAGTTTGTCATTTTCTCTAGTTGCCCCTTCTCATTCAGTGAATGCTTGTTGCTTTCTCCTTTTTCTCTTCTTTTTACTTCTCGTTGGCATCCTTTCATCTATCTCCTGCTCTAGCTCTTTCTCCATCACCGTCATCATTTCTACTATTGTCATCGATACTTTGATATTTCACTTTCATGCTGTTCATATTCATTGTCTTCACCATCTTCACTATTATTTTGTTCAAATTCATTAGCTCTATCACTTATATTATGTTCAGATTTGGATTGTGCATTGGGTGCTTGCCCTATAACTTTCTTTTGTCTTTCCAAAGTTAACCTCCTAAAATTTGAAGTTGCCGATGGAACACAAGTTGAGGTAAAAGATGATTTTTGGTTGCAAATTAAAAATGTCATTTAGTAACAAGAAATTACTTATATTGATATAGTACAACCTTAAACTAAATACGGCAATGGTGTACCAAGTACCAATATTAAACGCGGCAAGGCAATGCCGTTTCTTAAACTAAAATTCGATAACAGTGCACTGCATAAAAAATTTACCCTCGACAAGTTTTCCAAACAAAAATTAAAAAAACATTACCCCTCACTGCATTTCCATATTCGGCTACCCTAACTTTCTTCGACAATTAAACATTGACAATTGTCCAATATCATTCTCCTTTTCAAAAATCCTAAGATATTAATTCTACCCTGATAATTGAAGAAACAAAGGGAAAAACCTAACCTTTGCATCACTTTGTTAACGGCGTTTATTATCAGTCTCTAACTCATTGTTTTTTTTAGTGCACATCATTTCTTCTTCTACACGATGATTTAGGAATATTGAATTTTGAATATTTAATTTCTCGTGATGGAACCGAGGTAGGAAATTTGGTAGGGTATATTATGGTAAGGGTAAAAATGTAACTGGGTAATTTCTATTAGAGTCCCCATTTGTCCCTCTCATATCCACAAGTTAACAATGCCACATACATACGTACGTACGTAGATATGTGTGTATGTGTGTGTATATGTATGGTTTGTTTATTTTTATTATATTATGAACCGACTGATAAATGAGGGTACTCGTGTTCTTTTGGTACATAAAGAGACGTGGAAAAGGAGCATTTGAAATGGACACAAAAGGAGAATGCATTCTTGTGTTGCGAAAGGGGAATCTGAAAGGGTATCTTAATTGTTTTGTTATGAATAATTATTTTTGTTATTATTTTATTTTGTTTTAATTATTTTAAATAATATTGTTAAATGAATTATATTATTTATAAATTATGAAATGCTAGAAAAATGCAATAAAAATGACAATCTTTATTAAATACTAATAGTTCAAAATACAAATACAATACTATATACCTCTTTTAAATTTTCCTACTAGATATATTACAAGCCACCTAAGCTCCTTCGGCTTGTTCATAAGATAACGGACAGATCTGTAGTTTACCTGCCTATTTTCAAATGTACGTGATTTCCCATTCGAAAAATGGGTCATCCTCTAGTCGTACAACCATACATTTATCAATGGTCTGTGTCATCTCCACGTCATGCGAAGAAGCTCCACTCGGTCGATGTCTATGAGGAGCGGAAGTATTAGTAGAGTGATGTGAATGTGCGAAAGCTCGGGGAGTATGAGTGTCGATTTCAACAGCAACGTCCCTGAGAAAGTCAGCATATAAATAGGTGCCAAACTAGACATCGATGAGTGGAGTCTCCAGAACTATGAACTTGTAGGAGAGAATTCCGATGCAGCCTTCAAATATCACATTCAACTTCCTGAATTTCGGAGGCGACCAAACTTTAAATTTCTTGAACTTCTTAGCAGCCGTGTCCAACCACTCATCATCTCCTCTGTCGGTGTCCTCTCCTTTAATCCAGAACCCTCCTTCAATCTGCAACGACCATTTCCATTGGTTCCTATTGCGGTTTAGATTGTCA
The DNA here is from genome assembly GCA_030737815.1 of Allium fistulosum. NCBI lineage: Eukaryota > Viridiplantae > Streptophyta > Magnoliopsida > Asparagales > Amaryllidaceae > Allium > Allium fistulosum. Next base: position 511,729,323 of record CM060903.1, on the reverse strand, counting down.
AACTTATTTTTTATTTGATGGGTTGTAATCAATGCCCATATATATGTTGAAGGCGCTAGTCATTTCGTTTTACTTATAGCCAACTCAACTTTTGCGAGATCCGATGTTGACGAAGCAAATACGAATAAAGCTCGACGTCCGTTCCTTTGTTTCGTTCTACAATGTGGCGGATAGATGAACCGGAAAATTCATGAATCGATATTCTGATGAAAAAAATTGAGAAAAATATAGAAGGTGAATATTAATATATAAAAGGCAAATCCGACGATATTTACCTCAAATAAGTGGCATCGAAGCCGCTAAAATTGGTAGAATTTTCGAACTGGGGAGAAGGGGAGTAGATGTGATTTGGTTGAGAGAAATGAAGAGGTGGAGAGATTATAAAGATGAGCATCGACGACCGTGGGAATAGGTGGAAGACCAACAGTTCAGCTCCAATAGTTCACTTAAATACATGTTCTTCTTTGACGCCAGCTTTAACCAACCGAGCTTTCACTTTCAATGTTACCTATGTCAATATTCAAAACAGAAAAATAGGCACAGTGAAGAAGTTGCAAAAATATTTATTCTCAAAAACAATAAGTTTGCTTTTTAGTCCGAATGACATTTTTTAATGTAAACAGAAAATAATAGTTACAACTATCATTCTGTGATTTACGCTAAAAAGTATCATTTAGCCTAAAAAACAAACTTTTTATTCCGAAAACTAAGGCTATGTTTGGTTTACCGTTTTTAGTTTTGAGTTTTTGTCCATACAAACATACGCACGACACATGTATATTATGAAAAATGATCATTTTAGAAAACGAATTTAACACACAAAATAGAAAACAACTTTTTTTTCATTTTTCGTGTTTTGAGAAAAACGGAAGCACGAGCAACAATTCATCCTTCCGTCGTTCCTCCATCCACTTCGTGGTCTCCTCCAATCTTCCGTTCATCCCTTTCGACCTCCATTCTTCTCATATTTTGTAATCAATGTTGAAAACTCAAAACATAAAATATAAAATAAACCAAACAACATGTCTAATTCTTTCTACCAGTCTGAAAATCCCGGTTGAAAATATATTGAAAATGTTGTTTAAGGACGTGGCAGCTCCCCAGCATTCATAGCCGCGTACTTCATGTGGGAAAGATTAATAATAGTAAACTCATACCCAAAAATACACCGCATTATTGTGGGGCCAACCATACGTATTCTCTCCCACCGAGAGATCCTTTAAGTGCCTTGGTCCGCATAACAATGGGCGAAAGGAATCTTTGAGAAGATGAGCTAGAGTCTTCATTTTATCATCTACATTTCAACTTGCTCTGAATAATTCGGTGAGAATTACTCTTTCGTGTTACTTTACATCAATACTTGATAAATTCAGTATATATTCTTCTTGGAGATCGTATTTGTTTTATTAATCACTTAATTTATCTCAGCGGCCACAGTGCATTTAGGTTCGTTGGTAAATTTCGGATTTCTCTTTTTTCTTTCGTTTTGATATGCTGGTTCGTTGGCAGTTGAGGAAAACTGTGTTGACATTTAGTGATTCAAGATAAAAGCTTGTTCTTTTAAATGGTATTTTGATATGCTGGTTCGTCGGCAATTTGATATGCTTGGTCTTTTAAAGGGAAAACTGTGTTACAAAAAAGCACCCTTCAACAGTCTGGATGTTCTTCATTTCCTCCTCCTCCTCCATTCTTTAATATCAAATTGAAAGGTTGAAGATAATTATGTATTTATATCTAATTTCATACTAAATCAATTTTATTTACAAAAATTATAGAAGAATTCAAAACTTCAGCAAATCCCAAATACATTTTAACCTGTTTCATTAATGATCCAAATAGTATACCTAATCTATTAAATAATAGTAAAGCGGAAGAAATTCAAGCTCTCTTATTAACGGTAGGACCTTTCTCTACTCTCCTTAATTCTCTCTCTAGATATTTTAGTTTCAAATTTTTATAATTTATCAATTTATAGTTATTCTACTAAACTTCTAATGTCAATTTATAATCAAATGCATACTTTTAAAATTTTCTATAATTATTCATAAATTTCTTTTTAGTTCTCATCTAATATTTTACATTTAAGTCCATATATTTAAATTAATTACGTAATTCAAAATTTAAACCATTTGGTAAATTGACTTAACTAATATTAGATACATCGTGTAAATCCTAAAATACCAAAGTAGCATCAACAAACTGGTAAAACAAAATTTTCATTTGCATACAAAGATATGTAAATCACATAGCATAAATTATATACATCAACAATAATAACAAATTTATTTCCTAATTCGTTTATCTTAATGAAGTTATTTGCATTGCACTGAAAAATTATATTTTTAGCTTTACACACCTATATTTTAAATTTCTATAGTTACTTACAAACCCTTATCAATTCCCTCCTAATATATTTTTACTCATATCCATGTATTAACCAATTATGTAACCTTTATTTTAAATCATTCAAATAAATTGATTAACTAATATTTATTAATTCATTTAATAAATCTTAAAATATACCGATTTAAGTAGGTATACAACACTAATATATACAAGCGAAGATGATAAGATTGTTATTTTTATTCATATATAAAGGTATATGGATCACATAACATAAAATGTAAACATAAACAATATATATTTTTAATTCGTCATTCATTTAGCTTTAAAAAAATCATGCATTGTAGTACAAAATTTCGTTTTTTACAACTTTTAAATAATAAACTTATATATTACAACAGTGGGATGTGAAAGCACGGATTACTCTAATACAAATTAAGTTACGTAGACATTCTCATTTGCAACATTATATTATTACAACTTTAAAATGATAAATTTATATTTTACAATATTAGGATGTGAAAGCACAGATTACTCTAATACAAATTAAGTTATGTAGACATTTTCATTTTCAACGTGATATTAAAACTTACCCAACTCATAACCCAAGTTAACGCTACAGATTTATTATTATTATTATTATTATTATTTTGCAAATATTGAAGTTGTAAACATGACACTCATACAACAACGTGAAATTTATGATTAACTGCTAAGTTAAAAAAGGTTTACTAATTTAAATCTCAAATAATGAATAAAAGTTCATGCGCACATAAGTTGATCGTAAGATGTTTTTCTCAACTACAACTACATACAAAGCTCTTCTCATTTTTTACCCTACTTTCTAACATTCAGCTTCATATATTTAATTTTTAAGTTGATCATTAATTTAAAATATTTAATACATTCAATTACTTAATATTCGTTATTTCATTATAAATCCTTAAAAATATATATACAATATTCATATTAATAGAAATGGAAAATTCATTTTTTCATCCATTTATATAAAAAATATATGTATCACATAGCATCTACTATTTACATATATAGTAATAGAAACACACATGCACGCACGCACGCGCATATATATTGCTATTACCGAGTTAGGACAATAATTCCGACGAGAATATGTGGTTGGCAACCCTCTACCTTATATCCGAGTGTTGCATGTCATTTTAAATTATAATTTTTTTTATTTCAATAAATTTATCATATACTGCTTAAAAATATTCAATTTTTAACAATAATAAGAATTTAAAAATTATTTTTTAACAACATTACCGTGTGCAACGCACGGGTTACACACTATTTTTATATGAAAGAGAAAAGATACAATTTTAGAAAAACTTATTGAGAGTAAGTTTTTGTTTCTTAATTCATTTTTTACAAATATTAATGATAAAAATTGCAATTCAGTAGATCATGATTTTAGTTTAGTGGAAAGTAAATAAAGAAGAAATTAAAAATAAAAGGGTAGAATTGACACAAGATGAGGTAAAAAAAGGAAATACATGGACGTGACATTTAACGAAATAGTGGGGTATGAAAGGAAAATTAAGTGGTGCTAGTAGTTCAACCTTCTTATAGGGAGCAAGGAACTCTGGTTTTGGATAAAGAATGACAATTTTTTTCAATATTCTTAAAATTGCTAGATAGATACTAAAAACTTTGCCGCCTCGTAAATCAAATATGATTATGTTATTACCTTGTTATGCAAATTTTTTTGTGAACCCCGACCGTGTTTTGATTTTCTTTTCGCTAAAACCCCTCCGAATTTAGTCAAAATTTGGAGGAATCGGTTTTTCATTTACCGATATGATGTACCGAATTTGCTTTGATCAATGGTAAAACAGTAAATCGTTTGATTTGCTTTCATTTATCATGTCATTCTCTTATCAATTTAATTTTAGTACATAGTTCCCCTAACATTATACCTTTTAAACTGGAAAATCTTTAACAATGTCCTTTAATTGCAAAGAGTTCAACCTTTTGTGCATGTTAATATTTTTTTATTCTTGTCATACAATGCGTAGTTTCATTTGTATTTCAGCTATATCATTTATGGTTATGATTTCGTGAGCAACGTAACTTTTTGTGTTTCATACCAGTTAGCCCTAATTTGTTCTTAAAAAGAAATGATGATAATCAGTAGTTATGCACGCAAACCTGGAAATGAACATTCCTAAAAAATAGCTTGCATTTTGGTCAAAAAAGGTTTCCATGGCCGTCAAAGCCGAAATGATCATCTGTCAGTCATGTCGCAAATGTTCACATGTAGTTAAATACTGCAGAAAATAAGTAATTAACTGATAAATACTCACAATTGTGATAGATGTTTATTTATTACTGTTGTACCTCGGTCTAGATTTTGCAGTGTTTTTGCGGTTGAGTCGCGTACTAGGTCACTTTCTTTAAGAAGTTGTGCCATTACGCCAAAATCGTGCAAGACAGTCTCGAATGCAGCGCCGCCTTTAGAATAAAACAGCCATATAAAATCTATATCAGCAGTCTCTTGCATAAAAAACCGTTGAGTCAGTAGCACCCAAAAGGCAATCATTAATGATATTGCTCGGATCTGAAGATGTTTTAGGCAGAAGGAGGCTCGGTTTTCAAGTCATGAGAAATGTAAGATCTGATCTTATTACCAAGTCAAAACCGTTTAAAAACATACTGCCAAAAATAAAAAGTTATACACTACATTAGCCAAAGCTTGGCCTGGTCCGGGCCGGGTCGATCGGTCGGCGCGTGGTGCTGGTCAGCATGATCTCCCTCCTCAATACAAGAGAAAACGTTGCGGGCCCAAAGGACTCATTCTTTCTCTTGGAATTCTATATTTATATAGGATATCTTTATAGTTACCTACAATGTGGGACTATTTACTAAGAGGTGCATTTTTACTCTTTTCAATATTATTAATAATTCGCTTTCTTTTTTTTTTTTAAAAACAAAATTTAACAATCCCCCACTTGAATTTTAAAAAAATATTTTATGGATCAATTTCTTATTTTATAAGATTGCGCGTAAAAAATGCATCTTTCAGTTTGAACGTTTACATAGTGAGTAAGATCCAGATTATACTAGAGTGACTCATAGTCTTGAACTCTATCTCTGACATCAAACCACATACAATCTTTCTAGGGTGCAGTCTACAACCCATGCTTGAAAGGTCATGCACGTTTATCCCAGTTTAGTGAACGCTCTAGGAATTTTGCTTAAAATTCCATAGAAAACGGCCACATTTCCATATTCACATAGGTGAATCTATCAAGAGTACTCATATAGCTAGGTACTCCACTCCACATAGAGTATAGATTTCATTAAGAGTTAAACTCATCCTCTTATCGCTTTAGGACTACACGCTTCTATCTAATGAAAACTAACATGTTCAATTAATGTCACTTCATAACTTCATATTACCCATTGGTTCTTGGGATCTCCAGTCATTAGTTTGGGTTGTTATTATGAGTGACTTCTCATTCTAAGGACAAGAGTCCTATTCTTTTAGATGTAAAAATGACTTTCTCTTTGGTTAATCCTTTCATCAAAGGATCCTGAATTCTCATCAGTGCGTACATGATCCATTCTAACAGATCCTGAAGATATATACTTTCTTACAGGTACTGTGCTTCCAACGAATTTGTCATCTTTTGCCATTGTAATAAAGGTTCTCAACCTTTGCAATAGCCGCAGTATTATCGCAATGGATCAACACAGTTGGTATCGGTTTTTCCATAAAGGGATCTCAGCTAGTAGATTTCTTAAGTAATCTGCTTATTCACTAGCTATAGCTAGTGCTATCATTTCTGACTCCATAGTGGATTGAGCCAAAATAGTCTATTTCTTGGACTTTCAAGAAACAGCTCCTCCTGCAATACTAAAAGTATATCCACTAGTTGCTTTGGAGTCCTCTGATAAAATATTCCAATCTGCATCGCTATATCCGTCAAAGATAGCAGGAAACTTTTGATAGTGTAATTCAAGGTTCATAGTTTTTTAAGGTATCTCATGATCCTTTCAATAACATGCCAATGTTCTATACTAGGTCTATTAGTAAACCTGCACTATAATCCTCCGACATAGGCTATGTCGGGTCTAGTACAACCAGTGACATACCAAAGACCACCAATGATGTTCGCATATTCAGACTGTTTTACATCTGCACTAGTGTTCTTAAATAGTTTTACACTAGGATCATATGATGTACTAGCATGTTTACATTCAAAGTAATTATATTTCTTTAACATCTTCTCAATATAGTGAGATTGAGCTAAAGAAATTATTTTTTCAGACTTAGTAATCTTAATGTCAAGGATTACACTCGCTTCGCTAAGATCTTTCATATTGAAATTGGCACATATATGAACTTAACATAATTCACAGCATGAATATTTGAATCAAATATAAGTAAATCATCCACATATAAACATATGATAGTACAAATGTTATTCTCGGATTTATAATAAATACACTTGTCACTTTCATTTACTTTAAAACCATGTGAAATAACAATATTATCAAATTTTTCATGTCATTGTTGAGATGTCTGTTTAAGATCATATAGAGATTTGTCTAATTTACAAACTTTATGCTTTTGACTAGGTATAACAAAGTCTTCAGGTTGGTTCATGTAAATATCTTCTTCTAATTCACCTTTAAAAAAGCGGGTTTTACATCCATTTGGTGAATTAGTAAATCATAAACTAAAGCAAGAGAAATTAATACTCGAATATATGTTATTCTAGTAACAAGTGAAAAAGTATAAAAAAGTCAATATTTTCTTTTTGTCTAAATACTTTGGCTATAAGATGGGCCTTGTATTTGTCAATTGTACCATCAGGTTTCAACCTTTTTTAAGTATCCATTTACAGCTTATGGTTTTACAATCTGAAGATAAGTCAACTAGATGTCATGGTTTATTAAATTCGAGAGATTCAATTTCATTATTTATAGCTTCTTGCTAGAGGTCTGAATGTAAAGAAGACCGAGCTTTTTTAAGATTAGCAGAATTCTCTTCTAGTGCATAAGCATAATATTCTAAATTAAAATCTTTAACTACTCTGCCTCTTTTACTTCTTCTAGATTCAAATTCAATTTCCTCATTATGTTCGTTATTTCTAATTAGTGGAACATTAGTAGTAGATGTGCCTCCATTATTACTTAGTTTGAATGAAAATTTATTTTCAAAGAAATCAACATCATTTGACTCAATAATAACTCGAGCATTCAAATCAAAAAATCTATATGTTTTGCTATTAATGGCATAACCAATAAAAACGCATTCATATGCCCGACATGCTAATTTGATTCTTTTAGGATCTGGTACACGAACATATGCTAAGCAATCCCAAATTTTAAAATAAGATAAGTTATGTTTATGATTTTGAAAATCCTAAAAAGTTGAAATTTTGTTCTTAGATATAAAATGCAATGAATAGGCTAGGTTTATATTAAGTTGCTCTATCACTACGAAATCTCTTAATTTCTTTATTAAAATGGTTTTCAATTTTAGCGATAAGTTAAACATATTCAGCGCATCACTTTTATTTTTCATGAGATAAACATAAGTGAAATCAGAGCAATCATCAATAAATGTAATAAGGTAGCGTTTACCATCCCTAGTTAGAGTACCATCAAGTTCACATATATCAGAATGTATTAGATCTAAAGTTTCCGACTCTCTAAATACAGATTTATGTGGGGTCTTAGTTATTTTATCTTGGCTACAATATTCACATTTTTCTAAATCACTTATGAATACTTTAGAGATTAATTCTAAGTTAGTCATGTTATAAATAAGTCGCTTATTAACATGACAAAGTCTAGCATGTCAAATATTAAAATCATACAACATATAAGCAGAACTACTAATTTTATTCAAATCAACATTTAACCTAAACATTCCATCTACAGCATAACATTTACCAACAAAATCACCATTCTTGGTGATGGTGTACAAATCAGACCCGATAGTTTGAGTAAAACCGGCTTTGTTTAAAAAGGAACCAAATACTAAAATTTTCTCATCTCTGCAGTATGCATTACGTCTTTCAACAATAATTTCTTTCCAAAGATAAACTTCAACTCCACAATCTCAATTTCAACAAAAGTAGTGGTGTGAGAATCTCATAACATCACTGTCATATCATTAGCGGCATTATATGTTTTAAACATTCCACGATCATAGCAGACGTGGTGAGAAGCACCAGTGTCTACCCACCACCCTTCTGATCGACCGACTGGGTCGATCTCAGTAATCATAGCCACCAGGGCTTCTTCAGAGAAGTTAGCCTGCGGTGCAGGATTTGGTCTGTTCCGACACTTGTGCGTCATATGGCCTGGTTTGCCACAGTTGTAACATAAAAACAACTTTCCAGTACCATTCTTTAGAGGAGCTATTTGTTGTTTGTTTCGAGACTGATTGTTGCGGTTCTGATTCAGTTTGCGATTCTGATTTTTTGAAAATTTGGCGTTTGGTTTCAGTCCGGCGTTTGTGGATTTCATAGTGCGGTTAGAAACAAGCATCTCTTTTTTTTATTCTGTTTTCTGGCCTCCTCCTTAATGCGAAGGCGGGTAATCAAACTTTTTAAGGAAAACTCTTTACTTTTATACCTGAGAACATTTTTAAAATCTTTCCAACTAAGGGAGTAATTTATCAGTTAACACGACAACTTGAAATTGTTCATCTAAAGTCGTACCTTCAGAGTCATCTCCTGCGCAATTTTCTGAAGCTCGTGCGACTGTGCTTTCACCAATTTGTCGTCCGTCATCTAAAACTTCAAATAGCGGCCGACGGTATACTTTTTTGCTTCAGCTTTATCAGTATCGTATTTCTTTTGCAGTGCATCCTATATCTCATTCGACGATTTGTCTGAGTTGTAGTAGTTATACAGATTGTCGCTTAAGCCGTTAAGAACATAATTTTTGCAGAGGTAAGCATGGTCCATCCAATCCTGCAAAGCCTTTTTCTGGTCGTCCGTTGCTTGTTTCGGCAGCGTTGGTTTTTCTATCGTCAAAACATGCACCACTTTTTTGATGGATAGAAAAAATTGCATTTTTTTGTTTTCATCTTTTGAAATGGTCTCTCAAATCTGAACGGTTTATTCGCGTCGAAGGCAGCAGAGTCGTCAGGGATCGAAGCCAAAACGTCTTAAATTGTTGTACCTCGATATGGATTTTGCAGTGTTTCTGCGGCCGAGTCGCATACTAGGTCGCTTTCTTTAAGACGTTTCGCCGCTATGTCGAAATCATGCAAGACAGTCTCGAATGCAGCGCCGTCTCCAGAATAAAACAGTCATATAAAATTTATATCTGCAGTTTCTTGCACAAAAAACCGTTGAGTCAGTAGCACCCAAAAGGCAATCGGTACTGATATTGCTCGGATCTGAAGATGGTTTAGGCAAAACGACTCGGTTTTAAAATAAGTCGTGAGAGAATGTAGGATCTAATCTTATTACCAAGTCAAAACCGTTTAAAAAATATAGTGCCAAAAATAAAGAGTTATACACCACATTAGCTAAAGCCCGGTTGATCCGGGTTGGGTCGTTCTGTCGGCTCGTGGTGGTCAGCATGATCTCCCTCCTCAACACGAGAGAAAATATTGGATGTCTAAAGGACTCATTCTTTCTCTTGAAAATCCTATATTTAAATAGAATATCTCCACAATTTCGTACAATATGAGACTATTCACTAAGAGTAGCATTTTTATACTCTTCAATACTTTTAATAGTTCGCTTTCTTTTTCTTTTAAAAACAAATTCCAACAATTACCCTGGCGTAAGGATATCCAAAGGACCCATTCTTTCTCTTGAAAATCCTATATTTAAATAGGATATTCAAACAATTTTCGATGGTGTCTATTTGTAAAAGAGGTTTTGTTGAGAAGCCCAATTCAAAATTTTGTCCGTGGCTTAAGGATAATTGTTATGTTAAGTAGAACAAATGTAATGTTTCACATAAGAACTTAATTGTTTGATTAATTCAATAAGCTCGATAGCATGTTATAGTTTGTAGAACTCTTAAAGCTCCACATATTTTTTAAGTTGCACTACTGTGTTGTATACTTTGACACAAAATTAATGTGAAAAGGTATGATAAGAATGACATAGCAAATAATATATCCATTTTTTATGTGTGTATGTATACACATTTTTTTTTAAAGATAAACGTTGATTGTTATGGATGTCTAAGGTATCAAATTCAAGACCTCTTGTCACTGAAATTAGGTGTTTTACTACCACTTTTACCAGTTACCATAGATTCTTTTTATTTGCTTCAGTTTATTGTGTGAATAATTTGTGTACTTGAATGCTACAGCAGAAGTATGGGAGGCGGAAAAGATAAGCATGATGAACATGGTGACACCCATGAGAAAGGATTCATGTCGAATATGGCACATGGGCTTGCGGGAGGAGCAATGGGGCATCACTCTGGATACCCACCGCAAGGTTACCCACCTGCTCCTGGAGGGTACCCTCCTCAAGGCTACCCAGCAGCTCCTGGGGGGTACCCTCCTCAAGGCTACCCTCCACAGGGCTACCCACAACATGGAGGATATCCACCTGCCGGCTATCCTGGCCACTCTGCTCCACCTCATCAAGGTACATTTGAGTTTTAATTGTATCCCTGCCGTCAATAAGTATAAATTAATAAAGTTGTTGAATTAACGACTATTTGCAGGGCATGGTGGCATGGGTGTAATGTTAGCTGGAGGTGCAGCAGCAGCTGCTGCAGCATATGGAGCGCACCAGATGCATGGGCATGGTGCACATGGAGGATACTCCCATGGGGTTCCCTTTGTAGGAGGACATGGAGGTCACGGCAAATTCAAGGGAGGAAAACATGGCAAGTTCAAGCATGGCAAGCATGGAAAGCATGGCCATGGAAAGTTCAAGAAGTGGAAGTAATTTTATGTCTGCTGCCATTTTCTTGCTAGTATGTATGTCTGATGCTTTACTACTGCATGAAGATGGTAGGTTGAATAAGGTGGGTTACTTTCTGTAATTGGCCCTTGTATAGTGTGTTTGTCTTGCTTCCTGCTAACGGTCTTGTAATATGTTGGGTTTGTAAATTGTTGGGTGTGGTTTAATATGTTATCTGAATATTGATGAGATGTATAACCTCTTTTGGTGCCTCATCCTCATTGTTAGAAGTTAACTGTTGGAATGTGACACTAGTGTTTGGGATGTGCTATAAGATAGAGAGGCCAGTTTCTGTGAAATTTTTTGAGTTTTGTTGACAGTGTTATGTTGCTATCTTGTTGTATTTGGTCCTAAGGCTTGATAATTTGAAATTCATGAATGGTGTTGTACTGTATGATGTCAGACAGTAGAAGCCATGTTTTTTTGCTACGCCGGCATTTATTTGAGTGAAGCTGCAATTTTTATTTACTTCTTTTATTAAAACTGAATAAAAGAAAAGTTTATCTACGCCACAAGACTTCCAAAATCAAACAGTTTTAGCTAAAATAATACCTCCTTTTCTCTGTTCCGTTTGGGCCACATCATCTCTTATTTTCTCCTCTTTGATTTCCAGTGCGTTCTTTTGGCACGAGAAAAGAAAACCGCAGAGAGAATAGATATTTGAAAGAGATGAAATGAGAATAAGCAACGAAAGACGAATGTGTTTTTGTACTGTGAGAGAGACATTTGAAAGGGGCGCTTATATTATTATTTTGCTAGAAATAATTACTATTGTCATTGATTTGTTTTGTTCGAATTATTATTAAATAATATAGTTAAATGAATTTATATTGTTTATAAATTATGAAATGCTAGAAAAGTTATAATAAAAATGAGAAATTTATAAAATACTATTAGTTCAGAATACGAATACAAATACAAATACTATCCTCTTCTAAATTTCCCTACCAGATATATCATAAACCGCCTAAGCTTTCGTGGCTCGTCCAGTAGGCAATATATTGATTTATAATTTGCCTCCTAAACATTTAGAATGACGTCTCATTTCTCATATGGGTCATCCTCCTACTGTACAACAATACATCTAACAATGGTTTGTGCTGTCTCCACGTTATACGAAGAACTCTACTCATCTAATGTCTATGAGGAGCGGAAGCAGTAGCAGAGCAATGTGGACGTGGAGTGTTGATCTCGGGCCCTGGGAAAGTCGGCATACATCGAGGTGTCTAACTGGACATCGGTAGGTAGGGTCTTCGAAATTATGAACTTGGAAGAGTAAGTTCCGATGCAGCCTTAAAATATTACATTCAACTCTCTGAATTTCGCAAGCGAGCAAACTTTGAATTTCTTATACTTTTTAGCAGCCGTGTCACACCACTCAACATCTCCTCCGACGGCGTCCTTCACCACATTCTAGAGTCCACCTTCAGTCTACAGTAGTCAGTTCCAGGGGTTCCAATCACACTTTAATCTATCAAACTTGTTTTTTTATCTGTGTGGCGTTGTAATCGACGCTCAACTGTGTATTGAAAGCGATGGTGATTTCGTCGTACCAATAGACAACTTGACCTTTTCGAGATCCGATGTTGGTGTAGCAAATGTCAATAAAAGCTAACGTCCGTTCGTCAGTCCAATCTACAATGCGGTGGTTAGACGAACTGAAAGATTTATGAGACGGTATTTTGGAAAAAAAATTAAAAATATTTTAGAAAAATATAAGGTGGATATTAGTATTAAAAACACAAATTCAAACAAATTTACGTCAAAAGAGTGAAGTAGAAATGGAAACAAATGCTTGAATCTTCGAGTTGAGGGAAAAGAAGTGTGATTTAAATGAAGGTAGAGGAGAAATATAAAGAAGGGAAAGGAGTGACAGTTGGGATAAAGCGATGGCGTCTAACACGTCAAAGCGTCAGATGCCAACCATTCAATTCCAACGGTTCAGCCAAACGAAGCCAGTGTATGAGTCCCACGCTTGACGCGTCTAATGCATCAGACGCGACTCTAACCTTAATGGAGCATTTTTTGATAGCGAACGGTACCTTCATCCCTTAAATGTTGAAGCCATTCACCATCCCTTTAAGTGGTACATGAACAAAAACACGAGAACATAAGGTCGAGTGAGAAAAGAAGAAAATATGAAGGTGATTGCTCATATCAGTTTCATCTTGCTTTAATCTAAACTTAAAATCAAAGGATCTAACCCCAACTTCAAACCCTACATGAACCCTATGATAGAGTTAGGGATATCCCTACGGGCAATTTTGTAATTTATTGTAAATTATTAACGCTGTAATAAAATATCGTTCGAAATAAAAGAAATTTTCTTTCTATTATATACTTGATAATATGTTATATTAATTATTTGCTAATTTAAGTATTTTTAATAGAAAATCCATAAATGATATGTTTTGTGATAGTACAATGTGTTGTAATCATGAGAAATTTATCGCAATGAAAATAAATATATCGTTTCAAACATTCCTAATCAAGCTGGATATCGATACATCAGTTGAGACTAGAATACGTAACTCTCTCTAAATGTTGGACAGTGTATTATTTATGTCTGTTGGGGTCACCAAAGGATTATGTACTGATAGTTATTGGATAACTATAGAATGACCTATTCGATAGTTTTCTGTTGGTTAATATAACTAAGGTCAAGCAAAAAATATTGAAGTGACAATATTACACAGTTCTTCCGACTTGAGAATAATATTGAACTTCAATTGGACACTCCAATTTGATTATTGTTAAATCGTGGCACGATGTCTATCGAACGACTATATATAGTTGGGTCTAAGTTGAAGCATTGAAAGTGAAACACTATTCAATAGAGAATTTGTATCCTTAGTTATATGAGGTTAGTATCACGATCAACTATAGTCAACTCAAAATCAAAGTCTATGGCTAGAGCAGTTCGATTAATAATAATTGTTATTATTGAACTAATGACATTGTGTTTGGATTATACAAGTTGAATGTTGACTATATTATAATTTTGACCAATACTAAATTCCACAAGTCCTAATGTGATATAGTTTTGACAAAGGTAATTGGTGTAAATTATTATCACTACCGGGGACCATTTAAAATTGTAAAATTGGATTTTACCGAAACCGCATAAGCGATAAATTCAACCAAACTGTCACACCACTAGCTAAGATGACGTGTGAACATTAATATTCATATTGTACGATATTAATCGCTGACTAAATTTACACCTATGGGTCACACAACCGCAATGTTGAATACTTCAAATACCACCTTATTTAATTAAATTATAATTGTTATAAATTAACTAATATTTATTAAATATTAATTTTAAAATTTTATTTAATTTATTCGAATCACAATTGAAAATAATGCGTATATAAAAGTTATATATAAATATACATGCATCGATATACAATACCGATGTACATTTAAATTGGATTTAAAATGTACAATTACTGTTTTGATTTGAAAATGCATATAGGCCCAAAATCATATGGGAATGGATGGCCATATTTTAAGGGATTAGGGGTGTGTTGTTTTTGAAACAAAGGTTTGAATTGTTGGAGAAAGAAATAGTAAAAGATCAGATCCAGATCTCCTCTTCTCTCCCCTTCTCTCTTCTTATTTAAACTAACCCCCTCTTCAGTTTTAAGGTCACTTTTTTTAGTACCTCTCTCCCCTATAGGCCACAAGTCATTATCCATATCCTTTCTCCTTTTTCAAATAAAAAAATCAGTTTAAATCAAATTAAAAAAGGTGTGTAGATCTATTCGGTTACTAGCATTTCTAGAAAGGGTCAAATTGGATCCATGGAGTTCTTTTGATTCAACATTTAAGGTATTACCACTAGGCCACAACTAAGGTAATGTTTAATACACACACACACACGTACATATACATATATATAATCATTTATGCTAGTATATATGGATAGGTTAGAAATTATATCATATCTTCTAGTATGTGTTTGTTGTCGATAAAATATGTATATGTATTATAATTAAAAATATTATACGCATATACGTGTGTGTAGATTTGATTTCGTCCATAAAATAAAAAAAACCAAATTAACATTAATTTAAGAAACCATTTTAGAATTATTTTTTGAGTTTTAAAACTATTGTGTGTGTATGTGTGTGTGCGCGCGCGCGTGTGTGTATATATTAATCCTATAATTTTACTTATTTTATTTTCACGTAAATTTTCTTTTGTTAAACACACACATTAGTTTATTTAAAATGAAAAACATAAGTTAATAATATTAATTAATTTAATATATTAAATTAAAGTTTGCAAACATAAATATATGTAAATAAATAGAAATATATATATAAATATATATGTTTTATAAAGATATGTATGGAAATGATGGTTAAAAAACATTTTTTCGTATGGATATATTTTATAATAAAAAAAACTAAATTTAATCCATACAAATTTAAGTTAAATAAAATAATATTTTGATGTTGTCAATTTCGATCAAAAATAAATATATTCATATATGTATTATTTTATATTTAATTAGATAATACTAATATAAATATAAATTAAACTTTATATCTTAATACATACACACACACACACATATATATATATACATAATTTGTTTTATGTATTTTCAAAAAAAAATCGTATATAATTATGTATGAATATATTTTACAAATTAATTCTAAAATATTTAAAATTGAATTTTAATTTTAAAAGGGTATTTTAAATTTGGATTTAATTCAAATTTGAATTTTTCTTAATGATTTTAAATTTGAATTTTAATTTGTTATATATATATATTACTTTACATATAATTATATATACAGTTTCTTATATATATGATATGTATATGTATATGTGTACATATATATATAAGTGTATTTCAAATTATATTAATATTAAATGATAATAGACAATAAATACGCATATAAAGTGGCTAATGTGTTTGTTACGGTGTAAATCTCAACACATAGATACAGACACGTTAAACCACGTACACGTTATGTGTTGCACGTGCACGTACATGTATATGTGTATTTAATACACACGTACATATTATATATCACTTATATAAACAAATAACATATTTATATTAGTCAATTAAATAAAATATTGATTTTATTTAAAATTTATTTAGATTGGATCTAAATTTGTTTACATTGGATCTAAATTAATTTAGACTTCATAGGCCCAGTAAGATCGAAAACGGTGAAAAATAATGAAATTCACTATTTAACACGCTACGTGCTGGCCCATATCCGACATTAGTACCGAAGCCCAATAGCCTATACGGTCTAAGTTAGCAGTATTATAGCCAACTAATTAATTTTACCCATTTAGTAAGGTGTATAAAAAAGTATCTTGTCTAGGCTGGGTTAGGGTAATGAAGTACCCTGCCCTACCTGGTTACCGACCGAACCCGAAAGGTGAAGTAAACTCAAATATTATCCCTAGTATGAAAGACCCAATTTGAATTTGGGTCTTGGGCTAATTTTCAAAATCTGTTTTGAAACTAAAATAAAATTTTATATTAAAAGGTTAAATTTAAAATAAGTGAAAATTTTATAGATATTATAAATAATTTTCAAAATTGTTTTGAAAATTTATTAATTAAATTTCAAAAATTATTTCAAATTAATTAGATTAATAAATTATATAACTAGATAATTAAATAATTAATTAACATATATAATGATACATATTTAATTGTCTTAAAATGTTTAAGGTGATGTATGTATATATATAATTTTCAAAATAAATTATAATTAATTAAATTTTTTTAATTAAATAAATTAATTAAAATTTTAATTAATAAATTATATATATATATATTAAGATATATGTGTGTGTGTGTGTGTGTGTGTATAACTATATCTTAATATAATAGTATACATGTTCAATTTAAAGTGTTTAACTGAATAATATATAATTAATTAAAATGATAAGTAAATAATTAAATAAATTAATAAAATAAGATGTAATTGATAAAATTATACATGAGATTGTTATATAAGTTAACTGGATTATAAAATGTCACATAATAATTAAATTTTATATATTATGCACGTATAATAAAAGGTGGAATGGTAAGAAACCCTAATTAGATTTAGGGAATAAATACATAGGTATAATACGTATACTATGATTTGAGATATGTCTAACACTTGAATCACAAGGGTGTTTTATAAAAAATGCATTATTCCATAAGTTGATATCACTTAATTAAATATATTAAAGATTATGATTCTTTAATATAAAAGTTGGCATCTATCATTAATATATTAATAAATTACTTGCATACACTTTGGTTGTTTAACAAACTCAAGCTAGAGACGTTAAATGCAGTATTATTAATATATAGAATAGACGAGGTAGGATAGTTATATGCGTTTTTCGAGAAAAGTCAAGATACATATTTTATACTCAGGCCATCGTGAAATGGTAGGTACGAGTGGATAATCTCTTTCGATTTGTTGAGAAAACTCAAGGTTGAAATAAGTTTAGGAAAAAGACCATGGGTTGGGAGTTGTATATGATAAAATCGACAAAGTGTTATCCATCGTTTGTGGGTCTATGATTTGTCGAGCGAACTCAATTTCGGAATCCTAAGACAAATGAGTCCTAACACCCACTAGAGAAGTTGAAAGATTTCTATGTTTAGGGTTTTGAGCAACATAAAAGTCTAGAGGAAGGCTTACTAGAAAAATAAAATGATAACATTTAACCTTTTTAATACTGTAAGAACATCTGCCATGTATAAATTAAACTAATCTACTTCAATAAGTTTGTGCAATTAATATAATTGATAAAAAAATTATCAATTAAAATATACAAATGAACTAAATTAATATTGACAAATAGAAATATAAATATGCTTATCAATAAATTTTTGCATATTGCCAATTCAAGACCCATGCAAGTACCTGATTATACAACTACTTAATACGTTCATAACTTGGTCACTTATGTGTTTATTTGCCTTAGACTATATATTGTCTTATATAATCTTCGAACTCTAAAGCAATACAAATATGTATGGATATTTGATCTGTATTCAATCATATATAAATGTTATATGATGAATGGTCGCAATCCGTAATAAGCGAAACTTCGATGAATTTAGTTCATTCGAAGTAAGCAAGTAAACCATAGTGCTAGATTACGTATTCAATATGATTGATTACAGTAAGGACCTTGTTGTGTTAGATGTAACACTAGACCAAATAATACAAAATGGATCTAAGAATTTGATCATTGAAAAGTCAGTTTGATCAGTTTACGTAAAATGCAACTTCTTTGATATCCTTAAAATGCTAAGAATGACCGAATGCTTTTTCTGAAGAGTCTGTTATGATCTTACAGTAAAGGCTTCCTTTGAATGGTTGGATCATTTGGAAAGGAAAACGAATGTACGAGAGTGGATGTAACTCAAGACATAGCTGGGATAAAGAAAGTGAATGGTCGTTTCTACTTCATGAAGAGACATCGGAAACGAGAATTGTAGAATAATAATAAATACTTAACATGGAATGAGAAATATGATTTCTATTCCAAGATGTATTTTCATATAGAAAATTATTTTCTATCAGATTTATTTCTTTGAGTTTAAGACATTTGATCTGAAACTCTCGACTATAAACTGCTTATAGTAGATAGAATAATTAACTTATATTTAGTGATTGAATGAAACTTCTTACGTATGTTATCATAGTAATGGCGGAAATAATAAGAGCATGCCTTATATCACTTCTTGGTCGCATCAAGTTACGAAATTTATTTTCGTAAAACATACCAAATGTTATTTATGAAATAATAACTATTTTCAAAGTTGAATGAAAATATATATATTGTTCTATTTCAATATTAATATTTTGAATATTCATTATTAAATAAAACTATAATAGTAGTACTATTTTTCATAACAGAAATGATGCACTGGAAAATACGAAAATATCTGAACTTTTTGCAATTAATTTGGAATTACGGACTAAGCCATAGTTTTGAGAAATGATCCTTCATTTATATGATTATAAATCATATAATACTAATGAATTATATCTTAAACAATAAAGGGAAAAGTGTTCATTTAGTGAGAGCGACATAAGAGTTGACGAACTCCTGCTATTGATACATATTAACATATGCAATCGTAAGTCAAATGTTACCAAAAACGATCCCTTATACTTTGTTAAATTCAATGATGAAATATTATAGACATCAACATGTGTATTAGATACACACGTGATATACCTATGGTAAGCTCATAAAATAAAAAAAGAAAAGTAAATAAGATAACATGCAAAAGAAAATAAAACGATTTGATTTGTTCGAACAGGTAAGTATGTTGGAAAGATTTCCAACTGTACCTAAAAACGAACAAAGATTCAGTCTTAAAAGTCACTCCACCCTTTGATACATAATGATGTATCGATAAGGAGCAATTGAACTTTGTCGAACAAAGTATGATTGATAAATAAGTGAAGTTGAGTTAACTTCTTTTTCTAAGGTCATGTACTTAAGAGTAGTATACAAATGTTAGAAATACTTTCATCTAAAGAAATGTTTATAAGATCATACAAGATAAGAGTTTATAAGAAACCTCAACATATCATATGTCAAGAAGTTGGCAGGTTGTGCGAGTCGAAAGAATAAACGAAATAATTGTTCGTGAGGGATCCTGTGTGGACCACCATAAAAGGAGTTTGGGAACGATCTTCATTGGATAACCAATTTATGTTTTCAACATAAGTTTCGCAAACTAAAACCAAATCTATTTTATATAATGAATTTCATAAAATGTTTATGAATACCTATTTTGTTGTACTGAGAAACAATTGTTGTTTCAAGAAGCACCAACTTCGCGACGAATGAATTTCTTTTAGAAATCATTGGTAGTAAAATGGATTTGGATATGATCAAAAGATAAAACCAGTTACAAGGAATGAAATGTAATTATCCAAATCTAAACGAACACAATGCATTAGAATGTCTAACTAGTATTCTTGCACATTAAAGAGAAACTATGAGTTTCTTATCAATGTTGAAAATAGAAATTGCTTAGTCGTTAATAAAACTACTATGAGTATTGACTCTGCCATATAGTATGATGAGTAAATCCGAAATGGATTTCGATTACATTACCAAAATATGATTTTGGTAATTGTACCCGATGGGATATGATACGTCAGCCTCATATATATCTTTGAGAAGAAGACCGATGTAATTGGAACATAATGAGCAACGTTGATATGAATAGCATCATAAATTTTAATTGTTGAAATTAGCATAAAAGATTCGTCATTCAACATGCTTAAGTTAATTCGCATTTTACTCACAAAATTATCGCCGGTATGAATTTGTGTTTTGGTACATATGCATTAAAACATAAAATCCTAAATAATGATTTAGAATAGGCTGTTTGCACATAACAACCAGAGTGTCTCTAAGTCAGTGGGAGTAGTATTGAATTCGTGAGTTTTTGGATATGATCCAAGAACGGATACGCTAGTATCATTCTACAAGCATCGGAGTTGAACAAGTAATTTGATAGAAATATCATATAGTTTGATTTTTAGTCAAAATATAGATGAAGCGTGTCTATAAGAAAGAACTACGAAGGTACTAGAATATTTCTAAAAGGTAAAAAACAAACTTATTATTACTAATAATGTACTCAAGTTAAAATCATTATAGTTTGGTTGTTTAAAACTGGACATTGGATTTGTAAATGATAATCTTTTATAAACAGTATAAAAGGATATTAGGAATGTCCCAAATGATATACATAGACACCGTATCAAAATGTTTAATATAGAGCATGTAAGATGGATCCCTTAGGTAATATGAATTATCCTACATAATTTGTCTGCAGTATCTTATTTCACTTATGTATTGGATACATAAAGCAAGTATCATATCTGAATTATATTAAGATCACTAATTAGTAGTTAGGAGTATTCTTGAGTATTTGCGAAATACTAGAGAATTTTTTATAGAAATAACGAATTTCTTATGGAGTGATCAGACTCGAACTTCATAAGTGATATCGAGTATAATGTATCGATATTAAATTATGTTCAAATCTTAGTTAAGGAGATTTAAGTTGGAAATGCTCCAAACGAAAAGATTGTGGCCGATTCAACTAAAATACTAAGTACACCATCTTGAATAATGCCATAATAAAAGTAATGCATATATAAATATAAATGTAAAAATTCCAACTGAGCTAGGGGAGATTTCAAGTACTGAGAATACTATATCATTTTTACAATGATAACAATGTCGGGATACAGATCACAAATGACCTGGAGCTAAGTAAAAGTCAAGAAACATACTCCGAAAAGTTCCACATGATAAAGGCAGTTTATAACATCGAAGAGAATTGATTGAAAGAGTAGATATAAATGACAATATAGTAGATCCATTCATGAAAGGCATGGCTTGGTTAGTTCTCATAAAACAGATTAAAGAGATGGGATAAAGATTCCATAATTGGACCCAAATGTAAGTGGGAGATTAATAGAGTTAGGGGTATCCCTAGGGGCAATTTTGTAATTTACTGTAAATTATTAACTCTGTAATAAAATCTTGTTTGAAATAAAAAATGTTTTTCTTTCTATTATATACTTGATATAATGTGTTATATTAATTATTTATTTAACTTAAGTATATTTAATTGAAAATCCATAAATGATATGTTTAGTGATAGTAATTATAATGCGTTGCAATTATGAGAAATTTACGTAACGACCCAGAATTTTTGTTATTTGAAATTAGAATATTTAATTAATTTTAAAGATTTAAAGGTTAACTTGAATTTTAAAAATAGTGATTTGTGGGATAATTTAATTGTTAAATTTAATAATTGAAATTGGTTAATTAATGGGATCTTGAGTTTTAAGTTAGATAAAAATGATTTAAAGGCTTATTTAATTTCTATTAATAAGAATAAAGGTAATAAAGCTTTTAAATTGATTTAAAAGCGATTTAGCTAATTTTGAAAATATCTCGTTTTAATTAACAAGTGAAAATAGCCTTTCGGGGCACAGTCTCGGATTTTGACGAAACTAATGTCTTTGCATCCGTAATAATGAATTATAATACGCCGTCAAATTTCATGGCGATCAGATGCACCGTTTGGTCGTACGAGATAGAAACGCGTTGAAATTAATATTGGAAATTTAATATAATAATTGGGTTCAAAAACTATCTTCTCCATATGATCGAATTAAGTCCCGGAACTTGTTCCACTGAGTTCGGAATAGGGGTATAACATTAGAAATGCTAGATGGCATGCCTCGATCGGCGTTCAGAATTTTAATATCTAGATATTTTGCATTTAAATAATATATATTTTATTCATTTGACTTTACATACCCTAACACATCTCATCAGCCACCCTACTCAGCCCACCCTACCCTGAAAACAAGTCCACAAACCCGTACACATCAACCTTTTAAAATGCTCCTTCCCTCCTCTGGTTAGTGAAAAAAAAGAATAAACAGAGAAAGAAATGGAGGAAAGAAAAATCAAAACAAATTAAATTGAAATATATAAAAATGTGAATTGAGAGTCTTTGAGTTGTTGGATTTTTCTTCATTTGGTATGAAGGAGGTTGCAGCACTTGTTCTTGAATTCGAGAGTAGTCAGTCGAGTGGTTTCTCGAACTAGGGTTACATTTTATCGACATTAGGGAAGGAATTAGGCCGAGGCGATGGTTGCAATGCATTGCTCGAGAAAAACCGATGAGATGGTGATCATTTGGGAGCGTGCGGCTATCGTTTGGTGATCGCGGCGTCATGATTTGTAGGTCGACATCGTCAGGTCGCGATTCGATTAGGGAAGGCGTGGGGCGAATCAAGGGTATGGTCGGGGTCATGGAAGCATGGTGAGTCGTTTGGCGGTGGTGATTTGGCCATTGGCGATCAATTTTGGCGTGTCACTGACACGAGGGGGCGTGCACGAGAGTGAAGCTACAGATGAATGGGGATTGGGGAAGAAACTGTTCATAGCGGGTCGGGTTTGTTCGTGGGCTGTGGTAGGTTACCTCGTGGGCTGGGTTTGGGTATGTGGTAATGAGATTTTATTTGTGAATAAGTAATATAATTGTTTTTAATAAATTCAAATTCTTATAAATTTCATAACTCGTTCGTTTTAGATCCAAATCCAACGCGGTCAGTCGCGTTGGGTTCGTATTGATGAAATCTTCAACATGGAATTGGATTGACTGAATTTAGAGGTTTTGAAATTAGGAAATGGAAGCGACAACTGGAATCAAATGTGAATAAATATCACTTATTTGGATAACTAGTTTTATTTTTAAGTGTTATAAACTATTTATTGGCTGATTGGATGAATTGATAAATTATTATTATTATCAGTTGGATGTTATATTATATATATTAATATATATATATATATATATATATATATTAGTAGTTGGATATATTCCCGTCGATTGGAGCGGATGAGACACTATGCGCGCCGCATAATAGCGGATGACCCTATATTACCGCTATATCCCGCCTCCAAGCGGGATTGATATTTTATGTTATATAACATCTGTGGTTGCAGGGAAACGGGTTGGAGGGATCCAACTGGATTCCTCAAATATATTGATTGTTTTTCATATATAGCGATATATAACATGTTAGAATAATATGTTATAGATTATGTGATGATTTGATTTATTGGATGCTCTAGTAGCACTGGCCTTAATATGTCGGTTGATCTATTAAGTGGTTTATGGATTCTGGTCAATACCAGTAATTAACATTATTGATAGGAATCTCTAAACGCTTGAACAGAGCAATTCGACATGGTATTGTTTTGAAATTGGGTAAATGGAATAATTTTACCCTGATTATTTTATGTATAAAGGAACAATTTTTCAGAAATTATTATGGTATATATGGTGTGCTTGGTTGTTAGGAAATGATAATGTTAAACTATTATCATTTGTTGCTTGTTGTTGTGACTGAATAAAAGTTGATATTATAATGGAAACAAGATTAACAGTTAAGAAGTGTTTTTATATAACCAAATGGAATTATGATTTATAAATGTGATTTATAAATTGAAAAGAAATGAAATTTCAAAAGTATATTATAAATATGGGTAGAAGTAAAAAGGCTTTAAAAGATTGGGAATTTGGAATGCAGACATGTTAAACTATGTACACATTATAAGTTGCACGTGCACGTATATGTATACATTACATATCACTTATATAAATAAGTAACATTTTTATATTAATCAATTAAATAAAATAATGATTTTTATTTAAAATTCATTTAGGTTGGATCTAAATTAATTTAGACTTCATAGGCTAAATAAGATCCAAAATGGTAAAAAATTTGAAATTCACTAATTTTACCCGCTGCGTGTTGGCCCAAATCTAATACTCTAAGTATGCATTTTTTGTTTAGCAAAAGGGGTATTCTAAAAGGGATGAGGTTGCGAAAGGGGATTGTGTTTTTGTGTTATGAAAGGATATGAGAAATGAGAATAACTATTTATGTTTGTTTGTATGTTTGAATCTATTTATTTTAAATATTACAGAAATATTGATATTATATTATAAACCAGTGCGAAAAAAGTAAATTAAAACATAAACTAATACACTGCAATTTAAAAAAACAAAAACATTGTAAAAATATACATAAACAGTGCAAACAAAAAAATACAATCCTACGGATTATGCTTGGATTTGTTGATCAACTACTACTGGTACTAAATGTTGTGCTTTATCTGTGTTACCTCAACAGTCAACCAGCTCCTCGTAGTATCATTGTCCAAAGCAGTAAACATTTCTCCTTTATCTTTGTCCATAATGTTAATACCTCAGTTATTGATTCTGATGACAACAACCATATAAAATATAGATACTAATGTTTTGCCCAGTTATATAGTATATAGTGCACAATACACAGATGCTGAATCGAAGACTATATAATATAAAAGACTCAAGATAAAGATATGAAGACGCATGAGTTCAAAGACAAAGAAATGAAGATCTCAAGCTTATAATTCAGTGTATAGAGTCATTAGTAAATATTGTTAAAGTCCTTGATAGCAGTTTCTGATCTCTATCTCCAATTTCTGGTCTTTGATATTTTAAACAGAAATATATTATTTTAATTTCAAAAATATATTTTAAATACTTTATAAAAGTCTTTTAAAGTTCAAAAACATATAACATCCATGTTCAAAATATTTAATAAAGTATAGAATTTTCAAAATATTTTAAAGAAAACAATCTTCATTTTTAATTAGCATACATTGACATACGTATCTAGGATAAGTCGACATACATACCGCCAAATGGTTTTTCAAATTTTGAATGGAACCCTTCACGAATGGATACATCTTGTAATGATTTGTAAATTAATCACTTTATATTCGAATATTAAATCATTTTAAAGTATTTAAATAATGGATTTTAATAACCAAATAAACATCTTTTAAATAATAATAATAATGTTAAAATCATTTTCAAATTTTGTTTACCAAAATTATTAGTCCAAATAAAAATAGAAAATGTGACCGAAAAACGTTTTCCGAAATTTTGACTTTTAGATATCAGAAAGTCGTCGAAAACGTTGTGCACATTTTTTTTATAACTCATATACACATGCACACATATGTACATATATCATGTGATAAGTCAATTATAGTGTTAAAGTTAATAACCATGCTTAGTTTAAAACAAAACATGATTTGACTAAATATGCAAATAAAAACCTAAATAAACCTAAGGAAGTACACAACCATCACCTTAACCACCTAGGTAAGTACACAAAAACATGCTAAGGAGGGGACCGAGGGGAGGCAATGTGTGCAAGGAGGTATGGAGCTCCATGATACGTGCACAATTTATATTATTTAATTCCTAAGTCCTTTTACTAAAACACCCTCCTCATTTGCCTATAAATGCCTCAATCCTAACACATTTCTTCACTTTAAATTTTTTTCTCATTTCCTAAAACCTCCTTTACATATCCTTAAACATACATGGCTTCTTAGTTTCTAAAAATCCAAATTTTACACTTTTTCCTTAAGTTAGATTGATAAAAACTAGCTATTTTCTTCTCTACATCAACTTACATCCAAGGCAAGACCCATACCCCTCATTTTGGACCATGGGCATGCCCTATAGCCCATTAGGCTGAGCCCAAATAGCCCACTAAGGGTCCAAGACACCAAGACTCAAGTGAAGAGAGGTGTCATTGAAGTTAGTGCAAGATGTTGTAGTGATTCGTCGTAATTCGGTAAAGTTAGTAAGTGCTTAGGTGAGTAAAACTCCACCCTTACAACCGAAGTTTTTAAACTATTTTAATGCTCATATTATTGACTTATGAATGCTCGTTGTATATGTGTAGTGATGGTTTAGTAGTTGGTTTGGTTCATTTTGCAAAAAGTTGTCGCATTTGGAAGTTAGTTTGCACATAATAAGCGATATGAAAAGTTAGTGGCTAAAGTTAATTATATCGTTAGCAAATGTTTAATGGCTAAAGTTAATTGTTTTGTTATCAAATGTTTGATATATGTTGTATTATTTTAAATCACCATGTATATATGTTCATACCCTTGCTATGTGATGTTTGGATGTTAATGCCTTGAACTTGTTTTCCAAACTGCCCATATAGCGATAGTCGCTATATCGGCAGTTTTGAAAAATCATCTTTTATCGAAATCATTTGGTTTCATCTTCATGCTTGGATTAGTTTTACAAGTTAAGAAACTTTTGCAATAATAAAATTCCAAATTTAATTAACTATTTTAATAATGATTACTTAATTTAATTAATTATTTTATTAATGATGTGTTTTAAATTTAACTAATTACTCAGTTAATGATGTTTTAAATGTAATTAATCATTTTATTTAATGATGTTTAAGGCTAATTAATCTTTTGATAATGATGGATTAACATTTATTAATTTATTAATTAATGATGTTTTTAAAAATTAATTAATCCTTTTAATTAATGACTTTTAAAAGTTAATAAATCTGTTTAACCTTAATTAATCTTTCCTTAAATAAAGTATAAATTAACTAATCACTTTCAAATAATGATAGTTAATATTTATTAATTAATTAAATTAATGATATTGAAATATTATTAATTAATTTAATTAATTATATTTTAAAAGGTGATTTACCCTTTTTAGTTAATAATTATTGAAGTTAATTAAATCAACTTAGTTAACGAAGTTTTAAGTGGATTAATAAAGGTAATAAGAATATTTTAAGTTATTAAATCATTTTTAATGATGTTTTAAAGGTGGTTTGCGCTTGTTAATTAAAGGCATTTGAAGTTAATTTATCAACTTAATTAATGAAGTTTCAAAGTGAATTTATCAAAGTAACAACGATTTTTTGACTTTGTTATTCATTATAATTAATGATAATAAATTAATTAATTATTTAATTTAATTAATTACAATTAATTTTTAATTAAATTAATAGTGTTTAAAAGTGATTAACTTCTTTTGGATCAAAGGCTATTGAAGTAAATTCATCAGCTGAATTAATGAACTTTTAAAGTTAATTAATCGATATAATAATGATGTGTTTAAGTTATTAAATCCTTTTATAATGATGTTTAAAGTTAGTGAACTCCTTTAACAAAGTGTTTTAAAGCTAATACTTGTATTATGAAGCCCAAGCACGAGTTCGGTTTTAAAAGTAAAAGTTTGGTTCATTTATGGAAATGAATTAATTCCCATAAAGTGATATCACTTATATTGAAATGATTTATTTGTATACTTAGCACTGAACATCGAAGAAGTAGACTTGCTTCTATTTTGTAAATCAAGAATAGTCGTGAGACATGACTTTGAGATAACACTACCTTGACTAGTCTGGTATTATATTTAACCAAGAAATAGTATAAGTTTGAATTCGATGAGTGGTGATAAGTATATAAGACTTAATTTCCATATACGATCGTTTTATATCCTCGATAGTTGGTTCCCCGGCTATCGGCTACCTCAGCTTCTTTATTATCGTCATTCTAAGATGATTTGTTAGAAATGACTAAATCAAAGTGCGTGTTTTTGGGGGTCAAGTTATGTGGGGTTGCTCCCATTAGGGTATTTTCATATGCACTCTAGGTTGGATTCGGTTTTGTGCATTTAGATGTGAAATGCTCAAATTCTCGGTAAGGGTTGGGAGGGTCTAGCTTGGAGTTCCCAGGGTTTTCAAGTATATTTCTAGAGGTATGCTTCTTTTAAGGGGGATGCATCCACCTAGTCATTTGTTGTCAATTTTGCTTTCCTTATTTGATTCGAACCTTCGACTTGTTTTTCTATAATTGCAACGGGAAGAGTCAACCACTCTTTACGATGTTTAATTATAGGTTTTGTCCATTATATCAAGTTTGGACTATTATCTTGTTTTATCCATTCTGTCTAGTTTGGATTTTGCTCAAACTATTTCCATTCTTTCAAGTCTGGATCTTTATACTATTATTTGCCTATCATCTATGTTTGGATTTGTTTTCTATTGTTATTTTCCATTCTTATGTTTGGTTGTTGTTTATGTGGGAGAAAACCCGTTCCGCGTTAGTGGCATGGTCCCACATATTATTGTTAAATACACTCCCTTTTGTTTCAGAGTTTTACTCATACAAGACATATTGTCTGACCCGAGTTGTTTATCTTCCCTAAACTCTCGAGTAGTCAATTATATTTGAGTAGTCCGAGAATAGAAGGTTTCTCTTTGAAGCTCTTTGAAGATGACGATCGAGCAGGCGGCTCCTTAGTTATCTAGTTATTTATTTCCATTGTATGATTATGTAGATGTATTTTATATCTAAAAATGACAAGTTAGTATATACAGTTGCAAATCTGTTAGATGTAGTACTTCTGTTTAACTCTGATAGCTGCATGTAAGGAGTAACCTTTTGTACTATATCATTTTGTATTATATGTAACCATTCCGTTGTGAGGTTTTTTCTATTCTATCTTGTTTTGTTCTTTATTTTTCCCCAAGACAACTTTTCTTTCGGACGCTTAGGCAACGACACACGAATACCATGGATGTATTAAGTGTCGTTCCCAAGGGGCAGAAAGGTGGGTCATCAAACATCTACTGATTCACTATATATACTAGTGTATGCAAAACTCAAAAGGTAATTGTAGTCGAACATGGGATTAGGCCAATCCAAATGAGTTCGAACAACATCTATAATTTAGAAAAGAGCGAGATAAATCGATATGTAAATAGCTTTAAATTTTTTTACCTAAATCATGGTTAACGTTCGTTGTTGAAGCAACAGTCGTGTAATTGATTAGTTTTGAGATTCGCAACAATGATAAAACTTCGATTGCAAATTGTAGTTGAATGGAGTTGGTGTAACGTCCGGCAAGGGATAGCTTCGGTGATCAGGTAGCGATGGTGGTTGATTAGCGTCGACGATGGATTCTCGACGATGATGACATTGATGTCTAAGTTAGGGTAGTTAGGGTTTTGTACTGGCGTGAAATGGAAAATGAAAGGGAACGCGAGGGTACGATAGTAGGAAAAGGACATTTTTGGAAATTCAGAAAGACGCGGTTGAAATTAGTTCACCGAGTTATCATTATTAGTAGTAGAGATGGGAGTGCATAATGAATTTTTAACAACTAATTACTTACTTTCTTCCTACTCCTTACTCTCTTAAAAATTCTCTTGAAAAATATACTGTATTCTCTTCAGAATCATATAGAATCAATTCATACTTCATTGTATTGATTCAATGCTACATTCTTACTATTTTGTAAACATCTCTCTTATTTCAAAGATCAAAGTGCTATCCAAATGGCTATAAGATCCATTGTATCCAAAGTATAAGAATTTTTCTTTGAAAAAACTATCAACTCTACTCGTGTTTGTTTGAGTGTGCTTGTAGCCCGTTTAAATCAAGTGGGTGTACTTATAGCCCGTTCGAATCAAGTGGATGTGCTTAGTATCCCGTTCAAATCTAGTGGGTGTACTTGTAGCCCAGTCAAATCAAGCGAGTTTACCGTGGACTCAGAATACAAGAGGGTGTGTCTCGTAGCTTCGAAATTGAGATTATATTTGGATTTTCCTTCTACCTAGTTAAAGATTGGAATTTCAAAAGAAATATGTACAAGCAATTATACGGGACTAGAAGTAGGAGATATCCGAAACAGTATAAAATTCATGGTGTCTTCTCCCTAACTCTTACTTTACTTTATTACTTTTATTTTTATCTGCAATTGCATCTGTGACTGATTGTTAATATAATTCTATGTTGTTAACCTGTGATTTAATATTAATTTTGAAAGAAAACTAAATGAATTTACATAAGTTAGAAAACACTATTCACCCCCCTCTATTGTTAAATTAGCCTTAAGATCCAAAATTTTGCAACCAACATTTGGTATCAGAGCACTAGGTTGTCAAAAAATCGTAATTTGATTTTTAAAAAGTTCAAATGGCTAACAACACTGTTAGTGCACTTGTTAACACTTTTATAAAAGGACAATCTACTGCTCGACCTCGACTTTTTAATAACGGTAATTACACCTATTAGTCATGTAGGAGGATGATTTATTTACCGTCTAATGGTTTAGATATTTTGAATATTACATAGAATGAGTACACTAAATCCCAGACTGACTTTTCAACTTGGACTGTTGACCAAAAGACAAGAGCACTTAATAATCCTAACACCATGAATATTTTATTTTGCTCATTAGATAAAGATGAATTTAATAGAGTCTCTATTTGTAAGTCTGCATATTATATTTGGAGAACATTGCAAGTTACTCATGAGGTCACTAGTATAGTCAAACAAACTAAAATTTCCATGCTAACTAATCGGTTTTAATTATTTAAAATGAACCAGAATGAGTCTATTTCTGATATGTATTGTAGGTTTTAAGATAGTACATTCTTTAGTATCATTAAGTAAAACCTTTTCAGAAGAGGACTAAGTTAGAAAAGTCCTCAATTCACTCTCTTCAGAGTAAGATCAAATGACTCTAGCAATTGAAAAGACTAATGACATTAGTACTTTAAAAATTGAAGAGTTAATAGTTAATTTAATTTCCTATGAAGCACAATTGCAGGGTAAAAAGAAAACATGGCAACAAAAAAGAAATCCATTGCTTTCAACGTAATAACTAACAATCATGATTCAAACGATGACAATGATGAGGAGATTGCTTTCATGACCAGAACTTTCAAAAAGTTCCTGAAATATAGAAAGATGAATAACTTTTGAAGACCTGAAAACAAAACTCCCAGAATTGGAACTGCAATTAGATGTTCCAACTGTGATAAACTTGGTCATCTGCAAATAGTCTGTCCGTATCAGAATTAAACAAAGATCTCACAAATTACCGCTTCATCCAGAAAAAGAAAAGGAGCCTACACATCAATATTAGATGATTCAAATACTACTTCAAGTGACAATGAACCAGACATTACGAATGCAGACATGTGTTTTCACGACAATAATAGATTAATCAGAACGGATCAAAGAAAAGGAGAAAAAAGTGGTACACTTTTTACATTTCATTTTTATTTCATTTTTTAGTATTGAATTTAGGAATAAAATATAGATTGATAATAATATTGGATGCATACAAGTATATAGATATATATATAAATAGGAATATTTTACTTTAGTTTTAATTTTGGATTTTTCGACCCATATTTTAACAAACCCATTGTCCATATGTCGACATATCTGCCAGGATTTTAAAATTTCATTTCAAATTTAAATTTTGCATTTCCCTCTCTTTTGCATTAATTCTAATAACTGAAAAGGTATCTTTTTAAAACTGAAATGTCAGTTCTCTCTATTAAATAATCCTATCTTTATCCACTCATTCACTTACTTTATTTCAAAATTCAAAATTTCTCTTCACTCTCCTGTCTCTTCGACAACTCAATGTGGCCACCTCAAGCCAACCACCAAGGCTCCCAAAAAGAATCGAAGGCTTTTTTTTCAATGACAAAGAAGACATAGATACCTATGTTGAATATGCTACTTCCGGAAAAGTTTTTCCCAAAAGATTTGCAAAGTTTGATGACTTTTCTTCTAATGGACTTCAAGATCTTTGTTTGCAAAAGAATATTCTTAGTTTAATCGACTCTTCTCAAAATGATTTTGTGTGTTATCTGGATTTAATTAAAATGTTTTGTGCAAATTTGAATGGAAACTTTTTACAAGGAGAAGAGGGACAAGTTTGAAGAGTGTGAACGGCACTACTATTGCTTTAGATTGTGAAATTCTAGGTTAAATACTTAGTTGCAAATTTACTGGAATAGACCTCTCTTTTTTTAAAATTAATAAACAAAATCATGAAGTTTTCATGATATTTTTTAAAGTGACGAAGAATTTGATATCAAACACAAATTTTTAAACCAAAATCGAGACTTATGAGTCTTATTTTACAAAAAAACATCATTCCGAGAATGGGAAATTACAATAACCCGACTCAAAAAGTTGAAGCTTTTTTTGCCATCTATAGAAACTACAACATCAATTGGGCACAAATCATTTTGAATGGTATTGTTCAAAAGAATATTTCTAGACATGAGAACACACTTTACCATGGTGTGTATCTTACCAGAGTGTTCGAATATTTTGGTGTTGATTTATGAGGAGAAACCACTTTGCCTCGAAAAGTTTTCAACAAGGTTAAAATCTCTCTCATGCATATTCCTCCCTACTTTGAACCATATAAGATTCTTCCTCGAAAAGAAGAAAGATTGGCATGGAAACAAGAGCAAGAAATTCAACAAGAAGAAGTAGGGAACGATATAGAAATTAAAGAAGAGGGTAATCAAGAAGAAGAGGAGGAGGAAATGGACTCTTCTTTAGAAATCTTTGGCAAATCTCCTCACAATTCCAACAAAGAAATTCTGAAGAACCAAGAGAAGCTTTTCAAAAATCAAAAGAAGCTTAAATGTTCTTTTAGTAAAAAGTTCACTTCTCTCTCCAACAAAGTGGACAAATACATTGGGAAAATCATTAGGAAGCTTGATGGAAACTCTTCATCTCCATCATCATCCTATTAGATCTCTTTATTCTACCTTTCTACTTTTGTTGTGTGTTTATCTAGTTTTATTTCATGTCATTTTTATTGTATTTTTTAGTTTTTTTTGAAATCGTGTATTTCTCTATCTTAAGTAATGAAATCTATTTCTTGTTGTTATGTATTGTTCTATCAGTCTTTAGAAATCGTTAAACTATAATTATGTTAAGTTGAAGCTAAAATTATATCAAAAAATTGAAAAACAACTTTTAGGCTTATATATCGACATACCTATGGGATAAGTCGACATATCCTAGCCGTTTGGCAAATTTTTTTGAATTTTAAAAATGTTGTAACTACCATCTACTCAATCATTCCAAATGACTTTTCTCTCCTATTTAAGCCAATTTCTTTTAGAAAACTCACTCATCATTTCATTCAACATTCCCATCCACTCTCGACATTTTTCTTAATAAAAATGTCTTTTCCACACTAAAAACTTTGTGAATACCTTGAAGTGAGACTCCAATCATTCAAAGATATTCTCTCTTTTATTCTAAGGAATCAAAATCATTTGGAACTAAGCCAAATGCAAATGATAAAAGAACAAGAGAATCACTTTGATGCTCTTCGATGGTTAATTTCATTCCTTGATCAAAGATGATCAAATCAACAACTTAGAATGCTCAAAAACCAAGACAATGAGATTGGGATACTATCAAAGCAAATCCAATCTTTGGACCTGACGGTTGGGTTGGAGTCCCTTGGAATGTCAAGATTTCTGCTTATTTTAATTAGTAAGTTTGTATATTAAGCTTATTTATTTTTAATAATGATATGTAAATAATTTGGTTTGGATTGATTACAATAAGTTCGATAATATAGTGTGGATTGTAAAATAAATAAGTATGATTTTGATTTAATTGTACTAAAAGTGTATATTATAGATAAGTTAATAAAGTTTGCATTACTCTATTTATTATCTCTAATAATTAGTAGATCATTGTATATATTAATATATGCCATGATTATATCATATTAAATATCTAGTATTTTTCATTTATGTCTCTCATATTGTATCTTTCATATCACATTTATTATACGCTTTAATTATTTCAGTCCAATTGCAATCATATAAGTAAATCCATATTATTCAGCATAACACTTCATTCATAATTATTGATTTTGATTTTTCAGTTTATAAGTATATCCTTTAAGGGGAGTTTTTCATCCATTTTTGTTGATGACGAATGAGAAGAAAAATATAAAATATACACATGCATATATTCAATGGGAGTTATGTAACTCAGCGGGAGTTATATCATATTTTATATACAGGAATTTTTAATGGTTGTCATCATCAAAAATGGGGAAATTGTTAAAACCTCAGTTATTGATTTTGATGAAAACAACTATATAAAATAAAGATATTAATGTTTTGCCAATTTATATAGTATATAGTACATAATATTACATAGATGTTGAATCGAAGACTGTACAGTCTAAAGACTCAATATAAAGATATGAAGACTCATGAGTTCAAAGACAAAGAAACGATGATCTAAATGTTATAATTTAGTGTATAAAGTCATTAGTAAATATTGTTAAAGTCCTTGATAGCAATTTCTGATCTCTATCTCCAATTTCCAAGCTTTGATATTTTAAACAAAAATAAATTATTTTATTTTCAAAAATATATTTTAAATACTTTATAAAAGCTTTTTAAAATTAAAAAATATTTTAAATCTATGTTCAAAATATTTTATAAAGTATAGAATTTTCAAAACATTTTAAAGAAAACAATCTTCATTTTTAACTACCATATGTCGATATACATATCTAGAATATGTTGACATATATGCCGTCAAATGGTTTTTTAAATTTTGAATGGAAGTGTCTATTCGCCACAACCATTCGCGAATGGATACATCTATTCATTCATTATATATATAGGGGAGTGCAAAACAAATTTTTAACTATTAATTACTTACTTTCTTCCCAGTACTCCTTACTCTTTTGAAAATTCTCTTGAAAAATATATTCTATTTTCTTTAAAATCATATAGAATCAATTCATACTTCATTGTATCGATTCAATAGTACTTTCTTACTGTTTTAGAAACATCTCTCTCTTATTTCAAAGATCAAAGTGCTATCCAAGAGGCTATAGGATCCATTGTATCCGAAGTACAATAATTTGTCTTTGGAAAAACTATCAACTCTACTCATATTTTTTTGGATGTGCTTGTAACCCGTTCAAATCAAGTGGGTGTGCTTATAGCCCATTCAAATCAAGTAGGTGTGCTTGTAGCCCGTTCAAATCAACTGGGTCTGCTTGGTAGCCCATTCAAATATAGTGGATGTGCTTGTAGCCCGGTCAAATCAAGTGAGTTTACCCCGGATTCGAAATACAGGAGGGTGTGTCTCGTAGCCTCGAAATCGCGATTGTATTTGGGTTTGCCTTCTACTTGGTTAAAGACTGGCATTTGAAAAAAAAATGTACAAACAATTGTACGGAATTGGATGTAGGAGAAATCTGAACCAGTACAAAATCCCTAGTGTCATCTCTTTAACTCTTACTTTACTTTATTACTTTTATTTTTATTTGTGATTACACTTGTGACTAATTGTTAGTATAATTCGGTGTTATTAATCCATGATTTAATATTAATCTTGAAAGAAAATTAAAGATTTACATAAGTTAGAAAACACTATCCAACCCCTTGTAATGTTAAATTAGCCTGAAGATCCATAATGTCGCAATCCACTAATAATAATTGTTAATGCTTCAACAACGTCAAGTTGACCAATCATCTTCACCCGATTAGTAAGAGCGGTGTATGAAAAAGGCGAAATGGTAAAGTCTACACTGTTTGGACTCGGATTAGTGTTAGAGTTTCCCATATTAGAACGAGATTTTTTTCATTTGCCTCTCGTATATTTGATCAATAAGAATATATAACCTACATTTCATCAAGTTTGTTTCAACATGGCTTTTTCTACTTGCCCCACCGTAACTTTCAAATGTTGATTTTGGATAGAAAGGTGGTGTAGTTATAGATTGTAACGATCCATAAATTTATCATTTTGAAAAATAATGTTTCAATTTAAAAATATTCAAATATAAGATTTTTAACATTAATAATGGTGTTTTGAACAATAAATAATATTGATAATCTTATTTTGAATAAATATTTACAAACATATACACTTTGGAAAATATCGATAAAATGACCGAAAATCGTTTTATCGATAAACATCTCTTAGACCCTTTGACATCGTGCACGAAGCTGGATACATACACTCATTTATCTATATGAGTGAGAATATGTAATAAGATTATTTATTTTATTTTTGAAAATAAAATGACTTTATGACATCATTAATGATATCACTATTTTTGAATAATTGATTTTTGAACTTAAATTGAGTTTAAATGATCCAGTAATTATTTTATTATTAAATAAGCCCTTTTAATTATTATATTATATAATGATAGAAATATTATTATCAAACTTTGTTTACACACACACACAGATATATATATATATATATTAAATAAGAAGTGAAAATATGACCGGAAATCGAAATCGAAATTCGTAACGATTCAATGTAGAAAAGTTGAGCAACGTTATGAATCATTTGAGATATACATATGCACACATATATGTACATACATGAACAAATTCACATGCACATGAACATACATATACATATACATATATATATATATATAAAAATAAAAGATAAAAGGAAAATATCATGATATTATATATAAATATCATGATATATCTTTTAAACCCAAAGTCAAACTCTTACACCCAACGTACAAGTACACACATAGGGGAGGGGGTACTTCGACCGTGAGTGATGAGGTAAGAGAAGGGAGTGGTGGTGAGGAAATGGTAATATGTGTGCACATAAATATCATGATATTTTTTATCACTTCTTTGCCTATAAATACCACCATCCATCTTCACTTCATTTGCTCATAAATTCCTAAGATTTCTTCACTTCTCCTCTCCACTTTAGTGGCTTCCTACCTTAGGAAATTAAAGAAGAAAATTAATTAAAATTATATGGTACATATATAAATTATACAAACACATCCAAACAAAGCAAATCTCCTTCTTCTCCTTCTCTAAACCCATGACCACACCATCCACCACCCACAGGCCGAGCCTTTCCTCTCTTCCAAGCAAGGCTGTAAGCACCAAAGGCCAAGGCCGAACCTGGAGGATCACACTAGACGGGGGGGGTGGTGAATAGGGTGATACTAATAATAATAAAAATTAATGCGGAAATAAAAACAATAACATAAAGTAATGCAGTAGAGATCACACACAAATTTTCCCAGCTTCGACAATAACCTGCCTACGTGCTGCCCCCAAGGTTTCTACTAGAAATTAAGTAGTCAGACGCTTACACACGTAAATTTGCGACACCCGCTACTTGACAAACCTAACTCTACGCTCAAAACCTTGGCACAGCACAGCCACTGAGTTATGAATTCTCAAACTATGTCCCGTAGTTTGTACCTAGTCACACGATTAGAAAGTTACATAATTTAAAAATTACAAATGAAAATAAAACTAAAACAAACAAAACCCTATTTTTTAAGTTTAAAGCCAATATAATAATAGTGCTATAAAATGAGAAGTTCGTTCTCCCCTTTTCGTTTTACTTTGTAAAATGGCTTCGGCCAAATTTTGTTCCTCTTCAAAAATTAGGGTTTTGTGAAAATTGAAGAGCCGCTTGAAATCGTATGATTAACGTGATGATTTTTGCTCGAGTTGCTTTGTCAATCAACTCTCTGGCCTTGATAGCTTGCGGTATCTTCAGTTTTGTCGAGCTCAAATGCTTGGATTGAATTGGTACATGATTTTCCTTTTTCGATTTCGATTATGCTCGACTTCGATTCGAGTTATTGGTTTGTGATTTACTTCAATGGCTTGCTCTAGTTTAGCTTGAACTCGAATAGGATGCCGATGATGATAATGGGTTGAATTTATAGGGTTCAAACCCCTATAATCTCGTTCGTATATTTCTCATTTGAATTCTTCACGTGATTTGCTCTACCATTGATTTTTGATCGAACGATGTGATGAAATTGACTTGTTCATTACTTTGATTTTCTCCGAGTCGGTTTCGTTCTTTTTGCTCCTGTGACTTCGGCACTTTGAAATTTGAGATAATTTTGATTTTCTGGCTTGTTCACTAATTCCATTCTTTGCTGGTATTTTCTTTCCGTTCTTTACTGCTTTGACTTTGGCATCGTTCTCTAACAGCTCGATACTTGAATTTGAGACAGATTTGGACTTTATGAATCTTGACTTATTCAAACATATGCTCATTCGCTGCTCTGACTTTTTGAAACAATTCTTGACTTTGTTCATGACCCACGGCTTTGAATTTTTATATGCTCATATACATGTATACTGCTTCACTTTTGAAACATTTAAACTGTATATATTTGTGTGTGTCATCTCCATATACATACATACATATATGTATGTATATATGTATGTGATGACTCGGCATCAATTCTGGTTGCGTTGCATTGTATGGTGGTCTGGTTGATACTGTATGGTTTGGTTTTCATATGAGCTTCATGTGTACTACTCTGGTGCCATATTGAGGTTGTGTTCAATTGAAGTTTGCACTGGTTGTTGTCTCATTTGCATTCATGTTGCTTTGAGTTGAATTGTGGTATGCATTTTTGACTGCTTCCATATTTGCTTGTGTACATTTCACTCCAGTGTCCATGTTTATGCGATTATCTTGAGTCTGCAATTGGTTTGGTTCATTTTGGAGACTGGAGCTTTTGTACATTCGGTTCCACTGGAAGTGTTTCTGGTCTGTTGCACTTTATGTGTACTCGAGTCTCTTTGTTGTCGCAGTCTTGTTAGCCTTGCAAGTGAATTTCATATGTATGTTGAAAACCGATTGTGTCTGTCTGGAGTGTGGTTGTTGCAGTTGAACAAGTTGTAGTCTGGTCTTCATATTGCTTTGAGTCTGGATGCTGTTGACCTTGTTTGTAGTTCTGGTCTGTTGTCACTACTTTGAGTCAGTTGCTTCGAGCCCCTGTGCATTGAACTTGTATATGTCTTGTGTACATTGATCTGTGTACTTGTGCCATTGGTTGGATTTGAAGTCTGCATGTAGCTTGATATATTGGTCCTGACCATATGCATTGAACTATTGTCTTGACCCATTAGCTTGTTGAGACTGAGTGCTTGCATGTTGTTTGGTCGAGGCTTGTTGTAGTGTTGTCAGTGCATGTTGAAGTTTATTGAGTTTTGTATTATTGAGTCATGTGGTCTTTTTGTTCCATGGTTTGCATCCTTGTACTTGATCATTTTGTGATGTTTTGTTTTTATATTACACCTGAGTTGAAGGGGCTTTGCACGAAAGATCCCTATTTCTGATGGTGTTACAAGAAAAGTCCCTGTAGAAATAAGTATGTAAATTAAGTCCCTGTTTTTTCTAAATCAGAAAACGCAAGTTAGCCTGCGCTTTTTAAAATGTCAAAATTTTCAAAATCAGAAAGCGCAAACTAGCTTGTGCTTTTCTGATAGAAAGCATAAGTTACCTTGCGCTTTTCAAAAATTTCAAAAATTTTAAAAATTTTCAAAAAAATTTCAAAATTAGAAAGCGCAAACTAGCTTGCGCTTTCTTGATAGAAAGTGCAAGTTAACTTGTGCTTTTCAAAATTTTCGAAAATTTCGAAAAATATTTCAAAATTATAAAAGTGCAAGTTATCTTGCATTTTCTGTCAGAAAAGTGCAAGACACTTTGTGTTTTTTTATTTTTGAAAAATAGAGACCAAATTTACATATTCATTTCTGCAGGGACTTTTTGTATAACAACATCAAAAACATGGACCTATGACTCTTTTCTTGTGAGTTGAATCTAGCCTAGGCTCGGGTTTGACTTTGTGCTCACTTGTCCCTGTGATTTTAACAAGTAAGTGTATATCGGTGTGCACGACCTTGTCGCATGTACAGTGATACACTGTGCATGTCACAAGTTGTTCGTGTATGATGATTTAAAAGAAATGACGACAAACAACCCAAATAACTGAGGCAAATAATAATTACAAAACATACATTTTATTGTACAGTGCAAAATAATTTCTTTTTAATTTTTACTGCGTCAATATTTATTTTGCAGATAGTTCAGATGCTGGATACATGCTGAAACAGAGTTGAAGATCAAATATGAGCGTTGAGTGAATTATGTAGCGAGTGAATCATGTATGAAAAATTATATATTGAAAATTGTGTTGTAATAGAATTTGTATTGTAATTGAAAATGTGTAAATGTAGTAAGAGCTCAAATTTGTACTATTTGAATTTGTAATGAAATATTTGTTTGAATAAAATATTTGTTTAAATATGAATTTTGAGTTATTTATTTTATTTAACAAATATTTATTTTATTATGTGGAAAAATGAAATAGTACAATAACAAATACATTTAAACGAATATATATATATATATATATGTTTATTATCATCAAACAAAAATCATAGGCTATTGTATTCTACAATCTCCCCATTTTGATGATAACAAACATATATTAAGATTTTGACTATATTAAATGTATTTGGTCTTGAAGAGTTCTATTAGCTTCCTCTATTTGAATGCTCCCCCTACAATAAAGCTCCCCCTACACAGATGCGTGTAGTTAAAACTGAAAAATTAATTAAAAATAACTTTGAATAAAAACACTCTCGAATATTAGTAAGGATATCACTCAAAGATCAAAATCTTAACCTCTCTCCCCCTTTTGTTATCATCAAATAATAGTAATTGAAATAGCTACGATTTTGATAAAATACAAAGTCAAATCAAGAGGGAAATATTAATTTCAAATTCCAATTAATCAAACAAAAATGATAATATTTTTTTAAATAGAAACAAACTCCATTTTAGAGAAATGGTAGGATTATGGAAATTTTCATATAGTGATAAGTGTTTGATATTTTCAATAAAGGAATAATTTGTGCATTTTCTCTTTTTAAATATTATACAAAAAAATATGAAGCACTTACTAACCATGCATAACCGTTAGGACTTTTAAATGAGGTTAGTAGTTATCCCTTTTTTAAAAAAAAATTATGTCAAGTATTTTCTAACCATGCATAACCGTGAGGACTTTTAAATGATATTAGAATATACTTGATATTTATCCCTTTCTTATATGTGTCCCATCCATGCATAACCGCGAGGAGTTTTAAATTAGAATGGAAGCCCATATATAGAAATTCAAGTAATTCACCCATGCATAACCGCGAGGACTTTTAAATGAGAGTGAATACTTTAGGATATAATTATTTTACAACCTTATTTTGAAATACCAAATTCTGCACACAATATTATGATGTATGGATTGATAGAAAGGTGAAAGTGATAGAAATGATCATGGAATAAGTACTAATCTAAAAATATTATAAAATTTGTTTAATTTTTATGAAATTATAAATTATACTTCCTCTTGTTATGAAATATAATTTAATCACTATCCATCGCTTTTCAAGCACTACAATAATTTTGATGAGTTCTAAAAGATTCGATTAGTTAATGATTATCTTTTCTAGAGCACATCTCTTACCGAAATAAACTAGAGTATTTTTAACATGATGAAAACCCAAGTTTCAAAAATTAAAGTAAGTGAAAATCAATTTTCTGTAAAGGTGTTTTGGTGAAAATGACTTCTAGTTGAAAATCAATATAAATAATTAAATAATTGCAAAAATGATTTCAACATGATATGATATTAGATACCACTTGTATTTGAGGTATTCATGGTGATATATAGTGGTATATAAGAAAAACGTGCACTCCTCAACACTTGAATTTTTTTTTTTGAAAATTTAAGCACGTCCATTTATATCAAGCACAAGTAAAGTAATCTATATTGAGCAAAAACACACACATTCAAAAAATTCGTCAAAGCATTTTTTCGTGACATTTCAAAGTGAATCAATAAAAACTAAAAACAGAAAAGTTGTAGCATTATCGGTTAGCTTTCCAGGACTTCAAGAATTTCAAAAATCAAAGTTGAGACGTTCAAGATATGGTGGAAATACTTCAACAATGTCGATAAAAACATAATTAACAATATGTGAACAAAATTGAGTTAAGAGATCATACCTCACTTTCCTTCGATGCCGTGATATCTGAAATGTGATAATCTCCATCTAATCTTTATAGGCTAAGGAACATTTAAATTTTAGTTTATCAATCACCTAGAACAACTCAAAATCTATCTTCATCAAATTTGTTCCTTAGCCCACTTGTGTGTCTAAATTTTGGAGAAGGCAAGTGGTCTAACTAAGGATGTAGGACCACTATTATTATCTATTGAAATCTTTGGTATCCAAATTTGTCTATATAACAATCCGTTAGCATCTACAATTGTATCCTTGGGAATAGAAATTTTTTTAGATTTCAAACCATTTATATTCGTACCTTTTGGAATCCATATTTGTTTAATGGTTTTGTGTTTGTATAGACAATTATTCTTGCCATGTACAATATTTCCACACTTTAAGCATTTGGGTATCACACTTTTCCGCTTAATAGTGTTATTAGTCGTTTGTTCATATTTTGACACTTTCGCAAATCCAAGTCCTTTCCTTTTATTCACGAAGAGTTGATTTTCTAAGAGCATATTAAATGATTTTTCTCTAGGGAAAAAATTTCGAGTAATCAACTCAAGTTTATTAACTTTGGATTTTAAAAGTTTATTTTTATTTATTAGCTTCGAATAACAACTAATGGTACTATTTCTCTTTTCAAAATTATTCATTTTCAAGCTCATATTTTCATTTTCAAGCTCTCTAATTTTGGTCTCAATTTCTAGAATCTCGGTTTGAAAGAGTTGGAGTTTTTTTAATTCAATTTTTTCAAAGTCCTTGATTTTTTAAATCTCCTTTTCAAACTCGTGATTTAATCGAATAATTTCAGATTTGCTCAAAATCACGTTTTCTTTTTCAAGGGTTTTGAAATTTTTGTTGACCTCATTTAATTTCTTTTCAAAAATCACACATTTAGAACTTTCCGACCTCTTAAAACTATCCAACTCTCTTTGCAAAATATTACTTTTACAAACCAACTTAGTTTTGTTCTTCTCCCGAATTAAAATTTCGTTTTCTAACTTTTGAAAGTTTTCATGAAAATGGGCAAATTCTTTTTCATAGTCCAAACACCTTTCGCAATTAGAATTTTTATTTTTCTTAATATTTTTAAGCTCATTTTCCAAATCATTATTTTTCCAACGCAGTTTAGATTGTTCTATTTTCAACTTATTATTTTTCATCTCAAGAGCTTCATTATTTTAATTTTCGGCACAAGAGAACTAAATCATTGAATGAAAGATCACTTATCTCATCGGCTATTGAATCTTCATCACTGTTGTCTTTTGCAAATCCTGTCAAGCACGTTTCTT
This sequence comes from Allium fistulosum, assembly GCA_030737815.1. Classification (NCBI taxonomy): domain Eukaryota; kingdom Viridiplantae; phylum Streptophyta; class Magnoliopsida; order Asparagales; family Amaryllidaceae; genus Allium; species Allium fistulosum. The sequence continues at coordinate 511,685,622 of CM060903.1, read as the reverse complement.
CAACTGAGTCGATTGTGGAGGATTTCTCACCGTTGTTGACTTTTGCACCATGTATTGCATTAAAAGTATTCCAGATTTCCTGTGCACTTTCACAATGAGAGATATAGTTAAAATTATCTCGATTAATATGAGAATATAGTATATGCATAGCAAGAGCATTAATCGAAGTATTTTTCTTGTCTACTATATCACACCCATTTTTAATAATATCCCAACATTTAAAATTAACATATTTTAAATAAAATTTCATTTTTAATTTCCAATATAAAAAATCTGTTCCATCAAAAATAGAGGGAATAATGCTGGACTGACTCTCGTTAGATTTGCAACTAGGTTTAGACATCTATGCTATTAACCTGGCTCTGATACCACTTGTAGGATCGTTTTCACCCTAGAGGGGGGGTGAATAGGGTGATACTAATAATAATAAAAATTAATGCGGAAATAAAAACAATAACAGAAAGTAATGCAGTAGAGATCACACACAGATTTACCCAGCTTCGGCAATAACCTACCTACGTGATGTCCCCAAGGTTTCTACTAGAAATTAAGTAGTCATACGCTTACACACGTAAACTTGCGACACCCGCTACTTGACTAACCTAACTCTACGCTCAAAACCTTGACACAACTCAGCCACTATGTCGCGAATTCTCAAACTACGCCACGTAGTTTGTACCTAGTCACACGACTAGAAAGTTACACAATTTAAAAAATTACAAATGAAAATAAAACTAAAACAAACAAAACCCTAATTTTTAAATTTGAAGCCCAATATAATAATAGAAGGATGGCCCAAAAAATAATAGTACTGTAGAATGAGAAGTTTGTTCTCCCCTTTTCTTTTTCCTTTGTAAAATGGCTTCGGTTGAATCTTGTTCCTCTTCAAAAATTAGGGTTTTGTGAAAATTGAAGCGCCGCTTGAAATCATTTGATTAACGTGATGATTTTTCCTCGAATTGCTTTGTCAATCAACTCTCTGGCCTTGATAGCTTGCGGTATCTTCAGTTTTGTCGAGCTCAAATGCTTGGATTAAATTGGTACGTGATTTTTCTTTTTCGATTTCGATTATGCTCGACTTCTATTCGAGTTATTGGTTTGTGATTTACTTCAATGGCTTGCTCTGGTTTAACTTGAACTCGAATAGGATGCCGATGATGATAATGGATTGAATTTATAGGGTTCGAACCCCTATAATCTCGTTCGTATATTTCTCATTTGAATTCTTCACGTGATTTGCTCTGCCATTGGTTTTTGATCGAACGATGTGATGAAATTGACTTGTTCATTACTTTGATTTTCTCTGAATCGGTTTCATTCTTTTTGCTCCTATGACTTCGGCACTTTGAAATTTGAGATAATTTTGATTTTCTGGCTTGTTGATCACTAATTCCGTTCTTTGCTGGTATTTGCTTTCCGTACTTTACTGCTTTGACTTTGGCATCGTTCTTTTACGGCTCGATACTTGAATTTGAGACAGATTTGGACTTTATGAATCTTGACTTGTTCAAACATATGTCCATTCGCTGCTCTGACTTATTGAAACAATTCTTGACTTTGTTCATGACCCACGGCTTTGAATTTTTATATGCTTATATACATGTATGCTGCTTCACTGTTTTTGAAACATTTAAACTGTATATATTTGTGTGTGTCATCTCAATAAACATACATACATATATGTATGTATATGTGTATGTGATGGCTCGACATCAATTCTGGTTGTGTTGCACTGTATGGTGGTCTGGTTGATACTGTCTTGTTTGGTTTGCATATGAGCTTCATGTGTACTGCTCTGATGCCATATTGAGGTTGTGTTCAATTGAAGTTTGCACTGGTTGTTGTTTCATTTGCATTCATGTTGCTTTGAGTTGAATTGTGGTATGCACTTTTGACTGCTTCCATTGTTTGCTTGTGTACATTTCACTCTTGTGCCCATGTTTGTGTGATTCTCTTGAGTCTGCAATTGGTTTGGTTCATTTTGGAGACTGGAGTTTTTGTACATTTGGTTCCACTGGAAGTGTGTTTCTAGTCTTTTGCACTTTATGTGTACTTGAGTCTCTTTGTTGTTGCAGTCTTGTTAGCCTTGCAAGTGAATTTCATATGTATGTTGAACACCGACTGTGTCTGTCTGGAGTGTGGTTGTTGCAGTTGAACAAGTTGTAGTCTGGTCTTCATATTGCTTTGAGTCTGGATGTTGTTGACCTTGTTTGTAGTTCTGGTATGTTGTCACTACTTTGAGTCAGTTGCTTCAAGCCCTTGTGCATTGAACTTGTATATGTCTTGTGTACATTGATCTGTGTACTTGTGCCATTGGTTGGATTTGAAGTCTGCATGTAGCTTGATATATTGCTCCTGACCATATGCATTGAACTGTTGTCTTGATCCATTAGCTTGTTGAGACCGAGTGCTTGCATGTTGTTTGGTCGAGGCTTGTTGTAGTTTTGTAAGTGCATGTTGAAGTCCGTTGAGTTTTGTATTCTTGAGTCATGTGGTCTTTTTGGTCCATGGTTTGCATCCTTGTACTTGATCATTTTGTGATGTTTTGTTTTTATATTACACCTGAGTTGAATCTAGCCTAGGCTCGAGTTTGACCTTGTGCTCACATATCCCTGCGATTTTAACAAGCAAGTGTATATCGGTGTGCACGGCCTTGTGGCATGTACAGTGATACACTGTACATGTCACAAGTTGTTCGTGTATGATGATTTAAAAGAAATGATGACGAACTACCCAAATAACTGAGGCAAATAATAATTACAAAACATACATTTTATTGTACACTACAAAATAATTTCTTTTTCAATTTTACTGCGTCAGTGTTTATTTTGCAGATAGTTTAGATGCTGGATACAGGCTGAAACAGAGTTGAAGATCAAATATGAGTGTAGGGTGAATTATGTAGTGAGGTGAACCATGTATGAAAAATTGTATACTGAAAATTGTGTTGTAATAGAAGTTGTATTGTAATTGAAAATGTGTAAATGTAGTGAAAGCTCAAATTTGTACTATTTGAATTTGTAATAAAATATTTGTTTAAATATGAATTCTGAGTTATTTATTTTATTCAACAAATATTTGTTTAATTATGTGGAAAAATGAAATAGTACAATAACAAATACATTTAAACGAATATATATATATATATGTTTATTATCATCAAACAAAAATATAGGTTATTGTATTTTACAATCTCCCCCTTTTGATGATAACAAACATATATTAAGATTTTAAGTCTATTAAATGTATTTGGTCTTGAAGAGTTCTATTAGCTTCCTCTATTTGAATGACCCCCCTACAACAAAGCCCCTCTACACAGATGCGTGTAGTTAAAACTGAAAAATTAATTAAAAATAACTTTGAATAAAAACACTCTCGAATATTAGTAAGGATGTCGCTCAAAAATCAAAATCTTAACCTCTCTCCCCCTTTTGTTATCATCAAAAAATAGTAATTGAAATAGCTACGATTTTGATTAAAAATATAAAGTCAAATCAAGAGGGAAATATTAATTTCAAATTCCAATTAATCAAACAAAAATCATAATATTTTATTAATTAGAAACAAACTCCACTTTAGAGAAAATGTAGGATTATGGAAAATTTCATATAGTGACAAGAGTTTGATATTTTCAATAAAGGAATAATTTGTGCATTTTCTCTTTTCAAATATTATACAAAAAAAATGTGAAGCACTAACTAACCATGCATAATCGTTAGGACTTTTAAATGAGGTTAGTAGTTACCCTTTTTAAAAAAAATGTTAAGTATTTTCTAACCATGCATAACCGTGAGTACTTTTAAATGAGATTAGAATATACTTAATATTTATCCTTTTCTTATATGCGTCCCATCCATGCATAACCGCGAGGACTTTTAGTAGATTTTCCAAACTCTTATAATCATAGTTTTCAAAAAAAAAAAAAAGTGATCAAGATTTCATTTAGTAGATTTTGAAATATGAGCAAACTAAGTTTTTAAAATAGTCGCGCTTTGGCAGTTTGGAAACCAAAGCGATAAATTCTTTAAAATGGATATTTTTAATTCTTTAAAAATATGAAATAATTTCTATAAATATGCTTAACTGATTCAAAAGAGATTTGAGTTAAAAAATGGATTTCTAAATGATAGAAAAATTGTTTTGATCAAATAAGCCTTAAAATCATTATTCGAAGCACTTTTTTACAGCGATTTTTAATAACTTTTGAAATATAGATTTAAACTTAATTATTCTTTCCCAAATATTTTATAAATGTTTTCTAATAAATAATTGAGTATTTTAAAGATAACGTGGAGGTCTTATAATTTATTTTAAAGAGTTTAAATAAACGATTTAAAGAAAAGCTGTTATAATTAAGTGATTTAATCTTGGCTCTAAAAGTCGATGAGTAGATTGGATTTTTCTATTCGTGAGTCCAGATGTGAGGTTCTTAAACTAAGGAGTTGTTTAGGAGCAACCAGTGCCCTTGCTCACCTGCCCTCTTTTCTGGGCGAGGAATAGATAAGGTCGAAAATGAGGCAAGTATAAAAGATTCAAATTTTCAAATTTAATACAACTTGGATTGTGTAGAAATAATCTTCTTATGCTTGGTATTAAATTCCAAGGAGGGAACCCGTACTATCCATGTGAATTTAAAAGGTGATTCCACCAATATTCGATGGATAATAAAGGTTGAATACAGAAATTGATATTAAGTAGAACTAGTATAATTTCTATCGACCCTTTTTACTCAATAATGTTTTCCAAAATGATTTATGAGAAATGATTTGGTGTCTTCCAAAGTTGAAGAGAGATTTAATAATCTCGTATATATTGGAAAAGAAATGATATATCTCTAAAAGATGTTTTATCGATAATTGATTTAGAGAGACCGGGATCGGATTTGGGTGATCCCTAATTGAAAACCACTTCGAACCAATGTATGTTCGAAAGTGAAAACATGATAAAGGCAATAATTTTGAAGACGGGGATCTTCATAATGAAAGGCTACTTGCCACTAGCCCTTGATTCCTATATCATATATATGTGGCAGCGGTATCTTCATTTGATTTTCGATGCAAGGGCTGCTCGCTACTAATCCTAGTGGTGATTCTCGACAGGATGTAGTAGGAGACTTGTCCTGTTCCTGGAAAACTTGTATGGACGAATGTCTAACATTGCATTTCTAAAATACACGTACATTGGTCTCTACAAACGTACATCTATTTGGTGGTGTAGGAGGTAATTTCTCTTACACTTAATACCCTTCTCAGAGACGTACGAGCACAGAGGTTGTACATTTGTGAAAATCAATATTGTGTGATAGGATTGGCAACGTGGCATTCAAGTGAAATGTGTGCTATGAGAAAGGTAATCGTTACCTCGAGCCTCATCACTCAGAAATGACAGAAACAGGGAAGATGTGGTAGGGCTAAGTAGGTCTCTCCCATTAGGATATAGTTATCACATTTCTAGATTACCCTCTATATTTCGGGTATGTTGTGTATGCTTTGGGATCCCCGTAAAGGTCAGTAACGACCGAGGTGATGTCATATTCAGTACTATCTATGGTAAAGGTAGGCTGGTTCTGTATTGGTAGAGGACCATCTGTTGGTGCCTCGGTGCATTTTTCTAGAGATGTACTGTCGGAAGGTAGTCCATTACCTTGTCATTGTATGGAACTCATTTTGCGATACGAGCCTTTACAGTTTTAGTTGTAAACCTATTATGTTGTTGAATTTAACAAATGTAACAATTTCAGCTATGATTAATATGTTATTTGAAAGGATTTCAAAGAATGTCATTAAAGATAATATCCCTGATTTTGCATAGAAAATATTTTGGTTATCATAAGGTAAAAACCCATTCGGTGTTTATGTGCGACGTGGTCTTATGATATACCCGTGTTTTCAAATATCCGTACTTTGAGTTTCTCACATCAGTCCCATGACTGACCTGGAGTTTATTTTCTTATTCGCTTAAACTCTAGGTGCCCTATTTTTTGGGCAGCCAAGTAGTTAGGTAGCATGGAACATTTTGGGAGAAGCATGGAGCATTTTAGGAGAAACATGAAGCTTGAAGGTCCTTATGATGATAGTTATCTATTGTTATTTTCCACCGTATTTTGTATTGCGTATCCACCAGCCTCGGTAGGGGATATGTAGTTATAACTGTCCCTGCCTGAGTTAGTACTTACCGTAACTCTAATGAATCACTTAGGAGTGATTGTATATACTTTCCACATGTATAACTATAAGTTGTTTTAAATACGATGTGAGATTCTGTTTTATTCTGTCTTCTATCTTTATTCCTTTTAAAACCCCTGATAATCCGCCCCTTCGACACTTAGAAAATCAACTCTTCGTGAATAAAAGGAAAGGACTTGAATTTGCAAAAGTGTCAAAATATGAACAAACGACTAATAACACGGCCACCAGCGGTCGATCAAATGCTATAGTAATTGAGGAAGTGGTAATCCATGTGCAACCTCAAATTAATTTTGCTACTCTATGCAAGAATTACACTAGCTTGGGTTGGAAACCATTCAAAGGAACGAAGTCCATTATTGAAGTACAGGCTTGGTTCCGATCATGTGAAAGGATCTTTAAAGGATTGAATATTGGGGATGAACAGAAAAGGTTCTTAGCTTCTTGGCAGTTACAAGAATGGGTTCTAGCTTGGTGGGAGTCCATAACTCTGAATGATTCTGAGGACAATTTCTTGTGGGAAAGGTTTAAGGATGTATTTGAAAGGCAATACATGCCAGCAGTCAGAAGATTAGGTCTCTATAGGAATTTCATGGACTTGAAACAAGAAGAACTATCTGTGGAGGAATATTCTCATAATTTCAATGAACTATCTCGCTTCGGGCCTGCTTTGATAGACACGCCCCTCAAAAAGAACAAGATGTTTATTGCAGGACTAAAGCAACAATATTAGGACAGGATGACTGCTCACGTAAAAGGAACCTTTATGGACCTATTGGATATGGGCTTCCGTTATGAAACCCTAGACAAGAAGAACTCAGTACCCGCTTAAGGAAATAGCAACAATCAGAACAAGAGAAAGAAGCCATGGCAAGGAAAGACTGGGGGAGGATCACATGAGAATCGTTTTAAGGCTGCGACTTGTTATAATTGCCAGAAGTAAAGCCATCTTTCCACAAATTGTAGAAATCCCCAGGTTCAAAGGCAGCAGCAAGAAACCGTCTCTCCTATGGTGCAGAAAAGTCTCTGCCATAACTTCCACCAACCTGGCCATTGGAAAAACAAGTGCTCGTTAAAGAAGAAAGGAGAGCATGCTAGAGTTTTTTGCATAAAGGATGAACCCTCAGCCTCCGCAGATGTAAAAGGCAAAGGAGTTCAAGAAGGTAACATCTATGTTAATAATGATTCCATTAGAGTATTATTCGATACAGGAGTTTCCTATAGTTTTATTTCGAAGAGATTAATAGACAAATTAAAACTAGTCGAAATTAGTCACAAGGGCCTCTTTAGCAAGTGCAATTAGTTTCTAGGATACACAACTGAAATAATTACTTTTAAGGACAAAATGCAAAATAATTAGTTTCTAAGGCCTAAAAACCTATGAAATTATGTCCTTGAAGGTAATTGGACTGCTGACTTTGTCCTTAAAAGTAATTATTCTGCTGACTTTGGCCTTGAAATTAATTTCTGTGGATGTGTGTCCTAGAAACTAATTGGACTGCAAAGTTTGTCCTTCTAGTGAAATGCCCCTTAAAACTAATCACAAAAGTAGTATAAACCCCTATGTCCAACCCCATGGGCGGTGTGACTAATCTTTGTATGGTTTGCAGGAATATCCAAATCACTTACCCTCCCTATCATTTATCATGTGACCTATTTGTCCTTGACTTTATTGGATTTGAAGTTTACTCGGTATGGATTGGTTATCCAAGAATAAAGCTAATCTGGATTGCGTTAAGAGAATGGTATTTTTATGGACCAACTTCGGAAAATTTATAGAAATATTTTATGAAGAACCTAAGCTAGTAAGGGATAGTTTCTTGTATGTACTTGACTCATCACAAAAATGTCTAGAGACGATACCTATTATTAAGGAGTTTCAGGATGTTTTTGAAGAGGTAAAAAGTTTGCCCCCACACCATGAAATTGAGTTCCTTTTGACTTAATTCATGGTGCAAGACCCCTTATTCACCTTATTTGAATGATGGCCCCGAAGGAAAATATTGAGTTGGAAAACCAAACGGATGAGTTGTTAAAGAAAAGACTAATTAGACCAAGTTGCTCGAGTTGGGGTGCAGCGGTGGTTTTTGTTGCAAAGTCCGATGGCTCCCTAAGGCTTTGTGTAGACTATCAAGACCTAAACAAGCAAATGATTAAAAACAAGTATCCTCTACCTCGCATAGATGGCTTGTTTGTTCAACTTCATGGTGCCCGGGTATTTTCTCAAATGGATTTAGGCACATGATTCCATCAACTAAGAATAGCCGAGGATGGCATTCCATTAACTGCATTCAGAGGTCCGGATTGCTTTTACGAATGGTTAGTTATGCCTTTTGGGTTGACCAATGCGCCCGCTTATTTCATAGACCTTATGAATAAAATATTCAGAGATGTACTAAACAAATTCGTGTTAGTTTTTATTGATGATATTTTTATCTATTCCAAAACCGAGGAGGAACACGAAAGGCATATGAAAATTATGTTGGAAATATTGAGAAGAAATGTACTTAAAGATAAATTCTTGAAATGTCACTTTTGGGAGAAAGAAGTGAGATCCCTTGGCATATCGTGTCAGGAGAAGGGATCTCAGTAGATCCAATAAAGATTTCAACTATACGAGATTGGAAGCAACCACAGACTCCGACGGATGTTTGAAGCTTCTTAGGATTAGCCGAATACTACAGGAGGTTTATCTAGGATTTCTCCAAGATTTCCTCCCACCTAACAAAGTTGACTATGAAGAATGTTAAACTCGATTGGACACCAAAATGTGAAGTAGCATTCCAAGAGCTCAAGAAACGATTAACTACTGCTCTTGTCCTAGCCATTGCTGATGGAAGCGAAGGTTTAACCGTCTATACTGATGCTTGCGGAGAAGGAGTAGGTGCAGTTCTATGGAAAATTTATCGCTTATGCGGGTAGACTACTGAAGACTCATGAAAGGAATTATGCAACATACGACTTAGAATTATGAGCCGTTGTGTTCGCATTAAAAATGTGGCAACATTATTTACTGGGTAAGAATTCCTTATGGTTTATTTTAATAAACTTTAATTGACCATAGTAAATAATATTCCTTCTTCAAATAGGTGAAAAGTTCGATCTCTTCATCTACCATAAATTTTTGAAGTATCTTTTCACTCAAAAGGACATAAATATGAGACAACAACGTTGGTTAGAATTTCTCGTGTGATATGATCTTGACATTTTGTATACGCTTGGGAAAGCCAATGTAGTAGCGGATGTGCTAAGCAGAAGACATGCCATCATAGCTTATTTAGCAGTACGTCAAACCTTGATTGATCGTATAAAGGAGAACCAACTTCGAGACCCGTTTATTTCAAGAATAGCAAAGGAAGTAGAGGAAAACATTTTACCAGGAAGATGTATAGGATTCAATGTGGACGATCAAGTAATCTTAAGAATGTAGGGGAGAATTTGTGTTTCAAATATTGATGGGATTAGGCAGGAAGTTCTAGCCGAGTGCCACAATTCTCGACTTGCAATACATCTTGGGGTTACTAAAATCAACCGGGACATGAAAAAGACTTTCTGGTGGGAAGACATAAAAAGGGATATTTGTATTCATTTTAGCAGGTGTGCAAATTGTCAGCAAATTAAAAGCGACCATCAAAAGATTACTAGACTACTACAACCTCTGGAGATTCCAACTTGGAAGTGGGACCGGATGTCGATGGATTTCATCGACGGCTTACCTCGAACAAGGAAGAGAAATGAAGGCGTTTGGGTTATCGTAGACCGATTGACCAAGCGCACACACTTTATTCCTGTAAAGCCAATAAGGACCGCTTCATGTCCGGCACAGATATACATGAAGGAAATTGTAAGATTGCATGGAGTTCCGAGCAGCATAGTAAGTGATCGGGATCTGATTTTTACAAGTCAGTTTTGGGAGGCAGTATAGACAGCTTTGGGAACGAAGCTGCATTTAAGCATCGCATACCATCCTTTAACTTATGGGTAGACTGAAAGGATAAACAGAGTCTTGGAAGATCTTATGCGAGTTTGTGTCTTAGATTTTGGAGGTTCATGGTAGAGTCATCTTCATTTGGTGGAATTCTCCTACAACAACAACTATCGGGCAAGCATTGATATGGCACCATATGAAGCTTTATACGATCCAAGAAGCCCCACAAAAGGTAGACATGATCCGGAAAAAGCTAAAAGAAGCACAAAGTAGGTAGAAGAGTTATGCCGATCAAAGGCGTATGAATTTGGAATTTTCAGTGGGAGATTTGGTATTCTTGAAGATCTCTTCCATGAGGGGAGTAGTGAGATTTGGAACAACTAGGAAGATAGCACCTTGATATATTGGATCTTTTCCCATTCTTGAGCGGATTGGCCTCTTAGCCTATCTAGTAGAATTGCCAGAAAGATTGTCGGGTGCACACAATGTTTTTCATGTATCCCATCTACGGAAGTATATGTATGACCCGGAAAAAATTATAAAGATGGCAGCACAAGAAGATTTGGAAGTGGAACCTAACTCGACAGTTATCAGACAGCCTAATTGAATCATGGATCGTGATGAGAAGCGATTAATGAGAAAGGCTGTGCGATTAGTCAAAGTTCAATGGAGTGGTGATGCTAACAATTGTACATGGAAAACAGAAGATATAATGAAAAAGGCTTATCCTGAGTTTAGGATAGATGTGTAGCCTATATGTATGTATTGTATTTTCATAGTGTACTCACCGCCTACGGTGTAGTCACTTATCATATCTTTGTATACATTTCATCATATATACATTCATTTTTTGAGTTATCCTCTTATCGTAATTTCGAGGATGAAATTCTTTTAAGGAGGGAAGTCTGTAACGACCCGTGAATTTATCATTTTGAAAAATAATGTTTAAATTTAAAAATATTCAAATATAAGATTTTTAACATTAATAATGTTGTTTTGAACAATAAATAATATTGGTAATCTTATTTTAAATAAATATTTACGAAAATATATACTTTGGAAATATCGATAAAATGACCGAAAATCGTTTTATCGATAAACAGCTCTTAGACCCTCTGACATCGTGCATGAAGCTTGATATATGCACTTATTTTTCTATATGAGTGAGAATATGTAATAAAATTATTTATTTTATTTTTGAAAATAAAATGTCTTTATAACATCATTAATGATATCACTGCTTTTGAATAATTGATTTTTGAATTTAAATTGAGTTTAAATGATTCAGTAATTATTTTATTATTAAATAAGCCCTTTTAATTATTATATAATAATAGAAATATTATTATCAAACTTTGTTTACAAATATATATATATATATAATAAGAAGTGAAAACATGACCAGAAATCGAAATCGAAAGCCGTAACGATTCAACGTAGAAAAGTTTGCAACGTTGTGAATCATTTGAGATATACATATGCACACATACATGTACATATACATGAACACATTCACATGCACATGAATATACATACATACATATATATATATACACAAATAAATAATAAAAGGTAAAAGAAAAATATCATGATATTATATATAAATATCATGATATTTCTTTAAATCCAAAGTCAACCTCTTACAGCCAAAGTACAAGCACATGGTTATACACACGGTGGGGTATTTTGGCTGTGAGTGATGAGGTAGGAGGAGGGAGGGAGTGGTGAGGAAATGGTGATGTGCGTGCACATAAATATCATGATATATTTTGTCACTTCTTTCCCTATAAATACCACCATCCATCTTCACTTCATTTGCTCATAAATTTCTAAGCTTTCTTCACTTCTCCTCTTTACTTTAATGGCTTCGTACCTTAGGAAATTAATGAAGAAAATTACAGAAAAAAGTAATTAATATATATATATATATTATCCAAATACCTCCAAACCAAAGCAAATCCCCTCCTTCTGCCACTCTAAACCTACAACCACACCATCCACCACCCAAAAGTCGAGCCTTTCCTCTCTTTCAAGCAAGGCCGTGAGTGCCCAAGCACCAAAGGCCAAGGCCGAACCCCCCTAGGAAGCATTAGTGCAAGCTTCGCGAGCTTCGATTCCGTAATAGCAAAGCTATAGTCATTTTAAAGTTAGTTCGATTGAATCTAAGGTGAGAAACTCTATTTATATACGTTGTATTGGATAATGTATATGTTTGGCTATCCTTGGTTATGATTGTTTATCATGTTAGAATATGATAATATGTTTGTTTGCTTATGAGAAATATTCACGTTTAATACACGTCGAAATTACATAAAGGAAATCACTTTGAGTTATGAATTATAATAATGTTACGATTTGGTTAAACCTCTTTAAAATGGTTTATAATGGTTTATAAATATTTTATAAACACTAAAAATAAATTTGGAGAAGTTTCCACAAGTTACGAAAATTTAGTCAAAAATAGACTAGTCGCGTAACGGTAGTTCGTGATTTCGCACCGTAATATTTTAAATCCATTTATACGATGGAATCAGAGTCGGAATTCTTTGGAATAAGAATTTTCCGAACTCTTATAATCATAGTTTTCAAACAAAAAAAAGAGGTCAAGATTTCATTTAATAGATTTTGAAATATGAGCAAAACAAGTTTCCAAAAAAGTCGCGCTTTCGCAGTTCGAAAACCAAAGCGATAAATTCTTGAAAATGGATATTTTTAATTCTTTAAAAATACTAAATAGTTTCTATAAATATATTAAAATGTTTTAAAAGAGATTTGAGTTATAAAAATAGATTTCTAAATGATAGAAAAGTTGTTTTGATCAAATAATCCTTAAAAGCATTATTCGTAGTACTTTTTGCAGTGGTTTTTAATAGCTTCTCAAATATAGATTTAAACTTAATTATTCTTTCCCAAATCTTTTATAAATGTTTTCAAATAAATAATTAAGTATTTTAAGGATAATGTGGAGGATTTATAATTCATTTTAAAGAGTTTAAATAAATGATTTTAAGAAAAACTGTTATAATTAAGTGATTTAATTTTGGCTCTAAAAGCCGATGAGTAGACTAGATTTTTCTATTCATGAGATCTGAATGTTAAGCGCTTAAACTAAGGAGATGTTCAGGAGAAACCAGTGCCCTGCCTCACCTGGCATCTTTCCTTGGCGAGTAATATATAAGCTCGAAATGTCAGAAACGAGGCAAGAATAAAAGATTCAAATTTAATACAACTTGGATTGGGTAGAAATAATCTTCTTATACTTGGTATTAAATTCCAAGGAGGGAACCCATACTATCCATGTGAATTTAAAAGGCGATTCCACCGTTATTCGATGGATAATAAAGGTTGAATACATAAATTGATATTAAGTAGAATTAGTATAATTTATATCGACCCTTTTTGTTCAATATTGTTTTCCAACATGATTTATGAGAAATGATTTGGTGTTTTCCAAAGTTAAAGAGAGGTTTAATAATCTTATATATACTGGAAAATAAATGCTATATCTCTAAATGTTATTTTATCGATAATTGGTTTGGAGAGACTGGGATCGGATTTAGATGATCCCTATCTGAAAACCACTTCGAACCAATGCATGTTCGAAAGTGAAAATATGATAAAGGAAATAATTTTGAAGACGGAGATCTTCATAATGAAAGGCTACTTGCCACTAGCCCTCGGTTCCCATATCATATATATATGTGGCAGTAGTATCTTCATTTGATCTTAGATGCAAGGGCTACTCGATACTAATCCTTAGGATGATTCCTGACAGCATAGAGCAGGAGATTTGTCTTGTTCCTGGACAACTTGTATAACGAATGTTTGACATTGCATTTCTAAAATACACGTACATTGATCTCTACAAACGTACATCTGTTTGGTGGTGTAGGAGGTAACCTCTCTTACACTAAACACCCTTCTCTTAGACGTAAGAGCTCATATGTTGTACATTGTGGAAATCAATAGTGTGATGGGATTGGAAATGTGACATTCAAGTGAAATGTGTGCTCTGAGAAAGGTAATCGTTACCTCGAGCCTCATCACCCGAAAATAACAAAAACAGGGAAGATGCGGTAGGACTAAGTGGGTCGCTCCCACTAGGATATAGTCATCACCTTTCTAGCTTACCCTCTATATTTCGAGTATGTTGTGTATGCTTTGGGATCCCAGTAAAGATTGGTAAGGCCTATGGTGATGTCATATTCGGTGATGTCTAACGGTAAAGGTAGGTCGGTTCTTTGTTGGTAGAGGACCATCTGTTAGTGTCTCGGCGCATTTTTCTAGAGATGTACTGTCGGAAGGTAGTCTCTTACCTTGTCATTGTGTGGAACACATTCTCTGATACGAGCCTTTACGGTTTTAGTTGTAGACCTAGTATGCTGTCGAATTTAACAAATGTAACAATTCCAGCTATGATTAATATGCTATTTTGAAAGGATTTTCAAAGAATGTCATTAAAAATAATATCCTTGATTTTGCGTAGCAAATGTTTTGGTTATCATAAGGTAAAAACCCGTTTTGTGTTTATGTGCGGCGTGGTATTATGAGATACCCTTGTTTTCAAATATCCTCACTTTGAGTTTCTCACAGCAGTCCCATGACTGACCCGGAGCTTATTTTCTTATTCCCTTAAACTCTGGGTGCTCTATTTTTTGGACAGCCAAATAGTTAGGTAGCATGGAACATTTTGGGAGAAGCATGGAGCGTTTTGGAATAAACATGAAGCATGGAGGTTCTTATAATGATAGTTATCTATTGTTAGTTTCCGCTGTATTTTATATTGGCTATCCACCAGCCTTTGTAAGGGATGGGCAGTATCCCTGACTGGGTTGCTACCTACTGTAAATCCGATGAATCACTTAGAAGTGATTGTATGTACTTTCCTCATGTATAACTATAAGTTTTTTTAAATATGACGTGAGATTCTATTTTGTTCCGCCTTCTATCTTTATTTCTTTTAAAATTCATGATAATCCGCCTCTCCGGCACTTTGATTTACGGCACGTGAATACCGAGGATGTATTATTGTCGATTTCTGAGGGTCGAGGAGGTGGGTCGTCATATTTAATATCAGAGCTTATGGTTGAGCGAATACCTAAGCCTTGATGGGTCAACTCATTAGAGATAGGGTTAGTAATGTCCTGAATGAGCTTAGTTAAAGAGAGTGCATATTTGAAATTTTTATCAGGACAAGTATATTCGAGTTTTATGCCCATTCCTTAAGATAATCTCATCTATAATTCTAAAGATGTTTCATTACTATATGCAGATAGTAGGAGATAAGTAATAGAAGAGGACGATGAAAGGGACGTAGCAACACCATGGCCACCAATGGTCGATCAAATGCTACAGTTTTTGAGGAAGTGTTAATCCCTGTGTAACCTCAAATTAACTTTGCAACTCTATGCAAGAATTACACCAGCTTGGGTGGAAACCATTCAAAGGAACGGAGTCCATTATTGAAGTACAAGCTTGGCTCCGATCATGTGAAGGATCTTTAAAGGATTGAATATCGGGGATGAGCAGAAAAAGTTCTTAGCTTTTTGGCATTTATAGGAAGGGGCTCTAACTTGGTGGGAGTCCATAACTCTGAATGATTCAAAGGAAAATTTCTCGGGGGAAAGGTTTAAGAATGTATTTGAAGGACATTACATGCCAACAGCCGGAAGGTCTCGTCTCTATAGGAATTTCATGAACCAAAAACAAGAAGAACTATCTGTAGAGGAATATTCCCACAAGTTCAATGAACTATCTCGCTTCGGGCCTAGTTTGATAGTCACGCCCCTCAAAAAGAACGAGATATTTATTGCAGGAACGAACGAACAATATCAGGATAGGATGACTGCTCACGTAAAAGGGACTTTTATGGACATATTGGATATGGGCTTCCGATATGAAGCCCTAATCAAGACGAACCCAATACCCACTCAAGGAAATAGCAACAATCGGAACAAGAGAATGAAGCCATGCAAGGAAAGACCGAGGGAGGATCACAAGAGAATCGTTTTAAGGATGCGACTTGTTATAATTGCCAGATAGATGGTGGAGCCAGACCGGGGGTGGATCATAGATGGGTCGTCACATAGACAGTGGAGCCATAGAAGGCAAGGTCATAGAAGGTGAAGTCATAAATGGTTGTCACACACTAGGAAAGAACTATATTTGTTGTATGTGAATATCTTCGAGATTCTTTGTACATTTCATCGAATTCTCACATCTGATCAAAAAAATCTAGAATGTTTGAGAATGCGGTGGAGATCGTGGACTGTTTGCGGACTCATCTTCATGTGCAATAGCAAGCGTAAATGCAGCGACTCAAGTTGCATGTGTATCTTAAAATACTACTTGTAGTAGTTTCATATTTTCTATTGGTCATCTTCGATCCTTCAAAACATTATTACTAAACTCCTAAAATAAAAACTATTTAGTATTGAATTTCTTATAAATTTATTTAAAATTAAAAAAGATAAAAACATTCACATGATCAACCCACCATTCCTCCATACCGCATACGGTTCCCTTAACTGGATCTCATCCAGACCTCGTTTTATTGCATAGACTTTACCAAGCTAATCAATATTTTTTATGCACTTCGTATTTGTGTCGGACGTGATAATCTATCACCTCTGGTTCTTTAGGACATTCTTTCGAGACATTGTTTAGTATTACCGTTATTTTTTAGTGAACTCCTTTATTGTTATTGCCAACGGCCTCATATGCGTCAACTGCGCATCGAAGACAATGCAGTATTGCCATTGTAGACCATATTTTCGAACTTTTTTGCTGATTTTTTGCGATATCTTGATTTGGATATGGTAATTGAAGAGGGTAAGAAGGAATAAGTTTTGACTCTGGTATGGAGGAAAAGGTAAGTGGAGTGTAAATTATATAGGAGAGAGGAAATTTTTACCGTTTGCATTAGTTGCTTCCGTAGTCGACGGATCAAATTCCGCATGCTAAGTTAACTGGGCTAGGAGGGGTTTGGTCCAGTTTAGGCATTGGAGGCACCTAAACTAGACTAAAGAAGCCTATGAATGCACCCAAAATCCCACTTTTCACCTTCTTATCTTCTCCATTGGTAACGAATTCTAACAAACTTCTCACCATGTTAGATCATCAAGACGTCTTGCCACCTACTGAACTACCGCTAGATCCTCCCAACTCCTATACTGCCTCCATGTTACATTCTCCATGCTTTGATGTTTCCACTTGAACATTCTAACTAATTATGCAATTTTGAGTTGACTGAATAAAATAAATTGTTAAATTAAAAATATTTAATCACATAACTGTTAGATTCTACAATTATTTTTAATAAATCATTGAATGATACTGATTAAAGCCTGTAAATTTTGCGAGCATCGCTAATTTTTCACAAACGCGTCTAAAACCATTATCAAATTACATGCTTTTAGCATAAATTAGTTTTAATCATAAGCTACTAAAATATATGACTAAATAATGATATTTTCTCTCTTATAATGCCTGCTTGTGCAAGTGAGGTACGAAAAAGGGCATTCTAAATTAAGAAGGTTCAACGAAAGGGAAATGCGTTTTTCGAAAGAAACGACAAATGGGGAGTGATTGTTTGTGTATATTGTATTTTTATCTGTTTAAGTTATTTTAAGTATTTTTGAATAAATGTTAGTAATTGATATAAACTATAAATTAATGCAAAAATTACGAAACTAAAAACAAAGATATTAGAAAAGAAATTGGTACACTAGGATTAAGAAAATACAATAGACATGATACAAATACACGAATAAAAATATAAGAAATAAAATAGCAGAACTGAAAGTGAGTAATTATAACCAACACTTTGTTGCTAAGTCCATTATTTAGAATAATTTCTAAGTGAAGATACTTATTCAAAATAGTCGAATTTAGTTAATTCCAGCCTTTTTGATTCTACAAACCAAACCCATAAAGATTGAAGTACTTATTAAATCGAAGTGGTTCCGGATATTACTGATATCCGATCCCGGTCTCTTCGAATCCAAACGCCATCTTTAAGCTCAGTTGTTTTTAACAAACAATTCAAATTTCAGAATGCCAACCTTTCCATAAAAATCCCATCACAAAGTCTATTCAAATAAAACGTCTCACGTTTTATAACAAATTACTCTTCCCTTATAAATTCCCCTGTGAATTTATAATCCAAAATTATCCACTGATAAATATTTCACTTTATTTATAAACCCAGTTTATAATTTCCACATCCTCATTTTCCTTTAACTCACATTTTCCAACCACTTAATCGATTCCCCAATCGATTCTCTGAATTAATTTCCATTTTTAAAACTTATTTTGTTTTATCCAAATTTATTTCTAAATCCATTAATTCCAGTTTTATCCTTCTATTTGATTTAAACCCTTACTTAAGTCCGAAATACAATTTCATATCTTTTTCCATAATTCCCCTTTTATTCTTTTCCAACTCATTTTAAATCTTGAATTTTAAAAATAAATCATCTTCTTTAAAACCGTATCACTTAAGCCCTCAAACTCTTTTATTTCCCATTTATTTAAAATCTCTATTTTTATTATATTTTCGCACTCGGACTTTATTTAATAAAATCTTTAAATCAAACTTTTATTCTTTTTCAAATTTAATCTTTATTTTATCCAAATTTACTATAATTATTTTACTCAAAGTTTTCTCTTTTATTTTCCTTCAAAAATCCAAACTTTATTATTTTTGACATCTTAACATATCAAACTATATCCAGCAAACCACATCATTCGATAATTCCAATTTTTCAATATAATCTATCATGGATTATCAAATAAATCATAACATGGAATATGAAAATAAATTTCAATATTTTGAGGAATCCAGTTGGATTCCTCCAACCTGTTTTCCTGCATCCACAGATGTTAGCACAGTACCAATTCCACTTCGAGGTGGAATATCGCGGTATATGGGATTAATATAATATCATCCACTATTATGCGGCGCATAGGGTCTCATCCGCTATATAATGCGGGAATATCAATCACTCCAAATATATATATACTACTATATATAACATCACATCCAGACTGATAATAAATTATCAATGCAATCCATCAACCAATAATTTAAATTTAACCATTTAAATTAGCTAGTAATCCAATTTGAGTGAGATTAACTCACCTTTGATTTTATTTGCAATCCACTTCCATTCCGGCTTGGTTCCATGGTTTTGACCTTGTATAAACATTTTACGGTTTATTAATATTTGAAATAATCGAACAGTCAATTTTCTTTCAATAGATTTAATTAATTAACCCTTTTAATTTGAACTAATCTAATGATCATTTTCCTATTAGATAAAGTTAATTAGCCAAATTATTCTATTAACTAATTTTTCCTGTAATAAATAAATTTTTGAGTTACAAAAATAATTAATTAAGTTAATCTCCCTAATGCACTATTTTAAAATAATCAAGTAAATTTAAAATGTATAGATGTATATTTATTTTTCTCTTTGAAACTATATATATAAATATATATATATATATACACACACACACACACTTATAAAACAACCTATATAAATTCAAAAATCAAATCTTTATATATAAACCTTCAATCATTCAAAATTATTTTCAAAATCTTAAACATATATTTTCAGTTTACTATTTAAAATAGGCATTTGAATATATATATATATATATCCTTAAAACAAAACTTAGCTTACTGTAAAAATCATTAAAACAGATTTTTTTTCTCTTTTATATCTTACTATAAATAATAATTAATTTTTATCTTCCTGCATATACATATTCATATAAAAATTAATTTAAAGAACAAATACCTCAGCCTAACCCTACTGCCATGGCCCCAATACGAACATGAACTCGCCGAGCTCACGCGAAATCGAACGCGAGTACTTCCCTTCCCTTGCCAGAGCCTTCGAGTCCACCTTCCAGTCATGCCCCTTCAAGATACACACCAAATCCTCCAACGCTCGACATCAACGTCGCCTCACCGTCGTTCCCAAAGTCGTGTCGCTCGCCATCCCAAACTGGCCATGTTTCAATCCAAATCGCGACCCTGTTCCCCAGATTCTCGATCGAACCTCGGCCTGCCTCGACCTGTTTCCGACTGCCGATTCGAATGAGAGAGTGAGGCGATTTTGAATTTACCCCTCTTTTTTTTATTATTGCGGCCATCAATTTGGATTGAAAGGGAATGGGGAAAGAAAAGAAACGAACATGATTTATAACAGAGACCGCCATTTTCACTTTCGATTTTGTCTGGAGAAGAAGGGATCCACGCGATTATAATATGGAGGAAGGCGGCTTCGTACGCTATAAGGTGGCGTGATTTGATTTTTGTGTGCCTGTCATTGCTTGCCCCAGAGAAGGCAAAAAGTTTAGATGGAGAAAGGAAGCAGGCTGATGGAAGGGAATTCGGCTGTTGACTAAAGTATTTAAATACATATATTAATTAAATTCATATTCAAATTGTCCCGATAAACGCAACACGAAATTTTGACCTCCTATTGAGGCGTGCCACCAGGCGTTTATAATGTTATACCCCTACTCCGAACGCAATGGCAAAGGTTTCGAGTCCTAAATCGATCGTATGAAGAAGATAGCTTTTTGGATCCAGCTATTATATTGAATTTCGATATAGATTTCAACGCGTTTATATATCGTACGATCACACAATAACTCCAAACACTACGAAATTTGAAATCCGATAATAATACATTATTACGGATCCAATGGAACTAGTTTCGTCGAATTCCGAGACTGTGCCTCGGAAGGCTATTTTTAAATATCAATTTAAACGATATATTTTCAAAACTGAACAAAACACTTTTAAATTCAATTTTAACAGTTCTATTACCTTCAGTATTATCAATATAAATTTTATAAGCTTTCAAATTATTTTTAACAAGCTCGAAACTCCCGATTTCACATTTTTCCCAATTTTCAATTATTTAATCCAATAATTTAATTAACCAATAAATAGTGATATTTGAAATTCAAGTTAAAATTTAACATTAAAATATTTAAAATCAATTAAATATTCAAGTTTCAAATATCAAAAATTCTAGGTCGTCACAAAGTAGGTCATATACCGTTCTGTAATACTCTTAGGTGCTTCGATAGGACCTACATACCAACTTCTTTTGAGGTATTGGTTTTCAAGGGAGTCCACAATATAGTTGTGGCTCTTAATAGGTCACTTTGGTAGCTAATGACAATTCGAAACTGGTATCAGTTATAGATATCTGTATTTCGGTTTTGGGTATGGACATGCTATGGTAGTAACATTATTATATCACTATATTTGTCTTACATTTCAGATGCTTCGATAGGGATTATTAAATCTATTGGTGTCTGTAGCGGACTCCACCCATCAGTTATGATGGGTATCAATTTATTTTTTGTTTGTCATTTACCATTATGTTGTGTGTAGCACATTAGTTGATTGTTAATATTATTGTGATATCTACATTACCCCTGCATTTGCATTGATTCGGTGTATTACGAAGGGCGGGTCGTTACAGTAATGATATTTTAAGAAAATTTTTGCAACTACGGAGCGGGTCCGATGGATGATAACCACTCTCTGTTGATTCAAAAATGTTATACGTACATAACGCTATGCTAGATTCGCGTTACACTTAGTTGTATTCATTTCTAGAGTACAAAAAATGCTAAATTACTTATGTGAAAAATATAATGTTACCTTCATATTTATAGTTCAAGAAATACTAGTTACAATTAGCATTAACAAATGCTAGTTACAATTAGCATTGCTGTACTGAAACTTCATAGAAAAAACAAACATTGTCACCACCACCTTCATCAACCAATCAAGTTGTCGCCGCTATCGTCATCTCGTCGCCGTCTGTTTGCTCAAAAAATGAGCAAATGTCCCCAAGTCGTTTTGTAGAATTGTGAATATAATTGCAAAACAAAGCTCTTTATGTAAGTTAATTTGCTAGGTTTTAGGGAACATATTATTTATAATTAGCAGAGAAAATAGAGTGCATAAAGTTAAAGAACACACAAATTTATATTGGTTAGGCTGAATAATGCCTAGATCAACTATCCATAGTCTTTACTTATCTTGTAGATCTTTAGTACAATAAGTTGTGATACAAAATACAATGACATATTATGCAAAGAAAAGTAAAATAATCTCTCTAAGTAGTTCGGCTTGGTTTTCCTTTGGTTCGGTCCAATAGGTCTTGTTCGGTAGTCAAAATGCTCTCTTCTTTTGTTCGTCATTACTATTCATATCTTAGGGTATTTATATGTGTGAGAATATACAGTGGCTAGCTCAATCATCCCGCAAAAATAAGTAGTTTCTATATATAAAATCTGGTTCGGTATATTAAATTCGGTGACAATTTTGGTCTGCTATAACTTAGTTTGGTATTTGCTTACCGAGCTACTTTTCCATGCCCGGTAGTAGTTTACTGGAACAAATTAGTAGACGACTACCCTGTACAGTTAAAGCGCTTAACGGTTCCATAGTGGTGAAAGTGCACAATGTTATATTGGGGATAAAGCGATGATAAAGTGCGGATATATCGGAGGTGCAAAAAGCTTTATTAAATATAAAACCAAATATTTAAATTTAATTTATTATCACTCACACATCATTTGTGTAGGAAAAAGAATTATTATTTAATCTTATACAACAAAATCGAATAATATCATGATTTATGCAGTTTAAATTTGTCGACTACAATATATTCCTAACTTACGAGCGTCACGGCACGCACTTCGCGCGTGTTCATGGCATGCGCTTCTTGCATGAATTGGTTTTCTATAAATTGTATATATTTAACACATTCAAAAGAAAATGATTTGCACAAATATTTTACCATATTTTTGCATTGAAATCATGTATAATTAGTTTGAATTTTTATTTTTAAGTTGCACATCTAATTTTTTGTTAGTTTTAATGTTTATTGTATTACTGATTACTAAAGAACGAATTTGTAAAAAAATGTTTATTTGTTGGATGTTATTTTTAAGTGATAGTAAGATTTGGTAATATATATAGATCGTCGGTTTGAATTTATGAAAAAAAGTTATTTGTTAGATCCTATTTTTAAGTAATATTAGAGGTGCGTTTTTGATAGTTCACGCTAATACCAAAAAAGTATAACACCAAAGGTATTACAACTATTATTAAAGATATTGAGCATTATATTTTAAAATTAGATCTTTACTCTGACTTTGTTGATTTGATTTAGAGAAGAACCAGTCAAATCAAACTTTTTATATTAATTGTGCTAAAGCGGGTGCTAAAATGTCTTGATTTAGCGAATGTAACGGAAAATAGTAGAGCTTTAAGCGGATCTACCGTTTATTAGCGCTATATTGAGAAAGCGTAATAGTCGAAGAGTGTTACGTGCTATAGCGAAGATTTTGAATGGCTTTAACTGCACAGCGACTACTGGACCGTTTAGTTAGTTCCCGTACTAAACTTCAAAACTTGTTATTTCCTTCTAATTTTTCTTGAACTATCTCATTACCGTTTTTCCTTGTTGCCTCGCTAATCGAGTGATGGCTCCTTAAGTACGGACTTTCCAAGCGTTTTTGTGCTTCTCAACTTCTTTTTGTATTCTCATGTTGTGGGTGGAAACGTTAACAACAGCATAGTCATCGCCGCCACTATTCAGGCCCAAAAAGGTTTTTATGTATATTTGGATTGCCTTGTCTTTAGAGATCAAAAAATAAAACTTTTGTTCTTGAGATTAAATTTTTGTGTACGTTTGTCTTAGATCCTAATTTCCTATTTTAACATTGCATAATATATTTCTAACTTAGCAATACCATTCAAACAATATGGTAGAAGTTTTCTCCTAATTTGGTAACAAAAACACGATTCTGATATAACATAGTTTTATTCTACATTATGAAAAGCGCGTTAGCTTAAATATCACTTAAGCGCTAAATGCATGCATAACGCTTCAGTTTTTAAAAAAGCAAAACGCTTCAGTTTTTAAAAAAGCAAAACGCTTAAGCGATGAGCTTAATTGGTGCTTATATGCGCTTTGCTTAAATTTAAGCATCGCCTAAGCAATACTTAACGAAAAATTATTATTTTTAAAATAAAACGGATTAGGATTATAGCAAAAAATCATATTCCTAAAATCTTTTTTTCATTTTCTAATATATGGATCGATGGTTGGTATGCATTAAGATATGATTATTTTATTTAACAAATGTGCATGGTGTACTTTCGAGTATGCTTACTTTCAATGAATAGCGAAAAGTCAAATTCAACTTTTAAAATTTATAAATAAATTAACTTCAAAATTAAACTTCGGTTCTTTGTAATGAATTTATGCGTACATATATAGTATACTTGTGCACATACAATACACTTAATATAATCTCTTTATAATATATTTATCTTAGTACGGATAAGATATGCTAAAAAATTAAACGATGTTTAAGCGATATTAAACGACTTGAGACTTGTATCACCCGGCCTCGCTTAGCGCCTATGTTATAGGTATTATTGGTAGCGACCAGTCATCCAACATGTCGATTCAAGTGCATCCAGTCATCCAACAGGTTGATTCAAGTGCATCCACAAGTTTACTCATAAAAATTCTTAATTAACTAAATGCCAAAGGCACTTCAATCCATGGATCATCCATAAGAAGGTAACTTTCAACATTTGTGGAAACATCTTTTTAGCAAGATATCTTGTGCACGGATCTCTTCGTCATCACTGCATGATGAGATTGTTTGCAGTGTGGTTTAATGTTAAATTGTAATAACGTACTTATTGGTTCAATTGATCCATACCTTCGGAAAATATTGTATGATTTCCAATTTAGTTGATACCAATTCTCTATATTTAGATGAATCCACCAGAAATGGTGTCTTGCTTCGTGAGCATCAGACTATTCAATACTGGTAACGCAATCAAAATGGTATAATCAACATACATACAATATGGTATACTACGCAATATGACATACAACCATAAGTTAACAATATATTAAGATTATAAAACCATTGTAATAGGTCACATGAGATATTTTATTTCACGTTAGACGCAATAACGTCATAAAAGCGTCTGTGAGTTGGTTTGTGACATTCTATAGTGAACACGCGCGCAACTGCTTAATATCTTGTTACACCAAAGTTATGTGGATGACATTTTCCATATAACAAAAAGCGCTACACTCATCAGTCCATCTGATGTTACTAACACTGATGCACCTACGGTTGGGAATTGTTAGAAGGTAGACGGATATTTTTGAATGCGGATAGCGGTATCATATCCGCAACGCATTCGAAATTATTTTCGAATATCGAATATCCGCATCTCCGGACACGGAGGGATATCAAATAATTATTCTATCCGCTAAAATCAAGAAACATAAATGAAATTTTTTAGTTTAACATAAAAAAAATTCAATCTCGCTGATTATTAAACTTTTAAAAATAAGATAATAAATAGTTTTGAACAGTTAATATACATTTAGTGCATATAATATAAACTTCTAACTTAATAAAACAATAAATAAATATCTTTCACTGTACTAATATACAAACTAAAATCTTGAAGGAAAAAAACGGACGGATGGTTTTTGCGTCTGCATCCGTTTTTTCGGATATCGGATATTTCTCCGCTTTTCGGACACGAATGTGGTCGGATTTCCAATTTTTCGCATAAGATGACCTAATTAATATTACACTTTATTATAAACACTTTTTAACAATGATCAATAAAAATACACACCAATGATCTTTTCTCCACAAGTATGCATAAATGTATACCTGTAGGAATGTTTTGAGTCACACCCCTCCCTACAAAATTAGATCCAATACCAATCATTATTGTATCTCATATTTCATAGATGTTTTGTTACTAGTATCTAGCAAGGTATGTTGCAAGCGCGAGTACTTGTAGTGCAAAATAATTGAATGCATAATATTGGCAGTGCAATGAATCGCAAATATTAACTTCATAAAAACTTGCACAAGATAACAGAAAATAATTCAGAAACATTAGTTACAATTAATGTTAACAGACGAAATAATACACAGGTTTTCAAGACGAAAGAAAGTATCCAAAATTTACCCATGATTTCAAGACGAAACAATTAGTTAAATCTAATGTTAAAAGACTAAATAATACACAGGATTTGAAGAGATATACCCAGAGTAAATATATACAGTAGAAAATAAGTATCCAAAAACAAAAGATAAATATAGAATACATAAAAAAAAAGTGTCTAAAAAATAGAAATGTGAATCAAAATTTCTTTTTTTCAAGGGAAGGCTTTGCAAAATTATTAAAATCATCTCCAACAATTTCAACCATAACATTCAAAGAATTGAACATTAGTTGTAGAATTGAGCAAAAGCGACCAATAGTCTAATAGATATTGCTCCGATTAAATAAGCGTTTGAAGATAAATGTTTATTTAATAAACTTCTAACGTTGTCATTCTTATTAGATAAGCATTTGACTTCATACGTCTACATATACCTCCATGTTGACTTTTCATGCTTTTTATTCAAAAAACATCGAAATGTTGTCGTGTCCGACCAAAATTGCAAGACGAACGGTTTGTATGCAGATACAACAACCGATTCGATTCAAGCTGGCATGAATCTTGAAAGGACGACTGACGATTTGCAAATTATTCAGGAGCTTCCAATTGGATAAGTACATCAAATATACATCACTTTTAAATGTCGTACAGATATATTTATAAAACTTTCTAGTTTTGGTCAATACTTAATCAAAATTGCGAACTGATGATGTAAACTGTTAAATAATTGCTAGTATACCATGTTAGGCTAATTCAATATTGATTATGAATTGTTATTTATTTCGTAGACCCAGTATATCAATTGATGTTATAGTTGGTTCGAGTGCATTATTATTTATTATGTAAACCAAGTATATCGGTTCTTGTTATCATTCATACAAGTACATTGTACATTATTACGACACTCCCTCATTCCTTTATAGCTAGAGCCCTAGGCTCTAGGCTAGTCCCTTCGTTCAATTCTTACGGATTAAGCATGTACAGTTTTTCGACCGTCCACTCATTGTAATGGCCTACACCCACCCTTCATTTTCCCAATTTTGAGTTGGGTGTTACTTCTACTAATTTTTACATGTTCACCGGTGTATGAATTGGAACACCTGGTTGTACACTTTTCTATTTGACGATGCATGTGAGCCTCCATGTTTTATACTCTATTTTTTAACCTCATTGTGATCGTGGAGCTATTATGTTGCTTTGACATATCTACAGTAGTACATTACATCTATAAAGATGGAATAAATATGGATGATGAAGTCTTGCATGCCTTTTTATTATATTAAGTTGGTTTGACATTATTTTCGAATCGAAAGGGCATTGATTCGTTCAGCTTATCTTGCAACGATACTCAATCTTGATTAGTTATGCAGTAATGACTGGGACACAACTATACTTGCGTATTTGTATGCTACAATGGACATGTATGTGTTAGGAGAGCGAGCAAATGTTTGTGTTTTGGTATATTTTATCATGCCGGTAGTACAAGTGCATGACAAACATGTATCCTGTCATTGTTGGGGCAACAAACAAATCAGTAAAGAATTATTTTTCTCGGATGAGATGATGGAAGACAATGCAGTATGTACGCCATGCACCCACAAGGGCCAACACAACTTGACAGAATGTCATGCTCAAATCAACATGCACGATCGAAGTAACATTATACGGACATCTTAGGCTAGATACTAGATAGCCTTGACTCAAGCGGAGTAGTTACACGATGCTCATCCATTGAGGATCGCATAACTTGTGTCAAGACGCATGATAGCTTTGCATGCACCAATATTTCTTCCTATGTGGTATATACGAGAGAGATGTTGATATCAAACAATCGACGATCTACGTGTACCCTTAAATCGATCCTTTACCATGCAAGGACATTTCGACAAGCATAGAAGTATAAAATTGCAGTATATCTTGACTCTTAGAGAGGTCAGATGAGTAGGTGTTTAGATGTTTTTCTTAATTGGAAATGATCTCGACACATATTGGTCCAAAGTTGTTTCACGATGCTAGGAATGACAATAAGACGGGTTGGAGCGGGTTTTTTTATGCCCCAGACTCGTCCCTAGTTTTTTAAACCCTGCCCCAGACCCACCACGTAGACCCGGTGTGGATATGGATTTTCGCTCCGTACTTGAAACTCATACAGATTATGGTAGATCCGCCCCACCCAAGACCCAGTGATGTTTTACATATTTATTCAAAATTATATATTAATGTACATATGTTTATTTTATTTGTAAGAGCGATTGTTACTAAGTAATACAATAAATATAGATATCAATGTGTTTACAATGATAGATAAGATTATAAAAATGAGGTGTATGATAAAGATTCAAGAAAAACATGTATACGTTATTATATAATTATTAGTGATGTAACTTAATATCATAAAAATAATATAAGTTACTGAATGAAACATTTAAATATCTATGTTATAACCGCTTATGTATAAAAGATTAACAAATCATCGTTGTAATAATAAAGCGATTTTATGATATCCTAATAGTGCGGATCGGGTTAGGGTGGGTCAGCCAAACCCCGACCCGACTCAAGACCCGGAACACTTAAGAACGGATCATAGGTCTACCCATCTCAATGATCCAACGGAACGGGTCTTGACGGATCAAAACACGAGTGGATCTACCAGGTTTAGACTCTACACCCGCCTCATTATTATCCCTACATGACGCAACACGTTGTCAGATTATCCATGTAAAATGAACTTTGACCATATTGGTCCTCATATGTCTGCTGGTAGAGTCCACATACCATAGTTTTATTTTGATCCCACGCCTTTCAGTTCTCACATCATCCCACAAAGTTGGAGCCTGACTACAGGTTTAGGGTATATGATATCACAAGTTCATTGATTGATCATCTCTTATATTATAATCCACATGCTGAGATTTCCAACGTTCCTTTAGTTGGGTTAACACCCTCCCTTTGTGGTAATTCATTCAGTTAGCGTATTACTCTTCTACTGCAACTGTGTGCTTACTTACATCAAATATTAATTGTAATTGCAGTATGCATCTAGATTAGAGTCGTTACGATGCTTAGTTGCGTACCAGCGCATAACACTCTCATACTCAAATACAGCATGAGCTATATGCAGCTTATACACATAGTGATAGATTGATCAACTGCAAGCTCAGTTGGCGGCCATTCAAATGAACTAGGGTAGTCCAACTCAGATTGATGATATTCAAGATGATAGTGATGACAACGACGACGACGATTGGGGTAATGATGATGATGGTTCCGATGGTGAATCTGATTATTATTATGATGGTGCAATTACCCTAGGTTGATTGCATATTTACAATATTGTAGATATGTTATTGTTGCATTCAGTGGGTACATTTGTGATTGTTTTATTTGGTTGATATATTTGTGATTGTTGTTTATTGTTGGTTCATTTGCGTATAGACATGTGTGTCTTTACATTTCCGAGTATGATTGTTTTATGATGTTGGTTCATGTGTGTATTGTATTTGATGGTTGTATGAACGATGATGAATGTGGTGATAATTAACCCTAGTTTCGATATTAATTTTTCACTTGAATAACCAAGTGACAACAGAAAATTTTGTGGAAGCATTTTCTTTTGATAGTAAATAATTTTAGCAATAGTGTGTATTGATTCAAATTGTTCATTTGTGAATCTTAATCCACCATTGTACTACCAATCAATATGTATTTTTAGTCTTTTATATACTTTGTTTGAATGTCTTCTACTGCCAACCAAAGGTACAATAGAAAAAAAAACTTCTTCATTCTATCCGGTTTCTACCGGTTTAATGCCGCCATTCGCCAGCATGGAGTGGTCAAAATTGGGTAAAATGAAGGACTTTTTTTTATATATGTTGTGATCCCCTTGATTTCAATGAACAAACCAAACTGCTCTTAACGACTATTGTACTGTATAACAGGAGTGGTGTTAGAATGTTTCATAAATTTTGTAACGTGGTTTAGAAAATAGAACCGTGCAATACAATGTCTATGACAACTTATTTAACAACGTGAATTACTAACAAAACTAGCTTTTACCCATATATTAATAAAACAATGATACTTATCTAGTTTCTTCACACGAACATTGATGATAATTTTTACATTATATTATTATGTGGATTATTACTGATTCAACAATATAAAAATGTCATGAGACAGAATTAAGAAGACCTTAGATGTTAAAATGATTGAAGATGGTTCAGCATATTCATATCCTAATCAAAACAGTCCCAAATTAGAATCAAACTGCAACCTCTTCGACAATACACAAAGGGCATGTAAGCTTAATTAGTTATGTTGTTTTGCTGGTGTATGCATGTGATGTGGACACAGGAGACACGAGAGTTTGGATTTTGAACTTCGAAGTGAAGTTTTAACTCTTCTGATCTTGTAACATTCCAGCAATGGTTGATTACAACTCAATCTTAGTCCAGCAAATCGGTTACAAATTTATGATCGTAGCTGAACAGATATTAAACAATTATCCAACATATAGGTATCGTCTAAGTTGATGGAAGTGGCAAACTTTCAACTACTAGACTTTTTGGAAGGTGGAAGCTTGTTAAACGACCCTTTATTTTAATTTTTTATTGGGAAGACTTGCAATATTACAGATCTCTAATTTCTAATTGCACATGCTTTTGCACTAAGCTACAAGAAATATAGATATAAAAAATGTTCTAAATATGTCATACAGACAGTGGTATCCAATTCTATACGTAAAAGGCAGTCAAAAGGAGTACCAAGTACTAGTACTAGAACTATCATTTCAATTTCAGCAACAGCATCAAGTATGGTTATCGGAAAGACATTTCTGCAAAAACTAGTATAGCAACACATTCTTGCAAAGTTTACGGTCTTTTATGATAGCACTGCTTCATTTGTATATCTGTGAAGATAACAATGATTATACATCCACTAATCTCAACCTCCCAACATGCAAAGGCAAATCATACAATAATGCGATGATTTGTACAAAGCGTACATAATGAGCCTACAGAAATATAGAGATGAAATGATGTTATAGGCTTGCAGTAATATGAATTTTTATGACAATCAGAAAGAGGTTAACCACTACTGGAAACTATCATTTCAGTGAAACAAGATGGAGGATCGTTATTGGGAAGTCATTTTTGCAAAGTCTACAAAAGCTTGTGAAGTGCCACATTCTTGCATCATCTACAATCTTTTATGTAGAAATATGCATTACTTTGGTTTCCTGTAAGTCTCTTCAATCTTTTTGGCCTTCAAAACAAAATCATTGACCACCTTCTTTATGTTTGGTACATCATAATTTTGAGCAATATAAATTCCCCAACCAGTTCCCATCAAAAAGATAAAATTGTTCCTGATAAACCCCATTTCTTATTCTGCATTGAACACAAAAGAGAGAATTTTAAGTCAAGAAAAGCTAAGAGTCGGTTTGGTTTGAAAATGAATTTTATGTTTTCCATTTTCAATACGTATTTCAGACGTCGTAGAAGAGAATGGAAGAGTTGCAAAATACTAGTCATTACAACAAAGATGAGACGAGGAAGGGAGAAGATGGTTTTTGATATGTTCCAAACGGCATAAGGTAACATCTTTTAGAATTTTATATTTCTTGACAACGCTATCACAAAATCCATGATCAGAATCTCCAACATGCGATTTGAAATTTATCGTAAGGTTCAAGTGCAACAATCTATTGAAACATCTTTTAGATTCTACAGTGGTCATGTTCATTTTGTCTAGTTCTTCACTCACTGATGTTGATTCAAAAATTTATGGTAACAGTTCACTTGTTTACTTTAGATTAGTTTCAGAATATTGTTTAACTATAAATGAGCAAAAGAAGAGTTTCGGTGTCATTTGTAAATGAAAAGGGCAGCATTGAGCCATTGAGGACGGTAGAGTTAGGATAACTGACATACACAGAATACATACTGATAGAAGGTTAACAATTTCCATACCGATAGGACTTAGGAGGTTAATTATTACTCATATACTCAAATTTTTATTTTTCAATGAAATTATTTACCATATTAGATACTGTTAGAAGGTTAATTCAAATTCAGACATCTATTAGTCAAAAATATTAAATCCTAATACACAAATCAAAATGCACAAAGTTTTCAAATTTTCTATACTAGAAGATTGCAATGGCAGCACAACGTTCACTCCCCAATCAAGTCTTGTACATAGTCACTTGACCAAATCCTAAACACTATTGATTATTCCAAATCCCTAATTCAATCAAAGGTTTAGCTACAATTAAAATAACACTGAAATCAAGGAATCACTGATCAACAAGCAAATCATCGAACATTATTAGCATTAAAAGATTTAATAAAAAAGGATTAAAGAATTACCAGACCGGAGCTTTTTGATTGATTAAGGAAAGAATAATCGAAATTAGGTATAAATGAACAGTACAGCAGAGAAGGAAGGATTACGGAGTGGGTAAAATGGTAAAAGTAGGATTTGAGATTTTGTTGATTTTGAGTTTTCTAGTTTGTTTGGGGGCTGGATTGAAGCTAGAAGATGGATCCCTCGACTTGAGCATCAAGAAACAGGTTAATTTTAATTTTCCGTTAAATTTTCTATTTTACATTTTTCGTCCCTCGAAATGATCGGAACATTCTAGGATAATCAATCGTTATGTACGGATTTTGGGTATTGTCTTTTATATGGGCCATGTACTTTGATGGAACGAACACCTAAAAGTCATAGAATTAACCCAATCCAAAATTTCTAAACAATGTTTTAAAGGTCACATAACACCATCCTAGCAGTTCTTGAATTTCTTTCACGTGCTAAATTTGACAAAAATGATTTGTTAGGAGAAGATTCACGTTATGACGTTATATTTTATACGGGCCTTTGATTGAGAGAACACCTAAAAAGCCATTGAATTAAATTTCAAACTTTCCCTTCTTTCCAAAAGAAGAAATAAAAAACAAAATGGTAGTGGTCCGAAATCTTTTAAAACAAAAACTTCTAAACAACGTTTTAAAGGTCACAACACGACGTTAGTAGTTCTTGAATTTCTTTGATGTACTGTATTTGACAAAAATGATTTACTAAAAGTATTGAGTTTCTTCACACTTATGACATTGTATTTTATATGGGCCTTTGATTGAAAGAATACCTAAAGCCATTTAATTAAATTTCAAACTTTCCCTTTCTTTAAAAAGGAGAATAAAAGGACGAAAAATGATAATGGCTGTAGCGGTCCGAACTCTTTTAAAACCAAAATTTCTAGACAACGTTTTAAAGGTCATAACACCACATTAGTAGTCCTTGAATTTCTTTGAAGTCCTGTATTTGAGAAAAATGATTTGTTAGGAGAAGTATTAAGTTTCTTCACGCTTATGACAGTGCACGCAGATTTTACACACCTACATTTAAATTTTACAATTTACACTGCATGACAAATATTGTAGCTTATTGGAGAATATAAAAATAAATATATTTTATTTTCTAGTACACTATTAAATATTGAAGCTGGTTGTATCAAAATTTGATGCATTTCATAAGTGTTCTGCTTGAGTAAAGTACCACTCTTATTCTACAAAAATTGATGCATCCCTTCTGCATCAAGGTTCTTCTCCATTGAATGATGTGAGTTGACTTGACACATGAAGACACAATTCAGGAAAGGGAGATCCATGCCCCCGCATCTATGTCATTTTACACTTATGCATTTCAAGTAAAATGACATTTTATTTTGTCGATGCATTTGTACTTGACCAAAAAATTTCTTTTGTGAAAATTTACTTGCTTGAGATTTTGCTACCACTCCAATGGGTCCCAATGAGAAGTTTTCTTTAATTGTGAAACCCGTTCAAAGAAACACCTCAATGCCCAATTTATATGTAAGATTGTTACATTGACCGATAGACCTTGAGACATGGAGATGTAAGGCGATGGGATTTATTAGACTTCATAACATAAAACTATAGAATTTCTTGTTACAAGAATGTTGTAAAGAAAATACTATTTTTTTTTATTTTACTAATAATTTTTTTAATTTTATTTACTTGAAAAAAACAAATTGAAGTAAGATATTTTATGTTAAGGGTTAAGATTTGCTATCGAATTGAACTTCTAACCTCGTATTGAAACATAAATAAACAAATAAATCAACTAAAGATGCAGTCGAACATGAAATTAAACATTCTACTAAGTATATGGTATTGAAATAACATTCGAAACTCAAAAGACTTAGACCTACAGCCTCCTACCAAATCCAAGGCTACCACCTTAGCTGCCTTGGATAAGAGTCGACCTTGATGGAAACAATACTTTTGTGGTTACCTTCATAATTGCTATGATAATGGTAAGCAAAATCGAGGTATACCTTCACAATTGCAATGATAATGATAAATGCACAGATACCTTATGCCCGACGGTAAAGAAATATCAGAAACTTCAATAATAGAAAATACATCAATCATTGTATAATTTTACTTTCTATGTTACTTAACTTAAACTTTAGCTTTTTTCGTAAACAAAATATGTTTTATGATAATATTTGATCATATTATGATCCGGTAATCAATTTTTTGATGTGGATTCTCTCATAATTTTTAAACTTCTATTGTTGTGAACATGTAATGTAATCGTAACCTACTTATGATGAATTACAATTTCATTATATTTAAGTAAATATCGGTATATTTGAACACATAGTAGACTTACTAATGGTAATGGTTAATAAACAAATCTAAGTGCACATTGATGAATATATGCATGAATGCATACATACATATACATATACATACACACCCACACACACATATATATATATATATAATATTAAATTTACTAATATTGGTCTTTAGGTGTATAATTTACATGTTCAAAATCATTGATTTACAAAGGGTGATAACAATAACCGTTTCCCAATTTAGCTGCATGTGTACTATCAGTAATGGTTGCTCAATAACGCCTCTACTACTAATAAGGATAATTGGTTGTATATAATTAATGGTTCGCCGTCGTTTATACCGTCACCAAAGTAATGTAAATACTCTTTTAGGTTTATATATTCTACCGTAGAACATCAAGCATAACATCAAACACATATCGATGTACACTACGCGTGACATTATCTAACATAACTCAAATAAGTTTCCTTGTAATAGAAATATCAAATGAACATAACTAGTGGTAAAGAGAAAAAATGAGTAGTTTGATTCTTTTTACAACCTTGCATGATTCATTGCACAATTTATGGTTTTACCCATTATTTGAAATATATCACATTTATAGTTACTGGAGAACCACTTACCATTACAAACTAATTGGTTGTGTGTAAAGCGAGATCTCTTAATTATTATAGAGTGACAATTATATTAATTTCTCAATGTGGATCTATTATCAATACCTAGCCTCATGTGTGGCATAATTTGAGTAAGATCACGTATTGGTTTGGTAACTGGAGTATGTTTAATGATTAAGCAACACTAGTTCGATCTAGCTCTGATACCATAAAGAGAATTACTATAATAATCCCGAAGGTGATGTGAAAAATGATTTTCTAATACTACAGAGTTTTAATTATATTAGTTTCACGCCTTAGGATTATCCACAATACATCGCCTCATGTGTGTCGTGAGAAAGATCACGTATTGGTTTGGGTGACGCAAAATATGCGTGGTAATCTAGCACAAACAGATTGGACATAACATTAATAATACATAACAGAACCACTTATTATCACAAAAACAACCAATGATGTGAGTAGTGGTATCTAATATGCTAGAGGGCCTACTATATTAGCTTAATATGCGCCAAAAGATCTTATATAAATGATAATAGGTCATCTTAACTAATTTATTGTGTGATACAAAATGATTCTCTAATATAGTATCAGAGCTAGAACCAATTTGTGTGCTTAACTTGCACACATGCTCTACCATCTAAATCAACATGTGATCTTGCTCAAGAACACCACATGTGAAGAGGTGAGGGTGTATTGAAAATAAGCATACATTAAAAAAATATCATTGGTCCTTTATATATATTGAAAGATAAATCTTCACATCACCAATTGGTTTGTGATCGATAACAAAAGATTCTTTAATAATAATCAGTGATGAGTAAGCAGTTGAAGGAAGAGGATGGGATGGATTAGTCAACTGTTTCGTGAGATCGAGCATAGATAATGGATTGGAAATCAAGTTTAATGCATATTACATATAAACTTGTTGCATTATGTGGACAATTATGAAGTACATCATATGATCCGCCTTGACTTTATCATGATGTAAATGAGTCAAAATTAACATTTTACTATACTGGTAATTAATCGTAAAAGGGATTAAATCTCATAGAGCCTTACTGCTAAGCTAATGGCCTTAGATATTGCATTAAACATTATAAATGATACAAATTTGCATATAAATGAAGCAACGAAACTACATGTTATTCAAGCTTCTAACCTTTTTGAAATTTGATGGACCTCCAAAGCATGGGTGAATAAAGATATGATATGATAACAAAGTGTCAACAATACTAACAAAAGATAGGATAGGTGATTTATCAAACAATGTAGTATCATAATTAGGCCTGTAAACGGATGCAATCAGATACGGATAGTGCTGTATCCGTATCCGTATCCGAAAATGAAAATCCGTATCTGAATCCGTATCCGTATCCGCGAATATTTTTGGATATCCGAAAATATCTGTATCCGGCTTAGCGAATACGGATATTTTTGGATATCCGAAAATATCCGTATCCGAACCTCAAAATGTATCCGAAAATATCCGAAATTAATCAATATAATGCATATTTCATTTTTTGGACTGGAAAAAAGATGAAAAAACCTTGTAATACATAAATTACATCAAATTAACAATAGCTAATCCAATCACACAAAATCCATACAATAATATTGCATATATAAATATAATCCATACGAAAAATCCATAGGCTAATTCAATCACAGCAAATCATAAAAGCAAACATGCATCACACATCTTCTTAATTGTAACAAATACCAAAAAATAAAAATCATCTTCATAACATACATATAGCATAAAATATTGCATTCTTTTTCCATGAAGTGGTTAATGCTCCAAAACCAAAAGTTTACCCTGCAAAATACCATGGGTTGTATTTTTGTAAAATGAAGTATATATTTATATTAAATTTATGGATATAAAATAACATATTAATATATATATATTTAATTTCAAACTGGACGGATATTTATCAGATACGGATACAGCCATATCCGTATTCGTATCCGAAATATGTTTTGGATATCGGATATTTTTCATGTTTTCGGATACGGATGTGG
The DNA here is from genome assembly GCA_030737815.1 of Allium fistulosum. NCBI lineage: Eukaryota > Viridiplantae > Streptophyta > Magnoliopsida > Asparagales > Amaryllidaceae > Allium > Allium fistulosum. The sequence continues at coordinate 511,648,152 of CM060903.1, read as the reverse complement.
ACGGATTTCGGATATTTCGGGTACTCATTGACAGGCCTAATCATAATAACATGTCAAGCAACAAAATAAAAGCGTGATTTAAAAAGCATCTCTATAGGATTCACCAATACTAATCATTTAATTAAAGCTACATTAATATATTTTATTTTTGCATATTCAACTACATCTCTATATAACGTGTATATTTGTTTTATGTTACATGTGAATTAAATATTGGTAAATTCTATTCATACACAACAATCAACTAACATACACCATTATTTTTGCTAAAAAAAATCTATTACCAGATTACCCTTTCTTTTAATTGCATTTTTTTATCCTTTTCTTATAACCCACCAAACTAGAACATTAAAATTAATGATATTTGATCCGGTGTATAAATTTTTTATGAAGAAGTTAATGAATTTTTTACCATGAATAAAATATCAATTAAGACAACTTTCAATAAAATCTATTTTAATTTAAAAGCACTTTCATAAATTAAAGTTGACTTTGTTGAAATTGAGTGTTTTTTTTAAAGAATTAAAGAAATCACAATATTAATACCAAAAATTAAAGTTTATTTTTCTAAATTATAACTTAATTTTATGCTAGAAAATTCTACTTTTGTGTAACTAAGTTTTGAGTTTTAAAGACGGAAGATGAAGATGAAAACAAGGGTAATTTTGCAGAAGAGATGATATATGAAAAGTAACTTGTGGTGCATATTAGTTTATTACATTTATTGCGTATCTTAAGAGATTATCGGTATATGAATAGAAGTAACCTTTAATATTTACAAAGCTGTAGTGTATTTTGTAAGAACACCATTGATTTTGACTTGTATACCATGTTCGCTAAAGAGATTTATGTTTACACCCCTATTATTTATCGTGGTATGTAGTTAAAAACTATCGCTTTTCATACTATAGTTTTAGTTTTCGAAATTGAGAATAATGAAATCAGATAAAGATTCATCATAGTACAAAATTAGTAATTTAAATAATAAATCAAAATTCAAATTCTTCAAATTAAGTGACAACAACTTTGATTGCTTGCACTATTGAAATAAATATAATGCATATGTGGATAATATTTTAAAATTTAGTAATTTTTTTATCATTTTAATGAATGAAGTATATCAATTTCATAAGTATAATCCCAAGGTATATCTGTAAAAATAATTTAAATATTTAAGTAACTTGCATTATTATAACGTAAGGAATTGAAATAGTAATGGATAACTTGCTATAGAAAATGCATGACACGGTAGAAATAATCAAAGTTGCACAAAAATGAATTAATATGTACATTACCATTTCATAATATTTTTCTACATAAACATCTCATTTAAATTATGTAATGCAAGACATTTTACAAAAAAAAAATCCAAAACTTAAAGGTAGCTTGCATTGTAAAAGAATAGTGTACTAAAAAGCCACCAAATCTACAAAAGGTGACACTAAATTGAAAATAATTTATATAATTTATTATCATAAATCATTCCATTTAATAACTTAATATTCAAAATTTTATAATAAAAAACAAATTTAAAGCATTCTACATTACATTGTAAAATGTAAAATAAGGGTCTGTTTTAAAAAATAAAAAATAAAGACCCACTTTATGAAAGAAGAGGTTGGTTTGTAATATGGTAAGGGATAAAGGATTTGAAAATTTAGCATTAAAAGTAAGGGTGTAAGCATAATCTCCACTTTACCAAATTTTGTGTTTTATTTCTACATATTATCGTGACCACATATCATCTCATGTTACTAGTGTTATTAAAAAGACCTTAAAAAGTAAAATTATATTTATTTAGTAAATTGTAGAAGGCGTCAAGAAGGAAAAAAGTAATGATTTCTTTACATATATTTTTGTTCATATTTTAAATAAAATTAAAGTGTCATTGTTAGAGACGTTCAAATAATATATCTTAATATTTTTTTTAAACATATTTAACAGTGCTCATCTTAAACTTGTCACTATAGCGTATTTTTCGCCGAAAAGTTTTACTCCACATAATTGAATTAGTTTAAGTAAAGCTTCAGTGATATACTTTCTAGAAAATAGATTGTGTCCTTAATATATAGCAACCTCGGCTTGTTAGATCCTATCTTTTGGTGATAATATTTGTAATAGTTTGATATCACACATTTTCACATTTTTTAATGTAAATGTAAGCTTCTAAATTATCATTTACTAAGAGTGTACTGTTTATTGTTATAAATCTTACATGTTAAAATCTTAATATAAACATATACATCTTTTCTGTTATCAAAAAAATGATAAATAAATGAATAAGGCGAGGTTTTGGAATTCAAGAACAAGAATTTTATAATCATTTTATATGCTCTCCACTAATTTATTCTTTATATATATGATCAGTATGGAACCTTTAGATGTGCTTTTTAAAAGTTTCAAAATAGTAAAAGGTATTACATTCTACTTTTTAGGTGTTATCAAAATGGACATCACTAATTACTAAGGGAAGGTAGAAATTTACTTAAATTGATTTTTATTAAGAGGTGATCAAATAAATAAATATATCCCCTTAACAACTAATTTTTGTTCTTGAATTACCCCAATACTTATTCTTCGGTGAACTTCTTCCAAAGTTAATCCATCCTTTATGAAATCCACAAACCCTACTTTTTTCTAATTTTGAAAGTGTCTTAGAAAATCATTAATGAATATAAAAAATGGTTGCGACGAATAAATATTGGAGGTTGAATCAGATCCATATATTTACTTGTAGATTTATAAGTCATTAAATCAAACCCTAAAACCCGAAATAATCATTCATAGTATTATCTAGATTAAATCTTAAACCTTAAAATTATTTGACATCGTCAAACCTTCAACGTAAATAAAATAAAATTCGAACTTGAAATAAAAAAAGTTGTTGTAGGTTTCTAAATTTTGAATAAAAAAATGTATGCTCTCTAGATTTTCTCCAATGTTACTTTTCTTTTTTATCGGCGTTTTCTTTTCTGAGTTCACTTTTGAAAAGAATGGAAAGAGAAATAAGTCAAACAAAGAGACATAGTTGATACAAAAGGGTAAATTAGTATATTCATGAAATACATTGATTTCTTTAATTGAATTTGGTGTCCCTTTAACAATTTTAAATTCAAATCAGTTCTTATTTTTTGTCCTCTTCTTAGCATTTATTGGCATCCTTTTAATATCTTCATTTTTAAGAACTTATACAAAATATTATAAACACAATGAATATCAACTTGCATTACCACTACTCTCTTCGATTCATTTTCATATTATCACAAAATCAACTGGTGATATGAAGATGGGTCTCTTTGTATTTATTTCATAAATTGCCCAATGTGGGATTAATCTCAACATGCCCCTTATACATGTGGCATATCATGAGCCAAACACATGGACATTCATACTTGGCGATATAGAAAAGGTGTGGCGGTTAAGCGCACAAAAATTAAACATACTATAATACCATGTTAAACAACCATGTATTATCACAAAATCAATTGGTGATACAAGGAGTAGTCTTTTAGTATTTTATAACATTTATTTTGTAAATTGCACGATATGAGAATAGTCTCAACATGCCCCCTCATATAGGGCACATCATGTGCCAAACACATGGACATTCATACTGGGTGATGTGGAATAGGTATGACGGATAAATGCACAAAAATTAAACCTACTTCGGTATCATGTTAGAGAACCACGTATTATCATAAAATCAATTGCTAATATGAAGAGTGGTCTTTTAGTATTTATATAGGGTTTATTCTATAAATTGCTCGATGTGGAACAAATCTCAATATTACCAAGAGCAATATTTTATGTTGTTATTTACAAATAGAAGATAATTAATATTTGCTGATGATTTTTTTAACTATTTATTAATTATGTGTTTCCATAATACTTTAATACCTCTTTGGATGTGATGACCGAACCTTTTATTTTGATTTTTATCTAACGTTGAACTCTTTGAAAAGACGCTCAAATCATAAATCATATTTTTTTATTAAAAAATTATTTGAATTAATTCATTTTTGATACTTCGAAATACTTAATCATGTTTTGTAAAAGTAAAAATAAAGCAACATAGGGAACATAACATTTTTTTACATATTAGAGATTTTGTTTCAATTAAGTTATTCCTAAAACTATTTATGTATATTGTTTACAAGATCTAATTGCACGCGCTCCATGCATGCAAGACAAAATAATTGATGGATAAGGAACACGTTTCGTGCGTGGAAGACCAAATGATTAATACATGCATTCTGCATATATAGAAATAGAATAAACCATACAATTGACATGTGTCCAGCACGTGAAAAGCACAATAATTAGTACAAACGACACATACTCCATGTGTTGAAGAAAGAATATTTTAATTTGAAACTGAAAGCTTAAATGTCAACTGTTGACATAATAACATCATTTCAATATGTATAAAACTCGTTGAGAAGTTTAATATTAGCGTATACATGGTTCAACTCATATTTAAATATAATTATAGCAATTGTTTCCCATCCTCTTTTTGGTCTGACCCTAATGTCGGTAGAAAAATAATAATATGACATAGTTGGAAAAACTTGTAAAGAATATTTTGGTGTAACTCTCAAGGCTACGGAGACTATCAAATTTAAGAAGTGTTGTCATTGCTTTAAACTTAGCTTCATAATTTTTCATCATTTATCAATCGTTAAAGAAAAAATTAATTTAAGTGAAAATTATTTACGAATGGTATTGAAATGCCGCCATCTTTATATTCGGTTATGAGTACTTTGGCACGTGCGATTTACCTGGGTATAAAAATTTCATTTAATAAAATACATACTTACACTACAAAAGAATCACTGTTTACTGATGTCATTACGACGTTGGCGCAGCATCGGTAAACATATTTCCAATATTCTGCCGATGCCATATACTACGTTAGTAAACAAGGTGTCAGAAAGCTTTTAGATGCCACGGTGACGTCTTCTATGAGGTACTTATCGACGCCGTACCAACGTCTCTTACCGATGCCATATTTTCGACGCCATTGCGACGCCATATTCCGACGCTATTGTTATGACATGTCGACACCGGTTAGATTTATTTGCTGAGATGCCATACTGACACCATACCTATGCCTTAATGATGCCCATTTAAAGTGCTAAAATTGGATTTCTCGATGCCTTACCGATGACACCAGAACTAAAGCATTTTTACAGCATTTTCGTTGTATTTCTCACCTCAATCGCAAATTCATACGCTAATATAACAAAGTATAATCCAACAATATCCAAAAATTAGTAAACCGAATAATATCCAAACAATATCCAATAATAACACCCAACTACATCAAAACTAGGCATGTAAACGGATGCAATCGGATACAGATAGTGTTGTATCCGTATCGAAAAAAAAAATCTTTATCCGAATCCGTATCTGATATCCGCGAATATCTATTAAATAATATCTGTATCCGTATCCGCGGATATTTTCGGATATCCGAAAATATCCGTATCCGGCTTAACGAATACGGATATTTCCGGATATTGAAATATTCGAAAATATCCGCATTCAAACTTCAAAATGTAACCGAAATTTAACTCAATATACTGCATATTTAATTTGGCTTTAAACAAAAGATGAAAAATTGTAATAATACATCAAATTAACAATAGCTAATTTGATCACATAAAATCCATACGAATACGATAATGTTTCATAATTCATCATATAATCCATAGCCTAATTCAATCACACAAAATCATAAAAAACATAAAGCAAATGCATCATACATGTTTTAAATTGTAGCAAATACCATAATTTATCTTAATAGCACACATATAAACTAAAATATTGCGTTCTTTCTCCATGGAGTGGTTGAAGCTTCAAAAGACGACCCTGCAGAAAAATATAAATAATTCAGTAAGTAGAGGATAACTGCAGAAAATATCCATTATAACTTTCATGATACTATTTGTATGTCTGTAGTGGTTATTTGAACTTGAAGGCATAACCAGTTGCACTTCCAGTGGAACTAAAAATTAAAAATGCATGCAAAACTTGAAGTCTTCCACACACGAACTAAAAATGCATGCAAAAACTCACATAGCAGCCCCAGCAAACTCACATACGCCATATGAGTTTATAGATAAGTGCTTCAATTTAACATATGTAAAATATTTGCAGTTTCTTGTTGCTTATATTTTTTTTTATGTCCATGTTTCTTTCTAAGCGTTGAATTTTGCATCTGAATCATATAGCATGCTTTACTTAGCCATTGTTTACTTGTGGTATGAAAGCTTTAGGTGAATATTTGATTGTATGAAGGTGAGAATGAATATCCTAATTAATTTTATCCTACAAATTGAACCCAACATGGAATGTCTATCACACTATATTTTGAATGCAGGCTGTAAAGGTATGTAGGATCTCTACTTGAACAAAATACTGAAAATAGCATGTAAAAAATCAAGATATTTTTGCATGACATTCATAATTTTGAATTTTTAATCTACATTGTTAGCCTTTTCATGTTGCTCAAGTTATGCCAGTTATCATGATCAATTTTACTTTTATTCCAAGAAATGGACAATAAATCATGGCTTTCTAATTAGAACCTGACTTCTTCACTCACCTTACTTTCTTTCTCATATTATCTATAAACTCACTGTAAGTACGAAGTTCTAAATTGATAACTTATTCAATTTTTATATTTTCTGCTCCCATAAAATTATGAATCAAAACTTTATACATATAGTTGCCATCGAACTAAAACTTGACAGTAATCCCAAACTGCATTTTGTCCTAAAATTTGTTCTGTATATTTGATAGTAATCCCAAACTTGACAGTAATCCCAAATTGCAGGTATCTCAGTCTAAACGACAACTATTACTAATCCACAATGCCCGAATACAATTATGGAAAAATTCAGTTACATATTGATTGGGAAAATGGATTGTAATTTGAACATATTGAAAGGAAATACCAGTGATAACCAAAATATATAATCATAACTAAAAAATAAAAACAAATGCATACCAGTGATAACCAGCAACAGGCATAAACTTAGGATTCGCGATTCGCGATGAGGAGCGGCGGAGCGATGAGGAGAGGCGTCTCTTCCTTAGCAGCGATGAAGGCGATGGCTTCCTTAGCAGCGCGTCTCTTCCTTAGCAGCGATGAAGGTGATGTCTTCCTTAGCAGCGATGAGGAGAGGCGATGAAGGCGATGTCGATTGTGTGGAAATGGAATCGCGAGTGGAATAAATTAAACGCGGCTGAAGTTTTAGTTGTTAGGGTTTTGTTTTACTTTTAATACTGGTAGGGTTTTAATACGGGTAGGGTATTTGGTATAGATATGGGCCAAAATACAATCAGGCTTGTTTATTTGGAAATTTAAATGGAAAGGAATTGGATATTTGGATGGATGGATATTTATTATGGATATAAAATAACATATTAAAATAATAATAAAATAACTTCGAACCGGACGGATATTTATCGGATACGGATATGGCTCGGATATCCGCATCCGCTTTTCGGATATCGGATAATTATCCGCTTTTCGGATACGGATGCAGATGGATTTCGGATATTTCGAGTATTCATTGACAGGCTTAATCAAAACAATATCTAACAATAACATCCAATGATCCAACAATAACTTCCAAACAATATCCAAACGTTATCCTAACATCCACACACAATAACATCCAACACAACAATCTCCAACATAACAATATCCAAACAATAATATCCAAACATAGTAATATCCAACACAATATATCCAAACAAGATAAATACTACCTACTCTCTCGCACACTACCCGCCGGTATCATCATCATTAGAAGAAGAAACATCCTCATCCAGAAACCATTGCACAAATGCATCAGTAAGCTTACCGAGCTTCTACTCTAGCTTACCAACATGTGACTTCGACCGTCGGTTTTCATCTTCTACATCAGTAAATTTTGCACCTCTATCTAATGATGATATCTACATTTTAACTAAATTTGTTTGTTAATAATAAATAAATTTTTATTTTAACTATTGTGTTTGTGTATTTAACCAAATCTATATTTTAACTCAAATAAACTTATTTGATTTATTGAAACAAAATTTATAATTTAACTTAGTTATATATTCATTTAATTTATTAAGTGGTTTAACTTATATATTTGTTTAATTTATTTGTTGATTTAACAATATCATATTTTAACTCAAATAAATTTTTTAATTTATTGAAATAAAATTTATAATTTAACTTAATTATATATTTGTTTAGTTTTTTGAGTAATTTAACTTGTATATTTGTTTAATTTATATGATGATTTATTACGATCTATATTCTAACTCAAATAAATTCATTCAATTTATTGAAATAAAATTTATAATTTAACTTAATTATATATTTGCTAAATTTACCGAGTGATTTTAGTTATATATTTATTTAATTTAATTATTTTATGATTTAACAAGACCTATATTTTAACTCAAATAAATTTGTTTAATTTATTAAAACAAATTTTATAATTTAACTTAATTTTATATTTGTTTAATTTATTAAGTGATTTAACTTATATATTTTAACTCAAACTCTAGTTATTTTAAAATGACGATTTATAACGTCAAATAGAAAATATGGATTAAGTTAAATAATTATACAAAGCAAGCTTATAAAATACATATACATACGTATGGTTATTGATATACATACATATATTATACTACACACATACACAGATTTATATGTATGTATGTATGTATGTATGTGGTTGTATACATATATATACACTTATTTTGGTATGTATATAACGAACATTTAAGCTATTACTTTCGAAATGGTGCCATAGTTGGGCTTACGATCCGCCCTTTTGGCAGCAACACTACCGACTGAGTTGAATACCTTTTCGTCCACTTCTCTTATTATCTCCATACCTTCACTACAAAGCTCCTCAATCCTAGCATGGTATTTTGCCTATTTTGTATTCTACATATTCGTTAGAATTATATATGAGTATATATATGTACATATCATTTAAAAGAAATTTATGGATAAAATATAGCAAGCTTAGTGGAAGCATCATCTACCAAACTAATGGTGGAGCCATCCGATGACTCAATCTTATAAGTCCTGCAATAGACTTGCTAAGATGTAGGCTCACTATGCTGCTCTTCATACCGAAATTTGAATTAAGTACATTATCATATAATTCTATTTTAATTTATTTAAAATGTAAAATAAATGTATACACACAAAGTTACAAACATACATACATATATATAAATATACCAACATTACGTTAATCTGCATATGGTTTGGAGCCACCGCTATTCCATCTTGGATTTCTATTTCTAATTTCGACATACTATGTCAATTTCCTTTCGAAGTCCTCTGTCCCCCTATACTGCAAGAACCACTCGTATATCTACTCGGCAAGGGATGGATGCTTTTTTCCATACTTGCGCATACCATATGTCCATTTCTAGTATTTTTTGGCTGTTGGGGACGCCTATTCCTTTTTCATAATTTCTTCAAAAACGCCCTCTCTTCATGCAAATTTCCTCTGCAAATGCAGATTGAATATATTATGATTAAAGTGACATACATATTTATATAGTGTGTTGTGTAATAAAATTAATTTTATCATAAATTCCTCAAACATAACTTTCTTCATGTCGTTGGAAATGTCATCAAATGAGAGCCAGAAATCCATGACCCATGTAAGCAAGCCTTTATGCATGGCATTAGATGTGGCGTTGCTGGTGAAATCATCACTGTACATATATGTGTTCGTATTCATATTTAATTAGTAAATTATTGTATATACATGTAAATGTATGTATGTATATATGTGTGAGTGTATACGTATTAATGTTAGTGTGTGTATGATTTTAGCTATAATATTCAAAAAAATAATTACTCATCCTGATCCTCATTCTCTCTGTAAAGCATTAATTCATTGGACGGAGCAATTGTCCGCTTCGAATGCATGAGTGTATGGACCGGTAGCATTAATAGGGGCATCGAAGGTCTAAACAAATGGAGATGTCATATGTGCATCGATGTAACCATACTCCGATGAGTGAGAGGCACCCTAACCTAACGAGGAGGCACCATGACCTAATGAGAAGCCACCTTGACCTGACGATGAGTCACCATGACTGTGTACTCTACAGCATCGACTAGATATATCTATTCTAGTAATACTTATATAGATGTATAAAATATAATAAAGGATATGTAACTTGTGTTTTACAATGACGTGCGACTACAGTAGCAACTGAAACAATTTTAAATTACATTACATTAAATGAATGAATATATATGACAATGAGATTAGCAACTTCACCTATAAAAATGGAAGAGATTTGATTTTAATGTGTATAAGTCCAAATAAAAAATTGTGCATTTAGTTGACACGACAGAGAAAAATGAAAATAATGTGTGTATATAAAACAGTCTTTCAATAAATTATACATAAGCTGCCAATTGTTGGCATTATTATCAATATCATCATTTATAATATCATCATCATATTCATATTCATTAACTTTGACATCATCTTCATCATCAACCTTGACAACTTCATCTAATTCAACTGCATCAAATACTTCATTGTTAAATGGTCCTATATCATCGGCATCTTCTGTTATTTGGAGTATTTTGTTGTCCTCTGGATTATTTTGGTACAGCTAATCTTCGGTTATGATCTTATCCTCGTTGAATGAAAATCTCAGTTTTATTTTAGCGACAACCCATCAGTCATTCTTTTTGTTGTTCTTGTTAGGATACAACGCATAATAAACTTATGTTGCTTGCATCGCTAGCACAAATGGTCGTTTCCTTTATATCTCATTTTATGGTTTATCTTAACAAGAGGATAATCTTTATGCATACGATGTACTCCTACATCAAGAGTTGTATCAATCTAATTGCATTTGAATAAAAATGTTTAAGCTTGGGTATTATAGAATAAGCGAGTTTAGCTATTTCCTGTAGCACTTTATATAATCCTATAAATCATCATCATATTCATCGTGTTTAACAAATACCCCACTTTTGTAAGTTGTTTTACAAGCTCCAAACTCCATTTTGTGAAATTTAAAGCAGTTTATGTAAATGATTGGGCATTTTCTATGTTTCATCATTGAACCAAATGCAAGAGTTCTATAACAAATACCACCGATTTCATTATCAACAAACTATTGGATTAAATTAATATACATAATAAATTATTTCATACTAAGTTTATTCAATAATTATATATGTTACATGTTTCTAAAACCAAGCCTTAAATCCATTGCTGGGTTGAACCCTTGGATTTTGTTGCTCAAATTGACTGTTAAATAATTGATATTGTTAAGATAAATATGATTAAAATATATAACAAGGTATTGACAATAAATAAAAATATAATTTTACCTAATAAGATATGATAATCCTTCACAATTGAGAAGCACCATTGTTCTAGCTATGACAAACTCTTTAAATGTTTGAAAACTTCCATCCTTCCATTTACTAGAAGGACGTCCATGTTTTGGAAAAATGGAAGTAGGAATGTCAGATGACTCGTCTAATAAATCATGATCCACCTAGATACGTGTCAATTTTTTCATATGACAATCCAAAGGTAGAGACCTCTCTTTTAGTGGAGTAATGGTTTTCCACCAACACATTGTTAGGTGGAAGCATTTCTTTACACAAGCTAAGAATTGTGTTCATTAGGTTTTCTGGTGCATTGTATTCGGATTTTATAACAATTAACCTAGATGTCATTAACAAGTGTGCATAACTTTTATAGAGTGGTCATTTTTACTTCTAACAAGTTGAAAAACTTTTTCACTTCCCAATCAAGATCTTCCTCCAAATCTGGTTCATCGGTCCACATACTCGGACTAGTAGCATTATGAATCATTTCAGTCATTCTATTTTCTAGTTCTACATTTTCTTTAATAGGTGGTTCATCGCAATCCACATCCATATTTATGGTCTCCTCTTGCATATTTGTATTATTACAAGATGCCACTTTCATGAATGCAGCCACTCCATTTCTATTATGCAATAGTATCGTTCCTCTTTTTTTACCATTCATGTACATCCAAGTTTGATCTTTCAAATAATCAATCTTTTATACTCTGCACATAAATAATAATTACAGTATTTTTCACCCAATAGTATTTTAATTTTCTAATAAAACTAAACATTAATAATAACATTACTATCATCTATTCAATAAAATCAAACATTAATAATATTATTAATTTAAATAACTTTATTAATTTTATTATTACTATAAAATAATTTATTATTATTATTAAATAGCATTATTAATTTTATTGTTAATCTACATAGCATTTTGTTTTTACTTTTAGTAATATTATTAATTTTATTTTTACTTTTAATAACATTATTAATTTTATTATTAATTTCAATAATAATATTAAATTTATTTTTACTTTAAATAACATTATTAATTTAAATAACTATTAATTTCAAAGTTATATAACTAGGGATTTCTACACTTTTTTTAATGGCTAGTCATCCTACTTTCCATTACAAATACAATGATATTTATGTTTCGTAAATCATTTCAAATAGAATGATTAACAAAATTTTGATAGTACTTCCTCTTATTCCTCGTATCATACGTAGGAGAACGTACACAGAGAACAACAAGGAAGTGCTGTCGAAATTTCATTGACTATTCGATTTGAAATATTGACATATGAAACATAAAATATTATTGCATTTATAACTTATCCAATACCAGGACAAATCCGACAAATAATGTATCATATGAATACCGATTTTTATTTTAATTAAAAAATGAATATCTATATAATGGTCGTATTCAATATTTGTCGGACTGGGAAAAATTAAACATCTAAGGGGTTTTATTAATAATACTATATCAATAACCATGAATTCATCAAACAATTTCATAAAGATACCACCGATAAAATCATATACGAACAATATCACATTACTGAATAAAAAATGAAATATATTTGAATATATGTTTGTTGATAGTCCAACCTTTTGATTTTCTCATTCCAAATTTTAGTTCGTATATAATCAATCTATTTTTACAAACATGTTTATTTTTTTCTAGTGTGCTTATTGACCAATTGAAAAAGACATGTATCCTCTACTTGTAGATGACAACATCCAATAAAATATTTCCAACTTGGGAAAAGAACTACACCTATTTTTTTAATAATATAACCAACAGTTCATGTTTGTCTCTTCCTATAATTTCATGAATATTCTCATTTTATTCTTGCAGTTTCAGGAAAGAGACAAAAATGGAATGTTGGTTATACTATTACAAAAGGATGTGTAGTGCTTTCTTCACACTGGAAATATTTTGTTGCATCTCATCTACAAGTTGGGGATATATGTCTTTTTCATTTGGTTAATCGTACTTCAAAATATTAATAAGTAAATTGTACTTCAAAATTATATCCAAATTTTAATAAGTAAATCGCACAGTAACCTAATAAATCACTTTTACAAGGATAAATTGTGGATGCATGGACTTTGTTAACATGGACAAATTGCAAATCAGGGACAATAACTTAATCTAATAGTATTGCAAATTAGAGATAATATATATTACCAAAAGAGGAGTTGCTGGTAGGGATGTCGTTGGTTGCAAGCAGCAGCGATGGTTGTGGTTTGACCAGTTAGCGATGATAGCCAGGCGACAAGAAAGAGGCAAAGGTGATGAGGGTGGAGGCAGTGGGATAGAGGTAGTGGCTAGGTGCATCGACGGGCTAGTGCGGGTGGAGGGGAGGGGGTATGGAGGCTAGTGCTTGCAGTAGTGATGGTGCGATGATGTTGAAGGGGCAACAAGTTGAAGGCGACGCTGGGGAGTGGGTATTGTTTTTATTTTATTTCATTTAGCGATAGTGAAAGAGGGGTGATGCTAGGGAACGTATCATTAAGTGATGCCTTATTGATGCCGCAACATTGGTAATTTTTCGTACCTAGTTAACCACCGTGGTGTCGATAACACAAAGTAGGTATTGCACCATTTTCTAGTAGCATTAATTATGACAATCAAACTTTTATGTGTAGCATTGATCACATTTATTTGTTAAAAAGTTTTGATAATAATTATATAATTAGAGTTAATTTTAGAAAAATTAAATTGTAGAATCAAAAAATGAAAAGTTACATCTTTTTAAGAATAAAATATAAGATATATATAATATAATCTTATATTTTCAGTTATAATAATGCTTTTTCTACAATAATTGCTAATGTTAAGAAAAAGTTAAATGTCATAACATAACATTATTTAGAAAATTAAACTTATTTATTACTAGATGAAATTGTCGTTTATTCTTGAATATATAATAAAATATTGTTTTCATAAAATAAGCGAAAATGATACAAAATCAAAATAAAGTTTGTCATTCAGCATAAAATTAAAATAAATAAAGAAAGGACATTGATATGCTAAGAATAGAAATAAATTAAAGATTAAAAAAAGTCGAATATATGAAAACTTTTAATCTTCGTATTCAAACCTATGACCTTAATCACATTCTAAACTTCCAAAATAAAAATAAAGGTAATATTTCACCATGGTCGGAAATCGAACCCAAGACCTACCTGCACATAGTAATAAACTTTGGGAAGTACGTTGTCTGATCAAAAAATTACAAACCTACTCAAATTGTCAAATATAATGATTTCTATCAAATTAAAAGTACATAACGGATTATGCAAAATTAAATGTTGATCATCTGAATTTATAACATGTCTCTTCATAACATAATATTACACATACATGCATTGCACTTACAAAAGTACTTAATCAACTAATGTCATGATGCTAGCAACTGATATTTGAATGTTTAAAGTTTAAATCATAACATTTTCACATCGAACACATGTCATGAACACTAGTTATTTTGTCTTTCGCACGTGGAACATGTGACTTATTTATTATTTAATTTTCTTTTCTTTCTTAGAGCATGTATTTTTCTACTAGTTATATATTGTTTTCTTTTTTGTTACCAACATTAATTACTTTATAATAACTATTTAGTCATATAGGTATGGAGCTTGTGGCATTTATAATCATACTTTTTAACTCGATATTGTTTTTAGTGAATAATTTTCAGTTAGTTATGGCCTTTGGCGCTAATTGTTGATTAATTCATATGAATGTTCACATTAGGATATTATTGTAATGAAACATTTTAAAATCAAAGTATATAGAAAATAAAGATACGATCTTTAAATATCCAATAATCTCCTTAAATATTTTGCAGATTCCCCTCTCAAATATCTCAAATCAAGTTTTTAATGTTATTTTAGAAAATAAACAAATTTTAACTCAATTTTCATAGCCTAAATTTTTTTCTTAGGAAGAACTTTACATTTAGGAAATTCAAATATCTCATAAAATATCATTTATTTCCATCTTTTTTCCAATAATTTATACTTTTCTATGGAAAACCCTAAATAATTAGGAAAAGTATAATATGTTTTCTAATATTTATAAGGCAGCTAAAATTTGGTTGAATGGTTAGTCCTTTTGAAAAGGTTCAAACTCGTTTACAATTTCACTGTTTCCAAAAAATCTTGAAACTTCTTAAAAATATAAATTGAAAATATTTCATAAAAGGATAAACTGTTTCAAAAAATTTGGACAAAATAATCATAAATGACCAAAACTACCCAAAAATTATTTGTGATTTTCAAAAAGTTTGAAAATTATGAAGAAAATAACCTTTTTCATAAGGATTCAAAATTTACATAAAAATAATCTAAATTATCAATGGAAAAAATGAAGTTTTTAATCAGGCTTTTAAAAACCATATATTTATACACTTTTATACAATATGCCGTATCCTTTTTACTTAGCTATAAATGTCATCTCATTTTTGTTTGGATGGTCACATGTCTTATAATGTTGATTAAAAGACCTGAAAATTATAGTAGGTATATCTAGCTATTGAAATAAATTTAAATCCCCTCTTTGTGAGAAATAAAATCATAATGTTGTTTTCCAGGACAACTGCACATACACAATCATCATAGAAACTACATGCGCATATGGTGCGGGAACTACAGACAACATCAGTGTTCGTTTTGGAGATGAAAAGTCGAATGACATTCTATCACGCCACATTCACACTAAACAATCAAAATTACCAAGCGATGTGCATGATGTTCCAAGCAAACCATTTCAGAAATGTGCTACAAATGCTTTCCAAATCACAGCAAAATGCATCACATCGCATATATGCTATTTCTACCTTAAACAAGAAGGCGAAGATAGTTGGAGGCCTGGAAGAGCGCAGGTTTTGAGTTATGAATATTCGGAGTATTCATCTAACTCCTTCTATTTTAGAAGAGTTCTTCCTCGTAATATTTGGCATGGTCATGATATGTGCCCAGGTAGAGTTACTCCTTTTGGTATTAGAAAGGAGAGGAAGGCGTTAACTCCTAAACTTGCTTTGAAATTGCCATTTAGATATACTTAATCATAGAGTGCTACCTTTGTAAATGAATACTATTATTTATAAGAATGCATGTCATGTTTATATCAAGCATTAGATGTTGATAAACTTGATGTTTTATATGAATGTCCACTATGCAATTGGAGAAATTTACCAAAGTGAACTATGTAATTGGATGTTTTATACGAATATGCTAAGTTTGCCTCAAGCATTAAATTTGATACCACATATTGCTCTTGAACAACTCTTAATATTAATCTACTGCTATTATGTATGCAAATATATTATATATTTCACCAAGAATACATTGGACAATATGTAGTAATAGCTGTAACAAGTTTGTTGCCATTGTGTTTTTCAGTGTAAATGCAGACTTTTTGTGTAAATAGTATTAAAAATCACAAAATTTAAACATAAGCATACCCGAGTTTCTCCAGAATAGTTTGGAATTTTTTATAGGAAAAAATTGGTTTGTATAAATGTAAACTTTTGATTCTACTATTTTAAATGATGGTTGGTTCTTTGATAAAGGAATTTGGAACTCATGAAAGTAGTAGTATATAAAATCAAGGAATCAAATTCCTTCTTCAAATTGATTTCAGTATGAATATTTCTCATTGTGATCCTTCATAATATGGTCATTTTTAGAAAGATTGCTAATTTAAATAATTAATATTAAGGGTTTAGGTATTGAAATCATGGACTAAATTTGCTCAGATTAGAGATGTAAATTAACGGATGTTGTTTAAGATAATTGTGGAAGATATTAGTTGGTAAGCTAGGTTGTTTACGACATGGTTATAGATCATAAGTTTTGATATTTTTTCAATTTCTAGAAGTTGAAGCTGAGATAATTTGGAGCATCCCCAAAAGATGAATTTTGTTGAGAGATGAGTTTCTTTTTACCTTGTAAACTACCATTCATCCCTAAAATATTTTCTAAATATTACCTATATCTTAATAAAGATTTACTAAAGGGAGAACTATTTTGGATAAGAGCAATAAATGATAACAAAAGAATTGTAAAACAATTGAAATTTGAAGGGGGAAAAGATGTTCACCAAAAACTTATTTTTATATTAAAATATTCAACACTTTCTCCAAATTATGTCTCTCGTTCATCCAACACCACTGCACTAGTATTTAAGCACTCTACCTTTGGTTCGTGAGGTCACAGGTTCGAGTCTTGTGTAGCATGATTCAAACCATTTGACATATGTTGACTTATAGTATGTACTACCACTTAAGTACCTAATTTCAGAGAAAAATTACCTCTCTCATTCCCTTGTTTCATCTTAAGAGCATGATTTTTCCTCTTTAACCTCGAACCATGCTTCTTCCTCTTAGAAGTCGCATCCTTTCTATAACTATCATACTCTTCCACTTTGGCTTCCCCTCTGATTTTCTTCTCTCTTTGCTGAAATTATGTGACTTGAATATGTGTTAGATTAACTGAAATATATAGATTTACTATTTAGTTATGATTTGAATGCAAATTAATTGCATTAAAAGAATATGACTAGTACTTATCTAAATGTAAGGAAATAAATTTGGGAGATGAAAGGTTATTAATAAAATTGCTAATTGATTAATAAAAGGCATGCTATCAGGCACATGTGTATTGGAAAAAATTCAAGGTGGAAAATAGATGAGCTTTGATATGAAACTGATTCTCAAACAATAATATATTAATGTGGAATTGATTTATTCATATAAATCAGTTTCATGCTTGTCAGGAGATTTCCTTCAACATCAATTATCAAATCTTTATATAAATGAAGTCATTCATTACAGATTTATATCCTCTTGATTTCTAGGTCTTCTATTTTCTTGTACTAAGCTTCCATAAATTAAATTTATCAATCTTTTGTAGTCTTTTTGAAATTAGTAATAAAAAATTTCGCTTGATAAAGTGGATGTACACTATTAAGTTGATAGTATAACTACTATAAATCCTTGTGTAGTTTATTTCATTTTTATTGTTTTGTTCTTCTATTGCTTGAGAACATGATTTTTTGTGAAACTGGAGAATTGGTTTCGTGTGGAATCATTGCTTTATCACCTATTTGTTTTACTATCCCAATAGTCGATCCTACATATGCTTCCACTGTGTTAGAGTTAGTTGATTCTAGGTCAACTTTCCTGTACAACCAATATTAGAGCATTTAGTTTTGCTATTTTGAGCACATTTTGCATATAAGTTGTTTGGGGAAATAGTAGGTTCAAGGGATGGTTCATTGTTGGCCAATTCTAGTTTTGTATATGTGGCATATGCAAGAGGTTCTTACATAATAAATCACTCGAATTTAATGGTAGAGAAGTGTTTGCACCAAAAATTGGCACAAACACCCAATAGAGATATTGTAGTGGAATAAATGAAGATGTAAATAGAGAGAATATAGAAGTAAAAATAAGAAACAAGCTAATAACAGAGACACAGCAATTTATAGTGGTTCGACGTTGTTTGCCTACGTCCACTTTGAAGAGATAGCTTTATTAATCACTTTGTAAACTGAGTACAATAGGGAACTAATGAAAATCCTTAGTTACAAAAGAATACAAATCAACTAGTAGCGTAAAGATCCTAAAAATAAACAATCAAGTCTGTATTTATAGAGAAAGACAATGAAATATCTCCCTGAAAATTCGGCAGAAGGATCTCCAGATCCATAGGGGCCCATAGAAGGGATCGCATGGCCCAAATCCTAAGAAATATTGATCAGGGTCGATCCCTATGATTGGTGATTTTGGGGGTGCGATCCTTATGGGAGCTTCTCCATGTTGTATTATGCTTACCCTTTATGTTTCATGCCAATTGGATTATTTGAACTTGAGTTATTGATCAATCTTTATTGCAACATGTGATATTGCCTGATTCTGGCCGATCCCTCTAGAGGGAAGAGGTCCGATCCCTCTTGCTTGCTCCTTTTGGGGTGCAATCCCTAAGGTGGACTACTTATGGTCCTCACATCTTATTCCTAAAGTTTCATGTGTATTGGACTTCTGGATTTTGATATTTCGATTGTTTTCCATTGAGTTGCACTTGTTTAGCTGAAGTAATCCGATCCCTTTGGTTGAGAGGGATCATACCCGATCCCTTTTCTAGATTAGACTATATTCCATACTTAGAACGTTCCTATAGCATATCAATCAATTTCGTTCGATCACGGCTTCATATTATTATCTACACTTGATTTCTGGACTCCACAATCATCGCTCTGGGCTTACTAGCCTTAATGACAGTCAAGTCTAACTTGTCCAAAGTACGTCTTGTGTCGAACACAATCGCTCTGGGTTAAAATGCTGGATAACACTTACCCTCCAAAGTATGTCTTGTGTTGAACATGACGTGCTTTGAATCGAACCAAGTTAGAGTCACCGGAAAAAAATCCATCTAGTTTTTCTCGAACAGTCATTACCCTTCCGTTGAATCGTTGTTTCTAGAATGTTATATTTTTCTCTTATCATCATGACGCTTGGTCAATTTCCAATAGTATAAATTCAGGATGTATTCCATCAGTTTTCATCTGTGCTCGGTTCTACGGAGCTAATTGGCCTTGACTATCTGATTCGGTTTCGTCTTTGAAAGCTTCATGTCATAATTCAATTTCTATCGATTTCAAAATTTGAATTTTTAGAATATACACGTGCACATTTAGGTACACGTTCTTGTCATTGGCTCTTTGATGCGTTTGCATGCTCACGGGTCGTCACCAATTTTTGTTGAACTAGATGCAATTTCATTGCATTTATATATTTATTTACTTTATATATTTTTGATATACATGTTTGCATGCACATAGGGGTCAGAATTCTCTTTTTATTTAGGGATTGTACTCGATCCCTTTCTTCTTTTTTTGTTTATAGGGATCGGAATTCCTCTAGCCGATCCCTTTCTCTCCCATCTTTTCTCTTTTTTATTTAAAATAGGGATCAGAATTTTTCTAACCGATCCCTTTCCCTCTTTTTTTCTTTTATGTGTACATGGATCATAGGGGTTGGATGGATCCCCCTTGGATAGGGATCATATCCAATCCCTTTTTTAGGACTTTTGGCTTCGTGGAGAAGACAATACAGGCCGATCCCTTATATCCCATATATAAACCAACATCTCACATTTACATCCCTCACTTCACTTCATTTGTTTGTTTTCTAAACCGAACCCTACTTCCTTTTATCATAACCGAACACTTGTCTTCCTCCTTTCAAAACTATCACCATCCATCACTCAATCCGCCACCCCCATGAATTCAAGAACATCGCCTCACCCTCAACTTGAATTGAAACTGCCCCATCTCGCACTTGACAATCCATACTCATATATGTATAGGTAGGTTTTGATTTGCATATGATTTTGATTCATGATGAGATGATGGGTTCGATCATGTTACTTGTCTCGAGCATGGGTTGAATTAGGAGGATACGAGGTAGACGAGAACGATGCGGTGTCAGTGGAATGATGAAGTAGAAGAAGGAAGAGGATATTTGTAGAAGTGAGGTGTGGAAATTTGATAAGTGGAGGGATCAGTAGTATTCGAGTTTGGAGGGATCAGTGTAGAAGGTTGAAGTGAAGAATGAGAAATGCTAAGTATAAGGATCGGTTGTTAGCCAATGTGGAGAGGGATCAGTTCATAAATGGGACGGATGGATCGGTGATGGAGTGTTTGGCTAAGGGATTAGTTGTTGATGTTTTGGAGAGGGATCGGTGGTGTTAGAGAATAGAGGGATCAGTCATAGGCTTTATGAGAGGGATTAGTTGTATTAAGATAAAGGGATTAGCTATGGGAAGTGGGAACTTAGCCAATCTTAGGCCTTTGAATCGAGCTCAAACGCTTGAGCAAACCAATACATATAAACTTGTAAGATCAATCAGAACCAATACCGTCTTAATGAACTTGAACATATTACTATAACGGACAACAGGACTTGCATATCCAATATCGAACTGGAAATTGAATGACTAAACTTCTGGGACTTGAATATGAACTAAAATTCAACATATGGACTTCAATAACAAACTTTGTATTTTAACATGTCGATGGTCAATCCCAAAGATTACACAACCGATCAATGTAAACATCAGTTGAGATGGTCAGCAATGATGGTCACACTGGTCGAAATCCAAAGTCTCGTCACTACGTTTTGCTTTTAATTTTGAATTGTTTATCTCTGCACTACACAACACTGCACCACACTAGTTTACACTTAGCACAGGGGGACTGGTAAAATTTTCTAATCTCGATTATCTACCGAGTTTAGTTGATATGGGCTTTCAGACGTTTAGAGCATTTAACCGCAATATCTTCTGGACAATCTTCACAACACAGCAATCTAGGTGCCGAGTTGAGTTCTTTGACTATACCGGTAGACTTTCTCCTGAACACCAAACTGAGCAACTGGAGAGTTCTGTTCCGTTGGTTGACCTTTTTCTGAAGTTCCCGTCCTTCCGGTGGAAGAGATAAATCCTGTCCCTGGCACTTTAGAGGGTGCTTTATTTCTGGATAACCCGATGGATTCCCAGGCCTCCAGAATTGGTGAGGCCGCTCTCCATTGGTTGTGCTTTAAACATGCCCGTTTGGAGATGTTCTAGTTCCTTTAGGGAATGACAGGGCCTATATACCCCCGGAGAAGTGTACGGCTTGTAACAAATTTATGTGTTGGGCGGATGTGTGTCGCCTTTTAAGTCATTTATCCGAGAGATGCTAAATTATCTGGGAATAGCTCCTGCTCAGCTGCATCTGAACAACCGAGCTTTCCTTCATGGCACCTTTTTATTATTTATGGATGTTCTGTTCCATCCTCCATCTCTTGAAGACATCAGGTTCATCTACAATTTTAAGCGACGGACGGGAAGTCTTTCTTACACTTTCATTGAGCTCGCACCTAATTGTCAAGTTCTTACTGGTGCTTGGAACAAGCTCAGTGTCTTTAAGCACGAATGGTTCTATATTCGTTGTCCGCCCGGCTTTGTAAGGCGATGGTTGGAAGGACGTAAGTGTTGCCCTCACTTTATTTTCAAATTCTTAAGTCCAAGTCGTATCCTGAACTAACAAATACTTTGAAAATTTACAAGTGTCCATCCACCACCTAAAGGATATAATTATTCAAGGGCGGTTTTTGCAATTTGCGCTACCCCAGTCGAAGAGAGGGACATTAGATCACTCGTAACTGATGAGTGGTTGTCTCGTTTTGGATTTCTTGAAGAAGGTCGCAGCATCGGACTTCCAGAAAGGATTGTATTATGAAGTAATGTGGTCGAGCAGGAAGGCGGCACTGATAGTGTTATCCCGCCTTTTGGCAAGGCCGTGACACCAAGAAATTAACTGGAAATCAAAGATAATTCATCTCGAAGATCGGTTATACGCAGGCTCACTATGGATATCGATGAATTTTGTTTGAGTTTGGATCGAGCTACAATTGACAAGACATGACAAGCAAAGCCGTGGAAGCCAACGTTTCAAATTTCAAGTCAATCGGAGTTCGTATGCTCAAGATATGATCGATGCAATTCAAGCAACCAACTGTTCGTATCCATCAATCCTCTACTGTTCGTATCCATCATTCTTCTGTTGTTCGTATCCATCAAGTGCAACATCGATCAAGTACGAACAGGGCAACATCGATCGAGTACGAACAGTGCAACATCGATCAAGTATGAACAGTGGACCATCGATCGAGTACGAACAGTGCAACAGTGATCGAATACGAACAGTGCAATAGCGATTGATACGAAGGAGACAGCCTTCGAAAAATACAAACTTGCATCGATTATATCTCACAATCTACAAGTCCAAATGCTACGAAATTTTCACTGGAGCTTATGTACAACCTAAAGAATATTCATTCTCGATTTCGACTCGATTGGGCAAAATCTTGATCGATACGAAATTCGTTCATATCGATCACGGATCGAGTGCAAACCACATGGCATCGATCGCGTGGGTCCGCCCACATGCCAGAAGAGGTCTCCCGAGATCTAAGCGAGATATTTGATGCCTATGCCTATAAATAGCCTCCCAATGGCTTCAGAAAATGAGGACTTTTAGCTCTTCTACGTCCAGACTCTGTCGGATTCATCATTGTACTCGGATTTTGCTGTTGTAATCAGTTGTAACTCGTTGTAATCAGCAAGCAAACTTCAATAAAATTATCAACTTCAAAGTGGACGTAGGCCGGATTGCCGAACCACTATAAACCCTGTGTTCTTTACTGCTTTCATCTAAATTTTCTGAGTGTTCTTCATTTTTAATTCTCTACATACTTGTTATCTGTGATTGTGAACTGGTGCTTTCATTGGCAATTGGGTGTTTGTGACCAATTTTGGCGCAAACATTTTGGTGCTTTCATTGAGAACGCTAGCGCTCAGGAATTCTACAACCAGGAATTCGGATCTGAAAGCTTGAAGACTTGGATCTGGAAAGCTGTGGCAAAGCAATCAACAAGGAGACAAAGAGCTGAAAGGAGTCAGCATGAAGGGAGCCAGGAGGCTTCCCCTGGAGCAAATCACACCTCAATCTTCATCACCCGGGACGAGATGGAGACGATGATGGAAGCTATGCAGGAAGGAATGCTGAAAAGACAAGAGGAGATGATGCAGAACCTACTCTAACAAGCCGGACAAGCCACAATGCAAAATCAAGGGAACACTGCTGCAGGAGATGCTGGAGATAGAGATCAGGAGCGCGGAACAACCAGAATTCAGAATAGAGCAGGACCATCAGGAGCAGCACCAGATCTGGGGGGCACCCACCAGGAACATGTTGATCCAACCTTAGGCAGGATACCAGGTGGAGAAGTGCAACACGGCATTGGTAGGGGAATGGATACTCGTTCAAGGGAGCAGATTCCAGAACTCCCTCGTGAACTCGGGGGGCAGATTGGAGGCAACGGGCAAGGACTACACCTTGGCGACAGCGACAGATTGGCGGATATGGTTAGGCAAGCCATGAGAGGCGGATTGGTGAATAGAGACCTGGAGGACGTGAATAGGAGTCCCTTTGCTCCTACAATCAGGCAAGCTAGGAACCCACCTGAATTTAAGCTACCAACGCTGGAGACGTATGATGGGAGGACGGATCCTGCGGTTCATCTGACAAGGTATATGAGGCATATGGAAGTACTGGGGGAATCAGAGGAGGTCATGGCCCAGTGCTTCCCATTGTATTGACAGACATAGCAGCTCTATGGTTTAGGAAATTGGAGAGCGGTTCCATTGGAACGTGGACCGAAAAGTTTATGAGGCAGTTCGGAGTTCACATTTCAAGGCCCAAGAATGTGATGAGTCTAGCGACGCTAAAACAAAAAACTGGGGAATCTTTGAGGAATTTTCTAACACGATTTAATGCAGCAGCAGAATTGGTGGATCGTCCAGGTCCATCCATGGTCTTAATGGCAGCCGTAGCTGGCATAGCTGATGGAACGGATTTCAAAAATTCACTGATGAGGGATCCACCTATGGATCTGGGAGAATTTTATCATGAGGCCGAAGGATTTCTGCGATTAGAGGATGCAAATGTTGAACGAGGGAAAGGAGAGGGAATAGAAGTTTATGCAGTCAAAGGCGGAAATCTTCCCGAAAAAGATTCAGGCAAGGATAAAGGAAAACGGAAAGCCGAGGATAACGATGATGGACCAACACGACCACGAAAGGAACCAAGATTCACCTCTTATACGGAGTTGAATGAGACTTTGGAGCGGATCTACCAGGATACTAGGGGGCAGATTCCTTATCGAAAGCCAATGAGAAGGGATCCGACCAGCAATGAAAGAAGATCCGACAAGTATTGCTTATTCCACAAGTTGAATGGTCATAGCACAAATGATTGCAGGCACTTGAAGGATGAGGTTGAGGGGCATATCCGGAATGGTCTGCTATCGCAGTATGTGAGAAGGGGAACCACGACGGTGGGACAAGAACGACCACCGCCTGCACCAACTAGGGATGACTCAGGATAAAGGCGTCAACTTATCATCAACTGATTGAAATAATGACGAATAAGTGGCAAACTCCACACAGACACGATAAAGTCATTTTACACATGTACAGGATTACGAACGATTCTCAGGCATGCTCTGATACGACTATAAATCGCATCAGTGTTTGGACTTGATTTTGTTAGACATTTCTGTTGAAAGACTTATTTTGAATGTAAATATGCTATTTGTGATTCCATAACGGCTAAGCCACTTACACATGTAAGGGATCGCGAACGGTCCTTAGGCATGCTCTGAGATGGCGATAAACCGCCATAACCAACAACTTGGAAACTCACTCGAACGTGAAATCTGATGATAATGATACTAAGTCCCCCCGGGCATACACAATTCGCCTCGAACGGCATCCGACCTCGAACGGTCACAATTCGCCTCGAACGACATCCGACCTCGAACGGTCACAATTCGCCTCGAACAGTCACAATTCACCTCGAACGGCATCCGACCTCGAACGGTCACAATTCGCCTCGAACGGCATCCGACCTCGAACGGTCACAATTCGCCTCGAACGGCATCCGACCTCGAACGGTCACAATTCGCCTCAAACGGCACCCGACCGCGAACGGTCACATACCGCTCCGAACGGCATACGATCGCGAACGATCAATATTCATTGTCATGTAAGATTATCAATCTCTTTGCAGGTCATTAACAGGATGCGAACATCCAGCTTATCGAACTGCAAAACACACCTTCCTTTTGCAAGGCATGTTTTGGGGGGCAAGTGTTATCCCGCCTTTTGGCAAGGTCGTGACACCAAGAAATTGACTGTTAATCAAAGGCAATTCATCCCGAAGATCGGTTATACGCAGGCTCACTATGGATATCAATGAATTTTGTCCTAGTCCGGATTGAGCTACAATTGACAAGACATGACAAGCAAAGCCATGGAAGCCAACGTTTCAAATTTCAAGTCAATCGGAGTTCGTATGCTCAAGATATGATCGATGCAATTCAAGCAACCAACTGTTCGTATCCATCAATCCTCTACTGTTCGTATCCATCATTCTTCTGTTGTTCGTATCCATCAAGTGCAACATCGATCGAGTACGAACAGTGCAACATCGATCGAGTACGAACAGTGCAATAGCGATCGATACGAAGGAGACAACCTTTGTAAAACACAAACTTGCATCGATCATATCTCACAATCTACAAGTCCAAATGCTACGAAATTTTCACCGGAGCTTATGTACAACCTAAAGAATGTTCATGCTCGATTTCGACTCGATTGGGCAAAATCTTGATCGATACGAAATTCATTTGTATCGATCACGGATCGAGTGCAAACCACATGGGATCGATCGCGTGGATCCGCCCACGTGCCAAAAGAGGTCTCCCGAGATCTAAGCGAGATATTTGCAGCTTATGCCTATAAATAGCCTCCCAATGGCTTCAGAAAAGGGGGACTTTTGGCTCTTCTATGTCCAGACTCTGCCGGATTCATCATTGTACTCGGATTTTGCTGTTGTAATCAGTTGTAACTCGTTGTAATCAGCAAGCAAACTTCAATAAAATTATCAACTTCAAAGTGGACGTAGGCCGGATTGCCGAATCACTGTAAACCCTGTGTTCTTTACTGCTTTCATCTAAATTTTCTGAGTGTTCTTCATTTTTAATTCTCTACATACTTGTTATCTGTTACTGTGAACTGGTGCTTTCATTGGCAATTGGGTGTTTGTGACCAATTTTGGCGCAAACAGATAGCCTTGTCATGCCCTCAGTTGAGGAGGCTCAGGACAATGCCGAAGAAAGCGAAGTCAGAGGTGATGAGCCAATGAGCCTGGCAACAATGATGTAGGTTCAGGCAACGCACTTGTAGTCGAATCATCATAAGGAACGCAATCTCACGCATCAACAAAAAAGGAAAATGCTCGCGTACAAACTCCGATGGAGAAAGACTGCTAAGAAGCCGAAGTTCACCAGCATCTCTATTAAAGAAGAATCTTTCTCTCAGCCTTTAGGAAGTTCGATGGAAGGATTCTCGAATCTACCGATTCCAGACGACATCGAGAATTTTGACTTTCCCAACATTAGTGCCAAGGGGCTTAATTCTCCTACCAGGACTGGTGATGACTTTCCTCCCACTAGCAAAGAGGAAATCACTCCTATGAGCAAGGCTGCAATAACCGGTCCATCGAGAAGACATTAGGACACTCACAATCACACGCACTTCACTGCACGATTTTTGTCTATCTTTTATTTGATGGTCACTTATACATCTTCGTTTGGTTTTCAGCTGCTATGTCTTATTCTCATTCATTCGATCGCCTGAGGGGCTCCTCAATTCATTATGGATCCAGTCGTGGTCCGGACTAGGGCAGGCGTTGAGAAAGGAGTGATAACCGGGAAAGAAGCCATTATTCACGGGATTCTTCATCCTCTAAGCACAAGTCAAAATCTCAATCATCTAATTGCCAAGAAGTTTAGCCCCATCCTCCTATATATAGTGGCGATCAAACCTCTTCTCATGTTCCCTAAATTGCTGTGCCACCCGAGCATCATTCGGGTTCATCTGGTTCTCGACAGCCTCGTGATCGCTGGTTGATAAAATGTCTGATTGTTACATCTGATCTAGCTTTAACTACTACAGCTCCTAAGGCCTCTACGATAGAACAATTGGTCGAACTTAAGGTCAAATTTCCAAAAATCTACCTTGATGGATTAAAGTTTCTTCTTTCTATCCACACAATCCCAGGAAGTACCAAAGCGAGTTCGCTTGCGTGCGTCAACGATGTTTTTGTGCAGCTTGAAGCATTCCAGCACTTAGCTGAGAAAATCTCTGAGGTGTCTACTAAAAGGCAACATGAAATCGATCACCTTAGCCTGGAGGTGATCCATGATAAATACATAATCAAACACCAAGATGATGAGATCACGGAGTTGACCATGAAGTTTGCCACGACAGAGAAGAGTGCTAAAGAAACATCCGACAGTTAATTGTTTGGAAATGGATCATAAAAAGTAGCTGGACGCTGCCCTTAGCTGCAACGGTGTGCTTGCTCTAGAGAAGGACACACTGCAAAAAGAGAAAGACAATCTAACCCACCACATCGAGGAACTCGAAGAGATTCTTAAGAAAGAGAAGGAAGAAAAACTTAAGGCTCAATAGGAGTCTCAAAAGTATTATGAAAAGGCCGTCGAGGCTCGAGAGCTGAAAATTAAAACTTGACGAGTAGCTTGCTCAAATCAAAGACCTCAAGGAAGAGGCGAGGGAAGCTAGCTGTAATGAAGTTAGAGGGAAAATTGAGGACCAGTTGGAGAATGCTAAAGAGGCTGGCCGGAATGAGATTAAGGATATGTTTGATCCTTTGATTGTTGAATACAGTGCCAAGGTCCTAATCCACCATGACTTGAGTTTTCTTGAAAAGGGCTACCTCGAATCACTTGTTGAGGCTTGGGAATATATTGTTGAAATGAGGAAGAAAGCCCTCGACGAAGCCAATTTGGATATGGAGAAATTGGTGCGAGAGATCCTTCACGGAAATGAATCTTTAGATCTTGCCGCTATAAGGCTCCGATATTTTGGCACCCTCTAGCAACGGGAAAGACATCGCTGAAGCTTCAAGGTCCAATGCCAAAGGTTCCCCTTCACTTTAACCAGCCGAAGCATCAGTTACACTTGGCCCGGGACAAGATCCGAGCTATGATCCGGATAGACCCGGTTATAAATCAAAGGTGCTAACTCCTATCCAAGAAAGGAGCACTCCAGCGACAACTGAAAGTCAGCCAGACGTAGGCATCCCACTTTATTCTCCATTACTCGAGAGGTTTCGTTCTTCATGCCCAATAGTTCTGGGCTTATTCGCATGTTCTCATGAATTTGTAGGTCTTTTGGCTCTCATTGGAACTCTAGAAAGCGGTGCCATTGTGGAGCAACAACCGACACTTACTGATATTCCAGTGGCTACTGACATTCCAGGGCTCGATGATTAAGTCATTGGAGTTCTTGCTGATGAAAGGAAAAATGATGAGCTGCCACATAATGAATCCAATGATGTCGTGATCATGGGTGCCTCCGAACACACTGATGAGATCAGCTTGAAGGAGCACATCGAGAGGGAGGAGTTATTGAAAAAGAAGGCCAAAACTGAGGCTATTGATGTGGACGTCGATGATCCGAACCTCATCCCACCGCAAGCCATTCCACCTAGCGGGTCGATTCCCGAAGGACTCCCTCTAACATTTGAAAGCTCTCCTACTAAAGGTGGTAGAGGCAATAGGTAAGGGATCGAAGAGAGGAATAGGCGGAGGCTCGGGTGGTTCCACTTCTAAGAAACCCAAAAGAGAGAAAAACATAAGAAGTAGCCGTCATGTTGGTTTAGTTTGTACATAGCTTATGTAGCTGCTTTTTTTCCTTTTTATTGACCGTGTTTGTGCGGGTAAGGCCCCCATTTATTGACAAAAACTTATACTACGATTTTCAAGTTTTATGCAAATAAAAGTTCTTTATTTTATGTTGAACTCTTATGTTAATTTTTTTGAAGTAGTCAAGCTATTACTTTTCCATTCAATGTACTTGTAATTCGTTGCTCGTTGGTTCGGATTATAATTTGTTAATTCTATCTCAAGGCCTCTATGCATTCACAACCTTAAGTCATACCAGGCAATGGGCTTAAGCCCTGGTGCTACGCTGTCAAATTCAGTGGCTTATGTGATTAAACTCCTGCCCCAGTCTTGGGTTAGAAGAGTTAGAAAGTGGATGGTCGAATTCCATCCTTAGCGAATTCATACTCCTCCCGTCGGTTTCAGGTCGGGGTTTATGGAATAGTGAGTGGTTGAACCGCACTCATCTATTTGTTTATAATCATATCCGCACTCTAGGGATAAGTGTTGGTTGACGGGTGGTCAAATCACACCCAATTTCTGTTTATACTCCAGTCCACACTCTGAGGACTTAGAGTTATTTCAAAAAATAGTTGGACCATACTTTCCTTAATTGGTTGATTATCCCCTAATCCCAGGGTTTAACTTGGAGAGTGTTCGATCGTGTTACGATCGCTTTTTGATTGATGTCTGTCCCATCGCTTGGTGGGATTAATTTAATTATTGAATGGTCACGTCACATTCATTTCTCATTAGGTACTCCACCCATTGGATTGTGAGCAAGAATCATCGAATGAATGATCGGACCACGTTCATTTTATTTAGTCCAATCGTGAACTTGTGTAATCGGTTGGTTCCAAACTCTGAGAACCTACTCGGACATGTCAATATTAGTTAGTCAGGTATCATAACTAACTTGTAATGCTATAGCAATCACAGATATAAATGAAAATTCAAAATTTATTTGCCAAATGGAAAGAAATGACATAATCTGTAATTACATATCTGGAAAATCAAATGCTAAAGCAAATTCAAAAATTAAATACAACTGAATGAAAATGAATAAACTAAGTGAAATAGCATCGTAAATGCTCACTATTCCATGCCCTTGGCAGTGTGACACCATCAACAGTCGCTAGCTTGAAAGTTCCTTCTCCAAGTCTCTGTTCAATGACGTACGGTCCTTCCCAAGTAGGATTCATGCGTGACAGGATAGGAAAAACCCGTTTCAAGACGAGATTGCCGATTTCAAATGTTCTAGGTCGGACTTTAGTGTTCTAGTATTGGACGATTCAGTGTTGATGCGCGATTACCCTCAAATCAGCTTCTTCGCGCTTCTCATCTGTCAAGTCTAGAGATTCTAAGAGGAGATCTTTATTTGTTTTAGGGTCGTAGTAGCTCACTTGATGAGAATGGACTTCGAGTTTAACAGGAATGACGGCTTAAGAACAGTAAGCAAGAGCGAATGGAGTATGGTTAGTCGCGGACTTGTGGGTGGTTCTGTAAGTCCATAAGGCTCTTGGGAGTTCATCCACCCATTTGCCTCTAGCATTTTCCAATTATTTCTTCAAAATGGACTTTATGATTTTGTTCACAGCTTCAACTTGTCCATTTGCTTGAGGGTGAGCAACTAGTGTAAATCTCTTTTCAATATGATGCCGACGGTAGGAGTCCTTGAATTCAGCTCTGTCAAATTGGGTTCCATTATCAGTTACAATGGTTCGTGGAAGGCCAAAATGACAGATGATGTTCCAAACAATGAAGTTGATTACTTTCTTCATCATGATCGTGGTTAAAGGTTCTGCTTCGGCCCATTTGGTGAAGTAATCAACTGCTACGATGGCGTACTTTGCACCACCTTTAGCGATCGGTAAGGAACTGATAATATCTATGCCCCATGTGGCAAACGACCATGGACTGACCATTTGTGTAATTTCCATCGGTGGAGCTCTCGAAACTTTTGCATACAATTGGCACTTGTCGCATTGCTTAGCATAATCAATAACATCTCGGTTGACAGTTGGCTAGTAATACCCATAACGGAGTATTTTCTTTGCTAGGGTTTGCCCCTCAGTGTGACCGCCACATTCCCCTTCATGAACTTCCCTTAGGACTTGCTTTATTTCATCTTGAGCGATACAGTGGAGCAAGGGAACGGAAAAACCATTTCTATACATGACTCCTTTCTGAATGATATATCATTAAGCTTTGCGGAGGATTTGTCATCTTTCATTCCTCGGTTTGGGAAGGACTCCCCATAGCAAATAATCTCTAATCAGAGTCATCCACGACTCCCTCTCAAGCTCCATCTCTAGTACCTAGTCGATTTACATCTAGTTTATACTCGGAGTGTCTAGTACTTCGACTACAACTAAGCCCATTTGTTCTGCATCCCCAGTGCTAGCAAACTTTGCCAATGAGTCGGCCTCTTTGTTTTGATCTCGGGGAATGTGCGTGATGTCATAATACTCAAAGTCAGTCAATTGCTCTTGGACTATAATAAGATATGGAGTGAGTCGCTGTCCTTTAGCCTAGTAATCTCCCCTAACTTGGTATTCCGCCAGTTGGGAATCGTAAAGGATTTTATTCTCAGTTCTCTGGTAAGTTTGAGTTCAGTAATCAAAGCTTCATATTCGGCTTCGTTATTCGTTGCAGGGAAGTCAAGTTTCAAAGCATAGAAAATTGATCAATCCTCCGGAGTTACTAGTACAACTCCATTCTAGAACAAGGATCGTTGGAGGCTCCATCCGTATACATTTTCCATCGGATAGTAGGCGCTTCACTGCTCTCTGGGAGATCCTATGCGATGAAATCAGCTATGAAGTCCGCCAGTTCCTGTCCCTAGACGGCTCTCCGAAGGAGATAGGTAATGTAAAATTCTCTCATCTCGATGTTTCACTTGAGTAACCTTCTATATGTCTTAGGTGGGTGTAGGACATGTCGTAACGGCTGATCAGTGTAGACGTTGATGGGATAAGCCTGAAAATAGGGGCGGAGCTTTCGTGAAGCAATCAACAAGCAGTACACCAATTTCTCTATCTCCAAATAGTTCCTTTCAACTCCTGTTAATTGCTTGCTGACATAATAGATCGGTCACTGGATTTGATTCTCCTCACAAAGTAGTGCAGCACTTATAGCGTGTATCGACATGGCCAAGTAGATATGAAAGTCTTCGTAATCCACCGGCTTTGACAAGATGGGAGGTCTCTCTAAGTAGTTCGCTAATGCTTGGAATGTATTTTCACAATCCTGTGTCTATTCAAAGTTCCTTTACCCTCTTCTAATCAAGTCGAAGAACAGAATGCATTTATCAATAGCTCTGGAAATAAACCGGCATAGGGCGGCAACCTTCCCATTTAGGATCTATACTTGCTTGATGGTCTTTAGCGCTTGGATGTTGCAAATTACTCGAATCTTCTTGGGATTAGCTTCGATTCCACGAGCATTGACGATGAAACCTAAGAACTTTCCTGATGCAACCCCAAAAGAACATTTCAGAGGGTTAATCTTCATTTTGTAATATCGAAGGATACCTAACATTTCTGCTAAATCTCGAATTTGGTCGCTTGATCGTCGTGACTTCACAAGCATATCATCCACATATACCACCATCGTCTTTCCAATCTGATCTTTTAACATTTGGTTTACTAGGCGGTGATAAGTTGCTCCAGCATTCTTCAATCTGAATGACATTACCACATAGCAATACAATCCAATGTTGGTAATAAAATTGGTGTGCTCCTGGTCGGGTATGTGCATCAGGATTTGATTATATCCAGAGTACACATCCATGAAAGATAGCAACTCATGTCTTGCGATTGAGTCAACCAGTTGGTTGATCCTTGGAAGGGGAAAACTGTCATTTGGACATGCCTTGTCGAAGTCTGAATAGTCGACGCACGTTCGCCAATTTCCATTCGTCTTTCTCTCAAGTACAGCATTGGATACCCATTTAGGGTAGAGGGCATCGTGGATAAACCTATTTTTTTAGTCTATCCACATCCTCTTTAAGGGCGACAGATCCCCCCGAATCAATGTTGTGCCTTTTCTATTTCACCGGGACATGCCTCGGATCGATATTTAATGCGTGGCTCGCAATGGCAGGTGAGATCCCACACATATCAGAATGAGTCCAAGTGAACACAACAAGATTCGGTGTGAGAAAACCAGCAAGTTCTTTCATTATCGGGGGGCTGAGTTGTGATCCAATCTTTAGGACCCGTGATGGGTCGTCGTGGCTAACCGTGATGTCAATCGTTAGGTCAACCGATGCAGCCTTGGCTTCTTTGGGCTCCTCCTCCTCATCTCTTGGATCTATGTCTTTATAGTACCGACTATGGTGCCCGAACCAAATCCCAGGTGCTGGTTGTCAATCTTCGGTGGCTTCCGTTGAGTGTCCCTCAACTCAGCCACATAGCAGGCACGTCCGGTCACCTGATCATTATATAAAACTCTAACACCGTTATCAGTTGGGAACTTCAAAGTCAAACATCATCGGGTCGATCGTTGTTGCCTCTACCTTATCCGCATTTATGTCTTTGAATACAATGTCGTCTGCCATTGTACGCTGATGTTTGGCCGAAGCTCCATCTTCTGTATTTGAAAAGCACTCAAAATTCATATGCATGATTGCACTACCATAGCGCTACATCTCGTTCCAGCTCTTATCAGCTGGATGTGGTTCTCCAGCTATTGTATTGATCACTAATCTTCCACCAGTCTGCCCACGCTCCTCAACCCTGTGTGGCGCTTGTCCTCGGTTGGGGTCGGGTGTCCCCTGCCTGCCATCCTACGGGGCTTTAACAAACTGCTGTAGTTTTCTTTCCCGAATCAGTTTCTTGATAACATCCCGAAGATGCCTAATTCATTTGTGTTGTGGCCAAAGCATTCGTGGAACCTACAATATTTTCTAGTCTTCTTTTTGTTTCTCTATCGATTCTTTCGGAGGTGGCTTCCTATATTGCATGGTATTGCATGTAGACAAGTAGACGTTCTTTAGGGATTTATTCAGTGGTTTGTAGGTATCATACATTAGAATCCTTAACTTTCCTCTTCCAGAATCTCTCTTTCGTTCATGGTTCCTATCACTACCTTTCTTTTGCTGATTTGGTTTATTTTGGACATTTACTTAAACTTTTCCGAAACCCGGATTGTTTCACCGCAATGTTACTCTGTATTCACTCTCTACTTGGTCCCACAATAGTCTTCTTCCTAGAGCATCTAGCTTCCTCTTTCCTTAAATACCGAGCTTCTTTTGCATAAAAACGTTCCAACGTTGCGGGTGGTTTGCCAGCTAACCAATCACCAAAGTCAGATTCTGGGTCAATCCCTATTGTTACCGCCATCAATATTGAAAGTCATTTAGATTACTAACTTCTGTGACAGATGTATGAAATCTCTCCAAATAGTCTTTCAGTGATTCTCCCGAAGTCTGGATCACGCTTGATAGGGACATTACATCTTTGAGGTGAGTTGCATGCATACAGAATCGCTCCATAAATTTTATTGCCAAATCATCAAATCTATAGTTTGACCATGGGGGTAATCTCGTAAACCACAGCATTGCTATGCCGGAGAGAGTAATAGGAAAACATCTGCATTTTGTGGCATCATCAGCTCGTGCAGAATCCATCAGTAATTTATATCTCATGACGTATTGCC
This sequence comes from Allium fistulosum, assembly GCA_030737815.1. Lineage (NCBI taxonomy): Eukaryota > Viridiplantae > Streptophyta > Magnoliopsida > Asparagales > Amaryllidaceae > Allium > Allium fistulosum. The sequence continues at coordinate 511,612,716 of CM060903.1, read as the reverse complement.
TGGGGTTGGTTTTTCCCTCGTAAGTAGGCATCGATGGCATGCTGAACCTTCTAGGATCCTTCGTGTGTCGGATATTGTCGATGAATGGGGTATGGCTCCTTGAAATCCCCCAATCATCATTGGTCAAGCCTTGGTTCTCCCTTACTAGCTGCTTGATCATTGCCGTCAAGTCTAGCGTTTGGATAGTCGGAGCCAAGCGGTAGTCGTGCTCCACTTCACGTGAATGGTCTGATAGATGTCTATGAGCCGTTCCACGCTTTCTTGACTCAACATCCTCTCGATGAATATCACATGTGTTCACTGCATCGTCATTCCGGGGAGGTAACTGGTATATATCCACCTGAACTCTAGCATCCAAATCAACCGTGGAGGCTCCAGCTTGTGCTCCACTGGGAAGAGGAAAATTTCCTCCTTTAGAGGAGGGATCAGCCCCGATCCCTCTAAAGGGATCGGGTCTGATCAGTCCTGGTAACTCAAGTAGGTTTGTTTGTTGATGTCCATATGCTTCTACATGATATCTATCAGTTCTAGGACACTTGCGTCTGTGATAATCATCTGATGAAGTAGAACTCTCCAAGGCAGAATGGGGAGTTGGCTCTCTCATAGTTTTCCCACGCTGTTGATCCCTGAGTTGATTCATTAGATCGATATTGGCTTTAAACTGCTAGTTCAACTATCGGCGACTATCCATGAGCTCTCGCATTAGGTTCTGGAAATCAGCTTTGGTAATGGAATCAGCTGGATTTTGGACATTAATTAGATTGGTAGAATTAACATCTACCGGTAGATTGCTTTGGCCTCCTTGTTAGATGCTACCGTTCCCGTTTCCTTCTACGTTTTGAGAGGTAGATTTGGTGTTATCCATGAGCTCTCGCATTAGGTTCTGGAAATCAGCTTTGGTAATGGAATCAGCTGGATTTTGGACATTAATTAGATTGGTAGAATTAACATCTACCGGTAGATTGCTCTGGCCTCCTTGTTGGATGCTACCGTTCCCGTTTCCTTCTACGTTTTGAGAGGTAGATCTGGTGTTCCTAACCATTGTTGATAGTTTTCCTTAGACTTCTACAAATCTGAATAGAATGGATAAATTAGATAATTCTGGATCTCTTCCTTGAACTTCTGCAATCCAACAGCAGTAGAGGAATCCAAATGAAGCTGAGAATCTTAGTTCTCAGCGAAAGCACCAAAATGTTTGCACCAAAAATTAGCACTAACACCCAATAGAGTTTTTGTAGAGGAATAAATGAAGAATACTAAATGTAAACAGAGGGAATATAATAGTAAAGTAATAAGAAACAAGCTAATAATAGAGACACAATAATTTATAGTGGTTCGGCGTTGTTTGCTTACGTCCACTTTGAAGAGATAGCTTTATTAATCGCTTTGTAAACTGAGTACAATAGGGATCAGATGAAAATCCTTAGTTATAAAAGAATGCAAAGTAACCAGCAGTGTAAAGATCCCAAAAATGAACAATCAAGTATGTATTAATAGAGAAAGACAGTGAAATATCTCCTTGAAAATTCGGTAGAAGGCTCTCCAGATCCATAGGGGATCACAAGAGGTATCGCATGGCCAAATCCCAAGAAAAAGGGATCGGGGTCGATCCCTATAATTGGTGATTTTGGGGGTGCAATCCCTATAAGAGCTTCTCAATGTTGTATTATGCTTAGCCTCCAAGTTTCATGTCAATTGGATTAGTAGAACATGAGTTATTGAACAATCTTTTTTGCAATATGTGATATTACCTGATTCTAGGCGATCCCTCTAGAGAGAAGTGGGTCAATCCCTTTTACTGCTCCTTTTGAGGTGCAATCCCTAGGGTGGACTCCTTAAGGTTCCCACATCTTGTTCCCAAGGTTTCATGTGTATTGGACTTCTGGATTGTTTTCCATTGAGTTGCACTTATTTAGTAGAAGTAATCCGATCCCTTTGGTTGAGAGGGATCGTGCCCAATCCATTTTCTAGATTAGACTATATTCCATACTTAGAATGTTCTGTATGGCATATCTCTTAATTTCGTTTGATCATGGCTTCATATTATCATATGTACTTGATTTCTGGACCCCACAATCATCGCTCTAGGCTTACTGGATTTGATGACAGTTGAGTCTAACTTGTCCAATCAGTTTGGACATAACCGAGTCAAAATGCCGGATAACAAGAAGTAAAATGAAAATAGTGATTTTGTAAAGTGGCAGCGGAAGATGTATGGGTGTTGAGGAGAAATAAAATTCATAATGCACCCATTTGTTATTTGTTGATATTTCAATTGTTAAATTAGAGGATATGGAAGAGTAAGACTTTACAACATTCCAACTTGCATTGGGAGAAAATGTTGTTCCTATGATTAGTGATTTAACTACCACTAAGGATATTTTGTAGAAGTTGGAGGATCTCTACATGAAAATTTTGCTAACTAACCATTTGATTTTGTTGAAAACATTCTTTACCTATAAGATAAAGGAGTGCGCTTCTATTACAACACACTTAAGTGTGCTTTATTACTGGTTGGTGAAGATGAGGTTTGATTTGAAGATTAGTGACGAGCAAAAAGTAACGATTTTGCTATGTTCTCTTCTAGAGTGATACACTAGCTTTGTCAATAGTCTCATTTATGGCAAGGTTACCTTAACATTGGATGATGTAAAGATAAGTCTTATCAATGACGATTTGCATAATTAGATGAAGGAGTTGGGTGTAGGCGACAATAGTGGAGAAGGTAGTAGTTGCCAATGCTTGTTTGTTGAGAGAGGCGGATTTGAGAAGAGGAAGAACTGTAACGACTTGCCTTTTTGACCCCTAAATGTCGACACTAATACATCAACAGTATTCATGTGCCAAGCACCCAAGCGCCGGAAAGACAAATTGTTAGGATAAAATAAAAAAGAAACATAATAAGGAAGAATAGAACACAACATTAGAATCTCCCTAGTGAAACGATAATATATAATATCAAAAGACTGTACAAACTATCACTCTAAGATACATAGCATTTCAGAGTTATAATCCTAAGTGCTATCATTAGCTTGGACAGTTATAACAGCATGTCCTCACAAATGATGATATATATATAATATAGTAATGCAGCAGAAATAAGAATACCATGATAGGTGAAGCATCCAACTCGTCTTCTTGAGCACTAAAGAATATCCAACTAAAACCAGCCCTTTTCAAACTTCTCGAAGGAGCACTCGAGGAATAAGGGAAAAATAAAATCATGGGTCAGACAAAAGTCTGGTGTGAGAAACTCAAGAAATATGTTGCATTCATATAATAGTGCCTTATGAGTCCAACCGAATCACCGGAGTGGTTCTCTCGCAAGAGAGCCAACCATCTAATAAGTACATATTGTAATATGATAGATAATGGTCTAGGGTGTATAATATAAATCAGAAAATAGCTGTGTTGCATGTACAGCAGAAATTTTTTAGGTATACAATCAAAACCGCTAAGGTACATTTGCATATATAGATTTTTGTTGGAGGTGCTATCAGTACGTCAAGAATGAGCCTCCTGTCAAGGGCTTCCGAGTAGCATATATCTCTAGATAAAATATGCCATAGGAAAAACATAGCTGGTCCACGCCCGATCACGTGGCATCGAGTATCATCGTCCTCACATGCAAATCTCAGGTTTTTGTCATTATCGATATTGAAGTCACGTTCAGCGTCTCATCACATGAGTCTTCACTCGAATAGATCTCGAATCTCTCACTGGATTCCAGCACCTTAAATAGATCTCGATTCTCTCTGGATTCCAGCATCTTGAACAGTCCATGAAACCCCACTTGGATTCTCGCTCTCGAATAGATTATGAATCTCTAAATCAAATAGATCTCGAATCTCCATATAGATTCTAACATAAGTCCATCGACGAATGCTACTGATGTCCTCTCTCTTGAGGTCACCCTCAGGATATATAGTCCCACACAATAGCATTGTTTGAAATGTTAACGCTGACCTCTCCCTTGGACTTAACCTTAGGATAAGCAGTGCAACTCCATGACATTTTGCTTTACAAACGCTTTTAGAAAATAGATCATGTACATGGTTCTGAAGTGGTTACAATTTCGAGTCATCTCATATAAGTACACTCCCCCGCTTACTGTATGCTCCAAAACCAATTAATAGATTTTCGATTAACTTAACTTTGGTCCTTTTAGAAATAAACTAAAAATATCTAAGGGTGGAGATTAACTCCTATCCGGACGGATTTCCTTATCATTTTTGTAGAAGAGTAAGATGAGTTTATACGTACAATATAACATCACCAAAGATAACTATACCTTATAACCCTCAAATTTCTTCTAGACATTTCCTAAATTAATTTGGTCAAATTCAATAACAATGAAAATGATCGCATATGGAAACTAAGTCTCGTATACTTATCACGTTTCCTAACTTCTCAACTCACACAATCCCTCGGTCAAGTGTGAAGCTGGTAGGTTAGAGCACTATTGCTTTTACACCTTACTCGAACATCAGCCTTAACTCCCATAGATAGAATAAGCCTACTTTATCGGTTTTTAGTGCCAAGTACACGATTGAATAATTTCCATAGACAAGTAAACACATAAAGCACGATTAAGTCACATAAGGCACGATTAAGTCACACAAAGCATGATTAAATCACATAAGAAACCCCTAATCCCCTTTTCATTTAATTATCCTTTTATTAATTAAAACCCCTTATATTAGTAAAAATTCTTTTATCTAATAAAACTTCATCTATCAATTACTACTTCCTTTAGAAGTAAGCGAACTATATATAGGAGTCTTCCCGGAGGATCTCATATAGATACATTCTAAAAGCATGAGACGATTCAGATGAGTGAGTCTACTCCTAGGGATCTCAAACTGTATGAATACGCGATGCTTCTATTCGCTTCCTTTTTCTACTTGTATATATGTTTAAAATACCTTTACAAAAGATATATACATGTATTCTACTATTTCACAATTCATTTGTACTCTCATAATACTTCAAAAGGTATTCATATATTTATCTCCCATGGCGTAAGTATATTCACAAATCTTTAACAAGATTTCTTACTTTGAATCTTTACTTGTTCCATCTTTTTCCAAAAGATTCCATATTTGTTATTACCTTTAAAATATCCATTTTAAAGATCTAATTACATTCACAAATCTATTGAAAGGGGTTTAAGACCAATGATACTTAAGCATTGGCACTACAAACCCAAAACCATTGCACTTATAATTATCTTTAAACCATTCTTTTCAAAGATCTAACTATATTCATAAGTATAATCAAAATGGTTAAAAACAAATGTTGCTTAAATATTGTTTACTATAAATCCAAAACCACTTCATACTTATCATTTTCTTTAAAAACATTGATCTAAGTATATCTACACTTATTAACAAAGGTAATATACTTTTAATTAACTTTACAAAAATATTTATCATAACATAAGTGTTATAATCCAAAGCTTCTCCTATTATTTTATAAAATACTTAACTTGCTTTTCCCAAACTTATATATATACTAAAAACCTTTTAAAAATGATATATGTATGTATGTATAATAATTTATTTATAAGCTAATAAAATTCTAAAAATAATTTAAAAGATATTATATTACATAAGCTTTTTAATACTTAATAAAATAATTAAAAAAATTTCTAAAAATATATATATATATTTAAAATACTTATAATATGGTATAAACATTCATTTAAAATATTACTTAATAATATTTATTTTATTATTGTTTAAAAACCTAAAAAAAGCATGTTTTCATTTATTTAAAATAAGCCATCTACTTTAATAATTCATAATTAATTATCAAAAATATATAAAAATTCCTAAAAACTTTAAAATACTCTAATATAAGTTAGAAAAGACTGCTATAAAGATTGAAGTAAAATACTTAAGCTTATAGTCATTTCAAAGCAATTTAAAGTCTCAAACAGAAATTGCAGCATTTATAAAATGCTGTAAAAAGTGGTTCGGAGAAAATATAGTGATTTAACAGTGCTATTGTTGGCCGTTGTAAATTACAGTGATCTATTTTGATATGCTAACAAAGTTTTGATATGCTAACAAACTTTTTAGCATCTAATATTTTTATAGTAACACATATACACATAATACATCACAACCATGGCAAGAAATCCCCAAGTACCCTACAAAATTCTATAGAAATTGCCGAACACAAAGCAATTCCTAAGTGTGTTTATAGAGATTAGTCGCTATAAAACCATAAAAAATTCAAATCCAATTCGTTCAATGTCCAACCAAACCCTATGTGCTTCGTGACAAGGCTATGCAATAAGTCATAGAAAGTCATACAAGTCCAAACGCATCAATTACATATGCCGTTTGTTTTCCAAAGCAAGAACCACAACAAACAAGGCAATAATATATAGTTAATCATATACTATAATAAACACAAGCATATATACACTTCATGTACTTTTTAAATGGTGATGTTTCTCCCCCATTAATAAGCAAACAACCATGATCAAGCCTCTGCCTTTGTAACCACTTCCTAACTCAACCACCAAAACTACCTCCTTTCCTCCTTTTGCTCTCGGCCTAGGGTAAAATACCCCTTATTTGGTATTATGCTCCAAATCTTCAAGCTTTCAGTTTCTAGTAGTTGTTGTAATGTTGTCTTAAGGCCTTTGGCAAAGTTTGGGTTGATTTGGAGTTGTTTTGATTTACTATGTATTTAGGAATTTATGAAGAGATAAGAGAATGCAGTGTTTAGTTTTATTTGCAAAAATGTAAAAAAGATTTATGAACCCCTTAGACCACTTATATTGGCAACACAGGAGATCACTTTAACCTCATCTACCCCTTTATTTCTGGTTAAGAACATCACCCCTCATGTGCCTCCATGTGTTAAGTTTCCACCTCTTGCGCTAAGAGAAAATATCTCCTCTCCACTCACAAATATCCACTTTCTTCTAGAAGCTTCCGAAAGCTTTCCTAAAGTGATTTAGTGCAAATTATCATTTTTAGCTACTAATGATTTCCTAAGTTATTTAGACATGTACAAAATGTTTGAAAACTCATATGACGACCCGTCTCCTCGACCTTCGGAAATCGACACTAATACATCCTCGGTATTCACATTCTGCAAATCCAAGTGCTGGAGAGACAGTATCATGGAGTAAAAGAAAATAAAAACAGAACAGAATCTCACACGAATGAAATAAAATATATTATTTCAATATATATATATATATATATATATCTTTATAGTGGAAATTTTAAATACATTTATCAGTGTTTATTTTATAAATCAGCTTGGACAATTATAAGTCTCTATCCTTAAAAATGCTGAATACAATCAGTAAACTAATGCAGCAGGAATGGAAACGGAGAACTATCTACAGGAACATCATCGGCTCTAGACTTTTAGCTCCATCAAAATGCTCAAAAATAAACCTGACTACTTGGCTGCTCGGAAAAATAAGGCTCCTAGAGTTTAAGGGAAAAGAAAATAAACTCCGGGTCAGTCATGAGACTGGTGTGAGAAACTCAAAATATGGATATTTGAAAATAAAGGGTATCTCATAATACCACATCGGATATAAACACGGAACGGGTTTTTACCTTGTGATAACCAAAATCTTTACTATGCAAAATCTAGGATTATTATTTTTAATGACATTCTTTTGGAAACACTTTTCAAATAAACTTATATAATCTTAGCCGAAATTGTTACATTGATTGAATTCCAGCATAAAAGGTTCTACAATCAAGTCCGAAGGAACTTATTGGAGAATGGATTTCCATACAATGGCAGGTAAGGAACTACCTTCCATATAGTACATCTCTAGAGGGATGTAACGAGGATCAACAACTTTGAAACCTCTGCACTTGGCAAGACCAGCTACCCGTAGCCCCATTTGGTGGCGGATAGAACCGAATTTGACATCACCTCGGTTGTTCCCGACCTATCCGAGAGCTCTCTTAGCATACATAACATACTCAACATATATAGAGTAATCTAGAAAGGTGATGACTATATCTTAATGGTTGCAAACCACATAGCCTTACGGCATGCCCTGTTTAAGCCATTTCCGGGTGATGAGGCACGGGGTAACGATTAGCTTTCACTTAGCACATTCCATTATGAATGCCACATTGCCAATTCCATCACACTATTGATTTCCACAAATGTATAACCTCTGAGCTCGTACGTCTCAGAGACGGCTGTTAAGTATAAGAGAGTTACTTCCCACACCACCAAATAGATGTATGTTTGTAGAAATCAATGTACGTGCATTTTAGAAATGCAATGTCAGACATTCATCCATACAAGTTGTCCAAGAACATGACAAACCAAAGGAACTCTCCTACTACATCCTATTAGGAATCGTCCCTAGGATTAGTAGCGAGCAGCCCTTGGATCGAAGATCAAATGAAGATACTACTGCCACCTATAAATGATATGGGAAATTTCCCCTGAGGGTCAGTGACAATAGCCCTTCATTCCATTTATTAGCATTCCATATATTCAGTTTGAACTCTTAAATTGGATTGAAATGGTCTTTGGATAGAAATCACCCAAATATGATCCCGGTTCCTTTGAACCAATCATCGATAAAAAGATGTCAAGTTTGAGTGTGATTATCATTTCATTCATTAATATTTGTTATCAAATAAAATATCTCTTTTAGAGATATAAATCTTTAAATCATATTCTTTTCTTGTATATACGGAACCATTAAACCTCTCTTTAACTTTGGAAATACCAAATCAAAATCATTTCTCATAAATCATGTTGTAAAACCTTTTTGAGTAAAAAATGGTCGATAGAAATTATCTAATTCTACTCAACATCAATTTTCGTATTCAACCTTTATTATCCATAAATAACGGTGAAATTACCTTCTAAATTCGCATGGATAGTATGGGTTCCCTCCTTGAGATTTAATACCAAGTATAAGAAGATTATTTCTATACAATCCAAGTTGTATTAATTTTGGAAAAAAACTGAACTTTTATACTTGCCTCGTTTCTGACATTTCGACCTTATCTATTCCTCGCCCAGAAAGAGGCTAGGTGAGCCAGGGCACTGGCTGCTCCTAAACATCTCCTTAGTTTAAGCACCTCACATCCAGATCTCATGAATAGAAAAATCCAGTCCACTCATCGGCTTTTAGAGCCAAGATTAAATCACTTAATTATAACAGCTTTTCTTTAAATCATCTATTTAAACTCTTTAAAGTAAATTATAAAACCTTCAAATCATCTTCAAAATACTTAATTATTTATTTGAAAACATTTTAAAAAGATTTGGGAAAGACTAGTTAAGTTTAAAGTTAAATTTCAGAAGTTATTAAAAGCATTGCTGCAAATAGTGCTTTTAAGGCTTATTTGCTTAAAACAACTTTTCTCTCATTTAGAAATCCATATTTATAACTCAATTCTCTTTTAAAACATTTTAAAACATTTATAGAATTTATTCCATATTTTTAAAGAATTAAAAATATCATTTATAAAGAATTTATTGCTTTGGTTTTCGAACCGTCAAACCGCGACTATTTTAAAAACTAGATTTGCTCATATTTCAAAATCTACTAAACGAAATCTCGATCATTTTTCTTTTGTTTGAAAACTATGATTATAAAAGTTCGGAAAATTCTTATTCCAAAGAACTCCAACTTCGAATCCATCGTTTAAATGGATTTAACTTTCTACGGCGCGAAATCGCGAACTACCGTTACGTGATGCGCCTATTTTAACTAAATTTTTATATTCTTTCCAAACTTCATCGAAACGCTTTTAAATGTTTATAAAACATTTCTAAATCATTTAAAACCATTTTAAAGTGGTTTAACAGTCTCATATACACCATTTCATTTATTAAAAGAAAGTGATTTCCTTTGTGATATTCGACGTGTACTAAACGTGAATTGTTTGCACATCCAAACAAACATATTATCATATCCAAACATGGTTCAAAATCATCACAACCAAGCATAACCAAACATTTATATCATCCAATATATATCATGATATAAATAGAGTTTCTCACCTTCATTGGTTTCTAACTTTATGAAAATTCGCTATAGCTTCGCTACGATCGAATCAAAGGCTATGGAATCGAACCTTGGGCCTTTGAATTGGCTCGGCCTAAGCTTGCAAATGGAGATGGGCTCGACCTTGGGTGGAAGGAGGCGGTGGCCATGGGTTTTGAGTGAGGGAAGGAGTGGGTTTGAGCTTGTTTTTAAGTGGATTGCAAATGTAAATATGCTTATATAAATTTATTTTCTTTTTGCTAATTTTTCTTCATAATTTCCTTAAGGTAGGAAGCCGTTAAAAAGTTTGAGAATGAGGAAGAAGATGAAGCAGAATAGTTGTAAAATTATGGAGAGAATGGTGGGTATTTATAGGAAAAACTTTAGAAATAAATATCCAAATGTGTAACTACATTTTTGCCCCTTGCCCACACCCCTCCATCACCTCAAGGTGCACGGCAATGCCATCCCCCTTTGTGCCTCCATGTGTGTGATGATGATGGGCGTGTAAGTGAGTTGATGTTTGCTTTTTAGGGTAGAAAATGTCTTGGATATTTATACTTTTTACTATATGTAAATTCTAGTGTAAATGGTAAGTATATTTTTACTTTTCTACATGTGTTAATTGCATATGTATGTGTTAACATATGCATGTGTATGTTAGATATGTGCACAAGAAATATAAACAAGGTTGCAATAACTTTGAACAATTTCCGTTCGTTAAACCGTTGAAAATCTAAAAACCGTTTCCTGGTCACATTTTCACTTATTAATTAAATTACATATAAATGTAAACAAAATTTGAAAACTAATTTCTTATCATTTTTAACTAACTAAAACGATCACATTTGATTTATAAAGCCATATAAATTAATATTAAACAGTTGTTTACAAAAAGTGCTGTTATATTGATAAAGCGATACGAATTTTCCTTATATATTTAAATCAAGTGTATATCTTTATAAAACTATTACAAATGACTTATTATCACTTCATAACTAATTAAAATGAATTTTTATCATTTAAAAACAATTATTGGAATAATTATAATAATGATTAAATCATTAAATCTCAATTTAAATTCATAAATCAATTATTAAATACGATGCCATTATTGATGATGTCATAAATACATTTTATTTCCCAAAAATAAAATAAATAATTTTAATTCATATTCTTGTTTAAATGGATAAATAAGTATATGTATCCAGATCTGTGCATGACTTCTGATAATTATAGAGCTGTTTATTGATAAAACGGTTTTTGGTCATTTTATCGATATTTTTCCAAAGTATATATTTTTGTAAACACTTATTCAAAATAAGATTACCATCATTATTTATTATTTAAGACAACATAATCTATGTTAAGAAGCATTATATTTGAATATTTAAAAATAAATGTATTTTATCAAATTGATAAATTTGCGGGTCGTTACAACTTATGTCGAATAAAAAATAGTTTATCGATAAAATGATTTTCGGTCACATTATCGATATTTCTTCAAAGTATTTATTTTTGTAAAGAATTTCAAAAACAAGTTTACCTTCATTATTTATTAAATAAAAGGAGTTTAGCAAGGTTATTAAATCACTTTTGTCACATTAAATCCAAGATTCAAATATTTAAATAATTCGGATATTTATATACGAAGTGTTCGAAATTTCAGGTCGTTAAATTCTCCCTTAATTAAAGCATTTCATCCTCGAAATTCCAAATGAGCAACAATAGAAACAATCACATATCAATACTTAATAGTGTTCATAATCACTAGCAAACATAGCTCAAGATTTGCCCAGGTTCAAAAACATTCTCATCACACAAGGATGATAAACAATCTACTAAGCGTACCTTACGCTCAACATCCTTAGGTTATTACTTAGTCAATTATTCATGCTACCCCAAAACAAATCAAAGTGTCATTTCCTAAACCATAAGCCAACAAAACATAGTATGCATATAATAAAGCCCATATGATGCACATGGATCATCCGTACACAATATCAAATCTGATTGCTTGCTTGATCACATACATTTTACTTCCAAACTAGTATAAATCACTTAATCTCTCTAGTGTGGACTATAATTGGGTTCCTTGATTAGATACCTCCGTTCTTCTTACATAGCCATATACCATGATAGAAAACCTCAAGATCGTATCAAGAACCCGTTTCAAGTGTTCGCCATCGAGAATCGAGTGAAAAATTCTAACTTGGACCGGCGTAAATCACCTTGAAACCATGTACTCGAATCTTAGATCAAGAACTGCCATATAAATAAAAAGATCTACGTACAACTTATGTATTTTTATTCATTTGGTTTCATAACTACACCAATTACTTTTAATCACATTTTTTACACACATAGTATATCATTTAATACTAAAATCATTTCATAACTTCACTTATAAAACATTTCAAAAAAACTTACTTCAAGTTATCACTCGTATAATACTCTACTACCTCCTAAGAGTATATTAAAAACATCAAATTCATTTTACTTAACAAGGACGTTCAACAAATTTAAACTTGGTTTAACTTACTGTAACAACCCAGGATTCCGCATTTTATTTTATTATCGTCATTGGACGATTAATATCGTTTGTTGATTGTTGATAGAGTTTTAAATCGTGTTGAAATTCTTTCAAAAATTTGTTGAAATGTATGCGGGCTTTAAATAAAATCAAGGCCCAAGTCCCCTTTTTATATTTTTATTACATTAGCCTTAAGGACCGAATCCCCTCTTCATCATTTGATTCGAACCCGAAAAAAATTTGCAAACGGAAAAAAAAATGGTGGCCTCGTCCCCTTTTACTAAAACTAGGGCTTCACAAATTCGAAGGCTCCGCCGCCTGTTCGATCGAAGTGTTAGCATCGGCGGCGACTGGTTTTGGGGTCTTCGAACCTAAGGTGAGTGAATATTCACTCGCATCTAGTTCTTCTTGGTTGCTGTACTTCGACTGTTCGTTTTGGGTTTTAAAAGCTGATATTGTCTTTGACTTAGTCGGATTCGTATATATTGATACTTGTTCCTCGTGTGATTTTGTACTGTCGTTTTGAGTGATTTCTCACTCACTTCTAATTCAAACCATTGTCTGTTTGATTGTTCGCTTGTCTTTGTCTCGGCAGTTTGAATTTTTGGTTGGCAATTCCCTGACTTTGTTTTATCTTAGGCCATAACCATTGCCTGTAGGTTTATTTTTGGTCTTCAGCTCTGCTTTAAAGTGTTCCTCTGCAAGTTGAATCTGACAGTAGCTTGAATTATGAAACTTTGATTTTTTTGTTAATTCGATATGATTTTGATGCTTGCGATTTTCTTTGACACTTTCAAATTGGATATATGCGTATATTTTGCTTTTATATTACGTGATATTCACGGCTTGAGTTTCAACTCCTTGATCATCACGATGTTGACTTCGAATCATTCAACACATTCCTGATTTTGTGATTTTCTGGCTACTGTTTTGATGAGTTCGAACTTCTCTGGTATTTAAATTGTTGACTTCGGCATTTTTAGTTGTCTGATCTGTAGCATACTCGACTTGTTCGATTTATTGACTTTGGCATGGAACCATATTTGATTTTTTGAGATTGATACACCTGCCACTGTTCGAACTTGGCACTGGTTGATTTTGACCTTATATTCTTGTATTGGTTTGAGTTGGTCTTGTAGCATTGTTATTATGTTGACCTGTGTAGTTTGGAGTCTTTGTATACATCTGTGCACATTGTAGTCTTTGTTGTTGTAGCATTCATGACTTCAGTTGTGTTTGCCTTAGAGATTCAGACCTGTAGCCTTACTATTTACATGTTTGATGTGGTGTGCTCGAGTTCATTGTTCGTGTGATTCCATGGCACTCTGGTTTGTCTTGAATCTGCATTGCACTATCTTGGATGCAACGTTGTTGCACACTACTGGTCTTCATTTGCAATTTTTTTTGGTCTTTGATGCTGAGACACTTCAGCCATGTCTTGTTCATCTGGTTCATGATGATCTTGTATTTATTTCTGGTCAGTTTCTCTGTAGCATACTGTGGCATTGATATGTTGGTCTTAGCCTTGAGTTGAGTTCACTGTTGTCTGCATATTCCCGTGTTGCTTTATTGAGCTGCTTATCTGAACTTGATTCACTTGAGCTCTTACTTCATCCCCACTTCATCACTGTATGTTGCACTGTTTTCAGTTGCTTCTATGCTGTCTCTATGATGGTCTCGAGTTATGGTGGCATCTGCTTGTTGCCCAGACTTTTCAGTTGTACTGTGAAGCAGTTTGTTGGTATTGATGCACTGCTGGGTTCATTTGTTCACTTGTAGTCTGTGATATTTGTTGAGTCTTCACTTTGCAGTTTCATTGAGTTTGGTCATTCATTACATTTGTCTTGACCATTTGGGACAGTTACATACCTGTATCAAGTAGTATTTGGGTTTCCCTGACCACGCATGCTTGTTAGTATCGACCGATACTTTGAGGCATGTTGTACCCTGCTGTCTCTGTGCAGCCATTGTTTTCTGTTGATTGATTTGAACTTGGGCCGAGACTTAATTTTATGTCTCGACCATTTATTTGAATCGCATTTGAGTTGAACCCAACTTTCTCTGGGTTTGACCTTATGCGCGTTTCGTGAATTTCCGTTGATCTTTTATGCATTTCGTATGATAGTGGTGAGGCAGTACACGCGTGCGTGTACTGCAGCCCTATCAGATTTGACAGTTTTAAATTGATTTAGTCGATTTGATAAATTGTTTATTTATCTCTGTTGATGATTTAAATCTGCTGATTTTTGTTAAACACTGTTAAGTGTTATATTGACCGTTATCCGGTTTCTTTGTTTAAAGAATCGGATAGACGGGAATTATTGTGACTGTCGTCTATTAAAATTATTACTGCCTATATGCACTAATAAACTGGTTTGAATTAGACTGACCTGGGTATTATTTTCTTTTGAATGTAATACTCGGGTCAGACTCGAGTTATTTCAGGTAGTAGATTTTCTTCTTTGAGTTGCTGTTCGGGACTTGAAGACTTTTCATATCTTCTGAAGTTGTCAGTGTCATTTTGTAGTAGTCGTGTCATTGTATAGAACGATATGTATTCATGTATATTAGTCGATAATGTACTTGTATATATAACTTCTAGAGTCGACAGTTGTAGTTGTATCATATGTATTGTGTCAACTATGTATTAACTGACATCAGTTATATATATATGAGACTTTTGTTTTTATCTGTGTTCCGCATTTATATTATCTGTGTTATTGTTATATCCAATGTCCTAAACTATTATGAACCATCGTAGTTTGTTTTATACTAGTATTGGGAGTGCCGATGGGAGTAAATAAATAATAGATGAAAAATAAAAAGTATATACCACTCCTGTCGAGATAACCAATATTAGTGTAAGGCCAATTACGGATGGTCGCTCCTATCCAGCCTTATTCTTCGTAATAATAGACAGTATTTCTTTTAATACTCTTTGTTATTATGAGCATAGAGGTGGGGCGTCACAGTTGGTATCAGAGCTAGGTTTATGGACATAATATAAAACATAACTTGGATGGAACATATCTTACAACTATTAGTCGACGTTTTATCTGTGATTTGAGTCAAAACTAAAGTTTTGAAATTCTGATGAAATTTTTAAATATCGTTATTTAAAAATAAAAGTGGAATTGTGTTTTGTTGTTTGGATGAAATTGTGTTCTGATGATTTGATTGATTTGTGTTCTATTTATCAGAGTGCGCAGCGGAAACAGTGAAACTGTCTTCGCTGAGTACAACTGACAATCTTTTGATTTAAAAATCAAAACACGAAATTGATATGAATTCCAATTGTTGTTTACATAGCTGTAATTATTTGTTTCTTTGAGAATTTCGAATCCAAATTGAGGATTCGAAGAAATTGCAGATATGTGATTTTTGTTGAGATTTTTGGCTGGTTTCTTTTGAGCTAATCATATATTGATTAGATTTTTGGCTGTTTTGAATTATTCTCGTTGAAGAGATATTTGAATGATTTCTTTATTTATATTGTAATGAACGTGCAAAATTTGAGTTGCACGTCATTGCATTTATTTTACGTTGAACCGATGCTTGGTTATGATACGTATTTTGTTGCCGTTACTTTTATAACGGGATTTTTACACCAATGCTGAATTTTTAAGGCACGGTGTTTTGTTGACAATTTTAATGAATGAAAATTCACTGATGTCACATTTTGATGTGAATTCTTTTGATGAGATATTTGATGTTTTAAAATTACCGTCGCTTTGACTTCAGTAACAGCCAAATTTTTAAAAGTGGATTTTCAAGCAGTTATTCCGCAAAACTGATGTGTAACCGTTTTTACGGTATTTTGAGAAGTACGATTTCCTTACCGAAATTGTTACTGATTTACTGTTTTGATCACATGATTGGAAAATTGTTTTATAAAATTTTAGCAGTTTGCGTTTTCAAAAGGATGAGAAAGCGACTTAAACGATTCAGCAAAATCGAGGATTATGACCCCTTTCTTTTACTGTTTTGCTTAACTCCGGACTTGTTCAGTTGAGAATGCGAATTGTTATTTTTACAACATAAATAAAAATTGTTTTCAAAAATTTTTACAGTTTGCGATTTCAAAAGAATGAGGAAGCGATTTAAACGTTTCAGCAAAATCGAGGACTATGACCCCTTTCTTTTACTGATTCGCTTAATTCCGGACTTGTCCGTTTGAGAATGTAAAGTGTATTTTTATAAAATACACAATTTTGCACTTTCAAGGAAACGATGAAGTGATTTAAACAATTTAGCAAAAGTGCGGAGTATGGAACCACACTTTTACTATTTCGGTTAATTCCGGACTCGTTAATTGAAATATCTGTTGTTTTGATGAATTTGATGATTTCACACTTTCAAGGAAACGATGAAGAGAATCAAACGATTTAGTAAAACACGTGGTATGGGACATGTGCGTTTGCTATTTCGGTTAATTCCGGACTCGTTAATTGAAACATTTTGATGCTTTCGTGTGCTTTCGAGCCACTATGAGGACCTTCGGTTCATTTGTTGGACCTTCGGGTCATTTGTTGGGCTTTCGGGCCACTCTGATGGACCTTCGGGTCAAATACCAGTACTAGACCTTCGGGTCACTCTGCGGACCTTCGGGTCAATCTGATGGGCGCCAAAATTATGTTGAGTACTTGGTAGGCTTCGGCCACTCTGAGATGCACGTGCGGCGAATTAAAAACTCGCCATCTGATGGGATCGATCCAAGCTTTTATGTTGATTTTCTAGTCTTCTTAATTGATTTCTAGATATTTGTTGCTTCCAATTATCTGCAGGTAATTGGATATTTGTTGATATGAGTTCTGATTATCGTTTTTGATAATCAGATATTTGTTGTTTCTAATTATCGTTTGTGATAATTAGATATTTGTTGATATGAGTTCTGATTATCGTTTTTGATAATCAGATATTTGTTGTTTCTAATTATCGCTTGTGATAATTAGATATTTGTTGATATGAGTTCTGATTATCGTTTTTGATAATTAGATATTTGTTGTTTCTAATTATCGCTTGTGATAATTAGATATTTGTTGATATGAGTTCTGATTATCGTTTTTGATAATCAGATATTTGTTGTTTCTAATTATCGCTTGTGATAATTAGATATTTGTTGATATGAGTTCTGATTATCGTTTTTGATAATCAGATATTTGTTGTTTCTAATTATCGCTTGTGATAATTAGATATTTGTTGATATGAGTTCTGATTATCGTTTTTGATAATTAGATATTTGTTGTTTCTAGTTATCGCTTGTGATAATTAGATATTTGTTGATATGAGTTCTGATTATCGTTTTTGATAATTAGATATTTGTTGTTTCTAATTATCGCTTGTGATAATTAGATATTTGTTGATATGAGTTCTGATTATCGTTTTGATAATCGGATATTTGTTGCTTTTAATTATCGCTGTTAGATAATTAAATATTTGTTGATTTTAGATTTAATTATTGCTGTTAGATAATTAAATATTTGCTGATTTGAGATTTAATTATCGCTTGAGATAATTAAATAATTGTTGATTGAAATTTAATTATCGCTTCAGATAATTAAATATTTGTTGATTTTAGATTTAATTATCGGTTTAGATAATTAAATATTTGCTGATTTGAGATTTAATTATCGCTTGAGATAATTAAATAATTGTTGATTGAAATTTAATTATCGCTTCAGATAATTAAATATTTGTTGATTTTAGATTTAATTATCGCTTGGGATAATTAAATATTTGTTGTTTCAAAATTTGATTATCGTTTTTGATAATTGAATATTTGTTGATTTGAGAAATTTGATTATCGTTTTTGATAATCGAATATTTGTTGAATTGGAAATTTAATTATCGTTTTGCTAATTTGCTGTTTTCTATCTATTTCTATCTCTATTGATAAGTAGGCTTTGTTGAGAATTTGTGAATTTCTTATATGGGATTAAAAGATTTCTTTGGTATTTGTGTTCCCGATCTGTATTTTCTAGCTTAACCAGTTTATGTTAGAAGAATTATAGTGGTTGACGACCTTAATAATGAAAATTGCGGGGACGCAATTTTTATAAGGAGGGGAGTCTGTAACAACCCAGGATTCCGCATTTTATTTTATTATCGTCATTGGACGATTAATATCGTTTGTTGATTGTTGATAGAGTTTTAAATCGTGTTGAAATTCTTTCAAAAATTTGTTGAAATGTATGCGGGCTTTAAATAAAATCAAGGCCCAAGTCCCCTTTTTATATTTTTATTACATTAGCCTTAAGGACCGAATCCCCTCTTCATCATTTGATTCGAACCCGAAAAAAATTTGCAAACGGAAAAAAAATGGTGGCCTCGTCCCCTTTTACTAAAACTAGGGCTTCACAAATTCGAAGGCGCCGCCGCCTGTTCGATCGAAGTGTTAGCATCGGCGGCGACTGGTTTTGGGGTCTTCGAACCTAAGGTGAGTGAATATTCACTCGCATCTAGTTCTTCTTGGTTGCTGTACTTCGACTGTTCGTTTTGGGTTTTAAAAGCTGATATTGTCTTTGACTTAGTCGGATTCGTATATATTGATACTTGTTCCTCGTGTGATTTTGTACTGTCGTTTTGAGTGATTTCTCACTCACTTCTAATTCAAACCATTGTCTGTTTGATTGTTCGCTTGTCTTTGTCTCGGCAGTTTGAATTTTTGGTTGGCAATTCCCTGACTTTGTTTTATCTTGGGCCATAACCATTGCCTGTAGGTTTATTTTTGGTCTTCGGCTCTGCTTTAAAGTGTTCCTCTGCAAGTTGAATCTGACAGTAGCTTGAATTATGAAACTTTGATTTTTTTGTTAATTCGATATGATTTTGATGCTTGCGATTTTCTTTGACACTTTCAAATTGGATATATGCGTATATTTTGCTTTTATATTACGTGATATTCACGGCTTGAGTTTCAACTCCTTGATCATCACGATGTTGACTTCGAATCATTCAACACATTCCTGATTTTGTGATTTTCTGGCTACTGTTTTGATGAGTTCGAACTTCTCTGGTATTTAAATTGTTGACTTCGGCATTTTTAGTTGTCTGATCTGTAGCATACTCGACTTGTTCGATTTATTGACTTTGGCATGGAACCATATTTGATTTTCTGAGATTGATACACCTGCCACTGTTCGAACTTGGCACTGGTTGATTTTGACCTTATATTCTTGTATTGGTTTGAGTTGGTCTTGTAGCATTGTTATTATGTTGACCTGTGTAGTTTGGAGTCTTTGTATACATCTGTGCACATTGTAGTCTTTGTTGTTGTAGCATTCATGACTTCAGTTGTGTTTGCCTTAGAGATTCAGACCTGTAGCCTTACTATTTACATGTTTGATGTGGTGTGCTCGAGTTCATTGTTCGTGTGATTCCATGGCACTCTGGTTTGTCTTGAATCTGCATTGCACTATCTTGGATGCAACGTTGTTGCACACTACTGGTCTTCATTTGCATTTTTTTGGTCTTTGATGCTGAGACACTTCAGCCATGTCTTGTTCATCTGGTTCATGATGATCTTGTATTTATTTCTGGTCAGTTTCTCTGTAGCATACTGTGGCATTGATATGTTGGTCTTAGCCTTGAGTTGAGTTCACTGTTGTCTGCATATTCCCGTGTTGCTTTATTGAGCTGCTTATCTGAACTTGATTCACTTGAGCTCTTACTTCATCCCCACTTCATCACTGTATGTTGCACTGTTTTCAGTTGCTTCTATGCTGTCTCTATGATGGTCTCGAGTTATGGTGGCATCTGCTTGTTGCCCAGACTTTTCAGTTGTACTGTGAAGCAGTTTGTTGGTATTGATGCACTGCTGGGTTCATTTGTTCACTTGTAGTCTGTGATATTTGTTGAGTCTTCACTTTGCAGTTTCATTGAGTTTGGTCATTCATTACATTTGTCTTGACCATTTGGGACAGTTACATACCTGTATCAAGTAGTATTTGGGTTTCCCTGACCACGCATGCTTGTTAGTATCGACCGATACTTTGAGGCGTGTTGTACCCTGC
Source organism: Allium fistulosum (assembly GCA_030737815.1). Classification (NCBI taxonomy): domain Eukaryota; kingdom Viridiplantae; phylum Streptophyta; class Magnoliopsida; order Asparagales; family Amaryllidaceae; genus Allium; species Allium fistulosum. The sequence continues at coordinate 511,592,168 of CM060903.1, read as the reverse complement.
TGTCTCTGTGCAGCCATTGTTTTCTGTTGATTGATTTGAACTTGGGCCGAGACTTAATTTTATGTCTCGACCATTTATTTGAATCGCATTTGAGTTGAACCCGACTTTCTCTGGGTTTGACCTTATGCGCGTTTCGTGAATTTCCGTTGATCTTTTATGCATTTCGTATGATAGTGGCGAGGCAGTACACGCGTGCGTGTACTGCAGCCCTATCAGATTTGACAGTTTTAAATTGATTTAGTCGATTTGATAAATTGTTTATTTATCTCTGTTGATGATTTAAATCTGCTGATTTTTGTTAAACACTGTTAAGTGTTATATTGACCGTTATCCGGTTTCTTTGTTTAAAGAATCGGATAGACGGGAATTATTGTGACTGTCGTCTATTAAAATTATTACTGCCTATATGCACTAATAAACTGGTTTGAATTAGACTGACCTGGGTATTATTTTCTTTTGAATGTAATACTCGGGTCAGACTCGAGTTATTTCAGGTAGTAGATTTCCTTCTTTGAGTTGCTGTTCGGGACTTGAAGACTTTTCATATCTTCTGAAGTTGTCAGTGTCATTTTGTAGTAGTCGTGTCATTGTATAGAACGATATGTATTCATGTATATTAGTCGATAATGTACTTGTATATATAACTTCTAGAGTCGACAGTTGTAGTTGTATCATATGTATTGTGTCAACTATGTATTAACTGACATCAGTTATATATATATGAGACTTTTGTTTTTATCTGTGTTCCGCATTTATATTATCTGTGTTATTGTTATATCCAATGTCCTAAACTATTATGAACCATCGTAGTTTGTTTTATACTAGTATTGGGAGTGCCGATGGGAGTAAATAAATAATAGATGAAAAATAAAAAGTATATACCACTCCTGTCGAGATAACCAATATTAGTGTAAGGCCAATTACGGATGGTCGCTCCTATCCAGCCTTATTCTTCGTAATAATAGAAAGTATTTCTTTTAATACTCTTTGTTATTATGAGCATAGAGGTGGGGCGTCACACTTACTATCTTCTCAAGTCAAGAGTTACAAAAACTCATCTTTTATTTCTTTTGCATAAAAACACTTAGCTTCAAGTTCTAGAACGATGCAAAAGTTTCCAACTATCCAAAATCATCGAAAATCTCATTTCATTTTAACGAATGAAAACTACCAACTAACACCTCAAACATGATGAACATACCATACTATCCTAATGCATAAGATACATGCGTCCAAAAAATAACATAATAAAGTTTCAATTTTTTTAGACACACTTTACTATAAGAGAAAATATGAAAAGGTTTCATCATTTATTCTAGGTTATGCCACTACCACTCGGGCCGCCCACATAGTATACATATTAAACTTTTCCACTTGGAAAGTCCATATCTATTTTTTTAAAGATAAACTTTAGAACTAAACACCTAGGATTTACTCCAAACCATTTTGAAATAATAATATACACACATACCTTTTGTATATCAAATCATACTTTCGAGATTAAATCAAAATCTATTTTACCAAAATAACTCTGTAGCAAACTACTGTGATAGCATCCCCACTTTAAAACCCGAAAATGAATGCCGTTGATGCTGCAATCATCACCAGAATTACTTTCAAGTGAAAAAAGCGAGTTTAGTACATCCAAATCATACTTTTTGGACTTAACCAAAATCATTTTCAAAGCAGTAGCAAATACTCCATATAATAGTACTAAGTATCATGATCTTAATTTTATAAACCTATTTCCTAAATATTTACTTGAAAACCATTTTCAAAGACACCGTGACTTAAGTTCTCAAAATACCAATTTAAACACTCTTTATCTATAAATCATATTTTATAAACCATACTTATAGAAAATCACTTTCTTAGAAAATTTATACTAAAGTTTTCTTATTAGAATAAACTTCTAACAGAACATTATCATCAAACGCCTTATAGTCAAAATTTGAAACTCAATTCACAAGGTGTTCGTTTATATGCACCCAAAAATACTGTCTACTCAACGTATGTAATGAAAAATAAACTACTCATAAACTGGTTGAGCACAAATCAATAATCAATAAACAATGCCCAATGCTCAAAAACTGGCCAAGCATAACTAATGCAATCAACGAGGGATGATAATGAATAACTAATCCCTACATTAATCAAATTGCACTTTATACTTATACTTATATAAAAAAATATGCTCTCATATATATAATATAGTCAACTCATTTTAGGGTGTCACTTACCCTATCTCTAATGAGTCATTCCCAACCAAAGCCAAGGTTCTCTCTTAAACTTCAGCTCTGATAACAAGTGTAACGATTCTCCTTTTCGACCCCTAGATATTGACACTAATACATCCACGGTATTCATGTGCCAAGCACCTAAGTGCCAAAATGAAAAATTGTTAGGGTAAAATAAAAAAGAAAAAGTAATAGAACAAGGAAGAAGAGAACATAGCATTAGAATGTCACCAGCGGAAAGATAACATAAAATATCAAAAGACAGTACAAACTGTCACTCTAAGATACATGGCATTTCAGTGCTACAATCCTAAACACTATCATCAACTTGGACAGTTATAATAGTATGTTCTTACAAATGCTGATATATACAATATAGTAATGCAGCGAAAATAAGAACACTATAGTAGGTGAAGCATCCAACTTGTCTCCTTGAGCTCCAAAGAACTTCCAACTAAAACCTTCCATTCTCAAACTTCTTGAAAGAGCACTCGAGGAATTAAGGGAAAATAAAAACCCTGAGTTAGACAAAAGTCTGGTGTGAGAAACTCAAGAATATGATGCATTCATATAAGAATGACTTTTAAGACCAACCGAATCACCGAAATGGCTTTCCCCTAAAATATGTCAACCATCTAATAACTACATATTGCGATATAATAGATAACATCTAGGGTGTAGAATATAAATAAAAAAAATAGCTGTGTTGCATGTACGCCATAACAATATTAGGTATACAATCAGAACCGCTAAGGTATATTCACATATATTGATTTCCGTTGGAGGTGTCCTCGGTACGTCGATAACGGGCCTCCTAACAAGGGTGAGAGATATCCTTATGAGTAGTGTATACCTTCAGATAAAATATACCATAGGAAAAACATAACTAGTCCATGCCCGATCACGTGGCACCGAGTATCATAGCCCTCACATGCAAATCTGAAAGTGTCACTAGATATAGAACAATATACCCTTGGGTTAGCTAAATCACTTGGCTATGCCCCAGACTCTAGTTTTTGTCATTACCGATGGTGAAGTCATGTTCAGCATCTCATCACATGAGTCATCACTCAAACAGATCTCGAATCTCTCTTTGGATTCCAGCATCTCGAACAGATCTCGAATATCTCTCTAGATTCCGGCATCTTGAATAGTCCATAAATCCATACATGGATTCTCGCATCTCAAACAGATCATGAATCTCTAAATTGATTCGAGAATCTTGAAGAGATCTTGAATCTCCACATAGATTCCTCCATAAGTCCTTCGACTAATGCTAATGCCGTCCTCTGTCTTAGGATCACCCTCAGGATATACAGTCCCACACGATAGCATCATTCAAAATATCAACGTTGACCTCTGTAACATCCCCCACTTGGAGGCCCAAATCTAACGGCTACGGATGCTGCAGTCATCCATAGTTATTAATCCTCAGCGACAAAATACGGTATGTTTGATACATTGATATAACAAAAACACATGGATATGGAAAAAAATTAAAATCATTAAACAACTTTCTCATTCCATTCAAAACATTTCATATTCATTACATAATCCCAAATTCGAGAAAAACGTTCAGAGAAAATATAATTATTACAACATGTGTCAAGAGCGACATATGATGATGCCCCCTAGGATGATCAGAATCTAAACATAGGCAATTAAACAACTTTGCCTTTACAACAAAACACAGCGAAATCAAAATAGAAAAGAATTCCTACTAGCTAGCTTGCCTCCTGCACGTCTCCGGAAGCTTATTCGTCTAATGAGGTACCTGAAATCCTCAACTCTCAAACTACTCGAAGTTAATTAAGCACCCGAGAGTTTAAGGGGAAAACATAAACTTCGAGTCAGACATAAAGCCTGGTATGAATAATAATCTACTACCTCAAACCATTTAGATATCCAGTGAGACCACGCCGCTTAGCGAAACGGGTTTTCCTCTCACTAGTATCTTCCATAATTTTATAATAACCATATACTGTTCTCTTGCATCCACAATGGTTAAAACAAATAATTCAAAATATTATGGTGATATGAAAACAAGTAAATTAATTTTTGGATTTCCCATCCCCATTCATTTTGACTATCTGTCTTAGTTATAGTTTCTAGGGTCACCATTAACCTATTAGTGTTCATGGGATGACTAATAACCTGTTTAAAGCTTATGGACTCCCTGTCTTGTCTTATAGTTTTCATGGGATCACTAAGAACCTATTGGCCCTTGACGATACCTTCATTCATTCATGGGTTCTCCCTAAACCTATTGGTATCTCCAATAACTTCCCTCTTATCATAGTTTTTATGGGTTGACTATGAACCTATTGTCTTCTGTCAATAACTTAATCTGGATATAGTTTTCATGGGTTCACTACAAACCTATTGGCCCCTGCCAATAACTCTTTCTAATCATAGTTTCATGGGTTTACTATGAACCTGTCTATCTGACAACTTCTTCAATCAATAATTAGGCATCCTATATTCTGGTCTATCTGACCTCCTGGTTGCAATTCTACTCATTCAGGAGTTAACTCATTTTATATTCACTACTGGGTCAACCTAACCGGTTATTCTGCCCTTTTTCTCCCCAAAATACAGTTATGGGCCCATTATAATGTGAATATATATATTAGAGGAAACAAACATAATAACACCAACATCTGCAGTTAAATATCCTTGAAATCATTTTCATATGAAACAGGGTTAATCCCTTTAACCTATTATTTTATCAAGGAATGCTTCTTCCAATACTTCATACTTAAAAGCCAATTTAAAACTCCTTTATTTTTGCCATGGTTTTTCCTTTAAAAATGAGATTGGGTTCTTTGTTTTGAAAACTAAGGCTTTTGAAACCTTAAACTTTTACTTTCGAAACCATTGGATAATCTCCTTCGAAAGCATTCAAATCTTCTTTTCAAAATACTAAGCATATGCCTTTTGAAACACTTTAAATCATCTCTTTCGAAACCCTCAAAACATACCTTTCAAAAGTATTAAAGCATTACTTATTAACTCTTAGAAGCATAGCTTCAAAACCATTGAAAGTACCCCTTTCGAAACCGTTGGGTTTATTCTAAAAATATTTTTTAGGTCAAAGTGAATATAAATGAAAGTACCCCTTTCGAAGCCATTATACTTCAGATAAAAGAGTTCGGGGAAAACTGATGGCTTCGGAACCATCTTTTTGAAAGCATTAATGATATAAATAAAACACTTGGAAGGATAGCTTCGAAATCCCTTTCGTGGCCATTGCCTTCGAAACCATTAAACACTTTTGAAAGCTTTAGAATGTGGCTTATTTCATTTATAAAAAAGCTACCTTTTAATCTAGTTGATGACTTCAATCCATTTGAAAGGAATAAGGCCGGCAGCAGGGTTTCGACTGGGTTGAAACTACCCCTTTCGAAAGCATTGAATTAAAACAAGGCAACTGATTTGAAAGCATTCTTTTTGAAACAAAAAGGCGGTAACATTTTCGAAAGCTATTTAAATGGGTTTCGACCAATTTGTAAGCATCCTTTTGAAAACAAGGCAAGTGCATATCTTTGGAGAATAAAACAAAGGCTTCGACCTATTCGAAAGCTAGGTTTCGCCTCCATACCTTCCGCCTTTCCCCAATCCACTACGTACCAACTTATGTATACCTTGTGTATTGGCTTCTACTTGGGTGGTTTTGATTTGGTTAAGGCGGAAGTATAGGGTCGAAAGGTACTACTCAAAGAGGCGAAACATAATTTCTGGGTAAAGACTGTTTTAATGCCTTTTTAATAATTGCTTTTTAACTAACCTGCCTATTTGTAAACATTTAATTGGTTGCCATAAACTTTTCAAATTCTTTCTTAAAAACTGCCGCAATTATTTTAGATCTAAATAAAAATAATTTAACAAATAAGCCCTTCCATTAAGCAAACAATTAAAACAATTAAGTCCTCCATATAAAATAATTTAACTTCCATAGTAAATTACTTAGGAAAAATCCCCAAAAATCACAGAAATTCACTTTTAATATGTTATCTAACATATAGAAATTTCAGACCCAAATTCTTCCATATACTAGCCAAAATAATTTTTAAACCTAAATTATCCATTTTCTCCTTTGAAAATTCATAACAAATTTTCCATAGCTTGGAAAATTATGAAAATTAAAACCCATCTCCAAAATATTATTTTACATAACATTTAAATTCCTCATGGCATTCGAAACACAATATAAATGATTTTAGCCTTAAAAATGTATATAACATTTATCAAACTTGTTTGAATATAACATATCATGAAATCCAAGCATATCATCATCAAAATCATCAAAATGGATTTAAACTTAAACCCGAAATCAAATGGTCATTAAAAACAAAAATAGAGATATTTTTGATTATTATTCACCTTGATTAGGATAAGAAAGTTGAGATTTTATCCTTGATTAATTCCCTTGCTTGATTGCTTAGCTTAAATTTTATTTCCCCTTTTTTCTTCCCTAGGTAATGGCCGGCCTTGAGCTTTTGATTTACATTTTTGAGTTTTGTAAAATGAACGTGCAAAGTAAAGGAAACGAGATCTTTAAGGTAATGGGATTATTGTGTGGCAATTACCTATTAAGCCCTTGCGTTAATTGTTTCCTTATTAATTAACATATGAAACCTTTCATAGCCCATTTATTTAATTAAGCTCGGCCTCTAGTTTAAACTTTAAAATCTCAATCCCCTTATCACTATAATATTTACATTATTCTATTTAATTTATCTAATTAAATCTGTCGAATTAGGGGTATTACAGGCTCCTCTCCTCAAAGAATTTCGTCCTCGAAATTCAGTATGGACTCAATACTAAAAATAATAATCATTTGTAACCGCTCCTAATAACCATACTAGCCTACCTGACTAGCAACAGTCAATATAAAGTTAATATTGAACATACCCTCACAGCAGATCAGGATAAGTATCTCTAATCCTGTCTTCTGTCTCCTAAGTATAGTCCTTCTCGTTGTCGCTCCACTGAACTTTCAATAACTTGACCGTCTTGTTCCTTAACCTTTTCTCATCTCTCATTACAACCCGAACTGGTTGTCTAACAAAAGTCAAATTTGGTTCTACTATCAACTCTTCCAACCCTGTCGGAGGAATAGTAGTCTCTAGAATATGCACATACTTGCAAAGATGAGACACATGAAATACATTATGGACACCTACCATACCGCTCGGTAACTCTACTGTGTATGCAAGCTTCCCGATCCTCTCTATAATTAGGAACGGACCAACATATCTCGGTGCCAGTTTCCCTGACTCTCCAAATCGTACCACACCCTTAATCCGTGATACTTTAATGAAAACCTTGTCTCCAATTGAGAATTCTAGGTCTTTACGCCTCTTATCTGCGTAACTCTTCTGTCTGAACTGAGCTTCCTTAATCCTTTCTCACATCAACTCAATCTTCTCGGCTGCCTCTCTAGCCTGATCTGGGCCTAAGACTAATCCGTCTCCAGTCTTCAACCAACATGCTGGTGATTTGCACGGCCTTCCACACAGAGCCTCAAAAGGCGGCATTCCTATACTAGTCTGATAACTATTATTATAGGAAAACTCCACTAAGTGTGGGTGATCTTCCCAAGACCCACCAAAGTCCAATACACAAGCTCTCAATAAATCCTCGAGTACCTTGTTGACTCTCTCTGTCTGCCCATCCGTTTGAGGGTGATACGTAGTACTCATCTTAAGTTTGGTACCTAACACAGCCAATAGACTCTTCCAGAATTCACTAGTAAACAAAGCATCTCTGTCACTGACTATACTACTAGGAATTCCTTACAGTCTACCTATGTTGTTCATGAACAATTTAGCTAAAACGGGTGTCGTCCTGGCTGACTTACCTGGAATGAAATGGGCATTCTTGGTCAACCTGTCCACTATGACCCATATACTTTCATTTCCTCTATTTTACCATGTCAACCCGTCTATAAAATCCATGGATACCAAATCCCATTTCCAAACAGGTATCTCTAAAGGTTGAAGCAATCCACTCGGCTTCTAATGTTCAGCCTTCACTTGTTGACAGTTTGCACACTACCTAACCCACAAGCCAACATCCTTCTTCATACCTTCCCAATAGAAGCTCCTCTTCATATCTTCATACATCTTGGTCCCTCCAGGATGAATCGTAAACTTGGATCGATGACACCCTCCAAGAACTTCTTTCCTTAAGTCCTCAACATTCGGAACACATAACCGTCCCTTCTTTCTCAACCTCTGGTCAAGACTAAATCCTTTAGATCGTCAATCTCAGTTCCAACCTCGAGCCTTCTAATTATCTCAGCTAATACTAGATCCTCTTTCTGCTTAGAAGCAATCCTTTCGATCAACGCCGGTCGAACTTCTAAATAGTACAACATGGCTGTGCTCTGACTAGAACTAACAGTCGATCTTAACTGCACACTACAAGTAGTCAAAGCTTCTAAATCTTTCCATTCTGCTAACATAGCTAACACCATATTCTGATGTCTTCTGCTGAGATCATCCTCTACCTTATTACCTTTCCCGGGTGTATACTCTATACCAAAATCACAAGCTGCTAAAAACTCCAACCACCTCTGCTGCCTGATATTCAACTCCTTCTGAGAGAATAAGTACCTTAAAGACTTATGACCTGTGTATAACTCAAATCTCTCCTCTAAGAGATAATGTCTCCATATCTTCAATGCGAAGATCACCACAGCCAACTCCAAATCATGAGTAGGATATCTCACTTCATGTGGTCTAAGCTGTCGTGAAGCATAGGCAATGGCATTACCCTTCTGCATCAACACAGCTCCTAATCCAGTCCCACATGCATCGGTATACACCACCAATCCTTGGTTTCCGTCTGGAACTAATAACACAGGTGCGTTGGTCAACAAATGCTTCAACTTAAGGAATTCTTCCTCACATTTGTCAAACCAGACAAACTTCACATCCTTCCTGGTTAACTTAGTAAAAGGCGTTGCTATTCGCGAGAAATCCTTGATGAATCTCCGGTAATAGCCAGCAAGTCCAAGAAAACTTCTAATCTCAGTCACCGTTTCTGGTCTCCTGCAATTATTAATAGCTTTCTTATCTAGATCGACTGAAAAGCCTTTCTCTAAACCACGTGACCGAGAAACTTAACTTCTTTCTTCCAAAATTGACACTTGGAAAACTTCGCTTTCAACTAATGTTGCCTCAGCATCTCAAGCACCACTCTAAGATGATCTTCATGCCTTCTTTCATCCTCAGAGTATACTAAAATGTCATCTATAAACACTAACACAAACCTATCCAAGTACTCTCGGAAAAATCGGTTCATTAAATCCACAAAGAAAGAAGGTGCATTCGTTAACCCAAATGGCATTACTGCCACTCATACGAACCATACCTAGTCCGAAATGCCGACAATGGAATATTATCCTCTACCACTCTTAATTGATGGAAACATGTTGCCAGATCCAACTGGGAAAATACTCTGGCACCACATAACTGGTCAAATATATCATCTATTCTCGGCAAAGAATACTTATTCTTAATCGTCCTATTGTTTAACTTATGATAGTCGATACACATCCTCAACGACCCGTCTGGTTTCTTCACGAACACCGCGGTCGCTCCCCAAAGCAAACTGCTTGGTCTAATAAAATTTCCCCAAATAGCCCATTTATTTAATTAAGCTCGGCCTCTACTTTAAATTTTCAAATCTCAATCCCCTTATCAATTTAATATTTACATTATTCTATTTAATTTATCTAATTAAATCTCTTGAATAATGTTAGTGTAAATTAGGGGTGTTACAACCTCTCCCTTGGACTAACCTTAAGATGGACAATGCAACTCTATAAAATTTCACTTCACAACCGCTTACAGAACATAGATCAGGTATATGGTTTTGTAGTGGTTATGGTTTCAAGTCATCTCATATAAGTACATTCCCTCGTTTGCCGGACTTACCAAAACCAATCGATAGATTTTCGGTTAACTTAACCCAGTTCTTTCAGAAATAAACAGACAATACATAAGGGTGGAGATCATCTCCTATTCAGATGGATTTCCTTATCATTTGTTCTAGAAGGGCAAGACGAGTTTATATATACATTGTTGCATCACCGAAGATAACTGTACCGTATAACTCTCATGTTTCTTCTAGATATTTCCTAAGTTAATTTGGTCAAATTCAACAACAATGAGAACGAATGCATATGGAACTAAGTCTCATATAATTATCATGTTTTCGACCTTCTCAACTCACGCATCCCTTGATCAAGAGTAAAGCCGATAGCTTAAGGCACTATTGCTTCTACACCTTACTCAAACATCAGCCTTAACTCTTACAGATAGAATAAGCCTACTTTGTCGACTTTTAGTGCTAAGTATATGACTAAATACTTTCCTTAGACAAGTAAACTCACAATGCACGACTAAGTCACACAAGGCATGATTAAGTCATACAAAGCACGATTAAGTCATATAAGCAACCCCTAATCTCCTTTTCATTTAATCAATTCTTTTATTAATTAAAACCTCTTTTATTAGTAAGACTTCTTTTAACTAATAAAACTTTGTCTATCAATTACTACTTCCTTGGGAAGTAAGCGAACTATATATAGGAGTCCTCCTCGGGGAATCTCGTATACATACTTCTAAAAGTAAGAGACAATTCAGATGAACGAGTCCTCCATATGGGATCACAAACCGTATGAATAAGCAATGCTTTTATTCACTACCGTTTTCTACTTGTATATATGTTTAAAATACCTTTATAAAAGATGTATACATGTATTCTACTATTTCACCATTCATTTGTACTCTTTCAATACTTTAAAAAGTATGCATATACTTATCTCAAATGGTATAAGTATCATCATTAAATCTTTAACATGATTTCTTACTTTGAATCTTTACTTTTTCCATCTTTTTCCAAAAGATTGCTTACTTGTTATTATCTTTAAAATATCCATTTTAAAGATCTAAGTACATTCACAAATCTATTTAAAAGGGTTTAAGACCAATGTTATTTAAACATTATCACTAAAAACCCAAAACCATTTTACTTATAATTATCTTTAATCCATTCTTTTCAAAGATCAAATTATATTCTAAGTATAATCAAAAGGGTTAAAAACAAATGCTGTTTAAACATTGTTTACTATAAACCAAAACCATTTCATACTTATCATTATCTTTAAAAACATTTATTTCAAGATTTAGTATATCTAAACTTATTAACTAAGGTGATATACTTTTAATTAACTTTACAAGACCATTTATTATAACATAAGTGTTATAATCCAAAGCTTCTTTTATTCTTTTATAAAATACTTAACTTGCTTCTTCCAAACTTATACATATATACTAAAAACCTTTTAAAATGATATATATATATATATATATATATATATTTGTGTGTGTATGTATACTAATTTATTTATAAGTTAGTAAAATCCTAAAAATAATTTAAAAGCTATTATATTACATAAGCTTTTTAATACCTAATAAAATAACTAACAAATTTTCTAAAAACTACATATACTTAAAAATACTTTAAAATAATACGGTTTAAATTATTCATTTAAAATATTACTTAAAAATAATTATTTTATAATTATCTGAAAACCCCAAAAAGCATGTTTTCGTTTATTTGAAATAAGCCTTCTATTTTAATAATTCATAATTAGTTACTAAAAATATATAAAAATTCCAAACCACTTCTAGAATACTCTAATATAAGTTTGAAAAGACTGCTAAAATGATTGAAGTAGAATACTTAGGTTTATAGTCATTTCAAAGCAATTTAATGTCTCAAATAGAAACTATAGTATTTATAAAATGCAGTAAAAAGAGATATAGAGAAATGACAACCTTTTAGAAGTGCTGTCGTTGACCGTTGTAAATTATAATGTCCTAGGGCAGTTTTGCATGTCCAAAAGCTTTGCCATTTTTCGACATGCTAACAAACTTTTTAGCATCCAATCTTTTTACAACAATACATATACACATAATACATTACAACCACGATGAGCAACCCCTAAGGATCTCTCTCCAAAATTCTATAGAATTACCGAACACAAAGCAATTCCTTAATGCGTTAAATTCAAATCTGATTTGTTCAAAGTCCAACCAAACCCTATATGCTTCATGACAAGGCTAAGCAATAAGTCATAGAAAGTCATACAATTCCAAACACATCAATTACATATGTCACTTGCTTTCCAAAGAAAGAATCACAATAAACAAAGCAATAATATATAGTCAATCATATACTATAACAAACACAAGCATATATACACTTCATATACTTTTTAAATGGTGAGTTTGCTCACCCATCAATAAGTAAAAAACCATGCTCAGGCCTCTACCTTTGGAACCACTTCCTACCTCAACCAAACAACCACCACAACCACCTTCTTTCCACATTTTACTCTCTACCTAGGGTAAAATAACCCCTATTTGCTCATGGCCTTAGGTGTAGTAGGTACTGTGCTCCAAATCTTCAAGCATTGAGTTTCTAGTAATTGTTGAAATGTTGTTCTAAGGTTTTTAGCAAAGTTTGGGTTGATTTGGAGTTGTTTTGATTTACTTTGTATTTAGAAATTTATGAAGAGATAAAGGATGTTTAGTTTTATTTACAAAAACATGAAAATGATTTGTGAACCCCTTAGGCCACTTATATAGGCAATACAAGAGGCCACCTAAACCTCATTTACCCCTTCATTTCTAGTCAAGAACATCACCCCATGTGCGTCCATGTGCAAACTTTCTACCTCATAAGCTAAGAGAAAATAGCTCATCTCCCCTCACAAATATCCACTTTCTTCTAGAAGCTTTCCTAAAGTTTAGGTGGCCTTGACCCCTTCATTTCTAGTCAAGAACATCACCCCCATGTGCGTCCATGTGCAAACTTTCTACCTCATGAGCTAAGAGAAAATAGCTCATCTCCCTTCACAAATATCCACTTTCTTCTAGAAGCTTTCCTAAAGTTATTTAGCGCAAATTATTTTTATTAGCTACTAATGATTTCCTAAGTTATTTATCATGTATAAAAATTTTAAACAACTTATGTGGAATAAAAAGTTGTATATCGATAAACAATTTTCATTCACATTATCTATATTTCTTCAAAGTATTTATTTTTGTAAAAAAAATTCAAAAAAAAGTTTACCATCATTAGTTATTAATTAAAAGGAGTTTAACAAGGTTATCAAATCACTTTTATCACACTAAATCCATGATTCGAATATCTAAATAATTCAGATATTTAAATACAAAGTGTTCAAAATTCTGAGTCATTACAAGAACTATATGGGGGTGTTCCAATTCTTCGGAGCTCATTGGTTGGAAGCGTAGTAAGTCTTGAAGAAGGAATTCAAATTATTAAGCCAATCCATTGGAATTCTAGTGTCAAGAGATGGAGACGAAGGAAATAGTTGGATCTTCATTTATAACGATGGAGAATAATCATTGTAGTGATGTGCTAACAATAGAGGTATTGGATGTTGTAGGCCATTGGAACTTTGATTTTGAGGCATCCTTCCATATGACTCCTAATAAGGATTAGTTCTATCATTACGAATAAAGATGGAAGTCCAATCCTTAAGGGAAATGACGCTACATGCAACTCCTTGAAAATTGTTTCTGTGAAAGTGTAGATGTATGATGGAGTAATTTATACCCATTTGCTTGTTATGCACCAGGATTTTGTAAGTCCCTATTTTCTTTAAGATGGTAGGCATAATTTAAATGCAAGTTTTCGATTGGGAAAGGTAACATGTAGGTTTCTAGAGCGAAACTTGTTATAATGAAAGGTTTAATGGTCTAGAATATATATTTTCTCAAAGGTTCAATCATTTAGAGGAACCTTGTGCTGGTGTAGATAGTTCACTTGTTTTAGATGCCATTAATTAGCATATTCATTTAGCTCTTAATTCCTAGAGGAATTTTTAGTTGCTTCATAGGAAAACTATGATCTAAGGTAAGTGTTTCAACAAATTGGATTCCTTCTAGGGTTATATTTTACGAAAGCAAAACATAGTATTAGTTGGTGTTGGAAAGCATGTTTCTAGGGATGTGCTTGAGTGTCTTTTCACGGATGTTTGTGAATTAGTTTCTATAGCTTCCACCAGGGGTGCTCAGTACTATATATTATTAATTGGTGATTTCTCTCGTGAATTCTATGTTTATGTATTGAAGTTCAAGCAAGAGTTGTTTGATAAGTTCAAAGCTTTGAATGTCGTCATGAAAAATGAAAGTGGAAAGACTTCGTAGTAGTTAAGTTCCGTAATGATGGTGAGTATGTTTCGATGGATTTCTTGATTATTATGGATAACATCGTATTAGGATACATTTTACTCCATTTCAGGATATGCAACACAATGGGGTTGCAAAATGGTTGGAACATATTCTACTTGACAATGTTGATTGTTTGAGATTGTTTTAAAATTCTCTAGGGAATTTAGGGCTAAAGCATCATCAACCGTAATGCATACTTATAATAAGATTCCTTGCTCGGTTATTGGTGATGAAATTCTAGAAGAAGGGTAGAGAGATACATATATTGTAGCGACCTGAAATTCGAACACTTCGTCTAAGAATTTTGAAATGTTTTGAAATATAGTTAAGTGTTATAAATATGATTTTATAACCTTATTAGATATCATTTAATTATTGAATAATGATAAGAAAATTGTTTCTGAAAATTGTTTACAAAAATATATTCTTCGGAAAAAAATCGAGAATGTGACCGAAAATCGATTTATCAGTAAACGACTTTTCGATTGATATAAGTTATTTGAATTCTTATGCACTTATCTAATGATTAAATGAATACATTAGCAACTAATTAACACACTCTCCTCTTCATAAATCTTGAAAGCTTCTAGAATGTTCTAATGGATAAGAGATATTATCATGAGAAGGGTATATGTGTAATTAGCATAAATGAGAAGTGATGTAAAGGAGAAGTGATGGGAAGTGAATATTCCATGGCATGAGAGGGGGTGTGAACAAGGTTAAAGATCACAATTTTTATTCTATAAAAGGAGGGGCACACCCTTAGTTAATATTCACAAATTCACAAAGCTTAAAGTAAGCAAATCCATGGTTTCTTCTTCTTTATAATTTCCTAAAGCAAATTAATTGCAAATCAAATCCAAATCAACTCAAATTTGAAGTGAAGCATTGGGAGAATATTACAAAATATGCTACCTAGTTAGAAGTTAAAGAAACAAAGCCACACTCACCCTACATGGATATGCCATAAGCAAAGGAGTGGAGTAGAGGGAGGAAAAGCAAGTAGAAAGCGAGAGGAGGAAGGAGAAAGGTGTTGCAAGGTTGGCTTTGGACTTTGTTAGCTTGGATAGTGGTTATTATTGGGTTAAAGTTGAGTAAACACACCTCTTTGAATGGAAAATATAACATATATATGTTGTGTTTTGATTGTGTTAAGTTGTTGAATTGTTATTGACATTGTTGAAAATATTGATTTGATTCTTACCTTTAAAACAAGGAGCATATGTGCTCCATATGAATAGACATGGAATGGACTTGAATGGACTTGTGAAAAGACCATGGAACAAAGTACATAGGTTATAGATGGACTTTGGTTTAGATTGGACTCGGATTTGAAAGTGCACTTATGGCGATAGTCGCTATAGATGCAGTTCAGAATTGCCTTGTTTTTCGCTATTTCTAAGGAACTTTGAAGAGAGATCATTAGGGGTTTCTCAGCATAATTATAATTATATATATATATATGTTTGTTTATACTAAAAGCGTGGATGGTAAAAAATTAAGTAACATCTCAAAAAGTGGCCAAAACTTCACTTGTGCAAAACTGCCCCGTTTAGCCTTGATTATTGGACTTCAAAGGTTTGAAAAGATATTTAAATTTAAGTATTTTGTTTCATTATTTTTACAAGTATTTACTAACTCATATTAGAGTATTT
Organism: Allium fistulosum; assembly: GCA_030737815.1. Lineage (NCBI taxonomy): Eukaryota > Viridiplantae > Streptophyta > Magnoliopsida > Asparagales > Amaryllidaceae > Allium > Allium fistulosum. Next base: position 511,575,995 of record CM060903.1, on the reverse strand, counting down.
CAAAAATGGTTTGAGATATTTATGAATTTTAAGAGTTAGTTGTGAATTTTTAAAGAAGAGGATTGTATAATAAGAACTTGTTTTTTCAAGTTTTTAAGGAAATGATAAAATCGTTATTTTCAAGTAATATTTTGAGAAAATGTTTTAAAACCTATTATAAGTATTAAAAAGTATTTAAAAAGCATTTTTAAGTATATATAGTTGTTAGAAAATAAGTTTACTATTTTATGTCTTAAGTAATAAAATTTCCTTAGACTTGTTTATTTAAATATCAAGTTTTGGTAAAAAAAATTACTATATATATATATATATATCATTCTAAAAAAGGTTTTAAAAGTATAAACAAAAGGTCTAGAAAGGGGTTAGAATTTCTTAATGGCTAAATGGGTAATTGTTTAATTACTAGTTTGAAAAGCAACTAACTATGCTTAACACGAAAAGCTGACGAATTAAGGCTTATCTATTTATGCAAGTTAAGATTGATGTTTGAGTAGGGATGGAGCAATCAAGCTCTAACCTACCAGCTTCCCTCTTTATTGAGGAATAGTAAGTGGAAAAATGTCGGAAACGTGTTAATCATGTTAATTTCTTACTTGTTTATGGAAATCAATAATACTATACTTAACACTAAAACAGACAAAGTAGATTTATCTATTTGTGAGTTTCAAGAATGAAGTGTCTAGGCAAGGCTTTGGTGCAACCAGTGCTCTAACTTACCTAGCTTCACTCTTAGGTGAGGAATAGTTAAGTTGGAATGTCGAAAATGAGTTAAGTATATGAATATTAATTTATATAAGCAATTATTTTGCCTAGATAATCGATTATTCGATTATCAAACTTGACCTAATATTGACTTAGGAAGTTATCGAAAGACTGCATGATTTTATACCAATGAGAACCCTTAGGGAGGAGTATTGGTATAAAATGTCTCAAGTTTTTGCTTACTTCTTAGAGAATCAAAATTGAGTTAACAAGGAATTCATCGATTGGTTTTGGAGAGTCCGGTAAGCAAAAATAGTGTATTTATATAAGATGATCAAACCCATAATCACTTCAAAACCATATACGTGGTCTATGTTTTGGAAGTGGTTGTGAAGTGAAATGTTATAGAGTTGAACTATCTAACCTAATGTTCAATCCAAGGGAGAGGTCAGTGTTAACATTTCAAATGATGCTATTGTGTGAGATTGTCTTGATAAGTATTCCAAGAGAGAGGACAACGTTAGCATTCATCGAATGACTTATGCAGGAATCTAGATGGAGATTGGAGATCTGTTCGAGATGCTCAAATCCATGTAGTGATTCGTGATCTGTTCGAGATAATGGAATCCATTTGGGGATTCGAGTTCTGTTCGAGTGATGAAGACTCATATGAGAGATGCCAAAGGTAGCCTTGACATCGGGAAAATGATGAAAAACGGAGAAGGGGCATGACTAGGGGGGTTTAACTGACCTTAAGGGTATATCAACTCCATATCTAGAGATGCTTTCAATTGTTGCTAGCGAGAATTGATATGACTCGGATCACACACCGAGGGTGATCCAGTTATGTTTACCTTAGAGTATATCCTATGTAGAGATATACGATGCTTGGGAGGTAGTTTCTGTTTGCGCCAAAATTGGTCACAAACCCCAGAAGTAGTGAAAGCACAAGTGTATATACACAGATTCACAATATTCCAACACAGATCTTAGATCCAGATAAAGTGAAGAATAAAGATGAAGAAACAGTAAAGTTAAAATGGAAGAAAGCAGGAAAGAACACATGGTTTATAGTGGTTCGGCAATCCGGCCTACGTCCACTTTGAATCAAATCCTTTTTATTCCCTTTGTACTGTAGTTACAATTACAAGCCTATGATATCAATCACAAAAATGGCAGTTTCCGCGTCAGAGAAGGAGAAGAAGATCCCATTTTAGTTGCCATAGCCCTCCTATTTATAGGTGTAGATCCGAAAATATCCACCTCAAAACCTGGAATACCTTTTCTCCTGTGTAGGTGGGCCCGCATGTTCGATCTGGAGTCGTTTGGGACCGATCCATGTTCAATTCGTATTGATCCAAACTGACTCAAAATAACTCGAGATCGATCACGAACCTTCTTGAGTGCATAAGGAAGCTCCTGTGAAAATTTCGTGATGTTTGGACTTGTATATCTCGAGTTATGACCGATCCAAGTTGTAGTTTGCATGAAGGCTAAATCGTTCGCATCGATCTGCTCACCTCCATCCAGTTCATATCGATTCTACCCCCATACCCATCGCCGCAGCCTTTGCATTGATCCAAACTTCACGCGCTCTGATCCATATTCTTCGCTCCACCTCGACCGCTTCCTTAGTATCCACCGATACGAAGTAGAGAGCTTTCGTATCCATCAACATAGGTTGTTCGTATCCATCAGCTGCTCTGGAAACATACGTTCTCGTATCCATTAGTTGCCCTACCTTCGTATCCATGTTGTTCGTATCGATCCTAGCTTTGTTACGGATCGATACGAACAAGACCGACACAAACTATGTCTTCGTATCCATCCCCCGTGCATGTCCTTCGCATCGATCCATGTCTACTTCCTTCTTCGTATCGATCAATAGGTGATCGATACGAAATGTCCATCCAGATTGATGCGCGTTGCATCGATACGAAACCATCGATATGAAGTATGCTGCCGTTTCCATCCTGATCGATACGAAACATCGATATGAACCTGCCTTCTTTGAATTTTGATCCATCCATATCTCGAGCATACGAACTCCGATTGACCTGAAATTTGAAACGTAGCCTTTCCTAGCCTTGTTCATCATTCCTAATCAATTCCACCTTGATCGAAGCTCGGTCAAATTTTGACGGTATCGATCATAGTCATGTCTACAATCGATCTTCAATCCCGATATCCATCCTTTCCAGTCAATTTGTTGATATCCCAGCCTTGACCAAAAGGTGGAGTAACAGTTTCTAATCCTTATCGTGGAGCTCGGATGTAGCCATATCGAGGAGATCTCCGTGGAAAAATCCATATGCGAATGCTCCTTAGCGGTATTCATTATATACCAATTATCTCTGTGACGTTCATACAACAGCTATTTAATATGATTTATATGCTACACACTGGGCATTATCTATTATATCACTATATGTTAAACTTAATGAATGGTTGGTTTCATTTGAAGGGAAAACCATTACGGTAATCTGTATCATCTCAAAAAGGTGCTATTATATATCACTCTTAATTCTTGAATTTCTCACGCTGGTTTACCAGACTGATCCGGGTGTTATTCTCTTATAATGCTCAGGTCAGTCCCGTGTATGTTTCCAGATTTAGCTACGGATGCTTTGGAGCTTATGGAAAAGAGCTAGAAGATTACCTTCCATAGTATTATTATTTTCACCGCATTTCTGTATTGTATATATCAACATTATGAGGATAGACAATTATAGTTGTCCAGGCTGATGATAGTATTTAGATTTTAGTAACTCTAAAATTTCTGTATTTAGAGTAACCCTTTGTACTATTCCTTTAATATTATATATTATTTTTCCATTGTGAGATTCTGAAGTTGTGTTCGAGTATCAAAAAGTCAGGTCGTTACATTTGGTATCAAAGCTCAAGGTTGAACAAACACCTTAGCTTTAGTTGGGTATGACTCATTAGAGATAGGGTAAGTGACATCCTAGAATGATCGAGAGTATTATACATATGAGAGCGTAATTGTATTTTGAAAACTAGACTTCTAAATTTTTCCTTAGGAATATCTCTTTCTTCAAAACCCTCTCTTTGAAGTAGCTCTGTCCTTTAGTTTCCTAAAGCCATTTTGCTTTGATTAGGTAGTAAGAACCATGAGTACTAGAGCTGCAAATGCTAGAGGTGGTCAGTGTAGTACTATCATGAATAGCGGAGATCGAGCAACAAGGAATGTTGCTTCAGTTGAGGAACCAAGCGAGAATGTTGTAGGGGAGGTCGTGTAGATCTGACCTCCAATGATTTTTTCTTCGCTTTGCCATAATTATGAGATGCTAAGTGGTAAGTGGTTTGATGGTACAAAGACAATTATAGAAGTCCAATCTTAGCTAAGACTATGTGACTAGATATTTGGAGTTATGGAGCCAGATGATGCAATGAAGTGTAGATTGGCATCGTGACATCTGACGGATGCAGCCATGGTTGGTTGAGTTCTATTATGGCTAATGTCCAAAAGAACGGCTTTTCTTGGGCCCAATTTAAAGATAAGTTTGAGATGAAGTTTGTTATGGAAGTTGGAAAGACTTTGTTATTTAGGAGCTTCTTGGACATGAAGCAGGGGGCCATGACCACGGCGGAGTATGAGAATGAGTTCATTGCATTATCTCGGTTCAGGTTAGGATTGGTTGACATGCCACTGAAGAAGAACGAGATGTTCATTGCAGGTATGTGCTCTGAGTTCCAATGGGATATGATCAATCACCTTTTAGGCTCTTTTGTGAATTTGGTGAATATGGGTTTGAGGTTCAAGAGTTTGGCACCGAAGCCTGTTGTTTCTGCACCAAAGCCTCTCGTTCTATACCAATTGGGAGCAATAAGCGAAAGTTTCAACAGTTGAGGTATATGTCCAACCTTATTTTCCATTGGTGTGGGCAGAAGGGGCACTTTGCTAAAAACTGTAAGAAGGGAGGAGGAGGGCAGATGGTAAAGGCATCCACAACAGAGGTACCGCAGTTTGCATCGAAGAGTTGCTATAGTTGCCATCAGCCTGGCCATTTTGTTAGAGATTGTCCCATGCTTAAGAAAAAGGAACAACCTAAGGTGTTTACTATTTCTGCATCTGAGAAGGGAAAGCAGATTCTTGAGGGTATACTATCTAGCTTTCCTATTCGTGTTTGTTTGACTCTAGTGCTTCTCATAGTTTGATATCTCGTAACCTTGATTATTTAATCATGCTCGACATATTAGGAAGATTCACTATTCTTGTTATTAATATGTGCTCAACCAGTTTATGAGAAATTTCACCATTCTACATCATGGGTTTGGTAGACAGTAATTATGGGCACGTTGAAATGAAAACCTTGTGAATTCAGTTTCACGGTTTGGCTATAAGACATTCGGTGATAATGTTGGGTTAAAAGTTAATATTTAGTAAAAGATGTTTACTATAATCAAAAGGAAGGATAGAATATTTAGGAAATAAATATTTGTGAAAAGATTTATATAAGAAAATAATTTTATATAATTATGGTTTATAGACCAAAACTATTTAATAGAGGATTTGAGAACTTATATCCTAGTATCTTTGAAAATGTTTTTCAAGATTTTGGAGAAAATAATATTAGTATTCTTAAAAGTAAATATTTAGGAATTGGTTTAGATCATGATACTTAGTATCATAATATGAAGTACTTGACGCCGCTTTGAAATGATTTTTGGTTAAGTACCAAAAGTATAGTTTGGATGTATTGAACTCACTTTCGTCGCTTGAAATTAATTTTGGTAATGACTGCAGCATCATCAGCATTCATTTTTGGGTTTCTAAGTGTGGGATGCTACAAAGTTGTTTTGGATAAAATGGATTTTGATTAAATCCCAAAGTAAGATTTGATATACAAAAGTTATATGTATATATTATTTCAAAATGGTTTGATATGAAAACCGATGTTTAGTTCTAAAGTTTTCTTGTTCAGTTTTCAGGGACACATATAGCCTATGCATTAGGAAAATATGGTATGTGCATCGTGATATGATATGTTGTTTGGTAGTTTTCATTTGCTAAAATGAAATGGAATTTTCGATGATTTTGAATAGTTGGAAACTTCCGAATCATCATAGAACTTGTAATTAAGTGTTCTTGAAAATATAAAGTTGGGTTTATATAATACTTGAATTAAAAAGTTAGTAATTTAAAACAAGTGTTAAATGGTTAAACATACTTGTTAAGTAAAACAGAACGATGTTTTGTATATGCTCTTAGGATGTAATGGAGTATTATACGAGTATGTACTTAAGTTATAAAATGTGGATAAACTTGAAGTTATGTTTTTATGAAATGATTCATACATGTTTTTAACATTAAATGAAATACTAATCGGATAAATGAATGTAATTAAAAAGGAATTAGTGTAGTTAAGAAACGAATAGGATATACATAAGTTGTACGTAGATTATTTTATTCGCATGACAGTTCTTAATCAAGTATTCGAGTACATGTTTTCAAGGTGGTTTACACCGGTCTGAATAAGGAATTTTCACTCGATTCTTGACTGCGAACACTTGATACGGATTCGTGATACGATCTCGATGTTTTCTATCATAGTATATGAATATGCAAGGAGAAAGGAGATTTCTAATCAAGGAACCAAATTAGACTCCGCACTAGAGAGGTCAAGTGATCTATACTGGTTGGGAAGTGAAATCTATGCGATTGAACAAGTGATTAGATCAGATACTGTGTACGGATGATATATGTACATCATACGGGCTTTAGTACATTTTTATGATGAATTATGAAGAGTTTAGGGAATGAACCTTTGATTTATTATGAGGTAGCATCAATAATCATCTAAGTAATGACCTGAGGCTATTGAGCGTAAGATATGCTTAGTAGATTGTTTATCGTCCTTGGACGATGGAAGAGTTTTGAACCTGAGCGAACCATGAGCATTGGTTGCTAGTAATTGTGAATACTTCTTGAGTGTTTGTTCCTTAGTTAAGGTTAGAAGTGCCCAAGAGTAAGGGTGGTCGGGATGGTACAAAGAAGATGGAGGACAGTTTGAAGGAGATCCATCCAGAGTTGCTTATAGACTAGGATTCCTTATCTTAGTATCGTACATCTTTTGTAGCGTACTCACCGCTTGAGGTGGAGTCGCTTAGTATGAATTTTGGTTTATAGTTTAGTTTGTATATAATTTTAGCAAAACTCTATATATGTATCTTGTTTCTTCTATCTCCTTTCGTTCTTTTTTGAATTTCAAGGATGAAATATTCTAAGTGGGGGAGAATGTAGCAACTCGGAAATTCAGCCACTTCGTCTTCAAATTTCGAAACGTTTTGAAATATAATTAAGTGTTATAAATATGATTTTATAACCTTGTTAAACATCATTTAATTAATGAATAATGATTAGAAACTTGTTTTTGAAAATTGTCTAAAAAAATATATTCTTCAAAGAAAAATCGATCATGTAATCAAAAATCAGTTTATCGGTAAACAACTTTTCAATTGATATAAGTTGCTCAAATTCTTATGCACTTGTCTAATGATTAAATAAACACATTAACAACTAATTAACACACTCTCCTCTTCATAAAACTTGGAAGGTTCTAGAATGTTTTAATGAATAAGAGATATTATCATGAGAAGGGTATAAGTATAATTAGCATAAAGGAGAAGTGATGTAAAAGAGAAGTGGTGGGAGGTGAGTTTTCCATGGCATGAGAGGGGGGGTTGAGAACAAGGTTAAAGAGCACCATTTTGATCCTACAAAAGGAGGGGCACACCCTTAGTTATTATTCACAAATTCACAAAGCTTAAAGTAAGCAAATCCATGGCTTCTTCTTCATAATTTGCTAAAGCAAATCAATTGTAAATCAAATCCAAATCAACTCAAATTTGGAGTGATGCATTGGGGGAATATTACCAAACATCCTACCTAGTTATAAGTTGAAGAAACAAAGCTACACTCACCCTACATGGATAGGCCATGAGCAAAGAATTGGAATAGAGGGAGGAAAAGCAAGTGGAAAGCAAGAAGAGGAAGGAGAAAGGTATTGCAAGGTTGGGTTTGGACTTTGTTAGCTTGTATCTTAGTTATTGTTAGGTTAAAAGTGAGTTATCACACCTTTTTGAATGGAAAAATGTAACATATATATGTTGTGTATTGATTTTGTTAAGTTGTTGAATTGTTATTACATTGTTGAAAATGTTGGTTTGATTCTTGTTTTGAAAACAAGGAGCATATGTGATCCATATGAATGGACTCAGAATGGACTTGAATGGAATTTTATGACTTATGACAAGACCTTGGAACAAAGCACATTGATTATAGATGGACTTTGGTTTAGATTGGATACGGATTTGAAAGTGCACTTATAACGATAGTCACTATAGATGCAGTTCAGAATTGCCTTATTTTTAGGTATTTCTATGGAAGTTTAAAGAGAGATCCTTTGGAGTTTCTAATCATATTTATAATTATATATATATATATATATACACATATATACATATATATATATATGTTTGTTTCTATTAAAAGCTTGGATTGCAAAAATTTAAGTAACATCTCGAAAAGTGGCTAAAACTTCACTTGTGCAAAACTGCCCTGTTTAGCTTGATTTTTGGAAATTAAAGGTTTGAAAGGATATTTATATTTAAGCATTTTGTTTCATTCTTTTTACAAGTAATTACTAACTCATATTAGAGTATTTTGAAAGTGTTTTGAGATATTTATTAATTTTTAAGAGTTGGTTGTGAATTTCTAAAGAAGAGGGTTTTATAATAAAAACTTGTTTTTGTTTTTCCAAGTTTTTAAGAAAATTTAAAAATCGTTATTTTCACGTAATATTTTGAGAAAATATTTTAAAACCTATTATAAGTATTATAAAGTATTTTAAAAGAATTTTTAAGTATATATAATTTTTAGAAATTATGTTGACTATTTTATATCTTATGTAATAAAATATCTTTTGACTTAATTTTTAAGTTATATTTTTAAGTATACCTATCATTCTAAAAAAGGTTTTAAAAGTATAAACAAAAGGTTTAGAATGGGGTTAGAATTTCTTAATGACCAAATGGTTAATTATTTAATTACTTGTTTGAAAAGTAATTAACCATGCTTAATCTTAAAGCCGATGAAGTAAGGCTTATCTATTTGTGAGAGTTAAGATTGATGTTCGAGTAGGGATAGAGCAATAAAGCTCTAACCAACCGGCTTCCCACTTGACCGAGGAGCAGTAATTTAAAAAATGTTGAAAACGTGTTTATCTTGTTAATTTCTTACTTGTTTATAAAAATCATTAATACTACACTTAGCACTAAAAGCTGATGAGGTAGACTTATCTATTTGTGATATTCAAGAATGAAGTGTCTAGGCAAGGATTTGATGCAACTAGTACTCTAACATACCTGGCTTCACTCTTGGGCAAGGAATAGTTAAGTTGGAATGTCAGAAACGAGTTAAGTATATGAATATTGATTTATATAAACAATTGATTTTCCTAGATAGTCGATTAGTCGATTATCGAACTTGGCTTAATATTGACTTTGGAAGTTATCAAAAGACTTTGCGATTTCATACCAATGAGAACCTCTGGGGAGGAGTATTGGTACGAAACGTCTCCAACTTTCGCTTACTTCTGAGAGAACTGTAGTTGAGTTAATAGGGAATTCATCGATTGGTTTTGGAGAATCCGGTAAGCGGAAAGAGTGTACTAATATGAGATGACTTTAACCCGTAATCGCTTCAAAACCGTATATGTGATCTATGCTATGGAAGCAGTTACGAAGTGGAATGTTATAGAGTTGAACTGTATATCCCAAGCTTAAGTCCAAGGGAGAGGTCAGTGTTAACATTTTAAACGATGCTATCATGTGGGATTGTCTATCTTGAGGAGTATTACAAAAGAGAGGACAACTTTAGCATTCATCAGAGGACTTATGTGGGAATCTATGTGGAGATTCGAGATCTTTTTGAGATGCTCGAATCCATGTAGTGATTCATGATCTGTTCGAGATGATGGAATCCATTTAGGGATTCATGTTCTGTTTGAGTGAAGAAGACTCATGTGATAGACGTCAAACGTAGGCTCGACATTGGAAAAATGACAAAAAACGGAGAAGGGGCATGGCCAGGAGGGTTTAATTGACCTTAAGGATATATCAACTCCATATCTAGAGATGCTTATCAATTATTGCTAGCGGGAGTTGATATGACTCGGATCGCGCACCGAGGGTGATCCAGTTATGTTTACCTTAGAGTAGATCCTATCTAGAGATATACGATGCTCGAAAGGTAGTTTCTAATCCATGTCATGGAGTTCGATTGCGGTCAGACCGAGGAGATCTCTGTGAAAAAAATCCATATGCAAACACGCCTTAGCAGTATTTACTGTATACCTATTATTATTGTGGAGTTCACGCAATAGTTATTTGATATGATTTATGTGCTACACATTAAACATTATATATCATATCACTATATGTTAAACTTTACGAATGGTTGGTTTCATTTGAGGGGAAAACCATTATGGTAATCCATACGATCTCGAAAAGATGCTATTATATGTCACTCTTAATTCTTGAGTTTCTCACGCTGGTTTACCAGACTAATCCAAGTGTTATTTTCTTATAATGTCGGGTTAGTTCCGTGTATGTTTCTAGATTTAGAAACAGACGCTGTGGAGCTAATGGATAAGAGCTAGATGATTACATTCCATAGTATTATTATTTCCACTGCATTTCTGTATTGTATATATCAGCATTATAAGGGCAGATAGTTATATCCGTCCAGGCTGATGATAGTACTTATGTTTTAGTAACTATGAAATTTCTTTATTCGGAGTAACCCTTTGTACTGTTTCTTAGATATTATATATTATCGTTCCATTGTGAGATTCGATGTTTTGTTCTCTCTTTCTTGTTCTATTCTTCTTTTCATTTTATTTTACCTTAGCTTTCTATCTTTCCTGCACTTGGGTGTTCGATACACGAATACCGTAGATGTATTTAGTGTCGATGTTCGAGGGTTGAAAAGTCGGGTCGTCACATATATAAATTTGAGTTATTTTTGTATTTTGGTTGTCCTGTATAAGTTCATAACGAGGAAATAATATTTAGATTGTAGCACCATATATTTTAGAGCAGCAAAATACGAGATTAAATTAATAAGAAGAATTTATTATATAATAATAAGGGAATTTATCTAATGTAATTACTCAAGAGATATTTGATTATTTAAGTGTGAGACACTTAAATATGGTTAATTAAATGGACTAATGGTATTTAGCAATTAAGTCCGATCATGAATAATAAAAGGGAATAAATTTGAATATTTGAATGATGGGGACTCATATTAAGGGAAATGAATTAATGAGATTAGGCAAGGAGGGATTTCAGCCCAAACCAAAATTATTAATACATATACCCTTAACCACATCCTACTCTTCATTTTCTCTCATTTTGCAAAAACAAATTAAAAATCCCAAGCTAAAGTCGCCACCATTTTTAAGAAGTAGAGGAAAATCAACTAAAGATCAAAGCTTTCATCCCTAAAGAAACAAATAAGATTTTAATCAAGTTTTCACCCTTCGGTAAGTAATACTTACCCTTTTTTCTTCGACACCTATTTGGGTTGGATTATCTATGTTTTTGGTGCTTTGAATGTGGGTTATTTTAATGATAATATAATGAATTTATTGATGTTTGAGAGTCAAATGAAATTGTTTTTGATATGTTTTAGAGTAAAACATGAATTAACCTTTCTTGAATGCATAGAAATTTTAATATGATATTTATAACATTAAAACATAGATGGTTTTAATTTTAAGAATGTTTGAATGAGAGAATTATCTATTATGAATTTTCTAAGTTGAAAATGGGTAATTTCGGTTGTAAATTAATATTTCAAAATATGTAAATTTAATATTTTGATTGGAAATTTTTACCAAAGGTAAAGAAAGATATTTCAAATTTAAGTGAATTTTTGGGAATTTTTCCATTATTTTTTGAATTGTTATGAATTAAATGGTAAGGAAGAAAATACCTTAATAAATGAATATAAGTACGGAAAGTAATTAACTAAGGCAAAATCAATGGAATCAATTTCATTTATTTTTAGAGATTTCTGCTGAAGTAATAAAGTAATGAATATAATTGACATTTGTAAAGAATTAGTCAAAATGTAGTTACTGTAAAGGGGAAAATATCTTTTTTGACTTACTTATAGACCTACCATTTTTAAAAATGCGATGGCTAATTGGAGCTAAAAGTGTTATAGCTCCTTTAGAAGTGCAATAGCATCAAAACTTATAACTAGAACAGCTTCAAGCCTTATATATGAGATAACTCTACAATTTGGTTTACGATAACACATGAGCTTATACATGTGAGGACCCAAGGATATACATATGATAGCCTTAAAAGTTAGACTTACAGTAGCTATCTAGAGTTCGATAGCTATACTTGCGATGGCTATTTAGAAGTTTTATAGCTATACTTGCGATAACTATTTAGAAGCGCGATAGCTATACTTGCTAGCTATTTAGATGTGTAATAGCTATACTTTCGATAACTATTTAGAATTGAGATAGCTATACTTTTTGACAGCTAATTAGAAGTGCGATAGCTATTTTAGATATGTGATATATAGTTAAAGGTGCGACAACCCTGTGCGTTCGATAACCATTTTTGATTTGCGATAGCACTATACTCACAATAGCTATTGACATTATAGCCGGCTATGCGATAACGTGTGTTTAGATGGCCTAACAATTGATAATGCATCCAATATTTAAATATAATTAAATTTTGGATAACATTTTGGACGATGTTTAATTTGAATGTCATAAGGATGAAATTACAAAAGAAAATAATAAGTTAAAATGTAATAGCTTATTAAAATGACAAAAATGGGGTTAAGCTTAGGGAAGTTAAGAAATAATAAATTTATCATTTAAAAAGAAAGATAAAATATTTTATCTATAGAATAAAAAAACTTTGACCTAACATGAAGATCTAAAGAAGGTGTAGGGTACACAACTAATGAATCAAAGAAATGGGTTGAAACTAAGATTTAAAATATACCAACTCATGGAGTTATTGAATGGCTAGGAGCCAAGGCTTGAGGAAGTCTATATTCAATGGTATATGGAAGGGTGCTAAAATATATGAAGTCTATTGGGTTCAATTCATAATTTTTAATTTTGTGCATTATAACATCAAATTAGATGTATTTTAATAAATGAATTGACAACATGACACGAAAGTGTTTTTGGGGCTAGGAGGGGATATTGATGCTTAGTAAGGATGTTTATTAAAATGCATTCATGGTGCTTACATTCAACATCCTCGGAGAGTCTGGGTGGATCTAGTCACTATGGTTCCCATAGTGAAATGAATAGTCATTTCATTGGTGATGTTGTTCAAGAAAAAGATAAATACACGATAGAAATACCTAGGGAGGTAATAACTAAATAAATTTAAGGATAACTTAAGATTGACATTTAAATAAGAGTCTAGATGATGCATGCGAATGTGATGGTTGCTTATCTGACATGGTTTATAAATGTTGATAAGTATAAGGTATACTTATAATTAGAATGGATGAATGTATGCCATGGTTCATAACTGCATGTTAGTACAGGGTATACTTATATTTAAAATGATGCTAAATGTGCGTTCATGATGTGATGATTATTTACATGATATGATGTTATTGCTGCTGTTGACTTAGTGAGGGGAGAACCCATTTCGCTATCGGCTTATTCTCGCTATATGTATGTTAGGGAAATGTATTGCTCATACCATTTATATCCGACCTATGATTTTAATATTATTTTCCCTATAAACTCACGGGTACTCATTCGAGTAGCATGAGTTTATGGTTTAGAAATGTTACTTCTAGAAGATGAATAAAATCTCCAAAGACTAAGCAGGGGTTTAGTAGATAATGAAAGTTTCTTTTAAAATCCTTTAGTTGTAAAACCAGATTGTATAATCACTAAATGTTCGTGCCATCATCTTCATATGTCAGATACGACAATATTATTTATGTTTTAATATATTTACCACTACATAGGAAAATTTTAGGATTATAAAAATGTACAGGCAATTTTGTGCAAAGAAATTTATTTAGCTGCTCTATTTACTTAATGTTGTTGGAAATAGATTAATCACATTTTTTCATTTGAAAATATTACAAGTGATGACTACAACATCATCGGCATTCATTTTCAATTCTCAAAGTGAAATATGTTAAAACTTGGTACCAGAACTTTGGTTAGGGGACACTTAGGTAAAATAGAGCTAATTATATATCTATGTAGAAACTAGATGGTAGGAAAAGGAACACCCTTGGGAGTATACATTAGACACACACACAACGTACTTTTATTTTGATATAGATATATAGGTGGATATATTTATCCCTATACTACTGTTCTCACTCACTTTACTTCTATTTCTTACAAACACTTAGTTATGCAGTGTAACGATCGGGGTTTTTCGACCATCGAAAATCGACAGTAATACGTCCACTGTATTACATGTTGAGAAATCGAATGCTGGAAAACCTGATTTTTATAGAAAAAGAAAGAAGGAAGAAGATAAGAAGAAAACTAAACAACACAGAATCTCACAGCGGACCGAATAATGTATAATATACCACAGATCATTGCACAAAAGAAAAATTGTAATATGTGTATATAAAAACATCAATCAGAGTATACTAACCTATTTCAGCCTGGATAGTTATAACAGCCTGTCCTCACAATTGCTGATAAATACAACAACGAATACAGCAGAAAAATAACCATCTACATAAATACGTCTCTGGGTCTCCAACTCGTCTCTTGAAGCTCCAAGCATCCAAAATAATCTGTAATATGTTCGGTTTGAACCGAGCATTATAATAAAATAACACCCGAGTCAGTCTGGAAAACTAGCGTGAGAAAACACACCCAATTGGATTTAAAATTATAAGAAAAATCTTTGAAATCAAAAGTATCTCGTAAGACCACACCGCACATAAACACGGACGTGTTTTTTCCTTACGATAACCAAACATATATGAAATTCTCTGATATTATAATAATGCCTAGGGGTCAAAGTTAAATATGAATATAGCTGAAAGCTTGCATCTCAGGTTTCAGCATAGTTGGGCATAACTAAGTCCGTACGGTGCTTATTAGAGAATGGATTCCATACAATGACTGGGCTACTGGGGTATCGCCCATCAAGGTGCATCTCTAAACAAATAATACCGAGGTCGAACCTATCGACTCCTGCCAACACAAGACCGACCTACCCTTTACTGGATACTACCGAATAAGATCACCCCTTGGTTCAAATCGACAATTGTACCAAAGCATACATAAGTTAATAGTAGGGACTCTAGATAGGGATGACCTTACCCTCATGGGAGCGACCCACCTAGCCTTGCTGCATCTCCCCTGTTTTAGTCATTCCCGGTTGATGACGCTTGAGGCTACGTTTTACCTTTATATAACACTTCCTACTTGGAATGCTAACACTACCTTCCAGGCAACAATGCAATATGAGCATTCATCCATACAAGTTCGTTCTGGGACTGAACGAAACACTTGAGTGCTCCATCTTCAATTCCATCATCTTCAAGATGTCTTCACTTCGAAACGCATTCGTTGGATCGAAGTGGTTTTCGGATAATATACCTGATCCCAGTCTCTTCGAAACAACGTTCGATAATTTTCGGTAAACTCAACCTCGATTCTTTAGGAAATAAACAGTCAAAGATAAGATCGGAGATCACCTCCTAACCTTTAGTGGACGGATTTTCCTTATCATTGTCCTAGGAGAACGAAACGAGATTTATACGCACTATACAACATCATCAGAGACGACTGTACCATATAACTCACGTGTTCTCTTAGATATTTCCAATGTTACGTTAGGGTCTAATTTCGATACTCGGTTATTTAATTACCAAATAACAACATTCAATCCAGGATTTATTCCATAGGAAAAACAAACATTGGTTAAGCATATAAGTAATCACTAGCCTCCTTTTTTTATATCTTTCATAAATAAAACCATTTGTAAATTACTTGTATAAGAATTCTTTTACAAAGATATATCCACCAATTCTTATATTTCGATACTTAGAAAATATCCATATACTTATCTCAACGGTATAAGTATATTTACACACTGAGAAAGATTCCATTTTTATTCAATTCAAAAATCATTCATAAACCCCTTCTAATTCTCTAAAACAATTTATAAACCATTTTATAAAACTTCTGGAACCATTTATAAAACTTCTTTTATACATTTTAATCAATTATAAATCCTCTTTGTATACTTCTACAACTTATTTTTAATCGTTTATAATCTCTAAACAATTTATAAGCTCCTTTATAAAATCCAAGTCCTTCATCTTTATTCATGGGTCTCTAAAACATTTATAAACAATTAAAAATCTTTTACTTCAAAACACCATTATATAATAATAATTATTAACAATAAACATTATAAATAAATGAAAATTATTCACTTTAAAAATCTTGATAATAATTAATAATTCCAAAATATTATTAAATAAATAATAATAATTAATATTTACCATTTTTATAAATAATAATAATTTATTTTCAAAACCTTACTAAAATTCCCTATTATTAATTTCAAACCATAATCATTCTTGAAATAATTAACCTTTCAAATTATTAATATTTTTATAAGTTCTTTAAAACAAATATAACTATAAAAAATAAATTTAAAACAATTCTAATATAATTAAATAACCTTAAAATAATATTACTATAATTAAATACTTTTTAAAAAATATTAATTTAATTAAATAACTCCAAAACAATATTAATATAATTAAATAAACTTTTTAAAAACAATATTAATAAAATTAAATAACTTTAAAAGACAATACTAATAAAATTAATTAACTTAAAAAACAATATTAATAAAACTAATTAACTTAAAAAGAATGTTAATATAATTAATTAACTTCAAAATAATATTAACATAATTAATTAACTTAAAAACAATATTAATATAATTCATTAACTTAAAAACAATATTAATATAATTAATTAGATAATCCTTAAAACAAAATATTTTCGAAACTTAATTTCGGATTTAAAAATCGTTTCTTGTATCAAAAATCAATTACAACTTAAACAGTCAATTTATAGTTTTTTTAAAATACTAATTTAAGGCCAATAACCACCGAACATTTAACCAATATCGATATTGATTTTTTTATCACTATTGGGTTTTTATTTTCAAACATATAACGATGTTATAATCATAGTGTCCACAATCATATTTATTATTCAATAATCCATATAAAAGATATATTATTGAACGATTCAATAATAGCGAGGAATCCCGTTGGATTCCTCCAACCTGTTTCCTCCTACATCAAAAACGTTATATAATCATAAGATATAAATCAACCGCTTCGAGGCAAGATTCGTATATAAAGGGTCATCTGCTCTTACACGAGAACGTAATAGGGTCTCATCCGCTCCAATAGGTGGGAATATTCAATCCAACTAATATAAATATAGTAAATCATCCAACATATCATCCAACAATTTTTTATCAACTATACATCATACTAGTTATCTAAAAAGGTGTGTTTAACTCACCGAAATTTTTTATCAATTAACTTTTGTGGCTTAGTCCAATTTATGACATTAATATCATAACTAACTATATTTTCCAAAATATATTCTTTATATTTTCAAAACAAATCATTTTTATATATCATTAACAAATATACACTCTTATATAATACTCTCAGCTCATTCTAGGGTGTCACTTACCCTATCTCTAATGAGTTACTCATCCTAGGGTGTTATTAAACCTATCTCTGGTGATACTTTATTCCTATCAGGCTCAGGTGTTCGCTCAACCTATGCTCTAATATCAAATGTGACGACCTGCCTCCTCGACCCTCGGAAATCGACACTAATACATCCTCGGTATTCACGTACCGCAAATCCAAGTACCGGAGAGGCAAGTTATCATGGAGTAAAAGAAAATAAAGACAGAACAGAATCTTACATGAATGGAAAACATATATTATTTCAATATATATCTAAAATTTAAATACATTTATCAGAGTCTATCTTATAAATCAGCCCGGACAATTATAAATCTCCGTCCTTATAAATATTGAATATAATCAGTAAACTAATGCAGCAGAAATGGAAATGGAGAACTATCTATAGGAACATCTTTTGCTCCATACTTCAAGCTCCATTACAATGCTCCAAGTTAAACCTGATATTGGCAGTCCAAAAAAATAAGGCACTCGGATTTTAAGGGAAAAGGAAAATAAATTCTAGGTTAGTCATGAGACTGGTGTGAAAAACTCAAAATACAGATATTTGGAAACAAAGGGTATTTGATAAGAACATGCCCCGCATAAACACGGAACGGGTTTTACCTTATGATAACCAAAATATTTGCTATGCAAAATCTGGTAATATTATTTTTTAATGAAATTCTTTTGAAAACACTTTTCAAGTAAACTTATACAATCTAAGCCGAGATTGCAACATTGATTAAATTCCAACATAATAGGTTCAACAATCAAGTCCAAAGGTACTTATTGGAGAATGGATTTCCATACAATGGGGGGTAAGGAACTACCTTCCGTATAGTACATCTCTAGAGGAATGTACCGAGGATCAACACCTTTAAAACCTCTGCACCTGGCCAAACCGGCCTACCCGCAGACCCTTCTGGTGGCAAATAGAATTGACTATGACATCACCTTGGTCGTTCCAGACCTATCGAGAGATCTCTTAGCATACACAACATACACGATATATAGAGGGTAATCAAAAAAAGTGATGACCATACCCAAATGGTTGCAAACCACATAGTCTTATAGCATGCCCTGTTTAAGCCATTTCTAGTGATGAGGCCCTAAGTAACAATTACCTTTCACATAGCACATTCCACTTTAAATGCCACATTGCCAATTCCATCAAACACTATTGATTTCCACAAATGTACAACCTATGAGCTCGTATGTCTCAGAGAAGGGTGTTAAGTATATGAGAGTTACCTCCTACACCACCAAACAAATGAATGTTTGTAAAAATCAATGTATGTGCATTTTAGAAATGCAATGTTAGACATTTGTCCATACAAGTTGTCTAGGAGTAGGACAAACTGAAGGAGCTTGCATACTACATCCTACAGGAATTACCCATAGGATTAGTAGCGAGCAGCCCTTGCATCGAAGATCAAATGAAGATACTACTACCATATATATGTGATATGGAAATTTCCCCCGAGGGTCAGTGACAAGCAGCCTTACATTACATCTTCTAATTTATTATCATTCCATGTCTTCAGCTCGAATGCGTATATTGGTTCGAAATGGTTTTCGGATAGGAATCACCCAAATCCGACCCCGGTTCCTTCGAACCAATCATCTATAAAAAGATGGTAAGTTTGAGGGTGTTTATCATTTCATTCATTAATATCTTTTATCAAATAAAGTATCTCCTTTACGGATATAAATCTTTAAATGATATCCTTTTCCAATATATACGGAACCATCAAACCTCTCTTTAACTTTGGAAATACCAAATCAAAATCATCTCTCATAAATCACGTTGCAAAAACTTATTGAGTATATATGGTTGATAGAAATTATATTAATTCTACTCAACATCAATTTCTGTATTCAACCTATATTATCCATTGAATAACGGTGAAATCACCTTTTAAATTCACATGGATAATATGGGTTCCCTCCTTGAAATTTAATACCAAGTATAAGAAGATTATTTCTATACAATCCAAGTTGTATTAAATTTGGAAAAATTAAATCTTTTATACTTGCCTCGTTTCCGACATTTCGACCTTATCTATTCCTCGCCCAGAAAAGAGGCTGGGTGAGCCAGGACACTGGTTGCTCCTGAACATTTCCTTAGTTTAAGAATCTCCATTTGAATCTCACGAATAAAAAATCCAGTCTACTCATTTGCTTTTAGAGCCAACAATAAATCACTTGATTATAACAGCTTTTCTTTAAATCTTTTATTTAGACTCTTTAAAATAAATTATAAAAACCTCCACATTATCTTTAAAATACTTAGTTATTTGTTTGAAAACATTTATAAAAGATTCGGGAAAGAGCACTTTAGTTCAAAGCCATATTTCAAAAGTTATTAAAAGTGCTACAAAAAAGCTGCAAATAGTGCTGTGAATAATGCTTTTAAGGCTTATTTGATCAAAACAACTTTTCGTTCATTTAGAAATCTATTTTTATAACTCAAATCTCTTTTAAAACATTTTATGATACTTATAGAATTTATTCCATATTTTTAAAGAATTGAAAATATCAATTTTAAGGAATTTATCGCTTTGGTTTCTAAACTGTCAAACCGCGACTATTTTGAAAACTTGTTTTGCTCATATTTCAAAATCTACCAAATGAATCTCGATCCTTTTCTTTCGTTTGAAAACTGTGGTTATAAGAGTTCAGAAAATTCTTATTATGAAGAATTCTGATTCTGATTCCCTCATATAAATGGATTTAAACTTTTACGGTGCGAAATCGCGAATTGCCGTTACGCGATGCGCCTATTTTTGACTAAATTTTCATAACTTGTTAAATCTTCATCGAACCACTTTTAAATGTTTATTAAGTATTTATAAACCATTTTAAACCATTTTAAAGAGGTTTAAAAATCACATATACACCATTTCATTTATTAAAGGAAAGTGATTTCCTTTGCGATATTCGACGTGTATTAAACGTGAATTGTTTACACATCCAAACAAACATATTTTCATATTCAAACATGGTCCACAATCATCACAACCAAGCATAGCCAACCATATATATCATCCAATATATCATAAAATATATAGAATTTCTCACCTTCATTGGTTTCTAACTTTATGAAAATTCGTTATAGCTTCGCTACGATCGAATCAAAACCTATAGGATCGAGCCTTGGACCTTTTGATAGGCTCGACCTAGCTTGTAAATGGAAATGGGCTCGGTCATGGTGGTATGAGTGGTGGCCGTGGGTTTTGAGTGGAGAAAAGAGTGGTTTGAGCTTGTTTTGAAGTGGATTACTAATGTATATATACTTATATAAATTTACTTTCTTTTGTGCTAATTTTTCTTCATAATTTTCCTAAGTGAAGAAGCCATTAAAGAGGAGTATAAGGAGGAGGAGAAGCTTAGGAATTTATGAACGAATGAAGTGAAGATGGAGAGTGGTATTTATAGGAAAAAATGTGAATAAAGATATCATGATATTTATATGCATATACATCACCACCACACCCCCTCATCATCCATGGTCGAACATCCCCCCATGTGTGTAGCCACGTGCTTGTACTTAGAATATAAGAGGTCGAATTTGGTTTTACTTAAAGATGAAGTTTTAGGAAAATATCTTAGATATTATATATATAAGTGTATATGTATATTTCTATGTATACATGTGTTCATGTATATGTTAGGGTGTGCATGTGTATGTTATATATGTGCACAAGACATATAAATAAGGTTGCAACAATTTTGAACAACTTTCGTTCGTTAAACCGTTAAAAATCGGGAAGTCGATTCCTAGTCTCATTTTCATTTATAAATTAATTTACATATAAATGTAAACAAAATTTGAAAACTAATTTCTTATCATTTTTAACTAATTAAAATGATCACATTTGATTTATAAAACCATATAAATTAATATTAAACAATTGTTTACAAAAAGTGTTGCTATATCGATAAAGCGATATCAGTTTTCCTTATAATTTTAAATCAAGTATATATCTTTATAAAACTATTATATTATCACTTCATAACTAAATTAAATTAATTCTTTTCATTTAAAAACAATTATTTGAAAAATTATAATAATTATCAAATCATTAAATCTTAATTTAAATTCATAAATCAATTATTAAATATGATGTCATTATTGATGATGTCATAAATACATTTTATTACCCAAAAATAAAATAAATAATTTATTTCATATTCTTGTTTAAAAGGATAAATTAGTGAATGTATCCCGCTCCGTGCGCGATGTTTATCGATATACTGATTTTCGGTCATTTTACCGATATTTTTCCGAAGTTTATATTTTTTTGTAAATATTAAAAAATAAGATTGCCATCATTTTTGTTCAAAACATCATAATCTATGTTTTAAAATAAACTTATATTTGAATATTTAAAAATAAATATAATTTATCAAATTGACAAATTTGCGAGTCGTTACTACCCTACTACACACACACACACACATACTTATTCGAACATATGCAAACACACTAGGAAATTTTTTTATTTCAGCAAATAATACTATCTTAGGAAGTTATAACTAAAAGTTTAAACCTACAAATTGTTGATTATAACTAAAAGTCCTCTGAGGCTGGGAACCCCTCTACCGGAGAAATACCCACTATCTAAAATATGCTAGAACGGCTTAAGCAATACCTAAGGCATGTAGGGCAAGTTCCCATTCCTCAACAAGGTACACAATTGGCACTCATTGCCCTTCCTGTTGAAGCAGCACCTTGCCCACTAGACTTTCCTAAATTATGTAAGAACTTCCAGAATATGGGTGGACGGGCATATACGAGAGTTAAAGGTTTTATGGAGACAAAGGCTTGTATTGACGACTGTGAGCGTATATTTTGAGAACTTGGATGGGAAGACCAGATCAAGAGGAGGATGGCTACGTTGCATCTTAAAGGATAGGAACTAGAATGGTGGACTATAGTGGCTGAGGAGAATGCTGAGGAAGAAATCACTTGGGCTGAATTCAGAACTCGTTTCAAGTCCTAATTCATGTCCGGAGCTGAAGTAAGTTTGCAGTTAGAGAAGTTTATTCGACTCAGCCAGGGAGACTCCACGTTGAAGAAGTATATCGGTAATTTTACATAATTAGCTATGTTCGGATTGAGTTTGATTGGTACCCCCATGAAGAAGGCTATGAAGTTCGTAAAAGGCCTAAATTTCCCACTTAGAGGGCTACTTTTGACCTCAAGTGTTCACGGGCACCATTTATGAGACGATAGTTGAAATGACTTTGTTGCAGACTATGGGTAGTGAGGAGAAGGGGAAGGTAGAACCGATGAAAAATCAAGGTAGAGCTAAGAAAGGAGGATTTTGGACTAACAAGAAGGCCAAGGGACAAATCAAGAAGGTAAGTATGACATGCCTTAGATGTCAGAAGAAGGGACATGTTGCTAAGGGCTACAAGGTGAGCTTGATGAGAAAGGAGTTCAAAGGAGATGCTACCACTGCCATAAGGAGGGATACTATAAGAATCGGTGTCCATTGCTAGCTAACGAGGAAAAAATTTGGCAAGCTTATGCCATTGAGGTTGTACCTATCTCCAGTAGGCCTACTCTTAGAGATTAAGGAAAAGTTGCAATGGAAGGTACAACTGTTATCTTGGAAAGTACTATTCGTACCTTATTTGGTTCAAGAGCATCATGCTTATTCATTGCTAGAAATGTAGTTAACTCCTTGAGTCTAAAGGTTAACCCAAAAATTGGATCAACACCCTGGATCGAGTGTGAAAGCGCCAGTCCTGTTTCTCAGAGCAAATAATATAGAAAATGAATGAAAAATTGCAAAAATAGTAAAGAGACATAAGAATTTTATAGTGGTTTGGCTGTTAAAGAAGCCTACGTCCACTTTACATCTTTTATTAACTGACTACTGTTACAAGATTGATTTGGATTACAATATGATTAAATCGTCTAAGTTAGATTTAAATCACAAGTACTTAGAGGCAACCGGAGGATCTCAGTTGCTCCTTTGTGACTATTGTGTGGCAGAAGAAGAGTGAGGAATGGTAAAGGCAGAGTTGCAGCAGCCAGTCCACAGATTCCTTTCATGATGCAAATGGGATGGTATTTATAGGGGTGGGAGAGCACTTAGGCCAGAGTCGCTTTGCCAAAAACCTGTAGCCGTCATGTAGAGGAAGCCCAAGAAGTTTGGAGGTTATCGGAGCAAACTATTTGGATCGGTACCGATCCATTTGGATTGGATCGGTACCGAGCCAAATAGTTAAGCACTTTTGGTGCTTTGACAACTTGGTTGTCTTTCTTGCTTTGATATGATGCTCTCCATGTAATTTCATAGCTTATTGATTTGTTTTGATGATGATTCACCTGTGAGTTAGAGTGAACTGTATTCTAAATCAGATGAAACTTCACTTCTTGAACTTGGATGCTTGGAATGTTACCAAACTTGTTGGGTGAGCTTAATGGAGTCGTAGGAGTGTGATGCAAGAGATTTGCAAGACCAATGATCAACCAATTTAGATAGGTACCGATCTAATTTGATCGGATCGGTGCTGATCCAAAAAGTTAGGCTATCTTTAGGACATGCTTCTTGGAGACTTTTATGATGCTCTTTTACGTCTTTCGGTCAAGTTTCGAGTTGTTCTAGCTTAATCTAAATGTTCTAACTCCTTTCGAATTCTGCTGGGTTAAAAACCCGGTTAACATTTGCCCCCAGAGTACGTTTTCATTGAAGACAAGGTGTGCTCTGGTATTGATTATCTTTGGTTTCTATTTCGAGGAGTTTTGACGTTCATGTTGAGCTATCTTGAAAAGCTATCTACGAAGTATTGGTTATCTGTTCAGTCTTTAGTGTGAATCCCCATTGTTCATGATTACGGAGTGATCTTAACTTGATAATTTCTAGAATGCATACAAACATCATGAAGAACATGCCAGAGGAATTTGGATCATTTTGAAGCATCAATTTGGGTTGGTACCAATCCAATTGTATCAGATTGAGACCGATTTGAACACTTAAAATTTTCAGTGAGTTTTTTTTACTTAAACCTTACTCCGAACCGAGTCATTTCACTTTTGACTAGTTATCCATTTTTGACTTCAATTCTAATTTCAATTCTCAATACCAAGGATGCAATTTTTTTCTCGAAATTTACACAGGGCCTTTGTTAGGTAAGTAGTTCCAACGTAATGAGTTGGAGTTGACCAGGGTTGAAATTTTTTTGGTGGAATTTTCCTTCACTTATACTGCTTTTGATCAGTTACTTGGTTGGTTGTTCATTAACCATTTATTCTAGTTTTAATTAAAATTCAGCTCGTCTATACCAGCAAAGCTGTCTACACCTTGGAGATTACGTAGTTATTTAGTTAGGTATAGAAACTCCTTGCGATGATTTTGGGATAGAGGTAATCTCAAAGGGAGATGATAGAATCTTGGACTGTACTCGGTCGGTGGTGTAGCTAAGTTTAGCCTCGGACGAGTGTACATCGTTCTAGAGCCAAATCTTGATTTTCGTCTTCAACTGTCTCTTTTCGAGGAATTTGCTAAGTTTTGATCATCGTTTTGAATGCTAGCGTCATAATATATTCCAAAATTAGATATAGTGGATGATTCCATCACATTGCTTTTCTTGTTTCTGCACTTTCAATGATCCTGAAAAGAGAAGCTTTCGACATCACTTCGGACAGTGGTTCCATTACCAATTTCTCATCGATAATGGGTAAGTTCTAAGAAAGATAACCTTAAAGTACAACATCGATAAGCTATGTACAAAGAATCGTCTGTTCGTGGTGCTCGGGGCGCCGAACCCACTTTGTATATATAACATATGCTCTTGCCCCGGTCAATGCCCTTCGACTTGCGTCGACTTCCCTTGGATTCCAGGCGTCGGTCATATGGGAATTTTATTCAAAGTCAAACAAACCTAACAATGTTGAATGCCAAGTTTTGTTGTTGAAGATGACTGTCTGGTCTTCCTATCTTTAGTCTAGTGGAGGAACTTCCATTCCTCCAAGAGCTGGATCCTCTACATCTTAAATTTTGCATTTTATTCCCATTATATCGGGACAATATGGTTGAATTATAAGGTACAGTTACACTTATAGAGTTATAGTTGAAGTTTGATCAGGCACAACTTCAGTTATCGGAAACTAATGCATGAGTTATTTGGTTGCAAATATCCTTCCTTTGTGGTTTTTGGAAGTCAACCTGCACACTAGCTTATGTCTTCAGGGACTACTAGCTTAATTGCTTAGTTTCAAGGAGTGCTTTTTCTAGAACTATGAGGTAGCTTGTTCTAGCCAGTTCCGTGACTGTCTCAGTCGAGTTCATGCTCAGTTGAGTTCGTTCGATAAAGTGTTGGTGTATATGCCCCAGTCCTTTGGGCTGATTACTCTGAATACTAAGTCGATATGTTTTCGTGAGACTAGGTCTCCGGAGCAATACGTTTGATTGTCCCAGTTTTGTTGACACGATAGATCTTCTCTTCGAGAACTAGGGACTTTGCTACTTGATTCCAAGCTCTACATTTTATAGCGATGTTGGTATGTATTGGAAAGATGCGTTTCCGGCATTTTTTGCAAAAGTAAATTCTTCTGAGTCCAGTGTTGATATCCTAAACATGCGTCGATTTCTATCTTCAAAAACTCATGTACGGATGACTCAACTCTATAGATTTTGTGGATCTTCGGATAACGCGAGATTCCAAAAGGTAGAGATGAAGTTTTGATCAAGCTCTTACTTCTATTTCCGAAAGCAAATTGTAACACCCCATATTTCTGGTAACATTATTTAGGATATTTAATTAGTTAAATTAAATAAAATAATGTGTTGATTAGGGGATTGAGATTTGATTTTATTAAGGGGTAGCTGTGTCAATTAACTAATGATTTAAAAGAAGATTTAAAATGAAATAGAGGAGGGGTAAAATAGGAAAGAGACCATTCCTATATCCCTAAAACTTAGACATGAATCCTATACACGTTCATTTTCATTTGTTCAAAATTTTAAAAGCTTAAGGCCAACCACCATTAACAAGAGAAAGAGGAAGAAGATTAAGAAAAGCTAAGGAAGAAGCTAATTCAAATCAAATCCATTCACATCTCAATCTCTTTTATCTCTAAAGCTAAGGTGAATAATGTTTACATCTCATATTTGTTTTTTTCGATTTTAAGATGAAATCCGAAATATTTTGCATTGATTTGCCATGTTTTTGAATGATGGAATGATTATATATACTTGTTGATTATTTATGGTTGTTCATATAGATTTTATGAAATGTTTTGGTATGAAAACCCTATTAAATGACATCCAAATGCCTTGCGAATTTTTATATAGACCAGAAATATTATTTTGGAGATAGGTTTCAATTTTCCTAATTTTCTGAATTTATATGGAATTTATATAAATTTTCTAGTTAAGAAATGTTATTTTGGGTTAAAAATTATTTACGGTTAAATAATTAATGGTTTGGGTCTGAAATTTATATATCTTAGAACATATAAAAAGTGATTTTCCGGAACTTTTGTAGAATTTTCCTAAGTGTTTTAATGGTTATATAAAATTATTTAAGGTATAGGACTTAAATGTTTTATATATCTATAAAAGGAGAAGGGGCTTTTTGTAAATAAATTCAAATTGTTAATTCTGGAAAGTCGGCAGTACTTATAGAAAAGAGAAACTTGCAACCAATTACAATTTGACAAACAAGGTAGGTTAGGTACAAAGAAACAGTTTAAAAAGGACTAATCTGCATGTTTTTCACTGTTTCGATGCTTTCGGCACCAGGTTCCGCCTCCTTACCTTCGCCTCCGACACAGTCGAAACCAATGCACATGGTATCAATAATTGGTACGTAGTGAATTGGATGTAGGTGGAAGGTATAGAGTCGAAACCAGGGGTTCCGAAGGGGTTGAGGCATTACTTTGCTTTTAAAAGTAAATGCGCCTGTTTGCTTTCGACTGAGTAGCTTTCGACTAGGTTGGCTCTCGACCAGGTCAAATGGTTTTAAAGGAAATGGTTTTGATTGGGTTGCGCTTTTGTTTTAAATGACTGCTTTCGACTAAGTCGAAACCTTTTGTCTACCGCTTTCTACCTTTCGACTAAGATGGGTTTCGAAAGGGTTGTTTTGCTTTGTTTTTCCTTTTAAGCTTGACCACTTCTCCAATTCTTCCGAAGGGATGGTTTCAACACCATCACTTCTTTACTTAGGAATGATTATGAAAGGAATTCTTTTGACTTTAATGAATTTCTGATTATTTTGCTCTAATTGAAGGCATAATCCAAATGGTTTCGACCGAGACGGTTTTCAAAGGTTTCGAAGGAGTAAATTTTTGAATTGTTTCAAAAGGTTTTGAAGTGGTGGTTCCCTAATGATTTCGAAAGGTTTTGAAGGAAAATGTTTCCAAAGGATTAGAAAGGGAAGGTTTTTCTGGTTGTTTCGAAAGAATTAAAAGGAATGGTTTTCCTAAGGTTTCGAAAGGCAATGTTTAAAGGTTTTAAAAGAAAGATGTCTAAGGTTTTTAAAGCTTTTGAAAGGAAGAATTTCCAATGGTTTCGAAAGGGTTTTGAGAATGGTTTCGAAATGAAGGTTTTGGCCTTTCGGCCTAGATTAAATAAAGGGTTTTACTTGGTTTAGAAAAAGGTACTTTAAATAGTTTCGAAAGGGGTACTTTCAATAGATTCGTAATGGGAATTTCAAAGGTTTAAATGTTTTCATCAACTAAGATTTAAGTAAAGTACATATATATATATATATAACATGGCAAGGTGATTTAAGTAAAGTATAGAACATATACCGATTTTCCTTGTTTGAGTTTGATTTTAAGGTTTAAATCATTTTGAAAAGGTTTTCAAGGAAAATTAAGGGAAGGGATCCCTAAGTAAAATGACTCAGATATTAGAACACCAGATGGGACTGGTATAGGGTTGCACCCTATACATTAGCTATTAGCCCCAGCTAATTTTGTCCAAAATTCCAATGTGTAGGGCTTTAACACAGATAAGACTAAAATTATGATTACACACAGAAAGGAATATATGTTTGTATACATATAGGTTATTGGTGATCCCGCAAAACCATTAGGATCAGGTGACCCTGGGAGATGTTAAGTTAGGGACAGATCATCCAGAGGAGAAGTATTTAACTGATAGTTAAGGACCGACTGTCCAGAAGAGTAGTGTCTAACAGATGTTAGATAAATTTTGATATATTTTCTGGTAGGCCCGAGTCAGCCAAAGGTAAATAGTTAGCCTAACAAAACTATAATGTTTGAATAGATAGTTCATTTATTACCTGATATGTATGTTTACATAATGATTCTTTATAGATTTTAACCAGTTTTGGCTGTAGGAAAAGGTTTGCAAAAGGTATGTTTTAAAAAGGACGTTGGTGAGGGGAAACTCGTTCTGCTAAGCGTGTGGTCTCACTTAACATAAAATAACTGAGATGTATAGTATTATTCACACCAGGCTTTATGTCTGACTCGAAGTTTTTATTTTTCCCTTAAACTCTCGGGTGCTCAAAATTGATTTGAGTAGGCTGAGGGTTAAGGTTTCCAGGTTTTAGAAATTTTGGTGAATAAAGCTTCTGGAGACGAGCAGGTGGCTGACGGATAGCTAATTATGAGTTGTAGTTTAGTTATTTTTGATTCCGCTGTGTATATTAAGTCAGATATGACTATATTGACTCTGATCAACCAAGGAGGCATCGTCATATGTCGCTCTTGGCATATTTTTGTAATGATTATAATTGATCTTTACTTGAGAAACATTAAGGGATTATGTAACGTGGATATGAATTTGTTTTGAAATGTAATTAGTAAAATGTTGTTTCTGAAATCTATGATTTTGTTCATATTCAAGAGCTTCTGATATTATGGATACCATTAGCGTTACCGTATTTTATCACCAGAAGTTAATACTATAGATGACTGCAGCATCTGTAGCGCTTAGCTTTTGGCCTCCAAATATGAGATGTTAAATAAATGTATTGATAGTTTCATTTTAGGAGTCTCTTCGTAGCATCTCCAAACTCGGGCAATGGCATTCCCTTTGCAATTTGGGGCCAAGTGATCTAGTCAGACCTTAAGTAAGTCATCAACCCTTCTCGTCATCGCCGAGCTTTGAGCGACGATAAATTTCCGAACGTTTAATCCTTCGTTTCCTTGGTTAGTAATTTTTTACCGGCATGCTTTATTTTGCGAGACAAACCGTTATCTAACCAATCCCGCGGTTATTCATGTTTGGACTTGGCGATGCTTCTTTCAGCTAAGTATTTGTGCATCCATCCCTATTCAAGGGACTAGTTATTACGAATGCCTGTATTTTGGTGTTTGTGAGAGATGGAAAGTTGTGGGATAAATGATTCAATTGCCCCCAATCTAGCTCCTAAACCTATTCTGGGATTGAGGAAGTCCGACGATTTCTAATTGTTCAGGAAATTTCCCTACTTATTCTTAGCCATGCATGCCTTGCTTAACTGCCAATATCGTCACAGAAGTCATGTTCATGTGTCAGCTCATACCTTCGAGAGCTGGCAACTTAGTTGCTTGGTTCCAACCAAGTTTCTCTTGAAGCTGCCTATCTTTGGACGACATCAAATTTCTTCCTAGGTTGAATACTGGAAGTTCGGTCGTGTACAAACTTCTATCTCTGGAAACTAGCATGTGAGCGGCTCGATCCCCTGGATTTCCCTTCAGCACCGCCTTACCTTCGGATAGTGGCTGATTCCTGTGATGTGAGGTCGAACCATCCGATTGACGTTTGGAAGGTTATGTCTTTCGGTTGTTGCCTATCTTTGGGCAACGGTAGTTTTCTGAAGACAACAGTAGTTAGGGACCAACTTCTATCTTTGGAAGCTGGTGCATCGATGGTTCACTACATTGTGTGTTTCTCATTGACACTGTAGATTAAAGTTTTCCCGGTATTGCCGGGGCAACGCTGGTACTCATTGAATAACAAATTTTCCAGTATTGCTAGAGCGGTACTTAGGAAGCAGAAAGTTTCTCGGCGTTGCCGGGGCAACATCGGTACTTAAGAAATATAAAGTTTCCTGGTGTTGCCGGGGTAACCCTGGTACTTAAGAAATATAAAGTTTCCCAGCGTTGCCCGGGCAACACCAGTACTTAAGAAATAGAAAGTTTCCCGGCATTGTCAGGGCAACACTTGTACTTAGGAAATAAGAGAAGGCCTCGACGTTTCCAGGGCAACACCTACACTCAAGAGGTTGGGATCGTTTTTCCCATCAGTTTGGTGGTGCCTTTAATCCAGTCGGGTACTAGTTTCGGTCTTCGGAAACCAGCATTTCAATGATTGGAATGCAGAAGTCTTTTCTTAGTGCCGGTTGTCCTTAGGCAGCGTTGAATTCATGTTAATTAGGATTGAATCATTCATTTGATCCTATAAAGTTGAGTAGATTCCTTTTAACCCAATATGGTTGCTTTCTCAACGTTGCTTAACTCAGGGATACACCACGTTCTGGAAGGATAAGAGTCCCAAGTGTTTTTATTTCTTAGCTTTGTTTATAAGTGTCAAGTGCTCCATTTGGAGGTACAGGGTCATTTGCTTAACCAATTCCATGGTATCTCTTGTTTGTGAAGGGTCGAATTTTCTCCGATCGATTTTTGTTACAAATTAACTTCCATTTGCAGAACCCGTTATTCCCAAGTGCTAAACTATGAGCACTAATAGAAGATTAGATATTGTGGGGCGAGTCGTTACATTGCCCCCAGTACACTTGCACTCTTCCCATCGTGATCATGGATCGGAAGAGTTTGGTAGTGCTTGCCTTAAGTCTATGATAATTAACTTTTCTTATTCGATGCCATATGTGCTCTGCTAGGGTGTTAACATTGTCGCAAGTACCCTCCTTATTCATTGGTTTCAATCTTCGGGAATCAATGGTTTAGGTTCTCGATTCTAAGTGTTCTCTCCTTATCGCGGTCTATCTTCGGACAACAGTTGGTTTTCTGCAAGCAGGAGTTGAGGTATCTGATCGATCCCTACATGGTTAATCATAAAAAGCGTATATAAAGTCTAGGTGGCGATGAATCTATGACGGTATGGAGTTATCCTTCCTAACGTTGCTAGTCTCTGAGCAATGTCAGATTGCTGAAAGATGAGTTATTCCCTCTGGGCATTTCCAATCTTTGGGCTACGCTGTATTCTTGCAAGTTGGGGTTTGGGAGCTCAGTCGAGCACCTGCTTTTGTCTTTGGAAACCGGTGCATCGGTGACTTGATTTTGGAAACGTCTTCCGTCGTCTTCTGTATATAGTCGACTGTAAGTTCCTCCTTTTATCGCATATTTCTGAGCGATGATGAATTTTAAGGAGTTCAATTTTCTTGTTGATATGACGGTCTAGAGTTCTGGATGTTGTTGAGGCAATATCAATGTCTAGCAGGTTACAGCAGTTTCCCTTTAAATTCCAGAGTCATTCAGCGTACTATACTTCTCTGTTGCGATTTCCGAAATTCTTTGTTCAGCGTAACAGAACCGTGGAGCAATTTTTTTTAATCATGACCATGTGTTAGTGTGTTATGTGTGCCCCAGTCCACGGGGTAGGTTATTACGAACACTTGATGTTCTGGGTGGCTATCTGGATGCCCCCAGTCAAAGTTCCATCGCAGCTCCTATCTCCGATAGTTATGGTCACTTGAATGCCTTGACTTTAGACATTTTCACACTGAATTTGATCAAAGATCAGATTTCTTTGCCGAACTTTTAGTTTGGGAGCTTTGCGACACTACCGGAGCAATGTCGGTCCTTTTGGATAGCAGGGATCAATTCATGTTAATCCTGCAATAAACAAGTTTCCTCGTGTTATCGAGATAATACTGATACTTAAAGAACTTTAACAAGTCATCGATGACACTGGAGCGACATCGACTACTTATGGTGACAAGTAGCGGCTGTGCGGCCTAGGAGATATGCACAGTGGGATTGTGCTTGCTTGAATGTGGTTCCACTAATCCAAGAAGCGACGCACAGCTTATGGGATGCACGCAAAAGCTTTAGGTCTTTCCGATGCTGCTGGAGAGACACCGGTTCTTAGAAGGACATGAGATCGATATGACCCATTGATTCGGAACGGTTGAGACCTTCTCGACGTCATCAGTTGTCGGGCAACGTGAGGAGCTTGCACTTTAAGAACATGGTTCCATGGCTCAAAAAGCGATGCGAGACTTGTGGCATACGCGGAAGAGTTTTGACGCTTGCTTGAAAGTGATCTCACTGGCCCAAGAAGTGATGCATGGCTTATGAAATGCGTAGCTTATTAGATGCTTTCTTAGAAGCATTTTTACTGATCCAAGAAGCGATGCGCGGTTGAGATGCGCAGCTTAGGAAGTGCGCAACTTATGAGATGCATGGCCTAGGAAGTGCGCGGCTTATGAGATGCGTAGCCTAGGAAGTGCGCGGCTTATGAGATGTGCGGCTTAGGAAGTGTGCGGCTTTTAATATTTGGGCTTCCCAGATGCCACTGGGGCGACATCAGTTTTTGGGAGGCATGGATCGAATTTTCCCATCGATCCGGCGGTTTGACTTCGTTGGAACGCGGCTTCGTCGGTTCCAAGAGACAAGCGATAATTGAATTAGGTAACCATGGCTTGGATGATCCTTCTATGTTTCGGGACAATGTGTATAACCAAACAGATCAGTTTGCCATGGTGGAGAGATCTATAGCTGATTGTGTGAAAATGAATATAAAGAAGAGCCCGTGGGAGTTCAAGGCAAGACTCTTAGCTTTTGGTTCAAACTTCGTTCAAATATTGGGTCTTCAATTAGCACACAGTCTAAGAGGAAGAGAAACTGGTCACTAAGGGTGGTAAATGAAGAGTTGGGAAGTAGTAAGCGAGTATTGTGCCTCTATTTTGTTTATTGAGTCATTAAGTCCGCAGTTGTCAGGATGTTAGAATTTTTGATCGGGCGTAACAGAACTGCGGTATGATTTGTCTCAACCTTTCTTGTGGCTGTTCAGGTGTGTGTGGTGCCCCTTATGCTGTAGGGCTATTTGCGCACTTGAACTGTATCCAGGGTTTCTTCACAGTTTTTTGGTTGCCCCTGGTCCAGTGGGTGCGGCTATTTCTTCTAGATGATTAAATCCTAGGAAAGCCTCTATCTTCGAAGACTTATATATTAGGTATCCGAGATACTTGGTTCTTCCGAATGTTGAATTTTGGCTTAATTCGGGTCAGCCTCTGATTGATCATAGGATTGGTTCAGTTTTGTTTAGTTTCTTTGAGCGACTTCGAGGGTATGAAATTCAACAATGTTTGCTTCTTCTGTCATTAGAAGTGATTCTGTTGATTCTACGGATTTACTGATGTGATTGTTGATTAATAGCCCCAGAGCGTGATTTCATTGACATCGAGGAGTTCTGGATCAGATGACGGCTAAGACACCTGTTCGCCTTCACGATACTTTAGTTCATGAAGGGCCTTCACGATGATTTAGTTCGTGAAGGTTTTTTTGGACCAGATGATCGTTGATCTACCGGTTCGCCTTCACGACGCTTTAGTTCATGAAGGACCTTCACAATGCTTTTGTTCGTGGAGGTTTTTTTGGATCAGAGACTGCTGATCTACCTGTTCGCCTTCATGACGCCTTAGTTCGTGAAGGACCTTCACGACACTTTGGTTCGTAAAGGGTTTTTTTATGGTCGGATGTCTGGCGACTAAACGACCTTGGAGGGATAATTCGTCGAATCCTAGAAGAATTTTGGTCAGATTTCCAACGACTAGACGGCTATGGAGTGATAATTCATCGACTCCAAGAAGGATTTTGGCCGGATGTCTGGCGACCAGACGGCCTTAGAGTGATAATTCATCGACTCGAAGAAGGATTTTGGTCGGATGTCCGATGAACAGACGGCCTTGGAGTGATAATTCATGGACTCCAAGAAGAATTTTGGTTGGATGTTCGGTGACCAGATGGCCGTGAAGTGTAAATTCATCGACTCCAAGAAGAATTTTGGTTAGGTGTCCAACGAATGGACGGCCTTGGAATGATAATTCATTGACTCTAAGAAGAGTTTCGAGATTCGGCTCGCAGGAGCACAGTTTTATCGGTACCCGAAGACCAGGGTATTAGATCTGTTCATTCGACGATCCTTCGGACTGGCCTTCTTAATGCTACCGGAGCAATGCCGGTTCTTAAGAGGGATCGATATGACCCGTCAATCTGGTGGTTAGTAATCCCATGTTTTTCATTCATAGTTCGATGGCATAGAAGTGTTTCCTCTACCGGGTTGTCTAAAAATCATGCCAATATCCATCCTCAGAAATCAATGTTTGTGCCTGAATAAATAGTGTAGCCTGGATCATGGTTTCTATTGTTAGCTTCAATTTGGTGGGTGTTTGTTTCATCATCACCAAGCTTTGTTTCTATAGACCCTCTATATGCAGATCTTTTCTTGGGAGCCAGAAGAATAGCAAATCTCTAAATTTCTTCAAGCTAACTTTCTGGTTCTAACTTCTGAATCTGCTAGGTTCAAAGTGGAGAGCTAGATTTATGCCTGGATTCACTGATTTCTCAGTGAAAGCACCAAAATGTTAACCCAAAATATGGATCAACACCCTGGATTGAGTGTGAAATCACAAGTCCAATTTCTAGAGCAAACAATATAGAAAATGAAGGAAAAAAGAGAAGAAATAGTAAAGAGACACAAGAATTTTATAGTGGTTCGGCTGTTAATGAAGTCTACGTCCACTTTATATCTTTTATTAACTGACTGCTGTTACAAGATTGATTTGGATTACAATATGATTGAGTCGCCTAAGTTAGATCTAAATCACAAGTGCTTAGAGGAAACCAGAGAATCTCAGTTGCTCCTTTGTGACTATTGTGTGGGAGAAGAAGAGTGAAGAATGGTAATGACAGAGTTACAGCAGCCAATCCAGTGATCCCTTTCATATTATAGATGCGATGGTATTTATAGGGGTTGGAGAGCACTTGGGCCAGAGCCACTTTGCCAGAAGCCTGTAGTCGTCATGCAGAGGAAGCCAAAGAAGTTGGAGGTTACCAGAGCAAACTATTCGGATCGGTACTGATCCGAAAAGTTAAGCATTTTTGATGCTTTGACTACTTGTTGTCTTCCTTGCTTCAATATGATGCTCTCCATGTAATTTCGTAGCTTGTTGATTTATTTCTATGATGATTCACCTGTGAGTTAGAGTGAACTATATTCTGAATCTGATGAACCTTCATTTCTTGAACTCGGATGCTTGGAACATTACCAAACTCATTCGGTGAGCTTAGTGGAGTCATAGGAGTGTGATGCAAGAGATTTGGAAGACAACGATCAACCAATTCGAATAGGTACCGATCCAATTTAATCGGGTCGGTGCCAATCCGAAAAGTTAGGCTATTTTTAGCCCATACTTCTTGGAGACTTTTGTGATGCTCCTTTAGGTCTTTCGGTCAAGTTTTGAGTATTTCTAGCTTAATATAAATGTTCTAACTCCTTTTGAATTCTACTAGGTTGAAAACCCGGTTAACACTAAAAAACCTAAGTTGTCATCTACTCAATAGTCGTATCAAATCCTATTGGGATCGACACACCTATCTTTAATCTGTAAACACCTAGTTATGGATGTATGTAACATCGATTTTATAAGTAACACGTATATTCTTGGTTTTGAGGGGTATGAACTTATCCTAGGGATGTATTTGTTATCTTACTACGGGGCTATCTTAGATTTTGATAGGAGGATCTTTTGGTTAAGGAGTTGTAAGGGGCAATATATAGATGTTTGTTGTACACCCCAAAACTCAATCGAGTTAAGCTGTTTATATTTGCTGAGCCAATCGCAAAATGAGCTCCCATCTGTGCCTATAGTTCTAGAATTTCCTGACGTTTTTGAAGATGTCTCCGGTCTTTATCCTGAAGGGAGTTCGAATTTAGGATCAATCTAGAGAAGGACGCTGTTATCCAGTATCCTGACCCGGTTATATTAGACCGATTGCACAAGACAGATTTGACTGTTCTCCAAAAGGATAACCACGGAGCAATCGCTACATGACCTATAAGTAGAGTTCAGAGGCTTATATGAAAGCAGGATTGAACGGAGTTCGTAAATAGACGATGCAGGATGCTAGAAATATGGAAATTAGCTTGGGCAAGCTATGGATCAGCATAGCTCAATGGAAATAGATAGATCGGTATGGTTGGTTGAATGATGGGTTGGCATGATAGAAGTATATGGATCGGCATAGATGGTTATCAGGGGGATCAGTATAGTATAATGGAATAAGAGGATGGAACGGTATAGCCTAATGGAAGAGGATGGATCGGTAAAGCCTAATAGAAGAGGATGGATTGATATAGGAATATGGAATAGGAGGGATCGACACCGAAGTATGGAACAAGAAGATGGATCGACATATCTGGGTAAACCAAGGAGGGATCGACATGATCTATTAAGAAGGGTTCGACAGAGAGTGATTTGCGAGTGGGTTCGAATCAAAGATCAATCAAAAGCATGAGCTCCATTGGTCAAATCAATACGATATTTGGAGAGCCATCATATCTAAGCATGAAGAAGCCACCATAAGGATCGCTGCTCCAGAATCGACCAATGGATGGATCGGTACAGATCCATCTTCATTGGAATTTGGGCCTAGCGACCCCTATGGTGGGCCTATATGGATAAGAAGGTCCTGTAGTCAAAATTTCAGAAAGATTGGTGGTCGCCTTCACCTATAAATACTGGCCTAGGGGGTCATTCTATGGATCTTTACGTTGCTGGTTACATAATTCTTTATTGTAATCAACTTTCTTCCTTACTTCTTGCTGTTTGCTATTGTAATCAAGTTAATAGTGAATCAATAAAGAGAATATTCAAAGTGGACGTAGGCATACGACGCCGAACCACTATAAATCCTGGTGTTCTTGTTTATTGTTTTGATTGGCATATTAGTTTGCTCTATTCCTCTGTTTTAATTTAGTCTTCTTCATTTACTTCTCTACACAAACCTATTCTTTGGTGTTTGTGACCAATTTGGTTGCAAACATTTTGGTGCTTTCACTAAGAAATCTGATTCTCAGCTTGTTAGGATCCCCTTTGCTGCTACTGGATTGGATAAATTCCCCAAAGGAGATCCATAGTTTTCGCCATAAACCTGCTTACACTACTCAGATTTGCAAAAATCTAAACAAGGATATCAACAATGGTGAGACATACCAGATCCACTTCTCAGAATTTTGATGGGAATGAAACTGCTAGTCTTCAACAAGGAGGCCCAAGCAACCAACCTGCAAATTTGAACGTTGATCCTGCTGATTCTATAACCAAGGCTGAATTTAATAACTTGATAAGGGAGTTAATGGAAAGCCGTAGACAGTTGAATGAGCAGATCCATACTAATATTAACCTAATGAACCAGATAACTCAACAACATCGCGGGGACGCCAGAAGGGGTCCCACTCTTTACTTAGCATCAGAAAGTTCAAGCACGTTGGATGAACACCAGAGGCTTAGGCATCGCAGGCTCGAAGGTAATCGCATAGAAACATCGGAGCGCCGCTTGGCAGACAAATATGGTCTGCCAAGATGGGTCGGTATCGATCCCTCCCTAAGGATCGGTACCGATCCATCCTCCAGAGGAGGGATTCCCCCACTCCACTTGGGGAATCACACAGGAGCTATTCCCAAAAGCTTGGATGTTTGAGTTCAATTGAATGCTGACCAAGCACCTCATATGAACGACGATGAGATGGATGTCCAAGGTGCACACCAAGAGGGTGGTGGACCAAGAAGGCGTGAAACGGTACGTAGACATCAACCGGACCATTCACGTGAGGTTGAGCACGACCACCGCTTGGCACCACCCATCTAGACATTGGATTTGTCGGCAATGATCAAACAGTTTATGTGAGAGAACCAAGGTTTGACTAATGATGACTGGGGAATTTCGAGGAGCCATACCCAATTTACCAACAATGTTTTGCATGTCGAATACCCGAAAAGGTTCAATATGCCATCAATGCCAGCCTATGAGGGAAAAACCAACCCCGGGCAGCATATTATGTGGTACGAATGGCCGATGGATTCTGAAAGAGCCAATGACGCAACCAAGTGCAGATGCTTTCCCATAACCCTTTCCGGGATAGCAACGATGTGGTTCACAAGACTACCTCCGCGGTCAATTTCGAGATTCGATGAGCTGGAAACCAAGTTTAGAAAAAATTTGAATGCACGCAGTTCATCCTAAAGACGTCATGTCCCTTTCCAATGTGATCCAGGCCCCAGGGGAATCGTTGAAATATTACTTTGAGAGATTTCATACTATCGCTACGGAAGTCGGTAACCGAAATGATCATGCTATACTTATGGTCGTGACGAGAGGGATTGATCCGGAATCTGAGCTCGGTGATTGGCTAGCTGGAAAACCGCTAGTCACGTTGGAGCGCTTCTATTCAAAGACAGCTCGGTTCTTGAGGAAAGAGGAGGCCAAGTCCTCCAGGGAAAAGAGCATTGCAGGACCGAGTGGAGAAGTAGTGCAGAGTAATATTACAATAAAATAGTCCGA
Source organism: Allium fistulosum (assembly GCA_030737815.1). Lineage (NCBI taxonomy): Eukaryota > Viridiplantae > Streptophyta > Magnoliopsida > Asparagales > Amaryllidaceae > Allium > Allium fistulosum. The sequence continues at coordinate 511,536,987 of CM060903.1, read as the reverse complement.
TGACAATTGCTGAAAAGTTTAGGTGAATGTTCAGAATAAGCCGAATCAATAGAAGAAAGATGGAGACAGAAATCGAGAGCGGAAGAAGGATTTTTGAAGACTAAAGCCCAAGATTCCAATTTATGCAAATTACACGCTCCTAAACACGTACTTGGAGAACATTTATCTATCCACTTGCAATACCATGTAGTACAGGAAGCCGCAACCAAAAGAGTCGACAGAGAGACAGAAGCAGACTGGGAAGTACTGTCGGTTTCACGAATGTTATGGACACAATACGAATAAATGTAGGCATCTCCAGGATGTCATAGAAAAATTGATTCGGGAAAAGAAGTTGCAACAGTTTGTGAAAACTCCGTAGGATGGTGGACAGGGACAGCCGACCCCAATCGAGGATAAGCTTCGTGTAGGGCTGAGGAGCCTATTTAGACCAGTGGAAGACTGGTGATTAATACGAGAGTTAGGGGACTGCACCCAGCGGACAGGAGTTGGCAAGAGATGGAGCGTTATGCTAGCACGATAAGGCATGTAGATTTTGAACGATGTTCAAATACGGAAGATGGAACGTCGGAAAAGCAGCAACGTACCATGGCGGATGATATTGTGTTTTAAAGCAGGGATGTAGACAAAGTAGAGGCTCCAACAATCGACCCTATGGTCATTTCAGCTATGATTGGCCCTGCGTTGGTGAGAATGATTTTTATTGATTGTGAAAGCTCGATGAATATAATTTTCAAGAAGCGTATGATTAGATGAGAATGGAGGACAAAGATTTAAAACCATCTAAAGCTCGTATACATGGTTTTAATGGCGTGGCAACTGAGGTTGTTGGTTATGTGGAGTTGCTTGTTGAATTGGGAGAAGGTGAACGTAGGAGAATGCGGATCCTACCGTTTATTGTTTTGGATGTTGACTCGCCGTACAATTTTTTCTAGGTCGACCAGTCCTGGTTGAATTTCGGGCAGCTCTTGCCTCATGGTGTTTAACTTCAAAGTTTCCAACGAATAATGGTGCAGGAGTTGTTTATTGTGATCAGGCGACTGGACGTGCCTGTCATGTAGCTGAGTTGAGGGAAGTTCAACGCAAGGAGAAGGGAAAGGGTGTGGAAAAATCTGTCCGCATCCAAGTTACTGAAGATTGACAATTGGCGCCTGAGCCTTGGCTTGGGCACCACAGTCGGTTCTATAGAGATATAGATATGAGGGATGACGATTAGGAGCCCAAAGAGACCAAGGTTGCGCCGGCTGAGCTAATGATTGATATCATGGTCAGCCACGACGACCCATCATGAGTCTTGAAGTTTGGGTCACAGCTCAACCCCTCAATGATGAAAGAACTTGCTGGTTTTCTCCGAGCGACTCTAGATGTATTCGCTTGGACTCATTCTGAATGTGTGGGATCTCGTCTGCCATTGTGAGCTATGCATTGAATATTGATCCAAAGTATGTTCTGGTGAAGCAAAAAAGACGAGGCATGGATCCGGAGAGATCTGCTGCTCTTAAAGATGAGGTGGATAAACTAAAAGTCAATGGATTTATCCGCAACACCCTCAATCCTAAGTGGGTATCTAATCTCGTGCTTGTGCAAAAGGCGAATGGGAAATGGAGAACGTGCATTGATTATTCAGATCTTAACAAAGCATGTCCAAAGGATAGTTTTCCCCTTCCGAGGATTGATCAGTTAGTTGATCCGACTGAAGGACATGAATTATTATCTTTTATGGATGCGTACTCGGGGTATAACCAAATCCCAATGCATATCCCCGATCAGGAGCACACTAGTTTTGTTACAAATGTTGGGTTGTATTGTTAGGTGGTAATGCCATTTGGATTGAAGAATGCCGGGGCGACTTATCAACGCTTGGTTAACATGATGTTTAAGGATCAGATTGGAAAGACAACGAAGTGTATGTGGACAATATGCTCATGAAGTCCTGACGATCAAGGGACCACATCAAAGACTTGGCAGAAATGTTCGACATCCTCCGGCATTACAAGATGAAAATCAATCCTTTGAAATGTTCATTCGGTGTGGCATCAGGAAAGTTCTTGGCCTTTATAGTCAATGCTCGTGGAATAGAAGCTAATCCAGAGAAGATTCAGGCTATCCACGATATCTAGGCACCAAGAACCATTAAACAAATGCAGAGTCTAAATGGAAGGTTGCCGCTTTGAGCCAATTTATCTCCAGACCTACTGACAAATGCACTCCTTTCTTTGATTTGATTAAAAAGGGAAAAAGGAACTTCGAATGGACGCAGGATTGTGAAGGCACGTTCCAAGCTCTGGTGAATCATTTAGAGAGACCCTCTATTTTGTCAAAGTCGGTAGATCATGAGGAGTTGTTCATTTATTTGGTTGTATCAGCACACGCTATAAATACTGCCTTGGTTCATGAGGAGAATCAGATCAAGAGGCCGGTGTTACGTCAGCAAACGACTGACAGGAGCAGAAAGGAATTACCCTAAAAATAGAGAAACTAGCGTACTGTTTGCTAATTGCATCACGAAAGCTTCACCCGTACTTTCAGACACATCCGATCAATGTTTATACCGATCAGCTGTTACGACAGGTCCTACAGCAACCTGAGACGTCTAGGAGGTTACTCAAGTGGAACATTGAGCTCAACCAATTCGACATTACCTTTCTCCCTCGGAGGGCTATCCAAGGACAGGCTTTGGCGGACTTTATAGCAGAGTTTACTGTGCAAGATGATCTTACAGAAGGAAGTGAAATCCCCACTGTACGATGGAAGTTATATACCGATGGAGCTTCTAATGATCACTGCTCTGGAGCTGGGATTGTGCTTATAACCCCTGAAAACCAGTCAATTTGTTATGCTTTGAAACTTGATTTTCCTGCCACAAACAACGAGGCTGAGTATGAAGCGTGATTGCTGGACTTAAAATTGCTAAAGAACTTGGAGTTAAGTCTCTTGAAATATTTTGCGATTCTGGAGTATCAAGTTAGAGGAGACTACCAGGCTAAGGGACAACGGCTTGACCCATATCTTACTCGAATTCAGAAATTGTTGACTGAATTTGAATACTATGACATTTCACATATTCCACGCGATCAAAATAGAGAGGCGGATACGTTGGCAAAGCTCGCTAATACCGACAATGCACATTAGATGGGTTCAGTACCGGTCGAAGTATTAAATACCGTAAGTATAAACATGATGGAAATCGATCAAGCACTAGAGGTTGAATCTGAAAGGGAATTTTGGATGACTCCAATTAAAGACTATTAACTACACGTGGTCCTGCCTGATAAAAGAAATGAAAAGCGACTGGTCCTTCGAAAAGCTTCACGATATATTATGTAAGAAGTAGTCATGTATTGGAAAGGTTTTCCAGTCCCCCTACTCTGGTGTATTGCTCATGATGAGATAAAACATGTTTTGAAAGAATTTCATGAAGAAGAATGCATTGATCACACTGGGGGCAAACTGTGGCAAAGAAGATACTCCGTTATGGGTATTATTGGCCAACCATAAACAGAGACGCAACCAATTATGTAAGGCGATGTGATAAATGCCAAATATATGCAAAAATTTCAAGAGCTCCACCAATGGAAATCAGGCAAATGGTCAGCCCATGGCCGTTCGCCACATGGGGTATAGATATTATCGGTTCATTACCAATCTCTAAAGGTAGCGCAAAATATGCTATTGTGGCAATTGATTACTTTACCAAATGGGTCGAGGAGGAACCTTTAGCTACAATCACGACCAAGAAAGTAATCAACTTTGTCGTCCGAAACATCATATGTCACGTTGGTCTCCCACATACCATTGTAACAGATAATGGGACTCAATTCGATAGTACTGAGTTTAAAGACTTCTACCGAAGATACCGCATTGAAAAGAGATTTGCAGCGGTTGCTCACCCACAGGCAAATGGACAGGTTGAAGCTGTAAATAAGATTATCAAGTTTATCCTGAAAAAGCGTTTGGAGAAGGCTAGAGGCAAGTGGGTGGATGAACTATCTATGACACTTTGGGATTACAGAACCACTCATAAGTCCGCGACTGGCCATACTCCGTTCACCCATGCTTACAGTTCCAAAGCCGTTATTCCAGTAGAACTCGAAGTCCCTTCTCATCGAGTGACTTACTACAATCCCAAGACAAACAAAAATCTTCCCTTGGAATCTTTGGACTTTATATATGAGAAGCGCGAGGAAGCCGATTTGAGAGCAGCTGCACACCGACAACGAGTCGCCTGATATTACAACACTAAAGTGCGAACAAGAACCTTCGAATTTGGCGATCTCGTCCTGAAATGGGTTTTTCCTACCCCATCACATATGAATCTGATTTGGGAAGGACCATATGTCATTGAACAGAGGCTTGGAGAAGGAACTTTCAAGCTAGTGACTGTCGATGGCATTACACTTACGAGAGCGTGGAATAGCGAGCATTTACGATGCTATTTCACTTAGATTATTTTCTTTACATTTCCGTTCTATTTACTTTTAGAGTTTTGCTTTAGAATTTGATTTTCCGAATATGTAATAAGACAGATGATTTTGTTGCTTTCTATTTAATCAATAAAATTTCAAGCTTCCTTTGTAGTTATGGTTGTTATTGTATTGTATGCTAAGTTCATAACGAAACTAATTGATATCGATATGTGTGAACAGGCACTCAGAGTTTGAAATCGATCGACCATGCTAACCCCTGATGGGATCGAACAAGACGAGCTCGGTCAATTTGCTCACTTAACGATTCCTATAAAAGATCCAGAGAATGGAACACACAATAAGGAACAAATATGGTCGACAATTTGAAGATTAAAAAATTCCTGCCCGAACATTGGAACTGAAATAAAACCAATCAACCAAAAGGAGTACAACCTAAATGCTCCCGAAAAAACTCTAAGTCCCCAGAGTGAGGACTTGAGTATAAACATAAATTGGGCGAACACCGACTGCCCGCGAAACAACTCTAAGTCCCTAGAGTGGACTGGAGTATAAACATAAATCGGGCGGATACCGACTGCCCACAAAATAACTCCAGGTCCCCAAAGAGCGGACTGGAGTATAACCATGAATAGATGAGTGGATTTCAACCGTTCTCTATCCCGCAAACTCCATGAATAGATGAGTGGATTTCGACCGCTATCTATTCCACAAACTCCATGAATAGATGAGTGGATTTTGACTATTCTCTATTCCATAAACTCCAGCCTGAAATCGACAGGAGGAGCATAATCTCGCTAAGGATGGAATTCGACCATCCGAATTATGGCCTCGCCAAAATGGTTGATTGTTAAGAGAATTCATAAGCAACGAATTACAAGTACATTGAATGGAAAGTAATCATTCATCTACTTGAATAACAATTCACACAAAGCATAGCCGAAAACAAAAAACTTTTACTTACAGATGCAAAAATGTCGGTACAAATTATGTCAAAAGATCGGGGTACAAATTATAAATTCAGAACCGTACAACTATAATTAGTGAAAGAAATAATTATACAAACTATATACAACGACATGAAGCAATAACTACTTCTTCGATTTTCTTTTGGTTTTTCAGTGGTAGAGCCACTTGTTCTTCTTTTCCGGGACCCCTTGCCACCTTTGGCGGGAGAGCTTTCTGAAGCCGAAGGGAGTTCACCAGGGACAGACCCACCGGGTGGAATAACTTACAATGGTACAGAATAAGGATCATCGATATCCACCTCGACGGGCTCGGACTTAGCTTTTTTCTTTTGCAACTCCTCCTTTTCAGTCTGCTCTTTCATGTTGAGTTTAGTGGTATGCTCGGAGGCACCAGTGATCACGATGTCATCGGGATCGTCGGCATAGAGTGGATTCTCAGTTTTATCGTCATCAAGTGCTTCAATGACTTGAGCATCAGGTCCTGGAACATCGGCTCCCACTGGATCCTCGGTCATTTTCTCCTCTTGTTCTGCAGCCACACCGCTTTTAGGAGTCTGGCTAGAGCCAGGAAGACCTACAAAAATTGTTAAAGTAGTGGAATTACCCTAAAACCATTACGTGCGAAAAACAAAACTCCTCATGCACTAAGAAGTAAAGCGCAATACAGTATCTTGTTGACTCTTTGTAGTCGTCGTGGTGCCTCCTTCAAGGATGGGAGATAGCATTTTTCACTCAAAGTTAGGCTTATCCGGATCGTAATCCAGAGTCTGCTCCGTGTCAGGAGAAGTTGATGGTCTGGCTAATTAAGTTGGAGAGGAACCCTTAAGATTAGTTCCTGAAGACCCGGAAATATCTCTCCTCGTTCAGTAGGTGCAGAAGCCTTGAAAAATTGAAGTTTTGCAGCGGTCAGATCCGAAGGCTCGTTTCCACGAAGAACCTCCCTCACTAGTTCTTCCTCATTGAATTTGGCTTCACCCAGCTCTTATTTCTTTATCTTAACAATATGCTCCCAAGCTTCAGCAAGTGATTCGAGGTAACCCTCGCCAAGAAAGCTTTAGTCGTGGTGGAGTAGGACCTTCGTATTGTATTCAATAATCAGCGGATCGAACAAGTCCTTGATTTCGTTCCTATCGGACTCCGTGGTAGCTTCCACCTGGGAGTTAACTTGTTCAAGCATCTCTTTTTTGCCTTCTTCTCGGGCCTCTTCTTTGAGAGCTTCGATTTTAGAAAATTGTTCATCAAGTTTTTCCTTCAAGCTCCTAGCCTCAACGACTTCCTTGCAGTATTTATGCGACTTCTCCTGGGCTTCAATCTTTTCCTCCCTTTCCTTCTTTAAAAATTCTTCCAGTTCCTCAACGTGGCGAGCTAAAGAGTCTTTCTCCTTTTGCAAGGAGTCCTTTTCTAAGGCGAGTGTCCTACTATGATGAAGTGCCACGTCGAGTTCTTTTTTGTGAGAAGTTTCCAGATGGCTTACCGCCTCTGCCGTCTCCTTGGCGTTCTTTTTAGCCTCGGCAAGTTAGGTTTTGAATTCTAGAAACTCAGTGTCTTGGTGCTTGATTATATCTTTGTCATGAATTGCTTCCAACTTGAGATGATCTATTTTGTGTTGACGCTCAATAGAAACTTCAGAAACTTTTTCTGCTAAATGAATGAATGATTCATGTTGAACGAATACGTTGTTCACACATGCTAGAGAGCTTTCCTTGGCATGCCCTGGGATAATATGACTAGAAGGGAGGAATTTGAGACTATCGAAGCAAATTTTCGGAAAAGTGGCCTTGACCTCGGCCAGTTTCTCTACTGTGGAAGCGTCAGGAGCAGAGGCCGGCAAGGGTGGTTTGGAGGTAGCAAGAGGGTGTTTGTCAGAATGGCGCTCACGAGATTGTCTGGAGCTTGAAGAATCGGAATGTGGCACATGAGACGAGGCGATATGTGGACCACAATAGGAAGGCTGCTCTCTACTGTGGGCAGGACAATCGGACTGCTCGCCTTGTCAAGATGTGTGAGATTGGGATTTGCGTTTGGAAGAGGAAAAAGACTCCCTCGAGTGATAATTCTTGTCCTATCCTTCATCCTTTTCTCTACGTCGGGTGGACCCGGAATCCCGGCTTGGACGATGATATCCTGAGGAGCTTCAAAGACGGTCAAAGGCTCTTGATTGAGACATTGCACCTATAAAGACCAAATAAGAGCGTATCATAAATTCACGTACGAGAAATCAATGACAAGTGTATAGTGGAGTGCAAGTGATTGTGAGTGTCCTAGTATTCCCCCCAACGGACCAGTGATGGTAGCTTTGCTCATCGGTGTGTTCTGCCCTTTATTAGAAGGTTGGATGCCTTCACAGCTTCTTGTAGGGGAGTTAAGTCCTTCGATGTTAATGTTCGGAAAGTCATAAGACATGATGTCGTCTGGAATTGGAAGACTAGAGAATCCTTTTAACGAACTTTCCAAATGATGAGATGATGATTCCTCTTCGAGAGGTGTAATAACAGACTCTGGGTCCGGTGTGGTCTTTCTTCTATGAAGCCTGTACGCCAACCTCTTTTTTCTCTTTATATGCGTTTAGGATTGTCCAGCTTGCGATGGTTCAACCATTAGCGATTTTCCGAGGCCTGCATCGACATCTTCCGGTATTTCGACTTGAGAATCTTTAATATCTCCCTCCTCGGTATCTTCCTGAGTCCCCTCGGCAGGGGACACGATGGGGTTTACTATGTCCTCTCCTCATTCGGCAATATTCTTTAGTAATACCGTGCTTCTAGGAAGACCGGTCCTGCGACCGTCCTCTAACAACCCAAACAAAGATAGTAATTCATCGGTTACGAGGAATTTGATGTCCCAATCCTCAACGGGAGTAGCACGGATGGCAGCGACAACCCTAGAAAAGTTAGCGCCTTCGGGGCATGGTCGAACACCTGAAAGAACTCCGAATGTTAGTGGATTCAAAGGAAAAGTTATGACTTGGGTCAGTGAACTTGAGAGAAAAGCGGAAGAAGTGCTTACATCCTTCTAACCATCGTCTTGTGAATCCAGGGGTACAATGCACATAGAACCATTCATGCTTAAACAGTGAGAGTTTGTTCCAAGTGCCTGTCAAAACTTAGCAATTTCGCAAAGGCTCGAGGAAGACGTAAGAAGGGCTTCTCGATCGTCTTTTGAAATTATAAATGAATATGATGTCTTCAGGAGTAGGCGGGCAAAATAGAACATTCATGAATAACAAGAAAGTCCTGTGAATAAAAGCATAACTGTTGGAATGCAGTTGCGTAGGGGCGATCCCGAGATATCTCAACATCTCCTGGACAAAGGAATTGAAAGGCGGAATGCATCCAGCCTAGCACATAAACTTGTTACATGTAGTATACCCGGCTAGGAGAAAGTAAGGTCTATCTTGCCTTGCAGGAACCAAGACATCTTCAAATGGAAATCCATGGATTTAGCATAACCGATGAAGAGCGGCTTCAATAATTCGAGAAGCCTGTGAATCCATTGGATTATCGAGAAGAATAGCACCCTCTGCAGCATCAGGGGTAGGGCCAATATCCTCCGTTGGAAGGACTAGGACATCGGAGAAAAGATTAGCTTGTGGATTAGAGACCTCTATTTGCTCTGCAAGATGGCTTGGAGAAGGCCTTCCAGATATAGTTGCAGAACTTGATTTCGCTTCAGAACCAATGTGTCGTGTCGCCGAATCAGAAGACATGTTAACCAAATGCTTCGAGCATTGGAGATCTATATCAGCTATACTCAATAGATAATTGAGATTAGAAAAATAACATGTTCTCCCCGTGTTAAGTGTGAATTAGTGCGGTAATATGCAGTGTGAAATAGACATAAACAGTTTGAAATCAGAAAGGCAGATATGAAACGACGAGACTTGGAGTTTTGTCCACAGAGACCGTCATCGCTAACCGTCTCAATTAGCAAGAAGATTGATCGGCAACGAGAGCTTTGGGATCGACAATCGGCGTACTGAATTATGAAGTATGTTACCCAAGTTCATTAGCAAGTTGATTATTTAGTCCATATTGAGAGTTCCAGAAGTTTGGTCATTCAATCTCAAGTTTAACAGTTCAAGTATGCACGTTATATTGTTCATAGTTATCTTATGTTCAAGTTCAGCAAGGCAAACTAGCATTGAATGTTCAAATGAATTGGATTGGATTAGTCAATAGTGTAAATGCTGATCCCTTAGCTTCATTGTCGATCCCTTCCCTAAGACCGAATACCGATCCCTCTTCTAGATCACTTCCTACCGATCCCTTAATTTAAAAGTCCATACACCGAACCCTATGCCAAAGTAGGAGACATCGATCCCTCTCAAAACCTCTCCCTTTCGATCCCAGACCTCAACTCTCCCTCATCCCATCATCTCCTCAGCTAAAAGCAACTAAACCAAAACTTCACTTGCCGATCCCTGCCATCGCTATTTCACCATAGTCCAAACCCTGCCTTTCTCCATTCCTAACTCCTCTTCCATCAAAACCATCAGCCGAACCCATCATCTCTTTCTTCTTCTTTCTCTCTCTCTCTCAAATCCAAATGCTCGTCATCACCACCTTACGCTCACATCAATAACTCAAAGCATGATACCTAATCATGTGATTAAAAGAGCCATGACAAATTCGTACCTATATGAGAGTTTCGAATTAAGATGGGGATTAACGATTGAAGATTGTCGAATTGTAAGCGAAATAAGGTCAAAGTTGTGTACTGGCTGGAATCGTGGATGGATTTGGAGTCGAGGTTTAGAAAGCTTGGGTTCGATAGGGAAGTTCTATGCAAAGACAGGAGAATAAAAAGTGAAGGAAGAAGTGGAGGAAAGTTTATATATATATATGTGTGTGTGTGTGTGGGAGGAATCAGCTACAAGAGTTGAACGAGTCAAAGGGAAGGATGGATCGGCACTGTGGCATGCCAATCCCTATTAGCACAGCCTCAATAATGGATCGGCATGTTGAATGCCGATCCCTACACATATTAAAAATAATAATGATAATGATAATAAATAAAAGAAAAAATGATGAATGATTGTGAAGGATTGGTTATAAAAGTAAGCATACAAAATATTATACGAATTGGCAATGACCTGTGAACGTTCGAACACGTCCGGGAGCCAACAACAGAAACGAGTATATGAATATGCACGGGAATAATTTAAAAGTTCAACTTCTTGAAATCAATAGAAATTGCGATCAAACCTGAAACTTTCAAGTTCGAGGTTGGATCAAATAATAAAAGACTTACAAGTCCCGCATGATCGGATTTGTATATACTGACGGAATACGACATCGGACTTATAATATTGAAAATTGACCAAACGTCTTAATAATCAATGGAGAATTCAATACCATGGAAAACGATTCGACAAAAGAATAGCAATCTGTCAGGTAGCTAGATGGACTTCTTTCTGACAATTCATATTTTTTTCGATTCAAAGCACATCATGTTACTCACAAGATGTACTTTAGGGGCAAGTGTTATCCGGTATCCTAACCCGACTATATTGGATTGATTGCGCAAGACAGATTCGACTGTTGTCAAGAAGGATGACCATGGAGAAATGGCTATAGGACCTGGAAGTAGAGTTCAGATGGTTATATGAAGCCAGGAACTAACGGAGTTGGTAGATAGACGATGCAGGATGCTAGAAATATGAAAATTAGCTTGGGCAAGCCATGGATTGGCATAGCTCAATGGAAACGGATGGATCGATATGGTTGGTTGAATGATGGGTTGGCATGATAGAAGTATATGGATCGGCATAGATGGTTATCAGGGGGATCGACACAGTATAATGGAATAAGAGGATGGATTAGTATAGCCTAATGGAAGAGGATGGATCGTTAAAGCCTAATGGAAGAGGATGGATCAGCATAGGAATATGGAATAGGAGGGATCGACACCAAAATATGGAACAAGAGGATGGATCGACATATCTTGGTAAACCAAGGAGGGATCGGCATGATCTATTAAGAAGGGTTCGACAGAGAGTGATTTGCGAGTGGGTTTGAATTAAAGATCAATCAAAAGCATGAGCTCCACTGGTCCAATCACTATGATATTTGGAGAGCCATCATATTTATGCATGAAGAAGCCACCATAAGGATCGCTGCTCCAGAATTGACCAATGGATGGATCGGTACTGATCCATCTTCATTGGGATTTGGGTCTAGCGACACCTATGGTGGGCCCATATGAATAAGACGGTCCTATAGCCAAAGTTTCAGAGAGATTGGTGGTCGCCTTCACCTATAAATACTGGCCAAAGGGGTCACTCTAAGGATCTTTACGCTGCTGGTTATATAGTTCTTTATTGTAATCAACTTTCTTCCTTACTTCTTGTTGTTTTCTATTGTAATCAAGTTAATAGTATATCAATAAAGAGAATATTCAAAGTGGACGTCGGCTTACGACGCCGAACCACTATAAATCCTGGTGTTCTTGTTTATTGTTTTGTTGGTGTATTAGTTTGCTCTATTCCTCTATTTTAATTTAGTCTTCTTCATTAACTACTCTACACAAACCTATTCTTAGATGTTTGTGACCAATTTGGTTGTAAACAAACGCTAGACATGTCGCTTTACCATTAAGGAAACGGCCCCCAAAGAAAGGAGAGAGTTGGACAAGCAGATTTTGAAGCTATTGCTGAAAGGATTTATTCACCAAAGTACTTCTGAATAAAAAGCACTAATTGTCTTTGCCACTAATGCAAATGGCTCTTTAAGGCTATGTGTTGACTATACAAAACTCAACAAGTTGACCAAGAAAAATAGGTATCCTTTACCTAAATATAAGATCTATTCGATTAGCTTGTTGGAGCTTAAATCTTTTCCCAAATGGACTTAGCCATTAGATTCTATCAATTGAGAATGGTTGAGGATAGTAAGTAGAAGAATGCATTTTGCACTCTGGAAGGACTATATGAATGGGAACTAATGCCTTCGGATCGCAAATTCCCCTGCGTACTTTGTAAATTTGACGAGTAAAGTTTTAGGGGATAGCTAAAGAAGTTCATTGTAGCATTCGTAGACAATATTCTAGTATTTTCTAAAAGTAAGGATGAGCATGAAAATCACTTAAGGGAGGTAGTAGAGACTTCGAGAAGGCACCAACTAAAAGATAAATTCTCAAAGTGTCATTTTTTGTAGGAGGAGGTTAGATTTCTCGGTCATATTGTTTCCATGGAGGGATTGTTTGTGGATCCTACGAATGTTGGTGTTGTTCAAGGTTGGAAGATTCCCAAGAATGCCATAGAAGTTAGGAGATTTCTTGGGTTGGCGGGTTACTATAGAAAATTCATCAAGGTATTTGTAAAGCTAGTAGTCACACTAACTCGCTTAACCATGAAAATCTAGTTTTTGCATGGGATGAGAAATGCACGGAAGCATTCAAGAAGTTGAAGGAGCTGTTGACTAGTGTACCAGTACTTACTATTCTCGATGAGACGAAGAATTTCACTATTTATACTGATGCATGTAGCACGGGATTAGGAGCTGTTCTTATGCATGGAGGAAGAGCCATAGCCTCTGCAAGTAGGCAATTGAAGGGCCATGAGAAGAGGTACCCAACTCATGAATTAGAGTTAGCGTCCATCGTCTTTGCTTTGAAGATGTGGAGGCACTATCTTTTGGTAGAAAGGTTTGAGTTATTCACTGACCAAAAATTCCTCAAATAGCCGTTTTTCCAAAAAGATTTTAATCTTAGGCAGCAGAGGTGGATTGATTTTATAGCATCATATCACTTTGAGATACAGCATACCATCGGAAAAGGGAATGTTTTAGCTGACGCTCTTAGCCGAAGGTATGTTATTCTAGGTGTTATATATGAGTGGAGGTTGTTGGAGTTCTTCTTGAATTTAAATTTCCAACTGCCAACAGTACCCACTCTAGGCTATTTGGATACAATGGAGGGTATACCATCATTAATGGACCACATTGGGCAAGAGAAGAAGAAGAATGCGGTGATAGTTGTATTTTAGGCAAGTTGAGTAGAGAAGAACATTTCCCTTATAGCGGTAGGTATGCAATTGATAAAAGAGGATGTTTGAGAATAGATGGATGCCTTTGTGTTCCTTTAGTAGAGGACGTTTTGGAGGAAGTTCTGGCTGAGTGTCACCATCCTCGGATGACCATTCATCCCAGTGGAGATAAAATGTATAAGGATATTAAGCAAATTTTTTATTGGCCAGGGATGAAGAATAGGGTGGCATAATTTGTTCTAGGTGTTTGTCATGCTAAAAGATAAAAGTGGAACAAGGGAAACCCATAGGACTGTTGTTACTGTTAGAAGTGTCGACTTGGAAGTGGGAGCATATTTTGATGGACTTTATAGATGGGTTTCGAAGGAGTCAAAGAGGAAATGAAGTCATTTAGGTCATAGTAGATAGACTCGCTAAAAGCGCCCACTTTATTCCTATTAGGAGTAATAGGACTGCGGCATTTCTAGCGCAAATTTATACCAAAGAAGTAGTATGACTTCATGGAGTTCCAATTAGCATTGTTAGAGATGGGACCCCTTATTCATTAGAAAATTTTGGAGGGGTTCACAATCAGCTTTGGGAACGACATTGAACATTAGCACCGCTTATCACATAAAAATCGATGGCCAGGCGGAAGGGTAAATAGGATTTTGGAAGATTTGTTGAGAGCGGCATTTACCTTTAGTAGAATTTGCATGCAATAACAGTTACCAAGCGATGATTGGCATGAATGGCACCCTTTGAAGCCTTATATAGGAAGCCAGGCAAATCGCCTAAATGTTGGTGGAAAACCACCAAAAAAAATTCTACTTGGATCAGATGATCATGGAAAAGATAGGAAGATTAGAGTTTGTGGTGGAGACATGGTGTTTATTAAGGTTTTCCCTCTTAGGAAGGTTATGAGATTTGGTACATCGGGGAAGTTAGTGCCAAGGTTTGTTAGGCCTTTCCCAATCATGGAAAGAATAATGAAACTTTCATATAGAGTGAAGTTGTCGGATAATTAGTGCGAGTCCATGATGCCTTTCATGTTTTGCACTTGAGGAAATGCCTTCACGTAACCGCCACCATAGTGGAGCCTGATCAGTTAGTAGATATGGAGACAAAGTCAAAAATGCCCCATGCCAACATATGCATAGTGGAGCACGAAACTAGGAAGCTCTGCAACAAAAAAATTAGTCTGATACCAGTATAAAGGGGAGATAATCCGTCGGAAAGCACATGGTAAACTAAAAAAAGATGAAGGCTTCTCATCCCAAGCTTTTCTCTGGTAACCTTTCTCCCTCCAAAATTTAGATTTTTGTTTGCATTGTGGTTGCTAGATTGGATTGTAGGGGATGGTTTTCACACTTTTTACTGTTATTTTTGTAATCATGTAGAATTTTATGCATATTTAGGATGCATGCATAGATGCCTACATGTCACGATCTTGCATTCACACTTGGACTAAGCTCACCTATAGTATATTGCACTGCACCTTTCGTTGAGTAGATGGTTGTGTAGATAACTTGGTTGTATAACATAAATATTGAGTGCACGTTACACTATCTATCTCTTAAGGATTTTGGAGATGAAATCCCTTTTGAGGGGGAGAATGTAACACCTCGTAAAAACTAATAAGAAATTAATTAATTAATAATAAGGTTAAAAATGAAAATTTTATAAATGCTAGAATTTAGCCACGAAGCTTACACCTTTACATTTGTGGCGATTTTCTGATCAATTATCATATATGAAGTTTTGTACTCAGACTTCAAACGGAAGAGTTATCAAAATCTGAATTTTTCGAATTTAAAATAATTCGAACAAATTCAAATTTAAAATTTTAATAAATGTTAATGTTTGAAATTTAAAACAGTAATAGTTATGTTATTGTTGATGAATGCTTAGGGTTTAAGAAATGTTAAATAATAAACATTAATGGTAAAAATAAATAGGGAAATAAATAAAACATCTAGGGCGAAATTAATTTCGTTCCAAATATAGGGACCCGTCGACCGCCTCTCTAGGGTCAGTCATCCGCTAGCGGTCAACCGCCTAGGGAGGAGTAGTCGACTGGTGTAGTGATGACAACTAGGGTTTTATTAGGTGCAAATGACCAGGATTTTATTATTTTAAACCGACTTAAATCCAGCGGTCCGAACAACTTCTAACCACCATAAATAGGAGGCTAGCCTCCTTACTTTTATTCACAAAAAAATTTAGAACGCTAGCGAAGCTCTGTCGGTCTTCTTCCTCAATTAGATTCAAGAATTCAAATTCAACGGAAAAAGGTGATAGGTTTATATATATACATTTTTGTTCTTCTATTTTTATTCTTCTCTAATCTCTAAATTCTTGAATCTAATGTATATATAATACAACTATTGTATATTTCAAAACGAAGAAGTTTAAAGGGTAAATTAGGAGCAGGCGTGAAGCAAATCCAAAGGAAAGCAGACAAATTATCTATATGTAGAAATCTTAGTTTTTCACATTTTAGTATTTGCATAGTAAAGTCTGGAATTTTTTTATGCCTTGAGGAATTTTGTTCATGAAAACCTTAAATCTTTGACTCCAAAATTCTCCCAAATGAAATGTCAATTCTTATATTTAGTGGAATCTCAACTGTTTTATATTAAAATAGTAGAATTTATTTTGTTACTGCAATTTGAATATTTTTTATTTTATCCCACTTCCAACTCTTCTCTATTGGTGTGTTAAAGAGTTCTAGAATGAAAATAAGTCAGGAAATGGTGTGTAAGATACGAATTCTCTTATTCATAGTTTGCACTGCCTATTTCTGTAATTTAAATATGAATCTCCTTTTCAGTTCAAGTTCGTTTATGTAAAAGTTGAATAGAATATAAAGGGTTTAAACTGTAAGTTTTATTCCTTGAAATAGAGATGTTGATTCTACTATATTAATATAAAATAAGTTTTGTATTTAATTATATTTTATTTATACAAGTATATTTGTTTAGCTAAGTATATTAGCTATTTTATAAGTTACTATATGGAGTTAGAATTGTATAAATCTAGAAGTTTTGACATTTTAATGATTAGTATAGAACGTGAAAATTTTTGCACGCTAAGGAATATCTAGCTAACCTATATTACGTATGTATAAATATATTGCTAATGTATAAATATATTATTAACATATTATTAATAACGTATTAATCACGTAGAATAAATTGGTTGGTAAATAGTACTAAAATCCACAAAAAGGGAGACAAGGATAATTATGAAAACTCATTCATAATTGAAGGCGGAATAAGGAGTTTTCCTTATATGGCCTTAATGCGAAATGCAGTGAGGTATATGTATGGTCGTATGTTAGGAGAGTGAAATTATGACTAAGTTATATGGATGCAAGGTTAGTTAAAAGCAAATAGAAGACTGGCTGACTAATCTGGCTACCAACAGTGTGACTTGAGACTGATGTGAAACGTCTTATATAATAAGTACCCACGATTGATGCGAGGTTAGTCCCAGTTCTGTAAAGTAAGTCTGTCCAGTTAATCTGGCTACCAGTGTCTACGAATAGTTGGACTATTGTGAGACGACATAGTTTGGGTTCATAAATACATAGGACTTACTTCTGAGTCGGTAGTACTAAGTGGCCATTGTAGGGTCCGCATCCTTCCCACTTAAAAAGTATTAAATGGTTGAGATATCGTTTAGGTGCGGTAGTAGGGAATCTTTGGAGCGGTCCGCTTCGGGGTCGAGCTATTAAGTGGCTAAGGTAGGTCCACGTCTTCCTACAAAGAAGTATTAAGTAGCCTGATGAGATTTTGTACGATGTCAATTAGGGAGTACCAAAGAGGGGTCCGCCTTGGGTTAGGTATTAAATGACTGGAATCTGCCTAGGAAATAGGTATTAAATGGTCAGAGTCTACCTAATTCCCATTAAAGAGGTATTAAGTAGCTCGGGTACTTTTTCTTATATTGTTAGGGCAAAACTGACGGCAGTTGCATGGGACTGGAAAGGGCTTTTGGCCTATAGATGAAGGTAAGTTATAGAGTTGGACTGGAAGAGCCTTCTGGCTTAATTTGGAGGTATCTTATGTAGGATATAGTGTAGGAAGAGCCTTCGGGTTAGGTATTGCTGCAGCTTCTCTCCAGGTTTCTGTTTGATACTGGATAAGGAATAAGCATCCTTGGGTTGTTCCAAAATGAATGCGGAACTGGCTGATAAACTTTTCTTTCAACATTTCCCACGAGCTGATGGATCCTTGGGGTAAATGACAGAACCAGGAGGTAGCTATATCTGCTAAGAATAGTGGAAAGCATTTGCACAGTACTCCCTCTATTGCTCCACTCATGAGCATATGCTGTGTGTATCTCTGTAAGTGTACAACGGGGTCGGAGGTTCCTTTGTAAGGTTCCATTGTTGGCATTTTCCATTCTCGGGGGGATGATGGCAATTTCGATATTGCGGGCGAAGGGCTGGTTACCCTAGCGCCTATCCCTCGATCTCTTTGATCCCGTTGGACGCACTCTCTGAACAAGCGTGCCATCCTTTCATCAGAATTTGGAGCAGATAGGAATGAGTTCGGTTCTGCTCTGTGGGACTGATCCCGTCCGGATGACCTGTAGGGATGGTATCGTCTATCATTCCTGGTATTTTCCATTGGCTATCTTTGGTCTTCTGGGAGCATGCTAGGATCAGCTATAGTTGGCCCTTGCCTCGATCTTCCCCTGCTGGGTTCTGATCTAAGCACTTCCTCGGGTCCAACTTCGGGCTGGACTCTAGCTCGGCCCCGTTCACTGGCGTTTCCATGGTTAGGCAGTACGACAGGCTCAGCTACAGTTGACCTCCGCCCGGTATCTCCCCCGTTGGGTTCGGTTCCAAGCGTCTCCTCAGGCCTAACTTCGGGCTGTGCTCGGTCTCGGCTCCTACCATGGCCGCTTCTGTTGTTAGCTCCTTCGAAGAAGGAAGATCTTTGCTGTCTCCAAGATCCTCCGGACTGGGACTCTCCCCATGATTCAGTGTTGCGGTTGGACTCTTCAGCATCCCTTAAGCGTGACATGAGATGGTCCACCAAGGCTTCCTGCTGGGATGTGAAGCGGTTAGTCACTTCCGCCACAACCCTGTCTAGATCTGCCCTAGTAATTGCTGTCGGCTGTTCTGAGGCAGGGGTTGTCAGATTTGCCTGACCTTCATTTGGTACTGCTGCTGGAAGGGGATGATTTACGTGGTCTGTGACCACTGGATCTGGAAGACTGCTGGTTGCAATGTTTTTTCCTTTGTTAACATCTTTCTTCTGCTTGGGAGGCATGTTTTCCAAGCAATGAACGACGCTGTTAGGAAGAAGGTTAAGTGGAAGAAGCTGAAGCTTCGAGCTTTCAGCTCTCAATGAAAGCACCAAAAATGTTTGCACAAAAAATGGACAAACACCTCCAAGTCGTATGGTTTACTTGATTTTATGTTGTTCGTAGTGATTTGGGTGATTTATGCAAATATATGAAAAGCAGAGACTAAACTGTAAAAGTCACGCAGATTTATAGTGGTTCGGCCAGAATGTGCCTACGTCCACTTTATATGTTATTCTCCTTTTTCTTTTCAAATTACAAGTACAAAGCTTTGATACAAGTATATGAAAGTTGTTTGAAAGTTCTATCCGTGCTTGAGCTCTCAAACTTGTTCCCATTGTTGTACCCCTGCCCCTCTATTTATAGAGTGAGGCTGGGGGTAGGAGTCTTGGATGTATATAGCTGTTAGCGGGCCTGGGCCGCTGTAATCTGGCCTGGCAGTGTTGGTTCGGCAACACCTTGGTCCGGTGATGAGAGGAACGTGGATTGGTTCGGTGGTGAGACTTTGGGTTTGGTTCGGTGGGCCGTGGAGTGGCTGGTTCGGTGGTAGATGGAGTGGCCTCTGATTCGGTGGTACCTGGGAGGTAGCTGGTCCGGTAGTGGATGGAGTGGCCTCTGATTCGGTGGTACCTGGGAGGTAGCTGGTCCGGTAGTGAGTGGAGCTGGGTTCTGGTCCGGTAGCACCTGGGAGGTAGCTGGTCCGATAGTGGATGGAGCTAGGTTGGTCCGGTAGCACCTGGGAGGTAGCTGGTCCGGTAGTGGATGGAGCTAGGTTGGTTCGGCAGGACTTTGGTTCGGTTAGGCTTTGGATCGGTGGTAAGGGGATCTGGCTCGGTAGGTGTTGGAGAGGGTTTGGTTCGACAGGGAAGTGGTCCGGTGGTGTCATTTTTCCTTTTGGTTCGGTGGGGGTGGAGACGCACCCAACAACAGTTTACTATACATTTGATTATAATTTATAGAACATTTATCAGAGTTATATATACAACAAAACAAAATAAAAAATGCAGCGGATAACATGATGAAGGGAATAATACTAGTAATAATAATATACCAAATCTTCGCCTTCGTCCTCCAGAAAAGATATTCAATACGCTGAAAACTCAGGGCTGACCCGAGCGTAATGAAAAGACAAAACACTCGAGTCAGGACTAAAATATCCTTATGTGAGTCAAATCAATATCACAGATACCAGGAGTGTAATAGCGTCAGAGATGTTTATGGGGTTTCACGCGCGTGCAATAACTCAAGAGATGTTACGGGATTTTCCATCTCTTAAGGATCCGTCAATATATATATATAGTAGAATACACTATATATATAATGTCTAATCAGTAAAAATGAATATTTTTCTTAGCGTTAAGGCTTTACATTAATCCCCCTTAACACGTTTTTAAGCATTGTCGTACAGTTTGCATATAACACCCAAGTAGCACGTCGGGGGATAGGGATGCGCCGTGATACGACAATACTAAACCAAAATCGTAAGGGTCTCGTATAGGGACAAAAGTATGACAAGGCACGTGAAGCAATGCCCAAGGTAGGATACTACCAGTTCGGGTCGCAGGGCTGGTGGTAACGCACCGTAGCCACGATCGCCTACCGCGTACATCCATTCCATATCGAGTCAAAGGGAGTTTATCCCAAAATCAAGGTGCACCAATCGAAACCAATCACAAAAGTAATAGTATAGACCAAGTCCAAGAAGGAAATCAAAGAACGAATGTCCGTAAGGGGTAGCTAGCCCGCTTGGCCCTGTTAAGTCGTCCTATTTTATTCATTTCAAATTGGCACAAGTGTCGAGGTCTATCCATCATCGTTCTCTTTCTTCAAATCCAGCAAACGACGCCAAATCCAACCACTTCGTTCTGGAGTCTCCTGCGCGTACACAGTTGTTAAAATTGTTTCAATATTAACAGAGAGTATGCCAATAAGAGGTCCCAGTCTCTTTAACAACCAAACGTCATTTTAGACACCGGTTGGTACTTTTACATTTCAAAAATGATTCATACTTGGTATCAAAATATCATATTCACTTCAAAATATCATTTCATTTCATTTCAAAATATCATATTTAAATAAAATACGCTATTTCACTTCAAAAATCATTTTTGCCTCACTATCTAAATTTTTTTTCCAAAATCGTTTCGAATTTCCATTTAGGTTATAACTTTATTTTAACCCAATTTGCATTTAGATCAACGATTTAAATACAACAGTTCCCACTCTGACCAGTCTGAATTTATAGAAAATAGTTTGAAAATTTTTATATAGTTTAAAAAGCTAAAATAGCTTGATATAAAATAGTTTAAGTATCGAAAATGGTTTATATAGTAAAATAGCTTGGAAAATCAAAATAATTTGAATATTTGAAAAGATGGATTTTAAACAGTTTATATTAAAATAATTTATTTAAAACTAGTTTCAAAGTCGAACTGTCTCTTTCCATTTCAACAAATCTGGACCCAAGTCCAAATTCCAATCTAACTAATTTAGTTTCAATTATTCCAATTCAAATCATTTTCAATCTCAATTCAATTCAAATCGGCCCAATTTTTTATTTCAATTCGAATTAACTTCGATTCCAATTTCAATTCAAATCAAATTCGATTTCAAATTAATTCAATTTCACTTTCAATTCCAATTAATTTCAATTTTAATTCCAATTTGAATTAAATTCAATTAAATTCTCAAATTTTAAACCATTTCAATTTATATCAATTTCGAGTTCACTTTCAGAATATCGATTTAAATCATTTAAATTAAACTTAACTTTGATGTTCAAATCTTTAAATAAATCAATTTCCATAATTAAATCATATTTCAATTATAACTTCAAATTTCAAATTCGATTACTTAAACAATTGTTAACAAGTTTCTATTTCAACATTTCGAGCTCAAGTTCGAAAATAATTCAATTTCCACAAATTCGATTTTTATTTCTTAAATCAAAATCATCTAAATAATTTCAAATCAAAATTTTGAAATCATTTAATTTAACCAATCCGGTGTCCGTATATAATTTTCTATCCTATGGCCAAGTGAATAGTTATTTCAATTTAATTGCAGAGATGGATATGTATCATTTCAATTCAAGATAAATGTCATAGGTATATATCATTTCAACCTATTTCCTAATTTATTCGAAATAATTCAATTAACAGTTTATATACTGTTAAATAATTTACAGGGTGATAACAGGATATATCGAAATAAATAAACATCCAACCATCGAAAATATCAACCAATAGACATCCATCACAATCAACATCCAAATCAGTCAAAATATCATAACAATTACTGGTTATCAATAACCGGGAGTTTTACTAGCAGTTTAATTCCAATTCCATCTTAACTGTTAATACAAAATTTCGAACATATAAATTTCTATATCAATTTCATGTTAGTTAAATTTACCAAACAACAATCAATAAATTTAAATCACTTCAGGATTTCGATTTAACTAACATAAAAATAATTTAGTCATTCGTGAGCGTTAAACACTCACCTTCGTTCGAATCTGAAAATTCAAATGAAGCGAATAGAAACGAATTCACCTCCATAGCGTAGACGACTCTGGTATGAATCCAATGCAACAAACCGCACTCAAATCCGATCTTGAACGCAAAAGTTATACGATAATTAGTGATATAAGTAACATTTAATTAACACTTAATCAACAAATAATTAAACTAATCAAACTAAACCTCCTTCCCTCATCCGTGTTCCAGGCTCCACGCGTGTAAGCCCTTCCTGCCCGCGACCTCGCTTCTTCGATTCTCTTTTTTTCTTCTTTTTTTTCAACGATCGATCACCAGAGCCCATCGCGCCGCGCCGCCGACCACAGTCATCCCCTGCCGCGACTGCTGCCAGCAGCCACACCATTAGCGATCACAGCACTAGATAAACCCAAAACGACCGCGAAACCCAAATCGCCACGAACCAATCGCCGCAGTCGCCCCGTCTGCACGCCGCGTCGCCTCCCTCGACTTCCAGGTCGCGATCGTTCGTTGTTTTTCTTCTTCTTCTTTTTAGTTTATTTTATCGATCTGCTGCAATTTAAATGAGAGAAAGAGGGGTACGGGGAAGACAAAGATGTAGGCGGGATGTACGAATTGTTGGGAGAAGGGTAAATAAATATTATTATAACTAGAAAATATCTCGCCCGATTGACCCGCGAAATTCCAAACACCAAACGAAGCGTGCCGCTTGGCGTTCTATATGTTATATCCCTATTCCGAATGCAATGGAACTAGTTTCGGAAGCCAAGTCCATCATATTCATAAGATAGCATTTCAAAATAAATTTATTTTAATTAAATTCCTTCAATTAATTCCTACGCGTTTCAAGCTCGCACGGCCAAACGATAAGTCTGAACGCTACGAAACTTGAAATCCTATAATAATTCACTATTACGGATTCGATGAAACTGGTTTCGTCGAAATCCAAGACAGTGGCCAAAACGGCTATTTTTACATGTTAATTAAAACAAGTAATTTCCCAAATAAATTTATTCACTTTTAAATTCAATTTTAAAAGCTAAATGTTTTCATTCTTGTTTAAATAAAATTTAAATCAACTTTTAAAATCATTTTCATTCATATTAATTCAAGAATCAATTATTTAAATAATTTCCAATATTAAATTCAAACAATTTTATTATCCAATAAATTACACTAATAGATCATAATTTTTCAAATGAATTTTAGTTATCAACAATTATTTTATTTCCATCTAAATAATTCAATACTTATTATTCAATTCCAGTTATTGATTATAAACACAGTCAATAAATAGAATTTCATTTCAATACTTGTTAATGCCAAAATCTTCGAAATTTGTTATTTCAAAATTTTATCTAAGTTCATATTCAATAAACTACATTAATAAATCATTAAATTTTTATTTTTAACAAGTTTTATTCAATAATAATATTAAATTTAATAATTTAAAATAGTTAAAAATACGGGTCGTTACACTCTCCCCTCTTAAAACTTTTCATCCTCGAAAAGGAGTTAAGTAGAGAATTTAACATTTGATATATTTTACTCCAAATAATCAGCTTATAAACATAAAATCTATCTAAAAACCTTTACTATGCTTCTACTACGCCACTCCGATATCGGCTTTACGGAAATTACGACTTATATATATATATAACAAGCTATAAAAATTTTAAAAATTCAAAAATTTTCTAACACCCGGATTTACGGAAAATTTTGGCAGACTCAATCGGAAATTTTTTACAATACAATATATATACCAAATATATCAAATATACATCTCATCTCAATGATGAGGCATCCCGTAGGGAAAAATATTAAAATGTGGTATGTAATCTGAGATATGTACCATATTATTATTAATACGAGGGAGTTCGCTCATATTAAGCAAGCAAAAGCAAATAAAATCCGCGTATACGTCCAAACGGTCTTCGTATGTACCTATCTCAACTCAATTTAGAATATTACTCACTTATAATAAGATATAGAACATGTATGAGTTAAATAGAACCACATAGCATGAATTTTGAATCCAAATCATAAACATAAGCACAAATACACAACATACAACAATCATATGCAATCAAACAGCTAAAATAATGATTTACAGCAAAAGAAACCATCCAACAATTAATATTCATCCAATTAATTCATAACTATATGAATTTACATTATTCAATGTTAATATTAATTTATATACTTCATTTCTTTTAACATTCAATTTTTATTAACTGTAATTGGTTTGCTTCAAATTTATTCACATCTATTTTATTTACATTCAATTTATTCAATTCAATTTGTTAAATTTCAATTGTTTCACTTTGTGTTTAATAATATTTCATATAAATTCATTTATGAACTATTTTTTAAAATTATTCCATTTAACCTTGTTTAAGTTAAATTTTATTTTATTATCACTTAGTATATTCTCTTTAATACTAATATCATTTATAAACCATTTCACAAACCATTTAAGTTTATTATAAACATTTTATAGAATGCAATTCATGTTTATTATTACTTCATAACTTAAATTCATATTAATTCATTTATTCGATTCATTAGTTCATTTTATTAATTCATATTCACTTTAATAATTTAACTTAAGTAAATTTTATTTTATAAATGATTCACTTCATTAGTTTATTTTATTAATCATATCGTTAACTTTACTTAAGTAAATTTTATTTTATAATTCGAATTCATATTAATAAATTTTTCATTTTATCACAATCAATTTTATTCAACTTTTCTTAAGTTGACTTTCATTTTATAATTCATTTCATTAACTTATTTTATTAATCATTTCTTAAGTTTATAATTATTTTATACAGATGTATCTTCTTTTACACAATATTATTCAATTTATAATTATCTCAGAAAGCTACAACTAAATCTTAAAACATCCTATGCAAAAAAAATTTTTTTTACAATTTACAAAGATATGATTTAATTTATTATTTATTTACCTTATCTTAAGTTCATATATCTAAATAATATTTCTTTTTACTACTCAAATTATTCATTTAACATTTCATAGAATATTAACTAAGTGTATAACATTTCTTATAACAACTTAATTTAATTTTATAAACATTTCTTTAAACACAATTTCAATTTAGAATATTTCTTTATACATTTCTTATTACTCCACTTCAAACTTGTATAATATTCTACTACCATTCATATTTAACATTTCAACTTTTTAAACATTTATGGTAAGTTTTATATATGTTTTTAGAATGTAATTGAATACTATACAAATTTATCTTATTCATTTTAGTTAACAAAATGTTCAATAATTTACACAAGATTAAATTTCCATTATCTTGAAATTTAAGAGTTATAATTTAACTTCTAATATTTTATTTAAACACTTAGCTTCAATTTGTTATTTCCCATTTTAGAAGTTCCCAACTATTCAAAAAAATTCACTTATTCCTACACTGAAATCATTAATTAATAGGAACTGTAGAATTCAAATACAGGGTTCATTTCAAATAATTTTGAGATAATATATATATTCGTATCTTTTATATATATCAAATCATATTTAGAAATTTTAAATCAAAATCTGTTTATTGAATCAAAAGCTTAGCAAAGCTACCAAGTGGCCTCCCCCACTTTGAGACTCGAAAATGCATGTCGATGATGCGACCATCATCAATAAAATTATTTTCCAACAACGGAAGAGGGGAGTACAAGATTTATTTCCTTTTAATTCCTTTTGAAATAATATCTATACGTAAATATATTTAACTAATACTAACATTATTTTCAAAATCATAGAAAAAATTTCAAAAGCACCGGAATTTAAATTCTTAAATTCTCAATTTAAATTCTTAAATTCTCAATTTAAATTCTTTTAACTTAAACTAAGATTAGATTTTTGATTTCATAACTCACTACTTAAGTTTATAAACATCCCTAAACTCAAATTAGTTGGGTTAATATTTCCAAACTTTGTTTTACAACCTATTCACTTCATATCCAATTTATTTTATAATCTATTTATTTCATAATTTAAACTTATATTTCTTACCTCTTATACTTAAGTGTATCAACTTTTCTTTATTTAAAATTCACTTATTTCATATTCAATTTATTAAAACTCATTCCATTTGCATTCAATTTATTTACATCAAATTTAAATTCAGTTTAAATCAAATTGAATTACTTTTTATATATAATTTAGGTAAAATTATTTCATTTACCCTATATTAAAACCATATTATGTCAAATTGCCTCGTTTAAGTGTTTAGAAACCCATATCGATAACATGGCGTCCCACGCACCGACCAGAATTCATAAACAACTCAACGGATAAGTAAACACAATATAAAACAATTTATAACACTAACAAGTACGCGCTTTCATACACACACACACACACTCAAACAACTCATTCTAGGGTATTACTACCCTATCTCTAATGAGTCAAACCCTACAAAGCTAAGGTTATCACTAAACCAAAGCTCTGATACCAACCATGACAACCCACATTTTGGAAGGTTTAAATTAACAATAATCCACACATGTCCAACTCAAACAATCCAGAACATAGATAATCAATGCGGTTAATTGAGAAAAATAAGAAAAGAAGAAGAAAACAAACACAGAGTCTCGCAGTGGAATGACAAAATATAATAATCAAATAAACAATTTATGAAGTTGTTTACTATACATTTGATTATAATTTATACAACATTTATCAGAGTTATACATACAACAGAACAAAATAAACAATGAAGCGAATAACATGATAAAGGGAATAATACTAGTAGTAATATTATACCAAATCTTCGTCTTCGTCCTTCAGAAATGATCTTCAATACGCTGAAAACTCAGGGCTGACCCGAGCGTAATGAAAAGACAAAACACTCGAGTTGGGACTAAAATATCCATATTTGAGTCAAATCAATATCACATATAACAGGAGTGTAATAGCATCAAAGATGTTTATGGGGTTTCACATCTCCTATCCAGTGTATAACGTGCGTGCAATAACTCAAGAGATGTTATGGGATTTTCCATCTCTTAAGGATCCGTCAAAATATTTATATATAGTAGAATACGCTATATATATAATGTCTAATCAGTAAAATAAATATTTTTCTTAGCATTAAGGCTTTACATTAATCCCCCTTAACACTTTTTTAAGCATTGTCGTACAGTTTGCATATAACGCCCCAGTAGAACGGGGGATAGGGATGCGCCGTGATACGACAACACTAAACCAAAATCGTAGGGGTCTCGTATAGGGATAAAAGTATGACAAGGCACGTGAGGAAATGCCCAAGGTAGGATACTACCAGTTCGGGTCGCAGGGCTGGTGGTAACGCATCGTAGCCACGATCGCCCACCACGTACATCCATCCCATATCGAGTCAAAGGGAGGTTATCCCAAAATAAAGGTGCACCAATCGAAACCAACATCAAAAGTAATAGTATGGACCAAGTCCAAGAATAAAATCGAAGAACGGATGTCCGCTAGGGGTAGCTAGCCCGCCCGCTTGGCCCTGTCAAGCCGTCCTGTTTTAGTCATTTCAAATTGGCACAAGTGCCGGGGTCTATCCATCATCTTTCTCTTTCTTCAAATCCAGCAAATGACGCCAAATCCAACCACTTCATTCTGGAGTCTCCTCCGCGTACACAGTTGTTAAAGTGGTTCCAATATTGAAAGAGAGTATGCCAATAAGAGGCCCCGGTCTCTTTAACAACCAAACGTCGTTTTACACACCGGCTGGTACTTTTACATTTCAAAAACGATTCATACTTGATATCAAAATATCATATTCACTTCAAAATATCATTTCATTTCAAAATATCATATTACTTAAAATATGCTATTTCACTTCAAAAATCATTTTTGCCTCAATATCTAAATTTTGTTTCCAAAATCGTTTTGAATTTCCCTTTAGGCTATAACTTCATTTTAACCCAGTTCGCATTTAAATTAACGATTTAAATACAACAGTGTTTGTACCAAAAATGGGCACAACACTCTTCGGAAGTTTTTGAAGAGATAAAAGTGAAGAATGAAAATTAAAACTGAGGATTATCTAACAAAAACTCCAAATAACAGAAAGTAAATTGCAAAGACAAGCGATTTAGAGTGGTTCGGCGTTTTGCCTACGTCCACTATGAAGTTTGATGATTTTATTGCTCGATACTCGAAGATTACAATTCTTTATACTGTAGTACAACTGAATTTATATGCTAAGTCTCCATCTAAAGCAGCGGCGGTGTTCTGGAGTAAATCTGGCAGAATCTGGGCGCTCTTCAGTACTTAGAATTATCCGACCCCTTTTCTGAATGACCAGGGGCTCTATTTATAGGTGTAGGAGGCTGATATTTCGCCTAAAATGAGGGGAGACCAGTTCTGGTACGTCAGGGGGCCCATATGGCCGAAATCTGAAGATCCGGGCCCACTTTTGGATCGATTCGACCCTTGGTTCGAATCGATCAAGAAATCATCCAATCGAGTTGAAATTTGGTGTGAACATTCTTCATCATGTGTTTAAGCTTCTGTGAAAATTTCATGGCATTTGGACTTGTGGATCTCGAGTTATGATCGATTCAAGGTCAAGCACTTGGCTGAAATGCATCTTCGAATCGATCACTTTTGACTTGGTTCCTTCGAATCGATCACTCCGACTCCAGGTGTTGGATTCGAAAGTATGCCTGTTCGAATCGAGTATGCTATGCCGTATCTACTCGATTCAAAGTTATTCCTGCTGGATGGATTCGAAGACCCTCTGCCTCGTTGGGTTCAAATAGAGGGCATGCTCGATGGAGTCGAAGCTGAGCTACATCTCCTGGATTCGAAGTAAGGCTACGCCTCCTGGATTCGAAGCTCCTTCTCTTTATGGATTCGAGGTGTAGAAAGCTCCAATGGATTCGAACTTAAGGTACGTTCGAATCGATTCGAAGCACAGCCAACTACGATCGATTCGAACCAATACTATCTCGATGGTTTCGAACCAATGCTTGGTCCTGATGGATTCGAACGAGAGCCTCTGTGCTGATGGAGTCGAAGCAAGGCTATGACCCTGTGGATTCGAAGCAATGCTAAGGAGGATGGATCCGACCCTAGGTCCTTCCTCTTTCTAACTGCGATAACTTGGGCATACGAACTCGGATTGCTCCAAAACTTGGAACGTTGGCTCACACAGCTTTTCTAGTCATGTCTTATCAATTATGGCTCAATCCGGTCTTGGGTAAAATTCATCGATATTTGGGGATATCCAGCGGTTACTCGATCCCGAGGATGCATAATCCATATTCTCTTTAGTTAGTTCCTTGGTATCTCGGCCTTGCCAAAAGGCGGGATAACATTTGCCCCCCAAAGTACGTCTTGTGTACACATGACGTGCTTTGTAAAGACGCAGTTTCACGTCGTCCAATTGTCACATGTTCTGTTGAAAACGGTATTCTGTATAGCATTTCATATCGACCCTCTCCTGAACCGATGTGAAATTTGAGTTGTAACAATGTCCGTCAGTTGGTCTAGGAAGTTCCTTCGTATTAATCCTCTCCTAAATCAATATAGAAGGTCGAAGGACCGGCATCATATTGGTGAACTTAGAATTCAGTGGATACGATACACTTGTTCGTATTGTAGTGGATGGAGTCGAACAAAGGCTTCGAATCGATGGAACCCACTAGTGATGGATTCGAACTGATGTGATGATGGACCTTGATTCGTATTGATGATAACTGAGGGATACGAAGCGATTGTTCGTATTAGTAGGTCGTGCACTGTTGTGGTTCTATTAACACCTTGATCTATTGGAATCGAATGTTCTCTAAGCCTTTCTAACATTTGTGCTTCGAATCGTTTTGATGGACTCGAGGGAATCGATTCGAAGCGTGGCTTAGTACTAATGCATGCGGGAGTCTGAGTCGATTCTAACGCTCTGGCTTATGGATTCGAACCCGCCGCTTCGAATTGATTCGATGTCTTCACCCGTTGAAGCCGGTCACTCATACCGGGAGGCGAATCGCCACTGAGTTGTTATAAATACCGGGGTCCTATTCACTTTTCACTTTTTCTACTTTTGCTCTGTTTCTCTGCGTCTTCGAATCGATCTAGCACTCGCGTGAATCGAAGCCATCTGCCCTTCTTTGAATCGAAACAATCCTTTCTAGTTTCATCTCGTATTTAGGTAGGCGATTCGACTAAATACTTTAAGCTTCGGGCTTCGATGTAATTCCCTTTGCTTACGTTCGTATCGATCTGGATGGAACCGAATCCAGGGATGAAAAAAGAAACGACTTCCTCGCATCGATCTTGGATGGTGGTTTTCGAATCGATCTTAGATAACCAAATTTTTTGTGGCGTTCGCATCGATCTGTGGAGGTATGTTGATCGAATCGATCATTGGTGGTGAATCGATAGTATCGATTCGAAGCGATCGATACGAGGAGTTGTGGTATACTCACCTACGATCGATTCGAAGATTATACTACCATGATCGATACGAGGCTTCGTCCATTCGACACATGATTTTTCCAGAGATCGATTCGAAGGATAAACCATCTCAGCCTGAACTGCATCGATTCGGATTGTATCGGTTCGAATCGTCTTGACTCGAGTTTGTATCGATTTGAACCTGTACCGATTCGAAGGCACACCTTTCAGATCGATTCGAAGCTGTATGGATTTGAACCTTGATCTTTACGAACGAGCTTCCATGGATACGAGAACTTCACATGATTATTGGCATGACTCCGACGAGCTTCATCTTTGCATATTCGGACTAAATTTTTGTTGTGCATATTTGACTGCCCTTCAAAGCTCGTCGATGGAACTGTAACTTTGAAAAATTAACCTGAACTAATCAATCATGGATTCTGAATAATACGTTTTAAGACGGTCAGCAATGACGGTCGCTCTAATTAGCTTCATAATTTCTGAAGCTTGCATCTTGTTCTCAGTTTTGTTGAATCTGTTAAGTAACGCACAACACTTGCACTGCACGACACATTCATACACTTCTCACTGGGGAATGCATGGGCTCTTTATGTACTTAACGTTTCTTTATGATGAGTTAGTTAATTATGGAATCTTCGAGCTCCCAACAACAAGAGGTACAGAGCTTAACTCCTCCGGTGCTTGAGATTCCCGATATTCCTGCCGACGTAATTGACCTAGCTCCGGATGAATTGCCGGAGGCTATATTTATTGAAGACCCTGTTGATTCGATTCAATCTAACATCTCTGAATCTTTGTTGGGACGAATATGCTTGAAGCATAACATATATCTGGATGATGTGTTGTTACCTAATGCCGATGATAGACCGCACAATCCGCCTGATGGATATACAGCTTTCTATCGCCATGCTTGCACGGCCGGAACTCTCCCTCCTTTCAATCAATATATAAGAGGGATGCTATCATATTTAGGAATCGCTCCTTCACAACTTCATCCCAACGGGCACGCGTTGCTGAATAGTGCCTTTGTCATATTTATGGACTGTCTTTTCGCCCGCCAAGGCCAACCGAGATTAGACATATATTTAACTTCAAGAGTAGGGGTGATAGCCCGTCTTTTACATTTCTGGAGGCAGTTAGAAATTGCCAAGTTGTTGTCGGAGCCTGGACCCGACTGAGTTATTTCAAGAACGAATGGTTCTATGTTCGATGCCCTCCGGGTTTTGCTAGGCGATGGTTGTCTAGACGTAAGCGCCCTAACCTGTTCTCTTGACCAGTAGCTTTTTGGCGTTAGTATTGACATCTTATTTCTCTTACAGCCATTATCTCCAGACCCGATGGCGGGTACTTCAAGGGTATAGTCCGAAGTCTTCAAGAAGTTCCGGGTGAGCTAAGACATATCGACTCGGTGATGAATGACTATAACTTAAGAACTCTCGGTCTGATCGAAATCAATCAAAGTATAGTTATTGAAGGGTTGGCAAAGCCTGCCTCCAAGAAGAAGAACAAGAAGAAAACCAAGAAGAAAACGAAGAAGAAAACGGCGAAGAAACCGCTCGGAATCACCATAACCGAAGCGAGTGATGAAGAAAGAACCCATACAGATTCGGAGCCGATGGCTGATCTCTCGGGAAACTTTGAAGAATCGGGAGAAAAACGGAAAGGCAAGGCCGCCGTTTCCAAAAAACTTAAGTCCAAGGAGGGGAAATCTGTAGATGTGTTTCCTCCCGCTTCCGGAGTCATGATTTCTGAGGCCGCCCCTTCTCATTCGAGAGATTCTTTCAAAGGGCTTGACGATATTCCTATCCCAGATTATATATCGATTTCTCATAATCCTGGGTTGGAGGAATTTCAAGATGTCCTAAATATGAACGAGCCCTTTCCTTTAAGTGCGGTCAACACTTCCGGTTGGTTTGGGGGTTTACACATTTACACACACTTCCACAGCACTTCATGACTTTTGCATAGTAAACATTGCTTTATCGGATCCTAACCCGTAATTCTTCTTTATCGCAGGTGAAATGTCAGGCAGAGGCTCCACTTTGGATAGGCTCCGGAACGTGCGCCAATCTTCTCCATTTTATGATTCCCGTAGGAGAGAGACAGATAGGGTTCATGGGCGAGGCTATTCAAGTCAAGAACGTTATGATAGAGATAGAGATTACTCGCGTGGCCGTTATGGCCATGATTACTCTGACAGAGACCGGGGATACCAGTACCGACCCCGATCTCGCTCTCCTCCGCCTCCTAGGGCCCCAGTTGATCTTCCCGGGCCTTCTCAACAGCAACAGCCGCCTTCTCAATCCTCTCGGCCTGATACTCAGCAGCCTAGAATGGAACCGACAACAGCCGCTATAATAGAACAAGCTCCGACTGAGTTGACAAGTGAGGGAGCCATCAAACTTGCGCAAATGAAAAGAGATTTTCCTGAAATTTGTATGGATGCTTATGTCTTCCCTCCTAATCTTAAAAGAATTCCTTCGGATGCTGAGAACATTGCTCATAATTATATCCGTGACTTCTATGCTCAGTATAAGGAGTGGTACAAAGCGGCAGCGAAAGCATCGAGGGTAGCTTTTGACCGGGCGAGGATTATTGCTGAGCGCGATGCTGACATTGTTAAACAGAAACGTATTATTCAGGTTCTTCAATCCGAAATGGAGACGCTTCGAAAGTCAGAGCCTGAAGCACTTCAGAAACATGAGGATGCCGTGGCCAAAATGGCGAGGATGCAACAGGAACACTGCGCCACGGTAGAAGAGATGGGCCATCGTAACACCACCATTGCAGCTGAGCGAGACTTAGCCGTTAAAGAGCCGAACGAGCTCAAGGCCAAATTTGCCGAAATGGTGAAGGAGAAGGATGACGCAAACGCCACTGCACAAGAGGCTTGCGACCAAGCAGTATCTCTTAGGGCCGAACTTGCTGCGGCGGCGGTCAAGACTAAGTCTGCGGAAGCAGAAATCCAAGAAAAGATTTTGGAGGAGAGGTCCAGGCTTGATGCTGAGTTTGATGATCTCTTGGTCACGTACAACGCTAATGTTCTAGAGCACAAAAATTTAGCGTGGCTGGGAGATGACTCCATGATCCTGTACAACGCCTGGACCCGGCTGGTGGATGAAAAGAGAGCAGCGCATCCAGATGAAACACTTGACGACTTTGAGTTGGAGATGCATTTGCTCACCGAGGATGAGAGGAAGGTCCTTCATGAGGCGGTGATTTCTATGGCGAAAGAAAAGCTTGTTGTTCACTCTCTAGAGACAGGCGAGGGCTCGGGGATCGCGCATCACGAGGCAAGTGTTGAAGTTGTTGTTCCAACATTGCCCAAAACCACTGGTGCGGCAGATCCTCCGTCCGTTCCTGCATATAACCCTGACCAACCGCTATTATCTTCCACCGATGATTCTGCTCATGTTCCGGTCCAGACTAAGGAAGGTATTTGAACGCTTCCTGCATTTTAGTTGTGAAGAGCCTTAAGCAACACACTTGGCTAACAATCTTCGCTTTGTCGCATTTCAGTGACTGAAGTCGTTGTTTCTGCGCCTCTTGCACTATCAGTTCCATATCAAACGCAAGGGGCTGTTTTTACTGAAGCCATCACGACTTCTACCTTGGTTGGCGAAGAGGGAGATGCAAACATGTTTTCTTTTAGTGCTCAAATGATTGAGGAGCTTCTTAATGAACCCATCAATCCCTCAGTTAATCCGTCCGATGCAATGAGTGGGGCTGCTCTGGCCGTTAGTTCATCTATGCCAGCTACTGGTACATCCGATGTGGCCCAAGCATCCCGCGAGGACGAATTTCTTGCTGAGATTGATGCCGAGATGGCAGCAGGGACTGCTGGTATGAATCCGTCAGGGCCTGCCCCATTAATGGTGATCTCACCGGGCGGTACTGTAGTTATTGAAGCTGCTCCTGCCCCACTCCCTGTTACTGTTCCCATGCCTTCAACTCGTCCTCCGAGAAGAATTTCCATCGCCTCAAGCTCTGAGGAAGACGTTGATATTATGACACTACCGGAGGACAAGCCTGAAAAGAGTAAGCGGTTGAGGGGAAAATCAGGCAGCGGATCTGGCGGAGCTACCCCGAAGAAGAAAATAAGGAAGAAGAAAGATTGAACTCTTTCTTTAATTTTCCGCTGCATGGGGTAGTATTTTGTTGACTTTTCTGTAGTCGTGTATAGATGTGGATTCGGCTCCCACTAGTAGAAACTTTTTGAACCACTTTGTAATCAGATTCTTTCTGTTGATAGTGGAAATGAAAATTTATTCCCTTTTATCTTCAACTTGTTATGTATTATGGTTCTGCCCCCAGTATTGGGGATAAGTGTGGAGTTGACGTATGTTTATACTCCGCCTCGCACTCTGGGAGTCTGGAGTTTGTTGATATTTATACCCAGCTCGCGCTCTCGGAGTACTCTGGGGTTTTGTGAATGTTTATACTCCGTCTCGCGCTCTGGGAGTACGGAGTTGAATGAATGTTTATACTCCGCCTCACACTCTGGGAGTACGGAGTTAAGGAATGTTTGTACCCAGCTCGCGCTCTCGGAGTACTCTGGGATTTTGTAAATGTTTATACTCCGCCTCGCACTCTGGGAGTACAGAGTTAGGAAAATGTTTATACTCCGCCTCGCACTCTGGGAGTACGGAGTTAAGTAAAGAGTTTGTACCCAGCTCGCGCTCTCGGAGTACTCTGGGATTTAGGAAAATGTTTATACTCCGCCTCGCACTCTGGGAGTACGGAGTTAAGTAAAAAGTTTGTACCCAGCTCGCGCTCTCGGAGTACTCTGGGATTTTGTAAATGTTTATACTCCGCCTCGCATTCTGGGAGTACGGAGTTAAGTGAAGGGTTGTCGTGTATCAACCCGTTTCTGGCCTGATGTGATGGCTTGCCCCCGAGCTCGGGTTTCTTTTAGCGAGTGGTTGATTGCTTCATAGCCACTCCCTACTTGAATAAATTCCATTGTGTGATGGAATTTAGCTCTTCGTGCATCGTGATGTTGTACATTGTGTTTTAATGAATCACAGCTCTGGCTCGAAGAGATGGCATTTTTATTGCTGAAATAAGAAAAATATGGCATAGTCAGTTGCCTTATTACAAATTCTAATTTCGAAATGCAGAAACAAATTTAAAAAATGGAACTTTAAACTAAATGGATAAACATAGCTGTTATGTGCAATAGTGACGAAGACTTTCGCTATCCCAGGCCTTTGGTGAAGCTAGACCATCAACGGTCGTTAACTCATATGTACCATCCCCGAGCTTCTGCTTAATCTCGTGTGACCCTTTCCATGTTGGTTTCATGTGTGGGAGTGCCGGATATTCTTTTTTAACGACAATCCTATTGTGTTCAAAAGTTTTAAGTCGGTCCTCGGCATTGCGTAATCGGGCGACTCGATTTCAGCGTATGATTGTTCTCAAGTCAACCTGGTCGCCCTGGACGACTCCAACTCCGTTGACGGTAGGGAACTTTAAAGTTAAGCACCACGGGGCAATTACGGCTCTGAATTCAGCAAGGGCAGGTCGTCCTAAGAAAGCGTTGTATGGCGAGACTATGTTCAACACAGCGAACTGTAATGTCCGAACTCTCCTATGTTCCTCGGATGCCAACTTAACTGGTAACTTCACCATCCCAATAGGTATGGTAGCGCTACCGTTGAATCCATGGAGGTGAGTTTGGCAAGGTTCCAAATCCCTGGCTTTCGTCCTCATTTGATTATAAGCATGTATAAAAAGGATATTCACAGAGCTCCCACAGTCAATCAGTATCCTCTTCATCCAAGCTGGACCTACTTGCGCCGATATCACGAGTGGTTCAGTAGTCGGGCTTCCGACATAATCAATATCGTTGTCTCGGAAAGTGATGTCATTAGTCATCGCTCTCTTTCGTTTGGTCGAAGGCCTATCGTCCAAGTTATCATCATACTCGAAGTCTGTTCGTCTAGCTAAGTTGTTATATGATTTCATTTCTTCCCAGCTTCGCTTCGCTAGACGAGGATCACTACTTATAGCATTTATGACTAGCCTTCCACCCGTATGAGCGGGTTCCTCTTGTCTTTCTTGATCTTGTGCACGATTCTGATTTAACGGACCCGCACCACCAGATTGCGGCGCCCGCACAAACTGATCTAACTTCCTCTCCCTGATGAACTTCTCAATGAGGTCCTGCAAGTGTCGACACTCATTGGTATTGTGGCCATAACTTTCGTGGAATCTACAGAACTTCCCTGTTTGAATCTGCCTCTCCGACGATTGCTTCGGAGCCGGCTTCTTGTATTGCATAGTATTGCAAGTCTGTAGGTACACATTTTCCAACGATGTATTCAACGGTGTGTAATTATCGAACATTGGAGCCTCACGCCGTGGGCCTCGATTTGAGTCTCTTTTCTTATCTTGACCACTGTTGCCTCTTGGCTGAGTTTTTTTATTCTGGACATTTAATTGAACTTTTCCGGAATTTTCACCGGACTGTTTAACTGCTACATTACTTTGTATTCCTTCATTTCCGGGCTTCGCATCGTCCTGCTTCCTAGACTGTTTTGCGTCCTCTTGCCGTAAGAATTGAGCGGCTTTGGAGTAGAAATGGTCCAACGATGCGGGTGGTTTTCCAGCTAACCAGTTTCCAAACTCAGAATCGGGATCGATTCCCTTAGTCAATGCCATTAAAATTGAGTTATCGTTGGGATTACTAATCTCCACACATGCCGCATGGAATCTCTCCAAGTAACGCCTTAACGTTTCCCCACGAGCTTGGGTAACATTGGATAGGGTGTTAACATCTTTGGGTCTAGCGACATGCATGCGAAATTGTTCAATAAATTTCTTAGCCAATTGATCAAATGAAGAGATAGATCTAGGAGGTAATCTTGTAAACCACATTGTTGCAATTCCTCCCAGTGAGATGGGGAAACTTCGGCATTTCACTGCACCGTCGGCCCTTGCGACGCTCATTGACCATTCATATTTCAAAATGTGTTGATTGGGATCAGAATTTCCTTCGTACATAGGGAGAGTTGGCATTCTGAATCGCCGATGAGGTTCAGCGTATAGTATCTCGTCCGTGAAAGGAGTATGACTTCGAGAAATCCCCCAATCGTCGTTGGTAAGACCTTGGCTTTCGTGGATCATCTGACGTATCATAGTCGAAATGTCGGGCATTGCTACATTTTGAGCCTGCTAAGCTAAGGTGTGGTCGGGTTCCACAGCGCGAGTTCGGACCGGGCGCTGTCGACGGTCCAATTTCGCCTCCTTGGCTCAACGTCTTCTGGGACGTATGGTTCAGGAGTACGCCCACGTTGTTGATTATTTGGCTCTGAAAGATTTCGGGTATCAACCCTTGTTTCTATTGTGGCAGCTGCGACATGATTGTCCGCGGTATGCTGCGTAGTAGGGCCTCCTTGTGTTGAGGGCCCGGCCTGAAAGCTGGTCGACGGTCCTGCCCTCAACTGTCCAACAGTCAAGGCGGGTTGATATCCGGCCGTTTGTGCATGACTCCCGTCTAATCGAGGACGGGTAGATCTGTGATAATGGTCCGATGAGGCGGAACTTTCAGTAGATGATCGGGAGATATCATCCCGTTTGGACCTTCTGCGGCCTTGGCGGTTCAGTTGGTTTGTTAATTCAATATTAGCACGCAACTGTTCGGCCAATTGTTGCCGACTTTGAGTCAGCTCTTGAAGCAACATATGGAGCTCCTGTCTGGTGACTAGTCCAGATGGTTCTGAATGAACGACGTTGTCTTGGTTGGATGGCTGCTGTTGAGCAGGATTCTGTCCATCCCTACCTTCTTGTCCAGCAGCTGTAGAAGCGGTTCTTGTGCTAACCATTTTGAATGATGAATCCTTTTCCTAGACTTTATGCAAATCTGAATAGAATGGAAGGATTATGAATTAGAGATCTGGATCTTCCTCTTGGATTTATACAATTCGGTATCGATGGTAGATCCAAGGAGCAGGAGAAAAAAGCTGGTTTTTTCTCAGTGAAAGCACCAAAGTGTTTGTACCAAAAATGGGCACAACACTCTTCGGAAGTTTTTGAAGAGATAAAAGTGAAGAATGAAAATTAAAACTGAGGATTATCTAACAAAAACTCCAAATAACAGAAAGTAAATTGCAAAGACAAGCGATTTAGAGTGGTTCGGCGTTTTGCCTACGTCCACTATGAAGTTTGATGATTTTATTGCTCGATACTCGAAGATTACAATTCTTTATACTGTAGTAAAACTGAATTTATATGCTAAGTCTCCATCTAAAGCAGCGGCGGTGTTCTGGAGTAAATCTGGCAGAATCTGGGCGCTCTTCAGTACTTAGAATTATCCGACCCCTTTTCTGAATGACCAGGGGCTCTATTTATAGGTGTAGGAGGCTGATATTTTGCCTAAAATGAGGGGAGACCAGTTCTGGTACGTCAGGGGGCCCACATGGCCGAAATCTGAAGATCCGGGCCCACTTTTGGATCGATTCGACCCTTGGTTCGAATCGATCAAGAAATCATCCAATCGAGTTGAAATTTGGTGTGAACATTCTTCATCATGTGTTTAAGCTTCTGTGAAAATTTCATGGCATTTGGACTTGTGGATCTCGAGTTATGATCGATTCAAGGTCAAGCACTTGGCTGAAATGCATCTTCGAATCGATCACTTTTGACTTGGTTCATTCGAATCGATCACTCCGACTCCAGGTGTTGGATTCGAAAGTATGCCTGTTCGAATCGAGTATGCTATGCCGTATCTACTCGATTCGAAGTTATTCCTGCTGGATGGATTCGAAGACCCTCTGCCTCGTTGGGTTCGAATAGAGGGCATGCTCGATGGAGTCGAAGCTGAGCTACATCTCCTGGATTCGAAGTAAGGCTACGCCTCCTGGATTCGAAGCTCCTTCTCTTTATGGATTCGAGGTGTAGAAAGCTCCAATGGATTTGAACTTAAGGTACGTTCGAATCGATTCGAAGCACAGCCAACTACGATCGATTCGAACCAATACTATCTCGATGGTTTCGAACCAATGCTTGGTCCTGATGGATTCGAACGAGAGCCTCTGTGCTGATGGAGTCGAAGCAAGGCTATGGCCCTGTGGATTCGAAGCAATGCTAAGGAGGATGGATCCGACCCCAGGTCCTTCCTCTTTCTAACTGCGATAACTTGGGCATACGAACTCGGATTGCTCCGAAACTTGGAACGTTAGCTCACACAGCTTTTCTAGTCATGTCTTATCAATTATGGCTCAATCCGGTCTTGGGTAAAATTCATCGATATCTGGGGATATCCAGCGGTTACTCGATCCCGAGGATGCATAATCCATATTCTCTTTAGTTAGTTCCTTGGTATCTCGGCCTTGCCAAAAGGCGGGATAACAAACAGTTCCCACTCTAACCAATTTGAATTTTTAGAAAATAGTTTGAATTTTTTTATATAGTTCAAAAAGTTAAAATAGTTTGATATAAAACAGTTTAAGTATTGAAAATGGTTTATATAGTAAAATAGCTTGGAAAATCAGCATAATTTGAATATTTGAAAAGACGGATTTTAAATAGTTTATATTAAAATAATTTATTTAAAAATAGTTTCAGAGACAAACCGTCTCTTTTCATTTCAACAAATCTGGACCTAAGTCCAAATTCCAATCAAACTGATTCAATTTCAATTATTCCAATTCAAATCATTTTCAATCTCAATTCAATTCAAATCGACCCAATTTTTTATTTCAATTCGAATTAAATTCAATTCCAATTTCAATTCAAATCAGATTCGATTTCAAATTAATTCAATTTCACTTTCAATTCCAATTAATTTCAATTTTAATTCCAATTTGAATTAAATTCAATTAAATTCTCAAATTTTAAACCATTTCAATTTATATCAATTTCGAGTTCACTTTCAGAATATCGATTTAAATCATTTAAATTAAACTTAACTTTGATGTTCATATCTTTAAATAAATCAATTTCCATAATTAAATCATATTTCAATTATAACTTCAAATTTCAAATTCGATTATTTAAACAATTCTTGTTAACAAGTTTCTATTTCAACATTTCGAGCTCAAGCTCAAAAATAATTCAATTTCCATAAATTCGATTTTTATTTCTTAAATCAAAATCATCTAAATAATTTCAAATCAAAATTTTGAAATCATTTAATTTAACCAATCCGGTGTCCGTATATAATTTTCTATCCTATGGCCAAGTGAATTATTTTTTCAATTTAATTTCAGGGATGGATATGTATCATTTCAATCCAAGATAAATGTCATAGGTATATATCATTTCAACCTATTTCTTAATTTATTCGAAATAATTCAATTAATAGTTTATATACTGTCAAATAATTTACAAGGTGATAACATGATATATCAAAATAAATAAACATCCAATCATCCAAAATATCAACCAATAGGCATCCATCACAATCAACATTCAAATCAGTCAAAATATCATAACAATTACTAGTTATCAATAATCGAGAGTTTTACAAGCAGTTAATTCCAATTCCATCTTAACTGTTAATTCAAAATTTCTTACATATAAATTTCTATATCAATTTACATGTCGGTTAAATTTACCAAACAACAATCAATAAATTTAAATGACTTCAGGATTTTGATTTAACTAACATAAAAATAATTTAGTCATTCGTGAGCGCTAAATACTCACCTTCTTTCAAATCTGAAAATTCAAATGAAGGGAATAGAAACGAATTCACCAAGACGGATCTGATACGAATCCAATGCAACAAACCGCATTGGAATCAGATCTCGAATGCAAAAGTTATACGATAATTAGCGATATAATTAACATTTAATCAACACTTAATTAACAAATAATTAAACTAATCAAACTAAACCTCCTTCCCTCATCCACGTTCCAGGCTCCACGCACGTAAGCCTTTCCTGCCCGCAACCTCGCTTCTTCGATTCTTTTTTTTTCAACGATCGATCAACAAAGCCCATCGCATCGCGCCGCAGACAACAACCATCCCTTGCCATGACCGCCGCCAGCAGCCACTCCGTTCGCGATCACAGCACCAGAAAAACTCAATCGCCGATGTCGCCCCCTCTGCACGCCGCGCCGCCTCCCTCGACTTCCAGGTCGCGATCGTTCATTGTTTTTTCTTCTTCTTTTTTTTCTTTTTATTTTATCGATCTACTACAATTTAAATGAGAGAAAGAGGGGTACGAGGAAGACAAAGATGTAGGTGGGATGTATGAATTGTTGGGAGAAGGGTAAATAAATATTATTATAATTAGAAAATATCTCGCTCTATCGACCCGCGAAATTCCGAACTATAAACGAAACGTGCCGCCTGACGTTCTATAGTTCCATCGTATACCCCTATTCCGAATGCAATGGAACTAGTTTCGAGAGCCAATTCCATCATATTCAGAAGATAGCATTTCAAAATTAATTTATTTTAATTAAATTCCTTTAATTAATTTCTACGCGTTTCAAGCTCGCACGGCCAAACGATAAGTCTGATTGCTACGAAACCTGAATTCCTATAATAATTCACTATTACAGATTCGATGAAACTGGTTTCGTCGAAATCTGAGACAGTGGCCAAAACGGCTATTTTTACACGTTAATTAAAACAAGTAATTTCTGAAATAAATTTATTCACTTTTAAATTCAATTTTAAAAGCTAAAA
Source organism: Allium fistulosum (assembly GCA_030737815.1). Taxonomy (NCBI): domain Eukaryota; kingdom Viridiplantae; phylum Streptophyta; class Magnoliopsida; order Asparagales; family Amaryllidaceae; genus Allium; species Allium fistulosum. The sequence continues at coordinate 511,494,735 of CM060903.1, read as the reverse complement.
AATTTCATTCTTGTTTAAATAAAATTTAAATCAACTTTTAAAATCGTTTTCATTCATATTAAATTCAGGATTCAATTATTTAAATAATTTCCAATATTAAATTCAAACAATTTTATTATCCAATAAATTACACTAATAAATCATAAAATTTCAAATGAATTTTAGTTATCAACAATTATTTTATTTCCATCTAAATAATTCAATACTTATTATTCAATTCCAGATATTGATTATAAACACAATCAATACATTGAATTTCATTTCATTACTTGTTATTGCCAAAATCTTCGAAATTTGTTATTTCAAAATTTTATCTAAGTTCATATTCGATAAACTACATTAATAAATCATTAAATTTTTATTTTTAACCATTTTTTTCAATAATAATATTAAATTTAATAATTTAAAATAGTTAAAAATACGGGTTGTTACAAAAATAGACCCTTTTATTTAGAGTTTTAGCGACGTTAATGAGCCTTGGTAGTTCCAAAAACTTTCTCTGGAAAATATGCATAGGGTTTTCTTTTTTCAGTGATTTCTGAATACTTTGAGAATGCTATTGTTAACACATTTCATATCAAAACCTTTTATAGAAGATTACCAATGTTAAGAAACATACTTTTGAAGATTTTATAAACCATCTTTAAAATAGATATGTAGATGCTTTCCCCATCCATAGGGTAATAAGTAATGGTTTCTTAAAATATTTTCTCAAGGATGCTTTTGGTAAAGCTTTTGCAATAAAACTCATTTACAAATAGAGGTATGTATTGCTCTACCTTGGTATGGTATGTATAATTGTACCATTTCAGGTTTTGCTTACCAAAAAGGAATGTCTTGTTTGTAAGTCTGAAGAGTCATAATTTATTAACTGGTAGACTTTACGGACAAAAGCACACTTTTCTTTAAGAATCTCTTCTTTTAAGAGGATATTGAATACTAACCTTTCTTCGGAAATTGGCTTGTAACATAATGGTCCAGAAGTCCATAAAAAATCCATCACTATATATAAATCCAGGCCTTGAGATAGAGAATCATTTTATCTTGGATATTTGGTCCATCTTATTTAATAGAAAACTAGAAATTTTCTTAATAAAAGAACAGAAAACCATCTAATAGAAGACCAGAAAAGCATATGATAATAATAAGAAGACTAAAAATCCATCTAGCATAGAAGACCGGAAAACCATTTGGTAATAATAATAAGACCAGAAATCCATTTGGCATAGAAAAAATTCATCTGATATAAGAAATCCAAAAATTATCCGATAATGGAGATTCCCATTATGCTTCGATAAGAAAATCCAGAGTTTCTTGTGCGTCTTCTCATAGTAGATTAGTTTTTGCTTCAACCTGTAAAGAAACTTAAATTTTGTATTAGCACATGGTGAATTTCAAGTACAAACAAATCAAATTAGAAATATTGACAAGTAAAGTTTATCAATGGTGGGCAATCATCATAAAACTTCACGGTTTGGCTGAAATCAAAATTTGAAGTTGCAAAAACTACTTCTCTTCTCAGATTTTTCCTTTGTAGAGCTTTCATGTCATCTTACGAAATAAATATCTCCTTGTATTATTACCACATTAAAGATGCATCAATAGTTGAAAAATAAAGTCAAGTGCTAACTAAAAGCAATTCGGCAATTTATAGCATGATAGTCTAATAACGACAGATAAGTAGAGTACTAAAATCCATATACTTGAACATAATGAAAACTAAGGTTCATATTTGACATAAATATCATTGTTAAATGCATGCTATAACACTTGCAAAGTTGTAATATCCTCTACGCATTTGACTGCTACCATCATTCCCAAAAATCCTGAATGTTTCAATATATTTTCTTTTTAAATCAATATTGGATAAATAATTACTTGTTGTAAATGAAAATTTTGTTCTTAATTTGAAAGCCATAAGGACTCCAACTAAACTGGTGGGGTAACCAGCCGTCATTCCTTTTTTTATTTCCCGCTTGTCATATTTATTACTCCATAATTTCTCCTTTTGCCAGTAATTAAATAAACGACACACACTCTGAACTTTATTCATGGTTTACTACTGCCCCTATCATACTGTGAACTCCTTTAATGAATTCGATAGTAAAACCACTTATTTCTCATTGAGCCGAAAATGTTTAATTTTGACTGACCAGCTTTTGAAATATTATATGTGAGAACGTGCCCCTAAATATCTAAAGTCGAGTGTAGTAGAAAATTGAATATCCAATTCTTCACAAATTTTTTTAAGAAATTGATGTCAAGAGAAATAAATTTATAATCAAAATAAATATTCGAGCAACAGAAATGTCCCACATCGTTAGAAATAGCCATCTCAACCCAATGGTCCATTTTTCTATCTTAGTAATTATATTTCCAAATCAACAGCAATATGCATGTGTCTGTTTGCGCCAAAATTGGTCACAAACCCCAAATATCGCGAAAGCACCAATGTATGGACACAGATCAACAGTATATAATTACAAATCACAGATCTAAGTAAAGTAGAGGATAAAAATGAAGAATAACGAACTTAAAATAGAAAGAAATAGACAGAGACACAAGATTTATAGTGGTTCGGCTATCTCCGGCCTACGTCCACTTCAAAAGTTAATATGTTATTGACTTTGCTCGCTGGTTACAATGGATTACAACAGTAATTCTCGAGTACAACAGTGGAATTTGAATGCAATGGTGGATTTGGCAGAGTCTGGGCGTCAAAGAGCCAAAAGATCCCTTTTCTGTAGACTATGGGCTGCTATTTATAGGCGTAGGCTGCAAATATCTCGCTCAGATCTCGAGAGACCTCTTATGGCATGTGTGTGGGCCCACGCGATCGATCCCACGTGATTTGCATCCGATCTTGATCGATACAAACCAATTTCGTATCGATCAAGATTTGGTCCAATCGAGTCAAAATTGAGCAGGAACATTCTTTAGGTTGAACGCAAGCTCCTGTGAGAATTTGGTGGCATTTGGACTTGTAGATTATCAGTTATGGTCGATGCAAACTTGGGTTTTATGTAGGCTGCTGAATTCGAATCGATACGGTTCGTATCCATTTGTTTGTATCGCTCCAGTTGTGCCTTGTTCGTATCGATTCAGTCGTTTTGTTCGTATCGATCCAGTTGTGCATTTCGTATTGATTCTATACGTGTTGATCGATACGAATTAGCCTTGAGTGATGGGAGTGGAGTGCATACTTGATCGATACGAAGAAGACGCAAAATGATGGGTACGAAGTAGGGTCTTTCATGGATACGAACAAGACCAGCAGGATGGATGGATACGAACGAAGCCTTACCTTTGGTGGATACGAAGTGTAACCATGCCTTCATGGACACGAAATTGCGGGTTCGTGATGGATACGAACAATGGACATCTGATGGATGCATGATGATGGATACGAACAAAGCCTTTTAGTTGATGGATACGAAATGATGCGAATGTGTTGATTTCCTTATTTTGCATCGATCATATCTTGAGCATACGAATCCCGATTGACTTGAAATTTGGAACGTTGGCTTCCGCCGCTTTGATTGTCGTGTCATATCAATTGTGGCTTAATTCGGACTCGGTCGAAATTCATTGATATCCATAGCTTACCTGTACGTAACTTGCAATCGGGATGACTATCTTTGGTTTCCAGTTAATTCTTTTGATATCACGACCTTAACCAAAGGGTGGGATAACATTTTCCCCCTAAAACATGCCTTGTGGTAAGAAGGTGTGTTTTGAATGGTTCCGAATCTGATATCCAAAGTCCATATTCCATCCGTAGCTATTCGATAATCAATAACCGAATCCAGGACCTCTCCGGGTTGACATCCATATCCTTAGCTGTTCGTAGCCGATATTCATATCCATAATCCGAATCCATAACCTTTACCTGTTCTGACCCAGACTCTCCGGTCAAGGGCTTTTTTATTCTCCGGCCTCGGCTCTCCGGCCAAGGCCTTTTATATTCTCCGGCCTCAGCCCTCTGGCCAAGGACTTTTATATTCTCCGGCCAAGGACATTTATATTCTGTTCGAGTCCATTCCATCACTCTCTGGCGAAGGGACCCATAACTCGCGATTACGCGATTACTGCCCCGTCTCTCCGGTCGGGACCGTAATCGTGTAGCCAATAATCTTTATTATATTAATCCAAATCCAATCATCATAGAATCCAATTAACAAAATGAAAGCTTTTACAACCAAGAAAACAAATAACCACAGTACCATGAATGAAACCAGAGTTCACAGTAAATAAAAAGAAAACAAGATTTCATAAACCCAAGCATCATGGTTTATCATCATCTCAGAGCATGCCTAGGGACCGTCCTCGATCCTACATGTGTGTTAGTGACTTAGCCGCATCACTTTGGGGTTTACTACTTATTCAAAGCCATAAATCTATTTAGTTGATAACAAGCTGATGACGTCGCCTAGATCCAGTGCCATCTTCACCTAAAGTGGGCAGTGGTCGTTCCTATTCCATTGCCGCAGCTCGATTCCTTACATATTGTTGTAGATGACCATTCCTTACATGCTCCTCAACGATATCCTTCAAATTCCTGCAGTCGTTCGTGTTGTGCCCATCCAGCTCATGGAATAGGCAATGCTTTCCCGATGCCCGCTCGTATTCAGAAGGTTCCCTTCTTGCCGACCTTCGATACTGGAGGCGCCCCCGAGTATCCAAGTAAATCCTTTCCAGAGTCTCAGTCAAATCCGCGTAGGAAGTAAACTTTGAACCCCTCCGTGGCCTTTTTAAAGCATTACCGTTGTCGTCCATTTTCCTTTTCCCTTTGTCATCTTTATTTGGATCCGCCCTGGGTGGGCCTCCACCCTTTACTGCATAAGCTTCAGCCTCTCTCCCTTCTCTCTCAGCCTGCGCATCTTCCTGCCTTAGAAACCTTTCTGCTTCATGGTAGAACTCCCTGAGATTCATCGGTGGGTCCCGTTCCAATGATATCTTGAAATCCGAATTGTCTGCAATTCCTAAAACCACTGCCATCAAAACCATCGACGGATCAGGTCGATCCACCGAAGCCACTGCCGCATTGAATCTGGTCAAGAAATCTCTAAGTGATTCTCCCTTCCACTTCTTCATCGATGTCAAAGTCATCACATTCTTGGGTCTCACGATGTGGACCCGAAATTGCTTTATAAAATTCTCAATTAGGTCCGTCCAAGTGCCAATGGAACCGCTTTCCAGTTGTCTGAACCATAGTGCCGCTACATCTGTCAAGTACAAAGAGAAGCACCGAGCCATGACTTCCTCCGATGCCCCCAATACCTCCATATGCCTCATATACCTTGTCAAGTGAACGGCAGGATCCATTCTCTCATCATGCATCTCCAGTGTTGGTAGTTTAAAATCCGGTGGGTTCCTAGCTTGCCTGATCGTAGGAGCAAAGGGACTCCGATTCACATCCTCCAAGTCTCTATTCCCCAATCCGCCTCTCACGGCTCTCCTAATCATCTCGGCCAATCTATCATTGTCGCCAATCTGCAGTCCTTGTCCGTTGCTCCCAATCTGCCCCCCGAGTTCATGAGGGATTCCTGGAATCTGCTCTCCTGGACGAGCGCCCATTCTTCTATCAATTCCAGGTTGCACAACTCCACCTGGTATTCTGTCCGGGATTGGATCGACATGCTCCGGGTGAGTGCCCCCTAGTTCTGGTGCTGCTCCTGATGGTCCTGCTCTATTTTGAATTCTGGTTACTCCGTGCTCTTGATCTCTTTCTCCAGCATCTCCTGCAGTTGTGTTCCCTTGATTCTGCACTCCAATTTTCCAACTTGCCGAAGTAGGTTCTGTATCATCTCCTCTTGTCTCTTTAGCATCGTTTCCATCTCGTCTCTGGTGATGAAGATGGAGGCTTGATTTGCTTCCGAGGAAGCCTCCTGACTACCTTCGTGCTGACTCCTTTCAGTTCTTTGTCTTCTTGTTGATTGCTTTGTCATAGCTTTCCAGATCCAAATCCTCGAGCTTTCAAATCCGAAATCCAAGCCTTGGAATCCTTGAGTTCAATTCTCAATGAAAGCACCAAAGTGTTTGCGCCAAAATTGATCACAAACCCAAAATATCGCGAAAGCACCAATGTTTGAACACAGATCAGCAGTATATAATCACAAATCACAGATCTAAGTAAAGTAGAGGATAAAAATGAAGAATAACGAACTTAAAACAGAAAGAATAGACAGAGACACAAGATTTATAGTGGTTCGGCTATCTCCGGCCTACGTCCACTTCAAAAGTTAATCTTATATTGACTTTGCTCGCTGGTTACAATGGATTACAGCAGTAATTCTCGAGTACAACAGTGGAATTTGAATGCAATGGTGGATTTGGCAGAGTCTGGGCGTCAAAGAGCCAAAAGATCCCTTTTCTGTAGACTATGGGCTGCTATTTATAGGCGTAGGCTGCAAATATCTCGCTCAGATCTCGAAAGACCTCTTTTGGCACGTGTGTGGGCCCATGTAATCGATCCCACATGATTTGCATCCGATCTTGATCGATACGAACCAATTTCGTATCGATCAAGATTTAGTCCAATCGAGTCGAAATTGAGCAGGAACATTCTTTAGGTTGTACGCAAGCTCTTGTGAGAATTTGGTGGCATTTGGACTTGTAGGTTGTCAGTTATGATCGATGCAAACTTGGGTTCTATGTAGGCTACTGAATTCGCATCGATACGGTTCGTATCCATTTGTTCGTATCGCTCCAGTTGTGCCTTGTTTGTATCGATTCAGTCGTTCTATTAGTATCGATCCAGTTGTGCATTTCGTATCGATTCTATATGTATTGATCGATACGAATTAGCCTTGAGTGATGGGAGTGGAGTGCATACTTGATCGATACGAAGAAGACGAAAAATGATGGGTACGAAGTAGGGTCTTTCATGGATACGAACAAGACCAGCAGATGGATACGAACTACATCCTCAGGATGGATGAATACGAACAAAGGCTTACCTTTGGTGGATACAAAGTGTAACCATGCCTTCATGGACACGAAATTGCGGGTTCGTGATGGATACGAACAACAGACATCTGATGGATACGAACAGATGGATGCATGATGATGGATACGAACAAAGCTTTTTAGTTGATGGATATGAAATGATGCAAATGTGTTGATTTTCTTATTTTGCATCGATCATATCTTGAGCATACGAACCCCGATTGACTTGAAGTTTGGAACATTGGCTCTCACATGTACGTAACTGGCAATCGGGATGACTATCTTTGGTTTCCAGTTAATTCTTTTGGTATCACGGCCTTGATCAAAGGGTGGGATAACAGTGTCCATGTACTATAAAGTACAATTGACATGTACTTAAAGCAAAGAGTTGTTTGTACGTGAATTATAGCTTGCTCAATGACTTGTACTGTTATATATTATTATTATCACTATTCTTTTTATGAAAATATATTGCTCTGTGCACTACATCTTGAATCATGTTGCTGGCCTCAAACCCGATATATTTATGTTATAAGCTTAAAATCTTTTGCCATGCACGAAACCTGATACATGCTCAAAATCCCCTGATACTTTCGAAACTTTCTGGTATATTCGAAGCCTGATGATATATATTCGAACCTTCTGATATGTACGAAATCTGACATGCGCCAAAACTTGATGATATGTTCGAAATCTTACTTATATTTATATCTGAAACCTTTATATTTTTGAAACAAGAAAAGTATCACAGGTCCCTATTTTTGATGTTGTTATAAGAAAAGTCCCTGTAGATATGAATATGTAAATTTAGTCCATATTTTTGAAAAATAGAAAATGCAAGGTTTTTTGCATTTTTCTAACAGAAAATGCAAGCTAACTTGCAACTTTTTGCTTATACTTTCAAAAACCTGATATATTCGAAATTGATATTTCAAAACCTAAAGCTTAGATATATTCGAGACTTAATATATTTGAAATATTTTTATACTTTGGAAACCTGGCATATATACTCAAAACTTTTGTGCTTACAAACCTGTTACATATTCATAACTCTATATTTATGACACCCATTCATATATGTTTGAAGCTTCTGAAACAATATACTTTCGAAACCATATATACTTTCGAAACCTCATATATTCAAAATATTATATTTTTGAAACCTGATCATATATATATACATATATATTGTTATCACCAAAATTGGTCACTAACCTCGTAGAGAAAGATTGTGTAGAGATATAAGTGATGAAAGTAAATTAAACAGAGAAGACAATGCTAATCTAACTGCAGAAAGTAAGAACACCAAATTTATAGTGGTTCAGCGTAATTGCCTACGTCCACTTTGAGGTTAAACTTTATTGATCTTCTTTGTAGTTGATTACAAATACAATTCGTGAATCAAATGCTTGAATGAAGTTGTTAAGTAGAGAAGATGAGTCTTGAAAATGGCAGAGTCTCCCCAGTGTTCTCTCTCCCAAAAAAGGATCCATTTCACTGTGACTCTGCCCCTCTATTTATAGGCAAATATGGGCTGGACTTCCCAAGTGGGCTGGATAGCCGAACGCTCCAGCCCCAGTACAGTGGTCGCTGTATGCCGAACCAGGTGTGCCGAACACCCTGATGCCGAACAGTCCCTTCTATGCCGAACGATGTGGTTGATGTTTGGGAAGTGCAGGATGTTTGTCAGTCGAAGCCGAACGCTCTTCTAGATGTCGAGTACTCTTGTTGCCGAGTACTCCTGATGCTATCGAGTACTACGCCGAGTACTCCTGTATGCCAAACTCCAGATGCTGCCGAGTTCTCCTTGATGCCGAGCGCTCTTGTATGCCGAGCAGTCTTGTATGCCGAGCAGTCCTGATGCCGAGCACTCTCGTATGCCGAGCGGTCTTGATGCCAAGCACTCTTGTATGCCGAGCAGTCTTGATGCCGAGCACTCTTGTATGCCGAGCACTCTTGCTGCCGAGTATTGGTTGATGCCGAGCGCTCTGTATGCCGAACATTATGGATGCTGTGTACTTCGCCGAGTACTCCTAGATGCCGGACATTCTATGATGCCGAGTTCCACTAGGAAGCCGGGTACTTCGTTGAACACTCCTAGATGTCGAGTACTCTCTGACACCGAGTGCTACCTGATGCCGAGCACTGGTTGCCTGGTCAAATCTCCAGGAAACACTTGCCCCCCAAAGTGTATCATGTGACCGAACGTGATGCGCTTTGAATCTGGTTCAATTTCCCTTGATGCTGCCTTCTCGAGAATGCCTGTGACGGAGGTGCGTGACGAGCGTGGTTTGGATGCCGAACGATACGCTCGAAGCCGAACAATTCTCGTGTGCCGAACGTCACTCTGCTATGATGCCGAACACTCCGGTATTGACCGGTTCTACCGTGTATAGCCTTTTCAACTTCTACCTCCCCCCTATATAACCAGGTCATCTTCTTCTTCTCCCCTTTTACTTTTTACTTCTACCGTTCTTGCAATTCTGTCCAGTCGTCCTAATTCGAGACTTAACTACACCATCTCAATCTCCGAACTGCGAACTTAGGTATTTTTCCTCATTCATTCAAACGAGATGTTCGAACGATGTCGTGTAGAAGGTTTTTGTGTAGCTCGTCTGCATTGCCGAACGACATAGTGAGGAGGAATGATTAGGAGTATGTCCACTTATTGCCGTAGCTTCTTCGTGTCGAACCGAAGTTAAAGGGAAGAGGATCGAATGAAGGTGTTGGAGGAGGTAAAGGTGATGTTCGCTACTCCGGCGTATGTCGTCATGCGCCGGACGGTGGAATGGGAAGTCGCCGAGCACTACCCTGGCCGGACAATCCCAGGCCGAACGCTTACTAACATGTCAAACTATATTTGAGCCGAACGAACTAAAGCCGAACAATACCCAAATGCCGAACAACTGACATGCCGAACATTGACTTCAGGCCGAACATTGAATTCAGCCGAACAATCCTTAGGTCGAACCATGACTTTAGCCGAACAAAACAATTGCCGAACATTCCTTAGTTCGAATAATGCCTTTAGCCGAACAATACAATTGCCGAACAATCCTTAGGTCGAATAATGTCTTTAGCCGAACAAAACAATTGCCGAACATTCCTTAGTTCGAATAATGTCTTTGGCCGAACAATACAATTGCCGAACAACATTAAAATGCCGAACAATATAAATGTCAAACTACACTTGAGCCGGTTACTTCATAGATTACATGTTTTCTAGATCTGGAACTGTAATCACCACCAGGCGGGCTCTTTGAGACGGTCAGCGATGACGGTCTTCGAGGGCTACGATTCGAAGCTCATTCTTAAATCTTTGAAATCTTATTGCTTGTACACAATTGCTTGCACTAGTTCACACACCACGTGGGGGAAAACTCGTGTTGCTAATTCTAACGTTCAACGTTTTTTAAGTATAGTTCTCTCAAGCACTTAGCCAGGTTCGTTATTTATTTGGGATGTCGAGAAAATCTAGCTCCGCCACTATATCCAACAGGCCTGGGCCGTCATCAAGGCAAGGAGCCGTTGATACTTCTAATCTGTCGACTTCTCCTGCTCATAACTTGGCACCTGATGCTCTGGAGGCAACAATCTTACTAGACAATCTGATCGATTCACAAGCCTCGAAGATCAACGAAGCTGCTCTACGACGGATTTGCTCCATTCATGGGATTCCTTTTGCCGACGTGTTAGTTCCTTCGAGACACGATCGTCCTCATCTGCCCCCAGCCGGGTACACTACCTGCAACAAGTTCATGTGTTGGATGGGCAGCGTGCCTCCGTTCAATTTATTTCTCCGGGATGTTCTACAGTACATAGACATAGCTCCATCGCAGCTGCACCCGAACGGCCATGCATTTCTATATGGGACTTACTTACTTTTCATGGCCGTCTTCTCCAGACCTCCAACCGCCGGTGATATCAGATACATTTATATGTTCAAGAGACGAAAAGACAGTCCTTCCTTTATGTTCCTCGAGCCATACCACAAATGCCAGATCTTGACAGGGGCATGTAGTAAATTCGCCCTGTACAAACAGGAATGGTTCTATGTGCGCTGCCCTTTGGTTTCGCTAGGAGATGGGTTGAAGGCAGTAAGTCTCTCTGCTGAGTCACTATTCGTATTTAATCAGAGTCATGCTTTTCCTAACTCTTCATTTCATCTTTTCAGGTATCAACCCGCGTCCGGAAGGCCGAGGATATTCTGAGGTTGTTGAGGCCATTAGAGCTCTTCCTGCTGAGGATCGAGACATCCAGACTATCATTTCAAATGAATCGCTGTCGGGGTTTGGCTTGCTAGCCCCTGGTCGTCGGATCAGCCTTCCAAAAGGTGTCACCATTCCCAAACCTTCGTTCGGTAAAGGGAAAAAACAGGCCGGATCGTCGTCGCGCCGTACTCCCCATACGCACGGAGAAGGTGAGCGCAGAGAAGATGATGTTCCTGAGACCCAAGGCGAGAACGAGGGTCCCGCTTGGAATCCGGCAATCGAGGTTCAAGATATTGAGACGTCATCCTCCCCTTCGAAGGGGAAGAAGAAGTTAAAATATACAGTTCAAAAGGAGAAAGTTGGTGGCACTTCAAAAGTTACGCCTATCCCGCCTGAGAAAGAGGCTTCTTCGTAGCATCTGGAAAGTTCCTTGAGGGGTCTATCGAACCTTTCTATTCCCGAAGATATACTTAATTACGGGTTTGATGATCCTGAAGCCCTCAAATTTTCTTCACCCGCTAGAGGCAATGCGGGAGTTCAACTCCCGGTCCAAGGAGACAACACCCCGATTAGTAAAGATAAACGAACTGGTCCGTCGGGGGGAACACTAGGACACACACGCACATATGCATTCCATCATACACTTCAAGTTTTTTCTCATCTCACAGACTTTTCTTAACTCGTTGTTATCTCCATTCTTTGCAGGTGATATGGGGCGTTCTCACGGACTCGATCGTCTTCAGGGCTCTTCTGTATTTCATCACTCTGGACGGGATTCTGGTTCAGGCAGACGTAGGGACAGAGGCGATTATGAAGATAGGGACAATCGTCCCCGCGAGTCATCTCACCGCAAGAAGGCACACTCTCAATCTTCCCAGTGCCGTGATCTTCCTCCTCCAACTGAGCCGGATAGGGAGAAGTCTTTACAGAAGGGTCATCAATCTGATGCTCCTCGAGAACAACATTCCAGTTCATCGAGTACAAGGCAAGTCCGAGAGCAACGGAAAAGAGCGGAATTCTCAAAGCCTCCTCCTCCTACTCCGGCGGTGGACCCAACTGTTGCGGAAAAGATGGTCGATCTTAAGGCCAAGTTTCCAAAAATTTGCTTCGATGGTCTGAAGTTCCTCCCGGCCATTCATCATATTCCCGGGCATGTGAAACAGAGTGCCATTGCCTGCAATAACGACGTCTATGTTCAACATGACGCGTTTGTGCACTTGGTGGAGAAGATCTCGGAAGTATCCGTTGAGCGTCAACACAAGATTGATCGTATGAACCTAGAGGCCAACAGCGATAAGAAAATCATCAAACTCCAAGACGAAGAGCTTGCTTCATATAAGTCGAAGCTGGAAGCCACTGAACAAAGCGCAAAAGATACTGCTGAGGCAGTTACTCGTTTAGAGGCGGCTCACAAAAAAGAGCTTGACGAAGCAGTCCAGCGCAGCGGTGCCCTCGCCCTAGAAAAAGACTCTGTCCAAAAAGAAAAGGACGCACTCGCAACCCAAGTCAAAGAGCTGAAAGAATTACTGTCCAAGGAGAAGGAGGATAAGGTAGCTGCTCAAGAAGAATCACAACGATACTGTGATGAGATCGTTGCTACCCGACTCCTGAAAACAAAGCTCGATGACGAACTCATTGGGGTTGAGAAAATGAAGGATGAGGCCCGTGAGGAGGGCAAAAGAGAGGCTGCAGAGGAGATTGACTCTCGCCTCGAGGCGGCCGCGGAAGCCGGCAGAGAAGAGGTCAAAAGCATGTTTGACCCGTTGATTGCTGAATACGGAGCCCGCGTCCTCATGCATCGCGACTTAACATTCTTGGGTGACGGCTACCTCGAGTCCCTAGCCGAGGCCTGGGAAACTTTGATAAGGATCAGGAAGATCGAGTCGGGCTCCGAAGAGGTCGATGAGGAGGCCCTGGTGAAGGAGTTCCTTAGGGGGAATGAGCCATCGGATTTATCCGCAGCATTAGCACTTTACAGCAAAGGCTCTCCCCTTCCAAAAGAGAAAGATGGTGAAGCTGGCCCATCTGGGGTTAATATTACTGCTCTTCATACTGCTGCTCAGTCTGCTGCCCAATCGGCCGGTCGGCCGACACTTGATCCATTCGAGCAGCATGTTGGTTATGACCCCGAAGACCCTGGGCTCGGTGCTCATGTGCTATCACCTATCCTGGAGGGTGAAACCCCACGCGCCACCGATAGCCAACCGGAACCTGGTGGGAAATTCTTCTTTCTCTAGAAGTTGAAAGATCCCGTCTTTTTTCAGCAGTGGCTACTCGTTCTAACGCTCATTCTTTATGTTTTCGTGCAGGTTGTTCTGACGTCGAGCAAACTCCGAGGAGCGATGACGCCAAGGAGGAGGCAGGGAAAACAAGCGATGTTGTCCATGCGGGAGTACTCCCTGGTCCCGATGCTCAGGCGATCGGGGTGCTGGATGATGATAAGCTCGACGCTTCATCCCCTGCCGAAGGGGATGATGAAATTGAAATCACTGGCGCCACTGAGCATACCTCGCATATGAGCATGAAGGACCGCCTTGCCGAAGAGGAGAAGAAAAAGGCCGAGGTCAAAGTTGAACCTGGAATCCTGGAACTTACCGACCCGCGGAACAGACCTTTGAAAATCATCCTCCCGGGCAGGTCCAAACCGCTAGATGTTCCGTCTCCTACTCCTGACTCCGCTTCCTTAGCAAGCAAGAAGTCCAAGAAAAGGCGTGAGGGAGAGGAGTCATCGGAGAAGACGAAGGAAGACAAAAAGAAGAAATCGAAGAAATGATCGATATACTCGTTCAACGAGCTTCTTGCTTAAGTCTTGTAATTGCTTTTATCTTTCGTAGCTTGTAGTTTGTATAGACAGGTCTGGATTTTGTAGGAGTGATCATGTAATCCCATTTTGAACTTATCGAATAAAGTTTAGTTTCTTTTTGTTTGAATGACTCTCTTGTCTTTCTTTGGTTTGCTGACTAATTGTAGCCATAACTCAAGTTCTTATGAGTTGCATTATCTCCCGGTCCATTCTCGTGTTGTTCAAACATTTCTGGACATGGCGTACTTCTCGTCCCGCATCTCTCGAGTACTTGGACTTTTTGCTGACTCTGTGCTCCAGGGACTTGGAGACTTGAAACCGTTTATACTCTAGTTCGCGCTCCAGGGACTCAGAGTACTCCGCTCCGCACTCTGGGGATTCGGAGATTCGTATTCGTTTATACTCTAGTTCGCGCTCCAGGGACTCAGAGTACTCCGCTCCGCACTCTGGGGATTCGGAGATTCGTATTCGTTTATGCTCTAGTCCGCGCTTTGGGGACTTAGAGTACTCCGCTCCGCGCTCTGGGGATTCGGAGATTTGAAATCGTTTATACTCTAGTCCGCGCTCTGGGGACTTAGAGTACTCCGCTCCGCACTCTGGGGATTCGAAGATTTGTATTCGTTTATACTCTAGTCCGCGCTCTGGGGACTTAGAGTACTCCGCTCCGCGCTCTGGGGATTTGGAGATTTGAAATCGTTTATACTCTAGTCCGCGCTCTGGGGACTTAGAGTACTCCGCTCCGCACTCTGGGGATTCAGAGATTTGAAATCGTGTATACTCTAGTCCGCGCTCTGGGGACTTAGAGTACTCCGCTCCGCGCTCTGGGGATTCGGAGATTTGAAATCGTTTATACTCTAGTCCGCGCTCTAGGGACTTAGAGTACTCCGCTCCGCGCTCTGGGGATTCGGAGATTTGAAATCGTTTATACTCTAGTCCGCGCTCTGGGAACTTAGAGTACTCCGCTCCGCACTCTGGGGATTCGGAGATTTGAAATCGTTTATACTCTAGTCCGCGCTCTAGGAACTTAGAGTACTCCGCTCCGCGCTCTGGGGATTCGGAGATTCGTATTCGTTTATACTCTAGTCCGCGCTTTGGGGACTTAGAGTACTCCGCTCCACGCTCTGGGGATTCGGAGATTTGGAATTGTTTATACGAGTCCGTACATCGTACAAGATAATGTAGTTCGTCATTCAACTGTGAGATACAGAAACGTTAGTGATTCATGGAAAATGCGACTTCAAGCCTTTATTAATGAAAATTAACTAAACTGCTTGATTACAATTTTAAAAAGAAACTACGTTATGACTGAACGGAAACATGCAGGAAATAACAGTGCCTGAAATAAGAAAGGAAACATGCTAAATGTAATAGTGCCGTAGATGCTCACTGTTCCATGCTCGGGGGAGTGTCGTGCCATCAACGGTCGCTAGCTTGAATGTTCCTTCTCCAAGCTTCCGTTCAATGGGGTACGGACCTTCCCAGCTGGGATTCATGCGTGATGGTACCGGGAAGACTCGTTTCAGAACGAGATCACCCACATCAAAGATTCTTGGGCGGACTCTGCCATTGTAGTAACGCTTGACTCAATGTCTGTGCGCTGCCGCCCTTAATTCAGCTTCTTCACGCTTTTCGTCGATGCAGTCCAGTGATTCCAGCAAGAGGTTTTGGTTCGTCTTGGGATCATAGTATGTCACTCGGTGCGACGGAACTTCAAGTTCCACGGGTATAACGGCTTCAGAGCCGTATGCCAAGGCGAATGGAGTGTGGCCGATCGCGGACTTGTGGGTAGTTCTATACGCCCATAATGCTGTCGGGAGTTCATCTACCCACTTGCCTCCAACCTTCTCCAGACGCTTCTTCAGTATGGACTTGATTATTTTGTTAACGGCCTCGACTTGTCCGTTAGCTTTCGGGTGTGCCACGGCGGCAAACTTCTTCTCGATGCCATATTTTAAACAGAACTCTTTGAACTCTCTGCTTTCAAATTGCGTCCCGTTGTCCGTAATGATGGTGCGCGGAAGGCCAAAGCGGCATATAATGTTTCGTACAACGAAGTTAATGACCTTCTTAGAGGTGATTGTGGCTAAAGGTTCTGCCTCAGCCCATTTTGTGAAATAGTCGACTGCAACTATCGCATATTTCGCGCCACCTTTGGATATAGACAAAGAGCCGATTATGTCGATTCCCCAGATCGCAAATGGCCTGGGACTAATCATTTGTGTGAGTTCCGTTGATGGAGCCCTCGGGATTTTCGCATATCTTTGACACTTGTCGCATTTTCTTGCGTAGTCCACGGCGTCCCGGTTTACGGTGGGCCAGTAATATCCATAGCAGAGGATCTTCTTTGCTAGCGTTTGCCCCCCAGTATGGTCGCCACATTCCCCTTCGTGAACCTCTCTTAAGACCCGCTTTGTCTCATCATGAGCGATGCATCGCAATAATGGGACTGAGAATCCTTTTCGGTACATCGACCCATCCTGCATTACGTATCGCGCGGCCTTTCGAAGGACCTGCCGTCTTTCGCTTCTTTTTTCTGGTAAAGTCCCGGTCGTTAGGTACAGTTTGAATGGAGTTATCTACGATTCCTTCTCGATTCCTGTTTCCAACACGAGATCGACTTTCATCCCGTCTATGCTCGGGGCATGCAAGACTTCGACGGGATACAATCCCATTTGTTGCGCATCGCCGGTACTTGCAAACTTAGCCAATAAGTCGGCTTCTTTGTTCTGTTCGCGCGGGATATGTGAAATGTCATAACGCTCAAGATTTGATAGTAGCTCTTGGACCTGAACGAGGTACGGAGCAAGCTTTCGTCCCTTTGCTTGGTAGTCCCTCCGTACTTGGTAAACCACCAATTGTGAGTCACAAAAGATTTCGATTGATTCGATTATGAGTTCTCTGATGAGCTTCAAGCCAGCGATCAGTGCTTCATATTCGGCTTCGTTATTTGTAGCCGGGAAGTCGAGCTTCAGGGCATAACAGATTGATCGGTTTTCCGGAGTTATGAGAACTACGCCCGCGCCGGAGCAACGGTCGTTTGATGCACCGTCGGTGCATAATTTCCATCGAACGGGGGGAATGATGTCGTCGTCATCCGGTTTGATGGGTATGGTAAACTCAGCGATGAAATCCGCTAATGCTTGCCCTCGGATGGCTCTCCGCGGTAAGTATGCGATATCGAATTGGCTCAACTCGATGTTCCATCTTAGCAATCTTCCAGAAGTTTCCGGCCGTTGGAGTACTTGCCTCAGGGGTTGATCGGTATACACGCCGATTGAATGTGCTTGAAAGTATGGGCGAAGCTTTCGTGATGCAATCACCAAGCAATAAGCCAATTTCTCGATTTTAGGGTAATTCCTCTCTGCCCCTGTTAAACGCTTGCTAACATAATACACCGGCTTCTGGACTCGATCCTCCTCACGAACCAATGCAGCACTTATCGCATGCGGGGATACAGCCAAGTATACGTACAACATCTCGTGGTCAACTGGTTTTGCTAGCATTGGTGGACTCTCCAGATGCCTCACCAGGTTCCGGAATGCTTCCTCACAACTAGACGTCCATTCAAAATTTCTCTTCCCTTTCTTTGTGATATCGAAGAATGGGATGCACTTGTCAGTTGCCCTAGATATAAATCGACTTAGCGCAGCTACTTTTCCGTTCAAGCTTTGTACTTGCTTTATAGTCCTGGGCGCTTGCACATCTCGAATAGCTTGGATTTTTTCTGGGTTGGCTTCGATTCCCCTATCATTGACGATGAATCCCAAAAACTTCCCTGATGCGACGCCGAATGAACACTTCAGAGGGTTGATCTTCATCCCGTAAAACCTGAGTATGTCGAACATTTCAGCCAAGTCTCGAATGTGGTCGTTTGACCGTCGTGACTTCATGAGCATGTCATCCACATAGACTTCCATCGTTCTACCCAGCTGGTCCTTGAACATCCGATTCACTAAACGCTGGTAAGTTGCTCCTACGTTCTTCAATCCAAAGGGCATCACTACATAGCAATACATCCCGACATTTGTAACGAAGCTGGTGTGTTCTTGGTCCGGAATATGCATCGGGATTTGGTTGTATCCTGAGTACGCGTCCATGAATGACAGCAGCTCATGTCCTGTAGTGGAGTCGACCAACTGATCGATCCTAGGCAGCGGGAAACTGTCCTTAGGGCATGCTTTGTTCAAGTCGGAATAATCTACGCAAGTCCTCCATTTCCCATTCGCCTTTTTTACTAGCACGGGGTTGGATACCCACTCAGGGTAGAGGGCGTCGCGGACGAACCCATTTGCTTTGAGTTTGTCCACCTCCTCTCCGAGAGCGGCGGACCTCTCCGGATCCATTCCTCTCCTTTTTTGTTTAATTGGGACGTATTTCGGATCTATGTTCAACATATGACTCGTGATGGTGGGAGAAATCCCACACATATCAGAATGCGCCCAGGCGAAAACATCAAGATTCGCCCGGAGGAAGTCGCTAAGGTCTTCAGTCATCTCGGGACCAAGCTGTGATCCGATTTTCAGAATTCGCGAAGGGTCGTCGCGGCTAACTGAGATGTCAATTGTTAATTCAGCCGGTGCCGCCTTCTCTTCCCTGGGTTTCTCATCGTCGTCTCTCGGATCTATATCTCCGAAGATCCGAGAACTATGCCCGAGCCAGGGCTCGGGAACTACTTGTCAATTATTCGCATTAAGGATGCGGACGGGATTGTCCGCAACCTTCCCCTTCTCCCTCCGATGGGCTTCTCGGAGCTCAACCACATAACAGGAACGACCAGCTGCTTGGTCGCCATGAACAATACCTACTCCTTTGTCAGTTGGGAACTTCAAAGTTAAACACCACGGGGCCAATGCTGCCCTAAACTTAGCCAGGGCCGGCCGGCCCAAGAAAACATTATATGGAGAATCCACATCCAAAACTACGAAGGGTAGAATTCGCACCCTCCGACGCTCGCCTTGCCCCAGTTCAACTGGTAACTCAACGTACCCTACGGCGTCGGTTGCTGCGCCGTTAAAGCCGTGTATACGAGCCTTGGACGGTTTCAGGTCTTTTGTTTCTAGTTTCATTTGATCGTAAGCCTTCTTGAAGATGATGTTGACTGAACTTCCACAATCAATCAGAATTCTTTTCACATATGCTGGTCCGATCGTTGCAGATATGACCATGGGGTCGATGGTCGGAGCCTCTATCTGATCAGCGTCTCTACTTCTAAACACAATATCGTCTGTCATTATGCGCTGCTGCTTAGCAGGGGCCCCATCCTCCGTGTTCGAACAGCACTCAAAATCTGCATGCTTCAGGGAACTTGCATATCGCTCCATCTCTTGCCAATTCTTATCTGCGGGGTGAGGTCCGCCGATAATTGTATTTATGACTAGTCTACCTACGGTTCGGGCAGGCTCCTCGGGATGACGCGGAGCTGGTGCACGACCAGGGTTGGACGTTCCCTGTCCTCCTTCCTGAGGATCCTTCACAAATTCTTGCAATTTCTTCTGCCTGATCAACTTTTCAATAGCGTCGTGTAGGTGTCTACACTCCTCCGTATTGTGCCCATAAGTCTCATGGAAGCGACAATATTTCCCGGTCCGTTTTTGTTCCTCGATTGATTCTTTCGGACGTGGCTTTCTGTATTGAAAAGTATTGCAGGTGGATAGGTAAATGTTCTCAAGTGGCGCGTTCAGCGGAGTATACTTGTTGTAGCTTGGAATTCTCGACTTCCACTTCCCCGCTTCTTTTCTTTTCCCTTGACTCCTTCCTCCGGACTCCTTGGGTTGCCCAGGCTTGTTCTGGACATTGACCTGGACCTTACCCGAGCTGTCTCCAGACTGCTTCACAGCAATGTTGCTCTTTATTGATTCTTGGACAGGTCCTGGCGCCTTATCCCGTCGTACCCACCTAGCTTCCTCTCTTCTTATGAACTGGTGTGCCTTTGAGTAGAAACGCTCTAGCGTAGCCGGAGGTTTTCCTGCCAGCCAGTCTCCAAACTCAGAGTCTGGATCCACACCTCTCATTACAGCCATTAGAATTGCATGGTCGTTGGGATTACTGACTTCAGTTGCTGCAACGTGGAATCTTTGCAAATATTCCTTCAACGACTCCCCGGGATTTTGGATTACACTTGACAGAGACATCACGTCCTTTGGGCGCGTAGTGTGTATCCTGAACTGCTCAATAAACTTCTTTGCCAACTCCTCGAAATTTGATACGGATCGCGGAGGAAGTCGGGTGAACCACATAGTAGCGATCCCAGATAGAGTAATCGGAAAGCACCTACACTTGGTGGCATCATTCGCTCTAGCTGAATCCATCATCCATTCGTACCTCATGACGTGCTGTTTGGGGTCAGTCCTTCCTTCATACGCAGGGATAGTAGGCATACTAAACTTCCTGGGGTACGCCGCTTGCAACACAACATCCGTGAACGGAGTATGACTTCTTGACACTCCCCAATCATCATTCGATAAACCCTGATTTTCCTTCATCAACTGCCTGATCATGGCTGTCAGATCTGGTGTCTGTATGGAAGGTGGAAGGTTGGTGTCTGTTCTACGCGCCTGTCCATGCTGATGCCTCCTCTCCTGGCGATCTGCCAATCGTGCGTCTTGAGGTTCAACATCGTTAGCATTTTGATGATCCGGGCCTTTGTCCTCCATCTGTACCTCGGTCCTGAAGTTTCCAGCTCTTGCTTGGTCACGGTCTCCAGTTGTTTGAACAACAGCTTCTGCTCGTGCAGCGTCAGTCTTGCGGCGTCTGCGCCTGGGAGGTTCATCAGAGGAAGTTGAACTGTCAGATGAAGAGTAAGGAGCGGGATTGCCCCCAGCATTCTGTTGCTGCTGTTGAGTGAGTTGTGCCATCAGGTTGGCGTTAGCTTGCATCTGCTCTCCTAGTTGTCTCCTGCTTTCCCTGAGTTCTCTCATCAAGTCATTGAACTCTATTCTGGTGACAACTGGAGTCTGTTCTTGAGCGGCAATTCCTGCACTCGGAATCGCTGGTTGATTGTTAGGTCCTGCTTGTTGCACACTAGCAGTTTCGTGGGCATCCGCATTATAGAAGCTGACCTGGTACGTGGTCTTGCCATTGTAGAGTTATCGGTATGAACTCTGAGTAGAATAAACGGATGTCCTATCAGTGAGTCGGATCTTCTTTGGGGGATTTGTTCAATCCAGTAGCTTCAAAGCAGATCCTTGAGGTCTGAGAATTCAATTCTCAGTGAAAGCACCAAAGTGTTAGCACCAAAATTGGTCACTAACCTCGTAGAGAAAGATTGTGTAGAGATATAAGTGATGAAAGTAAATTAAACAGAGAAGACAATGCTAATCTAACTGCAGAAAGTAAGAACACCAAATTTATAGTGGTTCAACGTAATTGCCTACGTCCACTTTGAGGTTAAACTTTATTGATCTTCTTTGTAGTTGATTACAAATACAATTCGTGAATCACATGCTTGAATGAAGTTGTTAAGTAGAGAAGATGAGTCTTGAAAATGGCAGAGTCTCCCCAGTGTTCTCTCTCCCAAAAAAGGATCCATTTCACTGTGACCCTGCCCCTCTATTTATAAGCAAATATGGGCTGGACTTCCCAAGTGGGCTGGATAGCCGAACGCTCCAGCCCCAGTACAGTGGTCGCTGTATGCCGAACCAGGTGTGCCGAACGCCCTGATGCCGAACAGTCCCTTCTATGCCGAACGATGTGGTTGATGTTTGGGAAGTGCAGGATGTTTGTCAGTCGAAGCCGAACGCTCTTCTAGATGCCGAGTACTCTTGTTGCCGAGTACTCCTGATGCTATCGAGTACTACGCCGAGTACTCCTGTATGCCGAACTCTAGATGCTGCCGAGTTCTCCTTGATGCCGAGCGCTCTTGTATGCCGAGCAGTCTTGTATGCCGAGCAGTCCTGATGCCGAGCACTCTCGTATGCCGAGCAGTCTTGATGCCAAGCACTCTTGTATGCCGAGCAGTCTTAATGCCGAGCACTCTTGTATGCCGAGCACTCTTGCTGCCGAGTATTGGTTGATGCCGAGCGCTCTGTATGCCGAACATTATGGATGCTGTGTACTTCGCCGAGTACTCCTAGATGCCGGACATTCTATGACGCCGAGTTCCACTAGGAAGCCGGGTACTTCGCCGAACACTCCTAGATGACGAGTACTCTCTGACGCCGAGTGCTACCTGATGCCGAGCACTGGTTGCCTGGTCAAATCTCCAGGAAACATATATATATATACATATACATACACACACACATATGTGTGTGTGTATGTATATGTGTGTGTATACACACACACACACACATATATATGTATATACATATGTATGTATGTATACATATATATGTATGTGTGCGTGTGTATGTGTGTGTGTATATGTATATGTATATACACACATATGACACCTCATGCTTTCGAAGCCATATATATAGAACATGAAACTTAGCTTATATATTTGAAACCCAGATATATGTACGAAATTTTAATGTATACAAGATCCTAATGCATACGAAATTATTGATATAGCTGAAACCTGAGTCGTTCGAACCCTCTGATATGGCCGACATCACCTACCACAGGCCTGAAATCTTATTTATGCTCGAAATCCAATTCAAGCCCGAAACCCGATGTGCACGACATCTTCATCTGCCATATAAATCCAAAAGGACAATTTATTGAGGCCGGAATAAAGAGGTGGATTATATGGTGATTGATTTTTTTAAAAAGAAAGCAGCAGAGGAGAGTGCGGGTAGAAAAACTAAAAACAAACTAAAAATAAGAGAAGAGATGCCAGGAAGACAAGAAGATGGTAGAATATAAAAGTAGGTCACGTGATGAGTCATGTCGTGAATAAAGAATATGCTTGCTGGATGTTGGATTTTTAATAAGCTAGCTGGACGTCGAATATTTAAAGAGCAAGATGAATTCGAATGTTCAAAGAATGGATATCGACCATTGAATGAACTGTCCAACAGCTTTTTTTGTTACGTACAAACATTAAATATTGACAGTAATAAGTTTCCTGATTTAAAACTCAATAAGTATCGGATTTAAAAATTCTCTCAAACATATAAAATTCAAAGTATTTTGATCATTTTCGAACATGCGGAGATTCGAAGAAATTGGTTCAACATGCAAGATGTTGTACAAGGAGGCATATTCGAACATCCTACTAGCGCCAAAATGTTAAATCAAAAATTGGTTCAACACGCAAGATGTTGTACAAGGAGGCATATTCGAAGAAATTCTAATAATACTTTTTGGTTTTGAATTAATTACAAAATCATTTGAAATTTAAATCATGTGTCAAGAATGAAATATGCAAGTCAAAATATGCCATAGATCTTGATTTATTATCATTGGATACAATAGATAATGTGTACAAGTCATATTTCATGTTCAATAATAAGGCATGTTACAAAACAAGTCAAATATGCAAATTTGTTATTATTTAAGTCCTTTTATGCATATGTCAACATCGTCTTCTTCGTCATTGACCATTTGCCATTAAATTGGTTCTCAAGCCCCTTAAAGAGCTTAGAAAAGTTCTAGTTCAAAAAATGATTTATGCTAAGAGAAGGAAAAAAGTTAAAGGTCTTTTTTCATGAGGAGTACATTTCTATTTATAGTGGTTGGGTGGATGTGAAGATTGCGTCCTTAAGGTTGAATGTTTCACATGGATCGCTATTTTGGTGGTGTTAGAGGGTGCGATGGAATCTGAATTCCTTTGAAGCTTAACAAAGAAAATACACTAAATCATCCTGATTCGTTTGATTTTACTCTTCTTGTAGTATTTTAATACTTTCTCCTTGCATGGCATTCGACATTCCCATGGAAATTGATGATTTTCGACATTCTTCTAAAGGCTGGTGATATGCGACAACCTTCTGTGCATCTTGGCATGCAGAAACTTATTATTAATATGCGGCAACATATATGCTTCTTGAAGTTCGAAACTCTTCATAATTTGATGATATACAACATCTTTATTATATTGCGGATTTACGATATCTCATTGCACTGTTGAAGCTTGCCATCCCTTCTAGCTCGGCATTTCTCCTCTTCTCATGGTTGTCGGCATCCCCTATCATAGAGATTTGACATTCTTTATTTTCGGCATTGTTCATTATGTTAATAATATACAGCAACCTTGATCACATATTGATGACTCATGACATTTCTGTCGTATTTGGCATCCTCCTAGTATTTGTTATTTCTTCTAGTAAAATATGTGGATAACAATACCTTTGTTTATATATAATCTTATAAGTTCAATAGCTGCTTCAAAAGATATTTTAAAAAATTCAAATGGTTGATTGTTAGAATTTCTTTTGTAAATTAAGGTTGAATTTGTAAAAAAAGTAAAAAGGTGTGATAAGGCTTAGTCCCACATCTTAAGAAATTGAGGGGAAAAAAAATCAATATGTGTTTAGCGCCATTTGTAGCATCTGCTATCAACCACAAGTTCCTATTTAAATATTTATTCTTTTTCTCTCATGTTACATGAACTAAATATTTAAATATAAAGTTATGTGTGATATCATAAGGCTATGAATGGTGATAAATAGAGGAAGCTATTGATCCTAGCTAATAGTGGCTAAGAAATCAACTATTTAGGTCCTTTGATTACCCAATGTTTTTCATTTGGATTGAAGAGAAATCATGCAGGACCACCACACATGAGCACGCACTATCCATCCCTTAGATCGACTCGATCCGACTTGTGTGGCGTATCGGTTTATTTTTGGTAGAAAAACATGAACATATTTTTCTAAATATGTTTTGGTTTAAACGGTAAAATCAAACGCTATGTTTTTTTCTAAGATATTTTACACGACAAACCATTTCTCACCACATGGATATTTGTTTTGTTTTCCAGTTGGAATATATCTCGTCCATTTTCATTAATAAATAGATGGACACACAACAAAACACTACATCTTTTTCACTACAAGTCTTCTTCTTCCTCCGAAACCTTCATTGAAATTTACTCCGAACTCGAAGTGTAAAAATATTACCGAAATTATGGTGTAGGGATCGATTTTTTTCGGTGCCGACAAAAATCAAATTACAAACGAATGGGCTGCTTTATCCTGCGTATGACGTGGTTGATAGTCTACCTTGCACCAATCGGGTAGAGTCGAGAAACGTCTTAGAGTGAGCCAGTGACTCAGCCAGATTATTCTTACGGTATTGTAACAGCAATAACACTATATTCAATATTCGTTATCGTTTCCTACACATTTTGATGACCAAAATTTTAATCTGAGTGGACCTTCACTTTTGGATATTTATCCATTTAGTGGTGTGTTTTGTTCAGACTTGAAAAGGCTGTGAACAAATTATACACGGTTCGCACAAGAATTCACAATAAAACTACAATAAATTTGTAGCAATGCTGAAAACATGCGTTGTTAATTTCAGTACCACCATATCTCAAGAGAGATGAACAGAATTTTTATTTGGTAATCCAGTTTGATACAAGGAATCTCATATATTCCCTTGATACAATGAATTTCCATATATTCCCTTGATACAAGGAATCTCATTTATACCCTTATTACCCAAACATATATATAAAAAGAATACTGAGCTGACATACTTGATCAGAGTGAACATATAAGTATTATTCATAGTTAAGCAACAATCAGTTGAGTATACCATCTTCAAATGGAGTAATATCTAATTCTTGTATATCTCCATCTCTTGTACTATCTTTCCTCTTAATGAAAAACCTCCTCCACCAAACCTGGAAGGCTCTTTGAAAATTCGGACAGTCATCCCCTTTCTTCAAGTACAAATCTAACCACCTCATCAAAATCCCCTTCTGCTGCTCCATAGGCAAAGTCAGTATAGTTTTACAAAACCCATCCTCAATAACGTCTTTATCAAACTCTCTACACGCTCTCTTCATCCAGCTAAAATCACTGTAAAACGCGTCTAACCAAGTCCTAAGCAACGAATACCTAACAATCTTCGAAACCAATACATCTCCTTTGCCAATTGCAACACATAACTGTACAGTGATTCTGCTTATTTCAAACCTATACATGCATGGGATTTTAGAATGTAGAATAGAAAGCTGTGTTTGATCTGCCCATAGCATGACAAAGTCATCTGCCATCTTTTTGTGTATTAAAATTTCCATGAGCCAGTGAAGGTTATCTGATTCTCTAGCTATTTTTGCCATTAAGGTTGCCCGGTCTCTTGTGCTTTCATCTATTATGGCAGCTTCAGACATGGATAGGTGAAGCATTTCCAGGCTTCTGTGGCAAAGTCGGTAGAATGTTTCTAAGGAAATATTGCTGTCGTCTGCTAAGAGGTTGAATAGAAGGACTTTCATTTCTTTTCGTGCTTTATCGTCTTTTGCTTGTAGGACATTAGAGAGGAGTTGAGAGAAAACATGATCGGCTTTTGAGGAAGTTGACGATTCTGCTGAAACTCTTTGTAAAATGTTGTTATTTGATTCGTTGAGATGAAGTTGGTTTAGAACAGTTAAAATTTCGTCTTCTTGATTTTCGGACCATGGGATTGAGTCTAAGTAATCAAGACATGCTGTCACTCCATCGTTGAAGATAATGGCTGATGATACCTGCATACGTCATATTTGAGCCAAATTTGTTTGCAAGGTAAGGAATTATACTACTTAAAGAAAATACATGGGTTTCAAACTGTTAACCATGCAATACCCTTGAACTAGTCAATAAAATTGAAGCAGAGAACGGTTACCAGAAAACTGAAGAAACATGACTAGCAAATAGCAATAGTACTACTAGTATTAGTAATAATACTACTGCTAATAGTAATGGCAGCGACGGTGGTATTTTGTCTTGCGGAACTTAAAAACGAAGAAGATGACTAATAAGGAAAGGTAATATTGTGGTGGTTTGCATCACCTATTATCGCAACCAGAGGCAATCAAATTAATATAACGTCCTAAGAAATAAAAAATCCCACATCACGGGAAATAAAGCTAGAAAATATATATAGATGAAGTCTTTACTCCAAACAATGCAGAAATCTTTTAAACAACAAAAAGCCACAATTTAGCTTAGCCATGATATTATATCAGTTGGAGCATGATCTGAGTGTATGGGGACAACAACATCATAAGTATGGAATTAAGATCCTCTGCTCTACAATTCACCCACCTGTGGAGCTCAATGTTTGTTAATTAAAAATTCCTATTACTTATTAATGATATATATCAGTGTAGCACTGAAAACAATGTTGATACTTATAAAAATTGCAAATATATTTGTCATTAGGCAGAGATCATTAGCAATGTGCTAAAGCTTTTAAATTGTCGATCTGAAGGTCTTCAATTGTTTGAAACCTAGTATAAACATAAATATGACCAGATCTTGAATTGTTTGGAACCTAGTATAAACATCAATAACTGTTTTTCCCTATTAAAACATTTAACTACAAAAGGCTTGGCCATCCTTCTCCAGTGCCTCTAAAGTATCTCTAAGAATCTACAATAATAATTTCATAATGTACTAATAAAATTGGCAATGATTGTCATCGTGCAAAACAAGGTATGATATCTTCTAGCTTGAGTTCAATGAGAAGGAATTCTAGATTTGAATTGATTCGCTGTGATATATGTTGTTCTTTTCAAATATCATCATTCACCAGCGCATATAAATGTATGGTATACTAATCAGAAACATAATATATTCTCATACCATTTTCGTTTTCTCATTGTTCATACCCAAATTCTAAACAACAGTGAAAAGAATTAGAGTAGACGCTGGAATGCTTCCCTTTTTTCTTTCTTCCTTTTGTTTTGTTTTGCATTTTTTATTTATAATAAAATGAAATTTTATTCGAACATAGTTTGCATTGCAACACTGTAGCAAAATGCTTAAAGTATGAGGAGATATAACCTAAACATGGCCTAATTTTGTATGTATTTGAATATCAATTCTATTGCCGCATACCGATGGTGCATTGCAGATCATGGGATTGTACATGGCAAGTTAAATTAACCTTAAAACCGTAACTTAAATAATATGCATCCCAATAAAAAATTAACTTCATCATACTGTTCTTAATTCAAAGGATCTCAACGATACTTTTCTTGTCAAAATTAACAAGTAAAGAAGAGTACCTAAAATATGAGAGAAATGTTTTTCTATGTTACAAAGGCTTCCTATATTGGCATTCTAAATAAAGAGAGCATGATAGTTAGTGTACAAATTTTCTACAGCAGTTTTGAACTAACACTACTAGAAAGGCTTCGTATAGCGGCGGAGCCTAGCGACGGCTAAAAAAAGCGGCCGTCGCTAGCCGTCGCTATACGCAATATACAGATCCAAGCCGAGAGCAGCAGCTTCACTTCTCTTCCTCCTCCAAAACCTTCCTCCTTCCTCCAATCCGTCGCCCCCGTCACCGTAGCCGCCGCCCCAGCCTTTAACGCCTTCAAATCACCCAAATTTGTGTCGGTATGCTCCTAATCTCTTGTTTGAATGTAAATTTGATGTTTTTAGGTTTAGTTTAAACCCTAATTCAATTATGATTTGTTGTAAAATTGAGATTTGTTGTTAAATTGGGTATTAGTAGTGTTGTTAAATTAGGTATTAGTAGTGTCGTATGTTGATTTGGTAGATTAATTAGTTTATTATTATGAACTTGAATTAAGTATTACATTAATTAGTTTATCATAATCAAGTTGAATAAATGATTGATGTAGATAATTAGTGTTGGCGATTAACATGGTTAGTTGTTTTAGGTCAAAAAATAGTGTATATTAATGATTAACTTGGTTATTGATAAATTTACATGAAAGTATTTCATAGTTTATGAAATTGATAAATGAATATGAGAACATTAAAAATTCTGCAAATATCTAAATTTTTTAAAAAAAAATTAGGAAATGACTTTAAAAACAACTGATATTGTACTAAAATTGAGTTTGTAAAGAAATTAAGAAATGAATATAACAACAAATATTCCGCTAAAATCTATGTCGTAAAAAAATAAAGAAATGAATATTGAACTAAAATTGTTAATTGAATGTTGAACTAAAATTTAAATATACAAATTTATTAAATAAAATTTAAATAGTTGAAACATTGTCAAAATTTGAAAAGAACAACCATATTTGATAAAATTTAAAGAATTTTTTTATCTCTTAGATTGGCTTTGGCCCCGTCTGGCAAGTGTTGTATATGATCGTTATATGGATGTTCGTTTTGGTAACGGAATGGACATTTATATTCATCTGATACAATATTTGTTGGATTTGTCCCTGTATTGGACAAGTTACAAACACAATAAAGTAATTACATATTATAAATCATTTTATTTTAAACGGTTACAAAATTTCGATAGCACTTCCTTTACGTTCCCTGTGTACACGCATTTGTGTACGATACAGGGAACAGAAGGAAAGTGTTGCCGAAATTTTGTTGAACCGTTTAATCTGAAATGATTTATAAAATGTAATTACATTATTGTGTTTGTAATGGGAAGTAGGATGACTGACCACCGAAGTGAAAACCAAAATACTAAAAAATTAAAAAATAAGGTGAAGTTTTTATTTTGAATTTTCTGCAACGGTGAACTGTTTACAATGGAGAATGATTGAAAATTAATGATTTAAACTGTCTAACATACATTTTCAAATCAGGAAAAATGTTCAATTATTTTATCGACCGTACTTGGATGTATGAAGTCAGAACTGGAAAGAAGGGGTCAATAAAGCAACATTTCTACAACGGTGTACACGAATTTATTAGATTTGCTAAATCTAATAACCGAAACAACACAGAAATTCGTTGCCCGTGTAGTAAGTGCCAACATTTGAAGCATTGGAAACCGGATATAGTTGAAGTACATTTGTATCAATATGGTTTCGTGCCTGATTATTATTTCTGGGATCGTCATGGAGAACTTGTTGAACCTACACCTAATACTGAACTATTAGAGGACGGTAATATGATGACGAATCCGATAGAAAATATGGTGGATGATGCAGCACGATTAATGTTTCCTACAACTGAAGCTGTCGATGAAGACGAAAATGTCGAAGAAGAACCGACTGCGGGAGCTAAAAAAATATACGATTTGTTGGATTCTGCTAAGAGGCCGTTATGGGACGGATGTAAAAGCGGAACCGAACTTTCAGTAACCGCCGAATACATAACTATGAAATCAAAATTCAACCTTACGGAAGCTGCATTTACAGCAGTTGTACAAGCTGCAAAACGACACATGTCACCCAATAATCTGATGTGCGATAGTCATTATAAAGTAAAAAAATTAATGTCCGCTTTCGGTCTACCGTACGAGAAGATAGATGCATGTGTGAAAAGTTGCATGTTGTATTGGAAAGACGACGTTGACCTCAGAAAATGCAAAATATGTAACGAAGAAAGATACAAACCAAGAAAGAAGAAAGGAAAAGAAGTCTCGTACAAGAGAATACATTATTTACCCATCACTCCCAGACTTCAAAGATTATATGCATCTTCTGCTACGGTCTGTCATATACGATGTCATATACGATGGCATAGTGTGAGAACAGCGGAAGAAGGAACTTTGATACATCCATCCGACGAAGAAGCATGGAAACATTTCGATAAGACTTATCCCGCAATTGCTGCGGAAAGCCGTAATGTCAGACTTGGTTTATGTATGGATGGATTTTCACCATTTTCACAGTTTGGTAGTAAATATCCATCCTGACCAATTATCGTTACTCCGTATAATTTACCTTCATGGATGTGTATGAAGACACCATATATGTTTCTCACCACTGTCGTTCCCGGCCCTCATGATCCAACCCAAGGAATTGATGTTTATTTATAACCATTGATCGAAGAGTTGAAGAAACTATGGTATGAAGGAGTCGAAACTTACGATGTATCAAGGAAAAAAAATTTGTATGTTCGCTTCTTTGTTATGGACTATTAATGATTTTCCTGCATACGGGATGCTTTCTGGTTGGAGTACGGCCGGTCGTCTAGCATGCCCTTATTGTATAGAAGAAACACGAGCATTTTCGTTACGATATGGAAAGAAAGTTTCGTGGTTTGATTGTCATCGGTGTTTTCTTCATCCCAATCATACTTTTAGAAGAGATAAGAAAATTTTCATAGCTAACAGAGAAGAGAATCTGAAACCACCCAAGGTTTGGTCAGGCGAGGAAATATACGAAATTGTAAGGGACTATCCAAAGATACATGAAACTGGAGTCCAGACTGAAATCCTAGGAAAGTCAGACATTCGTAATTGGTGCAAACAAAGTATATTTTGGGAGTTACCATATTGGAAAGATCTCTTACTCCGACATAATATTGACGTGATGCACAACGAAAAGAACGTGTTTGATAATCTGTTTAATACAATTTTGAATGTAAAGGGCAAAACCAAGGACGATTTGAATTCAAGGCTTGATATAGCAAACTATTGTAAGCGGCCGGAACTTCATATGAAGCCTAATGACAGTAAAAAACCGAAAGCATGCTATGAGCTAGACAATAAGCAAGTAAAACTCGTGCTAAAGTGGGTGGAAGAATTAAGATTTCCCGATGGGATTTCTTTCAATCTTCGTAGATGTGTTGACTTCAAAAATAGTAAACTGAGTGGGATGAAAAGTCACGATTGTCATATTATGATGGAATATTTACTACCCATGGCTTTCAAAGAACTGTTGCCCGTAAAAGTATGGAACGTCATAACAGAGTTATGTTTGTTTTATAAACAGCTTTGTTCGACAACATTAAAGGTGGATCGTATACGTAAACTTGAAGTAGAAATACCCATACTGCTATGCAAACTGGAGAAAATACTTCCGCCTGGTTTCTTTAACGTAATGGAGCATTTATCTATTCATCTTCCATCCGAAGCACTTCTTCGAGGTCCTGTGCAATATGGATGGATGTATCCGTTTGAGAGGTAAAACATGTGCAATGTTCATGTCAATTTCAAATTCAAATTTGTATATCTAAATATGTAATAAATATCTTAATAGGTACTTGAATCATCTGAAGAAGAAGATTCGACAAAAAGCCCGAGTTGAGGGTTCGATATGCAAATCGTATCTTGAAGAAGAAGCCTCATTTTTTTTCTCTCACTACTTCAAGGACGATGTGAACTTATCGTTTGTAACTGTTCCTCGAAATGAGGAATTCGTTGAACAAAATTCTTCTCAAACAATGTTATCTGTTTTTAGACAACATGGTAGACCTGGTGGAAAATGTGTGGAAATATGGTTGGACGATAGAGACCACCATGTAGCGCACACGTATGTTCTTTTAAATTGTGTCGAAGTCGCACCATTTGTCAGGTAATAATTAATTCACTTGTAATTTACTTGTACGTACATAATAATAATAACACATATTACATATATGCAGTATCTACGAATCACAGTATCCATCTGGCGATCTCAGTAAAGAATTTGCTAAATGGTTTTTGAACTATGTTTATGAGCCATGAAACTGTGTCGTTGATGAAGGCTTAAGACATCTTGCGATTGGATCGAAAAGAAATGTGAAGACTTATCCAATATTCTTCGTCAACGGGTTTAAGTTCAACACGAAAGATTACGGTGCTGAAAAATTAACATATAACAGCGGGGTATTTGTCAAAGGCAGTGATGATCCAGATGAGCATTTAAAAGATTTTTACGGCGTCTTAACACAGATTCTAGAGTTGACATATTATGTTGAACATTTAGAAAAGGTTTTTTTATTTAAGTGCAATTGGTTCAGTAACGTTCCTGGTTCCGGAATCAACGTGCATAAGGAGTACAAACTTATTGAAATAAGGCATACATCACATTACTATAAGTACGATCCTTTTGTATTAGCCACGCAAGCGTTACAAGTTTATTTTGCTCCGTATCCATCTTTGAAAAGAGATAAAGCGGATTGGTCCGTTGTTTTCAAAACGAAACCAAGGTTTACGTTTGATGGAAATAATATTCCAGATGAAGCAGCATATCAAGCCGATCTTGAATCAAATACAGAAATAATAATAACTGATGATATTGATGTAGGGCCTTTGAATGATGAATCGAACGTCCTATTTGATGTATTCGAAAGTACCGAAGAAAATGAGATAGAATACGAGACTGAGTCTGAATCAGAAAACGATGAAGACTGATCGTTATTGATATAATTGTTATGTGATAGTGATTGAAACATGCGATGTAATAGTAAATTTCTGTAATTGTTATGTGATGATCATTTAGTTAATTTTTATCCATGTTTTGTACTAGTAAATGTTTATAATTGTTCTGTGAAAGTGATTGAAACATGCTATGTAGTAGTGAATTTCTATTATGGTTCTGTGATGATTATTTATATAATTTTTATCCATGTTTTGTACTAGTAAATTTTTATAATTGTTTCTGTGAAAGTGATTAAAACATGCTATGTAGTAGTGAATTTCTATAATTGTTCTCTAATGATATTGTTTTTCTATAGCAGATATGTCTGGCAGGAGACGGAGTGTAGGTGGTAATGTCACACCATCTCCATCTCCCGGTGCAGGTGGTAGTGGCACTGCACCGGACTTACGTCCTATTGCAGAAGTTGTTTCTAGAAGTGCTGTGTAAGTATCAATTTTATTTAAAGTATAAGTTTTAAAATCCACTAAACATGTATATCATAACTTTTGCAGTGGCTTTGAGGTGGAGCCATTAGATTATATTTTACAGGTTTCGAGAAAGGCATTTCAGAGCCGCATGGATGGTTGTTGACCTCGCTGGGACGACATCCCCCCTCACGTCAAAAATGCAATACAAGCGGATTTACTTGTAAGTAGTAGTTTGAATTTCAGTTGTAAATTAATATAATGTATATAACTTAAAATAATTTTAATTTACAGGCTGCAGTCCGCGTTGACCCCGACGACTTGGACATTTTTTTAAATCACTGGAACAAACGAATGAGAAAAAATTACAGGGATACATTGTCCAAGGCTAAGAATGCAGGGAAAAAGCCGAACTGAATGGGTGAGGGTGTATGGAATGAATTTCTTCGGCTTTGGGACAGTCCGGCAGCAAAAGTAAGTAAAATATGTTCTTTATTATTTAAATCTAATATAAATCTCGCAAGATATATACGTGATAATTTATCTTAATTTGTAGGAGTTATCTGCGCGGAACCGGGCAAACAGGAATAAAAATCCTGCATTGCACCGTGGTGGCTCCAAATCCTTTCAGGAGCACAAGAGAGAGCTGGTAATTAAATTTATAAACTGTGTTTACATTTTAGTACAATATTTTATAATCAGATTAGCAATAATATTTATATATTTTCAGGCCGCGAGATACAACCGCGAGCCCACTATGGCCGAGCTGTTCAAGGCCACGCATGCCATAGAGAGGACTGACGAAGAGGGCAATGTTTCGTACGAGTGGACGGATGACAAATCACAATCCGTAATGGTAAATTAATTTATTGTTAATAACAATATTTTGTCTTATTTTATTTTCAAAATTTGGAAATTCGGTTTTTATCGTGTAAAACAATTGTTTGTAATCGCAGGAGATGTACGAAGCAGAGCGGGCTCGTGTAACACAGTCCACTGGTCGGGAAGAGCTTACGTTAGAGGAGGAGAACCATATATGGGATGCTATTATTGACCTGCCTTCTCGGACCAGTCGACGGTATAGCTATGGAAATGTGGAGGTAAATTTTGACATGTACTAATATATAAATTTACTCATGCATATGAATAGTTAAATAATTTTAATAATATTATATATATACTAATATATAAATAATTATGAACTATTTTACAGGCGATGAGAATGCAGAGTGCATACAGGAGGTCGCAGCAAGACGCGGAGATTGCTCAGTTGAGGGCGACAGTGGAAGAAATAAATGATTGGAGGAAGAGTTTCTTTGAGCAACAGCTGGATGAGCGGATTGCTGCTTATTTGCACAGCATGGGAGGATGTCTGGAGAGGACGGCAACGATGGCGAGGAGTAGGTATGTTTGTTTGCTCGTGTTATAGTTTGGTATATACACATTTTGGTTGGTTTGGTGTATATATATTTCAGGATATTATATACATATTTTGATAACTTCTAGTTGATGGATTTGGTTGGCTATTATGTATATATATGTCGGGATATTATGTAGAAATTTCGGGTTACTATGTACATATTCTGGTTAATGGATTTGGTTGGATTTTATATTGTTTGATTTGGTTGGATTTGAAAATGAGATTTTGTTGGATTTTATATTGTTTGAATGTATAGTGATATTATATGATGGATATATGATGGCTATAGTTGATGAATATAGTGTATATTGACTGTGATGATGGTATTTGATGGTTGTTGGTTGAAGTGTGTATGGGCTGTTGAAGTGCACAAATTTTGCTTCAGATTAGCGACGGCCTGTATGTTGCAGATTAGCGACGGCTAAAGTGCAAAAATTTTGTGTCGCGTAGTGACGGCTAGTGACGACATTTAGTCGTTGGAAAATTTCCACATGACACATTTGCAGTCACGAGCCGTCGCTATTTTGGTGACGGAGCTGTCGCTAAAGCCGTCGCGATACTATTGGGCGATGAGGTAAATAGCGACGGCTTTTAGCGACGGCCTGCGACGGCCGACGACAGCTAAAAGCCGTCGCTATTTGCTGCCGTCCTTGTAGTGTAATAACAACTACTCACCAATAGACTTTATTGCCAAGTATAACAATGGCAAGAATTATTTTTCCATCGTTGCTACTTATCTTGATCTTATGAGGTGGAGCCTTGGCGCAACGGCCGCATGACGCTACTTATCTTGATCTTTGGGCACAAATTAAAAAAAGGGCTATGGTCTACACTTTGATCCAACATACCATATTTAATGTGTAAAGCTTTTTAAAGTCTATATTTTTAATGGAAGATACTTCTGATACAATTTAAGGATTGAGCGACTAGGACATAATTAATTACATTTGATATGATTTGCGAAATATGGACATAAGTATGTTAGAATTTATTATACAAATACATGATTGTAGAATTTGTGCTCTGTTTTCAAATAATGGCCAAATAAATAAATAAATAAAAAGAAGAAGAAGAAAAAGCAATATCAAAAGGCAAACACCTACTTTTTTCCCACCAAAAGTAGAGATTTACTTTCGGAGTTCACAACCAAAATGCATGTGGTTTTCTCAGTAATAATGTCCAAAAGCTAAGATATTTTCTTATGTTTTCCTGGAGCAAAATGTGGGTGGAAGAATCTTCTGAATAAAGTTACTTGTAAAAACTTATGTTTGAAAGTAAAATTCAACCATTAAAAGTTTTGGTCAAAAGTAAAAAAATTATTATTAAAATTTTGGATTGATAATTAGTGTTGAATTTTTAGAAACTTAAGCACAATTTTGGACTGGTGCCAAGTTTTGAGAGGGCTCGAATCCTTTGTCTAACTACCCCATGTACCACACATTCCTACACAATCATGTAGTTCATGTATAATGTTAAGGGCACTCTATTTCTTCTTTCTAATACCACAACATTTAAAAAAAAAAATATGACTTAATTTTTATTCGTTTAAATACGATAACTTGTATTTCTTCATGCAGTCAGAAATTGCATTCGGTAGATGCATATCAAGAAGCATCGCGTGGTGATTAGCAACAGTGAGGATAAAGTTTCTGCAGCAATAAAACATCATTCATCAATATGTAGCCGCAAACGTCCGTATTTGGTGGCCTGGATGATTTTGTATTAGAAAGTGAACTGTTGCAATATCTACGGTATTTTTTAGAAATGATATTAGGTTGAGATAAATAATGTACCCTCAGCATCGCACTAATCCATCATCACAATGAACTGATCCATTTAATCAGCTAATTCACAATGAATGGTGTTATAACGCCTTTTGACCATGCAGTATATCATAAAAGTTGGCTAAATGGCTTCTGTGATCATCAAGGCAGGAAACCAAGAGAGACGGTTATCGGGCTCGAAAATCGATTATATTAGGAACTATGGACAATAGTTGGACGGATTCGGACCGGGTCCCAATCAAGGTGCAATCAATATGAAATGACAAGGAAGGCCCCGTGAGAGTACATTTTAAATTTCAAGTCAATCAGAGTTCGTATACTCGAGTTATGGACGAATGAAGAATCCATATGGATCGATCAGAAACGATCCATAAAACAGCGTAAATCGACGAAGATCGATCAATATCTCAAAATCTACAAAGTTAATGCACTTGAAACTTTCAGAGCATCACTATATTGAAAAGTGGAGCCCATAAAAACGATCGCATGACAAAACTCTCAAATCTTGAAAAAGAGACCGATCGTTATTGGAACGATCGTACAAATCGGCATAACGATCCAGTTTACCGAAAAACATGATATCTTACAAATGGTAAGTCGGAATTGCACGAAATTTGAAGAGCAAACAGCTAACATCATGGGGAACCCACATAATCGATCGCAGCTTAAAAGGATGAAGCATGAAATGATCTCCTATGATCCAATTTCTATTCAAAACAGCGAAGATCGATCGATATCTCACAAATGGTAAGTCGGAATGACGCGAAACTTTGGAAGCATGGACTAAAGGCATGGGCGACCCCATAAAAACGATCGCAGCCCTATTGGAGTTAGTATGGAACGATCGGGTAAATTATTATTTGGTGTCCGATCGATCCTAAATTTTATGGATCGGGTCGTATGGGCCTAGAGGTTCTTCTGCCGAAATTTCAGCTCGATCTATGCACGTCTTCACCTATAAATACAGCAGACTTGACTCATTGCAAGGGACTTTTTTTCGACTGACCCTCCTTCATCACTTCTTATCTCTTCCTCCATTAATTTTCTAAGACAAAAACAACTGTACTTGTAATTTTACAGTATAAATAAAAGAATATTGGAGTGGACGTAGGCCAGAGTTTGCCGAACCACTATAAAACTCATATGTTCCTTTTTTTCTGCTATTTATTCTGTGATCTACGTGTCTTATCTTTCTATTTGGATATTGTTTTTGGAAATTAGTGCATTCACATACAATTGGGTGTTTGTAACCGTTTTTTGGCGCATACAAATGGTAAAGACTATTTTAGAGCCAGGTGACATATATGATAGGGGACAAATGAATTGAATTCACTTGACGGAGGGACGAATTAAACTTCAAGTTAAATATATGATTGAGAATAGATTAGAAAAATAAATGCAATATCCGATGTAATTGCAAATTCCTATCCCATTAGTATTCCTCAATAATCTCTCTCGACCGATAGCAAAAATTTTGTAAAGTGAATGCACACAATTTTGTGGCAGCAGAATAACTATATATTGCCTTTTTTTCTTCGGTTTTTTTAAATAAATAATAATTTCTGCGTTGGTTTCTCTATTAATTAGTGTATTTCAATCAATTGTTTCTGTTAATATATTGACATCATGATAGAACTTGTGTGTTTTAACACAGAGCTAGAATTTTGTAATCATTTTAAAAAGCTGGCACGCAGATAAGATTTGTATGTATACATTTCGAAGTTAATTTAATCAAAATAAAAATTGCAAATTTATTGAATAATGATTGATTTTTTTATAAATTTAAACATTTTCACGCCCATTTTATTGAATAATAGAAATGTTTCAAGCTAAAACTAACTGAACTTGAACCATTTATTTTTATGTTAACAAAAAGTATAAAACTGTACAAAGCACTAATTCATGGTTACTTTGATGGATGAAAGAGTGATTTGGAAATTTTAGGATTATTGTGGCAACGGAAATATTGTGACAATACATTTATGATCAAATCTGAACAATATATCTGATTCATGCTATAAGTAGTGGTCCAGTTTTATATGCTTTTGAGATGTCTCTGTTTTATGGCTACATGTACATGATGATTTGATCCATTAGACATCATGCGATTCTTACATTGGTAAAGTAAACCGATTTAGGAATTTTTCTCACAATTTTCTTCCACATACTGATCAATGATTTATTGAGTATATATAAAATCGTATATGAATTAAACTGAATCCAAATATGAATCAACTGTCCCAGGGAAAAATCAAATAACTAGCTAGGCGTAATCAACTATGACAAAAATCAGAAATCAATACAAGTTGATAAAAACTAACCTTGAGCAAAGCAAGAACTCTAGATACATCAAGACCAAGTAACCTCTTCTTCAAATCCTCATCACAATACATGAGACCAACCACCTCCACATAAACCTCCACGTCATCGCAATCTCTGATCTCGACAACCCTTCCTCCATTACAATTATTGTTCCTCAACTTCTTCTTAAAGAACCCACTTTTTTCACCCAACACTTTCCCATGCACCTCCATAGACACCCTGACCCCGCCACCTGTGATGAGAAGCTCCACGTCGGACGGACCCCACCTGGGTTTCTCACCCAGATGGGTGTTCACGGTTTTTGTATCGGGTGGGGTGGACGAGGGTGTGGGTGAGAGTGTGGGTGTGGATTCTTGGGTGATCATTTGGAAGAGGGTTCGGCTACTGGCGGAAGGAGAAGGATGCGAAGTGGGTGTGGTAGGAATGGTTGGGTTTGGAGGAGGGGTTATTAAGAAGCCTTGTTTGATCATGGCTGAGATTTGATTTGATTTGAGGAGAGAATCGGCGGTTGTTGCCATGTTGGAAGAGTAAATGAAGTACTTAAGGGAGAGTGATGTAGGTGGTGTTTGTTTTAAACCTTTAATCCATAATTACATTTGGAGCAAAAGTTGGTTGTCAGTGCTAGTTAGTTGCGAGGGAACCAAATGAAGTGGCACCAAATTTATCAATCTTTTCTTCTACCAAGCCGACAAAAATCTACAAAATTTTAAGCTTCCGTTGTGGTTCTATTTTTAATAACAAACTTTGAAAAGAAAAAAAAGTTAAATGAAGACTGGTTTTTTTTTTATAGACTTATATTATAAAATTAAATATAATACTAGTTATAACTTGCATTCCGTACGGTGCAAAAACTGAATATAATTCTAATTATAATTACCATATTTTTTTCAATTCAAAATAAAACTAACATACTTTGGCTTAAACTTTCTCATTCTCCTTAATTCTCTTTTTTTAAAATATATCATTATGTATCAAAATTTATTGGCAGTCTTATATAGATTGAAATTTTTTGAAGTCGGGTGTTCCTCTCAAATTTAAATTTGAATAATATAAAATTTGATTTTTTTTTTGTTTAATCATTTTGTAGAATACCCTATAACTATGATGTAGGGTCGTTGAGCGCCGATTAGGTGCTACTTTGCAACTTTTAACATCCCTTCCTTTTATTATAGCGTTCTATATATATCACTTACACTAAACTAATAAGTAGTGATCATCTAATCAACATAAATATAGTTTAATAAACAGTCGGATATTTTTGTAGTTACTGTTCATGCAAATGTATGTGACGAGCGCTTATTTTCGTCCAAACTCCGCTTGAACTCCGCCTAGACTCTAAAGCCAGTCTTAGCGCCTAGAGTACCGTTCGTCTCGAACAACATAGTCCTGTAGTTTACCTTATCAATGTGCATGAATAAAAAATCATAGATCGAATTGTCAAACTAAAAAAATAAGGTGTTGTCATGGTATCTGCTAGATGCATGCGTCGAAGATAAGCGGTCTCGAACCGCGAACATTTTCCATAGGGAAAACATCTCTTTCCCTTTTGCGCTCCATGTTCCGCTCGTGTTGCAGTATGGGAACGTTGAAATGGGTCCAACCTAGGATAATAAGCTCATGAGCTTGGTCTTACTTCATCGCCGAGAAACAAAAGAAGACTTCAATATTCAAGCTTAGCTCAAGCGTATGCTACAACAAAACACGTTATTTCAGAGGCATGTATGGTATCGAAAAGGCATTGGGAAAGACTTTTTTGACGTCGTCCCAATATCAATTGCCGGTAGGAAAATAGAACGTGGAAAATATTTTTAGATGACTTAATAACGCCAGTCGTGGGTATTTTCTGACGTCATGCTGATACGTTTATACTTTCGATGTCTTATCGACTACGTCATTTTCCAATATCTTTGCGACGTTGTACTGATGCCATATTGAATTGCATATTTTGAACTTGTGACGTTATTTCGATGCAAAATTGAATTGCATATTTCGAATTTTGTGACGTTATTCCGATGCACAATTGAATTGCATATTCCGAATTTTGTGATGCCATAACGATGTCATTCTTGAAGCTTTTTTGCTGTTTAACAACATTTCTTTCTCTCAATCATAGATACACAAAATATCATATATGATCACTCCGGTATTGCTAAACAACCAACAATAACACTAAATTTTAATCAAACACATCAATATTATCATCGAACATACTATTTTCATTAAACATAGTATTAGCAACAACCAAACCATTTGCACCCCAATATCAACATTACATGTTTGTTAAACAATAATATTAAAAATGAATAGTACATAAAAAGTACATTCAACTCCATCTCCATACTACATACACAGGACATAAACA
The DNA here is from genome assembly GCA_030737815.1 of Allium fistulosum. Classification (NCBI taxonomy): domain Eukaryota; kingdom Viridiplantae; phylum Streptophyta; class Magnoliopsida; order Asparagales; family Amaryllidaceae; genus Allium; species Allium fistulosum. Next base: position 511,453,349 of record CM060903.1, on the reverse strand, counting down.
TAAATAACCTCAATCACCTTGAAATGGGCATGGGTCTTCATTGAACCGTTGCATAAACATCTGCCTAAGCTATTCATCATGTGTCATAAGTGCATTGATCTCTCCTTTAGCTTTCTGCTTTCTCCAACCTAGATCTCTGAAGCGATTCATCGTTGTAATGAAATCTCTGCCTCTATGCCTTAGAATTTTTCCAATAGTTGAATTTTAACAAAAGTTGAATTTGCCAAACTATAAGTTATAACGGTAATAAAAGTTAAATTTTGATATTCTTTTTATTAAGATGTCATTTTAATATTGAGAAACTTTTAGTTTTTATACACATTTTCAAGGTAATTTTTTTTATCATATAATATTTTTGTACTACTATTAACTTTAAATAAACAAGTTATAATGTAGTTTTAATGTTGATATTGTAATAGAATATTTGAATTGTCATAAAGGTTTAAAATATTAGATGGTTTGATTTAATTTTAAATTTAACAAAATATTTATTTGTTACAAATTTGATTTAAAAAATTTATAAACTAATTTTAATTAATTATTTCTTGTTGTAATTTTGGTAATTTTAATAAAATTTTAGTGATAATTTGAACACAAGGTTTATTTCTAATTTTTATAAACTTCGTTTTTGATGTTAACTTAATTTTTGCTAAATTCTAATTGTTATAATATTTTTAATTTTTTGACACTGCTTAAATTTTAGATAAAATTAAATTTTGAACTATAACAATATCAATGTTGATATACTTTAGTTTTGAATTCTAATAATTTAGATAAAGTTGAATCATCATAAAATATTAGTTTTGAATCTAATAAAATTTAATCTTAACTTTACAAATATATTTTGATATAAGTTTGATTTAATTATACCTTATTGTCCTTTTTTTAGTTATCCAGAAAACCAAGCTTCGTTTGTAAACACTACGAAAGTATGCACCTGCCGAACATATACTATGGCTGCATGTTAGTATGTTATAGAGTTGTCAATTTTAGAGTTCGAACTCGTACCCTCTGGTTTCAATTTTGATATTATTTTGTTTTTTGATAAAATTATGATTTCCATACAAGTTTTATATTATGTTTTATAAACTTCAATTTTGATGCTAGTTTGATTGTAATGTTTATTTTGGTTAATTTAATTTTGATTTCGATATAATTTTGATATATGGAGCTACTTCATACCATATTTTAATCGATGTAAATATATATATATATATATTATGTAATTATTTTACTTAAGTTTTAAATAGTTATCGTAGGAATATTACCATAGTTAGGCATACGATCCACTCATTTGGCTATAGAAGAATCAAGTGGACTAAAGGCTTCCTCAACTTCATGTGTGAAGTCCACGCACTATTTACCTCATCAATCCTTGCTTGATATTTTGTCTATTTTGTATTTTTCATATTTATGAATACACACACATATGTATGTATATATGTATGGATGTATGTATAATATATGTGTGTGTGTGTGCATGCACTCCCGTGCCCTGTTGTGCGCATGCATGCATTTGTGTAGATACCATTTAAATCAAGTTGTATGAATAACTTACTACAAACTCGGTTGCATCATAATTCAGCCATCTACTGGTGACCAATCCCTCTCTCTACTCGATCTTATGAGTCTTACGGTACACCTCCCAATATGTCGGTTCTTTATGAAGCTCTTCTTGCTTAAAAATATATAAAATACATTACACATATTATATTTCAATATAAACATTAAATAAATTTAAGAATAAATACCGAGTATTTACGATAATCGAAATATAATCTCAAAACACCACAATACAGCTTGGGGTATTGCTTCCTACATTCTTTATTCTTTTTAGAAAGCTCTATAAACTCCATTTGACTCCCAATATATCAGAAACTTCCCATATGTCTCCTGAGGCAATGTTAGATGTTTTTTTCCATTATTTCTTATATTATGCATCCTTTCTCCATATTTTATACTTGTTTTCAACTGTCATACCTTCCTTACTAATTTATTTGAAATCTATTTCATCCATTGAAATGGATTACATACACAAAATTAAATAATTATCAATAAAGTGATAATCGTGATTACAATAATTATACAACGTTGACATACTAACTATGTCCATACTAACTAATTAAGAGCATAATTTAAGGTTAATCAATAACACTAACTATGACCATTCTAAAATAAAAGTGAGCTTTGTGAAGCATAGAATAAAGTTTTATTTATCATGGATAACGCTATAACGGGAGATAGGTGTAAGCATACTTTAACAAAAGAAATCTAATTATTCCAGTTGAAGAAACAAGTGGGAAATCTATATGTGAAATGGTATATAATTATGGATATATAGTTTCGTAATAAAATCATTTTATCATAAACGCCTCGAACATCGCTTTTTGAACTTTAGATAGGAATTTTGTGAATTAGGGGTAGAAATCATTGGCCATTGCTAACATGCCAACATAAAATGACGTTAGATGTATCGTTGCAAGTGAACTCATATCTACACATGCATAAACTGTGTTAATTAATATTTGTGTGTGTATATAAATGTGTGTATCAATGTATGTGTGTGTATACATCGATGTTTGTGTGCATGTGTTCGTATATCAATTTATATGTGTGTATGTGTCTACACACACATACACACAAACACACACACACACATATATATATATATGAATACATACATACATATATATATATATATTAATGTTTTTGTGTGTGTGTGGGATATTAATATCATTACTTACACAACACCTTTAGCTATCTTATATACACCATCCCTTGACATATAGCAAGAATCTATCATAGATGCATGAATGGACTAGTACTATCAAGCAAAATAGCGGTGGCATGTTCATCGATGGGAGATAGGATACGCTAATATGAAGGCAATCCACCATGATCAGAAGGAAATCCACTGCGATATGAAGATCTATGATAATCATCAATAATAATGGTAATCGCGATCAAACATTTCTATTACATAGGCCTATCGGCGGATACTTTTGGATGTGAACAGTGTCATGTCTACATTATTTTTAAATATTTGACATCTACATGCACGAATATGAACGGATATCATGTATTTATCATATCTTCCAACGATCGATAAATACAGAAACATAAATAGAAATTTTTGGTTTAACATAACTATTTTTCGATCACATTAAATATAAAAGTGTGAAAAATAAACAAATATGATGATAATAAATAGGTCTGAGCATTTAATATGCATTAAATGTGTTGTTACCCGGCACTTTGGCCCGGCTATATGGCGATAGTTGTAGAGCCTATGGTTGAACCTAGGAGGGACTCGAGCTAAGAGAGGGTTGGAAGTATAAGAGACCGATGTAACTTAAGTTTGGATCAGCCTATACGCATGGTTCGGTGTATCTGTATGGCTCGGTCAAGGTGGGTCGGCGTTGTAGCGTAGACATAGAGGATCGACCAAGTTAGACAGGACAGAGCGGTTCGGTCAAGAAGGAGTTGGTCCCAGTGGCTCGGTGTAGATGAGGTCGGCCCTGGTGGTTCGGCTGATTATGGTCCGGCTTCGGAAGTATTAGGGCATGTGTCGTTCGGTCAAGGAAGGGAAATCAAGATGGGTCGGTCAGGGTGGATGTAGTGGAAGTGTATCGGTAATGTTGGTTCGGCCTTAGTGGGTCGGTCAAGGTGGATGAAGAAGAGGTGGTTCGGTCACAGTTATTAGATCAGGGAAATGCGGCCGGCATCCTTTCACTGTGGCTCAACACACCACTTACTTCGAGTCACTCACAAGAAAACCCGAACTCGGCCAAAGTGGGTCGGCGACCACCGTTCGGCATTGGAGACTGAAAGTGACTGTGCTATAGGATCGTGTAATATGGATAAACTACTTGTGCGGAATAATAATTAAGTAAATAATTAAAGTAGTAAAGTAAATGACACCAGAGATTATTATACTGGTTCAAACTCCCGTTCTACGTCCAGTCTCAGACTCCTTCTGGAATTAAACTAGCAACCCTCACTTAACCCGGAGGAATAGGTTTACACTACCTGAGCAACCGAACAGGACTTCTACCGCCTAAGCAACCGAATAGGACTTCTACCGCTTGAGCAACCGAACGGGACTTCTTTACAACTAGACAAAAATATCTGACTGTACTGTGCTCTTTAAATAACACTGATAAGTCAATTAAGTACAATCTTCCTATAATCTTCTCCTTTATGATGTATAGTGTAATGTGCTTGAGAATTGTGGAAGATAGAATGATCAATGATCAGAGAATGTATGCAGTTTGAGTGCAGTTTGAAAATAGAGAATAAGAGATAAGAATTCAAGAGTATTAAAATCAGTTATTGTAATTTTTGTCTGAATTTTGAAATCTATTTATAGAGTTTAAAGAGTTGCAACCATTGATGAAAGGCAATGTTGAAAAGAAATAGGTGCAACTGTTGTTTTGAAGATGTTTCTCCTCGATGAAGAGAACTGTCTTTTCATAAAATAGTTGTTGAAAAATATTCAGCTGGCAGAAATTATTTATTCAGCCTTCTGAATTTGATAAAATCGTAAACAGCAAGGAAATTGGCAATTTTTGGCCTAAAACAGCCGCCTGAATATTGTGAAACCATAAATTTGTTTCAGCAATCAGACGGCTGAAAGAATCCGTTCAACCGGCTGTTTCAGACTTTTGTGTAGGGTAGTGCATGTGTGTGTATGTTTTTATATATATATATATATCATTTCAGGAGAGATTTTAACATATTTCTAAATAGTATAAAGACTCTAGACAAAGGACTATTAGCTTCAAAATATTCTGAATATGAATCTGCATCGAATCTCCTGCATAAGTGATTAGTACACACAAATATTTATTTATATAGTTTGTCACAATCAAAACGATGTAAAATCAAGATTCCAACAGAGACTCGGTATGCTCAGTTCGGTCTACAAGAGTTGTCAATAATGGATCGTAGTGTCTCGGTCATGGGCCTATGCAGGAGAACCAGCCAACCATCGTCTATAAATAGAGGGGCAGGGGTACAGTTGAAGTGACCTTTTTTGGAAATTGGAGGGATATTCTGCCATCTTTTGTATTCACTTCTCTTTTGTTCAAACTTGCATTCAAGTTGTTGATTTACAGATTGTATCTGTACTCAAGAAATTGGGAAAGCAATAAAGATCATATTCAAAGTGGACGTAGGCAATTACGCCGAACCACTATAAATCTGGTGTTTCCTTTTCTGTTGTTCTTTTTACATTCAATCACGTTATTCCTCTGTTTTAATTTACCTTCTTCATTAATCTCTCTACACAACTCTGAGTCCCCGGAGTGCGGACCGGAGTATAAACGATTCAAAGAATCTCTAAGTCCCCGGAGCGCGGACTAGAGTACTCTGAGTCCCCGGAGTGCGGACTGTAGTATAAATGATTCAAAGAATCTCTAAGTCTCCGGAGCGCGGACTAGAGTAATCTGAGTCCCCGAAGTGCGGACTAGAGTATAAATGATTTAAAAAATCTCTAAGTCTCCGGAGCGCGGACTAGAGTACTCTGAGTCCCCAGAGTGCGGACTAGAGTATAAATAATTCGAAGATCTCCAAGTCATATGAAAGCGGACTGGAGCTTACGGAACCCACAAGGCTCTGAATTTCAATTACAAGTTAGGTGGTAAGCTAAACGGTGAGAGTCGTGGAATACAAAGAAACACCATTTTATTTACTAATAAAAAATTAAGTTCCATTACAACTTTTCCGAAGTCCGGAATCAAAATCTACCTACGACGACTATAAAAAAGAAAAAAGAAACAGCTACATAAGTTAGGTTTATTCAGGCTGAACGAGGTATGACAAGATGATAGCTACTTCTTTGACTTTATCTCCTTCTTCGGCTTCTCCGAAGGCTCCTCAGCCTAACGTTTTCTCCTGGACCCTTTGCTTCCCAGTGAGGTGGTATCCGAGGGATGAAGAGGAACATCCAGAGGTGTGGTCCCCCTCGGGGAGAATTATCTTCAGGGGCCTATTTAGAGGATCATCAAGTTCCACCACCTAAGGTTCAACCTTAACTTCGGCTTTCTTTTTCTCCTCTTCCATGATTTGTTCCTCCATGCTAAGCATTGAAGTATGTTCGGAGGCGCCTGTGGTTTTGACCTCGTCATGTTCATCTACAGGCGCTCTGATCACTTGAGCATCGGGTCCAGGGGTATCCTCGGTGTGGAGTGCCAACTACTATCTCTTCCCTCTCCGTGGCGACATCGCTCCTTGGAGTTGGTTTGGGATCAGAATGGCCTACATGAAGTCATAAAAGACAAATGTTAGAATAAATCTATTACTCGCCAAAAGAGATGGTTTCTTGAGCTCTAGAAGGAAAAACTACATACCAGCTTCCAATTGACTCTCAGCTGTCTTGGGAGTCTCACCCTCAAGAATAGGGGGTAGAATGTGAATATCGAGACCAGGCTTCACCGGTCATAACAACCATGCTGCTCGGGAGGATCGAGTAACGAGCTATCGCCCGGCTAAGCGGGAGGAGGAACTGGAGACTCAGTGCTGGATAGGCCAGCAATATCGTCCTTACCCTTTGATGACGAGGAGTCTCTACCAAAGAGGGCTTTTGCTGTAGACAAGTCTGCAGGCTAGTTTCCTCGAAGCACTTCCCTCACGAGAGCTCCTTCATCGACCTCTTCGACGCCCAGCTCAACCTTTCTAATTTTTATCAAAGTATCCATGCTTCGGCTAATGATTCGAGGTAACCCTCGCCGAGGAAAGATAGGTCACAGTGCATCAGAAATCGCGCATTATACTCAGCAATGAGTGGATCAAATAAGCGTTTAATTTCCTCTCTGCCAGCCTTAGTAGCAGCCTCGAGACGAGAGTCGACTTCTGTGAGCGCCATTTTCTTACCTTCCTCGCGAGTTGCCTCCTTTAGCACCTCAACCTTAGAAAGTTCCTCATCGAGCTTCGTCTTAAGGAGTCGTGTTGTGACAATTTCATCGCAATATCATTGTGACTCTTCCTGCGCGGCAGTTTTCTCTTCTTTCTCTTCGGCAAGCAGCTCCTCCAGTTTTTTAACTCGTCGAGCGAGAATATCGTTTTCTTTCTGGATAGAGTCCTTTTCTAAAGCTAAAGCACCACTGCTTTGGACTACCTCAACGATTTCCTTCTTGTGAGCGGCCTCCAATCGACTAACTTCCTCGGCCGTTTCCTTGGCATTTTTCTAGGAGACCTCAAGTTAAGATCTGTACGAGGATAGCTCTTTATCTTGGGCTTTGATGATACCTTTGTCGAAAATGGCTTCAAGTTTCAAGCGATCGATTTTGTGTTGACGTTCCATGGAAACCTCTGAAACTTTCTCCGCCAAGTGTACAAACGCATCATGCTGGACATAAACGTCATTGTTGTAGGCGATGGCGCTTTGTTTGACATGTCTGGGAATAGGATGAACCGCAGGGAGAAATTTCAATCCATCGAAGCATATCTTTGGGAATGTGGCCTTAAGCTCAGCTAATTTTCTGTTGTCGATGGGTCAAGTGTGAAGGCTGGAGGAGTCTGCCTAGCCAGAGTCACAGATTTCTTATGAGGCTCACGGGATTGCTTGGTGCTCGACAAGCCAGAATGTTGGTCGCGGGGAGCTTCAAATTAAGATCCCTTTTGAGCAGATTTCTCCCTACTGTGCTCTGACTGAAGGGGAGGATCGTTTGGATATGAGGAATGGCTATAAGTTCTTCTTCGGGAAGACGACGAATCTCTAGGACGGTAGTCTCTATCGTCGCTGTCATCCCTATCTCAGCGTCTACCTGATCCTGAATCCCGACTGGAATGGTAGAAGATAGAGGATCCGCGAAGACGGTCAATGCCATGTGCACGCCCCATATCACCTGAACAGAAACCAAGTTCGGACGAGTTAGAGGGAATCATCTGATGACTAAAATTTAAGTGTTGGGTGAAGTGTAAGTGTTTGTGTGTGTCCTAGTGCTTCCCCCCAGATGAACCAGTGTTTTTTGCTTTACCTATTGGAGTTTTCTGTCCTTGATGACGAGCCTGATTGCCTTCATCACTTCTCGCGGGCGAATTAAGTCCCATAGCGTCTGGGTCGTTGAAGCCATAGTTTTGTAAGTCGTCAGGGATGGTCAGGTCTGATAGACTTTTTAGTGAACCCTCTAAATTTTGGGGAGACGATTCTTTCTCAATTGGAGTAATTGTAACTTTTGAAGTTCCGCCTACTGTTTTCTTTTTCAGCTTGTAGGCTAGGCACTTTTTCCTCTTTGAAGGGGGAGGTGGTTCATCGATGCTGGGTGCGTCAGTTACTGGTGCTAAGTCGGAACTTATATTCTTGTTAGTCGCTTCTGGCACCCCGGTCTCTTTAATTTCACCTTCCTCAGTTGTATCGGAGGCCCCTCCTTCAGGGGGCACCGAAGGTCCGGCCTGCTCTTTGCCTTTTTCCACAGCGGATCCTGTTGTAGTGGCACCTATTGGAAGGCTAGTTCGACGAACCTCCACCAGTAATCCAAACTTCGAAAGCAGTTTATTGGAAATAACGGATTTAATGTCCCGGTCTCTCAAGGGAATAGATCGAATGGCCTCGACGGCCTCAGAATACCCAGCACCTTCAGGTCATGGGCGGATACCTATAAAAGTCGAAAGAAGTTTAGAAAGGATGCACTTCGAGCTTTAGAAAAATATTAGTCTAGGAATGAAACTTACTCCCTTCCAGCCATCTTCTCGCAAAACCAGGGGGCAACGTACGTAAAACCACTCTTGCTTATACTAGGAAAATTTACTCCACACCCCCGTCAGGATTTGACATTTGGAATGTGGCTCGAGAAATATGAAGAATGGACCGTCGGACCGTCTTTTGAAGTGGTAGATATAACAGATATCCTCGGGAGTAGGGAGTCTGAATAAGGTGCTCATAAAGAGGACACAGGTGCCATGAATAAATGCATGACTATTAGGATGTAGCTGTGCCGGAGCAATCCCGATATACCGCAACACTTCATGGAGAAATGAATTGAAAGGTGGCACGCTTCCGACCCAGAACGTAAATTTGTTGCATGCTGTATACCCGGTTGGGGGCAGGTGAGGCCGATCTTGTCCTGACGGAACTAAAATGTCGTCGAAGGGGATTCCATGGACTGAGCACAACCGACAAAGAGCGGTTTCGCCAATTTTTAAGGCTTGTGAATCAATGGGATTATCTAGAAAAACGGCTCCATCTACGGCGTCAGGAGTCGGGCCTATAACTACAACAGATGGATCCGGAATACCATGCATAGAGGTTGTCGGTGGATTCGAAGTTCCTACTACCTCCTGCCGAGAACTTGGCTCAGGCCTATCAAAAACTGTAGCGGAGCTTGATTGTTTGGACATCTCCAAAGAATGACGAATGTGAATAGATGCATGTTTAAACTATACTTGAAAGACAATAGATATCAGATATAACAACAAAAATATTCCCTTTACGTGGTGTGTGAGCTAGTGCAATAGTTCAAGTAAAGAGTACAAATAAATTAGAGTTCCAAAGAGTAAAGTGTAACGCGACAAGCTTCAAATTGTCATCTATAAAAAGCTTTAAGTTCACATTTACAATGGTTCAAATTATAAAGTTATTAGTCCTAATTAGTTCCATGTGCCCATGAACTTAGGTTCGTATCATGGATTTATTGGTATATGATTAGGTATGGAAATAAGCAGTGATATTATGTTCTATGAGTCGAGGTGAGGTAAGTTTGTTTGTCAATGCCGATCCCCGAACCAAGGGCCGTTCATCCATTCAAGTGCATATATGTCGAGCCATACTGCCTCGCTCGGTGCCAACCCTAAAAACCTATCCCACTTCAGTCGCTCTTTTCCTCCCTCTACTCACCGACCCACTCTCCTACAGACTACCGAATGCCTACCTAAACCAAGGCCTACCGAACCACCCAACTATGAGGTACCGAACCACTCGCTCAATCAACTAGTACCGAACCAGCCTCACCCAATCTATGCCAACCTACTCTTCTACTAGACTCCTACCGACCCGTTATACCGACGAAATCCTACTAACCCAAACCTCCTTGGATGATCTACTGGCCTACTCCCGTGCAAAGTATAGAACATCTCTCTCACGAAACACGACTCACTTCTCATATACATCACCGACTTAGTTCCTATCAACGCTTATGCTAATTCCTATCAATCTAGTGTAAACTCACTTCAGAAACACTTCGTTGTCCGCTCCTATCACTCGTGCCTCGCCACGTTTTTCTCCTCTTCCCTTTTTATTATGCACGAATGTATGCACCTAAGGTTCAAACCTAGTTCGAGTTAAAAAGGGGATGGCCTAGGAGTTTATAATAATATGTGAAAGCTCACCTATATGTGTGTTAATTTAAGTAGGGGCAAGTGATTCTTGGAGTTTGGAATCGCGAGGTATGGTGGAATCGCATTTGGAGAATGTTAGGACGAAGGGATGAGGTAGTTCGGTGGAGTGAAGAAGATAGAGTTTGGAACAGTACTAGGAAAAATGAGATATGAAACGAAAAGTGGGAGGAAAGGTAAGAAGGAGTGTATTTTTATATGGAAGACGGGAAGTTGAACAGGTATTCTCCTGGAGAACCGGTCATTGTGCTTTGGTAGGTTGGTAAGTGAACAGACCGATCGTGTGGTTCGGCAAGTAAGCCAAACGTGTGGGTCGGTCTGTACATGCTGATTCACCCTTCGTTTTTTAAAAAAATATAATAAAAATATTGGTAATAAATAAATGAAAATGATATTAAAATAAAATGTGTATATATATATGCATGTAACGATAAGATGATAGCGCAATGGAAAGATGGATTTCACCCGATGGGTGGAGAAGAGTGGGTTTGAGAAACCCAATGTGATTCAGCCTTCAAGAGATCGTATACATTCAACTTTTGAAAATTTAAGAACATGATCTAAACGACTGCTGATTATCATGCTGAATGAAATAGCTCCTAAAAGCAAGGACTAATGGTTGATTCAAAGCACATCATGTTGATTCACACGACGCACTTTAGGGGGCAAATGTTACCCGACACTTTGGCCCAGCTATATGGCGATAGTCGTCGAGCCTATGGTTGAACCTAGGTGGGACTCGAGCTAAGAGAAGGTTGGAAGTACAAGAGACCGATGTAACTCAAGTTTGGATCAGCCTATACGCATAGGTCGATGTATCTGTATGGCTCGACCAAGGTGGGTCGGCGTTAGAGCGTAGGCATAGAGGATCGGCCAAGTTAGACAGGACAGAGCAGTTCGGTCAAGAAGGAGTTAGTTCCAGTGGCTCGGTGTAAATGTGGTCGGCCCTGGTGGTTCGGCTGATTGTGGTCTGGCTTCGGAAGTATTAGGGCATGTGTCGTTCGGTCAAGGAAGGGAAATCAAGATGGGTCGGTCAGGGTGGATGTAGTGGAAGTGTATCGGCCATGTTGGTTCGGCCTTAGCGGGTCGGTCAAGGTGGATAAAGAAGAGGTGGTTCGGCCACAGTTATTAGATCAGGGAGATGCGGCCGGCATCCTTTCACTACGGCTCAACACACCACTTACTCCGAGTCACTCACAAGAAAACCCGAACTCGGTCAAAGTGGGTCGACGACCACCGTTCGACATTGGAGACTCGGTATGCTCGGTTCGGTCTACAGGAGTTGTCAGTAATGGGCCGGAGTGTCTCGGTCATGGGCTTACATAGGAGAACCAGCCAACCATCGTCTATAAATAAAGGGGCAGGGGTACAGTTGAAGGGACCTTTTTTTCGAAAACTGGAGGGATATTTTGCCATCTTTTGTATTTACTTCTCTTTTGATTCAAGTTGTTGATTTACAGATTGTATATGTACTCAAGCAATTGGGAAAGTAATAAAGATCATATTCAAAGTGGATGTAGGCAATTACGCCGAACCACTATAAATCTGGTGTTTCCTTTTCTGTTGTTCTTTTTACATTCAATTGCGTTATTCCTCTATTTTAATTTACCTTCTTCATTAATCTCTCTACACAACTCTATTCAAGGGTGTTAGTGACCAATTTTGGTGCTAACATGCGTATAATAGAAAATATTTGCTTAAAAAAATAATAAATACATATCTTTAATTGTACTAACAAACACTTAATATAAACTATAATCTCGATAGAAAAAGGATGGATAATTTTTTGATGTGCATACATTCGTATAGGCAGCAGTGTATGTTTTTCTGGATTTCAGATATTTATCCGTTTTTATGATATAGATGTAGATGGATTTTGGATTTTTTGGGTATTCATTAACATGCTTACTATTACGACAATTTATACAACATATACACATATATAGTAATAGATATAGTCGTTCAAGTTGTTGGTCTTAATTTTACCATTGTTAGGCTGCATGGTGAGTGCTTTTAAAGGAGAAAAAGGTTTATAGAAGAGAAGAAAGTGATGAAAGCGAAGAGCTTTTAGGGGAGGCATTCCTTCTAGTGCCAAAATGTTGACTAGATTTTTAGCCAACCTCAGATTGATGATTAATAGTGATCATTAATGAATGCTATTAACAAAGAATGTTGTTAAAATTATAATAGGAGGAGTGAAAAAAAGAGTAAAAGGTAATGAAAATAAAGTAAATAACATAAGATGTAGAGCGGTTTAATTTAGAAGATATCAACATCCACTTTGGATGCTTTTCTTATTACTTTAAGCTATTAGTTACAAGTGAAATTTAATTTTTATTACAAGAGCATAGTGATGGAGTTCGAGGTATGCCCTATGGGTGATTATGTAATTTGTTACATATATCTAACTCGATAACCAATCTTATTCAAAATAAAAGGTGTTTTCTTTCTATTATATACTTGTTATATTGTGATATAATTAATTAAGTAATTAATTTAAAGTATACTAAATAGAAAATCGTTAAATGATGTGTAATGTGATAGTAATTACAATGTATTGTAATCATGCGAATTTTATCATGTTGAAAAATAACATATTGTTTTAAATGTTCCCAGTTAAGATGTTTTGAGAAAGGATATCGATTCATCTATTGAGACTAAAGTACGTAACGCCTCCAAATGTTGGATTGTGTATTACTCATGGTTGTTGGGAGCACCAAGTGATTACGTACTGATAATTATTGGATAACTACGAAATGACTTATTCGAGAATTCTCTGTTGGTTAATTAATACAAATAAGGTCAAACATGTGCAATTAAAGCATCGCTAAAGCCTCGCAAAATTCCCACTATAGCGCATATATAGTGCTCCACCACTATGCTTTTTCAATTTAGCGCTATTAAATAGTAGATCCACTTTAAGCCCCGTTATTTTTCGCTATACCTACTAAATCAAGGCTTTTTAGCATCCATTTTAGTAACATCAATATAAAAAAGTTGATTTGACTAGTTTTATTTTAAACCAAATCAACAAAGTCAGGGTTTTAAGGCATAATTGCTCAATATAAGTTAGAAATCTATTATAGCCACTAAATTTGGACAACATAAATCATGGTATTCTTTGGTTTTGTTATATGAATTAAACACGTTTCTTTTTCCCACACAAATGATGAGCATGATAATAAATTAACTTTAAATAATTGGTTTTATATCTAATGAAGCTTTTTGCACCTCCATCATTTTCCACTATAACTTTTCGCACCTTCACCGCTATAACCACTAAACGCTTTAACTGTACAGGGTCAAACATACAATCTCAAAGTGGCGGTATTACACATTCCCTTGATTTGGAAATACCATAGAACTTCAATGTGAACACTCCACTTTAATTATAGTTAAATCATGGCATGGCTTCCATTGAACGACTACGGTTGGGTCCAAGTTGAAGCATTCGAAGTGAAATACTATTCAATAGAGAATTCGTCGCCTCAGTTATATGATGTTCGTATCATGGTCAATTGTAGGCAATATAAAGTCAAAATCTCTGACCATAGCAATAGAATTAATGATAATTGTTATTATTGAATCAAGAATTTTGCATTTGGACGAACAAGGTTAAATATGAACAATGTTGGAATTTTGACCAAAACCAAAGTCATATTAGTCTTGACGAAGAGAATTAGTGTACATAATCGTTACTACTAAGTACTGCTTATAATAAATAAGTAAAATTAGATTTTACCAAAAGATGTGTAAATGATGAATTCATCTAAAATGTCCTACCACTAGCTAAGATAACATGTGAACGTTAATATTTGAATTGTTTGATATTAATCAATTTAAGTTGGTTCTTGTCTCTTGATTTTTGCAATATCCAGAGATCGATTCATTGGAATCTAGGAGTTCTTCTTCATTCAAGTTGTGTTATCTTAGCTACATCTTATGGTAACAATTCTAATTTTATTTATTCATACATTCATATTGTTCATATGATTTGGATCCTTTACATACCTCATCTCATTTGAATATATGCTAATTTGGTTACATAGATTAGATCCCCTTTTGTTACACCTCAATTAATAACATATTTTCATCATGTTAATTTTTGTTTAGATCTATTTTATGATATACTTTAATTTATTTATCTTGTTAACATTAGATCTATCACATGTGACCTCTCATTTAATCTATTTTTTATATTGTTCATGTAGTTTAGATCTAAAACTTATCATGATTTTATATGCTCTTAAGTTATCCTAATTATTTTGTTATTGTTTTAAAAACCTTGCTTAACACGCAAAAACCTAAGTGGATTTTTGTGTAAAACATCGTAAACCTTTTCATTTCCTTTTAAGTCAAATCAGGTTCCAATTTGTTGCTTTAATTTCAAAACATGTATTAGATTATAAACTATATGTGTGTGTGTGTGTTGTTTTAATTTTAAAACATAGTTTGCAATTGTTTGTGTGTGTGTGCATATATATGTATATGTATATGTACACATACACACACGCGCACATACACACGCGCGCGCGCACACATACAGATATATATATATATATAAGTTATTTAATTTAAAATTTATAAAATGGCCATTTGTGAAAAATCGTTAATCATAAACCCTTTCTACGTTAAAGCTGCATTCAAAATTATTAATTTTAGATTTCATACTTATAAAATGATCAAACTTAATTTTAACTTGCATATATGCATGTGTGTGTGTAGTTTATATTATATACATATTTCAAAATAAAATTATGGACAACAAAGGCGTATACAAAGGGAAAATGTGACTGTTGCGATGTAAATCCCAACACCTACATACGTACACATCAAATATGTACATTGCTTATATGTTGCACTTACATGATATATACACTAGAGTATATTTGAATATACTCACAGTTAATGTTATGTATAAATTGCTCATTAATGACATTTACTAAATCAATCAATTTAATTAAAGAGATAGAAATTAAAGTTTTCTCTTCAAATACACCTACATACGTACACATCAACTATACATCTTCTCTAAATGAACTTTAACAAGTAACTGTCATATACATGGGTGTATTTGATATACTTATGCATACAAATTTAAATCAAATTCAAACTCCATTTTAAACAACTTAAATAATATAAGATTTTATTTAATATTATATTGGACCTAAAATACCTTTAGGTTTCATAGGCCTAAAAGATCTAGAATAGGAATTTTATTTTGAAATATAGATATCTCACATGCTTCTGACTAGCCCGATTCCAACACTTAGAACTAGCAATACTATTATTTATGTAAAAACCAATCTTTGCAGAATTGCATAGAGAACCCTTATTTATAACTGTGGAGAATCATATCTTGAAGGGTTAGGATTGATGCCCTGGATACTAAGTTTCCTCAAAGACGTTGATTGTGGTCCGTAGTCTAGATATGGCTAGCTCGGATTCCATGTAGAGAAAATGGTCAAGAAGAATGCTAACTGGCAAACCGTATTATGACATGCACGTGTCATAAGATTTCATATTTTGGAGTAGGTTAAATATGGGAATGTTATAGTAAATAAGGGAATTAAATGTTCAATTTAATTTAAAAATGTGAAAATAATTAATGACTGAACAAATTAATTAAAATAATGTAATGGCATTTAAGTGATGATTAAATTAAATACTGAGAAAATAAAGAACAAGGCCATATAACATTTTTAGTTAAGGGAATGAAGAGAATAAATAGCTAAAGGTTAATTCATTCATGAACATGGCCTAAGCTCATACACTTACCCCTAATTATCCAAAACAAACCCTCCGCTCTTTTATTTCATTCCTCAACTGATACAAAACAAATCCAAATTCCTAAAGCACCATCTTCAAGCTAGGAGAAGAAGAAGCAAACAAAATTAAGCGCAAGCTTCATTCCAATGAAATTTAACAAATTCTTCATCAGTGATATTCCTCCCATTACCATTCTAGACCTCGTTTGATTTTGAAAGAGTTAGGAGTACACCTTATGGGAAATTATGCAATTTGTACATATATCTAACTCGAATATCGATCTTATTCAAAATAAAAGGTGTTTTCTTTCTATTATATACTTGATATAGTGTGTTATATTAATTATTTATTTAACTAAAAGTATATTTAATATAGAAAATCCATAAATGATATGTTTTGTGATAGTAGTTACATTGTATTGTAATTATGAGTGATTTATCACAATAAAATAAACATACCATTTTAAATATTCATAATCAAGATGTATCGAGAATGGATATCGATACATCCATTAAGACTAGAGTGCATAATGCTCTTCAAACGTTGGGCAGTGTATTAGTCAATGCTGCTAGGGGCACCAAAGGGTTACTTACGGATAGTTGTTGGGTAACTATGGAATAACTCACTCGATAGTATCTGTTGGTTAATATAACCACGGTCAAACAGAAAATATTGATGTGAAAATATTACCCAATTCCCTCGACTTGAAAATACCGTCAATGTTCAACGTAGAACCTCCACTTTGATTATAGTTAAATAATGACATGGTGTCCATCGATCGACTATAGTTGGATGAGTGGAAGCATTAAAAATGAAACACTATTTAAGAGAGAATTCCTTTCTTCAATTATATGGGGTTCGTATCACGGTCAACTGTAGTCAACTCAAAATCAATGTCTCTGGCCAAAGTAGTATGGTTAATAATAATCGTTGCCAATGAACCAAGGATTTTATGTTTGCACTTGCGAAGTTGAATGTGGAAAATGTTGGAATTTTAACCAAAACCAAGTTCCATAAGTCCTAATGTGACATAGTTTTGACGAAAAGAATCGGTGTAAATAATTATTACTACCAAGTACCGCTTATAATAAGTAAAATTAGATTTTACCAAAAGATGTGTAAGCGATAAATTTAGCCAAAATGTCAGACCAATATCTAAGGTGACAAGTGAACATTTATATTCTAATTGTTCGATATTAATCGCGACTGAATTTATAGTTTTGAGTTGCACAACTGTAACGATGAATACTACGAATAAACTACACGATATTAATTTGTAATCATTGTAAATTAATTAAATTAGTTAATATTTCTAAAATATAGATTATTAAATTTTGGTTTATTTGTTTAAATAACATTAGAATTTAATAAAGTTGTAAATAAAAGTTATAAACATATGTATCGATGCACGATACCGATAGATTGTTTAAATTGGATTTAAACGTAATAAATGCTTTATGGGTTTGGGATCATTTGATGCCTAAGTTGCTTCCATGTTTGGCTGGCCATAAAAGGAGGAGTAGATGATAAATTTTGAATTAATTAATAAAAGGAAAAGAATAATATAAGGAAGGAAAAAGGTCTCTCTTTAAGTAGAATTGATTACCTCCATTATTTCATTCTTTTCATAACTTTCTGGTTTTCTTTTTCCTCTATAATGGCCGATAAATATAAGGGCATCCATGGCTTCAGAATTTCCAAATTCAAATACAAACCAAATCTATTTATTTAAAATGGTTTATACCTCTTAATATTTGCAAAACGTGGAGGCTGATTTCTGAATCTAGGAGTTATGATTCATTGCTCAGGGTGTGATTTATTGGCTACATCCAAAGATAATTATCTAATTTAAATTCACCTATGTATTTGTATAATTTATATAATTAGACCTTGTATGATTCACCTCACCTTTTAATCATTCATCTTGCCACATGTAACCTAACCTCCCTTGTGTCTATTTTGATTAAAATATGTTCATTGTATTGTTTTGGTTTAAATCTGTACTTGTTCATCATCTCCCTTTAATATATGTTCATGATAAATTGATATGTCGAATCCCATATTACTTTTGATAACTTGTTATCATTCTCTATATTGTTAGATCTATAAGTTCTTATCACAAATTTGTATATGCCAACTTTGTCCAAATTTCTTTTATCTTGTTTTGGAAATTTTGTGAAATTGAAAGCTAATTTTGAATGAGATCCTTTTATAATTATATAACATTTACATACATAAATGCAAATTAAATTTATAATTTATAATTTTTCTGCTCTTTGTAATTAATCTTTAATTTTATATGGTAAATACTTGAATATAAACGTTTCAACCATCATTTATAATACAAAAAAACTTGATTTAAAATTATTGGACGAAATTTAGTGCAAATTATAATTCTTTGTGGTTTGATAAATTTAAAGTCTCATGTAAAATCTCAAACTCTAGTTTCATTCCTAAGTTAAAAGTTTAATCAAAATTGTTAACCTTAAAATCAAATTTATTTGTATATATATATATGTGTGTGTGTGTGTGTACGTATATCATATGTTATAATGTTTGTAAATATCTGTTGTTTCAGATCTAAATTATTAAATTGTGATAATCATGTATATGAAAATATACGTATGTAGTTTAATTCAAATTTGTTAGAGGATTTTGTGCAATAATGTAACCTTTTGCTGTCAAATATTTATTTAATTGAAATCATTTTCGTTAATGTTAATTTGAATTTCAAATTATTTAAATCAACTAATTGGTTATCAATATATATATATATATATATATATAATTATAATAGATGTGCACTAACATTTAATTAGTCAAAATTTGGACAACAATAAAGGCATGTGTAAATTTAGTTAATAATAAGTTATAAATGACATTTAATATATTAGTTATTACAAATAGAGAGAAAGAGAAATGAAAGATTTCTCTCTTTACATATATTGCCACATCTTCCCTTAACTAATTGTATAGGTTAAGGGAAGGAAAAAAAGGTTTCCTTCTCTAAATTAATTTATACATATTTCATTTACACGTATATACACTACTTATATACACTTACACTTCACATAAATGAATATATTTGATACATTCATTATAATACAAACAATTTAAAACTAAAATAAACTAATTTTAAACAATTGTAATAAAATAAAGATTTCATTTAAAAAAAAATTAGATATATTCTAAATGAATTTAGACTACATAGGCCCAATAAAGATCCAAAATAGATTTTTTTAAAATTTACCCTATTAATCCGCTTTCGACTGGCCCGGTTCCAATAATGATATCAGAGTCAAGTAGTCTTTGCGGTCTAAATTAGTCATGTTAGGACAAATCAATTAAGCTTGCCAATCTAGAAGGGTGTCTAGAAAAGTAGTATCTAGGCTTGGGTTTGGTTAATCAAGTACCATTCCCTCCTTAGCTACAGGCTTGGTCCGAAAAGTAAAGTGAGCTCAAAGATTGCATCCATTATAAAAGACCAAATTTGAATTGGGCTGATTTCAAAATTGGTTTGAAATTAAAATAAAAGTTAAATTTAAAATAAGAAAATATTATAAATGCTATAATTTATATTTTCAAATTGTTTTAAAACTAAAATAAAAGTTTTCAATTTAAAAGTAAAATTTAAAATAAAACACATATCATAAAATTTATAATATAATTTTTAAAAATATTTGAAAATGTTATAAAATTGATTTAAAAAATATTATTTATTAATAAGATTAATAAACTACATGAATTAATTAAATAAGTTACATTAAAAACTACAATCTGAGTGTGCATGTGTGTATAAAAGAATTTTCAAAATTAATAAAATTTGATTAAAGTTGTCTAATTAAATAAATTATATAAAAGTTAATTAATGAATTGAAATACATACATATATATATATAATATGTGTATTACTATAAAGGTTATAGCATATATATGCAATATAATATGTTATATTTGAATAATATAATAATTAAATAAAGTGTTAATTAATTAGGTAAGATTTAATTAATATAATGTTATACATAAAATTTTATATAAGTTAAATAAATTATTTTCTAAAAAATAAGTTAAATAAAGTATAAATGTTATATAATAATAAACTTAGACATAATTTCTTTTGGGAAAATGGCGACTGTTCACAAATTGAAAATGGCGATTTGCCGTAATTCAATTTTCAATCAACCTGCTCATTCTTCGAAAATTCCTGTGCACCTGTCAGTGCTTCTTCTTCCACCGATTGCTCTTCGTTCGCCTGCCAATTTGAAGTTTTGCGTGCTTGTTTCTCTCGATTTGGATTTGTGCGCATTTCTAATCAAATCGCGAGTTTCCTTTGCTTTATGGTCCTTTGGTCATATTATGGTTCTTAATGGTTGCGCTTAATATCTCTAACTTTTCTTCATTTCCAACATCCTCTGCTAGAGCTTCTCTACCACTAGAATCTATTCATGTTGGGTCTGGGTCGTCTGACCCGATAGTAGCAGGTACTGGCCCCGGTCAGCTATTACTGCTGTTTTGGAGGAGGGTGCTGGGCCATCTGCTGATAGGATTTCTATTAATATCTCTGTTGCTAGTTCCTGCTTGACTTATGTTGCTGCTTTGGGAAATTCTGCAGCTATTTCGCTACAGCAGCCCTCGGTGCTATCTTAAATAATCCATGAACCTCATTTTGCTCATTCCTCCTTGGTTTACGATGCGGATATCCCCTGTCCCGCTGGTACTGTTTAACTGCCCTGGCCCGATTGTGGTTGGTCTTCTTTATTTCAGAAAAAGCCTGGAAATGCAGGTTCCTTTATTCCCAAGCAATATGCAGTTGAATTTTCAGACAATCTTCTCCTTCCCCTTTAGGAAATTATATGTGCCGGTATTGCATTTTGGAAGGACTATTTAGTCGGTTTCTTTTTGGATGATGCTCTTCATTACTCTACCGTGAAAAAATAGGTTCTTGGGATTATAGAAATTGCATGTTTCGGTTACCGTTAGGTGTGATAGCTCGATGACTTCTTTAAATTTTCTAACCCTTAGGAGAGATCTCGTATTCTACAAATGAACCTTATTATTACCGAAGATAAAGTGTTTATCATTACCAAGTGGAATCCTTTTGTTGACCTCGTCCATGAGAAGTTTAATCAATTCCCATCTGGGCTCATATCTCTAATATCCCCTCAATTTTCCAATCGCTTGAGGGCATAAATTGAATTGCTAATCACATTGGCCAGCTTATCTTTTTTAACATCTCCACTGAGTGTAGGCAGCTTCTTCGATTCACCAAAGCTCTAATCGAAATCACCCTCTCTAGGCAGTTACCTACTTGTAATCTTGTTTCCCTGACCGGAGATAGAATTTCCTACATAGACATATCGTATCAGTGGAAGCCGCCTATTTGTGATCATTGTTATTCTTTTGGACATAGTATTGCTTCCTACCCTCTGGGAATTACTGTGTCCGATGAGCTCCGCCCTAAGATTCCACTTCCAAAGGCCCCTTCCAAACGTTGGCAGATCAAAGCTTCTGTCCTGCCCGCTCCAACCCTATTGTTCAGTCTCGCCCGTCATCACCTACCCCTCCTCTTGTACCCCATCCTTTCCTGATCATGCCTCTGCCTACTACCATGTCACCCCTTGACCCTCTTGACCGTCCACCTTCTCCTCTATCTAATCCTTTTGTTTGTGCCGCCCTAGCTAGCCCTTTTTCTCCATGTGATATGCCTATCACCGCTCTTAAGAAGAAATTTATCCATGTTGTCATTTTTGATCCCCCATCTGCGGAAGGCATTGCTCTAGAGCTGTTTGAAAAATTAGTTGAAGGTACGCAATTGACTTGGAACAATAGGGCTGAGACTTGGACCTACAAGGATAACGATCTTTGCTTCTACTCAAATTGAAAGGTTTTCTCTATGTGGATTACTGATGGTGTGTAATGATCCATAAATTTATCACTTTTAATTTGAACATTTAAATTATTTTTAAATATTTAAATAATGAATTTTAATAGCCCAATAAATATCTTTTAAATAATAATTAATGATGTTAAAATCATTTTCAAATTTTGTTTACCAATATAATTAGTTTAAATAAAAATAGAAAATATGACCAAAAAACGTTTTCCGAAATTATGACTTTTCGGCATCGTAAAGTCATCGAAAACGTCGTGCACATTTGAATTTACATGCACACATTTATATATTTCAGGATTAGTAATAATAAAGCACACTTAAATATATTAACATATACATATTAATACTTAAAGCATGAATATGACATATTATGTTATAAAAGGCATATATATACATATAAACAAACTTATATGTATACAAATCATCTCCATACCCTAAGTACGTACACATGGAAGGAGCAGCATGATTTAAGAAGGTAGGAGTGAGGAGGGTAACGAGTTCTAAGGGTGGGAGAGGCATGGTGTAGCATGCATGAGATAATATTATTTTATGCTAAGGGTATTTTGGTAAATTCTAGTTTTATGCTTATAAATACCGCTACCTCTTCATAATTTCCACTTTACAAATCCTCCTTCTTCATTTCCTACTTCTCTCTTCATTTTCTTCATCTACATTTCCATGGCTTCCATATTGAAGTTCATGGCATAAAACACTTGTTCTTCCACTTTTATCCACTTAAAGCTTGCTTATTCCTTCTCTACTTCACTCTACATTCAAACAAGATCCATAACTCCTCACTTTGAGCCAAGGCCGAGCCATAATATCCCATGTCTGAACCCAAACACTCCACATATAGCCTAAAAGTCCGAGCTTTGGTGATTAGGAAGTGTAGTTCGAGTGTTGGCAAGATTGTGCAGTGATTCGACTTTGTTTGGTTACATTTTTGTGTGTAAAACTCCACTCTCAAAACCAAAGTTTGTAAACTATATTCATGTTCATATTAGTAGCTATTTAATGCTTGTTGTATGTATTAGTGATGTATTGGTTGTTGGTTTGGTTCATGTTGCAAAAAGTTGTCGTTTTGGAAAGTTAGTAAGCAAGTAGTTAGCGACATGTTTGATTGGTGGTTAAAGTTAAATAATTAGTAAGTAAATGCTCATTACATGTTGTATCATTGTTAATTATCATGTATATATGCGTATACCCTTGCTATGTGATGTTTGGTTGTATTGCAAATGACAACTTGTTTTCCGAACTGCCCGTATAGTGATCGTCGCTATATCGGCACTTTCGGAACATCGTATTTTATCGAAACCATTTGGTTCGTTATCGTGCATAGAATTGTTTTACAAGTTAAGCAAGTTTTTGATTAATGATGTTTCCAAAAGTAATTAATCATTTTAATAATGATAATTTAATTAATTAACTAATTAATTAATGAGGATTAAGGTTAACTAATTACTTAGTTAATAATGTGTTTTAAATTTAACTAGTTACTTAGTTAATGGTGTTTTAAGTTAATTAATCATTTTATTTAATAATGTTTAAGGTTAACTAATTAGTCAATAATGATGGATTAAAGTTAATGACTTTTAAAAGTAAATAAATCTGTTCAACCGTAACTAATCTTTCCTTAAATAAAGTTTAAATTAATTAATCACTTTTAAATAATGATATTTATTTATTTATTTATTAAATTAATTATATTTAAATATTATTAATTAATTTAATTAATGATATTTTTAAAGCTGATTTGCCCTTTTTAATTAAAGGCTTTTGAAGTTAATTTATCAACTTAATTAATGAAGTTTCAAAGTGAATTTACCAAAGTAACGAAGATGTTTTGACTTTGTTATTCATTTTAAATAATGATAATTATTTATTTAATTAATTATTTTAATTAATTTTAATTTATTTTTATTGATTAATTAAATTAATGGTGTTTAAAGGTGATTAACTTCTTTTGAATTGAAGGCTGTTGAAGTCAATTAATCAACTGAATTAATGAAGTTTAAAGTTGATTATTAAATGTAAAAAGGATGTTTTTTTATTAAATCCTTTTTATAATGATGTTTAAAGTTAGTAAACTCTTTCAAAAAAGTGTTTTAAAGCTAATACTTGTAATGTGGAGCCAGGCACGAATTCAGTTTTTAAAAGAAAAAGTTTGATTCGTTTATGGAAATGAATTAATTTTCATTAAGCAATATCATTTATATGAAAATGATTTATTTGTATGATTAACACTAAACGTCGAAGAAATAGAATTGTCGCTATTTCAAAAGTTAAGAATAATCGTGAGACATGACTTTGACGTAATACTACCTTGACTTGTCTGGTATTATTATTAACCAAGGAATAGTCCAAGTTTGAATTTGATGAGTGGTGATAAGTATACAAGATTTAATTTCCATATATGATCATTTTATATCCTCGATAGTTGGTTTCTTAGTTATCGGTTACTTCAGCTTCTTTATTATCGTCATTCTAAGACGATTTGTTGCTCCATTGAGCTTTGTTATCCTTTGTCGGAAATGACTAAATCAAAGCGCATGTTTTTAGGGCCCAAGTTATGTGGGGTTGCTCTCATTAGGGTATTTTCACATCTCATCTAGATTGGATTCAGTTTTGCGCATTTAGATGTGAAATGCTTGGATTCTCGGTAAGGATTGGCGGGGTCCGGCTTGGAGTTCCCGGGGTTTTCAAGTATACTTCTAGATGTATACTTCTTTTAAGGGGGATGCACCCTCCTAATCATTTGTTGGAGATTTTCCTTTTCTTATTTGATTCGAACCTTCGAATTGTTTTTTTGTAGTTGCAACGGGAAGAGTTAACCACTCTTCACGGTGTTTAATTATAGGTTTTGTTTATTCTATCAAGTTTGGCTATTATCTTGTTTTATCCATTCTGTCTAGTTTAGATTTTTGTTCAAACTATTTCCATTCTTTCAAATCTACATCTTTATACTATTTTTGTCCATCATCTATGTTTGGATTTTTTTCCTATTGTTCTTTTCCATTCTTATGTTAGGTTGTTATTTATGTGCAAAAAACCCATTCCGCATTAGCGGCATGGTCCCATATATTATAGTTAAATACATTCCCTTTTGTTTTCGAGTTTTACTCATACCAAACATATTGTCTGACCCGAGTTGTTTATTTTCCCTAGACTTTCGGGTACTCAATTATATTTGAGTAGTTCGAGAATAACAGGTTTTCTTCGGAGCTCTTTGAAGACGATGATCGAGCAGGCGACTCCTTAGTTATCTAGTTATTTATTTTTGCTGTATGATTAAGTTGGTATATTTGGTATCTAAAAAATGTAAAGTCAGAATGTATAACTGCCATTCTGTTAGGTATTGTACTCTTGTATAACTATGATAACTCCATGTAAGGAGTAACCTTTTATACTATATCATTTTGTATTATATGTAACCATTTCATTGTGAGGGCTTTCTATTCTGTTCTTTCTGTTATTTACTTTTCCCCATGACAACTTATCTTTTGGATGCTTGGGCAACGGAACATGAATATCGAGGATGTATTAAGTGTCGTTCCAATGGGTCAAAAAGGTGAGTCGTCACATGGTGAGAAGGATGAGTAGGAACTCTATTATAGGCTGATGGATGACGAGTTTGTCCTCCGCAATGATGGCAAATTCAGTGCCAACGACAAAGTGATTCTAGCAACTCCAGACTGGGAAAAAATATATCTTCTCGCCATGCACTCCAGGATATTTCCCAAAGCTCCTTGGTTGGTTCCATCCTTGTGCGGGAATTTAGATTTGTAGTCTTCTTGGTATATTCCTTGTGATCTGTTATACTATGTTTTTTTCCATTCTATTATGATGTTATGGGGCCTGGTCAGTTTTGTGCTTTATAACTAATTTTGTTATATGGCCAGGCATGTTGGCAGATTATTGAGTGTGGGCTCCTTGCCATGTACATCTGTACCTTTATATATATATATGTTTAATATGGTTTTATGATCTTCAGATCATACATCTTTTATATAAAAAATAATAAAAAATAAACTTATGTAATATAATTGTATAGACTAAAGGTGGAACATTAAAGCAACTCTAAATAGATTCAAGGAATAAATACATACGTAAAAGTACGTATACCGTGATTTCTAATGTGTCTGTTTAACAACCCGCAACCATACCCTATTCGAGCTGACAATAAACCGCACATGTCCAACCCAAATCGAACGAAGATGCGAATAGTTATGGGAAAGAAAGAAGAAGAGAAAAGAAAAAGAAGAGAAACTAAAAACAAATTCAGAATCTCAAATCGCAGCGGAATAACATATAATATAATATCAATGAACTTTACAAAAGAGAAAATGTAGTATAATTTAAATACATCAATCAGAGTACAACAACAAATGGTCAATCATCAGCCTAGACAGTTATAACAACCTATCCTCACAAATGATGATAATTTAAACAACAATGCAGTAGAAAATAAACATATACAGAAATAAGACCTGAAGACCTCCAGCTCATCTACTAAAGCTTTAAAGCATCAAATCTAAATTTGTAAATATGCTCGGTCTGACCCAAGCATTGAAAGGGAAGAACGCCGGGATCAGTCTGGTAAACCAGCGTGAGAAAACACATCTCAACTGAATTTTAAAGTTATAAAAACTCTTCTTTACCAAAACAAAAGTACCTTGTAAGACCACGCCGCACATAAACACTGACGGGTTTTTACCTTACGATAACCAAAACATTTCATATCAAATCCTATTATATTATACTAGTGTCTAGTATTCGAATGATATTAAAATAGCCGAAATTGTTACATTGGTTAAATTTGACGACATAATAGGTTTACAAAAAAATGGCAGGCACGTATTGGAGAATGGATTTCCATACAATAGCAGGTAAGGGACTACCTTCTGTGCAGTACATCTCTACAAGAATGTACCGAGGATACACAAGCAATCCTCCACATCTGGCAAGACCAGTCTATCCCTATTTGCACTCATACATGGCCTGGATAGAAGCAGAATATGTCATCACCCCGATCTTTACCGACCTATCCGAGACGTCCCATAGCATACACCACATACCCGACATATAAAGGGTTATCTAGAAAGGTGATGAACATACCCTTATGCTAGCGAACCAGATAGCCTTGCGGCGTACCCTATTTAAGCCATTACTGCGTGATGAGGCTTACGGTAACGTATACCTTTCACATAGCACATTCTACTTTGAATGCCACACTGCATTCCTTCGATCACTATTGACTTTCACGAACATACAACCTTGGAGCTCCTATGTCTTAGAGAAGGGTGTTAAGCTAAGAGAAGTTGCCTTCTCCGCCACCAAACAGATGTACGTTTGTAAAAGTCAACGTTGTGATTTTAGAAATGCAATGTCAGGCGTTCTTCCATATAAGTTTTCCAGAAACAGGAAAAACCGAAGGCACCCACCTACCACATCCTGTCAGGAATTACCCTTAGGATTAGTAGCGAGAAGTCCTTGCATACCGTTGATTTTCATAACGAAGCACTACCGCCACCATATATACATGATTTGGTAAGTTTCACTTCGAGGAACTAGTGGCAAGTAGCCTTGCATCATGAAGATCTCCGTCTTCAAAATCATCATCGTAAACATGCACTTTCAAACATATACATTAGTCCAAAGCTGTTCTTGGATAAATCCGACCCCGGTCTCTCCGAACTAACAACGATAAAGAGGCCCTTAACCTCATACGGAAACCACGTTTCGTAGACTTATCACGTTTCCAACTCTCAACTTGTTATCCTTCAGCCAAGAAGGAAGCCCGGTAGATTGGAGTACCGTAGACACTCTGCACTACTCGAATCAACATTCTTAGTAAAAACAGTAATCAAGCCTACTCAGTCGGCTTCGTGCTAAGTGCATGACTAATTAGTTCCCACATCAAGTCAAGGAACTAAAAATGGCCAAATTCGATAGTCGGTTATTTAACTATCAAAGCAACAAACAATATCTAGCACATAAGCAGTTTACTAAGCCCATTTAATTAATTGTTTATTAATTAAATCAATTTCCAAACATTTACTTCAAACTATCTTTAAAAAGATATATCCTCAAAGCCATTTCAATCCTTTGATATTGGAAAACATTTCCTAATACTTATATCAACGGTATAAGTATATTTTATAACACAAACATTTTAGAGACACGCCAAAATAGATTTCTATAACCGTACAACTCCATAGTTTGTATGCCTCCGGACAGATGTTAAGTATAAGAAGCAATGCTCCTATACCACCAAGCCTTTAGTACGATCATAAGAAATAATCCGTGTATTTCACAATGGAAGGTCAAAACATCATTTATTGGGTTAAAACGAATGTTGCGAAAAACATCGTTATGACAACTTGAAAACACTGGAATAGGGATCTGATAAATTATATATATATATATATATATAAATTCCATATACTATATAAACCATTTTCTTTCGAAAATCATTTACTATAACAAAAATACAACAATAAATGTTGAAATCTATGTTTCGATACATATCACATTTTAAATCATTTTTCAAACTATTAAATTCCATTTGGAATTATTATTTTCCAAAACATTACTTTAAAAAGATAAATTACTTTTTAAAGCCATTAACTTCATCGAAAAACATTACTTTCAAAAATTCCTTTTTAAAAGATTATTTAACTTTCAAAAAATTAAATGTATTTACTATAAATAGTTATATAGTCCATGCCTTCCATACTTCCCCGAAACATCTATTACAACAATAAATATTGAAATCTATGTTTCGATACATATCACATTTTAAATCATTTTTCAAACTATTAAATTCCATTTGGAATTATTATTTTCCAAAACATTACTTTAAAAAGATAAATTACTTTTTAAAGCCATTAACTTCATCGAAAAACATTACTTTTAAAAATTCATTTTTAAAAGATTATTTAAATTTCAAAAACTTAAATGTATTTCCTTTACATAAAAATCCATATTCAAATCTCAACATAAATAATTTTTATATTTATAAAACTATGTTTATAAATCTCCTTTTGATTTTGTAAAACTTCTATTTGATAAAATCCCTTTATTTATAAATCATTCTTCTATAAAAACTCATTTTACTATCAAAATCCATTTATAAATCCACTTCTTTATAAATCTAATTTAGTTATAAAATCCATTTATAAATCCATTTACTAAATAAATTTCAAATCCATTTAAAAAATATTTATAAATTCCGATTGTAAATCTATTTCTTTATTTATAGAATATCACTTTTATAAATCCTTTATATAAACTTAATCAAAAATCTCTATTTAAAGTATTTCTCTAAATTATACTTTTTATTTATTTAAAAATAAATTCATTCCTTTTAATAACTTTAAAATTATTACAACAAATGTACTTCCAAAATCACTTTGAAAATCATTTCAATAAATCACTATTTCATAGTATTTCAGAATACTAAAAATATGGCTCAGTGCTACTATAGCACTAAATAAGCAAAAACGATCCTTGTCATCTAATATGGCATCCAACACATCATATATCAAAATATATGAAAAGTAAAATCAACAGTATGAGGAATCCTGTTGGATCCCTCTAACCTGTCCCCTTGCATCACATACAGTATATTGTCAAATGATAGTAATCAACCGCTTCGAGGCGGGATCGTATACAAAGGGTCATTCGCTCATACATGGGGACGTAATAGGGTCTCATCCGCTCCAATAGGCAGGAATATATCCAAACTAACTAATAAATATAGTAAATCATCCAAACAAGCAACAAATAGCATAAATAAAATTATTCTCACTTATATAAAAATATAAATAGGCCAGAGAGGTGAGTTATTCCAAAAATTGCCAAAGCGCTCCGATTTGGATTAAAATTGAACGGTCATTCAATTTAACCCAAAATTTCCACTAGCTCCGAATCCATCCAACTCCATAACGCAGTATTCGCTGATACAAATGCAATGCAACTAGTCGCGCTCAAAACCGACCTCATATGAACAAGTAATGGATTAATGATCGTACAAAATAATTAAGTTTATAATTAACTTAATTAATAAAAAATTAAATGTTACCCTTCTTCCCTCTCTTCCCTCGTTCACGTGACTTCTCTTTCAAGGCTGACGTTTTTTTCCTTTATTTTAGTTTTCAAATGATCGCGAATCGCCCAACTCGCCACCCCTCTACCAATGCTGCTGCCGCCTGCCTCCGCACCGCCACTTGCTGCCGCGCGTGCGCCACATTGCGAAACCGTGAAATCTAAAATTCTGCTCCACGAATGTGTGCCCCAAGCCTCCCTCGTCGCCAATCAGCTCGATCCAACCGTTGATCTTCTATGTTTCGTCGAGCTCTACGTTTTTGTAGTTGGGGCCGAGGCTTGTAAGTGGACGGAGTGGCTCCGATGAACCAAGGCCGTTCGATTTGGTTAATTGGGAAATGGTGGCTGTGGATTAGGTTAAGGGTTTTAGCGAACGAAAGAAAGTCGATGGCCTTTTATAGAAAAATTTCGCGGCATTGTTCACCTATTAAAATTTCGAACTCCAAACGAAGCGTGGCGCCTGACGTTCTATATGTTATACCCTTATTCCGAACACAATTGAATATATATCGGAAGCCAATTCCATCATATACATAAGTTAACTTTTCAAAATCAAATTATATCAATTAAAATTCCTTTAATTAATTTCTACGTGTTTCGAACTCGCACGACCAAATGATATCTCCAATCGCCACGAAATTCGATAGCGTATAATAATTCACCATTACGGATCCAATGAAACTGTTTTCATTCAAATCCAAGACAGTGCCTCGGACATTATTTTTACACATTAATTAAAACGAGTAATTTTCAAAATCAGTTAAATCGCCATTAGATCCAATTTAAAAGTTTATTATCTTCCTTCTTATTCAAATAGAATTTAAATCAACTTTCGAAATCATTTTCATGCACATTAAATTCAAGATTCAATTATTAAAGCAATTTCAAATATTAAATTTAACAATTTCATTATCAAATAAATCACTATATTTGAATTCAAGTTATTTAACTTATAAAATTAACTTTTCAATATTTAAAATCAATTAAATATTCCAAATTCGAATAACTGAAATTCTGGGTCGTTACAGTCTGCCACTTTAATCATGATGGTATTTCATAAGAAATAAATTATTCTATATGTCGATATCACTCGATTAAATATATTGAAGATTATGAATCTTTAATATAAGTGTTGTCCTCTACCATTTATATATTAACAAATTACTTACGTACTCTCTGGTTGTTGAGCAAACTCAAGCTAGATATGTTATGTGTAGTATTATTAATATATTGACTAGATGAGGTAAGATAATCATATGTGTTTTTTGAGCAAACTCAAGGTATAGATACTATACTTAGGCCATCGCGAAATGGTAGGTACGAGTGAATAATTTCTTTTTATTTGTTGAGTAAACTCAAGGTTGAAATAGATTAGGACAAGGGACAATATGTTAGGAGTTGTATATGATACAAACGATAAGGAGTTTTCCATCGTTTGTAGGGCTATGACTTGTCGAGCAAACTCAAGGTCAGAATCCCAAGATTGGCGAGTCCAAACACCCACTAGTGAAGACGAAAAACTTCTATGTTTCATCTTAGTGTTTGGAGAAACATAAAAGACCAATGAGAGCCCTATTAGAAAAATGAAATGGCAGCATTTAACCTTTCTAATATTGTAAGAACATCTGCTATATAAAGTTATAATAATCTACATTGATAAATTTATGCAATTAATATGATTGATAAAATGTTTATCAATTAAAATATACAAATCAATTGAAATAATATTGACAAATAGAAATATAAAATATACTTACTAATAATTTTTACATGTTAACCCATACAAGCACCTAATTATACAACTACTAAATACGTTTGTAACTTGTTTACTTATGAGTTTACTTGCTCGAGATTGTGTATTGTTTTCAATGAGTTTTGAACTCTAAAAGCAAATAAGAATATGGATACCATATGTGATCACAAATAATTGTTATTTGGTGAATGGACATAATCCATAATGTACAAAACCTCAATGAAATCAGTTCACTGAAATAAGCAAGTAAACTGTAGTATGAGATCATGTATTCAATATGATTTATTACAATAATGATCTTGTTATGTTAAATGTAACACCTGACCAAATGCTACAAGACAGATCTAAGAATTCGATCACTGAAACGTCAGTTTGATCAGTTTATGTATAGTCCGATTTATTTGATATCCTTAAATGTTAAGGATGAATAAATGCATTTTTGTAAAGGGTTCATTATAATATTGCAGTAAGGATTTCCTTTGAATAATTTTAACCCTTTTGAATGGAAATCGAATATATGAGGGTAAATGTGAACTAAGACATATTTTGGATGAATAGAGTGAATGGTCACTTCTGCTTCATAAAGAAACATAGGAAATGAGGATTATAAAACAATAATCGATACTTAACATTGGAATATGAGAAACACGATTTCTATTCCAAAATGTATTTTCATACAGAAATTTTTTTTCTGTGAAATTTATTCCTTTGGGTTCAAGATATTTGATCTAAAAACTCTCAACCATAAACAGTTATAGTGGATGGAATTAATAGCCTATATTAAGTTCTTGAATGGACCTCCATATCTCATTACGCGGTTATAGTAATGACAGAAATAGTGGGAGCTTGCCATATAACATTATAGGTCGCATCCAGTAACGAAAATTGTTTTCGTAAAACATACCACACATTATTTATGAAATAATAACCATTTTTCAATGCAGACTGAAAAATAGACATAGTGTTATTTCAATATGAATATTACGAATGTTCGTTATAAAATAAACTTATATAGTGATATTTGTTTTGATAACAGGATGATGCATTATAAAATACAAAGTATCTGAAGTTATTTCAATTATTTTGGAATTATGGACTAAATCACAGTTTGGTGAAATGATTCATTGATTATATGACTATGAATCTCATGCTACTAGTGAATTATATCTCAAACAATAAAGGACAAAGCGCTCATTAAGTGGGAGTAACATAAGCGTTGATGAAATTTTCGAATTGATACATATATATGTATGTAATCGTAAGTTTATTAATACAAAATGTTTCCACATACTTCATTGTATTCACCAATAAGTTATCACAAAAATGAATATGTATATTTGATAAATATTTAGTATATCTATGATAAGCTCATAGAATATAAAATGAAAGTAAATAAAATAATATGCAATAGAAATAAAAATGATTTAATTTAATCAATTTTGTGAGTATATTTCAAAGAGTTCCGAACGTATATAAAGTGAATAAAGATTCAATCTCGAAAGTCACTCCTTCCTATGATACATAATGATGTATCAATAAGGAGTAATCAAACTTTGTTGAACAAATTATGATTAACGATGAGTTAAGTTGAATTAACTTCTTTCTTTAAGGTCATGTGCTTAAGAGTAGTACACATAGTTAAAATTAATTTCATCTGAAAGAATAGTTTACAAAAATCGTACAAGATGAGGGTTTATAAGAACAGGAAAATATTCTCAAGGATGTTTTTAAAGGCTTTTTTAGGATTTAGGACAACCTGGTAATATTTTTGCATCGAGGGGAAGATCATTCAAATTTCCATTCCAGCCCTAACTTTTATTTTTAGGCCGCACGCTCATTCTATTTTTTCTTCTTCTTCTTCTTCTACGTTGCACATTGGAAATTTTACACTCTCCTTGATTATTTCTCTGTTCTCTTGCATGAATTTCCTCTTCTTCCTAATTACATCTCTCGCTTCTTTCATCGACATTGTGATTTTCAGATTTAGGTATGATTCTTCGGTTTCGTATTAATACTTTTTTCAACTGGTGTTTGATTCTTTGATTTAGGTCATTTCTAATTTAATTTTCTTTTTCTGTTTTAATTTAAAATTCTATTTTATTGATGTGTTTAGTTTTTCGGTACCGTATGGCAAATTTGGGAAGCAACTGTAGGTATCTTCTTCTTTTTTTCTTTTTTTTATAACATCTTTTCTCTTATGTGTTTTGAATTTTTGGTAATTGGTTTTTTTAGTGACATATAATCCACAGTCAATTTGGTTTGAAAGTAAATATATTGTTAGTGAATTGGAATACACCTATTATGTATCAATTTGTATTAGTATCAGCTTTAATTTTCCTAAGCATCATTTTTCACAATTCAATAGACTGGAGTAACACTAATCTTTTGTCTGTTTAAGTATATAAAAAATGATGTTGTTACAAAGTAAACAGGACGATATGAATCAAACATTAAATGAACCGAAGAAAGTTTTCTTTGTACAACAATTATCTTTTTACTATTGTGACTAAATTATCAGAATTGTTTGTGTACCATTTATTTTACTTAATGTATTATGTATATAACAGATATGTGTATAAGAGATTATGATGCAAACACATAACATGTTCTGAAATTAATTAAGTATCTGTTTTAGTATCAGTGTCAGGATCAGTTATAGTATCAACACGTATCGTTTTTAACATTTCTGAGGTAACTATTTTATTTCAATTTTATTTATATAAAGAAAATGATATTGTTATAGAATAAAAATGATAATCTGAAGCAAACATTTTACTATTGATTTTTTTTGCAGTGAGCCTTCTTGTTATATTTGTATTTGATAATAATACTTTTAGCACTCGGTTGTCCGTTGATTGTTCTTTCTATGATTTGAAAAATGAAATTTATTGGCCTTAAATTACTCCTTTGTCCATTGAGATTTCATATGTGTGTGAGAATAAAGTTAGCATGGTTGATACCGATTTCAATCTTTAAAGTATAATTTGTTGTCAATTGTACAAGAAGAGTGCGTTCTTTCCTTTTACTGTTTAGGTTAAGTGTTCTTTATTCGAAAATGATGGTCGCGGTTCAATTCCAGTTTCATCTAATCTTCCTAGTTATTCATCTCCTAGTAGATCTTTTTATTCTAATGTCGTTGCCCAAACTAAAAGTTATTTGAAGGATATGTTGAAGAGGGGTTCAAAGTGATAAATTTTTGATTTTGTTGGTTTGTTTTGGAGCAGTTAATGAATTTAGAGAAATTTTGATGGCATACCAAATTCAAAAAGGATACGACTTTGTGTTTTTGAAGAATTTTTCCATGAGAATTACTGGTGGGCGTGTTAGGTTCTTGTGATTCTGGACAGCTTAATAGGTTTCATTAGATATTTGGTTAGTGATCATTCTTGTAGGGCTGATAATAAGGATGTGAATAATCCGCATCTTTCTAGTAGGTTTGTTGAATCGTTGATTATTGATGAGATTCGCAATTGTCCTAGTAAAAAGCCTAAAGATATAATAGTTGATTTTAGAAGAAAATACAATTTTAATTTATCTTACTCTTTTGCTTATTCTGGAACAACCTGCTTTGATGGAATTGCATGGTAATGATGCTAAGTCCTATAATGATTTAATCAGTATTTAGAAGCATTGAATAATATAATCCAAGTAGGTATGTCGATATGGATGTTGATCCTTATTGTGATCAATTTCAGAGGGTGTTTATTGATTTTGGTGTTTGTTTGCTTGGTTTCAAGCAATATCAAGATATAATATTTTAGATGTTACTAATTTAAGGGGACATCTAGGTGTTTTGATGGGTGCTGTAACGACCTGCCTTTCCTACACCTAAAGATGACAATTAATACATCCTCGATATTCGTGTGCTGATCATTTAAGTGTCCGAAAGATAGGTCATTTGGGGTGAAGAAAGTAAAAAGACAGAATAGAATATCACATCCTGACGAGAAATATATAATACACACAAGATCTTTATAAAGAGAAATCATCTTTATTATGCACAATATCATAGTACACTAACCTATTTCAGCCCGGGCAGTTATAACAGTCCATCCTTACAATTTCAGATAAATACAGATAGATAATAAAACAACAACAGCGGAAGAATATAAGATATGTGAATACGTCTTGGAGAATCCAACTCGTCTCCTGAAAGCTCCAAAGGATCCAACTAAATCTAGAAAATATGCTCAGCTGACCCGAGCATTATAGGAAACAACGCCCGGGTCAGTTTGGTAAAACTAGCGTGAGAAACTCAAATCATAAGGAATTTTATTTATTTAACTTGTAAAACCTTTTGAAAATAAAAGTATCTCGTAGGACCACGCCGGACATAAACACGAACGGGTTTTTACCTTACGATAACCAAAACATTTTATATAGAAAATCAAGTGATAATATAATAATGTTTAGGGTTAAAGTAAACATTAAATCGTAGCTGAAATTGTTACATTAATTAAATTCCATCATAATAGATTTACAATCAAGTCTGAAGGCTCGTATTGGAAAATGGATTCCAATTATGGCTAGGTAAGGGACTACCTTCCGATGGTACACCACTAGAAAATGTACCTGAGGGATACAAACACATCTACCCCTCTGCTACACAGAGCTGGCCTACCCCTTTAACATGACAAGCCGTATTACCTCACCCCTTTGACACCGAGGCTGCTTTACTTTGCACCTTGATGCCTGCGCAAAATAATTCTACAGGACAAACTTGAATGGAATGATGGCTCCTAATGGTAGCTAACCGCATGGCTCTACTACATACCCTGTTTTTGCCATTTTTCTGGATTGTGAGGCTTGAGGCTATGCTATTACCACTTCTACAAACATACCATCTTGGAATGCTAACACTGCCCTCCAAGTAGAGATGCAATGCTAGCATTCGTACATAAAAGTTGTTTCGGGATTGAAAAGGCATTAATTTTTTTACTATCTTCCATTTTGGGATCACCCTCAGGAAGAATAATATAGCTCCATATCATACTTCATCATGAATGTTATTAGTTTGGAGTGGTTCGGATAAATCTGGAAAACAGTCTTCTAAACTAAGCAATAATTTCTGGCTAACTCAATTCCGGTTCTTTGGAAGTATGAAATAAATATTCGGGTCCTCGCTGGGGAACTTGAATATACCCAACATACTTCCTGAGTTAAAACAGGTCTAGATTTGATAGTCGGTTATTTAACTATCAAATAAACAAATAATAACAAATCATAGATTTAATTACCCATAACAACCACTAAGCCTCAAAACAATTCTTTTATATATTAAAATCTCTTTTCAAATGTGTTTATCAAAAACATCCATATACTTCTCTTACTGACATAAGTATATTCACAAAACATTTGTGAAAAATTTCTCATTTATAAATCATATCAAAGGATCAAAACAAAATGTTATTTAAATTGAAGATAAAGATAACCTCGAACAATATTCCTTCGATGTCAAGTGTGGAACGAATGTCCATACCACCATAATTAAGAAGGTCGGTTAAAGGAAATCAAACCTTAAATTATTTTATAAATTTCCTTCAATAAATCCTTTTAACAAAATCTCTTTTGTACATAATATTTCCTTTACCCAAAACTCCAAATAATTTTGTAAAACTTCTTTTATAAATATTCAAAACCATTTATAACACTCTTTATAAATCTCCAAAATCATTTATAAAACTTCTTTATTTAAAACAAAACTCCTTTAATAAAACTTAATCCATAAAGTTCCCTTGATAAAATAAATTATTTAAAACACATTTAAATAAACAGGTTATTATTTAAAACGTTCTTTATTTGATTATTTTTAAACCATACTAAAAAAACACTGATTTTAAACAATCATTTAAAAAGATTAAATTAACTTCAAACATTTAATAAAATAATAGTTTAACTATCTTTTAAATATCATGTTTAAAATAATAATAAACTTTAAACCATTCCAAAAAGGATAAAATGAAATATTGGACTTTGCAAAATCAGAAGGAGGCTTAGTGACTACAATGGTTCATTTAATTGGGTTTAACTTATCCAGGTTATAACATGAGTATTTACAATAAATCAGATATGTAAAAGGAATCAACAACATGTAGATAAATGTTCAAGTTGCCAAAATGGCAGACGGGGATTTGTTTCTGCTTAAATAGATGTCATTATAATCTACTTAGAAAAATTACGGTAGAACTGTGATCTATTCTACCAACAAATGTCAAATACAATTTAACTAGTAGAATGGTGTTCTATTCTACTAAACAGATGTCATTGAATATCTTACCCATTTGAAGTTACTTAAGGGTTGTTGATAAAGAAATCCCTTGGATATAAAAAATTCTTTAAAAGAGAGCTTGCTTTAAAAACAAAATCTATCTTTAGAAATAAATTGGTTTAAAACTTTAATTTTTTTATTAAATAACAATTAAACTCTCTATTTAATAATTATTAAACCTTTGATTAATAATTAAACAAAAAATGAATAGTAAATAAATAATTATCCTCAAATAAATAATTAAATAATAGTTAACCTTTAAATAAATAATTAAACCATCATTAGTCTTTAATTAATTATTACATAATATTTAAACCTTTAAATAATAATTAAATATTATTTAATCTCAATTAATTAATTAAATAATCCTGAATTAAACTTAAACCTTTATTAAATAATAATTTAAATCTTAATTAAGTCTTTAATTAAATCTTTGCATAATCAGTAATTAATTAATAATTAAACCCTTTCTTAATTATTAAAAAAATAATTAACCTTGAAAATAATAATCTAATAACAATTAATCCTTAACTAAATCATTAATTAATAATTAATCTTAAATAAACTAACTAATTGTGATTAACTTACTTAATTTCACTTAAGTACTAATTCCCTTTATTAACAAAACCTTAAGTGCTAATTACCTTACTTAATTAATAAAATAATCATTAAATAAATAATTAAATAATAAACTTTTTAATTACTTATAATTACTTAAAATATGTTTCTTTTTAAACCCTACTCCGAAGAGTAGAGCTAGGGAACTCAGCTGTCCGCCACACCGGTCCCCCTTTTGACTAGCCCAGCTTGGAGCATCAATCCCCATCGATTTATAGGTATTTAAGAGGATAACCGCTCTAAGCCTTAAGGGAAACATATCTCAGCTGCGGGACTCGAACCCGTAACCTCCAGGAACTTTGTTCCATGGTTGCAAGGTAGTCCTCAACCAGCTGAAAATATGTTTGAAAAACTCTTTACGAAAACATTTAAGTTAAAAACACTTATATATTTCAAAAAACAGTTCGTTACGAACGACGCCTGTAGCGATTATCGCTATAAGAGCTGTAATTTTATAACTTTTTTTTACATTTCAAATCACTTTCAAAACACTTACTTTTATATATTAACTATTCTATAACTTAGTTAAAGAATTTTGGAACAAAAGTAAGATTTTTAAAAACTAAATCAAAGTTTAACCTTGAAAACCTTTTCAAAAACACAATCTTCAGTGAAAACAAATCTTAACCAAGGAACTCAATGTTGCTTTAACAAATCAAAATACTAACTCCCTTAGCCTATAAGATTGTAAACATGATTTCAACACAATTTTATGCCATAAAACTACAATATAAACCAAGGTCTTAACTTAGAAACTTTTACTAACTTATACATCACTTTCCATGTTTATACAACAACATAACCAAGCATAGATATATACATACATACAACATAAATTTCATTCAACAAGTAGCATACTTAAGCAACCAAGTAAGCAATAATTATTTCTATGGTTAAGTTAAAACTTTTAGTAAGAAAAAGTAGATTTTTCTCACCTAAAGCTGTCAAAATCAAACCTGATTTCCGCTAAGATTGCATACAACCTAGGTCCATGCTTTTGCATAAGGGAAAACAAGATTTTGGTGGCCATAAGGGCATAGTGCACATGGCCCATGGGTGGTGAAGCTCGGCCTTGAAAGGTGGTGGAATTTCGAATTATCATCGAATTCACAAAAATCAAACCCAAAAATGTGTCATATTCCAATTGATTTTTGGATAAGTTACTCATGGAATTTGGAAAAGTTTCCAAAGGAAAAGTTCTTGAAAATTTCTTTTCTCTACAATTTCAAAAATATAATCGCTCAATTTGGATCAGTTTTGAGGGACATATGGTCAAAATAAGAAGAGGTATTTTCGGACTTGAAAATCTACGTCCGAAAATGAGTCTAAAAGAAATGCATTTTTGACCCACTAACACTCAGAAATTGAAGAAATAGTGTAGGTGAAACTATAGCCAACTCGATTCTCTTGAATTAAAAAAATGGAATTTCTTGATTTGAAGTAGTTTGGGGGAGTTATGGCCGGATGAAGTGGGAGGTAAAATGGAGAAGGTGGAGTATTTAAATGGAAGAAGGAAACTTTTAAACAAGGATTTAGACTCTCTCTTTTAAAAAAAAATTACACGAAGCTAAAAATTCTTAATTTAAGAATTTAGGAAGCCATGGAAATATTTGAAGCTTTAGGAAGAAGAAAGAAGTTTAGAAATGAAATTGAAAATGAATGGAAAAGGAAAAGAAAAATAAAAGATTTTATATGAAATGTAATTAAGAATTTACTAAAATGCCCTTGGTTTTCCCTCCATTCTCCATTGTCCACCTCAACTGCTTGCCTTCTCCTTGTTGCTCACGTGAGGAACAAGCCACCCCCTTCTCCAACATCCATTAATGCAATGTACTTAATGTCTCCTTATGTCTCCTTTTACTTTACACATTTTTCAAGTTTTTTAAATTTTTATTAAACTTTAACATAACAAGTCAAATCAATTTAATATATGCTTAACTATGTATATAGGTATAAAACATAATACATCCTAACTAATTTGTAAATGTAAGAATATCTATATATTATAGAGTTCACAATGGTTCCGACAACTTTTAGCCGATAAAAAGTTGAAAATTTGAAAAACAAATTCCGGCTACATTTTCGATTTTTCTTTAAACTAAATATTTTTGTAAACTAATATTGAAAACTATTTCACCATCATTATTTATTATTTAAAAGAGTTTTACTTTTATTATAAAAAATATTATTTGAATATTTAAAATTAATTAAATACTCACAAATTTAAGTAGTGAAATTTCGGGTCGTTACACTCTTCCCCCCTTAAAAAAATTTCATCCCTGAAATTTTACCATAACCCCAAAGATGAAACTAACCTGGAATACCTAACACTATTCTTTAGTCCGTATGATGTACGTAGATCATTCCTATGCAAAATCTGATTTGACCATTCATTTGAATACATAGCTTTACTTCCGAACTAGTATCGCTCACTCGACTTCCTAGTGCGGACTCTAATCAGGCTTCTTAATTAGAAACCTATGTTCTTCTCACATAGTCATATACCATGATAGAAAACTTTTGGTTCCATGTTGGAAACCTCACCAAGTGTTCACCGTCAAAAATCGAGTGATAAATCCTTCTTCGGAATGGTGTGAAACACCTTAAGTCATGTACTCGAATCTTGGATCGAGAATTATGTAAAAAGGGGGAAGGGTTTATGTATTACTTACATACTTATCTAAAGATTCTTACTACCCAACTACTTCCTACCCTCCTAAAATATTTATGAGAATATTTGATAAAAATTCCAACTTAGGTTCAAACATTTTAAAATGATACAACCTTATTTATGAAACCTTTTTCATAAAATCTTTTTATCTTATCAATTTCATAATACTCTCCTACATCCTAAAAGTATGTACAAAACATCTAATTCTAATCCCGATTCAGAAGTAGATCCCAAAATAATTTGGGTTTTAAAACTGAGTCTATCAATTCAACCACTTTCCCCATTCGGTCGGGTAAGTAGCTAAGAAGAGTAGGATGCTAGTATCCAAACTCCGTCCAAGAGTCTACTTTTTCTTAGACACTTCTATGGTAAAGAGGTTTATTAGCCAGCCGATAACTAATTAATTTTTTTAATACCTCCTAGGTGTTAAAGTCAAAAGGCACTATTTAATAAAACCAAGTTTATTAATCCCCCTTATTAAGTTTAACCCAATTAAAACTTCTTTTATTTAATCAAAATATCTTATTATTTTGAAAACTTAGGAGCCAAATAACCGGGTTTTATTTCTAAAATCTTTTTGAAATGATATTTTAATTTTAACCCTTAAAAAAATATACATATAGTTTGAGTAACTCCAAAATGATATTAAGGAACTGGGTACTACCAAGTAGTATGATATATCCCCTTACAGAGAAGGGTAATACTCAAGAGAAGTGTTTACCATCCGAACACATCTCTTGCCTATTTTTAGTCACTTTCGAGTCACTCAAACTAGTTAATTATAAAAATATTTATTCTTTTTCAAGTCCCCTTTTGAAACAATACTGTATATATATAGGGGCAATTCACCAGAAGGACAAACTTTGCAGTCCAATTAGTTTCTAGGACACACATTCAAAGAAATTAAATTCAAGGCCAAAGTCAGTAGAATAATTACTTTCAAGGACAAATTCAGCAGTCCAATTACTTTCAAGGACATAATTTCATAGGTTTTTAGGCCCTAGAAACTAATTATTTTATGTTTTGTCCTTGAAATTAATTATTTCAGTTGTGTGTCCTAGAAACTAATTCCACTTGCTAAAGAGGCCCTTGTGGCTAATTTCCATATATATATATATTTCTAACTAAATAATTTTAAACAAAATATTAATCATCCACTTACTTTGGATTCATTCAGATTCGAACTCATTTCGATCGTACAATGACAAAGAGAATAATTTACTAAGTGCATTATCATATTTGCCTAAGCAAACACCCAATTGTCACTTAGAAGATTATTCTAGTCATTACAAAATAGATCGAGGCTCATTCCCCGAACTGTCCAAAGAAAATTCTTATTCTCAAATTTCCCTTCAAAAAATTTATACTTTAAAATATTTTCTAGTAATACTATTTTTCCAAGAATCATTTGAAAGTTCTATCAAAACCACCGGAATTTAAATTCTCCAAAAGTCCATCTTATTTTAAAAATATATTTTATAATCCTGATTCATAATGTCAAATTTTTATAAAATCGTCTGAAATATTTCTTTTTTTAATAAACACCTTATATTAAAATCCAATTTTAGCCTAACATATCATCGAACGCCTTATAGCCAAACAGTGAAACTTAATTCACAAGGTGTTTGTTTCAATGTTTTCCAAATTTTCTACCTACCCAACCTATGATTTTTAGATGAAAGATTGCAGATGATTCTATGAACCATAGCTAATGTTCAAGACTAGGTGAGCTTGACTAATCAAACCCTATATGATAATTAAATATTATCAACTCCTAACAACCACACTTTAAAAATAAA
Source organism: Allium fistulosum (assembly GCA_030737815.1). Lineage (NCBI taxonomy): Eukaryota > Viridiplantae > Streptophyta > Magnoliopsida > Asparagales > Amaryllidaceae > Allium > Allium fistulosum. Next base: position 511,410,140 of record CM060903.1, on the reverse strand, counting down.
TATACTTTATTTTTTGAAAATCAATCCTTTATATATATAAAAAAATATTCCTAGGTAAAATTATTTCATTTACCAGATTTTAAAACAATGCTATGTTGATTTGCCTAGTTCAAGTGTTTAGAAACCTCTATCGATACAGTTGTACCTTCTGTATTGGCTAGAATTCATAAGCCACTCAACCAATAAATCAACACAATATAAAACATTTTATTGCACTAACAAATACGTGCTTATATATAATACACTCTTAAACTCATCCTAGGGTCTCACTTACCCTATCTCAAATGAGTCAACCCCACCAAGGCTAAGGTTCTCACTTAAACTTGTGCTTTGATACCACATGTAATGATCTGCCTTTCGAACACCTAAAGACGTCACTTAATAAATCCTCGATATTCATATGCCGATCATTTAAGTGTCCGGAAGATAGGTCATTTGGAATGAAAAAAGAAAAAAGATAGAATAGAATCTCACATCACGATGAGAAATATATAATATACAAAATATCTTTACAAAAAGAAATCATCTATATTATACACAACATCATAGTACACTAACCTATTATTAGCTTGGACCGTTATAACAGTCTGTCCTTATAATTTCGGAAAAATACAGACATATAACAAAATGACAACAGCAGATGAATATAAGATGCATGAATACGTTTTGGAGAATCCAGCTCGTCTCCTGAAAGCTCCAAAGGATCCAGCTAAATCTGAAAAATATGCTCGGGCTGACCTGAGAATTATAGGAAAATAATGCCCGAGTCAGTCCGGTAAAACCAGCATGAGAAACTCAAATCACAAGAAATTTTATTTATTAACTTGTAAAACCCTTTAAAGTCAAAAGTGTCTCGTAAGACCACGCCGCACATAAATACAAACGAGTTTTTTACCTTACGATAACCAAAATATTTTCTATAGAAAATCCTGTGATATTATGATAATGTCTATGGTTAAAGTAAATACTGAATAGTAGCTGAAATTGTTACATTAATTAAATTTCATCATAATAGACTTACAATCAAGTCCAAAGGCTCGTATTGGAAAATGGGTTTCAACTATGGCTAGGTAAAGGACTATCTTCCGATGGTACACCTCTAGAAAATGTACCCGAGGGCTACAGACGCATCTGCCCCTCTGCTACATAGAGCTGGTCTGCCCCTTTAACATGACAAGCCGGATTACCTCATCCCTTTGACACCGAGGCTACTCTACTTTTCCCCTCGATGCCTGCATGTAAAATAACTCTACGGGACAATATATAATGGGATGACAACTCCTAATGGTAGCTAACCACATGGCTCTGCTGCATACCCAGTTTTAGCATTTTTCTAGGTTGTGAGACTTGAGGCTATGCTTTTACCTATTCTACTAACATACCATCTAGGAATGCTAACAGTGCCCTCCATGCAGAGATGCAATGCTAACATTCATCCATACAAGTTATTACGGGATTGAGCAAGCATTCAAAAGTTTTACTATCTTCCACTTTGGAATCACCCTCAAGATGAATAGTATAGCTCCATATCATACTTCATCACGAACGTTATTAGTTTGGAGTGGTTGGATACATCCGGAAACCGGTGTCTTCAAACTAAGCGATAATTTCCAGCTAACTCAATTATGGTCCTTTGGAAGTATGAAATAAGTATTCGGGGCCTCACCGGGGAACTTGAATATACCCAACATTCTTCCTGAGTTAAAACAGGTCCAGATTTGATAGTCGGTTATTTAACTACCAAATAAACAAACAACAACAATTCAGAGATTTCATTACCTATAGCAACCATTAAGCCTCAAAAAAATTATTTCATATATTAAAATCTCTTTTCAAAATTGTTTATCAAAAACATCCATATACTTATCTTATTGACATAAGTATATTCACAAAACATTTGTGAAAGGTTACTCATTTACAAATCATATCAAAGGATCAAAACAAAATGTTATTTAAATTGGGGATAAAGATAACCTCGAACAATATTCCTTCGGCATTAAGTGTGGAACGAATGTCCATACCACTAGAATTTAGAAGGTCAGTTAAAGGAAATCAAATCCCAAATTCTTTTATAATTTTCCTTCAATAAATCCTATTAACAAATCTCTTTTGTACATAATATTTCCTTTACCCAAAACTCCAGATCATTTTGTAAAACTTCTTTTATATATATTTCAAAACCATTTTTAACACTTTTTATAAATCTCCAAAACCATGTATAAAACTTCTTCATTTGAAAAAATCCTTTAATAAAACTTAATCCATAAAGTTTCCTTGATAAAATTGATTATTTAAAACACCTTTAAATAAACAAGTTACTATTTAAAACATTTTTTATTTGACTACTTTTAAACCATATTACAAAACACTGATTTTAAATAGTCATATAAAAAGATTAAATTAACTTCAAACGTTTAATAAAATAATGGTTTAACAATCTTTTAAATATCATATTTAAAATAGTAATAAATTTTAAACCGTTCTAAAAAGAAAAAAATGAAATATTGGGCTTTGCAAAATCAGAAGAAGGCTTAGTGACTACAATGTTTCATTTAATTGGGTTTAACTTATCCAAATTATAACATGAGTATTTACATAAAAATTAGATATGTAAAAGGAATAAACAATCTATAATCAATAACATATAGATAAATGTTGAAGTTACCAATATGGCAGACAGGGGTTTGTTTCTACTAAAATAGATGTCATTACAATCTACTTGGGAAATTATGGCAGAACCACGATCTATTCTACCAACAAATGTCAAATACAATTTAACTAGTAGAGCGGTGATTTGTTCTACTAAATAGATGTCATTGGGTGTCTTACTCATTTGAAGTTACTTAAGGGTAGTCGACAAAGAAATTCCTTGGATTTAAAATATTCTTTAAAAGTAGCTTGCTTTAAAAACAAAATCTATCTTTAGAAATAAAGTGGTTTAAAACTTTTATTAAATAACATTTAAACTCTATATTTAATAAATATTAAATCTTTAATTAATAATTAAACAAAAATTGAATAATAAATAAATAATTAAATAAATATTTATCCATAAATAAATAATTAAATAATAGTTAACCTTTAAATAAATAATTAATAATCAATCTTTAATTAGTTATTACATAATAATTTAAACATTTAAATAAAAATTAAATATTATTTAATCTCAATTAATTAATTAAATAATCCTTAATTAAACTTAAACCTTTATTGAATAATAATTTAAATATTAATCAAGTCTTTAATTAAATCTTTACTTAATTAGTAATTAATTAATAATTAAACCCTTTCTTAATTATTAAAATAATAATTAACCTTTAAAATAATAATCTAATAATAATTAATCCTTAAATAAATCATTTTAATTAATCTTAAATTAACTGACTAATTGTGATTAACTTACTTAATTTCACTTAAGTGCTAATTACCTTTATTAACAAAAGCTTAAGTGTTAATTACATACTTAATTAATAAAATAATCATTAGGTAAATAATTAAATAATAAATTTTCTAATTACTTATAATTACTTAAATTGTGTTTGGAAAACTCTTTTAGAAAACATTAAAGTTGAAAACACTTACATATTTCAAAAATAGTTCGTTACGAACTACGCCTATAACGATTATCACTATAAGAACCGTAGTTTTAAAACTTTGTTTTACATTTCAAATCACTTTCAAAACACTTACTTTTATGTATTAACTACTCTATAACTTAGTATAATAATTTTGGAACAAAAGTGAGATTTTTAAAAAATAAATCAAAGTTTAACCTTGAAAACCTTTTCGAAAACACAATCTTAAGTGAAAACAAGTTTTAACCAAGGAACTCGATGTCGCTTTAACATATCAAAATACTAACTTCTTTAGCCTACAACTGTTTAAACATGATTCCAACGCAAATTTACATGCCATAACATCACAATATAAACTAAGGTCTTAACTTAGAAACTTTTACTAACTTATCCATCACTTTCCATGTTTATACAACAACATAACCAGGCATGGATATTTATACATACATACAACATAAATTTCATTTAAAAAGTAGCATTCTTAAGCAACCAAGTAAGCATTATTTATTTCTATGTTTAAGTTAACACTTTTAGTAAGAAAAAGTAGGCTTTTCTCACCTAAAACTATCCAAATCAAACCAGATTACCGTTAAACTTGCATACAACCTAGAATCCATGCTTTTGCTTAAGGAAAAATAAGATTTTGGTGGCTATAAGGTGATGGTGCACATGGCCCAAGGGTGGTGGAGCTCGACCTTAAAAGGTGGAGTGACTTCGGATTATCATCGAATTCACAAAAATCAAACCCGAAAATGTGTCATATTCCAGCTAATTTTTAGATAAGTTACTCATGTAATTGGAAAAGTTTCCAAAGGAAAAGTTCTTAGAAATTCTTTTCTCTACAATTTGAAGAAAATAATCACTCAATTTGATCAGTTTTGAGGGAGATACGGTCAAAAGAAGAAAAGGTATTTTCAAACTTGAAAATCTGGGTACGAAAATGAGTCTGAAAGAAATGCAATTTTGACCCACCAACACTCGAAAATTGAAGAAATGGTGTAAACGAAAATTATGGCCAACTCACTTCTCTTGAAGTTAAAAGAAATAATTTCTTGATTTGGAATAATTTAGGGGGAGCTATAGCCGGATGAAGTGGGAGGAAGAACGGAGAAGTTGGAGTATTGAAATGGAAGAAGGAAGCTTTTAAACAAGGATTTGGATTTTATTTTCTTTTTTATTAAAAAAAAGGATGAAACTAAGAATTATTAGTTTAAGAACTTAGGAAGCCAGGGAAATGTTTGAAGCTTTGGAAAGATGAAAGAAGTTTAGAAATGAAATTGAAAATGAGAACGAAAAAAGAAAAAGAAAAGACTTTTATATGAAATTTAATTAGAAATTTACTTAAATGCACATGGTTTTACCCTCCATTCTCCATTTTCCACCTCAACAACTTGCCTTCCCCTTTTTGCTCACATGAGGAACAAGCCTCCCCCCTTCTCCAACATCCATTAATGCAATGTACTTAATGTCCACTTATGTCTCCTTTTACTTTACACACTTTTCAAGTTTTTTTAATTTTTATTTAAACTTTAAAATAATAAGTCAAATCAATTTAATATATGCTTAAACATATATATAGGTATAAACCATAATATACCCTAAATAATTTGTAAATGTATGAATATCATTATATTATAGAGTTCACAATGGTTCCGGCAACTTTTAGCCAATGAAAAGTCGAAAATTCGGAAAAGGAATTCCGGTCACATTTTTGATTTTTCTTCGAACTAAATATTTTAGTAAACTAATATTAAAAACTATTTCACCATCATTATTTATTATTTAAAAGAGTTTACTTTAATTATAAAATCTATTATTTGAATATTTACAATTAATTAAATATTCACAAATTCAAGTAATGAATTTTCGGGTCGTTACAGGTGCTACTACAAAAAATAATAATTAAGGTATGTTTTTATTTTATTTTAAGGTAGTTATATTGTTTTTTTTGTTATTAATATACAAAAGATTTAGTTCATAATTTTGTTACTTTTTAGTATCAAAATCTTATACACAGGATCAGAATTTGAGAACATTTATATTGTGTGGTATCATAATTCAAGTACATAGTGTTATGAAAATTTAGGTAGTAGTTGACATCAGGATTTGACCAAATTTATACTATGTAGTATCAAAATTTTGGTACTTTTGTGCATTAAATTTTACTTGATGGTTGGTATTAGATTAATAAAAAGCTATGTTGTTTAGTATTAGGTTTTAGTTAATATTTTGTGTCAAAATTTAGATAGTGGTTGGTATCAGAATTTAAAAATGTTATATTGTATAGTATCATAATTTAGTTCATATCTGATATCAAAGTTTAATTATTGGCGGGTATCTGAATTCAGTTAATATTTGATCAAAGTTTGTTTTTTTTTTATTTTGCAGATTTTTTCCCTTTAGATACGAGTATAGTTTCTCTCTAAAATGTGGATAACTGAAAATGGTTTTGAATCATTTAAAACAAATGCTTCAAGTAGATCATGATTTGGTTTTTATGTCGTATCCCTATTAAGGTTTGATTTTAGGTGTTCATGATGTTTTCCCCTTCAACCTTTCACAATTATTACTATCTTCATATGAAACAAAATCTTCTTTCATTAGTAAATGCAAAAAATGCTAATTTTTCTATTGTTGATTTGTTCAAAATGTTTTCTAGAGCTTCTAATATATATGAATTTGATGAGGCAAATTCTAAATTTTGTGAAATTGGTGGTATTGCTGTTGTAAATTTTTGAATGATAAGCCTTATGATAAGTGGGTTGATTTGTTTTTTCTAGGAGGACATTATGGTGAATATAGCTCAAATGTTGCTAAAAATGTATAGTTAGATTTTGGATAAACGAATGGCTACAAGAAGCGAGGAGTGCCATTTACCGAATACCACTCTTTGTTCTTCTGTAATGATCCATATTTGAGATATCGAAGGATTGTAAAATATTTTTATTCAATTTACATAAACCCATATGACACTAATTTTTTTGAAAATTACTCTTAGAGACATTTCCCACATGTACAATTTTTTTTCGAATTTCTATGTGACCATTTTGACATAGAAAACCGGACTTAACTTTTGAAAGTTATGGTGTTTTAATGGCTGTTGTTGGACGGTATTAGTAGGTAATTAATTAGGCCAAAACCTAAGCCCACTAACTAATTTTGGGATTTTCACCTAATTGGGCTTATGGGACATTTCCAATCATATTTCCTACTTCCCGGTACAATCCTAAACCTCCATTAACCCTAATTTCATCAAAAACTCTTTTTTTTCCTTACTAAGCATAACCAAATCCATCATTAGAGGAGTGATTAGCAAAGGAGATCATAAATCCATGATCTTGGTGCTTTGATTTAGGATTAGTTGTTGTTCACATCAGATCTAGAGGATTAAAGTGGTAAATTAGGTACTAGGTTAGCGGTCCTTGACCTCTCACTATCTTATGCATGTTTATATAGTTAAAATTAATTTTTTTTATGATTTAGTTCCTAAAACATTTTCTAACTTTAATCACACTTTTATATATGTTTATATCAGAAATTATAAAGGTTTAAAATGGTTTTACAACCCCATTTGATCATATTGACATGCTAGTGTAAAAGTTAGATCTATATCAGGATTTGTACGATTACGATGTTTGGATGAATTGCATGTGTGTATGGATGTTTATGGATGATATTTCAATTCGGTATGTTGTGCTTTGATATGGTTTGCTAGTTTTTTTAAGCAGTTAGGAAAGAGGTCGTCAATTTGGGAAATTCAATGGCAAAAACGGTCGAAATTGGATGAAACTTGGAGGAGGGGCTCTAAAGTAGAGGAGGAGCCCACAGTTCAACCTACGTCAAATTTGGTTGGTGGAAAGTGGTCGCGATGGCCTGACTCAGGTATTTGGAAATTAGCTTGATGGGATTTGGTTTGAGTTGTGCTTAGGTTTAGGTGTTGGAAGAACTTAGGTTTGCTAAGGAAAAACACGCGGCTGACTTTGGGTCAAAATATGAAGTGGTTGGAGCTTCGGGTCGGTGGAGTTCAACTTAGGGACATACTTCGGGACAAGACTAAGAGTGTTTCAGGCTTGTCTTCGAGACAAAAGTGAAGTGGGGATGCGAAGTTGAAGGCCAAATTTTGGCTAAGTGTTCAGGTCGATACCAACTTGAACGATAAAGGGTTGGGCTAGAGTTTTGGTTTGGAGACATCAGAAAGGAGAAGAGAAGTTTAAGTATATTCCAAAGACCAAGGATATGTTCAAAAGCTCTACTCGGCACTGACCACTTCAGGTTGGTACCAGTTTGAGAGTTTTCTTTAGATCGGGGTGGAACTTCTAGGGTCAGAAATGTATGGTCCCTGGGTCATGCGAGAGGTGTTCATTCGTTTGTTCTTCATTCGATAGAGATATGACAACACGATAAAGGCTGATGGTTAAGAAGCAAAGCGATATTGGAGTTTTTCGATGTGATGGTTTTAGGATCTAGAGATGTTGATTCCACGACTGATATGGAAATCTAGAAGTTCCTATGATGATGGCTCATGGACGAAAATCGTAATGGAAGCCTATGAGGATCATTTCTAGGATGTGAACTTGATAAGTAGAGCTAGGACATGCTCTATTATGGGAAGATATGATGAGACCAAGGTTTTAAATCTCGCTCATCTCGGCCGAGATCTCGGCTGAGATCTCGTTTTCAAGCTTGGGCGATTCGAAACAGGCAATTTCGTTTAAATCTCGTCTGACCCAAATCTCGGACGATATTTCGGTATCTCGTTCGATATCTCGGACGAGATTTAATAGCGAGATATCGGCCGAGTTGTTGAATTTTGGAAAAATCAACTCTTCTTCCGTATTGAGCTGGCTCATCCTTTACCTTAATTTAAGCCTTCTTAATTGTACTTTTTTTAACCCTTATTTCTTGTATAAATCTCATTTAATATTCGTCTCTTATTTTACGACAGTGACGAATGTAAGAAGATGATAAAATCTACATCGATTATGGTAAGTATTTCACTTTATGGTTTTCATTTAGGTTTCTGATCCAAATTAATTTACATCCGATTTCAATATTCTTTTTTCGACACTTTCTTGAGTTTTTTTCCTAACCCTATTTTTTTGTGGCTATAACTTTTAAGCTTCACTTATTTAACTTTATGTTCCAAATGGATTCCCAATTTGATTTCATTTAGTCTTTGCTGCTATAATTTTTTTCCTCAAGGCTTATTTTTAAGTAATAAAGGAATTCTATTTCATCTATTAATTTCATTTGATGATTACATGTTCATTCGTACATCATTTTTTTGCTTTTCTTATAATATTACTAAATGTTTGAAAATTGTTTGTACTATATATGCTATTTTCTACGTTTGTTTGAAATTTCTATGTTATTAGTTGCTTAATGAGATTTTGTTTGCTAATAATTAAATACTATAATCAAACTAGAATATTTTAATTCTACTTGTAGACATTTGTATTTGAAGATATAAAATTAAGATTTCCCTTGCAGCACTATAAATCATAAAAGGTAGAAATGAGACATTATATTGTGTAGAAAAGTTAAGTGAATGATCAAACAAAGTAAATGTGCATATATTATGGCTTGTTTCTTGTCTACTTCATCTCATATGACATTATATTGAACATTATTCATGAAATCTAGTTATTTGTTTATTTTACATGATACAAGTGATATTTTTCCATATTAAATTACTAATGATAAGCATGTGATATATTCAAGGTAAGTGCATAGTGTTTTCCTTAAGGTAGTGAATAGTATTATAAATTTAGGTGTATGAAAATTAATTTTCGACATGACATATACTCCGAGATAACTCCGAAATGAATTTTAGAAACCGAGATGTAAATCCGAGATGGACGACCGAGATGCACTCATCTCGTTCGAGATCTCACCCGATACGAGATGAGCTCTCTAAATTCTTCGAGACGAGACGTGACCGAAATCCGAGATTTAAAACCTTGGATGAGACAGGTTCTAGGACGCAAGCCTGTGAAGTGGAGCTAGGACATGCTCTACTAGGAAATGGAAATAGGTAGGACGAGGAAGGATTCTACGATGATGATGGAATGAATCGAACAAGGACAGGTTCGAAGATGGGTGCAAAGGGATCGTTGATACTCATAGTGTTCCAATGTGCTCGTAAAGAAGGGTTAGGAAAGAGCGCTCATTAGGTATTAGGACGTACTCCCGTGGATCTAGGATGTGATCCATATACCTTGTAGTGCTAGGATGTGTAGTTTTGTTTTCTTAGCCTACTAAGTGGCATGTGATTTCGAGCACCAAGGAATCGAGACTTTTCCATTAGCCTCTAGCATTAGGGCGACCATACGTGTTATCATATATCCAAAGCACTTGAGTGATAATGATGATTGCTTGATGGATGCTGTGTTTCCCCTATAGTCTATCACTTTAGGGATGTCACTTGACGTAGGTATCTAGGACATGTATATTAGGACACCGATAATGTACGTAGGATGTAGTACATTTGGATGATGATAGTAGAGTAGCATGTTATAGATGTTATGTGCTAACTCTTTGGATGTAGGGACAGGTCAGGTATGACTCTTATACTTTTTGCTCCTTACTATATTGACTTGTATAGTATTTTAAGATTCATTTATCGCTCACACTAGATTGTTGTCTGATTCGAGGTTTTATGATTTGCTTCTTATTATCTCGGGTACTCTTAAATGAGAAACTAGATAGCAGGTCTAGGTGTACGCAGTGGCAGTGCAAAGGATGAGCATGATGAAGCTCTCTCATGTTATATATGGATATTATGCTTATTCCACTGTACAATACTGTGGAGCCTAGAAAGTGTTTGCTTTACATTATGAGATAGTTTATTTGAGTTTATTTCCACTTTGTGTAAACTGTATTACTATATTTTATAACTATGTGGATCTATACTCTGATATTTAGTCACTTAGTTATTACTGTCTCCCCTGTTTTATATCTATGATGTAATTATATTTTGTTTCATGCGCTATGAGATATATGACATGTTCTGTGATGTTTTATTTCTTTTCAACCTTTAACAATCATCCTACATCAGCCAGGCATGTCAGCTGTGCATTATTTATTTATATTGGGTGTAGGTGATGTAGGGCGGTTGTCACATTTGGTATTAGAGCTTTAGGTTACACGATTAACCTGAGTCGATACCATGGTCCAATAGATATAGGAAAGGAGTTATCACCCAAGACTGGATCGAGAGTATATATGAGAGAGAGAGAGCATACTTGTTATATATTTTGGTTTTCAAAACTATGTAATATAGTATAGAAGTCGCATGCACACACAAGTACCAAAGATGCAGTTTTCTTTTATGAGAGACTGCTCATTCTTGTTACAGATCAAGAATGAGTCGGCGTACAAGAAGCACTGTGAGGAACTTCATTTTTGGAGTCGAAGAAGGAGCGGGCTCGGGGCTGCTAATCCTGACTTGTAGCCCATGTTCGGTACTATAATGGTGAACATGTTGCAGAATGCCCAAGCGACCACTCTGAACACTGTTATTGGTGATGGTACTCAAGTGCAGATGCCCAGAGTTGATTTTGCTAAGATGAATAAGGATTTTTCTTGTCATGGTGGAATACTATTCCAAGGAACGAAACTAGATATAGAAGTGCAGGACTGGTTGGACATGTTCAAAAGGATCTTTGATGACATTGAGTTGGACGATAATATGAAGAGAAGGTTGGCTTCCCAACAGCTTCAAGAGAGAGCCATGAACTGTACGCTTGAGGACTATTTTACTTAGTTACATTTCAAAACACGATTCATGGAGAAGTTCATTCCAGTTGCTCAGAAGTCGGTGCTATTCAGGAAGTTTGCCGAATTGAAGCAGGGAGATATGTCTGTGTCTTAATATGTTGCTGAGTTCGACACCTTGTCAAAATACTGGATGTCTTTCAACAACACTCCACTGAGGAAGAATGAGAAGTTTCTAATGGGCTTAGATGACTATTTGGGGGAGAAGTCAGTAAGTCACATCGATGGGACATTTGAGAGACTCGTCGATAAAGCTCTTTGCTATGAGAGTTTGTACCCCAAGTCCAAATCCGTTGTCATGGTTAAGGAAGAGCCAATAGCACAACAAAACAGTGGAGGCAAAAAGAAATGGAACAGGAAAAGCAACTCCACAATAAAGATGCTAAGAAGAAGGGTAAATGAGAACCTATTAGCTACAACTGTGTAGAGAGAGGTCGCTTGAGTAAGAATTTTAAAATTAAGGGCAAGAAGTTTTTCAACTGCAACAAGGTATGACATATTTAGAGGAATTGTGCAGAACTAATAAAGCAGAAGCAGGTGGTGAAGGCATACGCCTTGGACGTAATTCTGACTTAGTTGAGTGCTCCCTTGACGAAAGAAAAGTGGAAGAGCATTGTTATTCAAGGTATGCTTTTCCATTTATGATATTCCCATACGTGTTTTTTCGATATCAGGGCTTCACATCCCTTCATATCCAGTGACATAGTGGATAGATTGGGTTTGAAACCCGAAATAGTCGGCCGACCTTTGATGGTGACTAACCCTATTAGAGACATCACTAGCCTGTGTATGGTTCATCGTGGTTTGGTCTTACTGAGTCATGGATTCTCTTTTGTTTATCATTACTTTGTTTTGAATTTCGTAGGGTTTGTTATCTTAGGAATGGGCCGCTTTGGAACCATGCGATAGTGGGGATTGTGAGATGTTGTTAGTGACTATTGCATCTATGAAGAGGCGGACAATAGTGATCGGCTGCCTACCAAAGGATGGAGTTATGGTTAGCTTTCTATATTCACTCAAGGTTCCATGGGATGGGTTTCCATCAATGCCAATTGTGAGAGAGTATCTGGATGTGTTTGAGGAGGTGACTAGATTACAAGCACACCGATAGATTGAGTTTTGCTTAGACTCAGTGAAGGATATGAGACCGGTAGTCATGACTTTGAGCTGTATGGCACCCAGAGAGCAGAAGGGTTTATAGATGCAAGTGAATGACCTATTAGGATGAGGGTTCATTCGTCAGAGTATATCTGAGTAGGGCACATCGTAGTATTCGCCACTAAGGCGGATGGCTCTCTGAGGTTATGTGTTGACTACCATGAGCCAAACAAAATGATGAAGAAGTACAAGTACCCACTCTCGCATATTGATGACTTGTTCAATCAACTTTACGGTGCGAAGGTGTTCTCTCAATTAGATTTGGCGAAGAAAAAGTTAATTATTATTTAAGAATGAGTATAAATATTTAATTAATCACTAACTAAGTTAAGATTTAATTAAGACTCATTTAAGATTTAATTATTCCTAAATGAAGGTTTAATTTACTATTTAATAAATTATTAAGGATTAAAGTATATAATTATAAATCGTGGTTTAAGTATTATTTAATTATTAATTAAGATTAATTAATAGTTAATAATTTATTTAAGAGGATAATTATTATAAATTATTTATTTAAAGTTAATTATTGTTTACTGATTAGTTATATTTTCAATCATTATTATGCAAAGGGTTTAATTGTTATTTAATTACTAAATGAAGATTTTGATTTTAAATCACTTATTTTCGAAGGTCGATTTTTCTTTAAAGCATGCTATCTTTTAAAGAATGTTTTAAACCGGGGATTTTCTTTGTCAATTACCCCTAAGTAACCTTATATGAATATGAAACCTAATGACATCTGTTTAGCAGAATAAATCATCATTCTGCTTATTAAATTGTATATGACATTTGTTTGGTAGAATAAATCACAATTTTTTCATAATTCACTAAAGAGATTATGTTGACATCTTTTAGGCAAAATAAAAATACATTCTGCTATTATATTAAGTTGAACATGTGTTTAGCAGAACAAATCCCCATCTCCTATTATAGTAACTTGGACATTTACTTATATGTTGATTCATTGTTATTAGCTGATTCTTTTTACATATCTGCTTGTTATGTTAACACCATGTTATAACTGGAAAGTTAAACTTAATCAAAATATGAACCATTGTGATTGCGCCTCTTTTCGAACTTGTGAAGTCAAATATTTAAATTTTAACCTTTTTGAAAATGGTTTAAAGTTTATTATCATTTTAAAATATGATGTTTAAAGGATAATTAAGCGATTATTTTATTAAAATGTTTGAAGTTAATTTATACTTTTTAAACGATTAATTAAAATCATTATTTTGTTAATGAAATTTAAAGGTAACTAAATGAAGGATGTTTAAATAATAATTTGTTTATTTAAAGGTGATTAAAATAATTGATTTTTATCAAAAGAAATTTATTGATTAAAGTTAATTAAAGAAGTTTTGTTTCAAATAAGGAAAGTTTATAAAAGGAGTTTTATAAATTGAAAAGAGATCTTGAAATTTGGGAAAGAGTGTTATAAATGATTTGGATATTTATAAAAGGGTTTTTATAAATGATTTTGGATATTTATAAAAGAGTTTTATAAATAAACTTGGAGATTTATAAAGTGTTCTTTATAAATGGATTTGGAAATTTAAATAAAGGGGATTTCATAAAATCAAAGAGCTTTATTTAAAAAGGATTTATAGAAGAAGTTTATACAAGAAATTGGGACTTGATTTCCTTAAACTGACCTTCTTAACTATTGTGGCATGGAACATTAAATCCATACTTAATATCGAAGGAATAATATTTAGGTTTTCCTTATCTCCATTTCTTTATAAATAACTTTTGTTCGATCTTTTGATATGTTTTTGGAGTAAGGAATCTTTCACAAATGTTTTGTGAATATACATATGCTGGTGGGATAAGTATATGATTATTTTGATAAATATTTCAGAAAGAGATTTAAATAAATGAAAGATTTATTTTAAAGCTTAGTGGTTGCTATGGATAATTAAATATCTAAATTATTGTTGTTTGTGTATTTGATAGTTAAACAACCGACTATCAAATCTTGGCCATTTTTGACTTAGGAAGTAAATAAGTGCTTCAGGTGCTCCTACAGTTTGAGTTCCCTCGTGAGAACTCATTCAGTGAAACGTCTCTAGCTTTAAGAGATATATTAGAGAACCTTTGGGACTCTAGTGTAGTCCTTTACTTCCAAAAGGACTGGGAATGAGTCAACCGGAAATTATCGGTTGTTGGTTAGGAAAGACCGGGATTGGATATGTTTTCCAAAAACCACTTCGAACCAATATAAGTGTTTGAATGGAATACATCATGATGATGATCGAAGACGGATTTGAAGAGCAAGTGCTACTTGCTACTAATCCTGAAGGTGATTCCAAAATGAATGTAGTAGAAGTAGTGCCTTCAGTTTCATTTAGACCCAGAACGAACTTGTATGGATGAATGCTGGCATTTCATTTCTACCTAGAGGGCGGTGTTAACATTCCAAGTGGGAATTGCTAAAGGAAGGTAAATCGTTACCTTATGAGCCTCACACCTCAGAAATGGCTAAAAGAGGGTAGATAAGTTGGGTTATGTGGGTCACTCCCATAAGGGTGTTTCACCACCATTCTCGATTATTATACTACGGATTTAGTTGTGCATCAGAGCTCTCTATAAAGGTTGGGAACAACCAGGGTGATGACATATTCGGTACTATCCAGTAAAGGGTAGGCCGGTTCTGTGTTGGCAGAGGTTGAAAGGTTTTCGTCCTTAGGTACGTTTTATCTAGAAGTGTACCATTTTTGGAAGGTAGTCCCTTACCTTACCATTTGTTGGAATCCATTCTCCAATAGTCGCCTTCAGTTTTTAATTGTATACCTATTATTGTTGTGATGTACACACATCACAGCTACTGGATTATTGGTATTTTAAACCCATAGACATTATTACAATATTACTGGATTTTTATAATAAAATGGTTTGGTTATCGTAAGGTAAAACTCGTCTGTGTTTATGTGCGGTGTGGTGTTATGAGATACTCTTTATATCGAAAGGATTTTCAAATGTAGAAATCAGTATTGTAATGACCCGTTTTTCCTTACCATTTGAATCAACAATAAACTACACATATCCAACTCAAATTGCATGAACACGCGGATCATTAACGGTAGAAAGAAAAAAGATAGAACGGAATAGAAAAACAGAATCTCACACGAATGGAATAACATATATTATTTCAACAATAATCTTTACAGTGGAAAATTTTAAAACATATATCAGAGTCTAACCTAGATTCAGCCTAGACAGTTATAACACCTACCCTTACAAATGCTAACAAACAACAAAACAAATGCAATAGATGCAGCGGAAAATAGAATACGTCCATACGATGATGAAGATCTCCGGCTCTCCTCTGGAAACTCCCAACGTCTTCAGCTAATCCTGAAACTACTCGGATCTGACCCGAGTATTAAAAATACCCGGATCAGGCTTGATAAAACAGCATGAGATACTCGAAATTTTAAATGTATAGCTAATGACGATGTTATCAAAATCTTTGAAAAGAAGGGTATCACATAAGACCACGCGCACACATAAGTACGGATGGGCTTTTACCTTATGATAACCAAAACACTTTTATTACAAAAATAATTTGATATTGTCTTTAATGACATTATTTTGGAAAACAACTTTCAAATAAACTTATTCAAATAAGGTATTAGTACACGGACAAAGTCTAAAGTAATATATCCAGACTAGGTCAACGGAATATACCGGATGGAATATATAATACCAAAAGGGGTAGCTGAAATGTTTGCAAGTCATTACATCTATTTTGGGACTACAATAAAAAATGTAAAGCTCATATTGGGATCATATTTGCTTTATGTTCAACATGATAGGGGGTTCTCGCTTCTTGTTAGGTAGCGAACGGATGACTCTTACTCCTACATGTCCTTAGTGATAAAGGGTTGGTTTGCCAGTTAGGCTTACAGTCGAGAGGCTGGCCGTAAAAGCAAATCGCGAAGTGCCAGTGTGAGCTACGGTAGGGTATATCCATTATCGATGGTTGAAAAGCCTAGATCGTCACATTTGGTATCCGAGCTTAGGTTAGGTGCCTAAGTAAAAAAATTGTCTAGGTTAGTAAATCAACCTAGGAATTTTAAAAATGAAACTACCTTAATTTGATAAATAAAATGGATAGGATAAGGCACCGTACCTCCGACCGGGGTTATGGGTGATATTTCTATTTTTGGTGTGCTTAACTTTCGTTAATTGTTGTTTTTTTCGTTATATTTTTTCGTCCTTGTAATTTCGAGGACGAAATTCTTTTAAGTAGGGGAGAATGTAACAACCCAGAATTTGACCACTTTAAAATATACCATTTAAAGTGATTTTAAATATAAAATATATAACATTTATGATTTAAATTATATTAGATAGGATTTGCAAAGAGAAATATACTCAAAAATAGGAATAATTTCTTATATCGACAAAAGTGACAAAATCCTGATCTTAGAAAAGTAAGTTTCAATGTTTAAATAAATTATTTTAATTAATTTATGAGTGTTTATATTTTTAAATAACATTATATAAATTTATTTTTAAATTTGGTTTACATAAATAAATAGTTTTACTAAAACGTCAAAATGTGACCGTAAAATATTTTGTCAAAAATCAACGTTTTGTGGAATAAAAGTAGTCGCAACATTGTTGCACCTTTATTTTCTTATATATGACATATATTCAAATAGTATAAGTATTAATTAATTCACTAATCAAGTTTAATGTAACGACCCGTAAATTTAACTGTTTTAATAACGTAATTAGTTGAAATTTTGTGAAATTTTAAATGATAAAATTTTGAAATAAAAATTTGATATTTGGAATGCATCTAATTAAATATAGCAAATGGTAAATTTTCATCCGAAAATATGGAAGTTTATTTCGTGCGTAAATTTACTTCAATTTAATCGGTTAAAAAGCGATGAAAATAAAATGTTTTCGGAACCTAAATATTTTTACATAGAAAAATTCTAAACCATCTTCTGAGCAAACGTCATTTTTCATTTTTCCAAATTCGGACTTCTTTGGCTCCGTCGATCTTATTTTTCTACGTTTTTCTTGCATTTTCCGCCAGTAGAAAAATTCGAATTTTTATAATTCAATCATACCACTGATATCTTTATACCATTTTGACCGTCTCATCGTGCTGATCTCCGCGATGTATTGATCTCTGTATTTCGGAGTCCGGTGTGCGGTGCAATCTGCGAAACGCCTAGTGTACCGGTTCCATATTTTGAGCGTTTGGTTTTCATTTATCCTTTATCTACCCACAGGTGAAACCAACCGCCATTAGCTTTGAATAATTTCAGATTTCAGTGCATGCCTTTTGTTATTCCACCTCTTCAGTTTACAATTGCTGTTTTATTTTTTTTTAATTCTTTTGGTTCCATTCTCACTTCTCTCGCTGGCTCTTATTTTCTTCTTCTCTTTTGCCCTGCTCATCAAAATTTCATTTCCATCATTCTTTTAAAAAAAAGATGAAGTTTTGTTGCTTGGAAATCCATACCTGCTATGCTCGTCCATCTTCCCATCTTACATTTCTTTTCCCATCTGCCACCTCATCAAAGACTCCTCAAGCAACAGACGCCCCTCCCCACCATCTTCCTCTTCCTTTAGCCTAACCTAGTCTGACACAACACCTTCCGTTCTCAGCCACCTAATCCTCACGCGACCTTCCCTGCCCTGACACGTCCCTCTCTTTCTCACCTCCACCCCAAGCTTCACATGCATGGCCACCTACATTCCATTTTCCCCTGCGCTCTCCATTACGCAAGCACCTTCAGCCATCATCCTCCCATCAGCCATCTTCTTTCCCCACCACCAAACCCACTCACGAACTAAAACCAAGGCCTCTCCCTCTCCTCGTGTGCCTCCGCCATCCCTGCCGCAACTACAGCCAGCTGAGCTCATCATTTTCCAATCCCCTTGGGTCTCTGCCTCTTAAGTCGTTCCCTTTATACATGCTGAAGGTATATGTATATATATAACTTTAATTTATATTTTGTTAGTCGTATAAATTTTACAAACAATATTACTTACATCAATTTGTCGCATATAATATTAACTGTGTGTATGACAGCGGTTATAAAGTATATAATGTAATTTATGAGTAAAGTTTTCAAGTGTATATAAGTTTATACCTGTTCTATATATATTAGTTATATTATAGGTTGGGTTATACATTTCATTTTGGTGTTCATAGTTCTATATATTGCAGTTTATATATTTCAGTTCATATATGTTTATATATTGCAGTTTATATATATTGTGTTAAATATGTACGTAAGCCGTATATGTATGTAAATATGCCTATATATATATAAGTTAAGTTTGTTTAAGTGTTATACTATATATAAGTTCTATATATATATATATATATTAGTATATAGATTTTTGTTCTATTGGGATCTTGTTATAATAGTGTTATGTATATTATAACATGTTGGTATGAATTTTATAATACGGTATATATATTAGTATTTATGGCATGTATGTGATGTCAGTTCGTATATGTATGTAGTTTGTACGAGTTTGTTTACTTTATGCTGTATATATTATTTTATAAAAGTCTACTATATTTATAATCTACTGCATATATGCCTAAAAAGTATGTTCGGGTGTGCTGTCTTTTATTAAATATATATACTTTTATAGCTTATAAATATTAGCTGCCTATATTTTGATGAGCTTTGAAAAGTATGTTTTCGTATGTTGCGTGTGCAGGGTATAAAGTATTTATAACTATACATTATATTTTGAAGTTCGGCCCTACTACATATTATAAAATAATATGCGTTTAAGTTAGCTTTGATTTGGAAATATTAATAACAAAATAATGTACGTCTCATTTATTTTATTTTATTATTATTATTATTATTATTATTAAATTTTGTTGTTGTTTGTGTGTTATCGTACTGATTTTGGTTATTAATTACCAATTTATCAGCTTGGTCCATCGTACCTGTCTCCATCGTGCTTTGCTTCGAAATTCGTGCTCAGATTCGTAGCTCATCCCCATCATCTAATCTCTCTAACCTCGAAAGGTGAGCAATCACTCACGATTAACTTTCTTTTATTTATTAAATTTGATTTCAATTGAAACGACAATTGAAATATGTTGCTGTTAGATATTTACACTGTTATTACCTATATCAGTTCACCTGTGACATCTGACACCATTATCTGTTATATATGCAATGATAATCCAGTTTGGTTGTTAAATGATTGATTGTTTGATGTTTACAATTGGACGTTAAAATTGTAATGTATAAAGTGATAAATAGTATGCAATTGAATTTGACGTAGGATAGTTAAAAATTTGATTGACATATGTGTTGAATTTGATTAGTTACATTTGTACAATATGACCCCTTAAATGTTTAATTATTTGACGCGTAGAAAAATAGTTAATTACCCTTGAACCATTTGAATTTATGTTGTATTAATTGATGAAGTATGAAATTTAATAATTGATGTCAAGTGTAGAATTGCATAGAATAATTAGTATAATAATCTTTAATCTACATGAAATGATAGTGTAGATTCTAGAAATAATTATATTAATTCGCACAAACAACAATGTGAATTAATACGGTTATTTCGGGATTATTTGAATTGATTATTGGATTGTTATTGATTGTTGTTATTGCTTGTTTATTTACTTTGACACCATCCCAGTTATCACACTGCAAGTTCCCTTTGCTATGCTTTGATTTTGGATTGAATTGGAATCGGGTTGAAATGATAAATACCCAAATTGAACTTTGACCTAGGATAGAGAATTAAATAAAAACCCGATTGGTCAATAATTTGATTTAAAAATAAAATGAAGATTTTATTTGAATAAATAATATGGTTTTGAAACGAAGTTGGAAATTGAATTTTAATGAAATTTAAATGTGAATATTTAATAATCTGAAATGAAATATTAATAAAGAAATTGATGAAAGAATGTTGTTTAATTTAAGAAATGATTGAATTAAGTTTTGAAATTATTTAATAATTTAATGAGATTGAATTATTTAATAATTAAATTAAATTGAATCCTTTGATAATTAAAATTGAACTTTTAATTAGTGAAATTTAGTTCTTATTTAATTGAGCTTTGAAATTTTAACTAAGTAAATGAATATGTGAAATTGAATTTCTTTATCAAGAAATGCAAATGTGATTTTTTTGAAATTAATGTAAGACTTGTAATTTAAAGGGTTGATTTGTCGAAGCTAATTTAATTAAATTTGAAGTTTTGATATAATAAAGTTGAACGTAAGTAATTGATTTAATGAATTGGAAATTTAATAGAAATTATTTGAACGACAAATTTAATTAATGAATATTTAATGCAATCGGTCAATGAATTTAAATTGATTTAAATGTTAAATTAAATTAATTTAAATGATTTCGGAATGAAACTGTATATGAACTTGAATCAATATTTGAATTGTTTAAATAAAATTTGAAATTGTATTATAAGATTTTGAAATGATAATTTGGAAGTTTTGAAACGTAAATTGTGGAAATTGATTTAGAAAGAGAAATGAAATGTTGATTTATAAATTCTAATCGAAATTGATTTGGTTTTGAAATATATTAAGCGACCAATCGGTGTAATAATCACGGAAGTTATTAAAGAGACCGGAATCGGTTAGGGACATACTCACTGTCTAAACCGAAAACCACTTTAATAACTATACGCGGAGTGTGATCCAGAATGAAGTGGTTGGAATGATGTACGTGATGACTGAAGAAAGAGAACGATAATGGATAGCCTTGACACTTATGTCAAATTGGAAATGACTAAAACAGGAGCCGTGCCGGGCCAAATGGGGGCTAGCTACCTCGAGCGAACACACTTCTTCGAAAACTACTCATTACTTGTTGTCGATTGGTGCACCCTTGATTTTGGGAGTGTTGATTCACGGTGTTGCGGTCGCTGCGGCGATGCGTTCTCACCAGTCCGGATCAGGCAAACGGTAGTTTCACTACCTTGGGTATTGCCTCATGTGCCTTGTCATACTTGTATCCCTATATACGCGACCACTACGATTTGTTTTGTGTTATACCTATGGAGTACTCCCTGATATCCCACTAGTTTACGGTGGAGTTTACAGTGCTGTATAGACTATAACGCTTATATAAAATGTGTTAAGGGGGATAATGGTAACGCCTTAACACTATTTTGATATCTTATATTACTGATAGACATTATCTACTTATCGTACACTACTACATAGTAGATAGCTTAACGGGTCCTTAAAGGATGGTTATTCCAAACATCCTTTGAGTTACTTGTATTTCAATTGCTATTTCACTTGAGTTGGATTTATTGATATAAGAATGTTAATCCTGACTCGAGTGTTTTGTGTTTTGCTTTACGCTCGGGTCAGACTGAGTGTACCAGTATTCGAGACTCACCTTTGGAGTTGGAGCTTTGCTTGAAGATCCAGCCATCTATTCTGTTTTCAGTATTCGATGATTCCAGTGATGTATTCTGATTTGTATCTGATGTATCGTATTACTCTTCCGTTGTATCTGGTTTAACTCTGATGTAACTTATATATTTATATAGTAGCTTCATGAACTACTATCTCTTTTATTTCCGCTGCATTTATTACTCTGTGTCTGTGATCTGTGATTATTTATTTACTGTATATGTTCAGTTTTGCCAAATTTAAATTAACAACGCGGTATTTTGAATTATTCAAGTCCGACATGTGCGGATGCGAATGGTCCAAAATAGCGGGTCGTTACAAGTGGTATCAGAGCTTTGGTAGCTCTAGGCAAAACTCAACATATAGGGTAAATGTATTTACAGAATCACTTCATTCGAGTTTGAATCTCTTCCTTTTGACTCGATTCCTTTGAATTTTGGAACGTTCCCTGTGGTTCCAAAAAAATTCATTCGTGTCCCTCACTATTTGTCTTCTTTCAATTCTGGAGCATCACATAACTCCACTTCGAATGACCCTTATAATGAATCGGCGGTCTCGCCAAACTTCGAATGATTTGTAAAGGGGTGAAACTACTTTACAGTAGGCATCGACTTACCGAAGATTTCTGTATCCTCGGTTTACGGTGCTATCTATATCCTGCTACACCTGAATTCTATTTCTTGAGATCGAATGTCGATTTGCCTCGAAATTCTGCATCGATCCTATTCTTGAAGTCACGGTCGACCGGTTAAGGTTGCCTGCGATTTAATAAACTTATCCATCTTCCTATTTCATTATTTAATCATCTTATCTTTGTTTCCAACCTATCTTCGAATCAAAATTCTCTTTGATTTGAGTCCATCAAATTTGAATCTATATCCTTGCTTTAAAATCCATTCTTGTTTCGTCGAGCGAGGAAGTGTATTTGTAAATAAATAGTAAAAATGTTTTAATATATATTGTGTTGTTTGAGTTGTTGATGTTGATTTGGGTTTCCGATCGATTCGTCTGATCAACGCTATCGATAGGATTTCCAAAACACTTGAGCAGAGCAAACTGACACAATATTGTTTTCAAATTTGGTAAACAAAATAGTTTTGTATGATTATATTATATATAAATATAAGTTTTCTAAAATTAAACTGTTAATAAATTTGTTGTCAAAAATGATAATATTGATTTTCATTTATTGTTTTGTAAACCATTGATTTACCACCATATAAACAAATGAATTTATAAAACTTGGTTATAATTTGATTTGAAAATTTAAATGAATTTAAAGTGGGAATTTGAGAATTTAATTTTCGAAAATTTCAAACTTTGGTTTTTAAGGTTTTAAATTGTATTATCTTAAGTATTTTCGAATAGAAATTATTTCCAAAGAAATTTTAAATGTTTAAATCAGTGCTCTTCTCTTTGTCGCTGGAAAATAATTTTGGTGATGGCGGCCGCATCATCGACATTCATTTTCGAGTTTCGAAGTGGAGAAACCATTCTGTAGCTTTGCTACGGTTTTGTTTTGGAAAAATATTTTGATTTGAATTTCTTAAGTATGACTTGGTTTTTATATATATATATATGGGTATATTATTTTAAATTTAATTTGATTTAATATATATAATATATACATAATTTTTTCTAAAGGGTTTGAAATTAAACGGAAATTAAATTCTTAAAAATCATGTTAAAAGATGTTTTCAATTATAAATAAAGCTAAATTTTTAATAAGTATTTAAACTTGAAATAATTGAATTTGAAAATTTTATTTGTATAATACTAAATTGCATTTCAATATAACTTACCTAAATTATTCATAAGTTAAAAAGTAATTGGATAATATACAATATAAAATAATTTTATAAATAAAATTTGAGTGTTTATAATAACTGTTATACACTTAGATTTTAAAATAAAAAAAATGCTAATAAAGATGATAGAATAATAAGTTAATTGAATGAGATGAATATAATAAATTTTGTTCTAAAAGAATTAACAAATTGAAATTAGATCAATTTATGGAAATACCTTAAATTTAAACCAATTATTGAATCTAAATTAATTTAAATTGAAATTTATATAGTTTAAATTAATTTATATGGTTTAAATATATGTAATAAGATATATTAAGTGAAATAAACTTAATAAGAATTTGGAATAAAGAAGAATTTAAATTGCTGGAAAAAAATATGATTATAATAAAAGACTATTCAAATTTATGGTTTTAGAAATTGTAAATTGAAGATAATTGGATAATAAGATAATGAATTTAGAAATAGTTGAGATTGATTTTAGTGAAATCAAATGGATTAAATCAATTATTGAATATCAATTAATTTGAATTTGAATTTATACGGTTTAAATTAATTGTTATTTTGTATTTCAAATCTGTTTTCTTTCTGGTTGTTTCTATTCTCCTACCTCGTTCCTTTTCGAGGACGAAAAGTTTTGAGTGGGGGAGAGTGTAACGACCCGTAAATTTAACTGTTTTAATAACGTAATTAGTTGAAATTTTGTGAGTTCGGTATGCACCCCTTGTAGAATTAATTAATTAATTAATTACTCTGATAAGTTGTATAATTGAAATTGTATCCTATAAATTTAGTAATGTTAAATATTTATCAAATATTATGTATTAAGTTGGTAGTATTCATTAGTAGTTTTAGAATGGACGGGTTTTTCGGCGATTTTGACTGGTCCGGAAACCCGGGTCGTCACAAGTATGATTTGGTTGAGCTTTCTTATGTTGGTTTACCAGACTGATCTCAGCGTTAGTTCTTATAATATTCGGGTCAGCACGAGCATATTTTCCATATTTTGCTGGATACTTTGGAGCTTTTAGGTGATGAGCTGGATACCTCCAAGATGTATTCACGTATCTTATATTCTTCCGCTGTATTCTGTTATGTTCTTGTCTGTATTTATCAGCAACTGTAAGGACAGAATTTTATAACTGTCCAGGCTGATAATAGGTTTGTGTACTTTGATTCTATATATATAATAAAGTTGAATTCTCTTTGTAAAGATTTTTGTATATTATATATTTTTCGTTATGATGTGAGATTCAGTTCTGCCTTTTTTTCCTTAACCCCAAATGACCTGTCTTTCAGATACTTAACGACACACGAATACTGAGTATGTATTAAGTGTTTTCCTTAGGTGTAGGGAAGGTAGATCATTACAACCTGGTATCAGAGCTTAGGTGAGTAAACACCTAGGCCTTGGTAGGGTAAACTCATTATAGATAGGGTTAGTAATGCCCTAGAATGAGTAACTTATTAGAGATGGTTAGTACCTTAGGTATTAGTTTTGATGATAACAACTATAGAACATTATTTAAAATATATATACTAATATTTTATCAAGATATATATAATGTATTGTAACTACCCGTGAATTTCGTTAACTAAGTTTGTCATAATTTCCATAATTTTATAGTAAAATGAATGTTAGGAATTAGATGTAGCAATTGAAATTAAAAGTTAACAAAATATATATATATATAAATATATATATATATATATATTTATATATTTAAAATGAAATTCCAATTCAATAAAATAATGTAAATGTTACGATTTGATTTTTAAATAGAATGTGAGAAACAAGAGTAAGTATTGAATAATATGTTATTTATTTATGGTATTGAATAAAAATTGGTAAGCCAATTGTAATTAATGGTAATAATGTGATATAACCTAATAAATTAGATTTCAATGCAACACCCATTAATGAATGTAATTGAAATAGGATTTAGGTAAATGTATTCATTTGAATATAAAATTGCAATTGGGTAGGGATTGTTAAGTAACAATGTTAATGCAAGGTAAGTGATGCTAAATTAAAGTCAATAATAATGAATAGTGATTAATTCAAAATTTGTAACATATATTTTAAACTACATGCTTATTTGTTAATAGAATTAGAATTTGTAATAAGTGATAATAAAATAAATGAAGGTTACACTAATGGGAAATGAAATAACGTTCATTAAATGTTGAGTAATCATAGGGTCATATTTATTAAAAGCGTTACTTTAATAATGTGGATTAATTGAGAAATTAATACTAGAAGCATGTAAAGTAATAACTAAAAGGGAAATACGTTATAAATTGATTTTACCTAAACTTAAGTGTAAGTTAAAGGTTGAATTTGGGACTTATCCATTTAATTTGAAACTTATTAGGATAAAATGGGATTCAATTTATAATGAGGGTTTATTTTAAGAAATCGAAATAATTTCCTTAATGAGAGAATTAAGCTACTTTAAACTGATGGGAATTTGTTTAAAGAATTACAAATTAATAAGTAAATCAAGAGGGAAAAATTTATGAATTATAGAATTTTAACCTTTAATAGTGAGTTAATTTATATAGATTATAATAGTTGAATTTATTGCAAACGAATGAACTCAAATATGTAATTATTACTGTAATTTAAAATTTTAGTTGAAACGGGAAATATTTATGTGATAATTTTAAATCCAATGGTATGCCATTCTATTTGGAATTATGAATGAAATAATTATGGGTAAATTCAATTTAATAGAAATTTTGGGAACTAAAATTTATAATTTTCAATATAATGAAAATTTAAGATAGGGCATTTCAATTCAATTGATAAATTATTTTCTCTAGATTGACGTTTAAATTTTGTTTAAATAATTGCAAATGATTGAGAAGTATAAAGGTGATAGATTTTCAATTCTATAATTGAAATATAAAATTTGATTTAATTAATTTAATTTAATTTCATTTAATTAATATAAAATTTGCCTTTTTGGTCACGGACTCGGATTTCGACGAAACCAGTTTCATCGGATCTATAACGGTGAATTATAATAGTGTTTCAAGTTTCGTAGCGATCGGACTTGTCGTTTGATCGTACGGACTTGAAACGCTTTGAAATTTATGCAATTGAAATCAATTGAAATCAATTTGGAAAATATTGTTTTTAACATAACTTCTTCATACGATGGAATTTGAACCTGAAACCTTCTCCATTGAGTTTAAAATATTTTAAAACACCTATTTTGATATATGGGTTTACCCAATTTCGTTCCGGGGTCAGAACGGGCTTTTTGGACCACGTTGGCGTTAGCGCGTACACCTGTTTTATCCATCTATTTTATTTTCAACCTTCTCTATAAATATCCTCGCTAAACCCTAGCCTCCGCCTATTCTCATTTGTCTACGCGTAAATTTTCATCAGCTCCTTCTCCTCCTCAATGGCAGACAAAATTTCAGATCCAGATCCATTTCAAAATCAAAGTCAATAATTCAAAGTCCTTAGAAAAATCTCAAATTAACATATGTTGAAGCTCTCGATGAGCGTAATTCAATGGTGTAATTCGTTTTTCAATTCGAAGCATCGTTTGACCAGAAATCGCGGTCAAAATTGAATTGGGCGTTTTTGACTGGTGCGTCTGATCGGAAAATTCCTTCTGGGTTTTGTAGAGGGGCTAGCGCGTTGTTCATGGGCGAAGTTTGGAGGCGATTTGACAGTCGGATTGGCGGCAAAACGCAGTCAAAGGGCCGGTCAAAGGGGAGGTTGAGTGCGTTACTTGTTTCTGCGTTCTGCGTGCTCTGTAAATGGAAGATGCGTGCGTGAGTGGGAGGGAGAGTTGCAGTGGTGACGTGGCAAGGAAGGTAATGTGTTCTCTTTTATTTTATTTTTAAAATTAAAATTCAACCACAATAATCGCTATATCTTTCACATACGAACTCCGTTTCACGCGCGGTTTCTTTTGTTAGGATCGTATTAAAATTTCGGACTTGATGACGCTGGTTTGGACGAATTCTGGGATGGTCAAATTTTTGGGTTTAAATTGAATTTAAATTCAATTTAAATTCAAAAGGTGAGTGTTTTAACTCACTCACAACTTCTAAGATTTCCTATGTTTGTTAAATTCATGTATGATGTGTTTAGAAATTTATTTATAGCTTTTTGGCATATATTTCATCATTATCTCAGTTAATTGCATTCATCGTAATTAATTGTTAATTTATTTATTCATTGCATTTAAATTTGCCAGTTAATTGTTAATTAATTTATTCATTGCATTTAAAACTGCCAATTAATTGTTAATTAATTTATTCATTGCATATAAACTGCCAGTTGAAAGTTATTAATTTTTATTGAATATAAACTATTTGTTGATGCCTGTTATATTTTATATGCTTTATATCGATGTTTTGTTTAAATTGGATGATGATTGTAATGAATGGTTGTTTATTGATATTTGGATGAATGAATGCTATATTTTATATTGTATAAACTGCAAGTTATTATGCATTTTTATTTCATTCGGGATTGCGGTTTGAAATGATATATAACCGTAAACTTTTATTTTTAAATTACGGATTGAAATGATAAATATCCGTATCACTTGACCATAGGATAGAAAATTATATACAGGCACCGTGGTCTATATATAAAATATTTTAAAGTGATTTTTCTATGATTTGGAAAGAAATATACGATTTAATAAATATTAAATTTTGATATTATATAAATATTATTTTATATATGGTTAAATTCAAAATTTTAAGCTATGTATAACTTGATGATGTTTTAAGTTTGATTTACGAATATTTCAAGTTTGAGCTTTATTTAAGTGATATTGAATTTATTAAATAAATATTTCTAAACTAAATAATAGTAAATTGAATTAAGGTATATATAAGATTATCATATTTGGTTGGGAATTTTGGAATATTTAAAGACTTGAAATATATCAAAATTTAAATGTTTTATGAAATTAAGGTATTATTGTTTTTCAAAGTATTGGTTTCGAAATTGTTATAACTTTGAAAGTAATATGGTTTGAAAAATGAATTTATTTGAAATAGAATTTATTTAAGAATTATCTTTAAATATATTGATTTGAAACCGATTGAAATTTTGAGATTAAGAATATGACTGCATTTTGTGATTTGGGTTTAAGATGGTTTTAAAGAATATTTCAAGTTTTATAATTAAAAGTAAGAATAGTGATTGAAAATTTGGATTTTATTTAAATGATATATTATTGAATTTGGTTTTTAAAGTATATACTATTTTGAAGTAAATGATATGTTTTGAAATAGCAATAATAATTCGGTTTTAAAGTATATACTATTTTGAAGTAAAGGATATGGTTTGAAATGGCAATAATATTTTGGTTTTTGATGTATATACTATTTTGAAATAAAGAATATGTTTTGAAAGGGCAATGATTGTGTTTTTAAAGGTATATATATTTTTAAAATGATCACGGTGTTATAATAACGATTGGTTGTTAAAGAGACCGGGATCGGATATGGACATACTCTCTGTCGATACCGAAAACCACTTTGACAACTGTGTACGCGGTGGAGTTTCCAGAATGAAGTAGGATGGTGGCGACGATCCTAAGGTATATACGTGGACCCAACTCCCGTGAGTTGGCATAAGGTGGCTAAAACAGGAGCGATTGACGGACCAATGAGGTAGCACCTCTGATCGGACACACTTCTTCGATACCATTCTATTACTTTGTTATTTTGGTGGCCACCCTTCGATTTGGGAGTGTTGTTCGAGGTGGGCGGTAGTGGCTGCTATGCGTCACCACCAGTCCGGATGCGTAATTGGTATATCTACCCTGGCATTGCCTAGTTGTGCCGTGTCACCTACCATATCGAGCTTTACTACGATTATGATTTTAAGATCCGACCGCGTTAAGGTTCTCCATCCCCTTAATGCTATTTTCTATATGATTATACTTTACTGATTAGACACTACTGTATATAGCGAATATTACTACATAGTAGATAGTTTAACGGATCCTTAAGAGATGTGAATCCCGAACATTTCTTAAGTTACTGCACTCACGTTAGACACTGGATAGGAGATGTCAAACCCCGTAAACATCTCTGACGCCGTTTACACTCATATTTATTTCATTGATTTAACTTACATAAGATTTTTTAGTTCTGACTCGAGTGTTTTGTTTTTTTCAATTCGCTCGGGTCAGCCTGAGCATTTTAGGATTTGAAGGCCCTATTTCTGAAGGACGAAGACGAAGATTTTATTATTACTATTTGTTATATATTCTACTACACCATTGTATTCCGCTGCATAATTATCATTCTCTGGTATGTGTAACTCTGATATATATTGTATAAGTATAATCAAATGTTTTGTAAAACAGCTTCATGAACTGTTATTTGATTATTATATTTTATCGTTCCGCTGCAAGATTCTATTTTGTTTCTTTTATTTCCCCACTTTTTCTTATTTACCCCATAACAATCCACCCTTCTGTATGGTTTAAGTTGGCACGTGTGTCTGCTTAAGCATACAAAAAGGTGGGATGTTACATGTATAGTGCAGGATATTAGACATGTATTGATTAAGAAGACTGTACAATATCAAGAAGCTGATATCAAGAGTAGATTCAAAATGTTGATATAACGTTTCAAGAATTTAAAAATGAAGGCTCATGAATATTGAAGGGTTCAAGATATCAAGATATTCCAGATAAGTTATATAGTCATAGAATTTATGTTAAAACCTTGATACCACTTTCCTGATATCTTTTATCTTCTCTAATATTGTTTAAATTGTTTTTCAAATATTCTATTTTTAAATAATCTTTTCAAAATATTTCCCAAAATGATTTTCAAATCTCTTATACTTATAAAAATATTATTTTAGTGTTTTTAAGTTTATATATATATATATTGAAATTTTGTTTATATTTTAATAATTTATAACTATATTGATTTTATATATATTATTTACATTATATTGAATATTCTTATTAAATCTTTCAAAATTATTTTATAAACTTTTGTTAAGTTTTAATATGATTAAAATATGTATAAACTATGTTTAAATGTTTGTTCAAAGTTTCAAAATATTTTACAAAGCTTAATATTTTCAAAACAATTTTTATTAAGTAATTTTCAAAATACAAAGGGATACATCAACATATCCTCTACAAGTATGTTGACATACTAGCCGTAAATTTCAAAATTCAAATTTTGAATGGAAGTGTCTTTTTGTCGTATCTCTTCACGATGGACATGACTGTCATTTCCCTATATATACCAGACTTCCAAGAGAATTTTCATTAACTACTTTCTTATTTTTCTCTCCTATTTTCACTCTCTTGATTTCTAAATCAATTTCTATCAAATCTCTACCGAAATTCAACCAGAATTAAATTTAGTCATTACTAGTTTGATTCTCTTTCATATACTCTTTGATTTCTATCATCTCTCTCAAGATAAAAGTGCTATTCAAGAGTTATAGAATCAATTGTAATCAGGATCGAAGACTTGAGTTTGTAAACTCTATCAAATCATACACTTATACACTGTGGTGTGCTTGGTATCCCTAAAATTCAAGTAAGCACGATTGTAGCCTAAATAAATTAATTGGGTTTGCTTAGTAGCCCGAAAATCTAATGGGCGTGCTTATGGCCCAGAAATCAAGTGGCTCTACTCAGAGGCCGGTATTCCGGAGGGTGTGTCTCGTAACCTTGAAATCGAGATTGTATTTACATTTACTAGTTGGAAATAAATCCGTACAAGGAAATGTGTGGTACTGGTTGTAGAGTAACTCTGAACCAGTATAAAATCCTGGTGTGCTCTTTCCTTTTTAATTTTACTGCATTTTCTTTTATTTGTATTTTGATTCTGTGATTGTTTATGTGATTATTAATTCCAACATTCCAAGTAAAATCTAAAAGAATTTGAATAATATTCATATAGTCCATTAAACACTATTCAGCCCCCTCCCGTGTTAATTTTGCCTTAAGATCCCTATTCTGCTAACTCTCATTTGGTATCAAAGCATTGGTTTTCAAAGTATTCCTAATCTAATTTTTGAAAAGGTGTCAATGGCGATTTTGATAATACTATTTTCGAAAAGATAATTTGCGAAATCATTATAATGCAGTAACGACCCGTATTTTTACGGATCGACAAGTTCGTCAAAATCTGGAATTTTCAGCATTTTAAGTCATTTCAGATTTTAGGTATAATTTGTCTAAGTCCTAGGTCGTGAACGACCTAAGAGCTAAGTCGTGACCGACCTATAGGATGGTAGCGAGTTAAGAGCTATGTCGTAGACGACTTAGGGATGTGGTGCGACCTAAGGATGTTGGGGTTAGGTCGTATGATGGATGGTAAGGGTTTAGGTCGTAGACGACCTAAGAGAGAAGACTTAAGAGTTTTTGGCGAGTTAAGGTTTCGAGCGACCTAAGGAATAGGTCGGCAACGACCTAAGGAGGACCAGCGGTTAGGTTGCGTAGTGGTTTAGGTCGCGAGTTAGTTTGGGACGACCTATAGAATGTTAGCGACCTAAAGGAAGCGCGAGCTAAGGAATGTACGACCTAGTGGTTAGTGTGTTAAGTCGTAGACGAGCGATCTATAGAGTTAGGCGACCTATAGGAGAGCGACCTAAGGAACATGCGACCTAAGAGAGGTATAGAAAACAGGATAGGTCGGCAACGACCTAAGGTAGTTAGGTCGTATGACTTATGTGTAGTTAGGTCGCTAGGCTTTTAGTCAGTTAGGTCGCTGATGTGCTTTGTTGTTAGGTCGCGTAGGTTGCTAAGCCGTTAGGTCGTAGGAGTGTTAAGCAGTTAGGTCGTTGAAGCACCTGGGTTGTTAGGTCGCGAGAAAACACTTATGTGTTAGGTCGCTAAGGAGTTAAGTCGTAGCTGTTAGGTCGCTGGGTGCTTGGATGCGCAGAAGTGTTAGGTCGTAGGCTGGGTCTGTTAGGTCGTAGTTGTTGGCTAAGGCTTAGGTCGGTGGGAGTCTTAGGTCGTAGGTCGGAAATGACCTAACTCCGAGTTACGACTTAAGAGAATTTCTGCCTATAAATAGAGGGGGTTGGCTTCATTTTTGGGATCCGGATTTTGAAGCGACGAAGTGCTGCCATTTTGAGAGCTCGACTTCTACACTTCTTCACTTCTTTTCTCCACTCTAATCTAGTGCTTCCTTTCATCCAAATCGAAGATCAAGATTGAAGATTCAAGAGCTTAGATTGAAGATCTTCATCTTTTCGAGAGAGATTTCTTCGTTTGAAGCGGATTCGTGATAGATCAAGATTAATCCTTTGCTGTCTAGATCTGAAGCGTGTTGATTTGGGGTTGTTTAGGTGATTTGGTGAGTGGTGATTATCTCTCACACGGATCCAAAGGAGTAGATCGGATTGTTGGCTTGATTTGGTGTTAAAATAGTGATTTCTATGCATTTTTGTAAACCTAAGTGTAGATCCATGTAGATCCATTGTTCATGATGATTCGACAACCATTTTTGTATATGATTAACCTATGCAAGTTCATTCATCAAGTTGTAGAGATAATTCTCATGTTTTCATGCTTGTTAGACTTTCAACTCCTTAATTACGAAATTGCCATTATTGTTATAATTGTTCATTTTGCTTATATTTGAATGCTTGGTTACTTGGATTGATGTTTGACATGATTGATTGCTGTGAATTAGATGATTGTTGATTGGTTTTAGACAAGGTGGCCGAAGATGATTCAAAAGCTAGGAGAAAGGCTCTTGAATTGGGTAAGCTGCTCGTGGCATATGTAGTGGGATGATGAAGCTCTTATGCGTAGATTTGATGATGTGATGTTGGGATGAGGCTTTGCGAGGATGTGATGAAGCGAGGCAATCGTGTGATGAAGACTTGGTCTAATCCAGACGGGATCATTCCAAGCATGTTGATAACTCGGTGATATGATTCGAGTTGAGGATAATGAATGGATATGAGAATAGTCGTCGAGGAGGATGACTAGGAGGCTTGGATAGCATCGTTGTTGAAGGTTCTAGCATGCTCTAAGCAAGAGTACGTTTGGGCAGATTCGATAGTCCCAACGGCCAACTGTTGATGGTCGAGTACTCTGGGCAGATTCGATAGTCCTAGGCACGGGCTGCGACGACGTGCGGGAGTTATGTCTAGAACCGGGGTTTCCATTAGCCCTTGACGGACGGCTGAAAGAATGTGCCGGTCATTCAATTAACGGTGATATCGAAGCAATGATAATAGTGATAGCCAGAGTCATGGATGTTTGGTTGTATCGTCATTCGGACTCAAGAGCGGTATTTTCTGGGTGCTTATCTGATTTAGGCCTTGGTACTTGGAAAACATCGCCCTTGACTCGAATGATTATTACTTTACTTTAAATTGTATGCTCTGGTGTGTTGCTTCTGCTTAGTGTGTGTCTGGGGGCTATCACTGTAGAAAGAGGTGGAGTGGGAGGGTTGTATTCCTATTCCTTTTCCTCTATGCTCTTTTGGTATGTTGTTAGTTAATTTACTGCTCACTAAGACTGTTGTCTGACTCAAGGCTTTATGTTTTAATTCTTATTGCCTTGGGCTGTTCGTCCATTTTTGGGACGGGCAGACTAGGTAGCAGGTGACAGGTGCTGTTCTCTTCTCACGATGCTGATATCAAAGACGAGCTGGAGGGTTGCATATTATCTTCTTATTATATGTACTGGATGTTCCGCTGTTTTGTATTCTCTGAGTGTTTTGTAGTGAGGCTTGATGTATTGGCTATTTGGATGCTTGTATTCAACTATTATGGAGTTTTATATGATGTCATTTTGTTCTGTAAAGCTTCACTATACATATGTTCTATTGTATTTTGTCCATGCGCTGTGAGTAATACGATAGATTCTGTTGTTTTAATCTACCCTGACAACCGTCCATGGTCGCCTGGCACACTTTACAGCGCACTATCTCTAGATTCGGTGCAGGGGTCATGGGCGGTCGTCACAAATGCTATTTCATAAATTTGCATCTATTCATTATAAAAAATCACGTGATCTATTGAAAAGGTATGAATTGCAGGAACAGATGTGTTACATGGCTTTTTATGAACAGAAACCTAATGATCAAACGCTACAAATCAAAAAGGACAAATAGATATTGGATAGTGGATGTCAAGACACATGACTGGAAATCCGGAGATTTTGAAAGATATAGTTTACAAAGATGGTGGATCAGTAAATTTTGGGTACAACTCTAAAGAATATGTGATTGACATTGGAAATGCCAGTAATTCTAAAACTCCGAATATTTCTAATGTTTTGTTAGTCCAGAATTTAAAGCATAATATGTTGAGTGTTAGTTAATTGTGTGATAAAGGTTTCAAAATTAAATTCATAAAAGATAAATGTCATATTGAAGATAATGAGTCAAACATTATCTTTAAAGACATTAGGAAACAAAACATCTATATATTAAGTATTAGAATCTCAAATGATAACTTATGTCTTTTGGCTGAATCAGGTTACCTTTGGATTTGGCATAAAAGATTTGATCATTTTAATTTCAAACTAATATCTAAAATTGCTAAAAATGATCTAGTTAGAGGTCTTCCCAAAATGAAATTTGAAGTTGATAATTTATGCGATGCACGTCAATTAGGAAAACTTAGAAAAAGTTCTTTTAAATCAAAAGATATGATTTCTACCTCTCAACCCCTTGAACTTCTTCACTTAGATCTTTTTGGTCCCTCACAGATACAATCTAAAAATCACAGTAGATATGTATTTGTAATCGTCGGTGATTACTATAGGTTTACCTGGACGATTTTCTTAAAACTTAAATGTAATGCTTTTGAAAGGTTTAAAACCTTTGTTAAAAGAATTCAAAGTCAAATGACTAGTAAAATTAAAACTATTTGGAATGATCACGATGGAGAATTCGAAAATGAAAGTTTTGAGAATTTCTATAATAAGAAAGTTATAACTCATAATTTTTCATTTCCAAGAACACCACAACAAAATGGAGTAGTAGAACGTAAAAAATGGACAATTCAAGAGTGCACTAGGGCTATGCTAAATGATAGTAATTTACCTAAATTTTTTAGGCTGAAGTAGTTGGTACTGCATGTTACGTATTAAATAGAATTCAATAAGACCATTAACTAAGAAAACACCATATGAATTATTCTATATTAAAAAGCCAAAAGTATTATACTTTAGAATTTTTGGTAGTAAATGTTTTATCTTAAATACTAAAGATAATTTGGATAAATTTGATGCTAAATCAGATAAAAGAACCTTTATTGGATGTTCTAATAGAAGCAAAGCTTATAATGTTTTTAGTACGAAAACTAATACTATTGAAGAGACATTACATGTCTCATTTGATGAAAATTTTAAAGATTACATTCCAAATATTGCTGAAGAAGAAAATATTGATAACCCAAATGAAATTAGTAACAATGAGATTACCGAAAATGAAAATTATAATAATTCAGAAAATTCACATCCAAATAAAAGAAAAAAAATACTTGAAAGATTATCCTATAGAAAATATACTTGAAAATATTGAATCTTCTGTTCAAACTAGAAATCAACTAAATAAAATGAGTAATGTTGCTTTTATTTCAACTATTGAACCAAAAAATCCAAAGAAAACATCAACTGTTGATTCATGGATTCTTACTATGCAAGAGGAATTGAGTTAATTTATAGGAAATGATGTATGAGAATTAGTCAGAAGACCTGAGAATAAATCCATAATAGGAACTAAATGGGTATATAGAAACAAAATGAATGAATAAGGAGAGGTTATGAGAAATAAAGATTGATTAGTTGCACAAGGTTGTTGTCCAGAAGAAGGAATAGATTTTGATGAAACCTTTGCACCCATAGCAAGATTAGAAGCTATATGAAATTTATTTGCTTTCACTAATCATAATAATTTGAAGTTATCTTAAATGGATGTTAAAAGTGCATTTTTAAATGGTTCTATTAAAGAAGATGTTTATGTACAACAACCCTTACCTTCTGAAGATGAAAAACTACATAATCATGTTTACAAATTAAAGAATGTAACAATCCGCTATTTCGAACCATTCAAATCGACAATAAATCACACATGTTTGACTTGAATTGTTCAAAACAACAGATTGTTATATAAATTTGGGGTAAATAAGAATCAATCACAGAATCACAGACACTAAATATTACAACATCACGCAGCGGAATAGATAAACATAGTAGTTCATGAAGCTACTACATAAACATAAGAGTCTAAAGCAAATACAGCAGAAATCCAAATACATAGAGGTTTTCTAATACATAAGCAAATAAAAAAGTCTGAAATAGAAATAACTGAAATAGCAAAGATGATTGAAAGACCTCCAACTGGTCTCCAGCTCCAAAGATGAATCTAGAATGCTGTGTTACTCAGGCTGACCCAAGCATAAAGCAAAACAAAACACTTGAGTCAGGATTATCATTCTTATGTAAATAAATCAACTCAAGTGAAATGTACAAGTGAAATGCATCAATAACTAGAAGGATGTTTGGGATTTCCATCCTTTTAAGGATCCGTTAAACTATCTACATACATAATACAATACGCTACATATATAATGTCTACAGTAAAGTAAAGTATTAAAGTAGCGTTAAGGCGTTACCCATATCCCCCTTAACACATTTTTATATAAATACCGTAGTCTATACAAATACTTCAAGCTCCTCCAAACCAGTGGTTTACTTAGTGAGCACTCCATAGGTAAGATACAAACCAAAGTCGTAGTAGGCTCGATCAGGATAAATATGATAAGGCACGAGAGGCAATGCCCACGGTAGGATACTACCATTTGGCACTCCCGGACTAGTGGTAACGCATAGCAGCTACCACCGCTCACCTCGAGACACACTCCCATTATCAAAGGTGCACCCAATCAAATCACAAATAATAGATATGGTTTCGAAGAATATGCTTGATAGGGGGAGCGACCCCACTTGGCCTGGTATAGCTCCTTTTTTAGTCATTTTAATTATGACCTGAAAGTCAAGGCTATCCATCACCGTTCTCTTACTTCATTCCAGTAGTGTTCGCCAAACCATTCTACTTCATTCTGAATTCTCCACCATGTGCACAGTTGTTAAAGTGGTTTCGGTATTGACAAAGAGTATGTCAGTATCCGACTTCGGTCTCTTTAACAACCAAACGCTTATTTCACACCATGGTCATTTTTAATAAAACATTTTAGATAATAAAATCTTAAGTCACAATTTAAATCAATTACTAAAATATCTAACTTCAATTATCTTTTAGCTTTAAAACATTTAAGTTACAATTTCTATCACACTAAATTATCTACATTTCAAAATCATATCTTCGCAAATTCCACAACCCAATAGATTAAATAATCCTATTTGATTTTAATTCATTTAATTAGATTAAATTTAAAATTAAATCTTAATTTCTCTTTCCTTATTTTTATTTATTAAAGTTGTTATAAAATCAATAAAATTAATTATATTACGTTAACTTTTTAAACAAATCCTTTAAAACTATATTGATTATTTTATTAAATTATATTTTTAAAATACCTTATTTTATATTTGACTAATTAAATATTAAATTATATATTTTAAAATTAAATTAAATTATAAGTAAAAAAAATTAAATTTTACTTTTTAAAAACCCAAACTTATAAATTAACTTTAAGACATATAATTTATATTTATATTTTATTTTATTTTCAAAATTATAATTTAAATCAATTTATTTAATCAAAACCTATTTTTAAAATTCAAAAACACTTTAAAATAGACCAATGGTGTCCGTATATAGTTTTCTACCATATGGCCATGTGATTAGGGTATATATCATTTCAACCCAAATTTATAAATTTCCGGGTATATATATCATTTCAACCCGTATCCCTAATTTATAGTTTCAAATCAATAAAATCGCTTGGATCTATTATTTCAACCCATAACGATTTTTTTCCTAATCTATAAGATTGTTCGGGTATATATCATTTCAACCCACAGGGATTTTCTAACTAACATACAAAGGGAACTTGCAGCGTGATTTGCATAAATAAATAAATAACACAACATTTCACTTGCATAACATATCATACATATCATAACATATATCATAGCATAACACATACGTAATCTAAAATTAAACATAACATACATACATACATATATATATATATATATATATAAAGGTGACATATCCTATTATATAACACATATCATGTGACGTATGCAACATATAATTTAACATAACATATTATGGCATGTGAATTAACATAACATAGGTGACAATAAATTAGCATAAAATAGGTGACAATAAATTAACCTAACATACGTGACAATAAATTAACATAACATATGTGAAAATAAATTAACATAACATATTCCTAACTAAAACAACAATACACATGTCATTTCATATGATTCCATTTACTAATGCATAAGAATATTAATCGTGAGTGACATGCTCACCTTCCGTGGTAAATGAAGGTGATAAACACAACACGGCGGAGATGGAGACTAAAGCACAAAGAGCAATCCAAAGCTATCCAAACTCAAAAACAACAATCACCAAAAAAATTTCTTTTTTTTTCTCTTTTTTACTCTTTTTTTTATGTAAGGAGGGTTCGGCCTTGGCTTTGGGCTCGGTCTAGGGCTTGACCAACGGGCTAGGTGGTCGGGTTTGGGTGCTAGGGTAGTGCTAGGGTGCGGCAAGGCTAGGGGAGGGGAGAGGTCGAAGCAAAAGAGGAAGGAGAGGGAGGAAAAGAGAAGAGAAAGGAGGGAAAAGGAAAGGAAAAAAGGAAGGGGGAGGGGGGAAGTGGGGCCGAGGCTAGGGGTGGTTTGGTCGTGGGTTGTGGCCTTGGGTGGAGGTGATGGCGGCGGTGGGAGGTGGGGCAAGGCGACAAGGAGAGAAGGAGGAAAGGAAAGGGAAGAGAGGGAGGAGGAATAAGGAAGAGGGAAATTGATTGGAGATTGGAGTTTTTTCTATTGATTTTGGTTTAGGAATTTAGGAAGAGGAGAGGAGGAGGAAGAAGACACAGAAGTTCAGAAAGAAGAAATGAGAAAGAATAGTTTCTGTACGTACTTTTCTTTCTGAGTAGTGACTGTTCGGTGAATAGGAAGTCTGTTGGGGGTATTGAGGAGTCATTTGAAGCCCAAAAGACCATATACCATCCAAATACATAATATATACTATGTAAATATTATAGGAAATACATATCAGTAAATTGAAAATTTAATGAATTGGAATCTGATTTTGATGAAACGATGTGGAATCCTTCTTAGAATTAAGTCTAGATTTTTTTCCATTGATAAAATTTAAATTTTAAAACTTTTAAATTTTCAACTAAAATTCAAAATTCGACTAAGTTTACCAAAAGTTGACATTTCATGAAACTTTCCATTTGAATGTTGGTTACATACTTGAATAAGATTTGAATAATTACATTTTCAAAACTAACAATTTTCATTTGAATATAAATTATTGTAAATTAAATATGAAAATGAAATAAATTTAAAATTCCTCAAAAACAAATTTAGTTTGCACTATTCATAAAAAAAAGCTTAAATCATTCAACTTCAGTTAAATGGTATTCAATATTTACTCTTACAATCACTTTGTACTGACTATTTCCCCTATTTAACATATGTAACTTTTGTTTGAATTCAAGTCTCCTATTCTTATAAAATTACACTAAAAAAACGTTCATTTTTTTATCACAACTTTGTTTTATTTCCGTTACGATGTTTAAATCTAATTTAACACAAATGGATGGTGCTCATATTGTATTAATTTACCATTGATTTATCTTCATTTTAATAAAAAGGTTTCCAATAATTTCAATTGTAGTAAGCTCAATTTTAAATTTAAAAAAATAAACACAAATAATACAACCACTGTTTTCTTTACATTTTATATATTTCAACATTTATTAGTTTATTTCATACAACAAATACACACATTAATTATCAAATAAATGTTTCTTATCAACTTCTCTCATTAAATGTTTTCTTATTAGAGTTCAACTTATCATATACAATTTAATAAATAAATTTAGGTTTCTCCTATTAAATAGCATTCATTTTATTATTTATTCACATCGACCCTTATTATTCAGTTGCTGTTAATATTACCTATAGACTAATATCATTGAATCACATTCCAATAATTGTTACCTACTCCTCATATCACAATTTGTCATTTATGAATTCATTTTAACTTCATATCCAATGAGTTTACATTAATAGATCATTAAATTTATTTCTACCCATCTTTATTCAGAAATTTTATTTAATTTAATAAATTCTAACAGGTTAAGGTATGGGTCATTACAAAGTAAGCTTTGTATAGTTTGAAACATGCTTCAAGAGCTTGGTATGACAGACTTAACTCTTATCTATTATAATCAAATTTTGAAATAGGCAAAGTAGATAGTACACTTTTTATTAAAAGAGATAAAAACGATATTCAGATAATACAAATATATGTAGATGATATCATTTTTGGATCTGCCAACGATAAACTAAATAAAAAGTTTTCAGAAATAATGACTAACAAATTTGAAATGAGTCGTATAGGAGAACTAAATTATTTTCTAGGATTACAAATAAAACAACTAAGTAGTGAAATTTTTACTTGTCAAGAAAAATATGCTAAATAATTAGTTAAGAAATTTGGTATGTCAAATACCAGTGGTAAACCAACTCCCATGGAAACTAATGAAAAATTAAATAAAGAAGAAAATTCAATAGATGTAGATCAAAAATTATATAGAGGAATGATTAGATCACTACTCTATATAACTGCTAGTAGACCTGATAATATCCAGTCTGTGTGATGTACTCAAGAGTAGTAGTCAGTGGTCGGGCCACTAAAAAAACCATGTTTAGTAGTTTAGGCAATCTGCCTAACTCATGTATCTTATATGTATTTATTACTTTGTTGTAATAAAAAGTGGATGGTCCACTATAAAAACCGGATGGCCTTGCCAAAAAAAAGATATTTGATTTTTTTAATGAAATAAAAGGTTAATTATTTTATGAGTCTTT
This sequence comes from Allium fistulosum, assembly GCA_030737815.1. Taxonomy (NCBI): domain Eukaryota; kingdom Viridiplantae; phylum Streptophyta; class Magnoliopsida; order Asparagales; family Amaryllidaceae; genus Allium; species Allium fistulosum. Next base: position 511,368,384 of record CM060903.1, on the reverse strand, counting down.
AAAATATTTCATGAAGTTATTTGAGAATATATTTTTCAAGTTATTTAATTACTGTTTTAAAGTGTTGATTATAATTATTTTTTTAAAAGCTAATTAATTATTTAATTAAATTTATTTTATAAGAATTTGATTTTAAGATAATTATTATCTATAAGTTAATTATAATATTATTTCAAAGGTAATTTATTACTATATTAATATTATTTAAAAGTTAATTTATTTATATATATTAAGATTGCTTTAAGGATAATTTATTATTATATTAATACTATTTGGTGTTAATTAATTATTATATGATCAAAAAGTTTAAAGTTATTTTTAAATGAAAGATTGAAATGGGGTTTCATCCAATAGAAGGGATTTATAAATGGGTTTAGAGATCGAAAAAGGAAAAGGCTTATAAATAGGATTTTAAGATTTATAAAAGAGTATTCTATAAATAGATTGGAGACCTATAAAATATTTTATAAATCGATTTGGAAAGTAATAAAGGGGATATTTATTTATAAAATAAAGAGATTTATGGAAAGAATTAGTGTTTGGATTATTAATATCTCTATTTTTATGACATATGGAGTTTTGGTCTTTTTAATATGATTTGGAGTGGAAAATCTTTCCGAATGTTTTCGTGAATATACTTATAGTATTACCTAAGTACATGGAAAAGTTTCTAAGTTTTGAAAGTGAAATGGTTTGTAAATATACTTATACCATTGAGAAAAGTATATGTTTGTATTTTTTAAGTATTGAAAATATAGTGTTTTGTGAATATACTTTTCCCAATGAGATAATTATATGGAAGTGATTTCCAAGTATGTGATTTTAAAATAACGGAAACTTAATTAAATGAGGCTTAGTGATTTCCATGGGAAATGTGTTCTTTGTTTTGAATGTTTGTTTATTTAATAGTTAAATAACAGACTATCAAATCTTAGCCTAAATATGTGATCGTTTTTAATTTTGGTGGAACAGAAATATTCCCTACATAACACCGAAGGATTTTAACTCTATAAATATCTAAGGGAAACACGGGGATTATATGGTACAATTATCGTCGATGGTGCTATACTGTATGTATAAACTCATTTTGTTCTTCTAGGAAAAAAGATAAGGAGATCCGTCCACTTAAACGGTTAGGGGGTGGTCCCTGATCTTATGTATTCTCCGATTATATCCTAAAGAACCGGTATTTAGCATTTCAAAAATCAACGGTTGGTTTTGGAGCGCCCGGTAAGCATCAGAGTGTACTCGTAAGAGATGACTCGAGAACCATAACCACTCCAAAATCATATATGGTTCTAGGGAGGAGTTTCGTGATATATTGGGATGTTGGAATTCATGTTTAGTTCCGAGACCCGTTGGGGTATGTGAATCCATATGTGATTCCAATATCTATTGAGATGTGGTAATCCATGTGTGATTCTGAGACCCGTTGGTGTACGAGAATCCATGTGAGATTCTTGGTGGCGGTGTCTGAGCTAGAACAACAGATGTAGCCTCATCAACGGTAATGACTAAAACCAGAGATAAGAGGCATGGCCAGTAGGGTTAGCAAACCTACAGGGTATTGTCGGCTCCACCTAGACGTTACTTACAGTTGTTATGCATGCATAGGGCAATGCACTCGTCTTAGCGAGACCGGCTATGTTTTTCCTACGGTACATCACTAGGGATGTATGCTGCTTCAAATGGATATCTATGATCCTTGTGCAGGAGGACCGTTCTCGAAGTACAGAGGGCACCTCCATGGAAATCCTACACAATTAGCAAACGCATCTTATCAATTTTTAATTATATACCTAGTATTGTTGTGATGTACACTCAAAAGCATCACGGCTACTTGGTTATTGTTATTTCACTCTTAGACATTATTATAATATCACTGGATTGTATGATATAAAGGTTTTAGTTATCGTAAGGTAAAAAACCGTCTGTGTTTATGTGCGGTGTGGTCTTATGAGATACTTTTGATTTTAAAGGATTTTACAAGCTATAATAAATAAAATTCCTTGTGATTTGAGTTTCTCACGCTGGTTTTACCAAACTATCCTGGGCGTATTTTTTTTGTAATGCTCGGGTCAGACCGAGCATATTTTCAGGTTTAGTTAGATGTTTTGGAGTTTCAGGAGACGAGATGGAGGGCAAGAGACGTATTTACGTACGTGGTTATTTTTCCATTGCATTCATTGTTGTATTTATCAGCAATTGTTAGGGCAGATTGTTTTAACTGTCCGAGTTGAAGTAGGTTAGTATACTTTGATTGATATCTAAATATCCATATATTGCAGTTCTTTTTTGTGTAAAGATTGTTATATATTATAGATCATTCATTCCGCTATGAGATTCTATGTTGTCTAGTTTCTTCTAATCTTCTTTCTTATTTCTTTCCCCCTAACTACCCGCATTTCCGTTCAATTTGAGGGGGGTAATGTGTAATTTATTGGCTGCTTAATCTGTATGGAAAGGTGGGTCATTACAACATGGTATCAGAGCTTAGGTTGAGCGAACACCTAGGTTTTAGTGGAGTTAACTCATTTGAGATAGGGTAAGCAAGACCCTAGGATGAGTTTGAGTGTATATATATAAGAGCGTGTATTTGTTAGTGATATAAAAATGTTTTATATTGTGTTGTTTGATCTATTAAGTGGCTAAAGAATTCTGGTCGATGCGTTTGGCCAACGTTATCGATAGGTATTTCCTAAGTTCTTAAACAAGACCAAACTAACACAATATTAATTTAAAATTTGGGTAAATAAAATTAATTTTACCTAAGATTATATTATATATATAATAATAATTTTCAAAAATTTAATATAGTTATCCTTGGTTGTGCTTGGTTGATAGAAACGATAATATTCCATCATGATCATCTAGATTTTGATCGGTCATGCTCGTCGTTTCTGAGCATTAAAAATTATCGGTTGATCTATCTGGAATCTTCCTTTTGAAACCCTGCTTGAATAGATAGGAATTTTTAGGAACATTGAAACGAATACCTTGTGAATTAAGTTTCACAATTTGAATATAAGGCGTTTGTTGATAATGTTGGGTTAAAATTTAATTTCTATGGATTGTTTATTTAAAAGAAAATTTGAATATTTTGAAATGAATATTTTAGAAATGATTTTATATAAAGGTTGATTTGATAAATTTGGTTTTATTAAAAAGGAATTAAGAATATTTTGGAAATGATTGAATATAAAAGTTGGTTGTATTTAATTGGGGTTTATAAAAGAAGTTATTAAACGAAAGGAGTTTGAGAGTCTAAATCTCAATGATTTTTGAAAAAAAAAAGATTTTGAAAATTTAGAAGATTATAGTAGTATTTGAAAATACTTTCAAGATAAAAATATTTTTAAGGATTTTCAAGGGGATATAAGCACTGAACTCACTTCAGTCGTTGGAAAATAATTTCGACGATGATTGCACCGTCGTTGGTGTACATTTTCGAGTTTCTAAGTGGGGTTTGCTACCATTAGGATCTCGCTATATAATTATTTTGATAAAATAAATTTTGATCTGATTCCAAAAGTATTATTTGATTTACCATAGAGTAAATATGTATAATTTCATTTTAAATGATTTGTGGAAAAAGAAAAAAATAATTTTATTTGAGATAGTTTCAGAGTATGGATGATTTTGGAAATGGTAATAATAGTTTTCTTAAAGGGGTTTTTGGTATATCAGTATTTTGGAAATAGTTTTCTTAGAAATATATTTAAGTATAAATATCTTTGAAAAGGAATTTTATAGAAGGGTGTGTTTTCTTTGGTTGGTTTGGGGAATGAGTCCCGATTTGTTTTGTGGTGATCGAAATAATCTTCTAAGTGACGATTGGATGTTTTCTTAGGCTAACATGCACTTAGTAAATTATTCCTTTTGTCATTGTACGATCGAGACGGGTTCAGATCTAGATGAATCCAAAGTAAGTTGGAAATTGATAGTTTGATAAAAACTATTTATTTTAAAATATATTTAGTATTGTTCCAGAATGGATATGAAAAGAAAGAAGTGGTTTTAAGTTAACTAGTGCGAGTGGCTCGAAAATAACTAAAAATTAGTAAGAGATACGTTCGGATGGTAAACGTTTCTCTTGAGTATTATCCTTGTGGTAAGGAAATGTATGATACTGTTTAGTAGTACCCAATTCCTTGGTTTCATTTTGGGGTTACTCGGGTTATATATATATTTGTTATGGATTAAAATATATATAGTACCATTTCAAAAGTTTTTAAAAAAAAATCCGAGTGTTTGACTCTTAAATTTCCAAAATATAAAGGTATCTTGATTTAGAGTGGGTTAACTGATTGGATCAAATTTATTAAGAAGGTTTAATAAACTTTGTTTTATTAAATCGTGTCTTTTGATTTTAACATCTTGGAAGTCAAAAATTACTTGATGTTATTAGGCCGGCTAATAAACATTTTTACCTTTGAGTCTCTAAAGAAAAGCAGACTCTAGGATGGAGTTTGAATACCAACATTCTACTCTTCTTAGCTACTTACATGACCAAACGGGTAAAGAAGTTGTATTGGTCGACTTAGTTTTAAGATTCAAAATTATTTTGGACCTCCATCTGAATAGTTAAAGTGAATAGAATTAAAATGAGATGTTTTGTATATACTCTTAGGATGTAGGAAAGTATTATACAAGTTAATAAAGTAAAGTGATTCTATGAAAGGGTTTCATAAATAAAGTTGTATTATCTAAAATGTTTGAACCTAAATTGAAATCTTTTGATCACAAATATCGAAATGGAATTGGTATTAGGAATAACCAATTCAATAAGTACATAGAGATGTAAATCATTTCTCTTTTCATATAGTTTTGATCAAATATTCGAGTACAAGGTTTAAGGGTGTTCCACACCGTTCCAAGTAAGGATCTCTTACTCAATTTTTGGTGGTAAGAACTTGATGAGGGTTTATGAGACTGTTATCCCGCCTTTTAGCAACGCCGTGACACCAAGGATTGATATAAACCAAAGACAGTTCATCCTGAAGATTGGTTGTACGCAGGCTCACTATGGATATCGATGAATTTTGTCCGAGTTCGGTCAAGCTACAATTGACAAGACACGACGAGCAAAGCCGTAGAAGCCAACGTTCCAAATTTCATGTCAATCCATGTTTGTATGCTCAAGATATGATCGATGCAAAATTGAACATTGTTCTCGTTCGTATCCATCGGGATTAGTGCACTTCGTATCCATCGATTCATAGGCCTTGTTCGTATCCATAAAACATGCACTATTCGTATCCATCAAATCCATGTTCGAATCGATACATTCGAATCCATCTAAACTACACTGTTCGTATCCATCATGGAGCCGCTGTTCGTATCCATCATAGAGCCGCTGTTCGTATCCATCACATTGTCGATTGTTTGAATCCATCAAACACTCGCGCAACCATCTGTTCGTGTCCATTACACCATCGGTTGTTCACATCCATCAAGATGGAACAACTTCGATCGATGCGAACAGAACCACGTAATCGATACGAACAATATGGCCTAGATCGATGCGAACAGAACCACATCACTCGATACGAACATAGTAGCTTCGGTCGACTCGAACATGAGTGAGTCAAATCGATACGAACGAGGCACAAACGTAGGAAGACTCGGTCGACTCGGCACGAAAAATGGATCGAGCCGAGTAGTTAGCGCCATGTCAATCTACAGGCACGTGCCTAGATCGATTCGAACATATCGATGTGAACAAGTATCGATACGAAGAAAACAGCGTGCGAGAAGCCAAACTTGCATCGATCATAACTTGCAGTCCACAATCCAAATGCTATGAAATTTTCACAGGAGCTTACGTACAACCCAAAGAACGTTCTTGCCAAATTTCGACTCGATTGGATCAAATCTTGATAGATACGAGATTCGTTCGTATCGATCAAGGATCGAGTCAAAATTATGTGGGATCGGTCGTGTGGGACCACTCACGTGCCAGAAGGAGTCTCTCGAGATTTGAGCGAGATAGTTGCACCCTACGCCTATAAATAACATCCCAAGGCCTACAGAAAAAGGATCTTTTGGCTCTTTGACGTCCAGACTCCGTCGAAACCATTTTCATACTTCAAGGCTGCTGTTGTACTCGAATTTTATCATTGTAATCCGCTGTAATCGGTTGTAATCAGCAAGTGAATAGCAATAAAGTCATCAAATTCAAAGTGGACGTAGGTCGGATTACCGAACCACTATAAACTCTGTGTTTCTTACTGCTTTCATCTAAATTTTCTGAGTGTTCTTCATTTTTAATTCTCTACATACTTATTATCTGTGATCTGTGATTGTAAACAGGAGCTTTCATCGACAATTGGTTGTTTGTGACCTATTTTGGCGCAAACATTTTGGTGCTTTCACTGAGAAGCTAATTCAGGGATTCTATCATTTGGAAGTTGAATTTGAAGGCTTAAGGATTCAGATCTGAAAAGCTATAACAAGGCAATCAAGCAGAAGGCAAAGAGCAGAGAGGAGTCAGCATGAAGGGAGTCAGGAGGCTTCCTCAGGAGCAAACCAAGCCTCGGTCTTCATCACCAGATATGAGATGGAGATGATGATGGGAGCTATGCATGAAGAGCTTCTGAAAAGACAAGAAGAGATGATGCAGAATTTACTTCGAGGAACTGGACAAACCAGAGTGTAGAATCAAGCTAACGCAGTCGTAGGAGATGCTAGAGATAGGGATCGGGAGCACGAAGCAACCAGAATTCAGAATGAAGCAGGACCATCTGGCACAGCCCCAGAACTAGGGGGCACTTAGCCGGAGCATGTTGACCCAATTCCGAGAAGAGCATCAGGTGGACCTGAGCAACATGGCATTGAGAGAGGAATGGACGCCCGTCCAGGAGAACAGATTCCAGGCTTCCCTCATGAACTCGGGGGGGGGGGGGGCAGATCGGAAGCAATAGATAAGGGCTACAGCTTGGCTATAGTGATAGATTAGCGGAAATGGTCAGACGAGCCACGAGCCATGAAAGGCGGACTAGTGAATAGAGATCTGGAAGATGTTAATAGGAGTCCCTTCGCTCCCGCAATTAGACATGCCAGGAATCCACCAGAATTCAAGCTACCAACACTGGAGACGTACGATGGGTGGACGGACCCTGCAGTTCATCTGCCACGGTATATGAGGCATATGGAGGTACTGGAGGCATCGGAGGAAGCCATGGCCCGGTGTTTCCCATTGTATTTGATGGACATTGCAGCATTATGGTTTAGACAGGTAGGAAGCGGCTCCATTGGGAAATGAACCGATTTGACTGAGAAGTTTATGAGGCAGTTCAGAGTTCACATTTCGAGACCCAAGAATGTGATGAGTTTGGAAGCACTAAAGCAAAGAACGGGGGAATCTTTGAGGAATTTTCTAACGTGATTCAATGCAGCGGCAACATCAGTGGATCGACCAGATCCATCCATGGTTTTGATGGCAGCTGTATCTGGCATAGCTGATGGCACAGAATTTAAGAACTCATTGACAAGGGATCCACCTATGGATCTGGGAGAATTTTATCATGAGGCCGAACGATTTCTGCGATTAGAGGACGCAAATGCTGAAAGGGAGGAAGGAGAAGAAGTTGGAGTTTATGCAGTCAAAGGCGGAGACCCTCCCAGAAAAGATTCAGACAACGATAAAGGGAAACAGAAAGCCGAGGATAATGATGATGGACCAAAGCGACCGTGAAAGGAACCCAGATTCACATCCTATACTGAGCTGAATGAGACTTTGGAGTGAATCTACTAGGATACCGGGGGCGGATTCCTTACCGAAAGCCAATGAGGAGGGATCCTACCAGCAATGAAAGGAGATCCGACAAGTATTGCTTATTCGACGAGCTGAATGGTCATAACATAAATGATTGCAGACACTTGAAGGATGAGGTTGAAGGAAATATCTGGAATGGTCTGCTATCGCAATATGTGAGAAGGGGAACAACTAAGGTGGAACTAGAGCGACCAACGCCTGCATCAAATGAAGGTGGATCCGGATCGAGGCATCAGCTTGTCATCAATTAATTGGAATAATGACGAATAAGTGGCAAACTTCACATCAACATGTTTAAGTCATTTACACATGTACAGGACCGCGAACGATCCTCCGGCATGCTCTGATACGACTATAAATCGCATCAATGTAGGTGTTTGCACTTTGACGTCCCTATTTTGCTTTTGTTTTCCATTTCTTATGTTTGGACTTGATTTTGTTGGACATTTCTGTTGGAAGACTCATTTTGAATGTAAATCTGCTATTTGTGATTCCATAACGGCTAAGCCACTTACACATGCACGGGGTCGCGAACGGTCCTTAGGCATGCTCTGAGATGGCGATAAACCGTCGTAACAAACAGTTCAGAAACTCACTTGAACATGAAATCTGACATTAATGATACTAAGTCCCCCCCGGGCACACAATTCGCCTCGAACGGCACCCGACCGCGAACGGGTCACAATTCGCCTCGAACGGCACTCGACCCCGAACGGTCACAATTTGCCTCGAACGGCACCCGACCGCAAACGGTCAAAATTCGCCTCGAACGGCACCCGACCGCGAACGGTCACAATTCGCCTCGAATGGCACCTGACCGCGAACGGTCACAATTCGCTGCGAACGGCACCCGATCACGAACGATCACAAATCGCCTCGAACGGAACCCCGATTGCAAACGGTCACCATTCGCCGCGAATGGCATCCGACCGCGAATGGTCACATATCACCTGAAATGACATACAATCTCGAGCGATCGTCATTCACAATTAGGTAAGACTATCAATCTCTTTGCAGGATATTAACAGGATACGAACATCTAGCTCATCGAATTACAAAACACACATTCCTACTGTAAGGCATGTTTTGGGGGGCAAGTGTTATCCCGCCTTTTAGCAACGCTGTGACACCAAGGAATTGACTATAAACCAAAGACAGTTCATCCCGAATATTGGTTGTACGCAGGCTCAGTATGGATATCGATGAATTATGTCCGAGTCCGGATCAAGCTACAATTGACAAGATATGACGACTAAAGCCGTAGAAGCCAACGTTCCAAATTTCAAGTCAATCCGAGTTCGTATGCTCAAGATATGATCGATGCAAAATTGAACATTGTTCTCGTTCGTATCCATCGGGTTTAGTGCACTTCGTATCCATCGATTCATAGGCCTTGTTCGCATCCATAAAACATGCACTATTCATATCCATCAAATCCATGTTTGAATTGATATATTCGAATCCGTCTAAACTACACTGTTCGTACCCATCATCGAGCCGCTGTTCGTATCCATCACATTGTCGATTGTTCGAATCCATCAAACACTCGCGCAACCATCTGTTAGTGTCCATTACACCATCGGTTGTTCGCATCCATCAAGATGGAACAACTTCGATCGATGCGAACAGAACCACGTAATCGATACGAACAATATGGCCTAGATCGATGCGAACAGAACCACAGCACTCAATACGAACATAGTAGCTTCGGTCGACTCGAACATGAGCGAGTCAAATCGATATGAACGAGGCACAAACGTAGGAAGACTCGATCGACTCGGCACGAAAAACGGATCGAGTCGAGTAGTTAGCGCCACGTCAATCTACAGGCATGTGCCTAGATCGATTCGAACATATCGATGCGAACAAGTATCGATACGAAGAAAACAGCGTGCAAGAAGCCAAACTTGCATCGATCATAACTTGCAATCCACAAGTCCAAATGCTATGAAATTTTCACAGGAGCTTACGTACAACCCAAAGAACGTTCTTGCCAAATTTCGACTCGATTGGATCAAATCTTGATCGATACGAGATTCGTTCGTATCGATCAAGGATCGAGTCAAAATTATGTGCCAGAAGGAGTCTCCCGAGATTTGAGCAAGATATTTGCATCCTACGCCTATAAATAACATCCCAGGGCCTACAGAAAAAGGATCTTTTGGCTCTTTAACGTCCAGACTCCGCCAGAACCATTTTCATACTTCAAGGCTGCTGTTGTACTCGAATTTTATCATTGTAATCTGCTGTAATCGGTTGTAATCAGCAAGTGAATAACAATAAAGTCATCAAATTCAAAGTGGATGTTGGCCGGATTGTCGAACCACTATAAACTCTATGTTTCTTACTGCTTTCATCTAAATTTTCTGAGTGTTCTTCATTTTTAATTCTCTACATACTTATTATCTATGATCTGTGATTGTAAACGGGTGCTTTCATCGACAATTGGGTGTTTGTGACCAATTTTGGCGCAAACAGAGACCAATGTTTTCTATCATAGTACATCCATGTAAGGAGAATGGAGGTTTCTATCTAAGAAGCTTGACCGGAGTCCACACTAGAAAATCGGGCAAGTGATACTAGTTCGGAAGGGAACTTATGTATTCGAGTAGTGATCGAATCAGATTTTGTATGTGAATGATCTTTGAACATCATGCGGGTTTATGAATAATATTGGATGTTCATTTGGTAAAATTTCGGGGAGAATTCTTTTTAAGGGAGGGGAGAATGTAGCGACTCAGAATTTTATCACTTTGATTTTTGGAATATTTAATTTGGTGTTTTTATAAAAAAATCTATGTTTCAAATAATTGCTTGATTTTTGGTGACATATTTTTAATTAATTTATAGGATTATTCCACAAATTTTAGTTTGAAAAATAATAAAATTTTTGTTTGACGCGTTTTGCGGCAAACACCGGTAATTTTGAAACTTTATAGACTAGGATAACATGTCTATTTTATTGTAGTTTTGTGACAGTGTCACATTTTTGTGCACGGTCTTATTTTTATTTCTGTGGTTTACGGCTCGTACGCGGACGTGATATGTTAGTGGATACCGTAGTCTATTAAATTTCAAAACAGAATGTATGTACAGTATATAATAACACACATTAGCACAGTGTAGATAACTTTTTGTTTCCCTTTTTCCTATTTCTGCTGCCTTTGTTTCCCCTTTGCACAATCTTGCCCCCTTGATTTTGACATCGATTTGAATCTTGGTTCCCTTGTTTTTCAAGCAAAGCAGCAATACATACACATGAAGAGCATTCTTCTTCATTTGGTTTCTTCGTGACATGGATTTGTTAGCATTTTCTTTATCTAGCTTACTTTAAAACATTCAAATCAATGGAAACAAACCATATCTTCAACTTCAAAAATCAATTTCCCCTAATCTATTAACTTTCAACAAAATCGATCAACATGAAAGTTGTTTGTATCGATCAATACTATTTTTAGAAATTGACGGCACTTGATTTCGTCAAAATCGATCGAGTTATTGTCGAAAATCAGAAAGTAAGTAATAATGTTCTCAAACTTCAAAAATTCATATCTCTTGATCCAGGTTGAATCGTTCGACGTCGCTAGCGTTGTTGAGTTCATTTTGAAGCATACTATTTTCGGTGAAGTTTCAGTGTGATTCCGTGTCGAAGATTAGCAATGCTCGTAGACTATGGTTTATGTTCATCAGAGATTCATGTGATGATTTGCGAAATGGAGGGTGCTGTGATGTCAGGCTTGGGGAGTGCTTCATCGTGGCAAGTTTTGGTGGGAATCGTCGACAAAAAGTGTTTATCCACAGTGGCGTGGCAAGTTTTGGTGGGAATCGTGGTGGCAAGTTTTGGTGGGAATCTTAACAAATACCAAACCGATAATTTTCGAATGCGGATGCCTTCATATCCACAACTGTATCTATTTTTCTAGATATCAGATGTTTATCCACTTTACTGATACAAACACGGTTAGATTACAGATTTTTTAGGTATCCATTAACAAGATTATTGTGGTATAGCTAATCCATTGGTAGGAGAGGGTAGGTTCTTCATAGTCTAGCCCCATTGTGGTTGGGCCAATCCAATTTGGTGGAGTGAGAAACACTACATATGTAGGAATTAAGGCAGTCACATGGGTAATTGCGTCCCACTTTGCGCCAATGCCTAATTCTGCTCTTATAGGAAAAATTAGCACATGATGAAGGAATTAAGGCCACGATGTGGGTGGTCACACCATTAGTTCATTGATATCCTAATCTGCTCTTAGGAGAATGGAAAAAATACACCACAGAGACATGAATAAGGACCATCCTAGTGGTCATACAATCTACGCACTAGTGCCACAATAAAGGGGTCGAATCTTGGATGATGCTCACCTTCTGGTATATTTTTTACCATGGGAGCTGAGCTCACATGATTTCATCAACAGTATGCCATGATTTCTTGAAGGGGGATCTTTTTATTTATTGCATAGTGGTTACATGCGTTGATTGCCTTATAAATTTAGCTTACAAAAATATTTAAAATTGCCTTATAGCTTTGTCTTACAAGAGCGTTTAAACATAATAAGTAATGGGGTGCTTCAAATTATTATTTTAGGGGATATTGGTGTCATTTAGGTGAGTGAAACTGTATGCTTTATTGGTTAGGGCGGCACCGACCATATATGGTCTCTCTTAGTTAGGTCTAAGAACTCTGTCTCATCATCAGATGAGGTCCCTCGCCATGAAGTTTCTTTGGTGGACCTTGGATTTTTAGTGCTTCACAGTCTTTCTTTTATAGGACTTAGTACGGAGATCCACTTCCATTCTTTGCTCATCAAAGGTATCAAGGTTTAGCCACCATAATTCTTTATTCTCTTTAGAATTTTGGAGGATGTTCCTTAGTGAGGAGAAATCCACTTCTACAGGCAACATTACCTCATACCCATAGGCTAGAGAAAAGGGTGATTGTCCTGTTTATGTTATAACAAAGTAATTGTATGGCTATAGGACAAGTGGGAGATCTTTGGCCCGATTTGCTTTAGAACTAGCTAGGACCTCACGGTTGACTTGATTGTTTTACTGACCCCCGCCATTTATCGGTTTTCTTAAGGGTGGGCGACGAAGGAGAAGCATTTTTTGATTCCATCCCTTCTATAGAATTCAAGAAACTGCTCGTCGTCATGGGTGATGACTTTCTTTAAGGGGCCAAACTAATAGACGATGTTTTTTGTGACAAAGTTGAGGACCTTTAGCACAGTGGCCCCTAATAAGGGGCTAGGTCTTGACCCATTTGGTGAAGTAGTCTATGACAACTATGGCATGATTGTATCCTCACTTTGCATTTAGGGGGCTTCTCTATCAGGTCGACCGCCACATGCCAAATGACCTTGGGGAGGTCATTAGAGTCGGTAGGTTAGGGGAAGCTCTGGGGATCTTGGCAAAACACTGACAATGGTCACCTTTCTTAACATAGTCCATGGAGTCTTTTATCATATTCGACCAATAATACACTTGTTTGGCAGCCTTCTTTGCAAAACTTTGCCACCCGATAGAATCCTTGTGGAAACCTTCAAGTAACCATTTAAGGGCAGGCTTAACTATAAGTGATGTAATGTTGGAGCGGGGGGGGGGGGAGTAGCCTCTCTGGTACATAGTTTGACATCAATGACTGCGTAGTTGGGTGCTCGATAAAGAATCTTCTAGCCTCCTTTTATTTTGGAACACTACGTGAAGAGCCATAATATAGGAAAGATATTTATTAATATAATTTGTTAAGAAATAATTAAAAAAATTAAATTGAAAATTTAATAAAGGAGATCTGAATGTATAAATACGGGACCCTTAAACATATGTAATTTAGTAGAATGAGAGTAATGAGGGTAATAAACTTGAACGTAAGGAAATGAATTAGAATGCTTAAATGTATGAATATTTGTGTTAAGAGAAATTAATAAATTCGACTATACATGTACAAGGTAATGAATTTGAATATTCGAATGGAGAATATTTGTACTTAGGGAAATTAATGAATAAGATTAGATAATATAATCGACCATACATGTATAGGATAATGAATTTGAATATTTGAATGGAGAATATTTTCATCTAGGGAAACTAATGAATAAGATTAGGTAATAAACTCTACCTTACATATACAAGGTAATGAATTTGAAAATAGAATATTTGCATTTAGGGAAATTAATGAATAAGATTGGATTATAAACTCGACCATACATTTATAAGGGAATGAATTTGAATATTTTAATGGAGAATATTAGCATTTAGGGAGATTATTAAATAAGATAAGGTAATAAACTCAATCGTATATGTATAAGGTAATGAATTTGAATATTTAAACAAAGAATATTTACATCTAGGGAAATTAATGGATACGATTAGATAATAAACTCGAGCACACATGCATAAGATAATGGATTTGAATAGTTGAAAGTAGAACACTTGCATTTAGGGAAATTAATGAATAAGATTATATAATAAACTGGAACATACATGTATAAGGTAATGAATTTGAATATTTAAATGGAGAATATTTGCACTGGGGAAATTAATGGTTAATATTAGGTAATAAACTCGGCCAAACATGTATAAGTTAATGAATTTGAATGTTTGAGTGGAGAAAATTTGAATTTAGAGACATTAATGAATAAGATGTGCCAGTGAACTCAACTACAAATGTATAAGGTAACGAAGCTGAATATTTGAATGGAGAATATTTGCATTTAGGGAAATTAATGAATAAGATTAGATGAAAAACGATTTAACCTAAGCCAAACTCATTATTGTGTAAGCCTTTAACGTATTCACCTCTCTGTTTTACATTCACTTCATTTTCAAAACAAAATAATCAATACCCTATCAACCTTAGGTAGCCACTATTGCCAGGAAAAGGGATAGGAAATCAAAACTAAAAGATTAAAGTTTTCAGCTCTAAGAAGAAAACGAGGATTTCGGTCAACCTCTGTTGATCTAGGTGAGTAAAACTTTCTCTAATTTACTTCCAAACACATTTGCGTTCGGATTAGATATGTGTTTACTACTTTAAACATTACTAAATATGTTTTAATAACTAGAAATGATTTTGTATGTATTTAATAATCTAAGTAAACAAAAGTTGGTCATGTTTTAAGCTAAAACATGATTTAATCTTCTCCAAATGTCACAAAATTTTAATATGATGTTTTAAATATTAAAATAGATATAGGTTTAAAATTTTGGATTTTAGATAAAGTCATAATTAATTATGAATTTTCTAATTGGAAAATGGCTAATTTCGGGCATGAATTAATATTCAAAATATTAAATTAAATATTTGGCTTCTAAATGTGTAACAACCCATAATTTTTCCACTTTGAAAATGGGATATTTAATTATTTTAAATATTCAAATGTAGATTTTCAAACTTAACAATCATGTTTTATATGATAAATAAGAATGGTAAACTTATTTTTGACATTGAATAAAGGTTTTGGATTTCCATTGTAAAATTGACAAAAGTCGGATTTCGATAAAGTAGGATAAATATTCGAGAAATTTGTTTAAAGGATAAATAATTCCTTTTAAATATATATATATAATCGATATCAAACTCATTTGATAATAATAGTAATTTAATTTATAATGGTTCGATAAATATATAAAACTTGTTTTATAAAATTTACAAATTTCGTCGCATATCGATAAATCGATGTCGTATTTTTATAAGAAGATTTGGATATTGTTTTATATTATTTTATAAGTCAAATATGCTTGTTTTAATTATTTAAAGATAATAAGAAATCAATTTTGAAGTTTGGTTTACATAGATAAATTGTTTAACAAAAACGTCAAAATGTGACCGGAAAACATTTTGTCGAAAATCAACATTTTGTTCAAAATAAGTTGCCGCAATGTTATCGCACCTTTGTTAACATGTTTTAACATATATATTACACATTTTAATAACTAAACATATTTACTTTTACTAAATAAGATTAGAAAACTTCTAGAAGTGATTAAGAAAAGTAAGTAAGTTTAAGAAAAGTCAAAACTAAACATCAAATCCAAATCACATCAAAATCCAACAAAATAATTACTTTTCTTTACTTAATCTTTAAGTGACTAAGGCATAAAGTAAAGATATGAAAGTTGATGTTAAGTATTGAAAAATTAGAGATTGCTTTAGGTTGAAGTAAGGTTAGTTTGGTAATTTGGTAAGAGGTTATTTTGGGTAAATTTACCACTTCTTTGTTTTTCTATAAATATCCACCTCCTTCTTCACTTTCATTCACATTTCTTCTTCTTCTTCTTTTCTCAAGCTTCTTCATCTTCTTCCTCTTCTCTTTAGCTTCTAAGCCATAGAAAAAAATTAGAAAGAAATAATGTCAAAATATTTACAAAATATTCAAAAGAAATCAATATTCATTCTCTTCAAATCAAACTCCTCTTTTCTCCATATTTTACCTCTTCTTCTCTCGGCCATAACTTCTTTAAAATATAACCAAAATACAAAATTATTTTTTCAAATCATGAATTTTTCCAATGGCTACAACTTTCGTGTTGACCACTTTGTCTCATTCTAAACTTAACCATGTCAAAAATCCACTTCTTTCCAGTGCATTCTCTGGCCCAGTTTTTAACATAGAAAATATCCCATTTTATTTTGATCATAACTTGATCATAACTGACCTAATTAAGAAATTATTTTTTTCAAATCATATGAAATTTCAGTGGCTACAACTTTTATGTTGATCACTTTTTCCAGTTTTGAGTTTTGCTATATCTGAAACTCAATTCTTTGAAGTGCATTTTCGGGCTTCATTTTTGTCAATCCGACAATACCTCTTCTTCATTCTATCATATCTCTTGTGACGCCCCACCTCTATACTCACACTAGCCAAGGACACTACGGGGTAATGCCATCGACTAGCACAAAGAATAAGGCTGTTGAGGAGCGACCATTTGTGTAATTGATTTATGCGAGTACCAATATGTCAGATAGAAGGTCATGCGTTTCATTTCAAGAGGAAATCCGCCACATCAAATACAAACTCAAAGCTACTACACAGTGGCTATGTGGCCTTCAGAAACAAATATAAAATAAACACAACATAAATCAGTCATAGATATTCATATCACTAAGGCGGAAACAGATATGAATATAACACATAGAAGTGTACATCAAAGTAGTGATCATACAAGATCCATAAAATGATCATCATTGATCAATAAGAAGCGTAAATTACACTAAGCTAGTAAATAAATGAGTTTAGCTTTATGTTCCATAACCACTAGCTTAACTTAAATATTTACGAACAAAATGTAGATTCCACTCGAAAATTGTCACAAGATTTCAATCGAACAAGTCCAAAAATTAACCGACGAAGTAAACACAAGCGTTTCATACCACTTGTTTTGCCAAGTCGTTTAATTAGATTTCTCATACGCATGAGTAAAGTGTTATATATACGAATAGATTGGAAAACGGTTTAAAAAACGAGTTTTGTATTAAATTAGTGTTGAAATTGTTTTTTGTGAAAGAGTTTGAATATTTACTACTAGTATAGAAACCTTTGTATTATAAAGTGACAAATCATAGAAATGATTGTAAAAACAATCTATCACCTAAAATTAACATTCGACGACGTGAATCAAAACCATAAAAATAGATATCAAATCCATCAAATGGATATTCCCAAAAATCCTTAAAAGAAGTCATCAAAGTCGATAATAAATGACAACAACCAATCAGATCAACAAAAATCGATAAGAAAATGGAAATTCGCATGAAAATTAGGCAAAATGGACAAAAACCAACAGGACCAGACGTCTGGTTGGATTGGCCAGACATTTGACCTGAGGTTCTTCTTATTTCTTTTATTTATTTATTTATTTTTTTCATTTCTTTAAAATTTCCAAAATCCCTAACCAGACGTCTGACCTATTGAACCAGATGTTTGGTTCATGTCTCTAGATATATATTTTTCTACCGTATATTTTTTTCTTCTTCTGGTGCACTAACCAGACGTCTGAGTTCTTAAACCAGACGTATGGTTGCCTGTACTGGGCAATAGTTTGCCTAGGCCATTAATGGCCAAATCGGTTCGGAACCGATCGGACGAGCGACGGAGGCTAGGGAATTATGCCAAGTGACAACCCAGCCTTATAGGCTCTTCGATACACCCCAAATAACATGTCCGAACATCCAAAATAGGATCTTTAAAGATTTTGACTTCAAAATACCAAAATTGGAAAATTCACCAAATCAATTCAAATCAAAGCAAATGAATATGAAATAGATGTTAGGAATTCATACCTAACAACAATGAAAGCTATAGACGTAGATGTGAGTTCAAAAACTCACCTTTAAACTCAAAGACAACGAATGAGAAGCTTTAAAACAAGGCAAGATCAATCTCTCTTCCACTTAACTTCAAGAACCCTCAATCTATGATCAAATGAAAATATTACCTAAATTAGGTTATAGGATTTTTCTGGAAATTGGAGAGAGATTGAGGTGGAGAAGAAGAAGAGGATTCTTACATAAGCTTCTCTTTGATTTTGGAGCTTGAATCTTGAATTTCCTAGTAATCTAGGGTTTAGGAATTTTAATTTCCCTTTCTTTCCCCCGTTTTCCTTTAGCTTGAGTGTTAGAAAATAATAGAATGAATGAAGAGGGGTTGGAGGAGGAGTTAGGGTATTAGATGAGTTGGTGGGCTGAAACCCAAACCCAAAGCCCAATAGAAAAATAGCAAAATTCTACTCAGCTCCAAACATATCGATGTTTATACTCAAAAAGATCGCAAACGCCATTTTGGACTCAATGGAAGTGGTCTCGAGTCTGGATTTGACCGTTTACAAAAATTCACATTTTGGACTTTTAAATTCAACTAACGATGCTATATTTAAATAAATCATTTAAATAAATTATCATAAAAATATGCGGGTTGTTACAGACTCCCCTCCTTAAAGAAATTGCATTCTTGCAATACTTAAGAAAAAAATAAAAAGTAACAACCATACTAAGGCATAACAACACAATAGAAAAAAAATTGAAATGAGAAGTTCACCTCAAGGAGCACGAGAGAGTAAGTCCGGATGTGTTCGCTCGATGAATTCTCTGGATTCCCAAGAGCAATCCTTAGGATTTGAAAACCATTGAACTTTCACAAGAGGAACATCTTTATTTCGAAGGAGTTTAACCTCCGTAGCAATGATACGAATAGGATGTTGCTCATAAGTCAAATTAGGCGAAACTTCAATTTCTTCAATAACATTGGGCTCAAGAATAGAATCGGAATCTCTAGGGCATTTCCGTAGTTGAGAGACGTAGAATACGCCATGAATAGCAGAAAATTCCGTAGTTGAAAGGCGATAAGCCACAGAACCAATGTGTTCGGTGATGGGAAATGGACAAATATACAAAGGTGCTAATTTTCCCAATCGACTGAAACGCACAACACCCTTCATAGCTGAAACACGAATGAACACCAAATCTCCCACAGAAAATTCTAAATTACTTCTTCGATTATCGGCATAGGATTTTTGTCTACTTTGAGCTTCTTTCATCCTATGACAAATAAGGTCAATCTTTTCTATGGCATCACGAATAAAATTTGGACCTAAAACCAGCTTCTCACCGGCCTCAAGGCAACATGAAGGAGATCGGCATGGCCTTCCGTAGAGCGCCTCGAAAGGTGCCATACCAATACTAGATTGGAAGCTATTATTATAAGAAAACTCAACAAGAGAAATATGATCTTCCCAACTTCCACCAAAATCAAGAACACATGCACGAAGAAGATCTTCAAGAGTTTGATTCACACGCTCGGTTTGTCCATCGGACTGAGGATGATAAGCGGTGCTAAAATTAAGCTTTGTTTCAAAAGCTTTTTGAAGACCTTTCCAAAATCCACTAGTAAACAATGGATCACGATCACTAACAATAGAAGTTGGAACTCCATACAATTTAACAATTTCTTTGACATAGAGTTTAGCCAAAAGAGGTACGGTCTGATTGGACCGAACGGGAAGAAAATGGGAGGATTTTGTAAGTCTATCTACTATCACCCATAGGCTATCATGACCCGAATGAAAATGGGGAAGACCGTCAATAAAGTCTATAGAGACTTGATCCCACTTCCAAGCAGGAATGTCTAAAGGTTGCAATAACCCACCGGGCCTTTGATGCTCGGCCTTTATGATTTGGCAAGTCATGCAATGCTTAATAAAGTTAGCAATATCAGATATCATTCCATCCCAATAATAAAGTCGCTACATGTTCGCGTACATTTTACTACTACCGGGATGAATGGTAAATTTAGAACGATGAGAATCTTCTAAAATGTCTTTACGAAGACCACAAACGTTTGGCACAATAAGTCTACCAAACTTCCGAATACCTCCACGAGCATCAATAGAAAAGTATTTCAAACCATCAACCTTATTTTTATCCCTACAACTTTGGCTAAGAAGAGCCAATTCGGGATCATGCTTTTGAGCTTCAAGGATGCGGTTTAAAAGAGATAGATGAGCCTCAAGGCTACATAAAACAAGAGCTGAACATGAATCGAATTCACGATCTTGAATCTCACAAGTGGACAAAGTCTCAAGATCATTCCATTCGGATATCATCATGGAAACAACCGCTTGTTGCTTACGACTAAGGGCATCGGCAACACGATTGCCCTTTCCGAGAGTATAGAGAATTTCAAGATCGTAAGATGCAAGGAATTCGAGCCAACATTTTTGATGCAAATTAAGTTCCTTTTTAGAAAATAAATACTTCAAAGATTTATGATCGGTGTAGAGAAAAAATTTCTCGCCCAAAAGATAATGACGCCAAATTCTAAGGGCGAAAACAATAGCCGCGAGCTCTAAATTATGAGTGGCATATCTAGTCTTGGCAGGCTTTAATTGCCTAAAAGCATAAGCGATAACACGTTCCCTTTGCATAAGAATGGCTCCCAAACCAACACGACTAGCATCGGTATAAACAATAAAGTCTTGGTTCCCTTCGGAAATCACAAGAATAGGAGCATCGGAAAAGAGTTCTTTTAATTTCTGAAAAGCAGCTTCACATTTGTCTGACCAAATGCACTTAACTCCCTTCTTTGTCAAACTAGTAAGAGGAATAGAAATTTTAGAAAAGTCTTTTATGAACTGACGGTAATAGCTCGCCAATCCAAGGGAGCTACGAATTTCCGTCACACTCTCGGTCTCTTCCAATTTTGAATTGCTTCAATCTTTTAAGGATCCACGAAAATTCCGGATTCAGAAATAATATGTCCTAAAAATTTCACACGAGATTGGCAAAAGTGGCACTTAGAAAATTTTTCTTTCAATTGATTGCTCCTAAGAGTTTCCAACACAATCCGAAGATGTTTTTCATGCTCTTCCTCGGTTTTAGAATAAACAAGAATATCATCTATAAAGATGAGAACAAATAGATCGAGGAAGTCTTTGAAAACTCGATTCATAAGGTCAATGAAATAAGCAAAAGCGTTCATTAAACCAAATGGCATAACAAACCATTCATAAGATCCATAACAAATACGGAACGATGTCAAAGGAATGTTATCCTCTGCAATACGAAGCTGATGAAAACCGGTTGCTAAGTCTAACTGTGAAAACACTCCAGCACCACAAAGTTGATCGAATAGATCATCAATCCGAGGTAAGGGATATTTATTCTTGATGGTGAGATCATTAAGCTTGCGATAGTCTACGCAAAGCCTAAGTGTACCATTGGATTTCTTCACAAAAATAGCCGAAGCTCCCCATGGAGAGGAACTAGAACGAATAAACTGTTTTCCTTCCAATTTGGATAATTTTTTACGCATCTCCTCATTTTCCTTATTGGACATACGATAAGAAGGATGAGTGATAGGTAGAGCTCCAGGGATTAGATTAATTTTGAACTCAATTGCTCGCTTAGGTGGTAATCCTAAAACGGGCTTAAATATGTCGGGAAATTCACAAACAACGTGAATGAGGGAAATGACATCTTCCTCATCATCATTATCGTCATCATGTGGATTTAGAGAATATAAGGATGCTACCGAATTGGAATCTAAATCTTTAAGAAAAATAGAAATCTGCTTAACAGATTGAGGATGTCGTAGATGGATAGTCCTCTCGGGACATAGGATGCGGGCTTCATAACGATTAAGCCAATCCATTCCCAAAATCATTTCGAAACCTAAGTAGCGCATAACATGCAAATTGGCTTGGAAAGAATAATCACATAAAATAATCTCGACATCTTTACAAAGTAAACTGAGTGTTGTGGATCCACCAACCAGATTCGCAATTCTCAGTGAAGTCATCAAGCCCATAACATTTAAAGACAAAGCATCAACAAGTTCTTTGGATATAAAAGAGTGAGATGCACCCGTATCAAAAAGAACTCGAATAGGAAGATCACGAAATATAATAATGCCATCAAGGACAGAATGAGAAATACCTTGACCAAGAGAAGTGTTACTAGGAGCTTGCACAACATTAAGCTTTCCCTCCTTCCTACTTTGAAGTATGGGACATGTAGATATATGATGACCCGAACTTTTGCAATAACGGCAATAAAGGGGTTTCGGGCACCTGTTTGCATAATGGTCCTTAGAACCACAATTGTAGCATTGCCCACGACTAGAGGTAGGAGTCTTTGCTACCGAAGTTGCTTGTTTCCCTTTCTTGTTGGGATTAGGCTTCTCTTCTTGTTGTTGTTGAAGTTCTATTTGGCACCCACAACTTCAACATCACTTTCCTTATCGGCCTCTTCAAGTCGAAGAGCGATATCTACAAGCTGATCGAAAGAAACTTCTAGTTTCAGAAGTAAAGGCCTTTTGAGGTTCTTATTCAACCCATATATAAACCTATGATTTTTCTTCCATGGGGTATTAATATACTCGACCCCATATTTAGAGAGGGATTCAAAAGATGCGACATAATCTGTCATAGAAGATTCACCTTGAACAAGGTTAATAAAGCATCGGGCTAAAGTTACTTTTTCAGCTTTCGGCATAAAGTTTAACTCGAACCTTTCCCGGAATTTCTCTCAAGTAAGATCCGCTTTAATAATTTCCGAAATCAAAAGCTCATACCAGTCTAATGCTCTCTCCTAGAGCATGCTAGAAGCCACTTGGACACGATATAGATCCACAAGATTCATGCGAGAAAAGATGTGGTCGCATGTTCTAAGCCAAGCTTGGATTTCTATAATGCTTTCGGAACCCTTGAATGGCCTTCCACCCAAATTGGTATAATCACTGCACAAGCGTGCAAACCTAGATTTAGGATGAGTAGGCTCAAGAATGGGTCCGGCAGCTTGAGCATTCTTTACAAGATCCAAAAGTTGTTGGGCAGACATGAATACACCATCCTGAGGAGTAGCACTGGATTGACCGGCGTTGGGACGGCCTAGTCTAACCATTTCTCTTCTTTAAGAAAGAAAGAAAGAAGAGGAAAAAAGGTTATTCTTAGAATGAATATCAAACAAACTTGATTAATAAAACAAGGCATCACAAAAGAAAATAGGATAGAACGGGTCCAATGACTCGAATTAAATCCTAAGGCACGATTCCTAAGAGAGACTTAGGACAATGATCCCTGTCATAATATTCTATATTATTCCGAAGCCTAGCTCTGATACCAAGCTGTGACGCCCCACCTCTATACTCACACTAGCCAAGGATACAACGGGGTAATGTCGTTGACTAGCACGAAGAATAAGGCTGTTGAGGAGCGATCATCTGTGTAATTGATTTGTGCGAGTACCGATATGTCAGATAGAAGGTCATGCATTTCATTTCAAGAGGAAATCCGACACATCAAATACAAACTCAAAGCTACTACACAGTGGCTATGTGGCCTTCAGAAACAAATATAAAATAAGCATAACATAAATCAGTCACAGATATTCATATCACTAAGGCGGAAACAGATATGAATATAACACATAGAAGTGTACATCAAAGTAGTGGTCATACAAGATCCACTACATCACAAAAGAATAGGTACAAGTGCTAGACAAAAGAATATGTATACATCAAGGAGTCTCTATCTCGAATGTATAAAAACAAAAACTACTAAGCGAAAGTAGTTAGCCAAAAGTCAGATGCTAGTCCTTGCTAAGAATTCAAGTGGAAGCACCTGAAACACCTCGGTCTGACCCGAGTATTATTTAAGAAGAAAAGTAATAAACGGATTAGTCTAGCTATAAATATCATATAAGATGAGATAGGATAAGAGATACAACAAAAATATATGATAACAATAATGCCATACTTTGACAAGCATACATTTGATAACAACAAAAATCATACAATATCTCAAATCATCTCGAACATCCAAAAAGAATATCACATTCTTTAGATTATTCACCAAATCTCAAATATTGACAAAACATATCAATGCCAATCGCAAAAATTGGTGAAACACAAATTCCAGAAATCCATAATTGAAAATCCCGAAAACACAAAAAAAGGGGAGGCCTAACATAAACGAGCTGTTATCCCATGGGTCGCTAACCCATAAATGAGCTGAACATCGACGCACCTAAAAAGATATGCCCCATGCACAGTCAAACATCGACACACCTAAAAAGATACGCCCCATGCATAAACGAACATCGACGCACTTAAAAAGATACGCCCCATGCACAGTCGAACAACGACGCACCTAAAAGATACGCCCCATGCACCGACTTTTCGAGCCGATTGCTCCACGAACGGTCAAAAGACCCTGGGTTGTTAGCCCATAAAATGAGACGAAGCTCCACAAAACGGGGTATAGTCCCCTACACGGACAAAGAGACATCGCATATCGCTAGTCTAAACCATAAAATGATCATCATTGATCAACAAGAAGCGTAAATTACACTAAGCTAGTAAATAAATGAGTTTAGCTTTATGTCCCATAACCACTAGCTTAACTTAAATATTTACGAACAAAATGTAGATTTCCACTCGAAAATTGTCACAAGATTTTAATCGAACAAGTCCAAAAATTAACCGACGAATTAAACGCAAGCGTTTCATACCACTTGTTTTGCTAAGTCGTTTAATTAGATTTCTCATACGCATGAGGTAAAGGTTTGTATATACTAATAGATTGGAAAACGGTTTTTAAAATGAGTTTTGTATTAAATTAGTGTTGAAATTGTTTTTTGTGAAAGAGTTTGAATATTTACTACGAGTATAGAAACCTTTGTATTTTAAATTGACAAATCATAGAAAAGATTGTAAAAACAATCTATCACCAAAAATTCACATTCGACGACGTGAATCAAAACCATAAAAATCGATATCAAATCCATCAATGGATATTCCCAAAAATCCTGAAAAGAAGTTATCAAAGTCGATAATAAATGACAACAACCAACCGGATCAACAAAAATCGATAAGAAAATGGAAATTCGCATGAAAAATAGGCTAAATGGACAAAAACCAACAGGACCAGACGCCTGGTTGGATTGTCCAGACGTCTGACCTGAGGTTCGACCTTTTTCTTTTATTTATTTATTTATTTCTTCTGGTGCCCTAACTAGACGTCTGAGTTCTTCAACCAGACGTCCGGTTGCCTGTACTGGGCAACAGTTTGCCTAAGCCATTGATGGCCAAATCGGTTCGGAAGCGATTGGACGAGCGACGGAGGCTAGGAAATTATTCCAAGCGACAACCCGGCCTTATAGGTTCTTTGATAAACCCCAAATTACATGTCCAAACATCCAAAATAGGATCTTTAAAGATTTTGACTTCAAAATACCAAAATTGGAAAATTCACCAAATCAATTCAAATCAAAGCAAATGAATATGAAATAGATGTTAGGAATTCATACCTAACAACAATGAAAGCTATAGACGTAGATGTAGTTCAAAAACTCACCTTTAAAACTCAAAGACAACGAATGAGAAGCTTTAAAACAAGGCAAGATTAATCTCTCCTCCACGTAACTTCAAGAACCCTCAATCTATGATCAAATGCAAATATTACCTAAATTAGGTTATAGGATTTTTCTGGAAATTGGAGAGAGATTGAGGTGGAGAAGAAGAAGAGGATGCTTACCTAAGCTTCTCTTTGATTTTGGAGCTTAATCTTGAATTTCCTAGTAATCTAGGGTTCAGGAATTTTAATTTCCCTTTCTTTCCCCCATTTTCTTTTAGCTTGAGTGTTAGGAAATAATAGAAAGAATGAGGAGGAGTTGGAGGAGGAGTTAGGGTATTAGATGAGTTGGTGGGCTGAAACCCAAACCCAAAGCCCAATAGAAAAATAACAAAATTCTACTCATCTCCAAACATATCGATGTTTATACTCAAAAAGGTCTCAAATGCCATTTTGGACTCAATGGAAGTGGTCTCGAGTTCGGATTCGACCGTTTACAAAAAGTCACATTTTGGACTTTTAAATTCAACTAACGATGCTATATTTAAATAAATCATTTAAATATATTATCGTAAAAATATGCGGGTTGTTACATCTCCCTCAAAACTACTTGGATTCTAATGATTCATTTTTAAAATTCAAGAGAAAAGAATTTGCAACAACTTTTCAGTTAATAAGTTTTTCAAATTTTGAGAGTAAGAGAGCCAAAAACAAGAGAGAAGATGACCTATTTTTCGGGTCTAATTTTGAGAATTCAAGGTCAAAGCTCTACCACTTCTTCTCTATACTTTCGGCCCACCTCCATCTCAAGCCTTGGCTGAGAACTTTGAAGGATGGGAAAGTTGTTTGCTAATGTTTAAGTGGAGTAGGAAGTAGTTAGTGAAGCGTGGATTAGTTTGAATGTTGGTAGGAAGTTTATCGCTTTGGTTTATGGTGAGAACCTCTATTTAACATCTCTATTTATATATATACATGTTTGATGTTGTGTTATGATTGCTATGGATGCTTATATATGATTTGATCATCAAGTATTGATTGTTTGATATGATTGTTAAATTGTTCAACCAAGTCACGTTAATACACGTCGAAAAGCACAAAGGAAATCACTTTCCTTTTGAAAATGAAATGTTGTATATGGAATGCTTAAACCATTTGGAAATAGTTTTAAAATGAGTTAGAAATATTTTGTAAACATTTAAATATGTTTAAAGAAATAAAGAAAGAAAATCAAGGTTTCATCTTGTATATTTTAAATATGTCCGAAACAATTTTTCAGAAAAATCGCGCTTTTGCAGCAAAGGGACCAAAGCTTAAAATTGATATTTTAAATGTTTTAAAAATTTGAAATAAATCCTAAAAATCCTTTAAAATGTATTAAAGGAGATTTAAGTTGAAAATATGGATTTCTAAATGATATAAAAGTCGTTTTGAAGAGTACAGCTTTGAAAATATATTTGCAACACTTTTCGCAGCAGTTTTTAATATCTTTTGAAACGTAGTTTTAAACTTAACAATTCTTTCCTAAATCTTTTGTGAATGATTTTAAAAGAATAATTAATTAATTTAAAGATGATTTGGAAGTTTTAATAAGAGTTTGAATAAATGGTTAAGAGGAATTGTTTATAACACTTAAACAATAATTGAAGAATATTGAATATAATAAAAAATTGAGTATGCAGAAATGACTAGTAAATTTGTCCCATTTGTGAGAGCTAAACGGTAAAACAAGGTGTGTAACTTAGGTTAGAAATGGAGCAACCAATGCCCTGAACTTACCTGGCCTTTGCTTTATCTTTTAGACGAGGGGTGGAACAGATCGAAAGGAAAGCCCGAATGCTCTAAAAGATCATATTTAAAGTTTTTTTCCAAGATAAAAGAAAAGATATTCATGATGTAGGATTACTTGCCACTAGTCTCTGGAGGTGAAATTTACCATATTTAAGGTGGCAGTAGTGCTCTGTTATGATAATCTTCGATTTGCAAGAATATGAATTGAAGTTAAGAAAGAAATCTTTGATTTAGATTTAATGAATGATTTGAGAATATTGTCCCAAAGCTAGAAGTTATAACTTGAATGAAAGAAACCTTTGATTTAGATTTAATGAATGATTTGGGAATATTTTCCCTAAGTTAAAAGTTATAATTTGAATATAAGAAATCTTTGATTAAGATTTAATGATTGATTTGGAAAGGTTTTCCTAAGTAAAAGAGAAAATGATTTGGAATTATTCCAGGATTTAAGAAAGGTTTAAATAAATCAAATGATTTAATAAATGAGGCTTAATGATTCCATATACTCATTGAAAAGAAAATGGAATAAATTGAAAAGAATATATCTAAGAAAGATATTTGATTTAAATAAAAGATGAAGTAATTTATTGATGATTGATATCCACTTATGAACTTAACATCTTTTAAAGCGATGGTTGGCTTCGATGGAACCAGGGTCGGATTTGGGTGATTCCTATCTGAAAATTACTTCGAACCAATTTACGTGTTCGAAGATTGAAGATGTTTAAAGATGGAGATATTGAGACGATTAATAACGAGGGACTACTTGTTGATTAATTGGGGATAAAATCCCGATTTACTTTTTGTAGCACTGGTCTCTTTGTTATGAAAAACCTCAGACAAGGGATTCTCGCCTAGTATTGGCCGAGGAAAGTACCTTCGGTTTCGTTTAGTCCCAGAACGAACTTGTATGGATGGATGTCTGACGGTGCATTTTCTGAGATTACGTACATTAGTTTTTACAAACATACATCTGTGTTGGCGGGGAAGTCAACTTCTCTTAGCTTAACACCCTCCTAGAGACGTACGAGCTCAAGGGTTGTATTTTTGTGGAAGGCAATTAGTAGTCAACAAAAATGGCAATGTGGCATTCAAAGAAGATGTGCTATGTGAAAAGGCAATCATTTACCTCAGGCCTCATCACCCGAAAATGACAGAAACAGGGTAGAAGCAGCAAGGCTAAGTGGGTCGCTCCCAAATAGGAAATGTCATCATCCTTCTAGATTTACTCTACACATGTCTAAGTATGTGGTGAATGTATGACTCGGGTACCCGTTAAAGGTCGGTAAGGACCAGGGTGATGACATATTCGCTATTATCCAGCGTGAGGGGTAAGCCGGTCTTGTGTTGGTTAGGGCGTTCAGTATCTGGACCCTAGGTGCATCCCTCTAGAGGTGTACTGTCGAAAGGTAGTCCCTTACCTTGTCATTTGTATGGAAATCCATTCTCCAATAAGTGCCTCTATGATTTTAGATGTAGAAAGCCTTGTATTACAAGGTGGTATGCTGGAATTTAATAACGTAACAATTTCGGCTAAGATTAATAAGTTTATTTGCAAATGTTTTCAAAGATATGTCATTAAAAATAATATCAAATGTTTTGATATATAAAAGTGTTTTAGTTATCATAAGGTAAAAACCCATCCGTGTTTATGTGTGGACATGGCCTTATGAGATTCTCTTTCTTTTCAAAAGATTTTATTCCAAGGCTGATATATGGCACTGTCATTTATATTTGAGTTTCTCATGCAAGTTTATAAAGCCGTATCAGGGTATTTTCAATACTCGGGTCAGATCCGAGTAGTTTCAAGTTTAGTGAAGACGGTTGGAGTTTCCAGAGGAGAGATGGAGATATTCATATACGTATGGACGTATTTTATTATCCGCTGTAGTTATTTGATGTTTGTCAGCATTTGTAAGGATAGATGTTTATAACTATCTAAGCTGAATTTAGATTAGACTCTGGTATATGTATTTTTAAAAAATTTCCACTGTAAAGATATTGTTCAATATTATATATTATTCCATTCGTGTGAGATTCTGTTCTATCTTTATTTTCTTTTTCACCCCTTAAAGATCTGTCTGTTCGTGCAATTTGGGTTGGACATGTGTGTTTTACTATCGACTCAAAGGGTACGAAAATTCGGGCTTTCACAAAATGTTTACTAGAGGTAGAAGAAGATGTTTTGGAATTTGGTAAATTTTATGGAATGTTCATATTAATTCTCGAATTGTTAGAACTAATTGATTAAGAAAATGTTACCTTAATTAGTGAAGAGTAGTTAAGGAAATGATTAATTATTGAAGCTAAATTTCTAAATTGGTCAAAGGATACTGTTAAAGGGTAAAAGTAACCATTGAACAAACGACATGTATACTGGTCAGAATAAAAATTATTACTTTATTAAGGTAAAATATCATTTTACCTTAATTATGGATTTACCAAGGTGATGGTTGAGAATTTCATTAGGATGAAACAATCGTAGAGAATAATAAGTTAGAATATGAAGACTTCTTAAAATGGAAGATCAAACTAATCCTAGAGAGGCAAAGTAAAATCAAACAATTATCTCTAATGATGGAAACTTCGATGTGAGGCCATAAGTGGCATCCGAATGTGTATTCATGACAAATGGAGAGAACTTCGGTGTGAGGCCATAGGTGCCATCCGAATGTCTATTCATGACAAATGATGAGAACTTCGGTGTGAGGCCATAAGTGGCATTTGAATGTCTATTCACGACAGATGGTGAGGACTTTGGCGTGAGATCATAAGTTTCATCTAATTGTCTATTCACGACAAAGGACGAGAACTAATGACGAGAACTTGGTTATAAGGCCATAAGTGGCATTCGAGAAACTATATCAGACAAAAGAATGAATTAGGTGGTGTAAGGCCATAGGTGGCAACCAAAGGTCTTTTCACGACATGATTCCTAAATAGTATAGCCTAATGAGGTAAACTGAATGCCTTGACTAATGAAATAAGTTGGGATATAGTAAGTAAGAAAGGGAAACATAAATGTAATGATGATTATAACTGTGTTTGTGTGAAGATGTACTCTCTTCTTAATATGCTTATGTTAAAAATAAGGGGAAAACCCGTTCTATGCTTCCATGACGTAGTCTCAATATATGTTTTAATTGTCTAGGGTAAAGTTTTACTTATCCCAAGCTTTATGACAAACCTATGTTTTTCTTATTTCCTAAAAGCGGGTACTCATTCGAGTAGGCTTAGTTTATAGCTTAGATTGATTGCATTTGGAAAAGATGAATAAAAGCTCTAAAGATGAAGCAGTAGGCATATTTTCTTATACAAGTGGTTTTAAATTTTACTATTGAAAAATAGAATGTATGACTGATTAAGTATTCATATTGACATTTTTATATGTTTGCCATCACACAATTATTTATGTTATTTTATATTTACCCCTACACGGGCATGATTTGGTTAATGGAAATGTTATGACATTTCTGTAAGACCACTTTATGTAATGAAAGTATTTAGCCGCACTGTTTACTTATTGTTGTGAAAAAAATAGATCCTTTTTATCGCTTGAAAATAGTTCTAGTGATGACTATAACATCATCGACATTCATTTTCGGGTTTCAAAATGGTGGATGATACAACTTAGTATCATAACATAGGTTTGGGGATATTTAAGTAAAAAAGAACTAAGTAGAAATCTAAGTAGAAACTATAAAGTTGAAAATTAATATCTTGGGGAGGTTAGTTATATATAACACACTTGTATTTTTTACTTGTAATTTTTTTTTGATTATATAGGTGGTTATATCTATCCATCTGTTATTGTTATCACTCTCTTTACATCCTTTCTCATGAACGCCTGCTCATATAGAAAGTAAGAGTGGAAATGTGAAGCGGAAGTTTGATGATGGGAGATGAAAGAGCTAATGCCAATAGAGGAAGTACACAAATGAATGGGTAAGGACTAGAGGAAGCCTCCAAAGTTCATGTTGAAGCCAGAATAGGGATGCCTAATCGTTTGTGGGAAACATGGATATAAATGTGCTCTTACAATAATTCTTAGTGATTTGATGCAGTAGTAAGTACTATTATAGGCCTCATATGTGCCAAGAGGCCTGGTACATCCAGTGAGGGAAGATTTTGCTAAGATGAAAATGGATTTCTAAAGTCTAGGGGAGAGATGTTTGATGGAACAAAAAAGACATTAGAGGCTAGCAACTGGCTGGCAATGTTTGATCGGGTTTGTGGGGACTTGGAGTCTATAATGCTCGAAAAGTGAAGTTAATGGCTAGAAAGTTTAAAGGATTTGCAAGTATCTGGTGGGAAACGCTGAGGGCGGAGGTTCTGTGAATTTGTTGAATTGCAATAAGGGAATATGACCATGCCGAAGTATGTACAAAAGACTAATAGTGTGTCCAGGTAGGGAGCTAACTTGGTTAGAAACCCGAGGAAGAAGCTAGAGAAGTTTATTTTTGGATTGAGCCGGGGATTGATTGACCGATCGATGGCTCATTTTGCACTTCTAGTTAATAAGGTGGTGGACATGACTAGAAGATATGAACCTATATATGCTGAGAGTAAAGGAACAGGGCAAAAGCCTCCGATTAATAAAAAGACGAAGAAGTTTGCTCCATACTGAAAGGGAGTGCGGATTAAGGATCTTAAGGCTAATTTAACACTAGAGGGGGGTGAATAGTGTTTAATAGATTCTAATACTTATATGGACTAATTTAAAAATTATGATATAAAAAAATGTAGAACTTAATCACAGAACAATCACAGAATCAAACACAGATGCAGAAAGTAAATAAAAAGCAGTAAAAGGAAAGAACACACCAGATTTTATACTGGTTCGGAGTTACCCTACGTCCAGTCTTGCACCAAGGCAAACACCTCGTACAGATTTTTATTATACCAATGTCGAGATTACAATCCTCAATTTCTAAAGGCCTTGAGGTATGCTCATGTCTTCGTGTCCGGGGCAAACTCTCTTGATTTACGGGACACAAGATCACCCAATTGATTTCCAGGCACAACCACACCTTATAGAGAGACTCGATAAACTTTTGATTACAAATTGATCCTATAACTCTGAATAGCACTTCGATCTTCGAGAGAGGGCAGAGAATCAAACAAGAATGAGATTCTAATTTGATTCACTTGAGAATTCGGCAGAATTTCGGCACGATCTTAAAAATATGAAAATTTTAGAATATGGATTTGTGGAGAAGAAGGAGTGAAAAAAATAAGAAAATAGTTAGTTAAAAAATTCGTTTGTGAAGGCTATTTATAGACCAGTAACGGTCATAACCATTCGTGAAGAGATTTAAACGAATATACACTTCTTCTGAAAATTGAAACTTTTGAATTTAACGGCCGCCATGTCGAAATGTGGTATCCCATGACGTCGACATCCCTTAGTTAAAAACAATGTAAAATTTGTTTTGAAAATGGCATTGAAAGGAAAATAAGATGAAATGATTCTGGAGTAAAATAAACTAATTTTCCTATGAATTAAAATAAAGAAGAGTAGAAAAAAATATTTTTAGAATGTATATATAAATTTGATTTTAAATCTCAAGTATATATATATATATTATAAAAGAATTTTTAAAAATCAGTAGATAGTTCAAAAACAAATGAAGTTTAAAACAAGAGTTTATTTAAAAACAAAAACAAAGAATATTTTAAGGCTAAAACATCTTTTTGAAAATCATTTGAAAAGATAATTTTTTAAAGCAAAAACATTTAAAAAAACAGTTTTGAAAATCATTTTAAAAAACCATTTTGAAGTAGTTTTGCAAGCTTCTTCCTGCAGAATATTTCATCACATCAGGACTCGAGAACTTGTACAAAACTAGTATGTTCGTGTGTTTGTAAGCCACTTGTCGTAGGTTTGTAAGCTACTTGTCGTGGGTTTGTAAGCTACTAAGAAGGTAGAAATGGGTTCCATCCCATATGAAATTTAGAATGAAGATATCCATGCTATTATGAAGTTTTAACAAAACTAGACACTTATCTTGAAATCTTGATCTTGATACTCATGAGTCTTCAAACTTGATTTCTTCATTCTTGATCTTTATACTGTACAGTCTTCAATAATCAGTACCTACCTTATATATATTCTGCATAATAACATTCATATATATCTAGACAATAGTGTTAGTATATAAGTTATAATAAAATAAGTTACAAAGGTTGTTGTCATCAAAACTACTATCTCTAGTTCCTAACACATACCAAAAGGGAAAAGGAGGAACAGCTGAAAGGGAAGGATCATGTAGGAGGAGCATGGAAGAACATTTCAAAGGTCAATTGTTATAGTTATGGGTAGCTAAGGCAATATGCAACTAAGTTCCCAAACCCTGAAGGAATGGCCAAAGTCAAGTGCTTCAATTGTGACAAACCTAGCCATAAGAAGAAAGATTGCCCAAAGTTGAAGCGGAAAAAGGTCATTGCTTTGGAAGGACCATTCACTGGACCAACCATTGAAGAGAAAGGGAAGAGTGTAGTACTTGGGGTATGATCTTGATTTCCAGTATTTTTGTTAGAGTTCTATTTGATACGGGGGAAACACACTCTTTTTTTTTATAGACTTGGCTGATAGGTTAAGGTTAGATACTACATATTTAGTTACATCTTTGCATGTGGTTAATCTAATTGGCGGGTATACCACTACCTAATTAAGGTGCATTGATCTTGATTTTGGTTTGTTTGAACATTTGTTTGATGGCGGCCCATATGTTTTTGATTTATGGGGGACATACTGATTTTGAAATGGATTAGATAATGTGTAATAATGCTAGGACCTATTATGCTGATAGAGTTACCACTTTATAAAATCCAAGGGGCGGAGAAAGGATCATGGTTGTGTCGGATGTAACAAAGGAGAAGCTAGAATTGATGTTGTGTATATGGATTGGTAGGTCGAATACAGGAGAAAATAATATCTAGGTAATAGTCGTTGAATTGACTAAGGATGCCCATTTTATCCCATTTAAGTTAATAAGGAAGACAACTAGCTTAGCGAAGCTATACACGAAGAATATTGTAAGACTGCATATGATTCCGAGTAGTAATGTTAGTGATAGAGACTCATTGTTCACAAGTGATTTCTGGAGAAGTTTGATAAGTGCATTGGGTACTAAGATGGACTTGAGTACGGCTATCACCCATAAACCAATGGTCAAACGGAAAGGGTGAACCTTATGCTTGGAGATTTACTATGGACATATGTTTTGGGTTTCGAAGGGTCTTGGGAAGATCGTTTGCATATGGTAGAGATTGCCTTCATTAATAGTTACTAGTCGAGTATTGGAATGACATCGTTTTAGGCATTTTATTGGAGTTAATGTAAGTCATTTATTTGTTGGTTGGACATAAGAGTTAGACTCATATTAGGACTTGACTTGGTAAGAGGTGCTATCGAGAAGGTAGAGTTGATTTGCACTAGGATGAATGTTGCGCAATCGAACCAGAAAAGCTGCATCGATAATAGGAAAAAAGTGTTAGAGTTCGCAGTAGGCGACAATGTATTTGTGAAGAATTCTCTGATGTGAGGTGTTATGCACTTTGGGAAGATAGGAAAATTAATACCTAGATATGTAGGTCCAACACATAGTGATTGATAGGATCGGTAAAATCAAATATAGAGTCGAGTTACCAAGTAGTTTGGTGGGTGTAACACCCCTGTAAATTAACAAATAAACAATTAAGTAATTAATTATGAAGCTAAGAATGTGATATAATGAAAAAGGGTAAATATATGTGGAATGTTTTATTGACTTGTTATGCTTGGATGAATTAAGTGATGTTAGGAAAATCCTAGTTGAATGTGTAAATTAATGAGAATTAAATGCAACCTTTAGGGCTGACAAATTTATAAAAAAATGGGATTGTGGATATGTGGCCCAAATTATCCCTTTGAAGTAAAGATAACCACCTCCCTCTTTCTATTTCATTTTACATTTAAAACTTAAAACAAAAGCTAAAGCTCTTCAATGGTGCTTCTGGCGTCAACAAGAAGAAGAAAAAGGAAAGGATTAAAGCTAAGGGAACTAATGACTTAATCAACTAAAAGCATAAGTGAGTAATATATTCCCTAATCTTTTCTTCCTTGTACTCCTTATGGTCATATGATAAGTTGGTATTTCCTTTGATTTTGCTTGTTTAATTGGTATAGCGAATTAAATACGGGGATAAGAATATCAACTTAGAAAATAGTTTTGATTAAGAGAATCATCCTTGAGTAGATAAATTTTTATAAGTTAATTAAAATCTGCATACAGAGAAAATTGGTTGGTTATGGGAAATACTATACATGATTAATCTTACTACTGAAATGATGGGAACAAACTAGGTAGTTTTTCAAAGTAAATTAAGTCTACCCGAAGGGCAACATTAGGGAACCAGAAGGTAAATAGAAGATGACCAGAAGGTTATTCAATTAAAGAGTTCAAATAATTATTAGGTTGTAGAACAGATCCACATTTATGTTGAATGTGTTAGTAAAGTGCATAAATTGGTAATAAAAGACTAAGTCAAATGAATCAGAAGTCAACACGTGTAAAATTAGTGTTAAATGTATGGTAGGCAGTTCCTAACGTGTCTCGAAGGATGGTGCCAAAGGTGTTAGAGCTAAACTAAAGGATAAATAAACTAAAATCTTAGGAGTAAAAGTCTTAAGTATGAAAGGTAAGGTTGGATAAACCAAGGATGCTAGCCGAGGGCCGAGTGCGATTAACGGTTAAATAGGAATTATGGAAAAAGGAAGGGATTTCGTAAATTTATAGCGTTTATTTCATAGAACACCGAAACTAAACTATAACAAGCTTCCCTAGACGACATCGACAATGATGACTACTGAGAGTAGTGTACTCTCGGAAGGTGCAAATCAGAACTAGTAACATTCGAAGACAATAAGACATGATAAGGCTCAAGATGGTCGAGTTCGGGAACTGAGACACTGATGACAATACAACAATCAGTATTTATAATTGAAAGACAATACACCTAAGTGTAAAGCATAATACCGAATGGTTAGGTAGGAGATTTGGTAGATGACGATAAGCCTTTATGGAAGTTACAGAAACCAGAAGCGAAGAAGTAAGGCCTGTGTGGCATCCGAGACACGAAAGCATAGGTGTAAGTCCCATGTGGAACCAAAACAGAAAGCATTGGTGTAAAGTCATATGAGGCAGTCATCTGGACTATAAAAGCAACCGGTGTAAGGCCAAAATTAGAAACTAAGGGAACCATGGATGACATTAGGCTTGAGGTGGTGGTCCAAAAATCAAAAGCAAAGGTGTAAGGCACCTATGGAAACCGAAATCGAAAGCGAAGTAGGTATATAGCTTGTGTGGCATCCAAAGTATGAAAAGCATTGGTTTAAGGCCTGAGCGAAAACCAAGAATGATCAAGCTTAAGGCCTTAGTGGAAGTCGAGAAACAATGTAAACGTATAAAGTACATAGGCATAAAGCCTTTGTGGCAGTCGAATGGTAGTACTTCAATGACACACACACACACACACACATCTGTCGTAAAAGTATGTAAAGCCTTAGGAGTAGACGAAGGTTGGGTATTTCAGTTATAATCAAATATTGTGATTTCCTTTAACACAAACGAGAGAATGCTTTCAGTTACGGTATCACGGTAGTGTAGACACTTGGTTATAGCTTACAACTATAACTTACTATTCAATCAGATAATTTATTTCTTGGAAAAGTGAGGCAAAATCCCGTTCCGCAAGTTAGTGGCATGGTCTCTTTATTTTGCATGCATTGGGGTAATGTGTTATTCATACCGGATTTTATGACTAACCTGTGTTTTTAATCTTGTTTTCCCTATAAACCCATGAGCACTCATTCAAGTCGGCGGAGTTTATGGGTTTAGGAAGCTTTTTTTGGGACGGTCGAATAAAGCAAGCTAAAGATGAAGTTGAAGGCATAGGTGTTATATTTTTGTTTATTTCTGCTATATCTAGTGTTAATGCCCGCATCGTCATATGCGGGACAATATTAGCAATAATGCACTATATATTTGATCCTGCATGGGTGTGAGTTTGGGAAGTAACAAATATGTAATGATGTGTTTCAATTTGTATATCTGCTTTGTTTACTTAAGACTGCATATTATAACCGATCTCATCTCTATCATCAATAGATAATTCCAAGGTGATTACATCACCTTGGCTTCATCTTTTGGTTTCAGGATGATGGATGTTACAGTTAGTATTAGGGTAAGGATAGGGGACACTTAAGTAGAAATGAGCTTATAATAAATAAATAAACTACTTATGAAGGGTATACACTGGTATATGACGAACTTATATTTATATTAAGATATGGATGAGTTTAGTAGAGATCTTCTACTGGTTTAGTAGAGATCTTCTACTGCAAAATAATTTTTTTCTTCCATCTCAGATGAAGCTTTTTTAGTAGAAAATGGATTTGAGAAGTGAAAGAACTACAATTGGAGGAGATAATAAAAGAAGGGAGAATGATAGTACTCAAACTGTCGAAAATAATGGCGGAGGAGTGGCTCGACCATAGTAAATAAGGCAGTCCCCTCGATAGCATGTGAATGTTTTGTTCTAGCAGTTTATGGTGCAAATGGTGTGGAAGGCCATGCTGGACCTTATAGATTTGGCGAAACCTTTTAAATTTGTTGTAGACATGGAGAGGAGGTATAATAGCAAGCACCAAGCCTAGAGGAGGGTGGAGGTGAAGCTGAAGGGAGAGTAGAAGAAGAGATTTAACCCTTAGTAGAAGGGGAAGAACGGGCATCCTCCAAAATCGGAAGGCTCTAGAAGGAGGAAACTAAAAGATCTTTTAGGTGTTACTTGTTATAATTATGGAAAGAAAGGGCAATATATTTCAAAGTGTACAGAGCGAGCTGTAGTGACCTAGGCCAAATGTTTCGACTATGATCAACTGGGCCATTAGAAGAAGGGCTGCTCTGGACTGAAGCAGACGAGACTGTTTGACTTGGAAGGCCTAAGAATACGACTTCCTGCCATGGAAAAAGGAAAAAATGTTGTGTTGGAAGGTATGATATTCATTTTCAGTTTTGTTCTTTTTGATACTAGAGCAATGTATCCTTTTATTTCTAAGGATGTGGCCAATAGAGTAGAGTTAGATGCTACCTACTTAGTTACATCTTTGCGTTTAGTTAATCTGATTAATAGGTAAGCCACTCTCGGGTTAAGGTGCACCGGCTTAGAGTTCATCTTATGTGAAAATTTGTTTTTGTATGATCCATTTGCGTTTGACTTCGAGGAATGCAGTGTGATTTTGGATATGAATTATTTAGTACAGAATGAGGCCATATTTACTTGCAAAGAGGATCATCACATTAAGGAACCCGAAATGAAGTGACGGGGTCTTAGTGTCTTCTAATGGGATAAAGGGAAGGTATGGAGCTTCGTTGTGTGCCTTAGAAAGCCATGAGGAAGAGGTAGGCAAAGTTTTTGTAGTTTGATAATTTGCTGATGTTCTTGAGCTAGTATGAGTTTACCTCCTAAAAGAGCGATTGAATTTCAACTTGATATAGGGCCTAGGGTACAACCCGTTAGTAAGCCACCTAGCAAAATTCCACCTAAGGAGATCGAGGTATTGAATAAGCAGTTGGTGGAACTTGAACATTAGAGTTTCATAAGGCCGAGAAGTTCACTATGGGGAGCTTCACCAGTATTTGTGAAGAAGTCCGATGGATCACTTCAGATGTGTATTGACTATAGGAAGCGTAATGAGCTAAAGTGAAGAATCGTTATCCATTGCCTAGGATAGATGACTTATCTGATTAATTGAATCGAGCTAAAGTATTCCTATAGTTAGATTTGGCTATGGGATTTCATACTCTAAGAGTTGCCGAGGTGATCATTCCTTTGACCGTGTTCAGGACAAGGTATGGTTTATATGAGTGGTTGCTGAAAGAACGTGTGGATCGACAGATATGGAATATATATATTAAACTAAGTGCGGAAGCAGTTAATAGCAGTAAAGTAAATAAGAGTAAGAACACCAGGAATTTTTATACTGGTTCGTACTCCTGTTCTACGTCCAGTCCCATACTAACTTCTGGCTTTAACTAACAATACCCTCACTTAACCCGGAGGAATAGGTCTGAGCAGCAGAACAGACACTTGAGCAACAGAACAGGATTTTTGCCTCAGCAGCCGAAGAGGACTTTCCCTTGCCTGAGCAGCAGAACAGGACTTAACAGAATATAAAAGTAGTTGACACAATGTGTTCATGATAACACTGATTTGTCTTTAAGATTACAAACTTCCTATAATCAATTCCTCAAGTATATAAAGAGTATGTGAAGATTTGAAAGGAAAAATATTGCTAAGAATCAAAGTATATGAAATATAATTCAAATATTCAAAGCAATGAAGAGTATGAATGCACTAGAATAATCACAAGAGAGAATAGAAAGAATTAGAATCAGAATTTGTGATTGTGAAGTATGTGAGAACTCCTATTTATAGTTTTCAGAGAGATGCAACTCTTAGTGAAGAGTTTCAGCCAAGAGAGGCATCTTTTCACGGAGTGCAACTCTTCATGGAAGAAGATGTCCATTCAGAATTATGACTGTTGAAGCCCGGTCAGTTGACTGGTCGATTTCGGTCAGTCGACTGAATTTGAAAATTTTAAAATATTTGAACGTTTAAAATTAGAAAAAGAGTACACTATTGTGCATATGCACAGTCAGTCGACTGGGCATGCACAGCCAGTCGACTGGCTGTGCATATATTGCACAGTGAACTTTGTTTTTAAAGAAAAATAGAAAACTAGAAAACTTGAGGATTGATTTTAACATGTGTCTAAGACTCAACACATATAATAATTACTTTAAGCATAGAGTTGTAGTCTTGATCCTCTGATGTCTTCTTTTTGTCATGTATGAGTGCATATTCTTCTTTAGCTTTTGAACCGTCTTGTCATGAATCAAAACTAGTGATTCAACATTCTCCCCCTTTTTGATTGATGACAACCTGTATATATCTTAGAGAGAAAATTTTCTCCCCTGAATATATGATATCTTTTTTCTGCATCAAATATGTTAGTGCACACACTTTTTCTCCCCCTTTGTTATCGACAAAAAGGAGACAGATAAATAAATTTTAGTGTACAACACGCAAACAGACACAGAACAATACACATAGATAAAACAAAGTATCATAGTACATGAGATGAATAAAACCATAAACAACAATAATGAGACTACTTACTACAAGTCTCACAATGTCTACTAGAGTAGTTTGCAAAGTAAATTATATGAACAAAGAACAAATTCCATCAAATCTTACCAACAAGAGATAGAAGCTTACTCATCACGATCCCAGTCATATTCCTCTATACGCTCCTTTCCAGGCCTTGATGTGTCTTGTCCACTACCACCTGGTCCGCTAGTATCGCTTCAAGTGTGTTCCTCGGAAGTAGACCACGTGAATCTTGGTGTTGGTCGCTTACCATGTGCTACGGAAGAAGCAGTCGTGGATGAAGAACATGAAATCGCATCCCATAGTATAGAAAAGAACCCTTTGATCTTGTCTAATTTTTTATCAACTTTCTTCAAACGAGTTCCTAGTATTTGTTGATTTCTAGATAGGATCTCTATGGACTCCCGTGTACTAGCCGATGTTGCAAGACAAATTTCTTCTTCTTCTTCGGGTAGAGGTGTTCGCTCTCGAATGATTGGTCCGCCTGATTGTCGTTGTCGTTGTTTGCGACGCTATTCTTCATATGTGATAAATGCTGGAGGAGGTGACGGTAGTTTCATGAGACTCAATGTGCGAATGTTGATAACTCCAACGGAAGAAGTTTCGGATTCCGGTTGAGTTGCACCCACATTTAAAAGTAATCTCATTATATATTCTTCGAAGTAAATGGTTCTCATATTACCGTTGTTGAAGGTGAGAAATTCATCCAATATTCTCCGTAGCCAATTGACTTGAGTTCCTCCCCATACCGCATATAGTGCTTTGAAATTTTCCGGGTAGATAAGTTCATATGACCCGGTTCTCGGAAGGATACTCCTCATGAACGCTTTGTGAAGAATTCTCGCTTTTGGTCGAAGAAGAATAGATTTTTGTTCCGTCATATTGTCACCCATGAACATATGGCAAACTCGATCTCTTTGTTGAATAATACAATCGACATCGTCTAGAGGAATACC
The DNA here is from genome assembly GCA_030737815.1 of Allium fistulosum. NCBI lineage: Eukaryota > Viridiplantae > Streptophyta > Magnoliopsida > Asparagales > Amaryllidaceae > Allium > Allium fistulosum. The sequence continues at coordinate 511,326,792 of CM060903.1, read as the reverse complement.
TTGGTTACGCGATTGAAGTATGTGCGCCATCCGGTCTAAGGAGAAGAAAACTTGATGTCCACAAACTAAACTCCAAACACAATCATCTCTATTTGATGGACGTTGATGAGGAAGATTTAAATTAGCATAGAAAAGCTTCACCATGAGATGATTAATCTTGTGAGAATTGAGATTTAAGTCGAGTAGTGATTCCAATCCGGATCTACGCATAAGCTCTTGTAATCTATAAGCCGCAAAATTGTTGTAGACCATAAATGAACCTTCAAAGATCCGCGAATTTTCCATTTTATGCCATCTTGCTATCGCGACATCGTTATATAGCCATTGTCCGATTTGGCTATCGGTAGGTACGACGGAGGAGGAGCTTTGCCTATTTCGCTTTGTAGGAGCCATTTGATCAAGGATTTGGTTAAAATTTTGATTGGATTTGGGATTTCGGGTTTTTTTTATTTTTTTACGAAAAGGATTTGGATAAAAAAAAACTGAGAATGGTAAAGTGAGAGTGGAGTAAAAAGCAACTAAATAGGGGATCAGAAATATTTACCTACAACCAGTCGACTGGACAAAAGTAGTCAGTCAACTGGTGCACTAAAAATAACACAAATTTTATACAGCCAGTCGACTAACCGTGTTAGGTCAGTCGACTGACTGGTTTCCCGAGAGTTTGGTTTTCCTGTAAACAGTCGACTGATTTTGAATTTCAGTCGACTGACTGTAAGAAATAATTACAGAACAGTTTTTGAACTAGTTTTCATGAAGACACACAAGTTTATTTTATGAACTTAAGTACATTTTAAAACAAAGAAAATGAGCATACTAGTTTTTGTGTATACAAAATTAGAAATGAGAGTGTGAGTCTTCTGATTCTTCTCCCGGTTCAATTTTTGTATTTTCAATAAATAGTTTTATAGGTGAACATTCTTTTTGAATCGGTGAGTTGCTCGTTCCTCTACGTTCCCATGAATTCGGTCTTCCATGATTCCATGAATTTGGTGATACAAGAGGGCGTTGAGGTGAGTGAATATGTGCGTTCGTGTTGATGGTGGATGAACCACATATTTTTGCAGCACATCGTTCAAGAAAACTAAGTCTCCTACCATGACTCTTTTGTTCATAATACATTTCACGTTGAAGTTCAAGTGTTTCCCTCTGATAGTGATGCAAGTCATCTATCTTTTCTTTAGTTGTCGGAGATGGAAATAAGTTTCTTCATGTGCATTTATTTTCTGGCGTATATCCCATATGATGGCTTTGTGGTGGACATATCGGGATATAAGCAGGAGTCGGAGTTGGAAGTTCTGAAGACCCTGAATTTGGAGATTCATAATTAATTGAAGAATATCTAGACGAGTAATGAGAGGAAGGCTCGTCTGAGGATGATCTGGCCATGGTGTAGATAAACAATGCAAAGTTGAAAACCATGTTTGATTGTTTTTTATAAAAGTAATATTTTCTTTAATCAAGTAGGAGAAAAAAAATTTAGAATGAATATAAGTATAGAAGTCTGAAACTAAAAAATGAATAGCTGAGATTAAATATAGAACGATTGAATTTCAGCCATAAGAGAATTGTGGACAATAATCAAAGTGAAGTGGACCATTTAAAATCAAAACAGAAATAAGCTGAAGTGAGCTATGAGCTTAGACAAGAAACATTACATAGCTTACTGGCAAAGACATATGCATACTTACCAGGAGGTCCCGAGTTCGAATCCCAGCTTATGTAAAAGAAAAAAAAATTGAAAAAAAATTTAACTCATTTTTGAAAAACTTATAAATTTTTGAACGAGATAATTCCAAGTTCTCGCCTCAATTTTACAAAAGTGTTTTCATTTAAAGGTTTAGTAAAAATATCGACCAACTGGTTTTCAGAAGATACGAAATCAGGATTTATTATATCTTTTTCAATACTATCACGAAGAAAATGATGATGTATGTCAATATGTTTTGTTCGTGAATGATTAATTGGATTTTTAGATAGGTTGATGGTACTTAAGTTATCCCAAAAATTGTTGATTTAGATAAATAAAAACCAAAATCTTGAAGTGTTTGCTGCATATAGATTATTTGAGCACATGCCAAAGCTGCAGATATATATTCTACTTCACAAGTTGAGAGTGAGATGCAATTTTGTTTCTTACTAAACAAGGATACAAGAGTTCGTCCAATAAATTGGCAAGTTCCGCTTGTACTTTTTCTATCCGTCCGACTTTCTCCAAAATCAGCATCACTATATGAAACTAATTCGAAAGGACATTCTTTCGGATAAAACAATCCAAAGTCCTTGGTTTTATTAAGATATCGTAATATACGTTTCACTGCTCTAATGTGTGACTCTTTTGGATCTGCTTGAAATCGTGCACACAAACAAACACTCATCATTATGTCAGGTCTACTTGCTGTTAAGTAAAGTAATGATCCAATCATGCTTCGATATAATTTTTGGTCTACACTTTTGCCGTTTTCATCTTTTTCAAGATGTATAGTTGTACTCATAGGAGTAGGTTTGGCAGAAGTATTTTCCATACCAAAGCGTTTAATTAGATTATTACAATATTTTTCTTGATTTATAAAAATTCCATTTTTAAGTTGTTTAATTTGTAAACCAAGAAAATAATTTAATTCTCCCATGTGAGACATTTCAAATTCATTAGTCATTATTTTAGAAAATTCTTGACATAACTTTTCATTAGTGGAACCAAAAATAATATCATCAACATAAATTTGAATTATTAAAATATCTTCTTTCTTTTTCTTAATAAAAAGAGTTTGCTCAACCTTCCCAATTTCAAAACCAGAGTCTATTAAATAACTTTTTAGACGATCATACCAAGCACGAGGTGCTTGTTTTAATCCATATAACGCCTTTTTAAGTTTATAGACATGGTCTGAAAATTGTTCGTGAATGAATAAGGGAGGTTGTTCAACATAAACATTTTCTTTTATAAAGCCATTTAGAAAAGCACTTTTAACATCCATTTGATATAATTTAAAGTTATGAAAACATGCATAGGCCAATAATATACGTATTGCTTCTAATCTAGCGACTGGAGCAAACGTTTCTTCATAGTCAATTCCTTCTTCCTGATTATATCCTTGTGCAACTAATCTAGCTTTATTCCTAGTTATATTACCATGTTCATCAGCCTTATTTTTGAAAACCCAGTTAGTACCAATAATTGATTGGTCACTAGGCCTTGGTACTAAATCCCAAATGTTATTTCTTTTGAATTGGTTTAGTTCTTCTTGCATAGCGATAATTCAATAGTCATCAGTTGAGATTTCCTTAATATTTTTAGGTTCTATATTAGAAAGAAATGCTATGTGGCGCATTTGATTTAATTGATTTCTAGTTCTAACATTTGAATTAATTTCTCCTATGACATTTTGAACTGGATGATCTTTTAATATCCTTGGTGGAGATCTTAATTCATTATTAGGAAAATTGTTTTCATTATTTTTAGACAAGGTAGTTTCTATATTTGTGATATTTTCAGGAACTTCTTCGTCATCTCTACTACTTGGTATTTGTTTAAAATTTTCATCAAAAGATACATGAAGTGTTTCTTCGATGATATTAGTTCTTTTATTAAAAATTCGATAAGCTTTGCTTCGGTCTGAATATCCTATAAAGATTCCTTCATCGGATTTTGGTTCGAATTTGCCAAGCTGATCTTTTGTGTTTAACATAAAACATTTTGAACCGAAAACCTTAAAATAAGAAATATTTGGTTTTCGGCCATTAAAAAGTTCATAAGAAGTGTTTTTAGTTAGAGGTCTTATGGAAACACGATTTAGTACATAACAGGCAGTTGCTACTGCTTCTGCCCAGAAATGTTTGGGTAATGTGCTTCCATTTAACAAGGTTCTTGCACATTCTTGTAAAGTTCTATTTTTCCGTTCTACTACTCCATTTTGTTGCGGAGTACGGGGAAAAGAAAAATTATGGTTTATTCATTTCTTTTTACAAAAATGTTCAAAAACGTCGTTTTCGAATTCACCTCCATGATCACTCCTAATGTTCTTTATTTTTAAGTTTTTGAAATTTTGAATTCTTTTGGAAAAGGCTTTGAAATTTTCAAAAGTATCACTTTTGTTTTTCATAAAAATAGTCCAAGTATATCTAGAAAAATCATCAACAATTACAAACACATATCTATTATGATTTATGGATTGCACTTTTGTTGGTCCAAATAAATCCATATGTAATAGTTCAAATGGTTGTGTTGTTGAAATAACCTTTTTAGATTTAAAAGATGACTTAGTTAGTTTTCCTAATTGACATGCATCACAAATATGATCTATTTTAAAGTTCATTTTAGGCAATCCTTTTACTAACTCATTTTTAGAAAGCTTAGTTAAAGTTTTGAAGTTAATGTGACAAAATCCTTTGTGCCATAACCAAGGATCATTGTCTTTGGCTAGTAGACACATATCTGAATTATGATTTATTTTCATATTCAAAATATAAATATTTTTGTCTCTATTTCCTTCAAAGAGTAAATTATGATTTTGATCAGAAATGTTACACTTATTTTCAGAAAAGGTAATTTTGAATCCTTTGTCACACAGTTGGCTAATACTTAAAAGATTATGTTTTAAATTCTTGACTAGTAAAACATTTGAAATAAGAGGTCAATTAGATGTACCGTTGTTGCTCACATCGCCTTTGCCGATGATATATCCCTTGGAATTGTCTCCAAAAGTGACAGAACCTCCATCTGAGTAGATAATGTTTGATAGCATATTTTTGTCTCCTGTCATATGTTTTGAGCAACCACTGTCTAATATCCATTTTCCTCTCTTTTTAAGTGGGTCCTGCAAAATAAAAAATTATATTGGTACCCACCTTTTTATAGGGTCCTAAGAGTTAATCTTAGGAAACCAACCCCAAGAGGGTTCGGTATTCCATTTATAAACATAATTTATATTTTTGTGTACAGATTCAATAAAGGAGTTTATATTTTTTTTCTAATCAAACTATTGTTTGTTTTAGGAATCCATATTTTTATAGTTTTCAAATTTGTCCTTTTTGAATTTTCTTTAGTGATTGTGGGTTTAAAATCAATTCTCCTTTTATTTTCTATTCTAGATGGAGCTATTGACTTCTTAACATAACCTAACCCCTTTTCACTTGACACTGATTGAGAATTTTCAATAATCTTAGACAAATTTTCTGTTCCTTTATTATAGTTAGAAACATTTTTGGTAATATTCTCTAGCTTACTTTTTAGCACAGTATTGTCTAGTTCAAGTAATTTTACTTTTATTTTTAACTCGTGATTTTCAGAGACAAAAACATCATTCTTTTCTTTTTGAGTTTCAATTTCTTGACTCAATAAAGTAAGTTGAGAATTAGTATTAGAGACTGATTCTTGAAGTTTTTCAAGTTCTTCCTCTAGTATTTTCTTCTCATCTTTAAGCATATCTCTTTCGAATTCTACTTTGTTCTGATTTTCGCGAGCTTCTTTATATTTTCTTTTGAAACTTTTTAGTGTGCTCAAAAGTTCTGAATTAATTTCTATTAGATCATCAAAAGTAAGATCACTAACCTCATTTTCTATGGCCATGAAGCATACATTTGCTTGTTCATTTTCATTATCACTGTCACTATCTGATGATGAGGAATCTGAATCGTCCCATGTGACAGAGAATGCTTTCTTTTTGTACCTATCTTTTCTGCCCTTGTTGGAATAACTCTTCTTTAGTTCTGGACAGTTTTTCTGGATATGTCCATTCTTGTGACAGTTATAACATTCTAAAGCTGATGCAGATTGTTTGCTTGAAAAGTTCTTTTTATCATTGAATCTATTGTTCTTTCGATACTTTAAGAACTTCTTGAAATTCCTTGCAATGAATGCTAAATTCTCATCATTTGAATCTTGGTTCTCTTCTTCTTCAGCCTGAAAAGCTATGTTCTTTTTGTGTTGTGCATGTACTCTTTTAGCCTGTAAATTAACTTCATAAGACATTAGATTTCCTATCAACTCCTCTGGTTTTATGGTAGAGATATCGTTAGCTACTTCGATAGCTAAAACTTTTCTCTCCCATTCATTCATGAGTGAGTTGAGGAGTTTTGACACGATATCAAAATCTGTATACTTTTCTCCTAGTGCTAACAATGAGTGATATATGTCTTGGAATCTAGAGTACATATCATTTATAGACTCATCTTGTTTCATCCTAAAGTTTTGAAACTGATTTTTAAGCATTGAAATCTTACTTTTCTTAACTTTGTTTGTACCTTCATGAGTTATTTTTAGTGTCCGCCAGATTTCATAGGCAGTAGTGCACATGCTAACTCTATTAAACTCATTTTTGTCTAAAGCACAAAATAACATATTCATAGCTTTTGAATTATTTGTAGCATCTAGTTTCTGTGTTTGTGACCATTGTGCATATTCAATATCTGGTATATGATGTTCAGTTTGAGTGATATTCCAAATATCATAACTGTTTGACTACATAAATATTCTCATTCTAGTGGACCAATAACTGTAATTTAAACCATTAAATAGTGGTGGTCGTGCAGTGGATTGACCTTCATTGAAACTAGTGTTGTTTTCCATATTAACAAGATATCAAATAACCGTGTTGTGGTTATTGGATGTCCAGGCTCTAATACCTAATGAAAGAACGTGTGGATCGACAGATATGGAATATATATTAAACTAAGTGCGGAAGCAGTTAATAGCAGTAAAGTAAATAAGAGTAAGCACACCAGGAATTTTTATACTGGTTCGAACTCCCGTTCTACATCCAGTTCTAGACTAACTTCTGGCTTTAACTAGAAATACCCTCACTTAACCTGGAGGAATAGGTATGAGCAGCAAAACAGACACCTGAGCAACAGAACAGGATTTTTGCCTCAGCAGCCGAAGAGGACTTTCCCTTGCCTGAGCAGCAGAACAGGACTTAATAGAATATAAAAGTAGTTGACACAATGTGTTCTTGAAAACACTGATTTGTCTTTAAGATTACAAACTTCCTATAATCAATTCCTCAAGTATATAAAGAGTATGTGAAGATTTGAAAGGAAAAATATTGCTAAGAATCAAAGTATATGAAATATAATTCAAAGATTCAAAGCAATGAAGAGTATGAATACACTAGAATAATCATAAGAGAGAATAGAAAGAATTAGAATCAGAATTTGTGATTGTGAAGTATGTGAGAACTCCTATTTATAGTTTTCAGAGAGATGCAACTCTTAGTGAAGAGTTTCAGCCAAGAGAGGCATCTTTTCATGGAGTGCAACTCTTCATGGAAGAAGATGTCCATTCAGAATTATGAGAAGTGAAGCCCGGTCAGTTGACTGGTCGATTTCGGTCAGTCGATTGAATTTGAAAATTTTAAAATATTTGAACGTTTAAAATTAGAAAAAGAGTACACTATTGTGCATATGCACAGTCAGTCGACTGGGCATGCATAGCCAGCCGACTGGCTGTGCATATATTGCACAGTGAACTTTGTTTTTAAAGAAAAATAGAAAACTAGAAAACTTGAGGATTGATTTTAACATGTGTCTAAGACTCAACACATATAATAATTACTTTAAGCATAGAGTTGTAGTCTTGATCCTCTGATGTCTTCTTTTTGTCATGTATGAGTGCATATTCTTCTTTAGCTTCTGAACCGTCTTGTCATGAATCAAAACTAGTGATTCAATAGCTGCTTATGCCTTTTGGGCTGACTAATGCCCTGGATTTCTTTATAGATCTAATGAACCAAGTCTTTCTTGATCAATTGAGGTTTGTGCTAGTCTTCATAGACGACATTTTCGTGTATTATAAGGATGAGTGGGACATAAAGTTCATCTTGATTGGTATTAGAGACCATGAGAAAAAGTAAGTTAAAGGTGAAGTTTTTCAAGTGTCAGTTCTGGAAACCGGAAGTGAAGTTCCTTAGCTATGTAGTCTCGAACGAGGGATTGGCAGTAGATCCTTCAAAAGTCGAAGCTATGAATGGTTGGGAGAGACCGGAGACACTTATCGAGATTAGATATTTCTTGGGGTTGGCTGGATATTATAGGATATTAATTAAGGACTTCTATAGGTAGCAGTGCCATTGACCAGACTTACCCAGAAGAATGAAATGTATGTTTGGACGAGAGAGTGTGAAGCAACATTCCGAGAGTTGAAGCTTCGGTTGATAGAAGCTCTAATTTTGGTTATGCCAAAAGGAACTGGGGACATTGTTGTGTGCATAGATGCTTCGGCTTTAGGTTTAGGAGGAGTGTAAATGTAGAAGGACAAGGTTATAACTTATGCATTTATGCTGTTGAGGCCCCATGAGGTTTGGTATCCAGCCCATAATTTAGATTTAGCAGTACTATATAAATGTGTTTATACACTTCGATCCGATAATGTTATGCATATATATCAGTACTCTTATAAACAATTTACGTTGGGAAGTTTTAATAATTATATATATAACTGTTTATATAAAAAGAAAAGATCTGCTTATATATATAATCTAACTAAGTTTGTATGTATGTTTAAAGTATATATATATATATATTATGTTTAGATTTTAGTAAAAAAAAATCAGTAAAATATATAAGTTTATATAATATATATATTAGTAGTATATTTATTTTATAAAGTGAATATAGACCATTGCAACTTGCTGTATGATTTACAATGATTGATTTTATATATCTTACGTATAAAGTATCAAAGATTTATGTATAAATTCTTAACTGTACATAATACGTTTACATATATAATTTTAGTTTATACATATATATAGCCTAAATATAGTATATAGTTTTACAGTGTATTATATTATAAAAGTAATACATATATACTTTATTTCAAAAGCCTAGTCTGTTGTCCTATTAGTTGTTGTATACAGTCAGCTACTCTATGGTTATACATGCTGTTTCGAAAGTATAAAGTACATGTTGTTTCGTATATATATAAAATGTATAGGGCCGTGCATTTCATCTGTTGTTTACAGTAATATTAAGTTTGGAAATATATTTTGATATAAGAATTTGCATACGTTTTAGTTTATTCTGGGTAAGTTCACAGTTTTACTTTTGTTTGCATATACATATGTGGTGTCTGCATTTGTTGTTTATATCTATATACATTTATAGTATGAACAGTATGAAAGAAATGTATGTTTAATATATATTGTATTATAAGGTAGTGTTATATATATACACATAATTGATATTCGCTATACAGGGCATAGTTGAGTTTCTGGAATTGTTAAATATATAAAAATTTAGTATAAAGTTTTGTCTGCATACTATTTTGTGTTTAATATACATGTTTACATAGGTTCATATATGTGTCGATTTTATATGTACAGTTAATCTACAGGATGATTTATAGATAGTTTAAGACGTTTATGTATATATGTGTTAAATATATATCGTTTTGAAAATGTATGATAGGAATATTTATTTAATATGCGTTTATTAAAATATTGATTTTAAACATGTGTAAAGATTTATTTTGGTGTACGACTGTAAAAGTTTATACTTATATTTATACAGAAATTTATATTCAAGTACATATATATATATATTCCGTTTATATCAAAACTGATTCGATTGTTTTTCAATTCCCTTATCAGCATTGTTCGTCAGTTTCGTGCCAATCTTGTTGCCTTGAAATTCATGCTTGGATCTGTAACTCATTCCATCGTCGAATATCTTTAGCCTCGAAAGGTGATCAATCACTCACGATTAACGTTCTTTTATTTATTAAATTTGATTTCAATTGAAACGACAATTGAAATATGCTGCTGTTAGATATTTACACTGTTATTACCCGTATCAGTTCACCTGTGACATCTGACACCATTATCTGCTATTTATACAATGATAATCCAGTTAGTTGATAAATGATTGATTGTTGATGTTTATATTGGACGTTAAATTGTTAATGTTAAAATGATAAATAGTATGCAATTGAAATTGATATAGGATAGTTAAATGTTAAATTTGATTAAATGACATTTGTATAATATGACCCATTTAACTGTCAAAATTTATTGACACGTAGGATTTGTTTAATTACATCTTGAACCACTGAATGTATGTTGTTAAATTGATGATGGATGAAATTGTAATAGATGACAAGTGAAAACCGTAATGTAATAATCTTTAATCTACATGAAATGATAGTGTAGATTCTAGAAATAATTATATTAATTCGTACAAATAACAATGCGAATTAATACGATTATTTCGGGATTATTTGAATTGACTATTGGATTGTTATTGTTGTTGTTATTGCTTGTTTATTTACTTTGACACCATCCCAGTTATCACACTGCAAGTTCCCTTTGTTATGTTTTGATTTTGAATTGAATTGGAATCGGGTTGAAATGATAAATACCCAAATTGAACTTTGACCTTAGATATAGAGAATTAAATAAAACCCGATTGGTCAATAAATTGGATTTAAAAATAAAATGAAGATTTTATTTGAATAAATAATATGGTTTTGAAATGAAGTTGAAATTTGAATTTTGAATGAAAGGAAAATGTTAATATTTAAAAATCTGAAACAAAATATTAAAAATGAAATTGATGAAAGAACGATGTTTAATTTGAGAAATGATTGAATTAAGTTTGAAATGATTTAATAACTAAGTTTGAAATTAAAATTAAGTTTGAAATTATTAAACTTTGAAATTATTTAATAATTAAGTTTTGAATTATTTAATAATTAAATAAGATTGAATTCTTTAATAAGTGAAATTGAACTTTTGAATAAGTGAATTTACTTCATAAATAATTGAAATTGAGTTTTCTTTATTAATTAAGTTTTGGAAAATTATTTAAAGTAAGTAAATAAATAATTGAAATTGAGATTTCTTTATTAATTAAGTTTTGGAAAATTATTTAAGAAGTAAATAAGTGAAATTGAATTTCTTTAACAAGAAATGAAAATGTGATATTTTTGGAATTAATATAAGACTTGTAATTGAAAGAATTTGATTTGACGAATTTAGTTTAGTTCAAAATTGTAAATTTTGATTTAATGAAGTTGAACTTAAGAAATTGATTTAATGATTTGGAAATTTAATAGAAATTGTTTTAAATGATAAATTAATTTAACGATATTGAATGAAATCGATAAATGAATGTAAATTGATTTGAATGTTAAAACTAAATTTATTTAAATGATTTTGGAATGAAACTTATATACGAACTTGAATCAATATTTGAATTGTTTTCAATATAAAGATTGAAATTGAATTATAAGATTTTGAAACGGTAAATTGGAAGTTTTGAAACGTAAATTTTGGAAATTGGTTTAGAAAGACAAACGAAATGTTGATTTATAAACTCTGATTGAAATTGAAATTGATTTGGCTTTGAAATAAATAAATGACCAATCGGTGTAATAATTTCGAAAGTTATTAAAGAGACCGGAATCGGTTATGGATATACTCTCTATCTAAACCGAAAACCACTTTAATAACTATACGCGGAGTGATGATCCAGAATGAAGTGGTTGGAATGGTGTACGTGATGACTGAAGAAAGAGAACGATAATGGATAGCCTTGACACTTGTGTCAAATTGGAAATGACTAAAACAGGAGCTGTGCCGGGCCAATGGAGGATTAGCTACCTCAAGTGGACACACTTCTTCGAACTACTTATACTTGTTGTCGATTGGTGCACCCTTGATTTTGGGAGTGTTGTTTCACGGTGTTGCGGGCGCTGCGGCGTTGCGTTCTCACCAGTCCGGATCAGGCGAACGGTAGTATCACTACCTTGGGTATTGCCTCATGTGCCTTGTCATACTTGTATTCCATTTATACGCGACCACTACGATTTTGATTTGTACCTTTAGTATATGGATTGCCCTCTGGTGACTTTCGGTTTTGGGGAAACTACGGTCTTGTATATGCTTTTGGGAATAAAAATGTGTTAAGGGTGGAATGGGCCATGACTTAACGCTATTTTGATATCTTTACATATTACTGATAGACATTATCTACTTATCGTACACTACTACATAGTAGATAGTTTAACGGATCCTTAAAGGATGGTTATTCCAAACATCCTTTGAGTTACTTGTATTTCAATTGCTATTTCACTTGAGTTGGATTTATTAATATAAGAATGTTAATCCTGACTCGAGTGTCTTGTGTTTTTGCTTTACGCTCGGGTCAGACTGAGTGTACCAGTATTCGAGACTCACCTTTGGAGTTGGAGCTTTGCTTGAAGATCCAGCCATCTATTCTGCTTTCAGTATTCGATGATTCCAGTGATGTATTCTGATTTGTATCTGATGTATCGTATTACTCTTCCATTGTATCTGGTTTAACTCTGATGTAACTTATACATTTATATAGTAGCTTCATGAACTACTATCTCTTTAATTTCCGCTGCATATATTACTCTGTGTCTGTGATCTGTGATTATTTTATTTACTGTATATGTTCAGTTTTGCCAAATTTAAATTAACAACACGGTATTTTGAGCAATTCAATTCCGGCATGAGTGTCTACCTATACACTTATAATGGATGCGAATGGTCCAAAATATCGGGTCGTTACAGTTGGTATCAGAGCTTTGGTAGCTCTAGGAAAAACTTAACATATAGGGTAAATGTATTTACAGAAAACACTCTCATTCGAGTTTCAATCTCTTCCTTTGACTAAATTCCTTTGAATTTTGGAACGTTCCCTTCGGTTCCGAAATTCATTCGTGTCCTTCACTATTCGTCTTCTGTCAATTCTGGAGCACCCCATAACTCCATTTTGAATGATATCTATAATAGATCGGCGGTCTCGCCAATCTTCGAATGATTCGTAAAGGAGTAAACTCCTTTATAATAGGCATCGATTTACCGGAGATTTCTGTATCCTCGGTTTACGATTCTATCTATCTCCTACTATACCTGAATTCTATTTCTCGAGATTGGATGTTGATTTACCTCGGAATTCAGCATTGATCTTATTCTTGAAGTTACGGACGACCCGGTTAAGGTTGCCCGTGAATTAAATAAACTCCTCCATCTCCCGATTGTGAAAATCAAATTATCTTATCTTCTGTTTCAAACTTATTTTTCAAATCAAAATTCTCTTTGATTTGAGTCCATCAAATTTGAATCTCTATCTTTGCTTTGAAATCTATTCTTATATAGTCGAGCGAGGAAGTGTATTTGTAAATTTATATTTAAAATGTTTAAAATATATTGTGTTGTTTGAGTTGTTGATGTTGATTCGGGTTTCCGATCGATTCGTCTGATCAACGCTATCGATAGGATTTCCAAAACACTTGAGCAGAACAAACCGACACAATATTATTTTCAAAATTTGGTAAATAAAATAATCTTGTAAATTATATTATATAAGTATAAATTTTCTGAAATTGAATTGTTAACTGAATTGGTTATCAAAAAGGTAATATTTGACTTTCACTATTTGTTTTGTAAATCATTGATTATTCCAACATAAAAAATAAATGGAATTATAAAAGTTGGTTTATAGATTTATTAGAAATTTAAATGAATTTAAAGTAAGAATTTGAGAATTTAAATTCCTAAAATTTCAAGCTTTGGTTTTTAAATTTTTAAAATGTATATTATTGAACGTATTTTCAAATAGAAACCGTTTTCAAAGAATTTTAAAATATTGAAATCAGTACTCTTCTCTTTGTCGCTGGGAAATAATTTCGGTGATGGCGGCCGCATCATCGACATTCATTTTCGAGTTTCGAAGTGGAGAAACCATCCTGTAGATTTGCTACGGTTTTGCTTTGGAAAAATATTTTGATTTGAATTTCTTCAGTATAATTGGATTTATATATATATAAGTATTTTATTTTAAAATTTAATTTGATTGATATAAATATATGATATATAACTCTAAATTGTTTAAAGTTAATCAGAAATCTAATTCTTAAATGTTGTTAAAGGATGATTTTAATTATAAATAAAACCAAAATTTGGAATAAATATTTAAACTTGAATAATTGAATTGAGAAAATTTTATTTGTATATTGTTCAACTGCATTCTAATACAACTTACCTAAATCATTCAGAAGTTGAATATGTAATTGGATAATATATAATATAAATTGAATTTATAAATAAAATCTGAGTGTTTATAATAAATGTTATACACTAAATTTTGATTATAAAGATGTTAATAGAGTTAGATAGGATAATAAGTAAACTCAGTTAATAATGAAATAAATTTGTTTTGAAAGAATTAATAAATTGAAGTTTGATCAACATATGAAAATACCTTGAATTTAAAAGCAATTAGTAAATATAAATTAATTTAAATCGAAACTTTTATGGGTTAAATTAATTTATATGGGTTAAAGATATGTGATAAGATATATTAAGTAGAATAAATTTAACAATAATTTGGAATAAAGAAGAATTTAAATTGCTGGAAAAAATATGATTATAATAAAAGACTATTCAAGTTTATGATTTTAGAAATTGTTAATAAAGGATAATTGGATAACAAAACAATGAATAAATGAGATAAATAAAATAATTTTTTTTTTGAAGAAATCGGTTGGTATCAAATATTAATAAAATTGTAATTAAATCAACTTATTGAAATACCCTGAATTTTAGATCAAATATTGAGTATTAATTAAGGTAAATTGAAATTTATATGGTTTAAACTTATTGTTTTATTTTGTTTTCAATCTGTTTTCTTTCTGGTTGTTTCTATTCTCCTACCTCGTTCCTTTTCGGGGACGAAAAGTTTTGAGTGGGGGAGAGTGTAACGACCCGTAAATTTCAACGGTTTTAAATAACGTAATTAGTTGAAATTTTGTGAAATTTTAAACGATAAAATTTTAAAATAAAATTTTAATATTTGGAATACATCTAGTAAAACATAGCGACTGGTAAATTTTCGTCCGAAAATATGAAAGTTTATTTCGCGCGTAAATTTACTTTAATTTAACCAGTTAAAAAGCGATGAAAATAAAATGTCCCGAAACCTAAATATTTTTACATTAAAAAATTGTGAATCATCTTCTGAGTGAGACGCCATCTTCCGTTTCGTCAAATTTGGACTTCTCTTGACCCGTTTATCTTATTTTCGGCAAATTATTAGCTTTTTGGTATCGATTATCGACTTTTGATAGGATTATCGTACCACTGATATCTGTATACCGTTTTGATCATCTCGTCGTGCTGACCTCTCAGTATATTTATTTCTGTGTTTCGGAGTCCGATACATGTCGGAATTCGCGAAACGATCACCCGTATCGGTACCGTTTTAACCTTTGGTCTTCTTGCCCATTCATTTTCTCTTAGCAGAAACGAACAATCATAACCATTAGGATTTATTTCTTCTCAATTCCATTGGACCTTTTCTATTCCCTATTCTCATTTATTATTATGGTCTGTTCATATTTTTATCTGGTTCATTTTGCCTGTTCGTTTAGATATGATAATGAAAGGGTGACAGCTCATTTTGCCTTAAACCAACTCATTCTTCTCCTCTCCCATTTGAAACTATTCCCTTCTCATATATTTCCTCCCCTTCCAAATTTCCTTATCAACTACAGATCTGCCTCACCATCTTTCCCACGCAAAGCAAGAAACCTACAGCCACTCCCACGTCAACAGCCTCTGACCGATGCGGCACCTCCCCACAGCCACAGTTTGGCCAGCAAATCCGACGTCGTTCCCATCGGCCTATCGTGCCTCCGCTCGACCATATTCCGCACCTTGCAGCCAGCACCCGTAGTCATTTTCCACCTTTCACTCGCATAGCCTACCACCGCTCAGTCACCTCCAACCTTGGTCGAAGCCACCTTGCACCTATCAACCACAAGAGACCACAATCCGAAGCTTCCCCATCATTTTCCCCGGTATTATGTATATATTGATTTTCGAAATTTTGTTTTGTTCTATATAAATGTGTTTATACACCGATCCGATAATGTTATGCATATATATCAGTACTCTTATAAACAATTTACGTTGGGAAGTTTTAATAATTATATATATAACTGTTTATATAAAAAGAAAAGATCTGCTTATATATATAATCTAACTAAGTTTGTATGTATGTTTAAAGTGTATATATATATATTATGTTTAGATTTTAGTAAAAAAAATTCAGTAAAATATATAAGTTTATATAATATATATATTAGTAGTATATTTATTTTATAAAGTGAATATAGACCATTGCAACTTGCTGTATGATTTACAATGATTGATTTTATATATCTTACGTATAAAGTATCAAAGATTTATGTATAAATTCTTAACTGTACACAATACGTTTACATATATAATTTTAGTTTATACATATATATAGCCTAAATATAGTATATAGTTTTACAGTGTATTATATTATAAAAGTAATATATATATATACTTTATTTCAAAAGCCTAGTCTGTTGTCCTATTAGTTGTTGTATACAGTCAGCTACTCTATGGTTATACATGCTGTTTCGAAAGTATAAAGTACATGTTGTTTCGGATATATATAAAATGTATAGGGCCGTGCATTTCATCTGCTGTTTACAGTAATATTAAGTTTGGAAATATATTTTGATATAAGAATTTGCATACGTTTTAGTTTATTCTGGGTAAGTTCACAGTTTTACTTTTGTCTGCATATACATATGTGGTGTCTGCATTTGTTGTTTATATCTATATACATTTATAGTATGAACAGTATGAAAGAAATGTATGTTTAATATATATTGTATTATAAGGTAGTGTTATATATATACACATAATTGATATTCGCTATACAGGGCATAGTTGAGTTTCTGGAATTGTTAAATATATAAAAATTTAGTATAAAGTTTTGTCTGCATACTATTTTGTGTTTAATATACATGTTTACATAGGTTCATATATGTGTCGATTTTATATGTACAGTTAATCTACAGGATGATTTATAGATAGTTTAAGACGTTTATGTATATATGTGTTAAATAAATATCGTTTTGAAAATGTATGATAGGAATATTTATTTAATATGCGTTTATTAAAATATTGATTTTAAACATGTGTAAAGATTTATTTTGGTGTACGACTGTAAAAGTTTATACTTATATTTATACAGAAATTTATATTCAAGTACATATATATATATTCCGTTTATATCAAAACTGATTCGATTGTTTTTCGATTCCGTTATCAGCATTGTTCGTCAGTTTCGTGCCAATCTTGTTGCCTTGAAATTCGTGCTTGGATCTGTAACTCATTCCATCGTCGAATATCTTTAGCCTCGAAAGGTGAGCAATCACTCACGATTAATGTTCTTTTATTTATTAAATTTGATTTCAATTGAAACGACAATTGAAATATGCTGCTGTTAGATATTTACACTGTTATTACCCGTATCAGTTCACCTGTGACATCTGACACCATTATCTGCTATTTATACAATGATAATCCAGTTAGTTGATAAATGATTGATTGTTGATGTTTATATTGGACGTTAAATTGTTAATGTTAAAATGATAAATAGTATGCAATTGAAATTGATATAGGATAGTTAAATGTTAAATTTGATTAAATGACATTTGTATAATATGACCCATTTAACTGTCAAAATTTATTGACACGTAGGATTTGTTTAATTACATCTTTAACCACTGAATGTATGTTGTTAAATTGATGATGGATGAAATTGTAATAGATGACAAGTGAAAACCGTAATGTAATAATCTTTAATCTACATGAAATGATAGTGTAGATTCTAGAAATAATTATATTAATTCGTACAAATAACAATGCGAATTAATACGATTATTTCGGGATTATTTGAATTGACTATTGGATTGTTATTGTTGTTGTTATTGCTTGTTTATTTACTTTGACACCATCCCAGTTATCACACTGCAAGTTCCCTTTGTTATGTTTTGATTTTGAATTGAATTGGAATCGGGTTGAAATGATAAATACCCAAATTGAACTTTGACCTTAGATATAGAGAATTAAATAAAACCCGATTGGTCAATAAATTGGATTTAAAAATAAAATGAAGATTTTATTTGAATAAATAATATGGTTTTGAAATGAAGTTGAAATTTGAATTTTGAATGAAAGGAAAATGTTAATATTTAAAAATCTGAAACAAAATATTAAAAATGAAATTGATGAAAGAACGATGTTTAATTTGAGAAATGATTGAATTAAGTTTGAAATGATTTAATAACTAAGTTTGAAATTAAAATTAAGTTTGAAATTATTAAACTTTGAAATTATTTAATAATTAAGTTTTGAATTATTTAATAATTAAATAAGATTGAATTCTTTAATAAGTGAAATTGAACTTTTGAATAAGTGAATTTACTTCGTAAATAATTGAAATTGAGTTTTCTTTATTAATTAAGTTTTGGAAAATTATTTAAAGTAAGTAAATAAATAATTGAAATTGAGATTTCTTTATTAATTAAGTTTTGGAAAATTATTTAAGAAGTAAATAAGTGAAATTGAATTTCTTTAACAAGAAATGAAAATGTGATATTTTGGAATTAATATAAGACTTGTAATTGAAAGAATTTGATTTGACGAATTTAGTTTAGTTCAAAATTGTAAATTTTGATTTAATGAAGTTGAACTTAAGAAATTGATTTAATGATTTGGAAATTTAATAGAAATTGTTTTAAATGATAAATTAATTTAACGATATTGAATGAAATCGATAAATGAATGTAAATTGATTTGAATGTTAAAACTAAATTTATTTAAATGATTTTGGAATGAAACTTATATACGAACTTGAATCAATATTTGAATTGTTTTCAATATAAAGATTGAAATTGAATTATAAGATTTTGAAACGGAAAATTGGAAGTTTTGAAACGTAAATTTTGGAAATTGGTTTAGAAAGACAAACGAAATGTTGATTTATAAACTCTGATTGAAATTGAAATTGATTTGGCTTTGAAATAAATAAATGACCAATCGGTGTAATAATTTCGAAAGTTATTAAAGAGACCGGAATCGGTTATGGATATACTCTCTATCTAAACCGAAAACCACTTTAATAACTATACGCGGAGTGATGATCCAGAATGAAGTGGTTGGAATGGTGTACGTGATGACTGAAGAAAGAGAACGATAATGGATAGCCTTGACACTTGTGTCAAATTGGAAATGACTAAAACAGGAGCTGTGCTGGGCCAATGGAGGATTAGCTACCTCAAGTGGACACACTTCTTCGAACTACTTATACTTGTTGTCGATTGGTGCACCCTTGATTTTGGGAGTGTTGTTTCACGGTGTTGCGGGCGCTGCGGCGTTGCGTTCTCACCAGTCCGGATCAGGCGAACGGTAGTATCACTACCTTGGGTATTGCCTCATGTGCCTTGTCATACTTGTATTCCATTTATACGCGACCACTACGATTTTGATTTGTACCTTTAGTATATGGATTGCCCTCTGGTGACTTTCGGTTTTGGGGAAACTACGGTCTTGTATATGCTTTTGGGAATAAAAATGTGTTAAGGGTGGAATGGGCCATGACTTAACGCTATTTTGATATCTTTACATATTACTGATAGACATTATCTACTTATCGTACACTACTACATAGTAGATAGTTTAACGGATCCTTAAAGGATGGTTATTCCAAACATCCTTTGAGTTACTTGTATTTCAATTGCTATTTCACTTGAGTTGGATTTATTAATATAAGAATGTTAATCCTGACTCGAGTGTCTTGTGTTTTTGCTTTACGCTCGGGTCAGACTGAGTGTACCAGTATTCGAGACTCACCTTTGGAGTTGGAGCTTTGCTTGAAGATCCAGCCATCTATTCTGCTTTCAGTATTCGATGATTCCAGTGATGTATTCTGATTTGTATCTGATGTATCGTATTACTCTTCCATTGTATCTGGTTTAACTCTGATGTAACTTATACATTTATATAGTAGCTTCATGAACTACTATCTCTTTAATTTCCGCTGCATATATTACTCTGTGTCTGTGATCTGTGATTATTTTATTTACTGTATATGTTCAGTTTTGCCAAATTTAAATTAACAACGCGGTATTTTGAGCAATTCAATTCCGGCATGAGTGTCTACCTATACACTTATAATGGATGCGAATGGTCCAAAATATCGGGTCGTTACAATCTTTGTGCTAAAAAATTGGATTACATCACCTTTTAGGAGAAAATTTTGAACTATTTATGAACCATAAATCTTTAAGATATTTGTTCTCTCAGAAAAAGTTGAACATGCATCAACAAAGATGGTTGGAATTCTTGGCATTGTATGATTTTGGATAGAGTATACCCCAAGAAAGTTAAATAAAACTGCCAATGCATTAGCCAAAAACAAAATAATTGTGTTTTGGTAATGATTGAAGAGTATAATTTCTTGGAGAATATAGCATCTTATGGTGTGCAATTTCGATCGAAGGCTGATTTGAGTTGAAACTTGAGGATGTTGTCTTGTTGGAAAGTTCATCCAATGCTTATAGAGAGAACTGTCCAAGGGCAAAAGGAGGATCCATTATATGCTAAAATGATCAACGAGTTAAAGAATGGTGTCAAGATCTAAGAAATGAAGGGATTCTGTATCGAAAAGATAGGCTGGCTTCAGAAGAAGGGAAGACTGTATGTTCCCAAATAAGGAGTGTAATGATCGCAGTTTTGACCCTGGAATGTCGACACTAATACATCCATGGTATTCACGTGCCGAGCACCCTAGTGCCGAAAAGACATAACGTTAGGGTAAAGTAAAACGAAGAAAAGAAAAGGAACAAGAAAGAATAGAAGTATGAGAATCTCACAGCGGAATGATAACATATAATATCAGAATGATATTTTTACAAAAGAGAATATTTTAATATCATACAACAATTAGAGATAAACTAACCTATCATTAGCCCGGACAGTTATAACAACCTGTCCTTACAATTGCCGATAAATATAAACCAATACAATGCAGCGGAAATAAATTCTACTGTAGGAAATCATCCAGCTCCTCTCTCCAAGAGCTCCAATGATCATCAATGAAACCTGGAAATATACATGGGGTTAACCCGAGCATTATAAGAAATTAATACCCGAATCGGTCTGGTAAACCAGCGTGAGAAAACTTAAGTCATGTGAATTATTTAATGTTATAAAACCTTTAGAAATAAAGTTATCTCGTAAGACCATGCCGCACACAAACACGGACGGGTTTTTACCTTACGATAACCAGACCATTCCTATTTGAAAATTCAATTGATATTACTCTATAACAATGTCTAGTGTTTCAAATAAATATGAATAATAGCTGAAATGCTCGCATCTCACATTACAGCATAATTGAGTACATCTAAAACCACTAAGGCACATTCGTATATGGATTTTCGATTGGAGGGTCCTCAGTACCTCGAGGCAAGTCTCCCGGCAAGGGTTAGAAAGTACCTTTCCGAGCGCCGTATATCTCTGGATAAAATATACCAAATAAGGAAGTCATAGCTGGTTCAGGCATAAAACATGTCCGGAATATGATCAACTCCTTCTAGCAACAATCGATAAACATACTCTAGATAATAAAGTTGATCAGTACCCTCTGAGGTTAGCTAAACCCGTTGGCTATGGTCTTTCTCTGTTTTTAGCCATTTCTGATGTTGAGGTCACGTTCGGCATCTTCACACGAGTTTTCAACAAACTCGATCACATAATGAATCCCACATGAATTCCATCATCTCAACAAATTTCAGAACCACACAAAGATTCCATCATTCCACTTCCAAAACATAGAACCCGTATATCAGCCTTGAAGTGGTTTTCAATAAGTAGAACACTTACCGATCCTGTTCTCCTCAAGACGGGATCGATGAATTTGGTCATATTCAACAATTCAGTGAATGATCGCATAAGGGAACTAATTCCCACATACTTTCCATAACAAGTAATCATACCTGCACTGTCATTTCATGCAAGGCATGAACAAGTCGTATAAACGAACTTTTAATCTCTCATTAATTTATCCTTTATTGATTAAAAACCCATTCATTTAGTAAAACACATTTCTTTATCAAATGAAACTCCTTTTATAAATCAAGGCTACCTTTATAAATTTATAATTCTTTATTAATGAAACTTCTTTATATATTTGTATATATAAATATATTTAATCTCTCCTTTAAAAGATATATACTTAAATATATATAATTTGATTATTCTTTTGTACCCTTTTTAATACTTTCAAAAGAATTCATATACTTATCTCAATAGTATAAGTATATTCACCAACCACTAAACAAATTTTACTTATTTTAAAATATAACTAAAGAGGTTAAAATAATTTCTACCAAAACATTGTTATAATAAACTACTTTTCTTTTATAAATTTATCGTATAACATTTTCTATCTTTTTATAAAAGATTTCAATACTTATTATTTTCTTTGAAATTTCCTTATTTAAAACTCTAATTATACTTATAGCCTTTCTCTATTTAAAATATAAATTAAGGGTTTAAAAACAATTGTCACTAAAAACACTGTTTACAACAACCCAAAAAACTTCACATTAACCAATATCTTTTAAACTCTATTTTAAAGTTCAAATACATTTAAGGAGTAAAGACAAGTGTTGTTTAAAACAATCATCACAACAAACCCAAAACCATTCATTTGTATTTATTTACAAAATATTCATTTGTAAATATCTAATTATATTTCCAAGTATAATTAGTATTAAGAATTAAAAACAAGTGTTGCTAAAATAGCGTTTACAATAACTCAAAACCCTTACTTATTCTTATTATAAATCTTTGAACATTTATTTAAAGATCAAGCATATCTACAATTTTATAAATTCAGATAATACACCTTTAATTAAATTTTCCCAAACCATTTATTTAACTTAAGTGTTAGAACCCAAATCTTTATATTGATGGAATATTTAATTTAATACTTAAAACTTTTGTGTGTGTGTGTGTGTGTCTATATATACACTTTAAAATACTTACTAATATGTTAAAACTAATTAAAATAATATTTTGATATAAATACACTGATTTATTTATAAGGTAAAATATTTAATATTAAGAAATATTTATAAAGATAATATAATATAAAACTTCTATTTACTTTAAATAAAATATTTAACTTGTTAACTAAAAACTATATATATACTTAAAATACATTGAAAAAACTATTATATTATTATTGAAAACATTTATATTAAATATCTATTAAAAATACTTATTTAAAATTCATAAAACATATTTAATATAAAAACCCATTTACGTTTGAAATTCAAAAATAATTATAAAACATTTTTAAAACTTCAAAACTTCTTAAATTAACTTCTTTAAACAAATATTTACCAAATTATTTTAAAACGATTTTGAAAGGATATATATAAAGCAAAATTCATTTTTACTTTACTAAATCAAATATTTCCCTCACCATTTTTTATCTAATGGTAATAACTTCCCAAGTTGTCCATTTATGTCCAACACGCTAAAATGTCTGTAAGAACCCAATATATATCTATATATATTTAATATATATATTTATCCAATTTAAGCACGTTTATAACGACTATATCGCTGCAACCATTCACAATATAATTTCCAACAGATCACATAACGCAATATAAGAAAAGTAAAACCAATAGTGATGAGGAATCCTGTTGGATCCCTCCAACCTATCCTACTGCATCACATACTGTATATAATCATAAAATATAAATCAACCGCTTCGAGGCGAGATCATATACAAAGGGTCATCCACTCATACACGAGAACGTACAATGTCTCATCCACTCCAGGGGCGGGAATATATCCAAACCAACCGATAAATATATTAAATAATCCAAACAAGCAACAACAGTCAACAATAAAAATTTATCCACACTCATATAAAATATAAGTGGACCAGAGAGGTGAGTTTAACTCACCGAAATTCCAGTAACCATCAAAGTGTTCCCATTTGAATTAAAAGCGAACCAGCGTTCGATCTTAACACAAATTTCTACTAACTCCAAATCCATTCAATCCAACTCCATACCGTAGATTACGCTGATACGATCGCAACAGAACTTGTCACGTTTAATTTCGTCCTCGTAAGAAAAGGTTATTAATTAATGAACATTGAGATAATTTAATTAAAATTAACTTTAAATTAATTAAAATTTAAACCTTAAATCATCTTCCCTCTCTTTCTCTCGCGCTCGTACACGACCTAGGCTATAAAAAATGAACTGCCATTTTCGATTGCCGCCGCCTCCACACCACCGGTGGCCGCCACGACTTCGTTGCAGACGGCCGCCGACACCCTAGCACACGCTGACCCATGCGACCCCCCTCTCGCCTTGTCAATCATCATGAAAACCCCCAAACTGCGGCCTTGAACGTGGCAACTTTACCACCAGGCGAGCCTTCGATTGTCGATCAGCTTGCGTTGATAGAACTCGTGGAGAGGAGAGCAACAACTTTCATGTAGGTGTCGAGGCCTAAAAATGCTAGATCGGCCGGAGAAATATGGGCCATTGGATAAAGGGCAGCAATGGAGGCTGTTGTTCAATTTAGGGTTTTTAGTTTGCAAATGAAAATATCTCAAGTCCTTTTATAGATGATTTATAAACCTCTATTCACACGTTGAATTTTCATACTCCAATCGAGGAGTGCTGACTGGCGTTC
Source organism: Allium fistulosum (assembly GCA_030737815.1). NCBI lineage: Eukaryota > Viridiplantae > Streptophyta > Magnoliopsida > Asparagales > Amaryllidaceae > Allium > Allium fistulosum. The sequence continues at coordinate 511,302,214 of CM060903.1, read as the reverse complement.
TATATGTAATACCTCTATTCCGAACACAATGGAACAAGTACCAATATCCAATTCCATCATATAAAGAAGTTAACTTTCAAAATCAAATTATATTAATTTAAATTCCTTTTAATTAATTTCTACGCGTTTCAAACTCGCACGACTAAGCGATACGTCCGATCGCCATGAAATTCGATGACGTATAATAATTCACTATTACAGATCCAATCTCACTGGTTTCGTTAAAATCCGAATAGTACCTCGAATCTACAATTTAACACGTTAATTAAAACCAGTTTAATCACTATTAATTCCAATTTATAAGTTTACTATCTTCATTCTTATTTAAATAGAATTTAAATCAACTTTCGAAATCATTTGTATTCATATCAAATTCAAGATTTAATTATCTAAACAATTCAAAATATTCAAATAACCCTTATATTTAAAGTTTAAACATTTTAACCTATAAAATTAACTTTTCAATATTTAAAATCAATTAAATACTCCAAATTCGAATGACCGAAATTCTAGGTCATTACATTCCCTCCCTTAAAAGAATTTTGTCCCTGAAATTACCAAGGTAAGAACAATGCTCCAAACCCATTAACTTTTCAAAATCAATTTGTTGAAAATTTATAAAAAAATTCTGACACTTTAAATTCACATATACCTACTAATACCATTTCAAGTTATAACGCAAAAATCAAATGTTAGTTATCAAAATTTCTCAAGATTCTCAAAAAAATTCTAACGTCTTAAATTTATGGAAAATTTCACCAGCGTCTCCTTTGTGTGATTCGATCGAAATTTTTTACAATATATATAATCACAAATATACATATCATCTTCGAGGATGAGGCATCCTGTAAGGACAAACAAAATATGATATGTAATCCGAGATGTGTACCTTCTCTTAATATTAGCAAGCATATACAATAAATATAATGCGAAAGCGAGCTCCAAATGCGAAGCAAACACCTTGAACACCTACTAAACACTCAAGAACTGATGAGAACAAGTATATGGAAAATAAAATCACCATATAACATAGACTAATGTAACAACCATATGCCGCAAAAGAAACCATCAACCATCCTTACTTACAAATATGTCCAACCATATACTTCATAACCATATCAATTTACATTTTTCAAATATCAACATTTAATTTATTAAAGCCTGTACGATGTACATATACTATCTATACGCAAAATCAAATCTGATCGCTCGCTCGAACACACAATTTCACTTTCAAACTAGTATCGTTCACACAACCACTCTAGTGCGTACTCTGATCCAGTTCCTTGATTAGAAATCATTTTCCTTGCATAGCCATATACAATGATAGAGAATATCAGAATCAATCAAAAATCCATATCCAGTGTTCTCTGTCAAGAATCAAGTGAAAAATCATAGCTTGGACCGGTGTAAATCACCCCGAAATCGTATACTCGAAACTGAATCAAACAGTTATGCGAATAAAAATGATCTACGTACGACTTACATATTTATTTCAATTGGTTAATTAACTATACCAAATTATTTCTACTCACACCCTTTAACTTGCATCCATTATCCACATTCATTATTCATATTCATTTATTCTCATTCATTATTCATATTCATTTATTCTTATTCGTTATTCATTTGATTAACATTTATTTGACTTAGTATATTTCTTTTAATACTAATACCACTTAGGAACCATTCCATAAAACCATAACTTAGGTTTATTATAAACATTTTACACAACACAACTTGTTTATTATCACTTCAAAACTTAAGTTCATATTCATTAATTTATTTCACTTAATTTTACTCAAGTTAACTTTCATTTCCTAGCTCAATTTCAAATTGTGTTTTACTTAACCAAAGATATTTAACCATTCTTAAAATTGGGTTTTACTTTCCATTTTCCCTAATTTGTAAGATATACAAACTTATCCACTCACAATTTCATAAATCCTTATTTAAGTTCATTCACGTTTTATAATTACAACTTATGGTTATATAATCACTTTACAACTTAGGTTTATATTCATTTCACGCCTTTCTATATCTTAAGAGTATATAAATAAAATTTTCAATTTCTTTTCTTAACCAGAATATTTAACAAATTAAAAATTTATTTTAACTTACTAATTTTCAACCTATAAGTTACAAAACTTATTTTCTTATATTTTCACAAAACACTTAGATAAAAATTCTCAGAATTTAAACACCCGGTTTTTATTTCAAATCATTTTGAAATCATATATATACACAACTCTTGTGCATATCAAATCATATTTTTGAAATATAAAACAATCTTTGTTTGCCAAAACAATACTTTATAGCAAATCATTATGGTAGTAATCCCTTGCTTATAATCTCGAAAATGAACGCCGATGATGCTACAGTCATCGCCGAAATTGTTTTCCAACGACCGAAGTAAGTTCAGTGCTTTCTAACCTCTTTTTAAATTCTTTAAAATATTTCTAGTCAAAAATACTTCCAAAATAATGCTATTATTATTTTTCATAATGCTTTGAAAAACATTTTCAAAATCGCAGATTTTTAAATTATCATATTCTTAGTTTAAATCCATTTTAATTATAAATCATCTCTATAAATCATACTTATACAACTTCATTTCCTTCTTTATTTATAAATCGTATTTATAAATCATATTTGCTTAATTTCTCTTATCTAGATAAAGTCATTTCACAAATGTTGATCATTTTAATTATAATCATTACTTGATAATTCACATTTATAAATTCACTTTCTTATATAACTCATTTTACAATTGTAAAACTTTGTTTAGATTAAAATAAACAACTTTATTAAACTTAAATTTTAATACTTGTATATTATCATTTTCAAACAACCAAATACACCATATATGACGAAAATAATTTCTGTAAAATTATTCTTTTATATATAAAATATAATCAAGATAAAATTATTTCATTTACCCAATTTTAAAACAATACTATGCGATTTGCCATATTCAAGTGTTTAAGATCCCAATTAATAGAGTTAATTACTCGTATTGACCAGAAGGCATAAGCCACTCAATAGATAAATCAACATCATATAAAACATTTTTATAGCACTAAAAAATACGCGCTCATATCTATATACACTAACTCATTCTAGGCTATTTCCAACCCTATCAATAATGAGTACCCCACTAAAGCCTACGAGTTCGCACAACCTAAGCTCTGATACCAAAATGTAACGATCGTAGTTTCGACCCTCGAATGTCAACACTAATACATCCGTGGTATTCACGTGCCAAGCACCCAAATGCCGAAAAGACGAAATGTTAGGGCAAGATAAAAAGAAGAAAAGTAAAGGAACAAGAAAGAAGAGAACACGGTATCAGAATCTCACAGCAGAACGATAATATATAACATCAGAATGATACTGTTACAAAAAAGAACATTTTAATATACATACAATAATCATAGAAAACTAACCTATCATTAGCCTGGACAATTATAACAACCTGTCCTAACAATTGCTGATAAATATAAACAAAACAATGCATCAGAAATAAAATCTATGGTAGGAAATCAACCAACTCCTCTCTTCAAGAGCAGCAATGATCATTAATGAAACCTGGAAATATACACAAGGCTGACCCATGCATTATAAGAAAAATAACACCCGGATTAGTCTGGTAAACCAGCGTGAGAAAACTTAAGTCATGTGAACTATTTAATGTTTTAAAACCTTTTGAAATAAAGGTATATCGTAAAACCACACCACACATAAACACGGAAGGGTATTTACCTTACGATAACCAAACCATTCCTACTAAAAAATTCAATTGACATTATATTATAACAATGTCTAGGGTTTCAAATAAATATGAATCATAGCTGAAATGCTTGCATCTCACATTACAGCATAATTGTGTACACTTAAAACCACTAAGGCACTTTCGTATATGGATTTTCCATTGGAGAGTCATCAGTACCTCGAGGTAAGTCTCTTGGCAAGGGTTAGAAAGTACCTTTACGAGCGTTGTATATCTCTAGATAAAATATACCAAATAAGGAAGTCATAGCCGGTTCACGTAGAAAACGTGTCCCGAATACGATCACCTCCTGCTAGCAACTATCGATTAGCATACTCCAGATAATAGAGTTGATCAATACCCTCTGAGGTTAGCTAAACCCCATTGGCTATGGTCCTACTCTCTTTCTTGCCATTTCCGATGTCGAGGTCACATCCGACATCTACACATGTGTTTTCAACAAACTCGATGACAACACCCAAAACACTTTACATTAACCAATATCTTTAAAACTCTATTTTAAAGTTCAAATACATTTAAGGGTTAAAGACAAGTGTTGATTAAAAAAATCGTCACGACAAACCCAAAATCATTTACTTGTATTTGTTTACCAAATATTCATTTGTAAATATCTAATCATATTTCCAGGTATAATTATTATTAAGAGTTAAAAACAAGTGTTGCTAAATCATCGTTTACAACAACCCAAAACCCTTACTTATTCTTGTTATAAATCTTTAAAAATTTATTTAAAGATCAAGCATATCAACAATGTTATAAATTTAGATAATACGCCTTTAGTTAAATTTTCCCAAACCATTTATTTAACTTAAGTGTTAGAACCCCAATCCTTATATTGATGGAATATTTAATTTAATACTTAAAACTTGTATATATATAATACTTTAAAATACTTACGAATATGTTAAAACTATTTAAAATAATATTTTGATGTATATACACTGATTTATTTATATGGTAAAATATATAATATTAAGAAAGAATTAAAAAGATGATATAACATAAAACTTCTAGTTACTTTAAATAAAATATTTAACTTGTTAACTAAAAAGTATATATATACTTAAAATATTAAAAAAAACTATTATATTATTATTTAAAACATTTAGATCAAATATCTCTTAAAAATACTTATTTAAAATCCATAAAACACATTTAATATGAAAACCCATTTACGTTTTAAATTCAGAAATAATTATAAACATTTTTAAACTTCAAAACTTCTTAAATTAACATTTTTAAACAAATATTTACAAAATTATTTTAAAAAGATTTTGAAAGGATATATATAAAGTAAAAGCCATTTTTACTTTATTAAACCAAATATTTCCATCACCACTTGTTATTTAACGGTAATAACTTCCCAAGTTATCCATTAATGTCCAACATGCTAAAATGTGTGTAAACAACCCAATATATATATATATTTATTTATTTATTTAATATATATATATATATATCCAATTTATCCAATTTATCCAATTTAAACTCCTGTTTAATATCAGGGATTTCGAAGCACGTTTATAACGACTATATTGCTTCAACCATTCAAAATATAGTTTCCAACAGATTATATAATGCAATATACGAAAAGTAAAACCAATAGTGATGAGGAATCATGTTGGATTTCTCCAACTTATCCTCTTGCATCATATATTGTACATAATTATAAAATATAAATCAACTGCTTCGAAGGGGATCCTATACAAAGGATCATCCACTTATACACGGGAATGTATAATGTCTCATGCGCTCCAGGGGTAGGAATATATCCAAACCAACTGATAAATACAGTAACTAATCCAAACAAGCAACAACAGTCAATAATAAAAATTTATCCACGCTTATATGAAATATAAGTGGGTCGGAGAGGTGAATTTAACTCGTCGAAATTTCAGTAATCGCCAAAGCGTTCCGGTTTGAATTAAAAACGAACCGGCATTTGATTTTAACACAAATTTCTACTAACTCCAAATCCATCCAATCCAACTCAATAACATAGATTTCGATGATATGATCACAATGCAACTTGTCGCGTTCGATTTCAACCTCGTAAGAAAAAGTTTTGAATTAATGAACATTGAGATAACTAAATTAAAATAAACTATAAAATGATTAAAATTTAAACCTTAAATCATCTTCCCTCTCTTTCTCTCATGCTCGTACACGACCCAAGTAAAAAAGAACGTGACTACCATTTTCGAATGCCCTTGCCTCCATGCCACTGGTCGCCGTCGCGACTTCGCTAGAGACCGCCGCCAACACCCTAGCACGTGCCAACCCACGTGTCCCCCTCTCACCTCGTCAATCATCGTGAAAAGCCCAAACTACTACCCTGAATGTGGCAAATTTTCCACCACGTCAAGCCTCCGATTATCGATCAGCTTGCATTGATGAACTCTTGGAGAGGAGAGCAACAACTTTCATGTTGGAGTCGAGGCCTAAAAACGCCTATGTGACGACACACATTTCGAAAGGTTTAAATCGACAATAATACAAACATGTCCAACTTAAACAATCCGGAACATAGATAATCAATGGGGTTAATTAAGAAAAATAAGAAAAGAAGAAGAAGAAAACAAACACAGAATCTCGTAGTGGAATGACAAAATATAATAATCAAATAAACCGTTCATGAAGCTATTTGTATTATACATTTGATTATAATTTATACAACATTTATCAGAGTTATACATACAACAGGATAATAGAATGATGCAGCAGAATAACAATGTGATGGAATAATAATAACAATATAAATTTACCAAATCTTCATCTTCGTCCTCCAAAGAATAGTCTTCATGCGCTGAAAAACTCAGGACTGACCCGAGCGTAATGAAAAGACAAAACACTAGATTCGGGACTAAAACATCCTTATATGAGTCAAATCGATATCAAATAACATGAGTGTAATAGCATCAGAGATGTTTATGGGATTTCACATCTCTTATCCAGTGTATAATGTGTGTGCAATAACTCAAGAGGTGTTACGGGATTTTCCATCTCTTAAGGATCCGTCAAAATATTTATCTATAGTAGAATACAGTACATATATAATGTCTAGTCAAGAAAAATAAATATTGAAAGATAGCATTAAGGTGTTACCATTATCCCTCTTAACACATTTTTATATAAGCATCGTAGTCTATACAGTACCGTAAACTCCACCGTAAACTGGTGGGCTATCGAGGAGCACTCCATATGTACAACACAAAACAAAAGTCGTAGTGGGCGCAATCAGGATAATATGACAAGGCACACAAGGCTATACCCACGGTAGGATTCTACCGTATTGCAGAACCAGGCTGGTGGTAATGCATGGCCGCAGCTACGGCCCACCTCGAACAACATACCTGTAATCAAGGGTGGCCACCAATCAATTAAAAAGTAAGAGATATGTTATCGAAGAAGTATGTCTAATCGGAGGAGTGACCTCACTTAGCCTGGTTATGGATCTTGTTTTAGTCATTTTAATTATGACTCAAGAGTCAAGGCTATCCATCATCGTTCTCTTACTTCATTCCAGCAAAATCGACTCCAATTCAACCTCTACATTCTGGATAACATCCATCGCGTACACAGTTGTTCAAGTGGTTCCAATATTGACAGAGAATATGGCAATAAGAGGACCCAGTCTCTTTAACAATCAAACGTCGTTTTACACACCGGTTGGTACTTTTATATTTCAAAAACAATTCATCCTTGATATCAAAATATCATATTCGCTTCAAAATCAATTTCATTTCAAAATTACCATATTCGCTTCAAAAATCATATTTTTACTTCAAAATGTCAATCCAATTCGATATATCGATTTCACTTCAAAATTTGATTCAAATTACAATTTAGGTTATAACTTCATTTTAACCCAATTCGCTTTTAAATCCAAGGTTTAAATATAACATTCCACCCTTTGACCAATTTGAATTTTTAGAGAAATAGTTTGAAATTTTTTAAATAGTTTTAAAAAGTTAATCTAGTTTGATAGAAAATAGTTTTATAAAATGGTTTATATATTAAAAATAGTATATATAGGAAAAGTTGGAAAATCAAAATAATTTGAATATTTAAAAGATAGATTTTCAAATAGTTTATATTAAAATAATTTATTAAAAAAAGTTTCAAAGTCAAACTGATCCAATTCCAAACTTTCCAATTCAAATCAATTTCAATTTCCATTTCAATTTAAATCAATTCAATTCCAATTTCAATTCGGATTAACTTCGATTCCAGTTTCAATTCAATCAATTTCAATTCCAAATTAATTTAAATTCCAAATCGATTTCAACTTCAACTATTTGATTCAATGGTTAAATTTCAACTCAATTCTCAATTTTAAACCATTTCAATTTGTACCAATTCCGAGCTTGATTTTCAAAATATCGATTTAAATCATTTAAATCAAATTTTACTTCGATGTTCAATTAAATGTTCAAATCCTTAAAATAATTCAATTCCGAGCTCAACTTTTGAAATATCAATTTAAATTACTTTTGCTTTGCAATATTCAAAGTTCGAATAAAAGTCCAATCTTTTAAAATAAATCAATTTCTGAAATTCAAATCATATTTCAATTATAACTTCAAAATCTCAACTTCGATTATTTAAACAATTCCTGTTACCAAATTTAAATTTCAACATTTCGAGCTCAAGTTCAAAAATAATTCGATTTCCACAAATTCAATTTTTATTTCTTTAAATCAAAATCAATTAAATAATTTCAAATCAAATTTTTTGAAATTATTTAATATAACCAATACAGTGTCCATATATAATTTTCTATCATATGGCCAAGTGATCAGTCATTTCAATTTAATTTCAGGGATGGATTTATATCATTTCAATCCAAAATAAATGTTATAGGTATATATCATTTCAACCTATTTCTTAATTTATTCGAAATAATTCCAATAACAGTTTTATATACTGTCAAGTAATTACAGGGTGATAACAGGATATATATAAAAATAAATAAACATTCAAATCATGCCAAATTTCAACCAATTATCATTCATCATAAAAAATCATCCAAACAGTCAATAAATCACATCAATTAACCAATTATCAATAATCAAAAAAATTCTATCAGTTTAATTCTAATTTTAATTTAATTCCTAATTCAAAATTTCTAACATATAAATTTCTATATCGATTTCCATGCCAGTTAAATTTACCAAACAACAATCAATAATTTAAATCACTTAAGAATTTCAATTTAACTAACATAAAAATATTTTAGTACGTCGTGAGAGTTATAAAACATTCATGTTTTTGTTTGAAACTAAAAAAATTTCAAAGTCAAATAAATTTCAAACTAACTTCATGATGTAGCCTTCATCGATACGATCACAACGCAATTTGTTTCATCTGAAACGGACCTCGTATGCAAAAGATATACGATAATTAGCGAAACGAATAACTAAAAATTTAATTAACACTTAAAAATAAAATAAATAATATAATCTAATGTTACCCATCTTCTTCCCAGGCTAGTACCTGACCCATCATAAGCGACATCAACCAAAACACGCACGCCAACCTAGAAGATCGGAGGTCAGCCACTGCCATTGCACGCGTCGCCTGCCGCTTCACCAAACACCAAGCATCTCGCCCCAAGCGCCGCCTCAGTTCGCGAGCACGAACCCAAAAACTGTCGGTCTTTCAAACTCATATCTCGGCGATTCCATGATACTTCGGCACGAACCAGCCGTTGGATGTGTAGAGCTCGTCGAGCACTACAACTTTGCTTTTGAAGGTTTTTGAATTCGGTGAATGGATTGAGAGAGATCGAAGAGAGAAGTTTGGTGATTTTCAGCCATTAATTTCATTTGAACAAGCGGCCGCAATATTCTTAGGGTTTTGAAATGAATGAAAATAAACGATACGACCTGTTATATAAATATCCAATCCAATTGACCCGTGAAATTTCCGAACTCCAATCGAGGCATGCCGACTGGCGTTCTATATGTAATACTCCTATTCTGAACAAAACGGAACTAATATTGAGACCTAATTTCATCATATACAGAAGTAAACTTTCAAAATCAAATCATATTAATTTAAATTCCTTTATTTAATTTCTAAGTGTTTCGAACTCGCACGACCAAACGATACGTCTGATCGCCATGAAATTCGACGGTGTATAATAATTTACTACTATGGATCCAATGACACTGGTTTCGTTAAAATCCAAGACAGTGCTCCAGATCTATAATTTAACACATTAATTAAACCGAGTTATTTCAAAACCGATTTAATCACTATTAATTCCAATATAAAAGTTTACTATCTTCATTCTTGTTTCAATAGAATTTAAATCAACTTTCGAAATCATTTTTATTCACATCAAATTCAAGATTTAATTATCTAAACAATTCCAAATATTCAAATGACCTTTATATTTAAACTTTAAATGGTTTAACTTATAAACTTTTCAATATTTACAATCAATTAAATATTCTAAATTCGAATAACTGAAATTCTGGATCATTACAAGGAGACAATTGGAAGCTAGTCTTAGAAGAGTGCCATCGTTCCAAGTTTTCCATCCACCTGGCGGGCACAAAGATGCACCGAGATATGAAGCAGAACTTCTACTAGGAAGGATAAAAGTAAGATGTTGGAGTATGTGTGGGGAAATGCCTCACATGCCAATAAGTTAAGGCAGAACATCATAAGTCGGTAGTCTTTTACTACCTTTTATGGTTTTAGTATGGAAGTGGGATTTTGTTTCAATGGACTTTGCTAATGGTTTGCCAAGGAAGAGAGTTTGAAACGAGAGTATGTGGGTTACGATCCATAGGCTAACCAAGAGTGCCCATTTATTTGCAGTAAAGTTCATAAGGACAACAACCATGTTGGTCGAAATACATGTAAGACTATCATGAGACTTGATGGAATTCCATGTACTATAGTGAGTGACCGAGACCCATTATTTGCCAATATGTTTTGGCGAAGCCTATCGAGTACTTTGGATTCAGAGTTATGTATGAGTATTTATTACCATTCACAAATAGATGGCCAGATAAAAAGGGTTAGTAGAGTGTTGGAAGGTTGGCTAAGAGCATGTGTGTTAGACTTCAGTGGATCTTGGGAAGGTCACCTTCACTAATTAGAATTTTCATACAACAATAGTTATTAATCCAGTTTTGGGATGGCATGTTTGAGGTGTTGTATGGAAGCCCTTGTAAGTCATCAGTGAGTTGGTTGGAAACAAAAGATAAACTTGTGATAGGTCTGGAAATTGTAAGGGCAGCTTCAAAGAAGATCGAATTTACTGGGAATAGGTTAAAGGATAGTCAATTTAGGCAAAAGAGTTATGGTAATATGAGGTGGAGAGTCTTGGAGTTTGATCTAGGAGACCATGCATTTGTAAAAGTGTCACCAATGAGATACACTATGAGATTCAGAAAGGCCAAAAAGTTAGTGTAGGTATATGTTGGTTTGTTCCTAATATTAGAGAAGATTGGTAACGTGTCATACATGATCGATATTTCGTGTGCTTTCGCTGGGGTGCGTAATGATTTCATGTGTGATGTCTACAAAAGTGTGTCCGAGACCCCAAGGATATTGTGATTCTGAAAGCTATGGAAGACTTGATTGATGAACATGACTTATGTTAGGAAACATATTTGGATTGTAAGCCAGGATGAGAAAAAGCTTTGGATCAAAGAATTAAAGCTTATTTGGGTCTAATGGAGTATGGATCGGGACGATTGTACTTAGAAAACAGAGGATGAAGTTAAGGGGACTTATCCTGAATTATTTTCTTAGCTTAGCTCATATGTTTTTTATGTCTAGTTGTATGTCATATATGTATGATATTTTGGTTGATTTTTATTACATATTGGTAGAAGCACTAATACATTTTAGTTAAGACATATGGGTGAAGAACTCTTGTGTGTGCATGTTAGATTAGGCATAAGATAACCTAGAGCTTAGTTTCGCACCTTGTTTGAATTTTGATGATGAAATTCCTATAAGGGTTATGCTTGTAACATCCCCATAAATTAATAAATAATTAATTATGAAGTTAATAAAGTGAGTAATGCAAAAAGGTAAATATGGGTGGAATGTTTTATTTACTTATTATGCTTGGATGAATCAAGTGATATAAGGAAAATCCTAGTTCAAAATCTAAATTAATGAGAACTAAATGCAATCATTAGGGCTAATAAATTTATAAGAAAATGGGATAGTGGGTCGGCGGCCCAAATTATCCTTTTAAAGAAAAGATAACCACCTCCCTCTTTCCATCTCATTTTACACTCAAAACTTAATACAGAAGCTTGAGCTCTTTATGATGCTTACGGCCAAAATAAGAAGAAGAAAAAGGAAAGCATTAACGCTAAGAGAACTAGAGACTTCATCAATAAAAATTTAAGTGAGTAATATATTCCCTTATCTTTTCTTCCTTGTATTCCTCATGATCGTATGATAATTTGGTCTTCCCTTTGATTTTGCTTGTATAATGGGTATGGTGAATTAAATATGGGGATATGAATATCGTGTTAGAAAATAGTTTTGATTAATAAAATTTATCCTTGTGTGGATAAATTTTATAAATTAATTAAAATACATATATAGAGAAAATTGGTTAGTTATGAGGAATATTATAAAAAATTAATCTTCCTATAGAAAAACTGGGAGAAAATTAGGTAGTTTTCGAAGGAAATTAAGTCCAACTGTAAGGTTATATTGGGGAACCGATGGTAAATACGAGAAGACCAAAAGGTTATTTAATTGAAGAGTTTAATTAATTATTGGGTTATAGATCAGATTCACATTTATGTTGAACGTGTTCGTAAAGTGCATAAAACGATAATAAAAGACTTTGTCAAATGAAACAAAAGTCGACATGGTTAAAGTTAGTGTTAGACATGCGGTGGGCAGTTTCCAATGTGCATTGAAAGACATTGACGAAGGTGTTAGAGCTGGTCCTATGGATAAATAAATAGAAATCGTAGGAGTAAAAACCTTGAATTGGAAATCTAAGGTTGGACAAACAAGGATGCTAGCCGAGGGTTGAGGACCGAGAGTTGACGAAGATTAAGTTGGAATTATGAAAAGAAGAAGTGATTTTGGAAATTTAAAGAGTCAATTTCAAAAAATCACCAAAACTAAACTATAACAGGCTTCCCCAAACGAGACTGAGAATGGTGACTACTGAGAGTATTGTACTCTCTGAAGAAGTGTAAAGCAAAAATAGTAACTTTCGTAGATAATAAGGAATGAGATGGCTCAAGATGGCCGAGTTCGAGACCCGAGACCCGAGACACCAATGCAAATATGACAATCAATATTAATAATCGAAAGATAATTAGTTCAAATGTTAACTTAATAAATAGCCAAGTTGAAAGCATAATAGAGAATGGTAATGTTGTAGCTTCGGTAGTTGACATAAGGCCTTTGTGGCAGTCAAAGAAATCGAAAGTGAAGGTTTAAGGCCTATGCGGCAACCGAAACCAAAAGCATTGGTGTAAGGCCTTAAGAGGCAGCCGTTTGGACAATCAAACCAATTGACGTAAGGCCAAATGCAGCAACCAAGGGAATGGTGGATTACATAACGCCTAAGGTGGAAGTCTGGAAGTTGAAAGCGAAGGTGTAAGGCTAATATGGAAACCGAAATCCAAAGCAAAGTAGGTACAAAGCGTATGTGGCATTCGAAGTATGAAAAGCATTGGTGTAAGGCCTGAGTGGAAATCAAGAACGACGAGGCATAAGGCCTTAATGGCAGCCAAGAAAGAGCGTAAATGCATGTAGTATATAGGCATAAACCCTTAGCGGTAGCCGAACGTTAGTACTTCAATGATATATATATCTGTGAGCGTGTGTGTTTGTATGTATATGTATTTATTGTCGCAAAAGTACGTAAAGCCTTATGAGTAGACAAAGGTAGGGTATTTCGGTTATAATGAAATAGTATATGACATAAACTGAGAGAATGCTTTCGATTACGGTATCACGGTAGTGTGGACACTAGTTAATAAACTTTCAACTTTAACTACCTAATCAATTAGATAATTTATTGCCTGGAAAAGCAAGAGGAAAGCCCGTTTTGCATGTTGGCGGCATGATGTCAAAATTTTGTATGCTTTGGGGTAATAAGTTATTCACATCGGACATTATGTCTGACGCATGTTTTTATTCTTATTTTCCCAATAAACTCATGGGTACTCATTCGAGTATGTTGATTTTATTAGTTTAGGTAGGATGCTTTTAGGATAGTCGAATAATGCAGGCCGAAGACTAAGCATGAGGCTTGGGTGTTATAATTATTTTTATTTTCGCTATATCTATTATTAGTGCCTACATCATCATATGTGGGAAACTAATAGCTATAATGTACTGTATTTTTAACCCCGTGTGGGCTTGACTTTGGGATGTAAAAGCAATTGTTAAACCAAATCTATAATGACGTGTTTCATTTTGTATATCTGCTCTGTTTATTTAAAACTGTATATTATAACTGATCTCATCTATATCGCCGAAAAGATAATTCCAATGTGACTGTAGCACATTTTGGTTACATCATTGGGGTTTCGAGATGTGGGATATTACATTGAGCGTGGATAATGTTTTTCATATATCGCATTGAAGGAAGTGTGCATGAACCTAGTACAGTAATGGAACCTTAGGCGATTGAAAACCTATCTGTAGAACTAGATTTGACTTATGTCAGTTGATCGAAAGGGATAACATGTTATTATATAAAAGAGTTAAGAAACCAGAACATTAGACTTATTCGCACCCCATGGAGTGATTATCTAGATGACTTACCTGGGTGGTAGAGGATAAGATTAGGAATATCCAGCCCGAGTTGATTTGACATGTATGATTGGGCATGTATGTATTGTTATATAAACTAGTTATGACACTAGTATGACTTTGTTATCTAGTATTATTATGTGTTAATAGCGGCACTATTACATGATGATTGTAGATTTATTATCTACAGTAGTAGAGAACTAGTGTAACTATTTTACTTACGTGTCTATGGAGTTAATGGTGACGGCTATTATCCTTTATTGTTTGAATTTATAGGATGAAATTCTTATAAGAAGGGACATGGCAACACCCCATATTTTGCAAAGCCATAATACAGGGAAGTTGATTAATAATATAATTTGTTAAAAAATAATTAGGAGAATTAAATTGAAAGATTTAATAAAGGAGATTTGAATGAATAAATACGGGACACCTTAAATATAGGTAATTTAATGGAATGAGAGTAATGATGATAATAAACTCGAACGTATATGTATATGGTAATGAATTTGAATATTTGAATATTTTTATTAAAGGAAATTAGTAAACTTGACCTTACATGTAAAATGTAATGAATTTGAATATTTAAAGGGAGAATATTTGCATTTAGGAAAATTAATGAATTAGATTAAGTAATATACTCGACCATACATATATAAGGTAATGAATTTGAGTACTTGAATGGAAAATATTAGCATTTAGGGTAACTAATGAATAAGATTAGGTAATAAACACGACCAGACATGTATAATGTAATGAATAGAATGGAAAATATTTGCTTTTAAGGAAACTAATAAATAAGACTAAATACTAAACTCAACCATACATGTATAAATTTGAATATTTGAATGAAGAATATTTTCATATAGGGAAATTAATGAATAATATTAAGTAATAAACTCAACCATACATGTATATGGAAATGAATTTGAATATTTAAGTGGAGAATATTTACATTTAGGGAAATTAATGAACAAGATAAGGCAGTAAACTCGACCATACATGTATAAAGTAATGATTTGAATATTTGAATGGAAAATATCAACATCCATAATAATGAATAAGATTAGGTAATAAAGGATGTAAGCTAATCCAAAATCATTATTATATAAGCCCTTAACCTATTCACCTCTCCATTTCACATTCACTTGATTTTCAAAACAAAACAAACAAAACCCTATTAACCTTAGGCAGCCACCATTGCTTGCAAAAGAGAGAGGAAATCAAAGCTAAAAGATTAAGGCCTTCATCCTAAAAAGAAAACGATGATTTCATTCAAGCTCTACAAACCTAGGTGAGTAAAACTTTCTCTAGTTTACTTTCAAACTAGTTTGGGTACAGATTCGATATATGTAGGTTGTTTTAAATATTGTTAAACATGTTTTAATGATTATAAATAATTTTGTATTTGTTTAATGATACAAATAGATAAAATTTTGTACTTTTTAGGGTAGAACATGATTTAATCCTCTCTAAACGTTCCAAAATTTTAATAGAACGTTTATAATATTAAAATTGATGTGTTTTAAATTTCAAAATTTTTGGATAAAGCCACAACTAATTATAACTTTTCTAACTGGAAAATGATTAATTTTGGGCATAAATGATATTTAAAGATAGTAAAATTAAATATTTTGCTTCAAAAATTTTACAAGAGGGAGAAGAACATGTTTTTGAATTTTAGTGCATTTTTGGCAATATTCCTATTCATTTTCGTGTGGTTATGAATTAATTCATAAAGATAATGTTACCTTAATTAATGAAAAGTAATTAAGGAAAAGATTAACTAATGAAGCTAAATTTTTGAATTGGTCATAGAATATTGTTACAAGATAAAAGTAACTATTGAACAAGTGATATGTGTACTGGACAAGCTAAACCTTATTACTTTATTAAGCCAAAATATCATTTTGCAATTAATTATGATTTGACATCATGACTATGATAGCTCTGCTTAGACCTATGATAGCAATATGTCCACATGTGCCAACTTTGCAATTTTAGCATGTGATAGTCAGTGATACTAAGATTTTATATGTAAAATAAGCGAACTTTTCATAGCACCTTGGAAGCTACCTTTCAAGGTGATGCTTGAGAATTTCATAGGGATATAAGGACCATAGAGGATAATAAGTTAAAATACGAAGACTTATTAAAATGGTAAGATGAAAATAATCTTGAAAGGCTAAGTACAAACAAATAATGACATTTAATGATGAAAACTTCGATGTGAAGCCGGAAGCGGCTTCCGAATGCGTATTCACGACAAATGACGAGAACTTTAGTGTGAGGCAATAAGTGGCATCTAAATGTCTATTCACGACAAATGATAAGGACTTTGGTGTGAAGCCATAAGTGGCATATGAATGTCTATTCACAACAAATGATGAGAACTTCGGTATGAGGTCATAAGTGGCATCTGAATGTCTATTCAAAACAAACGACGAGAACTTCATCATGAGGCAATAAGTGGCATCCAAATGTCTACTCACGACAAATGATTAGAACTTCGATGTGGGGCCATAAATGAGAACTAATGGTGAGAACTTTGTTACAAGTCCATAAGTGGCATCTAAGGGACTATTATCAACATTAGAATGATTAGGTGGTATAAGGCCATAGGTGGCAACCAAAAGTCTTTTTATGGCATGAACCCTGAACAATAGAGTTAGTTCGAAGAGACAAACTGAATACCTTGACTAATGAATTAAGTTGGGATACAGTAAGTAAAAAAGGGACTTATATATGTAATGATGATTATAACTATGTCTGTTTGAAGATGTTCACTCTTCTTGATATGTTTATGTTTAATAGTGATGGGAAAACTCATTATATGCTTCACCAACATGGTATCTCTATATGATTGAATTGTTTATGGTAAAGTTAACTCATCCTAGGCTTTAGGTCTGACTTGTTTTTTTATTATTTTCCATAAACTCACACGTACTCATTCTAGTAGGCTAAGTTCATGGCTTAGACATGTTACTTTTGGAAAGGATGAATACAACCTCCAAAGTCGAAGCAGGAGGTTTATTTTCTAATAAAAGTTGTTTTAAGTTCCCGCTGTTGTAAACCGAATTATACAACTAGTTAGATGTTTATATCGACATCTTCGTACATTGGGAATGACGCAACTATTTATGTTTAATTATATTTACCCTTGCATAGACACGAATTAGGTTACTGGAAATATAATGACATTTGTGCAAGATAATTTTATGTAATGAAAGTACTTAGCGGCTCTGTTTACTTAATGTTATGCAAAAAGAATGATCATTATTCATCACTTAAAAATAATTTCGGTGATGACTGCAGTATCATCGGCATTCATTTTTGAGTTTTGTAATAGGGGATGTTACAATTCCTCGAGCAGCTCCCTACTCACCAAGAATATTAAGAGCATGGTCACCTAGTTGTTTTGTTGTTCGTCATTGATTTTCATACCCATTTCCTTTTTTCGATGCACGAGGCGCTTCAGATCTCCAATCACTCAAGTGTTGGTCTCAGATTGGTTGCATACTATCTTGGCCAACTAGTCTAGCATAGCATTATTCATCCTTAATTTTTTCTTAATCTTGAAGTCAAAAAATTTACCGACTAATTTATTGGCCACGACGACATATTGAGCTAATATCTTGCCAGTTACGTAAAATCGCTCGTTGATCAGCTTGACCACGAGCGAGGAGTCACTATATACCTAATAGACTTAATTATGACCTCCTTTTCCATCTGGAGGCCGATAAAGATGACTTCATACTAAGCCTTGTTGTTAGTTTCCTTGAAGTACAATCTTACAACGCAAATTTTGTGTCCGTCTAGGGTGATGAGAACCATGCCGGCTTCTTCTCTTTTTTATTGGATACCCTATCAATGTATAGTTGCTAGGAATGTTGCTCATTAGGCATCTCTTATTCACAATTGTCTGGGCTAGAGGATTACACAATGAAGTCGGTCAAAGCCTTACTTTTAAAAAGATGTGGGGTTTAAAGGTGATGTTGTGTTGGTAGAGTTCCACCGCCCAGTTAGAAGATGACTCGATGTGTCAGGTTGACTCAATATTTTCTTTAAGGGTTGGTTGATAAGGATCTAAACTGGGTGGGATTGGAAATATGAGAGGAGTTTGCGAGCGGCAAAGAGCAGGCAATTTGCCAATTTCTCCATCTTAGCGTACCTAGTTTCTGGCCTTATCTACTTTTTACTGACGTAGCATATTGTTTGTTGTACGAGTTTTTTTATCTCATTAAGGCACCATTGATTGCATGGTCAGCGACTACGAGGTAGAGGTCTTCCTTATCTAGGGGGTTTGAGATGATTGGAGGGGTTTCCATACGATGCTTCAATTCTTCAAATTCTTTGATGTATCATCCATCCATGTGAAGGACTTTCCCCATTGATTATTTCAAAGAAAGGAATGCAATTGTTCAATTGTCAAGAGATGAAATAATTGAGAGTCGTGGCCTCCATTCAGGCTTTGAACTTGATTTAGGGTGTGAGGCATCTGCATATCTTATATGACTTGGATTTTATCCGGGTTGGTCTAGATTCATATCGCACTCACAATGTACCTCAAGAATTTTGTCAGAGCAGACAAAAAGGCGCATTTCTTTGGGTTTAGCATTATGTTGTATATACGGTGGATGCCAAAGGTCTCGGCGCCATCCGCCATCTTAATAAACATGTTTTAGACGTTGACTTTTATCGATCTTTTAATCTACTTGATAAATATCTTATATATAAGCCTTTGATAAGTTTCCCTAGCATTTTGAAGACTGAAACAAATAACTATATAACAGTACATTCCCATGTTGGTAGTGAATGAGGTATGCTATTGGTCAGGGCCATGGATAGTAATCTGATTATAACCAAATAGGCATCCATGAAGGTCAGTTACTCATGTTCGCTGGTTGCGTCCACGAGTTGGTCAATGCATGCTAAGTTAAAACTACCTTTTGTATAGGCTTTGCTGAGGTTGGAAAAACCAATGCATGTTCTCCAGGTTCCATTGGGTTTTTGGACATGAATAGGGTTGGGCACCCATGCCATATACTAGGATTTTCTAATGAATCTTTTATTAAGGGGTTTCTTCACTTCTTTTAGTGCTTTATTCCTCTCAAGGTTGATTAGTCTTCCCTTTTAGTTAATTGGATGAGCTTAGGGGTCGATATAAAGAATAAGGCATATGCTAAAGGGAGTTATGTTAGCCATGTCTGCATGCCACAAGGTGAACATGTCTATGCTTTGCTTAAGGAAGTCTATCAACTCCATTCTTACGTTGGATCCATCTCAGTACCGATCTAGATGTTACGAATTTAGTCCTTACTATGTAAGATGATTATTTCAAGTATTATGGGCGGGTCTCCATCTAAATTGATGTTACTCATGCGAGGATCTACCGGGTCATTATTTTCATTTTTTGCGTTTAGCTCAGGTTTGTATTGATCCATTGCATAGATCATGTGTTATACGAAGTCCTCGGTCGGGATGGACGTTTGTATGCATGTGGTTGCTTTTCCCGAACTCTTATAGATGAGTCCTCTAGCACTAAGAGGGTGGGTATTGTGCAAACATATTCATTCTTAGGTCTTGGCTTGACTAGTCGGGGAGACTTAGTTTTCAATGTCTTTGACCCCAGCATGAACAAGTGTGTTGAGTGGCTTTCTGGCATTCTCTCGATAGTGGATCCATTATTGGGACATGTTATTTTGCTTCAGTTTGATTGAGGTTTCTAGGTCGGATAAGAGCGTTGGTCGGTTCTTCCATCCTTTTGGAGTTGTTGGTTTGACTAGGTCTGGCACGAGTAGGAACCTCGAGGGGTTCTCGCACTCTACCAAATGCTTCAATTTGATTGATGTCACCAGCATGGGTTAGAGATTGAGGGAGCTCTTATGCTATCTTAAAGGGAGTTGATGTAGGCCAACGAATAGTCCACCATAACAGAATTTACCTATTTGACACATTGGGGTTACTTACCAAACGTGACTACAAGTGAGGTCGTCCCCAAAGGAACAATCCTAATACCGTCAAAGCCGTAGATGAGTAGACTCAACACACTGTAGATGCTGCAAAGCTCGATAGCCATCATTGTTATGTTTTCTCTAAACATGTATTTGTCTCTGGTTGGTGGTGCACTGCTCTTGGAGGGGAGGGAGTCCTTCTATTTCTAGGGAAGGAAGGATATCTATGGCATTAATATAGAGACAATAAGCGATGATACGAATAGGGGTAGGAAATCTTTTGCTTTTATTCATGGAAGAAGACCCATAATATTTGCTTCACCTTCCATAAGAGCGAGGTCTTGGATTTTTCATTAAGGATAAGAATGAATAGGGACTTTCCTAGGCTCATCATCTCTTTCTCACCCTTCATTATATATGCCGTCTAAGAAAAAATCATGCTCCCCTTCAACTGCACTAAGTTATTCAAAAGAAAAATGTTTTTTAGGGAGGGAAGTAATTAGAAGCATGAACCCTGGGAATGGCTCAGGAATAGGAGCATGGTGAGCAGAGTAATGAGTGAGCACGACATGCGCATCCTTGTACCGAGCATGAACAACCCCGACAGGGGTTTAAAGAACGACCATTCCTTGACATTGTGCATGATGTTGAAAGTTCTAGGAAACTTAGGTGAAAGAGGTATTCTATCCATTGCAGCTGGGACTCTTTGGCCATAGTTGATGGTTTCATAAACTTCTACCCGAGCATGGAATTCATTTAGACCATGTGCCATTTGTCCAAAATTTGCAACCCCATTAACCAAGCTGAGTAGTATGTCATTGCTCATGCTTGGGATGGATATGATGGTACTGGTCAAAGTGCCACGATTGGTATTGTGATCATTCAAGTTACCGGCTTCAACTTCATTGTTGTTAGGCTAAATCGTGAGTGCTTTTAAAGAAGAAAAGGTTTTTTGAAGAGAAGAAAGTGATGAAAGTGAAGATGTTGTAGAGGAGGCCTTTCGTCTAGTATTAAGATGTTGATTATATTTCTAGCCAACCTTGGAATGATGTTAAGGAGTGATTTTTAATGAAGGTTACTCACTATAAATGTTTTTAAAAGCATAAAATGAGGAGTGATTAAAATAGCAGAAGGTAGTGCAAGTAAAGTAAGTAACACAAGATGTAGAGTGATTCGATCAAGAAGAGATTTTTGTCTACGATGGCTGTTTTCTTATTACTTGGAGCATTTGGTTACAAGAGAAATTTAATAACTATTACAAGAACATAAAACTAGCAATATTACCACTTAGATGTAGAATAAGTCAACATTTTGGAAGTGAATTAGATCCCTCATTTATAGCTTTGGAGAGTCACATCTTAAAGGGCTAAGATTAGTCCCTTTGATGCTGAATTTCTCAATTACGTTGATTAGGATCAGCAATCCAGATGTGGCTAGCTCATATTCACTGTGGAGGGAATGATCTAGATGCATGCTAGTTGGTGTATTGTGTCATGGTGCGCTTTTGTCCATGGAGCGGTATGTCATAGGAGTGATTTTTGTACATTGGTGTTTTGGCCTAGTAGCAAGTAAAGTGCAAAGAATGGTTGTGGCCCTATTACACTTTTTGTAAGACGATTAGTGCAGGCAAAACATTTCGTTAGAAGAACAGTACAGGGTTTCCGCCTCTTTTTCCAAGAGGGACCAAGAAGTTTTGTCAGAAGTCTGTCCACTTGCGGTAAAGCGATCGGAGGAGCTAGTTGACGAGAAGCCTTTACTAGGGGCGAGCAATATTTGGCTAAAACCAAATTAACCGACCAAACTGGTTCATTTAGTCTGTTCAATTTCATTATGAAACTAAATTGGTCTAAATTCGGTTGTAAAATAAAAGTTTTGTTTATCGATTTTATCTAATTAAGAAAACATTTATTATATTTTCTAAGTTTATGGTATTATAGTACTTTTATCAGTTGGTTTAATAATAAAAAACAAAGTTTACCCATTAAAGATATGGCGATTTTAATTATACACATAAAAAAATAAACAATAAAATCTCATCGAGCATAAATTAATGTTTTCCTTTGAGTGAACTAATAATAACATATGATAGTTTCTCTTAATTACCTTTATAATTTGGTTAAATCGGCTATCAATCGAATTAACCGAAATTAATTTGGTTCAGTTTAGTGCCAATTTGATACGACTTTTCTACTTCAAAACCAACCAAACAAACACCTCTAGTCTTGACATCGAAGTGAAAGGCACAGATCGAGTACATGGGTAGGCAAACGGTATCATGAGTTGGCGTTATCTAGTGTTACTTGTTCGATGATAGGTAGGGCGAGGAGGTGTATAGAGGATGGTTGGGGATACTACTTGTGAGGCTTGAGGCTCACCATGGTTCTTAGGAAAGTGACATACAAGTTTGCGGACAAGGATGATCAGGTGGACAAGCCTTGTGGGTGAGGATATATTAGATATATTGGTTATTAGGTCGAAAGAGATCTAAGTCGTCATATCATACGTATGCCTACTTTTCTAGAAAATCGAGCAATAACCAATATTAGAGTGTAACTAATTGTAGTATTCGAAACAGTAATAAGAAAACTTAGACTCTTCTTTGACAATGCATGCATGACAAATTAAACCATCAGTACATTCTTTCTACTTCATCTTTTTTTACGTAACAAAGGTACCTTCTAATAAAGATGTGCAATATTTAATATAACATTCTTATACTTTGATTGAATAAATGAATATATATATTCTACTTTCATTATATGTATCTATTAAAAGGATACATCAATCTATATTATGCTAGTCCTTATAGTAAAGCATCAGCTCGTATATTTATGGGTATTCATGCAATTGAAAATTTCATGAGTAAATATTTTCTCCTATTTACATAATAATTTCGGTACATGTTTTCCTAGTTTCTTCAAATGAGTTTGATTAAGAGTGGATGAACATATAACTTTATAAAATAAAAAAAACTCTGTTACATACATTCAAACTTTTTATGCTAATAGTTCCTTAAAACAACCAGGAATAGAGTCATGAGAAAAATATGACAATCATGACTCTTCATAACTGATAGTTAAAGATCCATCTTATCAACATATCATTTCATGTAAGATGTAATTCCATTTATGAACTTCCCTTACCCACCCCAATAGTCTTTGAGTATGATTATTTTCGAACTTATAACAAGCAAGACGTTTGAAATTAGGATGTTCATGATCAATTTTTAAGTTCAGAACAATTACAATAGAATGTGATATCCTTCCTACACTTCAAATCATCATTTTTTTTCCTTTCATGTTCATTATCATGTTAAAGTAATTCTGATTCACAATTTTCTTATTATTCATTAAGTCGATATTATGTTGAAGTTTTAGATTCTTCTAATATGTTAATTCCCAAAGTATATTTTGTTTGCTCCAATTATGATTTGACCTTACCATAAATTTTTGGCTCTTTTATTATCTCTTGTATTTCAGGATAATCTTGCATGAGCTTCTACACCTATTCACTAATCAGCAAGCTAGAAGGCTCTAAACTAATGGCTATATTTCTCTAAGTTTTTCTTATCGAATCTAAAATGATCGTTCATACGGAAAAATCGATGAAGACGATCTCACCCACACTATTTGCTAGCATTTTTTTTAATCAAAATGATTCTATCGAATCCATGCAAATAAAACAAGCAAATTTTCTACTAGTACTCCATTCAAAAATTATCTAATATATAGAGAAATTAATTATTGTCCATAATAAAGAAGAAATCATTTAAAAACAAAACATGTCATGGGTTACAATGCTCTATGTCTATAGAAAATTCAACTCATTAACCAACATGCGAAAAATATACGTCTATCCATTTCTTGGATTTTTAAGCCCATGAACAATAATATCAAAAAACACATATAGGTTCTTCATAAAAATCCATGGTGGAAAATAGAAAGGTGTTAGAATAACCAGCCACATTGAATAACATTTATCAAATGAAGTAAATGGTGCAAAACCATTCATACACAACCAATTACAGGGTTCGTTAGCAATATTGGGATATATTCTATCAAAATATTTCCAACCTTCACCCTTTGCAAGATGACATAAAAGCCCTTCATCTTATTTCCATTCATTATGCCATTACATACACATAACCATTGCAATATAGATGTAATCATGAATTGTGCATACGGGTGAACGGTACACTTCTACCACTAATTTTTTCGACTTATATCTTGATTTATAGCAGAATTTATATCCTATAAATTTTTT
This sequence comes from Allium fistulosum, assembly GCA_030737815.1. NCBI lineage: Eukaryota > Viridiplantae > Streptophyta > Magnoliopsida > Asparagales > Amaryllidaceae > Allium > Allium fistulosum. The sequence continues at coordinate 511,277,440 of CM060903.1, read as the reverse complement.
ATCTTCCTTCCAATATACCATGCTCACTCGGACACATGTCAATCATTTCATATAGCAAACTGAATGCAGACACTTTTTTTAGTAAATATCAGTACTCAACTAACATGTTGTCCAGTGGAAGCATTTCTTATATAGACAAAGAATTCCATCTATTAAGCTTTTTTTTAGCAAAGCTAACCGGCTTTAAAATGGGCCATGACACAATATAAATAATGGGAAAACAGGTGCTCTGTACATGCATAGAACAGCTATGTGGGAGCAAAGAGCCCAACCATAATAAATAAAATAGAGCACAGGAATTAGGCAAAGAGAGCCTAAACTACTAAACAAAAACTAGACTAGGCGCCCTCCAAAGAGGAACTGCCACCACTCACAGCAAACGAGGGGCCAGTAACAAGGACATACTCAGGGAATAGTGTAGCCAAATTTGGAACAAAACCATCCGAAGTTTTTTGATGCATTATATTTGGATTTAATAGCGATTAACCTAAATGTCGCTGATAAGTGTGTCATTGTACATCCTTTACAAAGCGGTCATTTTGCTGCTAACAATTCAAAAAATAGCTTCTGATTAAAGTTCTTCCCGTTGGTTATGGTATACCCAAACACACTTATGCAATAGATCTTAAGGCCACAAATACATTAGAGGGAGTGAATAGTGTCTACTATTTAAAAATTAACTTACAATTCTAAAAGTTATCTACTTGGATGAGCAATAAAATCAAAATCATATGCGGATAATAATAATAAATGCAGAGTAAAGTAGAAGTAAAGAATAAAAGACAGTGGGAATTTTATAGTAGTTCGTAAATCCAATCCAAAGTCCGGTACTGTACTCCCCATACATAATTTCACTATCACACTCTTCTTTCCATAGGTGGAAAGAATAGCTTAACAATCTTACAAATCCACAGATGATAAGATTCACCATTCCTCTTAACTTTCCATGGATGGAAAAACACCATTTTTTTACAATAGTAAAGTAGAAACAATTCGATGTATCTTCACAAAATCATACAGTTTCAATACAATGATCCTATATACCTCCTATAGCAGTGTATCTTTGAAAGCGGTAAGGAAAGGATAAGACCGAAGAGGGAATGATTCAGAACTCAAGTACAAGCTCCCCAAATTTTTGTGATTTGCCACCTTGAAGAACATAAGTGAACGCGTGTGGATTTGTAAAGAAAGTGGAAGTGAGTTAAGTAGTTTTACTCTCAAAATTTAAGAATGTAAGAGTAAGGGAGAATCTGGATAAATATGGTGGAATTTTTTCAGGCTTCTTTAAATAAGAGATGAAGGGATATGACAATTGATAAAGATTTAGCACAAAAATGCCTTCATTTGAATTTTTAAAAACCAAATAATTTCCGCTATGTCAACATTGAGCAAGTGGGTATGTCAACATACCTAATGCAATTTTGGTTGTTTTTCTAATTTCAAACAGAGACTTTCACGCTTCATAACACAAAGTGTATGGTTATATAAAGATGTGTAGAGATGAACTTGAGTTAAATGAAAGAACAATTTCACATGATATAGCTATGGGATTATTAATAGAGGACTATGTAGACTTACAGAACACTTCTTTATTATTTTTCTTTAAAGCGTTTGTATTTCATTCGTCTTGAGTTAAATATACCTCTCATTTGTTTGATTCCATTCTTTATATACATCTTTTATGTGTTTCATTTCATTCACTAGGTATCTTGTATAACTGTATATAATATCTTCGTAATTTATATGAAAACTCTGCACAACTTGGAGAAAAATTAGTAGCAACATTTATACGGTTGTTGTCATCAAAATTAATACTTAGGGTTACACATACTTCATATCAGGTTCATCTATCCACATACTTGGACTAGCAACAACATGAACCATTTGTACCATTCTATTCTCCAGCATAGGTTTACCAAGATCAACATCAGTATTGTCAATCTTGTCTTCAACCACATTTATCGAATCATGCTTTGTCCAACTTCATCATGATATCCCCACATATTAGTTTGGCATGAAACAAAAATTACGCAAATGTAGAATTATAGTGGTATAATCATGAATGCTACCACACCATTTCCGACTGGTTTGTTTTATAACAAGATGTCACTTTCATGAATGCTACCACATGATTTTTGTAAGGAAATGGCATCATTCCTATTTTTCACCTACATATTTATACATGCAATTTCAAACTTTTAAAATAATACATCTTTTCCTATACAAGTAAATACAAATTACATTGTTTTTGGCATATTAAAATTTTTTGGACTTAATAAATATAATCTTAGATTTTTATGTTATTATTATTTTCAATAAAAACATATGTAGATACTTTTCTTTTGTGAAATCATAAATTATTATTAGCTTATTAAAAATCCAAATTTTTATTAATTTTTATTCAAAATACTATATCTTTATATTTATTAAAATATGATACATTGTTATTTTTTTACTAACAATTCAATTCATTAATAAGTTCTATTAATATCTTATACTATCATTATTTTATTAATAATGTAATATGTTATTTCTTTGTGACTGATAAAACATATATTATTATTACTTATTAAAATATCCATATATTACTAATTCCTATTAATGATACTATATGTTATTATTGTCTTTTGTTAATAATACCATATATTATTAATTTTTACAAACAATAAGATTCATTAAGAATTTTGATTATTTACAATATTTTATTATTACGACCATTTTTTATTTTAAATAAAAATACCATATCTTATATTTTATATTGAATTATTTGATAACAATGAAATTCATAAATAATTTCATAATAATGGATTTCATAAATAATTACATAATAATGGAATTCAAGTCCCATATCATGGCAAGACGACACCTACTTTTGATGGTCAGTTATCCTACTTCTCATTTCAAACACAACTATACTTACGTTTTCTGAATCATTCCAACTCAAACAATTCAACCAAATTTTGTGAACTGTTCGAGTAGAAATGATTAACAAATAGTAAATATTATTGTGTTTATAACTTGTCCATTATCGAGATAAATTCGTCAAATACTATATCAAATGAATATTAGTATTTATTTCACAAGAAAATGAAAACCAATATAACAGTCGTATATAGTACGTGTCAAATGGGGCTAAATATCAAACTATGGGAATATAGACATCACAATCATATACTAATCAAATAAAGACATATAGCTAGATATCATTTTGTAAGGTCAAGATAATAAAATCTTAGTATGTTTGAAGATAACATGCAGCTAATTAAGCAAAATATCTTTCATTATAGCAAGAGAGGAGCTATTCTACTACTCAACTTTTTTGTAAAACACTGACTACGTGAGATCCACCTCTAGCTAGGATGGAAGATACGTTTACTTTGCCGACTATTGCTACCACTCAAATTAAAATTTGATTTTAAAGAAGGAAATTGTTAAAATATTTTGGATAACGGACAATCTTTAAAAATTATTTTTATAATAGAAATGATAGATATTATATATTCACCCTTTCACTAGATAAATAAAAAATGGACATTTTAATGAAAAAGGATACTTCCTATTTTTGACAAGGAAAACTTAACTTTTTGAAAATTTATTTTGTACATCATTCTAATTTTGCATTTTTTATATTATATAAATAGAAATGTTATTAAAGTACTCTAATCAATAATAATACTAAAAAATTTCTCCTTATAAAAAATTTATATAGTTTAATTCGTTTCCCTAAACCATTTGGATATCTTAAATTCTATAACTTTTTGAGAGACATCCAATAACAAAATGATACAATTGAACACGAATCATCTGCGAATTCACATAAAATTTGATATGACTCATGCATGTTGAGTTACCTTTGTTGGAATCTCAATTTTACATCGTTTTGATTGTGACAAACTATATAAATAAATATTTGTGTGTACTAATCAATTATGCAGGAGATTCGTTATAGATTCGCATTCAGAGTATTTTTAAGCTGATGGTCCTTTGTATAGAGTCTTTATATTATTTAGAAATATGTTAAAATCTCTCCTGAAATGATATATATATATATATAAACATATACACACATGCACTACCTTGCACAACAGGTTGAAACAGCCGGCTGAATGACTTCATTCAGACGGCTGATTGCTGAAACTATTTTATAGTTTCACAATATTCAGCCGGCTGAATGAATTCATTCAGACGGCTGAATTAGGCCAAAAATAGCCTATTTCTTTGCTGTTTTCGATTTTTAAATTTCAGAAGGCTGAATAAATCCATTCAGCTGGCTGAATATTCTCAACGGCTATTTTTCATGAAAAGACACTTCTCTTCATCGAAGATAAACATCTTCAAATCAATTGATTTTGATATTCTTGAATTCTTATCTCTTATTCTCTATTTTCAAACTGCACTCAAACTACTTACATTCTCTTATCGTTGATCACTCTATCTTCCACAATTCTAAAGCATATTACACTACATATCATAAACGAGAAGATTATAGGAAGATTGTACTTAATTTACTTATCGGTGCTATTCAAAGAGCACACTACAGTCAGATACTTTTGTTATTTATAAAGAAGTCATGTTCGGTTGCTCGGGCGGTAGAAGTCCTATTCGGTTGCTCAGGCGGTGTAAACCTATTTCTCCGGGTTAAGTGAGGGTTGCTAGTTTAAATCCAGAAGGAGTCTAGGATTGGACATAGAACGGGAGTTCGAACCAGTATAAAAATCTCTGGTGTCATTTACTTTACTGCTTTTACTATTTACTTACTGATTCCGCACAAGTAGTTTATCCATATTACACGATCCTATAGCACAGGAACTTTCAACCTTTTACAGTACTATATATAATATAAGATAGTAGAAAATGGGTTTGGATCTTTTTTTCTATCTATTTAAAACTGCAATTAGAAAATATTATGCTTGATTTGATATAAAACTAAATAGGATTTTCAAAGTATACCTAAGGTTTAGGTTGGTCATGGTAGATGGCGGCGGCGGTGACAAGGTAGTAGGTCGTGACTAGAAGGCGGGTGACTAAAAGATTGTATGGTGGTGGTAGAGCACAACAATACGGAGATTTCATGCGACAATTGGAGGTTTTTTTATAGATGTAGATTTTGATAAATTGATTGCATCGAGTGTGTTTAGGTCATTTCATTAGTATATAAAACAGCTTGTTGAAATAGCGAATGAAATTTTGAATGTTGTGCAGACACCATTACATTTTTTAATGTTATAAGAAAGGCATCAGAATGGCGTTTGAAATTTCCAATGCCATCGCCTTATTCAGTTTTGACTTTTTTCCGACACTTTATCGACACCATATCTAAAGGCATCGCAACGACATTGAAAATTTTAAATCGAAGTGTTGATTTTTTTCTAGTAGTGGTAGCATTATTCCTTTTGGGTGTGAAGCACTATCAAATAAGGAGGTGATCCGACTGCCTTCTAGTAAGACTACCTTATTATGACTTCACTCCAATCACTAGTCCCACATTGAGAATTCCCTTTCTTATATTAAGGTAGTGGAATTCACATGCGTGCTACTAGCTTTGTCGTAGAGGTGATCATTCGCTTAATGCTTATGGAAATATCTAACCTTATGGTCAAGTGTCCATGTAAGGAGTCTAGTTGAAACCCAAAAATATGAGGTTGTCTGCTATCGACACCAGAATACATGGATTTTTTTCAAAAACAGTCAAGATCATATTCATACTTTCATTCTCAATAGGGAGAAGAGGGTGTGAAGGAGGTAGATAGATAGGATAGATGATGTACTTATTTTTGAATAAAAAGTATTATGACATTTGTTCTTATTAAGTTAAGAAGATCTGTAGGAACTAAACTCTTAAATAGAATGATTTTGATTAAGGAATCTTGCTTCTATTAAGCTACTTAGTATTAGAAATAGGCTTCATATTTAGAACCTCTATGGGGTCCCAATGGTTTAGACTTATGTAAAATGAAAAACAAGATACAATCTTGGCAAGAATGGCATTAAATAAAGCTCCCAATACAAAAGCACTAGCTTAACTAAAAGAAACCCAAAGGGAGTAATCCACTTTGATCTTTCCAATGAAAGTATATTACAAGGAAAAGAATCCTCATCACTTTTTGACTCAAGGAAGTATAGGATGAAACCTTATAGATAATCATGCCCGATTATGAGACCGTCCTTTGAATGTCCCATTACATGTTGCTTTGACATGAGCTAGGCAGTAATGAGATGCCCATCAATATATCGCCACATAAGAGTAATATTAGGGAATAAAAGGAAAATGGAGGGATGAGGTTTCTCCTGCTTTTAGTATAGCAGGCCTCCCACTAAGGGACCCGCATGAAATGGTATTAGCTTAGTGGTAGCATGCACCCTATATAATTACATCATTATGCCTGGGCTATAAGGGCTCTCAACCACATAGATGGTCATTCATAGAGACTTGTATAATGCATTCTAGAAGAATGAAATGCTACTCATTCTCTCCTAATTGATTAGATCATAGGTGTGATGTTTCTCTTCATGGACCCACCTTTGGTTTAAGTCAAGGATGGCCCAGCTGTGCCAAGGAAAAGAATAGAAGAAGCATCTTCTTTTTCATGCTACTCCACATGGCTTATTTGATGGGAAGCAACTATCCATACTTCCCAGGTTGGAAGTACATTATTTAGGGTAGACTCTTCACAAAAGTGAAGTATCAGTGGTTGAGTGAGAGTCATTCCTTTCTTTTCAGAGTAGTCTACAGTAAGGATTTTGATGCAAGGTCCTTATGAGCTAATTGTTTTACACTTACTACTTGGTGTAGCTTGTTACATGGGATGTGAATGGGACTTAGTTTTCGATTGGATTTTGTGTTATCCTTATTAACAATACAAAGGGAGCAATATTTTTATATGGTGCAAATGATTTAATAAGTTTATTTGAAGGAACCCTATTCAATATCACTTTACAATGGTTAGTATACGTGAAAGACCGAATTATGCATAACTATTGATTGGTAGATAGATCAGACTCTCAACGAGCGCACAACTAACACATATGTATAAAGAGCTTGGCATCTTTGGATTAGTGCGCCTAATAATGCGAAGGGGATCACAGGCTAGCTTTGGTTGATGTACAACTAACTACCCAATCAACATACTAACATTGCATCACTCTTCTTTTGTAACACCCCATATTTTGGAGTGCTAAAATATGAGATTAAAATTAAAAATAAATTACCGAATAAAAATAAGGGGATTTATGTAAAACAATACTTTAGAAAATTTTGATTAATTAAAGTAAGGGACACTAAAATATGGTTATTAAATGGACTAAGAGCAATCAAAGTATTAAATTCTATCATATATTCATAATTAAATAAATTTAAATATTTGAATGATGATGATTTTATATTTAGGGAAATGAATTAATGATATTAGGAAAGGAGAGATTTTAGCCCAAACCAAAATTAGTATATATACCCTTAACTGTCCTTCTCTTCATTTTCTTTTCACTTTAAAAACAAAACCCAAGAATAAGAAAGTAAGGTTGGCCATCATTTCGAAGAGAGGGAATCAAAATCAAATCACAAAGGGGAAGGGTTCAATTTCCTAGAAAAAACGAAGAAGAATTATTCACGTTTTCAAAACTTAGGTGAGTAATACTCACTCTAATCTTTTCTAAACTTATTTAAGTGCCAATTTTGTCTATTTTGGTTGTATTAAGTGTTCATAAACATGATTGAATGGTAATGAATGTTTTTATACGTATTTGGGGTTTGAAATGACTTTGATTTGGGCATGTTTTAGGGTACAACTATAGGTAATCTTCTCCAAATGTCTCAAAATTTTAGAACAGTGTTACTAACATTAAATAAGAAGTGTGTTTTATTTTTTGTAATATTTGGATGAAAGAATAATTTATTATGAATTTTCTTAGTGGAAAATTGCAATTTTGGGTATAAACTAATATTTAAAAATAATAAAATTTAATATTTTGATTAGAAATTTTTATTAGAGTTAGATGGTGATGTTTCCGAATTTTGGTGAATTTTCTCATTAATTTTTAAAATTTTATAATTGGTAAAGAAAAATATGCGTTAATTAATAAAGGTAATTAAGGAAAATTATTAACCAAGGTTAAATTATAGAGGCATGATTTTGGCCATGTTCAGAAATTGCAATTTCCAAATGGAAGTAACAAATAAACAAACGAAAAATGTAAAGAATTAGTCAAAAATTGTTGTTGTAGTAAGTAATATACAGGTTTTCCACTGAATAACAAATTTTCCATTTAATTTAGCTTAAAAATAAGAATAACGCTAGCTTTAGAATGAGGCATAGGATAGCTTAAAAATGGGACTCACAGTAGCCTAAAAATAAGGCATAGTATAGCTTAAAAATCGGTCACACGATAGCTTTGAAATTGAGGCATATAATAGCTTAAAGAAAGATTTAAGATAGCCCAAGAGCTGTATTTGCAATAGTTCCTAATTATGACATATGCTAGTTCTTAGGATATGATCTACGATAGTTTTCACATTTGATACATACAATAGCTCAAGAGGAACGATAACTTAGAGGCACGATAGCCTTGGAGGTACGATAGAATTGGAGGTGCAATAGCTTTTGATCCACGATAACCTTGGAGGCATGATAGATTTAATGGTGTAATTGCTCTAAGGACACAATAGCTTAAGGGCACAAATGATATAATTGTTTAAGTGTTCATGTCGGCCCGGACACTAATATTTATGCTTTATTAAATTTACCTTTACGTGGGCACGTTTTTGGATTATGAAAATTACAAAGACAATAATGTGTAATGAAATTTATTTAGCTGCTTTATATAATTAATGTTGTTGAAGAAAATTAATCCCATTTTAACCCCTAAAAATAATTTTGGTGGTGACTACAACATCATTAGTGTTCATTTTTGGATCTCAGAATGGAGGAAGTTACAACTTAGTATCAAAGCTTAGGTCAGAGGAAATATAAATAGATTAGAGCAAAGTGGAAATCTAGGGAGAAACTAGATAGTAGAAAATAAACACCTTAGGGAAGGTTATACCCTATATATGAAGTGATTGCATTTTGATATAGATATATAGGTGGATAGATCTATCCCTATGCTATTGTCATTACTCTCTTTACTTCCATTTATGACGTGATCTTGCTTGTGCAAAAAGTAAGAAATGGAGATAAGGAGCCGACGAATAACGTTAAGAGGAGGTAGGACAACTTCTAATAGAGGAACTATAAGTATGTAAATAAATGGTCAAGGAGGGGAGGCGGCCCCAAATGTTGGAGTTGGGGTTGGTGTTCAGATTTTAGCTACAAGTGTGGGAATCATGGACATGAATGCCCTTTTCCAGCGGTTTATAGTAAATCTAAAGCAGCACTAGGCTTAGCAAAAGTGCCACCATAAGTTCCAAATGTGTTAGGAGGGATGATACAAGTTGCCAGGGAGAATTTTGCTAATTTAAATCAGGATTTTTGGAGTTTGGGAGGAAATATGTTTGGTGGGACAAAGGCAGCTTGGGAAGCAAATGATTGACTAAGTATCTATGATTGAATTTGTGGAGACTTAGAACTCATTAGTACTCAAAAGGTGAAGTTGGTATTTAGATAGTCAAAGCTTTGGCTAGTAACAGGTGGGGGACAATAAGGGCTGGGAATCTTGAGGAAGAAATTGTTTGGGGATGGTTCAAAGAGATGTTTGAGGAACAATTTATTCCGGGATCAGAGGGGTCAGCAATGTTTCGGGCATTTGTGGAGCTAAAGTAAGGGAGTATGATTATGCCAGAGTATGAATAGAAGTTTGATACTTCATCTATGTATGGAAGAACTGATTAGGATATCGAGGAATTAGGTGGAGAAGTTCATTGTGGGGATGAGGCCAAAGCTAGGTGACATGACAAAAGCTCATCTAGCACTTCCATTCAATGAAGTGGTAGATATAGCAAGACAATTTTAGCTCATGTACACAGAGAGAAGGAGTTTGGGACTAATAATAATAAGAAGTTCACCCTATGTCAAAAGGATCAACAACAGAAAGAAAAGGGTCAAATAGGAAGAGCGAGAAAGATGTTTCTAAAGTTACTTGTTATAATTGTGGTCAACTAGGGCACAATGACTCAAATGTCCCAAGGTGGCTAGAGTGGAGAATGTCAAGTGCTTCAACTATCAAAAACCCAGCCATAAGAAGGACTTTCTTGATTAAGGAAAACCAGTGAAGTTGTTTACTTTAAAGGTAACATCAACCAGACAGTCTGCTGAGTATAAGGGAAGGGTGTAGTGCTTGGAGGTACGATTTCCATTACAAGTGTTTCAGTTAAATTTCTATCTGATACTGGGTCTACACACTCTTTCTGTAATATCCCGTAAAAATTAATAAGAATAAATAAAATAGATAAATTAATTAAATAAGATAATGCTAAAAAGGAATTTTTCAAAAGTCAAAATTTGACCACGGAAGTTATGATGTTGCGTTCGTGATGAAATTCTGATCAATTTCCATATATAATGTTATGAACACAGAGCTCAAATAAAAAAGGTATGCACGTTTGAAGTTTTCAGGTTTAAAATAATTCAAATAAAATTCAAATAATTAAATAATTCTTAAATTAGAAATTTGAAAGTTAACAATGATTATACTTGGGGGTTAAGTAAACCTTAAAAATAACGTTAACCTTAAATAATAATTAAGGAAGTAAATAAACAAAAAGCAATGGCACAAAATCTTTCTAAAATAACACATATAAGTCGACCGCTCTCTTTAGACCGGTCGATCGTTGGTGGTCGACCGGCGAGTAGTGACGGTTGACCTATGTTGTTGAGTACTGGTGGGTAGGGTTTTTTAGATATTTAACGTACCAGATTCTATTAATTTTAACCGACCTTAATCCAACGATTCTCATGCATTTCAACCAGTATATATAGGAGCCTAGCCTCCTCGCTTTTGTTCACAAAATATTTTGCAAGTCTAGCAAAGTTTCGTCAGTTCGTCTCTTCATAGACCCCAAAAACTCCATTAGGGTTTTAGGTAAGAAATCTATATATCTCTTTGGTTTTCTATTTATTTTCCAACCTATTCTTCTCCGATTTTCCGAATCTAACGTATATACACAAATCACTTGCTGTGTGTGTGTGTATCAGAAAGAAGTGATCTGGAAGAGATCCAAAGGCATATGTCAAATCCAAAGGAGGCAAAGCTAAGGATGTACTATGAGTAAAATCTTAGCTTCTTTATATTAGTAATTGATTAGTATAGTTTGGATTTGAATATGCCTTGGGAATTTTTTGTTTGTGAAAACATCATATTATAAACCCCTAAAACTCCTTCAATGCAAAATATCAATTCTATGTCAGAATCGTAATTGTTTATGTCAAAATAATGGAAATAGTGTATATTTGCAGTTTTGATAATCTTACCTTCTATTTCACTCCTTATTCTTTTTCTTTGAATTTGGTTAAAGGATTTTGATTAAGGAATAGTGTGTAAGGTATGAATTTTATTCGTAGTTTCCACTGCTTATTCATATGAATTAAATAGAAATTCCTTTGTTTATTTTTATGTGAAAATTTGTCTAATAGAGCATAAAAATTGGAATTGTAAGTTTCTATTATCAATATATTCCATTATTTGATATAATAAGTTGGGTTTGATTTTTAATTATATACAAGCCTGTTGAGTGGAACTTTTGATGTTAATATGGGAATTTTGGGCATTGCTGGTAGTATGGAATGAGAGTTGTATAATTGTTTAAGAAGTTGACATTTAAATGCTAGTTTACGGCGTATATTTCACACGTTTAGAAATTACTAGGCATGTATCTATGTGTGTGTTGTGTGTGTGTGTGTGTGTGTGTGTGTGTGTGTTTATCTGTGTGTGTATGTATTAGCATAATTAACGTATAATTATAACGTACAATGTGTAGTTAAATAGGTTATTAATTTTATTAAATCCCTTTTAGGCAAGTAATTAATGTTAAAGGCGAAATAAGAAAGATTTCTTATAAGGCCTTGGTTATGGAAATGGTGAGATGTGTAAAAATATATGTAAAGAGTGTTATAGATTATGACTAAGTAATGGGGACGCGAGGTCAGTCAAAAGTACATGAAAATCTGCACAGCTAATCTGGCTACCAACAGTGTGACTTTGGGACTGTTGTGAGATATCGCCTATAATAAGTAACTTCGGTTGATGCGAGGTTGGTCCCAAATTCTGTAGGCTAACTCTGCCTAGCTATTCTTGCTACCAGTACCTATGAATAGTCGGACTAATATGGGATGGCACTATGGGGGTACGGGTCACAATACGAAGGACCTACTTCAGGGATTGAAGGTATTAAGTGGTTGTGTGAGGGCCCACCTCTTCACTATGAAGGAAGTAGTAAATGGTCAGGATTACGGGTTAGGCATGGTAGAGGATATCTCGGAAAAGGGCCCGCTTCAATAGGAAATATTAAGTGGCTGAAGAGATTCCGTGCAATGTCAACTAGATAGTTACTAGTGAGGAGTCCGCTATAGGATTATAGGTAGTATATAACGTGGACCTACCTTAATTAAGGTATTAAATGGTTGGAGTCTGCTAATTCCCATTAAAAGGTATTAAGTGACTTGAGTACTATCTCTTACATTGATAGGACATTATGGATGATAGATATGGTTTATTGGATTGACAGCAAGTTGGATATGGGCTTATATTTGGAAAGCCCTTTTATTTATGTTGAGAAAAGCCATTGAGCATATATTTGAAAAGACTTATGGTGTAGGTAGAATACGTAAGACATATTCCTATTTAAATTATACTATTCAAGTACTAATACATTAAGGCTCTAGATTACAATAGGAATGATGATCATGTTGAAGCCAAAGGCATGGAGTAAGCTTGTGGCAGTCTATCTATTTGTCTATTTATGTTATTTTCGGATGTACTCATTGGAAACTGTTATATTTAAAAATTGATGTACCATGGATATGTAAAGGTTATTATTGGTTTTTATGATATTTGTATTTTAAATGAAATGTGTACTTTTTCTGTTATTATATTTTATCCTTCGATTGTGAGTTTTGAATGTGTAGATAAATAGCTCTGTATTGTTCTTTATACCAACCAACAGCCAGTTTTGGAATGGGTCTAAGTTTCAATGGGCCTTATCTTGGTCAGAATTTAAATCCATTTCAGAGCAGGTTGTTACACTTTCATTTTGAAATATTTGGTTGATAGGTTGGAGTTAGATTCTATCTATTTAATTACGTATTTGCATGTGGTTACTCCAATCAACGGGCATGCCACTCTCAAGTTAGGATGCACTAATGTAAATTTTATTCCATGTGAAGATTTGTTTGTTTGCGAAACATACGTGTTTCACTCTGTAGGATATAGGGTAAATTTAGGTATGAACTTGTTGGATGTAATGATGTTAGAGCTTATTGTGTCGATAGAGTTATCACTTTGAGAAGTCCTAGAATTGGGAAAGGATTATGGTAATGTTAGAATGTTAAGGGAGATGTCTGGAGCAACGTTGTATGCAATGGTGACTCGAGAAGAGGAGTTTAATGGTGTAGTATGTGTTCATGAATTTGCAGATGTTTTTGAACCACTGATGGACCAACGCCAAGAAGAGTAATAGAAGTCTGTACATATTTGATATCTAAGGCACAACCAGTTAGTAGACCACCAAGCAAAATATTGCCCAAGGAGATGGAGGAATTGAAGAATCAACTAGTGGAACTTATGCATAAAAGTTTCATTAGGACGAGAATTTACCATAGGAATCATCCATAGTATTGGTGAAGAACTCGGGCGGATCATTTCCAATATGCATCAACTACATGAAATAAATGAGTTAACTATGAAGAATTATTGTCCATTGCCTCGGATTGATGATTAATTTGATCAGTTGAGTAGGGTTAGAGTATTCTAGCAACTAGATTTGGCAATGGGATTCCATCAACCGAGTGTAGTTGATGATACTATTTCATTGACCATGTTTAGAACAAGGTTCAGTTTATATGAAATGGTTAGTCATGCCCTTTGGACAGACTAACATCCCTACCTTTTTCTGTATATTTTATTAACCAAATCTTTCGCGATCAATTGGATAGGTTTGTGTTAGTCTTCATCGATGACATTTTGGTGTATTCTAAGAGTGAGAAGGACCACGAAGTCCACCTTAGATTTGTTTTGGAGAATTTGGGACAACACAAGTAGAAGGCGGAGTTTTCAAAGTGTCGCATATGAAAACAGGAAGTTAAGTTTCTTGGTCATGTCATTTCTGAGAATGGATTAGTAGTAGATCCATCAAAGATAAAGACCATTATTGATTGGTAGAGACTAGAGATAATTACCAAGATAAGAAGTTCCATTGATTAGTTGGTTATTACCACAGATTCATTGACGGCTTCTTACATGTAGTAGCACCCTTGGCTAAGTTAAGCAGAAAGAACGAGAAGTTTGTATGGACTGATTGTGTGAAGGGTATTTCAGTAGTCGAAGAAGTCATTGCCAAATGCTCTTGTTTTGATTGTAACAGAAGGCAACAAAGATTTGGTAGTTTGTACTGATGCATGTGGAACTAGACTGGGAGCAGTATTGATGTAGAAGGAAAGAGTGATAGCTTCTATATCCCGATAGTTGAGGATGCATGAAGTTCGTTATCTGACTCATGACTTGAAGTTAGTAGCAGTGATCTTGCATTAAAGATTTGGAAACATTACTTATTAGTGTAGGGTTCTGTTCGTTCTACCAACGAGTAAAACACGTTAGTATTAGAAAAAATTCCCTATTTGGATCTTAAATGCCTATTTAATCTATTACTTAGCATTAGATCCAATCTGTTAATTAAAATAATATCATTTTTTATTTCAAAATTTTTATATTTATTTAATTAATCAAATTAGTGAAATTTATTTAATGATTATTTTGAATATATCACATGTATCCATAACTTGACATGTTAACATATAGGTGTGTGAGTATGTGTAATTAATTGGGATTTTTGTTTTCTATTATCTAGATACGTCAAAAGTCAAATTCTTATTTGTGGGGGTATAAATTAAGAGATTATAAATATGACATATGTGTGATTAATTATTATTTTTTCGTCTCCTTTGGTATGTGAAAGGGCATATGGACATATAAGGTATATATTGTAGAGTAAACATATGTGTAATTGGATAGTATACTGATAAATATTATTGTATAGTTTAGGAAAAAATGTGTATGTGATATATAGCAATATAATAATAAAATTATGTTTATATGTGTGTGTGTTACTACCATTACTGATTACGAAGGTATGAGGGCATATCGACAACAAGAGTACCGAGATAAAAGTTTTGCAACTAAAAGAGGTTATCAATGCAATATGGAACATTGAATGCCACCAGCATACACAACATCAATGTCACACACCATTAATGCCACCTTTCTTCAACAAAGGCTATTTAATGATGCTGCATCCCGCATATCACTAGTTGAGGACATCGTATAAAGCCAATATTTCACCAAGGCAAGGAATTAATGTCATGCACCATTGATATTGTATACCGTAAGCCATCTATATCATAGCGGAAAGATGCATCATCCATGCTGCACCTCATTGATGTTGCATTCTAATCGATGTCACACTTCATCCATGGAGGTAGAATGGATGTCGCACCTAATTAGGTTGATATCGCATCTCTTCAATGAAATTTCCTTCGAATGTCGCTCTTTATTGATGTCGTTCATCACCAATGTCGTCTCTTATCAATGCTGCCTATCATCGATGCTGTTTTTTTATTGATGCCGCCTATTATCAATGCCGCCTATTATCAATGTCGCCTATAATCAATGCTGCCTATAACCAATGCCGCTTATTATCTAGGATGCATGTTATCAATCTCACTTATTATCCATACCACGTCTTGATGATTCCATAGTCCATCAATATACTAAAGAATGTCGTAAGTCATCAAATCAAAACAATTTCCTTAGCACCATCGAGATGAACCTCAATGCCGCAGAACAGGCATGCCGCATAACATCCATGTCGTGTCATACAGCCCCTATAAATACCGACCTAGGGGCATAGAGGAAGGGGCAAATCATTCTTTTCTTAACTTCTTACCTTTTAAACTTTGTAACCCTAAATTGATTTAGGGATTTTTGCTGATTGCAACACTCTAACTTTGTACACATTAAGTTATGTGCATTCAACTATTTCATAGCATATAAATAAAGATCTCATAACTTATGGCTTCTTTCGAGTTCCAAAGCACTTGTGATTTTTAATCATAACTTGCTTCGAATTATTAAATACTCATAGTCATGATTCCTATTGGTATAAGATTGATCTATATTGGTGAAATGACTTCTATATAAATTAGATCGTAGTTTAGGAATGAACAATTTATGATATCATCATGGACTTGAACATACTAAACCTAATTCCTAAGCCATTTCCCAACAAAGTGCCGCTTGTGCCAATACTCTTTGAGGTCCATAAGGGTGAACCAAACCTTCACTCAACCAAATTCCACTTTCCTTGCAACTTTTGGGTGTTAACAGAGAAATTCGTTAACATTTTGGCACCAGAATGAGGGCCCGAACCTCCGTCTACGCTTAACCCATAAGTGGAACCACCTTAACGTACATATAAAAGGCGTAAAGGATTTATCCCCACCAAACATATCCCATTCCAAATCCTATCCAACCTCATTTGGACAATAGCTGATTCTGAACAAGGATCCTCTGAGCCTCGAATAGTTAGGCCAATTACCAAATCACTAGCGATCCCCGGCTTCATGAGGAGCAAGCATTAAGATTGTAACATTACAAATTATGGAAGATAAGAGAAAGCAAGTAGCTTCTTATGATCCAGACAAATGGAGCCTGAACCCCTTCCACATAGGGCCCACGCAAATTTTTCCTTTGGGAAAGAAAGATGAGAAAGATAACATCTTCATGAAAATGAGAATGGAAATCAAATCAACGCTAAGGGAACCATCTTCATAAAGGAAATAGATAGGGACTTCAATCCATTCACTCAAATATGGAAGAATGTGCTTAATCATTCCTATAGATTGAAGGAGAATCAAAGCTCTTTAAAAAGAAAATTCACTATGGAGACTAAAGAACCCGTCACATACAACAAATGGGCCAAGAGGGATTCAAGAGAATTGCGGTTTCTAAGAATTACTCTCTTACTAATTCTTATGAGAACATTTACCTCTAAATCAGAAACAAGCTCAACTATTGGCCTTCACAAAAGAAGCGACCAAAGAATGAAATGAATCTTGAAGGACTATATTACGATTATCACCGTTCTAATGGGCACAAACGGATCAACGTCGAAATTTGAAAGGGATGGTTAATAATCTCCTCAAACAAGGAAAGCTTGAAGAGTTTGTAAAGAGACATTGAAATTGATGATAAAGAAAAATTTCTCAAGTATATCTACTGAATCAATCATGGAAAGGAGTAAGAAGCTCCTAAAATAAAGTGAAAAACCTAAATCATCACCTAAGATGATGAAAAGGGGTTCGATCAAAATTAAGATCATCACAATCTTTGAGAGGAAGATGTGTCAAAATGAGCCATTAACGCTAAAAAACAATCTTCTAGAGGAAGATCTGTCAAAATAAGCCATTAGCGGTTACAATCTTCTAAAGGAAGATCTATAAAAAATATGCCCTTATTTCCACTTGAAAACGGCCTATTTAAGGCACATCCTAGAGGGAGGATGGAATAAGCCATTGGTCCCGCCTGAAAACGGCCTGGCCAAAGCACCAAACAAGCCTTCAGTACGCCTATAAGGCTTAATTGAAGTTCCTCCTAGAGGGAGGATAGATTAAGCCTTTGGTCCCACTTAAGATGGCCGGGCCAAAGCATTGAATCAGCCTTCAATACCGTCTATAAGACCTGGCTGAAGCACCTCCTAGAGGGAGGTCAGGTAAGTCTTTGGTTCTGCTTAAGATTGTAACAACCCAAAAATTAAGCTATAATAATTAATTAACGAATTAATCAAATGATAAAATAACTTTGTGAAATTATTAGATTTGAGCCACGGAAGTTGCACCATTGTGTCCGTGGTAATTTTTTTGTCAATTTCCGTATATAGAATATCAGAATCCGAGCTAGAATGAAGAAGATACGAATTAAACAAGAAATTAGAAAAGAAAAAAAATGGCTAGGTCGACCTACCCACTGCCTAAGTCGACCGGCATGTCGACCTAGCAAGGGGGGCGATCGATACCTAGGTCGACCCGCCTTGTTGAATGAACGAAGAAATTAATTCTTCATTCTTGTAAGCTTCGAACACTTCATTTTGGGTTATTTCCTCTCATTCGGTGCGTCCGTGCTTCCATCCGACGGCTCCTATCCAGCCTATAACGTGGTTGCACCAAATTCATTCTCAAATCCAACAAGCGCCATGGTTAATAAGACCTAGGCCTAGCTATTTTTCTCATTCTAGATTTTCTCCATTTGGGTTCACCTTCTTAGGCGGGACCGTAAAAGGAATAATTTTCCGAGGAGAAGATCATTTTAAATTAAAATATTTAATACCCTTAAGTGGATCCGAGAAGTCCAAGGGAAGAGCTAAGGACCACAGGTGAGTGATTAGTAATTATTTTAGATTTTTAAGTAATTTAAAATAATAGGGTTTCCAATAGTTGTAGTTTTTCTACGATTTTGGAATAATCTTTTTACCAGCTTATTTTCAGTTTTAGATTTATTTTTCAGTCTATTTCCTTTTAGCTATTCTTTTCGGTTATTTATAGTTAATTACTGTTAGTTATAGCCTTTCCATTTATTTACAGTTATTTACAGTATTTATAATTTACTATTATTTACGTTTTATTTACATTTTTCTACGTTTGGGATTTTCTTCTATAATTGTCAATTTCTTTCTATTTTTCCTTTTTACGCGAATGGAATAGAATAGATTAAAATGTGAATATGGAATAAATAATAAGAACACTGAAATTACAAAAAATAAGATGTAAAATGTGAAGACTATAATAAATTGACTTGGACTGAATTTAAGCCTAATTATGATGTACAATTATGATTAAGAAGAGTAAAAAGAGAAAGTGGCTTATTTTTATACTTAGACCTTGGGTTAAGTTTATAAGCAATATTATAACATAGGTTATAATTAGAAACAGAACAGAAAAAGGCTTATTTAGAGAATTAGAATAAATTAATAAGCAAAGATAGCAAAGATAACGGTAGAGGCTTATTTAAACAATTTATACTAAGTTAATAAGAAAAAGTAGGACCTGTACCAACAGCATTCCCTATTTTCTATGGACACAGGTGTCTCAGAGTAGCTTGAAGTGAGATGAGGGCACGCTTATGCTGTTTAGGGTAGATAAAAGGTCAATAATTAAAAGTCCAAATCATGGGGATTTGGACGAGGGGCGCAACTAGATTTTGTTTGACAAGGACCAGTACCAACAACATTCCCTATTTTCTATGGACACAGGTGTCTCACTATAGCCTGAAGTGTGATGACGGCAAGATTATGCTGTCTAGGGTAAATAAAAGGTCAAAAGAGGGAGCAACTAATAGTTTGAACATAACAAAGGTCGAGCATGCGGCCTAGGTGCAGGGGATATAATTCGCTATTGAGTTCCAAGTGCTTAGTAGGTGCCTTTCGTGGGCACTAGTGTCTAGATCATAGTAAACACATTAGTAGAAGGCAGATCAAAGGGTAGAATTAGGACTTCAGCGTAATTAAAGTAGAATTGGGAATTCAGCCTAATCAAAGCAGTTATCTAAGACAAGTGCAAACAATCAAAGTTATCCAATCGAATTAATCTAATAGTTAAATCGTATTTATTTCCAACTTTACCTTTCCTCCTATTTCTTTATTTCCTTTTATATTAGAACTGTTGCAAAGTCTATTATCTTTACCTTGCTTAAGAATACTGGTAATACTATCATTCACCAGACTTTTAGTTTGACCCACTCCTCTATTTTCCCCCTTTTCCCCATAGGCCAGCAAGGGCAAGGATGGTAGATTACGGACAATTGGAGACTTCAGTGGCTGAGATTTTCTCATGTGTTCCTTTTCTTCATTTCCAGTTTTTAGCTTATTTGATGTACTGGTACTTTTTGAGGGATAGTTTTGTACTCTTATTTTTATGAGACTGAGATTATGATTTTCATAAGACATATATTGGTATTTTGAGACATCTTATGTATTTGGTTTTATAATTCTATCTTATGAAGTTTTATTTTTGATAAATTATTGTTTTAATTGTTTCCGCTGTTTTTATCTATTTTGTCTTGTGAATCTTAGTCTCTGTAAGTTTTAGCTATACCTACAACGCACTACATCTTTTAGTGTGTCCTTTTGGGTATACTAAGGGGTGTGGGGTGTTTCATTTGGTATCAGAGCCTAAGGTTACAGGATTTCTAAAATTTTGTTTTAAAAGTAAAGTATTTTTCAAAATAACTTGTTTTATAAGTATTTTTCAGAAAGGAAATCTTAGAAATAATTTTCAAGTATACAAGAATTTTTATAAAAATCCCCTCAAAAGTCCAGTTTAATCTCCCTTCTACTCTTTCCTAAATTCTCTTTTCTTTGCATAGAATGGCAGATGCCCCTAATCTTCCCAAGGGTATTCCGGTCCCAGGCTGGTTTCATAGGTATCTACAAGCCATGACTCCAGAGGTGCACGGGAAAGAGACCAATCCAGCACCAGCGGGTGGGAATCTCATCAACCCACCTACAGCAGTCAATTTCTCTAAGTTTTGTAAGGATTTTGCGAATTTGGGAGGAAAGACATTTTCTCGTACAAAGACTTTTGTGGAAGCGCGGGCTTGGTTAAGGAACACAGAAAGGATATTCGGGCTATTGGGATTGGAGGATCAGCAGCGGGTTCAGCTAGCATCTTGGCAACTGAAAGAGGAGGCTTCTTATTGGTGGGAGGTTATTGAGTTGGAAGGAAGAGACGTTAATTGGAATAGGTTCCGGGAGCGATTTGATAGGAATTTTTTATCTCAAGCAGAAGAAAGTGTCCAGTTGGGGCAATTTATTAGCTTGAAGTAAGGAAGTTTGTCTGTGACGGAGTATATCAACCAATTTAATGAGTTGTCGCGGTTTGGAATGGAGTTGGTGAATACACCGCACAAGAAGGCTATGAATTTCACGAAGGGATTAAATCAGCCCCTTCAAGGGTTGTTGTTGACTCACGTACCGATGGGAGCTACCTACGAGACACTGGTGGAGATGGCGCTTATGTTTGATGCAGCTAAGGAGGGGGAGTCTAAAGAAGTTGTTAAGTCGGAAGGTCCTAAGAAGAAATGGTGGAAGAACAATAAAGAGAAGAAGAAAGGAGAAGGCCCTCAGGAGCAAATCAAGAAAGGAGTGAAGTGCCATAGTTGTAGGATTGTTGGACATATCTCCAAGGACTGCAAGAAGGAGAAGATGAAGGGAAAGTGCTATAATTGTGGGCAACCCGGTCACATGAGTAGGAATTGTCCCCAGAAGATGGGGCAGAGAGTGAGTACACCGGCAGCGCAGATTCAGGCATTAGATGTAGCACCGTCCAACAGCGTTCCAGAGAGAGGTAGAAAAGTCACCGTGGAAGGTTTGGTTTCTATTTCTAATTTTCCCATTCGGACTCTTTTCGATTCTGCAGCATCACACTCTTTCATCTTTAGTTCTTTGGTAGATTGTTTGCACTTAGACATCTCTTTAGCAGTATACCACATTGTTGTTTCAAACTCAATATGAGGATCAGCACACTTGTCTATGGTTTGTAGAGGTTTAAAAAATTTTATCCTAGGCGTAGAATTTGATTGTGACGCCTATGTATTGAGATTCTCGGGGCATGGGATGATTTTGGGGATGGATTGGGTATCTACATATGGAGCTATATTAGACTGTGAGAGGAGAGTCGTTAGACTAGAGACATGCAGCGGTAGGACTCTCGAGACTTCTTGCAACCCGCAAGGGTCAGTTATGTTGAGCTTCCTTTATTCCCTCGATTCATCATCGGCAAAGTTAGATTCAGTTCCTATCGTCGGAGATTTTACGGACATCTTTAAGGAGGTTAGGGGACTACCCCCTAAGAGAGAGATTGACTTCAGGATTTACTTGACTGATAATGCTAAGCCAGTAGCATTACCCGTGAGGCACATGGTACCTAGGGAGAGGAAGGAATTGAGCAAGCAAGTTCGTGAGCTTTTGGAGAAAAGTTTCATAAGAAGGAGCATATCGGAGTGGGGAGCGCCAGTCATCTTCGCTGCTAAGGAGGATGGTTCCCTTCAATTTTGCATAGACTATAGAGAATTAAATAAGCTCACGAAGAAGAACCGTTATCCACTTTCTAGGATAGATGATCTTTTTGACCATTTGGTTGGCTCTTCGGTATTCTCTCAGCTTGATTTAGCCACTGGATTTCATCAGCTTAGGGTCGTTGATGATAGCATTGATAAGACCGCATTTAGAACACCCGACGGATTCTTTGAGTGGTTAGTCATGCCTTTTTGGCTAACCAATGCTTCAGCCTATTTTGTAGATTTGATGATCCATGTTTCTAGAGATGTCCTAAATAAGTTCGTGGTGGTATTCATAGATGACGTTTTGGTGTTTTCCAAGAGTATGGAGGAGCATGCTGTTCATTTAGAGGAGGTTCTTTGCACACTTCGAAATCATCAGTTGAGGGCAAAGTTTTTGAAGTGTCACTTTTGGCAAGAGGAGGCACGTTTCTTGGGGCATGTAGTCTCGAGAGAGGGTTTGGCTGTTGACCCCGCTAAGGTGATGGAAGTGCAAGATAGGAAGTCCCCCAAGAACGTTACCGAAGTTAGAAGCTTCCTAGGATTGGCTGGCTATTATAGGAGGTTCATCAGAGATTTTGCTAAGATTTCAGCACCACTTACTTGCCTCACTAAGGAGAACAAAGCATTCGTGTGGGACGTGGATTGTGAGGATTCCTTCACGAAGCTTAAGAGAGCTCTTACTAGTGCACCAGTGTTAGTTTTACCCGATGGAGCTAAGCCTTTTATAGTATACACTGATGCATGTGGGACGGGTCTAGGAGCGGTGTTGATGCAAGAAAGGAGGGTAGTATGTTATGGAAGTAGGCAATTGAGGACGCATGAGAAGAACTACCCTACCCATGATTTGGAGTTGGCTGCTATAGTTTTTGCGCTCAAGTCTTAGAGGCATTACTTGCTTGGAGAGAGGTTCGAGCTTTTCACCGACCATAAGTAATTGAAGTACCTATTCTCACAGAAGGATTTGAACTTGAGGCAGCAGCGATGGATGGAGATTTTGGCATCATACGACTTTGAGATTGCTTATACCCCTGGCAAGGGAAATGTGGTTGCGGATGCGTTGAGTAGAAAGAAAGCAACCATTAGTCCTTTGTTCGGAGTGGAGGACCCTAGAGTTTATTTCGACTTTTGATTTTAAGCCCTCTACGGACATTACCCCTAGATTGTTAGCAGCGCTTGAGGTGAGGCCCACCGTTATAGTTCAGATTGGCTCGAGGTAGTGAGAGGATTCGAAGCTTATGGATATTATGGATAGGATTAGCCGAGGAGAGGTCTCTAGACATCTCCAGCATTATTCCATTGATGGCAAAGGGTGGCTTAGGAGAGATGGAAGGCTTTGTGTTCCCCGCATTAGTGATTTGTTGAGGGCGGTTCTAGAGGAAGCACACCATTCTCGTATGACTATTCATCCGGGTGGTGATGAGATGTATAGGGACATAAAGAGGATGTTTTGTTGGAGTGGCATGAAGAAGGATGTAGTGGAGTTTGTAGCTAAGTTTCTTGTGTGCCAAAGGGTTAAGGCGGAGGAGCATAAGCCCAGTGGACTACTTCAGCCATTGGATATACCCGAATGGAAGTGGAACATCATTTCGATGGACTTAATAGATGGTTTACCCCGATCTAGGAAGGGGAATACTATTCGGGTGATTGTAGATCGTTTGACTAAGAGCGCCCACTTCATTTTGGTTAAGAGTAAGAGGATGGCATCTTATTTGGCATTCTTATATGTTCGCGAGTTAGTTCGACTTCATACAGTTCTCTCTAGCATAGTGAGCGATAAAGACCCTATTTTTTCTAGCGAGTTTTGGAGAAGCTTGCAAGAGGCTTCAGGGACGCAGCTTAGATAGAGTATGGCCTATCACCCTCAGACAAATGGCCAAACAGAGAGAGTTAATAGAGTGCTTGAGGGTTTGTTGTGGATGTGCATTCTAGACTTTGGAGGAACTTGGGAGGAGCATCTTCCTTTGGTGGAGTTCGCATATAATAACAGTTTCTAAGCTAGCATTGGGGTGGCACCATTTGAAGCTCTATATGGGAGACCTTGCAAATCACCCTCATGTTGGGTAGAGTCTACGGAGAAGTTGCTACTTGGTCCTGACATGGTTAGGGAAATCTCGGAGAAGGTGGATTTGATTCGAAGGAGGATGAAGACAGCCTAAGATAGGTAGAAATCTTATGCGGACAAGCGAAGGAGAGACATTGAGTTTGAGGTTGGAGACTTAGTTTTTATTAAGGTATCCCTGCTAAGGAAGGTGGTAAGGTTTGGATCGAGTGGGAAGTTATCCCCTAGATTTGTAGGACCATTCCCTATCGTAGAGAGAGTAAGGAAGAGGTCGTATCGAGTGAAGCTCCCAGAGAGGCTCGTAGGAGTGCACGACGTTTTCCATGTTTTGCACTTGAGAAAGTGCTTACATGACTCAGAGGAGGTTGTGGAGCCTAGTCAGTTGGAGGAAGCGAAAGTAGAAAAGGAATCATCGGTTCGGCATATTCCTATGAAGATCATTGGACGAGACACCAAGAGACTTAGGAATAAAGAAGTTCCGTTAGTAAAGGTGCAGTGGGAAGATGACGTTTCAGACGCTGCATGGAAGGATGAAGAGAAGATTCGTACTTCCTATCCTCATCTTTTTGATGGTAAGTTTTAGAATTTCTTATTTCCATCTTTAGTTTTGAATAGGTTCTTTCCTTTATTATCCTTTAAGAGGGTAGAACTTAGGACTTAACCTATGGATGGTAGGATTTAATGTAAACAAGTTATTAGAACATGTTATGTATGATGGATGCTAGTGGTTGCAAGTGTTTGCTAGTGGATGCTAATGGATGCATATACTTACATTAGGTACTATTGTCTCTTAGGGATCGGCCTAACTAGGACACTAGAGCATATGCATATGGATGTGTGCGCATTTGCATTTTTATTTTATTTTCCATGGTTGCCATAAATGGATGATTGTCACATGATTGTTGCATTTGGATGATGATTGTCGCACGCATATAGAACTATCAGTTTTTATTAGGGAATTTGCATTCATTTGGATATATAGCACGGACATGATTGCATAAAAGGGGGTCGACTGAATTAGTGGACCGCCTAATCTTTTGCATTAGTTAGGGACATTGACACTACACTAATTGCATAAGTATCATAAATCGTATTAGAAAGTCTTAGGGACCATGGGTGTAATGGATGATGGTTGAGTAGTTGGTTGTAGAACTTGGATGAAAACATTTATTTCATTCTTCTACCCTTAGGGATTTCGGGGACGAAATCCCGTAAGGAGGGGAGAATGTAACAACCCGAAAATTAAGCTATATATTTAATTAACGGATTAATTAAATGATAAAATAACTTTCTGAAATTATCTGAATTGAGCCACGGGAGTTGCACCATTATGTTCGTGGTAATTTTTTGGTCAATTTCCATATATGAAACGTCAGAATCCGAGCTAGAACGAAGAAGGTACGAATTAAACAAGAAATTAGAAAATATATATATATATATATATATATATATATATATAGGGCTAGATCAACACCTAGGTTGACCTACCAACTGCCTAGGTTGACCAGCATGTCGACCTAGCAAGGGCGGCAGTCGACACCTAGGTCGACCCGCCTTCTTGAATGAACGAAGAATTTAATTCTTTGTTCCTGTAAGCTTTGAACACGTCATTTTGGGTTATTTCCTCTCATCCGGTGCGTCCATGATTCCATCCAACGGCTCCTATCCAGCCTATGACGTGGTTGCACCAAATTCAATCTCCAAATCCAATGGTCTGAGATCCACAAGCGTCACTATTAATAAGACCCTAGGCCTAGCTATTTTTCTCATTCTAGATTTTCTCCATTTGGGTTCACCTTCTCAGGCAGGACCCTAAAAGGAACAATTTTCCGAGGAGAAGATCATTTTAAATTAAAATATTTAATACCCTCAAGTGGATTCGAGAAGACCAAGGAAAGAGCTAAGGACCACAGGTGAGTGATTAGTAATTATTTTATATTTTTAAGTAATTTAAAATAATAAGGTTTCCAATAGTTGTAGTTTTTCTACGATTTTGGAATAACCTTTTTACCTATTTATTTTCAATTTTGGATTTATTTTTTAGTCTATTTTCTTTTAGCTATTCTTTTCAGGTATATATAGTTAATTACTATTAATTATAGCTTCTCCATTTATTTACAGTTATTTACAGTATTTATAATTTATTGTTATTTACATTTTATTTACATCTTTTCTACGTTTCGGATTTTCTTCTGTAACTGTCAGTTTCTTTCTATTTTTCCTTTTTACGCGAATGGAATAGAATAGATTAAAACCCGAATATGGACTAAATAATAAGAACACTGAAATTACAGAAAATAAGATGCAAAATGTGAAGACTGTAATAAATTGGACTTGGACTGAATTTAAGCCTAATTATGATGTATAATTATGATTAAGAAGAGTAAAAAGAGAAAGTGGCTTATTTTTATACTTAGACCTTGGATTAAGTTTATAAGAAATATTATAACATAGGTTATAATTAGCAACAGAACAAAAAAAGGCTTATTTTGAGAATTATAATAAATTAATAAGCAAAGATAGCAACGATAACAGTAGAGGCTTATTTAAACAATTTATACTAAGTTAATAAGCAAAAGTAGGACCTGTACCAACAACATTCCATATTTTCTATGGACACAAGTGTCTCACAATAGCCTAAAGTGAGATGAGGGCACGCTTATGCTGTTTAGGGTAGATAAAAGGTTGATAATTAAAAGTCCAAATCATGGGGATTTGGACAAGGGGTGCAACTAGATTTTGTTTGACAGGGACCAGTACCAACAGCATTACCTATTTTCTATGGACACAGGTGTCTCACTATAGCCTGAAGTAAGATGAGGGCACGCTTATGTTGTGTAGGGTAAATAAAAGGTCAAAAGTGGGAGCAACAGATAGTGTGAACCCAACGGTGGTCGAGCGTGCGGCCTCGGTGCAGAAGATATAATTGGCTATTGAGTTCCAAGCGTTTAGTAGGTGCCTTTCATAGGCACTGGTGTTTAGCTCATAGTAGACACATTAGTAGAAGACCGATCAAAGGGTAGAATTAGGAATTCAGCCTAATTAAAGTAGGATTGGGAATTCAGCCTAATCAAAGCAGTTATCTAAGACAAGCTCAAACAATCGAATTTATCCAATCGAATTAATCTAATAGTTAGATCGTATTTATTTCCAGCTTTGCATTTCCTCCTATTTCTTTATTTCCTTCTATACTAGAACTATTGCAAAGTCTATTATCTTTACCTTGCTTAAGAATACTGGTAATTACTATCATTCACCAGACTTTTAGTCTGACCCACTCCTCTATTTTCTCCTTTTCCTTCATAGGCCAGCAAGGGCAAGGACGGTAAATTACAGACACTTGGAGACTTCAATGGCGGAGATTTTCTCATGTATTCTTTTTTTTTCATTTTCAGATTTTAGCTTATTTAATGTACTGGTACTTTTTGAGGGATAGTTTTGTACTCTGATTTTTATGAGACTGAGGTTATGATTTTCATAAGACATGTATTGGCATTTTGAGACATCATATGTATTTGGTTTTATAACTCTATCTTATGAAGTTTGATTTTTTGTAAATTATTGTTTTAATTGTTTCCGCTGTTTTTATCTATTTTGTCTTGTGAATCTTAGTCTCTGTAAGTTTTAGCTATACCTACAACGCACCACATTTTTTAGTGTGTCCGTTTGGGTATACTAAGGGGTGTGGGGTGTTTCAAAAATAGCTAGCCAAATAGATCGGAAAAAAGACCTAAATCATCACTTAAGGTAGTGATAAGGGGTTTGATTCAAGTTTAGATCGTCACCTAATATGGTACCAAAGAAATCAATTGAGTCAATCACACTCTATCAAAGAAAATGGATCAAAACAATCTTCTAGAGGAAGATTAGTCAAAAATGAGTCGTTCTCCAAAGCGAAAACAATCTTCTAAAGGAAAATCAGTCAATAATAAGTTATTTATGCTCCAAAACAAAATCAATCAATATTCTAAAGAAACATCCATCAAATATGAGCCATTAAGCAAAAATAATCTTCTAAGAGGAAGATATGTCAAAATGATCCATTTCTGCTCCAAAACAGAAGCGATCTTCAATTACCGGATAATTTTCTGGTCTTCTATTTATACTATTGTCAGATGAATTTTTTGGTCTTCTTTTTCATGTTACTTTCAAGATAGCGGAGCTTCATTGGCTCTCAATCTCTTAAATTCAGTTTGGAATTTAACTTTCTTATTAAATGGGAATCCTTGTTACTAAGCAAGCTATTGAGTATCTATTAATGAAGAGGCAGATTCTTACATTAAGGTCAAAATTCATGGTCTTCGTACTAACTGAAATGTTGATTGCTCAATGGACAAGACTTCTGGTTCGCTTAACAAGTGGATTATTGGCTTATATGCAAGGCTCAAAGTGGAAAAAGGCAGACAATGCTCCGAACAACAACTACAAAGTATCAAACCAAAATCGGGAAGTTAATTACCAATCTTAGACAAAGGCCAAAAAGAATAGAATATCAACCATTCAGGTAAGAGTTTATTTACAATTTACATGTTAAATACAAAAATCACAGGTACATAAATTGAACTACAAAAGGGTCTATTCAAAGATCTACAAGTAGTTCTTTGCTAAAGGGCAAGGCTCTGTTCCATCCTCTTCAGAACTTCAGCAACTATTGAAGAGTCAGTAATGTAGCAAATGTACATATCCAAAAGCTCTTTGAGTTTCTTCTTTTTTCTTCGAATAGTGTCTACATCATCAACTGAATCAATTTGAGTCTTCAGTGCATGCTTGAGAGTCTTATTGGCTCCTTTTAAGGTTTGAACCATGTTCTTTAATCTCTCAACCTCTTTCTCAAGCATATGCTTTTCATGCTAAAGTTTTTCAACCTGACTTTCATGATTATTGAGATGTTGAGAAACTTTTTCACTCCATTTCTTGTTGAAAAACTGCATGCACTCAAACTTGACTTTTCAACCCCGTTTGGAGATCACTTTATTACTTAGGCCCGGAGGTGGGTTTAACAAGGTAGGAAATTCCTTGCTAGCCAAAGATTGAGATCTTTTCATTCTCCCAGAAGTAGGAGTAGAAAGGCTGGAATCGTCTCCACTCGCAATAAGTTTCAAAGATTGGAAGGATACATGACTCTTTAGGAGATCCACTTAAAGGTCATTTATCCATTGATGTAATTTTGCCATTTCTGTGTCGATCTCAACTCATGGTCCAGACCCCAATCTTCTTTTTCAACTCTTGAAATTATTTGTCTTTTACATTAATTTGAACTCTAAGCTGGAGTTCATTTCTTTGCGGCGTTCGAACATTAATCCTAATTGATAATATTTCCTATGCCACTCTTGCACTTCCGAATTGTTCGGAAATCGTAAAGTCGTTCAGCCGAGAAATAACATCTACAGGACCAGATGCAAGAGTTAGTTGGTTTTCCTATTTCGAATAAATAGAAAAGGAAATTAATACATGGAAAGTAATTTTTTTCATTAGTAATAGCAAAAAGTTACAAATGATGAAGAAATTCAAATTACATCACAACTCAATTTTAACCATTCAATTAACTCCTAAAGTTTTGAAACAACGGTTTTGGCCTTTTCAAATAACCCAGCAGAAAAAAGTAAGGGTAGAATCAAAAGAACTTTAATTCCCTTTGTGGTATTAACCAGAGGAAATTGATGATAGTCCCATTTCCCAATTAGAGGGCTAGTATGACCACAAATCAATTTGCCGTGCACCAAGTAGTTTATCCTTTTCATCCTTAAGAAGTCGAAACGAAAGTGAGGAAATCGCGTGTAAACTTCTTGTAGATCTCTAATAAAGCAATGTTTTTCTAATTGAGATGTACTAAAGATTAAAGATTTCTCTTTAAAATCACTTTTTAACTTAATAAACTTACTCAAAAGTTCCATGGAAATAGGGCTATTGGACGGTTCCATAATCTGTATAATATGTGAAAATCGGACTAAAAATAGAGAAACTAAAGCGATAAAGTTTTGAATTACATATTATAATCATACAATTATTCAAGTTCGTACAATATTGAAATCTTACAAAATTCAGAAGTAAATTTCTCTTTATTATACTTAATCTTTTTGGGAGGAAGAGTATTAAGAGAGAGGGGAACACTAGCACCCTAGGCAGGTTATAATAAGTCCCAAGATGAGGATCGCCTCCATGATCATCTAAATTTCTTTTATGAAGGCGCCTAATTAAACCCTCACTATTCTCTCCTAGATAGGAGAAGTCAACAAATTTGCCCCTGGAGTAGACTTTATAGAGAAACTCCACCAAAGCATTTTTCATCAATTAACATCCAAAAAAGGGTCATTAGTTCAGCGTTCTTTCTCGTAATCCTTTTTCGGCATAGACGAGCTCTTTTCAAGCGAGGGGTAGCCTATTTTTCCTTAAAGAACTTTAGTCATGCAGCATCAGTGGAAAGACGTTTGTATTCGTCAAATAAGTCATTACAATCTTTAAGTTCCCTTTCAAGTACCCTATTTAGTTAGTGCTCCTTATTCACACTCTTTTCATAAAGAATCTCGTAATAGAATTTATTCTTTTTCCTTAACTAAAATAGTAAGCTTATCAATTAAGAGTTAAGCAAGTAATCTTAGGCATTTAAATAAAGAGCTCCATACCTAGGAGGCCGGAACTAAGAAATGGAAGTTTGAGTTTTCCTCTTTGGCTGATGGCTCGGGGAGGTCTATCTTTTGGAGTAGAATCCTTCTTTAAAACATCCTGAGGATCCGGAGATTCGGTAAAGCCCTCATCATGAGCAAACAAGTCTAAATTAGGATCGTTTAATCCATCTTCCTCATTTTTTGGTCTTTCAGGACCCTTTCTGTCATGTTACCACGACTATCATCGTTATTATGATCATCATTATCGTCATCGTCATTTTCATCATCATCATCTCCTTCTCCATTAGATTTTGTCTCCACATCAATTGGAGGGTCGTCAATGGTTAGCAATTTTTTAGCGACCACCTTTTCCTCATCAGGAAATTCTTTTTCAAGAGACTCCTTATCTTTCCGCAGCTTGAGGCTAAACTTTGTTTTGAATTTTTCATTCCAATCTGGAAGGGATGGAAAGTTTAAGTTTGAGCACATTCAGATATTATTAGCATATTCCAGAAACAAGGCATCTTCATAGCACTTCTCAGTCACCTTGAGGAGAGCATTATTAAGGAAAGAGGCGACTTTCTCCAAGGCATCGTTGATAATGTTATTCGAGTAGGCTAAGATGTCAGTTTTCCTTTGTAGCTTGTCCTTTAAGGATTTGTTCTTATTAGCTAACTCAGTCTTTTCCTTATTTTCCTTCTCAAGATCTGCTTTGAGTTCGTTGGCCTTCTCAAGGTTAGCTTTCAAAATTTTCGCCTCTTCTTCCAACAATTGTCTAGCCTTCTTTTCCTCATTGAGAGAGGAAGCAAGATTATATATTTCAGAGATAGCTTCATCTCTTGCTGTAGTAATATCAATTATACTATTGTTAAGCAAAGAGATTTTTCCTTTAAGCTCGGCCATTTCATTGAAAGGTCCTCGAGAAGCTTCATAAAGGAGGAACATATGCTTGGTCGCCTAAAATATGTAACAAACATAAGTCAATACAAAGTTATAATATTAGAATAATCAAACGGAAGAAAAGAATGCATATCAACAGAAGTTGCTTAATGATGACATTGAGATGGTCACTTGAGTAAACTGAAGACTACGGTGGTGTGAGTGATGTTAATGAAGGAGATTGAGCGACCAGGTGAAGAAGATCCTCAAAACTTACAATGGGAGACTAATCCCGAACCTTTGAAGGAAAAGGATCATCTGAAGAAGGAAACAAACCAAATCACCACAAAAAGGACTGATGGCTGTTGGAGAAGTAGGAAAGGTGATATTTAGGAAGAACTCGAGGGTTTGGGCCTCCTTTGTTTACTCTTGGGCTTTATCTAAATTTGTCTCTTCAAGGCTCGAGTCGATAGTTACATGTTCCTCCTCATCTATGACAATAGGAGTAAAGTCGCCCACAAGTTTTAGCCTTTTACTTAGGGAAGGAGATGGAATATTAGCAGGGAATCATTGTCCACTTCCTTTTCTATTGCTTCAATTGCTCTAGCGACAGAGTCTTCAATGGAAATAGGCTTGCACAACTGAGACGAGGTGGGAACTCCATCTTTATTTTTCCTCTTTTTGGGAGCATCATCTTTTAATTTCTTTCTCTTTAGAAGCAACGACAAGAGCAAAAGAGCCTAAAACAAAGAAAAGAGTTTATAAAATAATGACATCGGGATTTCCATACTAGTTATAACGCAAACTTACCAATGGGCTCAAGTTGAAATAGAGAGGAACTAGAGAAAACATTTCGGTTAGTGATAACCAATGAACGTTTCCCTTGGGCATTCCCTTTCATCATCAAAGGCTCCCCAAGTATTATGTAGTTGTCTTGAATCAGTGAGTATTGATGAAGATTCACTTCCATGAGAAGTATGAGTCTGTCGCCCATGCTCTAGAATGCCAGGCTCAGGGACTTGATAGTTTCGCTATTAGAGGGACTAAACTGCTTAGGAGCCAAATCTAAAAAAATTCCATCATTAGAGGGTGATAAAATTAACATAAGCAACAAGAAATAGAACTTACTTATAACAGAGAAGGTTCCCCTAATTCTAGAGTAGTATTTGATGTAGAAAAATTGAGTTTCCTATTCCTTGGTCTTGACGGCATTGATGATCAAGCTTTTCGGAAGAGGATGAATGCGATATAGTAGATTACCCTGCTGCTCACCTATTTTTGCAGGGCAAGCTATGGTATGAAGAATCCCAGAACTAAGATAGAAAAGCTTGGCCTCTCTAGTGAGAATTTACAAGCAAGTCAAATAAGTGTACGAATTTGGAGATAATTGAATTGGGGCGACGTTAAGGTGCTTCGGGAATGTCAAGAGAATGTCAAGGAAAGGAAGGTATCCTGAGTGCCATATGTGTATTGGAGTGAAGGTGAAAAACCCTTCTGGAGAGTTGTCAATTCTGCCAAAAGGACCGGCAAGAATAGCTTTTATGCCTATGATATCAATCTATTTGAGAATGGAGTCCACTTCTTCTTGGGTAGTAATATACGACTGGTTAAGAATATGATCCCCTTTCTTAGCAGATGGAGAAGCTTTAGGGCCCTTACTAGATTTTTTGGTTCCCTTTTGGACTATCTTCTTGCCTTCTATTTGCTTGCTAGGTAATATTATTCCAAATCAGAAAAGTACAAGATATTTTATGAAATTTGGAATGCTCATGATATAAAATAGGCTATTAATGCAAAAAAAGGGTAGCACATTAATTATGAATACCTAAGTTATGACATAAAAACGTTAAAGTATAAAGTTCACTATAATATTTACAACAAGTTAATGACCATTGCATAGTCAATGTTGAACCCATAACTTTTAGGTCGATTAAGAATATACAAATAAATGTTAGACTTATGGTAAGAAAGTAAGCCTATGGGAGTTTACAAGAAACTTAAAGTAAGAAATATCATAAGAATATCGAAAGTATTATGTTGCATTAATAAATCTATGTTGAATGGGTGAATTAATGTTGAATGTCATATTAGTTACGCTATAAAATTACAATGTGATGCTGCAACCATAGTCAATGTCGGATTGATAAGATAACCAGCATCAGTAAGGTTGACATAGTTTAATAATAATTTTATAAGTGACCTATGAATTTAGTAGAACGACTATGACGTAAAGTCAAAAAATATTGAACTAAAATGTTTAAAATGGTTACCGAAAAAGGGGGATAACATATGGTTATCAGCGTCATACAATAACCCCATAAATCAATGTGAAATTTAAACGACGATGCTTCTAGTTAATTCCGACATAATAGAATGCCACATTATAATTTAAACCAGTTGTTGCATCTTTGTGTATTAGTAGCATAAGGACCTTGCGCTATTAATTCTCTAAACTACAAGACTGGTTGTTAGAATAATAAGCAAAGAAAATATCTAATTGCTGACGTACATCATAACGATGTCGTAAAGCATTAGGTTTGATATAAAACAAAGAAATGTCGAGTATCGGGTTTAATAGGCTATTTGCTTTATCATTAAATCAGGAATTCCCCAGCATCTGAATCAATGTCGTTGATCTTTAATTAACCCACCAAATTCTTTAACGGTATAAAATTCAAGGTTGATTCTATAATGTAACCAATCATTAATTTAACCAATAGCATGAAGACTAACAACGAAATTAAACATCAAAATCTTGAATCTAAAACCCAGATGTTAATTTGAGATCGAAAAACCCAAATAAACCCTAATGATGATTCATATAAAGCTCTCTAATTTAGAATAAACGATGAAATTAGAATCGAAAATCGAACTTTAATAATAGCTCGGATGTTTGAAATATAAGATTTTGAATGATTCTGACAATTTGGAAATTTATTTTGGTTAAAATTGAAATGAAGGTAAAAGAGGAAGAAGAAAAGGAATTGACTGTTTATAGTGGAAGAGAAGACATACAACTACTATTGGATCAATTTTAAATGTACGGTTGGATTTGCAAAGAATATCAACAGGCGGTAAAGAGCCAATGCGGGAGATATTGAATTGAAAAGTCGATGCTTCCTTTATACTAGGGGACAAATGTTACTACTATTATTGATTACGAAGGTATAAAGGCATATCGACGACAAAAGTGCCGAGATAAAAATTTTACAACCAAAAGAGGTTATTAATGCAATATGGAATATTAAATGGCACCAGCACACACGAAATCAATGTCGCATACCATTAATGCCACCTTTCTTCAACAAAGGCCATTAAATGATTTCACATCCTGCATATCATCAGTAGATGACATCATATAAAGTCAATATTTCACCAAGGCAGGAATTGATGTCATGCACCATTGATAGTTTATATCATAACCCATCAATGTCATAGCGGCATGATGCATCATCCATGTTGCACCTATTTGATGCTGCATTCTAATCGATGTCGCACTTCATCTATGGAGTAGAATGGATGCTGCACCTAGTTAATATCACCTCAGGTTGACGCCGCATCTCTTCAATGTCGTTTCCTTCTTATGTCGCTCCTTATTGATGTCGCTCATCACCAATGTTGTCTCTTACCAATGCCGCCTATCATCGATGCTATCTATTATCAACGTAGCTTATTATCAATGCTGCATGTTATCAATGCCATATGTTATCAATGTTGCATGTTATCAATATCACCTGTTATCAATACCGCACCTTGATGATGCCATAGTCCATCAATATACTAAAGAATGCTGCAAGTCATCAAATCAAAGCAATATCATTAGTGCAATCGAGATGAACCTCATGGCCGCAAAACAGGCATGCTGCATAACATACATGTCGCGTCTTAGCACCCCTATAAATACCGACCTAGGGGCATGGAGGAAGGGGCGAATCATTCTTTTCTTAACTTCTTACATTTTAAACTTTGTAACCCTAAATTGATTTGGAGATTTTTACCGATTGTAACACTTGAACTTCATACACATAAGGCTATATGCATTCAACTATATCATAGCATATAAATAAAGATTTCATGGTTTATGGCTTGTTCGAGTTCCAAAGCACTTGTGATTTTTAACTATAACTTGCTTCGAATTCGTAAACACCCATAGTACCGATTCCTATTAGTATAATATTGATCTATATTGGTGATATGACTTCTACATAAATTTGATCATAGATTCGGTATAAACAATTTGTGCTATAATCATGGACTTGAACATACTAAGCCTATTTTCCTAAGCTCTTTCTCAACTAAGTGTCGCTTTTGCTAACAATTATTGAGATCCATAAGGGCAAACCAAGCCTTCACTCAACCAAATTCCTCTTTCCTTGCAACTTTTGGATGCTAACAAAGAAATTCATTAACAATATATATATATGTATATGTATATGTATATGTATATGTATATGTATATGTATAAGTATAAGTATATGTATATGTATATGTATATGTATATGTATATGTATATGTATATGTATATGTATATGTATATGTATATGTATATGTATGTATGCATATGTATAATATGAGAATAACTAAAATAAATTTCACATTAATCTCTTTGCTAAGTGAACATCAAAATATCTTAATTTAAAATTTGACCACCAACTTGGTCAAATATTTAAATTAAATAACATCTTATTATTTTAAGTAATATAAAGATATTTATAAAATCCAAATTTGAATGATTCGGTGTTTGTATTAAATTAAAAAATATATTTGTTGATGCCAAAAAAAGCACAACACCCAAAAACATGTAGAAAAGTTGAGATCTAGCAAATAACTTAAGAAAACTAAAGAACATACGAGAATTTTACAATGGTTCGGCAATCTTTGGCCTACCTCCGCTGTTACCTTTACTGATTATTGATTTGGGAGAGAGTTTGAGAGGATTAGAGAGATTTACAAGTCATAAGTATAAAGGATTGACATGTTCTTAAGCCGAGAATTGCCAAGAGTATCTGCCTTGGGAACCATGGTGAAGAGAGATAGGAGGTGAAGAAGATGAAGCCCAAAATGAGCCTTCTTTAGTTGTCATAGAGTTGATATTTATAGTGGAAGTTGCTTTGCAGATTCAGGGGCTCATGAAGTTCAAGGTCCAGATGCTAGTCCAAGTGTCTAGGAGTGTGAATGTCAGCCTAAACTTCAAGAAAAAGCTCTCTGTACCGAGAGAATTCTCATAGTACCGAGAGGATTCTCTCAATATCAGATGGTTTTGGTGGATGAAAACCCTTCCTTCTCACTTGTTTTTCCCTCCTGTCTCTTGCTTTATTGTATTCCAAACTCTTTTCCATGAAGATCAAGTTATTTTTGATAATTTCCTTGACATCGCTTGTCTTTTCTTGCTTTCTTCTCATAAATCCATGGAGTTGCTTGTTTGTTCCTTGAGAAATGAACTCCATGATGATTGCATGAGGTAATGCTTGAGGTATAAGGAGTTTGGGGGATACCAAGTGGAGAAAATCCCTCTCGGTAATGAGAGGTTCACTTAGCTCAAATTCCCTTTAAACTTCTTAAGTCTAATTTGTAACAACCCACCCCGGAACAGGCCTAAATTTCGACCCAGAAAAGGCCCATCGAAACTTAGATCCATTCTAAGGTAAGCTGTTGGTAGTAAAAGAAATAATATTGCAGAGCCATAACTAAACTTTCAGAACTCACATTGGATGGAACAAAATATAATAGTAAACTGTACCCATATATTTCAAAACCATAAAGTCGTAAGACAAAATGTCATAAAAACCATAATACACTATATGTTACAACATTTGTTTAAATCTATGGGTACACATGAAACAAATAACAATAAATATTTCCACTTGCCAAACTTCTTCATCTTTAAGCATTGTCATCGCCATCACCCCGTCCTTAACCTGTGTTGTAATGAGGAGGGAGTGAGAACAACAAGTGTATGGTGAATAAAAACCTCGAGCCTTATATTTTCATACTTAGGCAGTATATTTCAAAATAAGAATATGTCTACGAACATAAAATCATTTAATACTTCTTTATAAGGAAAGGAGGCAGGTCCAACCACGTAAAAACTTTCATTCCATAAGATATCCCATTGCTCAATCATATGTCATAATAGCTAATAATGTAAGAGACGGTACCCAAGCCACTTAATACTTCTCAGTTAAAAATAGGCAGACCCCGTTATTTAAGGCCTAATTCCAGAAGCGTGCTCCTCAATGGTACTATCTAGCTAACATCATATGGAATCTCATAGGCTACTTAATATTTCCAAGTGGAAAATAGGCAGACCCCATCATTTAAGGCCTAGTTCCAGAAGCAAACCCCTGTAGAGATACCACCTAACGTAACCCCTTGGCCATTTAATACTTCATTTGAGGAAAAAGGTTGGTCTGACCACTTAATACCTCAAACCCCGAAGCAGGCCTTTCATCTCATGACCCATACATATAATGACGTCTCACATTAGTCCACTATTCGTAGGAATTGGTAGCCAGATTAGCTGGGCATATTTCTCCTACCGGATTTGAAACTAACCTCGCGTCATTACAAATATTTATCATAAGGATATCTTACACTAATAAAAGTATACACAACTGCTGGTAACCTCAAAGTGAAGGGCAGACTTTTTGTGACACCCTGCACCTCTAGGAACCCCAAAAATCAGACATGACTAGAAGCACGGGTGGTCGCGTGAAATAAAAATCCATAACATAGCACAAAGACTAAGGCAACAACATAAAATGATTAAAATATTACAGTGGAAGAAAACTTTCGCTAATTATAAATTAATAGCAAAATAGCTTCATAAAAAACAACATTATCCCAAATTTATTTCTGAAACCAAAAGTACCAAGTAGTCTCCACCAAAACATAAAACATAACAAAGTTCACAATATAGGTCCTCATATATAGAGTAAAGTACAGAAATAAGAAACAAAGTACATGAAACAAAAGAAACAAAAGCTGAAGATAACAACTGCTCCAATGACCCTCCAAGCTGCAAAGAACTGCAACCTAGACATGCCCTCCTGTGATTTAGGGAAAATAGGAAAAATAGGAATGGGTCGGACATAAAGTCTGGTGAATGAGAAATAAAATGAAGCAGAAAGAATAAAACAGTTTAATTCCAGGTCTTCCCCGGATATTGCAGAGGGTGAATAATATAATGCAGTGAATCCTTCTTAGATACAGTTCCTAAGAAGCCAAAGTCCGTGGTCACTTTAGGAAAGTCAACCATGTAGTAATACTAAACGTTAATCGACATGTTGGACCTGCTGTCCTTACCTATCCACGTGCTACAGCGTGAAAGTCATGCTCTTCACCTGTTCACTGTGACTAAATGCCTCTTACGTTTGACCGGTGCCGACTCAAACAACCTCGTAGGACCTCGAAGTTGCACTCAGGCTTCGCCAAACTGGACTCCTATCCTCATGTCTCCTCGGTCATCAATGTGGATTTGCCCTTATCCAAAGTGTCGGTCCTCCAAAAGAGCGCCCGCAGTTGGGTCGACTGCACAAAATCCTCCAACGATCTGCCTAAAGAATTCTATGTCGGAGCACACTTGTCCTGTTCCGTCCGCGTCGATCCGCCTGAAGAAGCCTACAATTGCGGATGCTATCTATCCTACATACTAGCAATCTATGAAATGTAACAAACATCTTTGCGAACCTACTTGCGCGCTCCTAGTACGTACAACCAAAACTATATTTTGGTCTTAACTGCATGAAACGCCTATCCAGACCTTTACTAAGTCTACCTACCAAATCGCTTCCAGATTAATTAATTTTACCATTACAGTTTACATACTGTTTATTTTCATTAATTTGATTTAGGCCATTTTACATCCGATTTGGTTATTTCACAATTTTCCTTATTCTTACATAATTGGTATTTCAATTTCATATCCGTTCAGTTCGTATGGTTTGTCTGTAATTTTTATGCCATTTTGTTACAGATTTACACTAGCCTTTAGGGTCCATTTAATTTACATTTTTTCCACCCTAGTTTACATTCTCCTTTGAGAGATTTAATCTGTACAAAAAATTTATCCAATAGCCACAAACCATTTAATTACACAAAATTCCACTTTTACATTTTTAGGCCACATATGAAACAAACAATTATGCCAATTAGACTTTCCAATTTTGTTTCAAAACCATATTCAAAATTATGTAATTATATCAATCAAAACCATAATTTTTTCAAGTAACATATTCTGAATTTATTCAACTAACCGTTTCTACCATTAGAAATCGAATAACAATTCTAATTCAATTTAATTAAACCAATATTATTTACGCCATAAAACATAAATAACAATTTTTTTGTTCCAAATTTCAACCTAAACATGAATTAGAATTGAGAAGTGGAAGAAGAAGAAGATACAATAATTTACATAAATTTCAATCTTATTTATGCCATAAAACGTGAATGGACAATTTATATGTCCCATATTTTAAACCAAACATGAATTAGATTTGAGAAGTGGAAGAAGAAGAAGTTGTAACAATTTGCATCTATTCTCAATTAATAACAGAAATTAATTCATATTAACGTGCCAGAAAAAACTAAAATTGAACTACTTTATTTTTCTATTTCATATTAATTCTCACTCACCTGGCACTTGAGCTTGCATAAATTTGAGAAAAACTTTGCTTTAATCTTTCTCCCTTTGATTCTTCTAAATTCCCCAAATTACGTAAATATATATAGATAATTTAATTTGGTAGAGATTTATTAATTTAGTAGAGAAATGGAGGAATAATAATACACACTAATTTTACTATAGAATTATGGCGACGACTGAATAAAAGATTAGCTTTAGGTTAGATGGTTTATTTATAGATTGTTTGAGTGAATATAATCCATTAGATTATTTTAGATTAAATCTGGTTCTTTCATATACTTGATGGTTATCCATTCAAGCCCATACACATCACTCAACCAATAAAATTTAGGATCTCATCCCATTACATCATTGGAGAAAATGGAAAGCCGCCACATGTCAGAAACAACGCTGAAATATGTAGGAAAATCACTGGAAACGAACCAGCTAAAAAACATCGCTCCAGATTTTGGGCGACAATGGGACTTGATCCCTGGTCACTAAGAAAGTCAACATGTGCCTTTACCACTGTACCAAATGCGGTTTTAATTTCTTTTTAATTATATTTCCCATAAAATATCGGGGTGTTACAATTTCCCCCCTTAAAGGATTTCGTCCCCGAAATCTCCAAAGACGGAAGAATATAATTAACAACCAGCATCCAAGAACTACATCCATCTACTCAACCATCATCCATTTCTTCCATTGTCCTTATTTTTAACTAATGCAATTTATGATTTATGCAAAGTGAAATGCATATGAACTTACCTAATGCGAAAAGGTAGTCAGTCTACTGATTCAGTTGACCTCCTGTAATGCAAGTATGCTTATGCCATGCAACCAAATGTATGTAATTACCTAGTATAATTGATAATTCTATATGTATGTTTCAATTATTCACCCAAATGTACCATCCATATGCAACATCCATTTATACACACACAAACACAGATATATATATATATATATACAC
Organism: Allium fistulosum; assembly: GCA_030737815.1. NCBI lineage: Eukaryota > Viridiplantae > Streptophyta > Magnoliopsida > Asparagales > Amaryllidaceae > Allium > Allium fistulosum. The sequence continues at coordinate 511,236,044 of CM060903.1, read as the reverse complement.
ACAACCATGTGCAGATGCAATAGATAATAGGCACGCATATGCATGTGTGTGTACCTAGTTGGTCGATTATCCTAATAAATATCTATCTAGTGCATGCAATGCATCCATTTGCAAACATTGGCATCCACTTGCAATCATTTTCATCCATCAATCATAACATGCCCTAATGACATGTTTACAACCTTCCATCCATAAGTTTCACCTAAAGATTATCAAAAAGACCCTAACTAAGGAAAGATCAAAGATCAAAGATAGGATATTTGAAGTGTACCATCAAATAGAAAAGGATAAGAAGTTCAAATTCTCTCCTCAGATTCCCATGTGCACTCCTTGGGGTCATCTTCCCATTGAACCTTCACTAGACGAAATTTCATGTTGCGTAATATCTTGACGCCGTGTTCCCATATGCGGGTGGGTGTACGGCGCATAAGTGATTCGCACTCTACCTCCACTTCCCTTAGCTAATCGGGTTCTACTACTACTGTGGAATCATGTAGACACTTCCTTAGATGTGAAACATGAAAAACATCGTGAACTCCTTCCAACTTATCTGGAAGATCAACTCTGTATGCCACTTTTCCAATCTGTGTGGTAATAGGGAAGGGTCCTACAAATCTCGGTGCCAACTTACCCACTGAGCCAAATCTCATAACGTTTCTTAGAAGAGAAACTTTGACAAAAACCATATCTCCAACCTTAAACTCCAAAATTGAATGTCTTCTGTCGGCATATGACTTTTGTCTATTTTGTGCAGTCTTCAACCTTTTGCGAATCGAATCCACCTTCTCGGAAGTTTCCCCAACCAAGTCTGGTCCAAGCAAGATCCTATCAGTGGTATCCCACCAACAAGCTGGTGATCTACATAGTCTACTATAGAGGGCCTTGAACGGTGCCATCCCAATGCTTGCTTGATAACTATTATTATACACGAACTCCACCAAAGGTAGGTGGTCTTCCCAAGATCCTCCGAAGTCAATGATGCACAATTTGAGAAAATCTTCCAAAATCCTATGTACCCTCTTAGTCTGTCCATCTATCTGAGGGTGATATGTCGTGCTCAGATTCAATTCCATTCCCAAGGCTTGCTGAAGACTCCTCCAAAACTCGCTGGTGAATAATGGATCTTTGTCGCTCACAATGCTAGCGGGAACTCCATAAAGCCTAACTATCTCCCTTACATAAAGATTCGCCAAAGAAGCTGCCGTCCTATTACTCTTAACGGGTATAAAATTAGCGCTCTTCATCAGTCTATCCATAATGACCAAATGCTCGTGTTCCCTCTCCGTGACCTTAGTAATCCATCTACGAAGTCCATAGAGACGCTATCCCATTTCCATAATGGAATATCCAATGGCTGCAACAGTCCTCCGGACTTCTTTTGTTCCGCCTTTACCCTTTGGCAAGTAATGCACTTCGATACATACTCCGCCACTCTCTTCTTCATTCCGGGCCAATAGAATACCCTCTTCATATCCCGGTACATCTTATCACCACCGGGGTGCACTGTCATCCTAGAATGATGTGACTCGTCCAACACCCATCTACTAAATCCTCACTACGGGGAACACAAAGTCTACCATCCCTTCTAAGCCATCTCCTAGTGTCCATGGTATAGCGCCTAAGAAGTGGTGATGACTCTCCTCTACCACGCTTATCTAAAATGTCCTTTAACTCTTCGTCCTCACCTTGCCTTGCTCCAATCTGCTCCATCAAAGTAGGCTGGACATCGAGGGCTGCTAACAATCCCAGAGCTAAATTCGATGGAGATCTAAAATCAAAGGTAGCAATGTACTCCAAATGCTTCCATTCCAAAAACAGAGGACTTAAAAGCACTTTTTGTCTACTCAACGCATCTTCCACTACATTACCTTTGCCAAGGGTATAGGAAATCTCAAAGTCATAAGAGGCTAAAAACTCCATCCATCTTTGCCGTCTCAAATTCAAGTCTTTCTGAGAGAATAGATACTTCAAAGACTTATGATCCGTGAAAAGCTCAAATCTTTCTCCTAAGAGATAGTGCCTCCAAGACTTGAGAGAAAAAACTATAGCTGCCAACTCAAGATCATGCGTTGGGTAGTTCTTCTCATGCGTTTTCAACTGTCTACTCACATAGCACACTACCCTACCCTCTTGCATCAGTACCGCCCCTAGCCCCGTACCACAAGCATTCATATAAACTGAGAAAGGCTTGGTTCCATCCAGTAATACCAATACGGGCACGGTAGTCAAAGCTTCATTCAATTGACCAAAGGCATCCTCACACTTGGCATCCCAAACAAAAGCCGAGTTCTTCTTGGTAAGGCAGGTAAGTGGAGCCGATATCCTAGCGAAGTCCTTAATTAACTTTCTATAGTAGCCTGCAAGACCAAGGAAAATCCTTATGTCCATGGCATTCTTAGGGGTCTGCCAATCTTGTACTGCCGCCCCTTTCGCCGGATCTACTGCAAGTCCATCCTCCGAAACGATGTGTCCCAAAAAGCGAACCTCGTCCCTCCAAAAGTGGCACTTGGAGAACTTCGCCTTCAAATTATGTGCTCGCAAGGTCTTAAGCACTTCTTCCAAGTGAACAGTATGCTCCTCTTTGCTTCGCGAATAAACCAAAATGTCATCGACGAACACCACCGCAAACTTGTTCAACGATTCGCGAAATACTCGACTCATTAGGTCCACAAAATATGTCGGAGCATTGGTTAACCCAAATGGCATGACTAACCACTCAAATAACCCATTTGGGGTCCTAAACGCAGTCTTCTCGATGCTATCCTCCGCCACACGCAACTGATGAAATCCCATGGCCAAATCGAGCTGTGAAAATACCTTGGTTCCTACTAGCTAGTCGAAGAGATCGTCTATATGGGGAAGAGGATAATGGTTCTTCTTCGTTAGCCTATTAAGCTCCCTATAATCCACGCAAAGCCTGAGAGAGCCATCCACCGTAGTGGCAAAGATGACGGGTGTGCCCCACTTAGAAATGATTCTACGAATGAAGCCCTTCTCCAAAAGCTCTCCAATCTGCTTGCTCAACTCACAATGTTCCTTAGGAGCCATATGCCTTACCGGTAAATCAACCAGTTTAGCATTATCAATAAGATAAATCTTGAACTCGATCTCTCTTTGAGGTGGAAGGCCAAGAACCTCCTTGAACACATCTGGAAAGTCTCTAACAATGGGTACCGAACTCAAACTATCGGGCGATAAGTCAAGAGAATAAAGGTAGCTCAACATGACTAATCCTCTATGATCATAAGATACATCCAAGGTACGTCCACTAAGTGCCTAACCTCACTACCCTCTTATCGCAATCAAGAACAGTACCATACATGGATAGCTAATTCATACCAAGAATCAACCCGAACCCGGAAAATCCCAATACAAAGGCATTACAGTCAAACTCAACCCCTAAAATAAACAATTTCAAATCCCGAATAACATGGACAAATATGCCGATCCTCCTACGGGATTTGATACTACTACCGGGTCGGTCACTAAGCAAGCATCAAGACCAAGACCCGCTACCAGAGTACCAGATATAAAAGAGTGTGAAGCTCCAGAATCAAATAGGGTACGAATAGGAAAATCAAAGATAGATAACACACCTTCGATGATCGCCTTCTTTCCCTTGTCCACAACCGGACGAGTACTAGAGGAAGGAGCTGCCTCTAAAGCATAAGCCAAAGCAGGCTGTGAAGGTGTCTGTGAATTGTCCTTGGGCTTCGACAGACAGTCCTTTTTCATAAGCCCCACTTGATCGCAAAGATAGCACCTCTATCTCGGTCGCTCTCCTGCCCCTCTACAATCCTTAGCAAGATGACCTGGTTTCCCATAAGTATTGCACTTCCAGTCCTTCCGTGGAACTTTCCTATTTCCACCTGACCCTCCTTCTCCTCTTTCCTTTCCACTGCTTTTTCCCATCACTCTTCTCCGCCACATCTCCTTTCTTCTCAATATCAACAAGTAAAGTCATCTCACCAATCCCTCAAAAGTGGCTCCCATCGGAATGTGGCTCACCACCAAACTCTACAGTGGCTAACTCAAACCCTTAGCGAACTTTAGCGCCTTCTTGTGAGGAGTATTGATCAGGTCTAGTCCAAATCTGGCAAGCCCATTGAATTGATTAACAGATTCATTAACTATCATATCCCCTTACTTGAGCTGTATAAATTTCTCTAGCTGCACTCCCTCTTCAGCCTGCGATAAGAATTTCCTCTCGAACTAAGTACAAAAATCCACCCAAGTCAAATTATCAGCCTCAGCCTCCACAATCTCCCACCAACAAAGAGCCTCTCCCTGCAACTTCCATGAAGCCAACTGCCTCTGAGCCAAGTCCTCCAATCCCATAAGTCCAAATATCTGCTCACAACTACGGATTCAAGCTCACGCCTCAGTTTATGACTCGGTGCCAAGAAACGGCTTGCCTCCTAAGCTGGTGTAGTCCTTGCATAACTTGGGAAAATCGGGAATGCCTGGCGGACGGGCTGGAGCTCCTTCCTCCGAAGCAGCATCCGTACCTGGTGGCTCTGCTCGTGCAGTAACCTGCAAATAATGTCTGAACCAAGCAGGCATATTAAGGCCTGGAACTTTGGGGATATCTTGCGGTTCGGACATTTCTATCTGTGTATATTAAAAAGAAGGGATTAGGTACTCCACAAATAGTTCAATAGATAGGGAGGAAGAGATATGAGGGACCCATTTCTAAAATTTCTTCTTTTTTCCAAAATATATACATATACTTTTAAAAGTATTATTTAGAATACCCTTTAAAAATTATTTGAAAACCTTTATATTTTTAAAATATTTTTAGGGTTACCAAAACCTTAGCTCTCATACTAATTGTGACACCCCGCACCTCTAGGCACCCCGAAAATCGGACATGACTAGAAGCACGGGTGGTTGGGTGAAATAAAAATCCATAACATAGCACAGAGACTAAGGAAACAACATAAAATGATTAAAATATTACAGCGGAAGAAAACATTCACTAATTATAAATTAATAGCAAAACAGCTTCATTAAAAACAACATTATCCCAAATTTATTGTTGAAGCCAAAAGTACTAAGTAGTCTCCACCAAAACATAAAACATAACAAAGTTCACAATATAGGTCCCCATATATAGAGTAAAGTATGGAAAGAGAAACAAAGTACATGAAACAAAAGAAACAAAAGCTGAAGATAACAACTACTCCAATGACCCTCCAAGCTACAAAGAACTCCAACGTAGACCTGCCCTCCAGTGATTTGGGGAAAATAGGAAAAATAGGAAAAGGTCAGACATAAAGTCTGGTGAATGAGAAATAAAATGAAGTAGAAAGAATAAAACAGTTTAATTCCAGGTCTTCCTTGGATATCACAGAGGGTGAATAATATAATGCAGTGAATCCTTCTTAGATACAGTTTCTAAGAAGCCAAAGTCCATGGTCACTCTAGGGAAGTCAACCATGCAGTAATACTAAACGTCAATCGGCCTGTCGGACCTGCTGTCCTTACCTATCCACATGCTACAGCGTGAAAGTCATGCTCTTCACCTGTGCACTGTGACTAAATGCCTTTTACGTCTGACCGGCGCCGACTCAAACAACCTCGCAGGACCCCGAAGTTGCATTCAGGCTCCGCCAAACTGGAATCCTATCCTTCTGTCTCCTTGGTCACCAACGTGGATTTGCCCCTATCCAAAGTGTCGGTCCTCCGAAAGAGCGCCTGCAGTTGGGTCGGCTGCGCAAAATCCTCCAACGATCTGCCTAAAGAAGCCTATATCGAAGCACACTTGTATTGTTCCGTCCGCGTCGATCTGCCTAAAGAAGCCTACGATTGTGGATACTATCTATCCTACATACTAGCAACCTATGAAAGGTAACAAACATCCTTGTGAACCTACTTGCCCGCTTCTAGTACGTACAACCAAAACTATATTTTGGTCTTAACTGCATGAAACACCTATCCAGACCTTTATAAGGTTTGCCTACCAAATCACTTCCAGATTAATTAATTTTACCATTATAGTTTACATACTGTTTATTTCCATTAATATGTTTTAGGCCATTTTTACATCTGATTTGGTTATTTCACAACTTCCTTTTTTCTTACATAAATGGTATTTCAATTTCACGTCCGTTCAGTCCGTATGGTTTGTCTGTAATTTTTATGCCATTTTTTTTATAGATTTACACTAGCCTTTAGGGTCCATTTAATTTACATTTTTTTCACCCTAATTTACGTTCTCCTTTTAGAGATTTAATCTGTACAAATTTTTTATCCAATAGCCACAAACCATTTAATTACACAAAATTTCACTTTTACATTTTTAGGCCACATATGAAACAAACAATTATGCCAATTAGACTTCCCAATTTTGTTCCAAAACCATATTCAAAATTATGTAATTATATCAATCAAATTCATAATTTTATTCAAGTAACATGTTCTGAATTTATTCAACTAACATGTTCTACCATTAGAAGTTGAATAACAATTCTAATTCAATTTAATTAAACCAATCTTATTTACGCCATGAAACGTGAATAACAATTTGTTTGTTTCAAATTTCAACCCAAACATGAATTAGAATTGAGAAGTGAAAGAAGATATAATAATTTACATAAATTTCAATCTTATTTATGCCATAAAACGTGAATAGACAATTTATATGTCCCATATTTTAAACCAAACATGAATTAGATTTGAGAAGTAGTGGAAGAAGAAGAAGTTGTAATAATTTGCATCTATTCTCAATTAATAACAGAAATTAATTCATATTAACGTGCCAGAAAAAACTGAAATTGAACTACTTTATTTTTCAATTTCATATTAATTCCCACTCACCTGGCACTTGAGCTTGCATAAATTTGAGAAAAGCTTTGCTTTAATCTTTCTCCCTTTGATTCTTATAAATTCCCCAAATTGCTTGAATATATATAGATAATTTAATTTGGTAGAGATTTATTTATTTAGTAGAGAAATGGAGGAAGAATAATACACACTAATTTTACTATAGAATTATGGTGACGACTGAATAAAAGATTAGCTTTAGGTTAGATGGTTTATTTATAGATTGTTTGAGTGAATATAATCCATTAGATTATTTCAGATTAAATCTGGTTCTTTCATACACTTAATGGTTATCCATTCTGGCCCATACACATCACTCAACCAATAAAATTTAGCGATCTCATCCTATTACATCACTGGAGCAAATGGGAAGCCGCCACATGTCAGAAACAACGCTGAAATACGTAGGAAAATCACTGGAAACGAACCAGCTAAAAAGCATCGCTCCAGAATTTGGGCGACAATGGGATTTGATCCTTGGTCACTAAAAAAGTCAACATGCGCCTTTACCACTGTACCAAATGCGCTTTTAATTTCTTTTTAATTATATTTTTTGTAAAATATCGGGGTGTTACACTTTTGTCATATAACTCTATTGACCTTGCGTCCTTATGACTTAGCCATAAGTTAATGACTCTACACACACACACACATCTCACCGTTTTCATAAATAAGGCCTTATAAGGAATCTTCCTTATTATGCCTTAAAATAATAGTTAGGCTATATAAGAGTTTCCTCTTATTTTCACCTCAAAATCAATTACCTTCCTAATGGGGGAAACTAGATATAAATGAATGCCTAATTAACTACGCCATATACGCAATAGTTATATGTTAATTACATCGATATAAATAAATAAATATTCGCGTTTAGTAATTTCTAAACGCACAGATTTAACACCATAAACTAGCGTTTAATGTCAATTCCCTAACCAATTATTATTACAAGTCCTTTTTCTTTAATTTCCTAAAATTTCATGGAAAACAAATGTCCAAAATAGGGAATAAATACCCATAATCAAAACTACAATAACAGACTTGTAAATAAAATAAAAATACAATTTATTACACCAAATCAAGGGAACTTCTTAAACAATAAGAATTGCAATCTAAACCCATATTCTGTGAAACAACCCGCATATTTTACGATTCGTATATTTAATTGTTTAATTTAAATATAGCATCGTTAGTCGGATTTCAATCCGAAAAAGTCACTATTCGTAAAAGAACAGTCGAAATAGTGAAAGGTCTTTGTGGATCGAGATTCGGAGGTGTCTATTTGAGAAAAGCTATCTTACAGGGATTCAGACGTCTGAAATTGTTCGAATCAAACCAGAGAGGAAATAGGTCAAAATTGCCATTTTCAGACGTCTGAAATGGACGATTCAGACGCCTGAATATTGTTCTAGACAACTCATATTTTTCCAAATTCAGGCGTCTGAATCGTTCATTTCAGACGTCTAAATGAAGTTAGGAAACTCATATTTTTCCAAATTCAGACGTCTGGTTTGGAAATTTCAGACATCTGAATCAGGAATGAAGTTGAGAATCCACAATTTGAACTTGAGACCACTTCCATTGAGTTCAAAACGGCGTTTGTGACTTTTTTGAGTATAAGTATCGATATGTTTAGAGTTGAGTGAATTTTGCTATTTTCACTTAGGGCTTTGGGTTTGGGTTTCACCCAACTCATCCTATACCCTAACTCAGCCCCCTCTCCTCTCCATTCACTCATTTCATTTCTTTTCCTCTAGCTTTAGCAAAAATGGGGAAGAGAATGGGAAATAGAAATTCCAAGTCCTAGATTCAATTGCAAACTAAAATTCTTGCTCCAAAATCAAAGAGAAGCTTAGGTAAGCCTTCTATTCATCTTCTCCATCTCAATTCCTCTTCGATTTCTGAAATTTCCTAAACCCTAACTTAGGAAATATTTGTTCTTGAGCTTAGATTGAAGCTCCTTGGGTTATAATTGAAGAGTGATTGTTCTTGCCACGCTCTATAGCTTCTCTCTTGAGTTTTTGGGTTTGAAGGTGAGTTTTTGAACTCACATCTACGTCTATATCTTCGATAGTGTTAGGTAATAATTCCTAACATCCAATTCTTGTCCATTTGCTTTTGAATTGAATTGGTTTGATGAATATTCCAATTTTGGTGTTTTGAAATCAAAATCTATGAAAATCCTTATATGGATGTTTGGACGTGTTGGTCGGAGAGTATTGGTGAGTCTTTAGGGTTGGGTAGTCGTTTGGCGTCAACCCCTAGCAATTGTCACTCATCTGATCGCTTCCGATATGATTTGGCCATTATTGGCCAAGGCAAAATATTACCCAGAGCTTCAGGTTCAAACGTCTGAATTATTCATTTCAGACGTCTGAATCTGCTTGTCTTAGCCCAATTTGCCTATTTTGTGTGGGATTCCAATTTTTATCGATTCGTGATTATCCGATTGGTTGTTATCATTTATTATCGACTTTGATGACTTCTTCTTCGGGATTTTTGGGAATATCCAATTTGATGGATTCAGCATCGATTTATATGGATTCAATTCACGTCTTCGTATGTGAATTTTTGATGATTGATTGTTTCTACAATCATTTCTGTGATTTGTCACTTTAAAATACAAAGGTTTTTATACTAGTAGTAACTATTCAACTCTTTTACAAAGATGATTTCAAACCCTATTTTTAATACAAAGCTCGTTTATAAAACCGTTTTCTAATCTATTAGTATATACAAACCTTTACCTCATTCGTATGAGAAATCTAATTAAACGGCTTAGTAAAACAAGTGGTATGAAACGCTTGCGTTTACTTCGTCGGTTAATTCTTGGACTTGTTCGATTGAACTCTTGTGACAATGTTCGAGTGGAAATCTACAATCTGTTTGTAAATATTTTAGTTAAGCTAGTGGTTATGGGACATGAAGCTAAACTCTTATATTTACTAGCTTAGTGTAATCGACACTTCTTGATGATCGATGATGATCATTTTATGATTTAGACTAGCAATATGCGATGTCTCTTTGTCCGCGTGGGGGACTATACCCTGTTTTATTGAGCTTCGTCTCATTCCTTTATAGGCTAGCGACCTATGGTTTTGTTGAGTTTGGTTCATCGGGGGTAACGCTGTACTACGTCGTTGTTCCGTATTATTTGTGTTCAGATTCATCGGGCGTTCGTTGTACTACGTCGTTGTGCTTGATTTGAGTTTGGTTCATCGGGCGTAACGTTGTACTACGTCGATGTTATGGATTAATTGAGTTTCAGGTTCCTCGGGCGTTCGCTGTACTACGTCGTGGCACCGGCTCTATGGTTAGCGACCATGGGCAAACAACCCGTTTGTGATACACGTGTTGGTGAGTTTTCATGCTCCCGTTTGTGATAGGCCTTTCCCCCCCTTTTTGTGATTTCTGGATTTCTAGTTGATGATTTCTAGAAAATGTGTTTCACCAATTTTCGTGGATTGGCATTGATATGTTTTGTCAATATTTGTGTTTTGGTGAATTATCTAAAGAATGTGATTCTTTTTTGTGCTTCGAGTTGATTTGAGATATTGTATGATTTTTGTTGTTATTTAATGTATACTTGACTCAGTATGACATTTTTTTTGTTATCATGCATTTTTGGTCATATCTCTTATCCTATCTCATTTTATCTGATATTTATAGCTAGACTGATCCGTTTATTATTTTCTTCTTAAATAATACTCTTGTCAGACCGAGGTATTTCAGGTGCTTCTGCTTGACTTCTTCTCAGGGTTCGTCACCTGACTTTTGGCTAACTACTTAGCATAGTAGCTTTCGTTAGTATACATTTGAGATATAGACTCCTTGATGTATACTTATTCTTTTGTCTAGCACTTGTATATATTCTTTTTTGATGTAGTGGATCTTGTTTGACCACTATTTTGATGTACACTTTTATGACATATATTCATATCTGATTCTGTCTTTGTGATATGAATATCTGTGACTGATTTGTGTTATGTTTATTTCTATATTTGTTTCTGAAGGCCTCATAGCCACTGTGTGGTAGCTTCGAGTTTGTATTTGATATGTTGGATTTCCTCTTGAAATGAAATGTAAGTTATTTTATCCGACATATCGGTACTCGCCCAAAGCAATCACACAGATGGTCGCTCCTCAACAGCCTAATTCTTCGTGCTAGTCGACAACATTACCCAGTAGTGTTCTTGGCTAGCGTGAGTATAGAGGTGGGGCGTCACATTCTATTCAAATCCTCTTTTACAAAGAAATAGATAAGAATAAGTGGTTTAAACTACGAATAGAATTCGTAATCTAAACCCCTTATTATATTGAAAAATCATAATTTAACCCAAGAAGAAGGAGAAGTGGAATAGACTATGAAATTATCAAAAATTGCATAAACGAAACAAATTCCATCAAAGTAATGTAAATAATTAAGAATCTCAACATAGAATTGACATATCAAAATAAAAAGGAATTTTGGGGGATTTTATCTATCATATTTTCGAAATCCCTAAGGCATATTCAGATCCAAAAGAAATAAACTAAATAATTGCTGAAAAGAAATAGGTTTCCACTAACAGATTAGCCTTAGCTTTATTCAAATGGATTTGCAGCCTTCCGATCTCTTCCAGAATCCTCTCTTTTGGTACACACACACACACAAAATAGGGAAGATGTATATATATTCATTAGATTCAGATACAATTGGAGAAGAAGAAGATAAGAATAGATTGGAGGAAGAAATATGTTGAATCCTTACCTGAATTTTCTATGGAGTTTCTAAATCTTATTAGAGAGATAGAAATGACAGAGTTCCATCGTATTCCATAAAATAATATGAATAAAAATGGAAAGGATAGGGTCCTATTTATAAGAGTTGAAACGCACCAGAACCGTAGGATGGAAGTAGGTAGGAATCGGGTAAATCTGGAGCGCACAACTGAGTAGAACATAGCATAAAACCCTATCCGCCACTGGCAACTTTTGTTACCAAGCGGTCGACTGCTACGTTCGACCAGTTGACCTATTCAGGTCGATCACTATCTTATTTAGGGGCGTTTATTTTTCTTTTTGCTGCCGAATTATTTTATTCCCTAATTAACTTTTTAATGTTAAGCCTTAATTAATCATTTACTTAGCCTCTAGCAAATTTTTGAAATTTAAATCCTAAATATGATTTCTTATTTGAATTTGAATTCAAACGAAATTAATTTAAATCTGAGAACTTCAAATGCTCATAACTTCTTTGTTTGAGCTCCATTTTTAGCATATTATATATGAAAACATATCAGAATTTTGCCACGAACGCAATGGAATAACTTTCATGGTAAAATTCCAACTTTTATAAAATTCCCATATCCAACCCTTATCATATTTAATTTAATGTACTTTATTTATTTATGGTTCATTTTACGGGTTGTTACACCAATCTTCTTGCCTTTCTAAGCATGTTTTCAAGTTCATGAGTCATTTTGTCTTAGTCTTGACATTCTAACTTCCATTGAAAATCTTTTTGGTTAGAAAGCCAATTAACACTTGCCCCTAGAGTATGCTTTCATTGAAAATAAAACATGTTCTGAATCGATATAGGTTCTGACTCACTATCTCGAGATTTCAGTTAGTCGTTCAGGAATTGCTTCGAAGTATTGTCTTTGTCTGGTAGGTATTCCTTTAGCTGCTTTGCATAGTTAAAACTCTGTTTTCATGCCAAGGACAAGGTCTACGCTCCAGAGATCGTCCCATGCCTTGACTAAGTTTGCACCTTCTCTTACCATGCTTTATCACCTGGTTCAACTCAAAAATTCCTCCCGATGCCGAGAGGTTCCTCACTGAACCGGGTGCTTTCATTTACCCTAGCGCTATAAATATAGCACTTAAAAAAAATTCCTTCTTCGCTTCTTTCACTTGCAATTCCTCTTGCTACCAAGACCTTTTCCACTGACTCCATTAATTTTGATCCTTGCACGTTCCAACCACTCGCCATCGACCTCCATTTGCCTCCATCGACCTCCATTTGCCGCCACCGACCTCCATCTACTGCCGTCGACCTAAATTTGCTACCATTGACCACTCGAGATCGTTGCCTCTTCCAAATCACCAGATCTATGTGTTGTCCATCGACCTTCCTCGATGCTTTCGGGCCCGAGTCCATCCCAGGCTTTCACTACCGACCGCTTTTCTTTACTGACCCGAACCTACACCTCGACCTAGCTCTAAGGTTGGCAGAGCTTCTGTACCGTGACGATTGGTGGTAGAGATGGCGATTAATGGGCGTTGAAGGGGATTAGTCGGCACCGAGTTTGGTCTTGACTCGGGTTCAACCTAGAATAGCTTTGATTTGAATGTAGCATCTGCTTTGATCACCTCTGATTTATGCTCAACGACTAATTCCTTTCAACACTTGGTCAATTGCGCTTCATTGTTCGAATTCCGATAGGACGGTTTCCTTAAGGAACGGTCATATCGGCCAGGCTTTAGAGTTTGAACGATTATGTCGCCTGGCATCTTTCTCATTTGAATACTCTTATAGCATAGCATTCATTATTGTTGCAATCTAGGTGTTCCTGTAAAAGAAAATCTTTCGTGTTGTGCCGGACATCGGTTCTGTTATGCGGAGCGACTCGTTTTCTAGCTCGAGCGAGCTAACTACATGGGATGGTCCATTCATTGTGTACGAGATACGGGACTCACATTACATAGATTAACACTTTCACTAGCTCCTGCCAACATTCAAAATCTGATCAGTCAACATTGACAGTCTTTAGATTCCGGACGTTGGTCACACGGGTTTAACATTTGAATAAAAGTGTACCCGACTGTTTTGAATGCCAAGTTTTCCCGTTCAGAATGAAATGTCGATCAACGCGCCTCTAGACCAGTGCCGGAACATCTACTCCTCCCAAAGTTGAGTCCTACACTACTCCGGCTTCACCATCCGTCACTGTCAGGCCTGATCGTTCAATAACTGCTGAGTTACGGAGCACAGTTGTAATAGTGGACCCATTGCAAAATCAACCTCCCCCCTTGAACAAAATTTTCAGTCAAAGGATTTTGGACGACCCACCAGAAAAAATGCTCATGATTCTTACTCCGAAGATGCTCCAAAACATATATCGTCGATACAGGATTCCCAAAAGCGACGTTCTTCTCCCAACTCAGGGTGAACGAGTACACCGTCCTTCACGAGGATACACGGCATGTAACAGATACATGTGCTTAGGTGGTGTTGTCCCGATTTTCAGTCCTTTTTACGCATGATTCTTCAAGAGCTTGGGCTAGCTCCATCCCAAGTTCACCTAAACGGGCATGCTCTTTTGAGTTCTTTATACGTGCTACTTAAGAATCGGTTTCAATGGCCTTTGCACTTCAAAGGGTTAATTTATCTTCTACACTTCAAGCAAAGCCACGAATCACCTTCTTATATGATCATCGAAGCTTGGTGTAGATGCAAGGTTATCGAAAAGCTTACAATAAACGTTCTTATTTCAAGAATGAATACTTCTTCGTCCGTTGCCCGTATCGCTTCAACGGGAGTTGGATTTCAGGTAGTAAGTTCTCTTACTCTTTGCTCTTGTGGTACTCAGATTCCTCCATGCAAGTGCTTAACCAGTTGTCCTCCTTTTTGTAGATATTCCTGCTTAAGATGTTTGGGATGTTCATGGTGATACTTTGACAGCTCTAAAGGAGTTCAGCTTCCAGCATCGCGCTACCCATATCGCTTGATTAACGAGAACCTTCAACGGTGCGGTCTGTTGCTCCCCGGTCCCAACTCCGGCGAGAATCTTTCTTTCTTACCACTGTTTTAATACTCCTACCACTGTTTGTTCTCCTATGCCCTAATTTTTGTAAACTTTTTTCGTATTAGTATATAAAGTACCTTGTTCAAAAATATAACATAAAAATGTTCTATATCAAACCGCTGCTTCAACCATTAGTTTGTTGACAACACGCTTTCAGTTGCTACTTTTAGTTATAACAACCATATCCTATCGCGAAGAGACACATCTCTTTGGTGCCTATAAATAGACCTCGCTCCTAGCTTGAAATTATTTCAGAAAATTCTTAATATTTTGTCTCTTTCACCTCGACTTTTCTGCTATTAAACATGCTCTTACCATTACCATTGTAGATTTAAAACATGATTTGGGATCGACTTCATTAGTACGAATATAGTGTATTAGAAATATTAAATTCGAAGGTTTTATTATATTTTGTCATAACTCAATTGCATCGCTTGTTTGTTCAAACCGTGTTGACGACAACTTTTACAGGACAGTGTATTTGTTTACGTGCCTTGATGCGTAAGGGGAAATAATGTTTTCACCATGGGAATTTTTTAGAAATACAAAAATAATCTTAAGCATTTTCAAGCTACTGATAACAATCCTAGAAATTCAATCACCTTTACATGGTATAGTAAAATGTGCATAATAATTCTAAATTTGTGTGTTTTTTGCTAGAGAAACGTTATAAAAATGTTACATACAGTAAAATTAAATGATAAAACATATTACATGTACAAAATTCTATTAATTTTGTTTTTTTATTTATTGCATCGAACGTTGCATTTTAAACAACGCAACCTTTTGGTTTGTCGCTTTGCATTTGATTTTAAGATTTTCGATTTGGAATTGATTCAGATTACTAATTTGTTCTATAATGAATTTGTATATAATTTTATTTTTTGTAAATTTTAGGAGTTTAATTTATTAAATGAAAGGTAAAAAAGAATTTCAAAAAGCATCGCTATGATCTGATGTGCCAGGTTGAAGGATTGCCGAAACACAGAATACTAACAACGTATGCCATGTATTTTCACCGTGTAATCGCGGACCGTGCTACGGAGACTTGAGTTTTAATTTGCGAAAAAGCAAATCAATCATTTGCGGTTTAATCAAAACAGTAGAAACGTAGTAAATAAATTTTATTTTTTAAAATTATTCCCTTGCATGCAGGAAACTGGGAAAGGGATGAAAGAAGGCGGTGGGGTTCCGGTTCTCCGAAGTGTGATTCTCTCGCACCCTCATTATTGTTTGGTACAGCATGCTGTACGATTACGTGTACTGACCAAGTGGTAATGTGTATGTGGGCACAGGCAGGTGAGCAGATGCCAGAGATATCAGACAGGTTGAATTGTTCTGTCAGTTGCTTTCTGCTACCTGGCGTGCATGGCTCTGCATTTGCTTTACTCACTGTACAACTTTAATTGTTTCCCTGTCATTGACTGTTGTCAAAATGAATCTATCTTTAAAATACTCACGAGTTACTATTTCAATATCTTCCAACTCGACGACCTTTGAGATTATCTGTCTTATGTTCAAAAATGCAAGATATATTCATATTCCCAACTACATAAAACTCTGTTACTGACTCTGCTAAAATTTTGATTCCTTTGGCCTTCTATGTCAAACTACTGCATCTCCTTCTTACCCGTGCGCAATTTCTATTCATACTTCAAAACTCACTGAATATGCCTTATATCTTATCACTGTAGAAGCGTACATTTTATGTCATATAACCACCCAGCTCTTGGAATTGATTGCTTGTCTCAACATTATTTTCTTTTTATTGGAATTACTAACTGTATTTTGCCTCATTTATTTCCCTTAACAGATTCATGTTTTATCACCAACTTTCCTGGTATAATTTTTAGTAACTGCCAGCTATTTTTTGATAATAATATTTATGTTTATTAACGTTTTTCAATTTTTATTGAAAAATACAACTCAAGATGAATACTTAAATCTTAAAAGGGGGATTGGTTACAAGGACAAACTTTTAAAAAATATCGACCATACGGACAAGACGCGGCAAATATTGGTGGCGGCGAAGTCGCATTGGTGGTCGGCTAAGGTTTTGGGGGAGCGCAAAGTTGAAATGCTTTGACGATGTGACGTCAACAAGTAAGGATGGAGAATGGATGGCTCTATTGACAACAATAATTTCGAGTTTTGACATGAATGAATAACCGATGTTAAAGGAGAAACATCTGTTGAGGAAGAAGAATACGATGTGTAATAATAACTATTGTGTAGCATCATTTTTTGCCCTTTATTAAGGATAAATTATTTATGTATATTTCTGTTTATAATGTTATTATATAGTATTATTTTATGAATTGTTATAGCAATTTTTGAATTATAATAACATTTTTTAAATTGCAGTGGCAATTTATAAATAATGTAGCATCTTTTTACATATGTATAATAATACTACTGTAACGACCCGCACTTTTAACTATTTTAAATTATGAAGTTTAATATGATTATTGAATAAAAACGGTTAGAAATAAAAATTTAATGTTTATTTATGTAATTTATTTGGAATGAACTTAGATAAAATTTTGAAATAAACAATTTTGTAGATTTAAGAAATAACAAATATTGTAATGGAATTCTATGGATCGAATGTGTTGTAATCAATAGCTTGAATTGAATAATAATGTTGAATGACTGTAAAATGAAAGTAGTTGTTTTATTATTTGGATTCATTTTAAAATTAAAATTTTATAGGTTAAATAACTCATATTGAAATATAGTGATTTATTGAATAATCAAATTTGTTTAAATTTAATATTGACATTATTTAAACAATTGAATCTTGGATTAATGTGAATGAAAATGATGTCGGAAGTTGATTTAAATTTTATTTAAACAAGAATGAAGATCGTTTACTTTTAAATTTGAATTTAAAAGTGAATATTTAGAAATCAGAAATTTTCTATTATAATTAACATGTAAAAATAGCCTTTCGGGACACAGTCTCAGAATTCAACGGAACCAGTTTCATTGGATCCGTAATAGTGTCTTATTATCGTATTTCAAATTTCGTAGCGTTTGGAGTTACTGTTTGGACGTACGTGAAAGAAACGCGTTGAAATTAGTATTGAAAATGTAATATTTTAATTCGATTCGAAAAGTTATTTTCCACATACGATCGAATTAGACCTCGAAACATATTCCATTGTGTTCAGAATAGGGGTTGTTACCCCGCCTTTTGGATAAGGCCGAGATATCAACAAATTGGCTGAAAAATGATGGATATCAGGATTGGAGATCGATTGGAAACAAGGCTATGACCGATACCATCAAAATTAGACCAAGCTCCAATTAAAGTAGGATCGATTGGAGATGATGAACAAGGCTTGGAGAGGCTACCTTTCAAATTTCAGGTCATTCGGAGTTTGTATGCTCGAGTTATGGATGGATCAAGGTTTATGGAAAACTGGTTCGTATCGATCCATTCGTATCGATCAAGGTGGATGGCATTCGTATCCATTGAGATCGATACGAAAAAAGAGAGCTTGGATCGATACGAGGAGCAAGTGGATACGGGGAGTGAAGCGAGCCGATGGATGCGAGGCAATGGTTACAGGGGAAAGCATTTCGTATCGATCAAGTATTGATCGATACGAAGGACATACACAGAGAATGGATACGAAGGCGGCAGTATTGGATGGACACGAAGCGGTCAAGAGTACATGGCTTGGATCGATACGAAGGATGAAGCAATGTTTACAGGGATTTGGATGAGCATTTCGTATCGATCACTTATTGATCGATACGAAGAACACACTTGGGATGGATACGAAGTCACATGCTTCACCAGGACACTTGGGATCGATACGAAGATAAGTATAGGGGATGGATACGAAAAGCGGCGATCACTCATAGGCTATTCGTATCGATCACCTTCGTATCGATCGATACGAAGAAACCGGTTAAAGGGAGGAGCGCATTGCATGGATGGAAGCGTGGAACTCGGATGGATACGAAGGCTACGGCTATGGACATGGGGACTAATGGATACGAAGTGATGGAGGCAAATTGATGGATACGAAATCCATGGATATGAAGCCTTCAGCCTACTCACAAAAACAAACTTGGGTCGATCATAACTCTCATTCTACAAGTCCAAATGCTATGAAATTTTCACAAGAGCTTGCTTATTCACTCAAGAACGTCCATGATCGATCTCAGCTTCATTGGACTATTTTTGGATCGATACGAATTATACTTTGATCGAACAGGATCGATCCCAAACGACTCCAGATCGATCTGGTGGGCCCACCTACGCATGAGAAGAGGTATTCCAGGTTTTGGGGCGGATATTTTCAGATCTGCATCTATAAAAAGCAGCTCTATGGCAACTAAAAAGGGATCTTCTTCTGCTTTCCTAGGTGAAACTCTGTCATTTTGTTTACTGATTTCAAAGGTTTGTAGCTGTAATTACAGTATAAAAGGAATAAAAGGATTGATTCAAAGTGGATGTAGGCCGAAGATAGCCGAACCACTATAAACCTTGTGTTCTTTGCTTTCTTACTCATTTTAATTTTGCTATTTCTTCATTTTTATTCTCTACTTTATCTAGATCTAAGATTTGTGCTCGGATATTGTGGATATGTGTATATACACTGGTGCTTTCACAACTTTCAGGGTTTGTGACCAATTTTGGCGCAAACACTTTGGTGCTTTCACTGAGAACGACTAGCATCCGCTATACCGGATTTGGAGTTCATATTTGGAAAGCTAAAGGGTCAGATCTAGAAGGAACCATGGCCAAGCAATCAATAAGGAGACAGAGAACGAAAAGGAGTCAACATGAAGGAAACCATGAGGCTTCCTTAGGAGCTAATCAGGCTCAATCTTCATCACTAGAGACGAGATACAAATGATGCTAAAAAGGCAATAGGACATGATGCAGAACCTACTCCGGCAAATTGGACAAGCCGGAGCGCATAATCGAGAGAATAAAGCAGCTGGAACAGGGGGAATCCAGAACCAAAGTCAGAGACACAGAGCAACCAGGATTCAGGATATAGAGGGACAGTCCCTGAGCTAGGGGCATACCCCCGAATCATGTTGGCTCGATTCCAGGAAGGATACCAGGCGGCGTTGTGCAGTTTGGAGTTGATCGGGAGATGGACTCTCATCCAGAAGGACAGGCTTCATGATTCCCTCACGGATTCGGGGGGCAGGCTGGAGATAACAGGCAAAGGCTACCACTTGATGACAATGATAGGTTAGCAAACATGATCAGATAGGTAGTGAGGGGAGAATTAGTGAATAGAGATTTGGAGGATGTGAATAGGAGCCCGTTCACTCCAACAATCAGGCAAGCTAGGAATCCACTGGATTTCAGACTACCAATGTTGGAGATGTATGATGGGAGAACAAATCTCGTTGTTCACTTGATGAGGTACATGAGGCACATGGAAGTGCTGAGGGTATCGGAGAAAGTCATGGCGCAGTGCTTCCCTTTATATTTGACGAATATTGCAACACTATGGTTCAGACAACTGGAAAGCGGCTCTATTGGCACGTGGACGAAGTTGATTGAGTGGTTTATGAGGCAATTTCGGGTCCACATAGTAAGACCCAAGAATGTGATGACTTTGACGTCGATGAAACAACGGAAGGGAGAGCCACTTAGGGATTTCTTAACTAGATTCAATGAGGCGGTAGCCTCGGTGGATCGACCCAATCCGTCGATTGTTTTGATGGCAGCAGTCTCAGGAATTGCGGATGATTCGGATTTAAGATATTGTTGGAACGCGATCCGCCGATGAATCTCAGAGAGTTTTATCATAAAGCAGAAAGGTTTTTAAGACAGGAAGATGCAAAGGCAGAGAGAGGGAAGAGAGGCTGAAGCTTATGTGATAAAAGGTGGAGGTCCACTCAGGGAGGATTCAAACAAGCACAACAGAGGCAAAAGGAAAATCAATGATATGACAACACTTCGAAAAGGCAACGGAGGGAATCAAATTTTTTTTCTTACATGGATTTAACTAAAACTCTGGAAAGGATTTACTTGGATACTTGAGGGCGCCTCCAGTATCGAAGGCCGGCAAAAAGGGAACCCTTTGAATACAAACGGGCATCGGAAAGCATTTCCTATTCCATGACCTGGATGGGCACGGCACGAACGACTGCAAGCATTTGAAGGATATCGTTGAGGAGCATGTAAGGAATGGTCATCTACAATAGTACGTAAGGAATCGAGCTGTGGCAGTGGGACAAGAGCAGCCACCGTCCACCTCAGACGAAGATGGCACTAGATCTAGGCATCGTCGGCTTATTATCAACTGAATGGATTTATGGATTTGAATAAGTAATAAACCCCGAAGCGATGCGGCTAAGTCACTTACACATGTACAGGATCGAGGGCGGTCCCTAGACATGCTCTGAGACGATGATAAACCATAATGCTCGAGTTTATGAAATCTTGTTTTATTTCTGTTTTCTGTGGACTCTGGTTTCTTTCTTGGTACTATGGACATTTGATTTTCCCGGTTGTACGGACTTTTATTTTGTCAATTGGACTTTGTGTTGATTGGATTTGGATTAATGTAATAAATAATACAGGTTACGCGATTACGGTCCCGACCGGAGAGACGGGGCAGTAATCGCAAGTTACGAGTCTCTTCGCCGGAGAGTGATGGAATGGACTCAAACGCAATATAAATGTCTTCTATCGGAGAGTCGAGGCTGGAGAATATAAAAGTCCTCGACCGGAGAGTCGAGGTCGGAGAATATAAAAGTCCTTGACCGGAGAGTCAAGGTCGGAGAATATAAAAGTCCTCGACTGAAGAGTCGAGGCCGGAGAATACAAAAGCCCTTAACCTGAGAGTCGAGGACGGAAAATATAAAAGCCCCCGACAGGAAAGTCGAGGCCAGAGCTGGATAAAATGGCCCGGTAAGGTCTACGGATTGGGATTTGGACCCGGAGAGGTCCCGGCTTTGGATTTGGACCCATCGAGGTCCCGGACTTGGATAAAGCGACCCGGAGGGGTCATGGATTTGGTTGTTGGATTCGGAATCGGATATCGACTCGGAGTAGTCACGGATTCGGATAAGGATATGGCTATGGCACTAGGATAGGATGGCTTGGTAGTGGATTGGATTATGGATCGGATGATATGGCTATGGATGGAATATGGACTCTGGATGTCGGATTTAAAGCTATTCAAAACACGTCTTCCTATCGCAAGACATGTTTTGGGAGGCAATTGTTACCCCGCCTTTTGGACAAGGCTAGGATATCAACAAATTGGCTGAATAAGGATGGATATCAGGATTGGAGATCGATTAGAAGCAAGGCTATGACCGATACCATCAAAATTGGACCAAGCTCCAATCAAGGTAGGATCGATTGGAGATGATGAACAAGGCTTGGAGAGGCTACGTTTCAAATTTCAGGTCAATCGGAGTTTGTATGCTTGAGTTATGGATGGATCAAGATTCATCGAAAACCGGTTCGTATCAATCCATTCATATCGATCAAGGTGGATGGCGTTCGTATTCATTAAGATCGATACGAAGAAAGAGAACTTAGATCGATATGAGGAGCAAGTGGATACGGGGAGTGAAGCGGGCCAATAGATGTGAGGCAATGGTTACAGGGGAAAGCATTTCGTATCGATCAAATATTGATCGATACGAATGACATACACAGAGAATGGATACGAAGGCGGCAACATTGGATAGACACGAAGCGGTCAAGAGTACAGGGCTTGGATCGATACGAAGGATGAAGCGATGTTTGCAGGGATTTGGATGAGCATTTCGTATCGATCACTTATTGATCGATACGAAGAACACACTTGGAATGGATACAAAGTCACATGCTTCACCAGGACACTTGGGATTGATACGAAGATAGGTGCTGGGGATGGATACGAAAAGCGGCAAGCACTCATAGGCTATTTTGTATCGATCACCTTTGTATCGATCAATGCGAAGAAGCCGGTCAAGGGGAGGAGCGCATCGCATGGATGGAAGCGTGGAACTCGGATGGATACGAAGGCTACGGCTATGGACATGGGGACTAATGGATACGAAGTGATGGAGGCAAATTGATGGATATGAAATCCATGGATACGAAGCCTTCAGCCTACTCAAAAAAACAAACTTGGATCGATCATAACACTCATTCTACAAGTCTAAATGCTATGAAGTTTTCATAGGAGCTTGCTTATTCACTCAAGAACGTCCATGATCGATCTCAGCTTCATTGGACTATTTTTGGATCGATATGAATTATACTTAGATCGATCAGGATCGATCCCAAACGACTCCAGATCGATCTGATGGGCCCACCTACGCATGAGAAGAGCTATTCCAGGTTTTGGGGCGGATATTTTCAGATCTGCACCTATAAATAACAGCTCTATGGCAACTAAAAAGGGATCTTCTTCTGCTTTCCTAGGCGAAACTCTACCATTTTGTTTACTGATTTCAAAGGTTTGTAACTGTAATTACAGTATAAAAGGAATAAAAGGATTGATTCAAAGTGGACGTAGGCTGAAGATAGCCAAACCACTATAAACCTTGTGTTCTTTGCTTTCTTACTCATTTTAATTTTTCTATTTCTTCATTTTTATTCTCTACTTTATCTACATCTGAGATATGTGCTCGGATATTGTGGATCTGTGCATATACACTGGTGCTTTCATGACTTTTGGGGTTTGTGATCAATTTTGGTGCAAACACTTTTGTGCTTTCACTGAGAACGACTAGCACCGGCTATACCGGATTTGGAGTTCAGATTTGAAAAGCTAAAGGATCAGATCTAGAAGGAACCATGGCCAACCAATCAACAAGGAGACAGAGAACAGAAAGGAGTCAGCATGAAGGAAGCCAGGAGGCTTCCTCAGGAGCTAATCAGGCCTTAATCTTCATCACTAGAGACGAGATGGAAATGATGCTGAAAAGGTAAGAGGACATGATGCAGAACCTACTACGACAGATTGGACAAGCTGGAGCGCAGAATCGAGAGAATAAAGCAGTTGGAACAGGGGGAATCCACAACCAAAGTCAGGGACACGGAGCAACCAGGATTCAGGATAGAGCGGGACCATCAGGAACATCCCCTGAGCTAGGGGGCATATCCCCGAATCATGTTGGCTCGATTCTAGGAAGGATACCAAGCGGCGCTGTGCAGTTTGGAGTTGATCGGGATATGGACGCTCATCCATAAGGACAGGCTTCATGATTCCCTTGCGGACTCGAGGGGCAGGCTGGAGATAACAGGCAAAGGCTACCACTTGATGACAACGACAGGTTAGTAGACATGATCAGACGGGCTGTGAGGGTAGGATTAGGGAATAGAGATTTGGAGGATGTGAATAGGAGCCCCTTTTCTCCTACAATCTGGCAAGCTAGGAATTCACCGGATTTCATACTACCAATGCTGGAGATGTATGATGGGAGAACAGATCCCGTTGTTCACTTGACGAGGTACATGAGGCACATGGAAGTGTTGGGGGCATCGGAGGAAGTCATGGCGCGGTGCTTCCCTTTGTATTTGACAGATATAGCAGCACTATGGTTCGGACAACTGGAAAGTGGCTCTATTGGCACGTGGACGGAGTTGATTGAGTGGTTTATGAGGCAATTTCGGGTCCACATAGTCAGACCCAAGAATGTGATGACTTTGACGTCGATGAAACAGCGAAAGGGAGAGCCACTTAGGGATTTCTTAACCAGATTCAATGCGGCGGTAGCCCCAGTGGATCGACCTGATCCGTCGATGGTTTTGATGGCAGCAGTCTCAGGAATTGCGGATGATTCAGATTTTAAGATATCGTTGGAACGCGATCCGTCGATGAATCTCAGTGAGTTTTATCACAAAGAGGAAAGGTTTTTAAGACAGGAAGATGCAAAGGCAGAGAGAGAGGAAAGAGAGGCTGAAGCTTATGCGATAAAAGGTGGAGGTCCACCCATGGAGGATTCAACCAAGGACGATAGATGCAAAAGGAAAATGAATGATAACGACAATACTTCGAAAAGGCAACAGAGGGAATCAAAATTTTCTTCTTACACGGATTTAACTGAAACTCTGGAAAGGATTTACTTGGATACTCGGGGGCGCCTCCAATATCGAAGGCCGACGAAAAGGGAACCCTCTGAATACGAACGGGCATTGGGAAAGCATTGCCTATTCCATGACCTGGATGGGCACAACACGAACGACTGT
Source organism: Allium fistulosum (assembly GCA_030737815.1). Lineage (NCBI taxonomy): Eukaryota > Viridiplantae > Streptophyta > Magnoliopsida > Asparagales > Amaryllidaceae > Allium > Allium fistulosum. The sequence goes on along the minus strand of CM060903.1, from coordinate 511,211,255 downwards.
AGGCATTTGAAGGATATCATTGAGGAGCATGTAAGGAATGGTCGTCTGCAACAGTACATAAGAAATCGAGCTGTGGCAGTGGGACAAGAGCAGCCACCGTCCACCTCAGACGAAGATGGCACTGGATCTGGGCATCATCGGCTTATTATCAGCTGAATGGATTTATGGATTTGAATAAGTAATAAACCCCGAAGCGATGCGGTTAAGTCACTTACACATGTACGGGATCGAGGACGGTCCCTAGGCATGCTCTGAGATGATGATAAATCGTGATGCTCGGGTTTATGAAATCTTGTTTTCTTTCTGTTTTCTGTGGACTCTGGTTTTTTTCTTGGTACTATGGACATTTGATTTTCTCGGTTATACGGACTTTTATTTTTTCAAATGGACTTTGTGTTGATTGGATTTGGATTAATGTAATAAATAATAAAGGTCACGCGATTACGGTCCCGACCGGAGAGACGAGGCAGTAATCGCAAGTTATGAGTCCCTTCGCCAGAGAGCGATGGAATGGACTCGAACGCAATATAAAAGTCCTCGACCAGATAGTCGATGTCGGAGAATATAAAAGTCCTTGATAGGAGAGTCGAGGCCGGAGAATATAAAAGTCCTCGACCGAAGAGTCGAGGCCGGAGAATATAAAAGTCCTCGACCGGAGAGTCAAGGCCGGAGAATATAAAAGTCCTCGACCGGAAAGTCGAGGCCAGAGAATACAAAAGCTCTCGACTGGAGAGTCGAGGCCGAAAAATATAAAAGCCCCCGACAGGAAAGTCGAGGCCGAAAAATATAAAAGCCCCCCGATAGGAAAGTCGAGGCCATAGCAGGATAAAATGACCCGGTAAGGTCTACGGGTTTGGATTTGGACCCGGAGAGGTCCGAACTTTGAATTTAGACCCAACGAGATCCCAGACTTAGATAAAGCGACCTGGAGGGGTCATGGATTTGGTTGCTGGATTCGGAATCGGATATTGACTCGGAGCAGTCGCGGATTCAGATAAGTATGGCTATGACACTTGGATAGGATGGCTTGGTAGTGGATTGGATTATCGATCAGATGATATGGCTATGAATGGAATATGGACTCTGGATGTCGGATTTAAAGCTATTCAAAACACGCCTTCCTATCGCAAAGCATGTTTTGGGGGGCAAATGTTACCGCGCCTTTTGGACAAGGCCGGAATATCAACAAATTGGCTGAAAAATGATGGATATCAGGATTGGAGATCGATTGGAAACAAGACTATGACCGACACCATCAAAATTGGACTAAGCTTCAATCTAGGTAGGATCGATTGGAGATGATGAACAAGGATTGGAGAGGCTACGATTAAAATTTCAGGTCAATCGAAGTTTGTATGCTCGAGTTATGGATGGATCAAGGTTTATGGAAAACTGGTTTGTATCGATCCATTCGTATCGATCAAGGTGGATGGCGTTCGTATCCATTGAGATCAATACAAAAAAAGAGAGCTTGGATCGATACGAGGAGCAAGTGGATACGGGGAGTGAAGCGAGCCGATGGATGCGAGGCAATGGTTACAGGGGAAAGCATTTCGTATCGATCAAGTATTGATCGATACAAAGGACATACACAGAGAATGGATACGAAGGCGACGGCATTGGATGGACACGAAGCGGTCAAGAGTACAGGGCTTGGATCGATACGAAGGATGAAGCAATGTTTGCAGGGATTTGGATGAGCATTTCGTATCGATCACTTATTGGTCGATACGAAGAACACACTTGGAATGGATACGAAGTCACATGCTTCACCATGACACTTGGGATCGATACGAAGATAGGTGCATGGGATGGATACGAAAAGCGGCAGCACTCATAAGCTATTTCATATCGATCGCCTTTGTATCGATCGATACGAAGAAACCGGTCAAGGGGAGGAGCGCATTGCATGGATGGAAGCGTGGAACTCGGATGGATATGAAGGCTACGACTATGGACATGGGGACTAAAGGATACGAAGTGATGGAGGCAAATTGATGGATACGAAGCCTTCAGCCTACTCACAAAAACAAACTTGGATCGATCATAACTCTCATTCTACAAGTCCAAATGCTATTAAATTTTCACAGGAGCTTGCTTATTCACTCAAGAACGTCCATGATCGATCTCGGCTTCATTGGACTATTTTTGGATCGATACGAATTATACTTGGATCGATCTGGATCGATCCTAAACGACTCCAGATCGATTTGGTGGGCCCACCTACGCATGAGAAGAGGTATTCCGGGTTTTGGGGTGGATATTTTCAGATCTGCACCTATAAATAACAGCTCTATGGCAACTAAAAAGGGATCTTCTTCTGCTTTTCTAGGCGAAACTCTGCCATTTTGTTTACTGATTTCAAAGGCTTGTAACTGTAATTACATTATAATAAGAATAAAAGGATTGATTCAAAGTGGACATAGGCCGGAGATAGCCAAACCACTATAAACCTTGTGTGCTTTGCTTTCTTACTCATTTTAATTTTTCTATTTCTTCATTTTTATTCTCTACTTTATCTAGATATGAGATCTGTGCTCGGATATTGTGGATCTGTGTATATACACTGGTGCTTTTATGACGCAAACAGGGGTAAAACATTATAAACGCCAGGCGGCACGCCTCGATCTGAGTTCGTCCAAAATTTCGCGTGAATAGTCGAACTAATATTAAAATATTGTTGTTATACGTATATATACGTGTATATCCTTACAGTAAACCCTAGGCTATCTCTCGCCGCCATCTATCATTCCATAGCCGAGAATTATCAATCTTTCCTCTCAATTATCTTCCAATCCATCGACCTATAGGCTTCGCCATCAACTAGAAAGTTGTAGAGCTTGGAGAGACGAGTTCATCCAACAGTGGATTTTCGTTATCGTCGTCGAATGGAGGCAGGTGATGGCGGCGTTCATCGACTGTTCGTGCGCGTTTTCCCAGGCCATGGAGACGCCGAGTCGAGCAAGGCTGTGGGTGATGATGCGTGGTGGCTAGGGCTTCGAGTGGGTGGTCACCGATCATCCTCCAGTTGTGTGTGGTGGTCGCGGCGTGAAGACGAGGTAGGCGACATGTGGGTTCGAACGCGATTTTGCCTGGGAACGAACGATGAAGGAGGATGGCAACGTGCGGCTCTGATCTGCTCTCCTAGATGAACGGCTGAGACCAATGAAGGTTTGAAAAATAAAAATAAAATTTCAAATTTATCTATAGAAACTATATTAAAATCTTTAAAAGTGTATATCTTTTCCATATGTTGTAAGAATTGGACGAAACAAATGGCGACAGAATCGTGGCGATGAGTACTACGTTCAGGGACTGATTTGGAGTTGATTGGAGCTAACTAAAATTTTAATTTAAATCGAACGTCGTTCGATTTGATTTAAAATTAAAAACTCAAGGTGAGTGTTTTATAACGCTCACGAAGTACTAGAATATTTTTATGCTAGTTAAATTTGAAATTATGAAGTGATATAATTTATTGTTCGTTGTTTGATAAATTTAATTGTCATCTAAAATTGACAATTAAATTTGAAATTGGAATTTAATTGCCAGTAAAATATCCGATATTAATAACTATGAAATTATTGTGAATTATATTGACTGTTTGGATGTTGATTGTGATGGATGCTATTGATTGATATTTTGGATGATTTAGGTGTTATTTATTTTGATATATCTTGTTATTATCCCGTATATTATTTACAGTATATAAAACTGTAAATTGAATTATTTCGAATAAATTACGAAATAGGTTGAAATGATATATACCTATAACACTGTGATTTGGATTAAAATGATATATATACATCCTTGAAATTAAATTGAAATAACTGATCACTTGGCCATATGATAGAAAATTATATACGGACACCGGATTGGTTAAATTAAATGATTTTAAATTTTTGATGTGAAATTATTAAAATGATTTGGATTTAAAGAAATAAAATCGAATTTATGGAAATCGAATTCTTTCTCGAACTTGAGCTCAAATTGTGGAATTTAATTGTGTTAAACGAAATTGTTTAAAATGAAATTTGAGATTTTGAAGTATAATAGGAATATGATTTGAGTTTCAGAAATTGATTTGTTTCAAAGGATTTGGATTTTATTCGAACTTTGAAATATTGCTGGGTGAACGTAATTTAAAACGATATTTCAAAATTAAGCTCGGAATTGAATTACTTTGGAGATTTGAATCTTAAATTGAATATTTAAGTTAAATTTGACATAAATGATTTAAATCGGTATTTTGAAATTGAACTTGGAATTAATATAAAATTGAATTGGTTTAAAATTAGAATTGAATTGAAATTTAAACCATTGACTCGAATTGTTGGATCGAATTTAAAGTTAAAAATGAAAATCGAAATTGAAGTTGATTTGAATGGAAATTGGAATCGAAGTTAATCCGAATTGAAATCGGAATGGAATCGATTAAATTGAAATGGAAATGAGTTGTTTTGAATTGGAAAATTTGGAATTAGATCAGTTTGACTTTGGAATTGTTTTTAAATAAATTATTTTATTATAAACTGTTTTAAAATCTATCTTTTTTTAAATATACAAATTATTTTGATCTTTCAAGCTATCTTCCTATATAAACCATTTTTAATACTCAAACTATTTTCTATGAAACTATTTTAACTATTTAACTATTTTAAAATTATTTAAACTATTTTCTAAAAATTCAAACTGGTCAAAGGGGTGAAATGTTATATTTAAATCTTGGATTTAAGTGCGAATTGGGTTAAAGTGAAGTTATAACCTAAACTGTAATTCGAATCAAAATTTTGAGGTGAAATTGATATATCGGACTGAATTGACATTTTGAAGTAAAATATGATTTGTGAAGTAAATATGATATTTCGAAATGAATTTGATTTTGAAGCGAATATGATATTTTGATAACAAGTATGAATCGATTTTCAAAATGTAAAAGTACCAACCGATGTGTAAAACGACGTTTGGTTGTTAAAGAGACTGGAGCCTCTTATTGGCATACTCTGTGTCAATATTAGAACCACTTTAACAACTCTGTACGTGGAGTGATGATCCAGAATGAAGTGGTTGGATTTGGCGTACGTTTGCTGGATTTGAAGAAAGAGAACGATGATGGATTAGCCTGGCACTTGTGCCAATTTAAAATGACTAAAACACGAGTCGTACCGGCCAAGCGAGCTAGCTACCCCGAGCGGACATCCGTTCTTCGATTTTCTTGGACTCGGTCCATATTATTACTCTTGTTGTTGGTTTCGATTGGTGCACCTCGATTTTGGGATAACCTCTCTTTGACTCGATATGGGATGAATGTACGCGGTGGGCGGTCATGACTATGATGCGTTACCACCAGTCGGGAAGGGTAAACTGATAGTATCATACCTTGGGCATTGCCTCACGTGTCTTATCATGCTTTTATCCCTATACGAGACCCATACGACTTTGGTTTAGTGTTGTCGTATCACGGCACATCCCTGATTACCGACGTGCTACTGGCGGTGTCAAATGCAAACTGTACGACAATGCTTAAAAACGCGTTAAGGGGGATCAATGTAAAGCCTTAACGCTAAGAAAAATATTTATTTTACTGACTAGACATTATATATATGTAGCGTATTCTACTATATATAAATATTTTGACAGATCCTTAAGAGATGGAAAATCCTGTAACATCTCTTGAGTTGTTGCACGCACTTATACACTAGATAGGAGATGTGAATTTCCGTAAACATCTCTGACGCTATTACACTCATGTTATGCGATATTGATTTGACTCACATAAGGATATTTTATTCCTGACTCGAGTATTTTGTCTTTTCATTACGCTCGGGTCAGTCCTGAGTTTTTCAGCTTATCGAAGATTTATTCTGAAGGACGAAGACGAAGATTTGGTATATTATTACTATTATTATTCCTGCATCATGTTGTCTGCTGCATTATCTATTTATCCCTGTTGTATATATATAACTCTGATAAATGTTGTATAAATTATAATCAAATGTATAGTAAACAGCTTCATGAACTGTTTATTTTATTATTATATTTTGTTATTCTGCTGCGAGATTCTGTGTTTGTTTTCTTCTTCTTTTCTTATTTTTCTTAATTCGCCCCATTAATTATCTATGTTCTAGATTGTTTGAGTTGGACATGTGTGGATTATTGTCGATTTAAACATTCTGAAATGTGGGTTGTCACAACTACTGTATAATATCATTTTTTTATGTTTTTAAATAAAATAATTATGTATAATTCTGTTTATAATATTATTTTATAATAGAATTTTATGAATTGTAGTAACAATTTCTGATTTTATTTATTTATTTATTGTAGTAGCACTATATAGCAATTTGGCATTTTTAGATGTATGTAGTAATGCTACTGTGTGGTATTATTTTTTATTTTTTTAAATAAACTAATCATGTATATTTTTGTCCATAATGTTATTTTATAGTAGTAGTTTTTAATAGATTGTAGTAGCATTTTTATTTAATTCCAGCAACAGTTTATAAGCAACTGTGACATCTATTAATGCTTAGAGTAATATCAATTTTTGTTTTTTTAAGTAAATTAAATGTATTCATAATGCTTATTTATAGTAGTATTTTATGAATTATATTACCAGCTTCTAAATTGTAGTAGCTTTTTTTTATATTGTAATAGCATTTTATGAACAATTTTAGCAACTTTTTAGATGATGTATATATTTTATCTTTCAACATTATCTTATAGTAGCATTTATGAATCATAGTATAAGTTTATGAAGTATGTTAGCATTTTTTGATTTGTAGTAGGTTTTTATGAATTGTAGTATCATTTCCACCTTTTAGTATTATTTTATGATTTTGGTAAATGTGATATATTCTAATGATGTCACTCGGCAGCGTTTTGCATTTGCTATATTTCTTTTGACGTCATTTTTTCATATATAATGATACTTTACAGTATCATTTTTTTTATCTACTACTATTTTGATAATAATCGATGACTAGTGAGCAGGATAAGACGAAGGTGGCGAGTAGAGATATGTGTTTGTTAGCTAGGGTTAGATTTTGAAGAGAAGGCGACTGCTATGGAAGGCGGTGGCTATGCGACGACATGAAGCGTGGTGGTGTGGGAAGAGGCAACGTTGGATGTGGTGGTTTGGGTTGCGTGGCTGCAAAACCTCCTCTATAGTTAGATACCAATTCACGTGAATTGAGCATTTGTCCTCATGAAAATTTTGGTCTGCTGTTGTGTTTGCTTGGAAATTTTGTCATACTCGCTAGATAGATGGAATTAGGCACAAGAACAAAATTTGAAAAAAAATTAGGCTGAAGTACACCAAATTTTATTTTTGGACTGAAGGACAAATCTTGTAAGAAAATTAGACTGAAGGACAATGTTGGTTATAACTAGCATTATATTCAGTTTTTACACTATACAAAATACTAGTTATAACTAGCATTATATTCAGTTTTACAATGTACAAAATGCTAGCTATATTTAGTATTGTCTTTCAGTCTAATTTTTTTCAAAGTTTGTCTTTCAGTTTAAAAATGAAACTGGTTGTCATTCAGCTTAATTTTTTTTCAAAGTTTGTCCTTATGCTTGTTTTTCACAAAATTGACTGTCTGTGGTTGAAGTTAAAGAATTGGTCACGCTATTTCCCTGTTCTCAGAGCAAGTCACATCAAAATAACTAATTTCTTACTGTTAAAATACACCAGTTTGAGTTCAGTTACTTAGCATTTTTTTAATTGTTAGATAACGAACAATTTTGAATTGAACTCTTTGTTTAACATTTTTATATCCAACTATGAGTTGCTCATTTTGTTTTATATATCTTTATTTGTTTGTGCAACTCGTAGTTGTGCATAAAAATAGAAACAAAACACACAACTAATGGCTGCCCATTATCTGGCAGTTATAAGAATGCTTAATTAGTTTACTGCTGAAAATTATTATTTTGATACTAAGTTTAGAAACTAGTGTGTTTTATTAAATAGTTTCTACATTATCTTATTTTAGAAATTTGTCCATTTATTTGTTATAATCTACAATCAATAACCATATAAATTTTGTTAATAACTTCCTTAGTAGAATTCTTGACAATTATTAACTGATAATATACTTATGTTATATGAAGTATGTTTACCTTTTATCGAACAAATTTATTTACTCTACTCGTTTATTATATGATTTTTTTTTTCATTTTGGCCTCGTTTTTAAACTTATTATCGCAAATAGCCCAGTTTTAAAACTAATATCAAATATAACTCTGTTTTAGCCAGCTCAGCACTGAGTTGACCAAAATGCACTGGCGACTTTCCAAATGTTGCCAGTGTAAAAAAACTTTGTTTAGAAAAAAACACTGGCACCTTTTCAAAAGTCACCAGAAAAAAATTTTACACTGGCGACTTTTGAAAAGTCGCCAGTGCATTTTGATCAGTTAAGCGCTGAGCTGGTCAAAACAGGGCTATATTTGATATTAATTTTAAAAATATGGTATTTGTAATAATAAGTTTAAAAACGAGGTCATATCGAAAAAAAAATCCTTTATTATAATGCATGGTCTATCTGAGTATTTTGTACATTTTTAAATTTGCACATATAGTGGCGGAGCTCACATAGGATTTGAGCTAGGATACCAGAAGGTTTTCAATGTGAATGGGTTTCAGTCCTTTTCACTTTGCTTTAAAATAAGGCCGAAACAAAGTTTCAGATGTGGCAAATAATGAAATCCTACCTTTTCAGGCTAGTCAGAAAATTTTCAGGCAGCTGCACTTAAATTTGATAACAAAGTTTATAAAATAACACGCAGAGACCACCAACACGGTCATTATAGTATAAACAAGACTTAAACAATAAATACAGGAGTCGTGAAAGAAATGAAAAAAAAAAAAAAAAACAAACCTGTTTATATATTTGCAACACGTTTCGAATAGAACTCACATTTTTTTTAACATTATTAGCTAATTCATATCAGTGGTTCCATCAGATTCCAAAGCTTTTAAACACAGTTTAAAATCGTATCATTGTTTCACATGAAACATCCAACCTAGTTGTAATTAGTTATTTTAAAAACCTTACAGTAAGAAACCCCGAAATGCATTCATATGCGATTATGGGAGACAAAAAACTATCTTAATAGGTAAATTAAAAGCATTGACTACACACATCAAATGATAAGTAAAACACCTGCTAAGAACTATCAAATTTAAATGATGATAGGTGCTTGAAATAGAGTCAGGAGCAAAAAGAAAATATGAAAAAGCCGACATCTGTTATACACGTATAATTTCGAAAATGAAAAGGATTATTTAACTACACAGGCCAGAGAACAAATAGGGAGATTCACGTCATGAATTATATACGAAATAGATGAATAAATTTGAAGAATAATCAACTTAAACTAAACCACAGGACAAATTCAAATTTAATGCAGCTACCCCTAGTAAAACGGATATACAGCAGAGCATACTTTCACAACATGATGCATTAAACAAAGCATGTATTTTCCTTTTCTTTTTCTTTTAAAGATAACTTGTTCAAAATTAGCTGTCATTACTTGTATGACTGCTTTCTACTATAATTTCATGAATCGGAATCAGATCTTTTCATTAGGCTCAGTAGAATGCCAGCTCCAAGACTTGTAGCAACAACACCAAGAGACACCTCTGTGGATATATGGTACCCTGAAAGTACGTTATAACATGTTTAGTAGAATAAGAAAAACCAGGATTAACAACACGTTAGCATTTTGATATTAGCACATACGCTTCTCAAGATTCAACTTCAAGAAATGAGTTTAAAGTTTAAACATGAATTAATTGCTCCTTTCCAGAAAATAAAAGAATGGTAGTTCTCTCTTTGTGCAAAAATAGAATATTGCAAAAAATGCATACCAAAAAAATCAAGAACCATCTTTGTGCCAATGAAGCCCAATACAATTCCAATGGACGACTGCAACAAAGAATGTGTATTTTCATCAAAATCAACATAGGGCAAATGTAACAAAACATCATATAAATGGACTTGTGAGAAATAGCAAATGAGAAAATAGCAAGTGGAATACATGAGGTTTATGAGCCCCACTTGTCATTTCTTTCCGCTGCATAAAATTTTACTGATTTTGATTGGTAAGAAATCCTGATTTGTTACTATGTATGGAACATCATCAAATTTCATTGATAAATTGCCAGCTCGCGTATTATAATGCTAACTTACACGTAGAAGTACGATAATTGCTCAAGTCTTATTACTTACCCTCAATGCAATTTCATAAGCAGATGGTCATTTTCCCACAATCTTATTTAGATGAAGTTCAATCCAACTAGTAATATTGATAGCTGTAACTCAAACAACAGCCTCACGTGCTCTTTTTAGTTACTTGTACTGTGTAATCTGATGCGCTTCAATATTTTTTTTACCTTCATATCTGAATATCGATACTGATAATCCTTTTTGATGTATTAACATGTTGCTCCACCACATGCAATGCTCCACTGTTTTATATATATTTTTGTATGTTAATGGAGAAATGTTGCACTTTTTCCCATTACTCTAATATCCTTCATCTTTTCTACGTCTCTCTACTATCTTTTTTATGTCATTTCATCCTTTTTTGCTCACAAAGTTTGACCGTTTCAATATTATTTCATAATTCTTTCCATGCTGCGCCCAAGTTCTTTTGTCATCTCTTCCATGTTGTGCCAAGTTACTTCCATAACTTTTTAACAGAGAAAGTAACTTACAACCAGAAAAGGAATAAAGATGCTTAAAAGCACATGCCAACCACTTAGGTACTATCATGTATGGTTGGGCAGTACTAGCACAGCTGATTTTACCCTCAATATATCAGTCACATGTTAATCAAAGTGAAATATAATGCAAACATTATGTAATATCACTTTCACAAGTATGGCTAACATTTTTAACTGTTAAGTCATTATATTTGCAATAATAATTTAATGCCAAACCACTCGCTGGGTAATAGTGGTAAAATACTTGGCTGGGTAAACAAAAGATCACACGGTGTGCATGAATATGCAGATGACAAGTAAAGCGAGTGATACCTGCAAATACTCTAGCTCAGACATACTTTCAGAGATTAGTAAATATAACGATCTTAATCCTGCAATAATAAAAGGAAGAGAAAAGCCACGATAAGTTTTAGTTGTATGAATTTATTTGAGCTAAGACAATAACCATAAAGGTGATTAAAAAAGCAGCCTCTGCTGACTTTATTTGCTGCTTTCAAGGGCCAAAAACACAATTAATGGCATTGATAGGTCAAACCAAAATAAGACTCGGGTGTGTTCAAGCTCAGCCAGTAAGAAATTCAGATGAACCAATGGAGCACAGAGTTCTGACAAGGTTCAAATTTTAGGATATGAAATATTATTAAGTGAATTACCCGTACTCTAAGTTAGGACCATTTCTCTATTTCATGTCCCAATAAGAATCAGATAGACACGGACAGATATTTTCTAGACCAAGACTAAAGGGGCATCAGTTATACAAAATTTACAGTCTTATAAACAATGTTTAGGTGAATGTTTAATGAGGCTGATTTTACACTTAATTTTAAACTACTATTGATGGTTTCACTTTGAAAGTTCAACAAAACTACCATGATGTTACTGATGCATTTAGTTTTGTTGGCCTTTGTTGTTAATACCACAAATAGAAAGGAACTACTGAAAGATACTATCAGTATGTGAAATTCGCAAGTATACTTGAACACAATATACCAGGATACACGTGTAAGGGAGAACACTTTGAGCTGGTATAAAAGCAATGTTATGTAAGAACCAAGAAGAAAAAATTATACATATTCATGCACATGTTAATAAAATATTTCCAGTAAAATATACAACGCAAAATCAAGAACTACATCATTTCCAGTGGTATAAAATTTTCCCTAATACAAACTAACATAGATCTCACAATCAAGCATTTGTTACTGTTAGTTAAACCTTTATTTGTTTGTAACAGTAATCGTTTGTGGTCATATTGGCAACTTGCTGTAGCATGAGGCACACAATTTGTACACTTAGTATATCAAGTCTACCAGTACGTAACTCACAGCATATCAACACTGCCAAGTCAGTATGGTATCTAGGTAAAAAGTAAGAAGGAAATACCAGAAATAGCAAACATATTCGATGTAAAAACAATGAAAGGATCCCTTGTAACACCAAATACTGCAGGTATTGAGTCAACCTATAAAAATAAACATAAAAATAAAACAGAGGTTCACATATTCACATTCATTCAATTATTTTTAAGTAAATTATAAAGAACTTACTGCAAAAGCAATGTCGCTAAGTTCAATGACTACAACTGTAAGGAGTAAAGGTGTGGCCTGCGTCACAATACTTTCAGTAAATTAGAGAATGGAACTATGGTTTCTTCCCTTTTTCTTTAATAGAATAGGAGAAGGAAAATTCCAGGTCATATACTACTATAAAAGTATAAGAATGTAAATGCATATTGCTTGGTACTTAGCATCACATAGAACTTACTTTCCACACACCATCTTGAGTTGTTATGAAGCGATCCGAATCATAATTTGCTGCATTAAAAAAAAAATATACTAATGATACTGGTCTTATATAGATGAGGTAATTCAATTTCCAGCTACTGCAATGAACTTTATGAAGTTAGGTTGGAGCCACATTACCAGTGACTGGAATAAACTTCTGGCATGTTTTCACGATAAAATTATCAGCAAGATCTGTTTCTTCCTCTTCAGAAGCAAATAACTGCTTATACAATGAAATGAATATCCGTAATTCATAATTACTTAAATTTATCGATTTCAGGTCAAAGTGTAAGACAATGGAGTGAAATGCACCTGTTACCAACGAAATACATTGGAAAAGTAAGATCTTGTTTGATCCACAATTTCAATTTTGGTCATTGTTAATAGCCGAATGAATTAGGTTTCCAAAACGATCAATTTGGAAATGGTTTTAACATATAGAATTGAAACCAAGTTTTTCTTGTTTTTCGCTTTTTGGAAAATATCAAAAGCACGGTAAACTATCTTCTTCCCTTTGTTGTAATGACTAGAATTTTTCAATCATTCTCCCTTTTCCATGCCTGTTTAAGTACATATTGAATACGCAAAACACAAAATTCAAACCAAACGAACCCTAGATTTATAGATTTAATTCGGCGTTATAAAATTCAAAATGAGGAAAATGTGCAACCCGACTCTTAGGATTTAATTGTGCAAAACCTAACAAATGGAAATTGGAAAATGGTTGTAAAGTTTTTTCCTAGTATCTTATATCACACAAATCGCAAAAAGATCACAAAAATATAATTAAGAATAAAAAATAATATGCCAACACAAAGCAGTAATGGTAATAGTTCCAAAACAAATGAATTAACCAATAAACCAACACAAACAAGATACTTCCATCCAACCATCACGATTGGTTCTTAGTCCATTGTCACGGTAATGCAACAAATAAAAGTTAAATAACAAACTGAACTAATACTCTAGATTGGGATCAAAGTCATGATCTATATGGCAATGACATTTTAGTGTCTGACGAAGAACAAAACAAAAATTGAGAAAGAGAGGCATCTAATTTCTTTTCCCCACGTCTTAACACCCAAATTTGTTTCATTTCAAATCATAAAAATGCGGCTATAGTCTCCATTTATACAAGTTGCCTTCGTTTGATGTTCTGCAGTCCTACTAAGTTTTTATCAAGGCATAATACATGGACATGGACTTAAGCCCACATACACTTTCAACTATTTTTCTTTCTTTGTATATGTGATTTTGTATTATATATTTTTTAACATTCCACTTTGATACAAACACCACACAACTTCAGCATATATTCAATCCTTATGAAAACAAATATTTGAAAATGACTTGATTGAATGCATCAATGCACAAACTTTATCATCTTTGGATCAGTCACAAGACTCACAACTTCTTCTTTCTCACTCACACCAAATCATATCCCCTACCACCACCTACAAGTGATGCATCTCCCATAACATGACACAACATCAATTAATATCAAAAAAATTTGTAATATCAAAAACATTTGTAAGATCACAAACATTTATACATGATCTTTGTTGATTTCCATTTCAACACTCGTTCATCACTTCTAAGCTCATCACACGATCATCGATTCCTCTAAAAACCTCCATCAAAAACATGAACACCAACACATTACAAGCAGTGCACACAATAATCTCTGAAGTCAATTGTGGGCTATGCTCTTCAACGATCACCGATTTCTATTATCGACCACACGGTCAATCAATCTATAAAGATTTCCCTCATTCAACATTCTTATCATCACGACACGACCAATCTCGATATTAATAAGTGTAAGCTCACGATCCGACTCATCATCAACATCCTCTACCCAGTAAACAAGGTCTCGCTTGAAGGGGTTGGGGTGGGCAAGTTATACATAGTCTTACCCTGATTAGCAGAGAAACTGTTTTCGAAACTTGTTCAAATACCAAACTCTAACAAAAATAGAATTCAACGATGCATGAATAAAGCTCACAGTAGGCTTACATATTTAAGGCAATTTGTGTCGCATATAACATGTATTTTAATATATGTTCATAAAGTGAAATGTCCAACTAATTAATATAAATCCATCTCAAAGGCTTCATGTCACTAATGAGGACATCACAATAAATATCTTTATTGCTATCATTATCGTTATCACTGTGCACAAACTTATATCCATCTCTCTTGAGCATCACATCGGTTGAGAATATGATTTTTCTTTCTATAATAAAAACAAATGATAATTTTCATCATACTTCAACCATTAAAGATCTTTCATTCCATCATGTATCTCTTCGAGTTCTTTGCTTCTATAACTTCATCTTCAACTAAATTCATTGTTTTTTCCCTTTTAAATTAAATTCGATGAGACAATTTTATTAGCGCTTGAGCTACTCGATGATACAGCCTACGCTTCACAATACTCGAAAAGTGAACTTATCAACAAAAGACTCTGTAATTCATTATCGAATTCGACACTCACATTTGTCATTTATTACATCTTGAAATTTATTCAAATGCTCATCTATAAGCTTCTCTCCATTAGCACTCTTCGATTCAACCAAAGATATCAACTTATCCCACAAATCCTTCATGGATTCACAACTAAACTGTAACAACCCGGATTTTTAGCCATCTGATATTGGGGTAATTAACTAATTTTAAATATTGAAATATTAATTTTTACAAGTCGAATAGGTAAATTTTCTGATATTTAAAATATCTGAATCTATAAGCTGATTAAACTATATTAAAATTTTAAAATATAAATTTCTGGATATGATAAAATTTTATATATGTATATAAACTCCACCATTAAAATTTTAAGATAGAATATCCACATTTGTGTATATATAAATATATACAAGCTTTATGATGTTTAAAAATATATATGTAAGTATGTGTGTGTGTGTGTATATGTATGTATATATGTCCATATGAAGTAATTGATATGAAAATATGTATAAATGCAAATATGATAAAATAAATATGTATAGTGTATATGTATGCATATCTACATATATATATATATATAAAAATGTATTTATGGTAAAAATAGTGTACATGAACTTATATATAGATATATACATGTAAAATCTTCATGATGATAAACTCCTATCTTTTAATGTAAGTATATGTATATAATGACAAAAATAGAGTATATGTAATATATATATATATAAATGTATATACATATTCATAGGAAACATCATCATGGCAAAACATCAATTCAAGCACAAACATTAAATCAACTCAAGATCAAATCAACTCTAAAAAGATCAAATCAAATCCATATGAAATCACATTAGCTCATAAAATCAAATAAAAAAGAATATAAAAATAAAAAGGGAAGAGAAGCATGTACATGCTTTTCACTGCCTCACTGTCTCTCCTCTTCTATATATATACACGGCCTATACTTATTCATACTTGTACAAAAGAAAAGAAAAAAAATGATCTGCCATTAAACATAAACGATCCAAACATATAAAAGCTTGAAGAAGGAAAATTTACTAAGCAGTGTTCATCATATTTAAGACATGTGAGTAAAACATACCAAGATCTATTTTCTGACCATTATATATAGCTGTATATCAGTGAAATTTGAATGAATCCTTTGCTTATGACAAATATACAAATGTTGATATGTAAACATGCTTTTGCATATGTGTGTTAGACACAGGAGTTCACCCTGTAACTCAAATAGATACTGTTCTTCTTCTCTGTTCTTTGATTTTGGAGTAAACAGTTAAAAATTCTTCCCTTTGAAAATCAATATCTCCACAACCAATTAGTATTAGACCATGTTGTCAAAACGAAACTTGTTTGTTTTCGAGTATAGTGTATTTTAAGATTTATTTCATTCAATTTCATGAAGTATAGAGAGGGAAAATCAGATTTTACAGTAAGTAATCAAATTATAGCCGAGATTCGATTATCATAATTTAATGAATGGTTTATATGTATGTGATCGTCGTTGAAAATCATGATTTTTGGAGTCAGTTTGGTGATTTTTAGATGTGTGTGGTAGAAGATATGTTGAGATGAACGGATTTGGGACTTTTATCAAATTCCGACGAGGGGCTCGATTTCGTGGCTTGCCGTTTGGCATGGAGGAGGGTTAGGGGATGCGGCACCTAGGAAAAATAGCACGGTGTTTTTCTAGGGCCTGTGGTGGCCAGGCGAGGTCACTGTAGGGTTTTAGGGTGAGTTTTATTCGGGTTCGGGTTTTGATCAATGACGAGGGAAAGAGGGGGAAAGGAGTGTGCGGTCCGGGGGAAAAGAAAGAGGTGGTCGCGGCGATGCTTGGGACAAAGTTTGGTGGTGGATGGACGGTCGTGGCGATTTTGGGTGACGTGGTTGTTCAAGGATACGGGTTTGAAGTTCGAAACCTCGAACGTGGGTCTTTGCCGTGGTTTCTGGTGACCAGGTGGATGTGGGGGTCTCGTGGGTGATCGGCGAGAGTGGTCGGCAGCGAGGGTCTTGGCCAAAGGTGGGCGTGTACGTGCACACGTACGTGCACGGTTGGGTTGAGTGGATAAAGGAAAGCAAGAAAAAGAAGGATAAGGGAAGAAAAACTGGGGAAGGAGAAGAAAAGGTTTCGGCTTTGATTGTTTTTTTGGGCCGTGAGTTTTTGGTTTCGGTTGGGTTGGAAAAAACTAACGAAGGAATTTATTTAAAATTTTATAATTTAATAAGCTATAAACTTAAACTCTATTTTTCTCACTCGTTCAAAATGCAAATAACGAGCCGATTGTTGTACCGAGACCCTATCGCCAAGTAGTTCTACCTGAACTAGTATCGTCAAGTTTTTCAATATGAAAAATTAAATGATTTAAGTGAAATAACAAGGGATACCTTATTTGATTTATTATATGTTAATAAATCAATTAATTATTTAACGAACTGTTAATTTTAAACGAATTAAGAAATAAACATTTATTAAATTTCTTGGATTGACAAATACTCTGGATTTAAAATATAGAGCTTAACTCGGTTATTTGGGATTAGTTCAGTTCTGATGTATAAATGGATTTAATATTTATCGTTGATTGAGTTAATAATCTACGCTTTGGAGCTTTTGGAATTTACACATATTAGTTTATAACTATTAGTGGTATATTGAAAGTTGAGTATAATTAAAAGGAAATTGAATTGGATAAAATTAGATGGCTTGGGAAATAGCCTAACTACGAAATGGTTTATATGGAATGTTTTTCCAAGTGATGGATTACAAATTGAAGATTGAAAATATCTCTAAGTGTTGGAAATATCATGTTATGGATATAAGAATTTGAAATTGTTTTTAAATATTGAATATTGAAGAGACTTATATATATATATATATATATATCTTTATAAAGGTATTTTGAAAATAAATGTTTGGAAGGAATTATAGAAAGGGGCCTAGTGAGTATTTATGTGTGTAAATTTATAGTTAAATAATCGACTATCTAATCTGGTCAAATCCGTTGACCGTTCAAAGAGACCGGGATCGGACCAGCGTTATCTGGAACCACTTCGATCCAATAACCACCACGAGCCTTTATGGTATTGATTGTAGGCCCCAGTATGCTGGAATTAATTAATGTAACAAATTCGGTTATTTTATGAGGTATTTTGTACTTAGACACTATTATAATATCACCGGATTTTCTATAAAAGTGTTTTGGTTATCGTAAGATAAAAACCAGTCGTGTTTGTACGAGATACCTTGATTTTTCAAAGGATTTTGATAACTTTAGTAATTCAAGTTAAGTGTGTTTACTCACGCTGGTTTTCCAGACTGACTCGGGTGTTACATTATTGTAATGCTCGGGTCAGATCGGGTATTACAGATTCAGGTTAGGATGCTTTGGAGCTCAGGGGACGAGCTGGATGACAGAGCCATATTGCACGTAGTTGATTTTATTCCGCTGTGTATTGTAAGCCGTATATTCAGCATTTTTGAGGACAAATTATTATAACTGTTCCGGTTTCTATGTTGATAGTTGTACTCTGATAATTTGTATGTATATTAACTGATACAGCTTTTGTATAAAAATCTGTTATTGTATATTATATTTTATTCCGCTGCGATTGTGAGATTATGTGTTGTTATTTTTGTTTCTTCTTCTATCTCTTTTCTTCTTAACCCCTAACGATCTGGTAATTCCGGCACTTGATTGCTCGGCACTCTATACAACGAACGTAATAGTGTCGATTTTCGAGGGTCGAAAAATCTCCGGTCGTCACATAAACACATGATGAAAAGTTGAATCATCATAGTGTCGATGGACCAACACAATCTTCTACTTATCCATAATCTACCCTTATCCCTCCTCTATGTTAGAAAATTTCTTTTCATCACCTTCAATCAGCTTGTGAAAATCGTTGATATATAAAATATCTATTTTTTTCTACGCTTCCAATGCTACAAAAAAAAATTAATCAAAAATGATCTTTCGAATTGAAATTGAGTTCGACGACTCAAAAAGAAAATGGATCTAATATTACCATAGGTCTTGCGATAATATGCCTTTGATACAATATGTTAGGATTCAGCTTCACAAAACCAAATAAATGAAACATGGTTGCAAGGGTCTTTTCCCTACGTTTTATGCCTCTTAAGTCACAAAGAGATGATGTTAAATAGAAAATAATATGCAAACGAATTTCAACACAAACTAATCAATAAACCATCACCATTTTCAAATAATTGTTTGTGAATAATCTAACAAATAAAAGTAAACAGATAAAAAATAAAACAAAGAACCTAGATTGGAACATAGTATCGATCTCTACAACAATGATTTCTTTGTGTTTGAAGAAGAATAAAAATAAAAATAAACAAATAAATAAACCTGAAGAAGAGAGGAACCCTAAATTTCCTTCTGCACATGTCTTAACACGGTTGTTATCCCACCTTTTGGAAAGATCGTGACACCAAGAAATTGACTGAGAACCAAAGACAGTTCGTCCCGAAAAACGGTATACACAGGTTTGCTATGAATACTGGTAAATTTTGCCTAAGTCTGGATCGAGATACAATTGATATGACACGACAAGAAAAGCCATAAAAGCCAACGTTCCAAATTTCGAGTCCATCCGAGTTCATATGCTCAAGATATGATCGATGCAAGCTAGGGAGTAAACTTGTTTGTATCCATCGGTCAACTTCTTTCGCATCGGCCTTGTTCGAATCCATCAGCATTGGCCTTGTTCGAATCCATCGAAAGGCGGCTTCCTTCGTATCCATCGGAGTTGGCCCACTTCGTATCCATAGTCTTGCAACCATCCCATTCGTATCCATCAAGTAAGCGGTAGTTCGTATCCATCATGATCGCTTCAGTTCGTATCCATCAATAAGCAGTGCAGCGCTTCGCGTCGACATCGTCCATATGTACTTCGTATCGGTTTCCTCATCGACTCAATTCGTATCGATCGATACAAAACGCCACCAAAGTTATCGATACGAAGGATGTGGAGAGTGATCGATACGAAACGACGTCCATGTCATCGATACGAAACGACGTCCAGGTCATCGATACGAAATGCCTTGGTTCGTATCGATACGAATCAGTTACAAAGCATCGATACGAAGTGGAATGCACCGAATCGATACGAAGTGGAGTTCACCGAATCGATACGAAGAGAACGTATTCAAATAAAAGAATCGATCACTCGGCCTAAAAGGTGGATCGACCCAAGAATTTAACACCACGTCAACTTGCAGGCACGTGCTCGGATCAATACGAACGGAGCGATGCGAAGAAGGATCGATGCTAATTCTGCAGCCATCAAAAAATACGAACTTGCATCGATCATAACTCAAAATCTACAAGTCCAAATGCTATCAAATTTTCACAGGAGCTTGCGTACATCTTCAAGAATGTTCATGATCGATCCCGACTCGATTGCCAAACCCTGATCGATACGAATTGCATTCGTATCGATCACGGATCGACTTCAAACGGTCAGGGATCGATCGCGTGGGCCCACCCACGTGCGAGAAGAGGTCTTCCGAAATCTGAACGAGATATTTGCAGCCTACGCCTATAAATAGCAGCCCTGGACCTACAGAAAAGGAACTTCTGATTCTTCTACACCCAGACTCTGCCGAAATCACTGTTGTACTCGAATTTTACTGTTGTAATTCATTGTAACCAGCAAACAAAAGTTAATAAAAACCAACCATTTCATAGTGGACGTAGGCCATACGCCGAACCACTCTAAATCTTTATGTTTCTCTGCTGTTTTTCTGATTATTGTCTGGAGTGTTTGTTAGATAATCCTCGTTTTCCATTTATTTTCTTCATTTTATCTCTTCAAACACTTCCGAAGAGTGTTGTGCCCAATTTTAGTACAAACAACAGTAACACCCAAATTTGCTTCCACCCCCAAAACATAAACAACATGAATATACTCTCTGTTTATACAAGCGGCAACAATGATTAGTGTATATGTTGCCTTGTTTGATGTTCCGCAACCTACTAATTTTTTATCAAGGCACAGTACAAGAATACGGGCTTAAGCCCAATCATGCTGTCAACTATTTTGCTTTCTTTTTTACGTGTGATTTTGTACCACATATTTTCAGCATCAATATTATAAGGCAATATCAAATATCAGATGATTGTCTATTCAACTAGTTGGTAACTTAATCAAACTATAGCAATGCAAAAACTAAATATCACCTTGTAAGAAGAATAGAGAAGAATCGAAGCCAGGAACAAGTTCACCACTTCAAATCTCTAAAAGATTACGAACCACTTACATAAAGGCAAAAGAGAATTGCAAATCACAAATAATTTCATCACTCCATGATGAAAGTAATTTTATTAACCTGAAGCGTTGCAGTACCAAGAAGAATCATTATAGCACGAAAAATAACTGCACCAGTAATACCATAAGAAAGCACCCTGTTCTACATAGTTAATACAACAGAGAAAAATATTATATGATTATCTTATTCGAATCGTTAAAACGAAAAATAAAACATACCTGGTAATTTACTGGTACTTTGAAATATTTGAAGACTAAAACAAAAACAAAGAGGTTGTCAACGGACAAACTTTGTTCAAGGAGGTAGCTGCAATATAGTACACAAACTTAGGCATTGCTATGGAGACTATACACACAGTCAGACACACACACACACATACATATACGTGTGTGTATGCACACACGTGCGCGCGTTTATGCAGCTAGGATCAATAGCCCCTTCTATTTTGCACCATTTGTAGCCCCATGATCTCATATACATACATATATGTGTGTGTGTGTGTATATGTGTGTGTGTGTATATGTGTATATGTATATACATACATACATATATATCTATATGTATATACATACATATATATATATACATATATATACATACATACATGTATATATACATACATACATATATATATACATATATATATATACACACACATATATATATATACACATATATATATGTATGTATGTATGGAAGTTCAACGACACCCCTCTTTTGGAGCATCTCCATCATGTTTTGAGTTACACGATATTAAATGCTATGAAATTTTGTCGATGTTTAATCTATATTATGAATATCATCTCTACAAAATATGAGGTCGTTTCAAAATTTCTAACCTCGTCAAAATAATATGTCAATATTAATCGCTAAAACATTTATTATATCCGTTGGTTTGAAATATCAAATTTATCATGATATGTATATTTAAATGCGCTCAAATTTTTTGTAGATGATCTTGAGTATGATATGAAAATATCCACAAAATTGCATTAAAATTAGTGCAACCCAAAATATGATAGGGGTGCTCCAAAATAGAAGTGTCACTGAACCTTCCACTTACAGACACACACACACATACGCGCGCGCGCGCGCACACATATATATATATATGTGAGAGAGAGACATCATATAAAAATTCAGCACAAACTAAATCTGTTATAGTTAAGAACGGAGTTACATATTATCATTATCATCCAAATTTAAAATGGGCAGTGTAAGAACCAGAGCAACAAAGTCAACAAAAATTGTTTTAGAAATGAATCAAAGGTTCTGAGCAAGACAACAAAAGCAACAAGTAGAAATCAGAACTCACCCGGCAAAAAATTCAGATGCTTTATCAATGCCTTCTTTGAAACCCAAAGCAATACCAAATAAAACTGCAGCACTAACCTGCACAAAAAGTATTTGCATATTAGGCAGAAATAAGCCAAATAAAGAAGAAGAAAAATGATATCATATTTAAGCAATATACATGCAACTAACCCATAATGCAACATTTTTTATTGATGATGCACGATCATTAGATAGATTTTGTTTGCCCGTCTTTTCAGAATCATCTATGTTGTTCAGTTTCCCGGCTTCATCCTTAGATATTTCTTCTGCAGTTTCAGATTATTGTCAAATAGACTAAGACGATCTGCAAAATCGTTATATGATATTGTTGATGGATCTACATGACAATTAAAACTTTTAAATGATAAAAATATATTTTTAGTAAGTATATAAAACTACGATTAGATAATCACTTAGTTTTGCAGGTAACTCTTCACTAGGCACCATGAGAACCAAATTAGAGGAGAAATCCAGTTTGCAATGCATCGGAGATTTCAGAGTTGCAGTATATGTTATATTAGCCTTAGGGGGCTTGGGGGACATTTGGTACCTTTACTTGTAGAACACTTCAGCTGAATTTTTTTAACTTTCAAGTAAAATCTTGAAAGAAATTTAGGATCAATTCTGGGTTCACTAACTCACTTATGTTCGGTCCGAGCTTAAGGAAATCAAGACCTATTAAGAATCATCATGGCATTGTTTAAAAAGATAGGATCCTTAATTTCTATGGACAGAAAATTTTCATTTTTCATTGACACGGTTGACGCCAAAATGGCACCAACACCCAAATATCAAATGAAAGCATCAAAATGTAAAGATCCAAATCAAACAAGCAAGAAACAACAGGAAAATAAAAGGAGACGAGAATTTTTAGTGGTTCGGCGTAATCTCCGGTCTACGTCCACTTTATATTTTGTCATTAGTTGTCTTCTCTTCGGATTACAATGAATTATATCAGATCTGACCACAATCTAGTGGATCTCAGATTTACAATAAAGTTTTCAGATTGTTTGAGAGTTGCTAGTACCAAGGATTTGTTGATCTAAGTCTTAGAACAACAAATAGTAGTATTTTAGGTGACTTTAATGGAGGAGATGTAAGAGGTGAAGAAGAAGAAGTCTCTTAAGTCAGAGAATCTTATCATGTGTTGGTTGCCATAGGGCTAGTATTTATAAGAAAACAATTGACAGATTCAGAAGCCCGCTTGCAGTGAAGTCCAGAAGCTAGCCCGGTGTTGTACAAGCGAGCACAGAGGCCCACGAACCAAGAAAGCAACTCGGTACCGATCTAAAATGGATCGGTACCGATCTACTTTGCTTGTTATAAAGTGAACTCTTTCACTTGTTTTATTCTTCTATCCTCTATTCGATGTGTTCCAAGCGACTGGTCAGAGGTGAACCCAATTCGATGTTCACCGAGTTAAAATCAATCTTCACCGAGTTATCTCCTTAGTCAAATTTCCATTGAAATTTCTTTCGGTTGTTTTTTTACTTTTTGTAAGTGTGCTTCCAAGTTTTCGAGTCGTTTTGTTTTTGCCTTGACCTTCAAATTCTGGTTGAAATCTACTTGGCTAAAAAACGGATTAGCACTTGCCCTCCAAAGTACGCCTTTCGAATGTAAGATGTACTTTGCTCAAGAACAAGTTTCCAACAGAGTCATTCTTCGATTGTTGAGCTCTCTGGCTATCTATTGATCTCAATCCTGGTGAATTGCCCAAAGCGTATTTCCTTTTCTTCTGATTGCAAGGCGTTTAAATCCTTTTATCAAATCTGCATCCGCTCCGGAGCTTGGTCTCGCCAGACAGTTCATCTTCCAATCTAGTGTTGGATCTCTCCGGATCGTTTATCATCCAATCTAGGATATCGATTTCTCTGGATCATTTATCAACCAATTTAGGGTTTCGATCTCTCTGAATCATTTATCACCCAATCTGGGATTTGATCTCTCTGAATCCTTGCTGAGCCCAATCCGCTCGCTCTCCGGCAAAGGGACCCAACGACCAAGCAAGTCCATCCGCTCATTCTTCGATGATGGGACTTACTTTTCATACAAGTCCATCCACTCGCTCTTCGACAAGAGAACTTGCACCTTGCGGTCGCCGTCCTATCTCTCCGGACGGGACTACCATGATCAATATCAATCATCACGTTCAAGTGGATTTTCAAAATATCAAATATTTAAATCAAAGCAAACAAGCAAACATCCTAATTATTCAGCTCAGACACCCAACTCAGATGGTGCCTAAAGACCAATGTAGGTCCCGTAGACGGATAAGCGGTCTGAAATTATTATTGTCCTAACTAGTCATCTCAGACATCCGACTCGAAGCGTGTTTAGAAACCAATCGAGGCCTCGTACACGTGTAAGCGGTCTGAGGTTATTGTTGTCCTAACTAGTCGTCTCAGACATCCGACTCAGAGTGTGCCTAGAGACCAATCGAGGCATCGTACATGTGTAAGCGGTCTGAGGTTATTGTTGTCCTAACTAGTCGTCTCAAACATCCGACTCAGAGCGTGCCTAGAGGCCGAGGCCTCGTACACATGTAAGCGGTCTAAGGTTATTATTATCTTATTTATTCAAGGCAAAAAAGCATAGTGCGGAAGCGTACTAGCTCATGTCCATCCCGATCATGGGATTACCATTCTCGACTCAGTTCCCTAGTCGTGCTTTGATGCATTCGCTGCAAACTGTGGCTGCTTCGGTTGTGCCATCGCAGTTCGGTTCCTTACGTACTGCTGTAGCTGGTTACTCCAAACCAGTTCTTCTATCAGGCCATGAAGGTGTCGGCACTCGTTCGTTTCATGTCCATCCAGCTCATGGAAGATGCAAAACTTTTCGGATCTTCTTTTTCGATCAGTGGGTTCTCTTTTAGCAGGCTTTCGGTAGGGGATATGCCCTCTAGGTATATCCTCTTCGGGGTCTCTGTTGGATCAGTGTAGGAAGAGAACTTCGATTCCCTCGGCCGTTTCGGTTCTTCAATATTATCATCAGCTCTTCGCTTTCCTTTATTCTTGCCATATCTGGCTCCGGAGAGTCCTCCGTCATCCACATCATTAATTTCAGCATTCTCAACTTCAACGTCTTCTTGACGCAAATATCTCTCAGCTTCATGATAGAATTCCGTAAGGTCCATTGACGGATCCTTTTTTCAAAGCAATCTTAAAGTCAGTCTTGCTTGCAACTCCTGAAACAGCCTCCATCAGAATCATGGATGGATCCGGCTTATCGATTGCAGCAGCTGCCACGTTAAACCTAGTCAAGCAGCTCCTCATGGTCTCTTCATCCATTTGCTTCATGCTCGATAGCATCATCACATTCTTTGGTCGTGAGATATGAACTTTGAACTGCCCTATGAACTTATTCACCAAGTCAGTCAACGTACTTATGGATCTGTTCTCCGGTTGTCTGAACCACACTGCTGCTAAATCTATCAAGTATAACAGGAAGCACCGCCTCATTACCTTTTCAGAAGCAACCAACACCTCCATGTGTCAGATGTATCTCATTAGGTGAACTAGTGGATCGGTCTGCCCATCGTGCATTTCCAACATCGAAAACTTAAAATTGGAAGGATTTCTCGTATTCCGGATATTATGGGCGAATGAATTCCCATTCACGCCTTCCAAACTCTGGTCTGAGGGTCCACCTCGAACTATTCTTCTGATCATCTCAGTCATCCGACTGTTGTCATCTAACGGAAGTCTTAGACCACTAGCTACATTCTGCCCCATGCTCATGTGGGGGAACTCCGATACATATTCTGGCATACTCCTCTGGTTTCACATTTGCGTTATACCCTACTCCTCTGGTTTCACATTTGCGTTCTGCCCTACTCATCTCCTCTTTGGTTTCATTCTGTCCTCCATTCCTACAGGGAAGCTCTGACACGTACTACTCCGGTCGTTGCTCATTCACATTCTGATTTGCGTTTCTAACTTCAACATCGTTTGCTCCCAACATTCCAGCACGTCCTAACCTCGCACCAACTTACCCCCAAGTATAATTCTATCGGTGCTGAGAGGATTTGGATCGGTACCGAGTGGTATTATTTGTAGGGGTATCATTCCAGTGTGCTCCGCTCCAACTCCAGATGTTTCTGCATCAATTCCTGGTCCTTGGTTCTAAATTCTAACAGTCCTAGCTTTTCCTTGTTGTCCCATCCTTTACAAAAATCCCTCCAGCCCGCTGTCGAGTCATTAATCCATCTTGCATCTCCTTCATTTTCTCCATCTCTTTTCTGGTCACGTAGACAGATTGATTTAAATTTGAGGACACCTTCTGACTGCCACATGCTTTGGTTGACTTCCTCCAGTTTTAGATCTGGTGTTGAGTCTCTTCATCTTCTCCAAGTTTCAGATTCAAGCTCTAGTTTGTGAGATCTAGTTCTTTCTCAGTGAAAGCACCAAAATGTTGATACCAAAAAATTGCACGAACACCCAAATATCAGATGAAAGCACATAAATGTAGAGATCCAAATCAAACAAGTAAAAACAACAGGAAAGTAAAAGTAGACACAAGAATTATTATATTAATTCGACGTAATCTCCGACCTACGTCCACTTTATATTTTGTTATTAGTTGTCTCTCTTCGGATTACAATGAATTAGATCTGACAACAATCAAGTAGATCTCAGATTTACAACGAAGTTTCTAGATTGTTTGAGAGTCACTATGTAACGACCCGAAATTTTACCGCTTTGATCTGTGAATATTTAATTAATTTTAAATATTCAATTAGTGGTTTTTAATGGTCAAATTACCCTCTTTTAATTAATAACTAATTATAGTAAACTTATTTTGAAAGTTTGTTTACAAAAATAGATAGTTCGATGAAAAATTAAAAATATGACCGAAAATCGTTTTTAAAATTTTTGACTTTTCATCGTCCAAAGGTTGTCAGAATGTGTTGTGCATACTAGTGTATATACGTACACATATATACAAATACAAATACTTTTACTAATGGTATAGTTTAGTTAAAACAAGTTTAACAATATACTTAAGTTAATAAAGTGAAAGTGGACTTTTCTTTTTTAATTTAAAATTAACAAAACATAAAATCTAAGAAAAAAGTACATAAATTTGTGTGCAGGGAAATGGTGTGCACATGGAATTGCATGTGCTATGAAAAATGAAAGGGTATTAGTTCAAAAAAAGGAAGGGTGTAGCACGAATTAAGGAGGAGTAATTATGTAATTTCTATAAAAAGAACACACCCTCTCTCCATTTCTCACTTTGTTTCATTTCCATTTCTTACTCCTTTTCTTTCCGCTTTCTTCTCTACTTTCTTATCCTTGTTTCTTTAAGAAAGTGTTTCAAAATTACTTATTTTTATTCTTTAAATCCATAAACAAGTTCATAATAATTTTGCAAACCTCTCTACCACCACAAAGTTGCAAACTTTTGAAGCCAAAACCCAAATAGGCCTTGGGTCGTGAGCTATTGGAGCATGAGGAGGGAAGGAGATGTGGCTTTGTGTTGTTTTGATAGTTGGAAGGAGTTTTGTCAAATTTAAAGTGAGATTTCTTACTTTAAATTAGCTTTAAATCGACAAAATGTTGTAATAATTCGGTAGTTGCTTGTTTATGTTGTATGTAATATTTATATTGCTTATTTGGTTTTGATTTCCGCTTAAAAGCGGATAGCATAAATAATCCATTGTTTTGCAGGAGACAAAAGCAAAAGGAAGTCGAAGTGTCTTCGTAGCGAATAGATCGCTACGGAAGCACTTCGAAGAATAAAATGTTGTAGAAAAATCCTAGAAGATTCTTTGATTTATTTATTTTTATTTACATATGTTATTAGTTATGTAAATACTTGTGTTGGTGAAAAGTGAATGTTGCTTAGTTATAGTTAACTTACTTATTTTTTGTTTTATTGCGACGTTGAAATCTCGTGCTCGTTTTTAGCAATTTACTACTTGTTTTCTGATATGTTTTGAAATAATTTCCAAACTCGAATTTTGTTTTCAAACCTTTAACAAAGGTATTAAAGTAGTTTAATATAGAAAGAAATGTGGTTTAAAAGTTATTTAATTTACAAAAACAAGTGTTAAAGTTTATGGTCCATATAGCGATAGTTGCTATGGACGCAGTTTGAAATTTTCAATTTTTGGTAAAGTAAAAGGCATTATCTATTTTAGATATTTTGAAAAGTCCTTTCAAATGTGTTTATAAGTATTTAAAAAAAAGTTTGAAGTTTTAAACATATTTTTAAGAATTTATTTAGTTATTTAAACAAGAGATTTAAATTTTACGCCTTCGTTTTGCAAAAGTCAAATTTTGTCAAAAGTTACCATCTTTAAAAGGATGTTTAAATACAAGTTTCAAACTTGTTTTAAAGGGGTTTTAAAAGTAATTTTAAAAGAGGAAGGAATAATGGATTACAACATTATTGTTGTAATAAATGTTTCCGAGAAAATGAAAGATATTATGGACTACAACATTTTTGTTACAACACTTTGTTATTATGAAACAATGTTTACTTTTATAAAAGGGAAGATGTTTTAAAGTGATTTGAAATTCATCAATTAATAAGTTGTTTACGTTTATAAAGGAAGGATGTTGCCTTTTAAATCAAACCTTGATTTAAGTGATTTTGGAAAATGTTTTAATAACAAATATATAGGACTCTTAAATCATATTTTCTAGATTTCGAGGTAGGAAACTTGTTTCTATTTTGAAACTTAGAAGTGAATGTCGAGTCAAAGGTTGAGAGGTAATAATACCTCAACTTGAACGGTTTCAGTTTTGACCGATGAAAAAACTAGTTTGAAATCGAAGGCCAGAAATAAGTTTACGGAAGTGGGTTTTCCGTTCGTTTTTAAGACTTTGTTTTGTGCAAAAGATTTCTTTGTCGGTGTTATTAAGTAACACAAAACAAATATGATAAAGTGACGCTAAAATGTTGACACGTCTATGGAAAGTAAGTCATCTTATAGTTAGCACTAAAAGCCAATGAGTAGACTTACCTTTATCTACAAGATCTAGAATAGAAGTGTTTGAATAAGATAAGACCAGGGTGCAACCGGTACCCTGACTTACCTGACTTTGATTTTGGACGAGAGATAGAAAAGTCGAAATATCATAAACGTGATAAGAATAAACTGGTTAATTTCGATAAATGGGTCATGATTAGTTAAGTATATGGAAAGTACTTCATTGTATACTTGACACCAAATTCCGAGATATGAACACTCGTCTCTATCTCGAGAAATAAAAATGTACGTCGAGGCAAGAATAGTACGCTAACTTATCTGACTACATTGTTAATCGATGGATAGTACTATTTGAAATCGGAAAGTGGTGATAAGTATAAGATGCCTGATTTTCATATGCAAACTATACTTACACCCAGATAGTGGTTTGTCCACTATCGATAACTTGACCTATTTTGACTTAAGAAGTATATGAAAGCTTCGTGATTTCATACAGTTGAGATTCCCTTGAGAGAACTCATTTCGGTGAAACATCTCTAGCTTTAAGGGGTGTATTAGAGATCCCCTTATGACTCTTATATAGTCCACTTACTTCTGAAAGAACCGGGATTGAGTCAACCAGAAACTATATATTGTTGGTTCGAAGAGATCGAGATCGGATAAGCATGAGTTATCTGAAAAGCACTTCGAACCAGCATAAACATTCGAATTGATGACATCTTGAAGATATCGAAAACAGAGTTTTTTGAAGTGCAAGGGCTACTTGCTACTAATCTTGATGATGTAGTAGAGGTAGTGTCTTTGATTTGTTCATATCCTGAACAACTTGTATGGATGAATGTTGGCATTGCACTGTTGTCTGGATGACAGTGTTAGAATTCCAAGTGGGATTTGCTAAAAATATAAAACGTAACCTCAAGTCTCGCACCTGGTAGTGACTAAAACATGGGATATGTTTCGGGGCTATGTGGGTCGCACTCATTAGGGTATGGTCATCACTCGATCTAAATCGATATTTATGGATTTATGTACGCTCGGGGCCATTACGGTTGTTGGCCGCAACCGGGGTGGTGACATATTCGGTGCTATCCAGAAAGCGGTAGGCCAGTCCTAACTCGCAGGGGTCGAAAGATTTTCGACCTCGATACATTTTTTTAGAGGTGTAGTGTGGCAAGCGATACCTCGGTAGCCTTGTTATTGTATGAAATTCATTTTCCAATACGTCCTTTACGGACTTAGTTGTATACCAAATATGTAGAAACATGATATGCAAGCATTTCAGCTATATTATATATTTATTTTAAACCCTAAACATTATTATAATATCGTTGGATTTTCTATTTGAAATGGTTTGGTTATCGTACGGTGAAAACCCGTCCGGTTTATGTGCGGCGAGATCTTACGAGATACCTTTATTTTTGAAAGGATTTTATAAATATAACAATCCATATTATTTGAGTTTCTCACGCTGGTTTACCACACTGATCCGGATGTTATTTTCTTATAATACTCGAGCTAGGCCCGAGTATTTTTTCAAAGTTAGCTTTAGATGAGTTGGATACCTCCAAGATGTATTCCCGTACTTTTGTTTTTCCGCTGCATTTCTTGTTTGTATTTAGCAGCATTTGTAAGGACTACTTGTTATAACTGTCCAGACTGATGATAAATTAGATTACTCTGATTGTTGTAAAGTTTCTTTTGTAAAAATCATTTGGATATTATATATTACTCGTCACGATGTGAGATTATGTTCTGTCTTTTCTTTTCTTTCACCTCAACAATCTGTCTTTCCGGCACTTGGATGTTCGGCACGTGAATACCGTAGATGTATTAGTGTCGAATTTCAAGGGTCGGAAAGATGGATCATCATACACTAGTACCAGGAATTTGCTGATCTAAGTCATAAAACAGCAAATAGTAGTATCCTTGGTGACTTTAATGGAGGAGAGGTTAGAGGTGAAGAAAAAGAAGTCTCCTAAGTCAGAGAATCCCATCCCGTTTTGGTTGTTATAGGGCTGGTATTTATAGAAAAACGGATGAACATGTTCAGAAACCCGCTTGCAGTGAAGTCCAAAAGCCAGCCCGGTGTTGTACGAGCATGGAAGCCCTACGAACCAAGAAAACAACTTGGTACCGATCTAAAATGGATCGGCACCGATCGGTTTTGCTTGTTGCAAAGTAAACTCTTTCACTTGTTTTGTTCTTCTATCCTCTATTCGATGTGTTCCAAGTGACTGGTTAGAGGTGAACTTTATTCGATGTTCATCGAGTTATCTCCTTAGTCTAATTTCCACTGAAATTTCTCCCGGTTGTTTCTCTACGTATTCTAAGTGTGCTTTCAAGTTTTCAAGTCATTTTGTCTTTGTCTTGACCTTCAAATTTTGGTTGAAATCTGCTTGCCTAAAAAGCGGGTTAACGGACATCATCAGTGATATGAGGAAGCATACAATATAAGTTCGCTAATGGGTGTAGGAACAGAAAATCAATTGAGATATTTAAGGGTTGCTAACATTTCTTCCTACTGAGCATTGTAATGACTAGTTTTCAAGGCTCAAAAAAGGCTCAGGCGCATGTTGTGCATCTTTTTGCAGTTTGAGTGCGCCTTTTTGCAGTTTGATGTGACATTTTGTGAAATTCAAATTTTAGTTTACAAAATAGTTATATAAAAAAATTTAATAGTTAAATGAATTATAAAATATGGTTTAAATTTTGAAATTTAGATAATAAAATATTTAAATAGTTGAATGAATTATAAATTATGGTTTAAAATTTAATTTGTAGCTAGTAAGATAGTAGATCAAGCTTGTATAAAGGCACGCAAAAAGGCCCAAGGCTCAAAAAAGCCCAAGGCTCAAGGCTTGCGCCTTTTTGTGCCTTAGAGCCTAATGAGTCGTGAACTTGCTAATTTGCCTTCTTTAAAGGGAAAGGATTATTCTCTCTTTATAACCTCATTTTTTTCTTATGGTTTCGACCGAAACATCAAGATTTCGATCGTTCCGTTCCAGTTTAAGTAGGACCGAAACCAAACCAAAACTCTGGTTCAATAAAAAACTATTGAAATTCACATTTTATAAAAGAAAATAAAAAAATAATTAATTTGAGTTTCAAATATATAAATGTTCAAAATCTAAAATTTTACTTCAAAAACGAGTAAAATCACAAAATATATGACTGGAATAACTAAAAAAGTAATAACTAAAAATTTATATACTTGTAATATCAGTTTAACAATTATTACTGAAAGTGTACATATAGTTTCATATAATTGTAATTTAACAAGTCAAAAAATAAACAAACCCAATTTATGTCTTAGAAGTACCCATATGCAACAAAAGCTCAGAACCAAATAAAAATAGCCCAAATAACTTTCCACCAATCCTTACATCTTCACCCTCGTAAAAACAAAATCCTATTCCATTCTCTTCCCCAAACAAAACCCATAACCCTAATACATCGAGACAGTCACTCATTGTTCCCGCTACTGCCTGCAAGAATGTCCATGCACAAGTCTTTTCAAACTTGATGCTGCCTTGCTCAGTCGTTGCGCTGCCTATGCATGGCCTGTACAGATAATTGAGATTTTTTTTGACTTAGCGATCGAAATGGGTTTTTTTGGGAATTTTGGCCCGGTCAACCCCGGAACCCGACCGAAATGGCTGGAATTTTGACGTCCCAACCAAAATCTCGAACCATGGTTTTTATACAAATTTTTACTCTTAAATACGTATTTTTTGAAAATTAGGCATAATTACAAAAATTGTCCCGAATATTATAATGATTAGTGTGTAACCCGGAACCGTGCCACCTCTATCGACCAACGGGACGAGGGTAGTGTGTTGCACACGATGATATTGTATAAAAATATGTGAATTCAGTTTTATAAAACAGTTTTTATTTTATGAATAAATATTAGATACATTGGTTTCGTTTATTTAAAATTCAAATTAATCAATTTTAGATCGGGCATTAAATAAAATTTGAATATGTGACTTGATATGTAACGACCTGTATTTTTCGATAATTAAAAATATTAAATTAAATAAGATTTTTGAATTTAATATTGAAAGAAATTAAAATTTGTAATTTATTAATAAGAAAAATAACTAGAATGTAATTTAATAATGTTGATTTAATTTGATTGATAACTATTTTAATGTAATTGCAATCAATTGAAATAATTGTAAAGTTAATTTGGTTATAATTGTAAATAAGAAATAAATCAAATGTTGGATTTAATATTGAAATTATATCATATAAATTAGAATAGGTTTATTTAGGAATATGAAATCAATTAATTAGAATGTGAATTTATCAGCTTTGTTTGTAAACAATAAACATAGAAATGTGTTTGAATTATAAATGTGTAACAATTGTTTAATTATCATTTCATTATTTAATCCGTTGAAATTAATTTGGAAATCGATGTGAATTAATATAATTAAATATTGCAGTTAATATGAGTTAAGATGAAATTGTAGAATATGAATGTAATAAAATGTAAACTTAAACTTATGTTATTTATATTCATAAGATGATAATGATACAATAATAAGAGTGTTAATCGAAATAAAAGAATTTGATTGAATTTAAAATATAATTAACTGGAATTTTATTACAATTGCAATTGAACTCTGAAATTAATGTAATATATTTAAATAGTGGATTTAACATAGAAATTTATTTTAATAGGTTATTAATTTCTATGTAATCAAGAATGAAAAAAAATGGTTATCTATTAATTTTGAATTTAAAAGCAATTAAATTAATTTAATAATAATTTATTTATTTAATTAACGTGAAAATAGTCGTTTTGACCACTCTCAGATTTCGACGAAACCAGTCTCATCGGATCCGTAACAGTGAATTATTGTAGAATTTGAAGTTTCGCAGCGATCGGACTTATCATTTGACCGTGGGGGATCGAAACGCGTAGAAATCAATTTAATGAATTCAATTAAAATAATTTGATTTTAAAAGCTAACTTCTGCATACAATGGAATTAGGATTTGGAACTAGTTCCATTGAATTTAAAAATATCGAAAACCTATATTTTGATACATTGAACGACATATTTTCGTTTCGGAAACGAAACAGGCTTTTCGGGTCGTCGTTATCGTTTCGACCCAATTTGATATGTCCATTCATTATTCCCTATCTATGTCAATATAAATAGTTTTTCATAACCCCAGCAGCCTTTTATTCCTTATTCATGTACGTACAATTCTATATGTCTGTTCCTTCCCTCTTTCTCAATGGTAGAAACCTAATTCCTAAATCCGAACCCTAATTTCAAAATTTCAAATCAATTTCAAAATTCAAATTCATCAAACTATAGTAAATTATATCTCGTTGGAAGGCTCTCGACGAGCGCAATCTTCTGCAGCAATTCGTTTTTCGATTTGGTGCATCATTTGGCCAGAAATCAGCAAAGAAGTTTCGGTCGTCCGTTGCTAGGGTTTGCTTTTCGACGGTGGATCGTCGTCCGATCGACGATCGGGAGGTTGCGACGGGTAGAGGGTGACTTGCGGAGTTGATCCATGGGGTTAGTTGGGTTAGGAGGTGCACGAAATCGTCGCGATTGGCGTTTTATGGCAACGGCGGCGGTCCGCTCCAAGCTGCGGCGAGGGGCACGGCAAACTCGCCGTGGGCGCGGCCGGTGGTGGCAGTTCCATCGGCGTGGTCTGATCAGGTCATGGACAAGTGTAGGAGGCGCGTTTTGGCAGTGAACGATGGCGGCTGGAGAGGCTTACGTGGTTCGAGCGTTCATAGCTGCTAGGGTTTGTTTCTGAGGTAACGATAATTACAGAAATACCCTTTATTGTTTTTTATTTTAATTTTAATTTTCAAACCTTCTAATATTAATAACATTTGCATACAGATTCGGATTCATGTGCGGTTTTCTTCGTTGCGATCGTATCGAAATTTCGAACGACATGGAACTGGTTTGGCTACATTCTGAGACTGTTCAAATTTTGGACTTCATTTGGATTTAATTCGACTTGAAATCAAAGGCGAGTGTTTTAACCCACTCACAAATGCTAAACCATCTTATGTTGGTTAAATTAGATTTATGATGTGATTAGAAATTGATTGATTGTCGTTTGGTATATTTAAATTGTCGTTCAAGTTTAATTCAAATTTATATTGAATTAATTGCCATTTGAATTAATATTGAAATTGAATTGCTAGTTAAATTCCTGATAATGATAACCATTTAATTGTTGTGATTTATTGGTTGATTTGAATGATGATTGTGATGGATGCTTAATTGTCGACATTTCAGATGATTGGATGTATGTTTATTCATATGTTGTTATCACACTGCAAGTTCCCTTAGTTATTGTTAGGAAAATCACTATGTGTTGAAATGATACATAACCGAACGATCTTATAGATTAGGGAAAAATCATTATGGGTTGAAATAATAAACCCAAACGATTTCATGGATTTGGAAAATTGTGATTCGGGATTGCGGATTGAAATGATATATACCCGTAAATTTAAATTATTGCGGGTTGAAATGATATATATCCGTATCAATTGACCATAGGGTAGAAAATTATGTACGGACACCGGATTGGTTAAATTAAACGATTTTAAAACCTTAATTTTTGAATCCAGTTAAATGATATTATGAAATAAAAATTAGATTTATATGAACTGAATTATTTACAAAATCCAAGCTCTAAAATGTTGAAATTGAAATTGGTTTAAATGAATTGTTTAAAGAATTTAAATTGGAATCTTAAAGCTGGATTTTGAAATATAAATGAAATTTATCAAAATTGAGTTATTGTAAATGTTTGAATATTTAAATTTTGAAACCTATTGAATTTGAAGTGGTTTAAATTTGTAGTTCAAAAATGGATTTGAAATCGATATAAATTGAAATGGTTTTAATGAGAATTTGAATTGAAACCTTTAGCCTTTTGGATTGAAATCGTTGAACTGAGATTGATTTAAACCGAATTTTTAGAACTAAAGTTGATTTAAATTGATTTGTGAAATTGGAAGAAACAATTCTAATTTGAAGCTATTTTCGATATAAACTCTTTTAATATACAAACTCTTTTAACATAAAAACTATTTTTCTCATATAAACCATTTTAATATATATTAATAATTTTGAATACATTAACTAATTTAATCTATAAACTATTTTAATCTATAACCTATTTTAATCTATAACCTATTTTAATATATATATATATATATATTAATGTATAAACTATTTTTAATGTATAAATATTCCAATATATAAACTACTTTCGATATTCAAACTGTTTAAAGTTGAAACTGTTATGATTTAGATTTAATTGATTTAAATGTAAATATTTTGATAACCTATTTTGTGGTCATGATTTTGAAATGAATATGATTTAAAGTGTATAATGATTCCGAAAGTGAATATGATTTCGAAAGTGATATGATTTCGAAAGTGAATATGATTTTGAAGTGAATATGATATTTTGATATCAATTATGAATCAGTTTTGGAAATGTAAAAGAACCAACCGGTGTGAAATAAACGTTTGGTTGTTAAAGAGGCCGGGATAAGATATTGTCATACTCTGCCAATACCGAAAACCACTTTAACAACTGTGCACGTGGTGGAGAATCCAAAATGAAGTAGGATGGTTTGGCTAGCTACTGTATGAGGTATGAACGCAGCCCCGACCCCCTCGGGTCAGCTTGATATGACTAAAACATGAGTTGTACCTAGGCCAAGTGAAGTCGCTCCTCAGATCGGACAAGCTTCTTCGATACCATATCTGTTACTTTGTGATTGATTGGTAGCCACCTTCGATTTGATTATGGGAGTGTGTTCCGAGGTGAGCGGTAGTAGCTGCTATGCGTTACCACCAGCCCGGTTCTGCAAAACGGTAGTATCATACCTTGTGCATTACCTCGCGTACCTTGTCATATGCCTTATCGCGTCCACTACGAGTTTGGTTTGTATCGTACCTATGGAGTGCTCCCTGAGTATCCCACCGGTTTGGTGGAGCTTACAGTATCTGTATAGACTACAGTATTTATATAAAAATGTGTTAAGTGAGATATGAGTAACGCCTTAACGCTATTTTAATACTTTATTGTAGACATATTATAATAGCGTGTTGTACTATATATGTAGATAGTTTAACGGATCCTTAGGAGATGGAATCCCGAACATCTCTTAAGTTATTGCACGCACGTTAGACACTGGATAGGAGATGTAAAATCGCGTAAACATCTCTGAAGCCGTTACACTCATATTTACTTATTTTGATTTAACTTACATAAGATCTTTTAGTTTTGACTCGAGTGTTTTGTCTTTTCATTACGCTCGGGTCAGTCTGAGCTTTTCAGTGTATTGAAGACTATTTTTCTGGAGGACGAAGACGAAAGTTTAGTATATTATTTCTATTTATTATATTTATTTCACTGCATCATGTTGTTCCGCTGCATTATTTATTTATTCATGCTGTATGTATAACTCTGATATATTGTAAAAGTGTAATCAAATGTTATTTGTAAAACAGCTTCATGAACTGTTTATTTGATTATTATATTTTGTCATTTCGCGGTGAGATTCTGTGTTTTGTTTTTCTTTTCTTTTCTCTTATTTTCTTATTTACCCCATTAACAATCCTCCCTTATGAATGGTTTGAGTTGACATGTGTGGTTTATTGTCGATTTAAACCATCCAAAAAGGTGGGTCATTACATGATACGTAATAATTATGTTGAGATAAATGGTTAATAATTGAAAAGTTTATATTTTAGTGATTGTAATAGTTGGTAAGTCTATTAATGTGAAGAACATAAATGATAATGTTGCTGATGATGATAAATAAAATAGTTGAGAATTTTGAAGATGTTATAGCTTAAGTCAAAACATCGACGACGAGATTAGAAAAAATAGACGACTTGAATATTAATATAAATAGACTAATTTGAATGGGAATTAAAATTATGACTGTCTTAAATGCTATATGAAAGGATAAGATTAAGACGGGTAGATTAACAGTTTATTTTACTATTATCTATTTCTTAAACCTAAAACATGGAAGTAAGGCTCGCTTAGCTGGCATCGTAGTTTTCCTTTATTTCAAAATATGATATCTATGTTCATCCATATCTTTTTATAATAAAAAATAAGCTGCTCCCATCCCACTTTCTCCCCCAAATTCGTTTCATCCTTTTCCCGTTCATTTCTACTTTCTCCCCCAAATTCGTTTCACCCTTTTCCCGTTCATTTCTACTTTCTCCCCCAAATTCGTTTCACCCTTTTCCCCGTTCATTTCTACTCTCCTTTGTATCATCACTGCTCGATTTTTTCTCAATGCTCCACGTCATGTTGTCATCCGCCTCCATGGTTTTGTTGATTGAACACTGTAATATCATCCACTATCACACTCCCTGATTCAACCGAAGTATTACGAAAGCACGACTTTGGTATTTTGTTTCTCTACCTACATTTGATATCTTGATTTGTTTATCTTCTTAACAGATTTCTACCGTCCTCTTGATGTTGGACAATCGATATTTCTAATTGATTCTGGAGAATAACATCTATTTACACTTATTTTTTATGTTTTTTCAATATTAATATATATCTGTACATAGTTGTTGATTGGCCACTATTTATTGCGTAATTTCCCATCACCAACATAATTTATGAAAAGGTAGCGGAGAATGTTGCTTTATTGATACGATTCATCCATCTCCATGCATCAAATGGACTATGTAAATTTCAGTGCATTTACTACACTGACACAATTAACGGCCTTTAACACCTTTAACTAATATGTTTTTATAGAATCTTTCATAATTACTTATACTCATTTGTTTGAATGACAAATTTGTTTTTCTTTTGTTACAAACAATTAGGTGCATGGTCAATTTCTTCATTGTTCAAGCATGAAAGTTAAAATATATCATATCTTTTTTAGCCACATTTTTTGTCATTTTAATTTCATAACATTACATGCAGGTGAGAAGGTATTACGCTTAAGGTTCCAACGGTTTTTCTATGGTTGCTCACAGTTTCAATTTCTAATGGTTGTGCAACGTACATTATCATTCTATGTTTTGTGTACCCATCTTATTGACTTGCTTGATGAAAAGAACTCAAAAACTCATATTCCACGCACATGCATCTCAAACTTTCGGTAATGGAATCACATTAGAACTAATTGTTGTTTTTTAATATGCTCAATAGTTTGCTTCTAACATGCTATATCCATTTCATACTAAATTGTATGTAATCTTTCTGCCTTCACATTACAAAAAATTAGTATTGTTGTGTTATTTGACTTAATTGACAATTGGTTTCAGCTCTCAAGAGTAGCTAAGCATCATTGCTCTTAGATACCAAGCTATTTGTATGAATATTTACTCCCCTTGCGTAATTTAAAGAGTAAAATATTGCACATCAATTTATATAGATTATTATATTTTGTAAAACGATCTTATAAATGCACAGTTTAAATTTTATGATAATAAATTCATAATGAGTAGCAATCAAAACTGGAGTAATAAAAAGCTAACGTAAAAAAATTGTAAAATAAAATGGTGTTCGATGAAAAGCTTACGGTACATACAAGAAAGGCTAATTCTTGGTGCCTAAGTTTGAAAATTGTTATTGACGTTTTAAATAAAATTTTCTATGGTAATGGAAAACCGGTCAAAAATTCTTATATTGTTTGTTCTTTATAAAAATATACTATCATTACTTTAACTTCAATATTTATGCTTAAGGCTAAAGTCCTTTCTCATCAGCTTTTTGGATACATCCGTCTACACCTAGAATGCAACTGTGTATTTAATTAATACTAATATGTTCAATTATTAAGTATATTTTTTGTTTATCAAGCATTACACAAGAAGTTTTATGATGTCATTTTCGAAATTGAATAGTGTGGAAACCAAAAGCAACACTAATGCATGTTGGTGTAAATACGAACTATGTTCTTTCTCATTCCACCTTCTCCTATCTCTTTTTTTCTTCCATCCAGATTCTTTGAAGTTTCTTAAGATACTTTGAAAAGGTTCATAGGTTACACATAGTTAGAGTATATTGGGGTAGACTATCAGTACTGCTTTGTGATTATAAAATCATTAATTACCCTTTTGACCTTTATTTTCCTTATGGCCTCCAATTGATGACAACGTAAATAAATTATACATTAGTTCTTTAGATGGATTTGATGCTTCCATAGCATATATGAAATCTTTTTATCCTTGTATATTAAAAGGCGGAAGAAAGTCATTTTGAAAATTACCGAGATAATTATAATGAAGCAAAAAAACAATGTTCATCATTTACCAGAGTTGATATATTACATTCTTGGTATGAAGAAAGAGAACATTAGGCAGATACTTAAAGCATTTACTCATAGCAAATCAAATATTAACATGTTGAACTTACCAATAATTTAATGTTTTTGTCTTACCATTTAAGTTATACATAGTAACATAGTTAACCATAATCATTCAACTATTACTTAGTATAGTTATACACATTGACCGTGTTACGGGAAAATAATAAATTCAAACTTATAATGGGACCATGTGGGAGCTACTTATATTATAAATATGACCATATGTTAACGATAAAACCTAATTTACTGATATAACGAATCTTTTATTTAAGGATTAAGTTATTACCGAATAAAGTGAAATTGTAATTTTAACGGAAAAGATCAATTTGGAAGCGTTTTCTTATTCTAACAAATGGAATTTCGTTAGTCTGATTTCGGATTTTCTGATATTAGAATCTAAAATTTTCAATCATAGCGAACAATTTTATTTTTCCTGAATTGATTTCAAAAAAATTACCTGAATAAGAGATAAAAACCTCGGTCCTCTTTAATTAATCCTTTTTAGTTTAAAATTTTGTCTATGACGACAAGTTTTCTTATTCTGATTTTCAATCCTCCTATAGTTCCTCATATGTTCTGATCATTATATGTAATTTGGAACCCAAGTTCGCATTCATCACGTTTGACTTTATCTTGATTGTCTACACAATATTCATTTAAGCAACACATTTATTTTTCAATATGTAAAGAGGAGCGTTCAATGACACCTCAAATAGTGTAGCATCCCACTAGCCTCTTGATTTTCACCGCAAATTCCGATTTAAATAATAGTTGCTTCTATCTCTTCCCACTACACATATTATTTAAATCGGAACTTGTAGTGGCAATCAGAGAGCTAATGGGGTGTTGCACTATTTGGGGTTCACTTCTCGTACATAAAATATTTTTTACTTTTATTTATCTAACCTCAGATATCTTTCCCATATTATAAAGCATTACCCTACATAATAGTACGGTATGACACCTATTATCTTCAAATTTTGTTTATTATTTTTTTCGGTTTAAATACCTTGCTTTAATTTGAATAAAAATAGAGAATAAATCTAAAATCCATATGCTTGGTACAAGAGATTTTAAATAGCTTCTACATCAAGGAAGCACTTAGATACTTACATTTTCTCTTGAACCGGTCATGCATAAAAATGTTAAATCTTCAAATATTCTTTTAACGACAATGTGTGCCGTAAATACTCTTCTGTACAGTCTCATTTGTGCTAATCATAAATTAATATTGAGATCATAAAAAGTTCAAATGCGTATGTACATTTATTTAATTATATAATATTACATTTATATACAATTATATTTGTGTGTGTTCTCCAAACTACTTGGTCCACAATTTTGCTGTTTTTTCATAAATTAAAATGGTATAATGTTATAGAGGTCATATTTCTCTACGGTGGCCAGGTGCAACTGTTGATTATGGAGCCTTTTTTACTTGCGTCTAATTAAATTCAATCGTGTTTCTTACAAGTATATGTACACACACATGTATGTATGTGCATATACATATAAGCACGTGCGCGCGCGTGCGCACACATATACACATACATACATACATACATACATACATATATATATAACACTACAAGTCTATATACGTGTGTGTCATATGTCAACCAACTTGCACCATTGAATTGTCAATAATGTAACATTAATTTCTAACTAACCCCATAATTGATCATTTCTTTATCCTGCGGTATGCTATCGTCTATTTTTGTTACTTCTATATGCTTATTATATCTTTTCACATTTGTTTCCACCTTTGAATTTAATTAAATTGTTATCAACTTTGCTTACGATAAGACCAATTTCTGCAATATGTACAAATAGAGGTGTGTATGTATGTATATGTGTGTGTGTGTATGAATGTGTATGTATAAGTGAATGAAATTTTATTTGAATGGCTATTGAGCGCATATGTATGTTTAAATACATATGTACAATGATTAAACTACGTTAAGTTGTATTTATAGAAAATCAAATGTATTCAAACATCA
Organism: Allium fistulosum; assembly: GCA_030737815.1. Taxonomy (NCBI): domain Eukaryota; kingdom Viridiplantae; phylum Streptophyta; class Magnoliopsida; order Asparagales; family Amaryllidaceae; genus Allium; species Allium fistulosum. The sequence continues at coordinate 511,168,318 of CM060903.1, read as the reverse complement.
TAGGAAGGTATGGAAGTACAAGCTTTGGATTGATTATTCTACTGTAGCCGCATTTCAGTCTCTTCTAGCATATTACACATTATGGGAATACCATTAACTCATAGGGGAAAGTATGCAACTCAAGCTTTGGATTGATTATACAATATATCTATTATCAATAAATAGAATTCAATGAATTCATATCCACCGCGTCATTTTGAAATTTTAAAAATACAATATCATCCATCAGCGGAATATCATCAACGGTTTACAACCTTCACCACCACCCCCTTTCCAATCATCCATCAATGAAATTTCACTATCAATTTGCATCCGATACTACAACAAAACTGCTTGAAATAAAGATGGTGTACCCAACAAAGCTTTTGCTCTTACCACACATCCGTCTATTATATTTTTATTAAATAAAAAGTAAAATTCTCTAGCTATTAGACGCATGTATGTGCGATTTATACAAGTAATAACTAATAGCAAGACCAACAATTACCAAGTCCAAACGACAACAATTCATGTTGAAATATATTACTTCAACCATTTTTTATTATAGGAAATGGCTAAAATGATTTTCCAGTCTTCAATGTGCATGTGCAGAATTTGTTGAGGTCGTATTGTTTGTACCACGAGACTCTATATTGGCTGATAGAGAATATGTTGTTGAAGCTTTGCTAGCTTGCCTGGACGTTATCGAGAAATGTGAAACATGTTGGCGCCTCCAATGGTATGTTGTTTTGACAATGCAAATTTCATATTGACTTCTCAAGAGAAAATATAATTCCATGTGTTAGTTTATGAGCATAATGTTGCATCCGTTTGGTTCTTCTATTTATTCCAGATTACCTCTCATGATCTGACATCGTGTATATACTATGCATATGAGATTGCCTCTCATGATATAAACTTTCAGTATACTATCTTTCAGCTTCTATTGTAAACCTGGAACTCCATTTGACTATAAAACCATTGCAAGTTGCAGTCTTTGTAACATAAAGTTTGAGTTGTGATCTCAGCTAAATGTTGAGTGATGATCTTAATTATATATTCACGGTTCATTAGAAAAGTTGTAAATGATTTTCTTTACTAGCATTATCAAGGCAGTTAATCCGTCTTTCCCAAATTTAGACAATGATCTAATAATGATCAATAGTTTAACATTGCTCTTAGATCCTGCCGAATGAGCAGATATAGATCTTATCCAAAATTATAGTCAAAAAGCCCGATGTTATAAATTGAACAAAATCCTTAAGTAGTTTTTGTTCCAATATGTAACCTGAATATTAATGTCAGCATCTGAAACCTCTTTCTATCATGCTTGCAAAAGGTCATTATTGACAAAAGACACTGTGTCAACAGCCACAACATTCAACCAAAAGTTCTAACTTATGTCCATGGACACTTCCACAGTCGCGCTCATGCAAAAAGATTGGACTCACGAACAAAATAGTTGCAGACGCCTTCGCATTGAACTCAAAAGTTAAGGCCCCGATTGGTTTCGTTTTGAGTTTTGAGTTTTGTGTTTTCAACATACAGTATAAAATACAAACAAATGTGGGAAATTTTTACAATTCTTAGTCATCGCGGCGATGGATGGAAAATGGAGGAGATGAATTGTTTTTCATTCTTTTGTTATGTCTCAAAACACGAAAAATCAAATAAACTTGTTTTTTGTTTTCTATGTTAGTTTCATTTTTCAAAATTGTGTGTTTTTCTACAATCTATAATAAATGCGCACTTTTGTTTAGACGAAAATACAAAATTAAAAATAGCAAACCAAACGGGTCCTAAGATAGTGTTTGGTTTGTTATTTTTAGTTTTGATTCATACAAAAGTGCACACGATGCATGAATATTATCGAAAACGACTAATTTAAAAAACGAAGTTAACATACAAAATAGAGAACAACTTTTTTTTATTTTTCATGTTTTGGGAAATAACACAAACACATGAAACAATTCATTCTTCCGTCGTCCCTCTATCCCCTTCGTCCTCTCATCCGTCTTTCTTCCATCCCTTTCGTCGTCTCTCGATTCTTCTCATATTTGAGATACACATTGAAAACCGAAAACACAAAATTCGTTTTTAAACCAAACACTACCTAAGAAGATGTCAAAATTTCCAATTGGTGAAACTGATCAAATCAGCTGTTATTGTTGCGGAGCGGCAGTCCGCAACGCAGGGTCCACTTTCATGAAAAAACAGGCACATGTTCACGGGTGCATCATGTGTCGTAAGTGCTTTTAGTAAGTTTGCCGATACAATAGCTGATATGGGCTCAGACTGCAAAGCGTGATAGGATGTTGAAATTCAACTAAATGACCAGGCTAACATTTCACAGGCATGGTAGATTTTTTCAGTGTATACAACTTTATTGTTTTCATATCAACTGTGCACTATTTTTGTATGATGCATAATAAGTTGAATATGTTGCTTTCGCTGCTGCTTGAAAAAATATTTTCACTGCATCATACAACATAGTCACGTATATTGTCATTTCATTTCTATGTTATGCTCTTTCATAAGTTTGTAATTTAATTGTAACTCTTTTCTTAATTTGCGTGTGTACCTAGGTTTCGAACTTTTTAGTACAGTACTCGATGTTTATTATATTTTTATTTATTTGCATCATCTTACATATAAACACTTGAAATTTTGTTAGGTATATATAACACTACATTGATACATACATTCAGTGTGTTCACCCAACTGATTATATATACATGAATGGCTAAATACAAAAAAAAAATCAGAAATATCAACTGATGTTTTTAACTACAGTCAATCAATCCACGTCAGTATTGCAGTCTCAACATTAGGATTCCAACCTAGTTTAATGATAAAATATAACAAATAACGAGAGATGGTGTGGTACTAAGGGCTTTCTAATACCCTATGTATAAAAATACCAACTTTCATGAGGCTCCAACTCAGTGCACTCTAGACTCGAACTCCTGCCTCTAACCTCTCACTATCTATCTATTGAAAAATGTAGACAAAAATATTGAATAGAAAATTAAGAGGGTTGCTACATACACCAATTTTTTTTACTAATTTCACTGGACATGCATTTTACCATTGAAATTCAAACTATCACTTAAAATTACCCCAAATTTTACCGCACTATAATTTTCTAATTTTTCATCGAATTTGGTGAAATGAAAGAGCTACATAATCGACGGAAATGGACAATCATAACCAAACATCCTATCTACAGATATGATAGCGTAAGAGGGAAGAAAAATTTTAGTTACTAGATTTACAGAAATACTAAACAAAATTTGACATTCGCATTTCCAACCTGTACCCAATGGGTCATCTCGCTTCGCCGAACTGCAAAACCTTGTCTCTCGTAAACGCAATCCACGATATTTCCTTCCAACTAAAACCAAGGATTTCGAACAACATATAACATTAAAATTCTATATACTACACGAAAATGAGCTGAATAATAACATAGTGAACACACCTGGTGAATAAGAACTGAAATTTTGGACATAGCGATGCAAAGAAGGGAAAGATAGAGTTCTGGGCGCTTGGGTTAGTATTATTAGTTTAGACCCGGATTTTAACGGAATCGTAGAAGTGGATACCATTTCCACCAAAAGTTTGAAGAAATTCTAGAGGAGAAGACTAGTTACGCATCAGATTATGAACTTTGTCAAAAGGGACGATATTCTTATGCCCCCTTATCTGGTATTGATAGTTTATTGTGCTGACAAGAATCCTTGGAAATATGAAGCTAACGTTACGGTTTAATCCAAGATGTTACGAAGGAGGCTTATTCTGATCAGCGATCAAGTCAATTAGATGCGATTGTAGAATTTCGCTAAAAGATTCAGACCATCGTGCAATGGATTTCTTTACAAAATTATTGAGTACATGAACTCATTGGCCAAGCACATGGAAATCCCCCCCCCCCCCCCCCCCACAAGGCTCGGTTTGGAGTTTTGTAGTACCGGTTTTTAAAGGTTTAAAGTACTAAGTTTAACCGCAAATGATCGTGGCGGTTTTAATTAGCTTGCATGAAGTGTTGTTATAACCGATCAATACATGCTTAATAATTTAACATACACATGTTTTAAGAGTTTTTCATTAAAGTAATATTACATATACATTCTTATATTTATTCTCTAGTTTTGTGAAGATTAATTGTACAATATGATTAGCGGGGGTGTAATTGAAAAAAAAGTTACGACCTCTCAAAACATCCTAATTTGATGAGTTGAGAATTGCCATCAAAATTACATTACATCGGTTTTCATCGATTTTATAACCAACAACAACCGGTATGAAAAAAAACTTACAAGCAAGGGTTATGGTAACACCTTAAATACAGAGCCGTTCAAAACCAGTTAAAACCGGTAGAAAATAAACTTCTAAGCGGAGCCAAAAAGCATCTCCAGTGAATTAAAGAGTGTTTGGGTCTAACCCAATAGTCAGACACTCGGAATCATGCAAAACTTCGACCGATGAACTCCCACCTAAATTACGGTCAATATGGTACATTCAGATACTTCATCTAGTGAACGTATACCGTAGTTCTCTATGGTGACTAACAGTTGTACTTCGAAAATAACATGCTACATTTCCGTATTTGAACTCCGCCTAGGCAGAAGCCCCGATTTTTTTTTGTTCATACTGCAATAACTTCTTCATCCTAACTCGAAAATGGACAGAACTACGACCGATGAACTCCCACCTAAATTACGGTCAATATAGAACACTCGGATACTTCAGCTTATGAACGTATACTGTAGTTCTCTATGATGATTAACAGTTGTACTTAGAAAATAACAGGATATATCCCTACTTCAACGCTCACTGTAGTTCTCAATGGTGACTAATAGTTGTACTAGAAAATAACAGGCTACATCATCATATTTGAACTCCACCTAGGCAAAAGCCGCTATTTTTTTTCAACCTGCAATAACTTCTCCATACTAACTCGGAATCAGGCAAAACTTCGACCGATGAACTCCCACCTAAATTATAGACAATATGGTACACTCGGATACTTCATCTTGTGAACGCACACCATAGTTTTTCATGGTGACTAACAGTTGTACTTAGAAAATAACATACTACATCCCCGTATTTGAACTCCGCCTAGGTAGAAGCCGCTATTTTTTTGTTCAAACTGCAATAACTTTTTCATACTAACTCGGAATCGGACGAGACTTCGACTGATGAACTCCCACCTAAATCACAGACATAATGGTACACTCGGATACTTCATCTTGTGAATGCACACTGTAGTTCTCCATGGTGACTAACAGTTGTACTTAAAAAATAACAGGCTATACCCCCACTTAAACGCTCACTGTAGTTCTCCATGGTGACTAATAGTTGTACTTAAAAAATAACGGGCTACATCCTCATATTTGAAATCTGCCTAGGCGGAAGCCGCTATTTTTTTTCTTCAGACTGCAATAACTTTTTCATACTAACTCGGAATCAGGCAAAACTTCGACCGATGAACTCCCACCTAAATTACGGACAATATGGTACACTCGGATATTTGATCTTGTGAACGCACGCTGTAGTTCTCCATGGTGACTAACAGTTGTACTTAGAAAATAACAGGCAACATCCCCGTATTTGAACTCCGTCTAGGCAAAAGCCGCTATTTTTTTGTTCATACTGCAATAACTTCTTTATACTAACTCGAAATCGGACGAAACTTCGACCGATGAACTCCCACCTAAATTACGGACAATATGGTAAACTCGGATACTTCATCTTGTGAACGCACACTGTAGTTTTCCATGGTGACTAACAGTTGTACTTAGAAAATAACGGGCTATATCCTCACTTCAACGCTCACTGTAGTTCTCCATGGTGGCTAATAGTTGTACTTAGAAAATAACAGGCTACATCCTTATATTTGAACTCCGCCTAGGCAGAAGCCGCTATTTTTTTTCTTCGGACTGCAATAACTTCTTCATACTAACTCAGAATCAGGCAAAACTTTGACTGATGAACTCCCACCTAAATTACGGACAATATGGTACACTCGGATACTTCATCTTGTGAACGCACACTATAGTTCTCCATGGGGACTGACAGTTTACTTAGAAAATAACATGCTACCACATCCCCATATTTGAACTCCGCCTAGTGTAGAAGTCGCTATTTTTTGTTCAAACTGCAATAACTTCTTCATACTAATTCGGAATCCGGCTAGACTTCGACCGATTAACTCCCACCTAAATTACGGACAATATGGAACGCTCGGATACTTCATCTTGTGAACGCACACTGTAGTTCTCCATGGGGACTGACGGTTGTACTTAGAAAATAACAGGCTACCACATCCCCATATTTGAACTCCGCCTAGTGTAGAAGCCACTATTTTTTTGTTCAAACTGCAATAACTTCTTCATACTAACTTGGAATCAGGCAAAACTTCGACCGATGAACTCCCACCTAAATTACGGACAATATGGTACACTCGGATACTTCATCTTGTGAACGCACACTGTAGTTCTCCATGGTGACTAACAGTTGTACTTAGAAAATAACAGGCTATATCCCCATATTTGAATATTATTTCTCTATGAGATGTAAAAGGGTATATTTTGAATTTCAAAAAAGACACCGAGTAAATCTATTCAATGGATTCTCTTTATTAGTAGTAAAGATAGATCAAGTACATCGATGTTCGATTAATCATATATTAATCATGAACGTTTACTATATAGATCCAGTATGTTAGTTGTTGAGGCACTTGGTCCAAGTGTATTGGATAGTTTTATCATACACTCACTTAGACTTTAATAGGTATGCTGTAGACTAGTCCATTTTCTTATTTTCTACATATTAGACCTTGGTCTTTTGATCGTTCTCTTATTTCCGCCCTAGTTGAGAGCTATGGCTCACCACACGCACGTTCCATTTTCTAGATTTTGAGCTCAACATTACTCTCACCTATGTTTATATGTTGACTGACATTGAGATAGGAGGCCCAAATAGGATTTCATTTCCTTTTGATGATGTATACGAGAGTCTTGAGTTATACATAGTATATCTACCCCCATTTGGAGGATAGAGTTGTTACTTACGGTATTGTTCCCTTGACATACTTACAGCAGTACGTTACACATCATATGAGCACTAATGCAATGAGTGATGCTGGCATTAGGTCCTTTCTTTTATATTTATATGGATCATCTTAGGTTATCTTGCAGCGATATGATCAAGATTAGCTCCATATTATAGATTGGGGGATGTCTTTATTTGGATATCTGTACACGACTCCCAGCTCTTACATTCTAGGGGAGGTGAAACAGATGTTTGGGTTTATTTTTTCATGCTGGTAGTGTAAGTATATGACAAACATGCATTTTTACATTGTGATGACAACCGACCAAAGGGTAGAGACATATTTTCCATGCACGAGATGATGGAAGCATCTACTGTATGTTCTTCATGCACCTATGGGGTTAGGCACGATTTGATGGAGGTCCGATCTCAGATTGATTTGAGGTGTAGGAGTAACATATTACGGGCGCTATAGACTGGATATTGGATCAACTTGACACGGACTGGCTAGATGTTTGATGTTCAACCTCTTGCTATTGCATATCATGCTTATAGATAGAGGATTGCATTGCATACTACAGTCTTTCTTCCTATTTGGTATTTGAGAGAGAGATGTTGGTTTCATACGATAGTGAAATACATATTCAAAAAGATCCTTTATCATGCGATGACATGTTCGGGAGACATCGGGCTATTGGATCGTAGTATACATTAGCTATACGATGGGCTGGATGGGTAGATGCTTCGACGTTCTTCTTAGCCGATGGTGATTTCGACATCTATTAGGCCAGGGTTGTTCCATAATGCTTCATGATACCTGACTATTCTTGTGGAGTGAACTTCGATCATGTAGGTCCTCATTTAGCTTATAGTGGAGTTCATGCGTCTCCATTCTTTTGATCCCACATCATCCTAGTACTCCTACCAACTGATGGATTTTGGTCTCGACAACTATTTTAAAGCATACGATATCAGTGGTACTATTGTCGAGCAGCTCATAATTTATCCTCTAGATCAGGATATAGTCGATATTCCTTTAGCTGGATTATACCCTCCTTTCGAGGTAATTAAATAAATTAGCAATTCATTGTACAGTACTTAAGTCATATACTCAAATATTATTTGTAATTACTATATGCAACTAGGCTGGATGAGCATAAATGATATGTTACTGCACTTCAACATATGTCAGTCTCTCATTTTCAAATGCTCAATCAATAGTATGTGGCATAGACATAACTTTTGCAAGCACGGATTGACGAGCTGCAAGCTTAGCTAGCGACAGTCGAAGTGGGTGATGGTAGTCTAGCTTATTTTGATGATGTACAGGATGATGACTTTAATGATGATGATGATGGTGCAGTGTACTTGGGATGAGTGTTTAATCTGATTGAATATGTATAGACATGTATATTATTTCTTTATTGATGTTGTTTTCACATGTTGTTGTTTATATCGACATTTGTTATGTTATTATTCTATTATATGGTTTTTATTGGCTTGATTTACCATGATATTGTTTATATGGCCGTTATTGTGACTATTATATGGTTGTTATTGGCTTGATTTACCATGATATTGTTTATATGGCCGTTATTGATTTTATTATGTAGACATTTATCCTATTGTTGATTCCATTATTTGTTCGTTACTAGCATGATGTACAGTTATATTGTTTATATAATCGTTGGCATGATGTATAGTGATATTATTTATATGGCTATTATTGATTCTATTATATGGACATTTATTCTATTATTGATTCTATTATATGATCATTATTGGCATGATATACAGTGTTTTGTACTTGTTCTTGTTTTTAAAACCATGTAAATAACACTGATATTGTTCTTTATTTTAAAATCACTTATCGAATTTATACAAGGAAAACTAATTTCATTTTCATAGAATGTCAACCAATGTACATGCACCCCATTATCCACTACGACCTACTAAGGCAGGAATAACTTGTTTGCAACAACAACAAGAAGGGGTCATAATTGTGGATTTGGCAGTAATCTGATGTTTCTATGATTATGAATCTCTGGTGGTTGTGAAATATAGCCTTGATGTTGGACAGCGTTATCTAAGATATCGCTTCCATATATGTGAATTTCATGAGCGGATCGACGACCCTCTACCTCAACATGAAGTTGACTACATAACGGAAACATAAAAGGAGTGAGCCCCACTACAAAATCAAGTAAGTCTAGCATAAGTTCAAGGCAAGAGTTAACTCTTATCCAAGAGATGAACCGCATCGTGTTTTACTACAAATGTAGTCTTCTGGCTCAAGTTGGAATTATTATAGCAATAGATCCAAAGACCGGATGTTATTTCTTTAGATGTCCCTAATGTTGGTGTGGGATCCATTATTGGCTCGATGAGCCGCTCCCCCAAAGAGCTGAACAATTAGCCTCAAACTTAAGGAATGAGATCACACTGCTTAGAAACCAACTTACATTAAGTTTTATTCGACGTAATTAATTGTTTATCAGATTATTAAGGTATTCCAACTCTACAATATATCATGTACCTTGTCATTTGTTTGTATTTCTACAATATCTCATGTAATGTTTTTTATCTTTACAATGCAATGTATTATGTACCCTTTCGTTTGTTGACACACTCTACAATAATTGTTTACACATGCCATAAACTTTACTAAAGAAGATTCCACAAAGCCATGTCAAATCGGTATAGTATATCGCACAATATATTAAAGTTGAGTCGGCAACACTTTGCAATAATTACCTATGCATGCCACAAAATTTACTAAAGCAGATTCCAAAATTCCATATCACATCGGTACAATATACCACAAAATGTGTTAAGTTGAGTTGACAACACTCTGTGATAATTGTCTATGCATGCCATAAACTTTACTAAAGCAAATTCTACAATGCCATGTCAAATCTGTACAGTATACAGCATAGTGTGTTAAAGTAGAGTCGACAAAATTCTACAATAATTGCCTACGCATGCCACAAACATTACTGAAGCAGATTTCACAACGCCATGTCAAATCAGTACAGTTAACCACACAATGTGTTAAGGTTAAGTTGACAACACTCGAAAATAATTGTCAACACACAACACAAACTTTACTAAAGTAGATTCTACAATGTCATGTCAAATTGGTATAGTATACCATAGAATATGTTAAAGTTGATTTGACAACAGTCTGCAATAATTGCCTACACATGCCATAAACTTTACTAAAGCAGATTCCACAATGCCATGTCAAATTAATACAGTATACCACACAATGTGTTAAAGTTGAATTAACAACACTCAGCAATAATTGTCTACACATACCTCAAACTTTACTAAAGCAGATTCCACATTGTCATGCCAAATCAGCACACTATACCACACAATGTGTTAAAGTAGAGTTGACAACACTATGTAATAATTGTCTACACATGGCATAAACTTTACTGAAGCAGATTCCATAACGTCATGTCAAATCGGTATAGTATACCACATAATTTGTTAAAATTGAGTTGACAACACTCTAAAATAATTATATGCACATGCCATAAACTTTACTAAAGTAAATTCCACAATGTCATGTCAAATCGATATAACCGAGTTAACAACACTATAGAATACTTTGATATTTTCTTTCCATAATGTGTTAACGCAAATTCAGATTCTCTTATATAAGGAATCCAACATTCATCTCAAATAGCATATTATAAACTTCATCATTTCTCACACATCAGATAATTATATACTAAAATGGATACTTCATCTTTTCTTAAATGTATTATGGTGTTCTATATTGATTCCTAAGAGGAAGAGATTCTCTAAGAGGAAGCCAAGGAAATGCAAGAAATAGTAGACCTATGCTAAGAAGCTTATGGCTCTATATCTCAAAAGTATGGTGGATCGGTCTTTGGTCGAGAACATATAAATCGTAATCATTTTGCATTCCATAAAACTCTCATGTAAAACTACTTCAACCCAAATTCCACATACGGGCTAGATATGTTTCGGAGAAGATACTGAATCATTTATTCCTAAGGATTTTAGCAGGTATTCAAATCAATAATAAATACTTTATTCATAAGCTAAACGCTTTAAAAATGCAGGGTCTAAGTGGATATCAAAAAATGATTGTCGTGTTGAGATGTTAGCTTATGACACCCCTGTAGTTGCACTAGACGATGCATACCGGATTGTAGAGAGTATTGCACTAGAAAAACTCTAAGATTCTACCAATGTCTGGTAGACATTTACGACACTGAGTACCTCATATCCCCAAATGAGGATGATGTTGTGCGGATTAGAGAAATGCTTGAAAGCAGAGGTGTAACGACCTACCCTTTTGACCCCTAAATGTTGACACTAATACATCCATGGTATTCTTGTGCCGAGCATCGAAGTGCCAGAAGGATGAATTGTTAAGGTAAAATAAAAGGAAAAGGATAAATAGAACAAGAAAGAAGAGAACACAATATTAAAATCTCACTAGCGGATTGGTAATATATAATATCAAAAGAACAGTATAAAAGGTTACTCCGATACAGAAATCTGGGAGTTACAAAACCTATGTACTATCATCAGCCTGGACAATTATAACTGTTTGTCCTCATAAATGAAATATGTATAATATAGTAATGTAGCAAAAATAATAATACTACGGTAGGTGAAACATTCGGCTCGTCTTCTCGAGTTCCGAAGGACATCCACGAAAAACTACCTTTCTTAGACTACTCGAAAGAGCACACGAGGAATTTAGGGAAAACAAAAACCACTTGTCAGACATAAGTCTGGTATGAGAAACTCAAGAAATATGTGTACAGCATATAACAGTATTTTTAAGACCGCATGGAATGCCATAATGGTTATCCCCTCAAAAGCACCACCATCTAATAAGTACATAAGATGGTATAATAGATAATATCTAGGGTATGTAATATAAATATTATACTGTAGCGGGAATGGCTATATTAGTTACATTCAATAGCATATTAGGAGTATAATCAAATTCGATAAGGAACGTTCGCATATGGATTATTCGTTGAAGACATCCCCAGATAAACTGCGGCTAGCCTCCTGACATGGGTTAGAAAGTACCCCCGAGCACCATATATCTCAGGATAAAATATACCATTAAGGTAAACACAACTAGCCCATGCACGAACCTATGGAACCAAGTACCATCAACTCCCGTTGACAAACAATCGATAAGTTTCTCTAGATATGGAGTCGATATACCCCGTTATGGGTTAGCAAAACCCCGGGTTGTGCGTCCTACTCTGTTTTCTATCATTTCCGATGTCGAGGTTACGTTCGACATCTTTCACACAAGTCTTCATCACTCGAACAGAACACAAATCCCCAAATGATTTCCTTTATCTCGAATAGATCACCACACATAAGTCTCCAACTTGAATAGATCTTGGAATCACACATGGATTCTTATATCTCAATAGATCTCGGAATCACACATGGATTCCCACATCCTGAATAGATCACGAACAACTACATGTGTTCGAGCATCTTAAACAGATCTCAAATCTCCATATAGATTCCAACATCTCGAACAAATCCACTTCCAAGAGATATAACACATATCTCAATCCTGAAGTGGATTTCGATAAGTAAAATACTTACCAATCACGATCTCTTCAAGATTGAATTGACGAATTTGGTCATATCAATGATAATAAGAACGATCACATATGGAAACCAAGTATCGTATGCTTATCACATTTCTGATATTTTCATCTCACTATATCCCTCGATCAAGAGTGAAGCCAGTAGGTTAGAGCTCTATTACTCATATCCCTACACAAACATCAGTCTTAATTCCCACAGATAGGCAAGCCTACTTCATCGGCTTTTAGTGCTAAGTATACGAATAAATACTTTCCATAAACGATCAAGTCATCAAAGCACGATCAAGTCATATAAGCATCTCCTAATTCCCTTTTTGTTTAATTAATCTTTTATTAATTAAAAACTCTTTTATTAGTAAACTTCTTTTATCCAATAAAACTTTGTTTATCAATTTCTACCATTCATTTGTACCGTTTTCAATACTTCAAGTATTTATATACTTATCTCAAATGGTATAAGTATATTCACAAACCATTAACAAGATTTCGTACTTTAAACCTTTGTTTTTCCTATCTTTTTTCAAAATATGTCTTATCTATGATTCCTTTAAGATATCCATTTTAAGGATCTAAGTGCTTTCACAAATCTATTCAAAAGGTTTAAAACTAATGTTACTTAAACTTCGTCACTACAAACCCAAAACCATTTCACTTATGCTTATCTTTAAAACATTCTTTTAAAGATCTATTTACATTCATAAGTATAATAAAAAAGGGTTAAAGATGAATGTTATTAACACATTGTCACAACAAATCCAAAACCATTTCACTTATGCATATCTTTAAAAAATTCTTTTAAAGATCCATTTACATTCATAAGTATAATCAAAAAGGGTTAAAGGCGAATGTTACTAACACAATACCACAACAAACCCAAAACCATTTTGCTTATGCATATCTTTAAAACATTCTTTTAAAGATCTATTTACATTCATAAGTATAATCAAAAAGGGTTAAAGACGAATGTTATTAACACATTTTCACAACAAACCCAAAACCATTTCATACTTATATCATCTTTTAAAACATTCTTATTAAAGATCTAAGATAATATTTAGTTAAGTTCGATAGTCGACTAATCAAATATCTAGTTAAAACAATTGCTTATACAAATCAACATTCGTATACTTAGCTCGTTTCCGACATTTCAACTTAAGTATTCCTCATCCAAGGGTAAAGCCAGATAAGTTAGAGCATCAGTTGCATCAAAGCCTTGCCTAGACACTTCATTCTTAAATCTCACAACTAGACAAGTTTACTTGTTGGTTTTTAATGTTAAGTATAATATTAATGATTTCCATAAACAAGTAACAAACAACATGATTAACCTATTTCCAACATTCCCAACTTAACTATTCCTCATTCAAGAGGAAAGCCCGTTAGGTTAGAGCTCTATTGCTCTATCCCTACTTGACATCAATCTTAACACTCATAAATAAATAAGCCTACTCCGTCGGCTTTTAGCATTAGCCAAAGTTAATTACCTTTTAAACAAGTAAGTAAACAATAATATTAACACATTTTCAACATTCCAAATTAACTATTCCTTGGCCAAAAGAGAAGCCCCGTAGGTCTTGACATCAATCTTAACTCTCAGAAATAGAGAAGTCTACCTCGTCGGCTTTTAGTGCTCAGCCTAATCAATTACCTTTTTCAAAACATATATATACTTTAAAAATACCTATAACTTTCTATGTAAAATATTACTTGAAAATAACTAATTTATAATTTGATCAAAAATATGTTTTATATTATAAAACCTCTTTACTTTGAAAATACATATATAATCATTAAAAATATATTAAACTTCAAACCAACTTTAAAATACTTCAAAATGTATTATAAAACATCTCTAAAAAGATTAAATAAGAACGCCAAATTTAAATATCATTTTTAAACACTTAAAATCATAAGCAACTCTACGCATTTATAAATGCTGTTAAAAGTCCTATTTAAAAACAACATTGAAAAGCACAATCTTTATGACTAGTTTTAACCACTTTAACAAATGATTTAAGACTTGAAATTTTTATGGTAAGTACTACCATTAGGGTACTTAAAATCCATAGAAAGAAACCCCTAAGAATACCTTTTCATTTATTTGTAATAATTCCCGAAAACAAGGAATTCGGAAGTGCGCTTATAATGACTATTCTTGCTTCAAACACTTTCAAACTTACTTCGATGTAACACACAAGTTAAATAACCATTTAAACATCAAGTCAAGGCCAGTGCCCACATGTTTAAGAGGGTAATAAAAGTGAAGTTATACAATATATAGTTATCATTTTCTTTCAAAAGCAAGAGGGCTCCAAAGTTTATAACTTTACTTAGTTAATGTCACTTTAACTTTATACTTTGCACACAACATATATATACACAATATATACTTATAAGATATTAAGATGACTCACTTAAATCCATGCCAAACCTAAGCACAAAGCCACAAGAACAAAAAACCACCCCTACCATCACCAAAAGCCTAAAGATCCGACCTTTAGCACTTCCAAACCAAAGCCATACCTCTCCTCCTCGTCCTATGCTCACGCCCCCCTCCAAGATCCCCTTCTTCCTCTCACCTTCTCCTAATTTTTACTTGCTAATCATGCTTCCCTGGATGTTTTAGGCCTATATCCAAAGTTTAAAAGATATTTGAGGTGATTTGGTTAAGACTTGAAAAGGTTAGAGAAGAATCGGTGGATTAGTGCTTAAGCACTTCCACCATTTTTAATTATTATACTTCATCTCAAGCTTAAGTGAATAAGTGAGTTATGAAGTGAACCCCTTCCTTCTATTTATAGGCTAGGAAATGAGATGTTGAATGACCAAAACCCCCCTCGCAAGGACCTACCATTAATTACAAACATCACTTCTCCTTTATGTAACTTTTACTTAACTTTTAAGCATTTCCATTTTTGCTCATTTTCTAAAATATCTTCTTTTTATCTCATGTATGACATATCACCTTTAGTTAGCCATAAACATGAAAATATTTCTAGTTACTAATTATCTTCATAATGATTAATTAGACATGCACAAAAAGTTTGAACAATGAGAAAAAGGTTGTTTATCGGTAAAACGATTTTCAGTCACATTATCAATATATTTTTCAAAGCATTTATTTATGTAAACATTTTTCAAAAACAAGTTTACCATCATTACTTATGTTATCCCGCCTTTTGGCAAGGCCGTGATACCAAGAACTTGACTAGAAACCAATGACAGTTCGTCTTGGAGATCGGTTATACGCAGGCTCACTATGGATATCGACGAATTTTCTCCGAGTCCGGATCGAGCTAAAATTGATATGACACGAAAAGCGAAGCTATGAGAACCAACGTTCCGAATTTCAAGTCATTCGGAGTTCGTATGCTCAAGATATTGATCGATCACGGTTGAGAAATCCAAACTTGCATCGATCATAACTCGAGATCTACAAGTCCAAATGCCACCAAATTTTCACAGGAGCTTTCGTACGACCTAAGGAATGTTCATGCCAAATTTCGACTCGATTGTAGCAAGTCTTGATCGATACAAAATTCATTCGTATCGATCACGGATAGAAAAACTCCAATTTGCATCGATCATATCTCATGATCTACAAGTCTAAATGCTATGAAATTTTCACAGGAGCTTACGTACAACATAAAGAATGTTCCTGCCAAATTTCGACTCGATTGGAGCAAGTCTTGATCGATACGAAATTCGTTCGTATCGATCACGGATCGAGTCGAAATCGTCTGGGATCGATCGCGTGGGCCCACCCACGTGCCAGAAGAAGTCTCCCGAGATCTAAGCGAGATATTTGCCTCCTATGCCTATAAATAGAGCCCCAGGGCCTACAGAAGAAGGACTTTTGGCCTCTCTACGCCAATATTCTACCAAAATGATTGTCAAACTTCAGTCATACTGTTGTAATCTTTTGTAAACAACGAGTGAAATTCAATAAACATCAATCATTTCATAGTGGACGTAGGCAATTCGCCGAACCACTCTAAATCCGTGTGTTTCTGTGCATTTTCTTATCTGTTTATTGGTGTGTTTGTTAGATCTGCTTCATTTTACATCTATTTTCTTAATTTTATCTCTTCAAACACATCCGAAGAGTGTTGTGCCCAATTTTGGTACAAACACTTTGGTGCTTTCACCGAGAAAACCTTGCTTTTCTCCTGCTCTGTGGATCTACTACCATAGTTGGATTGCAAAAATCTAAGGAGGAGATCCAGATCTGTCGTCAAGTGCTTCCTTATATTCTATTCAGATTGCTCCAGATCTAAGAGGAACTGCATTCATCAAGATTTTCGTATTCATATTTTCGTATCCATGTTTTCGTATCCAGAAAATATGGTGCTTTTCGTATCCATATTTTCGTATCCATGAAAATATGGTGATTTTCGTATCTAGAAAATATGGTGATTTTCGTATCCATGTTTTCGTATCCAGAAAATATGGTGCTTTTCGTATCCATATTTTCGTATCCATGAAAATATGGTGATTTTCGTATCCATGTTTTCGTATCCAGAAAATATGGTGCTTTTCGTATCCATGTTTTCGTATCCAGAAAATATGGTGAATTTCGTATCCATGAAAATATGATGAACTTCGTATCCATATTTTCGTATCTAGAAAATATGGTGATTTTCGTATCCATGTTTTCGTATCGAGAAAATATGGTGAATTTCGTATCCATGAAAATATGATGAACTTCGTATCCATATTTTCGTATCTAGAAAATATGATCATTTTCGTATCCATGTTTTCGTATCTAGAAAATATGGTGATTTTCGTATCCATCTTTTCGTATCTAGAAAATATGGTGATTTTCGTATCAATCGACTTTCGTATCGATCAATTTTCGTATCGATCAACTTTCGTATCGATCAATTTTCCTATCGATCACTTTTCGTATCGATCACTTTTCGTATCAATCAACATTCGTATCGATCAACTTTCGTATCGATCCTGCAGCGTGCATTTCGTATCGATACTCAAATACCACTTCGTATCGATCCAGCCGCGCGCATTTCGTATCGATCCTCAGATACCACTTCGTATCAATCCAGCCGCGCGCATTTCGTATCGATCCTCAGATACCACTTTATCCTGTAGTGTGCATTTCGTATCGATACTCAGATACCACTTCGTATCGATCCTGCAGCGTGCATTTCGTATCGATACTCAAATACCACTTCGTATCGATCCAGCCGCGCGCATTTCGTATCGATACTCAGATACCACTTCGTATCGATCCTGCGGCGTGCATTTCGTATCCATACTCAAATACCACTTCGTATCGATCCAACCGTGTGCATTTCATATCGATCCTCAGATACACTCCGTATCGATCCAGCCGCGCGAATTTCGTATCGATCCTCAGATACACTTCGTATCGATCCTGCAGCGTGCATTTCGTATCGATACTCAAATACAACTTCGTATCGATCCGACCGTGTGCATTTCGTATCGATCCAATTGTCCACTTTTCGAATCATTCAATTATACCTACATTTGTATCGTTCAAACATTGCTGAGAACGATACGAAATTTCAAAAAAAAAATTCGGGTACGACCCAAATTTCCTAAAAAGAGGCTAAATATTTTCATTCGAACGTATCCCCCCGAACCCTAGCCGCAGCGCAGAGCACCCGCATAGTGAATTCAAAGCTCAACTGAATGAAGGAACATTCCATCCACGCTCCTTATCGTACCATGACTGAACGGGACATAGGGGATTACAACAACAAATGCTGAATTGCAATCATGGAATGAGTAAAGGAATACTACTAAATCAATGCTCCTAGAGGTTGGAGAACCTAGCAAATACGCCAAGGACTATAGTTGGTTAATACATCATGCTTCTAAGGTGGACTGCAACTTCCCCCAATTGACCAGTTTTTGAACACCTGAATTGACAACTATGGTATGATGGCTAATATAACGACTGCCCTACACTATCTACTATACCGACCCAAAGCATAGCTGGTCACCCTTGAATCATCTTAAAAGGCCCGCATCTTAATCATACCATATCCATATGACTAAAAACATGGCATACAACCTTAAGAGGACTTCCTTACTACCTTATATGGCCTCCTACCGGGGTGAAAATTAGAAACAATCACCAACCTATTAGCCCATCTTAACCAACTCACCATCCAATCAGCATTACCAACCACTCGAACGTTGGGCAATCGTTCATACATCATTCACCAGTATTACAAGACCCCGTAGCCATAAAATGGACCTGAGAATGTTGATAGCAGTATCTTTCCCAGTCCAGACCTATATATTGAAACCATCCTACATGCATATTTTCCAGCAAAAAATCAACACGCTGACTACGTCAGTGTACTTTGGAAATATAACCCTCGGCACTACCTCATGAAGTGAGAATTGTGCATGGCTTGCACCAAGAGTGATGACTTCCATCAAATGTAGCTGTCTTCCCCCATTCCTCAAAGAACATTGTCAATCGTGGTTAGGCATACCAGTTCTACTTCTCATATTGTTGAAGGGAATGAAGAAGCTGGCAGCCAACGAATTTATCCAAAGCCCACAGCCAGTTGCTACCAATACCCATAAATGAATTCATCACCAGAGCTTATTTCCAGACTTTGATAAGAGGATTGGTGGGTAGTCGCGGACGAGTACACCAACATATCCAGGCCAATATTGAGTTGATGAACCAGATGAAGGATCAACATGGCGAGATAAGGAAGGGACCTACTTCATACTCTAGATCGGAAAACTCCTCTTCTCTAGATGGCTACCGTGAACGCCAATGCCATAAGGCTCCTCCGAAAAGGATAGCTCCGACAATATGTGCAAGCCCTATAAAATGAAGGACCGAGAACATCCGACCCCTATCGATCAAGGACTTTGATCAAAGTGAACCATTTGCGTTAGACTTCCAACTGAGAAGGGCTGGACTGAAGTGCAATAGCGAGCATACGACGCTGCCTCACTTATCAATGAGATTTGATCTGATCACTTTTGAATTATTTCTAATTCAATTTCATTTACGTTGCGAAATATGACCAACTTGAATTAAACTACTTGCAAATGATGCAGGTAACCGAGTACTTAAGATTGGGTGCAAAACAACCTCCGCGGACTATGATCAAATCATTGAGGTATCATCATGACGAGCATGATTCAACCACTCATCGGCTACTATATGCCCCTGAATGGGGGCAAGGCATCAAAGCGGAAGAGACCGACAAGGTCAGGACTCTAGTACAAAATGGATGCAACCGACCATCCACTCATCCGCCTATGCAATTTAATTAGGAGATTTAAGAAAGACTTGGAGTTATATGTCCCAACAATGCACTCTCCATCTCGTGTTTGAAGATCTCCAAAATACTTATGCTTCTTCTGATGCCCGATAAAATCAGAATCACACCAAGGGTGGACGTGATGTCACCATCCATGCATCCAATCCTACATTAGGCACTTGGGATTATTTGAGAGAACACATGTTTAAAGTGGATATGATTTGAACGTTCACTCTCCAGTTTGCTTCTGTAATTCAGCAAAACAGTCATGCCTTAAACCAACTTCATCAGGGTCCAACCCTCAATTTAAAGTCATCAACGACTGACTGCCTACTCGCTAACCATCACGAACTGTCATTTCAACTCTCTTCCTTAGCTCGATCGAAAGAATGAAAAGTATAAATTGGACGTGACTCGACTGTCTGCTCTCTAATTCTTGCACCCGACTTAAGGGAAAATACACAACTCAAAGTGGATGTAGTTCGACCATCCTTTCCTATGCTCGAGCACAAAGCTTGCCAGAACACTAATCTTACTCCTTAGGCTTAGCAAAAGTGGAATCCAAACGAACATGGACATGATCCAACCATCCATAAACTAAATCTCATCCTTCGTTGAGGGGCATATAAGTGAAAGTTAATCGGGATCCCACCGATCACTCGCTAAGTGAAACCCCGAGCTCGGGGACAAATACACGACAATCCTCTAACTAACTCCGGCTCCCAGAGTGTGAGCTGGAGATAAACTTAGGACATGAGCTCAAGGAGGATGGATCCGTCCATCTAACGGCTTCGCCCGTGTTCAACCTAAACCCGAGGAGGATGGATCAGTCCATCTAACGACCTCGCCTTCCATATTTACAAGCTCGAGGAGGATGGATCCGTCCATCTAACGACTTAGCTTGCCTACTCATGGTGGATATGATACAACCGTCCACGTACCTGATCAACTTCTTGTTCCTAGAGTGTGAACAAAATCCTAAAGCCTAAACAGATGTGATTGACCATCTGTCGGCTAACTCCAGATTCCTAGAGCGCGAACTGGAGTATAAACATTAAATAACTCTAAGTCCCCAGAGCATGGACTGGAGTATAAACACTAAAATGGGTGTGACTGACCACCCATCAACTAACTCCAGATTCCCAAAGTGCGAACTGGAGTATAAACATCAACTAACTCTAGATTCCCAGAGTGCGAACTAGAGTATAAACATCAACTAACTCCAGATTCCCAGATTGCGAACTGGAGTATAAACATCAACTAACTCCAGATTCCCAGATTGCGAACTGGAGTATAAACATCAACTAACTTCAAATCCCCAGAGTGCGAACTGGAGTATAAACATCAACTTACTCTAAGTCCCCAGAGTGTGGACTGGAGTATAAACACCAACTGGGTGCGAATGACCACCCATCAACTTACTTTGGTCCCGAGAGTGCAGGCTAGAGTATAAACACCAAATGGGTGTGACTAACAACCCATCAACCAACTCCAGTCCTCAAAGCATGGTTTGGAATATGAATACCAAAAGGGATGTGATTCGACTGTCCATCTATTGGCTATGGTTCCTCATCAAGTTCCGTAGTACAAAAAGCGGATGTGGTTCGACCGTCTGCTTTCCAATCTTCCCCTAACATGGGGGCACACTTAACACACAAAATTGGATGCGATCCGAATATCTAGCACTAAGCGGGCATGACACAACCGTCCATGCATCAACTCTTGTCCCCGGCACGGGACCCAAAACGTAAATTTATAGGGATGCACTCCAACCCTACAAGACAAAATTTCTTCCTTGATTCGACAGGGAGGCGTAGATTCAAAAAACGGACCTAGTTGGATGTCCTATTCTGAATTGATATTACTACCATCCAACCACAAATGAACGTGGCATGACCGTTCATCTGCTAACTCTCGCCTGTGATCTGACGGGTTGTGCATGCAACATGGACGGATGTGACCTAACCATCCACCAATCAATTCCTTCCTATAGTTCAGTGGGAGAAGCATCAAACTAAAGTTGTTGTAATTTGAGCGACCACACTTTGACTTTTGCCCTTGACTGGGGGCAGAGGAATTGACCGAGGAAAACGCGGTCTGACCATTTTCCACAAAAAAACTTAGTCCCTAGAGTGTGGACAGGGGTATAAACATCAAATAGGTGTGATGAATGGCCCTTCAACTGACTCTGATCTCCAAAGTGTGGCTACAAGAATAGACAAACGAATGAATGTGATTCGACCATTCATTCACGAACTCTAACCTGAACTCGACCTGAGGAGTGTAAACTCACTACAGGTGCAATTAGAACATCCATGAACTAACTCTGCTAACCCAAGACTGGGGGCAGAAGTACAAATCACCGAAAGAAGAGAAAGGTGACTCGCTACATCACCAACTTAGCGTCCTTTACAACTTAAGGCAACGACTACAAGGAGACCCTAATGCTAACCAATCAGAATGATGCCCAAAGTCCTAGGAAACCAATTATATCATACCGCCGGATCGACGGGCAATATCGATCTGCACCTTTTATATCATACCACTGGAAATGAGGTACGAGCATTCTACATCGTGCCGTTGAATCACCGGTCAATATCGATCCTCTTCGACTACAAATTGATGTGACCCGAACGTCCATCGAATACCTTTGACCAATAGAGCATGGATAAAAGAATAAACCACGAGTGTGTGTGACTTGACCATTCGTCCTTCGTCGCCTTCCTTCGATCTGTTTGGAAAAGCGTGAAACCAGATGGGCATGACCTGACTGCGTTTGAGCTAAAATTATCCCAACCGACGGGAGAATGTAAACCGAAATGGATGTAGTTAATTTCCTAACTCCCAGAGAATGCAATGTGACCATTCATTCTCTGACTTTTACCATGATTCGATTAAAAGAACAATTCAAAACAAGTGCAACCTAAACATTTGCACACTGACTCTTACCCTGGATTCGACAAGGGAAGTGTCAATCCTGCATTGGATTTGAGTGGACGATTCACTCTTTAGTTTTTACCCAAAGTATGGTGACATAAGCAGCGAAGTGAATGTCATTGACCGTCCAAAATCTAGCTTATGTCCGAATGTCGACAAAGTAACAATGTATTCCGCCTAGAGGAAAGAACTAGAACATAATGCAGGATAGGCACAACTTAGCCCTCCATCGGTTAACTCGATCCCATGGTTCAATAGGATAGAATACAAAATTGAAGCGGACATTATCTACCCTGCCACTTATCGAGATATTCCCCAGACTTGGGGGCACGAGCAAGAAGATAAGATTAATAAGATTCAACCATTCATCAATCAACTCTGATTCTTAAAGCTTGAACTACAGTATAAACACATCTAGGACAAGACTAGACCGTCTGCGTAATGCATCCGACAACCCAAGACTGAGGGAAAAAGAGTGATTATCCACGAGTTGACTATGACAATTTGAACCTATGACCCATGCCTGATATTCATAACAACTCTAGGTTATGACTGAAAGGATGCCTAGAGATAGAATCATCGGATCAATACCCGAACTCATGGGCAACTGATCATCATTCCAACCCTTACAATGAGCAATGGATCGCGAGTACATTGAATGAAAAGCGCATCATTCAGAAACACAAGTAAATTCAATCTCAAAGCTGGAGCCAGCTATGTAGCAGCATGCAGTACAAGGATAAGTTCTACTAATCCTTTGATTCAACGTCCTTATAAGCCTAATCATTTACCATTGCAAATAAACACATGAGGCGCCTACAACCCATCACGAGTATTGTAGATCAGATCACAACTTTGCGCAATGATGAAGAAAGAGTCAACTGTTTTACTTCAGGTGAATCTGGATGTGTTCGTTTGGACTCGATCTCATATATATATATATATATATATATATATATATGGACTCTCGCCAGCCATGAAGAACCCTGCATTAAATGTCGACCCGAGGCATGTCTCGGTGAACAAAAACGATGCGACATGGATTCGGAGAGATCTGTTGCACTTAAAGAGGAGGCGAATCTGCTTAAAACTAGTGGGTTTATCCGTGATGCCCTCCAACCAAAATGAATATCCAATCCTTTACTTTCAAGAAAAATGAACAAAGAGTGGAGGACATACGTCAACTACTCAGATTTGCATGGGGTATGAAAAAGCATAGCTTTCCACTTCCAATGATCAACCAACTGATGGACCTAACCATCAGACATGAATTACTCACATCCATGGATGCAAACTCCATATACAATCGGATACTGAAGCATGTCCTAGACCAGGAATACAACTGTTTCATTATTGACCTAGGCCTATAGTGCTATGCTGAAATCCCTAGATTCAAACTTGAGAACGCTTATGCTACTTACCAAAAGACGATTAACACATCATTCAAAAATCATATCGGTTGATCGATGAAAGTAGATGTGGTTAATATGCTCGTGAGATCATGACTATCAAACGACCATATCGATGACTTGACAGAGGTATTCAGCGCTCTCCAAAAAATGCAGGATGAAACTCGATCCTTTAAAATGCTCTTTCACCATTACATCAGAAAGATTCTCTGTTTTCATCATCAATTCTCATGGAATCAAGACTAATTTCTAGAAAATTCGGACAGTTAGAGACACCCACGTACCGAGGACAACCAAGCAGGTACAGAGCCTAAGTCGAAAGATTACCGTCCTAAGTTGATTTGACTCTAGGACCATCTAAAAGTGAATTCTCTTCTTCAACCTGACCAAGAGAGGGAAGAGAACTTTTGAATGAACTAACAATTACGTTGATGCACTTCCAGCTTTGATAGATCGCTTAAAGAGACCTCCCATTTTACCCAAACCTTTGGATCACGAAGATTTATACATCAATTGGGCCGTGTCAACACACGCCATAAGCATCGCAATGCTATGTGAAGAGAAATGAATCCAAAGACTAGTATATAATGAAGGCTGGCTATTGACAAGCTCACCCCGTTAACGTCCATATCGACCAACCGTTACGATAGGTCCAATAAAAACCTTAGATGTCTGAATAGTTACTCAAATGGAGTATCAAGCTAAGCCAATTTGATATCGCTTATCTCCCTCGGAGAGCTCTCCAAGGTCAAACATTAGCATACTTCATATTTGAATTCACTACATCAGACGATTATCCGAAGAACAGTGGAGAACCGTCTAACCGATGGAGAACGTACACAGATGGAACTTCCAATAATCGGATTTCTAACGTCGAAGTTGCGTTGATGACTACCGAGGAATGATCGATCTTCCACGCCCTCAAACTCAACTTCCCTGCAACAAATAACGAAGCTAAGTATGAAGCCTTGGCGCTCAAACTTGCAAGAAAACTAGGAGTGGAAACTTTACATTTCTTATGTGATTACTGGTTAGTAGTATACCGAGTCAGGGAAGATTATTCGACTAGGGGGCAACATCTTGCTCCTTATCCTAGCTGGGTCCAAAAGCTACTAGTCGACTTCGACTATTACACCATTACACGCATCCTCGGAGAACAAAATGAAAAAGCTAAGTCACTGGCCAAGCTAGCCAGTTCTGGGGATGCGCGGCAAAAAGACTTTGTCCCAATTGAAATACTTATTATTCCAAGCATTGACATATGAAGATCAACTAGATCTTAGAGATTGATCTAGGAAAGGAGTCATGGATGACTCCTATCGAAGATTATCCATAATCGGGGATTCTTCTTGAATGAAGGAATGAGAAATGGCATATCCTCCGTGAAGCCTCACTGCATGATTATGTCTAGATCGTTCAACTCCATCGACACAAAGCATTACTCCTGTATCCGCCAATCCGAGACCCAATATGACGTATCCATCGATACGAAGCATACATTCCAACATCTCAGATCGATCCAAGAGAGGATCGATACAAAGGAAGGACTTAAAACAACCATCGAACGTTGTTACAACTTGAATTTCACTTCGATCCAGGAGAGGATCGATACGAAACTCAATCCAAACAAAAACTAAAGAACTTAACAACGACTCGTGAACGTGCAAACATTAACGGAAGTCAGGTTAACATACGTACGCGTATGATGAACTAACATTCAATTTTCAAAATTTACAGGAGTTGAATGCTCACCTGATGACAATTACACCAGTGAACAACAAATCGCTAGCACTCGACACTCAGTTACAACAATGCACTACATAATCATTGGCAGTCAACAAATCAACATTTATATTACTGGAAATCAATCGAAGGTTACATCTTTTGACGAAAAGATAGCAACTACTCAACGAATCAGATAGAACTTTTTTAGAATGAAGGATGCAGCATTTCAAAGCACGTCATGTTCACATAAGACGTACTTTGGGGGGGAAATGTTATCCCGCCTTTTGGTAAGGCCGTGACACTAAGAACTTGACTAGAAACCAATGACAGTTCGTCTTGGAGATCGGTTATACGCAGGCTCACTATGGATATCGACGAATTTTTTCCGAGTCCGAATCGAGCTAAAATTGATATAACACGACAAGCGAAGCTATGAGAGCCAACATTCCAAATTTCAAGTCATTCGGAGTTCGTATGCTCAAGATATTGATCGATCACGGTTGAGAAATCCAAACTTGCATCGATCATAACTCGAGATCTACAAGTCCAAAGGCCACCAAATTTTCACAGGAGCTTACGTACGACCTAAGGAATGTTCATGCCAAATTTCGACTCGATTGGATGCGAAATTCGTTCGTATCGATCACGGACAGAAAAACTCCAATTTTCATCGATCATATCTCATGATCTACAAGTTCAAATGCTATGAAATATTCACAGGAGCTTACGTACAACATAAAGAATGTTCCTGCCAAATTTCGACTCGATTGGAGCAAGTCTTGATCGATACGAAATTCGTTCGTATCGATCACGGATCGAGTCGAAATCGCTTGGGATCGATCGCGTGGGCCCACCCACGTGCCAGAAGAAGTCTCCCGAGATCTGAGTGAGATATTTGCCTCCTACGTCTATAAATAGAGCCCCAGGGCCTACAGAAGAAGGACTTTTGGCCTCTCTACGCCGATATTCTGCCGAAATGATTGTCAAACTTCAGTCATACTATTGTAATCTTTTGTAAACAACTAGTGAAATTCAATAAACATCAATCATTTCATAGTGGACGTAGGCAATTCGCCGAACCACTCTAAATCCGTGTGTTTCTATGCATTTTCTTATCTGTTTATTGGTGTGTTTGTTAGATCTGCTTCATACATCTATTTTCTTAATTTTATCTCTTCAAACACATCCGAAGAGTGTTATGCCCAATTTTGGTACAAACAACTTATAATTTAAAAGGGAGTTAAAAAGCTTACTAAATCATCTTAATAACGTTAAATCCAAGATTCAAACAGTTCAGATATTTAAATACAAAGTGTCAGAAATTCTGGGTCATTACAAGAGGATTACTTGAAATGCTAGGAAGTCTCGATTGTATGCAGTGGGAATGGATGAACTGCCCCTAAGCATATCATGGAGCTTATAACAGTAAAGAAAAAACCGATTATTATTTTATAAGTGATTGCTTCGTACGATTTATGGATTTGACATGCTTTCTTCGGAATGCTTGGTTGTAATACCCTATGGGATTTAGGTGTTTATTTTAATAGTAGGGGAA
The DNA here is from genome assembly GCA_030737815.1 of Allium fistulosum. Taxonomy (NCBI): domain Eukaryota; kingdom Viridiplantae; phylum Streptophyta; class Magnoliopsida; order Asparagales; family Amaryllidaceae; genus Allium; species Allium fistulosum. The sequence goes on along the minus strand of CM060903.1, from coordinate 511,140,750 downwards.
AATGGTAATTTTACAAACATTCGAATTAGATAATGAAAGTTGTATCATTGTATAGAGCTCATTTTTCTAAGTCTGTAGTATATTGGTTTGTCCGAATTAGAGTCTGTATGAAAGAGTTACGTAGGTTTTACATTGCAGGTTTTGATTTGTTTAAATGGGCCTAAGCCCATTAGGCTGAAGCGGCGGTTGGGAGGTTATATCAGGCCGTGTAAAAAGAATTTGAATTAATTTTTCTGAATCACATACTTTTCCGTTTCTCAACTCCTTCTTCCTACATCGCTCTACCTTCTCACTAATCCTTCAAATCTTCACGAAACCTTGAAGTTTATATACCAAAACGAAGAGCATGAAGAGGACTATAAGAAGATACCAATCGTTTGTAGATTCAAGAATCTTAAAAGGATTGGAATTCTAGACAGCAAAGGTTTTGGGGGCAAACTAGGCAGATTCTAGGGCTATGTAACGTAATTCGGTAAGTGCAAATCCTTATCAAGGATATATTGATTGCATGAGAGTAGTATATGTTGTATGATTACTATTTAGGTTAATCAAATAGTGAATTTGGGTAATTTAAGTTAGGAAATTAATACTGAATTGATTACAGAGATTAATAATGTAAATAATGATCGAATTGGGGTTAGGTTTCATTTAGATTTTTTATTGAATTGAAATTGAATATAATTATTAGATTAAGATAATTAAGGAATTAATATGAATATATTGATGATATATGATATGAAATGTTAGAATGGTGGAATATGATGTTTGAGTGAAATATAAAGTGTTAAAATAGCAAATAATAAAATGAAAATCGAATTAGGGAAGAAAGATAGAAATTTGGAAATGTTTTGTTAGGAAATCGACTCAGCCATTGGCAGACTGGTGCTTGTAGACCGGTGCATTGGTGCACCATTTTACTGGATAGGTTAAACCTGGATCAGGGCTTGAGAAATTTTACTCCAACCATGCCTATACGGAATAGTTATTAAATAACATGTCAATCCTTTAGCAAAATTTAGGAGTGTTTAACGCACATATACGTGTTTTGATGGTTGTGCGTTGTGACGAGTGGTTAAGTCATATGCAATGGAGTCAGGCTATGTTTATCTATCCTTTATGTATACATGGGTTAGACTATGTTTATCTAACTCATAATCTTGTTTATGTTTGCAGGCATAGTCTATGTTTAACTATATCCTAGGGTTAGTCCCCATTTCACTAACTCTTATGTGTATTGTTGGGTTAGTCTATGTTTAACTAACTCTCTCGTTTCATTGGGTTAGTATGTATTTAACTAACTTTATTCCATTTTCTCTATTGTGTGTAGACGAGTTAGTCTATGTTTAATTAACTCTAGTATATGTAAAATGTTAAAAAGTATATAATAGTAGTCATCATATTATGTTATTATGATGGACTAACTCTATGGATGCATGTGAGACAAGTTGAGCTAAGTGGGTATTGATTTTCATATGATGTTTATGAAATTGTGTATCAGTATATACTTGGTAATATTTAACTCACTGGACATGTGTTTGACCTCCTCCTCCTACACTATAAGTGAAGGAAGTAATCATGACGGTGTGGTGTTTAAAGACGGAGATTATGGATATATTTATATATGTTGTCCGTTTGTTTTGTACATGTTATATATATTGTGTGACACTTTATGTATATATAAAGACTGCGTGTATCTTATGATATATATAGATAGGATCTGTTTATTTTATCTATATTATAGTTTGATCCATTCCGCTATGAATTCTAAAAGATATGTTTGTTAATTCATCTCTTTGTTTACTACTATTGCTTATTTAAAATGATTCGGCTTTTCATTCTACAGTGCAGAATTTTATGGCCCCGAAAAGCTGAGTTGGTACACTAGTTCTAATAACAATTTAAATATTATTGAAAGGTCACACTTATTTAACGATCTAGCACTTGGAAAAGTAACTCCTTGACATTTACTCTTGGCCAAAACAATTACGAACACAGATATTATCTCAGAGATGGGATTTATCCAAAATGGAGCACAATTGTGAAGACACGTCCAAATCCAATAATACCAAAGCAGGCAAAGTTTACTAAGATGCAACAGGGACAAAGAAAAGATGTAGAAAGAGCTTTTGGCATCCTTCAACCTAGAATTACAATGAATAGTAATCCTTATCAATTATGGTCTCGAGAAAAGATGTCCACAATCATGTTTACATGTATAATTCTACATAACATGATCATTGAAGATGAAAGATATATGGACAGACCCATCATCACTATGAATATGATGGTGCAAAGAAAATGCCAGATATATTTCAAGACAACATTCTTGTAACCAAATAAGCTTTCAACATCTACTTGGAATGTTAACTTTCATTCCAAGGCGCACAACTACACAATAGGCTTCAAAAAAATCCTATGAATCATATTTGGAATCACATTTGAGGTTTTTAGTTCACTTGTAGATCTAATGAATCATGTGTATATGCCTATTTATTTTATGTTCATACTGTCTTTTAAATAACACATGTATTGTTTTGCCTTACAAAACAAATCATCGGGTGGTGTACTTTGTTTATATGGAATCTAAAATAGTAGTACATTAATTAATAACCAAATAAAATAGATTAGTAAGAGTACAAAGTACAGTGCTAATAATACAAATGTTAGGTTTTAAAATAAACTACATTTAAGGGAAGTTATCCATCATTATTCATCTTCTGCACTCTATCCAATATTGGATTTGAACTTCATTCATTCCCTTCAAATCCTTTCCCATGATCGATTGTTCATATTTTTGATATTCTGTTTCTGCTTTCACACGTTCAAGATCCAACCTTCCACAAACGTTCGCATTACATCAATCTTGTCATGTGCTTGCTTGGTTCTATCTTGATGTCTTCTTTTGTGAATTTCATAAGTGGCGCTCACTCTAGAATTCAAGTTGGCTTCAGCCTTGATCTTCTTTGCTGCTTTGGACCCAATTGGTCTAAAATCTTCATCTGGTCTCTATGTGAGCACATCCACCTCATTTTCTCCCATAAATGGCGTTTATCTACCTGATGAGTCTCCTAGATTAGAGCAGTATGATGATTTTGGTACTTTTTCTTTCCCTTCTCCTTTGTTTGAATGTCTCGCAAGCTCTTCGCATTATCAGAATTCCACTTCGGGTGACTTGTCAATAACTCATAACAATTCACAAAATGGTAATAGTATGTTTTTTAACATCATTTTCCCTTGCAAAAAGCTTTGCGAATTCTTTGTTCGTCGTTCTTTTCTGATAACCAAAGAAAATAAAATAAATAATAAGATTTTGCATTAACGAACAAATGAAAATCAAGAAATATACCATATTCGCCTCTCATTCCACTAGGATTGCTTTCTTTATTTTATAAATCTACAGTTCATAAAATTGAGTTTGTCGCTTGATTTTTCCAAATCGACCTTGAATCGCTTATGTGAACATGCATTGACCGAATGTTTTATGTTGTAGGTATTCATTATTATTTTTCAAAACTGATCGCCACTTTGGTCATTACTCCTAATCGAATTCTGAAATAATGACAGTAAATGTTGAATAAGTCGTAGTCTTCATCGCTTTGCCATAGGTTGGACGAATGCTGGCATGGAGGAGTACCGTGTTGCTTATTATCGTCTTCGAATATGTAATTTTGAGAATTCAAAGGATGTAAGAACTCTCTGAATAGTGAAGACATTATGGTGATCGAATTTGATATATGATCAATGTGGTTTAAACGAAGAAATATTGAAGAAATTGATGAATTTTGAAGATTTAGAGTGGGTTGTTTATTGAACTAGTGCGAACCCGTGCTACGCACACGGGGTTCACCAAATAATTTATTTATCTGTATAGACAAAGTATGAGTTCAATTCCTCTATCCACCTATTTTTATATGCCCCATATGCCATAGGGAATCTTAGCCATCCATCACAACAAACTATGTTTAGTGGGACCCACAATATTTAATGATACAAAATGAGTGGCTCAGATCTATATGACATATGGTGATAGTCAAGAAGGAGACAGAGGATTTGAGATAATCAAATCTCTATAGAGAACAATGGATTTATACAAAAAAATAATAATGCAACCACTAATTATTCCTTCCTTCATAATAATTATATTAATTTAAGAGAAGAATAAGTTCAACATGAGTTCATTTTATATAGAATATAAATTCAAATATACACACATTCGATATGATAATGGTGTTCGAAAACTGGCATAAATAAATCATGCGCTGAGAAAAATAGTAATTCAAAATTATTTTAAAAAAATATTCCAACATTTGCATCAGTACACTTTTCGAAACTATCCTAGAAAAATATTTCAATAGCTTAGAGCATTATATTTTCTAATAAATAAAAATATATGAAAATTATAAACATTTTATAGTTTAATTTTATTTCTTCTTGCTACTTAGGAAAACCAGATAATATATAAACTTCTGGGTGAGTGTCATAGAATCCACCACAATAAGTAATGGATATAATATTGTCATTGGGAATTGACCTTTGGACCTCTTCGTTACCTCTAATGCAAGACCATATGGACTCTAGGACATTGTATTCTAATTTCCAAAACAACTAAATAACATTTTATTTTGTTTCAAATATTCATACCAACATAATAACTAAAGCAATACAAATTTTAGCATAATTCAGAGCGATATAATATATCATAATGAGAAAAATTACTTATGGATATATATCAAAAATACTTTAGATGTCACCACATTAGAGATAACTATAAGACAACTGACATAAGAAAACATAGCCAATGAAATGAAGTATTAAAATATCATGTAATTATAACTTAGTATTAACGCTTGTAATATTTGTGCTAGAGCATCCAACAGTGACACAATATAATATTTGTAACCCAATATAATTTTTATGCATATTCAAAAAAAATTATAATTGTTTTTTAAATATATAAAATATATAATGTTTCCTTTCAAGCATAAGAAATATGTTAACAATATGATGTTGCTTTTAAAGCATAAGAAAATATTATTCTTATATTATTTGGTAAGTTTATTAAAGAAAATTACCTACAAATATATTTCCTCGTAATTTTGGCTAATTTTGTTATAAGATAAGTATTCAGTTAAGAATATGTAACGAGTTCCTATATTAATACTTTTGTTGATAAATATATTGAACACTTCACATCACATGTTCCCTTATAGGTTTGAAATATTGTTGATAAAAGAAAATAATGAATAGCAATCGATTGATTACATATTAATTCTTTAATTACTTAACATTAAAGTGAGTTGGTATGTAATTAATTGTCTCATAAATTGAATTATAGTTTATTTCTCTAATTGCTTTGAATTCAAATTGATTAAAATTTAAAACAATTAATTCCATTTATTTCCTACATGATAATAATATTTGAAATAATCCTTCATATATAAAATTGTCCAGTTATACACAATACAAAATAGCATTAAATCATAGATAATCACCTCATTGTTATGTGAGATCAAGACTTTGGTGGTAACCATGAATGCATGTTTATGAACATTTCATAGTCTATTAAACTAGCCAAACAATACTAAAATCCAAGATTGATTAAAAAGGATAGTATCAGACTGTGCAAAAAATAAGTTTAGATTGGAAAACACTACATAATGCATTTAAAAATAAATAATATGTTTGCAAAATACTTATTAAACTAACTTTTAATTTTTTTTAAAGATTTTCACCAAAGTTAAAACAAAAGTAGGCTTATACATTTATCCTTTTCCTTAAAATACATTATGAAAATTTGTTATTTGAATATTCATTTACTTCATATATAATGTTTTTCTTCCAACTTGATTATATCATATACTTATGTTAGAGAATAAAATAAATATCAACTTTACTTCTATTTGAATATACAAAATAATTTAAGGCTTTTGGTATTTACATACTCAAAAATGTATAACTCCCTATGAAATAAATATAGGAACCCCAATTCATAATCTTACCTATCGAAACAAAATGTGAAAAGAAAATTTAATATAAAATGTGTTGTTGACAAAAGGAATTGAATTATTATGTTAATTCTCTGATTGATTAGCATTAAAGATAATTAATGTAATTAATCCTTTCATTAAATTAAACTACAATTTATTTCCCTGATTACTCTAAATTCAAATTGATCAAAATTAACAGTAACTAATTCCTTTCATTTATTGCATGGTTATATTATTTCAAAATATCCTTCCTATTTAAAAAATATTTCACTTATGCACATTATACATAACTATATCTCCAACATATAATTATTTATGAACATTTCCTAACTATAGAAAAAATATAACATAAAAAACATCAAGAAAAAAACATGGATAATTACCTCATTATAGTGTAAGATCACCATGGTGAAAACCATGAATGTGGTTGCTTATTAACATTTCATAGCACTGCAAATAATGTTTTTGTTCCAACTTGATTTTCTTATATATTTACATTTGAGAATGAAACAAAGATAACTTTAGCTCTATTTAATTAGGAAGCTGCTAAAGAGCGAAGTATTTTGTATAATGAGAGTGAATGATAGGGAGAAAATTATATGAAAAAAATATAATTAGAGAAATATTTGTTTTTTGATTATTTTATTATGGAAAATTATTAACTCTACGTACAAAATAGCCTTCTTACTTTCCTTCGCTTATAATTTTGAAAATAAAATATTCCTTCTCTCATTCCATTAAAAATTTATTCATCGTAAGATATTTATTTAATCCATATGCGTTTTTAATCTTAATTAAGATAATTATTGAGCTAATGGAAACATAGTTGGAGACCGAGATGAGTCCTCCTCCATGATCTTTAATTTTTAACTATTTATTTAAATTATTGAGTTTCAAAGATGTGATAGAAACAACAATTTTGGTGAGATAGAAAATTAGGTGAAAGAAAAGAGAGTGAAAATTATTATGAAAAAGTTAATTTAGTATTTTTTATTTATTTTTATAAGAGAAGAATGAATTATTAATTCTCTCCTTTGATGAATTACTTTACAATAAAATACCTTTTTCCTACTTCCTCTATCTAAAGCAATTCTCTCTTTGACAACTCCCATTGCTTATGTAGAATAACTTAAAGTTTATAGTATCTATATACACATATGCAAATAACTCCTTGCAAAGTAAATAAAGGAGTTCAAGTTCATGATCTTACCAATAAAAAATATAAAAAAATAAAATTGATATAAAATGTGAGAAAGGAAAAATAGTTCAAATTTACATGTAATAGATTTTATAGAATAACGGAAGATTCTACAATGCATGTGCATTAATAAATCTAAAAACCCTTACAAAATAAATTAAGAAATCAAAACAAATAAAAGGAAAATATAAATCTTGCCAAAAAAATCTAGGGAAAAAACAATAAATTCAACCTTGAATTAAGATAATTATATGTAAAAAAATAAAAATCTAACCTATAAATCGAGCTCCCTGATCAAATAAGCCAAAGTTTTTTGGTGGCTTTTAGATAATTTATCCATATGTATCCTAACACTTGTGAGTCAGCGGAATAGGGATCTTAAGGCTAAATTAACACTAGAGGGGAAGTGAATAGTGTTTAATGGATTATATGAATATTTTTCAAATTATTTAAGATTCTACTTGAAATGATGTAATTAACAATCACAGAATCAAAATGCAGATAAAAGTAAATGCAGTTAAAGTAAAAAGGAAAGAACATAATGGGATTTTATACTGGTTCGGAGTTACCCTGTAATGACTCGGAATTTCAACGCTTTGATTTGCGAATATTTAATTAATTTTATATATTCAAACAATAGATTTTATAATAAAAATAAAAATCTTTTAAATAATAAGTAACGATGGTGAAATAGTTTCAAAATGTGTTTACAAAAATATCTAATTCAAAGAAAAATTGAAAATGTGACCGAAATTCGTTTTTCGAATTTTCTACTTTTCGTCGGCTAAAAGTTGTCGGAAATGTTGTAAACTCTACTATATGAACAAACACATGAATTTATAATAAGTAGGATACTTATGTATTAGTGTGTATATACACACACACTTAAGTTAGTATATATGCATGATGTGAAATATAACCATATTTGTTTTTTTAAACTTAAATATAAGATTCGTTAAGTAACATAAGGAAACACAAGTACATATAGCATTTAAAACATGTTGGCTAAGCAAAGGGAAGGGGGGACAAGCTTGTGGGCTGAGGTATATGAAGGTGAGGTGGCATGGTGATGTGGCAAGAGGAGGTGGAGGGTAAAGGACCAAGGGCATTAAGGTAATTTGCTTTGTTTCTTGCTTATAAATACCCATTTCATTTCTTCAATGTTGGCTCCTCTTCCTTCTACCATATCTTTTTCATATCTTATCCAAATAGAGATTTCTTTTTTCAAACCGTATAAAATTCTAGTGGCTACAACTTTTATGTGTACCACTTATTCGAATTTTGACCTTAGCCATGTCCAAATCTCATTTTTTTGTAGAGTATTTTCGGATCCAGATTTTCAAGTCTGAAAATACCCCTTCTTCTTTTGACCATATCTCCCTCAAAACAGATCCAAATTGAGTGATTCTTTTTTTAGAAATTGTAGAGAAAATAATTTCCGAGTACTTTCCCTTTGGAAATTATTTCAAATTCTGTGAGTAACTTGTCCAAAATCAGTTGGAAGATGACCCAATTTCGGGTTCGATTTTTACGAATTCAATGATAATCCGAAGTCCCTCCTCCTTCTTAACCAAGCCATCACCACCCCATCTCACCATAATCAAACCAATTTGGACCCATGGTTGAACCATAAGGCCTTCAAAATTCTATTTTGGTTCAAGAAAATCAAAGAGCTAAGGTCGTTTCAAGTTTACTGAAGTTCGAGTGAAGTTAGCAAGAGTTCGGTTTGATTTGAAAAGCTTTTAGGTGAGTTAAAGCTCACATCTTTTAATAAAGTTTCTAAACTTCATCATAATACTATCTTCTGTTATTTGGTAGGATGTCGGTATAAATCAATAATGCTGTACATGGCTTATGTATGTGTATATGTAATGTTGATTCTTAGCTTAGAAAGTGAAGTAAAAGTTAGTAAGGTATGGAAGTTAAGATCTTTACTAATTAAATGTTGTGATGGGTTGTATATATATGTGTGTTGTATGCATGCATATGTTGATGTATGTTGAAGAAAAAGTTAGCATGTTGAAATGGTTAGTTTGCGACATAAAGATCCTTTGGATTGTTAAAAACTTGTCTCCTAACTTCACTTTCTCGAAATGCTTTATAAAGTTTTCAAAACCTTACCTTTGTTTTCAAAACTTTAATTAAGTAATTAAAAAGTAATTATTTAATTATTTATTTTAATGATTATTTAATTAATTAAGATAATCAATACTTAATCATTAGTTAATAAAGGTAATTAATACTTAAGTATTAATCAATTAAGTTAATTATAATTAGTCAGTTAATTTAAGTTAATTATTATTTAATTAATAATTAGGGATTAATTATTATTTAATTAATTATTTAAGATTAATTATTAATTTATTTATAAAAAGGTTTAAATATTTAATTAATTACTAATTAAGTAAGATTAATTAAGACTTGATTAAGATTAGTTTAATTATTAATGAAGGTTTAAATTATTATGTAATAATTAATTAAAGATTAATTATAGTTTAATTATAGTTTAAATAATATTTAATTATTTATATAAAGGATAATTATTATTTAATTATTGATTTAAAGGTTAATTATGGTTTGATTATTAATTAAAGGTTTAATTATTATTATTAAGTAAAGAGTTTAACTGTTATTTAATTTTTAAATAAAAGTTTTTAAGTTTTAAACCACTTTATTTCTAAAGATCTGTCTGTTTTAAAAGCAACTCTCTTTAAAAAGAAGATTTTAATCCAAGGGATTTCTTTGTGGACTATCCTTAAGTAAACCCAATTGAATATGAAACCTAATGACATCTATTTAGCAGAATAAATCACTGTTATGCTAATTAACTTGTATTTGACGTCTGTTTGGTAGAATGAGTCACCGTTCTACATAGTTCACCTAGTAGATTATGTTGACATCTAAATACAAACACATTTTTCCATTATATTAACTTAGACATGTGTTTAGCAGAGCAAATCCCTGTCTGCTATTTTGATAATTTGGACATTTACTTATATGATTGATTGTTATTGGCTGATTCCCTTATACATTTCTGCTTGTTATGTAAATACCCATATTATAACTTGGAAGTAAACTCGGTTAAATGAGAACCATTGTGGTTACCCAGCTTCCTTTTGATTTTGAAGGTCAATCATACTTTTAATAATGGTTTTAAGTTAAGTAATGATTATAGTAAAGGTGTTTTAAATAATCGTTTTGTTGATCAAAAGTACTTTATTAAATGAGTTTATTAAAGGATTTTTGTTTTAAATAAGGAATATTTATAAGAAAATTTTATAAATGATTTTGGATATTTATAAAGGAAGTTTTATAAATAATTTTGAAGATTTATAAAGAGGTATATAAATGGTTTTAATATTTATAAAATATTTTTTTAAATTTAACTTGGTGATTTAAAAAGAGTTTTGTAAATGAGTTTGGAATTTAAGTAAAGGAGATTCATAAATAAAAGAGATTTATTAAGAGGATTTATAGAAGGAAATTTATAAAAGAATTTGAGGTTGGATTTCCTTTAACTGACCTTCTTAATTCTGGTGGTATGGACATTCGTTCCATACTTAACACCAAAGGAATATTGTTTGAGGTTACCTTCATCTATAATTTAAATAACATTTTGTTTTGATCCTTTGATATGATTTTGAAATGAAAAATCTTTCACTATGCTTTGTGAATATACTTATGTCAATGAGATAAGTATATGAATATTTTGATAAATATCCTAGAAGTGATTTAAATAAATGAAAGATTGATTTTGAGGCTTAGTGGTTGTTATGGGTAATTAAATCTCTAAATTGTTGGTTGATTGTTTTTTGATAGTTAAATAACCGACTATCATTTCTAGACCAAAATATAACTCTTGGAATATCTAGGAGAAACACGTGAGTTATATGGCATAGTCATCTTCGATGATGCTGTATGGTGTGTATAAATCTCATTTTGTTCTCTTAGGACAACCGATAGGGAGATCCGTCCACTTAAATGGTTAGGGGGTGATCCCTGCTCCTATGTATTGTCTGATTATTTCCAAAAGAACCGGGGTTGAGTTTACCGAAACTACCGAATGTTGTTTCGAAGAGGCCGGGACCGGATAAGTATAAATTTTCCAAAAACCATTTCGATCCAACTCAAGCGTTTCGAACTAAAGACGTCTTGGAGATGATTGAAGATAGAACTTTTAAAGTGCAAGGGCTACTTGCTACTAATCCCTAGGGTGATTCCAAAATGGATGTAGTAGAGGTAGTGCCTTTGGTTTCGTTCACACCCAGAACGAACTTGTATGGTTGAATCCTAGCATTGCATTTCTGCTTGGAAGGCAATGTTAGCATTCCAAGATGGTTTGTTATAAAAAAGGTAATCGTAACTTCAAGCCTCATACCCCGGAATGGCTAAAATTAGGGGATATGCTTCAAGGCTATGTGGTTTGCTACCATTAGAGTATGGTCATCACCCCATCTAGATTCGACATTTCAGATCATGTATGCTCTGGTCCCATTTGGGTTGTTGATCCCAACCCGGGTGATGACATATTCGACGCTATCCAGTAGGAGGTAGAGATGATCTTGATTCGCAGGGAGTCCATGTGAGGCTCTCGGTGTGTTTTATTTAGAGATACACTATGATAGGTGGTACCTCAGTGTCTTGTCATTGATGGAATCCATTTTCCAATACGTGCCTTTATGGACTTAGTTGTGCCCAACTACTGAAATGTGAGATGCAAGCATTTCAGCTATATTAATATGTATTTGTATCTTAGACATTATCATAATATCACTGGATTTTCTATAGAAAGTGTTTTGGTTATTGTAAGGTAAAAACTCATCCGTGTTTATGTGCGGCGTGATCTTACGAGATACCTTTGATTTTAAAGGATTTTATAAGCTATAATAAATAAAATTTCTTGTGATTTGAGTTTTTCACGCTGGTTTTACCAAACTAATCTGAGTGTTATTTTTCTTATGATGCTCGGGTCAACCCAAGTATATTTTCCAGATTTAGCTGAATTCTTTGGAGCTATCTGGAGACGAGCTGGATTCTCTAAGATGTATTCACATATCTTATATTCTTCCACTGTTGTTGCTTCCTTTTCTATTTGGTGTTAATCAACGTTTGTAAGGACAAGCTGTTACAACTGTCTAGGCTGATAATATGATAGTGTACTCTGATGTTGTGTATAATTAAAGATGGTTTCTTTTTATAAAGATTTTGTTTATATTATATATTTCTCATCACGATGTGAGATTCTGTTCTGTCTTTTCTTTCTTTCACTCTTAACGACCCGTCTTTCGGACACTTAAATGATCGGTACATGAATACCGAGGATGTATTAAGTGTTGTCATTAGGTGTAAGAAAGGTAGATCGTTATATACTCTACATCCAGTCCTGCATAATTCTATAACGACCCGCCATTTTGGACCATTCGCATCCATTATAAGTGTATAGGTAGACACTCATGCCGGAGTTGAATTGCTCAAAATACCGCGTTGTTAATTTAAATTTGGAAAAATTGAACATATACAGTAAATAAATAATCACAGATCACAGACACAGAGTAATAAGTGCAGCGGAAATAAAATAAATAGTAGTTCATGAAGCTACTATATGAATATATAAAATACATCAGAGTTTACAACAGAAGAGTAATACGATACATTAGAGTTAAACCAGATACAACGGAAGAGTAACACGATACATCAGATACAAATCAGAATACATCACTGGAATCATCGAATATCTGAAAGCTGGATAGATAGCTGGATCTCCAAGCGAAGCTCCAACTCCAAGGTGAGTCTCGAAAGCTGAACCACTCAGTCTGACCCGAGCGTAAAGCAAAATACAAAACACTCGAGTCAGGATTAACATTCTTATATTAATAAATCCAACTCAAGTGAAATAGCAATTGAAATACAAGTAACTCAAAGGATGTTTGGAATGACCATCCTTTAAGGATCCGTTAAACTATCTACTATGTAATAGTGTACGATATGTAGATAATGTCTATCAGTAATATAAAAAGATATCAAAATAGCGTTAAGTCATGGCCCATTCCACCCTTAACACATTTTTATTCCCAAAAGCATATACAAGACCGTAGTTTCCCCAAAACCGGAAGTCACCAGAGGGCAATCCATATACTCAAGGTACAAATCAAAATCGTAGTGGTCGCGCATAAATGGAATACAAGTATGACAAGGCACATGAGGCTATACCCAAGGTAGTGATACTACCGTTCGCCTGATCCGGACTGGTGAGAACGCAACGCCGCAGCGCCCGCAACACCGTGAGACAACACTCCCAAAATCAAGGGTGCACCAATCGACAACAAGTATAAGTAGTTCGAAGAAGTGTGTCCACTTGAGGTATCAATCCTCCATTGGCCCGGCACAGCTCCTGTTTTAGTCATTTCCAATTTGACACAAGTGTCAAGGCTATCCATTATCGTTCTCTTTCTTCAGTCAACACGCACATCATTCCAACCACTTCATTCTGGATCATCACTCCGCGTATAGTTAATAAAGTGGTTTTCGGTTTAGATAGAGAGTATATCCATAACCGAATTCCGGTCTCTTTAATAACTTCCGTAATTATTACACTGATTGGTCGTTTATTCATTTCAAAACCAAATCAAATTCAATTTCAATTTCAATTCGTAAATCAACATTTCGTTTGTCTTTCAAAACCAATTTCCAATAATTTACGTTTCAAAACTTCCAAATTACCATTTCAAAATCTTATAATTCAATTTCAATCTTTATTTAAAACAATCCAAATATTGATTCAAGTTCGTACAAAAGTTTCATTTCGAAATCATTTAAATCAATTTTGATTTAACATTTAAATCAATTTAAACTCATTTATCAATTTCATTCGATGTTCGTTAAGTAAAGTTTCATTTAAACAATTTCTGTTTAATTTCCAATTCATTAAATCCATTATTTAAATTCAACTTCCTTATATCAAAACTTACAAATTTGAATTAAATTAAATTCATCAATCAATTCTTTCAATTTTCAAGTCTTACATTAATTTCAATAAATCACATTTTATTTCTTGTTAAAGAAATTCAATTTCACTTATTTACTTCTTAAATAATTTTCCAAAACTTAATTAATAAAGAAAACTCAATTTCAATTATTTACGAAGTAAAATTCAGTTATTCAAAAATTCAATTTCACTTATTAAAGAATCCAAATCAATTTAATCATTAAATAATTCGATCTTATTTAATTATTAAATAATTCAAAACTTAATTATTAAATAATTTCAAAGTTTAATAATTTCAAACTTAATTATAATTTCAAACTTGATTATTAAATCATTTCAAAGTTTAATAATTTCAAACTTAGTTATAATTTCAAACTTAATTCAATAATTTCTCAAATTAAACAACATTCTTTCATCAATTACATTGTTAATATTTGTTTCAGATTATTATATATTAACATTTTCCTTTCGTTAAAAATTCAAATTTCAACTTCATTTCAAAACCATATTATTTATTCAAATAAAATCTTCGTTCTATTTTTAAATCAAATTATTTGACCAATCGGGTTTTATTTAATTTCCTATCCTAGGTCAAAGTTCAATTTGGGTATTTATCATTTCAACCCGATTCCAATTCAATTCAAAATCAAAGCATGACAAAGGGAACTTGCAGTGTGATAACTGGGATGGTGTCAAAGTAAATAAACAAGCAGTAACAACAACCAATATCAATCCAATAATCAAATCAAATAATCCCGAAATAACCGTATTAATTCGCATTGTTATTTGTACGAATTAATATAATTATTTCTAGAATCTACACTATCATTTCATGTAGATTAAAGATTATTCCATAATATAAATACGGTTCTTCACTTGATATTCAATTTCAATTTTACACTACAACAATTAATCCAATATACGTTCAATGGTTCAAAGTGTAATTATCACTATTTTACATGTCAATTAATTTAACAATAAAAAGGGTCATATTACGCCGGAAAAGAAAGCAGAGAATAGTTATACCAATGTCATTTAATCAAATTTAACACATATCAAATCTAACTATCCTACGTCAATTTCAATTTCAAATTATTTATCACTTACATCATTAACAATTTAACGTCCAATATAAACATCAAACAATCAATCATTTGACAACCAAACTGGATTATCATTGCATATATAACAGATAATGGTGTCAGATGTCACAGGTGAACTGATACAGGTAATAGCATATATAACAGTGTAATTAACTAACAGCAGCATATTTCAATTGTCGTTTCAATTGAAATCAAATTTAATAAATAAAAGAACGGTAATCGTGAGTGAGTGCTCACCTTTCGAGGCTAGAGATGAGTATACAATAGAATGAGTTACGGGTCCAAGCACGAATTCCAACTCAAAGCAAGATTGAATGCGAATTTTGACGACCAAGCTGATAAAAGGAATTGATGAAACGGATCAGGTCAATTTGATATGAATGGAAGATATATACTTATTTCAAAAAAAAAAAAATACTCTTGACAATAGATATATATATATAGGTATACCTTTACATAAACAAGGCTCAAAATAAAATCAATATATCAACATATAGTATACGAATGAAATCAGCAAAGACTCCAACATAAACAACAACTTATGAAACATATACACTGACCCACATATGTAGATTTTTATAATTATATGCTTTTATAAACATAAGATATATGTATGACTAGAACAAGATTTTTGCAGCTTAAACAAATTATAAAATATATATACGACATAAATAAACAACTTAGAATTGGTTAATAACTCACAACTCATACATGTTTTAAAAAAATCAACACTTTATATAAACTTTGAACATATGTACGACACACTCATATATATATAAACATGTATATATACCTTTACTTCACTTATATAATATAATAACTTAATCACTCAACCATAATAATTCAGATTTAAACTATATATAGTCTTTCAACACATTAAAAAATATACATATAAACGACCTTATATATTAAATATTATATATACATATACCGTACGAATTATAAAAAAAAAATTATTTATTTACAACTGACATATAAAAGTTTATATAAACAGCATACATGCAGACTTGAAAATTTATGCAAACTACACTTATATACATATATAACGTAAAACAACACTTATATAAATCATATATAAACTGACAGAACTTTATACATTAGTAAACATGTATATCCTACTAACATGCAACTCATATAGACCAATTAATACGACCTATATATATAAACATAATCGAATTCCCAAAAGGCCGTAAAGAAGAGAATAAAGTCAAAAATAAAATCAATATATATCATATAAAGTGGACATATCAATATAATATATATATATAAAATCACGCAAATATCATATACTATAAGTATATATATACTGAAATACAACATTGGTATATTATAACTAAATCTACCAAAATATGTATACTAAACTGTTATACATATACAAACTCGATTGATGTATGTATAAAGCTTCCAAAGGTCAAAATATTACTATATAAACTTAGAAACTAATATGTACTATAGCCTAAACCGCCAATATATAAACTTTGGTGAATCTTTACATTATTAACATAGCAAACCATATATGTACTTACGTGTTAAACAAAAACTTTGAAAATAAATAAATAAATAAATAAATAAATAAACTATCTTGAACCAAAACTATATATATTTTAAGATTCAATAGAATATACTATATATCCTAGCATGTATAAACTCAATATAACGTACTATATTTATATAAACTTATTCAGAAATATATATAAACGTACCCTATTATTATTTTAACATAAGTATATATACATACTTTATACAACCTATATACATTAATATATATATTACATATATATACCTTGCAATAACACAAGGGCTGCAAACAAGGGTGGAAGGAGGCAAGCTGCATATCGGTGGCCAGAGGGAAGAACAAGGAGGAACGTGAGAAGGGACGTGCGGACGAGGCAGAGGAGGCGCGACCATCGTAGGCTTGGCAGGTCGGTGGCTCGAGTTTTAGTGGTATGGGATGATGTTAGTGGGTCGCGGCCAGCCAAGAAGGCGGAGGCTGTCGAATGCTACCATGGTGGAGTGCCAGGAGGTGTGGCTGACGGCATGGGAAGTGGTGAGCCAGGATGGTGAGGAGGATCTGTCGAGAAGGGGATGAAGGAAGTGGCTGTTGGTGGCACTTGGATGGCGGGGAAGTGTCGATGTGGGTTTGTTAGCATGGAGAGGAGGGAAGAGGGGAAAGAGGCGGACGATGGTGGCGGTAGGAAGGGGAAAACGAGGTGGAAGGCTGGGAACGAAGGCAATGTGTAGGAGGAAGGGACCGTGAACATGGTTATAGAAAATGAACAAGTTTTTTTTCTTTGCTCTGAAATGTAAAGTTGGATTGAGAAAAGGAACGTATGAAAGAATGTATGAAATCTAGGAAATATAATTTCTATATTGAACAGTTGGAATAACAAGAGTCATGCTGATGAAATCAAGGAATGATTAACCAAGTGGCTCTTTAATTTCTGCTGGCAGACAATTGAATGGCTACGGAAGTCAAAAAGTTCCGAAACGGTTACCGATTCGGTAATCGTTTTACTGATTTTGTGTCGTACCAGACCCCGAAATATACAATCGAATATACCATAGAGATCAGCATGACGAGACGATCAAAACGGTATACAGATATTAGCGATACGATTATCCGATAAAAATCGATATCGGTACCAGAATACTGCTATTTTGCAGAAAATAAGAACGACGGAGCAATAGATGTCCAAATTTTGAAAAACTACAAACTGACATCTTGCTCAGAAGATGGTTTAGAATTTTTCTATGTAAAAATATTTAGATTTTGAAAACGTTTTAATTTCAACGCTTTTTAACCGATTAAATTGAAGTAAATTTACGCGCGAAATAAACTTTCATATTTTCGGATGAAAATTTGCCAGTTGCTATGTTTAACTAGACGTATTCCAAATATTAAAATTTTTATTTCAAAATTTTATCGTTTAAAATTTCACAAAATTTCAACTAATTACGCTATTAAAACAGTTGAAATTTACGGGTCGTTACATTCTCCCCCACTCAAAACTTTTCGTCCCCGAAAAGGAACGAGGTAGGAGAGTGGAAACAACCAGAAAGAAAAACAGATTTGAAATACAAAATAACAATTAATTTAAGCCATATAAATTCAAATTTAAATTAATTGATATTCAATAATTGATTTAATCCATTTGATTTCACTAAAATCAATCTCAACTATTTCTAAATTCATTATCTTATTATCCCATTTTCTTCAATTTATCTTTTCTAAAACCATAAATTTTAATAGTCTTTTATTATACATATTTTATTTTTCAATTTTAAATTCTTCTTTATTCCAAATTACTGTTAAATTTATTCTACTTAATATATCTAATCACATATATTTAACCCATATAAATTAATTTAAACCATAAAAGTTTCGATTTAAATTAATTTACATCTATTAATTTCTTTTAAATTCAAGGTATTTTCATATGTTGATCAAATTTCAATTTATTAATTTTTTTTTCAAAACAAATTTATTAATTATTAACTGAGTTTTACTTATTATCCTATCTAACTCTATTAACATCTTTATAATCAAAATTTAGTGTATAACATTTATTATAAACACTCAAATTTATTTATAAATTCAATTTATCTTATATATTATCCAATTACATATTCAACTTCTGAATGATTTAGGTAAGTTGTATTAGAATGCAGCTGAACAATATACAAAAATTTTCAAATTCAATTATTCAAATTTAAATATTTATTCCAAATTTTGGTCTTATTTATAACTAAATCATCCTTTAACCAAATTTAAGAATTAGATTTCCGATTAACTTTAAACAATTTAGAAATATATATAATATATTTATATCAAATCAAATTAAATTTTAAAGTAAGATACCCATATATATATATATATAAATCAAATTATACTAAAGAAATTCAAATCAAAGTCTTTTTCAAAACAAACCGTAGCAATGCTACAGAATAATATCTTCACTTCGAAACTCGAAAATGAACGTCGAAGATGCGGCCGCCATCACCGAAATTATTTTCCAGCGACAAAGAGAAGAGCGCTGATTTCAACATTTTAAAATTCTTTGGAAACGATTTCTATTCGAAAATACTTCCAATAATATATACTTTAAAATTTTAAAACCAAAGTTCAAAATCACCGGAAACTAAATTCTCAAATTTCTGAATTAAATTCGTTTCAAATTCCAAATCAATTTATAAACCGTATTTATAAATTTATTTAGAACAATAAATGATAATCAAATATTATCATTTCAAACAAACAATTTAATTAACCTATTAAATTCCAGAAAATTTTACTTATATTTTCACTAAATAATCAAACAAATTTATTTCATTTTCCAAATTTGAAACAATATTGTGTCAGTTTGCTCTGCTCAAGTGTTTTGGAAATCCTATCGATAGCGTTGATCAGACGAACCGATCGAAAACCCAAATCAACATCAACAACTCAAACAACACAGTATATATTAAAACATTTTTAAATATTAATTTACAAATACACTTCTTTGCTCGACGATACAGGAATGAATTTTCAAAATAAGGATAGGGATTCAATTTTGATAGAAATCAAATCAAAGAGAATTTTTGATTCGAAGATAAGTCCGAAACAGAAGTTAAGATGATTTAAATAACAAATAAGAAGATAGATGAGTTTACATAAATCACGGGCAACCTTAACCGGGTCAACCGTGACTTCAAGAATAAGATCGTTGTAGAATTTCGAGGTAAATCGACATTCGATCTCAAGAAATAAAATTCAGGTATAGTAGGAGATAGATAGCATCGTAAACCGAGGATACAGAAATCTCCGGTAAATCAATGCCTATTGTAAAGGAGTTTCACCCCTTTACAAATCATTCGAAGATTGGCGAGACCGCCGATCTATTATAGGTAACATTCAAAATGTAGATATGGGATGCTCCAGGATTGAAAGGAGACGAACAGTGAGGGACACGAATGAAATTTGGAACCGAGGGGAACGTTCCAAAATTCAAAGAAATTGAGTCAAGGGAAGAGATTGAAACTCGAATGAGAGTGATTCTGTAAATACATTTACCCTATATGTTAAGTTTTGCCTAGAGCTACCAAAGCTCTGATACCAACTATAACGACCCGCCATTTTGGACCATTCGCATCCATTATAAGTGTATAGGTAGACACTCATGCCGGAGTTGAATTGCTCAAAATACCGCGTTGTTAATTTAAATTTGGCAAAATTGAACATATACAGTAAATAAATAATCACAGATCACAGACACAGAGTAATAAGTGCAGCGGAAATAAAATAAATAGTAGTTCATGAAGCTACTATATGAATATATAAAATACATCAGAGTTTACAACAGAAGAGTAATACGATACATCAGAGTTAAACCAGATACAACGGAAGAGTAACACGATACATCAGATACAAATCAGAATACATCACTGGAATCATCGAATATCTGAAAGCTGGATAGATAGCTGGATCTCCAAGCGAAGCTCCAACTCCAAAGGTGAGTCTCGAAAGCTGAACCACTCAGTCTGACCCGAGCGTAAAGCAAAATACAAAACACTCGAGTCAGGATTAACATTCTTATATTAATAAATCCAACTCAAGTGAAATAGCAATTGAAATACAAGTAACTCAAAGGATGTTTGGAATGACCATCCTTTAAGGATCCGTTAAACTATCTACTATGTAATAGTGTACGATATGTAGATAATGTCTATCAGTAATATAAAAAGATATCAAAATAGCGTTAAGTCATGGCCCATTCCACCCTTAACACATTTTTATTCCCAAAAGCATATACAAGACCGTAGTTTCCCCAAAACCGGAACTCACCAGAGGGCAATCCATATACTCAAGGTACAAATCAAAATCGTAGTGGTCGCGCATAAATGGAATACAAGTATGACAAGGCACATGAGGCTATACCCAAGGTAGTGATACTACCGTTCGCCTGATCCGGACTGGTGAGAACGCAACGCCGCAGCGCCCGCAACACCGTGAGACAACACTCCCAAAATCAAGGGTGCACCAATCGACAACAAGTATAAGTAGTTTGAAGAAGTGTGTCCACTTGAGGTATCAATCCTCCATTGGCCCGGCACAGCTCTTGTTTTAGTCATTTCCAATTTGACACAAGTGTCAAGGCTATCCATTATCGTTCTCTTTCTTCAGTCAACACGCACATCATTCCAACCACTTCATTCTGGATCATCACTCCGCGTATAGTTAATAAAGTGGTTTTCGGTTTAGATAGAGAGTATATCCATAACCGAATTCCGGTCTCTTTAATAACTTCCGTAATTATTACACTGATTGGTCGTTTATTCATTTCGAAACCAAATCAAATTCAATTTCAATTTCAATTCGTAAATCAACATTTCGTTTGTCTTTCAAAACCAATTTCCAATAATTTACGTTTCAAAACTTCCAAATTACCATTTCAAAATCTTATAATTCAATTTCAATCTTTATTTAAAACAATCCAAATATTGATTCAAGTTCGTACAAAAGTTTCATTTCGAAATCATTTAGATCAATTTTGATTTAACATTTAAATCAATTTAAACTCATTTATCAATTTCATTCGATGTTCGTTAAGTAAAGTTTCATTTAAACAATTTCTGTTTAATTTTCAATTCATTAAATCCATTATTTAAATTCAACTTCCTTATATCAAAACTTACAAATTTGAATTAAATTAAATTCATCAATCAATTCTTTCAATTTTCAAGTCTTACATTAATTTCAATAAATCACATTTTATTTCTTGTTAAAGAAATTCAATTTCACTTATTTACTTCTTAAATAATTTTCCAAAACTTAATTAATAAAGAAAACTCAATTTCAATTATTTACGAAGTAAAATTCAGTTATTCAAAAATTCAATTTCACTTATTAAAGAATCCAAATCAATTTAATCATTAAATAATTCGATCTTATTTAATTATTAAATAATTCAAAACTTAATTATTAAATAATTTCAAAGTTTAATAATTTCAAACTTAATTATAATTTCAAACTTGATTATTAAATCATTTCAAAGTTTAATAATTTCAAACTTAGTTATAATTTCAAACTTAATTCAATAATTTCTCAAATTAAACAACATTCTTTCATCAATTACATTGTTAATATTTGTTTCAAATTATTATATATTAACATTTTCCTTTCGTTAAAAATTCAAATTTCAACTTCATTTCAAAACCATATTATTTATTCAAATAAAATCTTCGTTCTATTTTTAAATCAAATTATTTGACCAATCGGGTTTTATTTAATTTCCTATCCTAGGTCAAAGTTCAATTTGGGTATTTATCATTTCAACCCGATTCCAATTCAATTCAAAATCAAAGCATGACAAAGGGAACTTGCAGTGTGATAACTGGGATGGTGTCAAAGTAAATAAACAAGCAGTAACAACAACCAATATCAATCCAATAATCAAATCAAATAATCCTGAAATAACAGTATTAATTCGCATTGTTATTTGTACGAATTAATATAATTATTTCTAGAATCTACACTAGCATTTCATGTAGATTAAAGATTATTCCATAATATAAATACGGTTCTTCACTTGATATTCAATTTCAATTTTACACTACAATAATTAATCCAATATACGTTCAATGGTTCAAAGTGTAATTATCACTATTTTACATGTCAATTAATTTAACAATAAAAAGGGTCATATTATACCAATGTCATTTAATCAAATTTAACACATATCAAATCTAACTATCCTACGTCAATTTCAATTTCAAATTATTTATCACTTACATCATTAACAATTTAACGTCCAATATAAACATCAAACAATCAATCATTTGACAACCAAACTGGATTATCATTGCATATATAACAGATAATGGTGTCAGATGTCACAGGTGAACTGATACAGGTAATAGCATATATAACACTGTAATTAACTAACAGCAGCATATTTCAATTGTCGTTTCAATTGAAATCAAATTTAATAAATAAAAGAACGGTAATCGTGAGTGAGTGCTCACCTTTCGAGGCTAGAGATGAGTATACAATAGAATGAGTTACGGGTCCAAGCACAAATTCCAACTCAAAGCAAGATTGAATGCGAATTTTGACGACCAAGCTGATAAAAGGAATTGATGAAACGGATCAGGTCAATTTGATATGAATGGAAGATATATACTTATTTCAAAAAAAAAAAAATACTCTTGACAATAGATATATATATAGGTATACCTTTACATAAACAAGGCTCAAAATAAAATCAATATATCAACATATAGTATACGAATGAAATCAGCAAAGACTCCAACATAAACAACAACTTATGAAACATATACACTGACCCACATATGTAGATTTTTATAATTATATGCTTTTATAAACATAAGATATATGTACGACTAGAACAAGATTTTTGCAGCTTAAACAAATTATAAAATATATATACGACATAAATAAACAACTTAGAATTGGTTAATAACTCACAACTCATACATGTTTTAAAAAAATCAACACTTTATATAAACTTTGAACATATGTACGACACACTCATATATATATATATAAACATGTATATATACCTTTACTTCACTTATATAATATAATAACTTAATCACTCAACCATAATAATTCAGATTTAAACTATATATAGTCTTTCAACACATTAAAAAATATACATATAAACGACCTTATATATTAAATATTATATATACATATACCGTACGAATTATAAAAAAAAAATTATTTATTTACAACTGACATATAAAAGTTTATATAAACAGCATACATGCAGACTTGAAAATTTATGCAAACTACACTTATATACATATATAATGTAAAACAACACTTATATAAATCATATATAAACTGACAGAACTTTATACATTAGTAAACATGTATATCCTACTAACATGCAACTCATATAGACCAATTAATACGACCTATATATATAAACATAATCGAATTCCCAAAAGGCCGTAAAGAAGAGAATAAAGTCAAAAATAAAATCAATATATATCATATAAAGTGGACATATCAATATAATATATATATATATATATATATATATATATAAAATCACGCAAATATCATATACTATAAGTATATATATACTGAAATACAACATTGGTATATTATAACTAAATCTACCAAAATATGTATACTAAACTGTTATACATATACAAACTCGACTGATGTATGTATAAAGCTTCCAAAGGTCAAAATATTACTATATAAACTTAGAAACTAATATGTACTATAGCCTAAACCGCCAATATATAAACTTTGGTGAATCTTTACATTATTAACATAGCAAACCATATATGTACTTACGTGTTAAACAAAAACTTTGAAAATAAATAAATAAATAAATAAATAAACTATCTTGAACCAAAACTGTATATATTTTAAGATTCAATAGAATATACTATACATCCTAGCATGTATAAACTCAATATAACGTACTATGTTTATATAAACTTATTCAGAAATATATATAAACGTACCCTATTATTATTTTAACATAAGTATATATACATACTTTATACAACCTATATACATTAATATATATATTACATATATATACCTTGCAATAACACAAGGGCTGCAAACAAGGGTGGAAGGAGGCAAGCTGCATATCGGTGGCCAGAGGGAAGAACAAGGAGGAACGTGAGAAGGGACGTGCGGACGAGGAAGAGGAGGCGCGACCATCGTAGGCTTGGCAGGTCGGTGGCTCGAGTTTTAGTGGTATGGGATGATGTTAGTGGGTCGCGGCCAGCCAAGAAGGCGGAGGCTGTCGAATGCTACCATGGTGGAGTGCCAGGAGGTGTGGCTGACGGCATGGGAAGTGGTGAGCCAGGATGGTGAGGAGGATCTGTCGAGAAGGGGATGAAGGAAGTGGCTGTTGGTGGCACTTGGATGGCGGGGAAGTGTCGATGTGGGTTTGTTAGCATGGAGAGGAGGGAAGAGGGGAAAGAGGCGGACGATGGTGGCGGTAGGAAGGGGAAAACGAGGTGGAAGGCTGGGAACGAAGGCAATGTGTAGGAGGAAGGGACCGTGAACATGGTTATAGAAAATGAACAAGTTTTTTTTCTTTGCTCTGAAATGTAAAGTTGGATTGAGAAAAGGAACGTATGAAAGAATGTATGAAATCTAGGAAATATAATTTCTATATTGAACAGTTGGAATAACAAGAGTCATGCTGATGAAATCAAGGAATGATTAACCAAGTGGCTCTTTAATTTCTGCTGGCAGACAATTGAATGGCTACGGAAGTCAAAAAGTTCTGAAACGGTTACCGATTCGGTAATCGTTTTACTGATTTTGTGTCGTACCAGACCCCGAAATATACAATCGAATATACCATAGAGATCAGCACGACGAGACGATCAAAACGGTATACAGATATTAGCGATACGATTATCCGATAAAAATCGATATCGGTACCAGAATACTGCTATTTTGCAGAAAATAAGAACGACGGAGCAATAGATGTCCAAATTTTGAAAAACTACAAACTGACATCTTGCTCAGAAGATGGTTTAGAATTTTTCTATGTAAAAATATTTAGATTTTGAAAACGTTTTAATTTCAACGCTTTTTAACCGATTAAATTGAAGTAAATTTACGCGCGAAATAAACTTTCATATTTTCGGATGAAAATTTGCCAGTTGCTATGTTTAACTAGACGTATTCCAAATATTAAAATTTTTATTTCAAAATTTTATCGTTTAAAATTTCACAAAATTTCAACTAATTACGCTATTAAAACAGTTGAAATTTACGGGTCGTTACAAATTCCTTGTATGGATTTCTTTTCAACTAGTAAATGCAAATAGAATCTCGATTTCAAGGCAACGAGACACACCGTCCAGAATCCCGACCTCTGGGTAGAGTCACTTGATTTTCAAGCTACAAGCCTACCCACTAGATTTATGGGCTACTAAGCACATCTAATTGATTTTACGGACTACAATCACACCCACAAGTATAGCAGTATGATTTGATAAAGTTTTACAGACTCAAATCTTCGATCTTGATTACAATTGATCTTATAACTCTTGAATAGCACTTTGATCTTGGTTTGAGTGAGAGAGGTGAGAGAAATTAGAGAGTAGACGAAGGATAATCAAACTAGTGATGATTGAATTTGATTTTGGATGAATTTAGGTAGAGTTTGGGTATATTTTGATTTAGAAATCAAGAGAGTGAAAAGATGAGTGAAGAATAAGAAAGTAGATGTTAAAAATTCGTTTGGAGGTCTGGTATATATAGGGAAACAACGGTCATGTCCATTCATGAAGAGATCCGACGAAAAGATGACAACTCTATATTGAAAATATAATATAACTCCCCGGGGTCAAAAAACTCCCCCTTAATCTATGCCAAGATTTTATATATTTATCCCCCTTTGTCATCAACAAAAATAACCACCTAAAACTATAACTCTAACACTAACTCTTATTCTAATTCTAACTCTCCCTAAATAAAATATTGTATAATAATGATGACGAGAATGATTTATATAAGAACAATAAGTGATATTTAAAATGAGATAATCATGAAATGGAAATGATGATAAGAATGATATATAAGAATGATAAGTGATAACACAAATCATTAGTAGTAACCAAACCAATCTATATATTCATTTAATACCACATCATAATCCAACCATATCTTAAAATGTAAATATAAGTTAGTAAAAAAATCATTAAATTAAATTAAATATACACACCACACAATCAAATTAACGAAGACAAGTACTATCCTAACGTGATTTCCTAATGATCAGGGATTTGTGAATAGGACAATAAGGATAATGAAGGCTAAATTTCCCCTTTTCTTTGGCGAGACTTCCATCTCGATCGAAAAAAACTTCTCTAATGCATCAAACTTCGTTATCTTCCTCCATCTGTTCTTCCTCTTCTTCTTCTTCCTCTTATTCCTTGTCAGACTGCCTTGAATGAGGTTATAAATGGCCAAATTTGTAGAATTATTTTCAATAAATATTGAAATTGTAGGATTATCCAATTGATATTTTTGCAAATTGCGAAGAATTCTACATTGTTTCTCTTGTTCTTTGGACATACGAAGTTGTACAACTTGTATTTCAGTCAACATCTCCAGAACATTTTTCATTTCTCCTTCCAATTTAATAACTTTGACCATAGTAGTGTTCTGGAAGGTGCCTTAGGTAGGAGAAAGGAAGGAAAACGATGAATTCTCTTCTCTAGAATGATTGGGATTAGAGGAGGCCGTGGTTTATTTATTTCAGAAGTTTAAAACAAAGAAAGACAGAAATGAAGAAGAAAGTCGAAATTTGGTTGTTGTATAACCACCAATTTGAATTTTAAAAGGAAATTCAAAAAACCGAAATTACTGTTATATGTCGACATAGGAGTGTAAGATATGTCGACATACATGTTATAATTTGTTTATTTTGTTTTTCTTTATATTTTATAATTCTTACTTCATTATTTTTATATTTCCGATAAAGAACAAATTCCTAACTCTCTTCTTAACTTAGTAAAAGATGTTTGATTCAATGGTTTTGTTAATATATCAGCTATTTGATTTTCAGTGTTTACAAATTCAAGTGATATTATTTATTTGTTTACATTATCTCTTAGAAAATGGTGTCTTATATCAATATGTTTAGTTCTAGCATGATGAGTTGGATTTGTAAATAGATTGATCGCATTTGTATTATCACAGTATATTGGTGATTTTGTAAAATTTAAACCAATTTTTTTTAATGTTTGTTGCATATAGATAACCAGTGAACAGGCTAATGCTGATGAAATATATTCGGCTTCTATCGTAGACAGAGATACAAAGTTTTGCTTCTCGCTAAACCAGGAAACAAGAGAGTGTCCTAAGAGTATATAAAACATTAATTTTCAATTTACTTACTAAACTTCCGATAAATGAACAAAATAAATTCGGGTCTTATAATTGAGTCAACCTTCTATACCCCTTTATCCATCGGACTAGGCAAGTAGCTTGGAATAGCAAGACCGCGGTATCCAAACTCAAGCCTAGAGTTTACTTTTCTTAGACAACCCTAAGGTTAAGACATGTATTAGTTAGCCCAACAATATCAATTGTTCTACTTAACAAAATGTTTGATCAATTTAAAACTTATTTAAATTCTACTTTCTTTCAATTTAAGAGTTATAAAATCTTAAATTTTTATATTTTCATAAAAACATTTAGCTTCAATTTCTTATATCAATTCGGAAGTTTCCGACTGTCCACAATCGTCGAAAATTCCATTTTATTTCAATAAATGAAAACTACCAAACAACATATCATAACAAGATGCACAACCAAACTACTCTAACGCATAAGATACATGAATCCATAAAATATATTAACAGAAAACTTAAGAACCAAACACCGAGATTTATTTTAATCATTTTGAAATAATATATACTTATAACTTTTGTTTATCAAATCATACTTCCGGAATTTATATCAAAATTTGTTTTACCAAAACAACTATGTAGAAAACTACTTTGGTAACATCTCCCACTTTAGAACTCAAAAATGAATGCGGATGATGTTGTAGTCATCACCATAATTATTTTCTAGCGACGAAAGTGAGTTCAGTTCTTTCTATCTCTTTTAAAACTCTTTTGAAAACATTTCTATACATAAATACTTTTAAATGATAGAAGTATTATTTTCGCTACATAAATTTTGAAAAACAATTTCCAAAAACACCAGGATTTAAGTTCTTAAATTCCCAGTTTAAATCCTTTTTATTTATAAACTATACTTGTAAACCGTACTTTCAAACCATATTTATATAAATTACTTTCTTATATATAATATTTTCACAAACATGTAT
Organism: Allium fistulosum; assembly: GCA_030737815.1. NCBI lineage: Eukaryota > Viridiplantae > Streptophyta > Magnoliopsida > Asparagales > Amaryllidaceae > Allium > Allium fistulosum. The sequence continues at coordinate 511,111,642 of CM060903.1, read as the reverse complement.
TCCAAAATATCTTACCTTTCTTAAAGATGACAATAAACAACTTTTACTAAAATTAAATTTTTAACCCAACATTTCATCGAGTACCTTAGTCAAACTGTGAAACTTAATTCACAAGGTGTTCGTTTCAATGTCCCCACAAGTTACCATCTATCCAACCCATGCAGTGAAAGGTAAAATTGCTCATAATCTGGTCGAGCATAACTAATCAAACATTAAATGATAATAATTGAGCATTATCATTTCTGAACAAACAAACACATCATAAATAACTATATAAATTTTTGAAAATTATACTTTATACATAAAATATAATCCTAGGTAAAATTATTTCATTTACCAATTTCAAAAACAATACTGTGTCGGTTTGCCTTGTTCAATTGTTTAGAGATCCCTATCAATAACGTTAGCAACACGTATTGATCGAAATCCATAAATCACTCAACATACCAATCGACACAATATAAAACATTTTTTTATAACAATAATAAATATACACTCTCATATATATAATACACTCAACTCATAATAAGGCATTACATTACCTATCACTTAATGAGTTATACCCCACCAAAGCCAAGCTTCTCGCTTAACCTTCGGCTCTGATACCAAATGTAACGAACGGCCTTTTCGACCTCCAAATGTCGACACTAACACATCCACGGTATTCACGTGTCGAACACCCAAGTGTCGGAAAGACAGAACGATAGGGTAAAAGAAAATGAAACAGAAAAAGAGGAAGAACACAATATCAGAATCTCACATGCGGAAAAATAATATATAATATCTCAAAAGATCTGTACCAAAAGAGAACTTTAATATACATACATCAATCAGAGTAAACTAACATATCATCGGCAGAGACAGTGATAACAGTCCGTCCTCACAAATGCTAATAGATACAAAATAAGTAATGTAGTGGAAAATAAATACGTGAATATGAAAGCATCTAGCTTCACTCCAAGCGCTCCAATGAACCACAACTAAATCTAGAAATATACTTGGGGCTAACTCGAGTATTATAAGAGAATAACACCCGGATCAGTCTGATAAAGAAACTCAAATCATATGGATTTTTATATTTATAAAACCCTTCAAAAATAAAGGTATCTCGTAAGACTATGTCGAAAATAAACACGGATGGGTTCTTACCTTACGATAAACAAATCATTTATATTAAAAAATCAAGTGTTATTATAATAATGTCTAAGGTGTGAAATATAAATAAGCAAGTAGTTGTGATGCATGTGAGTGTACACCACAATAATAGTAGGTATACAATCAAAAGTGCTAAGGCGTGTTCGCTAATCGTATAGGATTCCATGGAGGTGCCCTCGGTACTTCGAGAATGGTCCTCCTACACAAGGATAAGAGATATCCATCGGAAGCATCATACATCCTTAGTTGATGTACATAGGAAATACATAGCTAGCCAAAACCTGAGATTGAGTGCATCACTCATGCATGCATAACTATAGGTATCTCTAGGGTAGAGTGGCATGCACCCTTGGGTTAGATAAACCCCTGGTCTATGCATCCGATCTCTAGTTTTAGTCATATTCGCTATGAGGCTACGTCTGACATTCCAGCACATGAGTCACCACTCGAATAGATCTCGACACACGAGTCCCCAACTCGAATAGATCTTGGAACCACACATGGATTTCCATATCTCAGCAAATCTCGGAATCACACAAGGATTCCCACATTTCAACAGATCTCGTAATCACATATAGATTCCCATATCTCAATAGATCTCATAATCACACATGGATTCCCACATCCTGAATAGATCACGAACAACTACATGTCTTTGAGCATCTCAAACAGATCTTGAATCTCCATATAGATTCCAGCATCTCGAACCAATCACGAACCTTTTCCAAAGCATAAAACACGTATATGGTTTTGGAGTGGTTAGCTTTTGAGTCATCTCATATAAGTACACTCCCTCGCCTACCGGGCACTCCAAAAACCAATTGATCAATTTTTGATAAGCTCAACTCCGTTTCTTTTGGAAATAAACAGACAATACATAAGTGCGGAGATCACCTCCTAACCAGACAGGGTCAGGTTTTCTTATCATTTGTCCTAGAAGAGCAAAACGAGTTTATATGTACAGTGGAGCATCATCGAAGATAACTATAGGCTATAACATATAATTCTCGTGTTTCTTCTAGATATTTACAGAGTTATATTTGGCCAATTTCAATAATAAATGAGAATAATCGCATAAAGAAAACTAAGCCCCATATACTTTCCATAAGAAAGTAACACATAAAGCATGATCGACACACACAAGCATGATCAAGTCATATAAACAACTTCAAATCCCCTTTTTAATTGATTAATTAATTAATTAATCCTTTATTAATTAAAACTTCCCTTTTATTAGGAAAACTCCTTTTTATCTAACAAAACTTCTTTTATTAATTAAAACTTCACTTATTAATTAAACTTCACCTTTTAATTAAAACTCCACTATCTATTTCTACACATTTCAGTACTCTCAAAAGTATTTATATACTTATCTCAATGGTATAAGTATATTCACAAATCAATAACAAGTCTTACTTACTTAAAACACAGTCAAAGAGGTTAAAAAAATGCCACTCAAACATTGTTACTATAAACCCCTTCTCTCTTTTATACTTTAAAACTTATAGTTTTCTATCTTTTCCCAAAGATTCCATACGTGTTATTATCTTTAAAATTCCCCTTTTTAAAGATCTAAGTGTATTCATAAACACTTAACAATATTTTCCCGCTTTAAAAATACAATTCCAGGGTTTAAAAACAAATGTTACTAAAACACTGTTTATTGGAAAACCAAAACACTTCGCACTTAATCATTATCTTTAAAACTCTCTTTTAAAGATTATATTATTTTTCAAAAGTATACTTAAATAGGTTGAAAACGGTTGTTGCTCAAACATTAATACTATAAACCCAAATCAAAATTTATACTTGTCATTGAAACACATCCATTTAAAGATCAAAGTACATCTTCATTTTTTAAACAAGGTGATATAGCTTTTTAATTATTTTACACAACCATTCATTATAACATAAATATTAAAATCTGAAAAACCACTTTTATATTCTTTCCCAAAGTACTTAACTTCTTTTCCAACTAAACCTTCTTAAAATGATATATAATATAAAAGCTTTTATTCCTTTAATAAATCATTAACTCATTTTCTAAATACTATATATACTATAAATTACTCTTTAAAATACTTATAATATGGTTTAAAACACTTACTCAAAATATTACTTAAAATACTTATTTTAAAAATTATTTAAAAACCATAAAACACATGTTTTTATAATTTAAAACTCTTTACTTTAAAAATTCAGAAATAACTACAAAAAAATATTTAAACTTCAAACTTCCTTTTTGAAATACTATAACAACTTTTCACAAATACTTCTTTAAAAAGATTGGGAAAAAGTAACCAACGTAAAGTCCATTTTACTTTACTAAAATCCAGGATTTCCAACACCACTTTGTTTTACAATTTCTATAACTTTCTAAACCAATTCCTTTGGGTCAAACACAACCAAATATGTGTATAGAACCATCCAATATATACTTTCATAATATATTCACATTTAGCTCGTGGAATAAGCAATACTTGTCTGATCTTCTTTCACTGTTGGTCGGATCCCTCCTCATTGGCTTTCGATAAGGAACCTGCCCCCTGGTGTCCTGGTAGATTCATTCCAAAGTTTCATTCAACTCCATATAAGAGGTGAATCTCGGTTCCTTTCGCTGTCGTTTTGGTTCATCACCGTTATCCTTGGCTTTTCCTTTTCTTTCATCCTTGCCTGAATCTTTTTCGAGAGGATTTTCGCCTTTGACGGCATAAACTTCTACTCCCTCTCCTTCCTCTCCTTCCTCTCTTTCAACGTTTGCATCCTCTAATCGCAGGAATCCTTCGACCTCATGATAAAATTCTCCTAGATCCATAGGTGGATCCCTTGTCAGTGAATTTTTGAACCCCGTTCCATCAGCTATGCCAGCTACGGCTGCCATTAAGACCATGGATGGATCTGGATGATCCACCGATGCTGCTGCTGCATTAAATCATGTTAGAAAATTCCTCAAAGATTCCCCAGTTTTCTGTTTTAGCGTCGCCAGACTCATTACATTCTTGGGCCTTGAAATGTGAACTCTGAACTGCCTCATAAACTTCTCGGTCAACTCGTTCCGCGTTCCAATTGAATCGCTCTCTAATTGTCTAAACCATAGTGCTGCTATGTCTGTCAAATACAATGGGAAGCACCGGGCCATGACCTCCTTTGATGCCCCCAGTACTTCCATGTGCCTCATATACCTTGTTAGATGAACCGCAGGATCCGTCCTCCCATCATACATCTCCAGTGTTGGTAGCTTGAATTCAGGTGGGTTCCTGGCCTGCCTAATTGCGGGAGCGAAGCGGCTCCTGTTTACATCTTCTAGATCTCTATTCACTAATCTGCCTCTCATGGCTCGTCTGACCACCTCCGCCAATCTGTCATTGTCGTCAAGTTGTAGTCCTTATCTGTTGCCTCCAAATTGCCCCCTAGTTCATGAGGGTATTCTGGAATCTGCCATCCAGGACGAGCATCCGTTCCTCTATCAATGCCGTGTGAACAGCTCCACCTGGTATCCTGCCTGAGGTTGGATCAACATGTTCCTAGTGGGTGCCCCCCAAATCTGGTGCTGCTCCTGACGGTCCTGTTCTATTCTGAATTCTGGTTGCTCTGTGCTCTTGATCCCTATCTCCAGCATTCCCTGCAGTTGCGTTAACTTGATTCTACACTCCGGATTGTCCAGCTTGTCAAAGCAGATTCTGCATCATCTCTTCTTGTCTTTTTAGAAGCTTTTCATGCATAGCTCCCATCATCATCTCCATCTCATCTCTGGTGATGAAAAATGAAGCCTGATTTTCTCCTGAGGAAGCCTGCTGACTCCCATCGTGCTGACTCCTTTCAGCTCTTTGTCTCCTTGTTGATTGCTTTGTCATGGTTCCCTTTAGATCTGATCCTCTAGCTTCCCAAATCCGAACTCCAAGCTTTAGAATCCCTTAGTGCTAGCCTTCTCAGTGAAAGCACCAAAATGTTTGCGCCAAAATTGGTCACAAACACCCAATTGTCGATGAAAGCACCCGTTTACAATCACAGATCACAGATAGCAAATATGTAGAGAGAATAAATGTGAAGAACACTCAAAAAATAAAAGGAATGCAGTAAAAACACACACGATTTATAGTGGTTCGGCTATCTCCGGCCTACGTCCACTTTGAAGAGTTGCTATTTTATTAATTATCACTCGCTGATTACAAGAATACAATTGAAAATAATTGAGTTACAATGGAGTTCGGCAGAATAACGGCGTAAAGAACCCGAAGAAGATCCTTTTTCTGAAGCTCTTGGACCGCTATTTATAGGTGTAGGCTGCAAATATCTCGCTCAGATCTCGGGAGACCTCTTCTGGCACGTGAGCGGGCCCACGCGATCGATCCCACGTGATTTGCATGCGATCTGGGATCGATACGAACGAGATTTGTATCGATTGAAAATTCATCCAATTGGGTCGGGATCGATTGTGAGTGTTGCTGAGGATGTACACAAGCTTCTGTGAAAATTTAGTAGCATTTGGACTTGTAGATTGTGAGTTATGATCGATGCAAACTTATGTTTTCTTTAGGCTGCCTCGTTTGTATCGATACCCTTCGTATCGCTCTTATTCGCATCGGTCCAAGCATGCGTCTGCAGGTTGTCGTGGCGCTAAATTCTTGGATCCATCCACTTTTCGTGCCGAGTGATCGAGTCTTTCCTATGGATGCACCTCGTTTGTATCGATACAGCTTGGCCTTGTTCGTACCGATCCACTGCCGCCTGTTCGTATCGATCACTTAGTGGTTATTTCGTATCATAGATGGACGACTTCTTCGTATCGATCACAAAGTAGTCACTTTCGTATCGATGAGTGATTTCGTATCGACCTATGGCCGATCGATACGAACTATGTGAAGCTAGATTGATATGAAATAGACTCCTGCAGTACTTACCGATGGATACGATGTAGACAGTCATGGATGGATACGAATTGGATGTTGATCGACCGATACGAACAAGTTGGAGATGATTGATCGATACGAAACCATGTACGTCTGATGGATACGAACAAGGTCGATACGAAGGAGGCTGCCTTTGGATGGATACAAAGAGTGTAGTTCCGGATGGATGCGAACGGAACCGATGTGAAGAGGGTGAAACGATGGATACGAATGAATTGATTTCTAAGTTTGCATCGATCATATCTTGAGCATACAAACTCGGATTGACTTGAAATTTGAAATGTTGGCTTCCACGGCTTTGCTTGTCATGTCTTGTCAATTGTAGCTCGATCCGGACTCGGACAAAATTCATCGATATCCATAGTGAGCCTGCGTATAACCAATCTTCGGGACGAATTGTCTTTGATTTCCAGTCAATTTCTTGGTGTCACGGCCTTGCAAAAAGGCGGGATAACATATTCCAATAAATCCTTATATTTGAAATTTAAGCTATTTAACTTATAAAAATAATAATTCCATATTTAAAATCAATTAAATATTCAAAAATCAAATGACTAAAATTCTAGGTCGTTACATACGTACTCTATTCCAATTGGTTTCTTAACTACACCAATTACTTTTCATTTTAATTCATATTCATAGAAATTTACCTTTATTTTATAAGCATTCATAACTTAAATTCATACTCATATAATACTTCATTACATCCTAAGAGTATATAAAACATTCATTTTCGTTTTACTTTCTAAAATTACGATGAAAAATAAATTTGGATATTTTAACCGAGTCAGCCTTCTAAACCCCTTTATCCGTCACGCCAGGCAAGTAATTTAGGAATTTAAATCAAAATTTGTTTTACCAAAACAACTATATAGAAAACTACATTGGTAGCGTCTCCCACTTTAAAACTCGAAAATGAATGTCGATGATGCTGCAGTTATCGGCATAATTATTTTCCAACGACAGAAGTGAGTACGGTGCTTCTTATCTCTTTTAAAATCCTTTTGAAAACATTTCTATACATAAATACTTTCAAATGATACTAGTTTTATTTTCTCTTCACAAACTTAGTAAAACAATTTCCAAAAACCTTGGGATTTAAGTTCTTGAATTCTTAGTTTAAATCCTTTTTATTTATCAACTATACTTATAAACCCTACTTTCAAACCATATTTATATAAATTCACTTTCTTATATAAAAAATTTCACAAACATTTATTCCAAAATATCTTACCTTTCTCAAAGACTATAATAAACAACTTTTACTAAAATTAAATTTTTAACCCAACATTTCACCGAATACCTTATAGTCAAACCGTGAAACTTAATTCATAAGGTATTCATTTAATTGTCCCCACAAGTTACTATCTCCCCAAACCATGCAGTGAAACAGTAAAACTGCTCATAAATTGGTCGAGCACAACTAATCAAACAATAAATGATAATAATTGAATATTTTCATTTTTCGACAAACAAACACATTATAAAAACTATATCAATTTCTGAAAATTATACTTTTATATATAAAATATAATCCTAGGTAAAATTATTTCATCTACCAATTTCAAAAACAATACCATGTCGGTTTGACTTGTTCAAGTGTTTTGAGATCCCTATCAAAGACGTTAGTGTTTGCACCAAAAATGGTCACAAACACCCTGTTATAAGTGAAAGCACCAATATCCAATATTTAGATCCAAATAGAGAAGTATAGATTCACAGATCACATAATAGATTGCAGAAAAGTAAATAAACACGCAAGTTTTACAGTGGTTCGGCAAATTCCGGCCTACGTCCACTCTAATAATCTTTTATTTATACTGTAAGATTACAATTACAGTTGTTCTTTGCCTTAGAAAAATAATGGAGAAAGAGATAAGAAGTGATGAAGGAGAGCCAACCGAAAAGTCCTTTGCACCGAGCCAAGTCCGTTGTATTTATAGATGAAGATGCGCATAGGTCGTGTTGAAATTTTGCCAGAAGAACCTCCAGATCCATATGACCCGATTCACCAATTTTTAGACCGATCGCACACCATATAAACGATCGGTTCTGATCATTGATATTAGCTCCTATAAGGGTGGGATCTTTCCTATGGGGTCCCACATGCCTCTAGTCCATGCTCCCAAAGTTTTGTGCCATTCTGACTTACCGTTTGTGATATATCGATTGATCTTCATTGTTTTGAGCTGAAAATGAATCATGAAAGATCGTTCCATACTTGCTCCTTTTAGGGTGCGATCGTTCTGGTGAGTTCCCCATGATGTTAGCTACTTGCTTTCCAAATTTCGTGCCATACTGACATACCATTTGTGAGATATCACGTTTTTCGTGAAGTTGCGTTGACCTGTAACCAGTCATGGGTGATCATTCCATACACGCTCCTTTTGAGATGCAATCGTTCTGGTGAGTTCTCTATGATGTTAGTTACTAACTTTCCAAATTTTGTGCCATTCCGATTTACCGTTTGTGAGATATCGCGTTTTCCATGTAGTCGGGATCGTTATGGTTGAGATGATACGATCGTTCAAGAATGATGTAGGCCGATCATTCAAGTTTCTCCAAATGATGTAAAATCAATATAGTAGGTTCCTTTACATAATATTTTACTACTCCCAAAGTTTCGTGTCATTTTGACTTTGCATTTGTGAGATATTGATCGATCATCATTGATTTGAATTGTTTTATGGATCGATCTATATGGATCATGACTGATCGATCTAACTTCATCGTGAGGCCCAGCGATCAATGATATGGGTCTCTTATGGTGTAATGTAGTTGTCCTCCAAATTTCATGTCAATTGCCTTTGTAGATTTTGAGTTATAGATCGATCATCGTCGAAAATGGCCAAAACGGTCGTCGAAAAACCCACTTCAGGGTTACTCGAAGCGAGACCTGAAGTAATCACCTTTCTGACTCGAAGCAGGAGCTGAAAATTCTAGCCTAGGGTTAGACTCGGGTAAAATCCAAATTTTCTCCAAGAAAACGTGATTCTGACTCCAAGCAAGAAATACGATCGGTGCTGATCGTTTTTATCCAAAACGATTGGTGTCGATCGTTTTTCTCCAAGCAATCTCCAAGAAAATATGCATCCGACTCCAAGCACATTTCACTTCACATTTCTACGACTCCAAGCGAACCATGTGCCGACTCTAAGCAAGTAGCAAATTTTCCCGGGTCTGACTCTAAGCAAATTACCACCGATCCGTCGATACCGATCCATCTACTGTTTTCCATAACTCGAGCATACGAACTCCAATCGACTTGAAATTTTGAATGTAGCCTTATGTGGCCTTCCTTGTCACTCCATACTAATAGCACTTTGATTAGGTCAGAAATTGGGGATCCGATCCGACCCGATCCTTTCCTAGGTGAAGTGCCAATTCCATACTTAGCCATTTTTTTGAGTGTTGTCCATCCGAATCCATTCAACTATCATCCATAGTTTCAACTATAATCGATTTCCAATCCATCCATTTTAGCCATATTTGTGCTATACCGGCTTGACCAAAAGGCGGGATAATAGTTAGCAACACGTATTGACCAGAATCCATAAACCACTCAACAGACCAATTAACATAATATAAAACATTTTTTTATCACAATAACAAATACACACTCTCATATATATAGTATACTCACTCATAATTAGGCATTCCATTACCCTATCTCTTAACGAGTTAAAACCCACCAAAGCCAAGGTTCTCGTTTAACCTTCGGCTCTGATACTAAATGTAATGAATGGCCTTTTCGACCCCTGAATGTCGATACTAATACATCCACGGTATTCATTGCCGAACACCCAAGTCTCGGAAAGACAGAACATTAGGGCAAAAGAAAATGAAAAAGAAAAAGAAAGAAGAACACAATATCAGAACCTCACATGCGGAACGATAATATATAATATCTCAAAAGATCTTTACCAAAAGAGAAGTTTAATATACATACATCAATCAGAGTAAACTAACCTATCATCGACCTAGACAGTCTAGCATGTCCTCATAAATGCTGATAGATACAAAACAAGTAATGTAGCGAAAAATAAATACATGAATAGGAAATCATCCTGCTCCTCTCCAAGAGCTCCAATGAACCACACCTAAATATGAAAATATACTCGGAACTAACCCGAGTATTATAAGAGAATAACACCCGGATCAGTCTAGTAAACCAGCGTAAGAAACTCAAATCATATGGATTTTTATATTTATAAAACCTTTAAAAAATAAAGGTATCTCTTAAGACCATGCCGCAAATAAACACGGCCTGGTTTTTACCTTACGGTAACCAAATCATTTCTGTTAAAAAATCCAGTGATATTATAATAACGTTTAAGGTGTGAAATATAAATAATCAAGTAGCTGTGATGCATGTGAGTGTACTCACAACAATAGTAGGTATACAATCAAAACTGCTAAGGCATGTTTGCTAATTGTGTAAGATCCCATGGAGGTGCCCTCAGTACTTTAAGAATGGTCCTCCTGCACAAGGATCATAGATGTACTCCTGAAGCATCAAACATCCCTAGCTGATGTACATAGGAAATGCTAGCTGGCCACAATATGAGACCGAGTGCATCACTCACGCATGCATAACTATATGTATCTCTAGGGTAGAGTCGCATGCACCCTTGGGTTAGCTAAACCCCTGGTCTATGCATCCTATCTTTTGTTTTAGTCATATCCGCTGGTGTGGCTACATCTGGCGTTCCAGCACACGAGTCACTACTCGAATAGATCTCGACACACGAGTCCCCAACTCAAATAGGTCTTGAAACCACACATGGATTCTCATACCTCAACAGATATCAGAATCAAACATGGATTCCCACATCTTAATAGATCTCGGAATCATATATGGATTCTCATGTCCCAATAGATGTCGGAATCACATATGGATTCTCATGTCCCAATAGATCTCGGAATCACATATGGATTCCCACATCCTGACTAGATCATAAACAACTACATGTTTTCGAGCATCTCAAGTAGATCCCGAACCTCCACATAGATTCCAGCATTTTGAACCATTCACGAACCTCTTCCAAAGCATAGAACAAGTATATGGTTTAGAGTAGTTACGGTTTCGAGTCATATCATATAAGTACACTCCCCTGCTTATCGGTCGCCAAAAACCAATCGATCGATTTTTCGTAAACTCAACTCCGGTTCTTTTGGAAATAAACAGACAATACATAAGAATGGAGATCACCTCCTAATCAGACGGGGTCAGATTTCCTTATCATTTGTCCTAGAAGAGCAAAAAGAGTTTATACGTACAATATAGCATCACCGAAGATAACTATACCATATAATTCTCGTGTTTCTTCTAGATATTTCCAAAGTCATATTTGGCTAATTTCAACAATAAATGAGAATAATTGCATAAGAGAAACTAAGTCCCATATACTTTCCATAAGCAAGTAACATATAAAGCATGATCGGCACACACACAAGCAAGATCAAGTCATATAAACGAATTTGAATCCCCTTTTTAATTAATTAATTAATCATTTATTAATTAAAACTTCCCTTTTATTAGTAAAACTCCTTTTTATCTAATAAAACTTCTTATGGTTAAAACTTCACTTATCAATTAAACTTCACCTTTTAATTAAAACTCCACTATCCATTTCTACACAGTTCAATACTCTCAAAAGTATTTATATACTTATCTCAATGGTATAAGTACATTCGCAAATCAATAACAAGTTTTACTTACTTAAACACAGTCAAAGAGGTTAAAAACAAATGTCATTCATACTATAAACCCCTTCCCTCTTTTATACTTTAAAACCTATACTTTTCTATCTTTTTCCAAAGATTCCATACTTGTTACTATCTTTAAAATTCCCTTTTTAAAGATCTAAGTGTATTCATAAACACTTAACAAATATTTTCCCACTTTAAAAATAGAATTCCAGGGTTTAAATACAAATGTTACTAAAACACCGTTTACAAGAAAATCGAAACACTTCGCACTTATTCATTATCTTTAAAACTCTCTTTTGAAGATTATATTACTTTTCAAAAGTATAATTAAATGGGTTAAAAACAATTATTGATCAAACATCATTATTGTAAACCCAAAATCACTTTATACTTGTCATTTACTTTAAAACACATCCATTTAAAGATCTGAGTACATCATGACTTTTTAAACAAGGAGATATACCTTTTTAATTATTTTATTCAACCATTCGTTATAACATAAGTGTTAAAATTCCAAAAACCTCTTTTATATTCTTTCCCAAAATACTTAACTTCTTTTCCAAGTAACCCACCTTAAAATGATATATAATATAAAAGCTTTTATTCCTTTAATAAAATCATTAACAAATTTTCTAAAACCTATATATACTATAAATTACTCTTTAGAATACTTATAATATGGTTTAAAACACTTACACAAAATATTGCTCAGAAATACTAATTGTAAAATTTATTAAAAACCATAAAAAGCATGTTTTATAATTTAAAACTTTAAACTTCAAACTTCCTTTTTAAAATACTTTAATAACTTTTCACAAAAACTTCTTTAGAAAGTTGGGAAAAAAATATTCTAAGTAAAAGTCCTTTTTACTTTACTATAGACCCGGATTTCCAACACCACTTTGTTTCACAATTACTATGACTTTCCAAACCAAATCCTTTGGGTCAAACACAACCAAACATGTGTATAGAACCATCGAATATATATTTTCACAATATATTTACATTTTTAACCAAATTTAACCAGTGTCAAATATAGGGAATTTCAAAATGCGTTTATAGCGGCAATTTTGCTTCAACCATTCACATCCAATTTCCAACTAAATCGAACAACATCAAACGTGTAACATGATATATGTTTCAGAGAGTTATAAGAGAGAATATACTATATATAATGTTGTCACTTGCTTTCAAAAGCAAGGAGGGGTCCAAAAGTATTAACTTGCATTGTTATCTAATTTAGTTTATATTTTGCACAATAAAATTATATACACAACAATATAAAAATCAACCGGCGAGTAAACTCACCCAAGCCCAAACCAATCCAAGACGTAGAGGATCTCGCTACGAGTGCAACGACGAAGACGACATCTCGATTGGACCTCGTGTGCAAAAGTTAAAGATTTCCCAAGAAACCAGATTAATTGTTTAATTAATTAAGTTAATTATACTTATCATTACCTTAATTATCTTCTTCCCTCTCAATCCTTAATTTAATTACTTGCTTCTATACAAGCATGCAATGTCGTGCATGCCATCACCATGATACAGAGCTACAGACCACTAAATAAAACACTGTTGCCATCAATGATCTTCTCTTCGCAAGTGCCATCTCCTCAACCCAATTACATCAAACTCGATTGCCTTCCTTCAATTCTGACATGCTGCCTCCGAGCTACAGTACATGATGCAAAATGCCTCAGGCTTCTTGAGCGCCTCCGACCACCACCATTCATCTTCTCTTTGCACCCCGAGTCAAACGACATCATCGAGTTGAGCTCCGAACTTATCCTTTTCTTCGCGACCTAACACCTAGCTAGATGACAATCCAAAGTCACAAATCACCACGTGGCGCCGTACTCCTCCAAACGCTCACCATCCACTCAACTTTGCTCCAACAACTCAATGCACCCCTTGGCTTGTCCTAGTTTAGCCCCTAGCTCCTCCACGTCTAAGCCCTAGCATGGCTGTACAAAATCGATCATCCCCATGTTCCACTACACCTACTTTCGCCCTACACCAAATCAAAGATCTCCTTATCATGATCCCAACAGATCTAACCACATTGAATTTCATCGATCCTTGCTCATGAAGCAACTAAAAGAAGGAGGGGAAAAGTGGCGGCTGTGTTGAGAAGGAAAAATGATGAAGTGGGAAAAGGAAGGTAGGTTAAGGGTATTTGTAGTGGAATAAATATTATATTTAATTCTCTTAATTAATTGCCATGCGCTTTGAGCTCGCACAACCATATAGTGCATCAAATCGTCACGAAACTCGTCGGTGTATACCAACTCATTATTCCAGATCCAACGACACGACTTTCGTCAAAATCCGAAATAGTACCGTGAATTTCATGCGTTAGTTAAAAAGAATTATCATTAAAACAAGTTTAATCAGCTTAATTAGAAATTAAAAGTTTACCATTATAATTATTATTTAAGAAGAGTTTAAATAAACTTTTGAAACCATTTTTATTCACATTAAATCCAAGATTTAAATATTTAAACAATTCCGATGTCTAAATATAAAGCATTCAAAATTTTAGGTCGTTGCATTTGTTATGGAGCAATTTAGGCCACATGTGTTTTAGTCAAAAATTGCCATAGAAGTTTCATAGCCATTGCTTTTCTAAGCTCAGTAATGTTTTTCTGGCCCGTACCTCCCTCCTTCTTAGGTCTATCGATCACATCCCATGCTATTTTATGATATTTCCCTCCCTAGAAAAATAATACATTTTATTAATCTTCCTAATAGAATCCATGGGGACTTGATATATCATCAACAAGTACAGAATCACAGGGGTAATGACTGAATGGATAAGTTCTCTCCCAGCAATCGACAATAATTTATAGTCCCGATTTTCCATTCTTTCTGTTATTTTGTGTAGAAGATTCCTACAGTCAGAATAATATATATAATTAGATGATAAATGAATTCCCAAGTATTTAATAAGTAAAGAATCTTCTTCAACTTTCAAAATGCTTTTAATTAGAATTCTATTTTTACGACCATTACTGAAATATATTTTGGATTTATTCTAATTAACGTTCAAACCAACTTTAGAGTCAAGGTGGTGTAAAATATCTAGTATGTTATTGGCACACTTCTCATTTGCTTTACAAAAAATCATCATATCTTCTACATATAGTAAATGAGAAATTGTTGGGGAGATTTTATTTATCAGAGTGAACTTTTCTTCACCAATATATTTTTCCATAAGAATAGAAAATTACCCCACAGTTATGCAAAAAAAGATAGGGGGTCCCTTGTCTAATTCCATAGTTACTAGTAAAAAAACCTTTAGGGACTCCTTGAATTAGAATGGAAAAGATAGTGTGGTGATACATTCTTTAATAAGATTAATCATCTTCAAGGGAAATCCCATAATTTTAAGCATATGTCAAATGGAAAATCTGTTAATCCAGTCATAGGTGTTTTGTAGATCTATTTTTATGCAAAACTTGTCTGAACCCTTTCCTTTGAAGCTTCTGAGAAGTTCATGAGCCAACAAGATATTTTCAACAATGTATCTCTCTTGAATAAATGCTGATTAGTTTTCTAAAATTAAAAAAGGAAGCAGACATTTAATTGTATTACAGATTATTTTGGATATAATTTTGTAATACATATTACAACAAGCTATAGGATGATAATCGGAAATAGAAATAGACATATCTTTTTTAGGACAAGAGTTATGAAAGTATGATTAACCCCCTTTGCCAATTTGCATGTCTTTAAAACTTCTTTTACAGCCTCATACATAATATCTTTAATTTCTTCCCAATGAATTTTGAAGAATTTAGCTGTAGAACCATCAGGGCCTGGGCTCTTATCATCTGATGTAGAAAAAATTGCTTCATTTAATTCATCTATAGATACAGCTTCAGAAAGAAAATTTCCACCTTTTTCATTAATCTTTCACCCGCACTGTATTCTTGGGAAATGCTGGTTTTGATTTCTTTCATTATTAAAGAGATTAGAGTAAAATTTAATGCCCTCTTCTTCAATCATTTCAACATTGTAGATAAGTTCCTCTTGTTTATTGAGAAGGGCGAGTAAATTGTTTTTATGTCTTCTTATAGACATTTTTGCATGAAAGAATCTTGAAGTAGTATCTCCATCTTGTAACCATGAAATTTTGTACTTTTCTTTAGTATCATTAGAAAGTTTCATTTGAAATTTCAGGTCACTATTAGCTTGAACAGGATAATCAAATAATTCTAAGTTAGAAGGGTCGTTGTCTGCCTCTTTAAGAGCTTGTTGAAACCTCAATCACTATTGATTAGATTATTGTTCTCCTTCTCTCTAGTTTTATTACACCTTTTAAGTTCCTTCTTAACTCGTTGTAATTTGTGAATCAAAATATGTGAGTAGAGCCCCAAGTTTGAGATTCAAGTCCAGCATTGAAGCACGTCAAATAATAATCCAATAAATGCTAAGTGTTATAGTACCTAAAAAGATAACCCTTATTTTTTTTATCAAGAGATTGAAATATGACCAAAATAGGATTATGATCACTAGAATAATTTGGGAGAGCAATTAAAACTCATTGAGGAAAAAGATTAAGGAATGGATCATTAGTTAAAACTATGTCAATCTTAGTAGCCATCCTCTTTTCCTCCAAGTAAATTTAAAGCCCTATATTTTCCTATCTACTAGACCAGATGACATTAAAAAAATATTAAAACCTCTTAGATGACTAAAAGGAATTGTTAGTCCACCCTTTTTGTCATTAGCATGTAAGGCATTATTAAAATCCATCAAAAGAATCAGAGGCTTATCAAACAAATTGATTTCTTCACAGAAGCATTCCCATGATATTTATTTATCTTTAAGAAAGTTACTGGAAAAAATAAACAAAATATGAAATTGACACCCTTCCTTATTAGTCACATTACAGCTAATGTGTTGTTAGCTCTTTGAACAAATTTGGAAATCCCAAGCTAGCGAGTCCCAGCAAATCAGAATTTTACTTTTAGCACCAGTATCATTATTATGAATTAATTTCCAGTTGTTTGGTAAATGGAGCTTATCTATACCTTTTATAGTGTGTTTATTTTCCAATAGACCAAGTACACAACATTTATGATACATTAGGAGTTTCATTACATCATTATATCTATTATCCGAAATCATACCCCTAATGTTCCAACTCAAAATTGTCATTTATTTTTATTGCTGCTCCTTAAGTTGTCTCTTTTAGGAGGAGCAATAATAATAGTTTTTTTCTTTTTACCCTTTTTTGTTTTTCCAATTTTATAGTTTGGATTATCACTTACATAGCTTGGAAAATCCTTGGTAGTATCATTTATTATAGGATCATCTTCAATGATATTAGTAGTACTTTCAATAAATATTCTACCCTCATCAAAAGCATTAGCGTCATCTTTGGATTCATTAATACTATTTGAAACATCTGAATTGTCAGAAATTATACCTTTATTTTCTGCAAAGTTTTCCCCATGACTACCATTAGGAGCTTGGGTATCAGCATACGTAGGCAGCTTGGGCACCTTAGCAGCGTCCTGATCCAAAGTAGTGATTGAGGTTTGAACATTCTTGTCACTAATAGTAGCATGTTTATAATTGCTGCAGTTATTAAATCTCTGTGCACTTGCTCCATTCCTCTTTGATATGTTTACTGCATGCACTTGTAGTTATTATGCGTCTGAAATATTTGTTTCGGTTGTTTTTTGTTGTGCTTCATTCTTTACGACATCTGCAAGTGGGCTATTTAATTTGCCACCTTTTGTTTAACCGAGCTATTCATTTCATACTTGTGTTGATGTGAACCGTCTCCATTCTCCATGTCACCTGCAGGCATGTAAAGACTACCATGTATTTCTACTTTAATTTGTGTACCTAATAATTCTATTCATACTCATGTCATTTGCCTTTTGTTGTGAAACTAGGTCAATTCCTCTGTCCCCAAAATTGATGCGCCCCATGTCCCTTTTGATATCCAACCATTTATTTTACATGTGGGTCCCACTTTTTAATTTTCTAAACAAAAGATAAATGACTGAGATTTGATGGGTACATGGGGACCCGTAGTTTGAAGACAGAGGAATTGAACCCTATTCATACTCTTTATTTTTGGTTTGCATGCAATAGCCTAAAAGCCAGCAGTGGCTGAAATATCTTCATTTTGTACACTGTCACTTCGTTGTCCTATTACATTAACTTTAGAATCATGTTTATTATTAGTGGAACCATAACTTGCCTCATCTACTTGTACACTAGGAGTCCTCTTTTCAGTTTCAATAGTTTCCACAGATCTTTGTACACTAAAACCTTTGATATCCTGCCCTTTGTGTTGTGCATCCAATGAGCTTCTTTGGTTGCTATCATTATAATGTGTATCTCTTTGAATCGTACTCAGAACTTCAGAAAATATAGTTTTTGTTTCTAAATCTGTTTCCATAAAGGTTGGTGGAATAAAATGAATTTTATCCTTTATCGAATCACCAACTTTAGCTATCGTTTCTTCATTATTTATGTGGTTATTATCTTCAGTAATTATGTCAACCATTATTCTTTAACACTTTCATAAAGTATTTCATCAGCTATTTCTGCAATATCATTGTCTAAAGCTATTTCCTTATCATTATCATTAGAGGTTGGCTTTGGTTGCCTAAATACTTTGCGTACCTTACAGCCGACTTGGTTTGAATTCATATTCTACTTTAATAGTAAGTTCCTCACCATTGAATAACATCACCTCTATTTCACTTGGAAATTTGGATGATGCATTCATTTCCACTAAGACACGAGCGAATGAGAGCCTAGATTCGTTAGATATAATTTCATCAAGCTAAATAGGGTTCCCGAAAGCACAAGTAATAACACTTAGCGCCCCCACATCCAAAAATTCCAAATCCAAGTGTAATAATTTAACCCACAAAGGAATAATAGTAAGAATATCTCTATCAAATTTAAGACCATGACTCTTATTTTTCATTATAGTAATTCTAAAGTCACATAAATAAGGACCCTTTCCAGAATTCTATCACAATCTTTTTTATCTTCAAATCACACTAGAAAGAAACCATTCTGTCTAGCAAACAGTTTATATCTACTCTACGGTGCCAAATACATACACTGCTATAGAATTACCTCATTTTAATTCAGATCCATGAAAAATCTATTCATGGAATAATGGTTTCCAAACATTATTTCATTTACATGCAGGTCTTATATAAGTTAATTTCTTTCATCCTCTGTCTCCTTCCCCTTGACAATTATTGGAATTAATTTTTGCCCATTTTGCTACATTAGCCCAAGTCCTTTTCTGGTCAAATCCAAATTTATCATTGCCTAAGGCTATTGCAACCATTTCTCGTTCCAATAATCGCTGAGACTTCACACTAGAATAGAGATGCTCATGCACACTTGAATCATTCTTCGTCGGGGAAAGATTCCAATGCGATGCACCCTTGCATTAACAGGGGTATTTCATCCACGAGGCCTATCAACACCACTGCTAGATCCTCGAAGCTCTTGGTTGGCATCGCATGATTGAACGAAAGTGGTTCCATCAACTACAACAAGATCATGAATCAACTTATTATTCGAATCCTGATCGATGCTCAAATGAACGCAGGAGGGAACACGCATATCCAGATTGGGAATCACGCTTACATCCGGAGTCGCATCCCCTTTACTATTATGACGCTTTTTGACTTTAATGTTTTATCAAGCTGCGAGGGATCGGGAGGCAGCATGGAGAAATTAGATATAAGGGTTTCAGCCGCCATTAGGGTTTCAAATACTACTATATAGTTTTGAAAATTGAAATAAATACCAAGTACGCTCTCTAATATATGCTCGTTCCATCCTAGAGTGATAATTTGTACACTATCCTTAATGAATCCCGGTAACCCTTAGATTAGCTACACAACTTATGCTTTAATACCAAATGTGTTGCTCGCCCGACACTTTCGGCACCCAATATACATGTATAGTGCGATATAACCATACCAGACCAATTTAGGATGGTCGTCAAGGTTATAAAGTAAGTAAAACAATCATATAAGCTGTCGTATATCTCATAGCACATTGAATAAAATATAATGATCATTATAGATATAAAATAGGCAAGACGTAATAACTAAATAAATCATAGAATCAGAGTGTACAGTTATACAAAGTAGTAATAGAGTTTATACAATTGATAAAAATAAACACAAATGATATCTGTCTTTAATAAAAGTAAATCAAACATTGTTAAGGCTCCATAACGTCACACAACGAAATAAGTAATAATATGCCTAAAATATAAATATGAGAAACCGTCATCTCCGACTAGTCCATCTGCGCAACTCCGTGTGTCGTCTACACCTGCCATCCAGTCTACTCATTTTAAAGTACCCGAGATAATAAGAAGAAAAGCATAAAACCTCTAGCAAGACAATAGTCTGGTGTGAGTGATAAAAAATCTCAAAATACTATAAAACTTGGTATAGTATATGAGATATAGGTTATGGAGGATCATACATGACCTATCTCTATATCCAACGTGTTAGCGCATAACATAAAATATATGCCACTCTACTTCATAATCATCATGGGTGTACTATAAGTCAAAGTACATATGGGGTGTCTAGATATCTACGTCAAGGATACCTACGTCATGCGACATCCCTAATAAATAAAGCAAATTATATCATCCATCATCCATCCTCACATCAGTCACTCAATGCGTTGGATATACGATAACCCATATGACCGTGTCCTAGGTTAAAGACTACTCAACGTCTCAGTTTCTCATTACTTGAATCCATACCACTCAGTAGGTAGGAACTAAACTGCCCGTCTAATAGTCCACAACAAGACAGATCTCCCGTGTGAAGAATTTGGGGCACTTCTTAGACTAGGTGAGGTCCTCATATACCCCTACTTTATGAGTACACATTGAAACCTCCGAGTATCAATGATAACTTTGCACATGTCATATCCATAATATAGTGCATCCTAGCTCCACTTCACAAGTTCATGTCCTAGAATTGTCCTTTGGATCATCACACAACTCCTATCATTGAGTCGTTAAGTTCAAAACAACTCTAGACATCCATCATTATTCGTAGAGTACCATCATGTTCTCCCGAAGCATCCTCTAGACATCCATCCTAAGTCATAGAGTCATTATCATAAAATCCTAAAGTCATTATGTCGAAGCATCGCGTCCTCACTTCGTTGCCAAAACCGCTCGTCGAAGAGCCATAATGTCGAAATCGAACGTTGTACAAACAAACCATCACATCGCGCTCCATAAGCCTCATCATCCACGTCAAAAATTGGTCAAATTTTCCACCACCAATAGTGGTAACTATCGACCACTCCAGAGAGGTCGATGCCGACCACTTTGCTTTTGTACTTAGCGAAAAATGGCTATGTACAAACCAAGTGAAAATGTCTGGCATCCCTTCTTAAGCCCTATGCACTTACCCTAGACCATCATTTTCGTCTCCAAATATGGAGGTACACATTCCAGTACTCTTTTATAAACTTATCCCATCCACTGAGTTCCCATCATGTGCGCATTCAATCGATATGCATGGAACTATATCACATCCATTCAAGTTCCCATCATGCGTGCTTCAATCGATATGCACGAAACTCTATCTTATGGGATATTCCATAATAGTATATCGCCTATCGATCAACGTTTTTGACAAAGACAAGCAAACAAGCATACGTACAACCAATACAACATATACACAACTAACATAGTATGCATACAACATATACAATACACTTATATAAACCTATTTTGGATTCAAATCAAAATAACCTAAATCTAGTGATTTCCATGAAATATTACATCCACACGAACATCTGAAATACCCAAATTAAAAGCATTTTTAAAATACTTTAAAATTCTTTTATAAAATTAGGTGTTGGTTTAGAGCTATTAAAAATCATGTTTTATAGTTGGAAATCATTTCAAACATCGTTTTTATATTATACTAACAATCATAGTATAGTGAAAGACAAAATCATTCACCTCAATAAAGCTATCAAATCATGTACTAAGCTGTAGATGACTCCAATACGAGCGCAACACAAAAATTCGTGCCTAAATCGGACCTCCTATGCAAAAGATATGGATGATATAAGAAATCGATTATATATTAATAAACTAATTAAATTATTTTACTAATTAATAATTAAGTAACCTTAAGTACTTTCATAATTATCTTCTCCATCATGTATTCTCTCTCTTCCCCACTACAACATGCCCACATCATTCTCCTCCTCTACTTCCTGTACGCAACTCATCCCTCCCCCGCACGCACGTGCCAACCCAACACCACCGCCTTCACCGTAGCTATCAGAATTGGTCCAACCCATAGAGGTAGAAATAGACAAATTTTAATTTTTTTTACCATTTTAGATCTTTATTGGGCCTATGATGTCTAATTCATTTAGAACTTTTCTAAATTTCTTTTAAATAAAATTATTATTTAATTTAATTTTACAAATAAAGTATTACTTTATATTATTTTGTATTATGTTTGAATATGTGTTTCATAAACACATATGTGTGTACGCGCACGTGCAACATAATAAAGTGTGCATGGTTTGACATGGCCGTGTTTAGGTGATGGGATTTAAACTACTATAGACATGTCAACCTCTCTAGTATTCTATGTGCCATCTAATTGAATACACACACACATGCATCAAATGTTATATATATATATATATATATATATATGTGTGTATATATACATAAAATTATACATTAATAAAATACAATCATATATTTATATGTAAATATGTGGAAATAATAATTGTAATAATTTATATAAAATATTTAAGATGTATCTGCACAAATGTTCATTTATATTAAATAACAAAATCATTTAATAATTAACATAAAATTATTTAAAAAAAAAATTAGTTGCTCCTGCGAAACAGAGAGCAAAATTATTTTTTTATTTTAATTAGTAAATAATTATAAATATACAAACACATGTGCATATATATATATATATATATTTATTTATAAAATTGATGCTAGTTGATTTGGAGCTCACGACATAAAAAAATAATTTTTTTTAAATGTATAAAATGATTTTTAAATAAAAAATTACAAAATAATTTAAAAATCAATCAAAATTAATTATTAAAACATCATTTTCAAAATCTAAAAATTATGCAGTGTTATTAAGTAAAATTTATAAATAATTTCACATTGTATTAATGTGTGTGTGTGTCTTTATATATATATATATATAATAAATTTCTAGTTAAATAAATAGTTATATTAATATTTAAATATATATTAAAAAAGGTAAAATTTGCTGCTGATTTATTGTTGCACAAAACTAATATTTTAGAGATTTTAAAATAGTTATTATATGATTTTAATCTTTAGGATGTAATTTACTAATTGATAAAATCATATATGATATTATCTAATTAAAAAATGGTTTTTCTTATTTTATTTATTTTCAAGCCATGATTTTAATAGCAGCAAACATACATTTTTTTAATTTTTTAATATATAAATGAACCAATATATTCTACCATCCAATATGTGACAGAACATCAATATACTAGATTCATAATACATTATAATAACATAGAATATATTGCAATAATAGATAATAATATTAAATAAAGTAGTAAACATGTTGAATACCTTTCACCAAGTTCTAGAGATCTCACTTCGAAATAATGAAATGGCTACTTGAATGAAATTCCAAGTTTTAGAGTTGCTGACTCTCGAACTGCTTTACCACCGATGACCGAATCGAAGAGTTTTGATGTGATTTGTGCTTGGATTTCTTTTGGGTTTAAATGGAGTTTGATGTCGAAATATTCAAAGGGAGAGAAGAGAAAAATATCAAAATAAATGGTGTAGAGAGTGGCATATAAATAGGAAGTCAAATGAGAGAAAAGTGGATCTTATCCTTATCTCTCTCATACCATTTCCACTCTTTTAAACCATTTAAAAGCCTCTCTCTTTTGCCAACATTTGGTTGTCCTATCCAAGTTATTTTGACCAAAATTTGCAGCCCTCATATGGGCCTCAAAGCCAATTCCAGTCCAAACAATGTTCTTTGCGTTTAAATCTAAATTTAAACGCTTATCGATTTAGTATATCGATTAATATATTTATAGCTACTATAAATGCATTGTCTAACATTATTCAACACATCAAATAAAATTTTTTGTAATTAATACTTCGTAAATAATAACTAATTTAATTCATTTATAAAAATTACAAATTAATTAAATCAGGTGATAAAAGTAGTATTCATCGTTTCGGTTGTGTGGCTCTTAGGAGTAAATTTGACCAGCGATTAATATCGAACAATTCGAATATTAACGTTCACAGGTCACTTAGCAAGGGGTGTGGCATTATGGCCAAATCTATTGCTTACTTGGTTTTGGTTATCCAATTTTACTTTACTAAGCGTTACCCATTAGTGACAATTATTTACCCAAATTCTCTTCATCAAAACTATATCACTTTGGGCTTATGGAATTTGGTAATGATTAAGATTCCAATATCATCTATATTCAACTCTATAGTCCAAACACAAAGTCCTTGGTTTAATAATAATTATTATTATTAACCGAACTGCTCTGATCAGAAACTTGGACTTTGAGTTGACTTTAGCTGACCGTGATACCAACCTCATATTACTATAGAGACAAATCCTCTCTTGAATAGTGTTTCACGTCCAATGCTTCCACTTGATCCAATTATAGTCGTTCGATGGATTCCATACCGCGATTTAATTAAACTTAAAGTGGAGCTTCCATGTTAAAGATTAATCGTATTCTCTAGTCAAGAGAACCGTGTAATTTTGTCACATCGATATTTTTAGTTTGACCTTAGTTATATTAACCTACACAAAACTATCGAATGAGTCATTCCATAGTTATCCAATAACTATCAGTACTTAACCCCTTAGTACCTCAACTGTCATGAATAATACACTGCCTAATATTTGGAGAGCATCATGTAATCTAGTCTTAATGGATGCATCGATATCTAGTCTCAATACATCTTGACTAGGAATATTTAAAACGCTATGTTTATATTAATGTGATAAATCACTTATGGTTACAACGCATTCTAACTACCATCAAAAAACATATTATTTATGGATTTCTATTAAATATACTTTTAATTTAATTAATTAATAAAACTCATTATATCAAGTATATAAGAGGAAGAAAACACCTTTTATTTCGAACAAGATTGGTTGTCGAGTTAGATATATGTAACAAATTACATAATTGCCCTTGGGGCATACCCCTAACTCCATCAATCTCCCACTTGCACTTGAGGTAAATTATGAAATCTCAATCCCATCCCTTCAATCAGTTTGATGAGAACTTATCGAGTTAGACCCTTTGTGAATGGATCTGCTATGTTAGCTTAATTAACCACTCCTTCAATAAACTCTCTTCGATGTTGATAAACTACCTTTATCATGTGGAACTATTAGGAGTATGTTTCTCGACTTCTAGTGAGCTCTTATTATTACATTGTCACCATATAACAATGATGTAGTATTCTTAATACTTGGAATCACCCCTAGCTCAGTTATAAATTTGTGCATTTATATTTATATACATTGCTTTTATTGCGGCGCTATTCAAGGCGATATACCTAGCCTTTTGTTGGATCAGCCACAACATTTCATTTGGAGCATTCCCAACTTAAAGCTTCTTACTTAAGGTTTGAACATGAATTCGATATCGACATACTATACTAGATATCACTTATGAAGTTCGAGTTCGAACATTCTTTCATAAAGAGTTCGTTGTTTTTGTAAACAATTCTCTAGTATTTCATAAATACTCGAGAATACTCTAAACTACTATTTAGTGATTGTAATTTGGATTTGATATTTTATTCATGCATCATGCACATAAGAAAATTACGATATTATGGACAATTCAACATATATGATAATTCTTATTGTCAATACATAAGGAATCCATCTTACATTTTCCATATTAAACATATTAATATGGTATCTTTGCATATCGTTTGGGACATTACCAACATCCTTTATACTTATTATACAAAATATAACTTACAAATCCAATATTGAGTATTATACAACCAGGCTATTATTTATTTTAACATAAGTACATCATTAATAATCAGCAGTATGTAGTTTACTTATAGTTTATAAATATCTATGTACCTTTTAGCAGTTTTTTTATGGACACATGCTTACTCTTCAATTTGACTGAAAATCAAACTATTCGACATTTCTATCAAAATACTTATTCAATTCTGATGCTTATTAAATAATACTTTCGTATCATTTCTTGGATCACATCCAAAAATCCACAAACTCAATGTCGCTCCCACAAACTTCGAGACACTTTGGTTTTTATGTGCAAATAGTCTATTCTAAATTATTATTTAAAATTTTCCATTTCAGCACATATGTACCAAAACACAAAGTCATACTAAGCGATAATTTTGTGAGTAAATCTGAATTAACTTAACCGCGTTCAATAAGAATCTATTACGTGAATTTCAACTATTGAAATTTACGATGTTAATCTTATCGACATTGCTCATTATATTCCAACTGTAATAGTCTTACTCTTGAAGGCACATTCACGGCCGATGGATCTTATCCCTTCGAGTATAGGTATCAAAATCATATTTTGATAACATACCTGGAACACATTTTGGATTTGTGCATCATACCATATCACAGTGTCAATACTTAAATGGTTTAATTGACAGCTAAGGATTATCTATCTCGAATTGATAAGAAACTCATAGTTTCTCTTCAATATGTGAGAATATTTATTAGACATTCTAATGTATTGTGTTCATTTAGGTTTGATTAATTTCATTTCATCCCTCTTAGTCGATTTTATTCCCGGATCTTTTCCAAATCCATTTTATTACCAATAATTTCTAAAAGAAATTTCTTTACTATGAAGTTGGTATTGAAACAACAATTGTTTCTTAGTGCAATAGAATAGGTGTTCATAAAACTTTATGAACTCCCTTATATATAAAACTAATTTGGTTTTAGTTTATAATACTTATGTTCAAAGCAGAAGTTAGTCATCCAACAATGATCTTTCCAAAAATTCTTTTGAGGTGATTCATATAAGATCCCTTACGTACAATTAGTACCTGTAGATTTTTAACTAACACAACGTGCCAACTCCTTAACCTAGGATATGTTGAGGTTTCTTTAAACCCTTATCTAGTATGATTTTGTAAACTATTCTTTAGATGAAATTAATTTTAACCTTGTGTACTACTCTTAAGAACACGACCTTATACCAAGAAGTTAACTCAACTTCACTCACCATTAACCATACATTCTTAAACAAAGTTCGATTACTCCTTATCGATACATCATTATGTATCATAAAGAGAAGTGACTTTTGAGATTGAAGCTTTATTCATTTTTAGGTACGTTTGGAACTCTTTCCAATATAGTCACATATTCGATCAAATCAAATTAATTTTATTTTCTATTGCACATTATTTTATTTACTTCCATTTTATACTCTATGAGCTAATCATAGTCATACTACATGTGTATCAATTACACATGTCCATGTTAGTGATAACTCATTGGTGAATATAACGAAGTATGTGGAATCATTTTGGTATTAATAGACTTGCGATTACATACATACATACATACATATATATATATATATATATATCAATCCGAAGAGTTTATCAACTCTTATCACGCTTGCACTGAATGCGTGCTTTGTTCTTTATTATTTGAGATACAATTCACTAATATCATATGATTAATAATCATATACTCAAAGAATTATTTCTCTAAACCGTGCATTAGACCATAATTCAAAAATAATTGTAAATAAATTTAGATACTTCTGTTTTTTCTAATGCATCACAAATACCAGTACTATATTTTTATTTTATAACAAATACTCATGATATTCATGTTGGAAAAAAATGTCTATTTTACAGTCAATACTGAAAAATAATTATTAGTTCATAAATAAGGTTTGGTATGTTTTACGAAAACAATTTTTGTAACTTGATGCGACCAATAAGTGTTATATGGTATGCTTCCTCTATTTTTCTACAAATACTATAATAGCGTATGAAATACGAAGCTCCATTCAACCACTTAATATAGGCTATTTATTTCATTTACTATAACTGGTTTACAGATAAGAACTTTCAGATCAAGTATCTTAAATTCAAAGAAATAAACCTCAAAGAAAAAAAAATTCATGTGAAAATACATTTTGGAATAAAAATCATATTTCACATTGCAATGTTAAGTATCAACTATTATTTTTATAATTCTTTTTTTCGATATTTCTTTACGAAGCAGAGGTGACCATTCACTATCTTCATCCCAGCAGTGCCTTAGGTTATATCCACTCTTATACATTCGATTTCCTTTCTAAACGATCAAATCATTCAAAGGAAATCATTACTACAATATCATAATGAACTATTTACAAAAGTGCATTTAGTCATCCTTAACTTTAAAGGATATCAAATAAATTGCAATTTACGTAAACCGATAAACCAAAATTTCAGTGATCAAATTCTTAGATCTATCTTGTAGACTTTAGTCCAATGTTACATTTAACACAACAAGATTATTATTGTGATCAATCACATTGAATACACGATCTCACACTATAGTTTACTTGCTAATTTCAATGAAATAATTTCATCAAGGTATCATACATCATGAATTGTGACCGTTCACCATATAACATTTATATGTGATTATATAAGGATCAAATATCCATATTCTTATTTTCTTTTAGAGTTTGAAACTTACAAAAAACAATACATGGTCTCTGGCAAGTAAACTCGTAAGTGACCAAGTTACGAAGGTATTTGGTGGTTGTATAATTATGCACTTGCATGAGTCAACTTGTAAACAATTACTGGTAAGTATATTTTAATATTTCTATATGTCAATGTTAATTCAGTTCATTTGTATATTTTACTTGATAAACATTTTATTAATTATATTAATTGTGCAAATTTATCAATGTAAATTATTATAATTTTATATAGCATATGTCTTACAATGTTAGAAATGTTAAATGTTACTATTTTATTTTTCTAATAAGGCTCCCACTAGTCTTTTATGTTTCTCTAAACCCTAAGGCAAAACATAGAAGTCTTCGACTTCACTAGTGGGTGTTATGACTCATCTATCTTGAGATTCTGACTTTGAGTTTGCTCAACAAGTTATTTCCCCACAAACGGTGGAAATATCCTTATCTGTTTATTATATACAACTCCTAAAACATGGTTCCTTGTCCTACCTCATTTCGACCTTGAGTTTGCTCAACAAATCGAAGGAAATTATTCATTCTGCCTGCCATTTCGCGGCGGTCTAAGTATAGTATATGTACCTTGAGTTTGCTCAACAACTACATATAGTTATCTTACCTCGTCTAGTCAATATATTAAATTAAATACACATAACATCTCTAGCTTGAGTTTGCTTAACAACCAAAGAGTATGCAAATAATTTATTAATATGTAAATGGTAAAGGACAACACATATATTAAAGATTCGTAATCTTTAGTATATTTAATTGAGTGATATTGACTTATGGAATAATGTATTTCTTATGAATTACCCTTGTGATTCAAGTGTCGGACAAATTTGAAATCGTGGTATACGTATTATATGTATGTATTTATTCCGTAATTCTATTTTGTGTTCCTTTCCATTCCACCTTTATTGTATACATTCATATTATATAAGTTTTATTATTATATCACTTTTATATTTTAATTAACTTATATAATAATCGAAACTCCCGTTTTCGCCAACGCGTCCGTCTTTGCGAGAGCGACCTCCTCATCGCCATTGCTTCTCCTCCACCTAGCCCCATCAAAATCTGACCTGACACAGCCCCTAACCCTCCTCAACGATGCATTTTGCATCCGAAGGCCATAGGCCACGAAATTTTGCGGTACGATGCCCCTCGATACGAGCAATACAACTACGATCTTTGATATTCCCTTCGCCTTCTCTAACTACACAATTCTCGAGCCCTAGTCCACTGCCCAAAACTTCGGCCATCACTAAACGTCAACGTGCCTAAAATCAATCCCATAGTCTTGAAGCTCTCGATGAAACGAATCTAATGAATCAAACGATGTAATTTATTGATGCTTAAATCCTTAGTTATGGATTTTTAAAGTTTTATTGTGTAAAAGGGAACTTTTCTTCATATTATAGGCAATGTTTTATAAGAGAAGTAGGGTATGGGCTTGGACATGGGAAGTCATGGTGGGGGCATGGGCTAAGATAGATGGGTATGGTCTTGAATATGGGCATATATTATTTTATTTTATATTAAAATATCCAGCCTAACATACCTAAAAATCTCGAACTCCAAATAAGACGTGCCGCTTGGCGTTCTATATGTTATACCCCTATTCCGAACACAATGGAACTAGTCTCGAGCTCTAATTAGATCATATGCAGAAGATAGCTTTTCAACCCAATTATTATATTAAATTCTCGAAATTAATTTCTGCGCGTTTCGAACTCACACGACCAAACGATACGTCTGATCGCCATGAAATTTGGTGGCATATTATAATTCATTATTATGGATCCAATGAAACTAGTTTCATCGAAATCCAAGACAGTGCCTTGGAATGACAATTTCATATATTTAAATATCGTTTTATATTTTCGATCCAATTATCAATATTTATCCGATCTATTTATATTTGTAAATAAATGTACAAATTGAATTCACCAATATTATTTATTAATTAAAAGGAGTTAAATGAAATTATTAAGTCCATCTAATTAACATTTAATTCACAATTCAAATATCTTAAACATGCCCTATATTTGAATTATAAGTTATAAAATTCCAAAATCCAATTATTTAAATATTTAAAATTAATTAAACATTTAAAATCAAATCACCAAAATGTTGGGTTGTTACATTCTCCTTCCCTTAAATGAATTTCGTCCCCGGAATTCCTAAGGAAGAAAATGTTTCCAAACCCTTAAGTTTAAAACTATTAATTAAAATGAGTTATTAAACTTATCAACTTTTCAAAACGAATTAGCTGGAATAGATTCCAAAATTTCCAAGTCTTTTAAATTCACCCACCTATACCAACTAATTCCCTTCCATTCATTCATTCCAAGTTATAACTCAGAGAATCAAATTTTTAGTTTTAAACATTTTACAAAATTCTCAAAAAAATTCTAACTCTTAATTTTTCGGAAAATTTCGCAAGCGTCTCCTTTGTGTGGCTCGATCGGTACAACTACAAATCGCCTCTACGGGCTCCAAACCAATTAGAGAAAACAAAAGCCAAGTGGCCTCCCATATCTGGTGCATAATCATCAACCAATTTAAATTTTCTAAATTTATTACATACATTTTTGCGTTTGATTTATATTTTGGCAAGTAATTTATCATTCTATGCAAATGCAGGTGCACAAGAAGTCAAATAGAAATCTCTTGCTTCCCTATACTTACATAGTATAAAAGAGAATCGAGTTAACAAAAGCAATATGATGTAACTCTACATGCAAAAATTAGCATGATATAAATCCACATGCAACCAACAACCATATCTCAATCATATGCGACAAAAAATACATAGAATATTCTGTAATAGATGTTATGCATACTATTATTTTCAAATGATAATTTTAGATCTAAATACCTGGGTTTTTCAATTCAAAAATTCATTTTCAAATTTCTCAGATGAGAAAAATCAAAGATCAAAAATCAAAATGACAAGGAGGGGATTCCTCCTAATAATGTATGGTGAAAATCTAGAATCAAAACAACATGGATCATCCAGTGGTATTCCGGTTCCTCTAAAAACATCAACTAGAGTGAATAAATATCATTCCTTTCCCAAAATCATCAAAAATCTCCTTTTTCAAAATCACCGGGATTTAGTTACTAATAACAACAGTTTAAAATCCTTTGTCTATAAATTTAAACTTTATAGACAACGGTATATGAAATCACACAACCAATCAATTCAACTCAATCAAATCAATCAAATTCCGTAAAGAAATAAACTAACACTAACAGTCAATCAAATTCTACAAGGGAAAACTTATCACTTAACATTGTTTTAAAATGTTAAATGACCAGCAAACAAATCATAACTTAGGTTCAAAACTTTCTTGATTGTCCAAAAATATACATAATTATCTAAGCGTGTCGTTTTGTTCATTAGCCTTTGGTTATTGCTTAGAAGGTTATCCAAACTCACTCAGACAAAATGGAAGTTATACTCTATATTTTATTAGTTTCTTAATTTCATTAAAAATTTCTAAATCCCTATTTTTTTCCCACTTAGTATTTTATTCAATACTAAATTTATTTATGAATTATTTCATAAATTCTCACCCAAGGTTTAAAATATTTTATAAAGTCATTTCTTTATAAACCATCAAATAACAACTTATTCCACTCTATTTACTTGCATAATACTCATCTATATCCTAAGAATACATACAAATTTTATTTTACTTTCTCAAAGATCTGGATGGGGATCAAATCATATTATGGTTTCCCAAAACCGAGTCAACCTATCAACCTTTTTAACTTAGAGTGTTAAAATGAATAATATTTATGGGTTGACCCAATTAACAAATTGTTTACACTTGTTAACCCGCCTTTTGGCAAGGCCGCGGACAGATGGGTTTAACTTAATCAACTACATGTTCGTCTGGCATTCACTATTCACGTTCGAATAGCATTCAAGAGTACTCGGCATGCACAGAGCGTTCGGCATCCAGGAGCGCTCGACATCCAGAGGGATCGTTCGGCATTGAACGAGTGCTCGGCATTTAGAGGGCTCGTTCGGCACTGAGCGAGTGCTCGGCATTAGAAGGATCGTTCGGCATAAAGGGATGTTCGACACTGGACGAGCGTTCGATATAGAGAGATCGACGTTCGGCATTGGATGGAGTGTTCGGTATAAATCTTGTTCGGCACTGGACGAGCGTTCGGCATAGAGAGTTCGTCGTTCGACATTGGATGGAGCGCTCGGCATTAACCAACGTTCGGCACCTGGAGACGTTCGGCATTGGATGGAGCGCTCGGCATTGGATGGGTCGTTCGGCAAACCTCACCTCGCTCGGCATTGCACCTCGCACCTCCATACCTCGCACCTCCATACCTCGCACCTCCATATCTTGGTACCTCGCACCTCCGCACCTCCATACTTCGCACCTCCATACCTCAATACCTCAGTACCTCGCACCTCCCAACGTTCGGCATGAGGAGATCGTTCGGCATTCAAATCTTGTTCGGCATTCAGCGTTCGGCATCTATGGTTCGGCATATGGAGACCACTCCATTTGGGCTGAGGTACTCGGCTACCAGGCCTACCAAGGAAGTCCAACCCATCTTTGTCTATAAATAGAGAGGCAGGGGCACAGTAAAAGGGGATCTTCTTTCTGCTCTCTTACTTTCTCTTTTCTAAGGCTAAGGCAACTCTGCCATTTTGTAACTGTAATCGATTATTACAGCAATAAAAAGCAAACTTCTGGAGTGGACGTAGGCCGGAGTTAGCCGAACCACTATAAAATCTGTTGTTCTTTACTGCTTTCATTTCAGTTTTAACTGTTCTTCACATTATTACTCTCTACATACATTCTATCTCTGAGTTGTGATTGGTATTTGGTGCGTTCATCTGGATTTTGGGGTTAGTGACCAATTTTGGCGCTAACACTTTGGTGCTTTCACCGAGAATTGAACTCAGGAACTTTGGAGTTAGGAACTTGGATCCTTGAAAGCAATGGCTAGACCACCAACAAGGAAGCAAGTAGTGGAAAGGTGCAATCAGGAAGGAAGTCAAGCGGCATCTTCTGGAGCTGGAGAGGGTCATGCATCCATCTACATAACTCGGGACGAGATGCAAGTGATGATGAATTCTATGCAAGAGCAGATGATGAAACGGCAAGAGGAGATGATGCAGGCTCTTCTTAGGCAATTTGGACAACCAGGAACTGCAGGTGCTCAAGATCATGGAGCTGGACCAGAGGAACTCAACCAACGGACAGATGGAGTGAATCAGCAGGGGGCAGCTCCCAATCAACAAACAGTTAACAATCTGGATGGACCTAGACTCGGGGGCACGCCACCAGGAGTACGTGATGAAGAATATGTGCCAGAATTTCCTCGGGGACTTGGGGGGCAGTCTGGATTAGTTGGAAACGCTAGATTGGCTGACATTATCAGGCGGACTATTCGCGGAGGTCTGACGAACAGAGATTCAGAGGGAGTTAACAAAAGTCCGTTTACCCGGAACATCAGGACAGCTAGGTATCCATCCGATTTCAAACTACCCACTCTGGAAGTATACAACGGGAAGACGGATCCCACCGACCACTTGATGAGGTACACAAGGCATATGGAAGTGCTGGGGGCAACGGAGGAGGTTATGGCCCGATGTTTCCCCCTGTACTTGACTGAAATTGCTGCTATGTGGTTCAGACAGCTGGAGGATGGATCCATTGGAACATGGACAGAACTGGTGGACAAGTTCTTAAGTCAATTTCGAGTTCACATAAAAAGGCCAAAGAACGTGATGACACTAACATCAGTCAAACAGGGGGCAGATGAATCGCTCAGGACATTCTTAACTCGATTTAATGCAGCAGTTGCTTCGGTGGATCGGCCAGATCCATCAATGGTTCTGATGGCTGCGGTATCAGGAGTTAGAGATAATTCGGAGTTCAAAGTATCGTTGGTACGGGACCCACCGTTGGATATTGGGGAATTCTTTCATGAAGCTGAAAGATTTCTTCGACAAGAGGATGCATGTTTGGACATGAGGTCACAGGAAGTAAACATGACCAAGGATGGAAGATTACTCGGCGAAAGCTCAGGTGGGGACAAGGATAAAGGGAAAAGGAAGCGCTGGGGAGAACCAAAGTTCTCCACTTACACAGGATTGAACGCAACGTTGGAGCGGATTTTCTTAGATACTCGAGATTGTCTTCCCTATCGAAGGCCATCAAGGAGGGAACCCACAGAACGTGAAAGGGCATCAGGAAGGCACTGTCTCTTTCATGACCTGGACGGGCATGATACTAACAGCTGCCGACATCTAAAGGATATAATCGAGGAGCATATAAGGAATGGTCAGTTGCGACAGTATGTCGGAACTCGGAATGCGGCGGTGGAACATGAACAGCCTCCGCCTACCTTGAACGATGAGGGCGCGAGGCCCAGGAATGGTGACCGATTGGTCATCAACTAATCTTGATGGTTTGGAATAAGTAACAAACTCCGGGAAAACGGTTAAATCACTTACTCATGTACGGGGTCGGAGATAACCCTCAGGCATGCTCTGAGATGATGGCTTACCGAAACGCCCGGGTTTGTGAAATCTGTTTTTTCCTTTGACTTGGACATTTGCTTTTTCTGGTTTGGTTTTGGAGTTTGGTTTGAACTCCCTGTTTTTCTCGTTTTTCTGGTTTGAATTCTGGTTTGAATGTTTGTTTTTCGGATTGGATTTTGATTGGATTTTCTCTGGATTTTGGCTTAAAGGTCGTCGAGTATGGACTATGCTCGGCAAGGGTCCGGAGCGACCAGGATTCGGCTTAGGACTTAAGCCACGGCATTACTTGCGTCCAGGGACACTGGACCACGGTCGTCAAGTGTGGATTGCGCTTGGCAAGAACCCGGAGAGGTTAGCTCAACGCCCAGGGACACTGGGCCACGGTCGTCAAGTGTGGATTGCGCTTGGCAAGAACCCGGAGAGGTTAGCTCAACGCCCAGGGACACTGGGCCACGGTCGTCAAGTGTGGATTGCGCTTGGCAAGGACCCGGAGAGGTTATCTCAACGTCCAGGGACACTGGACCACGGTCATCAGGTGTGGATTGCGCTTGGCAAGAGCCCGGAGAGGTTAAGGATTTGGATATCGACCCGAAGAGGTCCTAAAGTCCCCTATTGGTTATTGGATATGGATGAAACATGGACTTTGGATACTGGACTTGAGGCTATTCAAAACACACCTTTCAAAGCAAGGCATGTTTTGGGGGGCAAGTGTTAACCCGCCTTTTGGCAAGGCCGCGGACAAACGGGTTTAACTTAATCAACTACATGTTCGTCTGGCATTCACTATTCACGTTCGAATAGCATTCAAGAGTACTCGGCATGCACAGAGCGTTCGGCATCCAGGAGCGCTCGGCATCCAGAGGGATCGTTCGGCATTGAACGAGTGCTCGGCATTTAGAGGGCTCGTTCGGCACTGAGCGAGTGCTCGGCATTAGAAGGATCGTTCGGCATAAAGGGATGTTCGACACTGGACGAGCGTTCGATATAGAGTGATCGACGTTCGGCATTGGATGGAGTGTTCGGTATAAATCTTGTTCGGCACTGGACGAGCGTTCGGCATAGAGAGTTCGTCGTTCGGCATTGGATGGAGCGCTCGGCATTAACCAACGTTCGGCACCTGGAGACGTTCGGCATTGGATGGAGCGCTCGGCATTGGATGGGTCGTTCGGCAAACCTCACCTCGCTCGGCATTGCACCTCCATACCTCGCACCTCCATACCTCGCACCTCCATATCTTGGTACCTCGCACCTCCGCACCTCCATACTTCGCACCTCCATACCTCAATACCTCAGTACCTCGCACCTCCCAACGTTCGGCATGAGGAGATCGTTCGGCATTCAAATCTTGTTCGGCATTCAGCGTTCGGCATCTATGGTTCGGCATATGGAGACCACTCCATTTGGGCTGAGGTACTCGGCTACCAGGCCTACCAAGGAAGTCCAACCCATCTTTGTCTATAAATAGAGAGGCAGGGGCACAGTAAAAGGGGATCTTCTTTCTGCTCTCTTACTTTCTCTTTTCTAAGGCTAAGGCAACTCTGCCATTTTGTAACTGTAATCGATTATTACAGCAATAAAAAGCAAACTTCTGGAGTGGACGTAGGCCGGAGTTAGCCGAACCACTATAAAATCTGTTGTTCTTTACTGCTTTCATTTCAGTTTTAACTGTTCTTCACATTATTACTCTCTACATACATTCTATCTCTGAGCTGTGATTGGTATTTGGTGCGTTCATCTGGATTTTGGGGTTAGTGACCAATTTTGGCGCTAACAACACTGCTTAGATGTTTTTAAAACAATTATATTGTTTTAATAAAACAATGTTTATCAAAACCTTCCTATCCAATTTTGAACTCATTTTAAACCTGTTTAAATTATCCCTTATATTATCCAAGGGTAAAAACTCATTTATCTAAACAATCTCTTATCAGAAATACCTTTTGTTTTGGAAAACAATTCCCTTTTTACATAAACTTAAAAAATTAAATACTCGGTTTTAAATTTCCAAAACTCATCTTTGAAAGCATACTACATGTATTTTTATATATAATAACTTCAAATGATTTATTAATTAAATCTCACTTTGGATTCATTAGGATTTGACCTCACTTCGTTCGCACAATGATAAAGAGAATAATTTACTAAGTACTCCACAACGCTCGCCTAAGAAAATATCTGATCGTCACTTAGAAGATTATTAAGATTACCACAAAACTAATTGAAACGATTTCCTCCGAATTATTCTAAAGAAAATGCATTCCATTTAAAATTTTGCTTTCCAAAATATTTTTACTTTCAATTACATCCAAAGATACTTCTATTTCATTCCTTAAAATTCTTTCAAAATTATTTTTCAAAATATTGGGATTTAGATTCAAAAATCCTTTTTAAAACATGTTTTATAAACTAAATTTATATAAAATTTCCTTTACATAAAAATCATTTCATATTATAATAATTCCTCTTTATTATAATAGATTTATCTCAAATACTTATTCTCTAAATATCTTATCCCACTATTTAGATTATATTCATGACTTTTTATTAAAGTTTAATCCTTAACCCACCACTATTAAAATGTGAATTTTCAAGTTAACATTTTCTCCGAACATCTTTATAGTCAAATTGTGAAAATTAATTCATAAGGGTTCGTTTTTTAAATCAAAGCGATAAATGCTCCTAAATAAAGCGAGCATAATTTAGCAATTAATAGACAACAATCAATTCTTCTCATTTAAATTAAGCATAACTGAACAAACAATAGTGATAATAAATAAAATTATCACATTCAAACAACACACTTTATAACTATATAAAGTTTTGAAAATTATTCCTTTATATATAAAATATAATCCGAGGTAAAATATTTAATTTGCCAAAAATTTCCAAAAAATTTCAAAACCATGTCCGTTGGCCTTGGTCGAGTGTTTAGAAACCCCTATCGATACCGTGGCGTCCCATGTCTCGACCAGAATTCATAAAAACTCAGTAGACCAATTAACATAATACGTTTTTATAACATTAACAAATACGCTCTCGTATATATATATATATATATTTCTCTCAAACTCATTATAGGGTGTCACTTACCCTATCTCTAATGAACCAAACTCTAACAATGCCAAGGTTCTCGCTTAACCATGCGGTCTGATACCAAAATGTAACGACCCGCCTTTTTGACTATCGAAAGTCGACACCGAACACTGCCACTGTGTTCCAATGTCGCTCAACCAATCGACAAATGGGCAGATTGTTAGGGTAAATAGAAAGAAAAGAACAGAGAACAGAGAAAAACAGAATCTCACAACGGAATCGACAACATATAATATAACAAGGACAGTAGAAACTGTCACTCTAAAAATACAGAGTATATCAGAGTTAAAAACAAACCTTATCAACTGGTCAGTTATAAAATCCTGACCTTACAAATGCTGATAGGGATACTATATAATACAACGGAAAATAAAAATTTACGATAGGTGAAACCCCATTTCCCCTTCAAGATCTCCATAACACCAAAGCCAACTTGGGAAAATACTCGGTCTGACCCGAGCATTGTAAATAAATAACACCCTGATCAGTCTGGAAATACCATCGTGAGATAAATCGAGTAATGGGGATCATATAAAAGTTCTGTGAGACCACACCACTAATGCGGAAGGAGTTTTTACCTCATAAGAATAACATCCATACAAGAAAGAGAAGAAATAAATATCAGGGAACAAATCTAAATAAGAATGGGTATATATAATATTAAAATCAGACTTGGAAGAATGAAAATAATCCGAGCAAAATCCAAACTAGACAGAATGGATAAAATATGATAACTGTCCAAACTTGATAGAATGGACAAAAAACTATAATCAAACATCATGAAGAGTGGTTGACTCTTCCCGTATATTTACCACCACTCATTGAATTCAAACTTGTACTATTTCTTGGTTAACAATAGTACCAGACAAGTCAAGGAAAGCTGATTCAAAGGTTCGAATCAAATAAGACAAATGAATTTATCCAACATAATTAGGAGGGTGCTTCCCCTTCCATGAAAGTATACCTCTAGATAAAATATACTTGAGAGCATACACATCACTCTCGGGAACTTCCAAGCTGAACCCCGCTTCACACGAGCATCCAAATATTTTACATCAATGCATGCATCCCGACACCTCTCTAGATGATGTGAACATACCCTGATGGGTGCAACCCACATGGCTTGGCTCCCACTCGCACTTTGATTTTAGTTTTTCCGGTGTTGGATACCAATGCTCAAAACGAGCGATAAATCGCCTTAGAATGACGAAGCACAACAATGACTTGGAGGGTGCGCCCCCTTTTTCGTGCCTTGGTTTCAGCCATTTTCAATAAAGGATAACAAAGCTCTACGAAGCAATAAATCGTCTTAGAATGACAATAATAAAGAAGCTGAAGCTGTGAAGTTAAAGCGCTCGGTGGATTCAATGCGGTAGAGGTGCAAAAAGTCATAGTGGGGATGTAGCAAAGATATAGCAGGATATATCGGATTACTCTAAAATAGCATATAAATCCCATACTTGTTGTTTTTACAAATATAAAGATAGTAATTATGTGAAAAATTAACATTCAATTGAATTATAATTAATACAAAAATAATTTTAAATAAAAATATGTGCAAATGTATTGTAAATGAACGTAAAACTGTTA
This sequence comes from Allium fistulosum, assembly GCA_030737815.1. NCBI lineage: Eukaryota > Viridiplantae > Streptophyta > Magnoliopsida > Asparagales > Amaryllidaceae > Allium > Allium fistulosum. Next base: position 511,071,856 of record CM060903.1, on the reverse strand, counting down.
TATAACTTAATTTAATTTAGTAGAATATTAGAGTATTATCATTTCTAAACATATATAAAAAATTCAATGAAATTAATTAATTTCATAATTTTTATAGCGTATAAATATCATTTTTCAATCCAATTTTTTATAGAAGATATAGCGGAAATAGCGGAATATAGCGGAAATAACGGGATATAGCGGAAATAGCGGGGATTAAAGCGGAAAGGCTATATGTTGGGGATATATGGAAAAATCGTAGCGGTGGGAATCTGCTATAAGATATATCGGAGTTATAGCGGGGATATAGCGGGGCATTAACTGCACAGAGCTGAAGTAACCGATAGCAGAGAAACTGACTATCGGAGATATAAAACGATTGTATATGGAAATTAAGTCTTGTATACTTACCACCACTCATTGAATTCAAACTTGTACTATTTCTTGGTTAACAATAGTACCGGACAAGTCAAGGTAGTGTTACCTCAAAGTCATGTGTCACGATTATTCTTAACTTTCGAAATAGCGACAAGTCTACTTCTTCGAAGTTTATTGCTAATTATACAAATAAATTGTTTCCATATAAGTGATTCACTTTACGAAAACGAATCAAACCTTTTCTTTTTAAAAAGAACCGAACTTGTGCTTGATTTCCATATTATAGTATTCGTAAAACTCTTTTAGGAATTCTCTTTTCAAAACGTTCTTTTATAAGACAAAATTTATAATACTAAGTGTATTAAAAATAAGGGTTAAAAAACAAAAGTTGTAAAAACATTGTTTACTGTAAACCCAAAAAGAATTTACACTCAGCTTTATTTATGAATAATCCCTTTTAACGGATTTTCTCATTTATAAATCATTATATAAAAATTAAATAACAATATTTATTATCCTGAAAGATAATAAAGAAATTTAAATACCTTTATAAATTTAAAAGCAATATTAATTATTCTGAAAGATAACTAACCACACTTATATTCTCTTTCAAGTAAACAAATCCATTATCTTTGATAAAATAGATAATTATTTCCAAACACTTTTATATTATCATTAAATTAACCTTTAAACCTTTATTAACTTTAAGCTAGTTAATTAACTTAAAGCACTTTTATTATATTAGTTAGTTTACTCTAGTCACTTTTATTACATCAATTAATTAACTTTAAATATCAATAATTAAAAAGATTTATTAAATTCAAATAATCATTAATTAAATGAAGGATTAATCTCAAACATCATTAATTAAAATGATTAAATAATTTTAAATTCCATTAATTAAACAATTAATTAAGTTCAATAAATTAATTGGATTAACTAAATTCAAACCTCATTAGTTAAAACGATTAATTAAAACATCATTTGTCAAAATGATTTATTTAACAATATAACATCATTAATCAAAATGATTTAACTAAATTCCAAATATCATTAGTTAAAACAATTAATTAAATTTAAAACAATCATTAATTACAATGATTAATTAAATTCAATTATCTTTAATTAAAATAACTAATTAATTAAACTCAAGTAATCATCAGTTAAAATGATTAATTACATCCTATCTCATTTAAATCAAAGATAAATCAATTTTAAACATCATTTATTAAATTGGTTAATAAATCTCATAGTTAAAATGATTAATTATTTTAAATTATCATTAATCAAAATGATAGTGAATTTTAATACTCTGTTTAGCGGAAACACAAGCTTAAACTCGAAAACATATGACATGGTTGTGGGGATGAAATTTTATAAATGATGATATTTTATAAGAGAATCCAATGAAACGAATCCAGTGAATCGAACGACGTAATTTATCGATGCTTAAATCCTTAGTTATGGATTTTTAAAGTGTTATTGTGTAAGAGGGAGCTTTTCTTCATGTTACGTGCAATGTTTTATAAGAGAAGAAGGGCATGGGCTTGGAGATGGGAAGTCATGGCGGGGGTATGGGCTAAGGTAGATAGGTATGGTCTTGAATATAGGCATATATTATTTTATTTCATATTAAAATATCCGGCCTAACATACCCAAAAATCTCGAACTCCAAACGAGACGTGCCACCTGGCGTTCTATATGTTATACTACTATTTCGAACGCAATGGAACTAGTCTCGAGCTCTAATTCGATCATATGCAGAAGATAGCTTTTCAACCCAATTATTATATTAAATTTCCAAAATTAATTTCTATGCGTTTCGAACTCGCATGACCAAAAAATACGTCTGATCGCCATGAAATTCGACGGCATATTATAATTCATTATTACGGATCCAATGAAACTAGTTTCGTCGAAATCCGAGATAGTGCCCCGGAATGACAATTTCACAGATTTAAATATAGTTTTATATTTTCGATCCAATTATCAATATTTATCCGATCTATTTATATTTGTAAATAAATTTACCAATTGAATTCACCAATATTATTTATTAATTAAAAGTAGTTAAATGAAATAATTAAATCCATTTAATTAATATTTAATTCACAACTCAAATATCTTAAACATGCCCTTTATTTGAATTATAAGTTATAAAATTCCAAAATCCAATTATTTAAATATTTAAAATTAATTAAACATTTAAAATCAAATGATCAGAATTTTGGATTGCTACGATATGTGTGTGTCAAATGTTTTAAATATATATATATATATATATATATATATATATTCACAAAAAATTATACATTTATAAAATACGACCATATATTTATATATAAATACGTGGGAATAATAATTGTAATAATTTACATAAAATATTTAAAATGTATTTGTACAAATTTTCATTTATTTTAAATAAAAAGTAATTTAATAATTAATATAAAATACTTGTTAACTTTTTTATTGCTGTTGCAAATCTGAGAACAATTTGTTATTTTAATTAATAAATAATTATAAATATATAAACACATGTCCATATACATACCTACATAACGCACACAGATATATATATATATATATATATATATATATAAAATGATGCTAGATGACCTGGAGTGCATGGCAAAAAAATAATAATTTTTTTTCGAATTTAAAATATTATTTTTAATAAACAATTATAAAATAATTTAAAAATCGATCGATTAATTACTAAAATTATTAAAAAATTATTTTTGAAATCTATAAATTATTTAATGTTATTAAATAAAATTTATAAATAATTTCAAATTATCTTAATATGTATATTTGTATATTTATATATAAAATCAATTTCTATTAAAATAAATAGTAATATTAATATTTAAATATATAATAAATATAAATATATATTAAAATAAAGTGAATTTGCTGCCGAATTATAGTTATGCAAAACCAAAATTTTAAAACGATTATTATATGATTTTAATCTCTAGGATATAATTTATTAATTAATAAAATCATTATAAAATATTATTTAATCAAAAATGGTTTTATTTTTATTTTTAGGCCATGAGTTTAATACCAGCAAACATACAAAATAATTTTTTTTATTTTCAAATATATAGATGCACCAATATATTTGACCGTCCAATATGTGACAGAACGTCGATACACTAGATTCGTAATATAATCTGATAACCTACAATATATTACAATAATAGATGATGATAATATTAGATGAATTAGAAAACATGTTGAATACCTTTCACCAAGGTCTAGAGATCTCACTTTGAAATGATGAAATGGCTCCTTGAATCAATGTCCAAGTTCTAGGGTTGTTGGCTCTCGAACTGCTTTACCACCGACGGTCGAATCAAAGATTTTTGATTTGATTGTTGCTTGGATTTATTTTGGATTTAAATGGGGTTTGCTGCTCGAAATTTTTAGAGGGAGAGGAATAAAAAGTATCGGAATAAATTGTGTCGAGAGTGGCATATAAATAGGAAGTCAAAATGAGAGAAAAGTGGATCTTATCCTTATCTTTATCTTACCAATTCCCTTCTTTTAAACCATTCAAAAGCCTCCATCTTTTGCCAACACTTGGCTGGCTTATCCAAGCTATTTTGGCCAAAATTTGCATGCCCCATATGGGCCTCAAAGCTAATTCCAGCCCGAACAAAGTATGTTGCATTTAAATATAAATTTTAACACGTACCGATATCGTATATATATTAATATATTTATAACTATTACAAATGCATTGTTTAAATTGTTCAACACATCAAATACAAAATTTTGCAAAAATATATTTCATTAATATTAATTAATTTAAATAATTTATAATAGTTACAAATTAATTAAATCAGGTAATAAAAAGAGTAATCGTTTCGGTTGTGTGACTCTTAGATGTAAATTTTATCAGCGATTAATATTGAACAATTTGAATATTAATGTTCACACGTCACTTAGCAGGCGGTGTGATATTTTAGCCAAATTTATCGCTTAATTGGTTTCAGTAAAATCCAATTTTACTTTATTAAGTGTTACCCATTAGTGACAATTATTTACACCAATTCTCTTCGCAAAACTATATTGCTTTGGACCTATGGAATTTGATAACGGTCAAAATTCCAATATCATCTATATTCAACCCTATAATCCACACACAAAGCCCTTGGTTTAATAATAACTATTATTATTTACCAAATTGCTTTGGCCAGAGACTTTGACTTTGAGTTGACTTTAGTTGACCATGATACTAACCTCATATAACTGTGGAGACGAATCCTCTCTTGAATAGTGTTTCACTTCAAATGCTTCCACTCGACTCAACTAACTATAGTAGTTCGATGGACATTGTGCCATGACTTAACTATAACCAAAGCAAAGCTTCCATGTTGATGATAAATAGTATTCTTAAGCTAAAAGAATTGTGTAATTTTGTTACATCGGTATTCTCTGTTTGACCTTAGTTATATTAACCAACAGAAAACTATCAAGTGGGTCATTCCATAGTTATCCGCTAACTATTAGTACGTGACCCCTTGATGCCCCTAGTAGTCATGAGTAATACACTACCTAATAATTGGAGAGCATTATGTACTCTAGTCTCAATGGATGCATCGATATCTAGTCCCAATATATCTTGAGTAGGAATATTTAAAATGGTATGTTCATTTTATTATGATAAATCACTCATGGTTACAACGCATTGTATACTATCAGAAAACATACCATTTATGGAATTTCTATTAAATGTACTTTTAATTAAATTAATTAATATAACCCATTACATCAAGTATATAATAGAAATAAAACACCTTTTATTCTTAACAAGATTGATCAACAGGTTAGATATATGTAATAAATTACATAATTTCCCATAGAGCATACCCCTAACTCTATCAATAACCACCCTCCAGCAATCCATGGACTATTGACATTTTTTTATTTTTCTTACGCACCGCTTCCAACAAACACTGGACTACCTGCCATTACTAAAGCTTGCCACCTGCACCCACGACGACACCTCTCCTTCATGGTCACCACCCACGTCTACCTGCACTTGCATAGAAGCCTGCATCAGCCCACGTCAGTGAAAAAAAGCATAGAACACATTTTTTTCTAACTTTCCAAGCTTTCTGCCACTACCATGTCCATCTTTGGCTTAGACCATCTACATTTCTAAACTCTCATTATCGAGATGAACAAACCCATATAAACGGTTCCTCATATGGTTAGATCGTCAAAAAGTTCATCATTGACGATCATTCCCTTCAATTTCGATATATCTCTTACCAAAGCATGAAACACAACCATTCCAGCCCCATTTTGATCCTCTCTGCTAAGAACATAACCATATCATCCAAATCCATATTGGTTCACCCCCAAAATCACTTTCTTTATCAGATTTTTATTTTTTAGCCACCATCGTCTGAGTTGGGTCGAACTGCAACTGTGGTTGCGTAGCTCTTAGAAAATAGAGAGACCCAAGTTTTATTTTGGTAAAAAATGATGTTTGTTTACTCATGAAAGAAGATGAGAAAGAAAGTGGGAGATGATTTTCATGGAGGAGAAGATGAATAATGTAAATAATGGAGTAGTATGCGACTATATTGAAGGGAATGGTATTTATAGGGTATGGGTAAGGTTAGGGCTTGAACATACCCTATTTTCTTTTATTTCCAAAATTCCAATGTACGTTTTATGATCGTGCAGCTTCTAGGAACGTCAGATTGCAACGATTCTTTAGTGGTACAACTCATCCTATTTTTCCTGTCAAAATGTATAAGTTTCCTCAAAATTTGAGACTGTACCCCGAGAGGCTATTTTTTTGACTTTTTAAGTCTTATGGGCTTCTAGAACGTCCAATCTTGAAAATTCTTTGACTATGCGGCTCATACGATTTTTCTTAACCCAAGGACGTTTTCTGTTTGTCCAATTTCTCTCGCGCCTATCACTGCACATTATCCGTGTAATACGTATAACTATCGAAAATGCTAGTAAATATATGAAAGGGTAAAATTCGTCCACCAAAATCACTAAGGGTCAAAAATATTGATACTCAACATTACCCAAAGTTTATATCCAGATACCACCTAATATGAATCCAAAAATAATATTTTATGATCATTTGATAAAAAAATATGGGTCGTTACAACAAATGGGGGGTTATATCAATTAGTTATAGCAAGCTATGTAAGAGGGGTTTGTTATTCGAGGCTTAGAGGACAGGCTAGGGTTGTAGCTTGATAAGGATCCTTTGGAGGTCCGACTTGATATTAGTTAGGTCAAATAAAAGGGAGTCAAAATACTATCCAAGGCAATCCAAGGCTAAAATGACAACAGTGAAAGTAAAATAGAGATTCCACAATAGACGAGATAATAAGAAAGCAAACTTGTTTTTGTTTATTGTTGTATAGTATATTCTGTTGGATCAACTGCAATGGCAATAGGGTAAAAAAGGGGATTTCAAAACTAATTCCTTTCATTAATTTGCATTAAATCTTATTTTGTATTTACATGAATAATTTATTTACACTAAATTATATTTAGCGATCACTAATAAAAGAGAGCTTGTTATTGTATTTAATTATGCTATAATTTTATTAATTTTGTTATTTATTTAATATGTATATATATATATATGTATGTATGTATGTATGTATGTATGCATATATGTAAGTTTAATTATTATTTAATTTAGGTTTAATTAATTTTACATTTAGTTTAGAGACTCGTGTACACAATATAAATCTCAATACGTAATTAAATAAATTAAGAGATATATTACATGAACAATAGATGGATGTTTGTGATCATTGAGATTTATGATCACATAGTGTATACAGTGTCTACAACTAACACAATATCATACACAGTGGCATTTATATATATTTGCATTTATATAAGCATAGTTATATGTCATTTATAATTTATTTATTTATACTGGCCATATAGATAAAATACATATATTTTATTTTTGATTGTAAATATATAAATATTTATATATGGTATAAAATATTTGAATTGTTATAATATATATAAATAAAAATGCACACACACGCACACACGCACATAGGCATGTGCGCACACACGCACACACACGCGCATGCACACGCGTGTGCGCACACATACATATATATAACCTTATCCATATTAACATATATGTTTTATAATTTAAAATTAAAGTTTAAATCTAAAAAAATCCTTACCTTCTTATTTGTTAATTTATAACATTTATAAAAATACCTTTTACTTGTTAATTTAACCTTATCGGCATTAATGCAAACCTTTACACACACACATATATACCATGATTGTACACACACATATGTATATAACTTTAAATTAACATTTTGTATAAATATATTGACTCCTGACCAATCCATATATATATATATATATATGATTAGTTTATTTTTTTAATAAATGTGTGTGTGTATATATATATATATGTATGTATGTATACATACACACGAGCTCACTTGCGCACTCGCCCATGGACTCACACAGGCACACACACATATTAAAATCTTAGGCCAAGGTAAAAATGGTTTTTTGCCATGCGAAATATAGTTAGATATATTATTTTTTAATTAGTATGTATAGGTGTATGTGTGTTAATTTAATTTTCGAAAATAATTTTTTTATGCCAGAAATTAAAATATAAACAAACATATATATATATATATATATATATACATAAATTATTTTATAACAAAAAATGTGTAAATTATTTTGATCATGCCTATTGCCGACACTTTGGTTGTTCGCAAATTCCTCTCCGAGCTCCCAGTTCTCAATCATCGATTATTGGTTGCAAATCTGTATTCTAGGCTTCACTAATTTGTTACAATGGAGGTTAGAGTTCCTATTTTTTTGTCTTTGTGAAAAAAAGAAGGAGATGTATCTATAGCCTCTCTTGGGCCAAGGAATATTTATACTTTTCCATTTTTCTCTCCGGCCACCCAATATTTGATAAACAATTTACCAAATATCAATTAGAGTAGATGTGGCGATCAAAATTACCACTTTCTCTTCCATTTGGCCAATCCTATTATGGGCATTACTCGTTATTTTAAGCCTAATTAATGTCATATATTAGTTAGTTAAATGTTTATTTTAACTCATACATTATTTTAATTAATTTCAAGAGCCTAAACAAACATTTAAATGCCAATAAAAATTCAATACAACATTTGTACTAGCTTTATTATTAACTTATAACATCTAGAAATTAATTTTAAATTGGTTGAACTCGAAAATTAGCTAACAACACAATTTTTTGACTGCCTGGTGTGTACTCGGCCGTGCGGTTAAAGCCCCGCTAAATCCCCGCTATAGCGCATAGCGCTCTTCAACTGCTACGCTATTTCAATTTAGCGCTATTAAATAGTAGATTCTCTTTAAGCTACGCTATTTTCCGCTATACCCACTAAATCAAGGCATTTTAGCATCTGCTTTAGCAACATTAATATACAAAGATTGATTTGAATAGTTCTCTTTTAAACCAAATCAAGAAAGTTAGGGTAAAGAACTAATTTTAAGGCATAAGCGTTTAATATAAGTTAGAACTCTAATGTAGCTACCAAATATAGTCTGCATAAATCATGATATTCTTCTTTTATTATATTAGATTAAACAATGTTTTTTTGGAGAAGAACCCTTGCCGTCACTGGTCAACATACCCCGACTACTAATAGTCAACTCGAATGGTATTACATACATAAGGCCACCAAATGGCGAACTCGCACTTCCTTCCTCCTTCTAGCTACTATGAAAAATTTTATCTCGATTTTTTGGGAAGAGAGGAATTGCAGACTATTGAAAAATGAAACACACAATGCTGATTTTATCATTCAACGCATCCTTTATGCCATCCAAAGGCAGATGGACACTTACGACAAAACTGTTTGTAGTAATGTTAGAATGGAAGTATCAAGATGCTCGTGTTTCTTGATAAGGCCATTTTGCTAGTTTTGATTTGCCTTAGCTTGGTTCCATGTGTATTTTGTTGTTTCCTTATTGTCTCTTCGTTTGTATGCTCCTTTATGCTAATAAAAATGGTAAGGATCCATTCAACCCTGCTTGCCCTGCAAAAAATATTTCGTTTTCCTACAAAAATCATGTAAGTATGAGAATAAATTAATTTTTAATATTTGGTTTTATATCTAATAAATCTTTTTGCACCTCCACTCTATCCCCATTTTATCCTCGCTATAACTTTTTTTCACCTCCACCGATATAGAGCCGCTAAGCATTTTAACTACACAGGTACTCGATCTTTTGTCAGTATTTAAATAAATTAAATATTGAAGCTTGTATAGACTTTGCTGAAAAATAGAATCAGACATAAGTTTAGTTTCTTAAAAATCATTTAAGTGAAATCCAATTTCTAATCTTTATTAAGCTACACCTTCTAACTATATTTTGAGCACGTTTTCTTTTTGTCATACTGCATCACTAAGGCATCTAGAGTTTGGTCATGATAAAAAACTCTAATAATATCCATAGTTAATTGCGTAGACCACTTTTTAGTTTTTGGTTCAATCTAATAACATTATCGATCAATCGATTTAATCTGGCCAGGGATTTTGACTTTAAGTTGACTATCAATTACGGTGATATTAACCTTTTACAACGAAGAAGGAAAATCCTTTCTTGAGTAGAAGCCCACTTAAAGTAGTTCTACGTATACCCAAATATGACCATAACATGTACTCTATGTCATGTGATTGACCATAATCAAAGTATATGCTAGTTACTTATAATCCACAGTGCCCTCAAGTATGAAGACTAATGCATATCATCACATGAGATTAATCTATAGAAGACTCTCATTGAGTATTTTTGAGATTGTTCCTAACAGCCACTAGTGCATAACATCTTGGTGTCCCAAACTGTCATGAGTAAATCACCGTCCATCGTATAGAGAGCATTATGTACTATAACGCCCTATAAAATAAACAATAATCAAATAAAAAGAATTTATAAAAAATTTGTAAAGTCCAAAAATGGAGTTTGAGCAAATATTAGAATATGACCATGAAACTTTTACCATTGCGTTCATGGTAATTTTATGAGCAACTTTCATACATAAAGCTTCACAATTGGAGTTCAAACGAAGACGTTTGAAGGTTTAAAAAAATTTAAAACAGAAATAAGGAAATAAATATTAATAAATAAAATAAAGGTATCATATAAAAGGAAATAAATAACGCAGGCCTACCGGTCGATGGCCAAATAGCGCCGGTCGACCTGTCGACTAGGGCCAGCGGCTATCTGAACCTTGGCCTAACGGTTCAGATTTAATAAATTTTAATCTAACATACCAAATTTATTCGAGCGCATATAAATACAAGCCTAGCTCCTCACTTTTTTCTCATATTTTCTGAACTGAGCAACGGTGCTCTACCATTTCTCCTTCTCCCCTATTTCTGGAAATTATAAAATATTTTATGCGTGCCTGTATATATATGTGTGTGTGTGTGTATTGGAAAAAGGCAGAAACTAAAAGAGAAGAAGAGAAGGGGTGAATCAGTTCTGTGAAAAAGGTCAATTCTAGAATTATAAATTCAAACTCCACATAACTCAAATCTCCTATCAGATCTGTAATTCTGATGGCGTATATACATATTTTTGGTTGGAAAAGAAAATGAGTCAAGTAAGAAGAATGAGTTTGGATTTGGAGATTTGGAAGCCATAAGGTGAGTGAAAAATTATGTAATTTACTCAATACTAAATATATATTGTTGAAATTCTATTTTTGTTTTTATGCCAATGTGGAAACCATTGAATTGTAGGCTTAAATATATAAATCTAACTTGAAATCCTTGCCTACATATTCAGAAATTGTATAACTTTGACGAAATGATATATACACACCATAGATCTGAAAGTTAGGAAGAATAATCCCAAAAATTAATGAAATATAATGTTGCTAAAATTGCGTATTTAATTCCAGATTTTGTTATTTGGATTGTAAATGGTTAAACTTGATAATCATCAATTGGAGATGCTTTAATTTTAATTGGGATTTAAATTTATATATTTTAATTCATTAGAATTGTAGAATCACCATGGGAATTTCCATAAATTGTCTAACTTCATAGTTATATATGAAAAATGCATCATTTGAAATAATAAAGAATATTCATACTTCCAAAGGAAAGAGATGCACAGAGTAGGGATATTATTCCATAGTTTGCACTACCTATTTCAAATAAAAAATAAAAAGGGATAATTCCTTGTAATTGAAAAGTCAGCACAATCTTACATTTGGAAGTTTATAGAAAGTTGCAATGGTAACATTTCCTTCTTAGGAAAGATGCGATTCCAATGCACTAAAATATATAAATAAATATTTCTGGGAAATTTACACATAAGTGTATTTATAGAAATCCCTAAATGTAGAAACTAAAAACTTATAAATAGAAATATAAATAATTTCGTTTACCAATTATATATATATATATAAAGTAAAGTATATTTTTTAGAAATAAAAAAATAAACGTCCATTACAACATTAATACATATGGTAACGTACAATTAATCGTACGTTATCATATTAATTATAAATAAAATGTTAAATACGAATAAGTTAATAAATTAAGGATTAAAGCGAAGTTACTGTAATCAAGTCAAAATGGGTAGTAAACCATCTGATGAATTTAATTACAAAGATCAAATATGGAAATGGTAAAGGAAATTGAGTAGGCATGATAAATGAATGAGTTAATAACATTAATGGAAAGGAGAAATAAAGGCAGTAAACTTATAAAATAAGAAGAAGTCATAACAAGTAAATAAATGAATATGAATAAATAATGAACTTAAGAGGCATAATAATTTCTATGTTTGAAATTATATGGCCTTAATAATATGTTTGCAATGGGTGTGAACTAGTGGCCTGGCCCAATATTTAGGTTAATTATAAAAGACATGGTTTAGTATAGGTTGGGATGCGAGGTCGGTAGAGTTACACAACAGAACTCTGCCCTTCGCAAGGGTCTACCAATAGTTTTGTATGCATAGAACCCATGTAAGACATCTTCAACTATAAGACCTGTAGGTAGGATATTCGTTCGTGTATAGGTTTGGAAAAATATACCAAGGGGTTCGCCTTGGACTTGAAGTATTAAATGGTTAAGTACCTTTAGGTGGTCATGGGTTTACTTTAGGGTAGAGGTATTAAATGGCTATTGGGTCTGCCTCTGCACCATTTAAGAAGTCTTAAATAACGTACGACGATGCCTAATTGGGAAGTGAGGGTTAGATTCATTTCCAAACCAGAGGTATTAAGTAACAGGCAGTGGACATTTTCCTTGATTTGCATTAGGAAAATCTAAATGGGGTTCTCGGGTGGTGGTGTGCTATGTGATAATTATTTGGTAGACCGAGATTCTTATAATAGGGCTACATAAGTCGAGGCCACCAACGGTCCCGAGCGGTCGATAGCAAAGACTTGGGTTAAGCCTAAACGAATTACAGGTCCTATTAATGTAGTGTTCATATGGGATACACACTGATATCAAAGTTGGTTGCTTGTTTGTTTGGTTGGAGGTTGGCTAGTTAACCCTTAGATAAGTCTTTGAGATGTATAAGTAATACAGCCAGTTAAATTATAGAGTCATGTCCAGAAGTCTTCGGCCTTCGGACCGGTTGACTATCGATTACGTTGCGAAGGGATTTTCTTTTAGGAAGTACAGTGACACACCTATATATATGTAATATATATACCTATATCTTGGAGTAGGTTGAGTATATATATACTTGTACTTCGGAGCAGGTTGAATATATCGTACGTGCATAGGAATTGAACGACCAATCCATGGATAGTAGACATAACACCCAAATTGAAATCAGTTGGCATAAACTAGTGTTATGGATAAAGTATGTAATTTACCAATCACCAGAACGTTGTTCTAACCCCTCCTCATTACAACCCACAATATTGATTTAAAGGGACAAGATTCTACTGTAGGACGGGAACGATAGGTAGACATGTCTTCTCATTCATCCTTTGTAACTACCTACCTTTTCGACCGTCGAATGTCGACACTAATTCATCCATGGTATTCACGTGCCAAGCACCCTAGTGCCAGAAAGATCGATTGTTAGAGTAAAATAAAATGAAGAAAAGAAAAAAGAACAAGAAAGAGGAGAACAAAGACATCGAAATCTCACAGCGGAATGATAACATATAATATCCAAAGATAATACACAGTGTTACTTAAATATACATAGCATGTCAGAGTTATTAATCTAAGTACTATCATCAATCTGGACAGTTATAACAGCTAGTCCTTAAAATCGCTGACACACACACACACACAAAGTAATGCAGTGGAAATAAATAATATGGTAGGTGTTAACCCGCCTTTTGGCAAGGCAATACTCATGCATATTTAACCCAATAGACTTCATGATCATCAAGGCAGAAAGTCTAGGGGAGATGGTTACCAGGACTGGAGATCGATTATATGTGAAACTATGGACTATAGTTGAATGGTTTCGGATGGACAACACTTAAAATATGGCTAAGTATGGAACTAGCACTCCCCCTAGGAGAGGGATTGGATCGGAGTATTCACTCTACAAAAAGGGAACATAATAGAGGGATCAAAGTAAAGGGATTGGAATAAACATGATGCACATAACACAACCCAATGATGATCGCTCCATAAATTGACAACCATAAGGCAGATTGAAGTGAAACTTTAGGAACAAGAAGAAGGGACCTGTTGGCGTCAAAATTGGCCACCAACACCCAATTAAGAAAAAGCTCCAATATCCAATTCAATCATAGAAATATGAAGAGAAATAAATGGAGAATAAAATTAAAACAATTAGAAAGCAAGTAAAAGGAGACAAGATTTATAGTGGTTCGGCTAACTCTAGCCTACGTCCACTCCCTAATAATCCTTTTTATTATACTAAAGTTTGTTTACAGTTACAATCCAAATTCCAAGAATAAAATTGATAGAGTGTAGTCTGGGTTGAAGACAAAGAGAAGTAGAAAGAAGATCCCTTTTATGACGTCATGCCTGCTGTATTTATAGGGGAAGACGTGCACGGATCGGGCTAAAATTTTGACAGAAGGTTCGAGATACCAGAACGAGGCCACCTAAAAATTTCCAAGCCCATTGGGGCCCATAATAGAGATCGGTACCGATCCCTATTAGTGCATCCAAATGGGCTGCGATCCCTATGAGGGGTGCTCCATGATGTTAGTTACATGCTCCTCAAATTTCATGCAATTTCGACGTACAGTTTGTGAGATATAGCATTTTCGTGAAGTAGTATTGCTTGAATTCTGATTTCTGATTTCTGTCGATCTCTCTAGAGGCATAGGTACCGATCCCTCCAACTTGCTCCAAATACCATGCAATCCCTCAAGGAGCTTCTCCATGTTGTATTATGCTTAGCCTCCAAGTCTCACGCCAATTGGACTAGTAGCCTCCAATATGCCTAGCCGCAGCGCAGTGCCTCCGCATAGTGAATTCAAAACTCAACTTAGTGAAGGAAGATTCTATCCACTTCCCTTACATCCTATAACCAACCAGGGCATAGAGGATCAAGCGGTAGCCTCTGAATGGCAACAAGGGAACAGACAAGCAACCGCTACTCAAACGATACTCCCAAACGATGGAGAACGTAAATGATATGACTCTAGGCAAATGCATGAAATTTTGACCAAAACCAAACTCGAGTAAAACCAATTTTTTCTCCAACCAAATGCCAAGATGACTCCAAGCACCATTCTTCACTGGCCCAGCACTTCGAATTTAGTGACTCCAATCAAACCAATGTTGGACTCCAAGCAGTTTGTTCCAAATGCTAATAAGGATACCATGTTGATCGTGTTTGAGGGGAGTCGACCTCCAGATATATTTTGGCAGCTAGTTAGCTGGAGAGCCTCCTACGACCATGGATCGTTTTTGTTACAAAATGAATCAAAACCAAAGTGAGGAGGAGTGGAGCAGGCTAGGAAAAATAACAATGTAGGCCCATTGGCTAAGGATTCTGATTCCAGTAGACAAAACAAGATCTCAAAGTTCAACCCATATGCTCTTTGAAAGATCAATCGATAGCCTCTGCTTGGAGACTCGCGACTCAGAGTGGTACCGAAAACCAACCTCGAGAGAGTCCACCGAAGTCCAGAGAAAATCAGGGGAATGTTTTATATTCCAAGATGCGCACTGATCCTCACACTGGCGATTACAAGCACCTTCGAGGTGTGATCGGAAAGCTGATTCAGAAAGGAAAGCTTCAATAGTACGTACAAGACTTGTAGAATGGCGAGCCATGAACTTCAAATGCCCATCAATAAAGAACTCTAATTATCAATTGGACCGTTGGCAGTTGATATCCAGCTAGAAGGGGCTAGGGGCAGAGTTGAATAGCGAGCACACGATATTGCTCCACTTATCAATGAGATTTATACCAATCTCCTTTGGATTATTTCTATTTAAATTTCAATTGTGTTTTGAATTACGACCGAATTGAACTAAACTTCTTCCAAAACGATGCAGGTGACCAAGTACTCAAAGTTGGCCGCCAACCAATCCGCGTAGACCTTGATCGGACCTGTAGAGTTTCATCAAGATGAGCATGATTCGATCGCTCATCATCAACCATGTGCCTTTGATTTGGGGCCAAGGATTAGAGATTGAAAAGCTCATCACGGTCAGAGCCCAATACAAAGCGTACATGATTGACCGTCCATTCATCGACCTCCATATTTGATTTGGTGGCCTAAGAAAGGCTTGGAATGAATGTGGCCCGATCATCCACTCCTCGGGTCATAAAGTAAAGTTCGATAAAATACATATGCCTCTCCTGAAGCTCAGTGATGCTGGGATCTTACTAGAGCGGACATGATTTGATCATCTAGACATCAAATCCTACCCTGAACACAAAAGGTGGTTCGAAAGCCCGACTTGAAGTAGCTGTGATAGACTGCCTACTCGTTAACCATCGCTCTTAATACATGGACGCGACTGCACCTTGAAACATATGCTACTTACTTTGTCTACTCAGTAATCCATTATCCTCGTTTTCTAGAAAGAGATACGAAGCAAATTGTGCGAGACTTGATTATCCAACCCCAGCATGGATGCGATCTAACCATCTATCATATACCTCCTTCCTTGACTTGATTGGAAGAGCTATAATCACCATGCGGACGAGAATCGACCCTCCAATTTTCAAGTTTCATCCTTGATGCTGGGGGCAGAGTCCCATTCCAAGAGCAAACATGGTTCGATCGTTCATTCGACAATATTAGCCTAGATACGGTAAATGAAATACAAATCAAACGGGTGGAAATATGACTGCTCTCAACAATAATCTCTAAGTCCCTAAAGTGGACTAGAGTACTCTGAGTCCCCAGAGCGTGGACTAGAGTATAAACGACTTGACAAAAATCTCTAAGTCCCTGAAGAGGACTAGAGTTCTTTGAGTCCCCAGAGCGCGGATTAGAGTATAAACAACTTGACGAAAATCTCTGAGTCCCCAGAGTTTGGACTAGAGTATAAACGACTTAAAAATCTCTAAGTCCCCAGAGTGCGGACTAGAGTACTCTGAGTCTCCAGAGTGCGGACTAGAGTATAAACGACTTAAAAATCTCTAAGACCCTGAAGCGGACTAGAGTACTCCGAGTCCCCAGAGCGTGGACTAGAGTATAAATGATTTGAGAAAAATCTCTAAGTCCCTGAAGCAGACTAGAGTACTCTAAGTCCGCAGAGTGCGGACTAGAGTACTCTGAGTCCCCAAAGCGCGGACTAGAGTATAAACGACTTGACGAAAGTCTTTAAGTCCCTGAAGCAGACTAGAGTACTTTGAGTCCCCAAAGTGCGAACTAGAGTATAAATGACTTAAAAATCTCTAAGTCCCCAGAGTGCGGACTAGAGTACTCTGAGTCCCCAGAGTGCGGACTAGAGTATAAACGACTTAAAAATCTCTAAGTGCCTGAAGTGGACTAGAGTACTCTGAGTCCCCAGAGCGCGGATTAGAGTATAAATGACTTAAAAATATCTAAGTCCCCAAAGTGCGGACTAGAGTACTCTGAGTCCCCAGAATGCGGACTAGAGTATAAACGACTTAAAAATCTCTAAGTCCCTAAAGTGCGGACTAGAATATAAACGACTTAAAAATCTCTAAGTCCCCAGAGTGCGGACTAGAGTACTCTGAGTCCCCAGAGTGCGGACTAGAGCATAAACGACTTGACAAAAATCTCTAAGTCCCTGAAGCGGACTAGAGTACTCTGAGTCCCCAGAGCGCGGACTAGAGTATAAACGACTTGGCGAAAATCTCTTAGTCCCTGAAGCGGACTAGAGTACTCTAAGTCCCCAAAGTGCAGACTAGAGTATAAATGACTTAAAAACTCTAAATCCCCAGAGTGCAGACTAGAGTACCCCGAGTCCCCAGAGTGCGGACTAGAGTATAAACGACTTAAAAATCTCTAAGTACCTGAAGCGGACTAGAGTACTCTGAGTCCCCAGAGCGTGGACTAGAGTATAAACGACTTGAACAAAATCTCTGAGTCCCTGAAGAGGACTAGAGTACTATGAATCCCTAGAGCGCGGACTAGAGTATAAACGACTTGAGAAAAATCTCTAAGTCCCTGAAGCGGACTAGAGTACTCTGAGTCCCTAGAGCGTGGACTAGAGTATAAACGTGTTTGCGCCAAAATTGGTCACAAACACCCAATTGCCAATGAAAGCACCAGTTCACATTCACAGATAACAAGTATGTAGAGAATTAAAAATGAAGAACACTTAGAAAATTTAGTTGAAAGCAGTAAAGAACACATGGTTTATAGTGGTTCGGCAATCCGGCCTACGTCCACTTTGAAGTTGATAATTTTATTGAAGTTTGCTTGCTGATTACAATGATTTACAACTAATTACAAGAGTAAAATATGAGTACAATGATGAATCCGGCAGAGTCTGGACATAGAAGAGCCAAAAGTCCCCTTTCTGTAGGTTTTAGGATGCTATTTATAGGCGTAGGCTGCAAATATCTTGCTTAGATCTCGGGAGACCTCTTCTGGCACGTGGGCGGACCCACGTGATCGATCCCATGTGGTTTGCACTCGATGCGTGATCAATACGAACGAATTTCGTATCGATCAAGATTTTGCCCAACCTTCGTATCGATCGATGTTGCACTGTTCGTACTCGATCGTTGTTGCACTGTTCGTACTCGATCGATGTTGCACTGTTCGTACTCGATCGATGTTGCACTGTTCGTACTCCATCGATGTTGCACTGTTCATACTCCATCGATGTTGCACTGTTCGTATCGATCGATGTTGCACTGTTCGTACTCCATCGATGTTGCACTGTTCTTACTCCATCGCTGTTGCACTGTTCGTACTCCATCGATGTTGCACTTGATGGATACGAACAACAGTAGAGGATTGATGGATACGAACAGTAGAGGATTGATGGACATGAATAGTTGAGGCCTGATGGATACGAACAGTAGAGGATTGATGGATACGAATAATTGATTCCCAAGTTTGCATCGATCATACCTTGAGCATACAAACACGGATTGACTTGAAATTTGAAACGTCGGCTTTTATAGCTTTGCTTGTCATGTCTTGTCAATTTCAACTCAATCTGGACTTGGACAAAATTTACCGATATCCTTAGTGAAACAGTGTATAACCAATCTTTGGGATGAACTGTTCTTGATTTCCAGTTAACTTTTTGGTGTCACGGCCTTGCCAAAAGACGGGATAACACTGGCCCCCCAAAATATGCCTTGCGATAGGAAGGTGTGTTTTGTAGTTCGATAAGCTGGATGTTCGTATCCTATTAATGACCTGCAAAGAAATTGATAATCGTATTTGACTGTGAATAGTGATCGTTCGCGATCGTATGCCGTTCGGGGCGGTATGTGACCGTTCACGGTCGGGTGCCGTTCGAGGCGAATTGTGACCGTTCACGGCGTGTTGTGACCGTTCACGGTCGGGTGCCGTTCGCGGCGAGTTGTGACCGTTCGTGGTCGGGTGCCGTTCGAGGCGAATTGTGACCGTTCGCGGTCGGATGCCGTTCGCGGCGTGTTGTGACCGTTCGCGGTGAATTATGTGTGCCCGGGGGGACTTAGTATCATTACCATCAGATTTCACGTTCGAGTGAGTTTCTAAGTTGCTTATTATGGCGGTTTATCGACATCTTAGAGCATGCCCGAGGATCGTTCGCGATCCCGTACATGTGTAAGTAGCTTAGCCGTTATGGAATCACAAATAGCGGATTTTCATTCAAAATAAGTATTTCAACAGAAATGTTCAACAAAATCAAGTTCAAATGTGCGAAATAGAAAAAAAAAAGTAAAACAGAGACGTCAAAGTGCAAACACTTACACTGACGCGATTGGCAGTCGTATCAGAGCATGCCTGAGGATCGTTTGCGATCCTGTACATGTGTAAATGACTTAATCGTGTTGTTGTGGAGTTTGCTACTTATTCATCATTATTTCAATCAGTTGATGACAAGATGATGCCTCGATCCTGAGCCGTTCCCAGTTGGTGCAGGTGGTGGTTGTTCTTGCTCCACCGTTGTGGCTCGCCTCATTACATATTGCGATAGCAGGCCATTCCGAATATGTCCCTCTATTTCATCCCTCAAGTGCCTGCCATCATTAGTACTGTGGCCGCTTAGCTCATGGAATAAGCAGTACTTGTCTGATTTCCTCTCATTGCTGGTCGGGTCCCTTCTTATTGGCTTCCGATAAGGAATCTGCCCCTTGGTGTCCTGGTAGATCCGTTCCAAGGTTTCGCTCAGCTTTGAATAGGAAGTAAATCTCGGTTCTTTTCATGATCGCTTTGGTCCATTATCGCTATCCTCGGCTTTTCTTTTTCCTTTATCCTTGCCAGAATCTCTTTCGGGAGGATTTCCGCCTTCGACTGCCTAAACTTCTGTTCCCTCTCCTTCCTCTCTTTCAACATTTGCATCCTCTAATCGCAGGAATCCTTCGGCCTCATGATATAATTCTCCTAGATCCATAGGCGGATCCCTTGTTAGTGAATTTTTAAATTTTGTTCCATCAGCTATGCCAGATATGGCTGCCATCAAAACCATGGATAGATCTGGTCGATCCACCGTTGTTGCCGCTGCATTGAATCGTGTCAGAAAATTCCTCAAAGATTCCCCCTTTCTTTGCTTTAGTGCTGCCAAACTCATCACATTCTTAGGTCTCGAAATG
This sequence comes from Allium fistulosum, assembly GCA_030737815.1. Taxonomy (NCBI): domain Eukaryota; kingdom Viridiplantae; phylum Streptophyta; class Magnoliopsida; order Asparagales; family Amaryllidaceae; genus Allium; species Allium fistulosum. The sequence continues at coordinate 511,051,294 of CM060903.1, read as the reverse complement.
TGAACTCTGAACTGCCTCATAAACTTCTCAGTCAAATCGGTCCATGTTCCAATGGAGCCGCTTCCCAGCTGTCTAAACCATAATGCTGCAATGTCTGTCAAATACAATAGGAAACACCTGGCCATGACCTCCTCCGATGCATCCAGTATCTCCATATGCCTCATATACCATGCCAGATGAACTGCAGGATCCGTCCTCCCATCGTACGTCTCCAGTGTTGGTAGCTTGAATTCTGGTGGATTCCTGGCCTGTCTAATTGTGGGAGCGAAGGGGCTCCTGTTTACGTCTTCCAGATCTCTATTAACCAGTCCGCCTTTCATGGCTCGTCTGATCATCTCCGCCAATCTGTCACTGTCGCTAAGCTGCGGCCCTTGTCCGTTGCCTCTGATCTGCCCCCCGAATTCACGAGGGATTCATGGAGTCTGCTCTCCTGGCCGAGCATCCATCTCTCTATCAATGTCGTGTTGCACAACTCCACCTGGTGTCCTGCCTGCGGTTGGATCGACATGCTCCAGGTGAGTGCCCCCTAGCTCTGGTGCTGCTCCTGATGGTCCTGCTCTATTCTGAATTCTGGTTGCTCCATGCTCCCGATCCCTATCTATAGCATCTCCTGCAGCTGCATTCCCTTGGTTTTGCACTCCAACTTGACCAACTTGTCAAAGTAGATTCTGCATCATCTCTTCTTGTCTTTTCAGCATTCCCTCCTGCATGGCTCCCATCATCATCTCCATCTCATCTCGAGTGATGAAGACCGAGGCCTGATTCGCTCCCGAGGAAGCTTCCTGACTCCCTTCATGCTGACTCCTTTCAGTTTTTTGTCTTCTTGTTGATTGCTTTGCCATAGTTCCTCCTAGATCTGATTCTCTAGCTCTCCAAATCTGAACTCCAAACTTTAGAATCCCTGAATACTTTGCCTTTCTCAGTGAAAGTACCAAAATGTTTGCGCCAAAATTGGTCACAAACACCCAATTGCTAATGAAAGCACCAGTTCACAATTAAAGATAACAAGTATGTAGAGAATTAAAAATGAAGAACACTCAGAAAATTTAGATGAAAGCAGTAAAGAACACATGGTTTATAGTGGTTCGGCAATCCGACCTACGTCCACTTTGAAGTTGATAATTTTATTGAAGTTCGCTTGCTGATTACAATGATTTACAAATGATTACAACAGCAAAATCCGAGTACAATGATGAATCCGGCAGAGTCTGGACGTAGAAGAGCCAAAAGTCCCCTTTCTGTAGGTTTTAGGATGCTATTTATAGGCGTAGGCTGCAAATATCTCGCTTAGATCTCGGGAGACCTCTTCTGGCACGTGGACGGACCCACGCGATCGATCCCATGTGGTTTGCACTCGATCCATGATCGATACGAACAAATTTCGTATCGATCAAGATTTTGCCCAATCGAGTCGAAATCGAGCATGAACATTCTTTAGGTTGTACGTAAGCTCCAGTGAAATTTCGTAGCATTTGGACTTGTATATTGTGAGATATGATCGATGGAAGTTTGTGTTTTTCGAAGGCTGTCTCTTTCGAATCGATCGTTGTTGCACTGTTAGTACTCGATCACTGTCGCACTGTTTGTACTTGATCGATGTTGCACTGCTCGTACTCGATTGCTGTTGCACTGTTCGTACTCGATCGATGTTGCACTGTTCATACTCGATCGATGTTGCACTGTTCGTACTCGATCGATGTTGCACTGTTCGTACTCCATCGATGTTGCACTGTTCGTACTCCATCGCTGTTGCACTGTTCGTACTCCATCGATGTTGCACTTGATGGATACGAACAACAGAAGAATGATGGATACGAATAGTAGAGGATTAATGGATACGAACAGTAGAGGATTGATGGACATGAACAGTTGAGGCCTGATGGATACGAACAGTAGAGGATTGATGGATACGAACAGTTGATTCCCAAGTTTGCATCGATCATATGTATAGCATACGAACTTGGATTGACTTGAAATTCGAAACGTCGGCTTTTATAGCTTTGCTTGTCATGTCTTGTCAATTGCAGCTCAATCTAGACTTGGACAAAATTTACTGATATCCATAGTGAAACAGTGTATAACCAATCTTTGGGACGAACTGTTCTTGATTTCTAGTCAACTTTTTGGTGTCACGGCCTTGCCAAAAGACATGATAACAAAACGACTTCAGAAAAATCTCTAAGTCCCTGAAGCGGACTAGAGTACTCTGAGTCCCCAGACTGCGGACTAGAGTATAAACGACTTAAAAATTTCTAAGTCCCCAGAGTGCGGACTAGAGTATAAACGACTTAAAAATCTCTAAGTCCCCAGAGTGCGGACTAGAGTATAAACGACTTAAAAATCTCTAAGTCCCCAGAGTGCAGACTAGAGTACTCTGAGTCCCCAGAATGCGGACTAGAGTATAAACGACTTAAAAATCTCTAAGTCCCCAGAATGCAGACTAGAGTATAAATGACTTAAAAATCTCTAAGTCCCCAGAGTGCAGACTAGAGTACTCTGAGTCCCCAGAGTGCGGACTAGAGTATAAACGACTTGACAAAAATCTCTAAGTCCCTGAAGTGGACTAGAGTACTTTGAGTCCCCAGAGCGCGGGCTAGAGTATAAACGACTTGACGAAAATCTCTAAGTCCCTGAAGCGGACTAGAGTACTCTATGTCCCCAGAGTGCGGACTAGAGTATAAACGACTTAAAAATATCCAAGTCCCCAGAGTGCGGACTAGAGTACTCTGAGTCCCCAGAGTGTGGACTAGAGTATAAACGACTTAAAAATCTCTAAGTCCCTAAAGCGGACTAGAGTACCCTGAGTCCCCAGAGCGTGGACTAGAGTATAAACGACTTGAGAAAAATCTCTAAGTCCCTGAAGCGGACTAGAGTACTCTGAGTCCCCAGAGCACGGACTAGAGTATAAACAACTTGAGAAAAATCTCTAAGTCCCTGAAGCGGACTAGAGTACTCTGAGTCCCCAGAGCGCGGACTAGAGTATAAACAACTTGAGAAAAATCTCTAAGTCCCTGAAGCGGACTAGAGTACTCTGAGTCCTCAGAGGGCGGACTAGAGTATAAACAACTTCAGAAAAATCTCTAAGTCCCTGAAGCGAACTAGAGTACTCTGAGTCCCTAGAGCACAGACTAGAGTATAAACGACTTCAGAAAAGTCTCTAAGTCCCTGAAGCGGTAGAGTACTCTTAGTCCCCAGAGCGCGGACTAGAGTATAAACGACTTCAGAAAAATCTCTAAGTCCTTGAAGCGGACTAGAGTACTCTGAGTCCCCAGAGCGTGGACTAGAGTATAAATGACTTCAGAAAAATCTCTAAGTCCCTGAAGCGAACTAGAGTACCCTGAGTCCCCAGAGCGTGGACTAGAGTATAAACGACTTTAGAAAAATCTCTAAGTCCCTGAAGCGGACTAGAGTACTCTGAGTCTCCAGAGCGCGGACTAGAGTATAAACGACTTGACAAAAATCTCTAAGTCCCAGAAGCGGACTAGAGTACTCTGAGTCCCTAGAGCGTGGACTAGAGTATAAATGACTTGACAAAAATCTCTACGTCCCAAACTGTGGACTAGAGCATAAACCATTCGACAAATCTCTAAGTTCCTAGAGCATGGGCCAAAGAATGAACACAAATAGGGCGCGAGTCGACCGAGGAAAGAATAACTCTAAGTCACCAAAATGCAGAGTGGCGTATAAACACCGATAAATAGATGAGTGGATTCCGACCGTTCTCTATTCTGCAAACTTCGACCGAAAATTGACAGGAGGAATATTAGCTCGCTAAGGATGGAGTTCGACCATTCGACTTGTGGCCTGGCCAAATCAATGCTGGGAGCAGGGGTACAAATCACTAAAAGCTGAATACGACAACTCATTATAGCTCTAGCCTGGCATTCTTTACAACTTAAGGCAACGACTGCAAGGAGGCCTCAACACAGAATCAATCGAAACGACATCCAAAGCTACGGGCGACCGACTATATTATACCTCAGATCGAGAGTCAATATCGATCTGCACCAAGCACATACGAATGTGACCCGAATGTCCCTTGAAAAGCTATGACCACCAGAGTGTGGAAAGGAGAGTAAACCACGAAGACTTGGTCATTAATTCTCCAGCACCCTCCTTCGATTCGTCAGGAGAAGTATGAAATTGGATGAGCATGACCCGACTGCACTTGAGCCAACTTTACCCCGAGATCTGATTACAGAAGATGAACCAAAGTGTACGTGGCTAACCGTTAAGTACCCAACTTACACCCCTAAACTTACGAGGCATCGGAGTATTCCCCTTGGAATGAAAAACCACAATACAATCCAGGATAGGCAAGACTCAACCTTCCATCAAGTAACCTGATCCCACGATTTAACGGGAAAGAGAGTAAAGCTAAAGTGGACATGGCTGGCCTTCCTACTTATCGTTATATGCCCTAGACTTGGGGGCACGAGCGAGAAGCAGGATGAATGTGAACCGATTATTCACCGATCGACTCTATGTCTTTGGAGTTTAGGTAGGAGTATAAACATAGCTAGGACGAAACTCAACCATCCACACAGTACATTTATCAACCCGAGACTGGGAGCAGAAGCGTGATCATCCAAAGACTGGCCACGATAGCTCAATATTGAAACTTGTATATAGTGTTTACAACTATTCAAGGCTATGACCGAAAGAATGCGTAGCAATAGAATCATTAAATCGATGCGTAAGCTCGTGGGCAACTGACTATCACTCCAACCCGAAGGACTGGTAAAGGATCATGAATGCATTGAATGGAAAGCGCGTTACTCGAATATACAAGCAAATTCAAACTTAAAGCAAGATCCAGCTGTGCAACTTCACGCAACTCAAGGCTAACCCCTACTTGACATTTTCTTCAATGTGCTTCTAAGCCTGATCTTTGGCCATTTGCAGACAATCGATCAAAGCATTCCGAGCCCTTCACTATTAGACTTAATAACTCATGACAAGACTCTAGGATTCGACCAGAGTATCCATCAACATTGACCGTCCCATCCAGATTTCACATTGAATGTTACACAAAACAGTTACATCTGAACTCAAAGAACCCGAGATTTCACCCGCTGAGCTGACAGTTGATATTACAGTCAGCCATGGTGACCCTTCACAGGTGTAGAAGATCGGATCACAGCTCAGTGCAATGATGATAAAAGAATTAGATGGATTTCTCTGAATAAATGATGATATGTTCCCTTGGACCTATTCTGACATGCGTGTGTGATTTCACCGACTATCGCGAGCCATGCATTGAATATCGACCTGAAGCTACAAAAGCTAGCGTCATACAACAACCTGAGACGTCTCAAAGACTACTTAAATAGAATATCGAACTAAGCCAATTCAATATCGCTTATTTCCCTCGAAGAGCTATCCAAGGACGGAAATTAGCAGATCTCATATCTGAATTCACTGCATCAGATGACTACTCAAAGAGTAGTGGAGAAACAACCAACAGATGGAAAACGTATGCGGATGGAGCATCCAATGATCAGTGTTATGGCGCATGAATCATGTTAATGACTCCTGAGGAACGATCGATCTACTACGCCCTAAAACTCGATTTCCTTGTAGCAAACAACGAAGCTAAGTATGAAGCCTCGACCGCTAGCCTCAAACTTGCTAGAGAACTTGGAGTGGAGAATTTAAATATCTTTTGTGATTCCTGATTAGTAGTATGCAAAGTTAGGGAAGTTATTCTTGTCAGGGGGCATTGTCTTGCTCCTTATCTCGGCCGGGTCCAAGAGCTACTAGCCGACTTCATGTATTACATCATTACACACATCCTCAGCGAACGAAATGAAAAGAGTCAAGTCACTGGTCAAGCTGGCCAGTTTCAAGGACGTGCAACGGACATACTTTGTTTCGGTTGAAGTACTTAATATTCCAAGCATTGACGAATGGAGATCGACTAGATCTTGGAGACAGAGCCAGAAAAGGGGTCATCGATGACTCCTATCAAAGACTATCTACAGTGAGGAATTCTTACTGAACGAAGGAATGTAAAATGACAGATCCTCCTCTAAGCTTCATGCCAAATCATCTAAGAAGAAGTGATGTGCAGAAAGGATTTTATCCATTCCCATGCTTCGGTGTATCACCCATGATGATATCAAATGAGTCTTGAGTGAAGTCTATGAAGGAGAATGCGGCGATTACATCAAGGGGCAAACCCTGACAAAGAAAATACTCTGCTATGGGTTTTACTGGTCGACTATCAATCAAGATGCGGTTGATTATGCTAGACAATGCGATGAGTGCAAGATGTTTGCAAAAAATTCGTGAGCCCCGCCGATGGAAATTACTCAAATGGCTAGTCCATAACCGTTTGCCACTTGGGGGCATTGACATCATCGTCTCCTTGCTGATCCTAAAGGTGGTGTGAAATACATCATCGTAGCAGTTGATTACTTCACCAAATGGGAAGATGCAGAACTTTTAACCACGACCAAGATGAAGAAAATAATCGACTTCGTCGTCCGTAACGTCATTTTTCCTTATGACCTTCCACGATCCATTATAACTGGTTGAAGCTACGAACAAAATCATAAAGTCTATTCTGAAGAGAGGTTTGGAAAAGGCTAGAGGTAAATGGGTGGATGAACTCTCAACAGCATTATGGGCTTATAGAACTACCCATGAGTCCATGGCTGGCCATACTCCCTTCACCCTTGCTTACGGCTCCGAAGTCGTCATCCATGTAGAACTTGAAGTCCCCTCTCATCATGTGGCTGATTAAAACCCTTATTTCACAAAAATATAAACAAGGAACTGCAATCGAATTACAATTAAACTAGATGGAATTTGTGACGACTTATGAGTATATAAAACACATTCGAGAGCCAATGACAAAAACGTGTGCCCGAACATGCACGTGTATATTTGAAAAAATTCGACTTCTTGAATTCAACAGAAATTGAATTTTCACTTAGGGTTATTAAGAAACGACTGGATCAGATAGCCGAAGCTTACTAGCCCTGTAGAACCGGACACAGATGGCCACTGGTGAACTACAATCCTGAATTTATACTATTGGGAATCGACCAAGCGTCATGACGGCGGAAGAAGGATACGACACTTTGGAGGATAAAATTGAAGGATAATGACTATTCAGGAAACATGATGTGTTTCTTTCTGGAGACTCTAACTTGCTTTGATTCAAAGCACATCATGTTGGTTCACACGATGCACTTTGGGGGCAAATGTTATCCGGTCACTTGGCCCGGCTACAAGGTGATAATTACAAAGGCTTTGATTGAGTCTGGATAAGACTTGAGTTAGTTAGAGATTGGAGACGCAAGGGATTGATCCGTTTTGGGTAGTCCATCATATATGCATTGTTCGGCCAATATGTATGGTTCGGTCTATGTACATCGCTCGGCCTAAGAGTATGGTTCGGCCTTGAAGTATGGCGCATATCGCTGGGTTAAGAATGGGAAAACGAGATGGCTTAATCCAGGCGTCCAAGGAGAGGTCGCTCGGCCAGGTTCTTTCGGAAACCACCGTTCGGCCACCTTCGTTCGGCAACAAACGTTCGGCCACCTTCGTTCGGCAACCACCGTTCGGCCACCTTCGTTCGGCAACCACCATTCGGCCACCTTCTTTTGGCAATCATCGTTCGGCATACCATCACCACCGTTCTTCCACCACCGTTCGGCCACCACCGTTAAGCCACCATCGTTTGACGACCATCGTTCGGTATGCCTGGCTCGTCACACATAAGTCGCTTACTATGGGCCGAAGTACCTTGTTCCTGGGCCTGCGAAGGGAGTCCAGCCTATCTTCGTCTATAAATACGGAGGCAAGGGTACAGTTGAAAGGACCTTCTTTTGGGATAACTCCAGGGAAACTCTGCCATTTTTATACTCTCCTATTTTCGATTCAAACTTGTATTCAAGTGGTTTGTATATGGATTGCATCTGTATTCAAGTGATAGGGAAAGTAATAAAGATCATATTCAAAGTGGACGTAGGCAATTATGCCGAACCACTATAAATCTGGTGTTCTCGTTTCTGCTGTTCTTTTTGCACTCAATTGCATTATTTTTCTATTTAATTTACTTTCTTCATTAGTCTCTCTACATAACTCTATTTTAAGGGTGTTAGTGACCAATTTTGGTGCTAACACTGTTTTTATTGCTTTTTTAAGTAATACTTCTCAACTAACTTGCCTATTTGTAAAAATATAATTGGTTGCCATAAACTTTACAAAAATCTTTTCCTAAAAGGCTGCCGAATTCATTTTAGATTTAGTAAAAATAATTAGCAAAGAAGCCCTTTCCTTAAGCAAAGCAATTAAGACATTTAAGTCCTCCAACTAAATTAATTTAATTTCCATAGTAAATTACTTAGGAAAAATCCGCAAAAATTATAAAAATTCACTTTTAATATGTTATCTAACATACAGAAATTTCAGACCCAAATTCTATTGTATGACAACCGAGACAAATTTTTAAACCCGATTATCCATTTCTTCCTTCAAAAATTCATAATAAATTTTCCATAGCTTGGAAAATTATAAAAATTAAAAATCATCTCCAAAATAATATTTTACATAACATATTAATTCCTCATGGCATTCGAAACATAATCAACATGATTTTAGACTTAAAATCGAGATAAACATTCATAAATAATACTTGTTTGAATCAAACATATCATCAAATCCAAGCATATCATCATTAAAATCATCATAAAGGTTTTAAACATAAAACCCAAAATCAAAAGCTCTTTAAAAATGAAAATAGAGATGGTTTTGATTATTATTCACCTTGCTTAGCATAAGGAACTTGAGATTTGATCTTGCTTAATTCCCCTTGCTTGATTCCCCTTGCTTGATTCCTTGGCTTTTAATTGATTTTTTTTCTCCTTTTCTTCCCCTAGGTTATGGCCGGCTTGCACTTTATTTTACGTTTTAGAATAATGAATTATGAACGTGTAGAGAAAAAAAATGGGAACATGGGTTTAGGGGCTATGGTGGCGGCTAATCCCCATAATGCCCTTGCATTAATTTTCTTATTAATTAACACATGAAACCGTTCATAAGCCCATTCTTTGTATTTAACTAAGCACGACCTCTAATTAAATTTGCAAATCTCAATCCCCTTATCACTCTAATATTTACATTATTCTATTTAATTTATGTTATTAAATCTCCTAAATGATGTTGTTAAAAATTAGGTGTGTTACAGGCTCCCCTCCTTAAAGAATTTCTTCCTCGAAATTCAGTAAGGACTAAATACTAAACATAGCAATCATCTGTAACAGCTCCTAACTACCATACTAGCCTACCTGACTAGCAACAACCTATATAAAGCAAATATAGAACATACCCTCACAGTAGATCAGGATAAGTATCTCTAATCCTGTCTTCTATCTCCCAAGTACAGTCCTTCTCGTTGTCGCTCCACTGAACTTTCACCAACTTGACTGTCTCCTTAACCTTTTCTCAACCCTCGCTACAACCCGAACTGGTTGTCTAACAGAAGTTAAATTCGGTTCTACTATCAAATCTTCCAACTCTATCGGAGGAATAATAGTCTCTGGATCATGCACATACTTGTGAAGATGAGACACATGGAATACATTATGGACACTTGCCATACTGTTCGGCAACTCTACTCTGTATGTGAGATTTTCGATCCTCTCTATAATTAGGAATGAACCAACATGTCTTGGTTACAGTTTCCCCGACTTTCCGAATCGTACCACACCCTTCATCGGTGATATCTTAATGACAACTCTATCTTCAATTGAGAATTCTAGATCCTTACGTCTTTTATCTGCGTAACTCTTCTGTCTAGACTGAGCTTCCTTCATCCTTTCTCGGATCAACTCAATCTTCTCCGTCGCCTCTCTAACCAGATCTGGACCCAAGACTAATCTGTCTCCAGTTTCCAACCAGCATGCTAGTGATTTTCATGACCTTCCATACAAAGCTTCAAAAGGCGCCATTCCTATACTAGTCTGATAACTATTATTATAGAAAAACTCCACTAAGTGTAGGTGATCTTCCCAAGATCCACCAAATTCCAATACACAAGCTCTTAGTAAATCCCCGAGTACCTTATTGACTCCCTCTGTCTACCCATCCATCTGGGGGTGATATGCAGTACTCATCTTAAGCTTGGTACCTAACACATCCTACAGACTCTTCCAGAATTCACTAGTAAACAAAGCATCTCTGTCACTGACTATACTACTAGGAAATCCATGCAGTCTCACTATATTCTTCACCAACAATTTGGCTAAAACAGGTGTCGTCCTGGTTGACTTAACTGGAATGAAATGAGAACTCTTGGTCAATCTGTCCATTATGACCCATATACTTTCATTTCCTCTATTCGACCTTGGTAACCCGTCTATAAAATCCATGGATATCGAATCTCATTTCCAAACTGGTATCTCCAAAGGTTGAAGCAACCCACTCGACTTTTGATGTTCGACCTTCACTTGTTGACAATTTGCACACTACCTAACCCACAAGCCAACATCCTTCTTCATACCTTCCTAGTAGAAGCTCCTCTTCATATCCTGATACATCTTGGTTCCTCCAGGATGAATCGTAAATTTGGACCGATGACATTCCTTAAGAATTTCTTTCCTTAAGTCCTCAACATTCGAAACACACAACCGTTCCTTCTTTCTCAACCATCCCCTCTGGTCAAGACTAAAATCCTTTATATCATGATCTCCAGCCCAACCTTAAGCCTTCTATTTTTCTTGGCCAATAATGGATCCTCTCTCTGCTTAGAAGGAATCTTTTCAATCAATACTGGTCGAACTTCCAAACATGACCACATCGCGGTGCTCTGGCTAGAACTAGCAGTCGATCTTAACTGCACATTATAAGTAGTCAATGCTTCTAAATATTTACATTCTGCCAACATAGCTAACACCACATTCTGATGTTTTCTGCTAAGAGCATCTACTACTTTGTTTCCTTTCCCAGGCGTATATTCTATACCAAAATCATAAGCTGCTAAAAACTCCAGCCACCTTTGCTGTCTCATATTCAACTCCTTCTGAGAGAATAAACACCTTAAGGACTTATGATTTGTGTATAGCTCAAATCTCTCCCCTAAGAGATAATTCTCCATATTTTCAACGCGAAGATCACCGCTGCCAACTCCAAATCATGAGTAGGATATCTCACGGTCTAAGCTGTCGTGAGGCATAGGCAATAACTTTACCCTTCTACATCAACACAACTCCTAATCCAGTCCCACATGCATCGGTATACACCACCAACCCTTGGTTTCCGTCTAGAACTACTAACACATGTGCGTTGGTCAACATATACTTTAACTTAAGCACGTTGGTCAACAAATACCTTAACTTAAGGAATGCTTCCTCACATTTGTTAGACCAAACAAACTTCACGTCCTTCCTGGTTAACATAGTCAAAGGCGCTGCTATCCACGAGAAATCCTTAATGAATCTTCGGTAATAGCCAGCAAGCCTAAGAAAACTTCTAATCTCAGTCACCGTTCCTGGTCTGTTCCAGTTATTAACAACTTCGATCTTATCTAAATCGACCGACAAACCCTTCTCGAAAACCACATGACCAAGAAACTTAATCTCTTTCTTCCAGAAATGACACTTGGAAAACTTCGCCTTCAGCTGATGCTGCCTCAACGTCTCAAGCACTACTCTAAGATCTTCATGCTCTCTTTCATCTTTAGAGTATACTAAAATGTCATCTATAAATACCAATACGAACCTATCCAAGTACTCTTGGAAAACTCGGTTCATCAAGTCTACGAAGAAAGCCGAAGCATTCGTTAACCCGAATGGCATTACTAACCACTCGTACAACCATACCTAGTCCGAAAGGCTGTTAACGAAATACTGTCCTCTGCCACTCTTAACTGATGGAAACCTATCGCCAAATCCAATTGGGAAAATACTCTGGCTCCACACAATTGATCAAACAGATCCTCAATCCTCGACAATGGATACTTATTATTAATCATCTTCTTGTTCAACTTACGATAATCGATACACATCCTCATTGACCCATCCAGTTTCTTCACGAACACCGCAGCCGCACCCTAAAGCGACCTGCTTGGTCTAATAAAGTTTCTCCCTTCCAGATTCACTAGCTGCACCTTCAATTCTTTCATCTCGGTCAGTGTCATCCAGCTAGGTGGTCTACTTATAGGTTCTGCTCCTGGCACAAGATCTATCCGAAACTCAACGGCTCGTTTCGGTGGTAATCCTGTAACCGACTCAAAAACATCTACAAATTCTCTTGCTACTTGAACCTGACTTAACTCTTCTTCTACTTCCATAGCACTCAACAGAGTATAAGCATTCCGGTCAGAATCCTCCATTGAGAATATAATTCGGTTATGACTATCAGGGTGTCTCAGTGATATTCCCTATCTTGGCAAAATATCCTAGCCTTATATTTACCCAACCAATCCATACCCAAAATGATTTTGAAATCTACAAAATCAAAAATGTACAGACTGCATGTAAACTTATGACCTAACAAATCAAGTTCTATCTGGTCACATCTCATTCCCAAAGTTGCGTACCCTTCTATAGGTATGTGGGTTCAAAACATAACCTATTAACCAAACACTGAGATATTAATGAATGTGATGCACCGGTATTAAATAGTACCCTAACCGGTATACTTCGAATCAAAAGCGTACCTTTCATCAATCTTTCCTTTCTCAGCAACAGTTGGCCAAGCAGGCGATGGTCCAACAGAAATTTTTTTCCCTTGTCCACCCGTACTGATTCTGGAAACTGATTCTTATAATGCCCCATCTGGTCACAGTTAAAGCACTTCACACCCTTCTTGTCTATGGACTTCTTCCCCTTGCCAGTTCTGCATTCATGAGCATAATGACCTTTCTTATCGCACTTAAAGCAAACCAGATTAGCCTTTGCCTTCTTGGCAGCTTCTCCCTTCTGGGTTCCCTTCTTCTTAAAGAACTTCCTCTTCTTGCCAAGAGAACTCTGGATTTCAACCTGCTTCTCCTTCCTATAAGTAGCAAGCATCTCCTCATGTCAGATTGCCATTTCCACAACAACATTACAAGGGTCATGAAGATGTAGCAAGGTTGCACTAGCAATCTTGGGTCTCGGTCCTCGAATAAACTTCTCATTTCTCTTGATGACAGTGTCAATAGTAGCATACCCATACCCGGATAACTCATCAAACTTTGCAGCATACTCAATCACCGACATCTTGCCTTGCACCAAGTCCATGAACTTCCTCAACAATGCAGACTTAGCAACTTCAGACAAAAACCTTTCCTCAACTCTCCTACAGAATTCTGCCCAAGTCAACTCTTCCTCTAGAACTCCAGTAGTCACACTGTTCCACCAATAAAGCGTTGTTCCCTGCAGCTGCCTAGAGTCTGGTCTCCTCTTCTGCTCATCATTCAATCCCAAGTCAGCGAAGATTCTCTCACAATGCAAAAGCCAATTCTCAACTTCTATAACATCCTCTGTTCCCAAAAACGGCTTCCCACCAAGACTGGTATAATCTCTGCTCAACTTAGCATAGTTGTTTCTAATTGGAGCCACAGGATTAGCTCCTCCAACATTCCCAACCACTCCTGCAGCTGCTCCAGCTTGCAGCAGATTGACGAAGAACTGATACATCATCCCTATATCTACTGGTGGATTTCCAGCACCTACGTTGGCATTTGCATTTTGATTTGCATTTGCTTGTCGACCCGAGTTCCTCCTAGTATTAGGTCGGACATTTCCATTTGTTGTGGTACTTCCTCCACCGAGATTTCCTCTTCCATTTCCTACCTCCATATCTTCCTTTCTCGTAAATCTGCATATGAGCCTTAGTAAGATACAGAAAAACGGTTTAAGAGAGAGGGGAATACGTACTTATATATATATATATATATATATATATATATATATATATATATATATATCAAATACAAGTACGTTACAATAGCGTTAACCCAAACCCCGATCTTATTTTCCAATTCATTGGATTATGTTTTGAAAATCTTTTAGGTTTAAATTACTTAAGTTTTCATAAATCTATGCTCTGATACCAACTTGTAACATCCCCCACTTGGAGACCGAAAACTAACGGTTACGGATGCTGCAGTCATCCATAGTTATTAATCTTCGGCGACCAAATGCGGTAATGTTAGATACATTGATATAACAAAAACACGTGGATATGAATTTTTTTAAAACTATTTAATCAAATTTCTCATTCCATTTCAAATCATTTCAAATTCATTACATAATCCCAAACTCGAGAACCACGTTCAGAGAAAATATAATTATTACAAACTACGCCAAGAGCGACATATGAAGATGCCTCCTTGGATGATCAGAGTGTATATATATAGGCAATCAATCAACTTTGCCTTTACAACAAACACATCATAATCAAAAAGAAAAGAACTCCTATTAGCTAGCTAGCTTCCTACTCGTCTCTGGAAGATTATTCATCTAAGGAGTAGCTAAAAAACCTCAACTCTCAAACTATTCAAAATTAATTGAGCACCCAAGAGTTTAAGGGGGAAACATAAAATTCGAGTTAGACATAAACCCTGGTATGAATAATAACCTACCATCTCAAACGATTTAGATATCTAGTAAGACCATGCCGCTTAGCGGAACGAGTTTTTCCCTCACTAGTATCCGATCCAATTTTTTTTTATAATAACCATATACTGTGCTCCTGCATCCACAATGGTTAAAACATAGCAATTTAAAATATTATGATGATATGCAAACAAGTAAATTATTCTGGATTTTCCCATCCCTATTCATTTTGACTGTATGTCTCAGTTATAGTTTCTAGGGTCACCATCAACCTACAAGTTTTCGTGGGCTGACTAATAACCTGTATAAAGCTTAGGGACTATCTGTCCGGTTTCATAGTTTTCGTAGGATCACTAAGAACCTATTAGCCCCTACCAATAACTTCATTATTTCATGGGTTCTCCCTGGACCTATTTGTATCTCCAATAACTTCTCTCATAACATAGTTTTCATGGGTTGATTAGGAACCTATTGACTTCTGTCGATAACTTTATCTAGATGTAGTTTTCATGGGATCACTACGAGCCTATTGGCCCCTGCTAATAACTCTTACTATACATAGTATTCGTAGGTTTACTATGAACCTGCCTAAACTAACAACCTCTTAATTGGTCTTTGGGCATCCTATATTCTAGTCTACCTGACCTCCTAGATGCAACTCTATTAATTCAGGAGTTAACTTAATTTATATTCACTGCTGGGTCAACCTAGCTAGTTATTCTGCCCTTACTCCCCAAAATACAGTTATGGGTACATTATACAGTGAATATGTATATTAGAAGAAGCAAACATAATAACACCGACATTTATGGTTTAATATCCTTGAAATCATTTTCATATGAAACATGGTTAATCCCTTTAACCTATTGTTTTATCAACGAAAGCATCTTCTAAAATTCCATACTTAAAAGCCATTTCAAAACTCCTTTATTTTGCCTTAGGTTTTCTTTTATAAATGAGTTTGGGTTCTTTGTTTTGAAAACTAAGGCTTTCGAAACCTTAGAGCTTTACTTTCGAAACCATAAAAATCTGTCTTTCGAAAGCTTTCGATTCTTCTTTTCAAAACACTCAAACATATGACTTTTGAAACACTTAATCTCTTTCGAAAGCATCAAACCCTTCCATTTGAAAATATAGAAGTATATCTTTCCAAGACATAGAAGCATAGCTTCAAAACCATTTAAAAGTACCTCTTTCAAGACCATTGGGTTTATCCTTAAAATAACTTTTGGGTCAAAGTGAATATAAACGAAAGTACCCCTTTCGAAACCATAACCTTTAAGTAAAAGTGATTGGGGGAAAACTGATGGCTTCGGAACCATCCTTTCGAAAGCTTTAATCATTTAAGTAAAACATTTGGAAGGATAGCTTCAAAACCCCTTTTGAAGCCTTTGCCTTTGAAACCTTTAGCATAAGTGGCTATTGGAGGCCTTTTGAAAGCATTGAGAAGCAGCTTGTTAGATTTGTAAAATTAAAAACTGGCCTTTCGAAAGCATTGAAACTTCAACCTATTCGAAAGGTATGAAGACGGCAGCAAGGTTTCGACTTTGTTTAAAACTACCCTTTCAAAAGATTTTCTTTAAAACATAATCTAAGGCAACTCATTCGGAAGCTACCCTTTCGAAACAAGAAGGCGAAAACCCCTTCGAAAGCTATATAAAAGACCCTTTCGAAAGCATTCATTAAAAACAAGGCAAGCGACACCTCTTTTGAAAGCAAAACAAAAGACCTTCGAAATCTATTTAAATTGATCTCGACCCCTTCGAAATAATGGTTTTGACTCCATACCTTTCACCTTTCTCCAATCCACTACGTACCAAAGCCTTGATACCTTGTGTATTGATTTCGACTTAGTTGAGGCGGAAGTATAGGGTCGAAAGGTAGCTACTGGAAGTGGAAAAATAATAAACTTATACAAAACTGTTTTTATTGCCTTTTTTTTGGGAAGGCCAGCTGGTTTTTAAAGTGGACCGTCCATTTATTATTATAACAAACATAATAAAAAATACAAGGAACATATGATAGGCAGGATGCCTATGCTACTATACATGGTTTTTAAAGTGGTCCGTCCACTAAAACTAACTAGCTTAGAGAATAGGAGCTAGACAACATGTCTAGACTGCTAATAGAAAATGCACCGCATAGGGAGCAATATCACTACAATTTACCAATAGGCAAACCAAAATACAATGACCAAAACATATCCTAAGCAAACAATTACATAAGAGAGTGACAAAACACATTACAAGCCAGCAAACAACTAGCAATTGACATAGTTCAATTTGACACAGATACAATCACAAGAGACATTAGCCAACAGCAGCCACGAAGCAAACCAAGGCAACACCAAGTTTTCCAAGGAGAAAATTACATCCTGAATTTACACAAACAACATCTTCCTGAGCAGACAGTTTCCAAAGAAATTGACAACGAGCATAACATACTAGCAGACTTCATATACAGCAGTACCACTACAACCACCGAACACACAAACTCAGCCGTAGCAAGGCTATCACCATCGAGCGAAGTAGTAGAGGAGGAGCAGAGCTATGGAGAAGCACCCATTAGGAGAAGCCAAAAAAACACTCCCAACCCCAAGAACAGATTCAAAAAATATCTCATCATACAACCCAGATTCAAAACCAGATGCAATATACACACAACCAAAACTGAGATAGCTCACCCGAGTCTCGAGACGACAACCAAGGCTGCAAGTTCGCCAAATGCTGAAAAAAACACTAAGGCAGCATACCACATTGACTCACGAGAGGGCGCAAGAGATCTGGAAGTTACGGCCATGGTCGATTCATCAGCGTAGAGAAGCAGAGGCCAAAAGATAAGGGAAAGAATCAGATCTGGAAGTGTAGGAAGGGGTTTGAGAGTGGAGCCATCAACAAATAGATAGTAGTGAGGAAAGCTAGGGTTTGATGAGCAGCAAATGATGAAGCAAAGAGGGATTGAAGAGATAAGATACGAACAAGAAGAAAGTGGAGGCGGCTGCTCCTTTGCCCTAGTCCCCATTAATGGGTATTTGTTGAAAAGCATGTATGAGTTAATATAATTGGTAAAAAGCATGTATGAATTTTTATTGCCTTTTTTAAGTTAACTTTTCAACTAACTTACCTATTTGTAAAAATATAATTGGTTGCCATAAACTTTACAAAAATCTTTTCCTAAAACGCTGTCGAATTCATTTCAGATTTAATAAAAATAATTAGTAAAGAAGTCGTTCCCTTAAGCAAAGAAATTAAGATATTTAAGTCCTCCAACTAAATTAATTTAATTTCTATAGTAAATTACTTAGGAAAAATCCCCAAAAATTCTAAAAATTCACTTTTAATATGTTATCTAACATATAAAAATTTCAGACCCAAATTCTTTTGTACAACAGTCGAAACAAACTTTTAAACCCAATTATCTATTTCTTCCTTCAAAAATTCATAATAAATTTTCCATAGCTTGGAAAATTATAAAAATTAAAAATCAACTCCAAAATAATATTTTACATAACATATTAATTCCTCATGGCATTCGAAACACAATCAACACGATTTTAGACTTAAAATCAAGATAAACATTCATAAATCATACTTGTTTGAATCAAATATATCATGAAATCCAAGCATATCATCAAAATCATCATAAAGGTTTTAAACATAAAACCCAAAATCAGAAGCTCTTTAAAAATGAAAATAAAGATGGTTTTGATTATTATTCACCTTGCTTAGGATAAGGAACTTGAGATTTGATCTTGCTTAATTCCCCTTGCTTGATTCCTTAGCTTTTAATTGATTTTTTTCTCCTTTTCTTCCCCTAGGTAATGGCCGCCCTGCTCTTTTGTTTATGTTTTAGAATAATAAATTATGAATGCATAGAGTAAAAAATGGGAACATGGGTTTAGGGGTTATGGTGGTGGCTAATCCCCATAATGCCTTTGCGTTGTTTTTCTTATTAATTAACACATGGAACCGTTCATAAACCCATTCTTTGTATTTAATTAAGCACAGCCTCTAATTATTTTTCAAATCTCAATCCCCTTATCGCTCTAATATTTACATTATTCTATTTAATTTATTTAATTAAATCTCATGAATAATGTTATTATAAATTAGGGGTGTTACATAGGGACCGATCCCTCTTTCTTCATCCAAATGACATGCGATCCCTAGGGTAGGCTCCCTAGGGTCCTCATATCTTGATCACAAAGTTTCATATGCATCGGACTTGTAGATCTTGAGATATTTATTGTTCTCCACAAGAATGCTCTTGTACTTTGAAGTATGCCGATCCCTCTTGTTGGAGCCAATCTATGCCGATCCCTCTTATGCATTGAGCCATATTTCATACTTCGAATATTCTGCCTTACATATCTATCAAGTCCATTCAATTTTGACTTGATACTATTATCTATACCTAATTTTTGGGCTCTGGAATCGTCGCTCTATACTCATCGGCATTGATAATCGTGAAGTATCTGCCTGTATACTGCCTTAGCAAAAGGTGGGTTAACACTTTGCCCCCCAAAACATGCCTTGCGATAGGAAGGCTTGTTTTGAATTGCCATAAATCCAAAATCCAAAGTCCATAATCCATCGATAACTATATTATCCAATCCATTGTCAATCCAAATCCATGATCTCTCCAGATCGTTAGTGAAATCCATGACCATTCCAAGTCAATATCCAATTTTTAATCCGTGATCTCTTTGAATCATTTTATCCAAACCCTCGACCTCACCGGGCCATTAGCCAAATCCCAAACTACTCCAGGCCTATATCTAAATCCATAGCTGTTCGAAGCTGATATACAAATCCATAACCTCTCTGGGTTGTTATCCTAATCCAAATCCTCGATCTCACTGGATAGTTGCCGAGCACAATCCATACTCGACAACCTAAGCAAGTCGATCCATCGCGTTCGAGCGAAGCGACCTACCCCTTGTCAGGCATAGTCCATACCCGACGACCTTAATCTCTCTGGATCCTTGCCGAGCACAATCCATACTCGATGACCTGAGTTGGTCGATCCATCGTGTTCGAGCGAAGCGACCTACCCCTTACCAGGCATAGTCCATACCTGACGACCTTGATCTATCCGGATCCTTGCCGAGCATAATCGATACTCGATGATCTGAGTAGGTCGATCCATCACGTTCGAGCGAAGTGACCACCGCTTGCCAGGCATAATCCATACCCGACGACCTGTGTTATCCATTACATTGATCCAAATCTAACCATTCCTAAGTCCATAAAATAAGAGTCCATACAACCAACAAACCAGAGTTCAAATAAAACCAGAAAAGCAAGAGTTCGAAGCGAACAAGAAGAAAAGGAAAAAAATTCACAAACCATAGCATTACGATTTATCATCCTCTCAGAGCATGCCAAGGAACCGTCCTCAATCCCGTACATGTGTAAGTAACTTAGCCATCTTACTGTGGAGTTTGCTACTTATTCCATGCCATCCCGATCAATTATGACAAGTTGATAATGAATACTTGATCTAGTGCCATTTTCATTTGAAGGTGGACGGTGGCTGCCCCTGTTCCACCGTCGCAGCCCGAGTCCTTACGTATTGTTGTAACTGACCATTCTTCACTCGGTCCTTAATGATATCCTTCAAATGCCTGCAGTCATTTGTATTGTGCCCATCGAGCTCATGGAATGGGTAGTGCTTTCCTGATGTCCGTTCACGTTTGGAGGGTTCTCTCCTTACCGACCTTCGATATGGAAGTCGCCCTCGAGTATCCAGATATATCCATTCTATGGTTTCATTCAATTCCGAGTAAGAAGAGTATTTAGGTTCCCCTTCTGTCGCTTCAATCGATCAAAGCTATTATCTGTGTTCCGTTTACCCTTATCCTTTCTAGAGCTTTCATTGAGCGGTTCCCCCCCGTACTGTATTAACTTCTATTCCCTTTTTATCAGCTTTTACATCTTCTTGTCGTAGGAACCTCTCTGCTTCATGGTAGAATTCCCCGAGATCCATCGGTGGATCTCATATCAGTGATATCTTAAAATCTGAATTATCTGCAACTCCTAACACCATCGCTATTAAAACCTTCGATGGATCTGGTCAATCCACCGAAACAACTGCTGTATTGAACCTGGTTAAGAAATCCTTGAGTGATTCTCCTACCCATTGCTTTATTGATGTTAATGTCATCGCATTCTTAGGTCTCGTAATGTGAACCCGAAACTACTTCATGAATCTTTCGACCAATTCTGTCCATGTGTTAATAGAACCGCTTTCCAACTGTCTGAACCAAAGCGCAGCTACACCATTAAGTACAGTGGGAAACATCATGCTAGGACTTCTTTCAATCCCCCCTGTACTTCCATGTGCCGTATATACCTTATCATATGCATAGTTGGATCCGAATTTCCATCATAAGCTTCCAGTGTTGGTAGTTTGAATTTTGGTGGATTCCTAGCATTCCTGATATTCGGAGAGAATGGACTTCTATTTACATCCTCCAGATCCCTGTTCACTAATCTTCCATGCATAGCTCGCCTTATCATCTCTGCAAACCTGTCATTGTCTTCCAATGGTAGTCTCCTATCATCATGTCCAAGCTGCTCCCCGAGTCTATGAGGGAATTCTGGAATGTATTCCTCCAAATGAGCATCCAAATTTTGATTCGCACCAAGCTCCATGGGATTTTCCGCAGATCCTACAGTATCATGACCAACCAGACCTAGGGGCATGCCCCTTAGCCATTGGGGATCGGTGTCGATCCCTCTAGAATGGCAGGGGACTGCTCATGGCTGCTCTGTTCCATTCCTTTGTCTATTGGCTCTATTTCCATGTTCCTGGTTCTGATTTCCAGCAATTCCTACTGCTTCAACTCCTTGATTCTGTGCTCCAGCTTGTCTAATCTATTGGAGTAAATTCTACATCATCTCCTCCTGTCTTTTCAGCATCCTCTCTTGCATAGCATCCATCATCGTTTCCATTTCATCCCTGGTGATGTAGATAGATGCTTGATTAGCTCCAGCTCCTGAGGAAGCCTCATGACTCCCTCCATGGTGGCTCCTTTCCGGTAGCAATCTCCTTGTTGATTGCCTAGCCATTACTTTTTATATCCAAGTATCCAAGCTTCCAAATTTAAGATCCTAGCTTCTAAATCTGTGGGTGCAAGTCTTCTCAATGAAAGCCCCAAAATGTTGGCGTCAAAGTTGGCCACCAACACCCAATTATGCAAAAGCTCCAATATCCAATTCAATCACAGAAATATGAAGAGAGAAAAAGGAAGAATAAAATTAAAATAATTAGAAAGCAAGTAAAATGAGACAAGGTTTATAGGGATCGGCTATAATAAGCTTTCGCAACATATTGCAACAAAGATCGATCAATAACTCAACATATATAGATCCAATTGGCTTGAAACTTAGAGTACAAGCATAATACAACATGGAGAAGCTCCCATAGGGATCGCACATCCAAAATCACCAATCATAAGGATCGGCCCTGATCCTTATTTATTGGGATTTGGGCCATATGATCCTTCCTGTGGACCCCTATGGTTTTGAAGATCCTTCTGCCGAATTTTCAGGGAGATATTTTTACGACTTCTCCTATAAATACAGCAGGCATGGCATTAGCAAAGGGATCTTCTTTCTGCTTCATTCTATCTTCTACCTAGGTTATACTCTGCCATTTTTATTCCGGAATTTCATGGATTTGTAACTGTAAAAGTAGCATAAACGAATAAAAGGAAAATCTTTGAAGTGGATCTAGGCCGGAGTTAGTCGAACCACTATAAATCTATGTCTTTGCTTACTTGCTTTCTTATATTGTTTTAATTTTGTTCTTCATTTATTTCTCTGCATATTTCTATGATTGGATTGGATATTAGTGCTTTCACATAACTGGGTGTTGGTGGCCATTTTTGACGCCAACATTTTGGTGCTTTCACTTAGAGAGCTAGCCCCCACAGATTTGGAATTAGGATTTAGAGTTCGGAAAATATCTAAAGCTTAGATTTGGAGTAATGGTGAGACAATCAAAAAGGAGAGTGCTACCGAAAAGGAGCCATCATGGAGGGAGTTAAGAGGCTTCCTCTGGAGCTTGAGCTAATCAAGCATCTATCTACATCACCAGGGATGAAATGGAAAGGATGATCGATGCTATGCAGGAAAGGATGTTGAAAAGACAGAAGGAGATGATGCAAAATTTATTCCGATGGATTGGACAAGCTGGAGCACAAAACTAAGGAAATAGAGTAGCAGAAGCTAATGACAATTTAGATCAAGGATTTGAAGTACCAGGAATCGCTGGAAATCAAAACCGAGAATATGGAGATGGAGCTATTGGATAAAGAACTGGAATAGAGCAGCCCAGGGCAGTCCTTGACCATCTTAGAGGGATTGGCCCCATTCCCCAAAGGCTTAGGGGCATGCCCCCAGGTCTGGTCGATCGCGACGCTGGAGGACCTGCGGTCGATCCTATGGAGCTTGGTGTGAATCGAAATTTGGATGCTCGTCCGAAGGAGTACGTTCCAGAGTTTCCTTATGGACTCGGGGGGAAGTTTAGAAATGATGATAGGAGACTACCGCTGGATGACAATGACAGGTTTGAAGAGATGATCAGGTGAGCTATGCATGGAGGATTGGTGAACAAGGATTTGATGTAAATAGAAGTCCATTCACTCCTAATATCAGGAATGCTAGGAATCTGCCAGAGTTTAAACTACCAACGTTGGAAGTATATGACAGAAAGTGGACCCAACTATGCATATGATGAGATATATATGGCACATGGAAGTACTGGGGTATTAGAGGAAGTCATGGCATGATGTTTTCCCCTGTATCTAATGGATATAGCTGCACCGTGGTCCAAGCAGTTGGAAACAATTCTATTGGCACATGGACGGAATTGGTTGAAAGATTTATGAGGTAGTTCAGAGTTCACATCTCGAGACCCAAAAATGTGATGAGTCTGGCAACACTGAAATAGCTGATCGAAGAGTCTCTAAGGAGTTTTCTAACATGATTTATTGCCACGGCATCGGTGGATCGACCAGATTCATCCGTGGTTTTGATGGCAGCTGTATCAGAAATTGTCGTTGGCACTTATTTCAAGGATTCATTCGCGCGGGATCCACTTATGGATCTCGGGGAGTTTTATCATAAAGCAAAAATGTTCCTGCAGCAGGAAGACGCACGAGCCGACAAATCGGAGGTGAACGCAGTGCAAAGCGGAGGATCATCAAGAGATGCAAACAAGAATGATAAAGGTAAATAGAAACTAGATGATGGATATAATGGGATGAAAAGGCGATGGAAAGAGTGGGAGCGAAAGTTCTCCTCCTACTCGGATTTGACTTAATGTCTAGAACGGATTTATCTGGACACTAGAGGTAACTCCCCTATCGAAAACCGGCAAGCAGGGATCCCAAAGAGCAGGAGCGTATGTTTGAAAAGTACTGCCTATTCCACGAATTGAACGGACACACTAAGGATAAATATAGGTATTTAAAGGATATGATTTAGAAGAAAACATTAGGAACGGCAGACTGTCGCAGTATGTGAGGAATCAGACAACAATGGTGGAACAAGAGCAGCCATCATCCACATCGAATGGAAACATGAATGGCCATGGATCGAGGTCACAAATCATCGTCAACTGATCGGGATAGTAAGGGCTGAGTTTAGGACTTGGACTTCGGCCATAATAATAATAATAAACTCTATAATAAGGCGGTTAAATCACTTACATATGTACGGGATCGAGGACGGCCCTTTGGCATGCTCTAAGATGATGATGAACCATCGTGCCCGAAGAGGCACCCTTTGGCTTTTTTAGTTTTTTTGGATTTTTGGATGTACGAACTCCTATTCATTAGGTTATTTATGATCCGCATTACCGTGATAAATAAAACAAGATACGATTATTGTCCCGGTTGGAGTGACGGGCGGTTACCGCAAGGTGCGAGTCCCTTCGTCAAAGAGTGACAGAATGGACTCGTACATGGATTAAGTCCTCGACCGGAGAGTCGAGGCTGGAAAATAAAACCCAATAGGATGTCAAGTATGGATTATGCCAGACAAGGAGTAGGTCTCTTTGCCGAAGAGTGGCAAGATCGGCCTACTTAGGTCATCGAGTATGGATTATGCTCGGCAAAGGTCCGGAGAGACCATGATCGGTCTAGGACTTAGGCTAAGACACCACTTAATGTTTAGGGACACTGAACTGGGGTATAGGAAATAACGTTGCTTCGTCAGAGAACGACAAGATTGGCTTACTCGGACGTCGAGTATGGATTGTGCTCGGCAAAAACTCAGAGAGGTCACGGATTTGGATATTAGCTTCGAACAGCTACGGATTTGGATATGGACCCAGAGTGGTACCAGATTTGGCTAACGACCCGATGAGGTCAAGGATTGGATAAAACGATCTAGAGAGATCGTGGATTTGCAATAGATGCAGATTTGGATAAAATGATCCGGAGAGATCGTGGATTCAAAATTGGATATCAACTCAGAATGGTCACGGATTTCACTAACGATCCGGAGAGATCATGGATTAGGATTGGCAATGGATTGGATTCGGATTGGATAATATGGCTATCGATGGATTATTGACTTCGGATTTTGGATTTATGGCAATTCAAAAACACCTTCCTATCGCAAGGCATGTTTTGGGGGCAAAAGTGTTAACCTGTCTTTTGGTAAGGCGGTACACATGCGGATTTAACCCAACAGACTTCATAATCATCAAGGCGGAAAGCCTGGAGGGATGGATACCAGGATTGGAGATCGATTATATTTGAAACTATGGACTATGGTTGAATGGATTAGGATGGATAACACTTAAAAAATGGCTAAGTATGGAACTAGCCCTTCCCTAGGAGAGGGATTGGATCAGAATATTCACTCTACAAAAAGAGATCGTGATAGGGGGATCGAAGTAAAGGGATTGATTAAACAGGATGCAAACAACACAAATCAATGATGACCGCTCCTTAACTCAATAACAACAGGGCGGATTGAAGTGAAACTTCGCGAACAAGAAGAATGGACCTAGGGAGTGTACCTTAGGGATTGCACATCAAATAGAGCAAGTTGGAGGGATCAACCCTCTTCCATCCACAGGGATCGACTATAATCAACTTTCGCAACAAATTGCAACAAAGATCAATCAATAACTCAACATCTACAATCCAATTGGTTTGAAACTTGGAGTACAAGCATAATACAACATGGAGAAGCACCCATAGGGATCGCACCCCTAAAATCACCAATCATAGGAATCGGCCTCAATCTCTATTTCTTAGGATTTGGACCATGCGATCCCTCATGTGGGCCTCTATGGTTCTAAAGATCCTTTTGTCGAATTTTCAGAGAGATATTTCCACACCTTCACCTACAAATACAGTGGACATGGCATTAGCAAAGGGATCTTCTTTCTGCTACATTCTATCTTCTACCTAGGCTGTACTCTGCCATTTTTATTCTGGGATTTCACGGATTTGTAACTGTAACAGCGGCATAAACGAATAAAAGGAAAATGTTTGAAGTGGACGTAGGCTAGAGTTAGCCGAATCACTATAAATCCGTGTCTTTCTTTATTTACTTTCTTATTGTTTTAATTTTTTCTTCATTTATTTCTCTTCATATTTCTGTGATTGGATTGAATATTGGTGCTTTCATATAGCTGGGTATTGGTGGCTATTTTGATGCCAACAGTAGGTAAACACTCAGTTCCTCTCCAAGAGCCTAAAGCAACCAGACTAAATTTGGAAATATACACGGGGCTGATTTGAGCATTCTAAGAAATTGACACCTGGATCAATCTGGTAAACCAGCGTGGGAAACTCAATCATATCGATTTTTATACTTACAAAACCCTTCAAAAATAAAGGTATCTTGTAAGACCACACCGCAAATAAACACGCACAGGCTTTACCTTACGATAACCAAACCATTTCATAAGAAAATCTAATGGTATTATAATAATGTCTAGGGTTTAAAATAAATATATAACATAGCTGAAATACTTTCATCTCACATTCCAGCATATTAGAGTGCATCTAAAACCGCTAAGGGTGTTCGCATAATGGATTTTCCACGAAGACCTCCTTAGTAAACTGAGACCAATCGCCTATGACGAGGGTCAGAACTTATCTTCCAAGCATTGTATACCTCTAGATAAAATATACCACAAGGCAAACACAACTCTCCCACGCTGAACGAGCAAACTCGAACCACATGGAACCTAAGCATCAACAACTCCCCATGAAGCAACATATCAATAAGCATACTCTAGATATAGAGTTGATATACCCCTCTGGGTTAGCAAAACCCCTGGATTGTGCATCCTACTATGTCTTTAGTCATTTTCCAATGTCGAGGTTACGTTCGGCATCTTTCAAAAGAGTCTTCAACTCGAACAGATCGTGAATCCCCAGATGGATCCCAGTATTTTGAACAGATCTCAAAACCACACGTGGATTCCAGCATCTCGAATAGATCTCGAAACCACACATGGATTCCAGCATCTCAAAAAGATCCACTTCCAAGAGATAGAACACGTATCTCAATCTTGAAGTGGTTTTTCGATCCGTAAAACACTTACCGATCCCGGTCTCTCCAATATTGAATCGACGAATTTGATTATATTCAACAAATTTAGAATGATCACATAAGGAAACTAAGTTCCGTATACTTTTCATACGCAAGTAAACACACAAGCATTATCAATTTATACGAAGCACGTTCAAATCACCTATATGACTTTTAATCCCTTTTTAATTAATTATCGTTTATTAATAAAAATACCCTTTTTATCAGCAAAACTCCTCTTTATCTAATAAAACTTCTTTCATTAATCAAAACTTTCTTTATTAATTAGAAATCCTTTACTAATTAAAACTTCCTTTATATAATTATATGTATATATATATTTATTTTCTCTTTATAAAAGATATACACATTTATTCTACTACTTCACTATTTGTTTATGCTCTTTTCAGTACTACAAAAATATATATACTTATCTCAACGGTATAAGTATATGCACAAATCACACCAAAAAAGCATCGCGTCGAGAAATACGGATCGTCGAGTTTTTGAAAATTTAACATCTCAGTGACTAAGATAAATAGATATAATCTGAGATAAACCAACTATCAAATACATGTCACAGTGGAAAGATGAACTAACTATCAAACACGAATCACAGCGGAAGAAATAAGACATGTAAATATCATAGAAAATACGGTCTCAAAAAATATCAAATCATAGTCTTAGAAAAATATTAATATGTGATCTAAATCAGAGTACATAAAAAAGTATCCCTCATAGTCTAATACTTGATAATCACTTGAAAAATCCCGTGCCGGGTCAACCGCTCCTAGGTCTAGTTCGACTGCTACCCGTCGACCTAGGACCTTCTTGGGTCGACCTAGACAATGTTGATTTTATATTTGAAGTTTAAAATTTTTAAATCCATTCCAATGCCTGTAACTCTCTCATACTAACTCAAATTGTGATACTTAAATATGAAAATCATCCATAAAATCGTCGAACATAATGATGCAAGTTTCGTACTCAAATTCGGACGTCTGTGAATTTTTTGTTTTAAGTCCTTATTTTACTTTTAATTACTTTTTTTATTTAACTCTGCTAAATTTCCATGGTGTTACATTAATTTTAGGTCATGAAAAGAGACGATTTAATTATTGTTTATAAGTTATTATATTACTATGCAAGTTCCAAAATGTTTATATAACTTTTATTGAACAAAAAGTTGTATAACGATAAAACGATTTTCGGTCATTCAAACTATTTAGTTTTGTGAACACATTTCAAAAACAAGTTTTCTAACATTAGTTATTAATTAAAAAGCATTTAAAAAAGTTTATAAAATCATATTTATTCACATTAAATCCTAATTATAAATATTTAAATATTTCTGATATTTAAATACAAAGTGTTCGAAATTCTGGGTCGTTATATTCTCCCCTTAGAACATTGCATCCTCGAAATTTCAACACAAGCAACACAAGAAACAACCATATATTAATTGTAACAGCCCTAGATTTTTGTATATATTTTATTTGACTTTATTATATTTTGAAAACTATTTTAAACTTGTTTTATTTCAAACATTTCATTTTTAAATATAAATGTTGATTATTATGTGAATTTTAATTTCAAACTGGTATAAATTGAACATTTTCCTGAAAAAGGGATTTCTTGTCAAACTGGTCAAATTTTGATTTTTAAACCTTAAATTTAAATATTTAAATTCTTAAATTTTATCTTTTATTATGAAAATATATTTAATAACTTGAATACTGTTTTTCGTTTCGTTGAAAACGGATTTGAATTGTGAAAGTTATGTACATTTCAATTTTGAGTGCAATTTGATTTATTCAGCAATTTTGTTTATTTTAAATTATATAAATTATATTTTCTATGTCATATTTTATTTTAATATGTGTTAATATATTATTTTATGTATATTTTGTCTTTTAATATTTTTAAAGCGATAATAGAATTTTTCCAAAATATGTTGCATTTATTTTCTATTTTTAAAGGCTAGTTTCCATTTTTCTGCTATTTTCTTCATTAAAATTTTATTTAATTAAAATTTATTTATTTATTTTTGTGAATTCACTTTATTTTGTGTTCTTATTTTTATTTATAAATATTTTTCAAGTACATAAAAATTCTCCAAAGTTCATTGCATTTATTTTCATATTTTCAAGACTAGTTTGCAAATTTTGCTGTTTTATTAATTAAATTATATATAATTAATATTTATCTATTTATTTTTGTTTATTTACTAAATTTTCGTGTTTTTATCTGAATTTATATTCATTTTTCAGTTATTTAAAATTGCAAAAAGAATTGTGGAAATTTGAAAGGTTTGTGACCCTTTAGTTGCTTAAGTCTCTTGGTTTTCCCACCTTTTCATTTCTAAACTCTTGCATTCATTGATAGCCGACCCTATCTCATTCTTTCAGCTGCATTCTTATTCATTTTTCATGTATAGAAACACTTCTCACCTCAAAAATTTCGGTCTCCATCTGAACAAAGAAAATTTGGTAAACTTTCATATTCTTTTTCCATTTTTTCTACTTGTTGTTTGATTTTTGCACTTGCCTTCTACCTTCCATGGTTCAACCCTTGCTCCTCCACCACCATAGCCGCCTCCACCATCACCACATCAGGTCACCATCTCCTCCAGCCCACTGACCAAGCCATGCCGTAGTCATCTATGACTAGATCCACCAAAGTTTATGCAAACACTCCACTTGTTCAACCTAGCCGAGTACCAATCTTGTTCCACCACTCAAACCATCACCTTGGCCGCCACTTGCACCACCATCTCCAGCAAATTCCTGACCTGACACCACTGCCATGTCATCCTACTGACCCCACCATACCTGGCCGTGACCACTTGCCTTTGGTCGTGGCTTGTTTTGCCTTGAAACCATTGTTTTGTTGCCTTGTAGTGTAGTGTCATGCTCATACCTTTGCACATATCTCTCTACTCCTTTATATCCATGCAATGGCCGACCTATAAACCCAAAACCAGATCCTAATACACCCCTTAGCCATACATTTCAGACCTGTAGCTGAACCATAGGTGGTTGAAAGAAGTGCAGTAGCTTTGGATTTGTTTTATGCAGTCATTTCTAACAATGTTTTATTGAAATTTTGGGTTGAAAACTTATGCTGTTTGTATGGTTTTGTGTAAATGTTATCAAGGCCATTAGCTTTGGCTCTCCACTCTCAAGTCATTTCCATGTTGTCGTGCCTTCATAGTGTCTGTATTGTTTGCTTTGGTAGCTATCTCCAGCTCTGAACATGTGAGTTATTCTCACCAGACAATATGTACATATATAACTAGTGAATTGACCCCTTTTGAATCTGTAAAATGCATTATCATGTTACACCTACTATGTTATGATTTTATGATGTTCACCCATGCTTAAACACCTATTATATTATATGTTACTATTATATTATGCTGTTCTATTATTTTTATCAGTTTATCACACTGCAAGTTCCCTTTAGATTAGAATCACTATGGGTTGAAATGATACATACCCGAACGGACTTTAGAATAGGAGAAAATCGTTATGGGCTGAAATGATAGGCCTGAATGATTTTCAATTATTTTCATTTACTTGGGATTGCGGGTTTGAAATGATCAAACTTGGGTATCTTTGTAAATTACGGATTGAAATGATAAATTACCCGTATCACTTTACCTAGGCTAGAAAATGAAATACAGACCCGTTATTAAAATATGTTTTTATAAATTTTTAAAATATTTTAGAAATGTAAATATTATAATATTTTGATTTAAACTAAATAAAAATGATTTTTGTAAAGCATTATTGATTTTCTGAAAATTTATAAGTGAAATAAATTAATGGTAAAATTAGAAAATTTGAAATGTAAGTTATTTTGGGAAATTTTAATTTGGTGATAATTGAAATTTAAATTAAATATGAAATGTGATAAATTCATGATAATTTGGATTAAAGTGAATTTAAATGATTTTTATATTATATTAATGATTTTGAATAAAGTTAAAATGTGAAATGAATGAATATTTAAGTTGAAATTTTGAAATATAACTAAAATTGGAAATTTGTGAATTTGGCTTAAAAGTGAATTTTAAGTTAAGTAAATAAAAATGGAATTAAGTTATATTTGGAAATTTAAACTTAACTGTTAAGCTAAAAATTTAATTATATGAATTTAAAATTGAATGTTGGAATTTAATAAGTAATTATTGTTAAATATTGATTTTTGAATGGAAATTTAACTTTATAAAATCATGAATTTAAGAAAAATTAAATGATGATTATATAAGTGAATTTATATGATTTTATAAGTTAAAAATGATTTAAATAAAAATATAATTGTTTGTGAAATTATATTGAATATTTGTAGTTAATTAACTGCATTCCTGAAATGCTATTAATTCAAATGTAAATGATAATACAGCATTTGTAAATGCTGTAGTTGATAATAATGAACTAAAAAGCTAATTTGGATTAAAGGTTATTATAGCATTTCTGTAAGTGCTATAATTGTTGAATTTAACTAAGTTTTCTTTAAAACTAATGTAACCCTATTCCAGCATTTTTTAAATGCTGTCTTTTGTTAAATTGAACTGTTTTCAATATAACTTTCCGTAGCATTTTCTAAATGCTGCGAAAAGTGAATTTTCACTGTTTTGATAAATTTAAGTGAATAAATGAATTTAGAAAAAGATTAAAATTTTGGAAATTTAATAATTTAATTATTAAATATAATAACTTCATTTTTATGATTTAAAATGAAGTAATTTGTTTCGAAATATAAACTATTTTGAAATATGATATTTTGAAATGGATTTTTGAAGGATATTGAATTTTGAAATGATATTTGATTTCGAAGTATAAAATACCATTTTGAAATTTTAACCACGGGATGTATTTAATTTATAGTTTAACTGATCCTTAAAGGATGGGCGATCCCAAGCATCCTTTGAGTTATTGTGCATTTCTACTACAGTTCACTTGAGTTGGTTTACATTATATAAGTATATATTGTCCTGACTCGAGTGTTTTGTGTTTTACTTTACGCTCGGATCAGCCTGAGTATTTATAGCTTAGCTTTGGATTTCTTTCTGGAGCTAGGAATCGTTGGAGATTCTGCTTGTCTAGTTATCTGTTCCTTTCAGTTCAGTTGTTCTATTTCAGTTCTGGTATTCATAAACTTCTATTTATTTGAGATTTCTATTGTATATGTTTTCAAGCAGATATTATGTATTATGTTTTGAGAGTTTGTTATAGTAGCTTCATGAACTACTATGGTTTTATATTCCGCTGCGAGTTATTCTGATATGTTCTGTGTCTGTGATTCTGTGTATTTGATTTCATTTGCTCCAAATTTATTTACAATCTGTTATTTTGAATTATTCAAGCCAGACATGTGTGGATTATTGTCGATTTGAATGGTCCAAAATAGTGGGTCGTTACATTAATGCTTAATAGTATTACCATCAATAGCACCACAGCTTGTGGTTTGCCTAGGTCCAAAACCTTCTCATCGCACAAGGATGATAAATAAACTACTAAGCATACCTTTTACTCAACGGGCTTTGGTTAGTACTTAGTCGATTATCCACACTACCTCAGAACAAATAGAAGATTTATTTTTCTAAACTCTCCATAAGTTAACAAACAGCATACAAATGCACTAAAGCCCGTATGATGTACATGGGCCATCCATATACAATATCAAGTCCAATCACTTGCTCGATCGCATAAATTTCACTTCCCAACTAGTATAGATCACTTGACCTCTTTATTGCAGGCTCCAATTTTTAACCCACCTTTTGCCAAGGCAGTATATAGGCGGATTTAACCCAACAGGCTTCACAATTATCAAGGCCAATGAGTCCAGAGCGATGATTGCAGGGCCCAGAAATCAAGTACGGATAGTAACATGAAGTCAGAATTGAATGGAATTGGTAGATAAATAGTGTAAAATGCTTATAGTATGGAATATAGTTTAGTGAATGGGAGGGATTGGTATGGGTTGGCTTCTATAGAGGGTTCGACATGGTTTAATGAGTAGGGATCAACATAGTTGGTTAGTATGGATCGGCAAGGTTAGGGGTAAGAGAAGGAAGAGGTTGGTATACAAGAATATTGCAAGGGCAGGGATCGGTGGTGATGGGTTAGAAAGGAAGAGATCGGTCTTCGTGAGCCTAGGTGAGGGATCGGTAGGGTATGTTTTGTTGAAGGGATCAGTCGGGGTGGTAGAATAGGGTTCGGCATACTTCAGCTTATGAAGGAGGGGCCGACATGGTTAACTAATAGGATTTGGCATGCTTTATAGAAGACGATGGATCGACATACTTCTTTGGATAGGGGTCGGCATTAATCAAGGTCCAAGTACATTCTTGCATACAACAATCATTATCTCGAGATCCATAAGTTCAAAGCACACAAAATTTAGAGAGCAAGGCATATGGACCCTTGGGAACATACCCTAAGGATCGTATATCGAATAGACAAAGGTGGAGGGATCGGTATACATCCATGAGAGGGATCGGCAGAAGATAGCACACAAGCAATGCTGAATCAGAGATCGTGCAATAACTTGAGCTCCTTTGGTCCATATGTTATGAGAATTGAAGGGCTAACATATTTAAGCATGCAAAAGCCATTGTAGGGATCGTTGTCCAAAAATAAACAAATGAAGGGATCGGTACCGATCCCTCTTCATTGGGATTTGGGCCTAGCGACCCCTCTGGTGGGCCCATATGAATTAGGAGGTCCTATAGCCGAAGTTTCAGAGAGATTGGTGGTCGTCTTCCTCTATAAATACAGTGGGCATGGCGTCAGAAAAGATGGATCTTCTTTCTTCTTCTCTTTATCTTCAATGGAGGCTACACTATCAATTTTATTCTTGGATTTCAGATTGTAACTGTAAACAAACTTCAGTATAATAGAAATGATTATTTGGGAGTGGACGTAGGCCAGAGTTACCCGAACCACTATAAATCTTGTCTCCTTTTACTTGCTTTCTGATTATTTTAATTTTTTTCTTCATTTATTTCTGTGGTTGGATTGGGTATTGGAGCTTTTGCATAATTGGGTGTTGGTGGCCAATTTTGACGCTAACACCAATCAAGTTCCTTGATTAGAAACCTCTGTTCTCCTTACATAGCCATATACTATGATTGAAAACTTAGGGATCACATTAAGAATCTGTATCAAGTGTTTACCGTCAAGAATCTAGTAAAAAATCCATGTTCAAACCGGTGTAAACCACCTCGAAATCATATACTCAAATCCTAGATCAAGAATTGTCATGCGAATAAAATGATCTACATACAACTTACATACATAATTCCATTGGTTTCTTAACTATACTAATTTTTTTTACATTTTAAATCACATTTATTTACACAAAATCATTTCTTATTTAATACTAAAATCATTTATGAAACATTTCTTGAAACATTTCAAGACTTAAGTTCATTACTCGTATAATACTCCACTATATCCTAAGAGTATATATAAACATTATTTTACATTTTTACTACCTAAAATTTTGACGAAGGCCCAAAATAAATTTGGATCTTATAACCGAGACACCCTTCTAGACTTCTTTATCCATTGGGTTAAGCAAGTAGCTAGATAAAGCAGGACTCTAGTATCCAAACTCAAAACTAGAGTCTACTTTCCTTAGACAGCCTTAAAGTAAAGGCGTTTATTAGTTGGCCCAATAACATCAAATGTCCAATTTAACAAAGATTCTTAACAAATTTAAATCTTGTTTTAATTTACTTTCTTTTCAAATTAAGAGCTATAAAAACTCAACTTTTATTTCAATATCAAATTCCCTTCAAAGAAAACTTTTGAACTAAACACCGTTTTCATTTCAAATTGTTTCAAATAATAATACATTCATATATTCTTTTATATATCAAATCATACATTTTAAGATTAAACAAAAATCATTTTCAAAACCAATTTCCTAAATATTTTCTTTAAAATCCATTGAAAATATACGTATAGACCGAGTAACTCCAAAACGATAGAAGGAAGCGGGTCCTACCATGTAGTACATATATCTCCTTTACTAAGAAGGGTAATACTCAAGAGAAGTGCTCACTATCCGAACACATCTCTTGCCCATTTTTAGTCACTTTCGAGCCACTCGAACTAGATAAAATAAAATTAATTTATTCCCCATTCTACTTGTCGATTCCGAGAGCAACCTCAAACCCGAACAAATCTTAAAATCTTTTAAAAACATTAGTCTTTTAAAATACTTTCATATAATACTATTATTATTTACACCAAAATATTGAAAACCAATTTTTAAAACACTGGGATTTAAGTTCTCAAATTCTTAGTTTAAATCCTTTTTATTTATAAATCAATTTTTTTTTAAATCGTACTTATTAAAATTCTCCTTCTTATATAGAATCTTTTCAAAAATATTTATTCTCAAAAATATCTTACTTTTCTTTTGGATTATAATAACCAACTTTTATTAAAGTTGACTTTTTTAACCCAACATCTTCGTTGAAAGCCTCATAGTCAAACTGTGAAACTTAATTCACAAGGTATTCATTTCAATGTTCCCACAATTACTATCTACCCAAACCCATGTTGTAAAAAGGTAAATTACTCATAAACTGGTTAAAAATAAACAGCAACAAACAATAATCAAAGCTTATAATTTGGTCGAGCATGATTAATCTAATAAACGAGGGATATATGGACATCATTAATTCCTACATAAATCAACTACACTATTAACATATACTTATATATTATACTAATATATAACAAATACATATATGCTTTTATATGTATAATACGCTCAACCCATAATAAAGCATTCCATTACCCTATCTCTTGATGAGTTATACCCCACAAGAGCCAAGGTTCTCGCTTAACCTTCAGCTCTGATACCAAACTGTAACGCATGCCTTTTCGAGCCCCGAATGTTGACACTAATACATCCGCGGTATTCACGTGCCGAGCACCCAAGTACCGGAAAGACCGATTATTAGCGTAAAAGAAAAGGAAGAAAAGAAAAAAGAACTGGAAAGAGGAGAATAAAAACTTCAGAATCTCACATCGGATAATATAATATCAAAATATAATACACAGTGTTACTTAAATATACATAGCATGTTAGAGTTATTAATCTAAGTACTATCATCAGTCTGGACTGTTATGAAAGCTTATCCTTATAATTGTTGACACACACACACACAAAGTAATGCAGTAGAAATAAATACTACGGTAGTAAACATTAAGTTCCTCTCTAAGGGCCCAAAGCATTCAAACTAAATTTGGAAATATACACGGGGCTGACCCGAGCATTATAAGAAAATAACACCCTGATCGGTCTGGTAAACCATAGCGAGAAACTCAATCATATGGATTTTTATATTTATAAAACTCTTCAAAAATAAAGATATCTCGTAAGACCACGCCGCAAATAAACACGGATGGTTTTTTATGTTACGATAAGCAAACCATTTCATAAGAAAATATAGTGATATTATAATAATGCCGTATAGGGTTTAAAATAAATATATAACATAGCTGAAATGCTTACATCTCACATTCCAGCATATTAGAGTACATCTAAAACCGCTAAGGTGTGTTCACATAATGGATTTTCCATGAAGACCTCCTCAGTAAACTGAGACCGATCTTCTATGACAAGGGTCAGAAGTTACCTTTCGAACGTCATATATCTCTAGATAAAACATACCATAAGGAAAACACAACCGGCCCATGCCCGAACGAGCGAACTCAAACCACGTGGAACCTAAGCATCAACAAGTTCCCACGCGTAACATATCGATAAGCATACTTTAGTTATGGAGTTGATATACCCCTCTGAGTCAGCAAAACCCCTGGATTGTGCATCCTTCTCTGTCTTTAGTTGTTTTCCGATGTCGAGGTTACGTTTGGCATCTTTCATAAGAGTCTTCAACTCAAACAGATCATGAATCCTCAGATGGATCCCAGCATCTCGAACAAATCTCAAAACGACACATGGATTCTAGCATCTTGAACATATCTTGAAACCACACATGGATCTTAGCATCTCGAACAGATCCACTTCCAAGAGATAAAACGCATTTCTCAGTATTGAGGTGGTTTTTGATAAGTAAAACACTTACCAATCCCCTTTTCTCCAAGACTAAATCGACAAATTTTTTCATATTCAACAAATTAAGAATGATCGCATAAGAAAACTAATTTCCATATACTTTTCATAAGCAACTAAACACACAAGCATTATCAGTTCATACAAAGCACGATTAAGTCACCTAAACAACTTTTAATCCCTTTTTAATTAATTTATCCTTTATTAATAAAATACCCTTTTTATTAGCAAAACTCCTCTTTATCTAATAAAACTTTTTTCATTAATCGAAACTTCCTTTATTAATTTTAACCTCCTTTATATACTTATGTGTGTGTCTATATATATATATATATATTTAATTTCTCTCTATAGAAGAAATACACTTGTATTCTACTACTTCACTATTTGTTTATACTCTTTTTAGTACTACAGAAATATTTATATACTCATCTCAACAGTTTAAGTAGATTCACAAATCACTTAATGTAACGATCCGTAATTTTTGAATCTTCAAATTTGGATATTTAATTTATTTAAATATGCGAATTTAAATTTAAATTATAATAAAATATATGTTTTAAATAGTTGCCCGATTTTTTGTGATGTATTTTTAGTTTAATTTATTGAATTTTTTTTCATAATTTTTAGTTTGAAAATTAATTGAATTTTTGTTTGACGTATTTTACGAAAAACGTCGGTATTTTTGAAGCTGCACAGAATAAAATAATCGGTGTATTTTATTATTGTTTTGTGATCATGTCACACTGTTGGACGCGATCGTATTTTTATTTTTGTCGTTCGCATCTTGTACGCGAACGTGATATGGTGTAGCGGTGTAACGCAAAAACTTTTAAATAAAAAATTTAAAACAAGACAACACAATCTTACATAATCTTTTTTGCATTTCCCTCCTTACGTGCTTTGTTTAGTTAGCATTTATTGTTCTACTTGGGTTTGCTAAAGAATTTGCTTTATGTAAAAATACATGCATGCATTTATATACAGGGGACAAATAAGCAATACACACTTTACTTATATATATAAGCAAGCATCCACGCATGAAATATTCTTATGCACCCTTTTTTTCCTGTACTTGCATTTCCTTAGCCTTTAAGAATTTTTTTTTGAAAGGAGGTAAAGGGCCCAGCCCAAAATACAAATACAGGTAAACAAAAACAAATACCCGATTCTCTAAAAACAACAAAACCCTAACATAATTAGGGTTGCCGACAAATACTTCGAATCAAACAAAGCCAGTAAAAATGGCGACCAGAAATTCTCGAGAGCAAAACTTCAGATCTCTTTCGTCTTCTCTTTTCCACTGCTTTCTCCCCTTTCCCAATACGAAAGGCTTTGGTTAAACTTGCTTCTCATACCACAGTTGTCTTTGATTATGCTGGTGTAGTTCCTCGAGTCAGAGTTTTGGTTCATGAAGCTTTGCTTTACAGATCTGATGTCAACGCGACTCAGATCTGTAGATCTGTAGCTGTTATCACCATCATTATGTTGATTGATGTTTAGGAGCTCGTTGTTGCCACGATTAAGCTGCTGATGAATGCTTAAATCAGTATGATTGGCCTTCGGATTGAGGAGATAATGTTCGATGTACTTGCTACCAGCCTCTTTGCTCCACAAATCCGCAGGGAAATCAAATTTGGTTTGGTCTTTAACCTTTTTCTTAGATTTCTGAAGAATAATTCTACTGTCATTTTCTATAATAAGCCATCTTTGCTCTTTGGACAGTTTCGACTTGTTGTGAGTACGATTATTTCTCTCTTTCCATATGTGGTAAACTGCTGTAGTCAATAAAACGTGGGCGAGATCTCTTTCGAGAAATTTCCTTCTAAATTGGGTGTAGATATCCATGATAATCTGATTAAGGTCCATGCTGCTATTGTTGTACATGCTCAGCTTAGTCTTAATTTGGCTCCATATGTAATAATTGTAACTGCATTACAAGAATAAATGAGTAACAGTTTCATTTGATAAGTTGCATAAGGAACAGAGTGACGAAGTATTTCTTCCCCATTTATTGATTATATCCAAAGTTGGCAATCTGTTTTTAATAGCAAAATATGTATAGATGGCCATCTTAGGATTATTCACCTTGTTCCATATGCACTTATGCCAATCAACAGTAGGCTGTTTGTTTCTAATATGCTCCCAAGTTTTCTTAAAAGAAAACTTACCTTTGATGCTAGCTAACCATTCCCAATAATCACATTCTGCATTTGGATCTAAAGGGATATTAGTAATAATTTTTTTATGAGGATTAGTAATTGGATGAAGATGAGGTTGCTAGTGATTATTTTTAATAATGATATTAACATTAGCATTAGCATCACCACAAATAACAAGATTATCCCATCCTACCCTATTAATAAAAGAATCATTTTGAAACCAAGGGTCGAACCAAAGACTAGTTTCATTACCAGATTTGAAATTTCTTTGAATTAAAGATTTTCCTAAATCTCTGCATTTTAAAATTTGAGTCCAAGCATTGGATTGATTATTTTTTGGTAAAGCTATCCAAAAATTACCATTTTTGAGATATTTGCATGTCATTCATTTGGTCCATAAAGAATCTCCACTTATAAATCTCCAAAAAAGTTTTAATTGACAAGTTAAACTAAGATCATTAAGATTTCTGATACCAAGCCCACCTTCATTTTTGGGTTTGCATACTTTGTCCCAACTGATTTTATGATATTTTCCTCTCCAAAGAAATTCAGCACATCTGCTTTCAATTTTTTTAATTGTAGCAATAGGAATATGGTGAGTTTGAAACCAATATAAAATAATGGCATAAACAACAGTCTTAATTAACTCAATTCTACCAGCAATAGATAGAAGCTTGCATGACCAAGTTTCCATTTTGTTTTGAATTTTTTCAATCAGATAGGAACAATCACTATCTTTGATTTGATTAGCAGACAAAGGAAGTCCTAAATATTTAATAGGAAGATTACCTTCACTTACTTTAAGAACATCTAGAACTTCTTTTTTGTACCTGCAATATTTACTAAAATATGCCTTTGTTTTAAATTCATTAATTTTAAGACCAACATATTTATACATATTATCAAAAACCTCACTAATAGCCTCTGCATTATCTTTGTTAGCTTTAGAGAACAACATAAGATCATCAGCATAAATCAGGTGAGTAATGGATGGTTGTACTCTATTAATTGAAGAAATACTGTTTTTGATAGTTTCAATATCAATTAGTATTGAAAAATATTCCATGGCTAAGGTAAAAGGATAGGGAGAAAGAGGGTCTCCCTGTCTGATACCCATGTTACTCTTGATGAAACCCTCAGGTTTACCTTGAAATAATATGGAACACTTTCATTTCATACAATGGATACACACAGGCTTATATATATGTATCAAAACTAACGCTTGCACATGTATATCCAAGCACACACGCTAGCTTATGTATCAAACTGTATATACACGCGAAAGGGCGGAAAGGCACGCAGGGAATAAAATGGAACACATTTCATTTCAACAGCAGGCACTTTTTATTTTCAATTTATATTTCCACTTTCACTTTCTTTATATTATTTAAATAACTCCTCAAACACTAAATATTAGCCAAAATTTTTAACATAAAAGTTGTAGAGGGCGTAGAGAACTACATTTTCCATTCACGTTGTACTCGAGATAGTCGAGCCGAGAGGAAGATAGGGAGGGTGGAAGTTTCGGCCTTGGGTTGATATGTTGGCAGGGTATGTGCGCATGGGTGTGTGGTGGTTGCATAAGACAATATGGGGGAGGTGATGTAGCTGTGTGGTGAGCATGAAAGAGGTGTAGCAGGTGTAGGCGTGTGTAGGTGTGGGTGCTAGTGTGTGTGCATGCGCAAGGAAGGGAAGGCTGCCGTTCGTGCACGGCGAGGTGGCGGGGTTACGTGAGTGTTGGCATCAGCCTTGTGATGCGAGGAGGCATTTTATTTTGTTTTCTTTCTGGTGCTTGCATGAGTATGGAAAGAAGAAGTGTACATTTTGCATTATATACCCTGTTGATGTGGTCATTTGCATGGGGTTAAGGAAAGGAAATAGGTGCAGGCGTGTGGGCTCTGGGTTGGTAGGTTGGAGTATGGGCCGTGACCTGTGTGGGCTTTGGGTGAGATTTTCCCTTAGTTATTTTATATTATAGTTAGTAAATAAGTTAGTTAACTAAAAGTTTAAAACTTTAAAAAGTATAACTTCCCTATACGAAGTCCGTTTAACTCGCGGTCTTCGACACTGGATTTGTATTGACTAGTAGAACATTGTAGTATAACTTGTTATAGATTTGGTGATGTTTAAAAATTGATAAAATAATATGGACTGAATTTAGTTACGTTATTTTAAATAATAACATCGTTAAATTAATTATACCTTATTGGTGACATCTATTTGACTAAATAAAAACACCGATCTAATAAATTTATTTAAATAGATTATTTTGGACATCTATTTAGCAGAACAAAACACCGTTCTGTTATAAATGAAATGTGTAGATTATTGATGACATCTGTTTAGCGGAATAAATCTCCATTCTGCTATTATATTAGTTTGGACATTTATTCATATGCCAGTTAATTAATATGTGGATTAATTAATATTGAATTAGTGATGGATTAATTAGTGATCATGAATTGATGATTTTATTTACATGTATGATGCTTATGTAAATACCAGTTCTGTGACATGGAAGTTAAATTGAATTAAATGGTAACTTGATTAAGTACCATTGTGGTCGCTAAGCCTTTTTCTAATCTTGTAAAGTTTTGGATTTAAAATAACTTCAATTTGATATCAAAGTTGAGGTTAAGTGTTTATTTAATTATAAATGATTTTAATTATGGGGCATTTCACCAGAAGGACAAACTTTGCAGTCCAATTAGTTTCTAGGACACACATTCAAAGAAATTACTTTCAAGGCCAAAGTCAGCAGAATAATTACTTTCAAGGACAAAGTCAGCGGTCCAATCACTTTCAAGGACATAATTTCATAGGTTTTTTGGCCCTAAAAACTAATTATTTTACGTTTTGTCCTTGAAAGTAATTATTTCAGTTGTGTGTCCTAGAAACTAATTTCACTTACTAAAGAGGCCCTTGTGGCTAATTTCCACTTTAATTATTTTATTCATGATGATTTAAAGCAAGTTAATTAATTATTTTACTAATGTTGTTTAAAGTTATTTAATTATATTATTAATATTTTTTAAATATTTAATATTATTAATTATGTTGTTTAAAGAGATATAATTATATTATCAATGTTGATTAAGTTAGTTAAGTTATTTAATTAATGATGGGTTAAGTAATTAATTACTTTATTGAGGATGTTTAATTAAATAAATATATTTTATTAATACTATTTTAAAGGAAATTAATTATTTCATTTATGATTTTTAAGGTAACTAATTTATTAAATGAAAGGAGGTTATAAATGATAAATTGGTTTATAAAGAAGATTCTATTAAATAAAAGGATTTATTTAAAAGAGATTCACAAATGATATTTTGTAACGGGGATTTACGTATGATATTTTGAAAAGGGGGATTTATAAACGATATTTTGAAAAGGAGTTTTATAAGCGATATTTGGAAATAGATTTATAAATGGTAATTTATAAATAAAAGTATAAGTGGTATTTTAAAGATAACATAGATTGTGTTAGAAATGGATTTTGAATTTATAAAAGGATTTTTATTTAGGATTGTTCAAATGATTTGTATAAAGGAGTTTAGAAATGGAGACTTATAAAGGAGTTTTATAAATAAAAAGGAATTTCATAAAGATTTTAGAGATTTATAAAAAGAAGTTTTATAAATTAATTTGGAAATTTATAATAGAATTGTAAAATAAGAAATGGGCTTATAAAAAGGGAATTTTATAAAAAGAAATGAGACTTGATTTAATAAATAATCCTTCTTATTTATGGTGGTATGGAAACATTCTTTTCATACTTAACATCGAAAGATAGTAGTTTGATTTATATTAAACAATGTCTTAAATAATAATTTTTCCTGGCCCATTTAAATATAATTTTGGAAAAATGAAATCTTCCTTATGTTTTGTTAATATACTTATACCGTTGAGATAAGTTTATGGATATTTTCTAAGTATTGAAATATAATGGTTTGTAATATAATTATACAGGTGTGATAAGTATATGAATGTTTTTCCAAGTACTGAAAAGAATAAGGGGTTTCTGAATATATCCCTTGTGAAGGTATTTTGAATCAAATAATTGAATGAGATCTTAATAATTGAAAGATTTATTTATAGAGGCTTAGTGGATTCTGTATGGAATTAAATCTATGATTGATTGCTTGTTATTAGATAGTTAAATAACCGACTATCAAATCATAGCCAAAAATATAACTTTGAAAATATATAGGAGAAACGTGAGAGTTATATGGCACAGTCATCTTCAGTGACGCTATACTATGCATATAAATCCCATTTTGTTCTCTGGGACAAATGATCAGGAAATTCATCCACTCAAATGGTTTGGAGGTGATC
This sequence comes from Allium fistulosum, assembly GCA_030737815.1. Lineage (NCBI taxonomy): Eukaryota > Viridiplantae > Streptophyta > Magnoliopsida > Asparagales > Amaryllidaceae > Allium > Allium fistulosum. Next base: position 511,007,575 of record CM060903.1, on the reverse strand, counting down.
TCTGCTCTTATATATTGTTTAATTATTTCTAAAAGAACCGGAGTTGAGTTTACCAGAAACTATGGAATGTTGGTTCGAAGAGACTGGGATTGGATAAGTATAAATTATTCGAAAACCACTTCGAACCAACTCAAGCGTCGTATTGAAGACATCTTAAAGATGATGAAATTGAAGATGGAGCGCTTTGAAGTGCAAGGGCTACTTGCTACTAATCCTGAGGGTGATTCCAAAATGGAGGTAGTTGAAGTAGTGTCTTCAGTTTTCTCATATCCTAAACAACTTGTATGGACGAATGCTGGCATTGCATTGTGCCTGGAGGGCAGTGTTAGCATTTCAAGTGGGATTTGCTAAGAGAGGAAAAAGGTAATCGTGACCTCACAAGCCTCATAACTCGGTAATGAAAAAAAACATGGGATATGCAGCAAAGCTACGTGGTTCGCTACCATTAGGAGCAGTCACTCCTCGATCTAGAATCGATATTTATGGATTTGGTATGCTCGCGAAGAGTAGGGCCATGGCTGGTGCGCATTGTTTTGAGCCTTGGTCCTGGGGAATGATGTAATCTGGGGTGTCATGTTAAAGGGGCAGTCAGCTCTGTGTTTGGGGGGGGGGTTCATGTGAGGCTCTTGGTACATTTTTCTAGAGGTGTACTATGGCAGGTGCTATCCCAGTAGCCTTATCATTGATGGAAATCCAATCTCTAATATGCGCCCCTATAAATTTAGTTGTATATCTATTATTCTGGAATTTTATTAGTGTAATAATTTCGTTGATGATTAATACATATTTTACCCTAGACATTATTATAATATCACAAGATTTATAATAATAATGATTTGGTTATCGTAAGGTAAAAGCCTATCCATGTTTATGTGCGACATGATCTTACGAGATACCTTTATTTTGAAAAGATTTTTTATAACATTAAGTAATCCATTTAATTGTGTTTCTCATGCTGGTTTTACCAGGTTGATCCAGGCGTTATTATTTGTTTGAACCAAAAATAGTACAAACACCCAATAGATTTAGTAGAGAATAAAAAGTGGAGAAATAAATTGAAAATGAGAAAGAAAAGAACATACAACAATTTATAGTGGTTTGACAAATCAAGGCCTACGTCCACTTCATAATTTTGCTTATATTCTGACTCGAAGGCAGAAGTTCTTACTGGTCGGTACAACTCCAACTATGGGTCGGTACAAAACCGAAAGTGATTACAAGAAAATAAGAGTAAGAAGTACAAGAGCAAAAAGATTCTGAAAAATAAGCCATACCCTCCTATTTATAGAGGTAGGAGCCTAGAATCTCACCTAGAAGATCTCCACCTGGATTTCCATGCTATAGACTAATTCTTCAAAAAAGTAGGATGCCACCTCATTAATTTGTATAGGTCTGTACAACTCCAAGGGCATGGGTTAGTACGCATGGGTCGGTACAACTCCGTAAGTTTGCCAATCTGGTCATCTTGAACTCTTTGCTTTGGCTCGTCTTATGGTCAGTTCATGATTCCATAGTTATTTGCACCAATATTAGCTTGTTTTGGAGTCCAAATGACGGAGTCGTGGAAGAATAGAGTCGCTGATTCAAGAGTTCATGGAGATCGATGGATAATTGCTTTGTATCAACAAAACAACACTTGGAATAGGCTTCTAACGTTAAGTAGGTTGTGTAGGCAGAAGATAGGATCCACCGCTGGAGATTTCCTGGATCAGTACCGACCCATGGAGTTGGGTTGGTACCGATCCAACATTTGTGCATTTAAGGATCTTGGATTTTTGGAGTGGACACATACTTGTCTCTATCTTCATTGACTTGGAGTCCAATCTGAGAAATTTGAGTGTTTGCTTGGGGCTCGACCTAAAGGTTTTCTGAGATTTTTGTGCTTTGAGTTTTCCTTTGTTTGCTTGGAGTTAGAACCGAGAATTTTTTGTGTGTGACCCGAGACTTCTATATGTCCAATCTAAGTTCGCTTGCTTGGAGTCAGACCTGATATTTCTATGTGTCCGAGCTGAGTTTTCATGGGTCGGTATCGAACCAACTTCAGGTCGCGCTTGGGGTTTCTGCATGGATTGCTTAGGGTCGTGCTTGGAGTGTTTCCAAGGCTATCCTGCTTCGAGTCAGACCTGAGGATTTTGTGGGTTTGCTCCAAGTCGGCTCTTCCAAAAACCTGAACTTCAAAATTTTCAACTTTTTTCGCTCATTTTTTATATTTCTTTTTTCTTGCCATTTTATGATGTTCCCAAAGTCCTTGGGTCATTTCTCCCTTGTTTTCTCTTCTGAATCGATCATTTAAGTCTGCTCGAAGACTACAACAAATTCGACCGTAACACCTACCCTCCAAAGTATGTCACTTGGCTATACATGGTTTCTGGGCACTGGTGCTATCTCTCCGGGCTGCCTGCCTTGATAACTCCCAAGGTCAATTTGTCCATTCTATCCAAATATTGCCTAGTCAAAAGGCCGGATAATATTTGCCCCCCAAAATATATCTTGCTTCAAACATGATGCGCTTTGAATGGAGACAAGTCGGGATTGCTATAAGGGATTCCACTTTACGCTTTGAATGGTCGTTATCCTTCCTGTAGATTGCTTCTGTGAAGAGTTATGTCCACAGCTATTCATCGTGATGCTTAACTAGCATCTAGTGTTATTAATTTGGAGTGTGCTACCTTGATCTATTGTTCTGAGCTTAGTAATTTTACACTAGTTCTTCTTATTGATTTTCTAGGTATGAGTCTGCTTTTCTTTGACTCTAGTCGTTGTGATTACGTACACATATACACATGCACTCCCTTTTAGAAGCTCTCGATCATATGCATGTACTCATGTAGGAATATGTAGGTAATCATCTTCATTGTTGTTGTTGTTCATTTTTTGTAGCTAGACTCACTTTTGGTCTGCAGTTGTAGGAGTCTGTTTTTGTTTTAGGCCGGTGTTGAGCGGGTTCAGCCCCCGCTTTTGTTTTCAGCTTAAGTGTAAATAAAACCTGTATTTTTCTTTCCAAATTCTATTTCGAGTGTGAATAACAAAGATTTTTTTTGGGTCCAATCATTGTGTGAATTTGTCTAAGTATTTGAGAAATGCGCTTTCCATTCAATGTACTTATGATCCATTTCTTATCAAGATTATTGTCGGACTAAGTCATTAGCCCATTCCATGATTTGCCGGCCTTTTGTTGTAAAGCACTCACTGAAGCGCCAATCTTTGGTCATTTACATGTAACCATATCTAATTCTACAACCCGGTTGAACTTCGATCACCTGGAAAGGTGATTCAAGCATTCCTTTTGGAGGAACTTTAAATGCGATTGTGCCTGCCCCCGGGTGTCGATTGAAGTAAATTACCTTGAACAACAAGTTGAACATCCTTCTCCGGGCAAGGATCTTCGGCCTTGCGTTCCTCTGGGCAAGACATTAATGCTCTGCCAAACTCCAGGCACGAGCAAATAAGTGGACGGTCATGTCACGTCCACTTTGATTTGCCACCATGTTGAGGACTGAAAGAGTTGACTAGCATCTACCTCCGGATGACAAGGAAGGTTGAACTTCAAGGGTCCGATCATGGACCGTAGAAGTTTGGTCAGCACCTAACTCCGGATACCTGCACACCTACAATGGCTTTAATCAATTATGCATAAATTTATTTCTAAGTGAAATAGCATTGCAAGTGTTTGCTAGTCCATGCCCTCGGAAGTGAAATCCAATCAATCGTCGCAAGCCTGAAAGTTCCATCTCCAAGATTTTGCTCTATTATGTATGGACCTACCCAACTTGGGCCCAAGTTTCGAGGGCCTGGGAAGATTCGTTTGAGGACTAGGTCTCCAATTTCAAAGGTCCGATTCCTAACCTTGGTGTTGTAGTATCGGGCATTTCGGCTTCAGTGTGCAGCTGCTCTCAAGTCGGCTTCATCGTGCTTCTCTTCGATTATATCAAGAGACTCTAGCAGGAGTTGCTCATTTGTCCTGGGATTGTAGTGAATTATTCAACGAGAAGGTACATCAAGTTCAATTGGAATCATAGCCTTTGATCTATAAGCTAAGACGAATGGAGAATGGCCAGTCACTGACTTGTGGGTCGTCCGATAAGCCCAAAGTGCTATTGGAAGTTCATCGACCCACTTGCCCTTAGCCTTTTCATATTGCTTTTTGAGAATGGACTTGATAATCTTGTTTACAGCTTCAACTTGTCCATTCACCTGGGGGTGTGCCACCGTAGAAAAACTCTGCTCTATGCAATGTCGGCGACAGAAATCTTTGAACTCGTTATTGTCGAACTGGGTCCCGTTATGGTAACAATTGCCTATGGAACTCCAAAATGACAGATGATATTTTTAACAACGAAGTTGGTTGCTTTCTTTGTGGTGATTGTGGCCAATGGCTCTGTCTCAGCCCATTCGGTGAAGCAATCGACTACGACGATAACGTACTTTGCACCACCTTTAGATATCGGCAGTATGCCGATAATATCAATTTCTTAGACTACAAATGGCTGGGGACTGACCACTTGAGTAATCTTCGTCGGCGGGGCTCTCAGAATTTTAGAGGTTGGTGTAATCATCTACATCTCGGTTGATGGTCGGCCAAAAGTACCCACGGTGGAGAATCCTCTTTGCGAGGGTTTGCCCCCCGGTGTGGTCGCCATAGGCCCTTTCATGAACTTCACTCGGGACTTGTTTGGCCTTATTGTTAGCAACCCACCGTAGCATTGGGACTGAGAATCCCTTCCTATAAAGTGCTCCTTGCTGAAGGATATATCTTGAAACTTGGCAAAGGAGCTTCCGTCGCTCATTCCTTCTGTTTGGAAGGATTCCTCTCTGCAAGTAGTCTTTTATTGGAGTCATCCATGACTCCTTTACTGGTTTAGCCTCCGAGATCCAATCAACATCTATTTGGTCGATGCTCGGAGCTAATAATACTTCCATCCGAACAAAGCCCATGAGCTATGCATCTCCGGAACTAGCCAACTTAGCTGGTTAATCTGCCATTTCATTTTCCCCCATGGGATCGCACCTGCCTCCATGCGTCGATCAAGATTAACCACTTAGGATAGTAGTTCAGGTACCCCTTTCCGGGATAGCGATTTTTGATTGCACCAAGCTCCGAGTGCTAGATTAAGTTAACCACTTAAGAACGTAGTTTATATATGCTCATCCAGAATGTTTACTTCCAACCATGCTTGACTCCGGGCATTAGTTCAAAATTCATAGGTAGGTTCCACCTTACGTTGGGTATGGATCTTTCATTTTGCCTACTCCGAGCAACATTTCAAGGATTGGACGGTCTTATCACGTCTGTTTTGGTTTATACTTCTGCCCCTAATCTAAGGACAAGAGTTGAGAGAGTGAACAGTCGAATCTCATTTGTGTTGGTTTATACTCCCACCCCTACATCAAGGGCGAGAGTTAATGTAACACCCCTAATTTTTAATAACATTATTCATGAGATTTAATTAGAATAAATTAAATAGAATAACGTAGATAATGAGATTGAGATTGATTAATAAACATGTAGTGGCCGTGCTTATTAAATTAAATGAACTTATAAATGGTTAAGTGTTAGCAAATTAAACATAAAGGCATTAGGGTAAATAGCCGCCCATATTCCTACCCTTATACCATTTCCCTTATCCATACACGTTCATTTTTATCACAAGCAAAATTGTAAACGTAAGAAAGAGCAAGGCCGACCATTAGGAAGGAAGAAGAGAAATTCAAGCGAAGCTTAGGATTCAAGCTAGAAGAAATCAATCTCAATCAATCTTCAATTTTCTTATCCAATCTAAGGTGAATAATAATCACCACATCTCTATTTTTGGTTTTATAATCATATGGTTTCAGATTTAAGGGATAAATTCGTTTTTATGATTTATTGAATGATGATATGCTTGGTTTATGATTTATGTGGCATAAACAAGATGGTTTAAAAGGAGATTTGCACGGTTTTAGGGTAAAACCGAAGTTAAATGATTTTTGAATGCCATGGAAAAATTATATGTTATGGAAAACATGGTTTTGGAGTTGGGTTTCAATTTTTATAATTTTCCAAGTCGTGGAGAATTAATTATGATTTTTTAAAAGAAAATATGGTTATTTGGGTTTATAAATTTATTTGGAAAATATATTGAGAATTTGGGTCACTAATTTTGATATGTTAGATAACATGGTTAAAGTGAATTTTTGGGGATTTTTACTAAGTGATTTAGTATCGAAATTAAATTATTTTAAAAGGAGGACCTAAATGATTTAATTGTTTTGTTAATAGGAAGGGCTTATGTATAAAATGTTGTTTAGTTTTAGATCTGAGAAAATGCGGCAAATTTTAGTAAAATAATTTGAAAGTTTAATGTAACCAATCATGTGTTTACAAGTGGGCAAGTTAGTTACAAAAAGTTTACTTTATTTGGTAAAAACAGCCTTTTGCTCAGAAAAAGGGGTTCCGCCTTCTTTAGAAGGACCCTTCGACTCAGATCTCCCACCTCCAACCTATTCGAAACCTTCTAGGTCGAAACCAGTAAACCAATACATGTGGTTTCATTTAAATGGTACGTAGTGGATTGGAGAAAGGCGGAAGTTAGGGTGTTGAAAGGTAGTTTTCGAAGGGGTTGGTTCCTTTGTTTTATTTTGTTTTAAAAGAAAAGTGCTTGCCAGTTTATAAATGGATTTCGAAGTAGTCGAAACCAATAGTTTCGAAAGAGTATTTCGAAGAGGCTTTCGAAAGAGAGCCACCGCCTATGTTTTAAAGAAGTAGCTTCCGAAGGAGTTACTTAGATTTTGTTTAAAGCTTTTGGAAGGGGTAGTTTCGACCAAGTCGAAACCCTTCTATGAATTGATGACCTTCTGATGGCATTGAAGACATCAATGTTGTTGAAAGGTTCAGTTGTTTTTATAAATACAAGCCACTTTCTAATGTTTTCGAAAGGGGTTAGGGGTTTCGAAGGAAATGGTTCCAGAAGGGCTTTCGAAACCAACTTTCAATTGTTTTATCCAGGTGTTTTAATGCTTTCGAAAGGATGGTTTCGACACCATCAAGCTTCCCCAATACTTTTTGAATTAATGAATGGTTTCGAAAGAGTTGCTTTCGCCTATGTTCACTTTGACCCAAAATGATGTTTTAAGTATAAAACCAATGCTTTCAAATGGGTACTTTCAAATGGTTTCGAAGCTATGTTTCTATACTTATATGATAATACTTTAACATGGTCGAAAGGTTTTGAAAGAGATATTTAAAGTATTCGAAAGGTAGGAGCCCAGTGTTTTAAAGATAGATTTTTATGCTTTCGAAGGAGGTCATCCTATGAGGTCGGAAGCAAGGTTTCGAAGGTTTCGAAAGGTTTTAAAACCCAAACTCAAATTTTAAAGGAAAAACCTATGGCTAAATAAAGGAGTTTTGAAATGACTTTAAGTATGTAAATTTGAAAAAGTATGGCCTTGATAAAAATATAAGTTAAAGGGATTAACTATATTCTATATGAAATGTATTTCAAGGACTTAAAACACACAGGAGTGGTTTTGTTAAATTATTATGTTTGCTTCTTCAAATACGAGTATATTCACATAATAAAGAACCCATAACTGTATTTTGGGGATAAAGGGGTAGAAGAACCAGCTAGGTTAACCCAGTAGTGAATATAATTTGATGAAACTACTGAATGAGTAGAATTACATCCAGGGAGTCAGGGAGACCAAAATATAGAATGCCTAAACTTCGAAGTTATTCGGGGGGATAGGTTCATAGTAAACCCATGAAAACTATGATTATGTAGTTATTGGAGGTAACCAATAGGTTCATAGTAAACCCATGAAAACTATGTATTAAGGTAGGATAGCAGAGGCTAATTAGTTTGTAGTGAACCCATGAAAACTATATCCGGATTAAGAATCAACATTAGTCAATAGGTTCCTAGTCAACCCATAAAAATTAGGATATAAAAGAAGTTAACGAAGGCGTCGGTAGGTTCCTAGTCAACCCATGAAAACTAGGATGAGAAGTGAGTTACTAGATAAATCCATAGGTTCCTAGTCAACCCATGAAAACTAGGATAAGGGATTAGTTATTGGAATGACTAATAGGTTCAGGGGGACCCATGAATTAATTAAGTTAACTGGTGGGGGCCTATAGTTTTTTAGTGATTCCATGAAAATTATGAAATAGGACAGGGTGCCCGTATGTAATGAAAAAGGTTATTAGTAAACCTATGAAAATTAATAGGTTAATAGTGACCCTAGAAACTATGATTTATGACAGGGTGTCATCTTAAACTGGGGATGGGAAATTCTAAATTTTTTTATATATGCATATGATCATAATATTTTGAAATGTATGTTTTTAACCATTGTGGATGCAGGAGCACAATATATGGTTTTTTAAAGGTTTTAGGATACTAGTGAGGGGAAAACCCGTTCCGCTAAGCGGCGTGGTCTCACTAGATATCTAAAAGGTCTGACTCGAAGTTTTGGTTTTCCCCTTAAACTCTCGGGTACTCAATTGGTTTTAAGTAGTTTGAGATTTAAGGTTTTCAAGTTCTCTTCTTAGAAGAATAAGGTTTCCGCAGTCGTGCAGGAGGCAGTTAGTTATTTAGAGTTTTCTTTTTCCGCTGCATATTTGTATGTAAATGCAGAATTATTAGCCTTACTATATACTCTGATCAACCAAAGGGGCATCTTTATATGTCGCTCTTAGTGTATGTGTAATAATTATATTTTGCTGAACGTGGTTAACGTTTTTGGGATTATGTAATGGACATCAAATGTTTTGAATGAAATGTGGAAATTTGTTCTTAAAATTGTTAAATTTTTTCCATATTCTTGTGATCTATGTATCAATGAATCTAGCACCGCCGTATTAGGTCACCGAAGATTAATAACTATGGATGACTGCAGCATCCGTAGCCGTTAGTTTTGGGCCTCCAAGTAAGGGGTGTTACAAGTTGGTACCAGAGCATAGGTTTATGAAACTATAAAAGAAAAGTAAAACCTAAAAGCTTTTTGAAACATAATCCAAAGAATTTGAAAATATGATCAGGGTTTGGGTTAACGCTATAGTAACGTACTTGTATTTGATATATAGGTATATATCTAAATATGTATTCCCCTTTCTCTTAGACCGTTCTTCTGTATCCTACTAAGGCTCGTATGTAGATTTACGAGAAAGAGGATATGGAAGCAGGAAACGGAAGAGGAAATCTTGGTGGAGGAAGCACCATAACCAACGGAAATGCTCGACCTAATTCCCGGAGAAACCAAGGTCGACAGGCTAATGCTAACCAAAACACTGAAGCCAATGTAGGTACTGAAAATCCAACAGCACATGCGGGGATGGTGTATCAATTGTTAGCAAATCTTTTACGAGCAGGAGCTGCTGGTAATGTTGGAGGAGCAAATCTTGTAGCTCCAGCTAGATATAATTATGATAAGCTGAGCAGGGATTACACCAGTCTGGGTGGAAAGCCGTTTATGTGAATGGAGGATGCTGTTGAGGTTGAGAATTGGCTTTTAAACTATGAGAGGATTTTTACCGATTTAGGCTTGGATGATGGAGAAAAGAGAAGGCTAGCCTCTAGACATTTGCAACGGTTAGCGCTTCACTGGTGGAACTGCGTGACAGCCGGAGTTCTGGAGGAAGAGCTGACATGGGCTGATTTTAGAAGAATGTATGAGTAGTGGTTCTTATCTGAGGTTGCCAAGTCGACATTGATGAGGAAGTTCATGGATCTTGTTCGGGGAGAGATGTCAGTGATCCAGTATGCTGCTAAGTTTGATGAGCTGTCTCGATATGGATATTCTTTGGTAGACATTGATATCATGAGGAATAAGAGATTTATTCGTGGACTAGAGCTAGGAAGAATGACTATGAATCATGTCAGAGAGCCTTGTAAAGTGGTGGTGGAGATGGCTATCCGCCATGAGGAGATGCTTGTTGTGTCTGAAGCCAGTTGAATCCCCGGGACCTCAGGGAAAGAAAAGGAAATTCTTTAAGAAGAAGGGAGCCCAGAAGAGGGAGGCTGCCAAGAAGGCAAAGGCTGATTTGGTGTGCTTCACATGTGATAAGAAGGGCCATTATGCTCATGAATGCCGGACGGGAAAGGGAAAGAAGCCTGTAGAGAAGAAGAATGTGAAATGCTTTAACTACGACCAAGTTGGGCATTATAAGAACCAGTGTCTAGAGCCAGTCAGGGCGGACAGAGGGAATGTGTTTGCTATTGGTCCACCATCTTCTTCTAGGCCTACTATAGCAGAGAAAGGGAAAACTATGATGGAAGGTACGCTTTTGATTCAGAGTATGCTAGTTACGGTACTATTTGATACCGGTGCGACACATTCATTTATATCACAATATTTGGTTGATGGGTTATGTATAGAACCCACATACCTTGTTACTTCCTTAAGGGCTGCGAATCCAATAAAAGGTTATGCAACTCTAGGGATGAGATGTGACCAGTTAGAACTTGATTTGTTAGGTCATAAGTTTGCATGCAGTCTGTATGTTTTTGATTTCGTAGATTTTGGGATCATTTTGGGTTTGGATTGGTTGGGTAAGTATGAGGCTAGGATATTTTGCCAGGATAGGGAAATATCATTAAGACACCCAAATAGTCATAACCGAATCACCTTCACAGTGGAAAATTCCAATAAGAGTGTTTATGCATTGTTGAGTGCCATGAAGGTTAGAGATGACCTTAGTCAGGTTTGGGTAGCAAGAGAATTTGCATATGTCTTTGAGCCAATCACAGGACTACCACCAAAATGAGCTGTTGAGTTTCGAATAAATTTTGTACCGGGAGCTGAACCTGTCAATAGACCACCTAGCAGGATGACACTGACTGAGATGAAGGAATTGAAAGTGCAACAAGTGGATCTTGAGGGAAGGAACTTTATTAGACCAAGCAGTTCGCCTTGGGAAGTGGCCGTGGTTTTCGTGAAGAAGCCAGATGGGTCGTTAAGGATGTGCATAACCTATCCTAAGTTAAACGAAAGGACGATCAAGAATGGATACCCTCTGCCGAGGATAAATGATATGTTTGATCAGTTAAGTGGAGCCAGAGTGTTCTCCCAATTGGATTTGGCGACGGGGTTCCATCAGTTGAGAGTGGCGGAGGACAACATTCCTTTGACAGCATTTCAGACTAGGTATGGTTCGTATGAGTGGTTGGTGATGCCATTTGGATTGAAAAATGCACCTGCTTTCTTCGTAGACTTGATGAACCAGGTTTTTCGAGAGCACTTACAAAGGTTCGTATTCGTATTCATAGATGACATTTTGGTGTACTCAAAACATGAAAGAGAGTCTGAGATTCATCTTAGAGTGGTGCTGGAGACATTGAGGCAGAATCAGTTGAAGGCGAAGTTTTCCAAGTGTCTTTTTTGGAAGAAAGAGGTTAAGTTTCTTGGTCTTGTGGTTTTTGAGGAGGGATTGTTGGTTGATCTAGTTAAGATCGAAGCTGTCAATTATTGGAAGAGACCAGAGACAGTAACCGAGATCAGGAGTTTTCTTGGACTTACTGACTATTACCGGAGATTCATCAAGGATTTCTAGCGGATAGCTGCGCCTTTGACTAAGCTTACCAGGAAGGAAGTGAAGTTTGTTTGGTCCGACAAATGTGAGGAATCATTCCTTAAGTTAAAACATTTGTTGACCAATGCTCCAGTGTTAGTTGTTCCAGATGGTAACCAAGGGTTGGTAGTATACACAGATGCGTGTGGGACTGAATTGGAAGCAGTGTTGATGCAGAAGGATAAAGTCATTGCTTACGCATCTTGGTAGCTTAGACCGCATGAAGTAAGATATCCTACTCATGATTTGGAATTGGCAGTGGTGATTTTTGCCTTGAAGATTTGGAGGCATTATCTCTTGGGGGAGAGATTTGAGTTATATACCGATCATAAGTCATTAAAGTATTTATTCTCTCAAAAGGAGTTGAATATGAGGCAGTAGAGGTGGCTGGAATTTCTGACAGCTTATGATTTCGGTATCGAGTATACTTCTGGGAAAGGAAACAAGGTAGCAGATGCTCTTAGTAGAAAACATCAGAATGTGGTGTTAGCGATGTTGGCAGAATGGAAGGATCTAGAAGCCTTGGCCAGTTGTGGTGTGCAGTTGAGATCTACTGCTAGTTCTAGTCAGGGTATTGCCATGTTATCTTGTTTAGAAGTTCGACCAGTGCTGATCGAGAGGATAACTTATAAGTAGAGAGAGGATCCAGATTTAGCTGAGAGGATAAGAAGACTTGAGGTAGGATCAGAGATTGATGATTTAAAAGACTTTAGTCTTGACCAAAGAGGATGGTTAAGAAAGAAGGGACGATTATGCGTTCCGAATGTAGAGAACTTAAGGATGGAAGTTCTGGAGGAATGTCATCGATCAAAGTTTACGATTCATCCTGGAGGGACCATGATGTATCAAGATATGAAGAGAAGCTTCTATTGGGAAGGCATGAAGAGGGATGTTGGCTTGTGGGTTAGGCAGTGTGTTAACTGTCAACAAGTGAAGGCTAAACATCATAAGCCAAGTGGATTGCTTCAGCCTTTAGATGTTCCAGTCTGGAAATGGGATTCGATATCGATGGACTTTATAGACGGGTTGCCAAGGTCAAACCGGGGAAATGAGAGTATATGGGTTTTTGTGGACAGGTTGACCAAGAGTGCCCATTTCATTCCAGTAAAGTCGATCAGGACGGCATCATCTTTGGCGAAGTTGTTCATAAAGAACATAGTTAGACTTCATGGAGTTCCTAGTAGCATAGTCAGCGACAGAGATGCATTATTCACTAGTGAATTTTAGAGAAGTTTATAAGAGGTATTAGGTACCAAGCTCAAGATGAGTACAACTTATCACCCATAGACAGATGGGCAGACAGAGAGAGTCAACAAGGTACTCGAGAATTTATTGAGAGCTTACGTATTGGACTTTGATGGATCTTGGGAATATCACCTACATTTGATTGGGTTTTCATATAATAATAGTTATCAGACTAGTATAGGAATGACGCCTTTTGAAGCTTTGTATGGAAGGCCATGCAAATCGCCAACATGTTGGTTAGAGACTGGAGATAGATTGGTCTTAGGTCCGGATTTGATTAGAGAGGCATGAGAAAGGATTGAGTTAATCGGAGGAGGGATGAAGGAAGCTCAATCCAGGCAGAAGAGTTACGCAGATAAGAGGCGTAAAGACCTAGAGTTCTCAGTGGGAGACAATGTTTTCATTAAAGTATCACCGATGAAGGGTGTGGTACGATTTGGAAAGTCGAGAAAGTTGGCCCCGAGATATGTTGGACCATTCCAAATTATAGAAAGGATTGGAAAGCTCGCGTACAGAGTAGAGTTGCCGAGCAGTTTGGCAGGTGTCCATAATGTATTCCATGTGTCTCATCTTTGCAATTATGTGCATGATCCAGAGACTACTATTCCTCAGACAGAGTTGGAGGACTTGGTAGTAGAGCCTGATTTGACTTTTGTTAGACAACCAGTTCGGGTTGTAGCGAGAGATGAGAAAATATCGAGGACCAAGACAGTCAAGTTGGTGAAAGTCCAATGGAGCGACAACGAGAAGGACTGTACTTGGGAGACAGAGGACAGGATGCGAGTTGCTTATCCTGATCTACTTTGATGGTATGTCTATATTAGATTTATATAGATTAGTTGCTAGGCTAGTGTGGATGTTAGGAATTGTTACAGATGATTGTTATGCATGCTAGTTAGTCCTTACTGAATTTCGAGGACGAAATTCTTTAAGGAGGGGATCCTATAACACCCCTAATTTTTAATAACATTATTCAGAAGATTTAATTAGAATTAATTAAATAGAATAATATAGATCAGGAGATTGAGATTGATTAATAAACATGTAGTGGACGTGCTTATTAAATTAGATGAACTTATAAATGGTTAAATGTTAGCAAATTAAACACAATGGCATTAGGGTAAATAGCTGCCTATATTCCCACCCTTATACCATTTCCCTTATCCATACACGTTTATTTTTATCACAAGCAAAATTGTAAACGTAAGAAAGAGCAAGGCCGACCATTAGGAAGGAAGAAGAGAAGAGAAATTCAATTTCCTTATCCAATCTAAGGTGAATAATAATCACTACATCTCTATTTTTGGTTTATAATCATATGGTTTTGGATTTAAGGGATAAATTCGTTTTTATGATTTATTGAATGCTGATATGCTTGGTTTATGATTTATGTGGCTTAAACAAGATGGTTTAAATGAAGATTTGCACGATTTTAGGGTAAAACCGAAGTTAAATGATTTTTAAATGCCATGGAAAAATTATATGTTATGGAAAACATGATTTTGGAGTTGGGTTTCAATTTTTATAATTTTCCTAGTCGTGGAGAATTAATTATGAATTTTCAAAAGAAAATATGGTTATTTGGGTTTATAAATTTATTTGTAAAATATATTGATAATTTGGGTCTGAAATTTTGATATTTTAGATAACATGATTAAAGTGAATTTCTGGAATTTTTGGGGATTTTTACTAAGTGATTTAGTATGGAAATTAAATTATTTTAAAAGGAGGACCTAAATGATTTAATTGTTTTGTTAATAGGAAGGGCTTATGTGTTAAATGTTATTTAGTTTTAGGTGAGAAAATGCAGCAAATTTTAGTAAAATAATTTGAAAGTTTAATGTAACCAATCATGTGTTTACAAGTGGGCAAGTTAGTTACAAAAAGTTTACTTTATTTGGTAAAAACAGCCTTTTGCTCAGAAAAGGGGTTCCACCTTCTTTAGAAGGACCCTTCGACTCAGACCACCCGCCTCCAACCTAGTCGAAACCTTCTAGGTCGAAACCAGTAAACCAATACACATGATATCATTTAAATGTTACGTAGTGGGTTGGAGAAAGGCAAAAGGTAGGATGTCGAAAGGTAGCTTTCGAAGGGGTTGGTTCCCTTGTTTTATTTTGTTTTAAAAGAAAAGCGCTTGCCTGTTTATAAATGGATTTCGAAGTAGTCGAAACCAATGGTTTCGATAGAGTATTTCAAAGAGGCTTTCGAAAGAGAGTTGCCGCCTATGTTTTAAAGAAGTAGCTTTCGAAGGAGTTACTTAGATTTTGTTTAAAGCTTTTGGAAGGGGTAGTTTCGACCAAGTCGAAACCCTTCTATGAATTGATGACCCTCCGATGGCATTAAAGACATCAATGTTGTCGAAAGGTTCAATTGTTTTTATAAATATAAGCCACTTCCTAATGCTTTCGAAATGGGTTAGGGGTTTTGAAGGAAATGGTTCCAGAAGGGGTTTCGAAACCAACCTTCAATTGTTTTACCCAGGTGTTTTAATGCTTTTGAAAGGATGGTTTCGATACCATCAAGCTTCCCCAATACTTTTTGAATTAATGAATGGCGAAAGAGATGCTTTCACCTATGTTCACTTTGACCCAAAATGATGTTTTAAGTATAAACCCAATGCTTTCGAAAGGGTACTTTCAAATGGTTTCGAAGCTATGCTTC
This sequence comes from Allium fistulosum, assembly GCA_030737815.1. Lineage (NCBI taxonomy): Eukaryota > Viridiplantae > Streptophyta > Magnoliopsida > Asparagales > Amaryllidaceae > Allium > Allium fistulosum. The sequence goes on along the minus strand of CM060903.1, from coordinate 510,992,118 downwards.
TATACTTATATGATAATACTTTAACATGGTCGAAAGGTTTCGAAAGGTGGAGCCTAGTGTTTTAAAGATAGATTTTTATGCTTTCGAAAGAGGTTATCCTATGAGGTCGGAAGCAAGGTTTCGAAAGGTTTTAAAACCCAAACTCAAATTTTAAAGGAAAAACCTATGGCTAAATAAAGGAGTTTTAAAATGACTTTAAGTATGTAAATTCAAAGAAGTATGGCCTTTATTAAAATATAAGTTAAAGGGATTAACTATATTCTATATGAAATGTATCTCAAGGACCTAAAACCCATAGGAGTGGTATCGTTAAATTATTATGTTTGCTTCTTCAAGTACAAGTATATTCACATAATAAAGAACCCATAACTGTATTTTGTGGATAAAGGGGTAGAAGAACCAGCTAGGTTAACCCAGTAGTGAATATAATTTGATTAAACTCCTAAATGAGTAGAATTGCGTCCAGGGAGTCAGGGAGACCAAAATGTAGGATGCCTAAACTTTGAAGTTGTCCGGGAGATTGGTTCATAGTAAACCCATGAAAACAATGATTATGTAGTTATTGGAGGTAACCAACACGTACATAGTAAACCAATGAAAACTATGTATTAAGGTAGGTTAGCATGGGCTAATTGGTTTTCAGTGAACCCATGAAAACTATATCCGGATTAAGAATCGACATCAGTCAATAGGTTCCTAGTCAACTCATGAAAACTAGGATAAGAAAGAAGTTAACGGAGGCATCCGTAGGTTCCTAGTCAATCCATGAAAACTAGGATGAGAAGTGAGTTACTGGATAAATCCATAGGTTCCTAGTCAACCATGAAAACTAGGATAAGGGATTAGTTATTGGAATGACTAATAGGCTCAGGGGGGCCTATGAATTAATTAAGTTAACTGGCATGGGTCATAGGTTCTTAGTGATCCCATGAAAACTATGAAATAGGACAGGATGCTCGTATGTAATGAAAAAGGTTATTAGTAAACCCATGAAAATTAATAGGTTAATAGTGACCCTAGAAACTATGATTTATGACAGGGTGTCATCTTAAACTGGGGATGGGAAATTCTAAATGTTTTTATATATGCATATCATCATAATATTTTGAAATGTATGTTTTTAACCATTGTGGATGCAGGAGCATGGTATATGGTTTTATAAAGGTTTTAGGATACTAGTAAGGGGAAAACCCTTTCCGCTAAGCGGCGTGGTCTCACTAGATATCTAAAAGGATTGAGATGTTAGATTATTATTCATACTAGGTATTATGTCCGACTCGAAGTTTTTGTTTTCCTTTTAAACTCTCGGGTACTCAATTGATTTTTAGTAGTTTGAGATTTAAGGTTTTTAGGTTCTCTTCTTAGACGAATAAAGCTTCTGGAGTCGTTCATGAGGCAGTTAGTTATTTAGAGTTTTCTTTTTCCGCTATGTATTTGGATGTAAAGGTAGAATTATTAGCCTAACTATATACACTGATCAACCAAGGGAGCATCTTCATATGTCGCTCTTGGTGTATGTGTAATAATTATATTCTGCTGAACGTGGTTAACATTTTTGGGATTATGTAGTGGACATCAAATGTTTTGAATGGAATATGAAAATGTGTTTTTAAAATTGTTAATTTTTTTTTCATATTTTTGTGATCTGTGTATCAATGAATCTAGCACCGCCGTATTAGGTCGCCGAAGATTAATAACTATGGATGACTGCAGCATCTGTAGCCGTTAGTTTTGGGCCTCCAATTAGGGGGATGTTATAGTTAGTGTATGAACGGTCAGGTCACATTCTCTTTTGGGATTTATACTCTTGCCCCCAAATCAAGGGTAAGAGTTGGCTGATGGATGGTCGTGTCACATCCGTCTTTTGTTTAAACTCTTGCCCCCAATCCGAGGACAAGAGTTGGTTAATGGACAGTCGTGTCACTTCCATCTCTAGTTTATACTTCTGCCCCCAATTCGAGGACAAGAGTTGGCTGGTAATAGTCTTTGAATACTGAGTAGATCTTTAGTCATAGAAGTTTGGTTGGCACCTATCTCTGATACCTTCATCCTTGTGTTATACACATGCAGATTCATTCGAGTCGGTCAAGTCATAACTCAAAGTAATGGAAAAACAATGTCTCTGACTAGAAAAGCCATTTTGTTCTATAAAAGACGAGAAATGACAGGTTCTGTCTTGGACCTCCCAATGTTGTTGGAGTAACATCAGTTCTCAGAAGGTTGGGGATCGAATGTGACCGTTGACCCGACGGTTTGAACCTTCCCGATGTTGCTAGAGCAACACCGATTCTCAGAAGGTTAGGGATAGAATGTGACCGTCAACCTGATGGTTCAGAACTTCCCGATGTTGCTAGAGCAACATCGGTTCTCAGAAGGTTAGGGATCGAATATGACCGTTGACTCGACGGTTCAGACCATCCCAATGTTTTCGGAGCATCATCGGTTCTCAGAAGGTTAGGGATCGAATATGACCATCGACCCAGCGGTTCAGACCTTCCCGATGTTGCTGGAGCAACACCGGTTCTTAAAAGGTTAGGGATCGAATGTGACCGTCGACCCGGTGGTTCGGACCTTGATGTTGCCGGAGTAACACGGGTTCTTAAAAAGTTAGGAATCGAATGTGACCGTCGACCCGACGGTTCGGACCTTCCCGTTGTTGCCGGAGCAACACCGGTTCTCAAAAGGTTATCGGTTCAAGAAGTGTCATGCGGCTTACTATGTAGCGCACAAAATTTTCTTGCAAGTGCATGTTTCCATCGGCTCAATAAGCAAATTTTATTAATGAGTATAAGAAATGGCAAGTCTTTCCTATTTACAGTGCTCCCAGTGTTACTGGAAAGCTTATTTCCGAAAGGAAATTAGATACGGGGTAGTATTGTCATAGGCTGCTGCTTCATCGATGGATGACCTATTAGTTGACGACCGCTATTTCATCAGTTCATCTTAGCCCCCAACTATTGGATTTGGGCAATTCTCCTAGAGCTCGTAGAAACCGGGGTCATGCAGTTTGCCCGCTGTTTGGCGGTTCCTTAACGTATTGCTAGAGCTTGTTATTTCTTATCAGCTCCTCAATATGACTTTTCAAATGCCGACACTCATTATGTTATGTCCGTGAGTTTCATGGAAACGATAGTATTTTCCTAAGCGCTTTTGTTCATCAGTCGCCTCACTACGAGGTGACTTCTTGTATTGTTCCATCCCTTGCGTGGTGAGGTAGATGTTTTCCAATGTATCTTTCAGAGGTGTATATTCTTTTGGTCTCAAGTCCCTCTGGCACTTGCTTTTCTCATTGCATTGGCTGTTTGAAGCTTGATTCCCCTTCCTTTGATTTTCAGAATCCCCGGTGTTAACTACTTTGTTTATAGAGTTTCCTCTGGCCTGATTCACAACGACATTGTTTTATATCATTTCAGCCGAAATCCCAGCACCATTCCTCCGAAGACGATTGCATGCTTCTTCCAAGTATAAGTACTCGTCGGCCTTTCTATAAAATGCATCCAACATTGATGGGGGTTTTCTTTCCAAACATTCCCCGAAATATGTTTCGGGATGGATCCCCCTAATCAGTGCCATCAACACTATGACATCATTGGGATTTGTAACTTCTGTTACGGCCGTGTGGGATCCCTAATCAGTGCCAACAACACTATGTCATCATTGGGATTCCCAACCTGTGTTTCGAACGTGAAGTATGTAAGCGGAATTGCTCCACAAACTTTCATGACAACTCAGTGAAAGACAATATGGACCTCAACGAAAGTCGAGTGAACCACATCGTAGCGACTCCTTCTAGGAAAACTGGAAAACAACGACATTTCATGGATTGAAAGCTCTGCCGAAATCCATATGCCACTCACATCATCAAAATGCTGGCTCTGATCCATTGTTCCTTTGTACAATGGCATAGTCGGCATTACAAACCTTCGGGGATGTCTCTCGCATAGGATGTTCTTTGAAAATGGATTCCGACTAGGAGAGGTACCCAACTCATTATGGGTTCTAGACCGGTTTTCACTTACAAGTCTCTTGACCATATCTTCTAAGTATTCCAGGTCTACAGGTTCGACTAAATGGCAGTAGTTGGGATTCTCCCTAAGTTTTCAGTCCGGCAAACGCTCTCGGTTTGGCTCTCGATACCTAGGCTCCCCAGCCTCTGAGGGATCCATTTGTCCAACAGTCCCCCTGTTTGATTCCCGTGAGTTGTATTATCAGCAGATGTAAGATTTTCTAGATTCTGATCATCCACCACGCAAATAGAAGACATATCCAGGCCGCCGTCCATAGGGCGAGTACTGGGCCCACCATTGGTTTGGTCGGTATCGACCCATCCTCTTTGGTCGGTATCGGTCCACAGACCCGAGCCATGGATTTGCTTCTTCCTTGATGTGATGCTCTAGCAGCATTTTGAGCCCTCTTCTGCTTCCTATCCCGCCATCTCTGCTCGGATGATGAGGAACTTTCAGACTCTAAGCTAGAATCCCTCCTGCTTCTTCTATGGTTGTTATGAGTTTATTCATTCAGTCATCTCAAGCTCTACTGCATCGTTTGATTCATCTCATTCTGACTAGCCTAGAATCTATCTTCCATCTGCTTCATCATCCTATCCATCTCCATTTTGGTCATGACTTCAGTTGGAGACTGGATATCGGTCTGTACTGGTTATTGTGGAACTCCATCCACATGCCAAGCATTCTGGTTCTCAGCATCACTGTTAGTTATATTATGTTGTTCTTTCCTTGATGGGGCCATGGCAAATAGCTTCTCTTAGATTTTTGGAAATTTAAACAATAGAAAATAAGGAAGGAGAAATTGGATCTATCCCTTGGATATCAGAAATTCAATAATAGATGATGGATCAAATAGCCTGAGAATCCCTTGCTCAGTGAAAGCACTAAAAAGTTTGAACCAAAAATGGCATAAACACCCAATAGATTTAGTAGAGAATAAATAGTGAATAAATAAATTGAAAATGAGCAAGAAAAAAACACACAACAATTTATAATGGTTTGGCAAATCAAGGCCTACGCCCACTTAATGGTTTTATTGCTTATATTCTAACTTGGAGGCAAAAGTTCTTATGGGTCGATACAACCCTGACTATTTAAAGAGGTAGGAGCCTAAAATCTCGTCCAAAAGATCTCCACCTCGTTTTCCACACCGTAGGCCGATCCTCTAGAAAAGTAGGATGCCACCTCATCAGTTTGTACGGGTCGGTACGAATCCAGATGCATGGGGCGGTACGACTCCATGAGCATGGGTCGCTATGACTCCATAAGATTGCCAATTTGGTTATCTTGAACTCTTCGCTTTGGCTCGTCTTGTGGTTAACTTCATGATTGCATAGTTGTTTGCACCAATATTAGGTTGTTTCAGAGTCCAAATGACAGAGTTGTGGAAGAATAGAAGTTGCTGATTCAAGAGTTCATGGAGATCGATAGAGAACTGCATTGGATCAACAAAACAACACTTGGAATAGGCTTCTAGCATCAAGTAGGTTTTGTAGAAATAAGAAGGAACTTACCTGTGGAGATTTCATGGATCGGTACCGACCCATGGAAATGGGTCGGTGTCGATCCAACACTTGTGCATTTTGGGATCTTGGATTTTTGGAGTGGACACATACTTGCCTCTATCTTCGTTGACTTGGAGTCAGACCTGAGAAATTTGAGTGTTTGGTTGGGGCTCGACCTGAAGATTTTCTGAGATTTTTGTGCTCTGAGTTTTCCTTCGTTTGCTTGGAGTCAGATCTGAGAATTTCGTGTGTTCGACCCAAGATTTCTGTGTGTTCGACCCATGTTCGCTTTCTTGGAGTTAGACCCGAGATTTCTGTATGTGCGACCTGAGTTTTCATGTGTCGGTATCGACCCAACCACTTGGGTCGGTACCGAACCAACTTCGGGTCACACTTGGGGTTTCTGTATGGATTGCGTTGGGTCGCACTAGGAGTTTTTCCAAGGCTATCCTGCTTCGAGTTAGACCCGTGAATTTTATGGGTTTGCTCCGAGTCGGCTATTCCAAAAAATCGAACTTCAAAATTTTCAACTTTTTTCTCTCATATTTTGGTATTTCTTTTTTCTTGCCTTTTTATGATATTCCCAAAGTCCTTGTGTAATTTCTACGTCGTTTGCTTGTCCGATTCGATCGTTAAGCCTGTTCGAGACTATGACAAATTCGACCGTAATACCTGCCCTCCAAAGTATGTCTTGTGAATTCTTGGCTCTACATGGTTTATGGGCTCTAGGGCTATCTCTCCGAACTGCCTGCTTTGATAACTCCCAAGTTCAATTTGTCCATTCTATCCAAATATTTTCTGGTCAAAAGGTTGGATAACATTATTCTTATAATGCTTGGGTCAACCGAGCATATTTTCCAGATTGAGCTGGACACTTTGGAGCTTTAGGAGACAAACTGGAAGCCTCCAAGATGTACTTCCATATTTTCTTTTATCTTCCTCTGTTTGTTCTTGTTGTATTTATTAGCAATTGTAAGGACAGGTTGTTATAACTGTCCAAGCTGATGAGAGGTTAGTGTTGTACTCTGATTCATATATGTATATTAAAGTCTCTTTCTTTTTATAAAGACTTGTTTAGTACTATATATTACTCGTCACATTGTAAGATTCTATTCTATCTTTTCTTTCTTCCACACTAATAATATGTTTTTCTGGCACTTGGATGTTCAACACATAAATACCGTTGATATATTAGTGTCGACTTCTGGGGATCGTAACGACGGGTTGTTACACTTAACAAGATTTACTTACCTTAAAAATATAATCAAAGAGGTTAAAAAGGAATGTTACTCAAACATTGTTACAATGAACCCCTTCTCTTTTTTATATTTAAAACACATACTTTTCTATTTTATTCCAAAAGATTCCATACTTGTTATTATCTTTGAATTTTCCAGTATTAAAGATCTAAATATATTCATAATCATTTAATAACATTTTCCCCATTTAAAATATAATTCATGGGTTTAAAAACAAATGTTACTAAAACATTATTTATTACAAATCCAAAACACTTCACATTTGGTCACTATCTTTAAAACTCTATTTTAAACGTTTAATTACATTTTTAAGGGCTTAAGACAAGTGTTACTCAAACATTGTCACAACAAACCTATTTCATTTCATACCTTAAAAACATTTCTCTTTAAACTTTGTTTTTAAAGATTTAACTATACTTGAAGGTTTAAGACAAGTGTTGTTTCAAATATTGTCACAAAAAACCCAAACATTCATTTATATTTAACCTTAAAACATTTCTTATTAAAGTTCTAATTATAATCCTAATTATAATCCTACTTATAGTTACATATCTCTACATTAATTTAACAATTTAATATACTTTTACTTAACTTCACAAAAACCATTTATTTTAACAAAAGTGTTAAAATTCAAATCTTCCTTTATTACATATAAAACACTTAACTTTCTTTTCCAATATTTATATATACTTACCAAAAACCCTTTTTAAAATGATATTTATATGTACCCTAATTTATTTAAGAAGACGATGCAATTTAAAATAACTTAATAAAGGAAAGTAAAATAAAAGCTCTTACTATAACAAAAGATTAAAATTGTTTTATAAACTTATATATGAATAAAATACCTTTAAAAGTAATTATAATAGTATTTAAATAGTTATAGAAAATATTACTTTAATAATATTACTTTATATTGATTTGAAAACTTTAACTAATTTAACAAAATAAACAAGTTTTGAATACATATAATAAGAATACCCTTACTTTACATATTTGAAATAAATTCTTTTAAAATATATTTGAACTTAAAAATTCTTTTAAAATGCTTGTATATCTTTTATAAAACTCTTTTGAAGATATTTCATAAAAATATCCAAAGTATAACATTTTAAACTTTAGTAAAAACTTGTTTTTCTAAAGCGCATCCATAACGACTATCACTATATGGACCATAACTTTTGAAACTTTGTTTTATAAACAAAATAATTTTTAAAGTAAAATATTTACTACCTTTTATACTACTATAAGTACAGAAAATATCCCATTGAAAATATTCATAAAATAGAGTTTGAAAAGTAATATAAAAGAGAGGGATTCAAAGTGCGTTTATAGCAACCATCGATATATGGACAATTCCATATTCAACTCAATCTTAAATATCATTTAATCATATAAATAAATAAATAAATAAATAAATAAATATATATATATATATATGATTCCCAAATTCAAACCATATCACAAAGTGGCATGGTATAACATATGTTCAAAATAACATATCCAAATCCAATGTCCAAACTTTCATTTACATATGCTACTATATATGCTCATTCAAACAATCTAAATCAAGGCCTTTCAAGGCATAATAAATACACAAATAAGATGCTATTCAAAAGACAAAAATATGGGTTTATAACTTTACTTAGTTAGGGTCTATTATAATAGTTTATAGCAAGCAAATTAACAAGTTTAATATATTTATTCAAGGAGTGAGATAACTCACTTATACCAAACTAAACACTACCATCTTACTACCATCAACCATGCAAACATCAAAACACTTCCTATTTCAACCCAAGCACATGTCCATGGCTCCTCTCCCTCAACATTGCTCATGATCCAAGGCATATTTTCCCTCCATGCTCACGGCTTAAGGGAGTATCAAGGGGATATGCTCCATTTTCTTCAACTTTGATTTGGTAGAAGGTGTTGTAAGGTTGTTGTAGGGTTATAGAAAGAGGTTGGAGAGATTCGGTGTTGATTTGCTTTACTTTATTTTTAAGAGTTTTGAGAAGAGAAAGGAGTGAAAGATTTACAACTTTGGATTTGTGAATTTGTAACGACCCGTAAATTTCAACTGTTTTTAATAACGTAATTAGTTGAAATTTTGTGAAATTTTAAATGATAAAATTTTGAAATATAAATTTGATATTTGGAATGCGTCTAGTTAAACATAGCAACTGGTAAATTTTCGTTCGAAAATACGGCAGTTTATTTCGCGTGTAAATTCTCTTCAATTTAATCAGTTAAAAAGTAATGAAAATAAAATATTTCCGAAACCCAAATATTTTTACATAGAAAAATTCTAAAACATCTTCTGAGCAAGATGTCAGTTTGTCGTTTTTCCAAATTCGGACATCTTTGGCTCCGTCGGTCTTATTTTCTTGCGTTTTTCTTGCATTTTCCGTCAGTTGGAAAATTCGAAATTTTTATAATTCAATCAAACCACTGATATCTATATACCGTTTTAACCGTCACGTCGTGCTGATCTCTGTAATATATTCATTTGTTCTTTTCGGTGACTGATATGCGGTGAAATCGACAAAATGATTTGCTATATCGGTTCTATTTTTGGGTCCCTTGGGTTCTATGACCTGTCATTTGTTATCGTATATTACGAACAGCTACTAGCCTCTTTATATTCCCTAGAAATTTACTAGTGCTGACTGTCACCATTCCTACTTTTCTTTATATTTGTTCCTTCTTTTCATTCTCGGGTTGGCTTCTCTTATTTTATTTTTGGTTTTCTCCTTTCTTCTTCTTTGTTCTATCTGGAAAAAATATAAAATAGGTTATATGTATATATAGAAATTAGAGAACATGTGAAGCCATCTCCCTTCACCTTGTCTTTGCCATCGCCACCCTAGTAACCGGAAGCAGTCATTCACCCTTCCGACCATCTCCATACCTCCACCGACCATCACAACGCCCAAACCTCCGTCCCCTCGACCTCGCCGACAACCTCCGCCACAAGCCACCACAAACCACCCTCATCCATCTCCATCAAGACCCATACCACTAGCTCCGTAACTCCATCTCCTCTTCCCACTCGCCCACTTTTTCATGGCAGCCACCACAGCCTCCCTTAGCAACCGCCAAACCCACCAGTTTTCCTTTCCGCCCGCCGTTAGCTTTTCCGCCAGCAAACCCCATCGCCTCCACTCCTACGGAGCCACACGTGCAACCTCACTCGCAAACCTATCTCCAGCCTTCACCGAGCCGACCGTATCTCCTCTTTTATTTCTATAGGTACTTATATAAGATGCTTCCAGTAAGCAATTTGTTTTTCTTTTGCTTTAAAATTGTCAGTTATATATGTTAGATCATACAAAGCATATATATATATGTTATATAACCTATTATTGTTTATATAAGTCTATATATATAGTGTATATATGAGTATAGTCTATATGTCTGTTAATGTATGCCTGCTAAAACATGCGGCAGTACATATTGTATATAAACTTCATGCGTTTTTTTTATATACCCTGTATGTCAATAGCTTGGTTATTTATATGTATACTATATTTTATTATAATATATTATATATATTATGTTTAAAGTTGGATCGGTTGATGTACACAAGTTATATATAGCTGTTTGTTATATCTATAAGTTACAGGGTATATTATACATTAGTATATTAGTTATATATATGCTAATCTGTTATATATATGTATATGATTATAAAAGTTTGTATGTAGTACATTTTATGCTTTTCAAAAGAAGATTTTACATATGATGTTCGTAAAAGTTTATATAGGTAGCTGCTATTTTATTAGTATATAAGTCTGACATGTTATTTATAACAAAAGTGGTTGATGAGTTAACTGTATATGAGTTTGGATATTTGTTTAAAGCTGTTTATATATGTATATGTACTTTTATAAGCTATATACCATTGTATATGTATATGTACTTTTATAAGCTATATACCATTGTATACGTCAGACTAGCTATTTAAGTTATGAAGGTTAATGAAAAAAACGCATATGATCAGTTGCTTTCATATATAGTTCATTTATAAATTAGTACAGATCTGTATTTGTACTATATATAGTTTGGTTACATAAGTTGTATAACATGTGTGTGTTTGTTTATTTATTTATTTAAAATCTTACTATTTAGATATATGTTGTTTATATGGGTTTTATTTAAAATGAATGATTTTATTTACATGTGCATTTTTTTTTGAATATCGGTCTTGAAAATGAAATATTGATTAAGTAAGGAAATAATAATGTTATATATATATATATATAGTTATATCAAAAATTTATTCAAATTGTTTTCATCGGTCCAGTTCTAATTTGATCTCGTCAATTTTGATTTATCAGCCTTATTCGTCAATTCGGGCCAATCTAGCTTGTTTTGGAATTCGTACCTGGATTCGTAACTCATCTCTTTCCCATTCGTCTCTAGCCTCGAAAGGTGAGCACTCACTCACGATTAACGTTCTTTTATTTATTAAATTTGATTTCAATTGAAACGACAATTGAAATATGCTGCTGTTTGATATTTACACTGTTATTATCTATATCAGTTCACCTGTGACATCTGACACCATTATCTGTTAGATATGCAATGATAATCCGGTTTGGTTGTTAAATGATTGATTGTTTGATGTTTATATTGGACGTTAAATTGTTAATGATGTAAGTGATAAATAATTTGAAATTGAAATTGACGTAGGATAGTTAGATTTGATATATATGTTAAATTTGATTAACTGACATTTGTATAATATGACCCCTTTAACTGTTAAAGTTATTGACACGTAGGATCTGTTTAATTACACTTTGAACCACTGAATGTATGTTGATAAATTGATGATGTATGAAATTGTAAATAGATGAAAAGTGAAGAACCGTAATGTAATAATCTTTAATCTACATGAAATGATAGTGTAGATTCTAGAAATAATTATATTAATTCACACAAACAACAATGCGAATTAATACGATTATTTCGGGATTATTGATTTGATTTTTGGATTGATATTGGTTGTTGTTATTGCTTGTTTATTTACTTTGACACCATCCCAGTTATCACACTGCAAGTTCCCTTTGTTATACTTTGATTTTGAATTGAATTGGAATCGGGTTGAAATGATAAATACCCAAAATTGAACTTTGACCTAGGATAGAGAATTAAATAAAACCCGATTGGTCAATAATTTGATTTAAAAATAAACGAAGTTTTTATTTGAATAAATAATATGGTTTTGAAATGAAGTTGAAATTTGAATTTTAATGAAAGGAAAATGTTAATATTTAATAATCTGAAACAAAATATTAACAATGTAATTGATGAAAGAATGTTGTTTAATTTGAGAAATGATTGAATTAAGTTTGAAATTATAATTAAGTTTGAAATTATTAAACTTTGAAATGATATAATAATTAAGTTTGAAATTATAATTAAGTTTGAAATTATTAAACTTTGAAATTTTTAATAATTAAGTTTTGAATTATTTAATAATTAAATAAGATTGAATTATTTAATGATTAAATTGAATTGAATTCTTTAATAAGTAAAATTGAACTTTTGAATAAGTGAATTTTTCTTCGTAAATAATTGAAATTGAGTTTTCTTTATTAATTAAGTTTTTGGAAAATTATTTAAGTAAGTAAATAAGTGAAATTGAATTTCTTTAACAAGAAATAAAATGCGATTTATTAAAATAAATGTAAGACTTGAAATTTAAAGAATTTGATTTGATGAATTTAATTTAATTAAATTTGTAAGTTTTGATATAATGAAGTTGAATTTAAATAACGGATTTAATGAATTGGAAATTCAATAGAAATTGTTTTGAATGACAAATTTACTTAACGAATATTAAATGAAATCGATAAATGAATTTAAATTGATTTTGAATGTTAAATTAAATTAATTTAAAGGATTTCGGAATGAAACTTATATACGAACTTGAATCAATATTTGAATTGTTTTAAATAAAGATTTAAATTGAATTATAAGATTTTGAAATGATAATTTGGAAGTTTTGAAACGTAAATTGTGGAAATTGATTTGGAAAGACAAATGAAATGTTGATTTATAAACTCTGATTGAAATTGTAATTGATTTGGTTTTTGAAATATATAAACGACCAATCGGTGTAATAATTACGAAAGTTATTAAAGAGACCAGAATCGGTTATGGATATACTCTCTATCTAAACCGAAACCACTTTAATAACTATACGCGGAGTGATGATCCAGAATGAAGTGGTTGGAATGGTGTACGTGATGATTGAAGAAAGAGAACGATAATGGATAGCCTTGACACTTGTGTCAAATTGGAAATGACTAAAACAGGAGCCGTGCCGGGCCAATGGAGGATTAGCTACCTCAAGTGGACACACTTCTTCGAACTACTCATTACTTGTTGTCGATTGGTGCACCCTTGATTTTGGGAGTGTTGTTTCACGGTGTTGCGGGCGCTGCGGCGTTGCGTTCTCACCAGTCCGGATTAGGCGAACGGTAGTATCACTACCTTGGGTATTGCCTCATGTGCCTTGTCATACTTGTATTCCCTTTATTCGCGACCACTACGAATTTGTTTTGTACCTTTAGTATATGGATTGCCCTCTGGTGACTTCCGGTTTTGGGGAAACTACTGTCTTGTATATGTTTTTGGGAATAAAAATGTGTTAAGGGTGGAATGGGCCATGACTTAACGCTATTTTTTTTATATCTTTATATTACTGATAGACATTATCTACTTATCGTACACTACTACCTAGTAGATAGTTTAACGGATCCTTAAAGGATGGTTATTCCAAACATCCTTTGAGTTACTTGTATTTCAATTGCTATTTCACTTGAGTTGGATTTATTGATATAAGAATGTTAATCCTGACTCGAGTGTCTTGTGTTTTTGCTTTACGCTCGGGTCAGACTGAGTGTACCAGTATTCGAGACTCACCTTTGGAGTTGGAGCTTTGCTTGAAGATCTAGCCATCTAATCTGCTTTCAGTATTCGATGATTCCAGTGATGCATCCTGATTTGTATCTGATGTATCGTGTTACTCTTCCGTTGTATCTGGTTTAACTCTGATGTATCGTATTACTCTTCTGTTGTAAACTCTGATGTATTTTATATATGCATATAGTAGCTTCATGAACTACTATCTTTTTATTTCCGCTGCAATTATTACTCTGTGTCTGTGTTCTGTGATTATTTATTTACTGTATATGTTCAGTTTTGCCAAATTTAAATTAACAACGCGGTATTTTGAGCAATTCAACTCCGGCATGAGTGTCTACCTATACACTTATAATGGATGCGAATGGTCCAAAATTCCGGGTCGTTACAGAATTGGTAAAGAAATGAAGGGAGCCAAGGGTGGTTTTATAGACATCCAAAAGGGTGGCAAATGACCATCTTTAGGATTGGCTACGTCCATGCTCCACCATGCCTCCACTTCACTTCACACATGCTTGTAAAAGTCCTCCTTGATTTAGGGGTCCTTTAGTCCTTCTTGTCATCTTAATTAAAGTTATGTTATAGTTAATTATAGTTTATGAAAAGAGAGGATTTAATTCTTATTTATAATTTGTTATATTACTATACAAGTTCCAAAATGTTTATGCAACTTTTATTGAATAAAAAGTCGTTTATCGATAAAATGATTTCCGGTTATATTATCAATATTTCTTCGAACTATTTATTTTTGTGAACATATGTTAAAAACAAGTTTTATAACACTAGTTATCAATTGAAAAGCATATAACAAGGTTATAAAATCATATTTATTCACATTAAACCTAGTTACAAATAATTAAATATTTTAGATATTTTAACACGAAGTGTTCGAAATTCTGGGTCGTTACATGCTTAGCACTGATAAGGCACTATATATCCAAGGATAATATTGGTTCCAAGGTAGAAGCCTTAGTCGATATATATGTTTTTATTATATTTTGTTATTCCACTGTAAGTTCGCATAGATAGCTCTTGGATATATTTATGTTTATTTCAGGTTACCAACACTAACGATACATACTCTAATGGGCTTGGATTTTTGATTTAGTAAAAAAATAGGGCCAATTGAGGCCGGTTGGTACATTTGATATCGAAGCTTAGGTTAGTCGATCATAAGAATTAGGATATGCTTTTTACCTAGAATTATATATATATATATATATATATATATTATATGCCAAACTCTACAAATTCTGACTATAGAAGTAGCTGCGACCATATTATGAAAAGATGAATAAGGCAACTACAAGTTGGAACAATAGATTGAGTTAAATTTATACACCTATCACGATTACCCTACGGGATATAGGTCGTACCATAGGGCGTTGACTTAAGAAGAGCATAAGCATGAAATATAGAAGGGTCCCTGAAGCTGGATGGAATTTGACTCCTTTTAATGGGTCTAGACACCCCTATATGGTGGATTTCACTCGATTGATGGTGGATTTCGATCGATTGATGATTGATGATGTACATTTCATCTAGATAGATAGAAAGTAAGAACCTATATATTGAAAATATTAGGAAGTAAAGTATAAAAAGAATTGTGCAAGTGCCCCCAAGAAGACGTGCATGAGTGGAAAAGAAGACAATTCTAAAAGAAACAAGAAACAAAAATCCATTTATAAGTCCGACCCCATGTGAAAGAATTTAATAAAAAGTTTTAAATTTTCTTAAAATATTTGAAATGGCTTTCAAAGAATTTATTTAAAAATAAAAGGACCCTATCGGTGAAAAGTTATTATTGTTGAAAAGTAAGTAAATACTAAAAAAATTCACCATATAACACATCCTTTAAAATGGATTCTTAAAAAACTAGAAAATTTAGGAAATTTTAAGTAAATGAGCTGTTTAGAAATTTCAAGTGAAACTTAAAGTGACTGGACTATAATTCCAATAAAAGGGTTTTTGATAAAGGGACCTTACCTTTTTTAAAATAAATGGAAAATAGAGCATATGTTTGGCTCGATGATATTTCTATTTTTGTAAATTCGAAGTTTTAAAATTCTTTTTAAATGGGGCAAACAAATGGAAATGGTACTTGATTTAAATGGAGTAAACAGAATAGAAAGGTATGACACCTGTTGGTGAAAATAGTAAGAATATTCCCGTATAAGGAAAATACGAATAAAAACAACTGAAATAGAACTATACACAAAAAGTAAACTGTTTCATTTTAATTAAGAAAAGCCCAATGAATAAAGCAATAGGCAAACACACTACAATGAAGAAATTAATCAAAAAGAAAGATAGTAAGGAGAAGTCACTTAAATAAGAGCAATTTAGGTAGAAGAAATTTAAATAGTAGTAACGTTAGGAAATATAAAAAGAAACAACATTAGGAATTTATATTAAAATAATGTTAGTAATCTAATTATAAAAACATATGGGAAAACAAGAAAAAATGAACAGTTTTCATACATATGTGCAGTAATTGCACATATCTTTTAGAAATCCCCCTCATATGCTATTGTAGTCCCTGCTAAGGTTGAAAGTGGAAATAGCATGAGTAATAGGAAAATAATAGAATGGAAGTTGTCATTATCTACTCCAGTTTTTATTGTTTAGAATTATAAAAGATGTTTTAGAAACACTATAACTGTGCATTTTTGAAAATGATTTGGTATAACAATTGAGTATTTAAATGTGAAACTTAATAAATGGTTTGAATTAAAAATCTTACTTTCTAAGAAGTAAAATCGTTGTTAAGAGAAGGCTTTAAAGGGAAAATTGATTTGATGACTATTCATGCCATAAAAACTTGACTCTTACTATTTGAAAAGAAGGAAACAATGTGTTGTTAAAAGGAAAGGATTTTTTTTAAATTAAATTACTAACATTGACTTTTGAACTTAATAAATAAACTTACTTCCTAAATTCTAAATTATAGTTTTAAAAGTTATGACACCTATAGTTAAAGTTGGTTAAAAGGAGGAGTTTGTCACAGCTCCTTTTGGAAACCAATAAATTATTGAATTTAATAAAAATGTTTCAAAGTTTATATTTTTAAAGATAAAAGTTTTGGGTTTAGTACTTCATGACTGTGAAGTTTAATAATTTTATAAAGAGTAGTGAAAACCAAACCAACTTTGATGTGGAGTAGATAAGGATTACTACCTAGGTAAGATGGGGGTAAAAGTAAAGGTGTAACACCCCTAATTTTTAATAATATTATTCAGGAGATTTAATTAGATAAATTAAATAGAATAATGATGATAAGGGGATTGAGATTTGAATAAAACTATAAGAAGACCGTGCTTAAGTAATTAATTAAATGAGCTTAAATTGGCTTTTATGAATTTAATTAAACATGTGCATATTAGTAAATAGCCGCACTGTTATTACTCATGGCTATACCTTTCACGTTCTTGCCCATTCACATATACTTCTCATTCTCACAAATGTAAATCAAAAATCTAAATTAGAGCCGGCCATTACAAGGAAGAAAGAGGATAATTTAATCTAAAGCTAAGGATCAAAGCTAGGAGAGATTAATCTATAACAAATCTCAAATTCCTTATCATATCCAAGGTGAATAATAATTCATTCCATCTCTATTTTTTAATCATATGTTTTCGGATTTTAGATTAAATTCATTTTTATGATGTGTTGGATGATGATATGCTTGAACTATTATGTGTTTGATTTAAACCAATTCATTTACATATGAATTTGCATGGTTTTATTGCAAAACCGATTGTTATTGATTTAGAATGCCATGGAAAAATTATATGTTATGTAAATTATGATTTTGGAGATGGGTTTTAATTTTTGTAATTTTCCAAGCTATGGAAAATTTGTTATGAATTTCTAAAGGAAAATATGATGAAATTGGGTTTAAAAATTAATTCCGATTATTAACAATTCGGGTCTAGAATTATTGTATGTTTGATAACATGATGAAAGTGAATTTCTGTGATTTTTTAGGATTTTTCCTAATTAATTTGCTATGGAAAATAATTTATTTTAAAAGAAGGACTTCTTTGCAATATTGGTTTGCTTAATGGAAGGGCTTAAACGTTAATTTTTCCCTTGATTTAGATCTGATAAATGCGGCAGTTATTTTGTCAAGTATTTGAAAAGTTTTAGGGCAACCAATCAAAGGATTACAAATAGGCAGGTAACTATAAGGCAATTACTAAAAGTAGCATAATTTCAGCCTTTATTCAGAAAAGTTGGTTCCGCCACCTATAGTAGTACCTTTTGACTCCAATGCTTCCGCTCCAACTCAGTCAAAACCATCCCAGCCGAAACCCACTTAGTCGAACCAATACACAAGGTATCACATAAATGGTACGTAGTGGATTGGAAGAAAGGTGGAAGCCAAGGTGTCGAAAGCAATACTTTTGATGGGGTCGAAACCATAGTTTTGTTTTCAAATGTTAAGTGCCAGCTTTGTTTTACTTAAAGATTTTGAGGTAGTCGAAACCTATGTTTTCGAAAGGGGTTTTCTAAATAAGCTTTCGAAGAAGGTTGCCATACTATGTTTTAAAGTAGGAGCTTTTGAATGAGTTCCTTTATTCTCAAATAAGGCTCTCGAAAGTGGTGGTTCTGACCTAGTCGAAACCTAGTTGCCGTTCAAATGCCTTTCGAGGGTATTGAAGTCATCAATGCTTTCGAAGGGTTCTTTTGTTTTAAAATTATGTTACGCCACTTCCTAAATGCTTTCGAAAGGGGTCATGGGTTTCGAAGGCAATGGTTTAGAAAGGGGGTTTCGATGCTACCCTTCAAAGTTTTACTCAATGGTTTTGAGCTTTCGAATAGATGGTTCCGACACCATCAAACTTTCCCCAAAATAATTTTATTAAAGGTTTCGAAAGAGATACTTTCGTATGTAACCACTTTGACCCAAAAGATGTTTTTAAAGAGTAAAACCCAATACTTTCGAAGGGGGTACTTTCACACTTGTTTTGAAGCTATGTTTCTAAAGATTTTGATTAATGTTTTGATACCATCGAAAGGTATATTTGGTTTCAAAAGAGATTATTAAACAAGGGCTTCGAAAGGTATATTCATAGTGTTTTGAAAAGGAGTTTTCTTTGCTTTTGAAGGAGGTTATCCAGGGGTTTCAAAAGAGATGTTTTAAAGGTTTTCAAAACAAATAACCCAATCTCATTTTAAAGGAAAAACCATGGCATAAATAAAGATTTCTGAAATGAAGTTTTGGAAGAAGCTTTCCTTGTTTACATGTTAAAGGGATTAACCAAGTTTTATATGAAATGTTTCAGGGATATTTAACCACAGGTGTTGGTATTATTATATTGTTATGATTGCTTCTTCATATATTCATTCATATTGTTATGAACACATGAAAACTGTGTATAGCAAAAGATATTGGCAGGGGCCAATAGGTTCATAGTCAGCCCATAAAAACTATGATTTGATATTGGCAGGGGCCAATAATTTTATAGTTAGCCCATGAAAACTATATCCGGATTAAGATATTGATGGTCAGTCAATAGGTTCCTAGTCGGCCCATGAAAACTAGGATAAGAGAAAGGATATTGGAGTTACCAATAGGTTCTTAGTGATCCCATGAAAACTATGAAATTGGACAGGGAGTCCATAAACATTTAACAAGTTATTAGTAAGCCTATGAAAATTAATAGGTTAATAGTAACCCTAGAAATTATAATTGAGACAGATGGTCAGAGTGAATGGGGATGGGTAATCCAGATTTAATATACTTGTTTGCATATCATCATATTATTTTGATTTTTTTTAACCATTGTGGATGCAGGATCACATTATATGGTTTTATAAAGTTTTAAGATACTAGTGAGGGAAAAACTCGTTCCGCTAAGCGGCGTAGTCTCACTAGATATCTAAATGGTTTGAGAAGGTAGATTATTATTCATGCCAGGTTTTATGTCTGACTCGAAGTTTTTGTTTTCCCCTTAAACTCTTGGGTACTCAATTGATTTCGAGTAGTTTGAGGTTTAAGGTTTTCAGGTGTTCTTTTAGACAAATAAAGCTTCCGGTGACGTGCAGGAGGCATGCTAGCTACTTAGAGTTCTTTTATTTCCACTATGTTTAGTTATAAAGGCAAACTTGTTTTATTTCCTTATTACATACTCTGATCATCCAATGGGGTATCTTCATATGTCGCTCTTGGCGTATTTTGTAATAAGTATATTTTGTCTGAACGTGGTCTGCGCATTGGGATTATGTAATGAATTTGAAATATTTTGAAATGGAATGTGGACTTTGTTTGCTGTTTTAAATTTTTTCCATATTCTGTTGTTTCTATGTATCAATGTATCTAACATTGCCGTATTCGATCGCCAATGATTAATAACTATGGATGACTACAGCATCCGTAGCCGTTAGTTTTGGACCTTCAAGTAAGGGTATGTTACAAGTTGGTATCAGAGCATAGGTTTATGAAAACTTAAAAGAAAAAGTTAAATCTAAAAGCTTTTTGAAACATAATCCAATGAATCAGAAATATGATCGGGGTTTGGGTTAACGGTATAGTAACGTACTTGTATTTGATATATACTTATATATGTAAGTGCGTATTCCCCGCTCTCTTAGATCGTTCTTCTGTATCCTACTAAGGCTCGTATGCAGATTTATAAGAAAGAAGATATGAAAGCAGGAAACAGAAGAGGACATCTTGGTGGAGGAAGCACCACAACTAATGGATATGCTCGGCCCACCACCAGGAGGAACCCAGGTCGACCGGCTAATTCTAATAACCAAAATGTTGATGCCAATGTGGGTGTTGGAAATCCACCAGTAGATATGAGGGTGATGTATTGGTTCTTCGTCAATATGATGCAAGCAGAAGCCGCTGCTGGTGTTGCTGGAAATGTAGGAGGAGCTAGTCCTGTAGTTCCAGGTGGGAATAATTATGCTAAGCTGAGCAGAGACTACACCAGTCTTGGTGAGAAGCCATTCATGGGGGCGGAGAATGCTATTGAGGTAGAGAATTGTTTGTTGCATTATGAGCGTATCTTCGTTGATTTGGGTTTAGATGATGGGCAAAAGAGAAGGTTGGCATGTAGGCATTTGCAAGGGTCAGCGCCTCACCGGTGGAACAGTATTACTACCGGAGTTCTGAAAGAACAGTTGACTTGGGTTGAGTTTAGAAGGAGATTTGAGCAAAAGTTTGAGTCTGAGTTTGCTAAGTCGGAGATGATAAGGAAATTTATGGATCTGGAGCAGGGAGAGATGTCGGTTGTTGAGTATGCCACTAAGTTTAAGGAGTTGTCCCATTATGGAAATAGTACTATAGACACCATCATAAGAAGGAACGAGAAGTTCATTAGGGGACCGAGACCTGAGATTTCTAGGGCGACCCTGCCATATCTTCGCGATCCTAGTAATTTAGTCGTGGAAATGCCATTCGCCATGAGGAGATGCTTGCTAGTAGTGCTAGAGAGAAGCCAGTGGAAATTTAGTGTTCTCAGGGGAAGAAGAGAAAGTTCTTTAAGAAGAAGGGAGCCCAGAAGGGAGATACTACCAAGAAGGCAAAGGCAGAGTTATTTTGCTATAAGTGTGACAAGAAGGGTCATTATGCGAATGAGTGCCCGTCAAGTAATGGGAGGAAGGCTGCAAATAAGAAGAATGTGAAATGCTTCAACCGTGATCAAGTTGGGCATTACAAGAATCAATGTCTAGAGCCAGTCAGGATGGACAAAGGGGAAGTTTTTGCTATTGGACTAGCATCAGCTAGGCCTACTGCAGCTGATAAAGGGAAGACTATGATGGAAGGTATGCTTTTGATTCAGAATATACTAGTTAGGGTGCTTTTTGATACCGGTGCATCACATTCATTTATATCTCAGTGTTTGGTTGATAGATTATGCTTAGAAACCACCTACCTTATTACTTCCTTAAGGGTTGTGAATCCAATAGGAAGGTATGCAACTCTAGGGTTGAGATGTGACCAGTTAGAACTTGATCTGTTAGGTCATAAGTTTGCATGCAGTTTGTATGTTATTGATTTCGTAGATTTCAGAATCATTTTGGGTATGGATTGGTTGGGTAGGTATGAGGCTAGAATATTTTGCCAGGATAGGTAGATATCACTGAGACACCCTGATAGCCATAATCGAGTAATATTCTCAGTGGGGAATTTTTACCGGAGTGTTAGTACTTTGCTTAGTGCTATGGAGGTAGGAGATGAGTTAAGTCACGTTCGAGTAGCAAGAGAGTTTGCAGATATCTTTGAGCCAGTCACAGGACTAACACCGAAATGGGCAATTGAGTTTCGTATAGATCTTGTGCCCGGAGCTGAACCTATTAGTAGACCACCTAGCAGGATGACACCTACAGAGATGAAGGAATTGAAGGTGCAGCTAGTGGATCTTGAAGAAAGGAATTTTATTAGGCCAAGCAGTTCGCCTTGGGGCACGACCGCAATGTTCATAAAGAAACTAGATGGGTCGTTGAGGATGTGTATCGACTATCGTAAGTTGAACGAGAGGACGATCAAGAATAAGTATCTTTTGCCAATAATAGATGATCTAATCGATCAGTTGAGTGGAGCCGGAGTGTTTTCCCAGTTGGATTTGGCGACATATTTCCATCAGTTAAGAGTGGCAGAGGACAGTATCCCTTTGACAGCATTTTGGACTAAGTATGGTTCGTACGAGTGGTTAGTGATGCCATTTGGATTGACAAATGCACTTGCTTTCTTCGTGGATTTGATGAACCGAGTTTTCCGAGAGTACTTGGATAGGTTTGTATTGATGTTTATAGAAGACATTTTAGTATACTCTAAGGATGAGAGAGAGCATGAAGTTCATCTTAGAGTGGTACTGGAGACGCTGAGGCAAAATCAACTAAAGGCGAAGTTTACCAAATATCATTTTGGAAGAAAGAGGTTATGTTTCTTGGTCATGCGGTTTCAAAGAAAGGCTTTTTAGTCGATCCTGATAAGATCGAAGCTGTGAATAATTGGAAGTGACCAGAGATGGTAATTGAGATTCGAAGTTTTCTTGGACTTGCTGGCTACTACCGGAGATTCGTCAAGGATTTCTCGCAGATAGCAGCACCTTTGACTAAGTTAACCAGGAAGGAGGTGAAGCTTGTCTGGTCCGACAAACGTGAGGAAGCATTCCTTAAGTTAAAGCATTTGTTGACCAATGCACCAGTGTTAGTAGTTCCAGACGGAAACCAAGGGTTGGTGGTATGCACTAATGCCTGCGGAATTGGATTAGGAGCGGTGTTGATATAGAAGGGTAATGTTATTGTCTACGCTTCACGACAGCTTAGACCGCATGAAGTGAGATATATCCTGCTCATGATTTGGAGGTGGTTGCGGTGATCCTTGCATTAAAGATTTGGAGACATTATCTCTTAGTGGAGAGGTTTGAGCTTTATAACGATCATAAGCCTTTACGGTATTTATTCTTTCAGAAGGAGTTGAATATGAGACAGTAGTGGTGGCTGGAGTTTTTGGCTGCTTATGATTTTGGAATAGAGTATACACTAGGGAAAGGTAATAAGGTAGCAGATGCTCTTAGCAGAAGACATCAGAATGTGGTGTTAGCTATGTTGGCAGAATGGAAGGATCTAGAAGCTTTGGCCAGTTATGGTGTGCAATTAAGATTGACTGCTAGTTCTAGTCAGAGTACTTCCATGTTATCCTGTTTAGAAGTTCGGCCAGTGTTGATCGAGAGGATAGCTTCTAAACAGAGGTAGGATCCAGTATTACCCGAGAGGATTAGGAGACTTGAAGTTGGAGCAGAGATCGATGATCTAAAAGGATTTAGTCTTGACCAAAGAGGGTGGTTGAGAAAGAAGGGACGTGTGGGTTGCGAATGTGGAGAACTTGAGGAAAGAAGTTCTTGAAGAATGTCATCGATCCAAGTTTACAATTCATAATGGAGGGACTAAGATGTATCAAGATACGAAGAGGAGCTTCTATTGGGAAGTTATGAAGAGGGATGTTGGCTTGTGGGTTAGGCAGTGTGCAAATTGTCAACAAGTGAAAGCTGAACATCAGAAGCTGAGTGGGTTGCTTCAGTCTTTAGGGATTCCAGTTTGGAAATGGGATTCGATATCCATGGATTTTATAGATGGGTTGCTAAGGTTAAATAGAGGTAATGAAAGTATATGGGTTATAGTGGACAGGTTGACCAAGAGTGCCCATTTCATTCCAGTTAAGTCAACCATAACGACACCTGTATTAGCTAAGTTGTTCATGAAGAACATAGTTAGACTGCATGGAGTTAGTTCCTAATAGTATAGTGAGTGACAGAGATGCTTTGTTCACTAGCGAATTCTGGAAAAGTCTACAGGAAGTATTAGGTACCAAGCTTAATATGAGTACTGAATATCACCCTCAGACAGATGGGTAGACAGAGAGAGTCAACAACGTAGTCGAGGATTTGTTGAGAGCTTGTGTATTAGACTTTGGGGGATCTTGGGAAGATCACATACATTTGATTGAGTTTTCCTATAATAATAGTTACTAGACTAGTATAGGAATGGCGCCTTTTGAAGCTTTGTATGGAAGGCCATGCAAATCGCCAGCATGTTGGTTGGAGAATGGAGACAGATTAGTCTTAGGTCCAGATTTGGTTAGGGAGGCGTCAGAAAAGATTGTTTTGATCCGAGGAAGGATGAAGGAAACTCAGTCCAAACAGAAGAGTTACACAGATAAGAGGCGTGAAGACCTAGAGTTCTTAGTTGAAGATAAGTTTTTCATTAAGGTGTCACCGATGAAGGGTGTGATACGATTTGGAAAGTCAGGGAAGTTAGCCCCGAGATATGTTGGACCATTCCATATTTTAGAGAGGATTGGGAAGCTCGCATACAGAGTATAGTTGTCGAGCAGTATGGCAGGTGTCCATAATGTATTTCATGTGTCTCATCTTCATAATTATGTGCATGATCCAGAGACTACAATTTCTTCGACAGGGTTGGAAGACTTGATAGTAGAGCCGAATTTAAGTTTTGTTAGACAACCAGTTCGGGTTATAGCGAGGGATGAGAGAAGATTGAGGAACAAGACAGTCAAGTTAGTGAAAGTTCAGTGGAGCGACAACGAGAAGGACTGTACTTGGAAGACTGAAGACATGATTAGAGATACTTATCCTGATTTACTTTGAGGGTATGTCTATATTAGATTTATATAGATAGTTGCTAGTTAGGTAGCCTAGTATGGTTGTTAGGAGTTGTTACAGATAATTGCTATATTTAGTATTTAGTCCTTACTGAATTTCGAGAACGAAATTCTTTAAGGGGGGAGCATGTAACACCCATAATTTTTTATAACATTATTAAGGAGATTTATTTAGATAAATTAAATAGAATAATGATGATAATGGGATTGATATTTGAATAAAACTATAAGAAGGTCGTGCTTAAATAATTAATTAAATGGGCTTAAATTGGCTTTTATGAATTTAATTAAACATGGACATATTAGTAAATAGTCGCACTGTTATTACTCACGGTATACCTTTCACGTTCTTGCCCATTCACGTATACTTCTCATTTTTACAAACGTAAATCAAAAACCTAAATTAGAGCCGACCATTACAAGGAAGAAAAGAGGAGAATTTAATCAAAAGCTAAGGATCAAAGCTAGGAGAGATTAATCTACAACAAATCTCAAATTCCTTATCATATCCAAGGTGAATAATAATTCATTCCATCTCTATTTTTTTTTAATCATATGTTTTCGGATTTAAGATTAAATTCATTTTTATGATGTGTTGGATGATGATATGTTTGAACTATTATGTGTTTGATTTAAACCAATTCATTTACATATGAATTTGCACGGTTCTAGGGAAAAACCGATTATTATTGATTTTAGAATGCCATGGAAAAATTATATGTTATGTAAATTATGATTTTGGAGATGGGTTTCAATTTTTGTAATTTTCCAAGCTATGGAAAATTTGTTATGAATTTCTAAAGGAAAATAAGATGAAATTGGGTTTAAAAATTAATTCCGATTATTAAAAATTTGGGTCAGGGATTTTTGTATGTTTCATAACATGATGAAAGTAAATTTCTGTGATTTTTGGGAATTTTTCCTAATTGATTTGCTATGAAAAATAACTTATGTTAAAAGGACTTATTTGCAATATTGGTTTTGCTAAATGGAAGGGCTTAAACGTTAATTTTTCCCTTAATTTAGATCTGATAAATGCGACAGTATTTTGTAAAGTATTTGAAAAGTTTTAAGGCAACCAATTAAAGGATTCTAAATAGGCAAGTAAGTATAAGGAAATTACTAAAAGTAGCATAATTTCAGCCTTTATTCGGAAAAGTTGGTTCCGCCTCCTATAGTAGTGCCTTTCGACTCCAATGCTTCCGCTCCAACTCAGTCGAAGCCATCCCAGCCGAAACCCACCTAGTCGAAACCAATACACAAGGTATCACATAGATGGTACGTAGTGGATTGGAAGAAAGGTGGAAGCCAAGGTGTCGAAAGCAATACTTACGATGTGGTCGAAGCCTTAGTTTTGTTTTTAAATGTTAAGTGTCTGCTTTGTTTTACTTAAAGATTTTGACGTATTCGAAACCTATTTTTTCGAAAGGGGTTTTCTAAATAATCTTTCGAAGAAGGTTGCCATACTATTTTTTAAAGTAGGGGCTAAAAAAAAGTTGCCATACTATTCTTTGGTGTTGCCATACTATTTCGAAGAAGGTTGCCATACTATTTTTTACGCCATAGATTGCATACTGCAACACCAAAGAAGTGATGCAGGATGTGCCAAAAAATATTGCTGAAGGCTAAAAAAGGGCAAAGGCAACACTTTCTCGGTGATGCATTTTGCCGCGTTGCCGCAGACCTCAAAGGCAACATTTTGACTATCTAAGGCAACATAAGAAATATTGTTGCAATAGAACCCCATTTGGGTCTATAGCAACATCCATAGGTGTTTGTACCAACATTCCAAAATGTTGCTATATATATTAACTTTCTGAATTTGTGGGGCCCACAATGTAGAGCATATTTGATTTTTTAATAGAAATAAATATTTATTTAATAAAATGCTATTGCACAGAATTTGATATTCAAACAGTAATTTATTTAAATAAATATTTTATTTCAACATTTAAAATAGTACAAATTCCTGACTCCACTATTTTACAATTCAATGATAAATAACACTGATATTCACATATACAGATATTCCTCACTACATTACTCAGTTCACTCATTACATATGCAGTTTCAATTTATACTGACACCGACACTGACACTGACAAATATATGATGAGCAGAGTGCCGAGCCGAAGGCGAGCCGAGTGCCGAGCCGAAGGCGAGGCGAGAAGCGGGTCCGAGCGCAGCGCCGGCGGGGGTCCGAGGCACCGCAGTCCCGCCCGATTCATCCGATTTTGGAAGATCGAGCCTTCTTTGAAACCTGTCTTCAACTCCATTTCAGATTGAATCCAACATCTGAGCAATCTGCAAAAATACACACTGACGCAGTAAAATTGAAAAGGAAATATTTTTGCAGTATAAAATAAAATGTAATTTTGAAAATATTATTTGCCCAAGTTATTTGGGTGACAATTTGGACCAAGCAGTTGACAATGCACAAGAACAAAAATGAAACAGAAGCATGCTACAGAAATAAACAGCATGCTCAATGAATTGGTCAGAGCAAACTATACCAGACTTGTATGCCAGACATAAAACAACAGTGGACAGAGCTCAACAAAAGAACTCAAACTCACAATTAAACCAAAACTCCAACCATATTCAAAAATACAGACCAACAGAAGTGTCAAGTGAATGAGCTGCAGCAATTTCAAAAATGACCGAAGTCAGATAATATAAGAAATATGAACTCGAGCAAGTCCAGCTACCATATGAAAGCAACCATACATATATACATGTGTGAAACAGCATGTATATATATAGGCAGTGCAAACAGGCTCAAAGGACCAGTGCATAGATATACAATGACCAATGCAAAGTGGTGAATACAAAAACATGCATCAATGAAACAAGCAGCCTTAACAAGTGAATGGCCAAGACCAAAACAAAGCAAGACTGGCACAAGGGAAAGAAACTTATATGACTCGAAGGCAACTAAATACAAGAGAAGGCCTCAACATCAAATAAAAAACAAACCCAGTGCAACATATATACATGTTCAAGTGCAACAACAAACACATATATACATACATGAATGCATATATATATACATGATAATGGAAAACATAAGTGATACAACAGTTTCAGTGAACAAGTGAAGTACAAAGAGAAAGGTACACAAGTGTGTGTGTGGCACCAATGGAAACAGTATGGTGAAGCAACTTGACTACAAAAACTCAAGTGAAATATATTACAAGTTCAAGCTACAGGATGTCAACCAGAAGATATATTACAAGTTCAAGCTACAGGATGAACAGACATAGCCAAAGTCAACCATCGTCAAACCAAAACCGTGGTGGCCATGAAATCGAACCAAGTCAGAAATCAACATCGTGGGAATCAAGTAACAAATATACGAAATTGACAAAGTCATAAATCATCACAAACATTCAACTTAAATCAAGTGGCCGAGATAAATTAGTTGACAAATTCAAACAGATATATACGAACGTAAATCTAGGGGTTCGAACCCTATATAAACACATTAACATCATCGGCAGATAGTATCGAGTTCAAGCAAGCAATACAGTAAAGTAAAAGCAACAAATTACATACCCGAATACACAGTTGAACTCAAGCAAAATCGAAGGAGCTGTATTCGAAGCAAGGAGACGATCGATTGCCAAAGCAAATCAGAAGAACAGCAATTGTAATCGATCGACAATCAATCGGGTCCTTCGATATTAGCCGAAGCCCTAATCGCACAAGGCCGAAGCCCTAGCTAATCTCACAGGAGCGAAGACAAGGCCGAAGCCCTAGCTAATCTCATAGGAGCGAACACGAGGCCAAAGCCCTAATTTCAGAGCAAAAGAGGAACAAGATAGGAGCAGCCATTATCACATACGAGAAAAGGGGATCTACTCTAAACTAGTTCAGGTGGTAAAACGAAATTTTGGGGCAAATTGCAGTGGTGATCCATTTTAACAACCAGATTAAATGTAGACCGTTGGATCGTATTCACGCGGATTGCTAATTTTATTAATTTTTTAATTTAAATACATCTATAGCTACTGCAACATCTTGTTGATACCTATGCTAACACCTTGAAGCGAGTGTTGTAATAGACAAAAATCAGCATACCTATCGTTACATTATAGCTAGCAACACCATGTAATTTCGTTGCAGTAGGCCATCTATGGCGTAGTGCCGACACCATCAAACTTTCCCCAAAACAATTTTATTAAAGGTTTCAAAAGAGATACTTTCGTGTGTAACCACTTTGACCAAAAGATGTTTTTAAAGAGTAAAACCCAATACTTTCATAAGGGGTGCTTCCACTTGTTTTGAAGCTATGTTTCTAAAGATTTTGAGTAATGTTTTGATACCATCGAAAGGTATATTTGGTTTTGAAAGAGATTATTGAACAAGGGCTTCGAAAGGTATATTCAGTGTTTTGAAAAGTAGTTTTCTTTGCTTTCGAAGGAGGTTATCTAGGGGTTTCGAAAGAGATGTTTTAAAGGTTTTCAAAACAAATAACCCAATCTCATTTTAAAGGAAAAACCATGGCATAAATAAAGATTTCTGAAATGAAGTTTTAGAAGAAGCTTTCCTTGATTAATAGGTTAAAGGAATTAACCAAGTTTTATATGAGATGATTTCGGGGATATTTAACCACAGGTGTTGGTATTATTATATTGTTATGATTGCTTCTTTATATATTTATTCACATTGTTACTTTGGGGAAGGGCAGAATAACCAGCTAGGTTGACCCAGTAGTGAATATAACTTAAGAAATGTTAAAATCTTAATTAAAGATATTGGCAGGGGCCAATAGGTTCACAGTAAGCCCATGAAAACTGTGTATGGCAAAAGATATTGGCAGGAGCCAATAGGTTCATAGTCAGCCCATGAAAACTATGATTTGATATTGGCAGGGGCCAATAGGTTTATAGTTAGCACATGAAAACTATATCTGAATTAAGATATTGACAGTCAATCAATAGGTTCTTAGTGATCCCATAAAACCTATGAAATCAGACAGGGAGTCCATAAACATTTAAAGGTTATTAGTAAGCCTATGAAAACTAATAGATTAATAGTAACCCTAGAAACTATAATAGAGACAGATGGTCAGAGTGAATGGGGATGGGTAATCCAAATTTAATATACTTGTTTGCATATCATCATATTATTTTGAATTGTTTTTAACCATTGTGGATGCAGGAGCACAGTATATGGTTTTATAAAGTTTTAAGATACTAGTGAGGGGAAAACCCGTTCCGCTAAGTGGCGTGGTCTCACTAGATATCTAAATGGTTTGAGATGGTAGATTATTATTCATACCAGGCTTTATGTCTAACTCGAAGTTTTTGTTTTCCCCTTAAACTCTTGGGTACTCAATTGATTTTGAGTAGTTTGAGGTTTAGGGTTTTCGTGTTTTCTTTTAGACGAATAAAGCTTCCGGTGATGTGCAGGAGGCATGCTAGCTACTTAGAGTTCTTTTATTTCTGTTGTGTTTAGTTGTAAAGGCAAACTTGTTTTATTGCCTTATTACATACTTTGATCATCCAATGGGGCATTTTCATATGTCACTCTTGGCGTATTTTGTAATAAGTATATTTTGTATGAATGTGGTCTGTGCACTGGGATTATGTAATGAATTTGAAATATTTTGAAATGGAATGTGAACTTTGTTTGTTGTTTTAAATTTTTTCCATATTCTGGTGTTTCTATGTATCAATGTATCTAACATTGCCGTATTCGGTCGCCGAGGATTAATAACTATGGATGACTACAGCATCCGTAGCCGTTAGTTTTGGGCCTCCAAGTAGGGGGATGTTACAAAAGACTTTGAATAAAATATCTACAAATGCTTGTAGAGTAGCGACAAGGAATCCTCATTGAATATAAGAAATATTGGTATGAACCTAGGAATGTTTTATTTGACATGTGTAAAAACCATAAGAATAATAAAAAAGTAACGGAGAATGGTATCAAAGTACACTTCTGTGAGTTCTAGTGCAACGACCGGGATTTTCGACCCTCGAAAATCGACACTAATATGTCCACTATATTGCGTGTCGAGCAATCGAATGCCAGAAAACCCGATTGTTAGAGAAAAGAAAGAAGGAAGAAGATAAAAATAAAACTAAACAACACAAAAACTCACGTGTTTCTCCTAGATATTCCAAAGTTACGTTTGGGTCCAATTTCAATGGTCGGTTATTTAACTATCGAATAATAAACATTCAATCAGGGATTTATTTCATAGGCAAAACCAACATTGGTTAAGCATATAAGCAATACTAGCCTCCTTTTATAAATCTTTCATAAATAAAACCATTTGTAAATTACTTGTATAAGAATACTTTTACAAAGATATATCCACCAATTCCTATGATTTCAATACTTAGAAAATATCCATATACTTATATCAATGGTATAAGTATATTTATACACTAAGAAAGATTCCATTTTTATTCGATTCAAAAATCATTCATAAACTCCTTCTAATTCTCTAAAACAATTTATAAACCATTTTATAAAACTTCTGGAACCATTTATAAAACTTCTTTTATACATTTCAATCAATTATAAACCCTCTTTGTACACTTCTAAAACTCATTTATAAATCCTTTATAATCTCTAAACCATTTATAAAACTTCTTTTATAAATTTATAAACCCGTTTCTTAAGTCTGTTTATAAATATATAACCATTTATAAACTCTTTAACCTTGTAAATAATTTTCCTTACGTCTCTAAACCATTTTAGAAGCTCCTTTATAAAATCCAAGTCTTTCAACTCTATTCATGGGTCTCTAAAACATTTATAAACAATTAAAAATCTTTTACTTTAAAACACCATTATATAATAGTAATTATTAACAATAAATATTATAAATAAATTAAAATTATTAACTTTAAACATCTTAATAATAATTAATAATTTCAAAATATTGTTAAATAAACAATAATAATTAATCTTTACCATTTTTATAAATAATAATGATTTATTTTCAAAACCTTATTAATAATCCTTATTATTAATTTCAAACCATAATCATTCTTAAATAATTACTTTTTCAAGATATTAACATTTTGATAAATACTTTAAAACAATATTAACTATAACAAATAACTTTGAAATAATACTAATATAATTAAATAACCTTAAAATAATATTACTATAATTAAATAACTCTAAAATAGTATTAATATAATTAAATAACCTTAAAATAATATTACTATAATTAATTAACTTTAAAACAATATTGATATAATTAAATACTTTAAAAACAATATTAATATAATTAAATAACCTTTAAAACAAAATATTTCTGAAACCCAATTTCGGATTCAAAAATCATTTTCTGCCTTGAAAACCAATTCCAATTCAACGGCAATTATAGTATTTCAAAATACCAATTTAAGGCCAATAGCTACCCAATTCTTAACCAATATTGATACTGATTTTTCTATCACTATTGGGTTTTAGTTTCTCAAACATATAATAATGTTATAACCATACGTCCACAGTCAGGTTCATTTTTCAATAATCCATATAAAATGAATATTATCGAAACAATTCAACAATAGCAAGGAATCCTGTTGGATCCCTGCAACCTGTTCCCCCCTGCATCACAAACGTTATATAACCATAAAATAAAAATAACCGCTTCGAGATGGGATTCGTATACAAAGGGTCATCCGCTCTTACACGGGAACATAATAGGGTCTCATCCGCTCCAATAGTCGAGAATATATCCAAACCAACCAATAAATATAGTAATTTATCCAAACAATCATTAAACAATTTTTATCAACTTTATATCATACTAGTTGACCAAAAAGATAAGTTTAACTCACCATTATTTTCTGTTGTCGCCGAGGCGTTCCGGTTTGGAACTAAAATCGAACGACGTCCGATTTTAGCCTAAATTTCAACAGTCTCCAAATTCGTCCAAACTAGTTCCATCACGAAGCTTTCATCATCACGAGCACAACACAAAAAGTTTCGTCTCGATCAGACCTCGTATGAAAGAGTTATTGAATTTTTAAGATTTACAACATAAAATAATATAATATATAAACTAAGCACTTAATTAACATTTAATTACAAAACTAACGACCTTCTTCCCCAATTATCTCATTCAAACTGAACTTGAGCGCAAGCCTTCCAGTTCGACGATGTCGCCTTTTTTCTGGTCGCGAGCCACCATCGCTGATCGTACCCCCTTGCTCGACGCCGCCGCGCCAAGTGCCGCCATCTTCATTCGCCGATCGCACCCAACCCATTCGCCACGTCCCTCTCACGACTTCCACCACCACAGGCCACGCCACCCCACCAAATTTTGCCAGCATGTAGCCCTCCATGTGCTCTACCACTTTCCTTCAGGTGCCATCGCCCAACGACGACCCTAATCATTGGAATTCGTGAAAATAGATCTCACATTCATCATCGAACTGCGGCCACCACGTGGAAATTGACGATGATCCAACCGTTGAATGAGTCGAGCTTGATGTCGTGAACAACCTTGTAGTTGACGACTTTCCTTGAAAATGTACGGATTGGTTCAAGATGATGAGAATCGTTGGATGAGGCTTACTAGAATTTGAAAATTTTGAAATTTTACCCATCTTTCTTTCTCTGGTTTGGCCAAGTTAAACAGAGAAGAGAAGAAGCACTATGGTATGGGGAAATGTATGGGCAGGTATGGCTAAGGCATGGGCAAGTGGTAAATTACAAAATATTATATATATATATATATATATATATATCATTTTATACTCGAAAATATTCGACATTACACGTCCAAAAATATCGAACTCCAAACGAGACGTGCCGCTAGGCGTTCCATATGTTATACTCCTATTTCGAACGCAATGGAACTAGTTTCGAGGCCTAATTCGATCGTATGCAGAAGATAGCTTTTTGAACCCAATTATTATATTAAATTTTCGATATTAAATTCTACGCGTTTCGATCTCGCACGACCAAACGATTCATCTGATCGACATGAAATTTGACGGTATATTATAATTAATTATTACGGATCCAATGAAACTGGTTTCGTCAAAATCCGAGATGGTGCTCTGGAAGGCTATTTTTATATTTTAATTAAAACGAGTTATTTTCAAAATCAGTTAAATCAGTTTAAATCAATTTTAAAAATTTTACTACCTTCATTCTTATTAAATAAAATTCAAACAAGCTTTGAAATCATTTTTATCCAACTTAAAACCCAAGATTCAATTATTTGAACAATTTCAACTATTAAATTCAACAATTAAATTATCCAATAAATCGCTATATTTGAAATTCAAGTTATTTAACCTTTAAATTAACTTTTTAATATTTAAAAATCAATTGAATATTCCAATTTCAAATGACTAAAATTTTGGGTCGTTACTCTGTTCCCCCCTTAAAAAGAATTTCGTCCCCGAAATTGCCAAGGTAAGAAAAATGCTCAAACCCATTACTTTTTTTAAAACCAATTAGTTGAAATAACTTACCAAATCCTTTTAAGCCTTTAACTTTCATCAAAAATCAACTCGTTGAAACTTTATTATTACCTTTACTAAGCTTCCAAATTCATTCATAGATTCCAATTAATATCATCCCATTCAATCATTTCAGGTTATAACTCAAAAGTCCATTTTTTTAGTTGACAAAAATTTCTTCAGATTTTTTCAAAAATTTTCAAACGCCTTAAATTTACGGGAAATTTCGCCAGCATCTACTTTGCGTGTCTTAATCGAAACAACTACTCTCGCCACTACGGGCCCAAACCAACAAAAGAAAACAAAAGCCAAGTGGCTCAATCATAAAACCATCGAACCAAACAACAATATAAACATGTACCTTTTAGTCGGGCAACCCAATTCTACTTATGAAATCAAAGGCATCAAGTTAGCTCTTGCTTTTATACCTGTATCTTATTTACCAATGATATCTAATCATAATATTCAAAATCATGTTATTTTGCATTTTCAATTTCCAACGTTTACTTTACTAAAGCTCGTACAATGTACATATATCATTCGTATGCAATATCAAATCTGATCGCTCGCTCGATAACACAATTTCACTTCCGAACTAGTATCGTTCACACGACCACTCTAGTGCGGACTCAGATCTAGTTCCTTGATTAGAAACCATCATTCTCCTTGCATAGCCATATACTATGATAGAGAATTCCGGAATCAATCAAAAATCCATATCCATTGTTCGCTGTCGAAAATCGAGTGAAATATCCTTGTTCAGACCGATCTAAATCATCTCGAAATCATGTACCCTAATCTGGATCAAACCGTTATGTGAATAAGATAATATACGTACAACTTACATATTTATTTCAATTGATTGCTTAGCTATCCCAAATTCTTTTATTCCCATTTATTTCATTTTCATTTAATTTATTCACATTCAATTGATCTACATTCAACTATTCACATTCCTTTATCCATCTTCATTTATTTCTTAGTATATTCTTTAATACTACTATCACTTAAAAATCATTCCACCCACTTTTTACTTAAGTTTATTACAAACATCTATACGACACCACTCATGTTCATCTTCACTCCACAACTTAAGTCATATTCGTTTTAAATCAAATCCAATTCTATTTAACTCAATTCCATTATTCAATTTCCATATTTCAACCATATTCAATTCACTAATTTATTTAATTAGTTCATTCATTAATTCATTTCAAATCACTATCAAATTTATGTTCCAACAATTAATTTATTAACTTACTTAGGTCAAATTCTTTTTCAAAAATTCATTTTGTTTAACTTATCTTAAGTTAAATTTCATTCCAAAGTTCAAATTCAAATTTACTTTTCTCAACATCCATATTCAACAATTCCAAACATTGTTTTAACTTACTAATTCTCAAATTTTACAAGTTATCAAACTTATTTTCTCATATTTTCATAAAATACTTAATTGAAAATATCCAGAGTCTAAACATCTTGTTCTTATTTCAAACCATTTTCAATATTTTAATTGATTTCTTTGTAATTCAAATCATAATTTTGAATTTTAAAATCAAAACTAGTTTTACCAAAATAAATCTCCAATGGTAGCAATTCCTCTGTTGGAAACCCGAAAATGAACGTCGATGATGCTGCAGTCATCACCGAAATTATTTTCCAACGACCGAAGTGAGTTCAGTGCTTTCCGTCTCTTCAAAATTCCTTTTAAAATATTTCTATTCAAAATGTTTTCTAAATAATATTATTATTATTTTCAAAACTTTGAAAAACCATTTCCAAAATCAACGGAAATTAAATTTCCAAATTCCCAGCTTTTAAACCCTTTTAATTTATAAACCGTTTTATAAATCATATTCACAAAATTTCACTATGGTTATATAAAACCATTTCTTTGTTTCCATTATAATAATAACTACTCTTATTAGATTATAAACAATAAACAACAAATGATAATAATCAAACATTATCATTTTCTAACAACCAAGCATACTATATATACCATAATAATTTTCTGAAAAATTATTCCTTTATATATAAAATAAAATCAAGGTAAAATTATTTTGTTTACCAATTTCAAAACAATACTATGTCGAATTGCTCTATTCAAGTGTTTAGAGATCCTTATCAATAACTTTAATTACCTGTATTGACCAGAATCCATAAGCCACTCAACAAATCAACTAACACAATATAAAACATTTTTATATCACTAACAAATATACGCTCATACATATACACTCAAACTCATTCTAGGGTGCTACTGACCCTATCTCTAATGAGTACCCCACCAAAGCCAAGGTTCTCGCTTAACCTTCAGCTCTGATACCAAATGTAACGACCGAGATTTTCGACCCTCGAAAATCGACACTAATACATCCATTGTATTGCGTGCCGAGCAATCGAATGCCAGAAAACCCGATTGTTAGAGAAAAGAAAGAAGGAAGAAGATAAGAAGAAAACTAAACAACATAAAATCTCATAGCGGAACGAATAATCTATAATATACAATAAATCTTTACACAAGAAGAAAATGTAATATATATATATATACACACACAGACATTAATCAGAGTATACTAACCTATTTCAACCTGGACAGTCATAACAATCTGTCCTCACACTTGTTGATAAATACAACAATTAACACAGTGGAAAATAACCATATATGTGGATACGTCTCTGGGCCTCCAGCTCATCTCCTGAAGCTCCAAAGCATCCAAACTAATTTGTAATATGCTCGGTCTAACCCGAGCATTATAATAAAATAACACCTGAGTCAGTCTGGAAAACCAGCGTGAGAAAACACACCCAACCAGATTTTTAAAGTAATAGAAAACCTTTTGAAAATCAAGAGTATCTCGTAAGACCACGCCGCACATAAACACGGATGGGTTTTTTACCTTACGACAACCAAAACCATTTTCTGTAGAAAATCCATTTATATTATAATAATGTCTAGGGCTCAAAGTAAAATATGAATATAGCTAAAATGCTTGCATCTCACGTTTCAGCATAGTTGGGCACAACTAAGTCCACACGACGCTTATTGGAGAATGGATTCCATATAATGACTGGGCTACTGGGGTACCACCCGTCACAGTGCATCTCTACATAAAATAACACCGAGGACCTCACCTGAATCCCCTACCAACATAGAAATGGCCTACCATTTGACTAGTAGTACCGAATATGATCACACTTCCGTTAATGGGTCCCAAAGCATACAATTGAGAGATAATAGCGACTCTAGATAGAGATGATCATACCCTACTTGGGAGCGACCCACTTAGCCCTGTTGCATCTCTCATATTTTAGTCATTTCCGATTGATGAGGCTTGAGGCTATGTTTTACCTTTAATATAGCACTTCCCACTTGGAATGCTAACACTGCCTTCCAGGCAACAATGCAATACCATCATTCATCCATACAAGTTTGTTCTGGGACTGAACGAAACACTTGAGAGCTCCGTCTCCAAAATTCCATCATCTTCAAGATGTCTTCACTTCGAAACGCATTTGTTGGATCGAAGTAGTTTTTGAATAACATACCCGATCCCGGTCTCTTCGAAACAATATTCGATAATTTTCGGTAAACTCAATGTAACATCCCCCTGCTTGGAGGCCCAAAACTAACGACTACGGATGCTGCAGTCATCCATAGTTATTAATCCTCGGCGTCCAAACACGGCGATATTAGAAACATTGATACACAAAAACACAAGAATATGGAAAAAAATTAAACAGCAAAACAAATTTCACATTCCATTTCAAAATATTCCAAATTGATTACATAATTTAATTCGTAGACCACGTTCAGACAACATATAATAATTACAAAATACGCCAAGAACGACATATCAAGATGCCCACTTGGTAGATCAGAGAATCTAGATAGGCAAGAAAACAATTTGCCTTTACAAACAAACACACAGCAGAAATAAAAGAACTCTAATAACAAGCATGCCTCCTACACGTCCTCGAAAGCTTTATTCGTCTAAAAGAACACCTGGAAACCTTAACTCTCAACCTACTCAAAATCAATTGAGTACCCGAGAGTTTAAGAGAAAAATGAAAACTTCGAGTCAGACATAAAGCCTGGTATGCATAATAATTTTCCACCTCAAACCATTTAGATATCTAGTGAGACCATGCCGCTTAGCGGAACGGGTTTCCCCCTCACTAGTATCCTAAAACATTTATAAAACCATATACCATGCTACTGCATCCACAATGGTTAAAACATAGAATTCTAAGAAATTATGATGATATACAAAACAAATAAATCAACTCTGGATTACCCATCCCCATTCATTTTGACTATCTATCTAATTTATAGTTTCTAAGGTTACTATTAACCTGTTAAATTTTGAGGACTATCTGTCCAATTTCTTAGTTTTCATTGGATCACTAAGAACCTATTGGTAACTCCAATATCTTATTTCTTATCCTAGTTTTCATGGGTTAACTAGAAACCTATTGGCTGGCTGCCAATATCTTAATCCTGATATAGTTTTCATGGGCTAACTACAAACCTACTAGCCTCTGCCAGTATCAAATCATAGTTTTCATGGGCCGACTATGAACCTATTGGCCCCTGCCAATATCATACAGTTTTCATGGGTTAACTACAAACCTACTGGCCTTGCCACTATCTTTAATTAAAAAATTTAACATCTGTTAAGTTATATTCACTACTGGGTCAACCTAACTAGTTATTCCGCCCTTTCTCCCAAAATACAGTTATGGGTTAATAACAATGTGAATAAAATTTCAAAATCTTTATTTATGCCATGGTTAATACTTTAAATTGAGATTGGGTTTATGTTTTGAAACCATAAAAACATCTCTTTCAAAACATCTGGATAGCCTCCCTCGAAAGAGAAGACCTCTTTTCAAAACATTGCATACATACCTTTCGAAGCCCTTAGTAAACATTCTTTATCAAAACTAATCATACCTTTCGATGGTATCAAATCATCTTTTTAAAATATAGAGCTTCGAAACAAATGAAAGTACCCCTTTCGAAAGTATTGGGTTTACTCTTTAAAAACATTATTTGGGTTAAAATGGTTATATACGAAAGTATCTCTTTCAAAACCAACAAAAATTAGTTTGGGGAAATATTGATGGTGTCGGAACCATCTTAGTCGAAAGCAAAACCTTTAAAACAAAAACTTTGAAGGACAGAGCCGAAACCCCCTTCGACTCCATCACCTTCGAAACCCTCAACCCCTTCGAAAGCATACAGGAATAAGGCTTAAGTAAAACAGAAGTAACCCTTTCAACAACATAGATGACTACAATGCAGTCGAAAGGGGAATTACCGGCTTGGTTTCGACTGGGACGAAATCAGTCCTTTCAAAAGCACTTATTTAAGGAAAAAGGTACCCCTTCAAAAGCTAATACTTTAACATAATATGACAACCTTCTTCGAAAGCTAATTATAAAACCCTTTCGAAAACATATGTTTTGACTATGTCGAAAGCTTTAAGTAGAACAAGGCAAGACTTTAACTTTTGAAAAGAAAGCAGGGTTTCGACTCCATCGAAATCTAACCTTTCGACACCAAGGCTTCCGCCCTCCTTCCAATCCATTGCATACCATTTAAGTGATATCTTGTGTATTGGTTTCGACTATGGTGGTTTCGACTGTGTTGGTTTCGACTGGAACGAGGCAGAATCAAAGGAGTCGGAAGGTCTTTACTAATAGAGGTGGAATGTCTTTTTCTGATTTAAAGGCCGATTTATAGCAACTTTTAGTAATTACTTTCTAACAACTTGCCTATTTGTAAAACACTGATTGGCTGCCATAAAACTTTTCGAATACTTTACATCTAAAACTGCTGCATTTATTAAGATACAAAATTAAAGGTTTTAAACGTTAAAACCTTTCCATATAGCCAAAAACCGACATTTGCTAAAAAGCCCTTCTTTTTAAAATAATTTATTTTCTCTAGTAAATCAATTGAGAAAAATCCCCAAAAATCACAGAAATTCAATTTCATCATGTAATCAAACATATTAAATTTTTAGACCCAATTTCTTCCTGACTCAAAATAAAATTTAAACCCAATTATATCATATTTTTCATTAAAAATTCATAATAAAATTTCCATAGCTTGGAAAATTCTAAAAATTAAAACCCTTCTCCAAAATCATGTTTTTCATATCATAAAATTTTTCCATAGCAATCTAAAATCATAGGTTCTCGATTTCATGTCAAAACCATGCAAATTCATGTGCTTATGAATTTAAAACAAATCATCATAATATAACTCAGGCATATCATCATCCATTTTATCACAAAAATGAATTTAATTCATGAATCCAAGACCATATAATCATAGAATAAAAATAGAGATGGTAAGAGATTATTATTCACCTTAAACTTGATAAGGAATTTGAGATTTGTTATTGATTAATCCTCCCTAACTTTTGATTAAAATTTCTTCCTTTCTTCCTTGGAAATGGCCGACTTTAGTTTAGGTTTTAGATTTGTATTTGTGATCGTGAGAAATGAGACGTGAATTGGACAAAAATGAAAAGTTATAGCCGTGTGTAATAAATTGGCTAATTTACTAATATGCCCATGTGTAGTTTAATTAACCTTTAAACTAATTTAAAGCCCATTTACTTTGTTAATAAGCACGACCCTATTATGTAATTTATTCAAATCTCAACCTCCTTATCATCATTATTCTATTTAATTTATCTGATTAAATTTTATTAATAATGTTATCAAAAATTAGGGATGTTACACTCAACCCCGGTTCTTTAGGAAATAAACAGTCAAAGATAAGATCGGAGATCACCTCCTAACCGTTAGTGGACAGATTTCCTTATCATTGTCCTAGGAGAACAAAACGAGATTTATACGCACAGTACAGCATCATCGGAAATGACTGTGTCATATAACTCACGTGTTTCTCCTAGATATTTCCAAAGTTGCGTTTGGGTCCAATTTTGATAGTCGGTTATTTAACTATCGAATAATAAACATTCAATCACGGATTTATTTCATAGGGAAAACCAACATTGGTTAAGCATATAAGCAATACTAGCCTCCTTTTATAAATCTTTCATAAATAAAACCATTTGTAAATTACTTGTATAAGAATACTTTTATAAAGATATATCCACCAATTCCTATATTTTCAATACTTAGAAAATATCCATATACTTATATCAATGGTATAAGTATATTTATACACTGAGAAAGATTCCATTTTTATTCGATTCAAAAATCATTCGTAAACTCCTTCTAATTCTCTAAAACAATTTATAAACCATTTTATAAAACTTCTGGAACCATTTATAAAACTTCTTTTATACATTTCAATCAATTATAAACCCTCTTTGTACACTTCTAAAACTCATTTATAAATCCTTTATAATCTCTAAACCTATAAAACTACTTTTATAAATCTATGAACTCGTTTCTTAAGTCCGTTTATAAATATCTAATTATTTATAAACTCTTTAACCTTGTAAATAATCTTCCTTACGTCTCCAAACCATCTTATAAGCTCCTTTATAAAATCCAAGTCTTTCAACTCTATTCATGGGTCTCTAAAACATTTATAAACAAATAAAAATCTTTTACTTCAAAACACCATTATATAATAATAATAATGATTAACAATAAGCATTATAAATTAATTAAAATTATTAACTTTAAACATCTTAATAATAATTAATAATTTCAAAATATTGTTAAATAAACAATAATAATTAATCTTTACCATTTTTATAAATAATAATAATTTATTTTCAAAACCATATTAATAATCCTTATTATTAATTTCAGGCCATAATCATCCTTAAATAATTACTTTTTCAAGATATTAATATTTTGATAAATACTTTAAAATAATATTAACTATAAACAAATAACTTTGAAACAATACTGATATAATTAAATAACCTTAAAATAATATAACTATAATTAAATAACTCTGAAATAATATTAATATAATTAAATAACCTTAAAAATAATATTAATATAATTAATTAACTTTTAAACAATATTGATATAATTAAATACTTTGAAACAATATTAATATTTAAATAACCATTAAAACAAAATATTTCTAAAACCCAATTTTAGATTTAAAAATCATTTTCTGCCTTGAAAACCAATTCCAATTAAATGGCAATTTATAGTATTTCAAAATACCAATTTAAGGCCAATAGCTACCAATGCTTAACCAATATCAATATTGATTTTTCTATCACTATTGGGTTTTAGTTTCTCAAACATATAACAATGTTATAACCATAATGTCCACAATCAGGTTCATTTTTCAATAATCCATATAAAAGGAATATTATCGAAACAATTCAACAATAGCGAGGAATCCCGTTGGATCCCTCCAACTTGTTTCCCCTGCATCACAAACGTTATATATTCATAAAATATAAATCAACCGCTTTGAAGCGGGATTCGTATACGAAGGGTCATCCGCTCTTCCACGGGAACGTAATAGGGTCTCATCCGCTCCAATAGGCGGGAATATATCCAAACCAACTAATAAATATAGTAATTCATCCAAACAATCATTCAACAATTTTTATCAACTATATATTATACTAGTTAAGTAAAAAGGTGAGTTTAAATCACCATTATTTTCTGTTGTCGCCGAGGCGTTTCGGGATGGAACTAAAATCGAATGGCGTCCGATTTTATCTCAAATTTCAACAGTCTCCAAATTCGTTCAAACTAGTTCCATCACGAAGCTTTCGTCATCACGAGCGTAACGCAAAAAGTGTCGTCTCGATCGGACCTCATATGAGAGAGTTATTGAATTTTTAAGATTTACAACATTAAATAATATAATATATAAACTAAGCACTTAATTAACATTTTTAATTACAAATTAACGACCTTCTTCCCCAATTATCTCGTTCAAACTTAACTTGCGCATAGGCCTTCCAGTTTAACGTCGCCGCCTTCCTTCTAGCCGCGAGCCACCATCACCGATCGCACCCCCTTGCTCGACTACGCCGCAC
Source organism: Allium fistulosum (assembly GCA_030737815.1). Classification (NCBI taxonomy): domain Eukaryota; kingdom Viridiplantae; phylum Streptophyta; class Magnoliopsida; order Asparagales; family Amaryllidaceae; genus Allium; species Allium fistulosum. Next base: position 510,948,820 of record CM060903.1, on the reverse strand, counting down.
CAAGTGCCGCCATCTCCGTTCACCGATCGCACCCAACCTATTCACCACGTCCATCTCACGACTGCCGCCACCACAGGCCACGCTGCCTCCTCCAAATTTTTCCAACATGTAGCCCTCCACGTGCTCTACCACTTTCCTTCAGGTGCCATCGCCCAACGACGACCCTAAACACCGGAATTCGTGAAAATAGATCTCACGTTCACCATCGAACTGCAGCCACCATGCGGCGATTGACGACAATCCAACCGTTGAATGAGTCTAGCTCGATGTCACAAACAACTTTGTAGTTGACGACATTCCCTGAAAATGCACGGATTGGTCCAAGATGATGAGAATCGTTGGATGAGGCTTACTAGAGTTTGAGAGAAGAAGTACTATGGTATGGGGAAAAGTATGGGTAGGTATGGCTAAGGCATGGGCAAGGTTGTAAAGTACAAAATATTATATATATATATATATATATATATATATATCATTTTATATTCGAATATATTCGACATTAGACGTCCAAAAATATCGAACTCCAAACAAGACGTGCCGCCAGGCGTTCTATAATGTTATACCCCTATTCCGAATGCAATGGAACTAGTTCCGAGGCCTAATTCGATCGTATGCAGAAGATAGTTTTTTGAACCCAATTATTATATTAAATTTTCAATATTAAATTCTACGCGTTTCGATCTCGCATGACCAAGCGATTCATCTGATCGACTTGAAATTTGACGGCGTATTATAATTCATTATTACAGATCTAATGAAACTAGTTTCGTCGAAATCTGAGACAGTGCCTCGGAAGGCTATTTTTATATGTTAATTAAAACGAATTATTTTCAAAATCAACAAAATCAGTTTTAAATCCATTTTAATAGTTTTACTATCTTCATTCTTATTAAATAAAATTTTAACAAGCTTTGAAATCATTTTTATCCAACTTAAAACCCAAGATTCATTTATTTGAACAATTTCAACTGTTAAATTCAATAATTAAATTATCCAATAAATCGCTATATTTGAAATTCAAGTTATTTAACCTATAAATTAACTTTTTAATATTTAAAAATCAATTAAATATTCCAATTTCAAATTATTAAAATTCTGGGTTGTTACATCTAGAGTATACTTGCATGAAAGATCAAAGATAAATAAAATAAATACTGAAATTGGGAGCACCATCCAAAGATTTTGGTTAAAAGAAGATAGTAATATAATTAGAGAAGAGGGTAATTGTAACGACTCGGAATTTCACTACTTTGATTTGCATATATTGAATTAATTTTAAATATTCAAATAATAAGTTTTATAATTAAAATAAAACTCTTTTAAATGATAAATAATGATGGTGAAATAGATTTCAAAATTTGTTAACAAAAATGTATAGTTCGATGAAAAACAGAAAATGTGACCGGAAACTATTTTCCCGAATTTTCGACGTCTCATAGTATTAAAGTAAATTTAGAAAACATTTCTAGTTATGGCATCCATAGCGATAGTCGCTGCGGATGCAGTTTTGCCTAAAAATCCGATTTTTGCAAAATTTGGTTTTTTACAATTCAAAATGTTTTAAAAATGGTTTAGAAACTTAACAATGATGTTTTAGAAAAGTTAACTAAGAATTTAATAATTATTTAGTTTTGATAATTAATAATTAATTAAGTATTAAACAAGGTTTATTAATTTTAATTAGCTAAAGATTAGTTATCAATTAATTATATTTCGAAAGGTAAGATTAATTTTTTATTAATTATGAGTTAAGTGTATGATTTATTTGTAATGAATTATTAATTAAATATAGAGTTAATTATTAACTAATTATTAAGTTAATGTTTAATTATTTTTAATTATAAATTAATTAAGGTTTTAATTTATAATAAATTATTTATTAAAGGTTTAATTTATTATTTAATTTTTAGTTAAAGATTATTTTATTAATTAATTGAGATTAATTAATATTAATTATTTACGAAGGTTTAATTATTATTTCATAATTAATAAAGGGTAAATTGGGGTTTTATTATTTATATAATAATTATTTATTAAAGGTTTAAATTATTTCTTAATTTGTAATTAAATTAAGTTAAGAATTAATAAATATTAATTGTGATTTAATAAAGGGTTTAGCTTGTAATTAATTGTTTTAAAAAGTTAGAAGTTTTAAGTTTTAAATCCTTTGTTTTCCAAGAATCAAATTGTTTTAAAGGTACCTTTTTTTCAAAAATGATTTGAACACAAGGAATTCAAATGTGGATACTGTTATCCCACCTTTTGGCAAGGCCAGGACACCAAGGGGTTGGATTCCAAATGTCGTTTGTCATGGATATCGCTGAATTTCGACCAAGTCCGGATCAAGCTCCAATCGATGAGACATGATCGGGAAAATAAAGCAAACCAACGTTCCAAGTTTCAGATCGATCCGAGTTCGTATGCTCAAGTTATGATGGATGCAAGTCAAAGGGGAGAGCACTTTTTCGTATCCATCGGGAAGCAGCAGTTCGTATCGATCGAAGTTAACCATGCTTCGAATCCATCGAATTCGTCTCGATGGACTTCGTATCAATCAGCCCAGCCCAGATTTCGTATCCATCGCTATGGGTGATTTCGCATCCATCAGATCAGCAATGATTTCGTGTCCATCAGTGGATCTCGGTTCGTATCCAACCAGTCTATGTCCATCACCTGCTTCGCATCCATCAGTTCCCTCAGATTTCGTATCGATAGACTCCGTACCCATTAACGGCTAAGACGACCCGTGTCAATTGGCCAAAATATCTGCTTCGTATCCATCGAGGCACTGTTCTTCGTATCCACCAAAGAACCTTACTTCGAGTCCATGCGAAATGACTTACTCGTATCCATCAGGTCAACCAGCTTGGATAACGTGTAATCTCTCGAAGAAAAAGAGGCGAGATACATGGAATCGAAACAGTCAATACGGCGCTGAGACCGGATCGAGGCGAAGCGCGCGCACCACGTCATCCCTCGATGCGAATGCGCCGAGATATGGAGTCGACACGGTCGACTCGGAGTAAAGACCGGATCGAGGCGAAGTGTGCGTTCCACGTCTTCACAGAGGCGCGTGACACCATCGATTCGAAGCCCTCAGCTCGGAGAGATGGATTCGAACCAGACAGCCTAGCGAAGTACATCGCCTCGTATCGATGATATCTCTCAATCCACTGATCCAAATACCATGAAATTTTAACTGAAGGTTGCACACATACCGAGGAACATCTCCACCAAATTTGAACTCAATTGGAGGCAATCTCGATCGATAAGAAATGACTTCGTATCGATCACAGATCGACTTGAAACTCTCTGGAAATGATCGAATGGGTCCCCTCACGTGTCAGACCAAGTCTCCCGGAGTTTGAGCGAAATCTAAGCCTCCTACGCCTATAAATAGAGCCCCAGAATCAACAGAAAAAGGATCTTTTTTCTCTGAAGCGTCCAGACTCTGCCGGATTGAGATTTGCATCCTATTTTTGCTGTCAATTTCGAATTCTAATCTGTAATCCGCTGTTCATTGCTGTAACCGCTTGTAATCATTAAAAGAGAATCAATAAAATCATCAAAACTTCATAGTGGACGTAGGCTATACGCCGAACCACTCTAAATTGCTTGTCTGTGCATTTTACATTTCTGTTTGTTGGAGTTTTTGTTAGATAACCTCTGTTTTACATTTATAATCTTCATTTTATCTCTTCAAATAACTCCCGAAGAGTGTTGTGCCCATTTTTGGTACAAACACTTTGGTGCTTTCACTGAGAGAACCAGCTTTTTCTCCTGCTCATTGGATCTGCCGTCGATACCGGATTGCACAAATCCAAGAGGAAGATCCAGATATCCAGTCCGGAATCCTTCCATTCTATTCAGATTTGCTCAAAATCTAGGAGAGGACTCCACCACCGAGAATGGTCAGCACAAGAACTGGCGCTACCGCTGTAGAGCAAGAAGGCCGAGATAGGCAGAATCCCACACAGCCGCCTTCTTCCAATCAAGACAATACCACTCACTCAGACTCAACGGGGCTAGTCACCCGACAGGAGTTTCAAGTATTGCTCCAGGAGCTGACTCAAAGCCGTCAGCAGTTGGCGGAACAGTTGCGCGCCAATATCGAGCTGACCAACCAGCTAAACCCGCGGGGGCACAGAAGGTCCAGGAGAGATGATGTCTCCAGAGCGTCTATCGAAAGCTCAGCTTCATCTGATTATCACCACCGAACTACTCGTCCTCGGCTAGAGGGGAGCCGCGCTCAAGCTGCTGAATATCAACCCGCCTTAACTGTTGGGCAACTAAGGGTAGGACCATCGACCAGCTTCCAAACAGGTCCCTCAACGCGAGGAGCTACTGCCCCACAGTATACCACGGATAACCGCGCCACAACCGCCGCAGCAGAAACAAGGGTTGATACCCGAAACCAATCGGAGCCGATCAATCAACAGCGTGGACATACTCCTGAACCTTATGTCCCAGAAGATGCTGAGCCAAGGAGGCGAGATATGGATCGTCGACAGCGCCCGATCCAAACTCGCACCATGGAACCCGACCACGCCTTAGCTCATCAAGCTCAGAACTTACCCGTGTCAGATATATCAACCATGATACGTCAGATGATCCGCAAGAGTCAGGGGCTCACTAATGATGATTGGGGGATTTCCCGTAGTCATACCCCTTTCACAGACGAAGTGTTACATGCTGAACCCCCTAGGCGATTCAGAATGCCGAGTCTCCCGATGTATGAAGGGAATAGTGACCCCAACCAGCATATTCTGAAATATGAATGGTCGATGAGCGCTGCAAGGGCCGACGATGCAGTGAAATGTCGAAGTTTCCCCATCTCTCTGGGGGGAATCGCGACAATGTGGTTTACCCGCCTACCACCTAGATCAATTTCTTCATTCGATCAATTGGCCAAGAGGTTTGTGGAGCAATTCCGTATGCATGTTGCTAGGCCAAAAGACGTCAACACCCTGTCCAGCGTCACTCAAGCTCCTGGAGAAACGCTCAGGCGTTACCTGGAGAGGTTCCACGCAGCATGCGTTGAGATCACCAATCCTAACGATAATTCAATCTTGATGGCTCTGACCAAGGGGATTGATCCTGATTCTGAATTCGGAAACTGGCTAGCTGGAAAACCGCCCGCATCGTTGGACCGTTTTTACTCCAAGGCCGCTCAATTCCTGCGGAAGGAGGACGCAAAACAGTCTAGGAAGCAGGACGATGCGAGGCCCAGCATTGAGGGAATACAGAGCAATGTGGTAGTTAAACAGTCCGGCGAGAGTTCCGGGAAAGTTCAACTGAATATACAAAACAAGCAAACCCAGCAGAGAGGAAACAATGGCCAGAATAAGAAGAGAGAAGAGAACCGAGGTCCACGACGTAGAGCTCAGATGTTTGACAGTTATACGCCGCTAAACACATCATTGGAAAACGTATACTTATAGACTTGTAACACTGTACAGTATAAGAAGCCTGCTCCGAAGCCCTCGTCGGAGAGACAGGTTCAGACAGGGAAATTCTGTAGGTTCCATGAAAGCTATGGACACAATACCAATGAGTGTCGGCACTTACAGGACCTCATCGAGAAGCTGATTAGAGAGAGGAAGCTAGATTAGTTTGTACGGGCGCCGCAGTCTGGCGGAGCGGGCCCCTCGAATCAAAATCGTTCACAAAATCAGGAAAGAGAGGAGGAACCCGCCCGTGCGGGTGGGAGATTAGTTATCAATACAATAAGTGGTGGTCCCCATCCGGCAGACAGAAGCTGGGGGGAAATGGAGTCGTATGCTAGTTCTATCAGGCATGCGGACTTCAAGTGTTATAGTAATTGCGAGGATGGAACCCCGGCGAAGCAACAAAAGATAATGTCCGATGATATCGTGTTCAGGAGCCGAGACACCGATAAAGTCGAAGCCCCTACAATCGACCCACTAGTCATATCTGCCCAGGTAGGTCCTGCTTGGATGAAGAGGATCCTGGTTGACAGTGGGAGCTCTGTGAACATCTTGCTTAAACGGGCTTACGATCTAATGAAGATGGAGACAAAGGATTTGAAACCCTGTTTATCCAGAATCCATGGTTTCAACGGAAGTGCCACGATACCCATCGGAATAACTGAACTCCCAGTCGAGTTAGGCGTTGGAGAACGCCGGAGGGTCCGAATGTTACAATTTGTTGTGCTAGAAATCGATTCGCCATATAATGCGTTTCTGGGTCGACCAACCCTAGCTGAGTTCAGGGCGGCGATCGCCCCATGGTGTATGACTTTGAAATTTCCCACTGATCATGGGATTGGAGTTGTTCAAGGAGATCAGGCCATAGGAAGGGCCTGTTATGTTGCTGAGCTGCGCGGGGCGCAACGTAAAGAGAAGGGAAAGGGCGTAGAGGAATCTCTCTGCGTCCGTTCTATCGATAATTGACAATTGATGCCTGGGCCTCGGCCCGGGCACCACGACCAATTCCTGAAAGACCTGGACCCCAGGGACAACGAGGATAAAGACGAATCAACGGAGAGTCAAGCTTCTCCAGCCGAACTGACTGTGGACGTCCCAATCAGTGAGGATGATGATTCAAAGATGCTGAAAGTTGGGTCCCAACTGAACGAGCAGACACAGCAGGAGTTGGTCGAATTTCTTTGGGTGAATCTCGACGTCTTCGCCTGGACACACTCTGACATGTGCGGGATCTCGCCGAGCATTGCAAGTGACTCCCTGAATATAGATCCGCGACATGTCCCAGTAAAGCAGAAAAGGCGCGGTATGGATCCAGAGAGATCTGCCGCCCTTAAGGAGGAAGTTGATAAACTACAATCGAACGGGTTCATTCGAGATGCTTTGTATCCAGAATGGGTGTCCAACCCTGTACTAGTTCGGAAACCAAACGGGAAGTGGAGAACCTGCGTTGATTACTCTGACCTAAACAAGGCCTATCCAAAAGATAGCTTCCCACTTCCGCGAATCGATCAGCTCGTTGATTCAACGGCCGGACATGAACTACTATCCTTTATGGACGCTTATTCTGGCTACAACCAGATACCCATGCATTTACTTGATCAGGAACATACCAGCTTCGTGACCGATCTGGGACTCTATTGTTACAAAGTCATGCCGTTTGGTCTAAAGAACGCTGGAGCAACATACCAACGCTTAGTCAACCGAATGTTCGCTGATCAGATCGGGAAGACCATGGAGGTTTACGTGGATGACATGCTGGTGAAGTCCCGATTCTCCACAGATCACGTCGGAGATTTGAATTCAATGTTCAGCATCCTCCGGGAGTACGGAATGAAGCTCAACCCACTCAAATGTCACTTCGGCGTTGCATCCGGAAAATTCCTTGGGTTCATCGTCAACGCTCGAGGAATAGAGGCGAATCCTGAGAAGATCTGGGCTATTAGAAATTTGCAAACTCCTAGAACTATAAAGCAAGTCCAAAGTCTTAACGGGAAGGTCGCAGCATTGAGCAGGTTCATTTCAAAGTCCACCGATAAATGCATTCCTTTCTTCGACCTGATCCGGAAGGGCAAACGGAACTTTGAATGGACCACGGAGTGTGAAGGCGCGTTCCGGTCATTAGTCCAACATCTCTCCACACCTCCGATCTTATCAAAACCGGTTAACCACGAGCAGCTATATCTCTACCTGGCAGTATCAGAACATGCGATCAATGCTGCTCTAGTCCGGGAAGAAGACAAAGTGCAAAACCCGGTCTACTATGTTAGTAAGCGGCTAACAGGAGCTGAAAGAAATTATCCGAGACTGGAGAAACTGGCCTATTGCTTGGTCATTGCCTCAAGAAAGCTCCGTCCTTACTTCCAAGCTCATCCGCTTACTGTGTACACCGACCAGCCGTTACGACAGGTCCTCACGCGGCCTGAGACGTCCAGTAGGTTACTCAAGTGGAACATTGAGCTAAACCAATTTGATATCGCATACGCTCCGCGGAGAGCCATTCAAGGACAAGTCCTGGCAGATTTCATAGCTGAATTCACCGTTCCAGAAGACTTACTCGAGACTAGTAAATCTCCCGAATACATCTGGAAGCTGTATACTGATGGTGCATCAAATGACCGGTGTTCGGGCGCTGGGGTTGTACTTGAAACTCCCGAGGGCCGATCCATATGTTATGCTCTTAAATTCGACTTTCGTGCAACTAATAATGAAGCCGAATATGAAGCCCTCCTAACCGGCCTAAAGCTTGCCAGAGACTTGAGAATTATCGCTGTAGAGATTTATTGCGATTCACAGTTAGTGGTATGTCAAGTACGAGGAGAATACCAGGCGAGAGATCGAAGACTGGCTGCTTACTTGGCACGAGTTTAGGAAATACTAAACCAGTTTGATTATTACGCCCTCTATTTTGTGCCTCGGGAGCACAATCAGAGAGCTGATTCACTGGCAAAGTTAGCCAGCACAGGTGAAGTGCAACAAATGGGACTTGTCCCTGTTGAAACTTTGGCCTCCCCGAGCATCGACCGAATAGAAATGAACTCTGTGTTTGAAACCGCTCCCAGTAGAGAATCCTGGATGACTCCGTATCGGAATTACATTGAGAATGGGGCGCTGCCTGAACCTAGAAATGAGAAGAGACAAATTCAGCGAAAAGCTTCGCGGTTCGTCATCCAAAACGGAGTCATGTACAGGAGAGGTTATTCCGTTCCTCTCCTCAGGTGTATCGCCCACGAGGAAATCAAACGAGTATTACGTGACGTGCACGAAGGAGAGTGTGGCGATCATACCGGAGGGCAAGCTCTCGCTAAGAAGATACTCCGATATGGGTACTACTGGCCGACAGTGAACCGAGATGCGGCAAACTATGCCCGGAAGTGCGATAAATGCCAGATACATGCCCGAATTCCGAGAGCTTCGCCTACTGAAATAACCCAAATGGTCAGTCCTTGGCCATTCGCAATGTGGGGCATCGACATCATCGGCGCTTTACCTTTAGCAAAGGGCGGTGCGAAATACGCCATCGTCGCCGTTGACTACTTCACAAAGTGGGTTGAGGCCGAAGCCCTTGCAACCATTACGATAAAGAAAGTGATAAATTTCATGGTTCGCAACATCATCTGTCGATTTGGACTCCCGCATACTATCATCACTGATAACGGAGCCCAATTCGAGAGTGCGGAATTCAAGAATTTCTGTCAACGGTTTCATATCCGCAAAAAGTTCTCGGCTGTCGCACACCCCCAAGCGAATGGACAGGTTGAAGCTGTCAACAAAGTTATAAAATCAATCCTGAAGAAACGATTGGAGAAGGCTGGGGGCAAGTGGGTCGATGAACTTCCTATGGCGTTATGGGCCTATCGAACGACCCACAAAACCGCGACCGGACACACTCCGTTTTCCCTATCTTACGGCTCAGAGGCCGTTATTCCGGTCGAGACAGAAGTGCTCTCTCATCGCGTGACTTATTATGATCCAAAAACAAACGCTATACTCCTGGCCGAATCTTTGGATCTATTGGATGAAAAACGGGAAGAGGCTGATTTGAGAGCGGCCGCACATCGAAGTCGGGTCGCCCGGCTGTACAACACCAAAGTTCGACCTCGAACCTTTGAACTCGGCGACCTCGTGCTCAAGAGAATCTACCCAGTTCCTTCACACATGAAACCGAACTGGGGAGGACCGTATGTAATTACACGAAAGCTCGGAGATGGTACATTCAAGCTGTCGACTGTTGACGGTCTCGATTTACCGAGGGCTTGGAACAGCGAAAGTCTCCGCCGCTATTACATATGACAGGCTTTATTTATTTCATTCTATTTAGCAATTTGTTTCTACATTTCGAAATTTGAATTTTGTAATAAGGCAACTGACTTTGCCACATTTTCTTATTTCAGCAATAAAATGCCACTTCTTCGAGCCAGAGCTGTGATTCATTAAGTACGATATACAACATCACGATGCACGAAGAGCTAAATCCCATCATGCAATGGGACTTATTCAAATGGAGAGTGGCTGTGATACGACCGGCCACTCACTAGGTGAAACCCGAGCTCGGGGACAAGCCATGACACCGATATTGATAGGGTTGACACACGACAATCCTGCAATTAACTCCATATTCCCAGAGTGCGAAGTGGAGTATAGACATTCAACTCCATATTCCCAGAGTGCGAAGTGGAGTATAAACATTCAACTCCGCATTCCCAGAGTGCGAAGCGGAGTATAAACATTCGACTCCTTGCTCCCAGAGTGCGAGACGGAGTATAAACATTCGACTCCGTGCTCCCAGAGTGCGAGACGGAGTATAAACATTCAACTCCATATTCCCAGAGTGCGAAGTGGAGTATAAACATTCAACTCCGCATTCCCAGAGTGCGAAGAGGAGTATAAACATTCGGCTCCGTGCTCCCAGAGTGCGAGACGGAGTATAAACATTCGACTCCGTGCTCCCAGAGTGCGAGACGGAGTATAAATATTCAACTCCATATTCCCATAGTGCGAGACGGAGTATAAACATCAATCGACTCCACATTCCCAGAGTGCGAAGCGGAGTATAAACAACTAACTCCGTGTTCCCAGAGTGCGAAGCAGAGTATAAACGACCAACTCCGTGCTCCCAGAGTGCGGGACAGAGTACAAACGTCAATCAACTCCGTGTTCCCAGAGTGCGAACAACCGCTTACGAGATGACATATATCCCCGGAGTGTGGATGAAACGATTCATAAGAGAAAAAGTGTAGTTCGGCCACTCGGTCCTCGCTTGATGCAATCACAAGCTGATCATCACAACTTAACCCTGGAACTGGGGGCAGAGGCAAATGTTAGTCATTACCCGAAACTATGCGATGCTCAGCTCCGATGCGATCCCCTATCACAACTCAAGTCCGAGATTTCCATACTTAACAAGTAAGATGAGCTATTCCTGAAACAATCAGATAATTGAAGTACACTGGACCAAAGTCCGAACACTGCAATATTCAAGCATAGAAAGGAACATGAGCTGAAACTAGAAAACAAAATTTTATTTCAACTAACTCAAGAACCATGGTTCATACATGAGTTTTTTCCAAAATATTCCTACTAGCAGGGGCCGAACCCGCATCTAAACACGGCCTACAAAAGGGAAAGACAGAGAAAATAACAAAAGTCCCTAACTACCTATGAAAAGAATGTCTAATCTTTCTGCTTCCTCAACTTCTTCTACCTCGAGGAGCTACTGGAACCACCAGTACCCTTTCGCTTGGAGCCTTTCTCCTTAGGCAGGCTCCCTTCGGGTGAAGGCATAATGTCAACGTCCTCGTCTGAGCTGGACTCTATAGGGATGCTTCCCGCGGGAGGAGTTGGAGGAACAGACTCCGCAGCCGGAGGAGGGACTGGCACATTAGTATCAGTAAGTGTGCCCCCAGGAGACACAATCATAAGAGGAGTAGGGCACTGTGCTGCTGCTCCACCATCTACATCGCCGCCGTGCGCCGCGGCCGCCATCTCGGCATTAATCTCGGCCAACATCGCCGCTTCTCGCTGTGCTCTGGCTTCGCTAGGGGCCGTAGTAGTCTGAGATGAGGTGTCAGAAGTAGCCGTGAATCCACCCAAGCCGAATGGCAAGTCCGCAAAAGGATCACTCTGACGGCCAAGGAGCTCGTTTATCATCTGTTCATCGAAAGAAAGTGAGCTCCCCTGCGTTACTCCAACTGGTGCCATTGCCGCGACGGAGGTCGCCTCAGAGATGATGGCTCCTGGCGCTTGGCCTGATTCTTGGGTGGTAAGAGGCGCGGCTGGTGCAACTCCTGTCACTGATCAAAGGAAAAGGACATGTCATTAGCAACATTTCAACACAGACTCTTCAATCCAAATATACAAGAAGTTAGTTCAGAGTACCTTCCTCGGTTTGGCTCGAGGTCGTCTGAACAACTTCAGAAGGATGCTCCTTAATAGGAGATAGATGCGGTTGATCTGGATCATATGCCGGGATAGGCTGGGGGTAGATCATCGGAGTTGGCTCAGATTGAGATGACACGATTATCTCAGAACTCATAACATGGTGTTCTGCACCAGAGCTCTCTCCGACTTCCTGGGTCTGGGCACCAAGCCTCACCTTGTCGTGGGAAATCATGGAGTCATGGAGAACCTTCTTTTCGTCATCATTGAGGATGCGGTTCTCCAGCTCGAATTCATCAAGGGCTTCATCAGGGTGCCCGGACTTCTCCTCATCAACTAGTAAGTTCCAGGCATTGTAGAGATGCGTGGGGTAGTCGTCAAGCCATGTCAAATCTCGGTGCCTTAGCACATTGGCGTTGTACGTAACGAGCAGCTCTTCCACCTCGGCCTTAATCCTGGCCTCCGCCTGCCGTACCTTCTCGTCAACCCCAGCCTCAGCTTCGTGAGCTTGTTGTATAGCCGCTTCTTTCTCCTTTCGGAGCGTCACTGCCTGATCACAGGCCTCCTGCGCAGAGACATTAGCTGCGTCTTTTTCCTTCGCCATCTCAGAAAACTTTGATTTCAGCTCATTAAGCTCCTTGAGAGCTTCATCCCTCTTGGCGGTAATAGTAGTGTTCCTATGACCCATGTCCTCAATGGCGGTATAATGCTCTTGCTTCATCCTGGTCATGGCAGCGTTCACTTCATCAACCTTCTTTAGAGCCTCCATTTCAGATTTACGGGAAGACTCAGCCTCCGAGTTGAGCGCTTTTATGATTTGGTCGTTGTGACCCAACTCCTTCTCGAGCTTCTCAATGGTGACGCCCCGATCGAATGCCACTTTAGACGCCTTCCTCGCGGCCCGTCCCCATTCCCTGTACTGGAAAAAGATGTCCGCAACATAATCATGGATAGTGGTTTCAGCGGTTGGCGGAATTCTCTTCAAGTGCGGAGGAAAGACATAACCATCAAAACAGATGTCGGGAAATTCCTTCCTCATCTGTGCCAATTTAAGCGCTCCTTCACTAGACACTTCAGTCGGGACTGGTACAGTAGCTGAGGAGGTGGCTATTTCAGTCCTGCGCGGAGGATCGGACCTCGAAGCTTGAGAAGGCGGCCTAGGCCGTGAAGTTTCAGGAGGACGAGTAACTGCGACCGTAGGAGGTGCAGAGGTCTTGGGGAGAGGAGAGCGAGATCGGGATCGACGAACGTATCCCCTATCTCTGTCAGACTTCTCCTGACCAGAATGTCCTGAGTCGTAATCCCTCTCGCCCTCTCTCCTGCGCGGCTCATGATAACGGCGCTTGTTGCGCAAACTACCAAGCACAGAACCTTGCCCAGACATCGTACGTGAAAAGAAAACCACGAAAAATCAGTAACCGTTTGCGATGTGTTGTTTACGGTTAGGAAAACGTGTTGTGCTGTGAAGAGTGTGTGAATGTGTAACCCCCCGGACCAACCAGAAGTGTCAATCGCACTGGCAGGATTAGACTCGCTAACATCGACGATATGTCACGGTCCACCCAATTCAACGTCGTGTTGCTCCGGCTCGATGTCCGAGATTGGAGGGTCAGCAGGCCCTTCGAATTGATTTTCAGCTTGCAGGGAGGATGCTTCCGTAATCCTAACTCCTGGCAAAGGACGGTGCAAAACCACAGACTTCCGCCTCCCGGACTTAGTCTGTTTTGAGGCCACTGCTTTGCCTTTCCTCTTTGCATCGGACTCCGGGGTTGCATTAGCGGGTCCAACCAACGGTTGCTCGTCGGTATGAGTTTTCTCGGAATCGGGTTCCTCAATTATCACAACCCTGGGTTTCATCCGCTTGACCTTTTTTCTGGAGACGGTCTTTAATGCACCATCGAGCCTTATGCTCTGCCTCCGGCCGATCAACCCAAGAACTCTGAGATTCCGATCTGTCAGTAACAGTTCAATATTCCTTTCTTCGTTAGGAATCTCTTGGAGGACCCGAACTATCTCTTTATAGTAGCCACCCTCATGCCGCTGGATGATTGCTGAAAGAAAAAGAGAAGAAGACGTAAGTTTAATTTCACTCCGAAAATTGCCCTGTCAATTACTTGGGAAAAAAGACAATACTCACGTCTGAACAGCCATCTTCTGGCAAACCCCGGAGGACATCGGACATAGAACCACTCCGACTTAAAGTAGCTTAGCCTAGTCCACGACCCCGCGACAACTTGGCAGTTCCTTACAGACTCCAAGAACGTATAAGATGGGCTGTCAGTCCGACTCTTGAAATTAAACAAGTATATTATGTCGGTCATACGGGGAGGACGATGGAGGTACTCCATGAATACAATGAACAAGCTGTTGAGTGAAGCATATCCATTTGGATGCAATTGAGACGGAGCGATGTCCAGATAAGCCAACACTTCTCTTATGTAATCATTGAACGGAGGAAGTGTGCCGGCTGCGCACGCATGTCGATTAAAAGCAGTATACCCCTCTGGGGGATTATGTGGCCTGTCGTCCGGTCCAGGCAACAGTACTTCATCCAAAGATAAGCCATGCCTTAAGCATATTCTCCCTAGCATGTCTTCAGAGATATTGGACGGGACAGAATTAGGTGGACAATTAATGAAGGACGCATCGGGCAATTCATCCGGAGCTGGACCAATAGCTTCGGCCTCGATGTCCGGAATCTCAAGTCTGGGAGGGATAAGGTTCTGGATTTCTTGCTGCTGCGAACTTGACGGTTCCATAACTAGCTAACTCACGAGAAACCATCATTAGATGATAAAAAGCTCATGCATTCCCCAGTGTAAAGTGCATGAATGTGTTGTGTAGTGCAAATGTTGTGCGTGACTTGAGCAAATTTTACAAAGTTAAAGAAAACATGCAAGCGACGAAATTCTGGAAATCAAACAGGCATGACCATCATCGATGACCGTCACGACCGCGCCATCCAGATGACGGCGATCGATTCAAGTTAAAGTTTGCTTATACTCTTGTTTTTGTTAAATAGCAGTTCCATCAACGAGCTTCAAGAGGCAGTCAAGTATGCAATGCTGTGATCGAGTTCAATTATGCAAGGCAGAAGCTCGTCGGAGTCAAGTGGTCAGGTTTTCAGAATTTCCATATGTTTGTCAAGATTTAATTTCGAATCGATCACCGCACCTCACTCCCATATCGAGACAGGGGATCACGTATTTCGGCATGGCAACGTTCGAATCGATACTTTCGTATCGATCGCCCTAGCGAAGGAGTGCTTCGTGTCGATCAGGCTGAAGTAGGAATGCTTCTTGTCGATCAGGTTCGACTCGACACATATCGTGTCGATCGAGGGCACCGATTTCGCATCGATCTGAAGGCAGTGGCTTCATATCGACCGCCGCCCTCGTCTCCATATCGATGCGAGCATATACAGTCTGGATCGATACAAATACTCCCAGTCCAGGACGATACGAAGTGAATTTGAAATGTTTTCCTCCTTGTCTCCTTCTTCCCCAAAGGATTTTAACTCCATGGCCACGCTCCATCCCCAGATCTCGTTTTCTCTCGTCCAGATCTCGAATTTATCAAACTCGGCCGTAGAAGCAAGGAGGATGATTGGAGTCTCGAGTTTTATCATTATTAACATAATATTATTTGCTAATCACCTGATTTTAGAAATTAAACTCGAAGGATCTAAGGTTTGGGTCGATTCGAAAATTAATGAACAATACTTCCTCTCGGTCTATCGATACGGAGATAAAAAAGGAACAGAGAATAGCAGTAAAAAATAGAAGGTAAAAAAGTGAAAAGTGACAAAGTCCAGGGTATTTATATGAAGCCAAGGGCAAAACCGAGTCGTTCTGCCTCCCAGTCCACGCGACCGGTCGCAACCGGTTAGCCCTATGAGCCGAGTCGAACGCCCCGTTTTCGTATCCGCGTGACCAGGGATCCCTATCGATTCGAGATGGACAGCACACTATCGATACAAAGTACACAGAGAAGCCACCTGGGGGCGATAGACTCCATCGGTTCGAAATATTCATTCTTGTGAGCCATCAACGCGCAACAGAGCAGATTTATCGATACGAGGTCAGTGTTCGTATCTGTTGAAGGCCATCAATGCGAGTGATTGTCTCGTATCCATCGAAGGTCATCGATACGAATCGAAATTCACGACAAATTGTGACCATCGACGTAGATAGGCATTTCGTATCCATCAGATCCGCCCGTGTCGATACGAAACCAACCTTTCAACCTTCTATATCGATCCAGGAGAGGATCGACACAAAGGAGCAGCTCAAAAACAACCGTCAACCCGTGATTCGACTTAAGTTTCGAATCAGTTCAAGATGGGATTAATTCGAAATTTGACGACGACTCAGAAATTGGAAGCTTTTCAAAGCACGTCATGTTTTCACAAGACGTACTTTGGGGGGCAAATGTTATCCCGCCTTTTGGCAAGGCCAGGACACCAAGGGGTTGGATTCCAAATGTCGTTTGTCATGGATATCGCTAAATTTCGACCAAGTCCGGATCAAGCTCCAATCGATGAGACATGATCGGGAAAATAAAGCAAACCAACGTTCCAAGTTTCAGATCGATCCGAGTTCGTATGCTCAAGTTATGATGGATGCAAGTCAAAGGGGAGAGCACTTTTTCGTATCCATCGGGAAGCAGCAGTTCGTATCGATCGAAGTTAACCATGCTTCGAATCCATCGAATTCGTCTCGATGGACTTCGTATCAATCAGCCCGGCCCAGATTTCGTATCCATCGCTATGGGTGATTTCGCATCCATCAGATCAGCAATGATTTCGTGTCCATCAGTGGATCTCGGTTCGTATCCAACCAGTCTGTGTCCATCACCTGCTTCGCATCCATCAGTTCCCTCAGATTTCGTATCGATAGACTCCGTACCCATTAACGGCTAAGACGACCCGTGTCAATTGGCCAAAATATCTGCTTCGTATCCATCGAGGCACTGTTCTTCGTATCCACCAAAGAACCTTACTTCGAGTCCATGCGAAATGACTTACTCATATTCATCAGGTCAACCAGCTTGGATAACGTGTAATCTCTCGAAGAAAAAGAGGCGAGATACATGGAATCGAAACAGTCAATACGGCGCTGAGACCGGATCGAGGCGAAGCGCGCGCACCACGTCATCCCTCGATGCGAATGCGCCGAGATATATGGAGTCGACACGGTCGACTCGGAGTAAAGACCGGATCGAGGCGAAGTGCGCGTTCCACGTCTTCACAGAGGCGCGTGACACCATCGATTCGAAGCCCTCAGCTCGGAGAGATGGATTCGAACCAGACAGCCTAGCGAAGAACATCGCCTCGTATCGATGATATCTCTCAATCCACTGATCCAAATACCATGAAATTTTAACTGAAGGTTGCACACATACCGAGGAACATCTCCACCAAATTTGAGCTCAATTGGAGGTAATCTCGATCGATACGAAATGACTTCGTATCGATCACAGATCGACTTGAAACTCTCTGGAAATGATCGAATGGGTCCCCTCACGTGTCAGACCAAGTCTCCCGGAGTTTGAGCGAAATCTAAGCCTCCTACGCCTATAAATAGAGCCCCAGAATCAACAGAAAAAGGATCTTTTTTCTCTGAAGCGTCCAGACTCTGCCGAATTGAGATTTGCATCCTATTTTTGCTGTCAATTTCGAATTCTAATCTGTAATCCGCTGTTCATTGCTGTAACCGCTTGTAATCATTAAAAGAGAATCAATAAAATCATCAAAACTTCATAGTGGACGTAGGCTATACGCCGAACCACTCTAAATTGCTTGTCTGTGCATTTTACATTTCTGTTTATTGGAGTTTTTGTTAGATAACCTCTGTTTTACATTTATAATCTTCATTTTATCTCTTCAAATAACTCCCGAAGAGTGTTGTGCCCATTTTTGGTACAAACAGATACCATTAAGTAGAAAAAAAACTGTGAATGAACTACAATGTGAGTGGTTGTATAGACATCTAATAGCAGAATAAATCCTCGTTCTGCTATAATGTAATTAATTTGATTGTTGTAGACATATATTAGTAGAATAAATCCCCGTTCTGCTATAGATTGGTTGTTTGATTGTATGGACATATATGTTAATGGAATAAATCCCCATTCCACTATAAGTTAATTGTTTGATTATTTGGACATCTATTTAGCAGGACAAATCACCATCCTGCTATTATGTTATTTGGACATGTATACACTAGTTAGTTTGCATTGATATGTTATTTCCTGATTTGGATATGAAGTGTATTTACATATATGTTGACTTATGTAAATAAATTATTGAATGATTGAAAGTGAAATTGAAATTAAATGGTAACTTAAATTAGTACCATTGGGTTTACTAAACTTCTTCTAGAAATTATAAAGTACGATTTTGAATTAACTTCAATTCTTTGATAAATTTTAGGGTTTAAGGTTTATAAATGATTTTTCAAGTTATATAATTATTTTATCAGGTATTTATAAATAATAATTTGTTATAAAAAAGAGGTATTACTAAATAAAGGATTTATATAAAGTGGTTTTCAAAGGATGTTTTGTAAATGATATTTTGTAAAGGATTTTTCTTTAAGAAGATTTATAAGAATAATTTTATAAATAGGAAAATGATTTATAAATGATTTTAGATATTTGTAAAGAGGTTTTATAATTCAACCTGGAAAACTTTAAAAGCGAGTTATAAATTTATTTGGAAAATTTATAAGTTATTTGAAATATGAAATGAGCTTTTAAAAAGGAAACTTTTTGTAAAGGATAAGGGGATCGGTTTATAGTAAGTAATGTTTTCAAAAAGAAATTTGAAAAGAAGGAAACTTTTGTAAAGTTTGGTAAATATAATTATACCGTTAAGATAAGTATATAAATGTTTTTCCAAGTATAAAAGGGACGTAAGGGGTTTGGGAATAGTGTTTTGTAAGTATCTTTGAATGAATGTTTATAAAGTGATTTTAATTAATTAAAGATTAATAAAATACGGCTTAGTGGATTCAATTTGGGATTAAATCCATGTTTAATGTTTGTTTATTTGATAGTTAAATAACCAACTATCAAAATCTGGTCCAAAACGTAACTTCGGAAATATATAGGAGAAACACGCAGGTTATATGGCACAATCATCCATAATGATGTTGTATTGTGCGTATAAATTTCATTTCATTCTTTTAGGTTAATGAAAAGGAAATCCGTCCACTAACGATTAGGAGGCGATCTCCACTCTTATTGTGACACCCCACACCTCTAGGCACCCCGAAAATCGGACATGACTAGAAGCACGGATGGTCGGGTGAAATAAAAATCCATAACATAGCACAGAGACTAAGGCAACAGCATAAAATGACTAAAATATTACAGTGGAATAAAACATTCACTAATTATAAATTAATACCAAAACAGCTTCATTAAAAACAACATTATCTCAAATTTATTTCTGAAACCAAAAGTACCATGTAGTCTCCACCAAAACATAAAACATAAAAAATTTCACAATATTGGTCCCCGTATATAGAGTAAAGTACAAAAAAGAGAAACGAAGTACATGTAACAAAAGAAACAAGAGATGAAGATAACAACTGCTCAAATGACCCTCCAAGCTGCAAAGAACTACAACCTAGACCTGCCCTCCTGTGGTTTGGGGAAAATCGGAAAAATCTGAATGTGTCAGGCATAAAGTCTGGTGAATGAGAAATAAAATAAAGCAGAAAGAATAAAACGGTTGAATTCTAGGTCTTCCCCGAATATCGCAGAGGGTGAATAATATAATGCAGTGAATCCTTCTTAGATACAGTTCCTAAGAAGCCAAAGTCCGTGGTCACTCTAGGGAAGTCAACCATGCAGTAATACTAAACGTCAATCGACATGTCGGACCTGCTGTCCTTACCTATCCACGTGCTACAGCGTGAAAGTCATGCTCTTCACCCGTGCACTGTGACTAAATGCCTCTTATGTCTGATCGGCGCCGACTCAAACAACCTCGCAGGACCCTGAAGTTGCGCTCAGGCTCCGCCAAACTGGACTCCTATCCTCCTGTCTCCTTGGTCACCAACATGGACTTGCCCCTATCCAAAGTGTCGGTCCTCCAAAAGAGCGCCCGCAGCTGGATCGGCTGCGCAAAATCCTCCAACGATCTGCCTAAAGAAGCCTACGTCGGAGCACACTTGTCATGTTTCGTCCGCGTCGATCTGCCTGAAGAAGCCTACGATTGCGAATGTTATCTATCCTACGTACTAGCAACCTATGAAAGGTAAAAAAACATCCTTGCGAACCTACTTGCCCGCTCCAAGTACATACAGCCAAAACTATATCTTGGTCTTAACTGCATGAAACACCCATCCAGACCTTTACAAGGTCTGCCTACCAAATCGCTTCCAAATTAATTAATTTTACCATTACAGTTTACATACAGTTTATTTCCACTAATCTAATTTAGGCCATTTTTACATCCGATTTGGTTATTTCACAATTTCCCTTTTTCTTACATAAATGGTATTTCAATTTCACGTCCATTCAGTCCGTATGGTTTGTCTGTAATTTTTATACCATTTTGTTACATATTTACACTAGCCTTTAGGGTCCATTTAATTTACATTTTTTTCCACCCTAATTTACGTTCTCCTTTTAGAGATTTAATCTATACAAATTTTTTATCCAATAGCCATAAACCATTTAATTACACAAAATTCCACTTTTACATTTTTAGGCCACATATGAAACAAACAATTATGCCAATTAGACTTCCCAATTATGTTCCAAAACCATATTCAAAATTATGTAATTATATCAATCAAAACCATAATTTTATTCAAGTAACATATTCTGAATTTATTCAACTAACCTGTTCTACCATTAGAAATTAAATAACAATTCTAATTCAATTTAATTTAATTAAACCAATCTTATTTATTCCATGAAACATGAATAACAATTGTTTGTTCCAAATTTCAACCCAAACATGAATTAGAATTGAGAAGTGGAAGAAGAAAAAGGTATAATAATTTACATAAATTTCAATCTTATTTGTGCCATAAAACGTGAATAGACAATTTATATGTCCCATATTTTAAACCAAACATGAATTAGATTCGAGAAGTGGAATAAGAAGAAGAAGTTGCAATAATTTACATCTATTCTCAATTAATAACAGAAATTCATTCATATTAACGTACTAGAAAAGAACTGAAATTGAACTACTTTATTTTTTCTATTTCATATTAATTCCCACTCACCTGGCACTTGAGCTTGCATAAATTTGAAAAAAGCTTTGCTTTAATCTCTCTCCCTTTGATTCTTCTAAATTCCCCAATTTGCTTGAATATATATATAGATAATTTAATTTGGTAGAGATTTGTTTATTTAGTAGAGAAAAGGAGGAAGAATAATACACACTAATTTTACTAGAGAATTATGGCGACGGCTGAATAAGGGATTAGGTTTAGGTTAGATGGTTTATTTATAGATTGTTTGCGTGAATATAACCCATTAGATTATTTTAGATTAAATCTGGTTCTTTCATAAACTTAATGGTTATCCATTCTAGCCCATACACATCATTCAACCAATAAAATTTAGCCATCTCATCCTATTACATCACTGGAGCGAATGGGAAGCCCCACATGTCAGAAACAACGTTGAAATACGTAGGAAAATCACTAAAAACGAACCAGCTAAAAAAACATCGCTCCAGATTTTGGGCGACAACGGGACTTCATCCCCGGTCACTAAGGAAGTCAACATGTACCACTGTACCAAATGCGCTTTTAATTTCTTTTTAATTATATTTCCCATAAAATATCGAGGTGTTACATTCTCCCCCCTTAAAGGATTTCGTCCCCGAAATCTCCAAAGACAGAAGAACGTAATTAACAACCAGCATCCAAGAACTACATCTATCTACTCAACCATCATCCATTTCTACCATTGTCCTTATTTTTAACTAATGCAGTTTATGTTTTATGCAAAGTGAAATGCATATGAACTTACCTAATGCGAAAAGGTAGTCGGTCTACTGATTCAGTTGACCTCCTGTAATGCAAGTATGCTTATGCCATGCAACCAAATGTATGCAATTACCCTAGTATAATTGATAATTCTATATGTATGTTTCAATCATTCACCCAAATGCACCATCCATATGCAACATCCATTTATACACACACACATATATATATACACAACCATGTGCAAATGCAATAGATAACAGGCACGCATATGCAGGTGTGTGTACCTAGTTGGCCGATTATCCTAATAAATATCTATCTAGTGCATGCAATGCATCCATTTGCAAACATTGGCATCCACTTGCTATCATTTTCATCCATCAAACATAATATGCCCTAATGAGATGTTTACAACCAAGCTACCATCCACAGGTTTCACCTAAAGATTATCGAAAAGACCCTAACTAAGGAAAGATCAAAGAGCAAAGATAGGATATTTGAAGTGTACCTTCAAATAGAAAAGGATAAGAAGTTCGAATTCTCTCCTCATATTTCCATGTGCACTCCTTGGGGTCATCTCCCCACTGAACCTTCACTAGACGAACTTCCTTGTTGCATAATCTCTTGACGCCGTGTTCCAATATACGGGTGGGTGTACGACGCCAAGGTTTTAAATCTCGCTCATCTCGGCCGAGATCTCGGCCGAGATCTCGATTTCAAGCCTGGGCGATTCGAAACAGGGTATTTCGTTTGAATCTCGTCTGACCCAAATCTCGGACGATATTTCAGTTTCTCATTCGGTATCTCGGACGAGATTTAACAGCGAGATATCGGCCGAGTTGTTGAATTTTGGAAAAAATCAACTCTTTTTCCGTATTGGGCTAGCTCATCCTTTACCTTAATTTAAGCCTTCTTAATTGTACTTTTTTAACCCTTATTTCTAATATAAATCTCATTTAATCTTCATCTCTTATTTTACGGCAGTGACGAGTGTAAGAAGATGATAAAATCTACATCGATTATGGTAAGTATTTCACTTTATGATTTTCATTTAGCTTTCTGATCCAAATTAATTTACATCCGATTTCATTTTTCTTTTTTTGACACTTTCTTGAGTTTTTTTCCTAATCCTATTTTTTTGCGGCTATAAATTTTGGGCTTCACTTATTTAACTTTATGTTCCAAATGGATTCCCAATTTGATTTCATTTAGTCTTTGCTGCTATAATTTTTTTCCTCAAGGCTTATTTTTAAGCAATAAAGGAATTCTCTTTCATCTATTAATTTCATTTGATGATTACATGTTCATTCATACATCATTTTTTTGCTTTTCTTATAATATTACTAAATGTTTGAAAATTGTTTGTACTATGTATGCTATTTTCTACGTTTGTTTGAAATATAATGCTATTAGTTGCTTGATGAGATTTTGTTTGCTAATAATTAAATACTATAATCAGACATAGAATATCTTAATTCTACTTGTAGACTTTTGTATTTGAAGTTATAAAATTAAGATTTCCCTTACAGCACTGTAAATCATAAAAGGTAGAAATGAGACATTATATTGTGTAGGAAAGTTAAGTGAATGATCAAACAAAGTAAAGGTGCATATGTTATGGTTTGTTTCTTGTTTACTTTATCTCATATGATATTATATTGAACATTATTCATGAAATCTAGTTATTTGTTTATTTTACATGATACAAGTGATATTTTTCCATACTAAATTACTAATGATAAGCGTGTGATATATTCAAGGTAAGTGCATAGTGTTTTCCTTAAGGTAGTGACTAGTAGTATAAATTTAGGTGTATGAAAACTAATTTTCGACATGACATATACTCCGAGATAACTCCGAAATGAATTTTAGAAACCGAGATGTAAATCTGAGATGGACGACCGATATGCACTCATCTCGTTCGAGATCTCACCCGATACGAGATAAGCTCTCTCAATTCTTCGAGACGAGACGTGACTGAAATCCGAGATTTAAAACCTTGTACGACGCACAAGTGATTTGCGCTCTACCTCCAATTCCCTTAGTTGATCGGGTTCTACTACTACTGCGGAAACATGTAGACACTAGATCATATGCGAAACATGAAAAACATCGTGAACTCCTGCCAACTTATCTGGAAAATCAATTCTGTATGCCACTTTTCCAATCCGTGCGGTAATAGGGAAGGGTCCTACAAATCTCGGTGCCAACTTACCCTCTAAGCCAAATCTCATAATGTTTCTCAGAGGAGTAACCTTGACAAAAACCATATCTGCAACCTTAAACTCCAAATTTGAACGTCTTCTGTTGGCATATGACTTTTGTCTATCTTGTGCAGTCTTCAACCTCTTGCGAATCAAATCCACCTTCTCGGAAGTTTCCCACACCAAGTCTGGTCCAAGCAAGATCCTATAGGTGGTATCCCACCAACATGCTGGTGATCTACATGGTCTGCCATAGAGGGCCTCGAACGGTACCATCCCAATGCTTGTTTGATAACTATTATTATACGTGAACTCCACCAAAGGTAAGTGGTCTTCCCAAGAGCCTCTGAAGTCAATGATGAACAATCTGAGCAAATCTTCTAAAAACCTATTTACCCTCTCAGTCTGTCCATCTGTCTGAGGGTGATATGCCGTGCTCAGATTCAATTCCATTCCTAAGGCTTGCTGAAGACTCCTCTAAAACTCGCTGGTGAATAATGGATCTTTGTCGCTCACAATGCCGCAGGAACTCCATGAAGCCTAACTATCTCCCTTACATAAAGAGTCGCCAAAGAAGCTGTCGTCCTATTACTCTTAATGGGTATAAAATGAGTGCTCTTCGTCGGTCTATCCACAATGACCCAAATGCTCGTGCTCCCTCTCCATGACCTTGGTAATCCATCCACGAAGTCCATAGAGACGCTCTCCCATTTCCATAATGGAATATCCGATGGCTGCAACAGTCCTCTGGGCTTCTTCTGTTTTGCCTTTACCCTTTGGCAAGTGATGCACTTCGATACAAACTCCACCACCCTCTTCTTCATTCCAGGCCAATAAAATACCCTCTTCATATCCTGGTACATCTTATCACCACCGGGGTGCACTATCATCCTAGAATGATGTGACTCGGCCAACACCGCATCTACTAAGTCCTCACTACGGGGAACACAAAGTCTACCATCCCTTCTAAGCCATCCTCTAGTGTCCATGGTATAGCACCTAAGATGTGGTGATGACTCTCCTCTACCAAGCTTATCAAAATGTCCTTTAACTCTTTGTCCTCACCTTGCCTTGCTCCAATCTGCTCCATCAAAGTAGGTTGGACGTCGAGGGCTGCTAACAATCCCGGAGCTAAATCCGATGGAGGTCTAAAATCAAAGGTAGCAATGTACTCCAAATGCTTCCGTTCCAAAAACAGAGGACTTAAAAGCACTTTGCGTCTACTCAACGCATCTGCCACTACATTACCCTTGCCAGGGGTATAGGAAATCTCAAAGTCATAAGAGGCAAAAAAAACTCCATCCATCTTTGCTGTCTCAAATTCAAATCTTTATAAGAGAATAGATACTTCAAAGACTTATGATCCATTAAAAGCTTAAATCTTTCTCCTAAGAGATAGTGCCTCCAAGACTTGAGAGAAAAAACTATAGCTGCCAACTCAAGATCATGCGTCGGGTAGTTCTTCTCATGTGTTTTCAACTGTCTACTTGCGTAGCACACTACCCTACCCTCTTGCATAAGTACCGCCCCTAGCCCCGTACCACAAGCATCCGTATAAACTTAGAAAGGCTTGGTTCCATCCGGTAATACCAATACGGGCGCGGTAGTCAAAGCTTCCTTCAATCGACCAAAGGCATCCTCACACTTGGCATCCCAAACAAAAGCCGAGTTCTTCTTCGTAAGGCGGGTAAGTGGAGCTGATATCCTAGTGAAGTCCTTAATGAACTTCCTATAGTAGCCCGCAAGACTAAGGAAACTCCTTATGTCCGTGGCATTCTTAGGGGTCTGCCAATCCTGTGCTGCTGCCACTTTTGCCGGGTCTACTGCAAGTCCATCCTCTGAAACGATGTGTCCCAAAAAGCGAACCTCATCCCTCCAAAAGTGGCACTTGGAGAACTTCTCCTTCAACTTATGTGCTCGCAAGGTCCTAAGCACTTCTTCCAAGTGAACAGTATGCTCCTTCTTGCTTCGCGAATAAACCAAAATGTCGTCGACGAACACCACCACAAACTTGTTCAACGATTCATGAAATACTCGACTCATCAGGTCTACAAAATATGTCAGAGCATTGGTTAGCCCAAATGGCATGACTAACCACTCGAATAACCCATCCGAAGTCCTAAATGCAGTCTTCTCGATGCTATCCTCCGCCACACGCTACTGATGAAATCCCATGGCCAAATCGAGCTACGAAAATACCTTGGCTCCTACTAGCTGGTCGAAGAGATCGTCTATACGGGGAAGAGGATAACGATTCTTCTTCATCAGCTTATTAAGCTCCATATAATCCACACAAAGTCTGAGAGAGCCATCCGCCTTAGTGGAAAAGATAACGGGTGCGCCCCACTCTGAAATGCTCCTACGAATGAAGCCCTTCTCCAAAAGCTCTCCAATCTGCTTGCTCAACTCACGACATTCCTTAGGAGCCATATGCCTTACCGGTAAAGCAACCGGTTTGGCATTATCGACAAGATAAATCTTGAACTCGATCTCTCTTCGAGGTGGAAGGCCAACAACCTCCTCGAACACATCTGGAAAGTCTCTAACATCGGGTACCGAACTCGAACTATCGGGCAATAAGTCAAGAGAATAAAGGTAGCTCAACATGACTGATCCTCTAGGATCACAAGATACCTCCAAGGTACGTCCAGTACAAGTGCCTAACCTCACTACCCTCTTATCGCAATCAAGAACATCACCATACATGGATAGCCAATCCATACCAAGAATCAACCCGAACTCGGAAAAGCCCAATACAAAGGCACTACAGTCAAATTCAACCCCTAAAATAAACAATTTCAAATCTCGACATAACATGGACAAATAGGCCGATCCTCCTACGGGATTTGATACTACTACCGGGTCGGTCACTAAGCATGCATCAAGACCAAGACCCTCTACCATAGTACTGGATATAAAAGAGTGGGAAGCTCCAAAACAAATAGGGTACAAATAGGAAAATCAGAGATAGATAACACACCTTCGATGATCAGCTTCTTTCCCTTGTCCACAACCGGACGAGTACTAGAGGAAGGAGCTGCATCTAAAGCATAAGCCTGAGCAGGCTGTGAAGGTGCTTGTGAACTGTCCTTAGGCTTCGACGGATAGTCCTTTTTCATATGCCCCACTTGATCGCTAAGATAGCACCTCAGCCTCGGTCGCCCTCCTACCCCTCTACAATCCTTAGCAAGATGACCTGGTTTCCCACAAGTATTGCACTTCCAATCCTTCCTTGGAACTTTCCTTTTCCACCCGACCCTCCTCCTCCTCTCCTCTTTCCTTTCCACTGCTTCTTCCCATCACTCTTCTGCGCCACATCTCCTTTATTCTCAGTATCAGCAAGTAAAGCCATCTCTACCAATCCCTCAAAAGTGGCTCCCATCGGAATGTGGCTCACCGCCAAACTCTACAGTGGCTGACTCAAAACCTTCGCAAACTTCAGCGCCTTCTTGTGAAAAGTATTGATCAGGTCTAGTCCAAATATGGCAAGCTCATTGAATTGATTAACATATTCCTTAATTGTCATATCCCCTTACTTGAGCTGTATAAATTTCTCTAGCTGCACTCCCTCTTCAGCCTACAATAAGAATTTCCTCTCGAACCTAGTACGAAAATCCACCCAAGTCAAATTATCAGCCTCAGCCTCCATAATCTCTGACCAACAAAGAGCCTCTCCCTGCAACTGCCATGAAGCCAACTATCTCTGAGCCAAGTCCTCTAATCCCAAAAGTCCAAATATCCGCTCATAACTACGGATCCAAGCTCTCACCTCAGTATATGACTCTGTGCCAAGAAATGGCTTGCCTCCTAAGTTGGTGTAGTCCTTGCATAACTTGGGAAAATCGGGAATGCCTGGCGGACGGGCTGGAGCCCCTTTCACCAGAGCAGCATCCCTAGCTGTTGGCTCTGCTCGTGCAGTAGCCTGCAAATAACGTTTGAACCAAGAAGGCATATTAAGGCCTGGAACTTCGGCGATATCTTACGGTTTAGACATTTATATCCGTGGATATTAAAAAGATGGGATTAGGTACTCCACAAATAGTTCAATAGATAGAGAGGAAGAGATATGAGGGACCCATTTCTAAAATTTCTTATTTTTCCAAAATATATACATATACTTTTAAAAGTATTATTTGGAATATCCTTTAAAAATTATTCGAAAACTTTTATATTTTTAAAATATTTTTAGGATTACCAAAACCATAGCTCCGATACCAACCATGACACCCCGCACCTCTAGGCACCCCGAAAATGGGACATGACTAGAAGCACGGGTGGTCGGGTGAAATAAAAATCCATAACATAGCACAAAGACTAAGGCAACAACATAAAATGATTAAAATATTACAGTAGAAGAAAACTTTCACCAATTAAAAACTAATAGCAAAACAGCTTCATTATAAACAACATTATCCCAAATTTATTTCTGAAACCAAAAGTATCAAGTAGTCTCCACCAAAACATAACAAAGTTCATAATATAGGTCCCCATATATAAAGTAAAGTACGAAAAAGAAACGAAGTACATGAAACAAAAGAAACAAAAGCTGAAGATAACAACTGCTCTAATGACCCTCCAAGCTGCAAAGAACTGCAACCTAGACCAGCCCTCTTGTGATTTGGGGAAAAAAGGAAAAATAGGATTGGGTCAGACATAAAGTCTGGCGAATGAGAAATAAAATGAAGCAGAAAGAATAAAACAGTTTAATTCCAGGTCTTCCCCGGATATCGCAGAGGGTGAATAATATAATGCAGTGAATCCTTCTTAGATACAGTTCCTAAGAAGCTAAAGTATGTAGTCACTCTAGGGAAGTCAACCATGCAGTAATACTAAACGTCAATCAGCCTGTCGGACCTGTTGTCCTTACCTATCCACGTGCTACAGCGTGAAAGTCATGCTCTTCACCAGTGCACTGTGACTAAATGCCTCTTACGTCAGACCGGGGTCGACTCAAACAACCACGTAGGACCCCGAAGTTTGGCTCAGGCTCCGCCAAACTGGACTCCTATCTCCTCGGTCACCAACGTGGACTTGCCCCTATCCAAAGTGTCAGTCCTCCGAAAGAGTGCCTGCAGTTGGGTCGGTTGCGCAAAATCCTCCAACGATCTGCCTAAAGAAGCCTACGTCGGAGCACACTTGTCATGTTCCGTCCGCGTCGATCTGCCTGAAGAAGCCTACGATTGTGGATGCTATCTATCCTACGTACTAGCAACCTATGAAAGGTAACAAACATCATTGCGAACCTACTTGCCCGCTCCTAGTACGTACAGCCAAAACTATATCTTGGTCTTAACTGCATGAAACACCTATCTAGACCTTTACAAGGTCTGCCTACCAAATCGCTTCCAGATTAATTAATTTTACTGTTATAGTTTACATACTATTTATTTCCATTAATCTACTTTAGGCCATTTTTACATCCGATTTGGTTATTTCACAATTTCACAGCCCGCTAATAATTTTATCTGAAGGACAAATTATCATATTTTCCTTCCGAGCCGCTTTCGCACGCTTCTTCTTCTTCCTTTCAATCAAATTTTGTATCGCGATCCAATATCTCTCTCGCAATCAAAATATCGATTAACCTTGTTCGGACATTTCAATTTCGTTCTTCTGAAAATTGTATTTCATCGATCAAATTTTTCTCACGCGCGTTTCTTGATCTCGTTCTTTTCATATTTCTACTGTGATCTCGTTTTTTTCAAATTGTATTAACTAGGTATGCTTATATTATTCTGTTTTTTGTTTTTTTTCTATTACAGTTAAAAAAAATTTGATTGCGAATTTTAATTGTGATTATTTTTACAAATTACATGCAGTGTTGTTTTTCTGATTGTTTGTTCGTTCTTCTATGGCAAATTTTGAAATCAGCAGTAGGTTTTTATTTATTTATTCGTTTCTTTATTCAGTGTTGTATTGTAATATGCTTTAAATTTGATTTATCTTGCATAATCTTGCTTTAATGTTGGGATGATTGGAAAAGTATGATTGCTTGGGTTGTATATATAGTTGTGATAAAGTGTAAAGTATCATAGTTTAGGTTCAGTTTTTGGGTATCATTTTTATTTTTTGTTAGTATCAGTTTTTTTTATTTTCAATAACTGGGTATAAGTTTTGTATACGGTAGGTACCAGTTTTGTGAAATGAAAAAACTACTGTTCTAAACTGTACATATTTTTACTAATGTTTTTATTTTTATTTTTTGGCAGCGGTGATACCAGTCTTCTTTGTCTGTTTGTGTTGAATAATAACACTTTTAGTACTCGATTGTATATCGATTGCTCTTTGTATGATTTGAAGAATGAGATATGTCGATGTTGGTCTCAGTTAACTCCTTCTTCTATTCAGATTTCTTATGAACTTGAGGACAAAGTTATTATGGTTGATACTGATTCTGATATTCAGAGTATAATTTGTTTTCAGTTATACAAGAAAAGTTCTTTCTTCAGTTTTACTGTTAAGGTTAAGGGTTCTGAATTGGAATATGTTGATAGTGCTTCTATTTCAAGTTCATCTACTGTTCGTGCTTCTTCATCTTCTACTGTATCTGTCTGTTCAAATGTTGTTGTTAATGGTAAAAGTTATTTAGAAGATATGTTGAGAAGAGGGTCGACATTATGCATTTCTAATTTTGCTGGTTTTTGTTTTGGAGGAGCTGAACATTTTAGAGAATTTTTGATGGCATATCAAATTCAAAAAGGGTATGAATTAGTATTTTTAAAGAATCGTGCTACAAGAGTTACTGTAATTTGCTCTTCATATAAGGATGGTTGTCATTTCAAATTCCATGCGTCTTGTGATTCTGGAGAATTGAAGAAGTTTTTTATGAGAAATATGGTTGCTTGTCATTCTTGTGGGGCTGGTGTTAGAAATGTGAATAATCCACATATATCTAGTTCGTTTGTTAAATCATTGATTATTGATGAGACCGTGATTGTCCTGGTAAAAAGCCTAAAGATATTAGAGTTGATTTTAGAAGAGAATACAATGTTCAGTTGTCTTATGGTTATGCTTATCAGGGGAAACAACTTGCATTAATGGAGTTGCATGGTAATGATGCTTTGTCTTATAATGATTTGAGTTGGTATTTGGAAGCAGTGAAGTAGTCTAATCCAAATAGTTTTGTTGATATGGATGTTGATCCTTGTAGTAATGAATTTGAGAGGGTGGTTATTGCTTTTGGTGCTTGTTTACTTGGATTTAAGTATTGTCATCCTATGATATTCTTAGATGCCACTCACTTGAAGGGACGTCCTGGTGTGTTGATGGGTGCTACTGCAAAAAATGGTGATCAAGGTATGTCTTTGTTTTTAGTTTTGAGTTATTTGTATTGAGATCATAATACTTGGCATTAGCATTAATACTAATTTGTTATCATAATTTGTATTATGTTGGTATCAGTTTTAAGATATGTAGTTTACAGTTAGCAAGTTTGTATTTAGTATCATAATTTTATACTGGTTAGCATGAGATTAGTATCAGCTTGTGTATAATGTTAGTATTAGTTTCAAGTATTTTAATATATGGTATCGTATATAGTTGTGTAGTATTGAAATTTCATTTGTATCATAATATATGTCAATGTTTGTTAGTTTTTTTGTGTTAGAATGAAGATTATTATGTATAATGTCGTCGCTATCAATATTTTAATAATGGTTGTATCTGGTTTTCGGTATCAGTTTTTTTACTGTTAGTATCAGTTTCATGAATTGTTTTAGATTTATGGTCATAATTAGTTTTAGTTTTTTTTGCAAATTAATTTTGCATTTGCATGTTTCTTCCCTTTAGCTATGAGTGTAGTTTCTGTAGAAAATGAGGATAATTGGACATGGTTTTTGAACCATTTAAAACAAATGCTTCAAGAAGATCGTACTCTGGTTTTTATGTCAGATCGCCACCAAGGTTTGCTTTTAGGTGTTCATGATGTTTTTCCTTCAGCTTATCACAGTTATTGCTATTTACATATGGAACAAAATCTTCTTTCAGCGGTAAAAGCCAAAAATGCAAATGTGTCTATTGTTGATCTATTCAAAATGTGTTCTAGATCTTCTAATCTATATGAATTTAAAGGAGCACATTCTAAGTTCTGTTAAATTGGTGGTGTTGCTGGTGTGAATTTTTTAAAGGATAAGCCATTTGATAAGTGGGTAGATTTAGTTTTTCCAGGAAAACGTTATGGTGAATATAGTTCCAATGTTGCGGAAAGTTTTAATAGTTGGATTTTAGATGAACGAGCATTGCCTATTACTTTGTGTTTAGATGGTATTCGTGTTAAGATTCTGGAACAAATGGCTAAAAGGAGAGAAGAGTGTCGTTTGTGGAAAACAACTCTTTGTCCTTCTATGGAGTTGCGTTTAGGTAGATTAATTGAAGAAGGCTTTGGATGGGATGTATATAAATCTTCTGATTTTTGTTTTGAAGTGAAATCTCCAAACTCTCATTGTGTTGATTTGAAGGAACGAGTTTGTAGTTGCAACCAATGGAAAATTACAGGATTTCCTTATGCTCATGCTATAAAGTGTATGAACAAGTCTAAGTTATCTGTATATGATTTTGTTGAGTATTATTTCACTATTGATGTTTATCGATGTTCTTATGCCAATGCTATAAATCCTATTCCAAATTATGATAGGCCAATTGTTGATGGTAGCATTCAAGATGTTATCAAGCCACCAAAGGAGAAACGTGGTGCTGGTAGACCATCAATCAAGCGCAAAGGAGGATTTTCATATTTTCAGAGCAAGCAAAATAGATGTGGCGAGTGCAAGCAGTTTGGTCATAATAAATGGAATTGTCAAGCTTCAAAGAGGATTTGATTTTACATTTTGAATTTGTTTAAATTAATAAGTGGATGTGTGACTTGTTTTGGTGATTTACTGTAATTGAACCTTGTTATTAATTTGTGTTCAGTATAGCATATTATCAACTTGATTTTAATTTCAGCTATTTAGTATAAATGATAGTATCAGTTTTAGTATTAGTTATATGTTTTTACAGTATCATTTTTGGTGTTTATTTATTTATTCATTTCAAACGTTTGTTTTGATATTTGTTGCATACTGTTAGTATTAGTTGTTTGGTATCATGTTACGCATTCTGTGGGTATAAAATATGGTATCATTTTTCTTTGTGTGATATCAGTTTTGTTTAATTTTGTATATTTTAGTTATTTATAATAAAGTAGATATTATAGTATATGGGATATGATAATCATTGTGTAATTGATTGAAGAAGATGATTGAATTGATACATGCTTTCTTTTGGTCGGAGATAATGTTTGTTTGATTGGATATAAGGACTTTAGTATCAGTTTTGGTTAGTTTTTAGTATCAGTTTCGTGTATTATAATCAGGCTTTTAAATCTCCCCGAGATGGCCGAGATGAAAAATCCGAGATATCAGCCAAAATCCGAGATTTGGCAGCCTATTTAGTTATAAGTGTTTTAAATATCGCCCGAGATAGCCGAGATATTTTCCCGAGATATTGGCCAAAATCCGAGATTTAAAACACTGATTATAATACATGCTACAACAGACATTAGTACTAATTAATAATTATAATGATATCTTGTGTTAGCAAAAACTGACACTGGCATTAATTGTTGTTTCATAAAGTATGTTGAGTGTCAGTTTGAGCAAAACTGATACTATTAGTTATTAAAACTGATACCCAGTTACTGTTTGCTATTGACATATGATATGAAATCCTATAATATTATTATACAACTGGTAGTTGGATTATAAAACTGATAATATTATGTAGGATCAATAGTTGCATGAAGAACATTCACTGTATAATCTTGTTATAATATAAACTTTAGGTAAAGAAAATAACATTAATCATCATTGTTTTTACAAGTAAGATCAGCATTGTTTTAAGAACAGAACATCATTACTTCACAAGTACCAAATTGCAATAGAGCATCATTACTTCATAAGTATCAAATCTAATTGTGAAACAATACAATGATTTAGTTTAACACACAAAATTCTCAATTTCTGCAGCTTCTTCTTTGCTTGACAGGTTATCAGTTATATTCCAACAGTGCTTTCTATTTGTCAATACGTCTACTGTTAGTTTTGCTCTAGTTTTGATAACAGTGTGTTGTTGGATCTTTTTTGGAATCATGTTTCTGTTCAGTGATGCAATATAAATTATGACATATATTCCGCAGTCAACTCTGTTAAAAACAAAATATGTTAACAAAATATAAACTATGATATAAGGTAATGAAATCTATTTTTTACATCACTAGAAATATGTTCATAGTTTGTACAACAAATTGTACTAATATCAAGCATTGATTGTACCAACATTAAAATAGAAATTAAATTCAACTACATATAACAAAATATCAAAAATGTACATCAGTTCATGTGAAATAGTAGCACTTTTTGCAAGTTGTTTGATTTGTTCATTTATCTTTCTTCTTCCAAACTTGACATGAATTTGGCTAAGCTTCAGCAGTGCTCTTTGTAAGTTAATATCTGATGTGCAATTCTTGCTCTAGATTTCAGCATTTTTTCAGGGGCTATTTTGAGTGGTATTTGACTTTTGTTCATTGATATGATGAATATCATCACGTATATACCACAGTCAAGTCTGTTTAAAAGAATATTAGCAATATCAGTTTTGTGTATCTAGGTATTCATTTTTGTCTGTAATTTGCAGTACAGTTTAGCAGTAACTAAATATCATTTTGAGTATATAGGTATTAATTTTTTTCTGTAATTTTTAGTTTCTAGGTATCAGTTTAGCAGTCGGTAGTATTTTTGTGAGTAGCTTGAGTATCAGTTTTTGTTTGTAATTTGCAGTATCTAGGTATTAGTTTAAAATAAAATTTAAAGTGTCAGTTTAACTATCAGTAGGTATCATTTTGAACAACATAAACAACTTACGTGTCTGATCCTTGTTGTGCACATGGTATCTGATGCATTTCATTTTCCTTCACCCCCTTATCCTGTATATTTTTCTTTTTCCAAAGTTCTTTCAGTATTTCTTCAATTTTATTTCTCTATTGAAGACAAAACAATACAAAGTTAGCTAATGTTCGATTTGTTTAATTAAATTATTTTGTTTCATAACAAAAATATATCATACCAATATCATTGCCTGCTTTAGACTGGGGTTGTTTCTTTCATTAGAATTTCTTCTAGGACGTCTAGAATCTATATGACTCTATTGCATTGTTGGGTATGTCAAAGTTACTAGTGTCCAATGGTATTCACAATGCAATGGGAAATATATAGCATCTGTGTATTCATCATCCATAATTTGTTCAAGGAAAGGCAGCACTAAAGATTTTATAATTCCTTGTACATTGAAAACTATAGATTGCTGTTAAATAAAAAAAATAAGTTAGAATTCAATATATATGTAGCATTTATGATATTATTGCATATTAAAGTTTTATTTACCATCATTATTGTTGTGAATGTATAGTTGTGCTCTTTCAGCCCACATTTAGATAAATACCAGTCAATTATCTATATTAACAAAAATAAAATGTAAGATTTTGTTATTGGTGAAGCAATATTCAAAAATAATTAGTACCTTTTATTATAATTATGGTAATATATATTACAAATTACAGGAATAACTAGGCATGAAATATGATGAAACAGCTTCTGAGTATCATTTTTGCACTGCTGTAGTATCATTTTTGAACATGCTATTAAATCAATTGCTACTAGAAAACAAAAGTATTAATTGATATCAACCGGTACTAGGAATTAGTTTTGCACTATTTTGGTATTTATTTTGTCATACATGATGGTTAATACATAATTCAACTAATAGACCACCACTTTGTAACAAACAGTAATTAGGTATCATTTTTGGCTATAAATAGGTATCAGTTTGGGTACAAATAGCAGTGGACATAGCTATTACACATTATTTTTTGTAATTATTTTTATTGGTAGCAGTACTATTAAACAAAAAAAAAGTGTGTACCGATCCATGTGTGGCATTTTCTTCAAGAAGTTCTTGTAGTACTTTTTTTGTTATTGTACATCCTTCACTAATTGTGTCTTTATCTGTCCATGCTACATCTCTGTTTTAAGAAAATAAGGCACATATCAATTATACAATGTTATTTTAACCAGCAAAATTAGTATATATGTTTGTATACTTACACTTTTGATGATGTCATAGCAAAGAAAGTTTTGATTGTATTTTTTTGTTCTATATTCAAGTATGCCAAAGTTTTGCTACAGTGTCCTAGTCCTAAATTTGAAAGTGTTGGCTCTATTACTTGAATTGGCATTGGGATTGACTCTTCTGCACTTACTTTTTCATCATTTTCTTCCAGTTTTTCATCATTTTCATTTGCTTCGGGTTTTTGTTTTTTTGCTGTTTTTTTCATTCTCCGACCATATTCAAAGTTGGGGCTTTCTCTTTTTTT
Source organism: Allium fistulosum (assembly GCA_030737815.1). Classification (NCBI taxonomy): domain Eukaryota; kingdom Viridiplantae; phylum Streptophyta; class Magnoliopsida; order Asparagales; family Amaryllidaceae; genus Allium; species Allium fistulosum. Next base: position 510,912,429 of record CM060903.1, on the reverse strand, counting down.
TTCTCTTGTTTTTATTCTTTTCACATAAGAAGATGGCTTATATACTGTTTGTTTCCTTTTCCGACCAAGTGGTTTTGCTGGTTTGTTTTCTTTGTCCTTTTTTGTTATTCCCTCTTGCAACTGTTGTGTGATATTAAGATTGAAAGATGGAGGTGTTAGGTCTTGTACTACATCACTGTATCGTGTAACTTTGCTCTCTTTATTGGTATCTTCTTCCAATTTTTGAGCCTCTTTTATATCTTTTCATTGTTTTATCTTCATTTGTTTCCAACACTGTTTCATTTATTTTGTTCAACACTATTTCAGTCTCCATGCATATACTTTCTTTTTCAGTTGTTTGATGGACTTGTTCTGTATTAGTGTCAGCAGTTGTGTCTTCAACTTCTTCTACATTTTTTTCAGTTGAGAATCTGTATTAACAATAAGAAGCTGTCAGTTTTTGTTATTGGTGAATGATATAATATTATTAGTATCAATAATCAATAATGTTAATAGTGGCGGTTTATGGGTATCATTTTTGCATAGATATCAGTTTTTCAAACACAAAGTAAGTATCAGTTTTTCATACATATAGGTATCAGTTTTGATTTATTTTATAGTGAAAATTGTTTGTATAATAACCAACCATCAGTTATAATCAAACAACTGATACATATAAATTCTGCATTATTTTGGTATTAGTTTTCTACTAAATGATGGTCAACATAAATAGTTCAATTTATATACCACTAAGTTATAAGCAATGGAACGTAGGTATCATTTTTTAATACATTTAGGTATCAGTTTATTTTAACTTATGCTCAGAATTATTTATAATATAAGCAAGCATGAATTCGAATCAAACAGTGTTATTTTCAATAGTAAAAAATCATGTACCTGTCCATTTGTGTTATTTTTGCTTGACACTTTGTAGGTTCTTGTTGACACTCTGGATTTTCTTTATAATATATTTTCAGCTGGGAATGTTTTTTCTTTATTTTGGGATTCTATATTTAAACATGCATCTTCATTTATTTTAGTTGCTGTGTTAACTTTATCTACATGAGACTCAACATTTTTGTCTTCATTCTCTTCTTCATTGTTTTCAGTTGTGGATTTCTTTTCTCTGTTTTCTATTTCTGTTTCTACATGTGCATGTTCATTTAGAATGTTGTCAGGTTCATCTTCCATGTGCTTACTCTCTAGTTCAACTTCTGAATTTTTCTTTTCATTTTCTTCCATTCTTGACTTGAGTTCTTTTAATTGTTCTTTCAATTTCAAATTTTCTTTTTCAACCTTTATCCTCAACTTCTTTTCTTTGTCTAATTGCTTCTTTGTCTTCTTACCTTCTTCTTCCAAATCTTTAATGTGCGTTTGCAAAACATTAAGGCTTACAAAATCTTCAAAAGATCGAGCACTCTGTTCAGCTTCTTCAATTTTTCTTTTTTTCCGTTGGTTTTCTTTTCTTTTGTCACTTGATTCTTCTTTTGTCGATCCTGTTTGGAGTAGCTTCTGTTCATGTGGAAGAATATTGCTTATTTCTTTTACCTGTGTAATTGAAATAGTAATTTTGTTTTAAAATTTAAATGCAAATGTTTTATGATAGTATGTTGTAACTTATAAGTTATAACTGACATTAATAAGTGATTAGTTTAATAGAAGAAAATAGAATAGTAATGAAATTGATACTATGTCTACTTACTAATTGATTGTGTGCAGTGTTAAAAATAATACCAAGTATTATTGTATATTATAATTGATACTGTGCAAAATGACAAGATGTACTATGCTGAGGAAAAATTAATACTATGGAAACAAAAATTTAAAGCTACACATTGAAACTGATACTAATCAGAAGCTAAAGTGATAATGCAAAGAGGCATATGTGATACTAAGCAGAAACAAAAAATTATTCTAAGTGTTGAAACTGATACTATAGATAGAGAGAACATAAAATGTAAATTGATAATCACTACTGTAAGTAAGAATTAACTTTAACTTACATTGCCAACTTTTATATCATTCAACAATTGTTTCACAACAATGTCTTTATGTTTTCTTACATCCCATCGTGCAAATCTGGGTAAATCTTCAGCAAGTTGCTTTCTTGGTTGAGTAAGGTTCATTTTCTCACAGATGCAATACTATAAAAGTTTAAAGATATAATTAGATAAGAATGTTGAATATAACAATTTTTTTCAATTAATAATATTTTGCATAACACATCTTACCAATGGAAGCATGGAACATCCAAACATGTTTCTTGGCTTAGAAATAAACTTTTTGACAAATTTACTAAAAATTTCTCTATTGTTTGTGGCCATGAGACAGTTTTCATTGTTTCACTGTAAATCAATTAGGGTAGAATTCCCCATCTCAGTTTTTGTTGGTTGTTGGGAAAGAAAAATGTCAATAGTATTTGCATTATTATCAACAAAGGGAGATCTTCTTCATTTTCTTTTTTCCTTTTTGATATTTCTTGTTTTATTCTTCTTTCCACAACATTTCTTGTTATGTAAGTACTTGTGCCAAAGTTTCTAGTTGCAAATTCTTTGCAGTCTGGTGGAATGGTTCTGCTCGTCAATTTTTTTGTTGGTTCTATGTTTATTCCTTTTAATGGTAGACCAAACAGCAAGCTTATATCTGTGGCAGTGACATTCATTTTGTCTTCTCCTAAGATGAAGGTATCAGTTTCCATACAGTAGCAGTTGTATAAAGCATCCAAGTTTTGTTGATGCTTTTTGCACTCTTTCATTGTTATTTTTTCTTCATAGATGACTTTGAAGAAGTTGTAAAATGGTGTCTTCTTTAAGATGTCAAATTGTTTTTTGGTCAATCCATTTGGTCTTTGACCAGTTTTAATATCTTGAAGATAGCTTGTAAGCCACATCTATAAGCAGTTTTTGGCTTAACATATTCCGATTTTGCTATCTGTTTGGTTGTTTGGTCTGATGTTGCATGCATGCTTTTACAACATGGATTGACAAAACCATCATTGTCCTATTTCATGAAAATGTGGCATTAGGTTGTTAGTGAAACAAACATCATTGAAACAAAACAATATATAACATGATATAGTGGTTTCAGTTTCTATAAACATGAGATAAAACATGGTATTTTTATCTAACTAAAATTTGGTATCATTTTTGCTAAATATACGTATCAATTTTTTAATAATTATGGTTGAAATACTTATAAAATTAGTACATAATAACTTCAAAAGAAACATATTGCATGTATAATTTTTAGCTTATATTTGTGTTATCTTTGTTGCAAATTACAATGAAAGTAATTTGTATAATTAAAAGTATAAAGTTTAAAAAAGATAAAGTGAGTAGCATGTTTATAAGGTGTATGCATGAGTTTGGTTCTAACAAACAGTATATCAATTTTAAGATATGATGTCCATAAAAACAGATGTAGGTGTCAGTTTTGCATTTCATTGATTTCAATTTTATATTTGTGATCATGGGTATCGTTTTATGAATATAACTATATCAGTTTTGTTATAAAGTATTTAAAAAATATTTTTAAAATTATGAAGTTTTGTCTTCAGTTAAACAAACAATAGGTTCATTTTTTGAAATATAGGTATCAGTTTGTTATACAGTGGGTATCATTTTGTGAATTATAGGTATCATTTTATTGAAAAATTACAACATTGTCATATGAACTAAAACATTTTATACGGTGGGTACCATTTTGTAAGAATTTAGTTTCATTTCTGCTAGAAAAAAGATGGTGAAATAATTTGTAAACTAAAATGAGTCAGCTACACATAATTAGACAATAGGTATCACTATTGCAGTATGTTGGTATCAGTTTTTATTTGTGTGCTTAATTTGATTTTCCTAAATACAAAGTATCACATTAATTCTAACAGATGTTTGGTATCATATTTTCAATATATTAGTATCAGTTTTGTAACAAATGGCAATGAAATCTATTTTTAAACCAACTAAGCTTTGTCTTCTACCAAACAAACTATAACTATCACTTTTTGAACATGAAAATCTTTATTAGTGATATGGCTTGTACTTTTACCATGTTGGCTTGTTCGTCTTCAGATTCCTCAACAGCTATTTGTTTTGCCTTATTTGTTTCTGCTTTTTCCTGTTAAACATATTAACAATATTAAAATACATCTAAAGATTTAATAGTATCAGTTTTATAACTTAATGGTATTAATTGCCTGTTAAAGTTTGTGACGCTCCACCTCTATACCCACGCTAACCAAGAACACTACGGTGTAGTGCTGTCAATTAGCACGGAGAATAAGGCTGTTGAGGAGCGACCATCCATGTAACTTCTTTGTGCGAGCACCGATATGTCAGATAGAATAGAATGCATATCTTTTAAGGAGGAAATCCGACATACCGATACAAACACAAAGCTATCACACGGTGGCTATATATAATCTTCGGAAACAAACATAGAAATAAACGTAACATAAATCAGTCACAGACAATTCATATCACAAAGGCGGAAATAGATATGAATATATAACACACATGAAAGTGTTCATCAGAGTAGTGGTCAAGTAAGATCCACAATAACACAAAAGAATAGATACAAGTGCAAAACAATAGAATATGTATACATCAAGGAGTCTAATCTCAAATGTATACAACAAAAAAACTACTAAACTAGAGTAGTTAGCAAAAAGTCAGATGATGGTTCCAGATAGGAAGTCATGAAGAAGCACCTGTAAAATCTCAGTCTGACCCGAGTATTATTTAAGAAGAAAATAATAAACGGATCAGTCTAGCTATAATTATCAGATAAAATGAGATAGAATATGAGATATGAAAATAAAACGTATGATAACGATGAAGTCATACTATGATAAGTATACATTAGAAAATCACGAAAGTCATACAAAATCTCATTAATCTCATAGCATCAAAAAGAATATCATATTCTTTATTTAATTCACCAAGCCACAATAAATGACATACATATTAATGCCAATTGTAAAAGCTGGTGAAACATTTAATTCAGAAATCAACACACGAAATCTAGAAGTCACAAAAAGGGGGAAGTCCGAGCACACGGACGAGAAGCTATCTCATGGAAGCTATCCATTTAATTTTCCGAACACACGGATGGCCCGAAGGCAAGTCCGAACACACGGACGAGAAAGGCAAGTCCGAACACACGGACGAGAAAGGCAAGTCCGAACACACGGACGAGAAAGGCAAGTCCGAACACACGGACGAGAAAGGAAAGTCCGAACACATGGACGAGAAAGGCAAGTCCGAACACACGGACGAGAAAGGCAAGTCCGAACACACGGACGAGAGACATCGCACATTGCTAGTCTAAATCATAAAAATGATCGTCATCGATCATAAAGAAGTGTCGATTACACTAAGCTAGTAAATATAAGAGTTTAGCTTCATGTCCCATAACCACTTGCTTAACTCAAATATTTACGAACAAATTGTAGATCTGCACTAGGAAATTGTCACAAGAGTTTCAATATGTGTGAATCGAAATCACACCAATGAGGTATAGACTAACCTTGAAGATAAAGAGATATGTGTGAATCGAAATCACACAAATGGTGTCTAGTCTAACCTCGCAAATAAAGAGACATCGCTCAATCGCTAGTCTAAATCACAAGAATGATCGTCATGATCATAAGGAAGTGTCGATTACACTAAGCTAGTAAATATAAGAGTTTAGCTTCATGTCCCATAACCACTTGCTTAACTCAAATATTTACGAACAAATTGTAGATCTGCACTAGAAAATTGTCACAAGAGTTTCAATCGAACAAGTCCATAAATTAACCGACGAAGTAAACGCAAGCGTTTCATACCACTTGTTTTGCTAAGCCGTTTAATTAGATTTTCTCATACGAATGAGGTAAAGGATTGTATATACTAATAGATTGGAAAACGGTTTTAAGAAACGAGCTTTGATATTGAAAATAGAGTTGAAATCGTTTTAATGAAAGGGTTTTGATATTTACTACTAGTATAGAAAACCTTTATATTTTAAAGTGACAAATCATAGAAATGATTGTAGAAACAATCAAGCATTAAAATTCACATTCGAAGACGTGAATAAAATCCAAAGAAATCAATTCCCAAAACCATCAAAGTAAGAAGTTCTGTTGAATGTTTTTCGGATAAGATTGCCTACGCAGAGGTCTAAACGGTACGACCTAGAGAGGACAAAATGAGGTCTAACGACCTAAGGGAGATAGGGTCGAGCGACCTAACAAGGTACCATCCCGAAAGAGGAGTCATCAAAGTCTTAAGAAATGATAACAACAAATAGGAGACCACACGAATCGATTAAAGTTGGAAATTCAAACAAATAAGCAATATAGGAAAAACTGGCAAATAGGAGCAGGTCGGTCAACCGGACTCCCTGAGTCGGTTGACCGGACCAGAGACAGAAGTGCTCGGGTAGCAGGTCGGTCGACCGAACCCTGAGGTCGGTCGGCCAAAGCCTGTAACCTGCACTTCCAAACAGAGGCAGGGAGATGCTAGAGTAGCAGGTCGGTCGACCGGACTCTGAGGTCGGTCGACCGGAGCCTGTTTCCAGCACTCCCATGCCAATCAAATGAATGCCAAACACTTCCGAAATGCAATCGGTCGAGCAACGGCGCTAAGGGTTTACGCCTATCGACTACCCGGCCTTATAAGCTCTTCAATGCATCACAAAAATCATGATCAAAGATCAAAGTTTGGATTTTTAAAGAATTGAACTCAAAACACTAAAAATTGGAATATCACCAAATCAATCCAAACCAAAAGCAGTTGCACAAGAATAAATGTTAGGAATTCATACCTAACAATCGAAGATAAATATAGTTTAAGATGTGAGATAAAAATCTCACCTTTGAACCCAAATCAATGAAGAAGAAGCTTGAAAGCAATGGCAATGGCAATCACTCTTCAATTCCAACTCAACAAGCTTGAATCAAAGCTTTAAAGAAGGGCATTCCCCAAAGTTAGGTTTAGGAATAAACTGAAATTGAAGAGGGATTGTGTTGGAGAAGAAGGAGATGAAGCTTACCAATGGGTTCTCTTTGAATTTGGAGCTAGAACAAGAATTTGCAAATGGAACTAGGGTTTTGTAATTTCTAATTCCTCTTCCTCTCCACCATTTTCAGTTTGCTTGAGGAAATGAAATGAAATGGGAGTGAATGGATGAAGAGTTAGAGAGGTAGGAGGTTAAGTGGGGTTATTGGGCTGAAACCCAACCCAAAGCCCTAAGTGAAAAGTGGCAAAATTCTCCTAACTCCAAACATATCGAAGCTTACACTCAAAAAGATCGCAAACGACATTTTGAACTCAATGGAGGTGGTCTCGAGTCCCAATTCGACTGTTTGCAAAAAGTAGCTTTTCGGACCAAAATCCGATGAACGACGAAATATTTAAATATAAAATCGACAAATATGCGGGTTGTTACAAAGTTGCTGCTGAATTTTTTTCTCATTTTTTCCCTTCGATCTTAGTTCTCTTTTTTGCATTTGTTGTGCAGTTGATTTGTCACCAGGTGTTTTTTCCTACATGGTTTCTTCATTCTTCTGTAAAATAAGTTCAATAGTATCATAATCAATGTATAATGGTTTTGTTATGCTTCATTTAATAATATCATTTACCTTTTCTTCTGTTCTGTTTTCTTTATGTTTCCTTTTTGTTCTTCTTTACCTTTATTGCTGTATATCTTCTTCCATTGGCCTTTTTGATAGTGTTAACTTTGCTGATTTATGCTGCGTCTCAACTGCTATGGTATCAAATTCATGTGGTAGGTTTTCAATTTCGGCTCGATTCTTAGATTTAGTTTCTTTGTTTCCAGATTCGAGCTGATAATCAAAATGAGGCGCTAGGGTATTAGGTTTTTGTCAAATATCATATTGAGGGGATAAGGTATTAGATTCGTTCTCCAACTCTGCTTGTTCTTTATTTTCTGACGTATGCTATTGAGATGGAGGTAGCGAGCTTGCTGTGGTTTCGTTTGCCATTTTTTATTAATTTTTATTTTGTATCGTGAAGATGAGTGTGGATTTGAAAATTGAACATGAAGACGAATGAACGAAATGGAAAAATGTTTTGATTCGCGAATGGGCTTTGGGCCTGTCCTTTGGAAGAAATTTTTTTGTGCGTGTCCTTATGAATAAAAATTTAAATTATTTGTCCTTTAAAAAAAATTCCCCTTATATATTTTATATTATACTTTTATACCTATATATTTTGGTATACATATGTGTTACCTGGGGGTTTGACCAGGCAACTAGGTCATTCGACATTTCAGAGCCTCGTCCGGCATTCATTGGTCGTTCGGCATTTCAGAGCCTCATCCAACATTCAGTGGTCGTTCGGCATTCCAGAGCCTCGTCCGGCATTCAGTGGTCGTTCGGCACTTCAGAGCTCGTTCGGCATTCAGTGGTCGTTCGGCATTCCAGCCTCGACCGGCATTCCAGCCTCGACCGGCATTCAGTCTCGACCGACATTCCAGCCTCGACCGGCATTCAGCCTCGTTCGGCATTCGAAGGTCGTCTGGCATCAGAAGTATCGTTTGGCAGAAGTCTCGACCGGCATGGAGCCTCGCTCGGTAGAAGTCTTGCTCGGCATGGAGCGCGGACTAGAGTATAAACGACTTGAATCTCCGAGTCCCCTGAATGCGGACCGGAGCACTCTAAGTCCCCGGAGCGCGGACTAGAGTATAAACGACTTGAATCTCCGAGTCCCCTGAATGCGGACCGGAGTACTCTAAGTCCCCGGAGCGCGGACTAGAGTATAAACGACTTGAATCTCCGAGTCCCCTGAATGCGGACCGGAGTACTCTAAGTCCCCGGAGCGCAGACTAGAGTATAAACGACTTGAATCTCCGAGTCCCCTGAATGTGGACCGGAGCACTTTAAGTCCCCGGAGCGTGGACTAGAGTATAAACGACTTGATTCTCCGAGTCCCCTGAATGCGGACCGGAGCACTCTAAGTCTCCGGAGCGTGGACTAGAGTATAAACGACTTGAATCTCCAAGTCCCCTGAGTGCGGACCGGAGCACTCTAAGTCCCCGGAGCGCGGACTAGAGTATAAGCGACTTAAATCTCCGAGTCCCTTGAATGCGGACCGGACCACGCTAAGTCCCCGAAGCGTGGACTAGAATATAAATGACTTAAATCTCCAAGTCCCCTCAACGCGGATTGGAGTACTTTAAGCCCCCAGAACGTGGATTAAAAATGTGAATTCTTTGAAGTCCGATTCCCAAGAATATTCGAGTCCTGTGAAGGTGGATTGGGAATTTATGTAACTCGCGAGAACTTGAGTTTCGTCTACAGTTATACAGAAAGCTAAAAAGCAGAAATCATTTGAAAGGCAAAGAAACTAAACTTTATTCACTAATTCAAAATGGGGTTATACAACTACTCCTCCAAAACTCGGAGACAAAAGTCTGTCTACGTTGACTATAAAAATAAATAAGCAAAAAGTAGCTACATGATCTAAGCTAACCCTCGTTGAACGAGTGCAGTGGCTACTTCTTCGGTTTCTTTAGCTTCTTGTCTTCCTTCGTTTGTTCGGACGACTCCTCCCCCACGCGCTTTCTCTTGGACGTTTTGCTCACCAGAGAAATAGTATCAGGAGTGGGAAGAGGAACATCCAGTGGTTTGGATCTGCCAGGAAGAATGACTTTTAGAGGCCTGTTCAACGGATCGTCAAGTTCTACTACTTGAGACTCGATCTTGACCTCAACTTTCTTCTTTTTCTCTGCCTCAAGTTGTTCCTTCATACTCACCTTCGAAGTGTGTCCTAAGGCGCCTGTAATTTCAATCTCATAACTCCCTTCGACAGGGGATGGAGTTTCAGACTTATCATCGTCAATCGCCCCGATCACCTGAGCATCAGGACCGGGAGTTACTCCCACGTGAGTAGCTTCGCTTGTTTCCCTGTCTCCTTCTTGGAGTCGGTTCAGGATCAGAGCGGCCTGCATAAAAACACAAAGAACGAACGTTAGAATCAATAACATCTCGCAGAAAGCGACAGATCTTTGAACTTCAAGAGAAGAGTTTTATACCGGTTTCTTGCTGGCTTTCGGCTGTGCGAGGAGTTTCACCATCTAGAATGGGGGATAACACGTGAATGCCGAGACCGGGGTCTTCCGGATCATAGCCGGCGTGTTGTTCGAATGGGTCAAGTATTGGCCGATTGACCGATTGAGTAGGAGGGGGAGCTGAAGGCCCAGTTCAAGACGAGCCAACTATGTCATTTTTCTCCTTTGATGGAGGAGAGCCTTTACTAAAGAGAGCCATAGCTGTAGACAAGTCCGATGGCTCGTTCCCCCTGAGAAACTCTTTCACTAAAGCATCCTCGTCGACCTCTTCGGTGCCCGACTCCACCTTTCTAATCTTTATTAAAGTCTCCCAAGCCTCGGCTAAAGATTCAAGGTAGCCCTCGCCTAAGAAAGTCAAGTCCCGGTGCATGAGGACACGGGCGTTGTATTCGGCTATCAGTGGGTCAAACATACACTTGACCTCCTCTCTCCCGGCCTCTATAGCTGCCTCAAGGCGAGAGTCGATCTCCACGGACGCTATTCTTTTGCCCTCTTCGCGGGCTTCGTCCTTCATCATCTCGACCTTAGAAAGCTCGTCGTCGAGCTTTGCCTTCAAGAGTCGTGTAGAAACAATCTCGTTGCAATATCGTTGAGACTCCTCTTGAGCAGCTATCTTCTCTTCCTTCTCCTTAGAGAATAGCTCTTTCAACTCTTTGACTTGCAGGGCGAGTGCATCCCTTTTTTTTCTGAATAGAATCTTTTTGTAAAGCCAGGGCCCCACTGCATTGGACCGCTTCGTCAAGTTCCTTTTTATGAGTCATCTCTAGACGAGTGACGGCCTCGGTAGTGTCTTTAGCATTTTGTTCTGCAGCCTCGAGCTTGGACTTGTACAAAGCGAGCTCTTCATCCTGATTTTTGATAATGTCTTTATCAAAGATAGGTTCAAGCGGTCGATTTCCTGTTGAAACTCAACGGAGATTTCCGAGACTTTTTCGACCAAATGAACAAACGCGTCATGTTGAACATAGACATCGTTGTTGCAAGCGATGGAAGTCTGCTTGACATGCCCCGGAATGTGATGAATTGCTGGAAGGAACTTAAGACCGTCGAAGCAGATTTTGGGAAATTTAGCTTTAAGCTCGGCCAGCTTCTCCGATATCGTTGGGTCTACCGTAGGAACAGGGGGAGGAGGTTTTGAAAGTCCTGTTCTCTTACGATGTTCCCGAGATTGCCGTGTGCTTGATGAACCAGAATGTTGATCTTGGGAAACATCGGGTTGAGATCCCTTCTGCGAAGACTTTTCTCTACCTTGCTCTGTTTGAGGAGGAGGATCGCGAGAGTATGAAGACTGGCTGTGAGATTTCTTTCGATAAGTCGACTCTCGGGGATGGTTGTCTCGGTCTCCGGAGTCGTCTCTGTCGCGGCGCTTGCCGGAGCCCGAATCCCGGCCAGAATGGTGAAAGATGGATGAACCGTGAAGACGATCAAATCCATGGGAGCGTCCCATGTCACCTGCATAGAATGAGAATAACGACAAGTTAGAAAAGACCAGGGTGACGGCTAAGATTGAAGTGCAGAGTGAAGTGCGCGTGTCCATGTATGTCCTAGTGTTTCCCCCCGACGGACCAGTTTCTTTACTAATTGGAGTTTTATCTCCCTGGACTTGGGCTTGAACTACCATATCGCCTCTAGCGGGCGAATGAAGCTTGAGGGCCTCTGGATCGTCGAAACCGTAGTTGAGTAATTCGTCAGGAATGGTAAGGTTCGACAGGCCCTTCAGAGAACTTTCTAAGTGCTGCGAGGAAGTTTCTTTTTCCGTTGGAATAAGGGTAACTTTAGAAGTTCCGCCCACAGTTTTCTTCCTTAGCTTGCACGTCAGTTTCGTCTTCCTCTTCGAAGGGGAAGACGACGTTTCAATGTCATGAACTTCAACTATAGGGCCCCGAGACGGACTAATATTCTCGCCCTGTACTTCGGGCGTTTCTGCTTCTTTAATTTCACCCTCTTCTGGCGTGTCAGGGGCATTGCGTGTTGAAGGCCCAGCTTGGCTTTTTCCCTTGCCTGCAGCAGGTCTGGATAGAGTGACGCCTAGGGGAAGGCTTATTCGGCGACCTTCTGCCAGCAGCCCGAATCTCGCAAGTGACTCATTTGAAATGAGGGATTTGATGTCCCGATCTTTTGCGGGGAGAGCTCGGATAGTTGCCACTGCTTCAGAGTATCCGGAGCCTTCGGGACGTGGAGTGATACCTGAAAAGGTGGATAAAGAGTCAGAAAAGATGCAGATTCCGCCAAATTCAAGTGTTGATTTAAAAAACGAACTTACTTCCTTCCACACATCTCCTAGCGAAACCGGAAGGACAACGGACATAGAACCACTCTTGCTTGTACTAAGCGAATTTGCTCCATGCCCCAGTCAGGATTTGGCATTTACTATATGGCTCCAGAAATATGAAAGACGGGCTATCCAACCGTCTCTTGAAGCGATAAATATAACGGATATCGCCTGGAGTCGGAAGCCTGGAGAAGACACTCATAAAGAGGATGCAAGTCCCATATAAGAAAGCATGACCGTTCGGAGGCAGTTGTGAAGGAGCGATCTCGATATATTGCAATAAGTCGCGAAGGAGTTGAAGGGTGGAACGCTGCCAACCCAGCATATAAACTTATTGCAAGCTGTGTACCCGGCTGGGGGCAAATGCGGACGATCACTCCCCGATGGAACTAACACGTCGTCGAAAGGGATTCCGTGGATAGAGCATATCCGACGGAGTGTAGTCTCGTTAATCCTTGAGGCCTGTGAATCGGCTGGGTCGTCTAAGAAAATAGCTGATCTAGAGCGTCAGGAGCTAAGTCGACGGATGTTGTCGCGGCGCTCGGTAAGTTTTGAACAGGGGTAGTTGATGGATTTTAAGTATCTACAACTTCTCGTCGAGTGGATGGCCCAGGTCTGTCTGAGATTGTAGCAGAGCTAGATTTTCTAGACATCTCTAGTGAAGATCAAATCCAACAAAGCACCTGTTTGAACTATACTTGAAAAACAATTAACATTGGACTTAACAACGTAAGTATTCCCCCCGTGTGGTGTGTGAACTAGTGTGATCATCCAAATATAAGTGCTGAGAAATTAAAAGTAGCAGAGTTGATGATATAAAGTTGAGTTTTGAACTGTCATCTTCAAAGACCGTCATCGCTGACCGTCTCCGAAAATCTACCCTATCATGTTTTTCAATTTTGGACTCGGACATTGGCACTATATGTTAAAGGTGATTATCTATTTTTATCAATTTGAAGTCAGGCTTATAATTGTTGAAACTGGGGAATCATCAGTCCAGATTAGTTCGATATGCTGGTTTGTTTAAGTCCTTGTCCTTGTTTTTTGTCATATGAATAGGCATGGGGGATAAGTGAGTCCAACAAGAGTTATGTTCAAGTTGGAATGATTTCGACTGTTGTTGTCTATTCATCAAAGGCCAAGACCGAGCGACACTTGAAACACACGGCCTAAATGCCGCTCGGCATCAACCTCGTTCGGCCTAAATGTCGCTCGGCATCAACCTCGAACGGCCTAAATGCCGCTCGGCATCGACCTCGTTCGGCCGTAACCTCGTTCGGCCTAAATGTCGCTCGGCATCAATCTCGTTCGGCCTAAATGTCGCTCGGCATCAACCTCGCTCGGCCTAAATGTCGTTCGGCCCTCAACTCGTAAAGTTTACCGAGTCACTCTCGCGTAAAGTTTACCGAGTCACTCGTCTCTTACTTGACCATTCTTTGCTCAAGATGCAAGGGCCGAACGGCCGCGCTCGGTTCTTCTTCGCCCCTTGATTACCGAACTGCCTCAAAATCGACTAAAGTCATACTAAGTTCCTGCCTTAAGACGTGTTCGAACCTCAACTCGTCTCCCTCATCCACACGCCTCCTACTTTCTATAGTCTATGGAAGGTTCACTAATTCGAACTTCCTAGTTTAAAAAAAACATTCGAACGAAAGGTTCTTACCAAAGAGTATGGTGGGAGCTTGGGGATCTGTGAGCTTGAGATTGAAAGTCGTTCGGACTCAATTTAGGAAGGAAATGTAGGAAGGGCTTGATGGATTTAGAGTAGGAAGGGAAGATTAGAGAAGTGATCGAGGTTCGAGGGAGGTAAGTTACGAGTTCTTGTAGGATAGCAGAGGTAAAAAGTAAAAGGAGAAGAAGAAGTGAAGTGCTGAACTTTATAGGGGAAAGGAAGTCGAAGGGGCAATGACCGGTAGAACCGGTCAAAGCGCGTCCCTCGTTCGGCATTAGCTTTGTCATTCGGCATCGACTATGTCGTTCGGCATTTGTATGTCGTTCGGCATCAGCATGCCACTCGGAATACATTGCCTCAATCAGTACTCAAGAGAAAGTACTATCGAGAAGACTATGCCAAAGCTCGAAGAAAATGCTCATGATTCAAAGCGCATCACGTTCGATCACATGACGCACTTTGAGGGGCAAGTGTTACCTGGGGGTTTGACCAGGCAACTAGGTCGTTCGGCATTTCATAGCCTTGTCCAGCATTCAGTGGTCGTTCGGCATTTAAGAGCCTCGTCCGGCATTCAGTGGTCGTTCGACATTCCAGAGCCTCGTCCGGCATTCAGTGGTCGTTCGGCATTTCAGAGCCTCGACCGGCATTCAGCCTCGTTCGGCATTTCAGAGCTCGTTCGACATTCAGTGGTCGTTCGGCATTCCAGCCTCGACCGGCATTCAGCCTCGACCGGCATTCCAGCCTCGACCGGCATTCAGCCTCGTTCGGCATTCGAAGGTCGTCCGGCATAAGAAGTATCGTTTGGCAGAAGTCTCGACCGGCATGGAGCCTCGCTCGGCGGAAGTCTCGCTTGGCATTTGCTGTTCGGCATTCATGGTTCGGCACACAGGGGTTACTTGCTTTGGGCCGAGGTATCTTGCCACTAGGCCCACCCAGGGAAGTCCAACCCATCTTCGTCTATAAATAGAGGGGCAGGGGCACAGTGAAATGGACCTTTTTTCGAGAACACTGGGGAGACTCTGCCGCTTTCAAGACTCATCATTTTTACTTAGGAAGAGCATTCAAGTGATTGGTGTACGGATTATATCTGTAATCGATTATCAAGTAAAGCAATAAAGATTAATCTCAAAGTGGACGTAGGCAATTATGCTGAACCACTATAAACCTGGTGTTCCTGTCTTTGCATTTAACTTTGCATATTGCTCTCTGTTTAAATTTACTTTCTTCATTTATCTCTCTACACAATCTTTCTCAACGAGGTTAGTAACCAATTTTGGTGCTAACAATATGTTTATATGCATGTGACATATATAAGCATGTACATGTATGTGCATAACACTTCAAACGACTTCGAACAATTTTGTTTGTTAAATCGTTGAAAACCGAGAAACCGATTATCGGTCACATTTTTTCTTCTTAGTTAACGTACATATATTTGTAAACAAAATTTGAAAATAAATTAAAATTATCATATTTTATTTATAAAATCATATAAATTAATGTTAATAATTATTTACAGTAATTGCTATTATACCGATAAAGCGATATCGATTTTTCCTTATATTTTCAAATCAAATTATATCTTCGTAAAATTATTACAAATGATTTATCATCACTTTATAACTATTTAAAATGGATTATAACCTTTTTAAAATCATTATTTGAATAATTAAAAATATTATTAAATCATTAAGTCTCAATTTAAATTCGTAAATCTATATTTAAATACGATGCCATTATCGGTGACGACATAGATACATTTAATTTCCAAAAATAAAATAAATAATTTTATTTCATATTCTTGTTCAATTATAAAAATAAGTGTATGTATCCAGCTCTGTGCGCGACGTTTTACGATTATAGAGCTGGTTATCGATAAAACAGTTTTTGGCCATTTTATCGATTTAAATTTCGAAGAAAATATTTTTGTAAATATTTATTCAAAATAAGATTACTATTATTTATTATCACTCAAAATAATATTATTTTTATTTTCAACCTTTTATTTGAATTAATTTAAAAATAAATATAATTTATCAAAGTGATAAATTTGCGGATCGTAACAGATTTTCTCCCTTAAAAGAATTTCGTCCCCGAAATTACCCAAAACAAAAACCCAAAGGTTTTGCCCAAAATATTTATTTTTAAACTTACACCCGTACAATGTATATAGATCATCTGTATGCAATATCTGATTGGATCTTCTATTCAGATTCACAACTTTACTTCTGAACTAGTATTGATCCTCCGATCCTTTAGTGCGGACGCCGATCAGGCTTTCTGCAGAACTGTAGTTTTCCTTACATAGATCTCAACTATGATAGAGCACCCAAGTATCCGACCATAAATCCTCATCAATGTTCGTAGTCAAGAATCGAGTGACAAATCCTTTTTCGGACCGGTGTAAACACCTCAAAGTTCTGCACTCGAATCTTAGATTAAATCGTGTGACGAAATAATCCATATACTTCATATGGATTCATTAACCTTTCAAAAATTCTTATGAGAATACTTCATAAAACTTTCATCTTTTATTTAAACTTTTATAAAGATACTTCTTTTTACAAAACCATTTTTACATTTTTACTTTTAAATAGTTCTACTTAAAAACACATTTCTTTTCAATACACAAATATCTTTTTATTATAATACATTTCTGAACATATCTTAATGGTTTCCAAAAAACTCATTTCAAAAATAATTCATTAAATTGATAAATCATCATAAATTTCGTTTAGCTAATATCAAATGTGAAAACATTCTTTATTTAGTTAAAACTTCCTTTATGAATTAACACTCCTTTATTAATTAAAACTTCCTTTATATATATATTCTCTTTACTCATACCAGTTTTAATACTTAAAAAGTATTTATATACTTATTCAAATGTTATAAGTATATTCACAATTTACTTAACAAGTTTTACTTACTTTAAAACAAAATCAAAGAGATTAAAGCAATACTACCAAAACATTGTTATAATAAACTTCTCTTTTCATAGCATGTTAATTATAATACTTTCTATCATTTTATAAAAGACTCCAATACTTGTTATTATCATTAAATCTCATTATTAAAGATCTAAATATACCCATAAGATTTCTTCCAAAGTGTCATTCAAGGGTTTAAAACAAATGTTGCTAAAACATCGTTTACTAAAAACCCAAAACCATTTCATTACTAACTTTAAATATTTATTTTAAAGATCAAAGCATACCCATGCTTATCAATTAAGGTAATACACTTTGATAAAAATTGACAATGATCGGTTAATTTATCAACTAATGATTCACATTCTCCTTTTTAACTTTAGAAAATTATATTGATCGAGTAACTCAAAAATGATACCAAGAAACTGGGTTCCACCAATAGTATCACATATTTCCTTAACAAAAAGGGGAATACTTAAGAGAAGCGTTTACCATCCGAACACATCTCCTGTCCATTTTTAGTAACTTTCGAGCCACTCGAATGAATTAATCATAAGAAGTTTTTTCATTTTCAAAATCCCATTTTAGAAATAATACTATTATTACTCCTTTTCCAAAAACCATTTGAAATTTCTTTCAAAATTACTAGAATTTAAATTATCAAAAATTCCTTTATAAAGCATGTTTTATAAATCCAGTTTATAAAATCACTTATATAAAACATATTCATAAGATTTATTTATCTTAAATAAATTCCTTAATCTTAAACCAACATTATTATTTATCGAATACCCCATAGTCAAATTGTGAAACTAAATTCACGAGGTGTTCGTACTTAAACTTTTAATTAAACAATCCATCAATTAATGATAATAATTAAGTATTATCATTTTCTTAATCAAATAATCTATATTACTTGAAAAATATTCTTTATATTCAAAATATAATCCTAGGTAATATTATTTCATTTACAAATTTTCAAAACTAAAATCATTTGTATATATCATTAACAAATACGCGCTCATATATAATACTCTTAAACTCATTCTAGGGTGTTATTAACCCTATCTCTAATGAGTTACTCATCCAAGGGTATTACTAACCCTATCTCTGATGAGACTTTACCCCACCAAAGCCAAGGTTCTCGCTTAACCTTACGCTCTAATACCAAATATGATGAACCATGTTTCCGCACCCTTCGAGTGGACAATAAACCATACATGTCTAACTGGAATTGAACGAAAAGGCGGATCATTAAGCGTAAGAAAGAAAATAAAGACAGAACAGAATCTCACACGAATGGAATAACATATATATATTATTTCAACATAATCTTTACAGCGGAAATTGAAATACATTTTTCAGAGTTAAACATGGACAGTTATAAATTTCTGTCCTTACAAATGTGGAATACTATAGCACAAGAGTGGTGGAAACAGATAACAATCTTTAGAAGAATCTTCTGAACTCCATGCTTCGAGCTCCATCCAGATTTCTTCTAACTAAACTTGACTACTAGGCTGCCCAGGAAAATTAGGGCACCCAAAGTTTAAGGAAAAGGAAAATAAACTCCGGGTCAGTCATGGGACTGGTGTGAGAACTCAAAATACGCGTTTTGAAAAGAAAACGGTATCTCATAAGACTACGCCGCACATAAATTATAACGACCCGGAAATTTTAACGATTTTTAATAATGTAATTAATTAAATTTTTCATGAATTAAACAATAAAATTTGGTAATGAAAATATGATATTTGGTATGCATCTATTTAAACATAGCAAATGGCAGATTTTCATTGGTAAATATGAAAGTTAGTTCTGTTGTGTAATATTCAATTTCAATTTAAAACCAGTTAAATTGTTGGAAATAAAATATCTTTGAAATTTGAATATTTTTATATAATAAAATTATAAATCATTTTCTAAGTGAGACGTCATATTTCGGTTCGTCAAATTTGGACTGTTATGGCTCCGTTTATCTTATTTTTGGCGGTTTAGCAGCACTTTGGCAGTGAAAATCGACTTTTGACAGGAAGGTCGTATCGTTGATATTTGTGTACCATTCTGTTCGTCTCGTCGTGCTGATCTCCGCAATATATTCATTTGTGCATTTCAGAGTCCGATACGCGGCGAAATTGGCGAAACGGTTAGCCGTGCCGGTACCCATTTTGAGTCTTTGGAATATTCTGTGACCTTTCATATTTCCACCGGTTGGAAAGAAAATGGTCACTACTTTTTAAATTCCCAGAATTTAATATTGACTTTCACTATTCCCGATTGATCGATACTATTTTCGGTTCGTTTGTTTCTCCTTCATTTCTTTTCTACTCTGTTGTGTTCGTGAAAAAAATATAAGTTTAACATATATAGTGGCTTAGAAACTGGAGTCTACTTTCCTTCTTGAAGTGCTGACAAGATGACCGAGCAAACACTCCATCGCCATCAGCCAATCTCCATCTAACGACCAAAACCCCACCGCCATCCAGTCGTCTACTTGCTCCGACCCTACCCACGCAAGCAGCCCATACCCAGTTCCCCACGTTCATCAGCCTCCACGCGTCCCTACCCAGTGCGCCACCTCTCCCTTCCCCACTCTCCACGTATTAGCCGCACAAGCCGAACCACAGAGCTATGCCAACATAGCCAAATCGCTCACCCATTTTCCGGCTTGCCTCTCTCACTCTCTCCACTTTCTTGCCATCACGGTAGATCCGTTCGTCCCCCTCTCAACTCCATTAAACCCTGACCGTACTCTACCGAAACACCATCTCACCTCCCTTACATCCTGTCAGCCCGCCTATCACCACCCTTGTCATCCCGTACGACCACGTCCCCTTCATGTCGATCCACTTCTCCATGCACTGTCCGCCCCGATCTAAGCAAACAGCTCACCCGCTCTGACCATAAGCGAACCCAAGGCAGCCTCGACGTGACTGGTAGCAGGCAGTAGTTATCATTCTACATAGGTTACTTATATATATGTTTAATATGTATATATATTTTATTATATACATATATTTGGAAGAATATATTTATATATATATATATAGTATGTTTTGTTTATGTTAATACTAATATTTGAACTGTATGTATATATAACATGTTTATTTATTTTAAATTTATGACTTTGAAATAGATTTTGTAATGATTTTAAAACATATATTGATTTGAAATATATATAAATATATATATATAGAATATGAAGATTTTATTTTTAATATGTGACTTTAAATTGAATATTGATTTTTAAGAAAATATAATATATATTTGTTTTCCATTGAATTCTAGATCTTCCTTGTCGCTGTCCGTATCGCAGCAATTTATCTCTTGTCTCGCTCTCTTGTTGTCGATCCGTGCTTATCCGTGTTCATCGCATCTCATTCTCGTTATTTCTTTAAGCCTCGAACGGTGAGCAATCACTCACGATTAACATTCTTATATCCAGTAAATTTAATTCACATGAAATGACGATTGAAATATGTTGTTAAATTTGAGTTGTTAAGTTATTTCATTGTTAAATATGATATGCCATTATCTGCAATTGTTTACCTATGACATAAGACACCATAACCTGTTGTATATATTATATTTAAATTTGTTACTGATGATATATGCATGTTGTTGATATGTTATATTATTATCATATTTGTTCTCACTCTGCAAGTTCCCTATGAGTTAGGAATTCCCTATGGGTTGAAATGATACATACCCGAACGATCTTATAGATTAAGGGAAAATCGTTATGGGTTAAAATGATAAACCCAAGCAATTTTCATTAATTTTAAATTTTGAGATTGCGGGTTGAAATGATATATACCCATAAATATTTAAATTGCGGATTGAAATGATAAATATCTGTATTACTTGACCATAGGATAGAAAATTATATACGGACACCGTTGGTCTATATTTTGAAAATGATTTCCAAAGTTTGAAAGGAAATATATGGGTTTTATTAAATGTTGATTTTAAATATAATAGACAAATTTTTATTTTATTATATGTGTAAAATTTAGATTTTTAAAATTATATGTTTTGGAAATTTTAAAATTATAAGTTAAGTTTTAAAATGTAAATTATAAAATTTTACTTATAACTTTATTATTTTTAAAATATATCAAATAAGATTTAAAATAGATTTAATTTAATAATAAGATTTAATTTAATAAAATTTAATTTAACTAATATATATAAAGTATGTTTAGATATTTATTTAAGTTTATATTAATATTTTAAAAATAGATTTTTGTAATAACTTTAATAAATTAAGGTTGGAAAGATAAATTGAAATTTATTTGTAATTAATTGGTTTGAGAATTGAATATAAATAAGAATCGATTGGAAACTTATTGATTTTGATATTTTGAAAGGTACAACTTTAGAACTTGATTTAATTAAAAGTGATTAAAAATATTTTCAAATTTAAATAAAGTTAGATATTTAATATTTAATTTTGATTTAAGTTTGTAATTTGAGATTTATCTGAATGTTTTATAAGTGATTAAGTGGATACTTTCAAAAATTAAATATAATTGAAGTTAGATATTTAATTTTGATTTAAATTTGTAATTTGAAACTTTATTTAAATATTTATACAAGTGAATATTTTCAAATTTAAATAAAATAGGAATTGAATATTTAATTTGATTTAAATTTGAATGTGAGATTTTATGTAAATGTTTAATTAAAAATGATTAAGTGAATAATTCAAAATTTAAATAAAATAAAGTTGAATTTTAAATCCTGTTAAATAATATTTTGGACTAAAATTTGACTTTTATGAACTGAATTGTTTTCAAAATCTAAGCCTTTAAGATGTGAAATTGAAGTTGGTTTTAAATGAATTGTTTAAAGAAATTAAATTGAAATCTTAAAGTTGAAATTTGAAATATAAATAAATTTATCAAATTGATTTATTGTAAATTGTTTGAATATTTAAACTTTGGAACCTATGGAATTGGAAGTGGTTTAAATTTGTGATTCAAACCTGGATTTGATATCGATATAAATTAAGAATGATTTTACTGAGAATTTGGATTTAACATCTAACCTTTTAATTGAAATGGTAGGACTGAAATTGATTTAAATTGAATTGTGGAATTTAAGTTGATTTGAGAACTTGGAAGGAACAATTCTAATTTGAAACTATTTTCGATATAAACTCTTTTAAATCTATAAACTATTTTTAATACTTTAAATTTATAAACTATTTTAATATATATACTATTTTAATATATAAACTATTTTAATATATAAACTATTTTAATCTATAACCTATTTTAAATATATAAACTATTTTAATTTATAACTATTTTTGTATATATATAAACTATTTTTAATTTATAACTATTTCAATATATATAAACTATTTTCAATATTTAAACTGTTTAAGTTGGAACTGTTATGATTTAGGTTTAATGGATTTAAATGTGAATATATTGATATGATGGTTTAAACTACTTTGTGGTTATGATTTCGAAAATGAATATAATTTCGAAAGTGATATGATTTTTTTTAAATGAATATGATATTTGATATGAATTATGAACTGTTTGAAATGATTATAAAAGTGATTTTATAAAATGACCACGGTGTGAAATAAGCGTTTGGTTGTTAAAGAGACCGCGGTCGGATATTGTCATACTCTCTACCAATACCGAAAACCACTTTAACAACCGTGTACGTGGTTGAAATTCTAAAACGAAGTAGGATGGTGTGGCGACGATTCTGTATGAGGTATTAACGCAGCCCTGACTCCCGCGAGTCAGCTTGATGTGGCTAAAACAGGAGCCATGCCGGGCTAAGTGAGGTCACTCCTTCGATCGGGCACATTTCTTCGATACCATTCTATTACATTATGATTTGATTGGATGCACCTTTGATTTGGGTGTGTGTCTCGAGGTGGGCAGTAGTAGCTGCTATGCGTTACCACCAGTCCGGATCCGCAAAACGGTAGTATCCTACCCTGGGCACTGCCCCGCGTGCCTTGTCACATGCCTTATCGCGCCTTCTACGAGTTTGGTTCGTACCGTAACTATGCAGTGCCCTCTGATAGCGCTCCAGTTTACGGAGGAATTATGGTACTGTATAGACTGTGGGAATATATAAAAATGTGTTAAGGGGGATATAAGTAACACCTTAACACTATTTTAATAGTTTACTTTACTGTAGACATTATATATGTAGCGCATTGTACTATGTATGTAGATAATTTAACGGATCCTTAGAGGATGGGTATCCTAAACATCTTTAAAGTTATTTTGTATTTCGGTTGGCATTTCACTTGAGTTGAATTTACTGATATAAGAATGTTAATCCTGACTCGAGTGTTTTGTGTTTTGCTTTATGCTCGGGTCAAACTGAGTGTCACAGCATTTGACTCACCTTTGGAGCTTGGAGCTTTGCTTGAAGATCCATCCCTATCTATTCTGCTTCAGTTATTCTAGTTGTTCTAGTTGTTTTATGCATACTTGTCATTTTCTTTTGTATTGACACTTCTATGTATTGGATATCTGTTGTATTTTGTTTAAGACCCTGTTGTTTATTGTAGTAGCTTCATGAACTACTATTTATCTATTCCGCTGCTTATTGTTGTATAACTCTGTGTCTGTGATTATGTGATTAATTTATTTACTGTATATGCTAAGTTTTGCCAATATAAAAATTAACAATCAGTTGTTTTGAGCAATTCGAGTCCGACATGTGTGGATGATTGTCAATTTGAATGGTTCGAAATACCAGGTCATTACAAGTGGTATCAGAGCTCTGGTTTAGGCAAACTTAGCATATGGAGTAAAATCTCATTAGAGATAGGGTAGTAATACCCTAGAATGAGTAGAATTAATTACAGAATCATCTCCGTTCGAGCTTGAAATTCTTCGTTAGGATCCTCCTGGATTCGGATTTCTTTTGAACTTTGGAACTTTCCCTTTGTTCTAAAATCCATCCTTGTCTTTTCTGTTTGTATTCTTCTTGATACTGGAGCATCTCATAGCTTCAACCTCAACTGTCAACTTCATTCTTGTGTGTGACTAATCCATCGGCGGTCCTGTCATCCTTGTAAGATTTGTAAAGGGGTGAAACTCCTTTACAACAGGCATCGATTCACCGAAGACTTCTACGTCCTCGGTTTTAATGTTGTTATCTCTTGCAAAGCCCAATCGTTTCTCTAGTAGATGACCAGGGTAATTCTCTTGTAATCGTATGTCGAATGTCTCAGGATTATGCAGGTAGCTTCATCTTTTCGCTTGGTCCTCAGCCTAGTGATCTCGACTCCATCCCGATAGTCAGGGATCATCCTGCTATTATGGTGAAGTCACTTCTCTTCCTCAGAAGCGGGAAATTGAATTCCGCACCGATCTTATTCCTAGAGCTTGACCTGTTGTCCCAGACGAATGGTTTCTATGAATGGTTAGTCAAGCCCTTTGGATTAACCAATGCTCCTGCCTTCTTCGTCGATCTCATGAATCACGTTTTCTGCGATGTTCTCATCAAGTTAGTTCTGGTTTTAGTTGATGATATTGTTGTTTTTCTTTGTCTCAGTTGACCTGGTTAAGGTCGCCCCGATTTATATAAGTCTATCCATTTTTCCTCTTTTGTAATTTAATTATCTTATCTTCCTTACGAAACTATCTTCTTTGTTAGAATCCTCTTTGATTAGGGTTCCTCTAAATTTGAATCCTTATCCTTGTTCTAAAATCTATTCTTGAATCATCCTATGAGGGAGTGTATTTGTAATTAATATAATATGTTTTATATTATGTTGTTTGAGTTGTTAAGTTTGAATTTTGGGTTTTGATCGATTCGTTTGGCCAACGCTATCGATAGGAATTCCAAAACACTTGAATAGAGTAAACTGACACAATATTGTTTTCGAAATTGGCAAATGAAATAATTTTTTGTATAATTATATTTTATATATAAAAGTATAATTTTCTGAAATTAGACAGTTAAATGGATTGGTTGTTAGAAATGATAATACTAGATTATCATTTATTAATTTGTCAACATTCCTGAAATGTATACTATTGTTGTATGTTATAAAGAGATGAAATTTTAAAACATGGTTTATAAATTTGATTTGCAAATGAAATGAATTAAAATTAAGGATTTGAGAATTAAATTTTCGGTGCTTTTCAAAATTTGGTTTTCAAGGTTTTGGAAAAATACAGTATTTGAAAGTATTTTCAAATGGAAATTGTTTCCAATGAATTTTAAAAGAAGTAATTTCGTACTCTCCTCTTTGTCGCTGGAAAATAATTTCGGTGATGACTGCAGCATCATCGACATTCATTTTCGAGTTTAAGAGTGGAGAGACCACTTAGTAGCTTTGCTACACTTTTGTTTTGGAAAGTGGATTTGATTTGAATTTCTTGAGTTTAATTTGATTGTATATATTTATTTCAAAATAGTTTGAAATGAAACCGGAAAATTTACTCTCAAGTTTTATGCTAAGTGATTGTTTCAATTTATAAATGAAGCAATTTGTTTGAATAATTGGAGTAACTATAATGAAAATGGAATTGAAATAACTAGAAACAGTTGAACTAAGATAAATTTATTTGTATAATACTCAGTGTATTCTAAAACATATATATATAACTTACTTGAAATATTCAAAAAGTTAGGATGTTAATGAAAATATGTAATTGAATAGTATACAATATAATGTAAGTAATAAGATGTTTAGAAAATTGAAATTTATATGGTTTTGAATTATTATTGTATCTATCTTTCATGTTTGTTGCTTCTATTTTCCTGTCTCGTTCCTTTTCGGGAACGAAAAGTTTTGAGTGGGGGAGAGTGTAACGACCCAGAAATTTTAACGATTTTTAATAACGTAATTAATTAAATTTTTCATGAATTAACCAATAAAATTTGGTAATGAAAATCTGATATTTGGTATGCGTCTATTTAAACATAGAAAATGGTAGATTTTCATTGGTAAATATGAAAGTTAGTTCTGTTATGTAATTTTCAGTTTCAATTTAAAACCAGTTAAATTGTTAGAAATGAAATATCTTTGAAATCCAAATATTTTTATATAATAAAATTGTAAATCATTTTCTAAGTGAGACATCATATTTCGTTTCGCCAAATTTGGACTGTTATGGCTCCGTTTATCTTATTTTTGGCAGTTTAGCAGCACTTTGGCAGCGAAAATCGACTTTTGACAGGATAGTTGTATCGTTGATATATGTGTACCATTCTGTCCGTCTCGTCATGCTGATCTCTGCAGTATATTCATTTGTGCATTTCAGAGTCCGATACGCAGTGAAATCCGCGAAACGGTTAGCCGTGTCGGTACCCATTTTGAGTCTCTAGAATATTCTGTGACCTTTCATATTTCCACCGGTTGGAAAGAAAATGGTCACTACTTTTTAAATTCCCAGAATTTAATATTGACTTTCACTATTCCCGATTGATCGATACTATTTCTGGTTAGTTTGTTTCTCCTTCATTTCTTTTCTATTCTGTAGTGTTCGTTAGAAAAAAATAAGTTTTACATAAATAAGTTGCTTAAAAACTAGAGCCTGCTTTCCTTACTGAAGTGCTGACAAGCTGACCGAACAAACACTCCATCTCCATCAGCCAATCTCCACCTAACGACCAGAACCCCACCGCCATCCAGTTGCCTCCTTGCTTCGACCCTACCCACGCAAGCAGCCCATACCCAGTTCCCCACGTTCATCAGCCTCCACACGTCCCTACCCAGTGCACCACCTCTCCCTTTCCCTCTCTCCACGTATTAGCCGCACCAGCCGAACCACAGAGCTGTGCCAACACAGCCACATCACCTCACCCATTATTCGGCCTGCCTCTCCCACTCTTTCCACTTTCTTGCCATCATGGCAGATCCGTTCTTCCCCCTCTCAACTTCATCAAACCCTGACCGTACTCTGCCGAAACACCATCTCACCTCCCTTACAGCCTGTCAGCCTGCCTATCACCACCCTTGCCAGCCCATACGACCACGTCCCTTTCATGTCGATCCACTTCTCCCTGCACTGCCCGCCCCGATCCAAGCACACAGCTCACCCGCTCCGACCATCAGCAAACCCGAGGCAGACTCGACGTGACTGGTAGCAGGCAGTAGTTGTCATTATACATAGGTTACTTATATATATGTTTAATATGTATATATATTTTATTATATACATATATTTGGAAGAAAAAAAATATATAATATATGTTTTGTTTATGTTAATGCTAATATTTTGAACTGTATGTATATATAACATGTTTATTTATTTTAAATTTATGACTTTGAAATAGATTTTGTAATGGTTTTAAAACATATATTGATTTGAAATATATATATATATATATTGATATATATATATATATAGAATATGAAGATTTTATTTTTAATATGTGACTTTAAATTGAATATTCATTTTTAAGAAAATATAATATATATTTGCTTTCCATTGAATTCTAGATCTTGCTTGTCGCTGTCCGTATCGCAGCAATTTATCACTTGTCTCGCTCTCCCGTTGTCGATCTGTGCTTATCCATGTTCGTCGCATCTTATTCTCATTATTTCTCTAAGCCTCGAAAGGTGAGCAATCACTCACGATTAACATTTTTATATTTAGTAAATTTAATTCACATGAAATGACGATTGAAATATGCTGTTAAATTTGAATTGTTAAGTTATTTCATTGTTAAATATGATATGTCATTATCTACAATTGTTTACCTATGACAAATGACACCATAACTTGTTGTATATATTATATTTAAATTTGTTACTGATGATATATGTCTGTTGTTGATATGTTATATTATTATCATATTTGTTCTCACTTTGCAAGTTCCCCATGAGTTAGGAATTCCCTATGGGTTGAAATGATACATACCTGAACGATCTTATAGATGTAACACCCCACATTTTATTGACAGTTAAATTAAAATAAATTTAATTGATGGCTATGAAAACAGTGAAAATTGAATTTTTGATAATGTTGGAATTTGACCATGAAACTTATAACATTGTGTTCGTGGCAATTTTCTGATCAATTTCCGTATACGATGTTTTCTGAATAGACTTCAAACGGAGAAGTTATAGCCGTTTGAAGTTTTAGCGTCAGAAATAATTACATATGCAAATATGGAAATTTTATCAATTATAAACATTTACAATTAATTCATAGGATATTTATAAAAGTAGTAACAAATTTATTATGTTTGTAATGAATGTAAATTATTAAGAGAATTAGATGTAAGAGGTAAAAAATAAGGGGAATAATTAACATTGCAAACAGATTCAGCTAAAAAGTGCAATTAATTAATATGTAAATTAATATTGAAGATTAATATATAACGTGTATGTATATATATCAGATCCCTCAATTTAAAGAGGTTTACATATAAATGTAACAAATAAATGTTCAAATTCAAATCTGGATTAAAAAATATATATGCATATTAAATATATATATATATATATATGTTAATTGAATGGTGGAATTAATTGACATGCCAATTAATGAAAGATTACAATATGTAAATATTAATTAGGGAAATTAACTAATAGAGGTGACATGTTAATCTATTAATGGGGCTATTAATTAGGATTGTAACGTAATCAGTAGAAAATGTCAATTAATAAGGAAAAGAAATAATAGTTGACCTAGATTTGAATGTGTATATATAGGCAGTACATAAAAATTAATTGAAGGACCAATTAAGTAGAGGATTAATTTGATAATTGGTGGGTTGTATCTATATAAGAGAGAACGTAATGTAATTCGTTCCATCAGCCGTCACTTTCTTCATCCCACTCTTACAGTAAACAATGGCTTCTTTCTTCCTATTTCTCACAAATCTTCACCAAATAAACCCAAATAAAATATATGTGAACAAAATACAGAAATTGCGACAAATTAAAGGAGAGAAGTTGTAGAACGGCGTAATAATTTAGAAGATAGAGATTTAAAGCTAAGGACGACATGTGAGTGGATTTAATTATATATCTTTTATGTTTATGATATATTATCGTTAGATTCCTGTTGAATAATTTTATTCAGTATTTATTTCAATAATTAATTCCGTTAATTAGTTATGCTGAGACTGTAAATTATATAAGAGAGCTTATATTTAATTAAAATTAGTCTTGACAGTTAGAGAAAGTCATAAGCCTAAAAGTAAGAAATTTACAATTATTTACATCTATTTTAAAGTTGAAATTTAGCCTGTAAATGTTAGCTTCTTTTTATTCCTTTTTACGCGAATAAAATAGTAAAGAGAAGGATTCACAAATACGGACTAAAATAAAAGAACACTAGATTTATAGAAATTAGATGTAAAATAAGAAAAGCTGAAATAAAAAGAGAAAAATAGAAATTTGCAGTAAATTATGCTAAAACGGGGAAAAATAAATAAAAAGGGAAAATCTAGTAACTTGATTTGGAAGTAAGTGATAGATTAATTGGTTGGTTTAGAAAGGAGAATACATTTCTATAGTTTAATATTTAAAAGATAACGATAAACGTAATTGCAAGAATAAAAAGAAAGAAAAAGGGAATTAGTGTAAAATAGAGAAATTACTGTATTTTGCACTATCCAATAAGTAAAGAAATAATAAAAGAAATATCTTGCAGTTACGGATTATTGTTTATAGCATTATTTAGTATTAAAACATGGAAATGGATTTTTAGCACAGCTTTTTGTAACCAACCAAATAGAATAGAACTACTTCCTAGAATATAAGAAAATGAAGTGAAGAATTAAAGGAATTAAAGAAGGAATCAAGTTAATTATTAGACAAGACTAGAAGCTATAGACAGAAATGTAACTAGATCTGCATTTACTGCGCAGATAATAGAATAAAAGCAAAGCAGTTATTATGATAAGTAAATTCGTGACAGTCAGACGTAGTCCCAAGCCAAGATTGTCATATAATATAAGCGAATTAAAGAGAATTCAATATCATAATAAAGAAGATAGACTAGAATAGAAAAGAGACACTTGTAATATATTTATAATATACAGATTATAAAAGAGAATAAAAGTGACAATTGCAAGTAAAATTATAACATAGGTTATAATTAAGTAGAAAGAACAGAAAAGGCTTATTTTAAGACTTAAATTAAGTTAATAAGCAAATAGAGTAGAAATAACAGAAGAGGCATATTTTAATAAACTTAGATCTTGGATTAAGTTAATAAGCAAGATAATAGAAGTGGCACATACCAACAGCATTTCCTTTCAGTCAGGAACTGATGGTCTCACAATATTTAGGTGAGGCTGGGACAAGATTATGTTACTTAGGGTAAACAAGTAGCCAACAGAATAAGAAAAGTAAACTAAACGCAAAATAAAAGATTAGACTTAGGGTCTAATAAAAGAGTGAGATGCGTTTGGAGCAGCCCAAAGGATGAAGAGCCTAATGAAGCAGTTCATCATAGATTTTAGCATAGAAGAAGCACGTCCAACTTAGTTATTTTGGGCTAGAAGGAAGTACGAGACTTCAACGGGACGTGAGGGTACTCTAAGATGGCCCTCTGGGGTAGGCATAGTGAAGCAGTCCTCCAGAGGCAGGTCTGTAGGTGTTCCATCAAAAGAGTATGCCTTGACTGCTTTTTGCATGGCAGGACCATTGTAGGCAGTCAAAAGGGGTTGATATTTGGAGTAGGATATTTGTATGTCCCAGTACTTTCAAGTAATTTTTAGTGCGCAGGACCCAAAAGGATAGTCGCATGCTGATATCGGGCCAGCATCAAAACAAAGAAGCGAGTTTGGGAAAGACTAGAGTTAAACCAACAGTCCAATGAACCTTTCACTATCAAGACATTGGATGAGAGGCGCAGCCAATTGGATGTTTAGATTGTTTGTAGTAGGGCACAGCCACTTAGCTCTTTAGAGGTCTTTCGATTAGTTGAGGGGTGGCTGTGTGGGGCCATAGCCACGATAAGAAAAGAGACAGACCAAAATAGAATATCTGTATTATAGGCCTAATAGGGCAGTCGTTTACAGACAGAAAATCCCCGACTGAGTTCCGTACAAGGTAGACCTTGTTAAGCAGGATTCAGGGAATAGACAGAACGATTACGTATAGTCCTCACGGTACGCACCGGGTGGTACATTGTGGATGTCCGAGCATTAGAATAGACTAGTGCAGACGTAGTTTTACGTTTTCATAGTAGATGACGGAACATTTGTATTGTAGGCCTTACGAGGCAGTCCTTTAAAGATGTAGTCACAAAATGCCATAGAAGCAAGATGACGGAGTCCTTTGCAAGGAGGATATGGAAGGTACTATGGGTGGTACCTAGGACTAATGCGGTCATTGGGCATATAGCTACATATATATCAGTTATTTGGTTTTAATCTATTAGGGAGTAGGTGGGCACGATTCACGCACAGAGGCGAGAGTATTATAAACCTAATGAACCTAATATAACAGTAAATGGAAATAAAACGGTATATGTATAATTAAGCTTAGAAGTGTATAATTTGTTCATTCACCAGAACTTAGTTCTGACCCCCTCCTCATAACATCTTACAGGTTAAGTAGATGGCAGAGACTTTCCAGCTTTGAGACACTTGTTTAGAAAGTGTTATTATATTAGTGAGTATTTACTTACTATTGTATTTTAGTCAGTTCCCCTGTGGGATATTTATTTGAGCTCTAATATATTTGCCTTTCCCTGTATGCAGGATACCAGAAACCCAACTCGGGCTTCAGTGGGCTTGGATTTTAGCATTTTTGCGAAAATTCGAACCCACTGGAATTTGGGTTATTACAATAGATTAAGGGAAAATCGTTATGGGTTGAAATGAAAAACCCAAGCGATTTTCATTGATTTTGACTTTTGGGATTGTGGGTTGAAATGATATATAGCCGTAAATATTTAAATTGCAGATTGAAATGATAAATATCTGTATCACTTGACCATAGGATAAAAAATTATATACGGACACCGTTGGTCTATATTTTGAAAATGATTTCCAAAGTTTGAAAGGAAATATATGGGTTTTATTAAATGTTGATTTTAAATACAATAGAAAGATTTTAATTTTATTATATGTGTAAAATTTAGATTTATAAAATTATATGTTTTGGAAATTTTAAAATTATAAGTTAAGTTTTAAACTATAAATTATAAAATTTTACTTATAACTTTATTATTTTTAAAATATATCAAATAAGATTTAAAATAGATTTAATTTAATAATAAGATTTAATTTAATAAAATTTAATTTAACTAATATATATAAAGTAGGTTTAAATATTTGTTTAAGTTTATATTAATATTTTGAAAATAGATTTTTGTGATAACTTTAATAAATTAAGGTTGGAAAGATAAATTGAAATTTATTTGTAATTAATTGGTTTGAGAATTGAATATAAATAAGAATCGATTGGAAACTTATTGATTTTGAAATTTTGAAAGGTATAACTTTAGAACTTGATTTAATTAAAAGTGATTAAAAAATATTTTCAAATTTAAATAAAGTTAGATATTTAATATTTAATTTTGATTTAAGTTTGTAATTTGAGATTTATCTGAATGTTTTATAAGTGATTAAGTGGATACTTTCAAAAATTAAATATAATTGAAGTTAGATATTTAATTTTGATTTAAATTTGAAATTTGAAACTTTATTTAAATATTTATACAAGTGAATATTTTCAAATTTAAATAAAATAGGAATTGAATATTTAATTTGATTTAAATTTGAATGTGAGATTTTATGTAAATGTTTAATTAAAAATGATTTAGTGAATAATTCAGAATTTAAATAAAATAAAATTGAATTTTAAATCCTGTTAAATAATATTTTGGACTAAAATTTGACTTTTATGAACTGAATTGTTTTCAAAATCTAAGGCTTTAAGATGTGAAATTGAAGTTGGTTTTGAATGAATTGTTTAAAGAAATTAAATTGAAATCTTAAAGTTGAAATTTGAAATATAAATAAATTTATCAAATTGATTTATTGTAAATTGTTTGAATATTTAAGCTTTGGAACCTATGGAATTGGAAGTGGTTTAAATTTGTGATTCAAACCTGGATTTGATATCGATATAAATTAAGAATTGTTTTAATGAGAATTTGGATTTAACATCCAACCCTTTTAATTGTTATAATTTGGTTTTAATTTGGATTTGACTGCGGGATTATATAAAAATGTGTTAAGGGGGATATGGGTAACGCCTTAACGCTATTTTAATAGTTTACTTTACCATAAACATTATATATGTAGCGTATTGTACTATGTATGTAGATAGTTTAACGGATCCTTAGAGGATGGGTATCCCAAACATCCTTTAAGTTATTTTGTATTTCAGTTGGCATTTCACTTTAGTTGAATTTACAAGTATAAGAATGTTAATCCGGACTCGAGTGTTTGTGTTTTGCTTTATGCTCGGGTCAGACTGAGTGTCATAGCATTTGACTCATTTTTGGAGTTTGGAGCTTTGCTTGAAGATTCATCTCTATCTATTTTGCTTCAGTTATTCTAGCTGTTTTGTGTAGACTTGTCATTTTCTTTTGTATTGACACTTTTGTGTATTGGATATCTGTTGTATTTTGTTTAAGACCCTGTTGTTTATTGTAGTAGCTTCATGAACTACTATTTATCTATTCCGTTGCTTATTGTTGTATAACTTTGTGTCTATGATTCTGTGATTGATTTTATTTACTGTATATGATAAGTTTTGCCAATATAAAAATTAACAATTTGTTGTTTTGAGCGATTTGAGTCCGACATGTGTGGATGATCGTCGATTTGAATGGTTCGAAATACCAGGTCGTCACATAAACACGGAACGGGTTTTTACTTTATGATAACCAAACATTTGCTACGCAAAAATAAGGATTTGATATTATTTTTATTGACATTTCTTTGAAAAACATTTTCAAATAAACTTATTAATCTTAGCCGAAATTGTTACATTATTGAATTTCAGCATACCATCTTGTAATACAAGGCTTTCTACATCTAAAATCATACAGGCTCTTATTGGAGAATGGGTTTCCATACAAATGACCAGTTGAATGGACTACCTTCCGATAGTACATCTCTAGAGGAATGTACCGAAGCCCAACTGATGGTCCTCTACCAACACAAGACTGGCCTACCTCTTCGTGGATAGTACCGAATATATCGTCACCCCGGTCGTTACGGACCCATCCGAGAGCTCTCTTCGCATACACCACATTAACTTAATACCCGACATCATAACGGGAACAAAAATGTCTAGAAGGGGTTGATAATACCCTAATGGTTGCGAACCACATAGCCTTGCTGCATCTACCATGTTTCGATCATTTTCGGGTGTGAGGCCTGAGGTCATGATTACCTTTCACATAGCACATCATCTTTCCTCTTTGAATGTCACATTGTCATTCCATAATCATGTAACTGATTTCTATAAACGTAAAACTCCTGAGCTCATGCATCTTAGGAAAGGGTGTTAAGCTAGGAGAAGTTGCCTTCTCCGCCACCAAACAGATGATACGTTCAAAGAGATTAATCAATGTAATTAGAAATGCAACGTCAGACATTCGTCCACACAAGTTGTCTAGGAATAGGATAAACACGACACTCTCCTACCACATCCTGTCGGGAGTTACCCCTAGGATTAGTAGTGATTAGTCCTTGCATTGGATATTTCATAATGAAGAGACTACTGCTAATATATGTATATTGGGAGTTTATCCCCAAATGATCAACAACCAATCCTTCATTACGAAAATCCCAAATATCATATCCATGTCTTCACTTCGAATACGTAAACTGGTTCGAAGTGGTCTTCGGATAGGAATTACTCAAATCCAACCCCGGTTCCTTCGAATACAATCATCGATAAAAGAGGTCAAGTAGATAAGTGAATAATATTTGATTATTTCATTCCTTTTATCAAAAATATCTTTTAGAGATATATAATTTTAAAACATTTCTTTTCGGTATATACGGAATCATTAAACCTCTCTTATAAAATCCTTTGATTACTTAAAACCTTTTTAAACTGGGAATAAATTCAAAATCATTTCATTTTTCGCGTAGGAAAACATTTCCAAATCATTTCATTTAAATCTTAACAAAGATTTCTTAATTCAAAACTCGAAATTTTATTTAGTTAAAACTGTGTTATCTAGGATGTTAATCCCAAAACCAGTAAATATTAAGTGAGCAAAATCTATAAAAATCACCTAATTCTACTCAATATCAATTCCCGTATTCAACAAATACTATGGGCGGAATAACGGCGAAATCACCTATTAAATTCCACGAATAGTATGAGTTCCCTCTAAGAGTTTTAACACCGAGTATAATAAGATCATCTCTATAAAATCAAAGTTGTATTTATTTTAAATTTGGAAAATTTAAATCTTATTATACTTAACTCATTTCCGACATTTCGACCATATCTATCTCTCGCCCATGGAAGAGGCCAGGTGAGCCAGGGCACTGGTAGCTCCTGAACATCTCCTTAGTTTAAGCACCTCACATCCGGTTCTCATGAATAGAAAAATCCAGTCTACTCATTGGGTTTTAGAGCCAAGATTAAATCACTTAATTTATGATAGCTTTTCTTTAAATCGTTTATTTATATTCTTTTTAAATAAAATATAAAAACTTCCAAATCATTATTAAAACACTTAATTATTCATTTGAAAATATTTATAAAAGATTTGAAAAAGAATTGTTAAGTTTAAAACTATATTTCAAAGGTTATAGAAAAGTGCTGCAAAAAGTGCTTTTTATGCTATATTGATCAAAACGACTTTTCTACCATTGGAAATTCATTTTTATAAC
This sequence comes from Allium fistulosum, assembly GCA_030737815.1. Taxonomy (NCBI): domain Eukaryota; kingdom Viridiplantae; phylum Streptophyta; class Magnoliopsida; order Asparagales; family Amaryllidaceae; genus Allium; species Allium fistulosum. The sequence continues at coordinate 510,876,731 of CM060903.1, read as the reverse complement.
TCAAATAACTTTTATGACATTTTAAAAGATTTTTATAATTTATTTTATATTTTAAACAATTTTAAAATATCATTTTTAAAGAAATCCTGTTATGGATTTCGATCTGCAAAACCACGATTTTTCCAAAAACTGGTTTTACTCATATTTCAAAACCTACTTATCGAAATCTCAATTTCCTTTCTTTGTTTGAAAATTATGGATATAATAGTTCAGAAAATTCTTATCTTGAAGAATTCCGAGCTATATTCCATTCTATATACTCGTTTTACTTTTATAGCGCGAAATCGCGAACTATCGTTACGCGACGCACTTATTTTTGACTAAACTTTCAATTATCATTCAAACTTCACCAAAACACTTTCATATGTTTATAAAACATTTCAAACTCATTTTAAACCATTTTAAAGAGGTTTAACATTCCATATACACCAATTCATTTAATAAAGGAAAGTGATTTCCTTTGTGCTTATCGACGTATATTTCCGTGACTTGCATATATATTCAACATTCATATTTAACAACCATCATAAAAAATCAGAAGTAAACATATATAACATCCAATAGCATATAATACTATAGTTTTAGGAGTTCTCACCTTGAGTTTTAAATGATTAATTGAAAATTCGCTATACCTTCGCTGCTCGGTTTCCAAAACTCACTTTTCTTCAAAGTTTAGTTCCTAGATGCCTCGACCAATACTTGAGATGGCTTTGGGTGCATGGCCTAGGGTGGAGCAAAGAAGTGCTCGGCCAAACAAAGAAGTGGGGTGGAGATTTGAAGATCAAAGAGAAAATGTGGAGTTTCGGGATTGTTTTGAGGTGTTTAAGTATATAAAACTATATATTATAATTTAAATTCTTTTTGAAATAAATTTTGAAATTATTTCTCTTAGGATGGAAGCCATTAAAGTGGAAGACAAAGCTTAGAAATATGAAGAAGAAAAAGAATGAAAACGAAGAGAAGAGGGTAGGGTATTTATAGGAAAAGAAGAGTGTAAAAGAATCCATGCATACATCATCATCTTCATCACCATTTCAAGGCTTCTCCAACACACCTCCCCCTCCTATAGGCATGGCAAAAGCCTCCCCCCATTTTCTCATCACTTCCATCTTCATATATGTTCATATGTTGACTTATATATGCTTAAGGAGTAAGAAATCATAAAATATATTTTATATTTTATATTATACTTTTATACTTATTGTTTGCGCCAAAATTGGTCACAAACCCCGAATGTTGTGAAAGCACCAGTATATGAATATAAATCAACAATATTCATACACAAATCTCAAATCTAAGCAAACAGAGTATCACAATTCAGAAATAATGAACAGAAACACGAGATTTATAGTGGTTCGGCGATCTTGCCTAATAAATAATTAAAGATGTAATTAGAGATCATTAGTTTATAATTAATTAATGATGTAATTAAGGATTGATTAATTAAGATTAATTAATCAAATGATAAGAGATTATAGAATAACTAATTAATTGTAATTAATTAAGGATTAAAGTAATTGATTATAATTAATTAATTAAGTAATTAAAGGTTAATTACTGTATTTGATTAAGGATAATTAATTTGTGAAATTAATTAAAGATAATTACTTAAATGTAATTAAAGTATAATTAATCAGGGTGATTAATTAAAATGGATAATTAGAGAATGATTAATTAATTTATTTGTAATTAATTAATGATTATATAAGTAAGATTTATAATGATAAGTAATTAATTTAATTTATTTTAAATTAATTAAGAGATGAAGTAATTAATTTAATTCACTTTAAATTAATTAAAGATAGAGATAGTTAATTTAATTCATTTTAAATTAATTATGTTGTGATTAAGTAAATCATTGCTTATGTATGAATGAATGACATTGATTGTCTTGAATGGATGTAATCTCAGAAATGAGATAAGAAATGTTGTGTAGTATGAATGCTTGGTTGCATTATGATGGTAATATAGATTAACTATTGTAATGTTGATATGAATTATCTATTGTGATAATGTTATTTATCTATCTGTTTATATCATCCTGAATATAAGTTTAAATGTTTAAACCTTTAAACAACTTGGCCTTAAAAGATACGTTTTGGATTTCGATGAGACCGGGATCGGGTTTCCGTATACCGGTATTCCAGGTCTGGAGACCCGAATACCACATCGATCCAAATTAACGATAGGTCGTGAATCTCAAGTGAAGATGAAGATTTAGAGTGCAAGGGTTATTGTCGTTAACTCTGAGGGTGATTCCAAAACGAGTGTAACGAGATAATGCCTTCGGTTTCGTTCGAACCCGGAACGAACTTGTATGGATTGAATGTTTTCAGCACATCGTCAGGCGGACGATGAGCATTCTAAGTGATATGTTCTGATTAAAGGTAATCGTAACCTCAAGCCTCATCAACCGGGAATGGCTAAAACAGGGGAGGTGCAGCAAGGCTTCGTGGGTAGCACCCACTGAGAGCAAGATAGATCCCTGTCTAGAGGTCCCTTTTCTTTTATTCGGCTTAGTGTGTAGTTGGTCGCGCCAACTACGGGATTGTCTTGTTCGGGATTATCCAGTAAGGGATGGTTCCGGCTTTGTGTTGCAGGGGAGCGGGCGTACTCCTCGGTACGGTGATCTAGGCCACGTACTGTGACGGGCGGTACCCCAGTAGCCCTGCCATTGTATGGAATCCAAACTCCAATAAGTGCCGTACGTATTAGTTGTGCCCAACTATGTTGGAATGTGAGATGTAAGCATTTCAGCTATTTCTGTATTTTACTTGAAAACCCTAGACCCTATTATAATATAACTGGATTTCCTATCAAATGTTTTAGTTAGCGTAAGGTAAAAACTTACCCATGTTTATGTGTGGGGAGTCTTACGTGATACTTTTGTTTTCAAAGGTTTTCAAAGTTAAGCAATTTAAACCGTTTACTCACACCAGACCCATGTCTGACCCAAGTGTTTATTTTCTGTTTTATTAAACTCTTGGGTACTCAAATTTTTACGAGTAGCCAAGGGATTCAGGTTAGCTTTGACGAATCTATGGAGGAGATATGGAGCAGGAGGCTTCAGCATTCGTAGATAGATAGTATTCCGCTGTGTTGGTTGATCTGAGTCTTTTGTTTGAATTGTATCTTGAGTTGTATAATAGACAGAAATTATAACTGTCTATTTTGTTGTATAAGTTGTGTCACTCTGATTATGTAAAGACTATGTAATAGTTATGTGATATATTATATTTTGTTTCGTTCCGCTGTGAGATTCTGATATTGTTTAGTTCTTTCTTTCTCTTCTTTTCTCTTTTCTATCCCTTTCTTTCTTATTAGCGATGCGTCTTTCTGGGCATAGAAAGTCGGGTCGTGACAGTTGCTACGTCCACTCTGAAGTTGATGATTTTATTGATGTTCACTCGATGATTACAATCTCTTCTAATGTAGTACAACTGAAATTATATTCTAAGTCTCAATCTAAGGTAGCGGTGGTGTTCTGGAGTAAATCTGGCAGAATCTGGGCGCTCTTCAGTACTTAGAATTCTCCGACCCCTTTTCTGAATGACTAGGGGCTCTATTTATAGGTGTAGGAGGCTGATATTTTGCCTAAAATGAGGGGAGACCAGTTCTGGTACGTCAGGGGGCCCACATGGCCGAAATCTGGAGATCCGGGCCCACTTTGGGATCGATTCGACCCTTGGTTCGAATCGATCAAGAAATCATCCAATCGGGCTGAAATTTGGAGTGAACGTTCTTCATCATGTGCTTAAGCTTCTGTGAAAATTTCATGGCATTTGGGTTGTAGAACTTGAGTTATGATCGATTCAAGATTGCACTTTCGGTGAAGATGGTGGTTCGAATCGACCCCTTCGAATCGATAGGGTCGAATCGATGCCAGGTGCATGTGCGTGGTGATGTGGCGCGCGCTTTTCTCGAGTTGATCCGGCTTTCACTCCGAGGCGACTGGGTCGACTCCACCTTTTCTGCTGCTTTGACTTAGTGGATTCTAGAGAATGGATTCGAAGGTGTGATCGTTCGAATCAATTATGTTACGCTACAGCCAATCGATTCGAAGTCATCATAATAGGATGGGTTCGAAGGTATTCATTTCGATGGAGTCGAAGGAAGGCACTTAATGGATTCGAACACGCCACCCTCGCATGTATTCGAAGCAGAGCATCTGGTGGGTACGAAGTGGAGTAGCTTCATGGATTCGAAGCAGAGCGTATCGTCGGATTCGAAGTAGGATATCTCCATGGATTCGAACTAAGGAAAACTTGAAGGAAACGAATGTGGATTCGGGGAATGGACACGAAACCTGACCGTCTGATCGATTCGAAGCTAGGCCTAGTGGGACGGATTCGAACCATGGGCTGGCTCGATGGAGTCGAAGAAAAGGTGTTTCTCATGGATTCGACCATGCTGAGGTGATGTCGGTCTGATGGATGCGTGTTTCATGGATTCGAACATAGGTTTCGCCTATGGATTCGAACTAAGGACTGTCTACTCCATTTTTCGTTGGTGATATCTTGAGCATACGAACTTGGATCGCCTCGAAATTTGGAATGTTGGTTTATACGACTTTGCTTGACGTGTCTTATCAATTGTAGCCCGATCCGGACTCGGAAAAAATTCATTGATATCCATGGTGAAACAGTGCATAACGAACTTTTACGACGAACTGTCTTTAGTTTTCCAGTCAACTTTTTGGTGTCACGGTCTTGCCAAAAGGCGGGATAACATTTGCCCCCCAAAACATGCCTTGCGATAGGAAGGTGTGTTTTGTAGTTTCATAAGCTGGATGTTCATATCCTGTTGATGACCTGCAAAGACATTGATAGTTTTATCTGACCTTAAATGACGACCGTTCGCGATCTAGCTATTTTGAGGTGGAATGCGACCGTTCGCGATCTAGTATTTTTTGTATGACCTTAAATGATGACCGTTCGCGATCTAGCCATTTTCATATGGCCCCAAATGACGACCGTTCGTGATCAAGCCATTTGAGTTGAGGGGTGCCGTTCGAGGCGAGTGGTGACCGTTCGAGGTCGGGTGTCGTTTTAGACGAATTGTGACTGTTCGAAGTCGGATGTCGTTCTAGACGAATTAGGATGGATTATGACCGTTCGTGGTCGAGTGCCGTACGAGGCAGAGTGTGATCGTTCGTGATCGTTCGTGATCGAATGTTGTACTAGATGAAGTGTGACCGTTCGCGGTCGGGTGCCGTTCGAGGCAACTGGTGACCGTTCGAGGTCGGGTGCCGTTCGTGGCGAAGTGTGATCGTTCGCGATCGAATTGTGACCGTTCGCGGTCGGATGCCGTTCGAGGCGAATTGAGTGTGCCCGGGGAGGGACTTAGTATCGTCAATACCAGGTTTCACGTTCGGGTGAATCCCCCGGATTGTTTCTTGCAACGGTTTATCGCCATCTCAGAGCATGCCTAGGGACCGTTCGTGATCCCGTACATGTGTAAGTGGCTTAGCCGTTATGAAATCACAAGTAGCATTTTTTTTATTGAAAATAAGTCTTTAGCAGAAATGTTAGACAAAGTCAAGTTCAAATATTCAAATCAAAATGAAACAAAAGCAAAGCAAGGATGTCAAAGTGTAAACTCCCACAACGATAGGGTTAGTTGTCATTCACAATCATGCCTATGGACCGTTCGTGATCTCGCACATGTGTAAATGACTTACCCGTGTTGGTGAGAGGTTTACAACTTGTCCATCGTTATTTCAACTAATTGATAATCATACGATGTCCTGGCTCGGGGGCACCTCTGGCTGATGTAGACGGTGGTCGCTCTGGCTCCACCGCTGGAGCTCGCCTCCTCACATACTGAAGTAGCATACCATTCCTGATGTGCCCTTCCACCTCATCCTTCAGATGTCTACAGTCATTAGTGTTATGACCATTTAGTTCGTGGAATAAGCAATATCTGTCTGATTTCCTCTCGTCAACAGTGGGATCCCTTCGTATTGGCCTACGGTAGGGAACTTGCTCTCGTGTATCTTGGTAGATTCGCTCTAAACTCTCATTCAGCTCTGAATAGGTGGTGAATCGTGGCTCTCTCCGCAGTCGCTTTGACCTGTCACCATTGTCCTCAGCCTTTCGTTTTCCTTTATCCTTGCCTGAATCATTTTCGAGAGGCTTTTTGTCTTTAAGTGCATAAACCTCTATTCCCTCTCCTTCTTCTCTTTCAGCATTAGCGTCTTCCAATCGCAAAAACTTTTCTGCCTCGTGATAGAATTCCCCTAGATCCGTAGGCGGATCCTTAGTTAATGAATTTTTGAACTCTGTGCCGTCAGCTATTCCGGACACAGCTGCCATCATAACCATGGATGGATCTGGCCGATACACCGATGCTGCTGCCGCATTGAATCGCGTCAGGAAATTCCTCAAAGACTCTCCAGCTTTCTGCTTTAGCGTTGCCAAACTCATTACATTCTTGGGTCTTGAGATGTGAACCCTGAATTGCCTCATAAATTTCTCAATCAAATCGGTCCATGTCCCAATGGAGCCGCTCTCTAGCTGTCTGAACCATAAAGCTGCTATGTCTGTCAAATACAATGGGAAGCACCGGGCCATGACTTCCTGTGATGCCCCCAGCACTTCCATGTGCCTTATATACCTCGTTAGATGGACCGCAGGGTCCGTCCTCCCATCATACCCTTCTACTGTTGGCAGTTTGAATTCTGGTGGGTTCCTAGCCAATCTAATTGCAGGAGAAAAGGGACTCCTGTTCACATCTTTAAGATCTCTGTTTACCAATCCACCTCTCATGGCTCGCCTGACCATCTCTGCCAATCTATCATTGTCTCCAAGCTGTAGTCCGCGTTCACTACCTTCGATCTGCCCCCCGAGTCCGTGTGAGCTTTCAGGTGTGTGCCCCCCTGATTGAGCGTTCATCCCTTTATTGCCGTCAGGTTGCTCGGATGTCCTTGTCTCTCTTCCCGTGTTCGGATCAACATGTCCTAAGTGTGTGCCCCCCAGCTCCGACGCTGCGTTGGATGGTCCCGCTTCGTTCTGGGCCCTGGTTGTTCCTTGATTTTGCGCTCCAAGTTGTCCAATTTGTTGAAGCAAATTCTGGATCATCTCCTCCTGCCTCTTCATCATTGTCTCCATCTCATCCCTGGTGATGAAGATCGATGCTTGGTTTGCTCCTGAGGAAGCCTCTTGACTCCCTTCGTGCTGACTTCGCTCTGGTCTCTGCCTTTTACTAGTTTGTCTCGTCATGATTCTTCGGATCTAAGTTTCTTAGCCTTCTGATTCGACTTTCAAATGATAGAACCCCTGAGTTCAACTCTCAGTGAAAGCACCAAAGTGTTTGCGCCAAAATTGGTCACAAACCCCGAATGTTGTGAAAGCACCAGTATATGAATATAAATCAACAATATTCACACACAAATCTCAAATCTAAGCAAACAGAGTATCACAATTCAGAAATAATGAACAGAAACACGAGATTTATAGTGGTTCGGCGATCTTGCCTACGTCCACTCTGAAGTTGATGATTTTATTGATGTTCACTCGATGATTACAATCTCTTCTAATGTAGTACAACTGAAATTATATTCTAAGTCTCAATCTAAGGTAGCGGTGGTGTTCTGGAGTAAATCTGGCAGAATCTGGGCGCTCTTCAGTACTTAGAATTCTCCGACCCCTTTTCTGAATGACTAGGGGCTCTATTTATAGGTGTAGGAGGCTGATATTTTGCCTAAAATGAGGGGAGACCAGTTCTGGTACGTCAAGGGGCCCACATGGCCGAAATCTGGAGATCCGGGCCCACTTTGGGATCGATTCGACCCTTGGTTCGAATCGATCAAGAAATCATCCAATCGGGCTGAAATTTAGAGTGAACGTTCTTCATCATGTGCTTAAGCTTCTGTGAAAATTTCATGGCATTTGGGCTTGTAGAACTTGAGTTATGATCGATTCAAGATTGCACTTTCGGTGAAGATGGTGATTCGAATCGACCCCTTCGAATCGATAGGGTCGAATCGATGCCAGGTGCATGTGCGTGGTGATGTGGCGCGCGCTTTTCTCGAGTTGATCCGGCTTTCACTTCGAGGCGACTGGGTCGACTCCACCTTTTCTGCTGCCTTGACTTAGTGGATTCTAGAGAATGGATTCGAAGGTGTGATCGTTCGAATCAATTATGTTACGCTACAGCCAATCGATTCGAAGTCATCATAATAGGATGGGTTCGAAGGTATTCATTTCGATGGAGTCGAAGGAAGGCACTTAATGGATTCGAACACGCCACCCTCGCATGGATTCGAAGCAGAGCATCTGGTGGGTACGAAGTGGAGTAGCTTCATGGATTCGAAGCAGAGCGTATCGTCGGATTCGAAGTAGGATATCTCCATGGATTCGAACTAAGGAAAACTTGAAGGAAACGAATGTGGATTCGGGGAATGGACACGAAACTTGACCATCTGATCGATTCGAAGCTAGGCCTAGTGGGACGGATTCGAACCATGGGCTGGCTCGATGGAGTCGAAGCAAAGGTGTTTCTCATGGATTCGACCATGCTGAGGTGATGCCGGTCTGATGGATGCGTGTTTCATGGATTCGAACATAGGTTTCGCCTATGGATTCGAACTAAGGACTGTCTACTCCATTTTTCGTTGGTGATATCTTGAGCATACGAACTTGGATCGCCTCGAAATTTGGAATGTTGGTTTATACGACTTTGCTTGACGTGTCTTATCAATTGTAGCCCGATCCGGACTCGGACAAAATTCATTGATATCCATGGTGAAACAGTGCATAACGAACTTTTACGACGAACTGTCTTTAGTTTTCCAGTCAACTTTTTGGTGTCATGGCCTTGCCAAAAGGCGGGATAACACTTATATTTTGGTATATATATGTTTATGTGCATGTGACATATATATGCATGTACATATATGTGCATAACACTTCAAATGACTTCGAACAACTTTTGTTTGTTAAATCGTTGAAAATCGGGAAACCGATTATCGGTCACATTTTCGCCTCTTAGTTAACATACATATATTCGTAAACAAAATTTGAAAATAAATTTCTTATCATTATTAATAAATTAAAATGATCATATTTTATTTATAAAATCATATAAATTAATATTAATAATTATTTACAGTAATTGCTATTATACCGATAAAGCGATATCGATTTTTCCTTATATTTTCAAGTCAAATATATATCTTCGTAAAATTTTAACAAATGATTTATTATCACTTTAGAACTATTTAAAACGAATTATAACCTTTTTAAATTCATTATTTGAATAATTAAAAAATTATTAAATCATTAGGTCTCAATTTAAATTCATAAATCTATATTTAAATACGATGTCATTATCGGTGACGACATAAATACATTTAATTTCCAAAAATAAAATAATTAATTTTATTTCATATTCTTGTTCAATTATAAAAATAAGTGTACGTATCCAGCTCTGTGCGCGACGTTTTACGATTATAGAGCTGGTTATCGATAAAATAGTTTTCGGCCATTTTATCGATTTAAATTTCGAGGAAAATATTTTTGTAAATATTTATTCAAAATAAGATTACTATTATTTATTATCACTCAAAACAATATTATTTGTATTATCAACCTTTTATTTGAATAAATTTAAAAATAAATATAATTTACAATTTGTGGGTCGTTACACATTTAGATTTATTCTTATTTATTCATGTATATTGTCACCATTTAATGGTACTTGATTTATGTTTAGCAATTCTGACTAAGAATATATGACATATTCAAGCTTTTTCATATCCCACACTTAATTAATTTAGAATTAAATTAATAAAACTAAGACAAAATGAATAAAATATGATTTTATTAAAACAATATTATAATGGATATAATAAATCATTTAGACTTCATAAGCCCAATAGATTCAAAATAGAATTTTTTTTGAATTCTACCTATTTCACCCGCTTTCGGCTGGCTCGGTCCAAACAATGGTGTCAGAGCAAAATTGTCTATGCGTCTAAGTGGTCATGTTAGGGCCAACAACTTAAGCTTACCCATTAGTAGGGTGTCTAGAAAAGTAGCAAGTAGGCTGGATTTGGATAATCAAATACCATGTCCTACCTAACTACTGGCCTGGCCCGAAAGGTGAAGTGAGCCTAAAGGTTATCCCTAATAGAAAAGGCCCAATTTTATTTGAGCATTGGGCTAAATTTTAAAATCTATTTTGAAATCAAATTGAAATTTTAAATTTAAAAGTTAACTTTAAAATGAAATGTATATTATAAATGTTATAATAAGATTTTCACATTATTTTAAAATTTTACAAGTTAATTTTGAAAATTAATTGATTAGATTGGTAAATTAAATAAGTTAATTAAATAGGTAATTAATGAAATCATATATATATATATAACATATATATAATGATAAATGTTACATTATCTTGAACTATTTAAGATAATGTAAGTATATATGAAATTTTCAAAATTGTTTAATTAAATATATTAATTAAATGTTAATTAATAAATAATGTAATACATATATGTGTGTGTATAACTATAAAGGTTATAGTATACATATTCAATATAAAATGTTATAATTGAATAAAAAATTACTTAAATAAATTAATTGACTAAGATTTAATTAATATAATGTCATACAAAAGGCTATTACATAAGTAAATTAAAATATAAAAGTTATGTAATAATAAAACTTATATAATATGAATGTATAAATTAAATGTGTTATAACAAAGAAACCATAATTAGACTTAAGGGATAAATACATACGTATTATATGTATACCATGATTTCTGATGTGTCCGATACTTGAATCACTAGGGTATTTCATAAGAAATAAATTGTTCAATAAGTCGATATAACTCAATATGATATATTAAAGTTTATGAATCTTTAATGTAAATCTACCACTTATATAATAATAGATTACTTGCATACTCATTAGTTGTTGAGCTTTCTTCAAGTTAGGGATGTTATGTGTTGTACTATTAACATATAGAATAAACGAGGTAAGATAACTATGCATATTTGTTGAGCTTTCCTCAAGGTATGTGCATTATACTTAGGCCGTAGCGAAATGGTAGTTATGATTTAATAATCTCTCTTTATTTGTTGAGCTTTCCTTAAGGTAAGAATGAGTTTAGAACAAGGAACCATGGGTTAGGAGTTATATATGATATAAATGATAAGGAGTTATCCATCGTATATGAGAGTATGATTTGTTGAACTTTACTCAAGGTCATAATCCTAAGACACACGAGAACTAACACTCACTAGTAAAGTCGAAAGACTTCTATGTTTCATTTAAGGGTTTGGTAAAATATAAAAGACTAGTGGGAGCTTACTAGTAAAAAAACATAAATTTAAGATTACTAACATTATAAGAAAATCTACTTTGATATTGTCCTAATCTACCAATTTAAAATTTGCAAAAAAGTGTACACACCTAAATTGATTTCTGAAAGTGACAAACTTACTAGACCCAACTATGTCATTGGCTAAGAGCGATTAAGATAGCATTGACTTATGAATGTCTTTGGATGCCGATAACCGCACCTCCAAAAGAACAACCAGCTGATGATGCGGACCCCGAACTTAGGCTTGCTTATGCGAAATGGGTTTCGGACCTAGAGATCGCCTAAGTTTTCGTGTTGTCTATGTTAAACAAGTCGTTGCAAAGGCAACACGAAAACATGTATGTCCATGAGATTGTTGATGTCTCAAAGCTCTTTCTAGTGAATAGTCCTAATCCACAAGTTATGAAATTTTGATGAAATTATTCGATACCAAAATGACCAAGGGACAGAAAGTGGATGGTTATGTTCTAATGATGAAAGGCTATATTGATAGACTTGCACAGTAAGATGTAGCGATAAGCAACAAAATGCAAGTAGACTTGATTCTTGGTTCTCTTATTCCCCAGTATGAGCCATTCTGTAACATCCCCCATTTCGAAACCCAAAAATAAACATCGATGATGCTTTAGTCATCACCAGAATAATTTTCCACTGACAAATTGAGTTTAGTGTATTTTGCACAACATAAGTAAACAAGCAACTAAATAACTTTTTCATTACATCAATTTGGTTAACATAATTCATTACATCACTTTAACCCAAATCGTTCCTACGCACGGTAAATACAATAAGAAAATAAGAGTAGAGTGTTATGACTGACATATGAATATGTTGACATAGACACTTAACCAGTTATAAGTCCCCGTTTTACACAGCAGAATTTCTAAATAACCTTTGTATGCAAAGATAAGCCTCGTGCTTTGTTCTTAGAGTCTTTATTCATCTTTTTACAACAGCTACCGATCTATACTACAAACTCAGCCTGTTCGAATGAGTACCCGTGAGTTTATGGGAAATAATAAAAACACCGTTCAAACATAGAACCTTATACGAGTAATACTTTGCCCTAAGAAACAATCATATAGTGAGACCACGTCGATAAAGCACAGAATGAGTTTTTCCCTCACTATTCCAACTTCATCAATTTCATCATATAATGTGATAATATCCAACTATGGTCAAACACAAATCATCAATTTCAATATCAGGGTGAAATTCCCTTCACAACGTTACCAACTAATTTTATAGTAAGTTTATTTTTATATTTACCACTCAGGCTTTACTCCTAGTTTTACATATTTATCATGAATAGATAATTAGGTTTCCACGAAGGCCATATACTTTTATTCTCATATATATTGTCATGAATAGACATTTGGATGACACATGGGACTCATACCCTCGTTCTCGTATAATGTCGTGAATAGACGCTCCATTACTACAAAAGACTTATGTCATTGTTCCTATATATTATCGTGAAGAGACATGGGTTCTCCACTAAGTCCTTCCATCAACAATACCATATTTAATGTTGTGAACAGACATATGGTAGCCAAAAAGGCCTTCCATCACGTTACCAAATATAATGTTGTGAATAGAGATTTGATAGTCACAAAGGCCTTCCGTCGCATTACCAAATATAATTTCATGAATGGACATTTGATAGCCACAAAGGCCTTCTATCTTTATGAAATTTTCAACCATCAATTAGGGAAGATGGCTTCCCAAATGTTACAAAAGTTCATTTATTTACTTATAATTGCCTAGAACCTTTAGCTATCGCACGTTATTAGTGCTTAGCCATCACAAGTTAAAGACAATGCGAGTTGGTAAGTTTTATAGCTCTTTCAAGTTGACATTAAACTGTAGCAAGTTGTAAGTTTTATAGCTGTCTTAAGCTGATTATTTGAGCTATTTTCTTATGAGAATTAGTTGTCGCACGTTGATAATTTAAGCCACTTCCTATTGATAATTTGAGCTATTTCCTATTATAAATAGCTATCGCACATTGATAATTTTAGCCATTTCCCGTTGATATGACAATTTTGTAATTAATTGTCAAGCCATTGCAAGTTGTATTTTAAGTCATTTCATATTGATATGGCAATTTCATAATTAATCATTGAGCCATTGCAAGTTGATATTTTGAGCCATTTCATGTTGGTATGACATTTTTGTAATTAATTAAAAAGCCATCGCAAGTTGATATTTTGAGCCATTTCATGTTGATATGGCATTTTCATAATTAATTGAAGAGTCATCGCAAGTTGATGTTTTGAGTCATTTCATGTTGATATGGCATTTTCGTAATTAATTGAAAAGCCGCTGTACGTTGATATTGTGATTCATTTCATATTGCTATGGCATTTTCGTAATTAATTTCAAAGCCATCGCAAGTTGATATTTTGAGTCATTTCATGTTGATATGGCATTTTCATAATTAATTGAAAAGTCATCGCAAGTTGATATTTTGAGTCATTTCTTGATATGGCATTTTCGTGATTAATTGAAAATCTGAAAAGCCATCGCAAGTATTTTGAGCCATTTCGATATGGCATTTTCGTAATTAATTAAAAAGCAATTTTATTTCCATTCAAGTGAAATACTTTTTACCTAACCTAGTTATATATGAAATTATCATTTATTAACGGGGCCTGTAACAACCCGCATATATTATGATTGTATATTTAAATGTTTTATTTAAATATAGCATCGTTAGTCGGATTTAAGTCTGAAATGTCACTTTTTGCAAACAGTCGAATTAGGACTCGAGACTACTTCCATTGAGTCCAAAATGGCGTTTGCGACCTTTTTGAGTATAAACATCGGTATGTTTGGAGTTGAGTAAAATTTTGATATTTTCATTTAGGGCTTTGGATTTAGGTTTCAGCCCACCAACCTAACAAATAACCCAACTCCACTCCTCTTCATTCATTGCACTCCTCATTTCCTAACACATTCAAGCTCTAGAGAAAAATGGGGGAAGAGATTGGAAATTAGAATTCCTAAGCCCTAATTCTCTTAAGTAAAATCAACTTCAAGCTAGAAATCAAGGAGAAGCTTAGGTAAGCATCCTCTTCATCTTCTCCATCTCAATCTCTCTTCAATTTCAGAAATTCCTATAACCTAACTTAGGAAAAACTTCACCTTTGATAATAGATTGAAGATTCTAGAGGTGTTGTTGAAGAGAAATCAATCTTTTCTTGTTCTAGAGCTTCTCATTTGTTGTTTTGGGTTTAAAAGGTGAGTTTATGAACTCACATCTATGTTTATATCTTTGATAGTTGTTAGGTAGTAATTCCTAACATCTATTCCTTGTTCATTTGCCTTTGAATTGAATTGGTTTAATGAATATTCCAATTTTTGGTGTTTTGAAGTCAAATCTTTAAAAATCCTATCTTTGATGTTTGAACATGTTGTTGGGGTGTATCGAAGAGCCTATAAGGCTGGGTTGTCGCTTGGCATAAATCCCTAGTCTCCATTGCTCGTCCGATCACTTCCAGTTAGAATTTTTGCCCATCTTGGGCTAGACTGATAATACTGCAAAAGATAGTTCAGTCGACTGAACTGTATGGTCAGTCGACTGAATCTGGGACCAGAAAATTCTCTGGCCTTGTATCAGTCGACTGACCATACTGTTCAGTCGACTGAAACTGGAAACAGAATGTTCCTGTCCCTGTATCAGTCGACTGAACTGTAAAGTCAGTCGACTGAACCTAGAAACCGAGAGTTTCTAGGCATGAATCAGTCGACTGACCCTACAGTCCAGTCGACTGAATCTGGGAAATGTGCTTTTTGCCTATTTTAGGCATTTTTGTGTGGGTTTTCGATTTTTATTCGATTCTTGATGATCCGATTTGTTGTTATCATTTATCGACTTTGATGAATTCTTTTTCGTGATTTTTGGGAATATCCACTTTGATGGATTCGGTATCGATTTTTATGGTTTTAATTCACGTCGTCGAATGTGAATTTTTGGTGATTGATTGTTTTAACAATCAATTTTGTGATTTGTCGCATTAAAATACAAAGGTTTCTATACTAGTAGTAACTATTCAAACTCTTTCACAAAGATGATTTCAACTCTATTTTTAATACAAAGCTCGTTTATAAAACCGTTTTCCAACCTATTAGTATATACAAACCTTTACCTCATTCGTATGAGAAATCTAATTACGCTTAGCAAAACAAGTGGCATGAAACGCTTGCATTTACTTCGTCAGTTAATTTTTGGACTTGTTCGATTGAAAATCTTGTGACAATTTTCGAGTGGAAACCTACAATTTGTTCGTAAATATTTAAGTTAAGCCAGTGGTTATGGGGCATGAAGCTAAACTCATTTATTAACTAGCTTAGTGTAATTGACACTTTTTATTGATCGATGATGATCATTTTGTGATTTAGACTAGCGATGTGCAACGTCTCTTTGTTTGTGTGGGGGTTAAACCCCGTTTGTGGAGTTTCAACTCAAAATTGGTGGGGTAGCGACCAATGGTCTTCGGGCCGTTTGTGGAGCTTCGGCTCAAAATTGATGGTTAGCGACCATGGAATAGCGTTCCGTTTGTGATACACGTGTTGGTGAGTTTTCATGCTCCCGTTTGTGATAGGCCTTCCCCCTTTTGTGTTTTCTGGATTTCTGGTGGTTGATTTCTAGAATTTGTGTTTCACCAATTTTCGTGGATTGAATTGATAAGCTTTATCAATATTTGTGTTTTGGTGAATAATTTAAAGAATATGACATTCTTTTGGTGTTTGAGAATATTTGAGATATTGTATGATTTTTGTAGTTATCTGATGTATACTTGTCACAGTATGACATTATTGCTATCATACGTTTTTGTGATATCTCTTATCCTATCTCATTTTATCTGATATTTATAGCTAGACTGATCCGTTTATTATTTTCTTCTTAAATAATACTCGGGTCAGGCCGAGGTATTTCAGGTGCTCCTGCTTGACTTCTTATCAGGGTCCGTCACCTGACTTCTGGCTAACTACTTTAGCATAGAAGTTTTGTTAGTATACATTTAAGATAGAGACTCCTTGTTGTATACTTATTCTTTTGTCTAGTACTTGTAACTATTCTTTTGTGATGTAGTGGATCTTGTATGACCACTATTTTGATGAACACTTCTATGTGATATATTCATATCTGTTTCCGCCTTTGTGATATGAATATCTGTGACTGATTTGTGTTATGTTTATTTCTATATGTGTTTCCGAAGACCTCATAGCCACTGTGTGGTAGCTTTGAGTTTGTATTTGATATGTCGGATTTCCTCTTGAAATGAAATGTAAGTTATATTATCTGACATATCGGTACTCGCACAAAGCAATTACACAGATGGTCGCTCCTCAACAGCCTTATTCTTCGTGCTAGTTGACGGCATTACCCCGTAGTGTCCTTGGCTAGCGTGAGTATAGAGGTGGGGCGTCACAGGTATTAGAGCCAGACTTCGGAACAATGTAGAATAATCTAGCAAGGATCATTGTCCTAAGTCTTTCTTAGGAATCGTGCCATAGGATTTAATTCGAGTCTTCGTACCGTTCTATCCTATTTCTTTTTATGATGCCTTGTTTTATCAATCAAGTTTGTTTGATATTCATTCTGTGAATAACCTTTTTCCTCTTTTTTCTTTCTTAAAGAAGAGAAATGGTTAGACCCGGCCGTCCTAGCGCTGGTCAATCCAGTGCTACTCCTTAGGATGGAGTATTTATGTCTGCCCAGCAGCTCTTAGATCTTGTGAAAAATTCTCAAGCTATCGGACCCATTCCAGAGCCTACTCATCCTAAATATGGGTTTGCATGCTTGTGCAGTGATTACACCAACTTGGGTGGAAGGCCTTTCAAGGGATCCAAAAGCGTTATTGAAGTCCAAGCTTGGCTTAGAACATGCGATCGCATCTTTTCCCGCATGAATCTTATTGATCTACATCGAGTCCAAGTGGCTTCTAGCATGCTCCAAGAAAGAGCATTAGATTGGTATGAGCTTTTGATTTCTGAAATTACTGAAGCGGATCTTACTTGGGAGCAATTCCAAGAAAGGTTCGAGTTAAAATTTGTGCCAGAAGCTGAAAAAGTATCTTTAGCTCGATGTTTTATTGACCTTGTTCAAGGTGAATCTTCTGTGACGGATTACATCGCATCTTTTGAATCTCTTTCTAAGTATGGGGTCGAGTATATTAATACCCCATTGAAGAAAAATCAGAGATTTTTTTATGGTTTGAATAAGAACCTCAAAAAGCCATTACTTCTGAAATTAGAAGTTTCTTTCGATCAGCTTGTTGATATCGCTCTTCGACTTGAAGAGGCCGATAAAGAAAGTGATGTTGAAGTTGTGGGGGCCAAACAAAACATCAATAAGAAGAGGCCTTTTAAGTTCAAGCATTATCCCAACAAGAAAGGGAAGCAAGCAACTTCGGTAGCAAAGACTCCTACCTCTAGTGGTGAAGAATGTTACAATTGTGGTTCTAAGGACCATTATGAAAACAAGTGTCTGAAGTCTCTTACTTGTCGCTATTGCAAAAGTTCGGGTCATACTATATCTTTATTTCCCAAACTCCAAAGCAAGAAGGAAGGCAAGCTAAATGTTGTGCAAGCCCCTACTAACACTTCTCTTGGTCAAGGTATTTCTCATTCTATCCTTGATGGCATTATTATATTTCGTTATCTTCCTATTCGAGTTCTTTTGATACGGGTGCATCTCACTCTTTTATATCAAAAGAACTTGTTGATGCTTTGTCTTTGGATGTTATTGGCTTGATGACTTCATTAAGAATTGCGAATCCGGTTGGTGGATCTGCAACACTCAGTTTACTTTGTAAAGATGTCGAGAATATTTTATGTGATTACTCTTTCCATGCCGATTTGCATGTTATGCGTTACTTAGGCTTCAGAATGATTTTGGGAATGGATTGGCTTAACCGATATGAAGCCCATATCCTATGTCCTGAGCGGACTATATATCTTCGGCATCCTCAATCTGTTAATAAGATTTCTCTTGTTCTTAAAGATTCAGATTCCAATTCGGGAGCACCCTTGTATTCTCTAAATCCTCATGATGATGATAATGATGACGAGGAAGATGTCATTTCCCTCATTCACATTGTTTGTGAATTTACCGAAATATTTGAGCTTGTTTTAGGATTACCACCTAAGCGAGCAATTGAGTTCAGAATTAATCTAATCCCTGGAGCTCTACCTATTACTAGTCCTCCTTATCATATGTCCAATAAGGAAAATGAGGAGATGCGTAATCAATTATCTGAATTGGAAGGAAAACAGTTTATTCGTTCTAATTCCTCTCCATGGGGAGCTTCGGCTATTTTTGGGAAGAAATCTGATGGCACACATAGGCTTTGCATTGACTACCGCAAGCTTAATGATCTCACCATCAAGAATAAATATCCCTTACCTCGGATTGATGATCTATTCGATCAACTTAGTGGTGCTAAGGTCTTTTCACAGTTAGACTTAGCAACCGGTTTTCATCAGCTCCGTATTGCAGAGGATAGAATTCCTTTGACATCGTTCCGTACTCATTATGGATCTTATGAATGGCTTGTTATGCCATTTGGTTTAACGAATGCTCCTGCTTATTTCGTTGACCTTATGAATCGAGTTTTCAAAGACTTCCTCGATCGGTTTGTTCTCATCTTTATAGATGATATACTTGTTTATTCTAAAACCGAGGAAGAGCATGAAAAACATCTTCGGATTGTGTTGGAAACTCTTAGGAGCAACCAATTGAAAGCAAAATTTTCTAAATGCCACTTTTGGCAATCTCGTGTGAAATTTTTGGGGCATATTATTTCTGAATTCGGAATTTCCATGGATCCTTCAAAGATTGAAGCGATTCAAAATTGGAAGAGACCGGAGAGTATGATAGAAATTCATAGTTTTCTCGGATTGGCGGGCTATTATCGTCGATTCATAAAAGACTTTTCTAAAATTTCCGTGCCTCTTACTAGTTTGACAAAGAAGGGAGTTAAATACATTTGGTCAGACAAATGTGAAGCTGCTTTTTAGAAACTAAAAGAACTCCTTTTCGATGCTCCTATTCTTGTGATTCCCGAAGGGAACCAAGACTTTATTGTTTATACCGATGCTAGTCGTGTTGGTTTGGGTGCCGTTCTCATGCAAAGGGAACGTGTTATCGCTTATGCTTCTAGGCAATTAAAGCCTGCCGAGACTAGATATGCCACTCATGATTTAGAGCTCGCAGCTATTGTTTTCGCTCTTAGAATTTGGCGTCATTATCTTTTGGGAGAGAAATTTGTTCTCTACACCGATCATAAATCTTTGAAGTATTTATTTTCCCAAAAGGAACTTAATTTGCGTCAACAACGTTGGCTCGAGTTCCTTGCATCTTATGATCTCGATATTCTTTATACTCCCGGAAAGGGAAATCGTCTTTCCGATGCCCATAGTCGTAAGTAACAAGCGGTTGTTTCCATGATGATATCCGAATGGAATGATCTCGCGACTTTATCCACTTGTGAGATTCGAGATCGTGAATCCAATTCATGTTCATCTCTTGTTTTGTGTAGCCTAGAGGCTCATCCTTCTCTTTTAGACCGCATTCTTGAAGCTCAAAAGCATGAACCCGAATTGGTTCTTCTTAGCCAAAGTTGTAGGGATGAAATTGATATTGAAGGTTTGAAAAACTTTGATGTTGATACTCGTGGCGATATTCGAAAATTTGGTAGACTTATTGTGCCAAATATTATTGATCTTCGTAAAGACATTTTAGAAGATTCTCATCATTCTAAATTTACCATTCATCCTGGTAGTAGTAAAATGTACGCGGACATGAAGCGACTTTATTATTGGGATTGAATGAAATCTGATATTGCTAACTTTATTAAGCGTTGCATGACTTGCCAAATCATGAAGTCCGAGCATCAAAGGCCCGGTGGGTTGTTGCAACCTTTGGACATTCCAATATGGAAGTGGGATCAAATTTCCATGGACTTTATTGATGGTCTTCCCCGTTCTCGTTCGGGTCATGATTGCCTATGGGTGATAGTAGATAGACTTACAAAATCCGCCCATTTTCTTCCCGTTTGGTCCAATCGGACCGTACCTATTTTGGCTAAACTCTATGTCAAGGAAATTGTTAAATTGCATGGAGTTCCTACTTCTATTGTTAGCGATCGTGATCCATTGTTTACTAGTGGATTTTGGATGGGTCTTCAAAAAGCTTTGGGAACAAAGCTTAATTTTAGCACCGCTTATCATCCTCGGTCCGATGGACAAATGGAGCGTGTGAATCAAACTCTTGAAGATCTCCTTCGTGCTTGTGTTCTTGATTTTGGTGGAAGTTAGGAAGATCATATTTCTCTTGTTGAGTTTTCCTATAATAATAGCTTCCAATCTAGTATTGGTATGGCACCTTTCGAGGCACTCTACGGAAGGCCATGCCGATCTCCTTCGTGTTGGCTTGAAGCCGGTAAGAAGCTGGTTTTAGGTCCAGATTTTATTCGTGATGCCACAGAAAAGATTGACCTTATTCGTCATAGGATGAAAGACAAAGTAGACAAAAATCCTATGCCGATAATTGAAGAAGGAAATTAGAATTTTATGTGGGAGATTTTGTGTTTATTCATGTTTCACCTATGAAGGGTGTTGTGCGTTTCAGTCGATCGGGAAATTAGCACCTCGATATATTGGACCATTTCCCATCACCGAACGCATTGGTTCCGTGGCTTATCGCCTTTTATTACCGGCTCAATTTTCTGCTATTCATGACGTATTCCACGTCTCTCAATTACGGAAATGCCTTCGAGATTCTGATTCTATATTTGAGCCCGGTGTTATTGAAGAAATTGAAGTTTCGCCTAATTTGACTTATGAGCAACATCCTATTCGTATCATTGCTACGGAGGTTAAATGCCTTCGAAATAAAGATGTTCCTCTTGTGAAAGTTCAATGGTCCACAAATCCTAAGGATTGCTCTTGGGAATCCATAGAATTCATCGAGCGAACACATCCTGACTTACTCTCCCATGCTCCTTAAGGTGAACTTCTCATTTCAAAATTTCTTCTTTTTGTGTTGTTATGCCTTTGTATGGTTGTTACTTTTTATTTCTTTTTCTAAGTATTGCGAGGACGCAATTTCTTTAAGGAGGGGAGTTTGTAACAACCCGCATATTTTACGATTGTATATTTAAATGTTTTATTTAAATATAGCATCGTTAGTCGGATTTAAGTCCAAAATGTCACTTTTTGCAAACAGTCGAATTAGGACTCGAGACCACTTCCATTAAGTCCAAAATGGCGTTTGGACCTTTTTGAGTATAAACATCGATATGTTTGGAGTTGAGTAAAATTGATATTTTCATTTAGGGCTTTGGGTTTGGGTTTCAGCCCACCAACCTAACAAATAACCCAACCCCACTCCTCTTCATTCATTCCACTCCTCATTTCCTAACACATTCAAGCTCTAGAGAAGAATGGGGGAAGAGATTGGAAATTAGAATTCCTAAGCCCTAATTCTCTTAAGTAAAATCAACTTCAAGCTAGAAATCAAGGATAAGCTTAGGTAAGCATCCTCTTCATCTTCTCCATCTCAATATCTCTTCAATTTCAGAAATTCCTATAACCTAACTTAGGAAAAACTTCACCTTTGATAATAGATTGAAGATTCTAGAGGTGTTGTTGAAGAGAAATCAATCTTTGCTTGTTCTAGAGCTTCTCATTTGTTGTTTTGGGTTTAAAAGGTGAGTTTATGAACTCACATCTATGTCTATATCTTTGATAGTTGTTAGGTAGTAATTCCTAACATCCATTCCTTGTTCATTTGCCTTTGAATTGAATTGGTTCGATGAATATTCCAGTTTTTGGTGTTTTGAAGTCAAATCTTTAAAAATCCTATCTTTGATGTTTGAACATGTTGTTGTGGTGTATCGAAGAGCCTATAAGGTTGGGTTGTCGCTTGGCATAAATCCCTAGTCTCCATTGCTCGACCGATCACTTCCGGTTAGAATTTTTTCCCTTCTTGGGCTAGACTGATAATACTGCAAAAGGCAGTTCAGTCGACTGAACTGTATGGTCAGTCGAATGAATCTAGGACTAGAAAATTCTCTGGCCTTGTATCAGTCAACTGACCATATTGTTCAGTCGACTGAAACTGGGAACAGAATGTTCATGTCCCTATATCAGTCGATTGAACTGTAAAGTCAGTCGACCAAACCTAGAAACCGAGTCAGTCGACTGACCCTACAGTCCAGTCGACTGAATCTGGGAAATGTGCTTTTTGCCTATTTTTGGCAGTTTTGTGTGGGTTTCCGATTTTTATTCGATTTTTGATGATCCGATTTGTTGTTATCATTTATCGACTTTGATGACTTCTTTTTCGTGATTTTTGGGAATATCCACTTTGATGGATTCGGTATCGATTTTTATGGTTTTAATTTCCGTCGTCGAATGTGAATTTTTGGTGATTGATTGTTTTACAATCAATTTTGTGGTTTGTCACTTTAAAATACAAAGGTTTCTATACTAGTAGTAACTATTCAAACTCTTTCACAAAGATGATTTCAACTCTATTTTTAATACAAAGCTCGTTTATAAAACCATTTTTCAACCTATTAGTATATACAAACCTTTACCTCATTCGTATGAGAAATCTAATTAAACGGCTTAGCAAAATAAGTTTTATGAAACGCTTGCATTAACTTCGTCGGTTAATTTTTGGACTTGTTCGATTGAAAATCTTGTGACAATTTTCGAGTGGAAACCTACAATTTGTCCGTAAATATTTAAGTTAAGCCAGTGGTTATGGGACATGAAGCTAAACTCATTTATTTACTAGCTTAGTGTAATTGACACTTTTTATTGATCGATGATGATCATTTTGTGATTTAGACTAGCGATGTGCGACATCTCTTTGTTTGTGTGGGGGTTAAACCCCATTTGTGGAGTTTCAACTCAAAATTGGTGGGGTAGAGACCCATGGTCTTTGGGCCGTTTGTGGAGCTTCTGCTCAAAATTGATGGTTAGCGACCATGGAATAGCGTTCCGTTTGTGATACACGTGTTGGTGAGTTTTCATGCTCCCGTTTGTGATAGGCCTTCCCCCTTTTGTGTTTTCTAGATTTCTGGTGGTTGATTTCTAGAATTTGTGTTTCACCAATTTTCGTGGATTGAATTGATAAGCTCTATCAATATTTGTGTTTTGGTGAATAATTTAAAGAATATGACATTCTTTTGGTGTTTGAGAATATTTGAGATATTGTATGATTTTTGTAGTTATCTGATGTATACTTGTCATAGTATGACATTATTGTTATCATACGTTTTTGTGATATCTCTTATCCTATCTCATTTTATCTGATATTTATAGTTAGACTGGTCTGTTTATTATTTTCTTCTTAAATAATACTCGGGTCAGACCGAGGTATTTCAGGTGCTCCTGCTTGACTTCTTATCAGGGCCCGTCACCTGACTTTTGGCTAACTACTTTAGCATAGTAGTTTTGTTAGTATACATTTGAGATAGAGACTCCTTGTTGTATACTTATTTTTTGTCTAGTACTTGTAACTATTCTTTTGTGATGTAGTGGATCTTGTATGACCACTATTTTGATGAACACTTCTATGTGATATATTCATATCTGTTTCCGCCTTTGTGATATGAATATCTGTGACCGATTTGTGTTATGTTTATTTCTATATTTGTTTCTGAAGACCTCATAACCACTGTGTGGTAGCTTTGAGTTTGTATTTGATATGTCGGATTTCCTCTTGAAATAAAATGTAAGTTATATTATCTGACATATCGGTACTCACACAAAGCAATTACACAGATGGTCGCTCCTCAACAGCATTATTATTCGTGCTAATCGACGGCATTACCCCATAGTGTCCTTGGCTAGCGTGAGTATAGAGGTGGGGCGTCACAGGGCCTTATGCAGTTTTCTTTTAGAAATTATTAATTACTCCTTAATTCATTAACTACCCTTTTTGTAATTAACCCTTCTCTTTGCCAAATAATTCATATAAATTTGAAAATTCATGGGAAAAATCCAAAAAATTCACCAAAAATCCTAATCATCATATTTGCCTCCTGTAAAATCTTCGAGCCAAAATAATTATTTTTAATATTTAGTTAATTAATTTTTGAAATTAGGCATTTAAAAAAATTGGAAAATTCATATAAATTCCAAATAATTTTATAAAATTATGAAAATTAAAAACTCACCTCCATATTATTAATCTACACATATTATAAAAATTTCAAGTGATTTGGAGAAGTTTTGGTTCACATTTTTCCTTGAACACTTTATAAATCGTTCTCTTTAAATTTCCAAGCATGAACAAATATTTTCTAATTTTCCTAAACTTGTTCATTAACTTTCTTGTAACGATCTGGATTTTCGCGTTCGAAAATCGACATTCATACTTTACATCGTACTCAAATGCCATAGATTCGACCGTTCAAATCCGAGTCGCCGAAGCTTATAACACGGTTAAGTAAATAACACAGCGGAAGAAAAAGAATATATCAATATATATAACATTGATACGATGAGAGATACAAAATCTGATACAATATGATACAACAGAATGATACAACAGATATCAATATACATCAGAGATATGATACAAGAAATAGCAGCGGAAAGAAAATAGATAACACCAGCAGTGGATAGAATATCTCCAATAGAATGCTCCAATCCATAGCTAGCGGAAAGCAAGGTCAGTCGTCCAAGGACTGACTAGCCCCAGATAATCTACTAAACCTGAATATCTGAAAACCCCAACTCTAGACTGCTCGTGTAGAAAATTATGAGCACCCAGAGTTTAGGAAAGGAACAATAAACTCTGAGTGCTCATAATTTTCTACACGAGCAGTCTAGAGTTGGGGTTTTCAGATATTCAGGTTTAGTAGATTATCTGGGGCTAGTCATTCCTTGGACGACTGACCTTGCTTTCCGCTAGCTATGGATTGGAGCATTCTGTTGGAGATATTATATCCACTGCTGGTGTTATCTATTTTCTTTCCGCTGCTATTTCTGGTATCATATCTCTGATGTATATTGATATCTGTTGTATCATTCTGTTGTATCATATTGTATCAGATTTTGTATCTGTCATCGTATCAATGTTATATATTGATATATTCTTTTTCTTCCGCTGTGTTATTTACTAAATTGTGTTATAAGCTCCGACGACTCGGATTTGAACGGTCGAATCTATGGCATTTGAGTACGATGTAAAGTATGAATGTCGATTTTCGAACGTGAAAATCCAGATCGTTCACATTTGGTATCAGAGCTAAGGTTGAACTTTAGCTCAGGAGTATAACACATTAAGTAACTCATTAGAGATAGGGTGAAGTATACCCTAGAATGAGTATTCCTCAAATATCTGTTCGAATGTCTCAGTAAATTCTCTTACTATCCAGTGATAGTGAGTATGAGTGCAAGAAGAGGATGAGATAGGGGACAGGGAAATACGACTATAAATGGTCAATACCCTGTAACAACGAGGAAATAATCTTTTCTCTATCAATCTTTTTTGATCAACATCTTTTCTCAATTCTTCGATAATTCCTGGTAGACCCAGGAGGAAGATTCGATATATTAATATGGGACATAAACTCCAAATCGGTCGGAATTGTTTGTTTGGATGAGTTGTTTGTTTTGGTTGCTATGGTTGATAGGTATACTTTAGTTTCTAAACTAAAAATTTTGAAATTGTATCCATATGTCTATCTATTCTTTGGGTCCCAATATATTCTACGAATGGTTAGTTATTCCTTCGAACTAACCGATGCCACTGTATATTTCGTAGATCTGGATAACCCGAGTATTGAGTGAAGCGTTAAAACAGATTCGTTTTTGTATCTATTATTGATATTCTGATTTGGTAAGCCAAATGCAGAATAAATATTCGTTTGATTCGATGAAATATTCTACATCTATCTTTTTGTCTCCTTGGAAATTTCGAGGACGAAATTCTTTTAAGGGGGGAAGTCTGTAACGACCTCGAATTTTATATATATTTAAATTGATAATTTAAATTAATTTTTGAATAAAATTTGTGAAATAAATCGATAAAGTGATGCGAGTTTCCTCGAAACCAAATAAAAATATATTAAATCATTTTAAATTTAGAAATTATACATATATATGTGGATATATATGTATATGTGCATATATGAGTAGATTTGAATATATATATATATATATATATATATATTGGATTTGACTCTAAATTTTAAGTAAATGGTTTAAAGATAATTTGAAATTATAATATAAGTAGGAAAATAAATAAATAATAATAGTAGATAAGTAAATCAAATGTTGGATAGTTAAACTTCAAAAAGAAATAAAATAAATATCTTAAATTATAAACTATAAATAAATACTTAGGATAATTCTTAAAATTGGGTATGTATACAAGCAAATATGCATAAGATAAATTATATAGTTATGTAATAATATAAAGTAAACATTAGCTAAATTCTAACAACAAACTAAAATTTGAAATTCATTTATCTTATAAAGTAATATTATAAAGACAAAGAAAAAGGGAAATAAATGTATTAGAATGTAAAAGAAAAACAAGTAAACAAATAATACATATTCAGGTACACTTGCAAATCAAGACAAAGTTTAAATAAATGAAAATATCTTTAGCACCCAATTTTTATCACTTCAGCCGAGTAAAATAAGTGAAGTACGGATGTTGATTTTCGAAGGTCGACTTTTGGGTCTTCACATTCTAAACATCAAAAATATATAAAATCCAAATCCATACGGATTTGAAAGTTTTTAGAGAAATAATTACCCACCTAGGTTAAGAAAATCTTGTATAATATTCCTTTTTCCTTAAAGTTGAAAGCTTGATCTTCTATCTTTTAGTTTCCTCTTCTCTCTTGTGAAAATGGCAGCTAGCCTAAGCTTGTTTCCTTTCTTTTGTTTTTTTGAGTAAGTGGAGAATGATGAAGAGTGGGAAGGTTAAGAGGGTTAGTATTTTGGGCTTTGGGCTAAAACCCCATTATAACCTATTTTATTAATCCTTCGACTTTTCATTCTAAATTTATTTCTTATTAAATAACTTGTCTTTATTTTTATCTTCATAAATTAATTTATTATTTAATTAATTTTCCCCATATTGCGGTACTCCAAAATATGGAATGTTGCACGTTCATATTAAAATAAAATATAAACCAATTGAATGTAAGCCCCATGGGGCTCCTCAATATGTTGATGTCGGCTGAATCTTCATTCAAGGATTAAGGAGCCATACTTGCTATTAAAGGGAACGCGTCATCTTCGAAAGGTTCAAAGAAGCAGAAGAGGGTTAACAAGAAAAGTGAAAAACTGTTGTTGATGACAAGGATGAGTGTCATCATTGTCACAAGAAAGGTTATTAGAAACAGAACTATTTGGAGTACTTGAAGATTGTTAAAGAAAAGAAACAGAATAGTTCTACTACTCCATTAGGTACATTCATGATTCAAAATTGTTTTGCAATCAACAGATTACCTTGAGTTTTGGATACTGGATTTGGAACTCATATCTGTAATTTGTTACAAGGGCTTAGGAACAGACGTCGTGTGGCAAAGGGAGAAATGAGCCTTCAAGTTGCTGATGGATCTCTAGTAGATGCAAATTGAAGATTATCATATATCTTTGCTAAATGAAATGGTTTTTAATATTAAATAACTACTATTATATGACTTTATTTATAGTATTATTTCTGTGTTTAGATTATCTGAGAATGGTTATATATTTCATTGTGCTAATAATGTTATGGACATTATGCTGGATGGTAGTGAAGTCTGTGATGGTATTTTAGATAATGGCAATTATGTGATTAATACTAATTATGTTTATGCTGTGAGCAATTTTTTTAATGTTGACATAGATAAAAACTATCTTTGGCATTGTAGGCTAGGTCATATAAGTGAGAAACGACTACACAAATTGAAAACTGAAGGTTTTCTATCATCATTTGACTCTGAATCATTTGGTACATGTGAGTCATATCTCAAAGGAAAAATGACCAAGCACCCCTTTAGTGTGAGTAATGAAAGAGTTAATAAACTCTTGGGTCTTGTATACAGTGATGTATGTGGCCTAATTCCTAAAATCACCAAGGATAATAATTCTTACTTTGTAACCTTCATGAATGATCTCTCAAGACTAGGATATGTGTATCTTATGAAGAACAAATCCGATATTTGTGAGAAATTTATTGAATATAAGAACGAGGATGAAAATCAGACGAACCGTAAGATTAAAATATTTTAATCTGATCGAGGATGTGAGTACTTCGGACAAGAACTTCGGTGGTACTTAGAAGATTATAAGATTATCTCTCAACTTACTCCACCCTATACTCTGCAATACAATGGTGTTTCGGAGCGAAGGAACATAACCCTATTAGATATGATTCATTCAATGATGAGTAAGGCTGAGTCACCTCTTTCCTATTGGGGATATGAATTGGAAACTGCAGCACATATATTGAATTTGTTGCCCACTAAATATGGGCCTAAGACACCATATAAAATGTGGCACGGAAAGAAACTCCACTTCAATTATTTGAAGGTGTAGGGCTGTTCAGCCTACATTAAGAATGTCAGTCTCAATAATCTTAAGGCAAGATCAACCTTGTGTAATTTTATAGGATATCCCACGAATTCTAGAGGATGTATTTTCTACACTATGAAGGAACAAAAGGTTATTGTTCCAATACACGTTGTCTTTTAAGAAAAGGAATTTCTGTCAGAAGAAATTAACGGCAAAATTATAGACTTGGATGAGATCTAAGAAATTAACATTGAGGCTGAACCAGTGGAAGAACCAAGTTTACCCATATACGAAAACACGCCATCCATCAGAAGATCTAGTAAGGAATCTCGCGCACTAGAGAAATACTATGGTTTTCTCATGGATGGTGAGAACAAAGATTGTGTCTTATGATGACACTCCTTTATCATTCCAACAAGCATAGTAGAGTAAAGACTCTACATTCTGGCTTGAAGCAATGAAATCCAAGATGGATTCTACTGAAAACAAATAGCGGACTTTGTCTGACATACCCAAAGGGATAAAACCTATCGGTTGCAAATGGATTTTTAAGCAAAAGCTAAATGCAGATGGACAAGTAGAGACTTATAAATCTAGGCTAGTTGCGAAAGGGTTTTGTCAAATTCAAGGTGTTGATTATGACGAGAATTTTTTGTCCGTAGCCATACTTAAGTCCATTAGAATTATGCTAGCTATTACTGCTTTCTATGACTGCAAAATATGGCAAATGGATGTAAAAATGACATTTTTAAATGGATATTTAGAAGAGACCGTCTATATGTCATAGCCAAAGGGTTTCTAAGTCAGTAGGAGTAAGGGCGAGGCTTGCAAGTTGTTAAAGTCAATTTATGGACTTTATCAAGCTTCAAGGAGTTGGAACAAGTATTTTGATAAAATAATCAAACAGTTCGGTTTTTATCAGAACATAGAGGAAGCGTGTGTATACCGAAAGGAATAGGACAACACTATCTTATTCATAGAGTTATATGTTGATGATCTTCTGTTGATTGGCAATGACATTTCATTATTGCTTTGGCTTTCTATGAACTTCTCCGTGAAGGATTTGGGAGAAGCAACCTACATACTAGGTGTAAATATCTATAGAGATGGATCTAAGAGGCTGTTGGGGTTATCCCAATCGCTATACATATCTATCATACTAAAAGGTTCGGTATGGAGAATTCCCAACATGGAAGTGCTTCAAGGCAATCTGGAATTGTTCTTTCTAAGAAGGATGCTCTTCAAACTAATGAGGAGAAAGAGAATATAAAGAAAATACCATATGCTTCAACAATTGGTTCCATAATGTATGTTATTCTATGTACTAAACCAGATATGGCATACGCATTAGGATGTGTAAGCCAATACGAGTCTAATCCTAGAGAAAATCATTGGACGGCTGTAAAATGTATACTGAAGTATTTGAGAAATACTAGGGACTTATTCCTAATATATAGGAATGGATACCTCCTTATGAAGGGGTATACTGACTCTAGCATCCAGAGTGATATCGACGATAGTAAGTCAGTGTCAGGTTATATTTTTACATTTAATGATGAAGCCATCGGTTGGAAGATTTCCAAATAGAAAACAGTACTTGATTCCATAAAGGAGGCCGGGTACATAGCCCTTAATGAAGTAGCTAAAGAGGCGGTCTGGATACACAAGTTTTTAAATGAGCTTGGAGTTATTCCCAATATAGAGAATTGTTGGCATTGTTTTATGACAATAATGCAGATCGCAAAGGAGCACATAGCACACAAAAAGTCATGACATATTCTTCTAAAGTACCACATAATTAGATAAATTGTTGAGAAGAAAGAGGTCATGATACAGAGGGTAGATACCAAGGATAACATAGCAGATCCGTTCACGAAGGGTCTAGCTCGGTCGGCTCTCGAGAATCCGATCGAAGGGATGAGATTAAGATTCTATAATTGGCCCCAAGTGCAAGTGGGAGATTAATAGAGTTAGGGGTAGGCCCTAAGGGTAATTCTATAATTTATTGTAATTATTAACTCTGTAATCAATTCTAATTCATAATAAAAGGTATTTTTCTTTCTATTATATACTTGTTATATAGTGATATAAATAATTAAGTAATTAATTTAAAGTATATAGATGGAAAATCCTTAATTGATATGTTATGTGATAGTAATTACAAAGTGTTATGATCATGAGAATTTATCACACCGAAAATAATAAACTATTTTAAACATTCCTAGTCAAGATGTTTCGAGAAAGGATATCGATTTGTCCGTTGAGACTAGAGTGCGTAACACTCTCTAAATGTTGGGCAGTGTATTTTTCGTGGCTGCTAAGGGCACCAAGAAGTTATGTACTAATAGTTGTTGGATAAGCATGGAATGACTCACTCAAGAGTTTTCTGTTGGTTAATATAACTAAGGTTAAATAGAGAATCTTGAAGTGGCGATGTTATATGGTTCTCTCGACTTGAGAATACTGTTGTACTTCAATGTGGACACTCCACTTTGATTATAGTTAAATCATAGCATGGAGTTCATAGAACAACTATAGTTGGGTCTAAGTTTAGAGAATTGAAAGTAAAACACTATTCAATAAAGGATTCGTCTCCTGGATTATACAGGATTAGTATCGCGGTCAACTATAGTCAACTCAAAGTCAAAATCTCTGGCCAAAGTAGTACGATTAATAATAAATGTTATCATTGAACCAAAGGCTTTATGTTTGCACTTACAATGTTGAATGTGGATGATATTAGAATTTTGACTAAAACCAAATTCCATAAGTCCTAATGTGATATAGTTTTGACGAAGAGGATATGTGTAAACAATCGTTACTACCGGGTACCGCCTAAGAAAATGTGAAAATGGATTTTACTGAAATGACCTGTAAGCGATGAATTCGGCCAAACTATCAAACTACTAGCTAAGTTAACGTCTGAACATTAATATTGAATTATTTGATATTAATTGCTGACTCAATTCACACCTCTAAGTCGAACAACCACATTCATGATTTCTTCGAAAAACCATAAAATTTAATTAATTTATGAAATATTATAAATTGGTTAAATTAATTATATTTGTGAAATATTAATTATAATTAATTTATTTGATGTTTTAAATGTCAATAGTAATTATTTAAATGCATGTATAAAATTTATTTTTGCAAGTATCGATATTCGATATCGGTACACCTTTTAAACAGGGTTTGAAATAAATAATTACACAGAGGTTTTATTTTGTTGGAAACTTTGTCTACTATGGATGCATGCTAGGACCAGCCAATACATGGAGAAAATGAAGGGATTGGTTTATTGAATTAAATAAGGAGAATGAGAAAAGATTCTTTTATCCCATTAAAAACATATCTCCTCATTTCACTTTCTTTTGATAGAAAATCCTTCCTTCTCCTCTCCAAAATAATGGTTGTCATTATCTTCCTTTAAACAAAATAAAAATCAATAACAACTTTAAATGAAATATCAAATTAAATTAAAACAAAGGTGGTTCATCCATCTCTTGCAAGGATTAAATCTAGATCTTGGCGATCTAAGGAGAAAACATAAATCAAGCTGTGACTTTTGGCTAGATCTGAGAGGTATCTTCTATTTTAAATATTCTATTTAATATAATATGATTATCATAGTTTGTACATATATACTACTGCCACATTCGACTAAAAATTGTTTATGTAATTTGAATCGTTTATTGAATGATTGGATTTGATTTTTAATTTGATAAATCAAAATAGAAATTTGTTATGATTAAAACAATGTTTTAGTTATATATCTATGTTTTAAACTCTCAAACCAAAGTGTAATTTTTCAGATTTGAAAGTTTGTATGCACATATTATTTGCATTTCTGTTGAAACAGTAATATTGTATACACAGGTTGTGCTTCACCTTGAATTGAAAACGATCATGCAATATGAATACTTTGTTTATTTTGTTCTTAATCTGATAAATTGTAGAAATTTACATATGATTAAAACAATGTTTCGATAATGAATCTAAGCTTTAAAATTGATTACGATAATATTTTAAATTTGTTATCCAATTTACTCTCTAAAATGTCCTTATTTAAGTATTTTATAGGATCGTTAATATATTGTATAATTTGTTGTTTCCACTTTTGTTTTGTAAAAAACTAAATTTTATTTGGGTTAAACCCTTTAATTTATAGTGGAAATTATCCACAAGGGCCTCTTTAGCAAGTGGAATTAGTTTCTAGGACACACAACTGAAATAATTATTTTCAAGGACAAAACGTAAAATAATTAGTTTTTAGGGCCTAAAAACCTATGAAATTATGTCCTTGAAAGTAATTGGACTGCTGACTTTGTCCTTGAAAGTAATTATTCTGCTGATTTTGGCCTTAAAAGTAATTTTTTTAAATGTGTGTCCTAGAAACTAATTGGACTACAAAGTTTGTCCTTCTGGTGAAATGCCCCTAATTTATATGTATATATGTATTTTTGTTAACTAATTCAAGTATACATAAGTTTACAAATGCATCAGAAAATTTTAATGCAACATGGAAGTTTGCTTTGAATTAATTAGAAAATTTTGGTTTGATCTTTATATGTGTGTGTGTGTGTGTATGCGCGCGTGCGTATGTGTACATATAAACAGTTAATATTTGTATTTCACATAGCCAAAGCATGATTTAAACATTTTTTATCATTATCAAACAATTTAAAAATAAAGTAATAATATATACATATTAATTATTGTTTGTTATTTTTGTTATTGTGTCACAATACCTCTTGCATGTTAATTAAATGTTGTATTAATTAAATTTGCTACAGAGGGAACGTGGAATCAATCGACGATGTCACCTTTCATCTCCTTCCCTATTAGATCCTTATATGATTGCATCTAAATTTATTCTTGTTTATTCCTATATATTATCACCAATTAATCACACTTGCTTTATGTTTAGTAATTCTGACACACAATTAAAATATGAATATATTTGATATATTCAAAATTTTCCATATCTCACACTTAGTTAATTTAAAATTAAATTAATAAACATAAGACAAAACTAATAAAATATGATTTTATTAAATCAATATTAGATTGGATCTGATAAATCATTTAGTCTTCATAGGTCCAATAGATCCAAAATAGAATATATTTTTTGAAATCTTACATATTTCACCCGCTTCTGACTGGCCAAGTTCCAACTGAAACAACGTATAAGCACATCGAGTACAATTGCCTATCGTTCCCCGTATAGATCATCAAAATATCCCGATCCATGACTCACTTCCTGATCACACATTTTGATCATCTCCGGGTCACCACACATTGTATTATGTGTGCCCAAAGTCTCTAGCCCAAGCTACGCATGCTCTGATTTTGAAGAACCCTAAAACATTGCTACATGGTAACATTGGATCACGCATCGAAGAAAACCAAAAGAATCCCCATACTACAATTCCGGTCGACCATAACTAGTTGATTATCACCAAATTCGAAAACCAAAAGGTCATTTTAGCACATTTCTTTGCGGGTTAGAAAGCTGGCCTATTCCACTCTTTTTAATCGACTAACCATCCCTACCGATCGACTGAACGCTTATAGGGATGTCAATCTGAACATTGATGGGGTGAAATCCCCTAGGGGAATCAATTCACCTATTTATTTCATATGACCACCGCCTCGACCTTCCTTGTCTAATGTCATGCTTTATGGCATGGCGACCTTGCAACCACCCACTATCTTCCACTCTCGAGTTCGTATCATCGATGATATGTCATAAGACGAATGTCGACAAAGGCAATTCAACAAATCATCCCAGAACTTAAATACTTTTTAAAAAAATACCAATTATGAAGTGTCTAACTAATCCCACCACATCAATAAACAACACCATACTCAAGTAATGCTAACACACAACGTTATCATCTAATGATTTCATTCAAGTTATCTTCATTTATTCAATTCATAGATTATTTCACTAATCTAATTCAATGTTTCATTCAATCTAACTTGCATATTTCATCCAGCAATCAACTACTCATCATTCAATCAAGAGACAAAGCACTTATGGCTAAATCCTAACCCCAACAAAGTAATTAGACAAGCATAAAAGTAGCAAAGGAAATCACATAGAGTAGAGAATCATTCCTACTCACCCAATGCTAGAAGAAATCCCCAAATTTGCTTGAAACCCACTCCTTCAAATCTTTAATTCAAAAATCCTAAGACGAATGCTTCAATTCTAGAGAAATCAAGTTTATGGGTATTGTAGAAGAAGATCAACTTGAATTTAGAGTATTTATGGGAATTTTTTGGTGAAGGGATGAAGGAGTTATGATGAGAGGAATGTGAGTTAGGGCTTGGGGAGTTTGAGAAGATGAAGAATGAGGCAAATGAAAATAATGAGAAAAGTGAGCTTCTCATTTCTAAAATTTGTGCCTTAAAGTCCCTTTCTTGCTTAATTATAAGCTTGCCCTCTCGACATAATTTCCTCTATTCTTTGATTCCTTAAGTCTGGTATGTTTTCCAAATGTAAACGACGTTCCGAACATAATGAAACTATTTTTCGATCCTAATTCCATCGTGTTCGAAAATTCAACATTTACGTCCAAGATCACTCTAAACTTGATTAACCATGTTTTAGCTCACTAAAATGATTTGAACACATCCATGACAACTTCTATAAAAATCCGAGTTGTTATGGAGATCGCCATTTGTAATATATAAATGAGCTTGAGTTAAATCGACCTAACTCCTGCACTTTAGTTGAACTGCCACGAGACGACTTCACTTGACTATAACCAAAGATATTTTCCATACTTTTGGGTATTGGTTAAGACAGAATGATTTCTTTTGAGAAATTTATAACTAGAAGAAATCATATTTTGGTTTAAAAAAATCGATGAGTTATTTACTGTTTAAAAGAGAAGTGATAGTTATTAGATGAAGTTTTAATTAGAAAATAAAGTAATAGTTATTTCATAGATTCTTAGTAAAGAAATTACATAAATAGTTGTGTCTAGTGTTGTATATACAAAGATAATGAAAGAAAATATATTTTTGCTAAAACTATTATCATTGGATGAACTATAGAATTATCTACTATATGATTCAAGCCTCGAGTAAGTAATTGTAAGCAAGAACAATATCTTGTGCAAGGGATCGAATAAACAAAAGAAATTAATTGCTATGTTGATTCTTTGAAGTGGTGTTGGACAAGTTCAACGTTAACAATTGAACATATTTAGGAGAAAATCTTTGATGTGCATGATTAGGGAATGTGCAATCTTTGGTTAAACCAACCAAACCACTTTATTTCAATTGGTTTAGTTTGGTTTTAAAACTAGATTGGTTTATGATCGATCCATATAAAAATTAGTTCGGTTATCGCTTTAACCAAATTAGTCTAACTTTTATTACATTGTCAAAATTACTAGTGTAATAGTGATTTTTTTGGATTAGTATTAGCGATGTACGTAAATCTGATTTATCATGTGTCAAAGTTACTATTAAAAAGCATAATAATACTAAAACAAGAATACTTTTAATCATATATTTATGTTTTATTTTACAATACAATAAATATTATAAACACAAAATGTGAATCGTTTTTAGTTCGGTCAAAACGGATAACTAATCAAACAATTCAAATTTAATTCGATTGGTTTGATTTGATTAGGTTTACATTTTTGCTGGTTTTAGTTTGATTTATCAATTTTCATCATCGAACTAACCGAACGAACCAAATGTCCACCCTATCTATAATTATATATTAAATTTTTAATGAGTCATAAAATTTTCTACACGTGTATTAAAAGATTTAAAATAGAATTTTTTTATCCACCTCGTTTTCTTAGTTATCATGCAACACACATTTAGAAAACCTCACAGAGATGTATCAAAATTTTAATAACCATGTGCATTAAATATATCTTCTGCATAAGAGGACAAGACAAGCCCGGCCCAAGGACAAGGCAGATGGGACATTCGCCTAAGGAAACACAATCAAAAATCGAGGAGAGAAGCAACGGTTGAGGAGGGACCGTTTATAATTAAAATAGGTAGGGCATACCAATTGTGTGGTATGTATTGGCCAGTGCGTTGTATGTATTGGCTTGGTGGTTTACTACCTTGTATCAGATTGGTTTTGTTGGGAATAATGAACTTCGGCTGAGTCGTGTACGTTGTCACTCTCTTGAATACGTTTCGGTGTTCTGCTCGAAGGTGCAAAGCAATTCTGAAAAACAAACGCCGCCGCCTCTAGGATAAAACAGCCTCTCTAATCTGAAAAAATATCAACCCGTTTGCACTGACAAAGTCGATTCTGATTTGCACTCTGAAATACTGCTCAAGGTGTTTAGTTTTGTTGAAGGAAGAAGAAAAAGGAAAATGTTTATTATTCTTACCATTTCTCTTCTGTCTATCTATCATTTAAATAGGCAAAATGGAAATTGTATACGTTACTAAAGTGATGGAATGTTAATGGATTTTAATTTATTCTCATTTAAAACAATATTGTAATACCATTAGCTTTTGTAACGGCTCAATAATAATGGCACATAAATATATTACCGTTGTGCAAGTGTAACGGCTCAATTATAATAATGATTTATAAATATATTACCGTTATAAACTTGCAACGGCTCAATTATAATAATGATTCATAAATATATTACCGTTATAAACTTGCAACGGCTCAATTATAATAATGGTTCATAAATAAATTACCATTAACCTGTTTTTTATTTAATTTTTTTAATAAATTCACTTCATAGACAAAAACATTTCCAACAATCCCCCACTTGAATTTTAAAAAAATATTTTTCGAGCGGTTTCTGAAAACATAAGATTGTGCATAAACAAAGTGTCTTTCGACTTGAACCTTTGCATAGTGGATAAGATTCAGTTTTTACTAGAGTGACACGTAGCCTTGAACTCTATCTATTCCTGACATCAGACCACACACAATCTTTCTAGAGTGCAGTCAAATAAGCCCGTGCATTCATGGCCATGCATGTCTATCCCAGTTTAGTGAATGCTCTAGGAATTTTGCCCAAAACTCCATAGGAAATGGCCACATTTCCACATTCACATAGGTGAGTCTATCAAGAGTACTCCTGAAGGTAGGCACTCCACTCCAAATAGAGTATAGATCTCATTAACAGTTTCTATTAACTCATCCTTTAATCACTTCAGGAATACATGCATCTTAATATAAAAATAGCATGTTCAACTAATACAACTTCACAACTTGTTCTTACCCATTAAACCTAGTTCTTGGGATCTCCAGCCATTGGGTCGGGTTACCATTGTGCGTGACTCAACAATCTAAGGGCAATAGTCCCATTCTTTTAGAAGTCCTAAGGACTTTCTCTCTGGCCAGTCCTTTCGTCAAAGGATCTGCCAAATTCTCATCACTGCGTATGTGATCCACATTAACAACACCTGAAGAGAGTAGCTCTCTAACAGTATTGTGCTTACGACGTATCTATCGTCTCTTACTATTGTAATAACGGTTCTGTACTTTTGCAATAGCCGTGGTACTATCGCAGTGGATCAACACAGCTGGTATCGGTTTTTCCCATAAAGGAATCTCAGCTAGTGGATTTCTTAAGTACTCTGCTTCTTCACTAGCTGTGGCTAGTGCTATCATCTCGGACTCTATAGCAGACTGAGCCAAAATAGTCTATTTCTTGGATTTCCAAGAAACAGCTCCTCCAATAATGCTAAAGATATAGTCACTGGTTGCTTTTGAATCATCAGATAAAGTATTCCAGTCTGCATCGATGTAACCTTCAAGGACAGTTGGAAATTTTTCATAATGCAACCCAAGGTTCATGGTTCGTTTTCGGTATCTCATGACCCTCTCAATAGCGTGCCAATGCTCTATACCAGGTCTACTAGTAAACCTGCATGATAATCCCACGACATAGGTAATGTCGGGTCTAGTACAAACAGTGGCATACCAAAGGCTGCCAATGATGCTCGCATAATCAGACTGTCTTACACCTTCACCTGTGTTCTTAAATAGCTTTACACTAGAATCATATGGTGTACATGCAGGTTTACAGTCAAAGTAATTGTATTTCTTTAGAATCTTCTCAATATAATGAGATTGATCCAAAGAAAGTCCCTTTTCGGACCTAGTAATCTTAATACCAAGGATTACACTTGCTTCACCTAGATCTTTCATACCGAAATTGGCACTTAACAAAGATTTAACAGAGTTTATAGCATGAATGTTTGACCCAAAAATAAGCAGGTCATCTACATACAGACATATGATAGTACAAATGTCATTCTCAGATTTATAGTAAATGCATTTGTCACTTTCATTAACTTTGAAACCATGTGAGATTATTAAGTTATCAAATTTTTCATGCCATTATTTAGGTGCTTGTTTTAAGCCATATAATTATTTATCTAACTTGCAAGCTTTATGTTCTTGACCATGGACTACAAATCCTTCAGGTTGGTCCATATAAATTTCCTCTTCTAATTCACCATTTAAAAAGGCAGTTTTAACATCCATTTGATGTATTATTAAATTATGAATAAATGCAAGTGAAATTAGTACTCGAATGGATGTAATCCTAGTTATAGGTGAAAAGGTGTCAAAAAGTCTACACTTTCTCTTTGCTTAAATCCTTTAGCTACTAAACGGGCTTTATATTTATCAACTGTGCCATCAGGTTTTAATTTCTTTTTAAGTACCCATTTACAGCCTATAGAATTACAACCAGGTGATAGATCTACTAAGTGCCAAGTCTTATTGGATTCCAAAGAATCCATTTCATCATATATAGCCTCTTGCCAAAAATCGGCATCTAAGGAAGATAAGGCCTCTTGGAGGTTTAAGGGATCATCCTCTATAGTAAAAGCACAAAAATCTGAACCAAAATCTTTTGCGGTTCTTGCTCTTTTACTTCTTCTAGGTTCATTTTCAGAAGACTCGTTAAGTTCTGTTCTAATAGGCATGGTGTTACTTAATGTGCCCCTACTATTCCTCAATTTAAAAGGAAATCTAGATTCATAAAAATCAGCATAATTAGATTCTATTATATTATGTGTATTCAGGTCATAAAATCTATATGCTTTGTTATTAATAGCATAGCCAATAAATACACATTCATATGCTCTACTTGCTAATTTTATTCTCTTAGGGTCTGGTATACGAACATATGCCAAACATCCCCAAGTTCTAAAATAAGACACATTTGGTTTACAATTTCTTAAAATTTCAAATGGTGAGATTTTACTTTTTGATTTAGGGATTCTAGCATACAGTCAATAAAATATCCCCTCATCAATGTTTTGCTGCACCCGAATTCAATAAGTTAGCTACAACTAATTCGGTAAAGGTTCTATTTTTTCTTTCAGCTTTACCGTTCATTTCAAGTGAATAAGGTGCAGTTCTCTCATAAATTATACCATGCAATTTATAGAAATCAAGAAATAAACTAAACTCATATTATGTTTCTCTATCACTACGAAGTCTCTTAATTTTCTTATTAGATTGATTCTCAATTTCAGTTTTAAATGATTTAAACATATCAAATGCATCACTTTTATTTTTCGTAAGGTATACATAAGTAAAATCAGAACAGTCATCAATAAAAGTGATAAAGTAACAGTGTCCATGTCTAGTGTAACAACCCGCATATTTTACGATTGTATATTAAAATGTTTTATTTAAATATAGCATCGTTAGTCGGATTTATGTCTGAAATGTCACTTTTTGCAAATAGTCGAATTGGGACTCGAGACCACTTCCATTGAGTCCAAAATGGCATTTGCGTCCTTTTTAAGTGTAGACATCGATATGTTTGGAGTTGGGTTGAATTTTGCTATTTTTCTATTGGGCTTTGGGTTTGGGTTTGGGTTTGGGTTTGGGTTTCAGCCCACTAACCCAACTTATCTAATATCCTAACTCCACCCTCCCCCCTCTCCTCTTCATTCATTCTATTATTTTCCTAACACTTAAACTAAAGAAAAATGGGGGAAGAGAAAAGAAAACAAAATTTCTAAGCCCTAGTTTCCTTTGCAAATTCAAGTTCTAGCCCCAAAATCTAAGAGAAGCTTAGGTAAGCATCCTCTTCATCTTCTCCATCTCAATCTCTCTTCAATTTTCAGAATTTCCTATAACCTAACTTAGGAAAAACTTCATCTTTGATTATAGATTGAAGATTCTAGAGGTGTTGTTGAAGAGAGATCAATTTTTGCTTGTTCTAGGGCTTCTTATTTGTGTTTGGGTTTTAAAAGGTGAGTTTTTGAACTCACATCTACGTCTATAGTTTTCGTTGTTGTTAGGTATGAATTCCTAACATCTATTCATGTTCATTTGTTGTTGATTTGGATTGATTTGGTGAATTTTCCATTTTTTGGTTTTTGGAATCCAATTTTGTGAAAATCCTTTTATGGGTGTTTGAACATGTTTACCGGGGTGTATCGAAGAGCCTATTAGGCTGGGTTGTCGCTTGGCATAACTCCCTAGTCGCGGTTGCTCGATCGATCGTTTCCGGTAGAATTTTGCCCCACTTGGGAGCTAGGCTAATTCTGCTCTGGAAGCAGGTTCAGTCGACTGAACCAGTAGATCAGTCGACTGAACCAGGGGCAGAAAACATTCTGTCCCTGTATCAGTCGACTGACCACCTGGTCCAGTCGACTGACCTGGAAACCGAAATTTTCCAAGCATTGTGTCAGCCGACTGACCACCTGGTTCAGTCGACTGACCTGCTTGTATAAGTCCAACTTGCCTATTTTTCGTGGGTTTCCTATTTTAATCGATTCTTTTTGACCCGATTTGTCGTTATCATTTATTATCGACTTTGATGACTTCTTTTTCGGGATTTTTGAGAATATTCATTTTGATGGATTCGGTATCGATTTTTATGGTTGATTCACGTCTTCGAATGTGGATTTTGGTGATTGATTGTTTCTACAATCATTTCTGTGATTTGTCACTTTAAAATATAAAGGTTTTCTATACTAGTAGTAAATATTCAAACTCTTTCACAAAGATGATTTCAACTCTATTTTTAATACAAAGCTCGTTTATAAAACCGTTTTCCAATCCATTAGTATATACAAGCCTTTACCTCATTCGTATGAAAAATCTAATTAAACGGCTTAGCAAAACAAGTGGTATGAAACGCTTGCGTTTACTTCGTCGGTTAATTCTTGGACTTGTTCGATTGAACTCTTGTGACAATTTTCGAGTGGAAATCTACAATTTGTTGATAAATATTTAAGTTAAGCCAGTAGTTATGTGACATGAAGCTAAACTCAGATATTTACTAGCTTAGTGTAATTGACACTTCTTGATGATCGATGATGATCATTTTGTGATTTAGACTAGCGACGTGCGATGTCTATTTGTTTGTGCGGGGACTAAAAAAACCTCGTTTGTGGAACTTCGGTTCAATTTGGTGGGGTAGCGACCCATGGTCTTCGGGCCGTTTGTGGAGCTTCGGCTCAAAATTGATGGTTAGCGACCATGGAATAGCGTTCCGTTTGTGATGCACGTGTTGGTGAGTTTTCATGCTCCCGTTTGTGATAGGCCTCCCCCCCTTTGTGATTTCTGGATTTTTGGTTGATGATTTCTAGAATTTGTGTTTCACCTCTTTTTGTGATTGGCAATGGTATGTTTGTCAATATTTGGGGTTTGGTGAATAAAATAAAGAATATGACATTCTTTTTGGTGCTTTGAGATTCTTGAGATATTGTATGACTTTGTTGTTATTAAATGTATACTTGTCACAGTATGGCATTATGGTTATCATACGTATTTGTTATATCTCTTACCCTATCTCATTTTATCTGATATTTATAGCTAGACTGATCCGTTTATTATTTTCTTATTAAATAATACTCGGGTCAGACCGAGACGCGCTTCTGCTTGACTCCTCATCTGGGACTATTATCTGACTTTTGGCTAACTACTTAGCTTAGTAGTTTTTGCTTTTATACATTCGAGATAGAGACTCCTTGATGTATACATATTCTTTTGGCTGGCACTTGTATCTATTCTTTTGTGACGTAATGGATCTTATATGACCATTACTTTGATGTACACTTTTATGTGATATATTCATATATATTTCTGCCATTGAGATATGAATGTCTATGACTGATTTGTGTTATGTTTATTTCTATATTTGTTTCTGAAGGCCTCATAGCCACTGTGTGGTAGTTTTGAGTTTGTATTTGGTATGTCGGATTTCCTCTTGAAATGAAATGTAAGTTATATTATCTGACATATCGGTACTCGCACAAAGCAATTACATAGATGGTCGCTCCTCAACAGCCTTATTCTTCGTGCTAGTCGACGGCATTACTCAGTAGTGTCCTTGGCTAGCGTGAGTATAGAGGTGGGGCGTCACATCTAGTCAAAGTTCCATCAAGCTCACATATATCAGAATGAATCAAATATAAAGGTTCGGAAACTCTATCAACCGATTTATGTGGTTTCTTAGTATTTTTGCTTGACTATAGAATTCACATTTATCAAAACCAGTTTGTGACATTTTAGGGATAAGATCTAAGGTGCTCATGTTATGAATTATGTGTTTATTCACATGACATAATCTGGAGTGTCAGATATTAAAATCACACAATATATAAGCAGAAGTAGACATTTTATTACATTCAACATTCAGTTTAAACATACTATCAGTTGCATAACCCCTACCCACAAACATACCATTCATAGTGATGGTGTACATATCAGCCTGAATAGTCTGTGTAAAATCAGCCTTATTAAGAAGATAACCTGAAACAAAATTCTTTTTCATCTCTGGAGTGTGCATTGCGTCCTTCAGAATGACGGTCTTCCAAGAGGTAAACTTCAGCTCTACGCTTCCAATCCCAGCAACAATAGTGGTCTGAGAGTCTCTCAACAACACTTTCTTGTTCTTAGTCTCCGTGTATGTTTTGAACATAGCACGGTCATAGCAGACATGGCGTGTAGCACCAATATCTACCCACCAACCCTTTGATCCCCCAACAAGGTGAATCTCATCAGTAAT
Source organism: Allium fistulosum (assembly GCA_030737815.1). Lineage (NCBI taxonomy): Eukaryota > Viridiplantae > Streptophyta > Magnoliopsida > Asparagales > Amaryllidaceae > Allium > Allium fistulosum. The sequence continues at coordinate 510,832,848 of CM060903.1, read as the reverse complement.
CATACCCGTTAAAGGCTCCTCGGTCAGGTTAGCCTACGGTGTAGGGCCTGGTCTATTTCTACACTTGCGTGCCATATGACCTGGTTTTCCACAGTTGAAGCAAAGAAACAACTATCCAGTCATTCTTTTGGGGTGGTTTCTGTTTGTTGCGGTTCTGATTCTTAAAAAATTTAGGATTTGGTTTCAGAACTGCAGCTTTCTTAGTGTTGCCTGTAACAGCAAGCACTTCTTCCTTCATATCTTGTTTACGTGATTCCTCTTCAATATGGAGGCGAGTTATCAAGCTTTCCAAAGAAAATTCTTTAGTTTTATGTCTTAGATTATTCTTAAAATCCTTTCAACTAGGGGGTAGTTTATCTATCAAAACAACAACTTGGGATTGTTCATCAATAACCATACCTTCGGAGACGATTTCATGAGCTATTTTCTGAAGTTCATGAGACTGCATCTCTACTGACCTGTCGTCCGTCATCTGAAATATGAGGTAGCGGCTGACGGCATATTTCTTTGCTTCAGCTTCTTCTGTATCATACTTCTTTTGCAGCGCCTCCCATATTTCCTTGGCTGCCTTGTCCGAATTGTAGTAGTCGTAGAGATCGTCGCTCAGGCCATTGAGTATGAAGTTCTTGCAGAGGTAATCATGCTCTGTCCAATTCTGCAATTTTTGGTTTTGTTCCTGCAAATCTGCATTTGTTGTGCATCGGTTTCAGCGGGCTTCTCTGGTACTGTCGGTTTTTCTGCAGTGAGCACACCAACTACCTTCCTCATCGTCAGAAAAAAATCCATCTTTTGCCTCCAACGCTTGAAATGGAGGCCCTCGAATCTGAAGGGTGCAGAAGCGACCATGGAGACGTGAAACATTGAGGTCGATGCAGCATCATCAATAGTTGCAGCAGAAGTCATTGTTGTCTGGAACGTCTTCAATTTGTTGGGAACAATGAACTTCGGCTGAGTCGTGTACGTTGTCACTCTCTTGAAGACGTTTCGGCATTCTGCTCGAAGGTGCAAAGCAGTTCTGAAAAACAAACGCCGTCGCCTCTAGAATAAAACAACCTCTCTAATCTGAAAAAATATCAACCTGTTTGCACTGACAAAGTCAATTCTGATTTGCACTCTGAAATACGACTCAATGTGTTTAGTTTTGTTGAAGGAAGAATAAAAAAAAGTCTGTTATTCTTACCATTTTTCTTCTGTCTATCTATCATTTAAATAGACAGAATGGAAATTGTATACGTTACTAAAGTGATGGAATGTTAATGGATTTTAATTTATTCTCATTTAAAACAATATTGTAATACCATTATCTTTTGTAATGGCTAAATAATAATATCACATAAATATATTACCGTTGTGCAAGTGTAACGGCTCAATTATAATAATGATTTATAAATATATTACCGTTATAAACGTGCAAACGGCTCAATTATAATAATGATTCATAAATAAATTACCATTAATCTGTTTTTTATTTAATTTTTTTAATAAATTCACTTCATAAACAAAAACATTTCCAACAGGTTTTATTGGATTGGAATTGGTTGTATCGGATTGGTTAGAGCAGGCTCGATGTCTATCTTCATCATTTTTTCCCACTAAATTTTTTTCCCTTTGTTTTTCATTAGTACTCAACTGAACATGTAGGGCCAGGACGAGGAAAGGGGTGCATTTAAGCGAGGCCAGCATTCTAGAAAAGATGAAAAGAAAACAAAATCCAATAGCTGGATTAAAATCATTTTGCCTGACTGCTACTGACTCAGAAAAATCTCCTGTCAACTTGAGTACACCTAGGAATAGACACATACCTAAACAACAAACCAACATGCATGATCATTGGCAGATTACGACTTTCAACAAAATTCAGACAGAAACATAATTATTGAACTAATTTTCATTGTTGAATTTTTTTTTTCACATCGGACACAAATGAAATAACACACCGTAGCGTGATTTCAAAAAAAATGCACTACCTAAGACCTCTAGTACTGGTATGTACTATCATCTAAATACCCAATACATCAATACATCATGTACACAGTCTAAACAATACCAATTCCTTTGTGGGTGTCAAAGCAACATATTCATATTGATTCTGCAATAATGAGGAAATACAGGATAGCTCCATAAAAATGTTTAAATATACTGACATGCATTGGTTACTTAAGATTCTTCTAAGCAGCCAACTTCAAAAAGTTTTAAAATACAAAGACAGACATTGGCAACATTCAATTTCTTGTAGTACTCCATTCAAGGAGAAAAAGGGATAGAATTTTCTGTAAGTTCAGGGCACCCTACAAAGTCCAAGGTATCAAAGCAATGTACATTTATTATTTTGAAGTAATTTAGCCTAAATTCAGAAGCTTAATCAAAACTAAATCTTTATAACTGAGGTGTAAAAACGTAGCAATGTACAGTGTTCATTTATAACTGGACAAAGAATAAGTTGATGCAATGGACGTGGCAAAAAAGAGAAAGATAAGGTCTGCTATTAACAGAGAGGCGATGAAGAGATTCTTATGAAATCCCTACTCCTCTGAGTGAAATTGTTGGTCCAGTGCAATTGGTCTTCCGAACTAGAACAGGATCCAGATACAAAACAATTACACTAATATCGTCATGAAAATGTCTTCTAATTCCTCGATCTATCTTTTGCAGGTCAGAGTACCTCATCTCTCTTTTGTTTGCTGCCTCTTTTAGAGCTGCTTTTATCAGCCTTCTTGCAATTCCCTACACAAATATGATAATCATTATATTATACAATTGATGAATAAAAACTAAAGCAAGCAAAGATGAAAGAAGACATTCTTGGATATAGATTTGTATAATTATCAAACCTATCATGGTCGTAGATTGGAGTATACTGAGTCACTAGCATGTGCTCAACAAATACATAGACTTGCTTACCATATTAACAAATAATATACAGATGAAGACTGTTCTGAATATCTCGATGCCAAAAAATTTGGTTTTGTTTGCCACCATATGCGTTTTACCGAATTTTACCGCACCTAACTTTCATATGTTATAAAATTATTATATTTTTGCCCCTTATTCCTCCAAAATCCCCCCATCCATTTTTTGTATTTATAGATCTCGGATTATCATTTTTTTTTTTTTGCAGATATGATATTATTGTCATGTACATCATCCTCCCCATATTATAGATTATTATGAGACTTTTTTGTTCTTTCAAAACTACAAGTTAATGTAAATTGTCAACAATATTTAATTCAACCGTTGATCTAAAATATAGTTTTGAAGGGTTTATAATTTTCAGAAGTTTATAATTTGAGGAAGATGATCTTCATGGCAATATCGTCATATCTACAAAAAAATAGATAAATTCAAGAATTAAGATACCAAAAAAAGTGGGTGATTTCGATTCAATCAAAAAACAAGGATGTTGATCTTTCTTCTATGCATGTGTGTGTGTGCGTGCGCGCGGGGAGGGTTCCGCTACTCCACATCTATGCTGCTACGATTGTTATACCTACACAATTCAAAATCAAACGAAATATAGATACGTTCATACATGATTAAAGATCAACTCCACCAATCTTGGTTAATTTGAATAATCCTATCATATCCAAAATAATATTCCAAATCGACCGCTGAAATAAATATTTTAACTATTGATAGTGGCTTAACATTTGGACCACGTTAGAAGTTTCAAAATGATCTTATTTTGTGACATGATGTTTATAGTGTAGATTGAACATCTCTAAAGTTTCATTTGATTTCCTTACCCTCTTTCATTTTGAACCAACAATTAGATGGTAAAAGTCCATTATCAACAACTCCCGACTACAACTATTGGTGAACTGTATGGTTGGTTTACCCAAAGGGTTGGTTGGAAATGGTAATTATTCTGAATTACGAATATACCCTGGATGGTAATGGTTTTCCACTTTCAATGAAGGTACCGAACAGGATCCACACCTAAAAATATCCTATAAAGAAACAGAAAATTTCTTTGGAAGAGCAAAATTCATCTGTCTAGCAACCCTTATTATACAACAAAAAAATTTAATATTCATAATTTACAAATATATTCCTAATTGATGGATAAAATTAACACATCAATACTTATAAGTCTACATGGACAGTTTTCAACGATACACATATTGCCAAAGATTCAGTCCATGCTTATTGATTCTTCGTTAATGCATAAAAGTTGCCAGACGCTATTATAACAAAAGAATTCCATTCTTACATATTTCCTAAGTCATATTTTCACACCATATTGTCAAATTATAGCAGATGTGATTTCAACCTCTCTTAATAAATGCAGAATAATTCCTAATATTTAAAACATATTTGCATGTGCCCATTATGCACATAATAAAAATTTCCATAAATGAATTCGCTTTAGAATGGAAAAGAAGATGAAATATTGGTATAAATTATCTCAATTCTAAGTAGAACTAATGAAAGAAACAGAAGGCTTGAAAGGTGAAGATTGTTGAAAGCTCATAACCACCCACTCTAGATACAATTTCTGTTGCAAGTGGAAAACATTAAGATGGTGTTTGAGTTTTTGTATGATCAGGATTTTCAAGTTTAACCTAAAGGTTATACTTGTCAACTGTTATATGCAAATATACTAACAGTAAAAACCATCAAGCCAACTGGGACGAGAAATATTACACTGCGAGGTGAGTTATGAACTATATCCACTGCTTCTTGATTGCTCAAGTGTTCCCATAAACCATCAGACGCAAATATGAGAAACTGATCTTGTGAAGAAAGTTTATGCGTAGTTATAGAAGGCACAGCACTAAGAACCGATTTATGGAATGGCTCAGGTAGACGAAACTTTGCAGCTAGAGGTTCACGATTAAATTCTGAATTTTTCAAGTAAGCATCCCCAATAGATCTAGATATCTGCAAAAAGAAAGAGACAAAAAAAATAAACGTACAAACAAAACAGAAGCAAAAAGCCAAATATAGCTGCCAATATCATATAAATCTTAATAATTTAGATAATCAATAGCTATTACCTTAGAAAATTATAAATTACATCTTCGGTGCTTAACGGTATAAATTTGATTGTAAATTGACTATTGAGCATGCACATAAAATGAGGTAAATGAAACATGTATGAAAAAGAAAACTATATGAGTGTTCATATACCCAAATCTAGGAAAAGGATGACATAACTGAAACATATAGTGAAAAAAGAAGACTTACTTGTATAATGCCCTTCACGCGCCAAACTTTATGCTTCAAAACCACAATTTCTGGATCATCAGGATGCAAAGATCTCAATTCTTCTCTCACATCTTCATTGCTTGCATTATGTTCAGTGGACATCTGAACTGCTGATGCTTCAGGTTCGCCTCTGAACCATCTACCTAAAACTACACGGGAATCTCCTGCATTTGCTGTGTAGAGGACCCCACCGCAAATTATGCCCACTAAACAGCATGACCCTACCGATGCTAGTTGTGGCCTATTTTGCCACTGTTTTCTTACCAGAGAAAGAAAATCTTCTTCTGTGGCAGTGTATGCCCTTCTTATTACATCTGCTGAAATTCCTTTTTGTTCCGAAGCAAACTCTGCATAGACAAATTGAGCCAAGTTTAGTATGAGGTTGTGCTTTATAATATGCAACTAAAACATAAAACGGAAATTTATGACGCCAGATTTGATTACATCATATGTTAGGTGAAATGTATGACAACAAATTAAACTGATGGCAAAGATACGCAATCTACTACGTAAAAGTATATTTTTGAGATGTGATTAAATGCGTCATTTAACATAAAATAAAACTTACAAATTATAGTAAATGTGCCAGCATCATAAAAGGTGATAATCATCCGGTTCTGTTGCAGATTAAAAATATGTAGTATTAACCAATCCATCTTAGCAGTGCTACTGCTAGCAAAACTCATCCACATATATAAACTTGTACCAGATGTTAGCAATTATGACTAAAGTAGTCAATAAAAGATGATCGAATTATATCAGCGAAGGCAATACAATCATACTCATAGTACAACGTATTATACTATTTTAAAATTAACTACTTCAACCGATATCATCAAATATTTATTGTTTTAACCACATCAATATCAAGCGAGCGAAGCAAGCAAGCAAGCAATGCACGCATACATGCATAAATATGAAGAAATAATTTATGAACTTTCTATTTCTAGTTTGTTTGTTAACTTACATTTTATTATAAAAGGGCTTTCTTATGTTTAAAACCTTTTTCCAATACATAGATACATGTGTGTGTCTTTGAGTAGAGCGAAGTAGTCAAAATGAAAAAGCACTTTACGTTTTTTTGTGCGCCTTAAGCATTGATTTTGTTATCTTCAGCCAAAAAAATCTTCTAATTAAAAACTGCAACAATTCGATTTTGTACAATAAAAAAACTGCATATACATGCAATTTGAACTGTATATAACATTTATTTTAATGTATGCCGCCAGTTTAACTCTAAACTATGTAAAACATCAGTTTAAGTTTAAACAACATAACATCACTTTAAATCTAATAGTCAAGAATTGGAAAAATAGAGTATCGTAATTAACTTAAAACTTGAATTTTAAACTTAACACTATGAGTGATACTTTAGTATGTATAATATAATATCAACCCAGAAAAAAAAAATGGGAGTGGGGGGGAGGGGTGTGGTGGGGACAAGCAAACAAATAACACTCGCTCAACGGCGAAAGTTGAGCACAAGCAGCATAAAGTGAGTCAATTTCAAGCACAAGATCACCAGAGGAGAGTCAGTGTCGAGCAGTAGTGGAAAGGTCGACAGCAAATCTCTTGAGAAAGTTGAGTTTTTTTTTAAGTTGATAAAATTTTATGCCCTAGAATAATTGAGCCTGGAAGCAGCTGTCGTAGAAAACGTTCAAAATCAGATTGGTTTCTTGGGCTAACAGGCCCAAAATTAATTCGAATCGCAAAAGTATTGAAGAGTGCTTATTCTCGCCTTCAGATTTTTGTGCTTTTTGGACTTTCAGTTTTTTCTAGCGCCTCAAGCATGAGGCACACCTTGACTCGCTAAAAAGCGCAAATTTTGCGTGTTGCACCATCGATAAAATCGTAATGCTTTAGAATGTGGATCAAAAGATTCGAATCGCAAAATAATTGAAGCGTGCTTTTTCTCGTCTTGGGCTTTTCACGCTTTTTGGAATTTCCACGTTTTTCTAGTGCCTCAAGCATGACACTTGCCTTGACTCCCTAAAAAGCGCAATTGCTGTGCCTTGCACTTTTCTGTGGCTACGCACGCGCCATAACTAAGAGTACCGTTGGTAAAATGTTAATACTTTAGAATGTAGATCAAAAGATTCTACAATCAATTTTCTTGACAATAAGTACCAATTCTCGAAAGTTTTCGTGTATGAGTAAGAATCCATGTTCCCTCCTAAAATATCTCCTATGATCCCCCTAGAATTGAGTGTGTTAACAACAACAAAACGATATAAAATTTGGTAAATATAAGCTTGATGGTAATAAAATGAAATATATTCTTGACTGATTTTGAAATTAATAAACAAAATAAGAAAATCAACAGTTCACATGTTACGCCGTTTAATACACTAAGCTATCAACTTCTAGTTCAAAATTTTGCAACCGAATATTTAGATGAAAAAATCAGGGTGCTCTTAGCAAGACTTCTTTAAATATCCGCGTGAAAATTTATATGCTCAAAGAACTTTAGAAGTTCCATCAGAAAAATAGTACCCACCTAGCATTGTATTAATTCCTATCATAGCTCTTATTTAATGCATGCATTTTTCAGATGTGATAGTTCAAAATTAGATATAATATGTTTCATACACCGGGGGGAAACAATCATTTCAAAGATTGATCTTTAGTTCTATCAATAGATATCCAAAAAATCTGAAACTCGTTATCATCCACATCCATGTAATGAAAACTATCTAATATCTCAAAAAAAGATGTAGATACGATGGTACCTGTATCCAAAAAAAAAAAAACTTTACAACTTCTATCAAGATAATAAGTTATATCATGTCTATTCAGTACATAGAATGACTGATATTTAATGTTTTATCAAGAAGATAATATATATAATAGGCGTATATAAATGAGTATTCACTACTCGGAACTATTTTTATTATCGTATTTTTTATTTTCTAACCTTTTTATATGCTTTAGTGATGAAAGAGCTTTATGTGAACAAAAATTTTCCATTTTTTGCTTTTGGATTTGTTAACGGTAAGCGGATGGATTAAAATTTGATATTCATCTTATATCTGTGATTACAGATATATGATATGCTTAGGGCTGACAATTAAAATCGAGGCCCGCAAACCTGAATTGAATCGAACCAAACCCAACCCGAACCCGATGTGTCTCGAGTCGAGTCTAGGTGATCAAAAATATCATTTAGATCCGATCAAATCTGACCTGAATCGACCCAACCTGAAAGACACGAGCAAAAAACATAAAAATATGTGTATTTAAAGTGCAATTACCCAATGCTACGCAAACCGACCCTACCCAAACTGAATCATACCACGGGTCGGATCGGTTCTAGGTTTCAAAATATATAGCTTAAATCTGACAAAATCTGACCTATCTAGAACCAAGACCCGTCGAGACGGGTCTGGGTCCGACGCGATGGGTCTAATTGCCACCCATGAACTAATTTTGGATATAACTATGGATGTGACGCCATCTACACCTGCATCCAACCATTGACAAATATAGTGGTCTTTCCCATCTTATTACAACAAGGAACTTCCAACTTCAATCATTTGTCAATGGATGATTCACACATTCTCCATGATTTTGCTGCCATTCATCATTGCCATCTATGCTTTTTTTTTCCAGATAAATAGGGCCGACCATACCTCATTCTTCATAGGTTTCTGTACTGAGTAAGATCTATGGTTAAGTTTAGCGCTTTTATATCATTTTTAATAATTATTTCCATGGTTTTACAACAATTACTTTCACATAGTTGGAGGGAATTTGATCGGTAAACATATCTGCTGGAAAAAGAAATAGTCATCTTCAAAATCAAAGGTCTTCCACTGATCCACCAAATCTCAGTTGATTTTGCAATTTTTTACATGGCCTTATTGATCCTCCCAAATTTCATTTCTTGAATATGTGCACTTGATACTAAGTTATAAAAATGTCACTTATAAGTTATTCATATATATATATATATATATATATATATATATATATATATATATATATATATATATAACAAATCAATTCAACTTCCAACAAACTGAAGTTTTACTATCATTCAACCCTTATAAAGATTTGCTTGTAAACTCTAAGTAAGGTGTATGTCCTTAACACACCCGAAAGCATCATGCAACAAATGGAACTTCCTGATCGTCACTTACCGTGGTAAGCTCTACCAACTCCATGGGCTCTTCTAGCACACTAACATGCTTGGTCTAGACACCAATATCTAAGAGTAAAACTAAACCGAAGCAAAAGGGCCATAAAATCATAATAATATATTAACAGTAAAAACCCAGTACTAATTCAACAAAAGAATCATATCACGTGTTATCCAAATAAATCATCATATCTAAACGGGTAAGAAGAGAATTTTCTCGTACTTTTTAAATTATTGAACAGATTATCTGTAATATACCGGGAAGTCTCTGGACCACCGTGTCCATCATAAACCCCGACAAAGGTGCCGCACGAATTATTCACCGAACCGTCTATTAACGATCCAGATTCAATCTGACAGGAATCCTCAAGCGAACTGTTCGCCTGCACCACAGCCATCGAATACTCTCCAGCCACGTGTCTCCCCAGATCTTTGTACCACAGCAACCCATCTGCTCTTCCTTCTCCTCTACCATCGTTCTTATACGACGCTTTCCAACAAGGACTAACGATTTTCATAGTAAATTGTTCGAATTTGAAAGAAATCGGATCCGTAGCATCAATTTGACGAAGAAGTTGGATCTCGAATTTATAAAAAATGAATAGATTTTTAATGGGATTTGGGGATTAGGGATTGAACAGCTGGTTCGTGCAAGCTTCCAATGAGTAAATTTTAAGCAGGGAATATGTAACAAATGAGCGGAATTTGGAGGCAATTATTTACAAAGCTTTAAATTAACAAAACAAATTAATTTTTTACTGAGGTCACGCAGAGAGAAGTTGAACCCAAACAAATAAGAGCATCAAGACCAAACCAGCCCCTAACATTCAACACCTTACTGGGTTGCAATGGGAGACGTGCCGCTTATATACCAAACAAACTATGGGTCCGTTTTTTGAAAGCGAGTAGGGTATTTTAACGGCGCATTTGAATGAATATTTGAACGGGGAAGTTGATTGAAAGGAGAATATGTTCGATGATGTGAAATGGTTATTTGAACGAAAAATTTAAAATGTGATTTTTAATTTAATTGATTTATAGTTAATTAATTATTATTTTTATTGTGTAATATGTTTTGAATAATTGCAAATTAAAATAAAATAAAAGTAAAAAAAATCAAAATATATTAAAATAAATTAAAATACCTTAAAAATACAACGGTAAACAATGCATAGAAAATACAACATTACTCTAAATTTTTGAAAATCCTATTTGTTTGCACCGCACTGATTTATTAGATACGTCTGGTACTCTTTCACATGTTGTTTATCCTATTTGCCGATTCTTTCGGGCCTTATGTGACATTCTGAAAATTTAAAAATACAAAAGTAAGGCAAAAATTTCCAAAAAAAATATATGTTGTTGATAAGAACCAATATACACAGAAATGTAAAAATATACCTAAAAAGATAATCAGATTGACGAGTAAAAATCATTAATTTTCAGATTAGAGGTGTGGAGTTGGAGGTTGTTAACCCAAAAAAATGGATCAATGCCTTGGGTTAAGTGTAAAAGCACCAACGCTGTTTCTCATAACAAACAATATAGAAAATAAATGTAAAAAGGGCAGACATAGTAAAGAGACAAGAAGATTTTTATTGTGGTTCGATTGTTAACGAAGCCTTGTCCACTTTATATCTTTTATTAACTGACTGCTGTTACAAGATCGATTTGGATTACAATATGATCGAATCACCTAAGTTAGATCCAAATCACAAGTACTTGAAGGCAACCGGATGATCTCAGTTGCTCCTTTATGGTTGTTGTGTGGGAGAAGAAGAATGAAGCATAGTAATGGCAGAGTTGCAGCAGCCAGTTCAGAGAATCCCCTTTCTGTTGCAGATGAGATGGTATTTATAGGAATTGGAGAGCACTTGGGCCAGAGCCGCTTCACCAGAAGTCTGCACTTAGTGTGAAGAAGGAGCTTAGAAATTTTGGGGTCATAGGAGCTAACTACTTAGATCGGCACCGATCCAATTGGATCGGATCAGTACCAATCCAAATAGTTAAGCATTTTTTATGCTTCGACTATTTGACTGCCTTTCTTGCTTCGTTTCGATGCTCTCCATGTAATTTCATAGCTTGTTGATTTGCTTTGATAGCGTTTCACTTATGGATTTGACTGATCTGTAGTCTGAATCAGATAAGTCTTTACTTCTTGAACTCGGATGCTTGGAATGTTACCAAACTTGGTAGATAAGCTTAGTGGAGACATAAGAGTGTAAGACAAGTGGAATGGAGATCCAATAAAGCAACATTTTGGATCGGTACCGATCCAACTGGATCGGATCGGTATCGATCCGAAATGTTAGCATAAAAATGGTCCAAACTTCTTAGGGTCCTTTGTCTTGTATTTTTAGGCCTTCTGATCAAGTCTCGAGTCGTTTTGGCTTAATCTGAATGTTCTAACTCCTTTTGAATTCAGCTGGATTAAAACTCAGTTAACATTTGTCCTCTAGAGTGCGCTTTCATTGAAAACAAGGTGTGCTCTGGAATTGACTATCTCTAGGTTTCCGTTTTAAGGATTTTCATTGATCGTGTTGAGCCATCTCCTGACATGCCGGTGAGTTATTTAACGTTCAATGTGGATCTTCTTTGCTCATGATTACTCAGTAATTTGGGCTTGAGTTTTTCAGGAATGTATACAAACATCAAGGAGGTCATGCTAGAGAAATTTGGTGTGGCATAAGAGAAATAATTCGGGTCGGTACCGATCCTAGTACTTGAATAAAAAATTTCTAGAGAACATTTTTTTATATTTACTAACCGACCAAACCCAGGCTCTTCACTTCTGGTCATGCTTCATTCGATCTAAACCCTTAGTCGAGCCGATCTGAGCATCTCGTCTACCAAGGAACCGCCGCCGTTAACTTTCACCACCAACACCTCTAGCCGTCGCCTTCTGAAACCATCGTCGACGACGTGAGCAAGGAACTGCCGCCAAAGCTTCTACCTCCACGAATACTACCAATCTGATCCGAGTGAAACCCTAGTTTTGAGTCTCCCTAAACTAAATATCAATTTATCTTCTCCAATTCAAAGATTGGTAGCATTGATTTTGGCGTATTACTACATTAGTGATTGGTGAGGAAGTTGTGTTGGTGACAGATATAGTGGAAGATTCGAGTTAATTGTGACTTTGTGGGAGAAGATAGCAAACCGAGTCCTGAATTTTTCATGAAACGAAGCTAGGGTTTTGCCCCGGTACTCCACATGTTTTTCTATCTTCATCCACAGAGTCAGAATTGACTTGTACTGAGTTACACAGTCGATCCCGGCACAGCATCTTGCGGATTGATTTTTGTTTTTTTTGGGAGGTGATAATAGCATAGGGAAGCATCTTGTGTGCAGCTCATGCTGTTATCACCTTCCAAAGAACTAAAATCGACTTATGTTGAGAATTCTTTACTTGATTCGGACCTATCGATCTATATTCACTTGCTTCGGATTAGTCATGTCATTGCATAATCAGTGTACCTGAAATAGGAAGGTCTTTCCATGTCGCTTCGGACAACAGATCCGTTATCAATCGTTGATCGATAATGGGTAAGTATTGAAGAAATGAAGTTAACGGGTGATATGGATCGCTCTTTCCGGTGTGGATGAGCCATCTACACGGAATGGTTTATTCACAGCGTTTAGGATACCAGACTCATTCTCACTTAGATTACACATCAAACGCACTCCCAATAAACACTTGGAATCCGATCCATGGTTGGTACATGTCAATTATCTCTCGGATTTCAAGTGTCAACCATGCAAGGGTCTATAGTTTAGAGATTAGGCGTACCTGACTGTTTTGAACACAAGCTTTCTTATATAAAATAACGTGCAAATCTTCTCGGCGCAAATCAGTTGAGGGGAACTCGCCTCTTTCTGAAGCAGATTCATCATCGATCCCATCTGGATCTGGCACTTCCATAACCTCATGTCAATATGGTCGTCTGATTCCAGTACGTCCCATCATTGATCGCACTCCTCCTAATTTCAGGGTCTTGCTTGACTCTCCGGAGAAAGCTCCTACAATTCTTACACCCAGGATGTTGCGAAGCATTTGCTCACAATGTGATATCCTAGAGGATGATGAGCTTCTGCCATCAAGAGGAGAATTTGCTCATAGGCCACCTTCTGAATACGTGGCCTACCACCGATATATGTGCATGTATGGTGTAGTGCCCCCATTCAGTCGCTTCTTAATGACAACACTTTAGAACATAGGGTAGAGCCCCTTCTGGATTCTTCCAAATAGATACGCCATACTGACGTGCTTATATGTTTTGTTCATTCGGACGCTTCATCGTGCCCCGAGCTTCGCTGAGCTGCAATATCCTCTATTGTTCAAGAAGAGAGAGGCTAATCCATTACTTGTTTATATTGAAGCGCAGCGCATTCCAAAACTTATACTAGATCTTCCCAGCAAAGTTCCTTCATTTAAGAACCAGTTCTTTTTTGCTAAGTGTCCAGAAGGATTCACCCGTTTATGGACTACGGGGGGTAAGTCTCCTTCACAATGCTCGGAGTTTCCTTTAATTGCTATAAGTTTTCTTAACAGTCATATATTCCTTGCAGTTCTTTCAAAAATTAACAAGGACCCCGCACTCGGCACCGTTCTTAGCACCTTGAAAGCGGTCGATGCTCAGAAGCGCACGCTTAGAATCTTGCTCACAAATGAGAACCTTCGCCGATGTGGGATTTTACACCTTAGGAGATCCATTGGATTCATTAGCGCTCCTTCCCGCTCTAGAGCCCGAACCCATTATGTTTCCTCTTTCCATGATTCTGGTGAAGACGATGATGAAGAAAGTGGCCCATCTGATGGGTCAAAGAAGACCCCTGAGGAGATCCAAGTTCAAGTCGGGGTCTACAGTCCACCCAAAATGCCATCAAGTCTTGAAGACAAAGAGGAAGAGTTTATTCAACGGAAGGGCAAGGCTCCACTTATTGAAGAGAAGGAAGAAGGAGAAATCAGTGAGGAGCATACTCTAAATGAGGAAGAAATATATTGGGACACTAATGAGGGTGACGTAAAATTAGGCGACAAGGCCTTGGAATTAAGCCTCGGTCATGCACCCTCACCTTCTTTGAAAGAGCCTATTGAAGGAGCTTCTCCCAAGACTGGGCATGTATCTAGCTCTCTGCAAGAAGGTGCTGGCATTGATTTGGGAGATACGAGTAACATTTTTGTGAATATGGGTGACTTGATGGATGACTTTATTGGTTGCCTTCCCAGTCTACTTAGATTATCTCTATAGAAAGCAATATTCTGACATTAGTTGGTGATCGATCTAGTTTTTGTATTCCGCTGGGGTCATTAAATTGCAACATACACTTCACTAGGATCACACACTTTATATATATATATATATATATATATATATTGGGATGTTTTAGTTCATCAAACGCCTTTTTCCTAAAGCCATTTTATCGCTTGCTACAGGAATCATGTCTCGTGGTCTTTACAACGATCTTGATCGAGTTTTGGAGTCTCGGCGTTTGCAGAGACACAGTTCAAGGTACCATGCTCCCCGGGAGACTGACGAGGAGAGGAAAAGGAGGAAGGAAAGGGAAGTGGAAAACGTTCAAGGCAGAGATAGGAGAAGTGGCTACGAAAAGAGGAAAAGCCTGGCTGAGCGGGGAGATCCGTCAAAGAGGCCGAAAAAAGACCAAGAACGAGAATCCGCTTTATAGCCTCCTGCTTCCACTGGGATAAAGGTCCTTACTTCCAGTGCCATGACCTCTTTCACTCCTATTGTCATGACTGTCACTCCCTAGATTTCTAGGCGTGTGCCTTGCATTCTTCCTACTGGTCCCCCGCATCTACAAGGTGCATTCCCTAATTTGTTCTTAAGGGAGGTTGTGTTTGGTAAGCCCAATCTGAAGTCAGTTCGTGCCGAATCTTATTCATCCCATTTTCAAGCAATTCAGAGCGGTTTGGAGCAAGCTGAAAGGTGGGAAAAATTATACATGCGGCTGTCTATTGTTAACCAGAACAACTACCAGAAAATTCTCTCGTTTGAGTCCGAAAAGGATGAGTATGAGAAGTAGCTCGTAGATCGCGATGTAGAGATCGAGAGGCTAAGGAAAGAGAGAGATGACGCCTTCCATAGGGAGAGAAAAAATGCTTCTTTGCTTAAGGAGCTAAAAAAATCCGCTAGCCGAGCCGTAAACATATTTAGAGATGAGATAAAGAAGTGCCATACAGATGAGGTGGCTTTAAAAGAAAAGTTGAGGATAAGCGAGATGATGCTTGAAATGCAGAAGAAAACCATCACAGAGCAGGCTCAAGAAATCGCCTCTCTTCGCGAACAAGTTTCGAATTTGGATGCTGAGAAGAAACAGTTGGCAGTAGAGAAGGCTAACACGGATGCCAGCTTTTCAAAGCTTCAAGATACCTTCACAAAGAATATGAAAGGTTTGGATGCTACTATTTTGGGCTTCTATGTAAACTCCATGCTGTGTCAGGGGAGTCTTAGTTACTTGGGTCCATTGTTCCCTCGTACGCTTACTGTAGTCTGGGAAGAGATTCTGGCCCGATTTCAAGACATGGGCGGCGGTTATACTGAAGAGGAGTTGGTGCAAGCATATCTGAATGAAGATTCCCGTCAAGCTTTAGGGGAGGGACAGGAGATCTTGAGACTAGAGAGGGAGCAAGAAGCTATTGATGCCACGACTGCCATTAAGGCTATAACCGAGCAGTTTCCTTCAGGTCCTAGTGAGTCGTCTTCACATTCCCATGCTAATGAGGGGATTATTCCTACTTCTGTAGGCGCTGCTTCTTCAGTCGCTCCTACTACTTATGTGCTTATGCAACCATCAAAAGAGGGCAACAGCGAGGGCTTTGAAGTTGCGATGCATGAACAGACACCTACGGCAGGTAATTTTCTTATTTCTCCTATGTTCGAAGATTTCTAGTTTACGCCGGATGAAATTGCCGAGATAACTGCCCTTTATTCTGATATTATAGTTCAACCCTCTCTTCCTACCGATCTACCTCCTCCTCATGATGCCGGATCAACTTCTATTCTAACCGCATCAACCGTCGTTTCCGCATCTGGCTCGCAGTCTGGTCCGCACTCCGAGCAAATTGAAGCGTTTCATGGTTTGGATGACCTTTCTGTGTCTCAAGAGGAGGGCTTGGCAGTTACAGCCACACGAGAGCAGGCGGATCAAGCTTATTAGCCAGACAAAGTGGAGACTGAGCAGCTGGTAACTGAGTGACGGATGGTAGCGGTGAGGAAGGAGAAGGTTGAGGAGAAAAAGAGGTCATTGAAGAGTTCTCACAAATCCCGCAAGCACAAAGGCAAAGGAGGATCTGCCAGTGGCAATGTTTCAAAAATCAAGATCACTCTGGGAGGAGATTTGAAGAAGCTTAAGAAGTTGCCGATTAGAGGCGGGAAAGGTGGTAAGGGAGGTAGTGACAAGAAGCCATGATCTGTCCGTGTATCTGTGAAGAGGAGCTTTTGCATTTTGTATAAGTGCAGAGTCAGCACTTAGCATTTCTTATTGTTGTTGCAATAGTGGTGCTTGTATTTTCCTTTTCTTGGCTGATATTCTGTGGGTACGACCACCGCTGTTTGTTGTTGTACATGAAAAACATTATAAGTGGTAAAACTGTTAAAATTTTGATTATAACTTCACTTGTCTTCTTATCTGCATTCCATGCACCATTGCCTTTTTATACAACTGTTTTTTTATGCAGCATGATTTTGTTAGAAATGAGGAGGAGAGAAGAAACTAATTATATTTCATAAAATATTTCATATAAATTTTCTTGCTTGCAAACAACACAAAATGACCATATATTTATAGTGGTTTACATACCCTTACAAATAGACACGACCCTTTAGATAGACACCTCTTCACTTCAATGGACACGACTCTTCACTCAATAGACACGACTCTTCACCTTATTATTAATTTGAGTTTATTCTTTAACAAATTCCTTCCTTAAACTCAAACATTTTCCATCCTTCATTCCAATCATCATCTTAAAATTTTTGAGCTGCACTTTTGATAGCGGCTTTGTAAATATATCCGCCACTTGATCATGACTTGCAACATGACTCATTCGCACGTTGCCTTCCTTCACATGTTCCCGAATAAAATGAAAGCGAACATCTATATGCTTTCTCCTTTCATGGTGCACTGGATTCTTTACCAACTCAATTGATGATTTATTATCGATTTGTATTTCAGTTGCTTCGTGCTGCTGGAGTTTTAATTCATATAACAAATTTCTCAACCATACTGCATGGCATACACACAAAGATGTTGCCACATACTCTGCCTCACACGTTGACAATGTCACTATTGGTTGTTTCTTTGAGAGCCACGTGAAAGCAGTATCTCCCATATAGAAGACATATCCCGATGTGCCTTTTCGGTCATCTACATCTCCACACCAATCGCTATCAGAGTAACCCACCAGCTTGTATTCATTTGTCTTAGAGTAGAGTAACCCAAGTGACTTTATTCCTCGTATATATCGAAGAATCCTCTTAACAGCCTTCAGATGTGAATATTTTGGCTCCTCCATGAACCGACTTACTATGCTGACACTATACGCAATGTCTGGCCTTGTGCATGTGAGATACTGTAGATTTCCAATCAAACTTCGGTATTTGTTTGCATCCACTCGATCTCCTTCATCAAATTTAGAGAGTTTCGTACGAAGTTCCATCGGCGTTGCTACTGGATTGCACTCTTCCATCTTGTTCTTCTTCAAAATGTCTTTTGCATAAGCCTCTTGTGACACAAACATTCCATTTCTTCCTTGCCTAACTTCAAGACCAAGAAAGTATTTCATTAACCCTAAATCTGTCATTTCAAACTCTCGAGTCATGGCCTCTTTAAAATCTTATATCGTCTCCACATTATTCCCCATGAATATTAGATCATCAACATAAAGAGCAACAAATATCAAGTTGCATTTTTCTTTCTTCACATATAGTGCATGCTCGTAGGGACATTGTACGTACCTGTTGTCTTTGAAATAGGTGTCAATTCGGGTGTTCCATGCACGAGGCGCTTGCTTTAGCCCATATAGCGCCTTCATTAACTTCAATACTTTACTCTCCTCCCCAGCTTTCATGTACCCTGGTGGTTGCTCCACGTATACTTCCTCTTCAAGCACAGCATTTAAAAATGCTGATTTTAAATCCATCTGATAGATCGACCACTTGAATTGTGTTGCTTGTGATATGAGAAGCCTGATTGTTTCCATTTTCTCCACCGGGGCAAAGACTTCGTCATAGTCGATCCCTGCCTTTTGTTTGTAGCCCTTCACAACTAAGCGTGCCTTATACCTTTCTATCTCACCGTGGGCATTCATCCTTTTCTTATATACCCATTTTACTCCAATGGGTTGATATCCTTATGGAAAATCCACCAAGTCCCAATTTTCATTTCTACCGATAGCCTTCATCTCTTCATCCATCGCAGCTTTCCATTTCTTATCTCTCACTGCCTCTTCAAAAGTAATATTCTCAGCATCTGCCAGGAGACATATCAAGTGTACTTCATCTGTTGACTCGTATAGGTCTTGCAAACTTCGCATCTTTGGTTGCCTTGGCTCTTCTTCATCATCAGATATTTGAGGTATTATTGGTGTGCGTATCAATGTAGTAGTTAATGATTCTCCTTTTTCTTCCTTCTGCGTCACTTCCATTTGGTTGTTCCAATCCCATGCACTTTCTTCATTCACCTGCACATCTCGGCTCACAACCACCTTTTTTTTCAATTGGGTTGAATAACCCGAAAGCTTTTGTCTTTTCATCATATCCAATGAATACGTACTTCTTGCTCTTATCATCTAATTTGGTTCTTCTTTGATCTGGTATACGCGCATATGCCAAACTACCGAATACTTTTAAGTGTGATACAGTTGGTTTTTGTCTGCTCCAGGCTTCCTGTGGTGTTTGATCTGCCAATATCGCATGTGGACACCGATTTTTCACATACACTGCACATTGTACTGCTTCTGCCCAGAATTCTTTCGGCATTCCTTTGCTTCTCAACATTAATCGAACCATGTTAAGAATAGTTCGGTTTTTTCTTTCATCCACACCGTTTTGTTGAGGTGAGTATGGTGCGGTTAAAAATCTTTTGATCCCTTGTTCCTCGCAATAGCTTGTGAATGCTGTTGATATGTACTCTCCACCTCTATCTGATCGTAAGGCCTTGATATAAAGACCGGTCGTCTTCTCTACTAATACTTTGAATTTCTTGAACATTCCAAGTGCCTCAGATTTTTCTTTCAAAAAATAAACCCAAGTCTTTCTTGTGTAATCGTCAATGAAAGTGATAAAGTACCTCTTCTCGCTGAATGACTTAGGTGTGATCAGGCCACATATGTCGGTGTGTATCAACTCTAGAGACCTCCTTGCACGATAATCAGCTTTCTTTTGAAAAAAAATTCTTGTTTGCTTGCCGAGCACACATCCCTCGCAAAATTTCTTTGTGTAATCCATGTCTGGTAAACGTAAGCCATATCCTTCTTTGCTAACTCTTTCAAACCGTCATAATGTAAGTGTCCGAACCGTAAGTACCACAGTGAGGCTTTATCCTCCATGTTGACTTGCAAACACCTTTCTCGCACTTTTCCCAGATTGAGTTTGAACATTCGATTCTTAGCCATCTCTACATTTGCAAGTAAAGAGCCATTTTTGTCCTTCAAATGTAACATCCGATCTTTCATGAAAACTGAATACCCCTTCTCCAATAGTTGCCTCGTGCTAAGGATGTTGCTCTTCAGTTCAGGCACATAATAGACATCTTCAATCGACCCTTCTTTACCATCCTTTTGAGAAAAACATATTTTGCCTTGGCCTTTGACTTGAACTTTTGATGCATCTCCAAATGACACATGTCCATCCTTTACCTTTTGCATCTCCACGAAAAGGTGTTTTTGTTTGCACATATGATTACTAGCACCGGTGTCGAGATACCACATTATATCGCTATCAGAAGCATTGTCCTTGTAGGCCATCAAGAGAACACCATCGTCTCTTGTTTCTTCTTCCGCAACCAGATTCGTGTTTTCTTCCACCTTTTTCTTGGAATAGCAGTCTTTTGCATAATGCCCATATTTGCCGCAGTTGTAGCACTCAACATTTGGATGATTTGACCGGCCACCTCTTCCACGACCAAGTCCTCGACCACGCCAATTTTATTGTCTCGGCTGGCCTTTTTCTTCAAGATTGTTTCCAAATCCATGGCCTCCACTACGGCCAAAACCACGACCTCCACGACCGCGTCCCCTTCCTCGATTTTGTTGTGCATATATCGCCTTGTCTTCCTTAATACTAGCCTTAGCTTGTAAAGCCTCTTCGAGTAGCTCTTGTTTCTTTTTCATCCTCCGTTGTTCATGTGCTTCAAGAGAACCTGCAAGATCATCGATGGTCATTTTTGCCAAATTCTTCGACTCCTCAATTGTGCATACGATGTTCTCGAAATCGTCGGTCAATGACCGCAAAATCTTCTCCACAACCCTTGCATCGGTTAAGTTTTCTCCATTGCGTTTGAGTTGATTAACCACTGTTTGAATACGTGTGATGTAGTCGGATATTCCTTCCGATTCTTTCATTTTCATCACTTCTAATTTGCCTCGAAGAGTTTGAAGCCGCACTTGTTTAACTCGGTCGGCTCCCTTATAGACCTTTTGTAAAATGTCCCATGCTTCCTTCGAATTTGCTGCATTGGTAATTTTCTCAAATCCCGACTCATCCATTGCATGGAACAAGAGGTAGAGAGCGGCCTTGTCTTTCATATGCATTTCTTTCAATGTCTTTAACTACATCGTAGTCAAGTTCGTAGTATTTTCTGTTTCTGTGTAGCTATTTTCGACTACTTCCCATGAATCTTGTGCACCTAGCAACGCACGCATCTGAATGCTCCAATTGTCATAATTCAACTTGGTTAGTCGTAGAATCGGTATTTGCCCCAACGATAAACTCTCGAAATTTGCCATAGCTCTGATACCAATTTGTTAGAAACGAGGAGGAGATAAGAAACTAATTATATTTCATAAAATATTTCATATAAATTTTCTTACTTGCAAACAACACAAAATGACCACATATTTATAGTGGTTTACATACCCTTACAAATGGACACGACCCTTTAGATTGACACCTCTTCACTTCAATGGACACGACTCTTCACTCAATAGACATGACTCTTCATCTTATTATTAATTTGAGTTTATTCTTTAATAGATTTTGTATATGTGAGTAGTCGTTGATATTTTTCCTATACTATTTTATTTAGTCCACTAATTACTACCAAAATTCTTTGTTTAGGGTAACGGAACTGTGAAGTTTTTGTTACTTTGGTTGAGTGTTGGTGAATGTGTGCCCCTTAGTTCACAGGACTGTTTACTCCAAACACTCGATATGAGACTGGGTGCCCCTAATAATCTTTCGGATGCCCCCAGTCGGGTTTATACTATAACTCCTATCTTTGGGCACTTTAGGTTTTATTGTCCTCATTTTAGATATCCCATTTTGATTTCTGACTTAAGATATCCATGAAGCTTTTTAGCGGCCTTATGGCGAGTGATTTATGCACTTAAGAATTTCACTGAGTGATTGGTGATACTGGAGAAACACCGATTACTTGAAATACTGTTAAGGGATTTCATCGCAATGCTGACGTTCAAGCTATTGTGCACATATGTCGCTCCTTGGAGTGCTATTTCCCTGGCTCCGGAGGCGGTGCGTGGCTTTTTGTAATATGAGAGTTCCTCGTCTTTGGATGCAATTTGGCTGATCCAAATAGTGGTGTGCGGCTTACGAAATGGGCATAGTAGGATCGAGGCTTGCTCGGTTGCAGTTTTGCGAACCAAGGAGCGATGCATGGCTTACGAGATGTGCGGCTTAGGTAATTGTGTTTGTTTGGACATGATTCCACAATCCAAGAGGCAATGCACGATTTACGAAATGCATGGATTTGATTCGGGCCTTCCTGGTGTCGCCGGAGCAACACCAGTTCTTAGAAGGCCGGGATCGAGTTTCGTCGATCGGCAGTTTGAGTCGATTTTCTTCCGTCGATTCGGTGGGTAGATGGGGCGTACCTGAGCGTGGTTCCACTATCTCAAGTAGCGATCGGATGGTTTTGAGTCAATTTGACCCGTCGACTCGGCAAGTTACTTATGTGAACACGGTTTTATTGATTCAAAAAGCAAAGCAATTTCATTAATTGAAATAAAAGTTAGGCAAGTTTTGCCTATTTACAATGCCTCCGGTGTACTAGGATGGCTTCTTTGTGGAAATAAGAAATACATAAGAAAGTCATAGATAAAGTAATAATGCAGCGATTCGCTATTCCAAGCATGGGAATTTAGGTTCCATCAACGGTTGTTAGCTTGAACGTGCCATCCCCTAGCTTCTGACCGATCACATATGGCCCTTCCCAGTTTGGTCCGAATGCTCCTAGTATAGGGTAGACCCATTTGAGGACAAGGTCTCCACTTCAAAGGCTCGGTTACGGACCTTGGAGTTGAAATGTCTTGCGATGCTTTTCTGGTGAGTGGCAGTCCTTTGCTCGGCTTCTTCTCGCTTCTCATCAACCATATCGAGCGACTCGAGCAGGAGCTACTCATTCTGCCTTTAATTAAAGTTTTGCCTTCGATGAAAAGGGATTTCCAGTTCGACTAGGATCATTGCTTCTAGACCATATGCTAGGGCGAATGGAGAGTGCCCAATGGCAGATTTATGCATTTTATAGGTGGAAGTTCTTCAACCCAATTTTCTTTAGCTTTAGTAAGCCACTTTTTGATGGTGGACTTGATGATCTTGTTTACTACCTCCACTTGCCCGTTTTCCTGTGGACGTGCAACAGCGGAAAAGCTTTTCTCGATTCGGAAGCGTTTGCAAAGTCTTTGAATTCAGCGCTTTCGAATTGAGTCCTATTATCCGTGATGATTTTTTGTGGCACTCCAAACCTGCAAATAATGTTTTTAGTGACGAAGTTAATAACTTTCTTTGTGTTAATAGTGGCTAGCGGTTCCGCTTCGGCCCATTTGGTGAAGTAGTCAACAGCAACGATAGCGTATTTGGCTCCATCTTTGGCTATTGGAAATACGCCAATCAAATCAGTTCCCCAGATTGCGAATGGATATGGGCTGACCATCTGTGTTAGCTCTGTTGAAGGAGTTCTTTTGATCTTGCTGGATCTTTGGCATTGGTCGCACCACTTGACATAATCTGTTGGATCGTGGTATACCGTTGGCCAAAAATACCCATATCGGAGAACTTTCTTTGCAAGGGTTTGCCCCATGATGTGATCTCCACAGTCGCCTTCATGAACTTCCCTGAGGATTCTTCGAGCTTCGTTGTTCGTCACACACCTAAGCCAGGGGATAGAGAATCCCCTTCGGTAGAGTATTCCATCCTGTATTACAAACCGTGGTTCATTTCGAAGGAGCTATTTTCGTTGATTCCTGTCAGCGGGGAGTGTTCCTTTGAGAAGATAGTCCTTGATCGGCATTATCCATGTCTCTGGTTCTTCGTTCATTTCAAAAATCAAGTCGATATCCATCTTGCCTATGCTTGGAGTAGTCAGAGTTTCAACTGGAACCAGTCCCATTGACTGAGCTTCTCCGAAACTGGCCAGTTTAGCTAGATAGTCTGCCTTCGTGTTTTTTTCCCTCGAGATATGAGTTATGGTGTAATGTTCGATGTCGTTTAGCAATTCCTACACTTTAGTTAAATACGGGGCGAGGTTCTCTCCCCGGGCTTGATATTCGCCTCTCACCTGATATACGACTAGCAGAAAGTCATTATAGATATGTATGGATTTTATCCCAAGTTCCCTTACAACTTTCAGTCCGGCTATCAATGCTTCATATTCCGCTTCATTGTTTCCTGCAGGGAATTCCAAGTGTAAGGCGTAGCAATTCGGATCGTCCTTCGGAGTTTCGAGCGCGCTCCTGCCCCTGAGCAAAAGTTGTTAGATGCACCGTCAATGAACAACCTCCAATGTGTCTCCACTTCTGGAGTAAATTCTTCGCTATCTCTTATTATAAAATTGGCAATGAAGTTTGCCAATGCCTTCCAGTTGATTGCCCTTCGAGGATGATAAGTGATTTCATATTGACTCAATTCAATGTTCCATTTGATAAGCCATCCATATGTCTTGGGGCAGTACAATACCTGCTTCAAGGGTTAGTCCATTAGCACTTTGATTGGGTGTGCCTGGAGGTATGGTTTTTCCAACTTCAGATAATTCTTCTATGTAGCATTCTCAAGCGATAAGTCTTCTTCGTTTACAGGCTTAGACAAGATTGGCGGAGTCTCCAAATGTTGCAGCAGTTCTTCGAAGGCAGTCGAACAAGCCTGATTCCATTTGAAGTTCTTCTTTTCCTTCTTTAGCGCATCAAAAAACAGTATACATTTGTCGGTTGCTTTTGAGATGATAGCGCTGCAACTTTCCTATTCAAGCTTTGTAGCTCTTTCTTATTCCTTAAGGCCTTGACCTCCCATAAAGCAGTAATTTGTTGGGGATTAGCTTCGATGCCTCTGGTACTAATAATTTGTTTGGTATTAGCTTCGATGCCTCGGGCATTTACAATGAATCTTAGGAACTTTCCAAAGGCTACGCCGAAGTGACATTTAAGTGGATTGAGTTTCATTCTATACTTACGGAGTATCTCGAACATTTCTGCAAGGTTGTCCAAGTGATTTACAGCTATGTATGATTTAACTAACATATCATCTACATAGACTTCCATAGTCTTCCCGATATGATGTTTAAACTTGGTGTTCACCAGTCGTTGGTTAGTTGCTCCAGCATTCTTTAAGCCAAATGGCATTACTTTGTAGCAGTATAATCCCATATCAGTGATAAAGCTGGTGTTTTCATGGTCTGGTTCGTACATCATGATCTAGTTGTATCCCAAATAAGCATCCATGAATGATAGCAATTCATGTCTTGCTATCCCGTCCACAAGCTGGTCGATTCTAGGCGGTGGAAAGCTGTCCTTTGGGCAGGCTTTGTTTAGGTCTGAGTAGTCGATACAAGTTCGCCATTTTCCATTGGATTTCTTGACCAAGACCAGGTTGGATACCCATTTGGGATAGGTTGCATCGCGAATAAAGCCATTCACCATCAGCTTATCCACTTCTTCTCTTAGCGCTTTGGACCATTCGGACCTAGGTTGTGCCATTTCTGCTCCACTAGTGTATACTTGGGATCGATATTGAGTGTGTGGCATGAAATCTTCGGCGACACCTCACACATATCAGAATGCATTCAAGCGAATACATCTAGGTTGGAATGAAAAATTTTAATTAGTTCCTGTCGCATCTTGTTTCCAAGATGTGACCCAATTTCAGGACCCAAGTTGGGTCATCCATATCGACTGGGACAGGCACCGTCAATTCGACCGGTGCTGCCCGATCCTCCTCTAAACTCTTCTTTCTATGGTCTAAATCCTTGTTGAATCGGCTATGTCCCCAAGCCAGGGCAGCTATGTAGTTGTTATGTAGTGAGTTCACGAATGTGGAGGTTTCTCCCCACATTCTTCCCCTTTTCTTTTCTTTTAGAATCGTGTAATTCTGCTATGTAGCATTCTCTAGCGACACTTTGGTCTCCTTTGATCACCCCAACTCCATTCTTTGTTGGAAATTTCATGCTTAGACACCGCTAAGCTAAAGCAATCCTGAAATCTGCCAAAGCAGGCCGACCTAAGATTGTAGGCGGACATTTCATTTACGATCACGAAGGTTTGGATGAGGACGTCTCTTTGGTCATCTTCCCCAAGTTCTATGGGCAAATCAATTGTTTCGATAGGTTGCTTAGGTTTATCGATGAATCCTTGGATCTTTGTTCGACAAGTGGATATGTCTTTCATACTGATCTTCATCTAATCAAACGTGTGTCTGAACAGGATATTGATAGAGCTGCTACTGTCCACCAATACTCGTCGGACCATGGCTGGTCTGATTTGTACCGTCACGACCGTGGGGTCGAGATCGGGGCTTCTATTCCTTCAGTGTCTTGATTTCGGAATACTATATCATCATTCAGGGTTCTTTGCTACTTGGCAGGAGTTCCGTCTTCAATCGTAAAGCACAAATCTTTCGCGGCATGTTTCAACGAGCTTGCATATCACTCCATTTCTCCCTAACTCTTTTTGCACGGGATGAGGTCCTCTGGATATTGTTTCGATGATGAGTCTTTGGTCGGTCTGCCAGGATCCCTCTTCGCTGGTTCCAGCTTCGTTTCCCCGAGCATTAGGAGCTTAGGGTGCAGCAGGCTAGTCAGGATTTTTTGGTTTCCTCACGTACTGCTGAAGTTTGTTTTCTCGAATCAGCTCTTCAAACAGGTTCTTCAGGTGTCGACACTCATTCGTGTTGTGACCATGTGTTTCATGGAAGCGGTAGTACTTTCCGGGATGCTTTTGCTATTCAATTGCTTCCTTTTTACGTGGTTTCCTCCGTCCCTTGTGTCGCAAGGTAGATGTTTTCTAGACTATCATTGAGCGGGGTGTAGTCTTCGGGCCTTAAGCCTTTAAGTTACTTATCACCTCCATTTTTCTTGTTGGAATTCCGGTTCTTCCTTTTTTGGTTCCCATCCTTTCCCGCGTTTCTTGCAGCGGCTCCGGAGGCGTTTGTGCCTTGGTTAGCTACCATGCCATTCTGGCCAGCATTGGTTGGTTATGGGTTAGCATGTTTTATTTATAGCTCCTCCACCTCTTCCAATCTCAAGTACGGGCTTGCCTTTCGGTTAAAGTCCTTCCTAGTGGTAGGTTGTTTCATTTTGATCCATTTTTTGAATTCAATGTCAGCGTGGATAGTGCGGACCAGGGCTTGAAAACCATATCTTCGTTTGGGTTACTTACTTCAGTCACCGTGGTGTTGAACCGACTCATGAAGGATTTCAAAGATTCATTTCATCCATGGAATAGGCCAGATAAGGACATCATGTCTTTTGGTTGTGACGTGTGGAGCCTAAACCGGACAAGGAATTTTGTTGCTAATTCATTGAAAGTGGAGATGGGTTTTGGTGGGAGCCTGGTGAACCACGTAGAAGCAATTCCCTCTAAGAAGATATGAAAACATCTACATCGAACATCATTTGAAGCATTTGCTCCATACATGTACCAACTATACTTGTATAAGTGAGGTCCGGATCTCTAGTTCCATCGTAAGATGGAATAGTCGGCATAGTAAACTTTTCAGGGTACCGTTCATTCAAAACATCATAAGTAAAGAAAGTCTGGCTTGGAGCGGATCCCCATTCGTCATCTCTCATATCTTTACTTTTTGTCCATTAAGCGCTTGATCATATCCACGATATATGTCTCTGATGTCCGGTAGTCCATCGGTTGGTTGTCAGTGACTATGCCAAGTGTTTGATTTTGCAAACGATCTTGGTAAGTGGGCTGAAGCCTAGGCTCTCCTGTCTTTGGAAGAGTCACTCCCTCGAAGTTCCATTGGCTTGCGGTTGGTCGGGTAGGGGCAGTCTGGACCTCTCTGCTGGTATTGAGTGCATTAGTATTTTCTTCCAACCTGTCGTCGTCAAGTTGCTCACCTTCTTCAGAGTCGAAGAGATCCACTGCTATATCTTCACATGGGGTTTTCGCCCTTAGATTCAAGTTTGTAGCAGGTTGCTTTGCAGTTAGTGGAGTACTTTCATTTCTTTCTATGGTGATTCCTGCAGCTCCACCCACTACTCCTTTTTTATTCTGCCTTCCGTTTCTCCTTTTTAGGCCAGAAACGGAAGAGTTCCTGCTCCGTGGCAGCCATGGGTTCTGGCATGGTTTTTGGAGCAGCTAGTGATTGCAAGGTTAGAAGGGCATTTACTTTGTCCATAAGAGATTTTTGGCTGTTCTTCATCTTTTGGTTGATTTCATCAACCATCTTGTTCAATTCGCCTTTAGTGACGACTTCATGCTGAGTAGAAGATTCTGACACCTGATCTTCGGTGTTAGCTCTAGAATTCGCTCCGATTAGTAGATTATTGGCGTTGTTGACTTCAACTTGCTGAGCATTGGTCTCTTTTCTAGCTATAACAGCTCCTATGGATTTTTTGGAAGCAGTTCTATTTCTCCCCACCATTGATCTTCAACGGCAAGCTGCAAACTTCCTAGAGCTGGTTTGATGGATCTAGTTTCTGGATCTGGCGGATCCAAAGAGGAAAACTAGATCTATGCCTAAATTCACTGATTTCTCAGTGGAAGCACCAAAATGTTAAAGCAAAAAATGGATCAACACCCTGGGTTGAGTATGAAAGCACTAGCCCTGTTTGTCAAAGCAAACAATATAGAAAATAAATGTAAAAAGAGCTGAAATAGTAAAGAGATAAGAAGATTTTTATAGTGGTTCGGCTGTTAACGAAGCCTACGTCCACTTTATATCTTTTATTAACCGACTATTGTTACAAGATCGATTTAGATTATAATATGATGGAATCACCTAAGTTAGATCTAAATCACAAGTACCCGGAGGCAACCGGAGGATCTCAGTTGCTCCTTTGTGACTGTTGTGTGGGAGAAGAAGAGTGAAGAATAGTAATGGTAGAGTTGCAGCAGCCAGTCCAAAGAACCCTCTTTATGTTGCAGATAGGATGATATTTATAGGAGTTGGAGCACTTGGGCCAGAGCTGCTTCACCAGAAGCCTGCACTTAGTGTGAAGAAGGAGCCTAGAAAATTTGGGGATCATAGGAGCTAACTATTTTGATCGGTACCGATCCAATTGGATCAGATCGATACCGGTCCAAATAGTTAAGCATTTTTTATGCTTCGACAATTTAGCTCTCTTCCTTGCTTCATTTTGATGCTCTCCATGTAATTTCATAGCTTATTGACTTGCTTTGATGGTGATTCAGCTATAGGTTTGACTGATTTGTAGTCTGAATCGGATAAGTCTTTACTTCTTAAACTTGGATGCTTGGAATGTTATCAAACTTTATAGATAAGCTTAGTAGAGACATATGAGTGTAGGACAAGTGGAATGGAGATCCAATAAAGAAACATTTTGGATCGGTATCGATCTGAAATGTTAGCATAAAGATGGTCCAAACTTATTGGGTCCTTTGTCTTGTATTTTTAGGCCTTTCGATCAAGTCTCGAATCGTTCTAGCTTTATCTGAATCTTCTAATTCCTTTTGAATTTAGCTGGGTTAAAAAACATGTTTAACAGAGGTGATGAAGGAAGAAAGATATAGAAGAAGAAGGAGTAGCCATTAGGGTCAAACGGCATAACGCATCGCCATTTCGCCCATTTGGTCCAACGGGCCATTTGGGAGAAATGGACCGCTACCACGTTGGAAGTGTCAGATGCGTTTGACGCGTTGTGAATGGAAGCATGGCACGTGCAAATGACTAATTGTACATATCTAACCCTGCGTTGCATACGGTATGTTTTTACAAAATAATTTTATAAATATTTTAAAGAATTGAATTATATATGGTCTCTCAACATAATTATGTTATGCCCTGAACTCATTATTTTGATTATTTTTTGTTATGTGATTTTTTATGTTAATATTTGTATATATAAAAATTGAATTATCATTTTTGTAGATAATAATGAGTTCGATATTTATTTTTATTATTTTTTAGCATTTAATTTTTATTAAGATTTGATTAATTTCATAATTAATGTTTTCATAAATTTCAACAGATAATATTTATATAAATAGATTTTGAGTTTATTAACATTTAGCTTTTAGTATCATTTTTAAAATAAATTATATATACATTGAATTTCAAATATCACTTAAGAGAATAACAAAAATACCTAAAAATGAAAGTGTAATGGTAATGAATCGATATATTTTTATGCATTGAAGCTCCTGCAGTTAATATCCACATCAAAAATAAGCATATTTATTTAGTGGCTATATAAAATGTGATTAAAAGAAGTGTAAAAATCGTATTGTTACTTTAATTATGTGAGAATAATAACTTGGTTTTTAAACTGATGTTTCATACTCAGTAATTTTTATCTATTATAAAACATTAAAAATAATAATTAACATATGCCTAAAAAAGACAATGAAATACAAACGAAAAGTATTTCTAATAAAAATATCATATATTTTTATCCATTAACTAAGGTAAATTACGAATATGCATAATTAAAATAAACATTTTCCCAAAATGTAGTAACTGAAATATTCATAATTTTTCAAATTTACTAACAACAATATTAATCACCTATCATTAATTTAATGTTACTCCTAACAAAAATAATTTTTCTTAGTAATAAAGAATTCGGTTCATGTACCGATTCTAAAAAGAAAAAACGTTGTATGTTTTTGTAATAACATATCTATTTTATAAAGAAAATTAATAATGTATACATCTGCTTGTAATGAAATACCAACTTTTAAAAAAAAATTATGTATATTTTTCTTTGTAATAAAGTAATAATTTTAGATAGAAATAATTTTACGTAAACCTGAACATAGAATAATAAAAGAGAACTAAATATAATATCTTATATAATTGTGGAAATTCTAAGTTATATGGACTTGAGCGAAACATTAGTTTTACAATTTTTGTCAATATAAGTGTGGTACACAATACATTGAATTGTCATTTTTTGAGACTTACTAGACCAAATAATAAATATAAATTAATTGAATTTATTTTTAAAGATTAACTTTTATAATACTTAATTAATTTAAATATATGGACTTGAATATAATTTAATATAATAAAATTTAGGAGAATTTTGTAAATAATTGTATAAATTATTAAATGTTGATATTTTATTATATATTGATAATGGAAAGAATTAGTAGAAGTTTGTAACAATAATAATAATAAACTATAAGAATATGAAAATTAAATGTTTGTGGCGAATCAAGGAGAGATGAGGAAACTCCTAAATTTAATAAGAGAGCAAAAAATTCTTCTGCTTTACTATTATTTAATATATTTGGTTTTGAGCGCGTATTAAATAAACGAGAAAATAGTGTGAAGGACAAAATTTTTAGCTCCAAGGATAGACTTTCAATTTTTTAGCGAAGAGGACAAACTTTTCAACTAAATATACGAGAATGACAAAATTTTAGTGAGAATAACAATTACTTTCAATGAACAGTAAATAATTTCATGTGAGAAACAACATGCGGCACATATCAGCGGAGGTGCAACAGATCTCGACAATTGTGCGGCAGATCTCGATGATGATGGCAGCAACTTAGGTGGATGTGATGGTGGTTGGCAAGGGTTTTAGATAAAGCGCGAAGTTGAAGTTCTCCGATGATGCAGAGGCTGCAAGTATGAATGGAGAAGGATTGGCTCTGGTGGCAGTAATGATTTCGAGTTTAAACATGAGTAGAGTGGTGTTAGAGAAGAATCAATGAATTGAGGAAAAAGTAGTGGTAAATTGAGGAAGAAAATGGTAGTAATGTTAATGTGTAATATCATTTTTTTTAAATAAATATGATTATGTATATTTCTATTCATAATGCTATTTTACAGTAGCATTTATGAATTATAGTAGTTGTTTCTGAATTGTAGTAGCTTTTTTAATTACAGTAGCAGTTTATAAACAATTGTATCATCTTCGTGTATTAATGCTACCGTGCAGTATCATTTTTTGTTTTTTAAAGAAATTACATTATGTATACTTATGTTCATAATGCTATTTTATAATAGCATTTTACAAACTATAGTATTTTTTTAGCTGTAGCAGCAGTTTATAAACAATTGTAACATCTTTTTAGATATGATCGTAATGCTACCGTGTAGTATCATTTTTTAAAATAAATTACATTATGTATATTTATGTTCGTAATGCTATTTTATAGTGGCATTTCATGAATTATAGTAGCAGTTTCTAAATTGTAGTAGCAGTTTCTGAATTATAGTGGCTTTTTAAAAATTCTAGCAACAATTCATAAACAATTGTATCATTTCTCACACGATTATTTTATAATAGCATTTTTGAATTCTATTATTGGTTTATGAAGTATATTAACATTTTTTTGCAGTAGGTTTTTATGAATTGTAGTGTTTTTTTAAAATTAATATTTTTAAATTCCACTTTCTAGTATCATTTTTTGTATTCTTGTAAAGGTGATATCATTTTTATTTTATTTTTTGAACGTTTGTAATACTATTTTCATAAATTAATTTATAATGCCACCACATAGCTTAGTAAAGGTAATATCTTTTTTTTTAATATTTATCGTGCTATTTTTTATAAATTATTTTATAATGTTATTATGTAGTATCGGGTTTGTATTTACTTCATTAAAAAGAAAAGAATACAACAATTATATTTCAATTTTATCATTTAATAGTTGACATTACCTTATGTTATTATTTTTTGGTTAAATGATATGATTTGGTAGCATTTTGTAGTTGTTATATTTCATTTTACATCATTTTCTCATATAATGATATTGTACAGTATCATTTTTTTACCCGTTGCTATTTTTGTAGTATTGATGATTACAGACCAAGATAAGGTGGGCAACAATGTTGTGATTGCTAGAAGATGTAGATGGCACAATGGGTGACGAGTAGAGACATGGTTTTATTTTATAGGGTTTGGTGTTGAGGAGACGTCGGCTAGGGTGGTGGTGGTTATAGAAGGCGGTGGCTATGAGCAACGATGGAGCGTAGGTCTAGGATGGCATGTGGGTGCGGCGGAGTGTGGTGCAGTGATGTGGGAAGTAGTAATTTGGCATGTGCATGTGAATGAGATGTGATGGTGTCCTTTAGGCTTAATTTTGTAGTTGCTGCCCCATGATCCAAAAAACTTTGCAGCTTTGTCCTTTAAGCTTAATTACTCTTAAATAAATGCCACTTATTTAATAAACGTTGAATAATAGCTTGCATGCTAGTCTCTTATTAAATATCAACTAGTGCGAACCCGTGCTTCGCATACGGTTTGTTCGATATTTATATTGGTATTTATAATATTAATGATATTATCATTGATAGTATTGAATATCAACTTATTATCAATATCTTTACTTAAAGCTAATCAAATCATTATTCAAATCATTACAAAGCTTCGTGGGTACATAACATAAAAGAAGGTAGATTGATATGTGCTGAACAAAATTCATATAGCATGCTAGTATACAATAGGGAGAAAAAATGTTGTTGAAATTCTTGTATTTAATTCATAATCCAAACGTATGAAATTCTATTACTCAATTCCAATGGATCCACATAACTGTATTATAGAAGGCAAATTTTTTGAGAACACAGGCCTAAGTAATAAATCATAGTATTAATTTTCATCTACGCAAGTTTAGCAAATAATGAGATATACAACAATTGATCACCAAAGCCCACTGAACAGCCTAATGAATATTTTACATGACCCTTATCTAACCCTATGCATTATGAACATAATAAAGCTCATCTCTTAAAGCCTACATCATTGCTGTTTTGGAAGGCATCTCATTCATACCCGACTGGAAGCCCCACATCCAAATACCATCTTCTGCACTTGCCGTCGGCGCCATGACATCCACCCAAGGTCCGCTTTTTAATTTCCAGATGTTTCCACTAAGAATAACGTGAATCTAATAAAATGAATTGAGTACAGTGGTCCCTAATGTTGTAAGTGGCAAAGGAAACTGAGCACTACAGATCCAACGATATAGAGATAGCATATAGCTTGATTTTGCAAAAAGCTTTATTAAAATGATTCTGCTTACATCATATTAGTTTGCAAATAAGACAGCGAGATGTTTGAATACTGAGGGCGTGGAAGCCTAATATGTGACTATCTTCATTTCCCAAACAATCAACCATTTTAATGGCTTTCTATTGCACATATATTGAAAGGCTTGTCAAACTAAGACTCTAACTTGACGTACATAGTTTCATGTGAAACCAATGCAATTTTATGCTGAAGCCAAATAACATGGCTAATGACTTAAAAGTTAAAACCAATAGCAATATTTCCATAAAGTAATGTGTATGTGTGGATTATATATATATATGTGTGTGTGTGTGTGTAGTAAGAACATCTAGATCACACATTCTTGAAGCTATGTGTACGCAATACGCATACATTTCATCTTATAATTTGAAAAAAATGAAGTTCCACTGCATTCAAATTCATTAAAGGTTCAAATGTCATTGCAAATAGATACCAAATGTTTTATGTTAGAAAACTTCTAGATAAAATGAAAATTTAAAAAACAAACGTATGGTACCTTGATATTATTATAAGTTCTATATGCTTTTCTTTTTGTCCTTTATCGTCTTTGCTGTTACTCAAGTGTGAAGCTCCTAGTGGTTAAAAATTCCTAGATATAACATTTCCAAGAGCATGTTTAGAAAAATTGAAATAAGTAAATCTCTAATTGATGACATCCATTGATAAAATGGCTAGGAACTAAATGACTCATTGTGAAGCTTATTTTGATTTGTATCTATTATATCATTTTTGATAATTAATTTATAATTTATCAAGCAAGCAACAACATCAAAATCATGCATACCTATCTTTTTTTAAAGAGCGTGATCTTGAACCTTGATTGACTTCTAAAAGTTATTTACATCTAAGTTCACATACACAAATATGTTTAAAATATTCATGACACATACAAAAGTTCAAAATGCACTTATGAACACAGGTTTACACAAAATTCAATACATTGCAATCATATCTAATTTGAAATTTGTAAATTTTGGGTTCTTTTCATAAAGGGAAAATTACTGCTCATATTATATATAGCAACGAATAACATGATGCAATTTTTTTCTTTTACACAAAATCTGAAATGGATTTCAAAAGCACATGTTTATCAATTTCATCTTTCCAGCTCAACCTTTTACACCAAAGCCAATTATATTATACACACAAAAAATCGCAATTAGCAGGTATCGAGACTTAAATGAATCAGTATTCTAAAACCATAGGTACATGACATAATTCACCACATAAGGCAATATGGCTGTATAAAATTAGTTTGGTCTTAATGTACCAAAGTATGTAATATAGTAGTGTTAGAAAGACACAGGTTATTGGAATTTATCCAAATCAGTATCTCAAATTTAAGAATATAACCTCTATAACATCAGGCTAAGATAATATTAGAAAATAGCTACCGAGAGGAGGATGGAAACATTTGGGAATATGTTATGTGTGCAAAATAGTTTTTAAATGTTTAAGATTAGCCACACCAAAAGCTAGAAAAGGTACCATCTGGTATTTGACATAAAGAAAGACTTAATATGAATTTCCTTCTCTCTTTTTTGAGTTATGACTTACAAATTACTGAAATTTATATTACTAAACTTTGTATACTATATATTTTACATTTTCTGTTCCCGTAGACAAATAATGATATGGTATCTTTGTGATGTCCTAAAACCGTCCAAAGAATTTGCAACAACAAATGAGCTTTTGCTACTTTAACCTTAAATATTAAAATGATAGGGTCTATGCATATTCATATTTTACACTTATGCTACAAAACTGTGTTGCTGAACCTTCTAAAGTTATGCATAATAGCTTTGAATAATGGCAATAATTTTGATGTGGTTCCTAATTTTACTTGCATGTATCATATATGAATATGATACATGCAATTGTTTGCATAGAACCATCGATGAACAAAGGCTCATTGTTTGACATAATTCTTTCCCGGATATGGATAAAAAATAGCAACCAAACAATTGTATTTTGTATTCACATAGTTACTTACACGGAGTATACTATAAGTTGCTAGATTTTGGGTTAAGGAATCATTATCTCCCGGGTCTATCATGATATTAAAGGTCGCCATAGTATTTGACTCAGGTGTACTTAAATATATTACCACAATATGATAGACTTTTGCAGTTGTTGACACAGCGCAAGCACTCGTTAATTAGGTTTCCGGCTCCACGGGATATGCATTAGGTATCCTGGATATTCACATCAGTAAAAAAATCATATTCATTAGGATTTTTGAAAAACACATAGTAAAAATGTACGCTATGCAAGATAATTTCTCCTTATCGCATATATTTGCATATATTTGATGAGATGGCTACTATGCCAAAGGTTACATTATTCAGCTTAGTAATTATATTCATGAAATAGAATTAAAGATCTTGAAATAGATGCATAAAAAGGTGTTTACTTTGAGCACACAGACATGAAGTAGAATTATAATAATTATTCTACACATGTAAAACATAAATTTAGTTTTTCCTGAAACGAATTACACAACCTTTTCATTTTCCTCCTTTTCGCACAAACTATCTCTTATTACTGTTCCAATTTTTCCTTAGTAAATTCTAAAACCTTTACTCAATTTCTTTCAAAAATTCATTTTTTAATTAATAATACCCAAAAAATCAAAATAAAATTCTGAACCTTAGGCAAGTTCTATTATTAACCTTTGATTGTTACCCATTGTAATCAATAATACTTTCTAATAAACATATTTCAAAATTTTAAGGAATTCAAACAATTTAAAATAGGCAACCCCATATTTGAACATGTTTTAATAAGCACCATTAAAAATATCTATAGACAATGTTTAATCCATAATTAAACATCCAAAACATGTTGAATGAATCAAAACTATTTTAACTATCACTTAAACCAACATAATTGTTCACTTTCATCTGAACTAATTTTCGACAACAGCGAGAGAGGACAGTAATTTAGGAAATGATTAAACTATTTAAATTGGCTAAGAGTATTAGCAGCAGCAGCACAAATATGAAATGGGTAAAAAAATTAAAATAGGTAGTGTAAAATCCATGGAGACGGTAGTGCACATGGATGAATGTTGGAGATGGTATGTACATAAAGGCACATGGTTTGGCCAAATAAGGTGGACATATTTAAATTAATGTAGTTACAGTCCATTATTACTGCAAATACAACTTTGGACAACAAATTTATAACCAAAATACTCACGTTTCCCAACTTTAGGGTAAGTTCCTCAACCTTCTTGTCAGCCTCACTGGCCCTAGCTTTTGATAATGCATAACTCCTTTTTAGTGTGTCAATTTCACCTTTGAGCTTCCCAACCTGTTCAAAAAAAAAGAATGACATGTTACCATAGACTGCGATTGATAAAATAATAATATGATATCATGGTGATACACTGATATTATCATGGACTAATCTCTTTCTTCAATTTCTTAGCTCTTGCATGGGCTTTCCCTACTTGACAACTACAACAGCCTTTTTCTGCATATATATTCCAAATAAGACCAATAAATAGATCTGAGTTTGTAGAAAAGAAACCCTTATATTATATTATATTATATTAAAACTCACTTTAAGTGCATCAATGTCACTCTGCAATTTACCCATGCTTGATGATTTCTCTCTAACGTATCTAAAACAGCAATCTTTCCATCTTTAATCTTCAGTTCTCTTGTTTTCTCTAGGAGGCTGGATTCTTCATTTAAAAAAGGCAAAGAAAGTTATTATGACTAACATAACCTTGACCCAACTTTAATGATAATAATAATGTACTCTAGGACAAATTGCTATTATTTTGTTTACCTGCACTCGCAGAAAAATACAGTGATGCATTCTTAAAAATTAAAATTGATACAATGTGTACATATGACAAATTGCTATCAATAACTAAGTTTTGCTTTAGAAATATTAAATGTGTTCCATCAATGGTAAATTTAAAAAAAAGACAATGTTCCATGGACAACAAAGTACATGCTAAATAGATGAGAACACTGCTTACCCTTAATCCATCATTAATTTCCCACTTATTAAAATTATAATCATATAACTTTCTAAGTAGACCAAACCATAATTTTATATTAAATCTTATACATCCACGTCAGTAATTATTCATCTCTTCTCAGTACAGCTACATGATTCATATATATACAAAAATGAGCATTGTTTTCTTGAAATTGTGAATAGAATACTCGGAGCAGATTGTACGACAATAGTATACACACATGGATTGGACGGTGCACTTTAGAATAGGTTTTGTACTCATGAACTCTAGGATTCAATAATTTAGAGTTCTGTGCATTTAGTCATAAATGATGAACTGTATATAGTATGATGTACCAAAAAATAGAAAATAAAGTAGTTTAAGATCTGACTTTGCCATGAGCCAAGGTTTGGAGTAGTCTTGTCATATTGAACTCGTATCTACCTTAGAGAGTCCAATACAAACATGTGCTACATTTTATCATAAAAGTACGGAAACATATGATATAGAATTATATATCTAATAGTAGCAGATCAAGCTAAGATGAATTTCTTTGTAAGAAGAAGATGATGATAGCAAGATTACAAATTGACTATTAGTTCATAATGACAAAATATAGTTAAATCAATGACAACTGATGAAACAATTTGCAATATAGGAGCACCATTATTATATGGTATAACTATTTATGAAGTAATATAAAAAATGATGGGACCGTAAAAAGACGCGTTGATAGGAACTGGATATATATTCTGAAGGTGAATTAAATCGGTAAAAGGATGGAGATGGTTCAAAACCAAAAGTGTTGTAAAAAGGAATGGAAAATACCTGAAATGCAAGACACCGTGAATTAAAAAACAGGAAGATGAGAAGACTGCTATTCGAAAAAAACCGTGGAACAAATACCATATTGACAGAAATTTGGTAATTATCTGAACTGAATTCGGAGAAGATTGCTATTCCACAATGATGGGATAAGGAAGATCACAATCGTGTGGAGTAAGTTGTCAACCGATCCGTCGACCTAAACCGAAGTTGTAGAAGAATGCTATTCGATGAAAATAGGATGAGCAAGATCAAATTCGCTACCGCGACAGAGTAAGCTGTCAACCGATTCGTTGGAGGTAGGCAGTTCTTCGATTCGCTTTTGTTATCGATGATGGGAAATGACTATTAGGGCTATGATAAGAAGAGAGGAAAGAGAGAGCATACTACTTAACCAAAAGAGGGGAGTGTAGATTAGAGGAAGAGGAGAAGAACATTAGGGTTCTTTGAGAAGCGATGAAGCAGACAATGACTATCAAACAAACTAAATAAGGGAAAACAATTAAAAGGGTTAACTCGGAGACTGTTCAGTTGCCAAATTTCAAGGGGGCCTATGTGAGCTTGAAATTTAACTCACTAATAATAATATAGTATAGATGAGAGTTCATGCTACGCACACTATGTTAAAAAAATTGTTAATTAAAACAAATAATTTATTAGTGTAGCACTTTTTTTTTTGAAATGGTACTTAGATATAACATGTCACTGGGACAACAAACCACAAATCTTGTGTCAATAAATGTTCGAATCACGCTACGCAAGTTTCAAACTTGTGACATCTTGCACCAAAGTCGAATCACTTAACCACTGGGACAATGGTGCTTGTCTAGTGTAGCACTTTGCAATAGTTGACTCTAATTTTTTTCTTAATTCATGTTAAATAATACAACATATAGTGAGTGTGTTACCCTAAAAATTGTAGCTTAAACGACATATGACATATTTTTGTTATATAGTCAAAATTCATTAAGAAAATTTGTGAGTTGCATTCCTTATTCCACGATTGAGATATAAAACTGTAAGAATATGACAAAAGCATTAAAAAGAAGAACATAAATGTTTACTAGAGCATCACATATTTAATAAACTTTCACCAGACAGTGCAACGTTAATAAAATCAACACTAAAAATTACTCTCAAAATTCCATTTATCAATCTCTAGTTATAAAATTTAGGTACTCTAATTTAAGTATTTGTAAATCAAATATCTCCCTAAGATAGATGATAATCTCCTTTTGGAAGATAAAATGTAGTACAAGTGCATAAAGCCATGTTTCTGAATATATTTTGAATGTGACATGTCTCTTATTATAATAATATTACATGTAAATGGCATATTTTTTATGATGTACTCAAACGTGCATCGAATCATTAACCCATCTTGATTCCTATACCATATTTTTTTCCAACAACTTCATAAGTGAATCAATTACTTTTCATAAAGCTTGTACTATTAAGCCATCTTAAATAATATCATGTTTTATTAATGGAAAATAATTCTTCATGAAGAGGTCGACAAGAAAAACCATTATATTGTCGACATCATTTTACATGTTATGCATCCAAGAAGTCGAGAAGATAAACATTAATCTATCCAATATTGTAATAATTATTGATCCATCGAGTTTTACTAAAAAGGTTTAATAAATAATTGTCATGCGTAATTATTTATAAACTGCCTAGCTATTTCAAGACATGAATATTTCCAAAAGGTTAATCAATCATCATATTTCAGTGGCATGTAAAGTAAAAATATGATCTCATTCCCTAAATTTTATTTTCTCTGTTAATTTTTTTCTTTTATTTCATTAACATTATAAATTATTTTAACTTTGAAGTAAATAGATCTTCTAATGTTATCATTCAAATTAACAGTTTAATTCGATAATTCCAAAATGATAATTTAACTATGGGTTGTTAGGTAGTCGCTTATATGTATATGTACTACAGACTTAGTGCATTTTTAAAAGAAAAAACACATTCTACGCATAAATTTTATATCTTAAAATAAATATGCCTAGAATTATTCTTATAGTCATCATTAGCGGAGTCATAAGTCATTGATATTAATAGTAGTGTCATAAGTCATTGATATCAGAAGATACAATTACTATTCATTTATTCTAGCGCTATTTATTGAGTTCCCCAAAATCAACAAAAAATATCACTAAACTGAAAGTTGAAAACGTTAAATCCCAATTGAAATATACATAGATAATTTATTTTGTGTTGATTATGTTGTAAAGTTCGAGTTTTTTCTATGATGCCTACATTGGACCTAGTAGAATTAAAAATCAATTTGTCTTTAACCAAAGATAACTTTCCATTAAAATATAACTAAAAAGGAAGAAATATATCAAGTCCAATGTAATGTAATCTTCTAAGAAACGAATAGAAAATAATGAACTTGAAATAGACTGGTAGACACTTGATTGAGGAAATGAATGGGAACTACATGTTTGTGGAGCAAATGAAAAAATGTGCAAGAAGAAAGGGAATTGCCATTTACAAATTAGAGGGAAACATCATTTCAAAGGTAATGATGGTTAAAGAAGAAGAATCATAAGTTTTGGTCGAAGAAAACGATGATGTAACGATACTTATTTTGAAGAGAAATCAAAGATTTAATTTCAATTATGGTATTTATATTCAATTTATCTTGCATTTTTCTATGATAATAAGGATGAAAGAAAGAGTGAAATAGAAAGAATAGATATTAGAAAAAGATTTGAGTGGAAATAAAAAATGAAGACCAAAAATAAATTTATCCAAATTGAAAAATGAATTCGTAATCCTGAAGCTACCTTCGTATTAACCTATTTATTTGGAAAAATAGAAACTTGGATTATTAATTTTTAACTTTAGGAAGCTTTGATTTTTTTTAATTATAAAAATAATAATAGGTTAGGCTAGATAATTCATACAATATATTCTACTTGTCATTTCATTCAAATGTATATTCCCATATTTTATAGTTTTAATAGAAAATTGAAGTTCAGGGGTGAAATTGAGAGTGTGCACTTTATATCTTATATGTTTGAAAACTGACATCAATGGTTGAATTTATATGTCCGTTTAAACGGAGTAAACAAAGTAAAAAGCTTCAAATAAGAATTATTGCCTCTAGACCAGGTAGATATATAAATTTCATGATCTTTATGTTTTGGTATAAATATTTATTAATTTATATGTTATAATTTACAAAGAATCAATGAAATTCAAATATCGATCATGTTTAAATATTCAAAATGATTACATGAAATAAAGTCATACTACTATTTGAATTTGGATACACCGAGCAAATCCATTTTATATCTTATATATTACATGAGTTCGATGGTTTAATTAAGAAAAAATCTTAAGCTAAAACTATAATGCTCAATCCACATACATACATACATATATCTTGGTTATTATGCTTTTATTTAGTTTATTATTATATTTTTTGCAATTTTATTATTTGTTATATTTTTTATCCATACTATTGTTATGATAAGTGTTTGAATTTTTTCTCAATGAAGTTTATATTTCAAGGAATAAACTCAATGAAATTTGAATAAATATCATGTTTACTTAATGGAAATGGCTACAAAATATAAGGATTTACGATTTCAAATTGGAATTTGATTGAAATTTGTTAGTAAGACATAATACGAAAAATTATAGATTTTGAAGAAAACTAAGTGATTCTAAAATATATAAGATAAAATGAGGTTAATTTGATTCGAATTCTCATTAGAAAAGCATTCGAGCGAAGGCACCTAAATACATCCTTTCCCCATCTCATATCTCTCATTTCATCACCTTTTTCCGTTTTTCAATAATAACAAAACGTCGAAATGTTGTCGCGTCCGATCAAAATTATTAGGCGAACGGTTCGTATATAAATACAAGATTAAAGCTAGTCAAATTCACATTGCTTCAACTCCGAGGATGACGATCTAAGGAATATACAAGAGCTTACAATTGGATGCTCACATTGGATAGGTACCTCTTTTGATTCCATGCAGGTATATTTATATAACTTTTTTGTGTTAATCAATCCTCATAATCGTAATCAAACTCGTGGTTTGATGATGTAACCATTAAAGAATTAGTGGTACACTATGTTAGGCTAATTGAGTATTAATTATGCATCATTATTTATTATATATCCAATACATTAGTTTTCATGGTAGTTGGTCCAAGTGCATTGTACAGTTTTATGACAAACTCCATTATGCTATTGTAGTTAGACTCTAAGTTTGTCCATTTGCCCAGTTCTTTTATATTATGCATGTACAGTCACTCAATCATCCCCTTATTTAGGCACTAGTTAAGAGGTGATAGCCAACCACCTACATATTTCATTTTCCCGATTTGAGTTGGGCATTACTCCTATCGATTAATATATGTTGGAAAGTATAGAGATCAAGGAATCTAGTCATAGACCTTTTCCACCTGATAATGTATACGGGTCTCCGTAGTTTTATACTGCTTTATATCGCTCTATGGAGATATTAGAGGCGGTATTGTTGTTTTGACATATAGGCAATGATACATTACGTCTTACAGAGTATATGGGTGATGCACTCTTATGTGACTTTCTATTATATTTATTAGGTTCGACATTCTTCTCAAACCAATGGGCATGATTCATTTGGGAATCTAGCAGCAATAGCCAATCTTAATCAACCGCATGGTATAAATTAGGGCACAACCATACACAATTTCTTTTACACTGCATTAGACATCTATATTATAGGGTAGATCAAGCAAATGTTTTCTTTTTTTATAGATGTTATCATTGTAGTACCATGATTATACAACAAACATGCATCCTAACATTATTGGTATATCCAATCGATCACTAAAGCATTATCTTCCTAGGATGAGACAATTGAAGACTGTCCAGTATGTACAACATGCACCCATAAAGGTTAGACATGACTTGATGGAGTCTCATGCTCAGATTGACATGCATAACCGAAGAAATATCATACTCAAGCCTTAAGCTAGATAGAGGATAGACTTGACATAATCGGGGTAGAAGCGTAACGCTCGTCCTTTAAGGATCACCTATCTTTTGTCGAGGTGTAAGATTCCTTTACATACACCGTCATTTCTTCCTATTCTGTATCTTAGATAGAGATGTTGATATCAGACTACCGGTGATCTACATGTACCTTTAGATACTTTACCATGTGAGGACAGGCTCAAAAGGCATAGTGGTATAGGATCATAGTATACCTTGACTCTTAAAGAGGTTAGATGGGTACACATTGAGGCTTTGTTATTAGTGTGAGGGGATTTTGATACATAGTCCAGAGTTGTTCCATATTGCAACATGTACATTACCAGATTATTCGTGTGGGGGTGAAATTTGATCATATTGATCCTCACATGTTAGCTGGTAGAGTCTAGTTACATCAATTTTCCTTTAACCCTATGTAATACCTCAGAAATTCGATAAATATTATAATTAAATAATAATAAAATAATATGCCAAAATAATTAAATTTAATGCGTTGATTAAATTAATATTAAATAAGGAGTGGCATAATGGTCATTTTTCAAACTTTGGAATATGATGATGAAACTGGCGCCATAGCGACCACCTCGTTTTTCTAATTCACACAGTATTTTGGTTTGCCTCAATTTGAGTCCGTATGAAAGAATTATGGTCGAAACTGGGTCGAGTTGATCGGGCACCTAAACTTGAATTTTGAATTTAAAATGGCAGTTACTTTCCCTCCTTCGATTTAAATAGAAAGTCATGTTCCTTTTAGTTTTCCAAAAATCGATCACTCTTTCTACCTGTCTCCTTCTTTCTCTTTACAAACAAAACTAAAATCATATATCTCCCTTAATACTCAATGAAATTGTGTGAAACAAATGACATCGCGGAGCTAGCAAGGATGGCTATGCATCTATATTAACTTGGAGGTGAAACTCTGAAGCACAGAGGCATATCAGACCGGACAATATAGATTCAGGTAGTGAACGGTGAATTCGGTGAGTTATTCATAGATTCCTCTTCATATAATTCAACTTTGATCCTATATATATAGGCTATGTTAGTGTAGATAAACA
Organism: Allium fistulosum; assembly: GCA_030737815.1. NCBI lineage: Eukaryota > Viridiplantae > Streptophyta > Magnoliopsida > Asparagales > Amaryllidaceae > Allium > Allium fistulosum. Next base: position 510,787,984 of record CM060903.1, on the reverse strand, counting down.
GTATTAAGAAATTAAGTTCGGTTGAGAGGGAATTTGCTATACATAGTAAACTAGATCTAAGTTTTACATAATTATTGTAATTTAATAACATACATTCAAATTGACGGAAAAAATGTTAAACCAGACATAGAAACGTAAGGTTAAGCGCTAGGGACGATCTCAGGCAACCGGAGGAAGAATGGAGATGACTAGAGGTGGAATCACATGGTGGATAAGCAAAAATTTATAGTCGAAGAATTCTTAAAAAACACGTACACCGGTCCACCGATGGCCTAATCTGGGCTCAAGTTGAACCTGGATCCATATGGGCCTATATAAAATAACTACAACTGATTCAAGTCTTGCTCCTTTCATTTTCCGAAGGTGTTCCGAGGCTATTGACGAGGTAAGTGATGGCATTACGAATTCCAATGGATGTGTGTAATGATCGATCATTGTTTGAAGTGGATATGTATGTTATTTAATATGTAAAGTGATACTATGATTGACGTGAATGTAAATAAGCTTGTGGTGCAAGTAGGCGGCCCAGGATATGGATATAGATACAGATACAGGCCTGTGACACAAGTAGGTATTCCAAGTACTATGTTGCTCCCCTGTAGTTGATGTGAACGTAAATGTGCATATTTTTACTTCCATATTTAATCTAATTTAATTAAATAAATGAGCATATTAGGGTAATTTACATGTTTAAACCAAAAATTCAATTATTTTCAAATCATCATTTATTCATCTTCATATAGGGGCAAAATAGTCATTTTTGTTTGTTAATTAATTTGAGAAAATTCACTTGCACATTTTATTTTTATTTGTAGGAATTTGGATGGAAATATGAAGAAGTTCTCATAGAAATATGCATGCATTATGCATGGAAACAAAGGAATGAAGAAATAATTCAATTCATGAAATCATGGAGGACCCCACCTACCCACTTACCTTGATCTACAATTAGGAGCTAATGCACATGTTAGTGGGCATTAAAGTTACATGCACACTTAATGAAGGATTAATTCATACTAATGATAACTTGGTGGCCACACTTCCTAGAGGGGTATTTTGGGTAGTCCCCTAAAATATGATTAGGGTTTCAAAACATGTATAAATACCCCTTATGTTTCATGTAATGAGCTCTTAGCCTAGTCTTTAGTTAGTTTAGTTATAGGCACAAATTGTAAGTATAAACTCTCTTTCTCTCTTTCATGGCTTCTTAGCCATTTCTCTTATGTAATTTCATTTATGCAATTTAATTTCATGCTCCTTTAATTATTATTCTTTTCTTTTATGTTAGTAGCTTAGATTTACTTTAAGCAAGTAGTTTAATTCTCCTTTTATTTTAATTAGCTTGCATTTTCCTCTTGTTTTTATTTCATGTTGAACTCTACATTTGTTGAAATGATAACAAATATGAGAAGCTAAACCCCTTCAATTTAGGGGTAATGAATCTCTCTTAATCATGTAGATTCAACATATTTGCAAATTTGTGATCTCTTTTTATGCTTAATGGAAATGTTTGGTGTAGTTAAATTTGGTTGTTTAGCTTTGAATTTGATAGCCTATGTTGTTGACACCAAATAGGCTATGCTTAAACAAACATAAACACAAATTACCTCTTCATCTACATATGATGTTGGTAATGAAGTGGATTTGAGAATCAATATTTGATGGTCTATATTACTAATCAATAATAAATAATCATGCTTAGAATAGATTTTATTTTCAACTTCATTGTCATTTTCATAAGAGCTAAGAAGTGGTTTAGTGGGTGTGTTAAAGTTTGATGGTTTATGTTAGGCTAATTAATAGCACAAATAGGTCATACTTATGATAAACATATCAACTAATTTCACTAACGACCAAAAAAGAGAGATCATAATTTCATATATGTTGATTTATGTGATCATGAGAGGGAAATTACCTCTAAATTGTCTTCTATTTTAATATTTTTATTCACTTTCTTTTAGCTAGTTTTTACATTTTTTTAGCTAATCACAACTTCAAATCTTGGTTTAATTTGATTGAGTAGAATTTTAAAATCAATACAATTTCCTACGGGTCGACCCGTACTCGCCACGTACTAAAATTATACGTCGTGCGCTTGCGGTTATATTTCTGATTAAAATTTTATCGGTGGTTTTCTAATCCGGTAGAAAGTTAGTCACTAAACAAGTTTTTGGCGCCGTTGTCCGGGGATTTGATTAGATTTTATTTCTATTCTTTGAATTATTTATTGTTTTATTTTATTGTATGTTAATTTTGTGTGTGAATTACATTTGAAAAAAAGATGTGTTGTGCGTTTGTTGTTTGATTTTTGCTTGCATTATGTTTGTGTGCTTGTTGCTTTTCATTTGCATTTGCATTTCTACTTTAAAAAAATTAGACACAATTTCATTTCAAAAAGAATTTTTTTAAATTTAATTTCACCGCATTACGTTTACAATTTTTTTCTTTGATTCTCTTTTACATTTTTTTTGCATTGTCTCTAAACTTTCACAAAACTGTGCATGTGCACATAACCTCACCCCTCTGCAACTTTTCTTTCCTTCTTCAATCAACCCCACTTCACTGTTGCAATTGCTTACTGCCTGGACCTCTGCATACCATTATCACTTCACTTTCATAAACCTTTGCATATTTCAACATCACCACTTACTACTCTTCTACAACTCCAACCACCATTCACCACTGCATTCACCAAACTGCCGCCCAAACTTGCCAACATACATTATGTGCACTTTTGTGCACTAACACAGTGCACACAACCACACCATACCACCTGTCACTCTGTTCATATACATCATCGCAGCATGCAAACACTACCCACAATTACATCAAAACAACACTTGTACACTCACCACTGCCACATACTCACAGCACCTACATTACTGTTACATTGCTGTGACAACACATACATCTTATCATTGCACTGCATATTACAGCAACCATATACAACAATCATATTGTGCCACAACTTCCTCTGCACAATACCCCTGACCAACTGTTGCTTCCCCGACCAACTGTTGTAACTGTGCCACCAACTGTTGCCACATACTGACCATTTCAATTCATACTGTTGTCTATCTCCTCTTCATTCACCGTCACCATCTACCACTACAGTAACTACTTGCAAACAATCATCATTGCCATACCCTGTCAAATAATTAACACTTCATTCCAACTTCTACAACCACACAAACAAACAACCATACTGTGCCATATTTCTCTCTGCCATATTTATGCTTTACCTACTGCAAACAACCCTATTTCATTCTTCTGCCATACGAACATCTCCCTGTACAAATATTCAACTCACTTCATCAACAAACATCAGTATCCCCTCCATCCATCAGCAACTCCTCCTCCAACTAATTGCTGCCATATCAGATAGACCACTTTCAATACTGTAGTTCATCCCTCCCCCACTGCCAAGTCTTCCTTCATCAGTTTCACTTCATATTTCTCCTCTACCAAATCACTCCACCATCATCAACTTTCTCTGACCACTGCCTTAATTACTGCCATAACCTCCTCCATTTCTTCTACCATCAGCCATTGCCACTGGCCACCCCATACTTGCACTGCAAATACCCACATCACCACCAACATTCAATCACCACTGCTCCCCCCCTCTGTCACACCACCCAAACCAGTCATCTCAATATAACCTGCTATCAACAGACTTCATCGCATTGCCGAACTTCTCCCCTCACATATATACAAACCACACTACACCTTACCGCCCTTCCACTTCAATACCAACCATCCACAACTTTCACTGTCTCGACAAAAGTCAGTTCTTCCCCCTCATCCATACAACAACCTGGTTGCCAGCACAAATATCCCATACTGTCCTCTCTGACCACCACCAGTCAATTGCATACAAACATTGCTTCCTCCATTCTCCTCCATAAAACATTCACCATCCATCACTACTTCACCATCCCACAATTCTACAACAATCCTCACCACTCACTATTAACATCACATACTCCATCACCCTTCAGCAAACTCCTATGTACCACCACTGTCAACTCTGCACTTCAAACAAACAACCCGAACTCCTCTAAACTTCAAACAGAAAATCCACCCCTCTGCCTGTACTCCAACAGACATCAAAATTTTTCCATTGCCTTGAAATCCACAATCCGCTTTCTCAAAAACCCAAAATCCGAAGAAAAAAAAACAAAGAAAGAGAATAGAACGGGCCACAACCTTCATCACCTAAAATTGCCTCAGCGACCCACAACCTCACCGCAAATCCAATCACTTCACCCAACAGCCAAACACTGCCTTCGATCCCAATTCGTAACCACTGCCGAATCGCTTGAACGAGAATACACCTTTTGTTAGAAATTTGGAACTGAAATTATGATTTGGTGTGAATCGTTATTGTAGTTTTGATTTGAGAAAGTTTTTAATTTGGTGAACTATGGGTTTCTCTTTTTTTTTAGTTCGGTTTTGTTTATTTGGGCTAGGCCTTAGCTGGTTTTTTATAAAAAAAACAGAGAAAAAAAATCTTGATTAAAAAAAAGAAAAAGAAAAAAAGGGGATTTGTTTGATTTAAATAATTGGGTTGAGTCAAAAGTTTTGTTTTAAGTTTTATTTTGTTTTAATTTGTTGTTCATATTCGACCCTCTTTTTCAAGTTGCAAAAGCAGAAGGAGAAAGCCTGCTTGCTAAAAATAATTGTCCTACTTGCTTACGCTAAAAAAAGTTCGCTTTAAAATAAATTGCTAACAATTCTTCCCACTCTGGTATCGTGACCTTATCTATTGTTATTATTTACCTTGCATTGTTGGTTTCTTGCATTTTAAAAAAAAATTCAAAAACAAAAACAAAAATCAAATTTCATTCGTAGTTGCATTGGTAAAATCAAGTTTAATTTCTGTTTGCATTCATCTCATTTTATTTTCTTTTCTAAGGGCAACACCCAAATTCACATAAGGTGGGGGATTTCATCACCTCTTTCTTGGCCCACAAATTGCATTTCATCTTAGAATTTGCTAATAATAACGATTGGACATCAGACTTAAGGGTGTCGTGAGCACACCTAGAGCTTAGTTGTATCTTGACAAGTTGTCTTCTTTGAACAATTTATCTTCTTGGTGTCTAGGCTACGGCAGAGCAATAATCAGTTCTAAATATTACGGTTTCGTAAATATTATACTGATTGTTTCTCTGAAGGTACTTAAACCTTAGGTTGCATTGCTACGGTGATTCGTGGTGCACCGATAAATCCTGTCTATTATCTGGCTAAGAACTATCTTGTTGAATTAAGACAAAGAGTGATTATATAATTTTGGATTAGGAGCTACTTAAGGATAGAAAATTATAATTAAGTCCATGCATTCATTTAGTTGCATTAGTTCATGCATATTTGAAAAAAAATTCAAAATCCAAAAAAAATATCGTAAATTTTCCTTAGTTTAGTTTTTTTTAAATCTTTTCATTTCAAATTTTTCAATCAAAATCAAAAATCCAAAAAAAATATTTTTGAGTTAGGTTTTTTTTAGAAAAACAAAAATCCAAAAATATATATATAAATTTTCAAAAAAAAAACATATAAAAAAAATTGAAAATTGAAAATCCAAAAAATAAATCAAATTTGCCTTTTAAATTCCTTTTGGTAAATAGTTTTCCTTTATAAAAAAAACATTTTGAAAATGTCTGAATTTTCTTACTCGCCAGAATTTTACCATAGTTGTGAAAATCAATATAATTTCACACAAAATTCTTGTGGATATTTTAATAACAACTATTGTGTAAACAATTTGAATTTTGAACCATAAAATTTTCAAAATGATGACCAACCCTCAAATCTTGAAAAGAGTATTGAAACGATTTGGTCTTTACTTGAACAACGAAATCAAATGATAAGTAATTTGAGTAATTTGTGCAATAACTCGAGTCAAGGATTTCAAAATAATCAAAATTTGAATTCACTTCAAAATTCAAATGATTTCGATTATAGCTCATGCCATTACAATTTCGAACTCGAAAATGAAATTCAAAACTAAAATGGAAATAATTGTTTAAATAATTTTGGCAATGGGAGTTGTTTCAATGATGGTGAATTTTTTTACTCTCAACAATTTCAAATTGAAAATTCTCAAATTAATAATTATAAATTGGATTTTGTTGAGAAAATGGAAGAAATTCACAAAGATTACATGGATTTGTTGTTTGAAACAAATATGAAACAACGTGAAAAACAAAATCAAATCCCAATGTGTGACGAGTCAGATAATAATTCACCTTTTACTAAAATTGACAACTTTCAAATAACAACTTTTGAAATTGAAAATGACAATCCTAATGAAGTTGTTGAAATTGCGGTAATTGAATTGGATTTCAATTCTTTTGAGAGTATGGAACCAATTTTAAAATTCGATCTTCCTTTTTCAGATTTTGAAATTTTGAATACAACTACTTTGGATTTTGAACATGATATATGTAATGAAGTTGTGAATAATTCAACAAAGGAAGACGAATTTAGTGAACATAAATTTTTTAAACTTTTTGAAGATGAGTTGTTGAATTCTGAAGGGATGGATTTAAATCAACATTTTGAGTTTAAAATCAATAATTTTGAAGAATCTATCAATGATGAGCTTGAATTTGAATTTGGTGAAAATAAACTTGAACTTAAACCAATTATTCTATCTACCCCAAAAATCATCGAAAATAAAACAACTCATACGTTTTTTTAATAAAACGACATTCATTTTTCCAAACCAACGTTTAATTTTGAAATCTTTTGTGGTTTGGTTTTCTGAGCTTAAGCTATGTCTCTCATACTTGACGAGACAAATGAATTGGTCTTTGGTAGACCGTTTTATTTACTGTTTAACAGTATATTTTCTGATATCGTGTAAATAATAATCGTTTCATTTTCATGTAAATATAGGTCATATTTTATTTTATTTTATTTTTCTCCTTTCACTTGGGTTGACTGTGGGGACACAGTTAGAATTAAGAGTGTGGGGGGGGAGGGGTGTCTCATCTTCAATTTTGATTTTTCATGGTTTATTTTGCATTTTCCTTCCAAAACTCTAAAAAAAATTCCAAAAAAAAACAAAATATCCCAAAACAAATTTTCTTTTTAACATTTTGATTTATTTTTGAAGAAACACTAATGGATAAGTATATGTTTTTGGTTATTAAATTGAATTTTTTTTTGTCTCAACAGAAATAAAAATAAAGTTTGATTACAAGTAATGATGGTTGAACTAGTATATAGGAAGATTCATGGGCGATAATTATTAAGTATATCCTTAATGTAAATATTTGTTTAAAAAAGTGGTTGATTTAAAGTAAAGGCTACAACATTTTTTATCTTCTAAGTTAAGTGGTGCTAAGATGATTTTGCAAATCTCTCTCTTAAAACACACACAGATATATATATATATATATATATATAAACAAAAAATGGTTTTTATAAAAATAAGAAACACCTAGAGTCATGTGTTCACACGCAAGTGTGCACACTCGCCATGCTTTGTACCCTTCTCATGTAAGCCCGAAAGGTAGTGCATAATCGATATATCTGGCCTCAGTTTATCTGAGTTAGGTGTAGGTATATAAAAATTCTTTTAATAATGCCTACATTCGATAGGTGAACACACTTGTGTGTTCACTTGCCATGCTCTGTATCCCCCTCACGTAAGCCTAAAAGGCAGTGCATGGGTGGTATATCCGGCCTCAGTTTTCTGAGTTAGGCATATGTAATATTGTTAATATGAATAAAATTTTCAAAAATAGAGAGAGTAAGCAACTGAAATCCAAGCACTATTTTCACTTGTTTGATTTGACTTATTATTCAAAAGAAATGAAAATGCCACTTTAAAAAACTTTGATAATCAACTAAGGATTCATTTCATAGTTACACCATGTTATCAACTAAAATAACTAGCCAAACTAGAGTCTAATTATGATGATAACTTAATTTTTGTTGGATGTTTTGACGAGTAAAAGGACTAAAATTTCTTGATAATGACCAAAACTTATATTTAACTTATTCGTGTCAATTTAAAAGTAAATTCTTCATTTGTAAATATTTTCAAAACTTGCATTCATCTTTGTAAATAAATCTTGCATTTAGGAATTTTTCATCTTGCATTTGGATTTTGTGGGTAGTATCCGTTGAAAACCCTCACGAGACAACACTCGTCCTACTAGGGACACCTAGAGGGTTAACGACTTGTTGCATACGCTCAATGCAATCGTGTTTCCTACGAAAATGGATTTATCTTAGTTTTTCTTTATTCGAGGATGAATAAAAAGGTAAGTGTGGGGTATTTGATGTGCACGTAAATGTGCATATTTTTACTTCCATATTTAATCTAATTTAATTAAATAAGTGAGCCTATTAGGGTATTTTACATGTTTAAACCAAAATTTCAATTATTTTCAAATCATCATTTCATCATTTATTCATCTTCATATAGGGCAAAATGGTCATTTTTGTGTGTTAATTTATTTGAGAAAATTCACTTGCACATTTTATTTTTATTTGTAGGGATTTGGAAGGAAAATGAAGAAGTTCTCATGGAAATATGCATGCACAAGGATGGAAACAAAGGAGTGAAGAAATAATTCAATTCATCAAATCATGGAGGACCCCACCTACCTACTTACCTTGATCTACAATTAGGAGCTAATGCACATGTTAGTGGACATTAAAGTTACATGCACACTTAATGGAGGATTAGTTCATGCTAATGATAACTTGGTGGCCACACTTCCTAGATGGGTATTTTGGATAGTCCCCTAAAATATGATTAGGGTTTCAAAACATGTATAAATACCCCTTATGTTTCATGTAATGAGCTCTTAGCCTCCTCTTTAGTTAGTTTAGTTGTAGGCACAAATTGTAAATATAAACTTTCTTTCTCTTTTTCATGGCTTCTTAGCCATTTCTCTTATGTAATTTCATTTATGCAATTTAATTTCATGCTCCTTTCATTATTGTTCTTTTCTTTTATGTTAGTAGCTTAGATTTACTTTAAGCAAGTAATTTAATTCTCGTTTTATTTTAATTAGCTTGAATTTTCTCTTGTTTTTGTTTCATGTTGAACTCTACATTTGTTGAAATGATAACAAATATGAGAAGCTAAACCCCCTTTAATTTAGGGGTAATGAAGCTCTCTTAATCATGTAGATTCAACATATTTGCAAATTTGTGATCTCTTTTTGTGCTTAAAGTAAATGTTTGATGTGGTTAAATTTGGTTGTTTAGCTTTGAATTTGATAGCCTATGTTGTTGACACCAAATATGCTATGTTTAAACAAACATAAACATGAATTACCTTTTCATCTACATATAATGCTGGTAATGAAGTGGATTTGAGAATCAAAATTTGATGGTCTATATTACTAATCAATAGTAAATAGGTCATGCTTAGAGTAGATTTTATTTTCAACTTCATTGTCATTTTCATGAGAGCTAAGAAGTGCTTTAGTGGGTGTGTTAAAGTTTGATGGTTTATGTTGGGCTAATTAATAGCACAAATAGGTCATACTTATGATAAACACATCAACTAAATTCACTAATGACCAAAAAAGAGAGATCATAATTTCATATATGTTGATTTATGTGATCATAAGAAGAAAATTACCTCTAAATTGCCTTCTACTCTCATATTTTTATTCACTTTCTTTTAGCTAGTTTTTACATTTTTTTAGCTAATCACAACTTCAAATCTTGGTTTAATTTGATTGAGTAGAATTTTAAAATAAATACAATTCCCTACGTGCGCTTGCAGTTATATTTTTAAATAAAATTTTATCGGTGGTTTTCTAATCCGATAGAAAATTTGCCGTTCCAACAGTAGTGCTCAGCGGACTAGTGTGGAAGATGGATGTTAAGTGATCATGTGGGCATGAGGCTAGTCCAGGGCATGAGTCTGGTTTATATGCGAGGACAATAGGTGACCCTGCAGGGAATGAGGCTATTCCAATGCATGAGATCTATAAGCAATTGACATAACAATGGACAATATGTGATCCTATAGCGCACAAGGCGAGTCCAGGGAAGGTAGTCCATGTAGATGTGATACAGTACGACTAGATGTATATGATGGTTAGGTATGACGTAACCAACAAAACATAAGGTGACTAAGCATTAGATTCATATCATGTTATAGTATTATTTTTGTAGTATATGTAGAGTAAAGTATGGCTTACTCACCAGACTTATGTTTGGAACAGTCCTAATTTCCCCCTTTTATTTATATATCCAGGTTGATGGAGTTTGGAGACGAGATGGTATTAGAGATAGGAATTCATTTGTGTATATTGTATATGATGTAACTAGGTGTTGTGACCTGGATTTGACTATGTGTATGGTTTGGGTTTGACTTTTATTTTACGAACATATGTATGTGACAGAAAGACATGTTATGGTATTGTGATGTGATTATGATTAGTGTTGTATTATATTTTATTTCCTCCAACTATGAGATTCTAAAAGTTATTAGTTAGGACTATATTTGTTTATTTTTCTCTTATCCTAATGACTCGTCCTTTTCAGTTCTCAGAGTGTTGACGTCGGTTCGGGTGTTGATCCCCGGGTCGAAAATGTGGGATGCTACATTTTGTATCGGAGCAAAATGTACCTTTAGGATAGAAACTAGGAACGTATTGAGAGAGTGTATTTGTGGTTTCAACTTAATATAATATAAGAATTAAGTACATATGCACACACCATTTATTGTTTTAGTTTTGTTTACTATTTATTGGGGAGTTGCTATGAATCACATTTTTACAGAAAAATAAAAATGAGTAATTTAGTCGAAACTGGAACAGAGACCAATGTAGCTAATGCTGATGAGGCAGAAACTGGTGCAGAGACTAGCACCTGAGTAGATGTATTGGATATTCCCGGAGTTAATATTCTAGTATGGTTCTGACGTCATATCCAAGCAACGATCTAAGCTAATGCCAACCCCATTGAACCCATAGCCACCACTACAAATCAAGGTGTGATTCTAGCTTCAGCACCACTAACTATTGACTTTCCTAAGCTGTGTAGGGATTTATCTAGCCTTGGGTGGAAGCCTTTTGTCGGACAAGACCATACTCGGTGACTCGGGCTGGCTTAATAATTGTGATAAGATTTTCAAATTGTTAGGACATGGCGAAGTTACTAAGAGACAGTTAGCCCCAAATTTGCAAGGTGAAGCAGCTCGTTGGTGGGAGGTGTGACAGCAAAAGTAGATGAGAATACTATTATTTGGAGAATATTCGAGGCAAAGTTTGAGAAGAAATTCTTTTCTAGTGCTGAGAGGGATCTATTCTTGGAAAAGTTTATTCACCTTAAGCAGGCAGAGATGACATTAGAGAGTATGTGAGTCAGTTCAATGTGTTAGGCATATTCGGTTTGTAGTTAGTAAATATCCAGGAGAAGAAGGCATTAAAATCTGTAAAAGATTTGAATTCACCTCTGAGAGAGCTAGCATTAAATCAGAAACCAGGAGGTAGCATTACTGAATTCTCTGAATGGTACTTTGGTTAAGGATCGGGCTAAGGAAGGACAAGGCTAGCAACAGGGTAAATGCAAAGGAAATGGACCACAAAGAGGACAAAGCAAAAAAGCAGACCATTACTTGTAATCGATGTCAAAAAGTAAGACACATAACCAAGAACTGTAGGAAAAATCTTTCAAAGGGTGAATGTTATCACGGTAGCCAGTTGGGACACTTGGTAAAGGATTGTAAGGTGGACCCACTCAGAGGAAAGTAAAGTGTTACAATTGTGATCAATTCAGACATATGAAAAGAGATTGCCTAACTTTAAAGAATGAAGATCAGATAGTTAAGGCATATGCTTCAGATGTCGTTCCTACCTCTAGTAAAGCACCACCATTAGCTCAACAAAAGGGGAAATAGATTGTCATGGAAGGTGTGTTCATTTTATCTAACTCTTTTGTTCGTACTTTGTTTGATACTCGTTCATCCCATTCATTCATAGTAAGTGCATTTGTCGATAGTTTAGCCCTTAAACCTGGCATCATGCAAGAATCTATTTCGATGTCAAATCCTATCAGTGGATTGACCCATCTATCGATGTTATATCGTAACTTAAAGTTGGTCATTCGTGGTAAGGAGTTTTTTTATGAAGCATATGTACTAAACTTTTCGAGGGTATGTGTTGATTTTGGGAATGGATTGGATATCTAGCTATGAGGTAGTGTTGGATTATGAAAAACGCATGGTTCAATTGAGGATGGGTGAAATATTTGATTTGATTCTATGTTGTGAGCCTAACATTTCTACTATGGAGACGTATTTGTATTCATCTCCCACTTCGAGACTTGAAGATGAATGTTGATGATGTTGCAATCATCACCAGAATTATCTTCCAACGACATAAACGAGTTCAATATATTCAAAAACAAACTAAGTAAACAAAGCATCTAATATTTACATTACATAGAAATTTCTTAATAGTCATTACAAACATTTGTTCCAATATTAACTTCATAATTGTGCCCATGCAGGTGTTAAACCAAAAATTGATACAACACCTATGGAATCAAGAGTGATGAGCCAATCCTTGATTTGTGTTTATATGTTGATACAACCAAGCATGGTTTAATTGTTGTTAATCAAATCAAGGATAAGTTTAGCATTCAAGTCTATGTACAAGTGGATATCATTAGGAAACAGATCCATAATGCTCGTGGACTTTGGTTGTTATATATTCGAAAGCTAATATATTTTTTGGAACACAATATTTGAGATCCCTTAAGGTCACTTGGAACAAGATATTCGAGTGCCCTTAAGATTACTTGGAATAATATATTCGAGAATCCATTTGGTCTTCAAGAATTAAACATTCAAAATCCTATGTCATATATTCAAAGGAGAGAGAAGATAAGTACAAATGTGTGCATTAGTCCATTATGCATTTTAATAAACCAAATAAATAGTCCTTATATCCATAGTCCAATGTCCATATGTGTGAGGCAAAATCGAGGCTATGCATATAAACACTAGTTTTGACCGAAGTGCATGTGATCCTATGTGAATAGTATCACATTTGCTTTAGGCCCAAAGAGCTTTATTATATGCATGCTCATGTTTAATAACATCTAATATGCACGATCATAGTAATATGTATGTCCAAGTTCTCATTTATTTCAATTGAGCATGATTACAATCAAATTAGATCTTTTTTCCCCAAATCAATTTAGGGTTACAAGAGTTTGATTTTGAGAGGATAGAAAAGAAATGATCGCCCCCATCTTCATGACCCTTGGTCCGTATTTATAGGAGTTGAGGGATGCGGCTTGCTTGACCCTCGGCATTATCCATGTTGATGATGCATGGCGTCATACTTCAGCATTCACTCGCTTAATGGTGAATTTCGGCGCTTATCATCCATCCCGCCTTGATGGTCTTCATTGATGACGTTTAATATCAAAATTGTATTGAAGATATGCGGCCTCCCTTGAAGGTTGATGAAGTGCCGCATTACTGTGGTACAACGTCAATAAGCAGCGACATTGATAAGTGGTGATATTAGCAATGATTGGCATTGATAATAAGCGGCTTTGATAGTAGACGGCATTGATAACAGGTGGTATTGATTATAGGCGGTAATGATGATGAGCAACATTAATAAGAGACAACATTACTTTGAAGGGTTTCATTGGAGAGATCCGGTATTAGTTCGGAGCGGTATTGATTTTTCTGGCTATATGGAAAAAGTGCTTCATTGATGGAATATGACTAGCGACATTATTTCCAGATTCTTTAGCACTATATCATCCATCCACCCTTATAAGCGATATGCAGCATTAGTGGCATTCGGTATTACCGGCTTCATTGACGACCTACGACATTGTATATAATTCTTTATTGATGAAGGGCAGCATAGTTCCTTATCATAACCTTCGACATTGCTTCCTTCCGACGTTACTTCTACTTTGTTACTTTGTATGGTGCTCGTTTCCATATCGACGATTCATGGCTTGTTGTTCTTCAGCATTATCTATTACCTTATTGCTCTTCAATATCGACATAAATATTTTTGCTTTTATCCTTTGGGAATTATGTGGATAACATTTGCCCCCCTGTATAGAAGAAGCCTTTTACACTTTGGTCTAAAACTAATAATTTCTTTGCTTTCTCGATTCCCTGTAAGTATTTCTTTCCAATCCAGTTTTAATATAAAACATAAAGTGAATGATAACTTTCGTCGTTCACTTTAAACTCAATATTAATTTCAAGCAATCTCTTTTTGAATTTGATTGGGCTATAAGTAGGTATATATTGTCCATATTATCTATATGAGTCAAGATTATAATTTTGCTTTAAGAGATCAATAAATAACCATAAATTTTCAAACGGGAGCAAGAAAATTATCTAGTAATATAATAGGAGGGAGCATCAGAAATTTTCTCTGGCTATATTATTAATAAATGATCAGAAACCCATCTAGCAGCAATAGTATTTTGTGTAAGAAGTTAGAAAGTTATCCGAAAGGATGACCAGAAAATCCATCTAATAGAAGAGTAGAAACCCATCTACCAATAATAGAAGACCAGAAATCCATTTGATAATAAAAGAAGACCATAATTCCATCTGGTAATAAAAGAAGACCAAAAATCCATCTGATAATAAAAGAAGTCCAGAAATCCATCTGGCAATAAAAGAAGACCAGAAATCCATCTGATAGTAAAAGAAGTCTAGAAATCCATCTGATAATAAAAGAAGTCTAGAAATCCATTTGTCAATAAAAGAAGACTAGAAATCCATTTGATAATAAAAGAAGTCCAGAAATCCATCTAGCAATAAAAGAAGACTAGAAATCCATTTGATAATAAAAGAAGACCATAAATCCATCTGGCAATAAAGAAAACCAAAAATCCATCTGATAAATAAAAGAAGACCAGAAATTCATTTGGCAATTGAATTCCTCATACAGATGGTAGATCTTCGTTTCCTTTGGAGATTATTTTTTCCATGTTTTGTTGTTCTTTCTCTAAAAGACTACTTGACTTTATTCTGAAGCACAATCGACTCATTTCTGGCAGATCTTCCTCTAGAAGATTGCTTCTGATCCACTCTTTAGGATAGAGTTTAGAGTTGGTGATGATCTTAACTTGGATCGAACCCCTTATCAACGTCTTAGTTGATGGTTTAGCTCTGTTGTTTGGTGCGTTCGGTTAGCTTTCCTTAAGCAGAACCATAGACTTACCTGACCTCCCTCTACGAGGTGCTTTAGTGATGCCTTTACTGACGGCACTAAAGGATGGTCCGGTGCTCTGGGTGCTAGCAAAACCAGAGACTAACCCGATCGCCCTCTAGGAGATGCTTCAGTGAGGCCTTTGATGACGGCATTGAATGCTAGTCCGATGCTCTAGGTAGCTATCTTAAGAAGAACCAAAGACTTATCTGACCTTCTTTTAGGAGGCGCTTTAGCGAGGCCTTTGATGATGGCACTAAAGGTTGTTCTGGTGCTCTGGGTAGCTATCTTAAGCAGAACCAGAGACTTAGCCGACCTCCCTCTAGAAGATGCTTCAGTGAGGCCTTTGATGACGGCACTGAAGGTTTGTCCGGTGCTCTGGGTAGCTATCTTAAGCGGAACCAAAGGCTTATACGACCTCCCTCTAGGAGGTGCTTTAGGGATGCCTTTATGACGGCACTAAAGGCTTTTTCCACTTGTTTAAGGAGAGTCTTACTCCCGATCCGGTAGGCATTCTTATTTCAACTTCTTTATTCGTTTACTGTTGGAAAATATGGTCGCAAATGTTTGGCATTCCATTTTCTTGTTATCACATTGCCATCAGGTCAACATAATCTGTAGGTCCCAGATGGGATTGCTTTGTATATGATTATGGGTCCTTCCCAATTTATCCCAAGTGGTCCATCTGCTGGGTTTTTGGTATTTGCCATAACTTTTCGGAGCACCAATCTCCTTTTTGGAATGACCTCGCATTTACTTTTGAGTTGTAATGCTTGGATATTCTTCGTTGGTATTTAGCTGTCCATATGGCTGCCTCATCTCTAAATTCATTAATCAGGTCTAAAGATTCTTTCCTCGATTCGTTATTTGAACTAAACGCATATGAAATTCTTCGATGAGAAGGCACCTCCATCTCAACTAGAAGCATTACTTCATATCCATATCTTAATGAATACGAGCTACGCCCTGTTGTTGTTTCAGTAAAAGTTCAATAGACCTATAATACTAAAGGTAACTTTTCTACCTAGTTTCCTTTCGCTTTATCTAATCGTTTCTTGAGAATGGTTCTGATGGTTTTATTGGCTGCCTCAACATCTCCATTGGCCTTCGGATGTGCTACAGATAAAAGCTCTTGACGATTCCATTTTTATTGCATAATCGAGTAAATTCTTCACTTTCAAGTTGAGTTTCGTTATCAGATATTATCTTTTGCAGGATTCCAAATCTGGTAATGATATTCTTGATTACAAACTTGAGTACTTTTCCAAATGTGATATTTGGTAGGGGTTCTGCTTCTACCCACTTAGTGAAATAATAAATGGCCACTGCAACGTATTTGGCTCCCCCTTTGGAGATAGGCAGTGGTTCTTATTAAGTCAATTCTCTATACGTTGAAAGGTCATGGACTTGAGATTGAAGTCAATTTGCTTAGCAGAAAATGTGGGATTTTAGAGAACTTTTGCCACTTGTTGCATATTTTTACATAGTCAATGGAAGGGTTAGTCATTTGAGGCTAATAAAAACCTTGTCTCACGACCTTCTTAGCTAGTTTTATTCCATTAGAATGAACCCCGCAAAATCCTTCATGGGCTTCTTTCAGTAGTTTTAGTCCATTTTCTGGATCCACACATCTTAAGTAGGGAAGTGAGTATCCCTTTTTATAAAGTAGTCCATTCATATGATGAAAATTGGAGCTTGATGCTTAATCCTTCTTGCAACTTTTTTATCGATCAGTATTGTTCCCTTTATAAGGTATTCAACAATGGGTGTCATCCAATTATCCTTATAGCGATCATTTATCTCTAAATAAGAGAATTTCTCTCGGGGGGTTTCATTTTCATCCTTTATTTCCCCCTCTCTATGTGATAGAGCTTAAGACCTAGTCAATACCATCAATTCATTTTCAGACTCAGGAATCTTCTCCTCTATACTGGGATTTTGTTGATAGTCCACTGGAATGATCCGGGTTTCTAGCGCTCCTCGTGAACTTGCCAGTTTAGCCAAAGAATCGGCTTGGGAGTTCTTTCCTCTTGGTACTTGGTGCATTGAGAAATCCTTAAATTGGTTCAGCATTTTCAACACCTTCTTTACATATAAGACTAGCTTAGCATCCTTTATCGGGTATGTTTGTTTCAATTGATTTACCATTAATTGGGAATTACTGAAAATTTCAATTCTGGGAATTTTCAGTTGTAGGGCCAAAATGAGTCCTGCCATGGTTGATTAGTACTCAACCACATTATTAGTGGTCGGGAATCCTAATTTCATTGCATAATATATGTGGTGTTCATCAGTTGTGATAATGACATATCCTGCTCCAGCACCTTGTTTATTTGAAGCTCCATCTACAAATAATTGCCACTTAGGCTTTAGATCATTTTCCTTTTTTTGACTCTTCTTTGACGAAACATGTACACTCATTAACAAAATCAGTTAAAGCTTGTCCTTTGATTGCCGTTCGAGGTAGAAATTCAATGTCATATTGTAACGACCCAGAATTTTGAACAAATTAAATTGAGAATATTTAATTAATTTTAAATATTTGAACGGTAATTTAATTTGAATCCCCGATATAACTTTGAATTTGGCGATTAAATTATAAGAATTTAATCTATTTATAGTCGACTAAAAATTTGAATCTTCAATATTTAGCTGAAGAAAAATATTTCAAAAGCTTTTAAAATTCATATTGATAATACTGAAAATAACGGGAGCTTCAGAATTTAATTTCGGACTGTTTTGTTCAGTTTTGAAATTATATTGTTCGAATCGAATTTAAAAATAGCCTTCCGAGGCGCAGTCTCGGAATCCGACGAAACCAGTTCCATTGGGTCCGTAATATTGAGTTATTACCAGGTTTCAAATTTCGTAGCATTCAGAGTTGGTATGTGAGCATACGTTAGATAAACGCGTTGGAATTTAAATTGAATTCAATTTAAATTTAAACTTTAAATTGGTCAACAAACATCACGTTCTTCCCTTAAGACACGCAGAGAATCACGCCCTTTGTTTTCGCCTAAAATCACGAAGAAAAATCACGCAACCCATACTTTGTTCAAGTTTAAATTATCTCATTCCCCCTTTACTTCTTCAGCTTAACGAACGAAAATCAATGGCCGAAAGAAAATAAAACGTGATCCTCGTTCATTCTACAACTCGAATTCGTTCAATAAACAAAACGCGCTTCCTCCCTTAACTTCAGTTCTCCAAACAAATTAAACGACGAAATCAAGAGCCTCGTTCAATCCCAAAACTGGAATCATCGTCGCAGGCGAGGCCATCCTTTCTCGAGCTCGCGATAGTTAGGGCGCGCGACATCGATGGAGGCTGGAGACGTTCACGCCGAGCATCTCGAATTTGTTCCGAATCGCGTGGGCGATGTAATGGGGATTCGCGAGGGAACGACGGCAGCTTCAAGTCGAACATCGAGGCGGAGACTTCGGCGAAGGGGCATTCGAATTTGGGGAAACTCGAGCTGGTTGCTTGCGTCGAAGATGGCGAAACGGTCGTGGACACGCGATCGATGGTGAAAGCGGCGATGTTGATCGTTGGTACGGCGATGGGTCAGGTTCGTCGTGAGTGTGGTGGCACTGTTCGTCTCCAGTAAGGTAGCTGTTTTGTTTTTAATTTAAACTAGAGAATTTGTTGAATATTTTAACTAGAATTTTTAAACAGTGATTTAGGTTATTCGAAACTTGATTTTTTATCTATATAGATTATTTTTAAATATATATAGATTTGAAGAAAGTAAAATATTACAATAAGGAAGAAAAATAATAAATATACAAATATCTATTTAAATCACTGGCTTATTTTTTAAAATAATGGAATGGGTGAATAAATTGTTCAGTTAACCTATTTAAAATTTATTTTAATTACTAAAGGATTTTCAAAAAGGAGATTAGTTTGAAATTTAAATTATCCATTACATTTGAATCATCAGCTAGATTAAAGTAAAATAAATGGTAAAATGGAAATAAATTGTTCAAATCAGTACAAATATTAATAAAATCATATAAATTGTTTATACAAGGTCGGAAACAATGAAGAAATGATCGGAATGGAAATGGATTGCAAATTAAAAAGCTAAGGTGAGATTTTTCTCACTCAAATGAAGTTGGATTTTGATTGACTGATTGATTGCTGTTTGTATTAGATATAATAGGATATATCTATATATAGAGCAATATATACATATTGGCATATGTATATATTGGATTGATTGATTTCCCGCCTCGTATAGCGGATGAGACCCTATTGCGCCGTTAGTAAGCGGATTATTTTTATAAAACCCATATACCGCGATATTCCACCTCGAAGTGGAATTGGTATTGTGCTAACGTCTTTGGATGCAGGGAAACAGGTTGGAGGGATCCAACTGGACCCCTCACATTGATTGAATTTATTTCTATTGTGATGTGATAATCTGTGAATGATTATTGATGTTATTGAATTGATGTTTGGAAATTGTTTGAAAGCTAAAAATTTAGCTGAATGGATGTTTGATATCATTGGATTCCAAAAATAAATGAAATTGAATTTTTGAAATCAAAATAGAAATTTTTAAGTAAATAATTTTTTTTGAAATTGAATAAATTCGAAGAAAAGAATTTAAAAGTATAAAAGCTGATTTTTATAATCTTATTGAATAAATTCCAGAATAAAGTGAAAATGCTAAATAAATGGATTTCATAAAACAGTGATTATAAATTGAAGAATTTAATTTAAATTTGGATTTTTAAATAGATTGAAAGAGACAAAGAAATTTATTTTCTTTAAAAGGGATTTATTTAAAAAGAAATAAGTGGGAAGTCCAATTAGAAATTTAATTGCAAATTGAAACGAATGTGGAAAAAGAATGAAATTTATAGATGTATAAATTGTGAAGTTAAAAAGAATGAAATTTATAGATTTATAAATTGTGAAGTTAAAATGAATGAATTTTATAGATGTATAAATCGTGAAGTTAAAATGAATGAAACTGTAGAATAAAAGATTTATAAGAGATTAACTTATAAATTGGATTTTTGCCTTCAAATGAAATACTGATCAAAATTGTTAATAAAGGAGATTTATTAAATTGAAGTTGTTAGAAAATAGAAATAGAATTTATAAACGTTGTTTTATAAATTTGAAATCAATTGAATTTGATAAATTAAATATAGAAGATTTTCAAAGGAGATATATTCGCGATTTTGGATAGCGAATTATTATTGAAATAAAACGTGTAGGAAATAGTGAAATGTAATTAGTGAAGTATATTCACGATTTTGGACAGTGAATATATTGTTAAGTAAAATAGATATGGTTTTGGGAAAGTGATATTTAAGATGAAGTTAATTGTTTTAACGATGTTTTAAAATGATTAAATATCGAAATCATAGATTTCAACATTCATTGTTGAAATAGACGTTTTCGAGAAGTAGAAGGAAATGGTGGACTATAACACTGTTGTTATAGTAAATGATTTTCGTAAGGAAATATTTTGTGTAAGTATTGGGATTTATATATCTATCTAAACTTCGAATCCCTATACTAATAATTTCGAGTCGTCGTAACAATGTTTTACGCAACATTCGTTTTGACTCAAATAGAGGCTAAAATTTATGATTTCCTTAAAGAATGAAATATATACTTAATATTGATTTAAGTATATTGAATATTTTCCAAGTGTTGAAAATAAATAGATTTGTGAAACACTTATTTTTAAATAAGTATGGAATTGCTTTTCCAATATGAAATGAACGTTTTGAGAATTTATCCTTGTAAAGATAAATTGAAATTGAATATTGAAATCGATTTGAAAATCGTATATCAGTAGATATTTTGAAAATATAAATTCACTATGGAATTTATAAAAGAAAGGGAAGTTGTTTAAAAATAAATATTGATTTATTTTTAAAGTGTGGAAATTTTATATCTAGTAAAGATATTTTGGGAAATAAATAATTTCGGAAATTATTTGGAATCTGATGATGTTGCGCATCTTTATTGATAGTTAAATAACCGACTATCAATAATTACCTTGAATGGTATTTGTTGTGAATTGGATGAATTTGAATGCCACACTTATTTTTGAATAATCGCTCACTATTCGGGTTAGCCGGGAAAGGACCATGGGGTCGTATAACCCATTCCGAATATGTGATACGTCGTTATGAATTGCATTCGAAGACCGGTGTTGAAGACCGGATATTTTTGAAAACGGAAGGATTACCGTCGAGTTACTCTACATCGGCTGATCTTCGGTTTAGAGGTTTTATCACCCTTAGTGACGGGAAGTCCGGACGTGATTAGAAAATTATCCGGATGTGCAAGGGCTTCGTGAGAAGTGCCTTCGGTTCTGTTCGATCCCGGAACAGACTTGTATGGATTGTGTGTCTGACGTTACAATTTGAGATATAAAGCTGATTCCTTTCAAATACATTTCTGTTGGTGGCGGAGAATTTATTCTCTTAGCTTAACACCCTTCTCTGAGACGTACGAGCTCAGAGGTTATGTAGTTGAAATTTATCAGCGATATATCCCAATTTGGTAACGTGGCATACTGAGTGTTGCTGTGAAATGATCAGTGTTTGATCATTTGCGATATGATCATTTGTTTGATCTTATATCTTTGTGATCATAGGTTGATCATTTTGTTTGACCCGAAGCATGGCTTTGTAGAAAGCGTAGCTTTGTGGACGAGACTTCGTCGAGCCTCACACCCCGGAAATGGTCGAAACAGGAAGAATGCGGCAAGGTTCTAGGGAGTAGCGCCCCTTAGTGTATGTCATTCCTTCTGGATAAAGGTGGTATCATGGTATGGAGCCCGGATACTTAACCTCTGTGGTTGCTGCAAATTTATTACTTTGTGGTTGTTGCGAATCGGGGATCCTTGGGAAGATCGGTGACGATCGGGGGATGGCATACGCGTGTCAGTAGTTACCTATTTTTGCAGAGGTAACCCGGCCTTGTGTTGGCAGAGATCCGGTTAGGTTCTCGGGTCGTCTATTCCAGGGACGTACCCATCGTGGATAGGAAGTTCCTTAGCCTGACCATTTGTTGGAAATCCAAAGAAACAATACGAGCCTTGTACGGTTTTAGTTGTAGAACCTATCATTCACTCATGGTGGTCACCACTGTTTGGATGGTAGCTATAGTAGGCATAAGTGCGGAATGCCTATGCTGGCTAAGATTAATATTATACTTTCGAAATGTTTTCTACACTATGCACTAATAATAATATAAAAAATGATTTGATTTTGCGTATCAAGCATCTTTGACTATCATAAGAAGAAATCTCCTCTAAGTCTGCGTTTGCATTGTGTGTGTGGTGGGAGGTCTTATGGTAGTCTCATTTTCCAAAAAGCATTGCGAATTTACTTTAAAATTTTTCTGTTGATTATTTTAAAGAATAACTGTTTTACGATCTCACACCAGTCACCATGACTGACTCAGAGTTTATTGTTCCCCTTCTAAACTCTGGGTGCCCACCAATTTCCACACGGGCAGTCTAGAGTTATGTTATCAGGATATTCTGGAGCTTTGGAAGCAAGCTGGATGGCGAGACGTAGTATTTGTATCTGATATTATTTATTCCGCTGTGTATTCTGTATGAGGACGAGTTATATAACTGTCCATTGTTGTATATTGACTCTGATGATTGATGTATGTATAAACTGATATAGCTCTTTGTTTTAAAAGACTAGTGTTTATTTATTATATATTGTTCCGCTGCGATGTGTAAGATTCTGATATTGTTTTCTGTATCTGATGTTGTTTCTGTTGTTGTTCTTTCTTTCTCTTCTCTCTTTTCTTCGGTTTTCTTCTTTCTAAAACCCTAAGAATTCGGTTTTCCAGCATTCGTTGCTCGGCAGTTGATACAGTGGACGTATCGATGTCGATTTTCGGAAGTCGAAGAATCGGGTCCTTACAACGTGGTATCAGAGCATATGGTTAAGCGACAACCCTGCTCTGTTGGGTGTTACTCATTAGAGATAGAGTCAGTAGTACTCTAGAATGAGTTTGAGTGTAATAATAGATACGAGCGCGTATTTGTTAGTGAATATAAAAAATTGTTTTATATTGTGATGATTGGTTTGTTGAGTGGTATATGGATTCTGGTCGGTATTGTCCGTACAACTCTATCGATAGGGATCTCTAAACACTTGTATAGAACAATTCGACACAGTATTGTTTTAAATAGGGTAAATGAGATAATTTTGCCCAAAACTATTTTTGTATAGAAAAGAAATGTTTTTCTATAAAGTACTATAGTATATGGTTGCATGGATGTTAGGAAGTAATAATAGTGAATTATCATCACTAAAATTGAATAAGAAATTGAAATCATAACTCCAAAGTTAAGAAATAAATCCATATACTAATGAAATTTAAAGAATGTAAATTATAAATGTGAATTGTAATTTAAAATGGAATTCCAGAGAAGTTTTTGGAAATGTTTTGAAAATAATTTGAAAATTTTGGAGATTTGGAAAGTTTAAATCATTTTTGGAGTTGAAAATAAATTTCAAAGGTTTTGAAAAGTATTTTAGAGAGATGAAAACTCTAAACTCTTTTAGGTCGCTGGAAAATAATCCTGATGATGATGGCCACATCATTAGAATTCATTTTCGGGTTTCCAAAAGAGGAATTGCTGCCAAATTGTTTTAAATGAAAGTGGTTTGAAAATTGGGGTTTTTGTTTTAGAAAATTCAAAGGATAGATTTGAATTGTTTTCAAAATGGCTTTGAAATGTTGGTAAACTCTGGAATGCTATATAAAGATATAACTTATACAATTTAAATTTTGATAGAATAAATTTAACTTAAAGAATGAAGTTAAATGAATGTAAATACAAGCGAATCAATTTAAGGAAAGTGAAATTAAATGTTAAAACTCATTTCGAATTTGTAAGCAAATGAATTGAATTGAATAATTGTAAATGAAAGATGAATTAAAATTCGTATGGAAATTGGAAATCCAGTTTAAAGATAAGTAGAATTAAAATAAATTGAATTGATATCAATTTGAATTAGTAATTGGAACTAATTTAAAATAATCAGTTGTGAATGAAAGATAATTGATAAATTCAATATTCAAAAGTAAACTGAATCCAAATAGAATTGGAAGTGTAAATTGAATTCAAATGAAATTTGAAATGTAAAATTTAATGATAATGGATATGTAACTTCAATAGTAAAGTAAATATGTATAAGAAGTAAGTGTTGAAAATTTTGTAAGGGAATTTGCAAAATGGTTTGAATATTGTAGCTAGATATTATGGCTAGTAGTATACAGGTGTTATAAAGGAATTGGATTTGA
Organism: Allium fistulosum; assembly: GCA_030737815.1. Classification (NCBI taxonomy): domain Eukaryota; kingdom Viridiplantae; phylum Streptophyta; class Magnoliopsida; order Asparagales; family Amaryllidaceae; genus Allium; species Allium fistulosum. The sequence goes on along the minus strand of CM060903.1, from coordinate 510,763,490 downwards.
TTTCAAAGATAATTTGAATTGCTCGAAAAAGGTAAGTATTTGAATTATAATATGAGTTTTTGATGATTTCTTGTCTAGCCGCTTGGCTTTTTCTTTTTGAAATCTGAGTGTCCGTAGGGACGTTTTGTAGTCGTGCCGTATTAGCCGCGCAAAGGAGACGCTGGCGAAATTTTTTGAAAATTTCGAGTGTTAGAAAATTTTAAGAAAATTTTGAAAGTTTGAAATTTGAATTTAAATTTAAATTTGAATTGTTAAGAAAACAATGTTGTTTTGAAACTTAGAGTTGAAGTTGAAATTTAGTTGAATTAATAACGAATCTTTAGTAGAAAGATTAGTTTTGAAAATTTGATAAAACTAAGGATGTTGAAAAATAGTAGACGAGTTAAGGACTTTTTCTTCCTGACTTGTAATTTCGGGACGAAATTCTTTTAAGGGGGGAAGTCTGTAACGACCCAGAATTTTGAACAAATTAAATTGAGAATATTTAATTAATTTTAAATATTTGAACGGTAATTTAATTTGAATCCCCGATATAACTTTGAATTTGGCGATTAAATTATAAGAATTTAATCTATTTATAGTCGACTAAAAATTTGAATCTTCAATATTTAGCAGAAGAAAAATATTTCAAAAGCTTTTAAAATTCATATTGATAATACTGAAAATAACGGGAGCTTCAGAATTTAATTTCGGACTGTTTTGTTCAGTTCTGAAATTATATTGTTCGAATCGAATTTAAAAATAGCCTTCCGAGGCGCAGTCTCGGAATCCGACGAAACCAGTTCCATTGGGTCCGTAATATTGAGTTATTACCAGGTTTCAAATTTCGTAGCATTCAGAGTTGTTATGTGAGCATACGTTAGATAAACGCGTTGGAATTTAAATTGAATTCAATTTAAATTTAAACTTTAAATTGGTCAACAAACATCACGTTCTTCCCTTAAGACACGCAGAGAATCACGCCCTTTGTTTCCGCCTAAAATCACGAAGAAAAATCACGCAACCCATACTTCGTTCAATTTTAAATTATCTCATTCTCCCTTTACTTCTTCAGCTTAACGAACGAAAATCAATGGCCGAAAGAAAATAAAACGTGATCCTCGTTCATTCTACAACTCGAATTCGTTCAATAAACAAAACGCGCTTCCTCCCTTAACTTCAGTTCTCCAAACAAATTAAACGACGAAATCAAGAGCCTCGTTCAATCCCAAAACGGGAATCATCGTCGCAGGCGAGGCCATCCTTTCTCGAGCTCGCGATAGTTAGGGCGCGCGACATCGATGGAGGCTGGAGACGTTCACGCCGAGCATCTCGAATTTGTTCCGAATCGCGTGGGCGATGTAATGGGGATTCGCGAGGGAACGACGGCAGCTTCAAGTCGAACATCGAGGCGGCGACTTCGGCGAAGGGGCATTCGAATTTGGGGAAACTCGAGCTGGTTGCTCGCGTCGAAGATGGCGAAACGGTCGTGGGCACGCGATCGATGGTGAAGGCGGCGATGTTGATCGTTGGTACGGCGATGGGTCAGGTTCGTCGTGAGTGTGGTGGCACTGTTCGTCTCCAGTAAGGTAGCTGTTTTGTTTTTAATTTAAACTAGAGAATTTGTTGAATATTTTAACTAGAATTTTTAAACAGTGATTTAGGTTATTCGAAACTTGATTTTTTATCTATATAGATTATTTTTAAATATATATAGATTTGAAGAAAGTAAAATATTACAGTAAGAAAGAAAAATAATAAATATACAAATATCTATTTAAATCACTGGCTTATTTTTTTTAAATAATGGAATGGGTGAATAAATTGTTCAGTTAACCTATTTAAAATTTATTTTAATTACTAAAGGATTTTCAAAAAGGAGATTAGTTTGAAATTTAAATTATCCATTACATTTGAATCATCAGCTAGATTAAAGTAAAATAAATGGTAAAATGGAAATAAACTGTTCAAATCAGTACAAATATTAATAAAATCATATAAATTGTTTATACAAGGTCGGAAACAATGAAGAAATGATCGGAATGGAAATGGATTGCAAATTAAAAAGCTAAGGTGAGATTTTTCTCACTCAAATGAAGTTGGATTTTGATTGACTGATTGATTGCTGTTTGTATTAGATATAATAGGATATATCTATATATAGAGCAATATATACATATTGGCATATGTATATATTGGATTGATTGATTTCCCGCCTCGTATAGCGGATGAGACCCTATTGCGCCGTTAGTAAGCGGATTATTTTTATAAAACCCATATACCGCGATATTCCACCTCGAAGTAGAATTGGTATTGTGCTAACGTCTTTGGATGCAGGGAAACAGGTTGGAGGGATCCAACTGGACCCCTCACATTGATTGAATTTATTTCTATTGTGATGTGATAATCTGTGAATGATTATTGATGTTATTGAATTGATGTTTGAAAATTGTTTGAAAGCTAAAAATTTAGCTGAATGGATGTTTGATATCATTGGATTCCAAAAATAAATGAAATTGAATTTTTGAAATCAAAATAGAAATTTTTAAGTAAATAAATTTTTTTGAAATTGAATAAATTCAAAGAAAAGAATTTAAAAGTATAAAAGCTGATTTTTATAATCTTATTGAATAAATTCCAGAATAAAGTGAAAATGCTAAATAAATGGATTTCATAAAACAGTGATTATAAATTGAAGAATTTAATTTAAATTTGGATTTTTAAATAGATTGAAAGAGACAAAGAAATTTATTTTCTTTAAAAGGGATTTATTTAAAAAGAAATAAGTGGGAAGTCCAATTAGAAATTTAATTGCAAATTGAAACGAATGTGGAAAAAGAATGAAATTTATAGATGTATAAATTGTGAAGTTAAAAAGAATGAAATTTATAGATTTATAAATTGTGAAGTTAAAATGAATGAATTTTATAGATGTATAAATCGTGAAGTTAAAATGAATGAAACTGTAGAATAAAAGATTTATAAGAGATTAACTTATAAATTGGATTTTTGACTTCAAATGAAATATTGATCAAAATTGTTAATAAAGGAGATTTATTAAATTGAAGTTGTTAGAAAATAGAAATAGAATTTATAAACGTTGTTTTATAAATTTGAAATTAATTGAATTTGATAAATTAAATATAGAAGATTTTCAAAGGAGATATATTCGCGATTTTGGATAGCGAATTATTATTGAAATAAAACGTGTAGGAAATAGTGAAATGTAATTAGTGAAGTATATTCACGATTTTGGACAGTGAATATATTGTTAAGTAAAATAGATATGGTTTTGGGAAAGTGATATTTAAGATGAAGTTAATTGTTTTAACGATGTTTTAAAATGATTAAATATCGAAATCATAGATTTCAACATTCATTGTTGAAATAGACGTTTTCGAGAAGTAGAAGGAAATGGTGGACTATAACACTGTTGTTATAGTAAATGATTTTCGTAAGGAAATATTTTGTGTAAGTATTGGGATTTATATATCTATCTAAACTTCGAATCCCTATACTAATAATTTCGAGTCGTCGTAACGATGTTTTACGCAACATTCGTTTTGACTCAAATAGAGGCTAAAATTTATGATTTCCTTAAAGAACGAAATATATACTTAATATTGATTTAAGTATATTGAATATTTTCCAAGTGTTGAAAATAAATAGATTTGTGAAACACTTATTTTTAAATAAGTATGGAATTGCTTTTCCAATATGAAATGAACGTTTTGAGAATTTATCCTTGTAAAGATAAATTGAAATTGAATATTGAAATCGATTTGAAAATCGTATATCAGTAGATATTTTGAAAATATAAATTCACTATGGAATTTATAAAAGAAAGGGAAGTTGTTTAAAAATAAATATTGATTTATTTTTAAAGTGTGGAAATTTTATATCTAGTAAAGATATTTTGGGAAATAAATAATTTCGGAAATTATTTGGAATCTGATGATGTTGCGCATCTTTATTGATAGTTAAATAACCGACTATCAATAATTACCTTGAATGGTATTTGTTGTGAATTGGATGAATTTGAATGCCACACTTATTTTTGAATAATCGCTCACTATTCGGGTTAGCCGGGAAAGGACCATGGGGTCGTATAACCCATTCCGAATATGTGATACGTCGTTATGAATTGCATTCGAAGACCGGTGTTGAAGACCGGATATTTTTGAAAACGGAAGGATTACCGTCGAGTTACTCTACATCGGCTGATCTCCGGTTTAGAGGTTTTATCACCCTTAGTGACGGGAAGTCCGGACGTGATTAGAAAATTATCCGGATGTGCAAGGGCTTCGTGAGAAGTGCCTTCGGTTCTGTTCGATCCCGGAACAGACTTGTATGGATTGTGTGTCTGACGTTACAATTTGAGATATAAAGCTGATTCCTTTCAAATACATTTCTGTTGGTGGTGGAGAATTTATTCTCTTAGCTTAACACCCTTCTCTGAGACGTACGAGCTCAGAGGTTATGTAGTTGAAATTTATCAGCGATATATCCCAATTTGGTAACGTGGCATACTGAGTGTTGCTGTGAAATGATCAGTGTTTGATCATTTGCGATATGATCATTTGTTTGATCTTATATCTTTGTGATCATAGGTTGATCATTTTGTTTGACTCGAAGCATGGCTTTGTAGAAAGCGTAGCTTTGTGGACGAGACTTCGTCGAGCCTCACACCCCGGAAATGGTCGAAACAGGAAGAATGCGGCAAGGTTCTAGGGAGTAGCGCCCCTTAGTGTATGTCATTCCTTCTGGATAAAGGTGGTATCATGGTATGGAGCCCGGATACTTAACCTCTGTGGTTGCTGCAAATTTATTACTTTGTGGTTGTTGCGAATCGGGGATCCTCGGGAAGATCGGTGACGATCGGGGGATGGCATACGCGTGTCAGTAGTTACCTATTTTTGCAGAGGTAACCCGGCCTTGTGTTGGCAGAGATCCGGTTAGGTTCTCGGGTCGTCTATTCCAGGGACGTACCCATCGTGGATAGGAAGTTCCTTAGCCTGACCATTTGTTGGAAATCCAAAGAAACAATACGAGCCTTGTACGGTTTTAGTTGTAGAACCTATCATTCACTCATGGTGGTCACCACTGTTTGGATGGTAGCTATAGTAGGCATAAGTGCGGAATGCCTATGCTGGCTAAGATTAATATTATACTTTCGAAATGTTTTCTACACTATGCACTAATAATAATATCAAAAATGATTTGATTTTGCGTATCAAGCATCTTTGACTATCATAAGAAGAAATCTCCTCCAAGTCTGCGTTTGCATTGTGTGTGTGGTGGGAGGTCTTATGGTAGTCTCATTTTCCAAAAAGCATTGCAAATTTACTTTAAAATTTTTCTGTTGATTATTTTAAAGAATAACTGTTTTACGATCTCACACCAGTCACCATGAATGACTCGGAGTTTATTGTTCCCCTTCTAAACTCTGGGTGCCCACCAATTTCCACACGGGCAGTCTAGAGTTATGTTATCAGGATATTCTGGAGCTTTGGAAGCAAGCTGGATGGCGAGACGTAGTATTTGTATCTGATATTATTTATTCCGCTGTGTATTCTGTATGAGGACGAGTTATATAACTGTCCATTGTTGTATATTGACTCTGATGATTGATGTATGTATAAACTGATATAGCTCTTTGTTTTAAAAGACTAGTGTTTATTTATTATATATTGTTCCACTGCGATGTGTAAGATTCTGATATTGTTTTCTGTATCTGATGTTGTTTCTGTTGTTGTTCTTTCTTTCTCTTCTCTCTTTTCTTCTGTTTTCTTCTTTCTAAAACCCTAAGAATTCGGTTTTCCGGCATTCGTTGCTCGGCAGTTGATACAGTGGACGTATCGATGTCGATTTTCGGAAGTCGAAGAATCGGGTCCTGACACATATTGACTAAGCTCTATTCCCCATTTTACCAGTCTTCCTTACGTTTCTGGATTAGAGTGGATGAGCTTGAAAGTAAGCTTTTAGCTTTTGTGGTGTAGGCATTAAACAGTATGCTAGTTTCTCTATGACTAGATATTCAGTCTCTGCATCTTTTAGCCTTCTACTTACATAGTATATCGAAAGTTGAATCCTATTCTCTTCTTTTATCAATACACAACTGACTGCATGTTCGGAAACTGCCATATAAAGGTAAATGTTCTCTCCTTCTACGGGACTAGACATGATTGGGGGTTTTTTTAAGATGGCATTTCAACTCCTTGAAAGCATTTTGATAGTCTAACAACCCGAGATTCCGCAATCACTTTGTTATCATCAAATGACGATTTGAATTATTGGCTAATCGCTGTGGAAGTTTTAATGGGTTGAATTCTTTTAAAAATCAGATTGAAATTCTTGTTGAATTTGTGAAATAGTATGCAGGCTTTAAGTTTTAAGTTGGCCCACGTTTTCACTTAGTTGTTTTGAGTCGTGATAATCATCTAGACCAACCAGACCCCTTTCTCATTTTCATTCACCCATAACCCGTTCCTTAATTTTCTCTGAAGAAAAAATGGTGGCTTGCGATCTGGAGAAATTAGGGCTTCGGCTCTTCGATCGATTGCTGGTCGTTCTTGTCTTGCGGTTAGTCCGTTCCTCTTTATCACTTGCTCTGGCAAGTTTGAAGCTTTGGAAATTGGGTTTTGGGTCTCTGGCGAAGTCGATTCTTTGTAGCTCTTGCGAATTGGACTTCGGCTTCGTCTCTGTCGATTGATGGAAGTTGTTGCTCTGAATTAGGGCTTCGACTTGAAGCTTCGTTGCTCTGTCGAATGTGATGTTGGTGCTTGCGACTCCTTCTCTCGAGTTCGTCTCCGCTTCAAACAAGGTGAGTGTTTTCGACACTCACATCTAATTCGACTTCTACATGATTTTCATTCGTATTTAAATTTGATTTGGCATTTTGTTATCTTTGATTTGCTATTGTGATGATTTTTCTCAACTACTTGATCATCTCGTCTTTGAAATTCTTCTTGCAGCTTGTACGCAGATACGATCATCTCTGGTCGTTGTTTGATGAAATTGTTTACTTTGATTCTGTGATGATTTGGGGTTGTTCGTCATTGACTTCATTGAATAGTGGTTTGATAATTGCCTTGTGTTTTTGAGTCTGCATATTGTAGCCTTGGTTATTTTGGTTTCATCCTGCTACTTTGTTACTTGAGTCTTCATTTAGCTTTGGCATTGTTGCAGTTTGATATTGCCTCTGTTTGGTATTTGTAGCAGTAGCATGTTGCATTATAGTTGCCTCATTGTCATCTGTATACATTGCAATGGTCAGGTTTTGAAATCTTTTTGTTGAACATTGTTTTGATCTCCGTTTCAGTCTAGTTGACACTTGATGTCACTGTGCATTCAATTATCTTCATATTGGCACTGACTTCATTTTTGTCTGCACTTTGATGGCTGATCATTTGTATACACACATTTTTCTATGAATACTTGTGTATGGCCACTGCATTCTGAAATCTTGAGTTTGGTTCCAGTTATACTGCTATTTGTAATTTCAGTACTTCATGTTGTTTATCCATGTACAGACCTCACTGCATCTTCACTTGAATCATTTGAACCTGTTTAGTTTACTTGTACATGCTCGGGTCTTTGATGTATACACTATTGAGTCAGTGGCCTTGGCCAGTCTCATTTGCAGGCTGCACTAACTCATGTAGACAGTTGCCTATGTATCCTAGTTTTGATTTTTGAACTTGTTTGAACTGGTTGTTGACCCTGGCCTTAACACTGATTTATGATGTGCTTTATCCCTGAGCATTTTCTCGACCCGTCATTGTGTTTTATAGTAGCATTCCTGTATATGCTCCGAGTCATGGTAGCAGTGACTTGAACCTTTTAGCTTCTGATTTCACGTACTTCATTGAGTCTCATTGGTATTATTTGTGTGCCTTGTTATCTGCAGTCACCTGGTCTACCTGAAATCACATAGTTTTGAATGTGATCATAATTGTCTGCACTTGCATGGTCTTTGTAGTTTCACTTGGTTTGAATTTGTGGTCTTGCTAGCATGTCTGCACTGCCTGTTATTTTGATCAGTGGCTTTTGAGTTACTTGTTATATACATGTTGACTTTGGTATCACCCTGGTTCACTGGTACATGTGCCTTTGTGGTCTTCACTTTTGTATAATCTGCACATGTTACTTGTATCACTCGTCCTGCCTTCACCCTTATGTTCCTCTGGTACATTTGTTCTTGTTAGAACCTTGGCCTTTGTGCATTCATCTTGTTGCCAGTTCCTTGGTCACTTCCAGTGACTTGTAGCATTCTTTATTGATCAAGTTAGACTTGAACTATGTGACATCAGTTTGGTTAGATCACTTGTTGTTAAACTGCATGGCCGTGTTACTTCCAGTTGCAGTTTTAAACTAGACTTGTCAGTTGAGTTACTGTGGGTATGTTCCGTGTACAGTTTCATTTGCATTGGTCATTTCGCTTCACTGGTGACCTTATTTTCTAATGAGGCTGATTTGAGTCTTTTTCTGTTGGGTGTTGTAGTGCCATATCCGTGGTGCTCTCACCTTCAGTTTGCTATTTCACTGTGCCTTGATTGTGACATGTTGAACTTGTTTCACTTGTTGCCTCTGATCTTGTTTAGTATTGTTTGGATTTGTCTGTATTGGCGAGGCAGTACACGTTAGCGTGTACTGCAGCCAATCAACATCGTGTTTTTAAATTGACATTTCAATTGTTTAAATTGATTTGGATTGCTGATTTGTTGTTTAACACTGTTTAGTGTTATATCTGCCGTTATCCGATTCTTTTATCGAGGAGTCGGATATACGAGATTTCTGAAACTGTCATCTATTTGATATTTGATTAATATTGCTTCTGTGCATTAATAACTGAGTTTGAATTAGACTGACCCGTGTATTATTTTCTTTTGAATTTAATACTCGGGTCAGACCCGAGTTATTTCAGGTTGTAGATTTTTCTTCTTTGAGTTGCTGTTCAGGATATGAAGACTTTTCACATCTTCTGAAGTTGTCAGTGTCATTTTGTAGTAGTCGTGTCATTGTATAGGATGATATGTATTCATGTATATTAGTTGATAATGTACTTGTATATATAACTTCCAGAGTCGACAGTTGTAGTTGTATCATATGTATTGTGTCAACTATATTGTAACTAACATCAGTTATATATATATATATATATATGAGATTTTGTTATTTGTGTTCCGCATTCTCTGTGTATCTGTGTTGTTTTTATATATATTGTCCTAAAACTCTTATGAACCATCGTAGCTTGTTTTATACTGTAATTGGGTATGTCGATGGGAGTAAATAAATAAGAGATGAAAAATAGAAATATATATCACTCCTATCGAAATAACCAATACTAGTGTAAGGCCAACTACGGATGGTCGCTCCTATCCAGCCTTATTCTTCGTAATAATAGACAGTATTTCTTTTAATACTCTTTGTTATTATGAGCATAGAGGTGGGGCGTCACAGTTGGTATCAGAGCTTGGGGTTTATGGACATAATATAAAACATAACTTGGATGGAACATATGTTACAACTATAGGTCGATGTTTTATTTGTGATTTGAGTCAAAACTAAAGTTTTGAAATTTTGATGAAAGTTTTTAAATATCATTATTTAAAAATAAAAAGTGGATTTGTGTTCTGATGATTTGATTGATTTGAGTACTGTTTATCAGAGTGCGCAGCGGAAACATTGAAACTGTCTTCGCTGGGTACAACTGATAATCTATTTGATTTAGAAATTGAAATAAATTTCATTGGTTGTTTACATAGCTGTAATTATTTTGTTTCTTTGAGAATTTCGAATCTGAATTGAGGATTCGAAGAAATTGCAGTTCTTTGATTTTTGTTGAAATTTCCGCTGACTTTCTTTTGTACTAATCATTTATTGATTAGATTTTGCTGTTTTGAATTGTCTTCATTGAAGATACCTTTGAATGATTTCTTTGTTCATTTTGTAGTACGTGCAAAAATTTGAATTGCACGTTATTGCATTTATTTTACGTTGAACCGATGCTTGGTTATGAAACGTATTTTGTTGCCGTTATTTTTATAACGGGATTTTTACACCAGTGCTATTTTGAAGCACGGTGTTTTGTGGCATTTCTGATGAATGAAAATTCACTGATATTACATTTTGATGTAAATTATTTTGATGAGATTTTGACGTTTAAAAAAAAAAAAAAAAAAATTTTTTTTGCTGCTTTGGCTTCAGTAACCGTCAAGTTTTAAAAGTGGATTTTCTAGCGGTTATTCCGCAATGCTGTTTTGTGACCGTTTTTACGGTATTTTGAGAAGTACAATTTCCTTATCGAAATTGTTACTGATTTGCTGCTTTAATCACGTGATTGGAAAATCGTTTTAAAATGAAAATTGTTTTATAAAATTTTAGCAGTTTGCGTTTTCAAAAGAATGAGAAAGCGGCTTAAACGATTCAGCAAAATCGAGGATTATGACCCCTTTCTTTTACTGTTTCGCTTAACTCCGGACTTGTTCAGTTGAGAATGCGAATTGTTATTTTTACAAAATAAATAAAATTGTTTTCAAAAATTTTACAGTTTGCGATTTCAAAAGAATGAGGAAGCGATTTAAACGTTTCAGCAAAATCGAGGACTATGACCCCTTTCTTTTACTGATTCGCTTAATTCCGGACTTGTCCGTTTGAGAATGTGAAATGTATTTTTACAAAATACACAATTTTTCACTTTCAAGGAAACGATGAAGAGAATCAAACGATTTAGTAAAACACGTGGTATGGGATATGTGCGTTTGCTATTTCGGTTAATTCCGGACTCGTTAATTGAAATATTTGATGATTTTGTGTGCTTTCGAGCCACTATGAGGACCTTCGGGTCATTTGTTGGACCTTCGGGTCATTTGTTGGGCTTTCGGGCCACTCTGCGGACCTTCGGGTCAAATACCAGTACTAGACCTTCGGGTCACTCTGCGGACCTTCGGGTCAATCTGATGGGCGCCAAAAATTATGTTGAGTACTTGGTAGGCTACGGCCACTCTGAGATGCACATGCGGCGAATTAAAAACTCGCCATCTGATGGGATCGATCCAAGCTTTTATGTTGATTTTCTAGTCTTCTTAATTGATTTCTAGATATTTGTTGCTTCCAATTATCTGCAGGTAATTGGATATTTGTTGATATGAGTTCTGATTATCGTTTTTGATAATCAGATATATGTTGTTTCTAATTATCGCTTGTGATAATTAGATATTTGCTGATATGAGTTCTGATTATCGTTTTTGATAATCAGATATTCGTTGTTTCTAATTATCGCTTGTGATAATTAGATATTTGTTGATATGAGTTCTGATTATCGTTTTTGATAATCGGATATTTGTTGCTTTTAATTATCACTTTAGATAATTAAATATTTGTTGATTTGAGGTTTAATTATCGCTGTTAGATAATTAAATATTTGTTGATTTGAGATTTAATTATCGTCTTTGATAATTAAATATTTGTTGCTTTTAGATTTAATTATCACTTTAGATAATTAAATATTTGTTGATTTGAGATTTAATTATCGTCTTTGATAATTAAATATTTGTTGATTTTAGATTTAATTATCGTCTTTGATAATTAAATATTTGTTGATTTTAGATTTAATTATCGCTGTTAGATAATTAAATATTTGTTGATTTGAGATTTAATTATCACTGTTAGATAATTAAATATTTGTTGATTTTAGATTTAATTATCGTCTTTGATAATTAAATATTTGTTGATTTTAGATTTAATTATCGCTGTTAGATAATTAAATATTTGTTGATTTAAGATTTAATTATCGCTGTTAGATAATTAAATATTTGTTGATTTGAGATTTAATTATCGTCTTTGATAATTAAATATTTGTTGATTTTAGATTTAATTATCGCTGTTAGATAATTAAATATTTGTTGATATGAGCTTTAATTATCGCTTTTGATAATTAAATATTTGCTGGTTTGAGATTTAATTATCGCTTTTAATAATTGAATATTCGTTGAATTTGAAATTTGATTATCGCTTGTGATAATCGAATATTTGTTGATTTGAGAAATTTGACTATCGTTTGAGATAATCAGATATTTGATTTGTCTTCTGATTATCGTTTGAGATAAGTAAATATTTGCGATTTGAAAATTCAATTATCGTTTTGATGATTGAATATTTGCAATTTTTGAGATTTGAGCTTCGTCTTTTTCTCTGGCAATTCAGGTGAGTAATTTGATTTACTCACATTCAATTCGTGCTCTGTATGGGATTTCTGCTCTGTTTTTCCTTCTCTTTTAGTTGCTGGAACTCGATTGTTCTTGCTTTTGTTAGTCGTCTGATTTTGATCCCTGATTCCCACGAGGTTGATTCTTTTGATTTGAAGCAGTCGAACCTTTTGATTTCTTATCTAATACTTCCCCGCTGACACTTGCTTTGCTTATACGATCGACATTGCCATGCTCTTTTGGTTGTTACCTTTTATCCATTTATTCCCTATGATTGCGTGGACGCAATTTTTATAAGGAGGGGAGTCTGTAACAACCCGAGATTCCGCAATCACTTTGTTATCATCAAATGACGATTTGAATTATTGGCTAATCGCTGTGGAAGTTTTAATGGGTTGAATTCTTTTAAAAATCAGATTGAAATTCTTGTTGAATTTGTGAAATAGTATGCGGGCTTTAAGTTTTAAGTTGGCCTACGTTTTCACTTAGTTGTTTTGAGTCGTGATAATCATCTAGACCAACCGGACCCCTTTCTCATTTTCATTCACCCATAACCCGTTCCTTAATTTTCTCTGAAGAAAAAATGGTGGCTTGCGATCTGGAGAAATTAGGGCTTCGGCTCTTCGATCGATTGCTGGTCGTTCTTGTCTTGCGGTTAGTCCGTTCCTCTTTATCACTTGCTCTGGCAAGTTTGAAGCTTTGGAAATTGGGTTTTGGGTCTCTGGCGAAGTCGATTCTTTGTAGCTCTTGCGAATTGGACTTCGGCTTCGTCTCTGTCGATTGATGGAAGTTGTTGCTCTGAATTAGGGCTTCGACTTGAAGCTTCGTTGCTCTGTCAAATGTGATGTTGGTGCTTGCGACTCCTTCTCTCGAGTTCGTCTCCGCTTCAAACAAGGTGAGTGTTTTCGACACTCACATCTAATTCGACTTCTACATGATTTTCATTCGTATTTAAATTTGATTTGGCATTTTGTTATCTTTGATTTGCTATTGTGATGATTTTTCTCAACTACTTGATCATCTCGTCTTTGAAATTCTTCTTGCAGCTTGTACGCAGATACGATCATCTCTGGTCGTTGTTTGATGAAATTGTTTACTTTGATTCTGTGATGATTTGGGGTTGTTCGTCATTGACTTCATTGAATAGTGGTTTGATAATTGCCTTGTGTTTTTGAGTCTGCATATTGTAGCCTTGGTTATTTTGGTTTCATCCTGCTACTTTGTTACTTGAGTCTTCATTTAGCTTTGGCATTGTTGCAGTTTGATATTGCCTCTGTTTGGTATTTGTAGCAGTAGCATGTTGCATTATAGTTGCCTCATTGTCATCTGTATACATTGCAATGGTCAGGTTTTGAAATCTTTTTGTTGAACATTGTTTTGATCTCCGTTTCAGTCTAGTTGACACTTGATGTCACTGTGCATTCAATTATCTTCATATTGGCACTGACTTCATTTTTGTCTGCACTTTGATGGCTGATCATTTGTATACACACATTTTTCTATGAATACTTGTGTATGGCCACTGCATTCTGAAATCTTGAGTTTGGTTCCAGTTATACTGCTATTTGTAATTTCAGTACTTCATGTTGTTTATCCATGTACAGACCTCACTGCATCTTCACTTGAATCATTTGAACCTGTTTAGTTTACTTGTACATGCTCGGGTCTTTGATGTATACACTATTGAGTCAGTGGCCTTGGCCAGTCTCATTTGCAGGCTGCACTAACTCATGTAGACAGTTGCCTATGTATCCTAGTTTTGATTTTTGAACTTGTTTGAACTGGTTGTTGACCCTGGCCTTAACACTGATTTATGATGTGCTTTATCCCTGAGCATTTTCTCGACCCGTCATTGTGTTTTATAGTAGCATTCCTGTATATGCTCCGAGTCATGGTAGCAGTGACTTGAACCTTTTAGCTTCTGATTTCACGTACTTCATTGAGTCTCATTGGTATTATTTGTGTGCCTTGTTATCTGCAGTCACCTGGTCTACCTGAAATCACATAGTTTTGAATGTGATCATAATTGTCTGCACTTGCATGGTCTTTGTAGTTTCACTTGGTTTGAATTTGTGGTCTTGCTAGCATGTCTGCACTGCCTGTTATTTTGATCAGTGGCTTTTGAGTTACTTGTTATATACATGTTGACTTTGGTATCACCCTGGTTCACTGGTACATGTGCCTTTGTGGTCTTCACTTTTGTATAATCTGCACATGTTACTTGTATCACTCGTCCTGCCTTCACCCTTATGTTCCTCTGGTACATTTGTTCTTGTTAGAACCTTGGCCTTTGTGCATTCATCTTGTTGCCAGTTCCTTGGTCACTTCCAGTGACTTGTAGCATTCTTTATTGATCAAGTTAGACTTGAACTATGTGACATCAGTTTGGTTAGATCACTTGTTGTTAAACTGCATGGCCGTGTTACTTCCAGTTGCAGTTTTAAACTAGACTTGTCAGTTGAGTTACTGTGGGTATGTTCCGTGTACAGTTTCATTTGCATTGGTCATTTCGCTTCACTGGTGACCTTATTTTCTAATGAGGCTGATTTGAGTCTTTTTCTGTTGGGTGTTGTAGTGCCATATCCGTGGTGCTCTCACCTTCAGTTTGCTATTTCACTGTGCCTTGATTGTGACATGTTGAACTTGTTTCACTTGTTGCCTCTGATCTTGTTTAGTATTGTTTGGATTTGTCTGTATTGGCGAGGCAGTACACGTTAGCGTGTACTGCAGCCAATCAACATCGTGTTTTTAAATTGACATTTCAATTGTTTAAATTGATTTGGATTGCTGATTTGTTGTTTAACACTGTTTAGTGTTATATCTGCCGTTATCCGATTCTTTTATCGAGGAGTCGGATATACGAGATTTCTGAAACTGTCATCTATTTGATATTTGATTAATATTGCTTCTGTGCATTAATAACTGAGTTTGAATTAGACTGACCCGTGTATTATTTTCTTTTGAATTTAATACTCGGGTCAGACCCGAGTTATTTCAGGTTGTAGATTTTTCTTCTTTGAGTTGCTGTTCAGGATATGAAGACTTTTCACATCTTCTGAAGTTGTCAGTGTCATTTTGTAGTAGTCGTGTCATTGTATAGGATGATATGTATTCATGTATATTAGTTGATAATGTACTTGTATATATAACTTCCAGAGTCGACAGTTGTAGTTGTATCATATGTATTGTGTCAACTATATTGTAACTAACATCAGTTATATATATATATATATATATGAGATTTTGTTATTTGTGTTCCGCATTCTCTGTGTATCTGTGTTGTTTTTATATATATTGTCCTAAAACTCTTATGAACCATCGTAGCTTGTTTTATACTGTAATTGGGTATGTCGATGGGAGTAAATAAATAAGAGATGAAAAATAGAAATATATATCACTCCTATCGAAATAACCAATACTAGTGTAAGGCCAACTACGGATGGTCGCTCCTATCCAGCCTTATTCTTCGTAATAATAGACAGTATTTCTTTTAATACTCTTTGTTATTATGAGCATAGAGGTGGGGCGTCACAGTTGGTATCAGAGCTTGGGGTTTATGGACATAATATAAAACATAACTTGGATGGAACATATGTTACAACTATAGGTCGATGTTTTATTTGTGATTTGAGTCAAAACTAAAGTTTTGAAATTTTGATGAAAGTTTTTAAATATCATTATTTAAAAATAAAAAGTGGATTTGTGTTCTGATGATTTGATTGATTTGAGTACTGTTTATCAGAGTGCGCAGCGGAAACATTGAAACTGTCTTCGCTGGGTACAACTGATAATCTATTTGATTTAGAAATTGAAATAAATTTCATTGGTTGTTTACATAGCTGTAATTATTTTGTTTCTTTGAGAATTTCGAATCTGAATTGAGGATTCGAAGAAATTGCAGTTCTTTGATTTTTGTTGAAATTTCCGCTGACTTTCTTTTGTACTAATCATTTATTGATTAGATTTTGCTGTTTTGAATTGTCTTCATTGAAGATACCTTTGAATGATTTCTTTGTTCATTTTGTAGTACGTGCAAAAATTTGAATTGCACGTTATTGCATTTATTTTACGTTGAACCGATGCTTGGTTATGAAACGTATTTTGTTGCCGTTATTTTTATAACGGGATTTTTACACCAGTGCTATTTTGAAGCACGGTGTTTTGTGGCATTTCTGATGAATGAAAATTCACTGATATTACATTTTGATGTAAATTATTTTGATGAGATTTTGACGTTTAAAAAAAAAAAAAAAAAATTTTTTTTTGCTGCTTTGGCTTCAGTAACCGTCAAGTTTTAAAAGTGGATTTTCTAGCGGTTATTCCGCAATGCTGTTTTGTGACCGTTTTTACGGTATTTTGAGAAGTACAATTTCCTTATCGAAATTGTTACTGATTTGCTGCTTTAATCACGTGATTGGAAAATCGTTTTAAAATGAAAATTGTTTTATAAAATTTTAGCAGTTTGCGTTTTCAAAAGAATGAGAAAGCGGCTTAAACGATTCAGCAAAATCGAGGATTATGACCCCTTTCTTTTACTGTTTCGCTTAACTCCGGACTTGTTCAGTTGAGAATGCGAATTGTTATTTTTACAAAATAAATAAAATTGTTTTCAAAAATTTTACAGTTTGCGATTTCAAAAGAATGAGGAAGCGATTTAAACGTTTCAGCAAAATCGAGGACTATGACCCCTTTCTTTTACTGATTCGCTTAATTCCGGACTTGTCCGTTTGAGAATGTGAAATGTATTTTTACAAAATACACAATTTTTCACTTTCAAGGAAACGATGAAGAGAATCAAACGATTTAGTAAAACACGTGGTATGGGACATGTGCGTTTGCTATTTCGGTTAATTCCGGACTCGTTAATTGAAATATTTGATGATTTTGTGTGCTTTCGAGCCACTATGAGGACCTTCGGGTCATTTGTTGGACCTTCGGGTCATTTGTTGGGCTTTCGGGCCACTCTGCGGACCTTCGGGTCAAATACCAGTACTAGACCTTCGGGTCACTCTGCGGACCTTCGGGTCAATCTGATGGGCGCCAAAAATTATGTTGAGTACTTGGTAGGCTACGGCCACTCTGAGATGCACGTGCGGCGAATTAAAAACTCGCCATCTGATGGGATCGATCCAAGCTTTTATGTTGATTTTCTAGTCTTCTTAATTGATTTCTAGATATTTGTTGCTTCCAATTATCTGCAGGTAATTGGATATTTGTTGATATGAGTTCTGATTATCGTTTTTGATAATCAGATATATGTTGTTTCTAATTATCGCTTGTGATAATTAGATATTTGCTGATATGAGTTCTGATTATCGTTTTTGATAATCAGATATTCGTTGTTTCTAATTATCGCTTGTGATAATTAGATATTTGTTGATATGAGTTCTGATTATCGTTTTTGATAATCGGATATTTGTTGCTTTTAATTATCACTTTAGATAATTAAATATTTGTTGATTTGAGGTTTAATTATCGCTGTTAGATAATTAAATATTTGTTGATTTGAGATTTAATTATCGTCTTTGATAATTAAATATTTGTTGCTTTTAGATTTAATTATCACTTTAGATAATTAAATATTTGTTGATTTGAGATTTAATTATCGTCTTTGATAATTAAATATTTGTTGATTTTAGATTTAATTATCGTCTTTGATAATTAAATATTTGTTGATTTTAGATTTAATTATCGCTGTTAGATAATTAAATATTTGTTGATTTGAGATTTAATTATCACTGTTAGATAATTAAATATTTGTTGATTTTAGATTTAATTATCGTCTTTGATAATTAAATATTTGTTGATTTTAGATTTAATTATCGCTGTTAGATAATTAAATATTTGTTGATTTAAGATTTAATTATCGCTGTTAGATAATTAAATATTTGTTGATTTGAGATTTAATTATCGTCTTTGATAATTAAATATTTGTTGATTTTAGATTTAATTATCGCTGTTAGATAATTAAATATTTGTTGATATGAGCTTTAATTATCGCTTTTGATAATTAAATATTTGCTGGTTTGAGATTTAATTATCGCTTTTAATAATTGAATATTCGTTGAATTTGAAATTTGATTATCGCTTGTGATAATCGAATATTTGTTGATTTGAGAAATTTGACTATCGTTTGAGATAATCAGATATTTGATTTGTCTTCTGATTATCGTTTGAGATAAGTAAATATTTGCGATTTGAAAATTCAATTATCGTTTTGATGATTGAATATTTGCAATTTTTGAGATTTGAGCTTCGTCTTTTTCTCTGGCAATTCAGGTGAGTAATTTGATTTACTCACATTCAATTCGTGCTCTGTATGGGATTTCTGCTCTGTTTTTCCTTCTCTTTTAGTTGCTGGAACTCGATTGTTCTTGCTTTTGTTAGTCGTCTGATTTTGATCCCTGATTCCCACGAGGTTGATTCTTTTGATTTGAAGCAGTCGAACCTTTTGATTTCTTATCTAATACTTCCCCGCTGACACTTGCTTTGCTTATACGATCGACATTGCCATGCTCTTTTGGTTGTTACCTTTTATCCATTTATTCCCTATGATTGCGTGGACGCAATTTTTATAAGGAGGGGAGTCTGTAACAACCCGAGATTCCGCAATCACTTTGTTATCATCAAATGACGATTTGAATTATTGGCTAATCGCTGTGGAAGTTTTAATGGGTTGAATTCTTTTAAAAATCAGATTGAAATTCTTGTTGAATTTGTGAAATAGTATGCGGGCTTTAAGTTTTAAGTTGGCCTACGTTTTCACTTAGTTGTTTTGAGTCGTGATAATCATCTAGACCAACCGGACCCCTTTCTCATTTTCATTCACCCATAACCCGTTCCTTAATTTTCTCTGAAGAAAAAATGGTGGCTTGCGATCTGGAGAAATTAGGGCTTCGGCTCTTCGATCGATTGCTGGTCGTTCTTGTCTTGCGGTTAGTCCGTTCCTCTTTATCACTTGCTCTGGCAAGTTTGAAGCTTTGGAAATTGGGTTTTGGGTCTCTGGCGAAGTCGATTCTTTGTAGCTCTTGCGAATTGGACTTCGGCTTCGTCTCTGTCGATTGATGGAAGTTGTTGCTCTGAATTAGGGCTTCGACTTGAAGCTTCGTTGCTCTGTCAAATGTGATGTTGGTGCTTGCGACTCCTTCTCTCGAGTTCGTCTCCGCTTCAAACAAGGTGAGTGTTTTCGACACTCACATCTAATTCGACTTCTACATGATTTTCATTCGTATTTAAATTTGATTTGGCATTTTGTTATCTTTGATTTGCTATTGTGATGATTTTTCTCAACTACTTGATCATCTCGTCTTTGAAATTCTTCTTGCAGCTTGTACGCAGATACGATCATCTCTGGTCGTTGTTTGATGAAATTGTTTACTTTGATTCTGTGATGATTTGGGGTTGTTCGTCATTGACTTCATTGAATAGTGGTTTGATAATTGCCTTGTGTTTTTGAGTCTGCATATTGTAGCCTTGGTTATTTTGGTTTCATCCTGCTACTTTGTTACTTGAGTCTTCATTTAGCTTTGGCATTGTTGCAGTTTGATATTGCCTCTGTTTGGTATTTGTAGCAGTAGCATGTTGCATTATAGTTGCCTCATTGTCATCTGTATACATTGCAATGGTCAGGTTTTGAAATCTTTTTGTTGAACATTGTTTTGATCTCCGTTTCAGTCTAGTTGACACTTGATGTCACTGTGCATTCAATTATCTTCATATTGGCACTGACTTCATTTTTGTCTGCACTTTGATGGCTGATCATTTGTATACACACATTTTTCTATGAATACTTGTGTATGGCCACTGCATTCTGAAATCTTGAGTTTGGTTCCAGTTATACTGCTATTTGTAATTTCAGTACTTCATGTTGTTTATCCATGTACAGACCTCACTGCATCTTCACTTGAATCATTTGAACCTGTTTAGTTTACTTGTACATGCTCGGGTCTTTGATGTATACACTATTGAGTCAGTGGCCTTGGCCAGTCTCATTTGCAGGCTGCACTAACTCATGTAGACAGTTGCCTATGTATCCTAGTTTTGATTTTTGAACTTGTTTGAACTGGTTGTTGACCCTGGCCTTAACACTGATTTATGATGTGCTTTATCCCTGAGCATTTTCTCGACCCGTCATTGTGTTTTATAGTAGCATTCCTGTATATGCTCCGAGTCATGGTAGCAGTGACTTGAACCTTTTAGCTTCTGATTTCACGTACTTCATTGAGTCTCATTGGTATTATTTGTGTGCCTTGTTATCTGCAGTCACCTGGTCTACCTGAAATCACATAGTTTTGAATGTGATCATAATTGTCTGCACTTGCATGGTCTTTGTAGTTTCACTTGGTTTGAATTTGTGGTCTTGCTAGCATGTCTGCACTGCCTGTTATTTTGATCAGTGGCTTTTGAGTTACTTGTTATATACATGTTGACTTTGGTATCACCCTGGTTCATTGGTACATGTGCCTTTGTGGTCTTCACTTTTGTATAATCTGCACATGTTACTTGTATCACTCGTCCTGCCTTCACCCTTATGTTCCTCTGGTACATTTGTTCTTGTTAGAACCTTGGCCTTTGTGCATTCATCTTGTTGCCAGTTCCTTGGTCACTTCCAGTGACTTGTAGCATTCTTTATTGATCAAGTTAGACTTGAACTATGTGACATCAGTTTGGTTAGATCACTTGTTGTTAAACTGCATGGCCGTGTTACTTCCAGTTGCAGTTTTAAACTAGACTTGTCAGTTGAGTTACTGTGGGTATGTTCCGTGTACAGTTTCATTTGCATTGGTCATTTCGCTTCACTGGTGACCTTATTTTCTAATGAGGCTGATTTGAGTCTTTTTCTGTTGGGTGTTGTAGTGCCATATCCGTGGTGCTCTCACCTTCAGTTTGCTATTTCACTGTGCCTTGATTGTGACATGTTGAACTTGTTTCACTTGTTGCCTCTGATCTTGTTTAGTATTGTTTGGATTTGTCTGTATTGGCGAGGCAGTACACGTTAGAGTTAACTGCAGCCAATCAACATCGTGTTTTTAAATTGACATTTCAATTGTTTAAATTGATTTGGATTGCTGATTTGTTGTTTAACACTGTTTAGTGTTATATCTGCCGTTATCCGATTCTTTTATCGAGGAGTCGGATATACGAGATTTCTGAAACTGTCATCTATTTGATATTTGATTAATATTGCTTCTGTGCATTAATAACTGAGTTTGAATTAGACTGACCCGTGTATTATTTTCTTTTGAATTTAATACTCGGGTCAGACCCGAGTTATTTCAGGTTGTAGATTTTTCTTCTTTGAGTTGCTGTTCAGGATATGAAGACTTTTCACATCTTCTGAAGTTGTCAGTGTCATTTTGTAGTAGTCGTGTCATTGTATAGGATGATATGTATTCATGTATATTAGTTGATAATGTACTTGTATATATAACTTCCAGAGTCGACAGTTGTAGTTGTATCATATGTATTGTGTCAACTATATTGTAACTGACATCAGTTATATATATATGAGTTTTTGTTATTTGTGTTCCGCATTCTCTGTGTATCTGTGTTGTTTTTATATATATTGTCCTAAAACTCTTATGAACCATCGTAGCTTGTTTTATACTGTAATTGGGTATGTCGATGGGAGTAAATAAATAAGAGATGAAAAATAGAAATATATATCACTCCTATCGAAATAACCAATACTAGTGTAAGGCCAACTACGGATGGTCGCTCCTATCCAGCCTTATTCTTCGTAATAATAGACAGTATTTCTTTTAATACTCTTTGTTATTATGAGCATAGAGGTGGGGCGTCACATTATCCCTATTCAAAGTTCTTCTTTTTCTTAATCACATCGAATAATGAAATACATCTATCGGTGGCCTTGAAATGAACCTATTCAACGTCGCCACTCTTCCATTTAAACTCATTACATCTTTACCTGTTTTGGGCTCCGCCATGTCCTTAATAGCCTGAGTCTGGTCAGGGTTAGCTTCAATTCCCCAGGTACTGACAATGTATCATAAGAACTTCCCGGACTGAATTCAAAAGGAGCATTTCTGTGGGTTGAGCTTCATTTGATATTGCAATACCTCAAAATTTCATCAAGATCACTTGGAATAATATATTCGGGAATCCATTTGGACTTTAAGAATTGAACACTCAAAATCCTATATCATATATTCAAAGGAGAGAGAAGATAAGTAGTAAACATGTGCATTAGCCCATTATGCATGTTAATGAACTAAATAAACAGTCCTTATGTCCATATGTATGAGGCAAAATAGAGGCTATGCATATAAACACTAGTTTAGACGAAGTTCATGTGATCCTATGTGAATAGTATCACATTTGCTTTGGTCCTGAAGATCTTCATTATATGCATGCTCGTGTTTAATAACATCTAATATGCACAATCATAGTAATAGGCATGTCCAAGTTCTTATGTATTTCAATTGAGAATGATTACAATCAAATTGGAGCTTTTTCTCCAAATCAATTTAGAGTCACAAGAGTTTAATTTTGAGAGGAGAGAAAAGAAATGATCGCCCCCATATTATAGGAGTTGAGGGATGCGGCATGGCTGCCATGTGTCCATGCGACGTGCTTGATCCCCGACATTATCTGTGTTGACGATGCATGGCGTCATACTTCAGCATTTACTCGCTCAATGGTGAACTTTGGTGCTTAGCACCCATCCCGCCTTGATGGTCTTCATTGATGACATTTAATATCAACATTGTATTGAAGATATGCGGCCTCCTTTGAAGGTTGATGAAATGCGGCATTACCATGGTATAGCTTCAAGAAGTGGCGACATTGATAAGTGGTGATATTGGCAATGACTGGCATTGATAACAAGCGGCTTTGATAGCAGACGGCATTGATAACAAGTGGTATTGATTATAGGCGGTATTGATGATAAGCTTCAGTAATAACATGCGACATTGGTAATAAGCGGTATTTAAGATAAGCGGCATTGATAACAGGCGGCCTTAATATTAGGTGGTATTGATGATAAGCAGAATTAATAAAAGGCAGCATTGCTAATAGTTAACATTGAAGATAAGCTACATTAAAGATAAGCAACACTAATAAGAGACGACATTGCTTTGAAGGGTGACATTAGAGAGATGCGATATTAGTTCGGAGCGGCATTGATTTTTCTAGCTATATAGAAGAAGTGCTTCATTGATGGAATACGACATGCGGCATTGTTTCTAGATTCTTCATAAGCGGTATGCGACATTGGTGGCATCCGGTATTGTCGGCTTCATTGACGATCTGTGGCATTACCTATTATTCTTTATTGATGAACGGTGGCATTGTTCCTTATCGTAGCCTTCGATATTGCAGCCTTCCAATGTTACTTCTACCTTGTTAGTTTGTATGGTGCTCATTTCCATATCGACGATTCACGACATGTTTTTCTTCAGCATCATTAGTTACCTTATTACTCTTCAATATCGACATAAATGTCTTTGCTCTTATCCTTTGGGAATTATGTGGATAATAGCAGGGGTCAAATTACAAATAGAAAAATAACATAGTAAAGAGCCATGTCAACATATGAAGATGTAGCCTGAACTCCTTAAACACAACGGAAAACAACATCTTTATTTCCAAACAAAGCCTCCTGCTCCATCTTCGACCTGCATTACCTATCCCATAAACTCAGCCTACTCAAATGAGCACTCGTGAGTTTATAGGGAGAACAATAATAAAAACACGGGTCAGACATAAAGTCTAGTTGAATAATACTTGCCCCCAAACAAACACATAGTGAGACCAAACTGCTCTGCACAGAATAAGTTTCCCCCTCATTATCCCAAAACATTATAAAAAATAATCATAGTTCTAATTAAAGTAGTTCTTATTTAATGTTGTGCCTTTACACATTCTTAAGTGGTTCCCCTTTACTACTGCGCCCCTGGCACAGTGCCCTCTTAGCTCCTAACTTTAGATTATTCATTAATCTATAATTTATTCCCATCTTCTACCACGCCCTCGGCGCGGTCTCTTAGCTTCTCATTTTAGATTATTCTCTAACCTATTTAATACTACGCCCCCAATCCAATCCCTTTACATTCCCCATTTTAGTTTATTCTTTAACCTGTACTACTCCCTTAGCGCAGCTTCTTTAAATTCTCCATTTTAGATTATTCTTTCATCTATCATGCGCCCCTGGTGTGGTTAAATGCCTTTTCTCACCTTTCCCAAGGTGTGCATTCGTGAATGCCTCTCCTCACCTTCCCAAGATGTGCATCCACTTAAACATTTGTTTAATTTGGAACTACCGCCGTAGTCCTTGGAAGTTTAATGCCTCTCCTCACCCTCCCAATGTATGTATTTGAGTGAGCATACCTACCCAGCGTCAATAGTCCTTCCAACCCTATTCTTAGTGCATGAACCCTTCCCCTTACTATCCAGATCTCTCCACATGTCCTACCAATTTGTCCTTTATAAGGTTTCATTCACTTCTTTCCTTAGCACAACACCACCCTGCCCCAAACTCTGAGCATTGTATAGTTTTCTTATTAAGTGTTCTCTTCAAAATTGCAGTGCAGTATGACCTCTACATTTTGTGGTGCAATTTAGTCCGCTCTTACTTTTCATTTTTTCGGCGTGGTATATCTTCCATAAATTGCGGCGCAACTATACTTACCTGTGAAAGTCTTTGGATCCCTTTGGCAAATCTCTAACTCTTTCTCATATGTGCAGTTCTCTTATAAATGTTAGGCCAGTTCCTAAACTACGTATTAGGCAATATCTATCACATCTGACAACGTCTTCACATGTGTTGCTATCATATTCATCACTATTTAATTTTCTATTATTAAAAGTGTCTTTTATTTTTCTTTTCAACAAATAATTTGGATCTAGTTCCCTATTTACACACCACTTGTTTTATCATATAATTTTATATCACAAGCATCTCCGTGGTTCTCCCCTTTTTCCCAGCGTAGTACTTAACTCATAAGAACTTATTTTCCTCTCATGAAACTTTACTAAAATCCCAGAAAACCCATGAACACTTGTTACAATATTCTCAACCCTTTACTTCAATTTAAAGATATTTTCCTTATTTATTTTCCAAGCGTTCTCCTTTAAAAAATTATAATAAATCATTTTGACCTAGGAAGTTTCTCAAATTATTTCTATAATCATGGTCAGATCTTCATTAAAACTTATATAGCATTTCGAGATCATTAAGGTGGAGAAACACATCTAAACATCCCATGTTCATCTATTTCTCCCCAAAAAGTTTACTAAACTTATAGAAATAATTAGAGTGGGGAAACACATCCGAACATCACATGTTCATATACTTTCCCTCAAAAACATTCATTAAACTTTTATACTTATTAATGAAAATTCGTATGAAACTCTATCATATATATAAAAGCATACAAACTCATACCGAGGCTCTAATACCCAGTATATTTGGTATATTTATTTTAATGACATTTTAGTATTTTTAACTAAAAAGAGAAAAATGGTAATTTTACAAACTTTAGAATTAGATAACAGACTTGTATCATTGCGTAGAACTCATTTTTCTAGTCTGAATGGTATATTGGTTTGTCTGGATCAAAGTCCATATGAAGATGTTAAGCGGGTTTCAAGTTGTGGATTTTGATTTGGTTTGAATGGGCCTAAGCCCGTTATGCCGAAGCAATGGTTCAAAAATCTTTAAACGGGGCCGAGAAGTTTTGACTTCAGTAATTTCTCATTCATGTATATTTCATTTTTCCAATCTTCTTCCTCCATCCCTTTGTAATCATCAATCCCTTTCTCAAAAATAAATCGAATCCTGGAAATTTATATTCCAAATTGAAGAGCACGAAGAGGGCTACAAGAGGATATCAATCATTTGCTGATTAAGGGATCGAGGAAAAACTACATTTCTAGACAACGAGGTTTTAGGAGCAAATTACGAATTCTAGGGCTTTGTAATGTAATTCGATGAGTGGAGATTATTACCTGATGATATATTGTTGCTTGAAAGTAATATATGTTGTATGTTTATTATTTAGGTTATTAAATAGTAAATTTGGGTTAAATGAATAAGGAGATTAATGTTAAAGTAATTATAAAAGTTAAATATGTTAATGATAATCAAAATCGGGGTTAAGTTTCATTGGATTGATTATTAAATGGAAATTAGATATAATAACCAGATTATGGTAATTAAGGAAGTAATATGATATGTTGATGATATATGGTATATGAGAAGTTAGAATGGTAGAATATGATTGTTTAAGAGAGATATGAGGTGTTGAAATAGTAATAATAAAGTAGAAATCGAATTAGGAAAGAAAAGAATGAAATCTGGAATGGTTTACCAGAAACTGAACTCGACTACCAGTGGATCGGTTCCTATCGACCAATGCACCGGTGGGGAATTTTGGTGGGCAGATCAAACCTGGACCAGGCTAAAGTTTTTTACTTCAGCCATGCCTATACGAAATAATATATGAATAATGTATTGGCCTTTTTGCGATGTTTAGGGATGTTTAACGTGTGGATACGTACTCCGTTGATTGTGTGTTGTGATTAATGGTTTAAGTTGTGTATAAAGGAGTCAGGCCGTGTTTACCTATCCTTTATGTATATGCGGGTTAGACTTTTTTTACCTAGATCATCTCCTTGTTTATGTTTATGGGAATAATTCACGTTTAACTATACCCTGGGTTTAGTTTCCATTTAATTAATTCTAGTATACGTTTAATATAAATAAATATGCAATAGAAGTCATCATAATATGTTAATTATGATGGGATAACTCTGTGGGTGTAGGTAAAAAAGGTTGAGGTAAATAAGTATTAGTATTCATATGATGTTTATGAAATCATGTATCGGTATATACTTGGTAATATTTTTACCTACTAGACATGTTTATCTGACCCCCCCTCCTCATACACAATAGGTAAAAGAAGTAAATATGAAGGTCTAGTGTTCGAAGACAGAGACTATGGAGATGTTTACATATGTTGCATGTTGTTTGTATATATTATATATATAGCATCACATTGTGTATGTATAAAATACTATGTGTGACTTATGTTGTATATAGATGAGATTTGTTTATTTTATCTATATGTTATAGTTTGATACATTCCACCGTGATATCTGAAATTTTTTAGTTAGTTAGTTTATATAACTCTCTAAATACAATTGAAGTTGTTTATAATGATAAGGCTTTTCATTCTACGGCGGTCATATGGCCGCAAAAGTTAGGTTGTTACAGAGCCATATATCAGGGAACGGTATAAAAAGGTTAAGTATTACTCACTTGGATCTTTGTAATATCTTGATTTAGTCTTTTAATTCTCCCCTTTGAGCATACGTTTTGTTTATCTTCACTTTATTTGCACTCTTTAAGCCGCCACCATTAAAGTTCCTCTCAAGCTTTATTTTATTTTTAGTAGAATGAAATGAATGAATGGAAAAGAGTCATGCTTATTGTCCCACAATAAACCATGCTTGGGCCCTCACACTCTTTTACATTAATCCATTTCCCCTTCCTTTCTTATTTAACTTATTTCAACCCTTTAATTAATCAACTAAATTAATTTCAAAAATACAGGTTGTTAACATCTCCCTTCTTAAAGGAATTTCGCCACCGAAATTCAATTATGGCACGGTAGTAGTTTTTCAACTATCCAATGCTTACGCTAAACATATTCATGAATTCAAAATTCATATATAAAATGTACTAATGCTATCTATTAATATGACTAACAACCATAACAGTCATATATATATATAGTCTAAACAATACAACTCAATACATAGCTCATGTCACAACCCTAGATTTTTGCATATATTTTAAATGTGACTTTATTTTATTTTGAAATTATTTTTAAAACTTTTTTTAATTCAAACATTTCATTTTAAATATAAATTTTGATTATCATATGAAATATAATTCCAAACTTGTATAAATTGAATATTTTCCTGAAAAGTATATTTATCGTCAAACTGGTCAAACTTTGACTTTTAAATTTTAAATTTAAATATTTAAATTATTAAATTTTATCCTTTATTATGAAAATAGATTTAATATCATGAATACTGCTTTTCGTTTTGTTGAAAACAGATTTAAATTGTAAAAGTTATAGACTTTTCAATATGGTGTGTAAATTGATTTATTAAGCAATATTGTTTGTTTTAAATTATATAAATTATATTTCATTTGTCATATTTTATTTTAAATTGTGTTAATATGTTATTTTAGGTATATTTTTGTCTTTGAATATTTTTAAAGTGATTATATCATTTTTCCAAAGATTATTTGAATTGTTTTCAATTTATTAAGCCTAGTTTCTTATATATTGTCATTTTTCTTTATTTAAATTATATAATTTAAAATTTATTTATTTATTTTTCTTATTACTTTATTTCTGAGTTTATTTATCTTTAATTTCAGCTATTTTCATATTTTTAAAATATATAAATATATGTGGAAATTTGAAAGGTTTAAAAACCTTTTATCTTCTTTTGTCCTTTTGCCTTCCACCTTTTCATTTTCCCAACCCCACCTTTTCATTTTTGGCCGTGCATTACCTGATCATTTCAGTCACTCTTTCATTTTGTTTTCACATACCAAATCACTTTCTCAAACTCAAAAAAAAATCACGGCTATTTCTGATCAAAGATTGGGTAAAACTTTCTTCTTCTTTATCTTGTTTTTCTTGATTTTCTTATGTTGTTTTGCTCTTGTTCTCAATAGATTTGATCCGCTCCACCTACACCAGCACCTTGGACGACTCTACCACCTCACACCCCTACCATCACCCCCTCCAGACCACCACTCCATCAGGCCGAACACCCCATGGCAAGAGATCACCACCAAAATTTACAAAACATCACCTATATGCTCAATCTAGCCTAGTTTTCCTCCACCACCTCAAACTTACTTTTGCCGCCACTTCCACCACCACCAGCCCAGATCTGACCACCACCCTCTTCCACAACAGCCACCACCACCTGGACCTCTGGCCATGACCCTAGAGCCTATGGCCGAACCCTATTGTAGCATTAAGTTGTTGAATTTGCCTTGTAGTGTTGTTCTTTTGCACCTATATATCTCCACACCAGAAACCAACCTAGGCCGACCCTATAGGGACCCAAACCAGACCCAAATCCATGCCTTGGCTGTGCTATTTCAGTTCACAACTGAAGTATGTGAAGTTGAGAACAAGTGCAAAGCATTTGTCTTTGTTTTGGGCTTTGATTTCTAATGTTGTTTGGTGTTGTGTTGCTTTGGAACTTATATATTTTTATATTGTTTTGTTTAATGTATTCAAGGAAATTAATCTTTGGCTCTCCCATTCTCAAATCATATTCGAGTTGTCGTGCCTTCGTAGTTTCTGTGTTGTGTGCTTTGGTTGTAATCTCCAGCAAATACAGGTGAGTAAATCTCACCAGACTAATATGTACTTATATAGTTGATAAACTGACATCACTTGAATCTGTAAATGCATATCATCCTGTTATAACTGCTATATTATAATCATATGATGTTCACACCTGTATTTACACTTATTATACCATATGTTGCTGTTATTTCATGCTATTCTATTATTTTATAAGTTTATCTCTCTGCAAGTTCCCTGTAGACTAGAATCACTATGGGTTGAAATGATACATACCCGAACGGACTTTAGAATAGGGAAAAATCGTTATGGGCTGAAATGATAGGCCTGAGCGGTTTTTATTTCATTCATTTTACTTGGGGCTGCGGGTTTGAAATGATAGAACCTGGGTTTTCTTTGTAAATTACGGATTGAAATGATATATATCTGTATCACTTGACCTAGGTTAGAAAATTATATACAGACCCGTGGTTTATATATATTTTTCTAAAATTTTCAAAATATTTTAAAAATGTAAATATTATGATATTTTGATTTAAATTTTATTAAAAATGATTTTTATAAAATTATTAGTTATTTCCTATAAATTAAATAGGTGAATTAAGTAAAATGGTGAAGTAGAATTTGAAATATAAGTTAATTTTGGAATTTATGATTTTGGTTATAAATGGAATTTATGTAAGGTAAGGAAATATGACAAATTTGATTTAAAGATGAATTTAATGATTTTTATTAAGTAATAATAATTTTTAAAAGTGTTAATGATTTTGTATAAATTAAAATATGAAATAAATGAATATTTAAGCTGAATTTGGAAATATAACTTAAATTGAATTTTGTGAAATTTGTTTAAAAGTGAATTTTTAATTAAGTAAAATAAAGTTAAATAAGTTATATTTTGGAAATTTAAACTTAAGTGTTAAGTTAAATTTTTAAATAAAGAAATGAAAATTTATTTGTTATTTAATTTGATTTTGTATGGAAATTTGACTTTATAAAATCATAGAAATAAAGGTATGTAAATGATTGTTTTAAAGGGTGAATATATATGATTTTATAAGTTAAAATGATTTATATTAAAAGTTAATTGTTTATGAAATTGAAATTAAAACTCTGAATTTGATTTGACAGCATTTTTGAAATGTAATGTAAAAGATATTACAGCATTTTAAAATGCTGTAGTTGTTTTAAATGAACTAAAAGGCTAATTTGAACTAAAGGTTATTATAGCACTTTGTAAGTGCTATATTTGTTTAATTTAACCAAAGTTTACTTGAAATTAAAAGAAACCTATTACAACATTTAAATGCTGTTCTTTGTTAATGAACTATTTTAAACATAACATTTCGTAGCATTTTCTAAGTGCTGCGAAAGTTGAATTTTCTTTGTTTAATAAACTCAAATGAATAAATGATCTTTGAAAAAGATTAAATTTTGGAAATTAAATATTTAATTATTAAATATAATGAATTGACTTTAAATGATTTAAATGGAATAGTTGATTTGGGAAATATAACTATTTTGAAATGTGATTAAATGGTATTTAAATTTAAATTAAATAAATGATGTTTTGAAATGATATTTTGATATTTTGAAATGAATTTGAAATGATATCAAATCTTGGAATGAATAATTGAAGTTTATATTAGTATGAAAAATATTTGGTTTACTTGTAATTTGAATCTATTTAAAAGATATTGGACTTATGAAATATAGGATAATAAAGCTTTGGAATTTATTTTATAATTTGAATAGTTATTTTGTGGATTAAATCTATATTTGAAATTTATAAGATTTGAAATGGTCTATGGAAATTTAATTGAAATAAATGATTGAATTGAATTGAAACTTTGGAAATTGAATACTTGATTTGAAATATAATACTTACACTTTTAAATGGTTTAGATGAATTATTTTGATTGAAATATAAACTATTTAAAAGGTGACTTGAAATGATAATAAATGAATGATATCTTTGAATTTAAAAGGTATTTAAAGTTGAATATTTGGATTTGAACTCAAATGATGATTTGATAATGAAGTTTTGAAAAGATATGATATTTTGATATATTAAATGATTTGAAATGAAGTTTTGGAAAGATATAATATTTTGATATATTGAAATGATTTGAAATGAAGTTTTGAAATGATATGATATTTTAAATATATTGAAATGGTTTGGAATTGATTTAATCTTTATTTTGATAAAGATTTGGATTTGAAATGATATTCTATTTTTGAGTATAAAATATTATTTTAAAATTATAACCACGGGTTATAATAACGATTGGTTGTTACAGAGACCGGGATCGGATATGGACATACTCTCTGTCGATACTGAAAACCACTTTGACAACTGTGTACGCGGTGGAGTTTCCAGAATGAAGTAGGATGGTGGCGACGATCCTAAAGGTATATACGTGGACCCAACTCCCGTGAGTTGGCATAAGGTGGCTAAAACAGGAGCGATTGACGGGCCAATGAGGTAGCACCTCTGATCGGACACACTTCTTCGATACCATTCTATTACTTTGTGATTGATTGGGTGCACCCCTTGATTTGGGAGTGTTGTTCGAGGTGGGCGGTAGTGGCTGCTATGCGTTTCCATCAGCCCGGATGCATAATTGGTATACCTACCCTGGCATTGCCTAGTTGTGCCGTGTCACTTACCATATTGAGCTTTACTACGAGTTGTGATTTCTCCCGTAGCCTGTGGAGTATCGAGGGTAGCCCCCGTTTGGGAGTATGCTAATACTGGATAGACTACTGGGACTATTACGTGTTGGGGTGAGTTTAGATTAAATGTAAAGCCCTAATGCTATTTTAAAGTATGTTTATTTTATATTAGACATTATTATAATAGCGAATATTACTACATAGTAGATAGTTTAACGGATCCTTAGAGGATAGGCGGTCCCAGGCATCCTTTAAGTTACTTGTACCTTATTACAGTTCACTTGAGTTGGTTTACATTATATAAGTATATATTGTCCTGACTCGAGTGTTTTGTGTTTTACTTTACGCTCGGGTCAGCCTGAGTTATTCACAGATTTGGATTTCCACTCTCTTGGAGATTTGAAGCGCTGGAGATTATCTCCTTGTCTGGTCCTATCTATTTCAGTTCCATTGTTCTACTCAGCTTGTACTTGGTTATTTTATTGAGACTTCTGTTGTACTCTATTTCTTCTGTTATAACTTATATAACTCTGATATATTTATATAGTAGCTTCATGAACTACTATTTCTTTTACTTCCGCAGCATTATTTTACTCTGTGTCTATGATCTGTGATTATATTTATTTGCTGTATATTCTGAGATTTTCCAAATTTTATTTACAACGCGGTATTTTGAGCAATTCAAGTCCGACATGTGCGAATGCGAATGGTTGAAAATATCGGGTCGTTACAGCTCATACGCTAATCTGAAACAAACAACTCTGGATAGGACCCTTTAACCTTATCCCCTGTTTCCCACTTGCAGTCTTCTCAATCTCTACTTCACTGGACACATACTAGCTTCACCACCTTGTTTTGAAGCCGCTTCTCATCTCAATGCACTATCTGAATCGGTCTATGCACATAGGTCATATTTAGCTCTATGACCAGGTCTTCTACTGCCCTCGGATTAACTTGTAACATCCCCCTACTTGGAGGCCCAAAACTAACGGCTACAGATGCTCAGTCGTCCATAGTTATTAATCCTCGGTGACCAAATACAGCGGTGCTAGATACATTGATACAAAGATCACAAGCATATGGAAAAAAAATTAACAAATTAAAAACACATTTCCACATTCCATTCAAAATATTTCATGTTCATTACATAATCCCACAAACGTTAACCACGTTCAAAAAAATATAATTATTACACATACGCCAAGAGCGACATATGTAGATGCCCCCTTGGTTGATCAGAGTATATAATAAGGCTAATAAGTCCGCCTTTACATCCAAAATACACAGCGGAAAAAGATAACTCTAAATAACTAGCTGCCTCCTGCATGCCTCCGGAAGCTTTATTCGTTTAAGAAGAGAACCTAGAAACCGTAAACCTCAAACTACTCAAAATAAATTGAATACCCGAGAGTTTAAGGGGAAAACAAAAACTTTAAGTCAGACATAAAGCCTGGTATGAATAATAATCTAACATCCCAAACATTTAGATATCTAGTGAGACCACGCTGCTTAGCGGAACGGGTTTTCCCCTCACTAGTATCCTAAAACCTTTTCAAAACCATATTCTATGCTCTTGCATCCACAATGGTTAAAAAATAGCATTTCAAA
The DNA here is from genome assembly GCA_030737815.1 of Allium fistulosum. Classification (NCBI taxonomy): domain Eukaryota; kingdom Viridiplantae; phylum Streptophyta; class Magnoliopsida; order Asparagales; family Amaryllidaceae; genus Allium; species Allium fistulosum. Next base: position 510,729,649 of record CM060903.1, on the reverse strand, counting down.
ACATTATGATGATATGTATATATAAACATTTTGGATTTCCCATCCCCGGTTTAATTGACTCCCTGTCATATTTATAGTTTCTAGGGTCACTATTGACCTATTAGTTTTCACGGATTTACTAATAACATTTTCTTAATTTATAGACACCCTGTCCTATTTCATAGTTTTCATGGGATCACTAAGAACCTATAGGCCCTGCCAATTAACTTAATAAATTCATGGGTTTCTTTGAACCTATTAGTCATTCCAATAACTCATCTTATATCCTAGTTTTCATGGGTTGACTAAGAACCTATGGATTACTCCAGTAACTCCCTTCTTAGCCTAGTTTTCATGGGTTGACTAGGAACCTACTGATGCCTCCCTTAACTTCTTTATTATCCTAGTTTTCATGGGTTGACTAAGAATCTTTTGACTGATGTCAATACTTAGTCTGGATATAGTTTTCATGGGTTCACTACAAACCAATTGGCCCCTGCCAACCATCCTTAATACATAGTTTTCATGGGTTTACTAAGAACCTGTTGGTTACCCCCAATAACTTCCTAATAATAGTTTTCATGGGTTTACTATGAACCTATCTCCCGGACAACTTCAAAGTTTAGGCGTCCTATATTCTGGTCTCCCTGACTCCCTGGATGCAATTCTTCTCATTCAGGAGTTTAATCAATTTATATTCACTACTGGGTTAACCTACTGGTTCTTCTACCCCTTTTTTTCCCCAAAACATAGTTATGGGTCCTTTATCATGTGAATATATTCATATTTGAAAAAGCAAACATAACAACTTAACAATACCACTCATGTGGGTTTAAGGTCCTTGAAATACTTTTCATGTAAAACATAGTTAATCCCTTTAACCTATATTTTTATCAAGGTAGTACTTCTTCAAATTTACATACTTAAAGTCATTTCAAAACTCCTTTATTTAGCCATAGGTTTTTCCTTAAAAACTAGTTTGGGTTTAAAAAGCCTTTCGACAACTTCGAAACCTTGCTTTCGACTTCATTGGATAACCTGCTTCGAAAGCATTAAGTTCTATCTTTAAAACATTAGGCTCCTGCCTTTCGAATACTTTAAAACATCTCTTTCGAAACCTTTCGACCTGGTTAAAGTATTATCATATAAGTATAGAAGCATAGCTTTGAAACCATTCAAAATACCCCTTTCAAAACCATTGAAGGTTACCCTTCGAAACCAATACCTTTCGAAGCCATTGGGTTTTTATTTAAAATAACATTTTGGGTCAAAGTGAACATAAGCGAAAGCATCTCTTTCGAAACCATTCTTTATTTCAAAAAATATTGAGGAAGCTTAATGGTGTCGAAACCATCCTTTCTAAAGCATTAAAACATCTGGGTATAACCATTTAAGGTTGGCTTCAAAACCCCTTGTGAAACCATTGCCTTTGAAACCATTAACCCCTTTCGAAAGCAGTAGGAAGTGGCTTATATTTATAAAACAAACTGTACCTTTTGACAGCATTGATGTCTTCAATACCATAGAAAGGCATCAAATCACAGAAAGGTTTTGACTTGGTCGAAACTACCCCTTCCGAAAGCTTCAAATAAAAACTAGGTAACTTCTTCGGAAGCTACTACTTGAAAACAAAGGCGGCAGCTCTCCTTCGAAAGCTTCTTTAGAAATACCCTATCGAAACCATTGGTTTCGACTACTTCGAAACCCTTTTGTAAATAGGCAAACGCTTTTCTTTTAAAAAACAAAGGTATCGACACCTTCGGAAGCTACCTTTCGACATCTTACCTTCTGCCTTTCTCTAATCCACTACATACCAACTAAATGATTATCATGTGTATTGGTTTCGTGGTAGAGGGTTTAGACTAGGTCGAAGGCAGAAACTCCGGGTCGAAATCTCCTTCCAAAGGAGGCGGAACCTGCTTTTCTGAGCAAAAGGCTGTTTTTACTAAATAAAGCAAACTTTTTGTAACTAACTTGTCCACTTGTAAACTTCTGATTGGTTATAATACACTTTCAAATTATTTTTCCAATATTTGCCGCATTTTCTCAGATCTAAAATATAACAACTTTTAACAAATAAGCCCTTCCCATTAACAAAACAATTAAATCATTTAGGTCCTCCTTTCATAATAATTTAATTTTCATACTAATTCACTAAGTAAAAATCCCCAAAAATTTCTTAAATTCACTTTAATCATGTTGCCTAACATATCAAAATTTCGGACCCAAATTCTTAATATAATTTCCGATATAAATTTATAAACCCAATTAATTATATTTTCCTTTGAAAATTCATAACTAATTCTCTACAACTTGGAAAATTATAAAAATTAAAACCCAACTCCAAAATCATATTTTCCATAACATATAATTTTTCCATGGCATTTAAAAATCATTAAATATCAGTTTTACCCTAAAATCGTGCATATCCTCTTTTAAACAATCTTGTTTAAATTATACAAATTCAAAATCAGCATATCATCATCCAATATATCATAAAAACGAATTTACCCTTAAATCCAAAATCATATGATTATAAAACCAAAAATAGAGATGTAGTGATTATTATTCACCTTAGTTTGGATAAGGAAATTGGAGATCGATAGAGATTGATTTCTTCTAGCTTGAATCCTAAGCTATAGGTTTGATTTCTCTCTTCTTCTTTCTCCTTAATGGCCGGCTCCTATTTGCTTTCTTACGTTTATAATTTTTTGCTTATGATAAATGAACGTGTATTGCCTAGAGGTAATGGTATAAGGGTGGGAATATGGGCGACTATTTACCCTAATACCCTTATGTTTAATTAGCTAACACTTAACCATTTATAATATAAGCTCATTCATTTTAAATAAGCACGACCACTAATTTCATTTTTCAATCTCAATTCCCTTATCACTTTACATTATTCTATTTAATTTATTCTAATTAAATCTCCTGAATAATGTTATTAAAAATTAGGGGTGTTACAGGCTCCCCTCTTTAAAAAATTTCGTCCTCGAAATTCAGTAAGGACTAACTAGCAACCATAGCAATCATCTGTAACATCTCCTAACATCCATACTAGCCTACCTGACTAGCAACTAATTTATATAAATCTAATATAGACATACCATCAAGCAAATCTGGATAAGCATCTCGAATCCTGTCCTCTGTCTCCCAAGTATAGTCCTTCTCGTTGTCGCTCCACTGAACTTTCACCAACTTGACTATCTTGATCCTCAATCTTTTCTCATCTCTCGCTACAACCCGAACCGGTTGTCTAATAAAAGTCAAATCAGGCTCTACTACCAAGTCCTCCAACTCTTTCTAAGGAATTGTAGATTATGGATCATGCACATACTTGTGAAGACGAGGCACATAAAATACATTATGGACACCCACCAAACTGCTCGGCAACTCTACTATGCACGCGAGCTTTCCAATTCTGTCTAAAATCTGGAATGGACCAACATATCTCGAGGCCAACTTTCCCGATTTTCCAAATCGTACCACACTCTTCATCGGTGATACCTTAATGAAAACCTAGTCTCCCGCTGAAAACTCTAGGTCTTTACGCCTCTTATCTGCGTAACTCTTCTGTCTGGATTGAGCTTCCTTCATCTGTCCTCGGATTAAATCAATCTTTTCTAACGCCTCTCTAACCAAATCCGGACCTAAGACCAATCTGTCTCTAGTCTCTAACCAACATGTCGGTGATTTGCATAGCCTTCCATACAAAGCTTCAAAAGGCGCCATTCCTATGCTAGTCCGATAACTATTATTATAGGAAAACTCAATCAAATGTAGGTGGTCCTCCCAAGGTCCACCAAAATTCAACAAACAAGCTCTCTATCTGCCCATCTGTCTATGGGCGATAAGCTGTACTCATCCTGAGCTCGGTACCTAATACCTCTTATAGACTTTTCCAAAATTCGCTAGTGAATAATGCATCTATGTCGCTGACTATGCTACTAGGAATCCCATGAAGTCTAACTATGTTCTTCACGAACAACTTCGCCAAAACAGGTGCCGTCCTGGTTGACTTGACTAAAATGAAATGGGCACTCTTGGTCAGCCCGTCCACTATAACCCATATGCTTTCATTTCCCCTAGTCGACCTTAGCAACCCGTCTATAAAATCCATGGATATCGAATCCCATTTCCAAACTGGAATCTCTAAAGGCTGAAGCAATCCACTTGGCTTCTGATGTTCGGGTTTCACTTGTTGACAGTTAACACACTGCCTAATCCATAAGCCAACATCCCTCTTCATGCCTTCCCAATAGGAGCTCCTCTTCATATCCCGATACATCTTGGTTCCTCCAAGATGAATCGTAAACTTGGATCGATGACATTTTTCCAGAACTTCTCTTCTTAAGTTCTCTACATTCGGAACACATAATCGTCCCTTCTTTCTCAACCATCCTCTCTAGTCAAGACAAAAATCCTTTAGATCATCGATCTCCAATCATACCTCAAGCCTTTTAATACTCTCGGCTAAAACTGGATCTTCTCTCTATTTAGAAGCTATCCTCTCGATCAGCACCGAACGAACTTCCAAACAGGACAACATGGCAGTCCCCCGACTAGTACTAGCAGTAGATCTTAACTGCACACCGCAACTGGCCAAAGCTTCAAGATCCTTCCATTCTGCTAACGTAGCTAACAACTCATTTTGATGTTTTCTACTAAGAGCATCTGCTACCTTATTTCCTTTCCCAGGAGTATACTCTATACCGAAATCATAAGCAACCAAAAACTCCAGCCACCTTTGCTGCCTCATATTCAACTCCTTTTGAGAGAATAAATATCTTAAAGACTTATGATCGGTATACAACTCAAATCTCTCCCGTAAGAGTTAATGTCTCCAAATCTTCAAGGCCAAAATCACCGTAGCCAACTCTAAGTTATGAGTAGGATATCTTACTTCGTGCGGTCTAAGTTGCCTAGATGTGTAGGCAACGACTTTGCCCTTCTATATCAACACTGCTCCCAATCCAGTTCCACATGCATCAGTGTATACTACCAACCCTTGGTTTCCATATGGAACTACTAACACTGGTGCATTGGTCAACAAATGCTTTAACTTAAGGAACCCTTCCTCACATTTGTCGGACCAAACAAACTTCACATCTTTCCGGGTCAACTTACTCAGAGATGCTAGTATCTGTGAGAAATCTTTAATGAATCTTCGGTAATAGCCACCAAGTCTAAGAAAACTTTGGATCTCGGTCACCGTCTCTGGTCTCTTCAATTGTTCACAGCTTCAATCTTATCTGGATCGACTGACAACCCTTTCTCTGAAACCACATGAACAAGAAACTTAACCTCTTTCTTCTCTGCAGGCTTCTTCCTTTTGCATGTCCGGCACTCGTGAGCATAATGACCCTTCTTATCACACTTCAAGCACACCAAATCAGCCTTTGCCTTCTTGATAGCTTCCCTTTTCTGGGCTCCTTTCATCTTAAAGAATTTCCTTTTCTTTCCCTGAGGACCGTGGGATTCAACTGGCTTCTCCCTAGCAAAAAAAAACAAGCATCTCTTTATGGCGAATAGCCATCTCCACCACCACATTACAAGGTTCTCTAACATGGGTCATAGTCATTCTAACTAGCTCTGGCCTTAGTCCATGAATGAACCTCTCGTTCCTCCTGATGTCAGTGTCTATAGTAGCATATCCATTGTTTGATCGGCTAAATCTCTATCGGATTAGAAAATAACCGATATATTTAAATTAAAAATAATCGCAAGCGCACGGCGTACAATTTTAGTACGTGGTGAGTACGGGTCGATCCGTAAGGAATTATTTAGATTTTAAAATTTATATTCAATCAGATTAAACCAAGAATTGAAATTGTTGTTAACTACAAAAAATTGAAAAAACTAACTACTACAAAAGTGAATGAAAACCATGAGATGAAAAGACAATTTAGAGATAAATCCACTCTCATGATCACATAAATCAACACAACATGAAATTATGATCTCTCTTTTTTGGTCATTAGTGAATTTAATTTATGTGTTTATCATAAGTATGGAATATTTATGCTATTAATTATCCCAATATAAACCATCAAACTATAACATACTCACTAAACCACTTTTTAACTCTCATAAAAATAACAATGAACTTGAAAATAAAATCTATTCTAAGCCTGATCTATTAACTATTGATTAGAAATATAGACCATCAAATTTTGATTTTAACATTCACTTCATTACCATAATCATATCTAGATGAAGAGGCCATTTGTGTTTTTGTTTGTTTAAGCATAGCCTATTTGGTGTCAACAATATAGGCTATCAAATTCAAAGCTAAAACAATAAAAAAATTACCCATTCAAACATTGTCATTAAGCACAAAAAGAGATCAAAAATTAGCAAAATGTTGAACCTACATGATTAAGAGAGCTTCATTACCCCTAAATTGAAGGGGTTTAGCCTCTCATATTTGTTATCATTTCAACAAATGTAGAGTTCAACATGAAACAAAAACAAAATAAAAATGCAAGCTAAGTAAGAAGAGAGCTAATTAACATAAAATAAAAGCTAATCTACTTGCATAAAAAATAAAACTAAGCTTCTTGCATGAATTAAAATTGCATAAAGTAAAGAACATGAAATAATAAAACGGCTAAGTAGCCATGAAAAAGAAAAGAGAGTTTGTTGTTACTTTTTGAGCCTCAAACTAAACTAACTAAAGAGGAGGCTCAAAGGAGGCTAAGGAGCTTAATTACACGAACATATGGGGTGTTTATACAAGCTTTGTAACCCTAATCCTATTTTTGGAAACTACCCAAACTACCCTTGAGGAAGTGTGACCTCCAAGTTATCATTAGTCTCTAATTAATCCTCCATTAATTATGCATGTAACTTTAAGCTTCATTAGCATGTGCATTAGCTCCAAATGTACATCATGGTAAGTGGGTAGGTGGGGTCCTCCATGTTGCATGGGTTGAATTATTTCCATCTTCATTTGATTGTCTTGTGCATGCATATTTTCCATGAAGCCTCTTCTAATTTGAATCCAAATTCCTATAAAATAACATAAAAATGTCCAAGTAAATTTTCTCAAATTAATATATGCACAAAATGACCATTTTGCCCCTATATGAAGATGAATAAATGATGATTTGAAAATAATTTGAATTTTGGTTTAAACATGTTAAAATACCCTATATGCTCATTTATTTAATTAAATTCGATAAAATACGGAAGTAAAAATATGCACATTTACATGCACATCAAATACCCCCACACTTATCTTTTTATTCGTCCTCGAATAAAGAAAAACTAAGATAAATCTATTTTCGTAGGGAGCACGATTGCGTTGAGCATATGCAACAAGCCGTTAAAACTCTAGGCATCCCTAGTAGGACGAGTGTTGTCTCATGAGGGTTTTAAGCGGATACTACCCATAAAATCCAAATGTAAAATTGAAAAATTCCTAAATGCAAGATTTTTTTTACAAAGATATGGACGCAAGTTTTTGAAATATTTACAAATGAAGAATTTACTTTTAAATTGACATGAATAAATTAAATATAAGTTTTGGTCATTATCAAGAAATTTAAGTCCTTTTGTTTGTCAAAATTCCAATAAAATTTAAGTTATCATAACAAATAGACTCTAGTTTGGCTAGTTGTTTCGGTTGATAACATAGGGTAACTATGAAACGGATCCTTAGTTGATTATCAAATTTTTTCAAAGTGGAATTTTCATTTCTTTTGAATAACAAGTCAAATCAAATAAGTAAAAATAGTGCTTGGATTTCAATTGCTTACTCTCTCTTATTTAAATTTTTTATTGATATTAACAATATTTACATATGCCGAACTCAGATAAATCGAGGCCAGAGATACGACCCATACACTGCCTTTCGGGCTTACGTGAGGGGAATATAGAGCGTGGCAAGTGAACACACAAGTGTCTACACCTATCGACTGTAGGCATTATTAATAAAAGAATTTTTATATACATACACCTAACTTGGATAAACCGAGGCTAGATATACCGATCATGCACTGCCTTTCGGGCTTACGTAAGAAGGGTACAGAGCATGGCGAGTGTACACACCTGCGTGTGAACACATGACTCTAGTTGTTAATAAAAAAAAATACATATATACAAATGTTTTTTTTCTTTTGTTTTTTTTATGTTTTTTTGAAGAGAGAGTTTTGTAAAATCATCTTAGCATCATTTAACTTAGAAGATAAAAAATGGTATATCCTTTTCTTTAAATTCACCACTTTTTCAAACAAAGATTTTCCATTAGGATATACTTCATAATTATCACCATGAACCATCTTATTTACTAGTTAAACCATAGTCACTTGTAATCAAACTTTATTTTTATTTTTGTTGAGACAAATAAATTTTCAACAATTTAAATTTAATAACCAAAACCTATACTTATCTTATAGTGTTTCTTCAAAAATAAATCAAAATGCTAAAAAGAAATTTTATTTTGAGATTTTTTTTGTTTTAATTTATTTTGAGTTTTGGAAAGAAAATGAAAAAATAAACCATGAAAAATAAAAAATGAAGATGAGACTCCCCCCACACTTGATTTTGACTGTGTCCCCACCGTCAACCCAAGCTAAAGAAGAGAAAAAAAATAAAAATAAAAATATGACCTATATTTACATGAAAACAAAATGATTATTATTTACACGACATCAGAAAATATATCGTCAAGGAGTAAATGAAACGGTCTTCCAAAGACCAATTCATTTGTCTCGTAAAGTATGAGAGACACTGCCTAAGCTCGGAAAACCAAACCACAAAAGATTTCAAAGTAGAATGTTGATTTGGAAAAACGAATGTCATTTTATTAAAAATCGTATGAGTTGTTTTATTTTCGATGATTTTTGAAGTAGATAGAACAATTGATTGAAGTTCAAATTTATTTTCACCAAATTGAAATTCAAACTTATCATTGAAAACTTCTTCAAAATTATTGATTTCAAAATCAAAATGGTGATTTAACTCTTCCCCTTCAGAATTCAACAACTCATCTTCGAAAAGTCCAAAGAATTTATGTTCACTAGATTCGCCTTCCTTTGTTGGGTTATCAACAACTTCATTGCATGTATCAATTTCAAAATCCAAAGTTATTGTATTCAATTTTTAAAAATCGAAAAAAGGAAGGTCGAATTTTAAATTGAGTTTCTCACCCTCAAAAGAATTGAAATCCAACTCAGTTACCGAATTTTCAACAACTACATTAAGATTGCCGTTTTCGATTTCAAAAATTGTTATTTGAAAATCATTAATTTTGGTAAAAGATGGATTATTATTTGACTCGTCACACGTTGGGATTTGATTTTGTTTCTTACGTTGTTTCATATATGTTTCAAACAACAAATCCATATGATCATTGTAAATTTCGTCCATTTGCTCAACAAATCAAATTTATAATTATTAAATTGAGAATTTTCCATTTGAAATTGTTGAGAACAAATTCTCATTGCCAAAATTATTTAAAAAGTGGTTCACATTTCCATTTTGACTTTGAAATTCATTCTGGAGTTCGAAGTTGTATTGGCATGAGTTATAATCGAAATCACTTGAATTTTGAAGTGAATTCAAATTTTGATTATTTTGAAAACCTTGACTTGAATCATTGCACAAATATGAATTACACAAATCATTTATCCTTTGATTTTGTTGTGTAGAGAGTTCAAGTAAAGAAGAAATCATTTCAATACTATTTTCAAGATTTGAGGGTTGGTCATCATTTTGAAAATTTGGTGGTTCAAAATTCGAATTGTTTGAACAATAGTTGTCATTAAAATATCCATAAGAATTTGTTGTGAAATTATATGGATTATATTGATTTTCACAACTATTGAAAATCTCTGGCGAGTATGAAAATTCGGACATTTTCAAGATGTTTTTTTATAGAGGAAAAGAAAAATTATTTACCACAGGGAATTTATTTAAAAAGGGAAATTTGATTTTTGGTTTTCAAATTTTTTTTCTTTCTGAAAAGATTATTATTATTATTATTATTTGGATTTTTGTTTTTTTAAACAAACTTAATTTTTTTTTGGATTTTTTATTTTGATTGAAAAATTTCAAAGGAAAAGATTTAAAAACTAAGTTAAGGAATATTTACAATTTTTTTAGTTTTTGATTTTGAAATTTTTTCCCTTTTTTTTAAATATGCATGAACTAATGCAACTAAATGAATGCAAGGACTTAATTACAAATTTTCTATCCTAAGTGTCTCCTAAGCCAAAATTGTATAATCATGCTTTATCTTAATCCAACAAGATTGTTCTCAACCAGGTAACGGCCAGGATTTATCGGTGCACCACTAATCACCGTAGCAATGCAGCCGAAGGTTTAAGTACCTTCAGAGAAACAATCAGTATAATATTTACGAATCACCGTAATATTTATAACTGATTATTGCTCTACCGTAGCCTATACACTAAGAAATTAAATTGTCGAAAGAGGACAAATTGTCAATATATCAATTAAGCCCTAGGTGAGCTCGCAACACGCTTAAGTCAAGTGTCTAACCTTTATTATTAATCAAATTCTAAGATGAAATGCAAAACTGAAATTAAACGTGATTTTAACAATGCAACTACAATGAAATTTGTTTTTGTTTTTTAATTATTTTATAAATGCAAATACAAGCAACCAACAATGCACTTAAAATAAAACTGGAGATGAAAACACGATACCAGAGTGTGCAGAATTATTAGCAATTTTTTTAGCGGCGATTTTTTATAAGCAAGCAAAGCAATTCTTCTCCTTGCGATTTTCTACTTTGGCAACCTAAAATTTCGAACAAGATATATAAAAACTTTTTTTTGATATGAAAGAAGTAACTAAAACAAAGGAAAATCAAAACAAATGAAATCAAAAGAAATAAAAAAAACCAAAGATATATTTTTTTAAACAAAAAAGAATATAACAAAAGAAAACTTAAAACAAAGGAAAAACAAAACTATTCAAATTGGAAAAATAAAGGAAAATCAAAACAAACCTTTTTTTCTTTTGATAATCAAGGAAACTAAACAACTAAAAAAAAGAAACAAACTAAAAAAATTGTATTCAACCTACAAGCTCGGCCCAATACTTCTTCAAATCAACTTTAACACTTTGTTCCTTCTAACATTTTATTTTATTTCACGGAAGTACTATAATTATAGAAATTGAAATGAAAAACAACTCGCAATTCAGAAATAACTTGCAATTAAATCAAAATCAAGGTTTGGGTTTTGGGAGATTACGACGAGTGGTTTCAGGCAGTGGTGGCGGGTTACATGTGATTGCAGTTTGGTCATGGGTTGTAGGAGGTGGCGTTGGTTGTCACGATGATTTCAGGTTAATTGGGGATAAGGATGGTCGCACGTCGCAATTGCAGTGTTCGATTCGGGTTTGATGTGAGGCTGTTGGTGAATTTGGGTGGAGTTCCATTGGGCAGTAGCCGATTTCATGATGAAGCTTGGGGGTTGCGGAGTAGAATTTGTGATTGGTGGAGGCAGATGAGGTTGAGGTGAAGTTGTCAAGGTGATTTTAGTTGCGGCAGTGGATGGTCTAAAGCTTGCACATGCAGCAAGGTTAGTTGAGGCAAGGGGAAGTGTGAAGTGGTTAAGTAAATGGAACTGAGGCAGTAAGGTATGACAAGTTGTTGACAGTGTGGTGGAAGCAAGTGTGGGGAAGTGGTCAGGTTTGTGCTGAGTAAATGTGCACAGGTTGTGCATCAGTGTTATTTGTTGGCAGATGTCAAATTGTTGCAAGTTGAAGCAGTGGTGGAGGAACTGTTATGGAGGAACTATTATGAAGAAGTCTGATGGCTGGCAAATAGTGATGTCGGAGGAAGGTGGCTGGTAAGTTGGGTAATGAAGTTTTTTGTTATGCATGTATGTGTGAAGGTGGTAGAAGAGGAGTTGACCAGATGGTCAAGCAAGAAGTGGGATGAATCTGTGGCACATGTTTGTACCAAAATTGGGCACAACACTCTTCGGGCGTGTTTGAAGAGATTAAAGTGAAGAATATACATGGAAAATGAGGTAGATCTAACAAACACATCAAAAACAGACAAACAGAAGTATGAAAACACAGAGATTTAGAGTGGTTCAGCGTTGTAGCCTACGTCCACTATAGAAAGTTTGCTGTTTATTAATAACTCTCGCTGATTACAATTGTTTGCAACAGAACACTCAAGGTACAATGAAGATTTCGGCAGTGTATCGACATTCCAGAGTCAAAAGTCCCTTTTCTGAAGGTCTTAGACTGCTATTTATAGGTGTAGGCTGAGAATATCTACCTCAAACTTCGGAAGACTCCTTCTCTCACGTGGGTGGGCCCATGTGATCGATCCTTGGACGTTTGGGATCGATCCATAATCGATACACATGAAATTCGTATCGATCCAAATTTGGTCTTTTTGGGCCGAGATCGATCATGAACATTCTTGAGGTAGTACGCAAGCTCCTGGGAAAATTTGGTGGCACTTGGACTTGTAGATTTTGAGTTATGATCGATACAAGTTTGTGTTTTCAATGTACTGCCGAGCTCGTATCGATACAACTCGTATCGCTTCAAACTCGCATCGGTCAGGTGACATGGTGCTATATTCTAGGATCGATCCACTTTTCATGTCGAGTGACCGAGTCTTCCTTTCTTTTAGGTTTTTTTCATATCCACCGGTGTAACTTCATTTGTATCCACTTATTGCATTCCATTTTGTATCGATCGTTGGTAGTCACTTCGTATCGATTGGTGGATGATCCTTTCGTATCGATTACAGAGTGGTTGATTTCATGTCTATAATGCACGGTCTTCTTCGTATCGATCAGTAACGAGCGATACGAACCAAGTAAGTAAAGGACCGATACGAAGTGTGCTAACATGTTGGATACAAAATGACTCCAGTTCGATGGATACGAAGGAAAGTAGTGGGCGACCAATACGAACCAAGTTGTCATTGTTCGATGGATACGAAATAAAGGCTCACGAGTTGATGGTTATGAAATTCCATGGATACGAACGTGGTTGGTTTTCTTGATTTTGATCGATCAATATCTTGAGCATACGAACTCCGATTGACTTGAAATTTGGAACGTTGGCTTCCATAGCTTTGATTGTCGTATCATATCGATTGTAGCTCGATCCGGACTTGGACAAAATTTATTGGTACCATAGTAGACCTGTGTACAACCGATCTTCGAGGATTGTCCTTGGTTTCCAGTCAAGTTCTTGGTGTCACGGCCTTGCCAAAAGGCGGGATACCATTTGCCCCCCAAATTACATCTTGTATGAACATGACGTGCTTTGAAAAGTTGCGACCTTCTGTTTGAAAAGTTCTATTAGATTCGACGAGTAGTCGTTGTCCCTTCGTCAAAAGATGTAACCTTTGAATGATTTTCGGTAATATAAATGTTGAATTGTTGACTGCCAATGATTGTATAGTGCATTGTTGTAACTGAATGTTGAGTGATAGCAAATTGTTGTCCATCATTGTAATTGTCACCAGTTGAGCATTAAATTCCTGTGAGTTTTTAAAAATTGAATGTTAATTCGTCACACATAGATGTATGTTAACTTGACTCCCGTTAATGTTTGCACGTTCACGAGTCGTTGTCAAATTTTTATTGTATCGAATTCCATGTCAATCCTCTCCTGAATCGATGTGAAATTTGAGCTGTAACAACGCTTGATGGTTGTTTTTGAATATTCCTTCGCATCGATTCTCTCCTGGATCGATTTGAAAAGTTGGAAAATCTTTTTCATATCGATGGTGACCGATACGGATCAGTTGGTTTTTCAAAATAGTTCGTATCGATGGATACACGTGGGTTTCAAAGCGGTGGATATGGGTTCATCATTTCGTACTGATGCAATTCTATTGGGTTCGAATAGCCCAAACAAGCTTTGGCTTTGTGCTTCGTATCGATCGCCTGATGGATACGATACGTTTCATCTTAGATCAACCGTGGATGGATGCTAGGTTAGCTTCGATCGAACATTGGATTCAAATCAGTTATCTCGTGTTTGTTTGGTAGAGGGATACGAACGAGGTTCTTGTATTGGTTGCATTATTGACTGTTTCAACCAGTCAAAGCAACTGGGAGACGAACAGCCACTCCCCTAGTATAAATACTCTAGTACTTAGACAAATTCACCACTTGTTTATTTTCCTGCCTTGCTTTTCGTATCGCTCCGAGAAAATCAAAATTGCTCTTTCCCTTGAACCAAATTTTAATTCCTTACCCTAATTGTCGTGATTAGGTAAACAATTAACCAAATTCATCCTTAGAACGATGAGATTTGAACCTTTCGTGCCATCCCATTTGCTTTCATGGCCGAGTCTGATGGAGAAGAGGCTGGAGATTGGCCAGAGCAAGGTCGTGGATGGTTGGAGGTGGCTTTGGAATAGCTTTAAGGAAGATGAAGTGTGGGGATACGAAGAAAACGCTCGTATCGATCTGGGATGAAGAGAGAAATCATATCGATCTGAGCATAGTGAAACTTCATATCGAACGAATAGAGTGTTTCGTATTGATTGGTGGCGGTTGACTCTTCGTATCCATAGGACCGCAGGCATTCATATCGATGGATAACCAACGGCAATAACCAACGGCATTCGTATCGATCTGCCTTGATCGATACGAATTCATGATCCCTCGATCGATACAAAGAGGCTATTTTTTCGATCGGTACGAAGTAAGTGATTCTGTATCGATACGAAGTACCGTCTGTTGATCGATACAAAGTGATGTTTGATGATCGATACGAAGTGATGTTTTATGATCGATATGAAGTGCACTTCCGGTGATCGATCCAAGTCTAAATCCTGATCGATACGAAACTTCTCGCATACTTGAACATTTGACTCCGACGAGCTTCTGCCCTGCATTACTGGAGTTAACCTTTTCACTGCATATTTGACTGCCTTTCGAAGCTCGTCGATAGAACTGTAACTTGACAAAATTTAACGAACTTTAACTCAGATCGGTCTCCAAAGTCTGGATGGCACGGTTGTGACGGTCAGCGATGACAGTCACTCTGGTTGAATTGTGAAGCCTCGTCGTTCAAACATTTTTCAAATCTTGTAGAATCTCCAAGTAATACGTGGCACTGCACTACACAACACATTCACGCACTTCACACTGGGGGGAAACACGAGATTATTGTCGTCTAATGATGATTTTTTCTGAGTTGAATAGCTATGGAACCTGGGAGTTCATAATCGCAGGAAGTCCTGAGTCCACCTCTTTCTGTAATCGAGATGCTGACAATTGCAGTCGAAGCTGTCAGTCTTGCTTCGGATGAGCTACCAGGAGCAGTTTTCATCGCGCATCCGCAAGATTCTATTCCCTCTAATATATCTGAAGATATGTTGAGCAGGATTTGCATATGGCATGGATTGTCAAGGGATGATGTGTTATTGCCAGGGGCAGAATATAGAGCCCATACCCCCCGGAAGGGTACACAACCTACAACAGATTTTCGTGTATAGCTGGGGCGCTCCCTCCATTTAATCAATACATCCGAGAAGTGTTGTTCTATTTAAAGATAGCCCCATCACAGCTACACCTGAACGGGTATGCTTTGCTGAATAGCTTATTCACCATCTTCATGGAGCATCTCTTCCGACTCCCAACTCCAGAAGAGGTCAGATGCTTGTTCGATCTAAAGAGCCGAGGAGATAATCCATCCTTCACTTTCTTAGAGGTAGTCAGGAACTGTCAAGTCGTGATCGAAGCCAGGACCAAGCTGAGTTATTTCAAGACCGAATGGTTCTACGTTCGGTGCCCATCGGGTTTTGCCAGACGGTGGCTAGTCAGGCGTAAGTGCTTCAACTTCTATGCCGATTAACTGAATAATAGTACTCGATTTCAGAGTTTAACACTTCTTTTCTTTCACAGCTTCGATTCCGCGACCTAAAGGGGCTCAGTTTAAGGAGATTGTAAGAGTTCTTCAAGAGGTGCCTGCCGAGTGCAGAGAGATCGATGAGGTCCTCACTAATGAAAATCTGAGGGCTGTTGGGCTAATCGATAGAAATCAAAGCATCGGGCTTGAAGGATTCTTCAAGACGGCTCCAGCGAGGCAAGTCAGAAGGAGAGTTCCTGGAATCGTGATCACCGAGGAAGGTGACGATGAGAATATGCCCACTGGATATGAGCCCGCACCCGGGCCTTCACAAAGTCATCGACATTCAGAGAGGATAAGGAGAGGCAAGGCCGCTACCCACAAAGCTCCAAGACGCAAGTCTGTTGTAATGTCTTTGCCAACAGCGGCTGTTGTAGTTTTAGAGGCTCCCTCTTCACGAATAGAGAGTCCTTTCGAGGGACTTGCAGATATTCCCATT
The DNA here is from genome assembly GCA_030737815.1 of Allium fistulosum. NCBI lineage: Eukaryota > Viridiplantae > Streptophyta > Magnoliopsida > Asparagales > Amaryllidaceae > Allium > Allium fistulosum. The sequence continues at coordinate 510,713,355 of CM060903.1, read as the reverse complement.
CCGAATGATGCGTCTCTTCACCAAGATACCGGATTAGAGGGGCTTCAAAGTGCCTTAGATTTAGGAGAGCCAACCCCTCCAAGTACGACTGCTATATCCGGTTGGTTGGGGGGTTTACACATGCATACACACACTTCGCGGCACAACACAACTAATATTCACGAGCTTTTCAATCTCCAAAGATAACTAACCTTGTTTCTTTTTTCACTTTACAGATGAAGAAAGGATCCATGATCAGTAGCCTTCGTGCCGTACGTCAATCTTCCAGTTCATACCGAGAGTCCCATGGGCACGAGTCTGATTATGATCGCCGCTACTCTAGTCAAGATAGGGATCGCTATGATAGGGAGAGAGATAGGGAGAGAGAGAGAGAAAGAGAGAGAGAGAGGGAAAGAGAGTGGCGAGATAGGTGCCGCTCCCGATCGCGCTCTCCTCCACCTAGAGTTCCCTTACCAACCCTCCAGTTCTGGGACACATACTGCTGAAACTCCGCGCCATCCAGTGCCTCCACAAACTTCAAGGCCTGGCGAGCAGCGCCACACAACTGGGGCGGATGCTTCTATCTTCACTACATCAACGGCTACAGAGCTCACAGGGAAGGGAGTCGCTCGAATTGCTCAGCTAAAGAAGGAATTCCCTAACATTTGTTTTGACGGCTTCCACTTCCCTCCAAATTTGCAGTTGATTCCAGAAGGGGCAGAGAAAACTGTGCACGACTATGTTTATCATGCCTACAACCAATATCGGGAATGGAAGAAAATTGCTGAGAAAGCCTCGGCTGTGGCATTTGATCTGGCAAAGACAATCGAACAGCTGAAAAAAGACCTCGCTCAAAAAGACCGCATAGTTCAAGTACTCGCTGGTGAAAACGACACCCTGAGGAACTCAGAGACGGAGGCCTTGAGAAAATTGGATGAGGCCAACAAGAAAATGGGGCAAATGAGGCAAGTGCACTTGAAACTGGTCGAAGATATGGGCTATAGAAATGCATCGTCACAGCTGAAAGAGACAATGCGCTCAAAGACCTTAATGAGCTTAAAGCGAAGTACATCGAAGCCGTCAAAGAAAAAGATGATGCAAATAAGGCTGCTTAGGAGGCGTGTGATCAAATGGTGGAGCTTAAGGGAGAGCGGGATGCGGCAGTTCTAAAGGTTCAAGAAGCTGAGGCTAGGATTGAGGCCGAAGTCGGGGCAGCGGAGGCCCGGTTAGAAGGCGATATGGAAGACATTCTAATCACTTACAACGCCAATTCTTGAAATACCGTGGCTTGAGCTGGCTCGTTGACTATTCGACTCATTTGCATGATGCCTGGCGCCGCTTGGTGGATGATGAGAAGGCTGAACACCACACTACGTCTATTGATCAGTTTGAACTAGAGAGCCGGGTGTTGACCGAAGATGAGAGGAGAGTTCTCCATGAGGCCATTGTTATATCTGAGAAGGAGAAGCTTGCCGCTCAACATCCGGAGGTTGGAGAGGGGTCTGGAGTTGAACACCATGTAGCAAGTTCTGAAATAACTATGTCAACCCAACCTGAGCCTACTTCTACAGTTTATCCTCCAACTATTCCAGCTTATGATCCCGATCGACCACACTTGACTCCGATTCGTGAGCACGCTTCTGAAGGCGCTCCGGCTCCACCCGCGGGCCAATCTAAGGAAGGTATTCTGAGAACTTCTCGGATTTATTCAAAGTCTGGAGCATTATCAAGAGATGTCACTAATATTTTTTCTTATCTTCATTCAGTTATAGGAGCTGCACCAGTCGTGCCCCCTGCAACCCAAGAGCAACATCAAGAGCAGGAGGCCATCATGACGGAGGTGACGACCACTACAGCTGCAACTTCGACCAGGGAAGTTCATGAGAGTGCTTTTATCTTCAATGAACAAAAGGTGGAAGAACTCCTCGGTCCTTAGAGCGATCCACTTATTGACTTGCCTTTTATCATGAGCGAAGGCGCGTTCACAGCCAGCTCCTTAGGCCCAAGTAGCAGCATTCCCGTGGACGCTCAAGTAATTCATGGGGAAAAGATAATGGCGGAGATCAATGCTGAAATGGAAGCAGCCGCACAAGCCAGTAGCATTGGAGGTGGTATGGCGGGTCCTGGCCCGGCCTCTTTACGTATGATCTCTCCAGGCGGTACAATCATACTCATAGGTGTACCCTCTGTGTCTTCGCAAATAGCAAGTGCCCCCGTTCCTCCTACCATGCATTCTGAAAGTATCCCAATTCTCGTGAGTTCGGAAAAGGAGACCACCATACTTCCCCCGGTCGGGGACCAACCGGGTAAAGGCAAAAGCTCGAAAAGACACCAAAGTGGTAGTTCGAGCAGATCGACTCCGAAGAAGAAGTCAAAGGAGTAGGCATGTCCTTTTGTCTCTTCTTTTGGTAGATAGGTAGAATAGGACTTTATTTTGCTTTCTGTAGGCCGTGTATAGATGCGGGTTCGGCCCCTACTTATAGGAATTCTTAGAATAAGTTTTTTGTACTTGTTTTGTTTCCAAAGAACAGTTGAAATAAAGTCTCCTTTTGTTTTCGGCATAACTCTGTGTTTATTTGCTTAAGTGTTTCAGCACTTGAATTTTTATTCGATACACTTGTGAAGCTTTAATCTCTGGATCAGACTTGGGTTCGGTTTTTAAGCCCCGAAGTCATGGCTTTGGGTCGTAACCAAACATCAAGTCGAGTCCCAATGTTGCGCTGTCTCGGTTAGCGGCTTGTGCTTGAGTTATGACCTCAGTCTTGGAGAGAATTGAAGCGGTTGGACGATAGTCGCTATCTGTCTTCAATAATTTTAATTTAACTTAGTCGAAACTAAGTCAAAGTGAGATGAGTTTGAGCGGTCGGATCACACCTGCTCATTTATTGGTAATCGCATCCACACTCTGGGGATTGAACTTATATGCTGGCAGTCGGTCACGCCTGCTTAATATTTAAAAATATGTCCGCGCTCCGGGGACTTAAGTTGTTTTATGGGCAGTCAGTCACACCCATTTAATATTTAAAGATATGTCCGCGCTGCGGGGACTTAAGTTATTTTACAGGCGGTCAGTCACACCTGTTTAATGTTTAAAGATATGTCCGTGCTCTGGGGACTTAGATTGATTTATGGGTGGTCAGTCACACCCGATTTGTGTTCATACTCTAGTCTGTACTCTGGGGACTCGGAGTTGTCGATGGGTGGTCAGTCACACCCATTTTGATATTTATACTCCAGCTCACACTCTGGGAATCTGGAGTTGATCGATAGACGATCGGTCATACCTACCTAAGTGTTGGAATCCCGTTCGCGCTCTGGAAACGATAAATTGATCAGGATCGTGGATGGTCGGGTCACATCCACCCTGAGTAAACAACCGAAGTCGTAGATGGACAGATCAATCCTCCTCGAGCTTGTAGATGTGAAAGACGAGGTCGTTAGATGGACAGATCCATCCTCCTCGAGTTAAGATCGCACATGAATGAGGTTGTGGGTGGACGGATCCACCCTCCTCGAGCCCACGTTATGGATTTTAAGTTTATACTTCGGCTCGCACTCTGGGAACCGAAGTTAGTTAGAGGATTGTCATGTATCAATCCTTTTCTTGCTTTTGTATGGTAGCTTGCCCCCGAGCTTGGGGTTTCAGTTAGCAAGTGACTGGTCGTATCACAGTCACTTCCTATTTGAATAAGTCCCACCATTGGATGGAACTTAGCTCTCCATGCATTGTGACGGTCATTTGACGCATTTCAAGAATCACTACTCTGGCTCGAAGAGGTTGCATTTTATTGCTGAAATAAGAAAGTATAGCAAAGTCAGTTGCTTTATTACAAGTTCAAATTTCAAAATGCATAAACAAATTGCAAATGAATGGCAGACTAAATGAATAAACAAAGCCTGTTATGTGTAGTAGCGACGGAGACTCTCGCTGTTCCAAGCTCTCGGCAAAGTGAGACCATCAACAATTGATAATTTGAATGTGTCGTCTTCAAGTCTCCGTTCGATAACATACGGTCCTTCCCACGTCGGCTTCATATGAGAAGGGGCCGGATAAATTCTCTTGAGCATGAGATCACCAAGTTCAAAGGTTCTAGATCGGACCTTAGCATTGTATAATCGGGCGACTTGACTTTGGTGCATGGCTGCCCTCAAATCAGCCTCTTCACGCTTCTCATCTAATAAGTCCAGAGATTCGACAAGCAATATGGCCTTTGTCTTCGGATCATAGTAAGTCACACAATGAGAAGGTACTTCTAACTCGACCGGAATTGCGACTTCTGAGCCGTAGGAAAGTGAAACTGGAGTGTGGCCGGTCGCGGACTTGTGGGTAGTTCGATATGCCCATAGGGCCATGGGAAGCTCATCGACCCATTTGCCTTCGGCCTTCTCCAGCCGTTTCTTCAGAATGGATTTGATGACTTTATTAACAGCTTCGACCTGTCTATTTGCTTGAGGGTGAGCAACTACTGAGAACTTCTTCTGAATGTGGAAACGTTGACAAAAGTTCTTGAACTCGACACTATCGAATTAGGCTCCATTGTCGGTGATAATGGTATGTGGGAGGCCAAATCGACAGATAATGTTGCGTACTATAAAGTTGATTACTTTCTTCATCGTGATGGTAGCGAGGGGCTCGGCTTCTGCCCATTTGGTAAAGTAGTCAACTGCAACGATGGCGTACTTCGCGCCACCTTTAGCCAGAGTAAGAGACCCAATTATATCGATGCCCCATATAGCGAATGCCCATGGACTAACCATTTGAGTAATTTCGGTAGGTGGGGCTCTCGTAATCCGAGCATGTCTCTGACATCTGTCACACTTCTTGGCATAGTCTAATGCATCACGATTCACTATTGGCCAATAGTACCTGTATCGGAGTATCTTCTTAGCAAGGGCTTGCCTCTAAGTGTGATCGCCGCATTCTCCCTCGTGCACATCGTGTAACACTCGTTTGATTTCATCGCGGGCGATACACCGGAGTAAAGGAATAGAGTATCCTCTTCTATACATGACTCCATTCTGGATAATGAATTGTGAAGCTTTCCGGAGAACTTGTCTTTTCTCACTCCTGCGCTCAGGCAGGGTTCCATGCTCAAGATAATCTTTGAACAGGGTCATCCATGACTCCTTCTCGGGTATGGCTTCATGTACCCAGTCGGTCTCCATCTGATCGATACTTGGAGAAGTAAGTGTCTCAATGGGGATTAGTCCCATTTGCTGCGCTTCACCGGTGCTGGCCAGTTTTTCCAGATAATCGGCATTCTGGTTATGCTCTCGGGGTATGCAATAGATGGCATAATAATCGAATTGATTCAATACTCCCTGGACCCGAGTAAAATAAGCAGCCAACCTCCGGTCTCTAGCTTGGTATTCTCCTCGCACTTGGCATACGACCAATTGTGAATCACAGTAAATCTCTACAACAATAATTCTCAAATATCTGGCAAGCCTGAGTCCGGCAAGTAAAGCTTCATATTCGGCCTCGTTATTGGTTGCACGGAAATCAAACTTCAAAGCATAACATATGGATCGATCTTCTGGGGTTTCAAGTACAATTCCAGCGCCTGAGCAACGGTCGTTCGATGCACCATCCGTGTATAGCTTCCATATGTATTTGGGAGATTCACTGTTTTCGGGAAAGTCCTCTGGTATAGTAAATTCAGCGATGAAGTCCGCCAGAACTTGTCCTTGGATGGCCCGTCTCGGTGTATAAGCAATATCAAACTGACTCAACTCGATGTTCCACTTAAGCAACCTACCAGATGTCTCAGGCCGCGTAAGGATCTATCGTGACGGCTGGTCGGTGTAGACTGTGATCGGATGGGCCTGAAAGTAAAGATGGAGCTTTCTCGAGGCAATGATGAGACAGTAAGCCAGCTTTACTAACTTCGGAAAGTTCCTCTTTTCCCCGGTCAATCGTTTGCTAATGTAATAAACTGGTCATTGTATCTAATCCTCCTCTCGAATTAATGCAGCACTGATTGCATTTTCTGAAACTGCTAGATAGATGTATGGTCTCTCATGATCAATCGGCTTTGACAGAATAGGTGGCATATCTAGGTGTTGAACCAGTGCTCAGAATATGCCTTCACACTCCTTGGTCCATTCAAAGTTCCGCTTTCCTTTCCTGATCAGATCGAAGAAGGGAATGCATTTGTCGGTGGATTTGGAGATGAATCTGCTCAATGCTTCTACCTTCCCGTTGAGGCTTTGTACTTGCTTTATAGTTCTGCGGGTCTCGAGATTCCAAATCGCCCAGATCTTTTCAGGATTGGCTTCAATTCCTCGAGCATTGACAATGAATCCAAGGAACCTTCCGGACGCGACCCTAAAGTGACACTTCAATGGGTTGAGCTTCATTCGGTACTCTCGGAGGATGTTGAACATTGTTTCCAGGTCTTTGACATGATTGATGGAGAGTCATGACTTTACAAGCATATCATCCACGTACACCTCCATAGTTTTCCCGATCTGGTTGGCGAATATCCAGTTGACTAGCCGTTGGTAAGTTGCTCCAGCGTTATTGAGTCCGAACGGCATCACTTTATAGCAATAGAGTCCTAGATTGGTGATAAAGCTGGTATGCTCCTGATCGGGTAGGTGCATCGGTATTTGATTATAGCCGGAGTATGCATCCATGAAGGATAAGAGCTCGTGTCCGGCCGTTGAATCTACAAGCTGATCAATTCTGGGAAGCAGAAAACTGTCCTTGGGGCATGCTTTATTCAAATCTGAGTAGTCCACATAAGTCCTCCACTTCCTGTTGGATTTCCTGACAAATACCGGGTTGATACCCACTCTGGACATAATGCATCTCGGATGAACCCGTTCGTCTTGAGTTTATCCACCTCTTCTTTCAGGGCGGCAGATCTCTCTGGATCCACACATCGCCTTTTCTGCTTGACCGGGACATGCCGCGGGTCAATATTCAACGTATGGCTTGCGATGTCTGGCGAGATCCCATACATGTCTGAGTGTGTCCAAGCAAACACGTCGAGGTTTGCCCGGAGAAATTCAACCAATTCCTCTCTCATTTGTTGGCTTAGCTGAGACCGACCTTTATCATTCTGGAGTCGTCGTCATCATCGATTAGAACATCGATCGTCAGCTCTACTGGGGAAGCCTTACTGTCTTTGACTTCCTCTTCATTATCATCATCTCGTGGATCTAGATCCTTTAGAAACTGGTTGTGGTGCCCAGGCCTAGGCCCACAGCTCAGCAACATAACATGAACGTCCAGCTGCCTGATCTCCCTGAACAACTCCAACCCCGTTGTCAGTGGGGAACGTAAGAGTTAAACACCAAGGGGCAATAGCGGCCTTGAATTCAGCTAGGACCGATCGACCCAAGAAAGCATTATACGGTGAATTGATATCCAACACAATGAACTGTCACATCCAGACTCTCCAGCGGTCACCGATTCTTAATTCCACCGGTAATTCCACCATCCCAATGGGTATAGTTGCACTTCCATTGAAGTGTGTGCGAGACTGACACGGCTTCAAGTCCTTTGCTTCTGTCTTCATCTGATCGTATGCTCTCTTAAAAAGAATATTCATGGAGCTTCCATTGTCCATTAAGATCCTCTTCATCCAAGCAGGACCTAATTTAGCTGATATGACTAGTGGATCAATGGTAGGGGCTTCGACTTTATCGACATCCCTATCTCGGAAAACGATGTCGTCTATCATCGTCTTTTGTTGTTTAGCCCGAGCCCCATCATCAAGATTACTACAACATTCGAAGCTCGCATGCCTAACTGAGCTAGCATACGACTCTATTTCCCTCCAACTCTAGTCAACTGGATGAGGACCACCACTTACAGTGTTAATAACCAACCTTCCGCCAATACGCGCGGGTTCCTCCGGTCTAGCCCGATTCTGTACTTGATTCTGATTCAATGGGCCCGCACCTCCTGCCTGCGGCGCCCGGACGAATTGCTCCAACTTCCTCTCACGGATTAGCCTTTCAATAATGTCCTGTAAATGGCGACATTCATTGGTATTGTGACCATAGCAATCATGGAATCTACAGAATTTTCCAGATTGAATCTGCTTTTCGGATGACTACTTTAGAGTAGGCTTCTTATATTAGCCAATATTACAGGTCTGCAAGTACACATTCTCCAAGGATGTGTTCAAAGGAGTATAGGCGTCAAACATGGGACCTCTACGTTGCGGTCCGCGATTTTGATCCCGCTTCTTACCCTGACTTCCATTGCCTTTCTACTGATTCTGCTAATTATGTATATTTAACTACACTTTACCAGAACTCTCACCGGTTTGCTTCACAACAACATTACTTTGAATGCCTTCCACATTGGGCCCCACGTCATCCTTCTTCCTGGATTGTTTAGCATCTTCTCTTCTTAAGAACTAGGCCGCTTTAGAGTAGCAACGGTCCAGCGACGCGGGGGGTTTCCCAGCCAACCAGTTGCCAAATTCGGAATCAGGATCGATTCCCTTAGTCAGTGCCATCAATATGAAATTATCATTAGGGTTACTAATCTCCGCACAAGCGGCATGGAATCATTCCAGATAACATCTGAGTGTCTCTCCCTGAGCCTGAGTGATGCTGGATAAGGTGTTAACATCCTTAGGTCTTATGATCTGCATATGAAACTGTTCGACGAATTTCGTAGCCAACTGATCAAAGCATGAAACAGATCGGGGCGGTAGGCGAGTAAGCCACATGGTTGCTATACCCCCGAGGGAGATAGGAAAACTTCTGCATTTGACCGCATCGTCGGCTCGTGCGGCATTCATAAGCCATTCATACTTTAAGATGTGTTGGTTAGGGTTTGAACTCCCTACATAAATAGGTAAAGTTGGCATTCTGAATCGGCGGGGTGGTTCAGCATAAAGGATGTCATTAGTGAAGGGTGTATGACTTCGGGAGATTCCCCAGTCGTCGTTGGAGAGGCCCTGACTTTCACGAATCATTTGACGAATCATGGTCGGGATGTCTGGCATCTGGACATTAATAGCATGCTGGGCCAAGGTGTGGTCGGGTTCCACAATGCGAGGATGGCCTGGGTCTTTGGGCACATTGGGTTCAGGAGTACGATCTTGTTAATGAAGGTTTGGATCTGCTCAGTTCCAATTGTCAGCTTCCAAGTCTATGGCGGCGGCGGCGGCATGGTTATTAATAGTGTAATAAGGAATTGCCCCTCCTCGGGAGGAGGGTCCAGCCTGGTGGCTTGCAGATGGACCAGATCCCGCTTTTCCAAGGTTCAAAGTGCGCTGATGCTTGGGAGCTTGCGCATAGCTTCCATCCAGCCGTGGACGTGTAGATCTGTGATTGTAATCGGAGGAAGCTAAGCTTTCGGTGGATAAGTAGGAAGCTTGATCCCTTCTGGATCTCCTTCGTCTCTCCTGATTCAATCGGTTAGTCAACTCCGTGTTGGCACAGATCTGTTGGTAAGCTGTTGGGGGCTTTGGGCCAGTTCTTGCAACAACATCTGGAACTCCTCTATGGTGACAGGGCCTTATGGATCTGAAGGTCTAGTTGAGTTCTGGCCTGTGGCGGGTAGCTGCACAAGGTTCTGTCTATCTCTTCCTTCATGATCTGTAGTAGTTGAAGCAGTCCTTGTAGTAACCATGGTGAATGATGTAGCTCTCTCCTAGATTTGATGCAATTTGAATAGGATGGAAGAACTACTGGATGTGAGAACTGGATCTTCTCCTTAGATTCTTGCAATCCAACGACGGTAGTATATCCAAAGAGCAGGAGAAAAGCTGGGTTTTCTCAGTGAAAGCACCAAAGTGTTTGTACCAAAATTGGGCACAACACTCTTCGGGCGTGTTTGAAGAGATTAAAGTGAAGAATATAAATGGAAAATGAGGTAGATCTAACAAACACACCAAAAACAGACAAACAGAAGTATGAAAACACAAAGATTTAGAGTGGTTCGACGTTGTAGCCTACGTCCACTATAGAAAGTTTGTTGTTTATTAATAACTCTCGCTGATTACAATTGTTTGCAACAGAACACTCAAGGTACAATGAAGATTTCGGTAGAGTATCAGCGTTCCAGAGTTAAAAGTCCTTTTTCTGAAGGCCTTGGACTGCTATTTATAGGTGTAGGCTGAGAATATCTGCCTTAAACTTCAGAAGACTCCTTCTCTCACGTGGGTGGGCCCACGTGATCGATCCCTGGACGTTTGGGATCAATCCATGATCGATACACATGAAATTCGTATCGATCCAAATTTGGTCTTTTTGGGCCGAGATCGATCATGAACATTCTTGAGGTAGTACGCAAGCTCCTGTGAAAATTTGGTGGCACTTGGACTTGTAGATTTTGAGTTATGATCGATACAAGTTTTTGTTTTCAATGTACTGCCGAGCTCGTATCGATACAACTCGTATCGCTTCAAACTCGCATCGGTCAGGTAACATGGCGCTATATTCTAGGATCGATCCACTTTTCATGTAGAAAAAGAAATTTGCATAAAGAAAATTGTAATTGTAAATTGAAATTGTAATTGAAAATGAAATGAAATAAAAAAAATTTCTTTTTTCTTTCAAATGAAATTGTGTATTTTTTTAAAATATGCCAATGCAAATGCAAATAGAAAACAAGGGATGCACACAAACTAATGAAAGCAAAAATCAAACAACAATCACATAGCACAACACTTTTTTTTTAAATGCAAATGAACACACAAAACAAACACACAAAAATAATTCGAAGACTAGAAAATAAATTCAAGTTAAATTCCTCGGCAACGGCGCCAAAAACTTGCTTTTGTCGCCCTATTTCCTATCGAATTAGAAAATAGCCATTCAGATTTAAATTAAAAATAACCGTAAGCGCACGGCGTACAATTCTAGTACGTAGCGAGTACGGGTCGATCCGTAAGGAATTGTTTAGATTTTAAAATTTCTATTCAATCAAATTAAACCAAGAATTGAAAATGTTGTTAACTACAAAAAATTGCAAAAACTAACTACTACAAAAGTGAATGAAAACTATGAGATGAAAAGACAATTTAGAGATAAATCCACTCTCTTGATCACATAAATCAACACAACATGAAATTATGATCTCTCTTTTTTGGTCATTAGTGAATTTAATTGATGTGTTTATCATAAATATGGAATATTTGTGCTATTAATTAGCCCAATATAAACCATCAAACTATAACATACCCACTGAACCTCTTTTTAACTTTAATGAAAATGACAATGAACTTGAAAATAAAATCTATTCTAAGCATGATCTATTAACTATTGATTAGAAATATAGACCATCAAATTTTGATTTTTACATCCACTTCATTACCATAATCATATGTAGATGAAGAGGTAATTTTTGTTTTTATTTGTTTAAGCATAGCCTATTTGGTGTCAACAACATAGGCTATCAAATTCAAAGCTAAAACAAAAAAAAATTTACCCATTCAAACATTGTCATTAGGCACAAAAGGAGATCAAAAAATTAGCAAAATGTTGAATCTACATGATTAAGAGAGTTTCATTGCCCCTAAATTGAAGAGGTTTAACCTCTCATATTTGTTCTCATTTCGACAAATGTAGAGTTCAAAATGAGACAAAAGGAAAATGCAAGCTAAGTAAGAAGAGAGCTAATTAACATAAAATAAAAGCTAATCTACTTGCATAAAAAATAAAACTAAGCTGCTTGCATGAATTAAAATTGCATAAAGTAAAGAACATGAAATAAGAAAATGGCTAAGTAGCCATGAAAAAGAAAAGAGAGTTTGTTGTTTGTTTTTGAGCCTCAAACTAAACTAACTAAAGAGGAGGCTCAAAGGAGGCTAAGGAGCTTAATTACATGAACATATGGGGTATTTATACAAGCTTTGAAACCCTAATCATATTTTTGGGAACAACCCTTGAGGAAGTGTGGCCTCCAAGTTATCATTAGTTCCTAATTAATCATCCGTTAATTATGCATGTAACTTTAAGCTTCATTAGCATGTGCATTAGCTTCTAAGTGTACATCATGGTAAGTGGGTAGGTGGGGTCCTCCATGTTGCATGAGTTTAATTATTTCCATCTTCATTTGCTTGTATTCTATATATGCACAAAAACGACCATTTTGCCCCTATATGAAGATGAATAAATGATGATTTGAAAATAATTTGAATTTTGGTTTAAACATGTTAAAATACCCTATATGCTCATTTATTTAATTAAATACGATGAAATATGGAAGTAAAATATGCACATTTACATGCACATCATCCATATCGAGATAGCTCATCAAACTTAGCAGCATACTTGATTACTGACATATCCCCCTTAACAAGGTCCATAAACTTTCTCATCAATGCTGACTTGGCAACCTAGGATAAGAACCTCTGCTCAAATCTCCTTTTGAAATCAGCCCAAGTCAGTTCTTCCTTCGGAACTCCGGCTGTCACACTATTCCACCAATGGAGCGCTGCCCCTTGCAACTGTCTAGAGGCCAGCCTCCTCTTTTCCCCATCAGCCAAGCCTAAATCAGTAAAGATCCTCTTATAGCTTAGCAGCCAATTCTCAACCTCAACAACATCCTCCGTTCCAATAAACGACTTTCCACCTAGACTGGTGTAATCCCTGCTCAGCCTAGCATAATTATATCCATCTGGAGCTACAAGATTTGCTCCTTCAACATTACCAGCAACTCCAGCTTGCAAAAGATTGGCCAACAACTGATACACCATCCCTGCATCTACAGGTGGATTTCCAGCACCTACATTGGCTTCAGCATTTGGGTTAGCATTAGCCTATCGACTTTGGTTCCTACTGGTATTAGATCGAGCATTTCCATTGGTTGTGATGCTTCCTCCACCTAGACTTCCTCTTCTGTTTCCTACTTCCATATCCTCTTTCTCGTAAATTTACATATGAGCCTTAGTAAGATACATAAGAACAGTCTAAGAGAGGGGGGAACACATACTTAGATATATACCGATATATCAAATACAAGTACGTTACTATAGCGTTAATCCAAACCCCAATCATATTTCTAATTTATCGGATTATGTTTCAAAAAGCTTTTTGGTTTTACTTTTCTTTTAAAGTTTCATAAACCTATGCTCTAATACCTACTTGTAACATCCCCCTACTTGGAGGCCCAAAACTAACGGCTACGGATGTTGCAGTCATCCATAGTTATTAATCGTCGGCGACTAAATACGGCGGTGTTAGATACATTGATACACAGATCACAAGAATATGGAAAAAAAATTTAACAAATTAAAAACAATTTCCACATTCCATTCAAACATTTCATGTTCATTACATAATCCCATAAATGTTAACCACGTTCAGAAAAATATAATTATTACACATACGCCAAAAGCGATATATGAAGATGCCCCCTTGGTTGATCAGAGTATATAGAAAGGCTAATAAGTCTGCCTTTACATCCAAAATACACAGCGGAAAAGGATAACTCTAAATAACTAACTGCCTCCTGCACGCCTCCGAAAGCTTTATGCGTCTAAGAAGAGAACCTGGAAACCCTAAACCTCAAACTACTCAAAATCAATTGAGTACCCGAGAGTTTAAGGGGAAAACGAAATCTTCGAGTTAGACATAAAGCCTGGTATGAATAATAATCTAACATCCCAAACATTTAGATATCTAGTGAGACCACGCCGCTTAGCGGAATGGGTTTTCCCCTCACTAGTATCCCAAAACCTTTTCAAAACCATATTCTGTGCTCCTACATTCACAATGGTTAAAACATAGCATTACAAAACATTATGATGATATGTATATATAAACATTTTGGACTTTCCATCCCCAATTTAATTGACTCCATGTCATATTTATAGTTTCTAGGGTCACTATTGACCTATTAGTTTTCATGGATTTACTAATAACCTTTTCATAATTTATACACTCTGTCCTATTTCATAGTTTTCATGGGATCACTAAGAACCTATAGGCCCTGCCAATTAACTTAATAAATTCATGGGTTCCTTTGAACCTATTGGTCATTCCAATACCTCAACTTATATCCTAGTTTTCATGGGTTGACTAGGAACCTATAGATTACTCCAGTAACTCCCTTCTTAGCCTAGTTTTCATGGGTTGACTAGGAACCTACTAATGCCTCCCTTAACTTCTTTCTTATCCTAGTTTTCATGGGTTGACTAGGAACCTTTTGACCGATGTCAATACTTAGTCCGGATATAGTTTTCATGGGTTCACTATGAACCAATTGGCCCCTACTAACCATCCTTAGTACATAGTTTTCATGGGTTTACATTGAACCTGTTGGTTACCCCCAAGAACTTCCTAATCATAGTTTTCAGGGGTTTACTATGAACCTATCTCCCGGACAACTTCAAAGTTTAGGCATCCTATATTCTGGTCTCCCTGACTCCCTGGATGCAATTCTTCTCATTCAGGAGTTTAATCAATTTATATTCACTACTGGGTTAACCTACTGGTTCTTGTACCCCTTTTTTTTCCCCAAAACACAGTTATGGGTCCTTTATCATGTGAATATATTCATATTTGAAGAAGCTAACATAACAACTTAACAATACCACTCCTGTGGGTTTAAGGTCCTTGAAATACTTTTCATGTAAAACATAGTTAATCCCTTTAACCTATATTTTAATCAAGGCAATACTTCTTCAAATTTACATACTTAAATTCATTTCAAAACTCCTTTATTTAGCCATGGGGTTTTCCTTAAAAATGAGTTTGGGTTTAAAAAGCCTTTCGACACCTTCGAGCCCTTGCTTTAGACTTCATTGGATAATCTCCTTCGAAAGCATTAAATTCTATCTTTAAAACATTAGGCTCCCACCTTTCGAATACTTTAAAACATCTCTTTCGAAACCTTTTGACATGGTTAAAGTATTATCATATAAGTATAGAAGCATAGCTTCGAAACCATTCAAAATACCCCTTTCAAAACCATTAAAGGTTACTCTTCGAAACCAATACCTTTCGAAGCCATTGCGTTTATATTTAAAGTAATATTTTGGGTCAAAGTGAACATAAGCAAAAGCATCTCTTTCGAAACCATTCTTTATTTCAAAAAGTATTGGGGAAGCTTGATGGTGTTGAAACCATCCTTTCGAAAGCATTAAAACATCTGGGTAAAACCATTGAAGGTTGGCTTCAAAACCCTTTCCGAAACCATTGCCTTCGAAACCCCTAACCCCTTTCGAAAGCAGTAGGAAGTGGCTTATATTTATAAAACAAATGGTACCTTTCGACAGCATTGATGTCTTCAATACCATCGAAAGGCATCAAATCACAGAAAGGTTTCGACTTGGTCGAAACTACCCCTTTCGAAAGCTTCAAATAAAAACTAGGTAACTTCTTTGGAAGCTACTACTTGAAAACAAAGGCGGCAGCTCTCCTTCAAAAGCTTCTTTAGAAATACCCTATCGAAACCATTGGTTTTGACTACTCAAAATCCTTTTGTAAACATGCAAGCGCTTTTCTTTTAAAAACAAAACAAAGGTATCGACACCTTTGGAAGCTACCTTTCGACACCTTACCTTCCACCTTTCTCCAATCCACTGCGTACCAACTAAGTGATACCATGTGTATTGGTTTCGTGGTAGAGGGTTTCGACTAGGTCGGTGGCGGAAGCTCTAGGTCGAAAGCTCCTTCCAAAGGAAGCGGAACCTGCTTTTCTGAGCAAAAGGCTATTTTTACTAAATAAAGCAAACTTTTTGTAACTAACTTGCCCACTTGTAAACTCCTGATTGGTTATAATAAACTTTCAAATTATTTTGCCAATATTTGCCGCATTTTCTCATATCTTAAATATAACAAATTTTAACAAATAAGCCATTCCCATTAACAAAACAATTAAATAATTTAGGTCTTCCTTTCATAATAATTTAATTTCCATACTAATTCACTTAGTAAAAATCCCCAAAAATTCTGCAAATTCACTTTAATCATGTTGCCTAACATATCAAAATTCGGACCCAAATTCTTAATATAATTTCTGAAATAAATTTATAAACCTAATTAATTATATTTTCCTTTGAAAATTCATAACTAATTCTCCACAACCTGGAAAATTATAAAAATTAAAACCCTATACCAAAATCATGTTTTCCATAACATATAATTTTTCCATGGCATTTAAAAATTATTAAATCTCATTTTACCCTAAAACCGTCCATATCCTCTTTTAAAGAATCTTGTTTAAATTATACAAAATTCAAAATCAAGCATATCATCATCCGATATATCATAAAAATGAATTTACCCTTAAATCCGAAATCATATGATTATAAAACCAAAAATAGAGATGTGGTGATTATTATTCACCTTAGTTTGGATAAGGAAATTGGAGATTGATTGAGATTGATTTCTTCTAGCTTGAATCCTAAGCTTTAGATTTGATTTCTCTCTTCTTCTTTCTCCTTAATGGCCGGCTCCTATTTGCTTTCTTACGTTTATAATTTTTTGCTTATGATAAATGAACGTGTATTGCCTAGAGGTAATGGTATAAGGGTGCGAATATGGGCGACTATTTACCCTAATACCCTTATGTCTAATTAGCTACTTAACCATTTATAATAAAAGCTCATTCATTTTAAATAAGCACGGTCACTAATTTCATTTTTCAATCTCAATCCCCTTATCACTTTACATTATTCTAATTAAATCTCCTGAATAATGGTATTAAAAATTAGGGGTGTTACATAACTACTACGCCCGAACCCTAATGCATTTCCACTGATGTGATACGTGAAACACATTATGAATCCCTGCAAAAAACAGTAGGCAGTTTCACCTTATACTCCACCTTCCTAACCTTATCTATGATCGGAAACGGCCCAACATATCTGGGTGCTAACTTCCTGGCCTTCCTAAAATGCATCAAGCCACTCTTCTGAGAAATCTTCATGAACACCTGGTCGCCTACTGCGTACTCCAGTTCCTTCCTTCTAATGTCGGCATAACTCTTTTGCCTAGACTGAGCTGCCTTCATTCTAGCTCGGATCAGTTCTACTTTCTCAATAGCATCATTAACCGCATCCGGTCCCAACACAATCCTATCCCTTGCCTCCAACCAACATGTAGGCGACTTACACAGCCTTCCATACAATACCTCAAATGGGGTCATCCCAATGCTGCTCTGGTACTAGTTATTGTATGAAAACTCTATCAAGTGTAGATAGTCTTCATAAGATCCACCAAAGTCTAAAATCCCAGCTCCCAGCAAGTCGTCCAGGACCTTGTTAACCCTTTTGGTCTGCCCATTTGTCTGTGGATGGTATGTAGTACTCATGCGCAACTCTGTACCCAATACCTTCTGTAAGTTGTGCCAGAATTCACTGGTGAACAACGAATCTCGGTAATTAATAATAGTGCCAGGCACCTGTGCAATCTCATTACTACCTTCATATATATATATATATATATATATCTGCTAACTTCAGTGTAGTTCTCTTGGCTCTCACTAGAATGTCACCGGAATTAAATGGGCACACTTAGTTGGTTTACCAACTATGACCCATATGTTTTCATTCTGTTCCCTTGCCCTTAGTAGCCCATCCACAAAGTCCATAGGCACTGAATCCCATTACCATACGGAAACCTCTAAAGGCTACATGAGCTCACTAGGCTTCTGATGTTCTGCCTTCACCCGTTGGCATGTAAGACATCTTCTCACATACTCTCCCATGTCTTTCTTCATTCCTTCCCAAAAGAAACTCCTCTTCATGTCTCGATACTTCTTTCTACCCCCAGGGTGTATAGTAAACTTTGAACGATGACATTCGTCCAATACTTTCTTCCATGGTCCTTTTGCACTAGAAACATACATCCTTCCATTCTTCCGCGGTCTACCTTCTTTATCAACACTGAACCCCTTCAGCTCTACTGCCTCGATTCCTGGTCCCAAGCTCCTAACTATGTTGGCGCATAACTTGTCTTCCCTCTACAGTTCAGCAATCCTTTCTATCAGCGCAGTTCTGACTTCTAAGCATGACAGCATCCCAGAAATACTACTCAAACCTGCTCCAGACCAAAACTACACATTACGCTCAGACAATGTTTCCAAGATGGTCCATTCCATTCTTCTATCATGGCCAAAACAAAACCCTATTGTTTTCGGCTTAAGGCATCAGCTACTTTATTGCCTTTCCCTGGGGTATACTCTATCCCAAAATCATAAGATGCTAGAAAATATAACCATCATTACCGCCTCATGTTCAGATCTTTCTGAGAGAACAAATACCTCATTACTTGTGGTTAGTAAATAACTCAAACCTCACCCCTAAGAGATAATGTCTCCAAATCTTCAATGCGAAGACAACCGCCACTAACTCCAAATCATGCGTTGGATATTGAACTTCATGAGGCCACAACTACCTAGATGCGTATGCAATTACTTTGCCTCTTTGCATCAATACCGCCTCTAACCTCGAACCTGATGCATTTGTATATACAATCATACCACCATTCACTTAGGCATCACTAACATGGGCACATTCGTCAATCAATACTTCAATTCCTAGAATGCCTTCTCAAATTCCTACATCCAAACAAACTGCTCACTCTTTCTGGTCAGTCTCATCATTGGCTCAGCAACATGAGAGAAGTCCTTAATGAATCTTTGGTAGTAATCAGCCAATCCTAAGAAACTTCGCAACTCTGTCACAGTTTCAGGTCTCTTCCACCCATTTACTATGTCAAACTTTAAAGGAACTACTGCTAACCCTTTTTCAAAGATCACATGGCCTAGGAACTTCACTTCCTTTCTCCAAAAATGACACTTAGAAAATTTCGCCTTTAAATTATGTTGTCTCAACGCCTCCAGCAAAAAGCTTAGGTAAACTGCATATTCCTCATCATCCTTAGTGTACACTAAGATGTCACCTATAAACACCAATACATATCTATCCAGCTTATGTCGGATGATTCTGTTCATCAAGTCTACAAAAAAAGCAAGTGCATTGGTTAACCTAAATGGCATTACTAACCACTCATATGAACCGTACCTCGTTCTGAATGCAGTCAAAGGAATGCTTTCCTCTGCAACTCTCAGTTGATGGAACCCCATAGCCAAATCCAACTGCAAAAACACCTTAGCTCTATTCAACTGATCGAAAAGGTCATAAATTCTTGGCAAAAGATATCTATTTCTCATTGTCCTCTCATTCAGCTTCTGATAGTCTATACATAGTCTTAATGACCCATCGAACTTCCTCACAAATACTACCGCCGCCGCCAAAGATGAACTACTTGGCCTTATAAAACTCTTACCTTCTAGCTCTTCCAACCGCTTCTTCAACTTCTCCATCTCCATTGGAGGCATCCTACTAGGAGGTCGGCCAAATGGTTCGGTCCCTGGTAGTAAGATGCGAAACTCTACCGCTCTAGAGGGTGGCAACCCCGAAACCGGTTCAAACACATCTCTGAACTCCTTTACTGTACGTACTACTCCAAGATATTCTTCTACCGAATCTAAAGAAAATAAAACTCCTCTGCACCCTGCCCTACATTCCTCCAAGACCACATACGCTCTATCGTTATGGTCTGGGTGACTCAATGTAAATGCCTCTTCTCACCTTCCTAAGGTGTGCATTCGTGAATGCCTCCCCTCACATTCCCAAGGTGTGCATCCACTTAAACATTTGTTTAATTTGGAACTACCGCCATAGTCCTTGAAAGTTGAATGCCTCTCCTTACCCACCCAAGGAGTGCATTCGATTGAGCATCCCCACCCGGCATTAATAGCCCTTCCAACCCTATTCCTAGTGTAGGAACTCTTCCCCTTACTATCCATATATCTCCCCGAGTCCTACATGTTTGTCCTTTATAAGGTTTCATTTGGTTCTTTCCTTGGCGTAGTGCTACCCTGCCCCAAACTCTAAGCACCATACACTTTTCTTATTAAGTGTTCTCTTCCAAATTACGGCACGGTACGACCTCTACATATTGTGGTGTAGTTTAATCTTTTCTTATTTTTCATTTTTGCGGCATGGTATGTCTTCTAAAAATTGCGGCGCAACTTTACTTTCCCCTAGAAGTCTCTAGATCTCTTTGGCAAATCTCTACCTCTTTCCCATATGCGTAGTTCTCTTATAAACGTTAGGCCACCGCCTAAACTCCGTACTAGGCAAAATCTATCATGTATGACAATGTCTTTGCACATGTCGCTATCTTATTTGTCCCTATTTGACTTCTATTATTAATAGTGTACCTTATTTTTCTTTTCAACAAATAATTTGGATCTGGTTCCCTATTTACCTAACACTTTTTTTATCATATAATTTTTATTATAAGCATCCCCCTAGTTCTCCCTTTTTTTCCAATGTAGTACTTAACTCATACAACTTATTTTCCTCTCAAGAAACTTTACTAAAATCCTAGAAAACCCGTGAATACTTGTTATAATGTTCTCTATCCTTTACTTCAATTTAAAGGTATTTTCCTTATTCATTTTCTAGGTATTCTCCTTTAAAAATTCATAATAAATCATTTTGACCTAGGAAATTTCTCAAATTAAAAACTCATTTCTATAATCATGGTTAGACCTTCATCTAAAACTTATATAGCATTTCGAGATCATTAAGGTGGAGAAACACATCTAAACATCCCATGTTCATCTATTTCTCCCAAAACGTTCATTAAACTTATAGAAATCATTAGAGTAGGGAAACACATCCGAACATCCCATGTTCGTATACTTTTCCCTAAAAACATTCATTAAATTTTTATACTTTTTAATGAAAATCCATATGAAACCCCATCATATATATAAAAACATACAAACTCATACCAAAGCCATATATTAGGAAACGATATAAAAAGGTTATGTATTACTCACCTAGATCTTTAGAATATCTTGATTTAGTCTTCTAATCCCTCTTTAGCATCTTCACTTTATTTGCTCTCTTTAAGCCACCACCATTAAAGTTCCTCTCAAGATTTATTTTATTTTTAGTAGAATGAAATTAATAAATGGAAAAGAGTCATGCTTATTGTCCCATAATAATTTGGGCTTGGGCCCTCATACTCCTTTTCGTTAATTCATTTCCCCCTTCCTTTCTTATTTAACTTATTTCGGCCCTTTAATTAATCAATTAAATCAATTCAAAAATTACAGGTTGTTACAAGTGAAATACTTGATTTGATTCTATGTTGTGAGCCGAATATTTCTATTATGGAGACGTATTTGTATTCACTTATCCTGTCATAAGAAGTGTTATCGTTTTTTACCTCTAGTGAAGGACTATCTAGCTGTATTTGAAAAGTTTATGGTCTCTCTCCTCGAAGAGAAATTGAATTTTTTATTGACCTCAATAAAAATGCAAGGCCGGTAGTGATGCCTGTTAGGCATATGGCTCCGAAGGAAAGAATGGAGCTGGATAAGAAGGTTTCGAAATTGATACATAAAGGATTCATTCAGAGGAGTATCTCAAAATAGGGAGAGTCTCATTTTTGCTACTAAGATAGATGGTTCCCTAAGGTTATGCATCAACTATCGTGAATTGAATAAGCCGACAAAGAAAAACCGCTATCCTTTGCCTCGTATTGACGACCTCTTCAATCAGTTATCTAAGGTGGATGTTTTCTCTCAGCTTGATTTGGTAACTGGGTTTCATCAGTTGAGAGTGGTTGAAGATAGTATCCCGAAGACTGCTTTCTATACACTTAATGGATTGTTTGAGTGGTTGTCATGCCATTTAGGTTGACTAATCTCCGGCATATTTTGTGGATTTGATGAGAAGAGTATTCCGAGAGCATTTGAACCTATTTGTTGCAGTCTTCGTGGATTACATTCTTATTTATTCCAGAGTAAGGAGGAACATGAGGTTCATTTTAGATAAGTAATGAATTTCTTGAGGAGAAATCGATTGAAAGATAATTTCTCTAAATGCCAATTTTGGAGGAAAGAATTCACTTCCTCGGGCACGTAGTATCGGTAGATGGATTTGCTGTAGACTCAGGGAAGGTAGCTGCAGTTAGAGATTGGAAGACGTCGAATAACGCTTCAGAGGTCTATAGTTTTTTGGTTTGTCTCGATTCTATTGGAAGTTTATTAAGGATTTTGCG
The DNA here is from genome assembly GCA_030737815.1 of Allium fistulosum. Classification (NCBI taxonomy): domain Eukaryota; kingdom Viridiplantae; phylum Streptophyta; class Magnoliopsida; order Asparagales; family Amaryllidaceae; genus Allium; species Allium fistulosum. The sequence continues at coordinate 510,691,368 of CM060903.1, read as the reverse complement.
AAGATATAAACACCTCTGACCCATTTAACGAAGAAGAACCTAACCTATGTTTGGAGTTATGTGAAGTGGTGTTTGTTAGATTAAAGGAGCTGTTGATCAGTGCTCTAGTTTTGGTTATTACTGATGGTACCAAATCTTTCACTTTATACACTGATGCATGCGATAGTGGTATTGGTGTTCTCCTTATGAAAGAAGGGAAAGTAGTGGCGTATGCGAGTCGATAGTTAAAGAATCATGAAAGGAATTATCCGATGCATGACTTGAAGTTAGCTGCCATTGTATTTGCACTAAAGTCATGGAGACATTACTTGTTTGGTGAGAGATTTGAGTTGTTTACGGATCATAAATCTCTTAAGTACCTGTTCTCACAGTAGGTGTGACAGCCGCCTTACATCTCCGGTACCAAATATACCAATGTGATGCGCTGCTACCTTAGAGAAGTCCTGTATAAAACGTCTATAATATCCTACCAATCTAAGAAAAATTCTCACGTCTGTAGCGGCCTTAGGTCGATCCAAGTTCTGTACTGCTACCACATTCGATTGGTACTTCCTCAACACCTCGAGCATAATCCTCATATGCTCTTGTGTTCTTCCTCCATCCTCGAATAAACAAGGATATCATCCACGAACACAAGTGCAAACTTATATAGCCGATCCCTGAAAACACGGTTCATAAGATCAACGAAGTATGTCGGTGCATTGGTTAGCCCGAACAGCAAAACCAACCACTCATAGAATCTTGATTGCATTCGAAACGTTGCAATTGGCACACCCTCCTTTGCTACTCTCAATTGATGAAACCCCGTCGCAAGGTCCAATTGAGAAAACACCCTAGCACTATAGAGCTGGTCGAATAAGTCATCAATTCGTAGGAGTGGATACTTGTTCTTCTTGGTCACCTTATTCATCTTTCGGTAATCAACACAACCTTAGAGAGCCATCCGCCTTGGTGGTGAATACTACAGGTGCACCCCACTTAAATATGCTTCTAAACGAACCCTCGCCTCAGTAGGTCATTCACTTGTACCTTCAACTCCTTCTGCTCTCTGGATGCCATACGCCTTAAAGGCATAACTATTAATCTAGCATCCTTCACTAAGTCTACGCGGAACTAAATCTCTCAGTGTAGTGGTAATCAGGTTACCTCCTCGAATATGTCCGGATACTCTTTCGCTATAGGCATAGATGACAACTCATCATGCGAAGTCTCAAGCGAAAATAGAAAGCTAACCATAACTCCATCCTCTGGCTGGCAGCCAATCACTACCGTCCACCCCTTCACATCCCCAATCGTCACCAATAGCCTCTCGCAATTCACCACTACCGCATACTTCCAAGGCTAGTCCATGCCTAATATAATACTGAACTCCACAACACCCAAAACAAAGAAATCATAGGCAAACAAACATCCATGACTCGATAAGGCTAAGTCTCGACAACCATGCAGAGGCTAGTAGAGCCTCCAACTAGGTTCGTCACTATCATGCGTGGGTCAATAATTTCGGGTTCCAATCCCTATCTATCTACCAAAACATTAGACATGAAGGAATGTGAAGCCCCAGTATCGGATAAAACACGTACATGTGTATCAAAAATAGAAAGCATACCATGTATAATGACGTTGTTCCCCTTCTCCTTCATCGATGGAGCACTAGACGAAGCTGGAACAACATTCAAAGCATAAGCAGACACAACCTACTTATTTCTCAGCAGTTCTGGACAATCCTTCTTGATATGCCCCGGCTTATTGCAATTGAAACATCATTTCTTCTCGTTCCTAAAATCTTTGTTAAGATGGCCCCTCTGTCCACAGTTATAGCACGTAGCCTCCTACTTGCCCTTATTTTGGCTATTCTTCTAAAATTGCTTCTTGTTGTTGTCCCACTTCCTCTTACCCCTCTGCTAGCTTATGGCTTCGTCTCTTCCTTATGAGCAACAACCAACTTAGGCTTAGGGTATAGACTCTCATGTCGAAGAACCTTCTCCACCAGCCTCTTAAACGGCTCATCAATATGCCCTACAAGCTTCTCTCTAAGATAATCATCCAAGCCTATGATAAATTTCTCGTTCTTCTTGAGTGGGGTATCGATAAAATATAGACCATACTTTTATAGCATGTCGAACTCGGCCACATACTCCATCATAGACATATCCTCCTACCGTAAGTCAACAAGCTTCTAGAAGTGTATCGACTTCTGAGCGATCAGTATATACTTCTCGTCAAACCTTGCCTTGAACTGCTCCCAATTGGTCTGGTCCTTGGGAGTAGTAATCTTGATGGCGTTCCACCACCCCGTAGCCCTTCCTTGAAACTGTCTAGAGGCCAGCTTCGTCTTTATTGCATCTTCTAACTCCATATCCTCAAAGATGTGTTCGTAGGTATCCAACCAACCCTGCACTTCGACGGCTGATTCCGTTCCAAGAAAAGGTTTGCCACCAAGAGTGGAGAAATCCTTCCTTAATATGGTCATGTCAGCCTTCGGTGCTTGCATTAGAGCATCACCACCAATAGAAGCGGCATGAGCAACTTGGACATTGTGGACCATGTTTTGCACCATCTTAGAGAACATGTTCCACAGGTCGGGGTTAGCAACCCTTGATCCCGCCCCTTCCACAACTCCAGAACAGGGTTCCTAGTAGCATTCCTCACTAGCCGGCTCATTCTTACAAGCTGTAATAAGAATAATCAGTCTCTCTAAAAGGAATAAGTGGTGTGCAAGAATGCAATGTGACTTATATACTATATACACACACACTACTATATAGTTTTGAAAACCATATAACAAGTATGCTCTCTCATATACCGTTGGATCCATTCTAAGGTGATAACTCCTTCCTTATCTCTAATGGATCCGAGTAACAACTTAGGTATTCTACGCAACCTAAGCACTGATACCAAATGTGATGGCCGCCATACACCTCCAGTATCGAATATACCTATGTGATGCGCTGTAGAGGTACCTGGTTGGTGCAAGACGGTAGCCAAGAATATAAAGTAGAGAAAAATCAAAACACAGAACCTATATAACATCTCACATCACACAACTAAAATATAATATAACAACATAGATGTAAAATAAGCGAGATAATGATATAATCAAATGAACCGTAAATAAGAACATCAGAGAGCATCAGGTTCACAACTGTACAAAAAATGAAATAAAGAGTTTATACATCCCAAATCTCCCTAATAAATTCTATAACTGTCTTTAATAATACAAAACTAATATAGATCCACAGTACCGCAAAGCAGAATATAAGCGATAGTAAGCTCCAAGTATAGATATAAGAAAGCATAGCCTCATGCTCGTACTCCGTATAGCTCCATGCGCTATCTAGACCTATCATCCCTAATTTACTCATTTAAGAGTATCCAAGATAATAAGAAGCAAAGCATAAAACCTTGAGTCAGACAACAGTCGCGTGTGAGCGATACATCATCTCAAAATACTATAAAAACCATATATAGTAAATAGGGTATAGGGTATGAACAACCATACCCGACCCGTCCCTGCATCCAAAGTATTAGCACATAAACGCAATATATGCCACACTATTATCACAAGTGGAAAATATGAGGATCACACAGTATACCAAGCATATAGTAAACACAACATCCATCACACAACCTTCCATCTCTCACTTAAGTGCACCCGATATACGATAACTCTCTCAGATTCTTGACTCATTGTCCGCATAGATGGCTAGGGACTGGACACACACAGACATCCAAAATATGGGTACACATAGGCTACCCTAGGTACACACTGACTACCATGTCCTGTTAATGAGTAACACAACCGTAGAGTGACCCGTCAATCCCCTAGCACGTGTGCCGATAGTAGAACAACCCCCATAGATGCTCAACTCTTGCCCACACAGATGGCTAAGGACTGGACACACGCAGACGTCCAAAATATGGGTACACACAGACTACCCTGGGTACACATAAACTACCCTGTCCTACTCCCGAGCATCACAACATCATGTTCTACTCTACGAGCTATTATGCAGAACTCGTCCCATCTGTCCATCACCAGATGCTATAGTCACTCGCTACATAGAGTTATCAAAGTCGCCGTACTTCGTTGATTGCCATCCTAAAGTCATCTAGAGCCATCCCGTGGCCATCCACCCTTACCCTGAACCAACTCCTCAGATTACCAAGCAATGTAGAGTCTTGCCCCAAAGTCTATAGCTAAACTCCATGCTCCACTCCCATTGGTCCATCCTACGACCAAGCCAAGCGACACACAACCATCGAGCCATCCATGCAACACCCAAAACTGAGCCAAGCGCCAACTACCAACACCGAACCACACCCCATGCCCAATCACCGAACGCCTCTACCACCGAACCTATTCCCATGCTTGGCCATCGACCACCACCCACCGAACATCCATCATCGTCTAGTCGCCGCTCCAGCCCACCACCGAACAGGTTTCTTCGTCTGACCACTAAATCCACCACCCACCAAATGAAGCTCCATGTTTGGTCATCGCTCCGACTCCCCACCGAACAGAGTTGCTTGACTGGTCGCCGATCCCATTCCTCTGTCGAACCAAGCCTAGACCGAGCCAAGAACGTCGAACCAAAATCCTGTGTTGTCACAGAATCGACGTTTCGTGTCGATTTCACTACTACACTTTGTTATTCGACCCTTGTGCATTCCATATGCAACGATACAACTCCCGACCATCTCGAGTCAATCCGTTAAAGCCCAATTTCATGGTTTCTAACTCTAAGTCGCTCCGATGACCATTTCAACCATATAAGCATTCACACAAACACAACACACACAAAAATTACATCCAACATCCAAACACACATCAAACCATAGCAATTAATCATGTAAATGCATCCATAATATAGCCTATCACGTATAAAGGCAACTATACTCCAAAACAACACGATTAATGAACTTTAAATATTTTAAAGTTCATTTTGCTATAGGTTTGACATTGAAAACAGTTTTAAAACTTTAATTTTACTTCAAAAATGAGTTTAAAATATATCGAAATCCGTAGATACATATATACTTAGGTGAGAGATGATAAATCACTCACCAAAGTCTCCACAATCTTAGATTTTAATGCAAACCAGTGCAAATCCAAAAATTTACAACAAAGATGAAGTTTTCCCTTTCCAAAAAATGTGGATATAAAGATCACTAGTGAATCCCTAGCTGATCTACCATTAATTTATGATTTAGACTTGATTTGGAAGAGAAAAGAGAAGGTTTTGGGTAGAGAATGAGTTAGTGAGGCTTAGATCTATTTGAGAAGGTGTAAAAGTGGTTTGGGGATGATGGTTCGGTCTAATAAGGTCTCCAAACCGAAATGGGTTAGTTGGCTTGCTCCCGAACCCACTAATTACCCACTAAGCTGCTCTAAAAACTACCAATCTTCAAACAGCCATATGTCCTAGCCAGAAAGTCCAATTGCTATTATGACCACTCTACGGAAAGGGAAACCATAATATCTTTCCAGTGGGAGTGATCTTGGATGCTAATTCAGCTTCTATCAAAAGTTATAGCTGATACAAGTTTTCAGCGGTAAAGTCGTCTGGAAAACTTTTAAAGATAGGAAATGTCACTAGTAGACATTTCCCAAAGTAATAGAATCATACGACCTCATAAGAATCTAGAAAGAATATTTTACAATTCTCCGATACGTAAAATACCGGTCGTTACAGAAGGATTTGAATTTAAGACAACAACGATGGATGGAGTTCTTATCATCATACGATTTTGAGATTTCTTATACTCCATGGAAGGAAAAATGTGTCATCGATGCTTTGAGTAGAAGGCATGCCGAGGTGAATGCTATGTTGATAGAGTAAAGGAATTTGGATTTTATATCAAAGTTTGGTTTTCGACCCCAATTGGAGTATGTATTCGGATTGTTAGCAACGTTGGAAGTTAGACCCGCACTAATAGGCCATATAAGGTTAAGTCAAGGGCAAGACGCATCATTGGTTAATACTATGGAGTAGACAGGTTGGGGTGAATGATCAAGCCATTTGGATCGTTGCTCTAAAGACTAGAAGGGTTAATTGGGGAGAGACCAGAGGCTATATGTACCATAGGTAAAAGAGTTGACAGAGGAAGTCTTAGGTGAGTGTCACCATTCTAGGATGACTATTCATCTAGGAAGAGATACAATGTATCGAGATGTGAAGAGGATATTCTATTGGTCACGGATAGGCCTGTCAACGGATACTTTTGGATGCGGATAGTGCCATATCCGCATCCGCATCCGAAATAATTTTCGGATATCGGATATCCGCATCCACGGATATGGACGGATATCGGATAATTATCCTATCCGCTAACGACTGATAAATCAAGAAATATAAATATAAATTTTAAGTTTAACATACATTTTTTTCAATCCAATTGATCATAAAAGTGTTAAATATAAACAAATAGGGCGATAATAAATAGTTTTGAGCGATTAATAAGCATTAAATGTATATAATATAAACTATTAACTTGATAAAACAACAAATAAATATCTTTCATTATACTAAAATACACACAATTTGTACTATAATATTGACAAAGAACGGACGGATAATTTTCGGATGCGGATGTCTTCATATCCGTATCCGTTTTTTCGGATATCGGTTATTATCTGCTTTTCAGATACGGATGCGGATGAATTTCAGATTTTTCGGGTATCCATTGACAGCCCTAGTCAGGGATGAATATGCAGGTCATTGAATATGTAGCGAAGTGTATGACATGCCAAAAAGTGAAGGCGGAACAAAAGAATCCGAGTGGGCTATTCTGTTAGACGTGCCATAGTGGAAGTGAAAGTGCGTATCTATGAATTTTGTGGATGGATTATCTTGTAGTAGAAGAGTAAATGAAAGTGCATGGGTTAAAGTAGACCGTATCACAAAAAGCGTACGCTTTATTTCGATGAAGAGTACAAGATGGTGGCGATATTAGGAATTACAACATTAAAGAAGTTGTCCGACTACATGGAGTTCCAACTAGTATAGTGAGTGACTGTGATCCACATTTCATGAGTAAATTCTAGAGCAGTCTATAGGAGGCATTAGGGACCGAGTTTGAACTTGAGTACAACATATCACCAACAGACCGATGGACATACTGAGGGAGTAAACAAGGTATTGGAGGACTTATTAAGGGCTTGCGTAATGGATTTTAGGGGATCTTGGGAAGATCATCCACCTCTTGTGGAGTTCACTTACAACAATAGCTACCAGACTAGTATAGGCATGATGCTGTTTGAAGCATTGTATAGAAGGCCGTGAGTCACCTTTGTATTGGTGGGAATCAACATATAAGATTATTTTGGGTCCAGAGATGGTTAGAGATACTGTAGAGAAGGTGGAGCTTCTAAGAAATAGGATGAAAGCCGCACAAGAGTGACAAAAGTCTTATGCTGATAGGAGGAGGAATGCTTTAGAATTCGAGGTAAGAGATGTAGTCTTTGTTAAAGTTTCTCCATTGAAGAGGGTGGTAAGGTTCGGAAATTCGGGTAAGTTAGCACCTAGTTTTGTCGGCCCATTTTTAGTGCTGGAGAGAATATGGAATTCGGTGTATAGAATGGTGCTTTCGGAGAAGATGTCAAGAGCCCTAACATATTTCACGTGTCTCATTTGTGAAAATGTGTACACGATCCAACGACTGTAGTTGCACCTAGTCAATTGAAGGAGGTAGAGTTGGAAAATGAGCCGAGTTCATATCGTGGTCTGACCCATATTGTGGAACATGGGTGAAACAACTTAGGAATAAATTGGCGAAGTTGGTAGAGTGCAATGGGGGAACTATTGTAGAGCATATGTCTTGTTTGATGATAACAAATATATTTTTATACTTGATTTTGCTTTTAGAGTGTGTTATAGTTTAAAATCATCAAATCACAATTTTGTTTCTAATTAAATTGCCATCACTATATATAAAGATTCTTAATTTGCAGATATGAAATAGTCAAACAATATGGAAGGTCTTAAATTGCAGACATTCAAGAATCCACCAATGATAAAAATGGGGAAATGTATTTGGAGTAAAAGTAGAAAGAAATACTTCAATAGGAGATTTGGAAAATATATGAGATTTTGGCCTACATATTTCAAATCAAACATATATCAAACATGGAAGAATCTCACAAATAAGAAAAGGAAAATATCATGCTGCTCTTTGAATCATTCAACAAGGGAAACTATCAATCAAAGAGATTTTCATGCATTTGCCAATATTACTTCAAATGTGAATACAAGTAATATATATATATATATATATACTAGTGTGAACCTGTGCTTCGCACATGGATGTTGAAAAAATATTATTGTTGCATAGGTCATATCCAAATGTATAAGAAATTTAATACGGTGGTAATGAAAAAACATTGTTGAACGATAGTGTTACATCATGAATAACAATTTGGTAGGATAAAGAATACGTAGATATATTTGGTTATGATAATCACAATTAAAATCAAACAAAACAATTACAGTGAATATGTTAAAGTTCACAGACTATTTAGAGGATAATGTGTTAAAAATTTATCCGCTAATGCATAGATATATTCACTGTAGCATATAACGCCAATGTTGTTGCTTTTGCAATTACACAGCTGCTTCAATGTGCATAGATATAGTTGAAGTATTCACTGTGAACTGTAGACACAAAGACATAGTGCAGTTCGATTCAATTAAATAAGAGTAACAAAAGTTTTTTGCAATGGGGAGAAATATAGTAAAAGGATGAAATTTGTAAACAGTTGGGAAAAGTATTTGTCAACAGCTGAAAAAAGGGAGCAAAAGAAAAAAGAAAAAAGCAACAGATGTAGTACAGGGGAAAAGTAGTAAAACAGAAGATTCAATTGGAATAGAAATGATGATGCAATAAGAAAATAACTTGGGTTCCAATATAAATTACTATTGTTCACCGAATCTGATCTATGTCGATGCAGGGTACAAAACACGGCATACAGCTGGTCGCAGTAACCAATATTTGAAAATATCCAAAACATACAGAAGAGAACAATTGTGAGAAGTCCATTCATTTTTTAGCCTCAGAAATAACTGCTAGCAACGCGTGTATGATATTGGCTTGAGCGCAAATAGGTGATGTTTTCTTGGCCTTAATAGATGCATTACATCAGTCAATTATTTTAACCATTGAAGGTATTTGTACCTGCAGCCAAAAAGGCAAAAGTGTCATTGATGCAGTATTATTACTAAATTCTCTCACTGCTCGTCTGACCTATTAACTATATCTAATAATCAAACTATGACTACATAATCATCTATACAAAGATACATTCATCAATTGTTTTCTAGAAATTTTCCGATGATGGTGGTGCAAGTGATTTTAGAATTTACTGCAAAAAATAAAAAATAAACTCTTTTAGGTGGTTATCAACATTATTCTCACTACAACACATGTTTTGACCCAGCACTTAAACTGTGCATCTACCTTAAGCCCGAATACAACAACTTATATGCTTATTGTATTATTGATCATCGTAATTGCAAACGAAATTGAGTAAACTTAGCCAAATTATGTCATCAAACCTGGAAGCAATGTATTAAACGCTGAACTGCACGATTGAATCAAGCATTAATTATGTGAAGTCATTATTTAATCATCTCAAGCTATTAAAAATCAAAATTCATTTTTCAATTATATTTTCATAATGCGGTTAAATAACTATCGTTAACATCAAACAAAATTATTACTACAGCTAAATTAGTATTGCATCACACAAATGCAGTTAAAATATTCAAAAACAATAATTGCTTAATTCCAAAAATACTGCAAAATAATAACCGCTTTTGCTTAATGCATTTAAATTTTAACTACAGTAAGCTCGAATAAATCATCGTGTACAACCAAAATTATTACTGCATCACATAAATATAGCTGAAATATTCAATTTCTACCATGCATAATTCAAAATTGTCATTAAATTATAACTGCATTTTATTAATGTAGTTAAATTTTAATTGTATTAAGATTGAATAAATTCCTGAAATGTAGCCAAATTTATTACTTCATCACATAAATGTGGTTAAAAATCTTCAAATATAGTTAAATTTACCCAAAACTTGCTGGTAAATTATAATTGCATTTTCTTAATTTCATTAATTTATAACTGTTTTAAAATTGAATAAAATTATCAAATATAGTCAAAATCATCAATAGTAAATGCAATAAAAAATGCTAACGTAGTTGAATTAATTCAAAAAATTCCTATAAATTATTACACCATTTTTTGATGGGGTTAAATTATAGCACTAAGTTTGAATACCATCAAACACAATCAAGATTATTACTTTATTACATAATGTAGTTACAATATTCAAAGGCAACCATAATTGTATAATTCAAAAAAAATATTCCTTTCAAATATGTTAAAAGATAATAAATACATTATAATAATCTAGGTAAAACTACTATGTAATGTTTATGATCATCATAATAATGCTGTTATAGAAACATGGTACACAGCGGTGACACAAAATAATTATGCAATTAAAGCTGCTATATAAAATTATGATTTTAAAAAATTTATTTTTAGCTATCAACAATGGATATCATTGGAAAGCAAATTAAATTTGAGATTTAATAGTGAAAACGATTCTTAAATCCAATCAATGTAGAAAAAGTTAACACATTTTAAAGTTTGGAATATAAAGAAATTAAAAATGCGACTGTTTAGTTGCCAAATTTCAAGGGGGCCTGTGTGAGCTTGAAATTCAACTCACTAATAATAATATAGTATATATATATATATATATATATAACTTTAAAAGCCTTCATTCATTCTTTTTTCTGATCGGATACAAAACAAAGAAAAGAGAAAAGCTTCATTGAAATTTTTTCATATCAAACTTAAATCTCTCTATCCGATCACACACACTTCTCTTGTTCATCAATATCCCCTGTATAACAAAGTTCAATCACACACAGATCTCATGGCCAACAACTTTGGCAGCGAGGCATAGAGACAATCAACATAACAACTCAGCGCGATCACGAAGTTTTCAGGCAATCAAATTCAAATGGACATCAACACACTCAAACTTCACCAACCCAATACAATAACCACTACAATGTGATACAAGCAACCATATACAGCCGAATTCAAAACTAATATCACCCGTAGCCTATTCATTCGAGCACCATCCCGAAGACAAGCACATAAAAATCAAATCAAACGACTGGTTATCAACATCTTATAATTCAGCCATCAGTGATTCTCGACACAAGCATCTACCACCGTGAGTTTTAGATGAGAACACAGCAGCAACAATGCATCTCTAGTTCACAGCATTCAGTCGCGATTAGAATATCGACCTTCTCCGAAACGCACGACAGTTTCGAGTTGGATCTGGCGACGTCGAGCTCCTCTTATCCGCTATTCTAGGCAAGCGCGGCAATGTGAATCGTTGGCGGCATTCGACAGTTCAGATCCAAGCACGCGACGCTTCGACCTTCATAAGACGCGAGTAGTAAACTCAAAACTAAAGCGATAGATTCATCATGAAATCGAAGCATCAACTCCAATCTTCTTGACACGAGCATCAGAGAACGAAAACGGGGCACCGAGCCCAACCAGGCAAAGCAGTGCGCAATAAGCAATATATATTTTCTGGCTGCTCGATTTTTCGATTTGGTGGAATGATTTACATAGGAGAAGAATAGAAGATTAATTATTGGGGGCCTTGGAACTATGGAAAGAGGAAGACACGTTCATTTTTGAAGAACATAGGATGTCAGGAACTAAACAAAAGAGAACGGTCAAATTTTTAATAAAAGGGGAAACCCATTTTATCCCATCCATTTTATACTTTTACTTAAGGAACATTTATTTGTTACAGGGCACTTTCATTTTTTTTGTTTTGTATTTTCTGTTTTTAAATTTTGAACTCTAGATTTTTTTTCAAGGATTGAGTTATATGTTGTATACATAGGATTGTTTAGTAGGCAGTGTTACTAGACATAGGATTGGTATATTCGGGTTAGAAGGGAGTTTGAGTTTACATTGTTGTAAACGTTGAATATATAATTCTAATAGTAACTTTAGAGGCAGCAATAGGCACTCACGGGTTAGTAACCGAAGCTGGATATATCAGCGTGTCATTTACTTTCCGCATTTACGTTTTCATATTATTTATTTGTTTATTTGTGAAATATTTGAAAATACCATATTCAAACCACCCCCCCACCCTCGGGCTTCCTCTAGGGTATGTTGCTCGATCCTAATAGGAATGACCTGGCGGAAAGTACATGAGAGCTTGAAGAGAAGATGAAGGCTACTTATCCTCAACTCTTTTCCAAAATGCTTCCTAATTTGGTTTGATTCCCTTAGATTGGATTATTCTAGGATTAGGATTTTGATGATTTGGTTGTTAGATTTTATATTATTGGATTTGCATTCATATAATAAATGTGTGTGTGTATTGATAGAGTTAGAGGTACGCTCTCGGGGTAATTACGTGATTTGCTACATATATCTAACTCGATAACCAATCTTGTTCGAAATAAAATGTGTTTTCTTTCTATCATAACTTGATATAATGTGTTGTATTAATTAATTAATTTAATTAAAAGTATATTTAATAAAAAATCCATAAACGGTATGTTTTGTGATAGTAGTTACAATATATTGTAATCATGAGTGATTTATTACGATAAAATAAACATACGGTTTTATATATTCCAAGTCAAGATGTATCGAGACTGGATATCGATACATCCGTTGAGACTAGAGTATGTAATGCTCTTCTAATGTTGGGCAATGTATTACTCATGGCTACTGGGGGGCACCGGGGGTTACGTACTGATAGTTATTGGATAACTATATGTAACACACCCTATTTTGAGGCCCGAAACTAAGTATTACGGATGCTACAGTCATCCATATAATTAATTTCCGGTGACAAAATGCGGCTATGTTAATCATATTAATAATATCAGAAGCACATGAACATGAAAATTTTCAAACAACAATAATAATCTTTCATATTTCATTTCACAAATAAGATTTTATATTCATTACATAATCCTATTCGATCATAGGTTTAGAGATGATATAATTATTACAAAATACTCCAAGAGCGATATATGAAGATGCCCCCTTGGTTGATCAGAGTCTTGGCAATTAGAAAATTTTCCATTACATCCATTCAAGCAGTTAAAATGACACAATGGAAAATAAAAGCTCCTAGTAATAGCTAGCTTGCCTTATGCACGTCTCCGGAAGCTTATTCGTCTAACTTGAAAACCCTACTCCCGGCCTACTCAAAAGAGCATCGGAGAGTTTAAAAGAAAAAACAAAAACTTCGGGTCAGATAAATAGTCTGGTATGAATACTAACATTTCATCTCGAACCAAATAGATATCTAGTAAGACCACGCCGCTGAGCGGAACAGATTTTCCCCTCACTAGTATACCAAAATATATCAACCATATATTGTGCTCCTTCATCCACAATGGTTAGAACATAATAAATAAACATTTGCAATCGTGCAACATATAATGGACTACCCATCCTAATTTATTTGACTATCCATCTCAATTTCATCCGACTATCTGTCTTAACTTCAAATGACTATCCGCCTTATATTTATGTGGACTACCCATCTCACATGTGTAAAATATATAGATTATCTATCCCCTACTATATGGATTACCCATCACACATGGTTTAACTATCTAAAATTATGTGGACTATCCATTACACATGTTTCATTCATTTTAAACTATGTGGACTATCCATTTCACATATCATAGTTTTCCTAGAAAGATTACGAACCCTTCATTCACCATATAGAGATTACCCATCTCAGGCATTATATGGACTATCTATCACACATTCCATAGTTTTCCTAGGAAGATTATGAACTCATCACTTATCAATTTAATTAATAATTAATTTTATTCACCCAATGCCCAACCCAAGTCTATTGATATCCCCAGTTAGGTTGACAACCCCTAAACTTACAACATGTCGTAATAATGCACATTGGTTGTAACAACCCGGAATTTCACCACATTAATTTTTGAATATTTAGTTAATTTTAAATATTCAAATAATAGGTTTATAATTAAAATAAAAACTCTTTTATATAATAAATATTAAAGATAAAATAGTTTTCAAAATTAGTTTACAAAAATATTTAGTTCGAAGAAAAACAGAAAATGTGACCGGAATCCGTTTTTCGACTTTTCGACGTTTCATCGAATAAAAGTTGTTGGAAATGTTGTGAACTGTATTGTATAATATAACACATACATTTACAAAAGTGTTAGGATATATTTTGATAAATATTTATATACTTAAGTTTATAAAATGTGATGTGTCATTACATGGAAGTTAAAATAAAATTTAAATAAGGAAACAATGTTTAAAGTAAAGTGAAACATCTAAAAACATAAAGTACACATGCATTTAAGTAATGTTGGCTTTGAAAAGAGAGAAGAGGACAAGAAGGTGGCTTAAGGACAAGGGGAGGAGGCAAGCATTGTGATGTGGCAACCATGGATAGGAGGGTATAAGTGGAATTAGCCATTTTGCATGAGATTATAAATAGCAACTCCATGCTCTCATTTTCATTTTCGTTTCAAATTTTACCTCCTCTTCTCACGTCCATAACTCCCTCTAAATTACTCCAAATAAAGAAATTCTTTTTTGCAAATTCAAGAGAATCGAGTTGGCTGTAATTTTCATTTACACATTTCTTCAATTTTCGAGTGTTAGTGGGCCAAAAATTCATTTCTTTACTGAGCATTTTTGGACCCAGAATTTCAAGTCCGAAAATCGTCCTTCTTCTTTTGACCATATCTTCTTTAAAACTAGTCAAAATTAAGTAAATATTTTTTGACCATGTCTTCTTTTGACCATATCTTCTTTAAAAATAGTCAAAAAACTAGTTGGAAAATGACCTATTTTCAGGTTTATTTTTGATAGTTTGATGATTATCCAAAGTCAATCCACCTTACCTAATTTTTTTCACTTCCTTCTTCTTACAAGGCCGAGCCTACCTAGTATATTAAGGGTCCAAGACTCCATCTTTTACTTAGGAATGTAAGTGCTAGGTCATACCCTAAGTTAGCGAAGGTTTGGATAACTTTCGGTGAGTAAAAATACACCTTCTTAAACCAAGCTTATACTATATTAATGTTCATGTTAATAGCCTATTAATGCTTGTTGTATATGTGAAGTGATGGTTTGGTTGTTTATATGTTTCATGCTTTGAAAAGTTGTCGCATTTGAAAGTTAGTAAGCACGTGGTTAGCTATATGAAAAGTTGGTAGTTAAAGTTAATATAATTGTTAGTAAATACTTATTACATATTGTGTCATCATTATTTACCTTGTATTGTACTTAAACCATTGCTATGTTATGTTTGGTTGTATGGCTAATGTCATAAGTTTGTTTGCCGAACTGCTCGTATAGCGATAGTCGCTATATCGGCACTTTCGAAAAATCACTTTTTATCGAAACTGTTTGGTTTCATCTTCGTGCTTGGAATTATTTTACAAGTTAAGTATGATTTTGATTAAGGATGTTTTCAAAAGTAATTAAACATTTTAATAATGATTATTTAATTTAATTATTTACTTAATTAATAAGGATTAAGGTTAACTAATTACTTAGTTAACGTCATGTTTTAAATTTAACTAATTACCTGGTTAATGATTGTTAAAATTAATTAATCATTTTATTTAATGATGTTTAAGGATAATTAATCATTCAATAAAGATGAATTAAGGTTAATTAATCAATTTGGTGATGATGCTTTTAAATTAATAAATCTTTTTAATAAATGATTTTTAAAATTTATCAACTTGTTATAACTCTAATTAATCTTTCCTTTGTTGATGTTTATAATTAATAAATCATTTCTAAATAATGAGAATTAATTAATTAATTATTAAATTTAATTAATTAATTTAAATTTATTAATTAATTGAATTAATGATGTTTTAAAGGTGATTTACCCTTTTTAATTAAAGGTTATTGGAGTTAATTAAATAACTTAATTTATGAGGTTTTATAGTGAATTTATCAAAGTAACAAGGATGTTTTGACTTTGTTATTCATTTTAAATAATGATAATTAATTATTTATTAATTTAATTAATTATATTTTACTAATTAATTGAATTAATATGGTTTAAAAGTGGTTAACCCTTTTTATTATTTAAAGGCATTTGAAGTTCAAATATCAAATTGTGTGATGAAGTTTAAAGTTAATTAATCAATGTAATAAGGATGTTTTAAGTTATTAAATCCTTTATAAATTGATGTTTTGAAGTTAGTGAACTCTTTTAACAAAGTGTTTTAAAGCTAATACTTGTAATGTGAGGCCAAGCACGAATTTGGATTTTTAAAAGAAAAAGTTTGATTCATTTATGGAAATGAATTAATTTCCGTAAAGAGATTCACTTATATGGGAACGATTTATTTGTATACTTATCACTAAACGTCGAAGAAGTAGACTTGTTGCTATTTCAAAAGTTAAGAATAATCGTGAGACATAACTTTGAGGTAACACTACCTTGACTTGTCCAGTATTATTGTTAACCAAGAAATAGTACAAGTTGGAATTCGATGAGTGGTGATAAGTATACAAGACTTAATTTCCATATACGATCGTTTTATATCCTCGATAGTTGGTTTCTCAACTATCGGGTACTTCAGCTTCGTTATTATTGTAACTCTAAGATGATGTGTTGCTTTGTTGAGCTTTGATATCCTCTGTCAGAAATGACTAAAATCAAAGAGCGAGTAGGGGCCAAGATATGTGGGGTTGCTCCCATTAGGATATTTTCACAACCACTCTAGATTGGATTCGGTGTTGCGCTTTGAGATGTGAAGTACTCGGATTCTCGGTAACAGTTGGCGGGGTCCGGATTGGAGGTTTCCAAGAGCCATCCGAGTTCTCAAGTATATTTCTAGAGGTATACTTTCGGTAAGGGTGGTGCACCCTCCTAATCATTGTTGGAAATTTCCTTTCCTTATTTGATTTGAACCTTTGAATCTATTTTCTTTAATTACAACGGAAGAGTCAACCACTCTTCGTGGTGTTCAATTATTGGTTTTGTCCATTCTATTGAGTTTGGACAGTTATCTAATTTATCCATTCTATCAAGTTTGGACCGTTGTCTTGTTTTATCCATTCTGTCCAGTTTGAATTTTTATTCAGAATATTTCCATTCTTTCAAGTCTAAATGTTATACTAATTGTACCCATCATCTGTGTTTGGATTTGTTCCCTATTGTTCATTTTCATTTTTTTATGTTTGGCTGTTGTTATGTGGGAGAAAACCCATTCCGATTTAGCGGCGTGGTCCCACATATTATTGTTAAATACACTTCCTTTTGTTTTAGAGTTTTACTCATACCAGACATTTTGCCTGACCTGAGTTCTTTATTTTCCCTAAACTCTCGGGTACTCAATTATATTTGGGTAGTCTGAGAATAACAGGTTTTCTTTAGAGCTCTTTGAAGACGGTAATTGAGCAGGCAGCTCCTTAGTTATTTTGTTATTTATTTCCGCTGTATGATTATGTAGGTGTATTTTGTATCTTAAAAATGAAAAGTCGGAATGTATAGCTATCAATCGGTTAAATATAGTATTTTTTTATAACTCTGACAACTCCTTATAAGGAGTAACCTTTTGTACTATATCATTTTGTATAACATCTAACCATTCCATTGTGAGGTATTTCTATTCTTTTCTTTCTGCTATTTATTTTACCCCAAGACAACTTATCTTTCAGATGCTTGGGCAACGGTACACGAATACTGAGGATGTATTAAGTGTCGTTCTCAGGGGTCAGAAAGGCAGGTCGTCACAGATGGTATCAGAGCTTAGGTTTAGCAAACCCCTAAGCCCTAGTGGGTTAAACTCTCTAAGGATAGGATTAGTAATATCCTAGGATAAGTTTGAGAGTATAAATATAAACCGAGTGCGTATTTGTTAGTGCTATAAAAATGTTTTATATTGTGTTGTTTGATCCATTGAGCGGTATATGAATTCTGGTCGATGCGTTTGATCAGCGTTATCGATAGGCATTCCTAAACACTTGAACAGATCTACCAATGCATTATTATTTTAAAATGGTAAATGAAATAATTTTACCTATGAATATATTATATATATATATAAGAATGATTTTCAAAATTAATATAGTTCTATAGTTAAGTTGATTGTTTAGAAATGATAATATTTCATCGTTATCATTTAGGACTTGTTTAGTTATGCTCGTCCTGTTTGAGCATTAACTATTGTTGAATAGTTCATAAGGAATTTTCCTTAGTAAGATATAGGTCAAGTAAATAGGAATTAGGGTGTTTGTACCAAAATTGGGCACAACACTCTTCGGACGTATTTGAAAAGATTAAAATGAAGAATTTAAATGTAAAATGAGGCTAATCTAACAAACACGCCAAAATAGACAAAAAGAAATGTAAGGACACATGAATTTATAGTGGTTCGTCATTATAGCCTACGTCCACTTTGGAAAGTTTGCTATTTTATTGATGTCTACTAACTGATTACAACAGAAAATACTCAAGCACTCGAGTTACAATGGATTTCTGGTAGAGTATCGGTGTAGTGGAACCAAAAGTCCATTTTCTAGAGGCATAGGGCTGCTATTTATAGGTGTAGGCTGAAAACATCTGACTTAGATCTCGGAATACTTCTTCTTCCACGTGGGTGGGCCCACTCGATCGATCCGAGGTCATTTGGGATCGATCCCTACTCCATTCGTATCGATCAAAAATAGCTCCTTTTGGGCTCAGATCGATCATAGACATTCTTGAGGTGGTAAGCAAGCTCCTGTGAAAATTTGATAGCATTTGGACTTGTAGATTTTAAGTTATGATCGATCCAAGTTCGTATTTGCAGTTGGCTGTCGAGTTCGTATCGATCAATGTTCGAATCGATCACTTCGTATCGATGCTTGTGTGTGTCGATCGGTCACGCTCTAATGACGTGGAGCGGCAATCACGTGAAGATCCACTTTTAGTGCCGGGAGAACGCTTCCTCTGGTTGACCAAGCTATTTCGTATCGATCTAACATAATTCCTTACGTATCGATCCTTGGATGTCACTTCGTATCGATCTCTGCCGCTGGATTCATATCGAAAACTGTGGGCTACTTCGTATCGATAGGGAATGGTGGCATTCGTATCGATCTGTTACGTGCTCTTCGTATCGAGTATTTGGTGGGAAGCTTCGTATCGATCGTTGGTCGATCGATACGAACTGTGTGGTTGGGAGGATCAATATGAAGAGTGTTTAGAGCCAATTAGATGAAATCTGATCGTTGCCAACACTTGATGGATACGAGGGACATGGATAGATATGAAGGAGAACTGAAGTTGATGGATACGAACTAACTCTTCCTTCATGGATGGATACGAAATCATATGGATACGAATGAGGTTGATTTCTTAGATTTTGATCGATCCATATCTTAAGCATACAGACTCCGATTGACCTGAAATTTGGAACATTGGCTTTCACAGTTTTTCTTGTCGTACCATGTTAATTGTAGCTTGATCCGGACTCGGACAAAATTGGCCAGTATCCATAGTAGACTTGTGTAACCGATCTTCGAAATGGATCGTCCTTTGTTTCTAGTCAAGTTTTTGGTGTCACGGCCTTACCAAAAGGCGAGATAACATTTGCCCCCCAAAGTACGTCTTGTGTGAACATGACGTGCTTTGAAAATCTACAATCTTCATTCTGAAAAGGTTTTATCTGATTCGCCGAATAGTTTTCGTCTTTTCGTCGAAAGATGTAACCTTTGATTGATTTCCAGTAATATAAATGCTGAATAGCTGACTGCTAATGATCATGCAGTGTTCTGTTGTAACCGAGTGTTGAGTGCTGGCAATTTGTCGTTTACTATCTTAATTGTAATTAGGTGAGCATTCAATTCCTGTGAATTTTGAAAATTGAATATTAGTTCATCATACATGCACATGTGTTAACTTGACTCCTGTTCACGTTTGCACGTTCACGGGTCATTGTCAAGTCTTTTAGTTTTTGTTTGGATCAAATTTCATATCGATCCTCTCCTGGATCGATGTGAAATTCGAGTTGTAACAACGTTTAATGGTCGTTTTAAGTCCTTTCTTCGTATCGATCCTCTCCTGGATTGATTTGAAGAGTTCGGATATGCATTTCGTGTCGATGGTTATCAATACTAAGTAGTTGGTTCTTTGAAATGCTTTGTATCGATGGATATGAACTCCTATGGTTTTCAAGCAGATGGATACAAAATTGTCATTTCGTATCGATGGATTTGATCGAACCAAACATGACTTGGCAGCAACATTCGTATCGATGACATATGAGGTCAATTGTTCATGGATACGAACAGCCATATCCCAGATCGATATGAGTG
The DNA here is from genome assembly GCA_030737815.1 of Allium fistulosum. Classification (NCBI taxonomy): domain Eukaryota; kingdom Viridiplantae; phylum Streptophyta; class Magnoliopsida; order Asparagales; family Amaryllidaceae; genus Allium; species Allium fistulosum. The sequence goes on along the minus strand of CM060903.1, from coordinate 510,670,955 downwards.
AATGGATACGAAGACAACTCTTCGTATCGATGAGGTTGGTGACCGCTCCTACTGGTTTTTAGTACTGGGAGACAAAGCATTTTTTCTCCATGGTTTCGATCATATAAATACGCTTGGGACTTAGAAAAATTTCCACTTGCTTTCACTCCTATATACTGTCTTCGTATCGATTAGAGCAAAAGAGAAAAAGAAATTGCCTTTATCTTCGAGCCATCTAATTCTTTAATCCCTCGAACTAACTGCTTTAACTAGGTAATCAACCCATAAATCCACATTAAAATGATGAGATTCGAGTTCGACTGCCAATCCATTCACATTCGTGGCCGATTCCGGTGGTGTCGAGGCCGGAGTTAGAATGGAGCAAGGTCGAGGAAGGTTGGAATGGCGCTTATGTTGTTTGGAAAAGAAGAAGCATAGAGGGATACGAAGGAATTATTTGTATTGATGGTGGATGAAGGACGTACTCGTATCGATTGTGGATGGAGAATGAGTTCGTATCGATCCAAGCATAATGAATCTTTGTATCGATGAAGCAAGTAGCTTCGTATCGACCGATGATGGGAATTCGTATCGATCCAGAGTGATTGATATGATGAATTGGATCTGGCAATCGATACGAAGATTCTGTTTTTGATCGATACGAAGTTGAGGGTCCTGGGTCGATACGAATTGACCTTCTAGCGATCGATGCGAGATGCTGTCTTCCACCATTGATACGAATTGCACTTCTGGTGATCGATCCAAGTTCAAACTTTAATGGATACGAAATCTTGTATAATCGAACATTCGACTCCGGCGAGCTTCAGCTTTGCATAATTGGACATAACCGTGTAACTGCATATCTGACTACCCTTCGAAGCTCGTCGATGGAACTGTAACTTGATAAATTTGACGAACTCTAACTTGGATCATTCTCTAAAGTCCGGATGGCCCTGTTGTGACGGTCAGCGATGACAGTCACTCCGGTTGAGTCTTGAAGTCTTGTCGTTTGAACATCTCTTAAACTTGTAGAAATTTAAAGCATTATGTAGGACTGCACTACACAACACGATCATTCACTTCACACTGGGGGAACACGGGTTTATTGTCGTCTAACGATAATTTTTTACTGAGTTCAATAGCTATGGAACCCGGAAGATCTTAGTCGCAGGATGTTCAGAGTCCGTCTCTTCCCGTAATTGAAATGCTGGGTATTGCAGCTGAAGAAATTAGCCCTGCTCCGGATGAATTGCAGGGAGCAGTCTTAGGGTTGTCAATGGATACCCGAAAAATTCGAAATCCATCTGCATCTGTATCCGAAAAGCGGATAATATCCGATATCCGAAAAAATGGATACGGATACGGAGACATCCGCATCCGAAAATTATCCGTCCGGTCTTTGTCAATATTATAGTACAAATTGTATGTATTTTAGTATAATGAAAGATACTTATTTGTTGTTTTATCAAGTTAATAGTTTATATTATATACATTTAATGCTTATTAACCGCTCAAAGCAATTTATTATCGCCATATTTGTTTATATTTAACACTTTTATGAACAATTGGATTGAAAAAAATGTATGTTAAACTTAAAATTTATATTTATATTTCTTGATTTATCGGTCGTCAGCGGATAGGATAATTATCCGATATCCATCCGTATCCGCGGATGCGGATATCCGATATCCAAAAATCATTTCGGATGCGGATGAGGATATGGCACTATCCGCATCCGAAAGAATCCGTTGACAGGCCTAAGCAGTCTTTATTATGAACCCGCAGGATTCTGTCTGCTCTAATATCTCTGAAGATATGTTAGGCAGGATTTGCATAAGATATGGGTTGCCGCTAAATGATGTCTTATTACCGGGGCCGGAAGATAGAGCTTACAACCCCCCGGAGGAGTACATAGCTTGTAATAGATTCATGTGTGTGGCCGGGACACTTCCTCCCTTTAATCAGTTTATCTGGGAAGTGTTACTTTTCTTGAGGATTGCTCTGTCCCAGTTGCACCCGAACGGGTATGCCTTGCTCAACAGCCTATTCGTTATCTTTATGGAACACGTCTTTCGTACTCCGACCGTAGAAGAAATCAGATACTTATTCAACATAAAAAATCACGGGGACAACCCCTCCTTCACTTTCCTAGAAGCAGTTAGGAATTGTCAAGTTGTGGCCGAAGCTTGGAGCAAGCTGAGTTACTTCAAAACCGAATGGTTTTTCGTCCGGTGTCCACCAGGATTTTCCAAGAGGGGGCTAGTCAGACGTAAGTGCTTCAACTTCTTTATTGATTAACAAGACGATATTAATCGGTGCCGAGTCTAACACTTTGCTTCTTATACAGCTTCAATTCCGTGACCTGATGGAGCTCGGTTTAAAGAAATAGTAAGGGTTCTTCAGGAGGTGCCCATTGTGCAAAGAGAAATTGATGAAGTCCTCACAGACGAAAATCTAATTGCCCTGGGGTTGACTGATTGAGATCAGAGCATAGGACTAGCAGGAGTTCTTATGACGACTCTGGCGAGGCAAATAAGAAGGAGAACTCCCAGAATTGTTATAACCGAACAAGGTGATGACGAGAGTTCGCCAGCTAGATATGAGCCCGTGGCTGTGCCTTTGCAGGACCCTCAAGCATCGGGAAAAAGAAAAGGCAAGAATGTTGCCCGCAAATCTTTAAGGCACAAAACCGTCGTGGTATCCTTGCCCGCTACTAGTTAGGAGATTCCTCCTCCGCAAATGGAGAGCTCGTTGGAAGGATTGGCGAATGTCCCAATCCCAGACGATCTGGCTTCACTTCAAGACTTCGAGTTGGAAACCGAGGTAGGCTGGAGTGCTTTAGATGTAGAGGAGCCGACTCCTACAAGCGGAGCCGCCACAATCGGTTGGTTGGGAGGCTTGCACATGCACACACACACCGCACCGCACAACTTATCATCACACATTTTCCGGTTTCAGGGGATAACTAATTCCAATTTTCTTTTCATTTCAGAGACATAATGGTAAGGCAAGGCTTGATGCTTGGCAGTCTCCGCTCTGTGCACCGTTCTTCTAGTTCTTACTCTGAGTCTCACAAGCGCGAGTCTGACAGAGACTATGACCGTCGCCATTCTAGTTAGGAGCATGAGCGCCGAGAAAGGGAGAGGGAAAGGGATTATAGGCGCTGCTCACGGTCTCGCTCTCCACCACCTAGAATTCCTTCCAAACCCTCCGGTTCTGGTAAACAGCCCTCAGAATCTTCACGTCAAGTACCACCTCCTCAAACTTCAAGGCCCGACAAACAACATCGGAGGATCGAGACTGAGACCCCCGTTACCACTGAACAAGTTGCTATAGAGCCCACCGGGGAAAGAGCGATTAGAATCGCTAAGTTGAAGAAAGATTTCCCAAATGTCTACTTCGACGGCTTTATATTTCCTCTGCACTTAAAGCGAATTCCAAATGAGGCAGAACAGACGATGCATGACTACATATATGATGTTTATGGTCAATATCGAGAATGGATGAAGACAACAGCATCAGTGGTGACCTTTGAGCGGGCGAAGACAATCGAGAAACTAGAAATCGATCTCGCTCAGAAGGACCGCATAATTTAGGTGCTCAACAATGAAAACGAGTCTTTGAGAAATTTAGAAACGGAGGCTAATAAAAGAGCCATATGGCAACCTGGAAGACGGAGGAGATGAGGCGAACACATTTAGCCTTGGTCGAGGAAATGGGGCACCGGACCACCACAGTCATGGTTGAAAGAGATGCGTCGTTAAAAGAGCTTGAGGAGCTAAAAATCAAATTTGCTGAAGTCTTCAAAGAAAAAGATGATGCTAATAGAGCTGCCCAAGAGGCGTGTGAGCAGGCTGTGGTACTCAGGGATGAGCGGGATGCGGCCAAGCTGAAGGTCCAAGAAACCAAGGCCAAAATCAAAACTGAGGTTAGAGCGGCAAAGACCAGGTTGGAGGGTGATATCGAAGACCTCCTGGTCACTTATAATGTCAACGTCTTGAAACATCGCAACCTAGGCTGGCTCGATGACTACCCGCTACATCTGTACATTGCTTGGTGCCGCTTGGTAGAAGATGAGAAATAGACCGCAACACTACATCTATTGACGTCGTCGAGCTAGAGAACCAGATATTAACCAAAGATGAGAGAAAAGTTATTCACGATGCCACTATTACTTTTGAAAAAGAAAAACTAGCCGCTAAATACTCGAACGTTGGAGAGGGGTCCGGAGTTGAGCACCATGAAGGAAGCTCTAAAATGCCTACAGCAACTCAACCCGAGCTTACTTCTACAATTAACCCTCCAACTGTTCCGGCGTACGACCCAGATAGGCCGCACATTTCTCCGGTACTTGAACATGCTCTTGAAGGCGCGTTGGTTCAACACATGAGCCAACCTGAGGAAGGTACTCTGAACATTCTTTCCATTCGCTTAAATGCAGGAGCGTTGTCGGAAGATGTCACTAATATCTTCTCTTATCTTTATTCAGTTATAGATTCTACGCCAGCTGTTCCTCCTACAACCCAAGAATTGCGTCACGAGTAGGAGGCCATTATGACGGAGGCAATGACCAAAACAACCGATACATCAACCGAGGGAGTTCACGAGAGCAGTTTCGTTTTTGACGAACAAATGATGGATGAACTCCTCGACCACCAATGCAACCCAATCACTGATCTACCTTTAGTTATAGGTTGAGATGTGTTTATGGATAGCTCCTTAGGCCCGACTAGCAGCATTCCGGTGGGAACTCAATCGGATCGGGATGAGGCTATAATGGTAGAGATTAACGCTGAAATGGAAAGAGCCGCACAGGCTGGTAGCATCGGAGGTGGCATGGTGGGCCCTGGTTCGGTCCCTATGCGTATGATTTCTCGTGGCGGCACAATTGTCGACACTAGTGTGCCCCCTTCATCCTCTCACATTGAAAGTGCCACCGTTTTTTCGGCTCCGCATTCAGAAAGTATCCCGATCCCTGTGAGTTCAGAGGAAGAGACCTCTGTAATCCCCCCGACCGGAGACCAACCAGCAAAAGGCAAAAGCTCAAAGAGGCATCCGAGCGACAACTCTAGTGGGTCGACGCCGAGGAAGAAGAAGAAGTCGAAGGAGTAGACGTGCCTTCTTATTCCCTCTTTTTGGTAGATAGGTAGGATAGGATTCCATTTTTCTTTTTGCAGGCCGTGTATAGATGCGGGTTCGGTGCCTGCTTATAGGAATTCTGGGAATAAGTTTTTGTACTTGCCTTTTTTCCAAGGAATAGCAGAAATAAAATCTCCTTTTGTTTTCAGCATAGCTCCGTGTTTATTTGCTTAAGTGTTTCGACATTCAAATTTCCATTCAATGTACTTGCGAGGCTTTAGTCTCTGAATCAGACTTGAGTTCGGTTGTTAAGTCCTGAAGTCATGGCTTCGGGTCATAACCAAACGTCAAGTTGAGCCCCAACGTCGCGTTGTCTCGATTAGCGGCTTGTATTTGAGCTATGCCTTCAGTTCTGGAGAGAATTAAAGTGGTCGGTTGACAGTCGCTTTCTGCCTTCAACAAATTGCTCTTAACTTAGTCGAAACAAAGTTAAGGTGAAACGAGTTCGAGTGGACGGATCACACTCGCTCATTTACTGGTAATTGCATCCACACTCTGGGGATTGAACTTGCATGACGGCGGTCAGTCATGCCTGCTTTATATTTGAAGTTATGTCCGCGCTCCGAGGACTTAAGTTATTTTACGGGCGGTCGGTCACTCCCGTTTAATACTTAGAGTTATGTCCGCACTCCGGGGACTTAGGTTGATTTGTGAGTGGTCAGTCACACCCGTTTTGTGTTTATACTCCAGTCCATGCTTTGGGGACTTAGAGTTGGTCGATGGATGGTCAGTCACACCCATTTCGATGTTTACACTCCAGTTTGCACTCCGGGAATCTAGAATTAGTTAAGAGACGGTTGATCATATCTGTTTAAGTATTAGGATCTCGTTTGCACTCTAGGAACGATGAATTGATCAGGGTTGTGGATGGTCGGATCACATCCACCCCGAGTAGACAAGCGAAGTTGTAGACGGACGGATTCATCCTCCTCGAGCTTGTGAAAGTGGAAGGCGAGGTCGGGGATGAACGGATCCATCCTCCTTGGGTTTAGATTGTACATGGGCGAAGTCGTGGGTGGACGGATCCACCCTCCTCGAGTCCATGTTTCGGATTTGAAGTTTATACTCCGGCTCGCACTCTGGGAACCGGAGTTTGTTAGAGGATTGTCGTGTATCAATCCTTTTTGGCTTTAGTGTGGTTGCTTGCCCCCGAGCTTAGGGTTTCACTTAGCGAGTGAACAGTTGTATCACAGTCACTCCCTATTTAAATAAGTCCCACCGTAGGATGGAACTTAGCTCTCCGTGCATTGTGATGGTCGCATGCCGCATTTCAAGAATCGCCACTCTGGCTTGACGAGCTTGCATTTTATTACTAAAATAAGAAAGTACGGCAAAGTCAGTTGCCTTCTTACAAGTTCAAATTCCGAAATGCATAAACAAATTTCAAATGGAAAGCAGACTAAATGAATAAATACTGTTATGTGTAGTAGCGATGGAGACTCTCGCTATTCCAAGCTCTCGGCAAAGTGAGACCATCAATAGTTGATAATTTGAATGTGCCGTCTCCAAGTCTCTGCTCGATAACATATGGTCTTTCCCATTTTGGTTTCATATGCGAAGGGATCAGATAGATTCTCTTGAGTACGATATCGCCAAGTTCAAAGGTTCTGGGTCGGACCTTAGCATTGTATAATCGGGCGACTCGACTTCGATGCGCGATTGCCCTCAAATCAGCCTCTTCACGCTTCTCATCCAATAAATCCATAGATTCAGCAAGTAATATGGCGTTCGTTTTCGGATCATAATATGTCAAACGATGGGAAGACACTTCCAATTCAACTGAAATAACGGCCTCATAGCCGAAGGAAAGTTAAAATGGAGTGTGGTCGGTCACGGACTTGTGGGTGGTTCGATATGCCTATAGGGCCATGGGAAGTTCATCGACCCATCTGCCTCCAGCCTTCTCCAGTCGTTTCTTCAGAATGGACTTAATAATTTTATTAACAGCTTCGACATGTCCATTTGCTTGAGGGTGAGCAACCGCCGAGAACTTCTTCTGGATGTGGAAACGTTGATAGAAATTCTTGAACTCGACACTATCTAATTGGGCTCCGTTGTCAGTGATAATTGTTCGCGGGAGGCCAAAACGACAGATGATGTTGCATACTACAAAGTTGATTACTTTTTTCATTGTGATCGTGGCAAGGGGCTCGGCTTCCGCCCATTTGGTAAAGTAGTCAACCGCAACTATGGCGTACTTCGCACCACCTTTAGCCAAAGGTAAAGACCCAATCATATCGATGCCCCATGTGGCGAACGGCCATGGACTGAACATCTGAGTAATTTCGGTAGGAAGGGCTCTTGGAATTCGAGCATGTTTCTAGCATTTGTCACATCTCTTGGCATAGTCCGATGCATCTCGATTCACAGTCAGCCAATAATACCCATATCGGAGTATCTTCTTAGCATGGGCTTGCCCCTAGTGTGATCGCTGCATTCTCCTTCGTGCACATCATGTAACACTCATTTAATTTTGTCATGGGCGATACACCGAAGTAAAGGAACAGAGTATCCTCTCCTATACATGACTCCATTCTGGATATTGAATCGCGAAGCTTTCCGGAGAACTTGTCTTTTCTCACTTCTGTGCTCGGGCAAAGCTCCGTGTTCGAGATAGTTTCTGAATGGGGTCATCCATGACTCCTTTTCGGACGTTGCCTCATGCACCCAGTCTGCCTGTATCTGCTCGATGCTTGGAGAGGTAAGTGTCTCAACGGGGACGAGTCCCATTTGCTGTGCTTCACTGGTGCTGGCCAGTTTCACCAAAGAATCAGCCTTCTGATTGTGCTCCCGGGTATACAGAGGATGACATAGTAATCGAACTGATTCAACACTTCCTGAACCCTGGCGAGATGAGCAGCCAACCTCCGGTCTCTAGCTTGGTATTCTCTCCGAACTTGACATATGACCAATTGTGAGTCACAGTAAATCTCCACAGCGATAATTCTCAAGTCTTTGGCAAGTCTAAGTCCAGCGAGTAAAGCTTCGTATTTGGCCTCGTTGTTATTTGCACGAAAATCAAACTTCAAGGCGTAGCATATGGATCGACCTTCTGGAGTTTCAAGTACTACTCCGACGCCTGAGCAACGATCGTTTGATGCACCATCCGTGTATAGCTTCCATATGTACTTGGGAGATTTACTGGACTTGGGCAAGTCCTCTGGTATAATAAACTCAGCTATGAAGTCCGCCAGAACTTGTCCTTGAATGGTTCGCCTCGGTGTATAAACGATGTCAAACTGACTCAGCTCGATGTTCCACTTGAGCAACCTACCAAACGTCTCAGGCCGCGTTAGGACCTGTCGTAATGACTGATCGGTGTAGACTGTGATCGGATGAGCCTAGAAGTAAGGACGAAGCTTTCTCGAGGCAATGACGAGGCAATAATCCAGCTTTTCCAGTTTTGGGTAGTTTCTTTCCGCCCCAGTTAATCGCTTGTTGATATAATAGACCGGTCGCTGTATCCGATCCTCCTCCCGAATCAATGCAGCACTAATCGCATTGCGAAAACTGCCAGATAGATATATATTCGTTCATGATCGATCGGCTTTGACAGAATAGGTGGCGTCGCCAGATGTTGAACCGATGCTTGGAATGCGCCTTCACATTCCTTAGTCCATTTGAAGTTCCGCTTTCCTTTCTTGATCAGATCGAAGAAGGGAATTTATTTGTCCGTGGATTTAGAAATAAATCTGCTTAAGGCTGCCACCTTCCCATTGAGGCTTTGTTCTTGCTTTATAGTCCTGGGAGTCACAAGATTCCGAATTACCCAGATCTTCTCAGGATTGGCTTCAATTCCTCGGGCGTTGACAATGAATCCAAGGAATTTTCCGAATGCGACTCCAAAGTGACATTTCAATGGGTTGAGCTTCATTCGGTACTCTCGGAGGATGTTGAACATTGTTTCCAGGTCTTTGACATGATCGATGGACAGTCGCGACTTTACTAGTATATCATCTACATGCACCTCTATGGTTTGTCCGATCTAGTTAGCGAACATTCGGTTGACGAGTCTTTGATAAGTTGCCTCAGCGTTTTTGAGTCCGAACGGCATCACTTTATAGCAGTAGAGTCCTAGATCGGTGACAAAGCTGGTATGCTCTTGGTCAGGTAGGTGCATCGGTATTTGATTGTAGCCAGAATATGCGTCCATGAAAGATAAGAGCTCGTGACCGGCCATTGAATCTATTAGCTGATCAATTCTGGGAAGTGGAAAACTGTCTTTAGGGCATGCTTTATTCAAATCTAAGTAGTCCACACAAGTTCTCCATTTCCCGTTGGATTTCCTTACGAGTACCAGGTTGGATACCCACTCTGGATATAATGCGTCTCGAATAAACCCGTTCGACCTGAGTTTATTTACCTCTTTCTTTAGGGCGGCAGATCTCTCTAGATCTATACCGTGCCTTTTTTGTTTGACCGGGACATGCAGCGGGTCAATATTCAATGCATGGCTCGTGATGTACGGCGAGATCCCACACATATCAGAGTGCGTCCAAGCAAACACGTCGAGGTTTGCTCGGAGAACAACCAATTCCTCTCTCATCTGTTGGCTTAGCTAAGATCTGACCTTTATCATTCTAGAGTCGTCATCATCATCGATCAGAACATCGATCGTCAACTCTACCGGCGAAGCCTGACTGTCTTTGACTTTCTCTTCATTATCGTTATCTCGTGGATCAAGATCTTTCAGGAATTGGTTGTGGCTTTCGGGCCTAGGCCCAAGCGTTAGCTGTCAATTTTCAGAAAAATGGATGTAGAGAGATTCCTCTACGTCCTTGCCCTTCTCTTTACGCTGCGCCTTCCACAACTCAGCAACATAACTGGCGCGTCCAGCCGCCTGATCTCCTTGAACAACTCCAACCCCGTTATCGGTGAGGAACTTTAGAGTTAAGCACCATTGGGCAATGGCTGCCCTGAATTCAGCTAGGGCCGGTCGGCCCAAGAAAGCATTATATGGAGAATTAATATCTAACACAACAAACTATAGCATCCGGTCTCTCTAGAGATCTCTGATTCCCAACTCAACTGGCAACTCCACCATCCCAGAGGGTATCATTGCACTCCCATTAAAGCCATGTATGCGAGACTGACACGACTTTAAGTCCTTCGCTTCCATTTTCATCTGGTCATAAGCTCATTTGAAAAGAATATTTACGGATCTTCCAATATCTACCAAGATCCTCTTCATCCAAGTAAGACCTACTTGAGCTGATATGACTAGTGGATCGATAGTGGGGGCTTTAACTCTATCAGCATCTCTGTTACGGAAAATGATGTTGTCTGTCATAGTCTTTTGTTGTTTTGCCAGAGCCCCATCATCGTGCAACATTCAAAGTTCGCATGCCTCGTTGAGCTAGCATACGAATCCATTTTCTTCCAGCTCCGATCAGCTGGATGAGGACCACCACTAACTGTATTAATAACCAATCTCCCGCCAGTATGCGTGGGTTCCTCTGGTCTAGCCTGATTTTGACCTTGATTCTGGTTTGATGGGCCCGCACCTCCAGCCTGTGGCGCCCCAACAAACTATTCGAGCTTCCTTTCTCGTATCAGTTTCTCAATGATGTCTTGCAAATGATGACACTCATTAGTATTGTAGCCATAGCAATCGTGGAACCTACAGAATTTTCCAGTTTGATTTGCTTTTCAGATGACTGTTTCAGAGCTGGTTTCTTGTACTAGCTAGTATTAAAAGTTTGCAAATAAACATTCTCCCGGGATGTATTCAATGGGGTATATTGGTCAAACATGGGAGCTCTGCGTCACGGTCTACGATTTTGATCTCGCTTCTTACCCTGACCCCCATTGCCTTTCTGCTGACTCTGCTTATTATGTATATTCAATTGCACTCTACCGGAACTCTCACCGGTTTGTTTCATAGCAACGTTACTTTGGATGCCTTCGACACTGGGCCCTACATCATCCTGCTTTCTAGATTGTCTAGCATCTTCTCTCTTTAGGAACTGGGCCGCCTTAGCATAGAAACGGTCCAATGACGCAGAGGGTTTCCCAGCCAACCAATTACCAAACTTGGAATCGGGGTAGATTCCTTTAGTTAGTGCCATCAATATAGAATGGTCATTGGGGTTACCAATTTTCGCACAAGCGGCATGAAATCTTTCCAAATAATGCCTGAGTGTCTCTCCCGGAGCTTGTGTACCACTGGATAGGGTGTTGAAATCCTTCGGTCTCGTAACATGCATACAAAACTGTTCGACGAACTTTGTAGCCAACTGATCAAAGCATGAAATGGATCAGGGTGGTAGACGAGTAAACCATATGGTTGCGATGCCCCTAGGGAGATAGGAAAGCTTCTACACTTGACCGCATCGTCAGCTCGTGCGGCATTCATGAGCCATTCATACTTCAGGATGTGTTGGTTAGGGTCTGAACTCCCTTCGTAGACAGGTAAAGTTGGCATTCTGCATTGGTGGGGCGGTTCAGCATAAAGGATGTCGTTAGTGAATGGCGTATAACTCCAGGAGATTCTCCAATCGTCATTGGTGAGGCCTTGACTTTTGCGGATCATTTGACGGATCATGGTTGGAATGTCTGGCATTTCGACATTCTAGGCCAAGGCGTAGTCGGGTTCCACGTTGCGAGGACAATCCGGGAACGGTCGACGATCCGTACCTCGCCTCCTTGGCTCCATATCTTCGGGCACATAGGGTTCAAGATCATGATTGTGTTGACGAAGGGTCGGATCTGCTCGGTTTCGAATCTTAGCATCCAAGTCTATGGCGGCGGCAGCTGCATGGCTATCAATAGTGTGATAAGGAGGTGCCCCTCCTTGGGAGGAGGGTCCAGCTTGGTTCCCCATAGAGGGACCAGCTCCAGCTTTTCCGAGATTCTGAACACGCTGATGCCCGAAGGCTTGCACGTAGCTTCCATCCAGCCGTTGACACATAGATGTATGATGGAAGTCCGAGGAAGCTGAACTTTCTATTGACGAGTAAGAAGCACGATCCCTTCTGGACCTCCTTCGTCTTTCCTCGTTCAATTGGTTCGTGAGGTCCGTGTTGGCACGGATCTGCTAGGTGAGCTGCTGCCGGCTCTAGGTTAGCTCTTGCATCAGAATATGGAACTCTTCCCTAGTCATAGGGCCTTGTGGATCCAAAGGTCCAGCAGAAGTCTGACCCGTTGTGTTCAGCTGCATAGGATTCTGTCTATCTCATCCTTCTGGATTAGCAGCAGTTGAAGCAGTCCATGTGTTAACCATGACTGATGTAGCTCTTTCCTAGATCTGGCAAAATCTGAATAGAATGGAAGGAACTACTGGATATCAGATTTGGATCCCCTCCTTAGATTCTTGCAATCCAACGACGGCAGTAGATCCAATGAGCATGAGAAAAACTGGATTCTCTTAGTGAAAGCACCGAAGTGTTTATATCAAAATTGGGCACAACACTCTTCGGACGTATTTGAAGAGATTAAAATGAAGAATTTAAATGTAAAATGAGGCTAATCTAACAAACACGCCAAAAAAGACAAACAGAAATGCAAGGACACAGGAATTTATAATGGTTCGGCGTTGTAGCCCACGTCCACTTTGGAAAGTTTGCTATTTTATTGATGTATACTAACTGATTACAACAGAAAATACTCAAGCACTCGAGTTACAATGGGTTTTCGGCAGAGTATCGGCGTAGCATAATCAAAAGTCCATTTTCTGGAGGCATGGGGCTGCTATTTATAGGTGTAGGCTGAAAATATCTGACTTAGACCTCGGAATACTTCTTCTCCCACGTGGGTGGGCCCACTCGATCGATCCGGGGTCATTTGGGATCGATCCCTACTCCATTCGTATCGATCAAAAATAGCTCCTTTTGGGCTGAGATCGATCATAGACATTCTTGAGGTGGTAAGAAAGCTCCTGTGAAAATATGGTAGCATTTGGACTTGTAGATTTTGAGTTATGATCGATCCAAGTTCATATTTGCAGTTGGCTATCGAGTTCGTATCGATCAATGTTCGAATCGATCACTTAATATCGATGCTTGTGCGTGGCGATCGGTCGCGCTCTGATGACGTGGAGCGACAATCACGCGAAGATCCACTTTTAGTGCCGGGAGAACGTTTCCTCTGGTTGACCAAGCTATTTCGTATCGATCTAACATAATTCCTTTCGTATCGATCCTTGGATGTCACTTCGTATCGATCTCTACCGCTAGATTCATATCGATAACTGTGGGTTGCATCGTATCGATAGGGAATGGTGGCATTCGTATCGATCTGTTACATGCTCTTAGTATCGAGTATTTAGCGGGATGCTTCGTGTCGATTATTGCCCGATCGATACGAATTATGTGGTTGGGAGGATCGATACGAAGAGGGTTTAGAGCCAAGTAGATGAAATCTGATCGATGCCAACACTTGATGGATACGAGGGACATGGATGGATATGAAGGAGAACTGAAGTTGATGGATACGAACTAACTCTTCCTTCATGGATGGATACGAAATTGTATGGATACGAATGAGGTTAATTTCCTAGATTTTGATCGATCCATATCTTGAGCATACGGACTTCGATTGACCTGAAATTTGGAACGTTGGCTTTCATAGCTTTGCTTGTCGTACCATGTTAATTGTTGCTCGATCCGAACTCGGATAAAATTGGCCAGTATCCATAGTAGACTTGTGTATAACCGATCTTCGGAACGGATCGTCCTTGGTTTCTAGTCAAGTTCTTGGTGTCACGGCCTTGCCAAAAGGCGGGATACTACACCAAAACAGTCATTTGGCAACACTTTTTTTTCATTTGCTAACGCTTATATAGGTTGCATTTTAGTCTCGCTAATAAGTGTCACAATCCAGCAAATGTGTGACTAAAAGTAAACATTTACAAATTTTAAATACCCCAACACTTATTTGCGTTGAAAGCGCAAGTTCAATTGAAATTAATGGGAATGTGCTACATCAAAATAGTAAATGAGTAATAACTTACGCATACCCTAACCACGCTTCCCCAATTCAGTGATTTTTTGCTCTCGCCTCCGAAAATTCGATCTCACCTCCAAATATTTGCTCTCACCTCCGAAAATTCGATCTCCTCCCCAAAAAATTTTGACTTCAACTTCAGACTTCGTTCCAGTAGACTTGGACTTCGACTTCGACTTCGACTTCAAGAAGACTTGGACTTCAGGCGCTTTCTTTGCCTCCACCTCGTTCCAGTAGGCTCTCAACTTCGACTTCGACTTCAAGAAGACTTGGCCTTCAGGCGCTTTCTTTGCCTCCACCTCGTTCCAGTACCACCTCCATTAGGTATTTGCACAAAAGCATTAAGCGTAGATTGTTCAAAAGGGTATAAGGTATTGTAGTCACAGCGCTATTTGATGTCGACTAGGAGCTAGGGTTTTGATTTTATCGTTCTTAATGGTTGCATGGAGACTGTTTGTTGTTTGGTTGTTATTCGTATAAATGACGAGGAGATGTGCTTAATGTTGATACTGAGTGGCGAAACTTGATAAGGTAGGAAAAGTGACTTTATCATATGCAGATATTATATTTGATGTATTATCGCGTATACAATTGGATAGGGATGCTTCTCAACTTTCACCTTCAGGTCCACTTTACTTAATCCCATTGTCAGTTGCTTGGGTCAACAATCACTGACCACTGCGTCGCCAGGTCCAGACAAGTCTACTAGGTTGAACTTTGCCTATTGGTTTTGTACTAGGAATAGTTTTGTTATGCTGGTTAATTTGGTGGATGATGTAGTTGTGAAAAATAGAGCTAGAGGAGGGTAAAATTCAGTAGCTAGTCAATCAGTAGTAGTTTAATTTGGTAGGGAGTTTATGTCGCATGGGAAACACTTGGTTCCAGGCTTGAATGACGTCGTCGATAAGGGTACAGTTATGGGTGGCTGCTTGTGTAGTGAAGTTACGATTTGTTATTTGCTGTTTGAACACGGAGTATTGTTCATTTGGTTTCTTATTTGCTGTTTGATATAACTGTTTTAGTATTTATGTTTCTCGATAGAGGATTTTAAGCTAATGTTCATCATCATTGTTTCCTTGGTTATTGATAGTTTCATGTCAATCTTTTCCACTTCTTAGAAGCCTAAAGCAGTCCAAGTTGGATCTACCGTTACACTTACATCTGAATCTCGAAACTATTATATAAGTATATCTTTGCTACTTTGAATACTATTAATAATTTAAAACGTAGTGGATATTTAGTAAGCTTCTGGATAGTGTTCTGTAGTGCATGATTTTATTGCTGCAAAGATTTTATATGTCCACTGTATATAAGTGAAATAAGAAATATGTAATGTAGGTACTTTAGTTTGTTAGATCTCCCTCACTTCTGAGGATTGGTTCAACAAGTATTCTTCATTTTCATATGTTTAGAAACAAACAGCAATGCCAAAAATTTGTACATTAGTGCATTTTCATATTTGATTATTCACATAAATAATTTTGATCAGTAAACTACCAAAAATAGCAGATTCAAATGGTGATTTTATATGCTATGAACTCTACTCTATGTAGGGTAAAATAATAATCAATTACGTGGCAATATAAATTATTCTACTTAAATATTCATCGTATGCATTTTCGTTAATGTTTTTTTGGATAACAATAACCTCTGAAAAACATATCAAGCTATTTATCCCTAACTAAACCAAACTATTTTTTTGTGAATAATCATTCTGGTACAATATTTATTGGATTTGTCCCAGTATTGGACAAGTTACAAACACAATAAAGTAATCACATTTTATAAATCATTTCAGGTTGAATGGTTCACAAAATTTCGATGGCACTTCCTTTTTGTTTAACATGCCATAAAAACATCATGATCGTAGTTTGTCCTTTATAAACAGTAAATTGATCGTAGTTTGTCTTTTTTTTCAAACAGTAATGCTTTTACGATTCTATTTTTTTTGGTTACTTGAATTGAAAATTGCGGTGTCCTTCTTTTATTTTTAGAGTAAAGGGTTACACACACACGTCAAAAAATTCATGTAAATCCTTAGAGATTTTTTTGGCCCCGCCTGACAAGTGTTGTATATGATCGTTATATGGATATTCGTTTTTCATAGAACGGACATCTATATTCATCTGATACAATATTTGTTGGATTTGTCCGAGTATTGGACAAGTTACAAACACAATAAAGTAATCACATTTTATAAATCATTTCAGGTTGAATGGTTCACAAAATTTCGATGGCACTTCCTTTTTGTTCCCTGTGTACACGTTTTTGTGTACGATACAGGGAATAAAGGGAAGTGCTGCCGAAATTTTGTTGAATCGTTTAACCCGAAATGGTTTATAAAATATGATTACGTTATTGTGTTTGTAATGGGAATTAGGATGACCGACCTTCAAAGTTATTGTAATGGAACTTTAAAATGAAATGAACACTATATTTTTGTCTAACAGGTTCAAAAGGTAAAACTTGAAATTTATGTCTAACTCAATTCAAGAGAGTGGATTAAAAGTTCATACAGAAATACTGAAGAATATAAGCAAGGCGTTCGAGACTTCATTAGTTTTGTGAAGAATCACTCATCCCCCGATGTTGAAATATGCACTTGCCCTTGTATCAAGTGCAAGAACTCTAAAAAGCTCTCATTGGAAAGCGTTGAGAAACATTTAATCATTCATGGTATGATTAAAACATATAATAGATGGTTTTTCCATAGAGAGATGAACAAGAATAACACGGGGGTGAATCATACGCAAAATATTATTCCAGATTCTCATATCCAAGATCAAATTCAAACCGACCATTGTGTAGAAGGAGCTCTTAGAAATCTCATAGACAATGCTTTTGGAGTGCATAATATGCCCCAAAGTAGCCGTGAAGAGGATGTTCAAGAGATAAATATAGACAATTCTCATTCGTACCACGGAGAAAAGCACAAAAAAATATACAAACAAAGCAAACGAAAAACTTTATTCTTCTTGTGAAGATGGGCTTACAACATTAGGCGTAATTGTTGAGCTTCATAACCTTAAAAAAGAATTTAATTGGTCGGGAAACAGTATGACTGAGTTGTTGAAGCGATTAAAACGTTGGTTTCCAAAGGAAAATAATTTACGTGACAAGTATCCCACAATGAAGAAAATATTAAAGGATCTGGGAATGGAGGTGAAGTGCATACATGCTTGTGAAAATGATTGCATATTATTTTGGAAAGAAAATGTTGATGCGAAAGAATGTCCTCAGTGCCATACACCAAGGTATAAAACTAAAAAAACAGTGTTAGGGGAGGTCAAATTAACGAAAGAACCAAGAAAAGTTTTAAGATACTTTCCTATAATTCCGAGATTAAGTAGGTTATACACTATACCATGGATAGCTCATAAAATGCAATGGCACAAGAAAGCCACACCCTCTTGGAATTCCATGCGACATCCTATGGATTCAGCTGAATGGAGATCAATCAAAAGTCGATGGCCAGAATTTGCTAATGAAGGACGCAATGTGTGGCTTGGTATTGCTACCGATGGGTTTAACCCGAATGGCGTTCTCTCCAATAGTTATAGCTGTTGGCCTGTTTATATGATACCTTATAACCTACCCCCTTCGTTGTGTATGAAATCACAATTTCAAATGTTGACTCTTTTAATTCCTGGACCAAGAGCACCAAGTCAGGACATTGATGTATACTTGGAACCTCTTATATATGATTTAAAACATCTTTGGGACGAAGGAGTGTCTGTTTTTGATGCGGATAAACAAGAAATTTTCAATATGAAAGCAATATTATTATAGGGAATTCATGATTTACCAGCATTTGGTAACTTATCTGGTTGTGTGACTCACGGTTATAAAGCGTGTCCTGTCTGTGCTATCGAGACGGAATCAGAGCACATCAGCAACAAGATCGTCTATCCAAAATATAGAAGGTTTTTGAAGGATGATCATCCATATAGAGCATTAAAACATGGATGGTATAAGGATATTGAATATAAAGAGCCTCCGACTCGGCTAAGGGGCTCGTCTCTTTTAGAAAAGCTTGATTGTATCAAATATATTCGTGGAAAACTACCACAAAGCAGAAAGAGAATGATTGCTGAAGCTTATGATAATGTAGATTGTCTTGTTGATGATGAAGAAAGACCGGCATGGTACAAGAAGTCAATTTTGTTTGACTTGGATTATTGGAGCAGTCATAAAGTTCGTCATACTATTGATGTTATGCATACTGAGAGAAATGTTGCTGAACATCTCATCAACTTTGTGTTTGATAAAGGAAAACAATCTTCTAAATATGCATGGGATAAGATTAACAAGCTACAATGTTGTCAAGTCCTTAAAGATGCAAAACTTCCTTCATGTCTTGCAACAAAGTTACATGGTCTTATAGGTCTTCAACCACCTAGTTTGCAAATTAAGAAGACATATGATTATCATATTATTATTCAATATTTGCTCCCTATCATGGTTCAACATGCATATCCAAAGTGTCGCGAGTTAAGACGAGCACTTCTACAAATAAGCTTGTACTTCAACATAATATGTTCGAAAGTTCTAGTTCGAGAACATGTACAAGCGGCCAAAGATATGATTGCTGAAGCATTATGTGTGTTGGCACACTATCTTCCAATGCACTTTATTGATATAAGTATCCATTTGATGGTACATTTAGCAAATCAAGCTCTACTCTGTGGACCATCAAATTATATATGGATGTATCCATTTGAAAGGTAAATATTGTTTTTGTATTCGAATTATTTTACCTAACTACTTTGAAGTAACTAACTGTAAATATGCATATTAATTTTTTTGTCATAAGGCTACGAAGGATTGTAAAAACATACCTAGTAATAAAAGGTATATTGAAGGATCAATTTCTGAAGCATACCTTATTTCAGAATCAGTTCGATACGCAATGGAATATATGCCAAACCCACGTGATGGAAATCATAGCTCTAAACAGGCATCCTTTTTAGATGAGAATGGTGATGATATATATGAGCGTTCCATCGTTGAAGGTAAACCGTTAAAATTATCTAGAGTGCAACGATCACAGATTCGACGATGGTTACTATTTAGAATTGATATACCAGAACGAGATGAATACTATAGGTTATCTATTTTCATCTTTTTTTCAAATACTTGTAGCACAATATATAAATAATATATATATTTTTATTTACCATGATATTCAATCTGTAGCGCATACCGCTTATCTTTAGAAGACGGTCTTCGTGGTAAAAGGAAACCAATCACAAAAGCAGAAGTAATAGTTCAATCTGAATTTGTTGATTGGCTACACAAAAAGGTATGCTATATTTATCTGAAAGTAATGTGTTTCTTTTTATCTAATCTTATTCTATTAATTTTGTTAATTTTAACAACTTGTGGAAAAAAATGCATGAACACAATATTATGGTTGTATGTCAGTGGTCCAAAGTGGGATGTCAGAACTTATCTTAAGTATAGAGTGAATGGCTATACGTTCTCTCCTCGGCATTATGACGACACCATTTCAATGCAAGATAGTGGTGTCTGCATGGATGCGATCACTACATTTGTTTCAAGTTCAAAAGATCTAAATCCTACGGATGATAATACTACTTGGTATGGTATTATTAGAGAGATCATGGAAGTTGATTACTATGATTTTCAACATGTGGTATTCTATTGCGACTGGGTGAATGTTGGAGATAAGACAAATGGTTGTAAGGTTTGCCCTGATACAAATTTGTTGATGGTAAACTTAATGAAGCTCAAGAATACCGATGGAGAATATGATGAACCTGCTATTCTCACGTCCGAAGCAAGTCAAGTATTTTACATAAAGAACACACAAAATTCTGATTGGTCCATTGTTCGACGCTCTCCTAAACACATGATGGATAACATAGATGATTATGAAATACCAACCACGTATCAATCTATTTTGAAAGAACAACCAAACTTAGAACCATTATTGAAATGTATTCAATAGAAATCAACTTGTTGATTGGAACTATATTGCATGTATTTTGCTTATTTTGATCCATGTATTAACTCTTATTGATGTATCGTACAATCGTGTTGTGTTGTGAAATGTATGGTTTTCTTTTATTAATCGTGTTGTGTTGTGAAATGTATTAACTTTTATCCATGTATTTTGTTTGTCTTTTTTATATAGATTTTTCATTAAAATGACAAACGATTATAGCGCAAATGCAAATTTAAGTACAACTGAGACTGTTGAACCCCCTCCAAAGGTAAAAAGTACTTTATAACAGTTAGCGTTGAGGGTGCAAAGGGGGATGATGCAGATAAATGGAGTTCACGTTGTGGTGCTTTGATTCGTTGTCATATACCTATTGGCTACAAAGAATGGAGGGCGGTAGATGGCTTCTATAAGGATAAACTATGGGAAGGACTTTTGGTACTAGTCTTATTTATATTTTTATTATCATCAATTTCACCATCAAGTTTAAATTATGATATATTTAACCATTTCATGATTTCTTTATTTTTTTCCTTTTTTTGTGATAGGAAGAATTTTACATGGATGTAGATCCTACCATAGCTCGACCATTATTAGAGAAACATTTTCCACCGTTTTATAGATCATTGAAGTCAACATTACGAAACAAACTTCTTAAAGTTGATAAAACTATGATTCCTAAACGTGTTGCTATTGATAGATGCCCAAAGGATATAGACAAAGTGTGGTGGGAAAAATTCCTTGATATTGAGTATACGAATGTAAAGATGGAGCAGTGTAAGGCAAATGCAAAAAATAGAGCAAAGAACTCGATCACTCATACTCTAGGAAGGAAACCTTACCATAGAGTGCATGATGAAATGGTATTAAAATTATCTTTTGTAAATAGTTTATAAAATGTTATATTAATTATGTGTTGTCAACTTTGATCTTTCTTGTAGGTAGTAGCAAATCCAGAAGCAGATATTTCACGAACAACGGTTTGGAAGGCTGGACATAAAAGAAAATCAGGAGAAATACTACCATGTGCCGCGGAAAAATATGTAAGTGTCAGTTTAAAACAAATTTCAACTTATTCCATTGTGTGTTTAGTTTAAATTTGAACTAAACAAATGAAAATTAGGAACATTTCTGCTTATGTATCTTCAAACTTATCTTAATTGCTTGGGATTTTGGTTGACAAATTGAACAGAAAAATGTGGAAATTTGTCGTAGCATTTTCTGTTAATGAGTAGTCTGACAATTTTGCTATGAATGGACATATTTTCTCCTCCCCTCCTAGTGTAGTAGTAATTTCCAAAGCATGGTTGTTCAAAAAGATTAGCAATTCCTTCACATTCTACAATGTCTGCATTTGGATATGAGTAGTCCCAATGCTTTGTACTGATGCTTGAAATATGATCATACTCCCATGCCTATTGCTATGAATTCGTATGTCCCTGTCCCCTTTTATTTTGTTGCCTTGGGTTGTATGCAACTTGAATTAAACAATGTAACTATAGGTTAATACACACACCACCAAAATTTTTACCATATAAGCGTTTGCATTATTTTTACCCATATAACCCATATAAGCTTTTGCATTATTTTTACCAATACACACACCACCACAAATTTCTTGATCTTCATTGATATCCTCATCTTCATCTTGTATTTCTATAATATTATGAATTCATGACTTTTCTGCTTTTTTCTTTTTAATTTCATCTACTGCAACTTGAATTTTCTTTTGTACTTCTATAGTTGCGGCTGGACATGAGGTATAGTTTCCTTTGATGACAATAATATGCACTTTTAAACGAGAAATCCCCCCTCTGATCATCTTGTTACATAACTTGCACCATGACAGCAATTTACTGACATCTCTTCTCAAAAAAAGATTTGTTACATCACAAATTATTATTGTAGCAATGTCTGTTCAATACCTCTGTTAGATGATGGGTTAGTTTTAGTTGGTTGGTATGTATCCCCTTCTAATTCAATTGGTGTACCCTGAAATACACTGAGAGGGGCTCGATCCCTTAAGAATTGGTTGTTTAGTTCTATCCTACGTTCAGGTTACTTAATTTCTACTCTGAGGTTCACATTTACCTCTTTACTTAATAAGGCATCCATGTTCAGGTCCAACGTTGGCTTTACGGTGGCTTTATTGATCCTCACCTGCCGCATTTTTATCGTTCAAATGCTTTATTGATCCCAGTTATCTAAAATATTCATATTTGTTCGATAAATATTGTTAATGAATTCGCTTTACTTACTCTCTCAGCCAAACTATGACTGTTTGTTGCCTGTCCTCGTCTAGCTCTTACATGAACATAATTAGGCTTCTTATTTTTGCCATTGTTGTTGTTTTTATCCTTCGAGCTGCTCTCTCTTGAATCCTCAGTTGTATTTCCTTCATCTTCATTGCCTGTGACCTGTTTATGTAGATCCATTTAGCCAACTTCATATTAATTTCAATGTTTTGTTAATTGAATTTCATTACCACTGGATGCATGTCAGCCTTTCTCTTCTTGTAGCTTGACTTCTCTTGGGAAAATTTAAGTGATGAAGTTGAGTTAGATGCTGTTTTTGTAGAAGTAGCAGCTGCAGTAGCAGCAGCTTTATTGTTTGTGGCAATAATAGGCCAACCATCATCTAAGCATTCATCGTGAAATGAGAACAGGTTATCGATAAAGAAATTGTTGCTATCTTGAGTATGCTGCTGCCATTGTAATTGAGCTCTTTGCCTCTCTAGATACGAACCTAAATTTTGTCCCATGACTTGAGTACTATTTTTCCTTTATACTCTGCATTAATTGGAGTAGTCTGACTGTTATTAGTGGAAGTATTTCCCAAACTTGTATTATTCTAGTTTGGAGGAGTAACCAATACTGTAAATTTTAATTAACTGATAGCTAGAAAGTAGATAATTTGTTATTTGCTTATACTATTCAAATTGCACGGTTTAATATGGTCATTGGATTTGAGAAGTTGCGACTGGTTAGGGCTGCAACAGTGTGGGCAGTTGAAGTAGCAGGTGGTTTGAAATGAGGTTGACAGTTGTAGTTTTGGGTATTCGAGGCTAGTTGCCGGAATTCGGTGACTGGAGATGTGTTGTCTGCAGTTGGTGGAGCAAGGCAGTGGCCAGGGAAGTATTGTAGAGGATGTATGGACTATAATGGTGAAGTGGCACTGTGGTAGGGTAAATGTGATGAACAAGCAGGTAGAAGTGACTGAAGATTGATGTGGTGTGGTGTTTTAAGGTTGTATTGCAATGTGGGAAGTTTGTGATGTGGTTTAAGGCAGTAAGATGGAGGTAACAGGGGTTGTGCAGTGATATGGGGGTAGTTGGAGGTATCCAGAGTGATGATGTATAGGGTACTAAATGTGATGGTAGCAAGTGTGACTTGGTTTGTGGTTAAAAGGCAGTAGGGTCTATGGATGGTAGAAGTCAGTTTGGTTTTGGTTTGATATTGAAATGTGGCAGTGTGGAGGAACAGTGGATGAAGTGGTGAATGATCAGTGGTTGGTTGTTGTGGGGGAAGACAAAATATGTGGTGAACTAATGGCAAGGTGGAGGAGCAGTGAGGTTCAGGTTGGGTCAGAGGGTGGGTTGGTTGATGTTTGAGAGTTGTCGCACTGGTATGATAAATGAAGTGATATGATAGATGATAGATAATAGATGAAGTGGCACTTGTATGAGAGTTGATGTCTGAGAGTTGGTTGACATTAATTGTATGCAGAAGTTGTTATCTTCAAGGGATGTGTGGAAGGTGCAGTCAGTAAAGACAGAGATTGTATTGTTCATTTCATAAGTTAGTTGGCCCGATCTCAAACACTACATCAATCCCCACTACTTACTGGAATACTTTTTGAATCATTGCTTGTTCATTTTGCGGATAAATAAATCATATAGCTATGAGATATCATTATAGAATTTTATGACAGTCGACCAATCCATTGATTTTAAATATTTATTCACACATTATAAAACATGAAGGATGAGTCAACATGTTATGTAATTATTGTGACAGAGTTTGGGCCAAATGAACCACACGGTACACACGAATGCACACATGAATACACACACATGCATGCAAGTTCATATTCACTTGTGCAAATTCAATTTAACGTGATATTAAATGCAGGCACTACTAGAGGAAGCGGAAAAAAAAGAGGAAGTTGGATGATAGTTCTAAGGGTGGAGTCGAAGATCTTGAAGATGACCCAATTGCGGAAGTTTTTGGTTCCGACACGAAGAAAAATTATTGTCGAGCAATTACTTCTACTTCTTCTATAAAACAAGTGAAGATGGCTCGAGCTGTAAAAGCTGTAACTGAAAAGAAGCAAGCCGTGGATTTGTCTATTTGGAAATTGGAGATAAAAAGGCAAGTAGCTAATCAAGTTAATAATGCCATCAATTCAATTACTTCAACTTTTATGAAATTTATGCCTAGTTTGCAAGAAAAATATATTGCAAGTCCTACGACTCCACAAACGGAAGGTGCTTCTAATTTAGGAGATTCTCATACAAACAATAATGTAACTGTTACTCCAACCGTGTCAAATAATGATATTCGTTCATCTACAATGGAAAAGAAATATGTAATGCTATTGTCACAAGATTTAGAGAAGGAAGTAGCTAAAGGTTATGTTGGAACACAAACTATTTGTCATTTTAGGAAGGTGATACCGAATGTAGAGAAAGTAATTTGGGTGGATGATGTTCTTGAACCGGATGCACCAATTTATGATGGTCCTCAAAATGGAATGTACAAGTTATGTGATTTTTTAGATGGAGGTTTCGTTATATGGCCGGAGTTTCGTATTCGGTATTTGTAGAATTTCACTATGAAATTTACGTTGTCTTTTGTATTCCAATTTGACATTGTTATGAACCAACTTAATTATGTATTGTACTTGTTATGAAGTAGTTGACATTGTTATGAAGTAGTTGACTATGAAATTTATGTTGTTATTTGATCATGAATATTGTAAATTTTGGGTTCCTATTGAATGTAGTATAATAATGCTGTTAAAGCGTTATAAGCGTTGGCAATTAAAATATACCAACGCTTATAAGCGTCAGCATAGAAAATTAAACAATGTTGGATGGTTAATTTGCCAACGTTTATAAGCGTTGCTAAATAATATACGCCAACGTTTATAAGCGTTGGCAAATACAACCTTCCAACGCTTATAAGCGTTGCTAAATAATATACACCAACGTTTATAAGCGTTGGTGTATACAACCTTCCAACGCTTATACGCGTTGGCAATAAATTGCGACGCCCCTACAGCGACGCTAATAAGCGTTGCTGAAACTGTTTGCGACAGTTATACTCGTTGGGAATCACCTGTTTTGGTGTAGTGACATAGAAAATCTTGGAACGAACCCCTTGCGAATTATGTTTCACAGTTTGATTATAAGGTGTTCAGCAAAAGGGTTAAGTTAAAAGTCAACTTTTAATAATGTTAACCTAAAAGTAAACTTGTAACAAAACGTTGTTTAATGTAATCTAAATGGTAGCAAAAATAATATATTAATAATAATAACAGTAAAATAAAATAAATAAAAATTTAGAGGATGAATATTTAGGAAATTTTGATTATAATAAAGGAGAATCATTTATATGTAAGGTTAACTCACATCCAAATTTACTATATCATATATGTGATGCTATAAACTATTGTTGATTACTTTGATGATAGTTAGATTTGTTTGATTGATTGTTTGGTTGAATTTCCATTTGGAAAATGGATGTTTAATAGAAATTAATCTTGATATTCCATTTAAACTGCTTAGGTGTCGTTATAGCAATTTCCACTATACCGTCATTTATTAAATATCATCCCCTAAACCCTTGTGCGTGTTTGAACTTGAGCTTGTGTTTTCCCAAAAGTAGATGTTTAAATTCTTTAATCGTTTTGATTAATGATATTTTAAATTAATTAATCATTTTAACTAATGATGTTTAAATTTAATTAATCTTTTTCATTAATGAGATTTTGATTTAATTAATCATTTTAAGTAATGATATTTGAATTTAATTAATTATTTTAATTAATGATATTTGAAAATTAATAATCATTTTAATTAACGATATTTGAAAATAATTATTCATTTTAATTAATAATTATTTGAATTTAATAAATTGTTTGATAAATAATATTTTAAGTTGGTTAATTGATTTCATAAGTGAGTTTAAAATAAATTAATTGATTTGACGAAAGTGTTTTGGAAGTAATTAACTATTCTATTAAAGATAATTGATTTGTTTTATAAATGAAATTGTAAATTTGATTAATTATCTTTTGGGATAGTTAATATTGTTTAAGATTTATAAAAGAGATTATAAATGTGATTTATTATCTTTCAGGATAATTAACGTTATTTTAAATTTAATAAAAAATTTAAATTTGATTTATTTTCTTTGGAAAATTTATATGGTTCTAAGGTTTTAAAAAGAATTTTATATATCATCCTCCAGGACGATTAATATTGTTTTAAATTTATAAATGATGTTTATAAATGAGAAAAATCCTTTAAAAGGAATTGTTTATAAATAAAGCTAAGTGTAAATTGTTTTTGGATTTAGTAAATAATGTTTAAAATTATAGTTGTTTTGACCCTTGTTTTAATACAATTAGTATTATAAATTTGTCTTTCCAAATAACATTTAAAGAGTTTTTGGAAAATTTAAATCCCGAAATTGTTAAAAATGATTTCAAAAGATTTGGAGAAAAGTAATAGCGATATTATTTGAAAATATTTCTAAAGTATAAATATTTTGGAAAATAAATTTTAAGTAGAATGCTTTTACTTTGAATAATTTGGAGGAAAACATTTCGGTTAGCTTTGTTTTAATCTGAATGTTCTTCTAAGTGACGATCAAATATTGCTTAGGCGAATGTTGTAGAGTACTTAGTAAATTATTCTCTTTATCATTGTGCGATCGAAATGAATTCAAATCCGAACGAACCTAAAGTGAGTTTTAATAAACAAGTTGTTTGAAGTTATTTTATAAAGAAAAAGTAAGGTGTATGCTTTTAGGGACGAGTCTTGAAATTAAAAACTTGGTATTCAATTTTTAAGTTCCCTAAAAGGGAATTGATTTCCAAAATAAAAAGTATCGTGGATAAGAGATTGTTTTAATAAATGAATTTTACCCTTAAAAAATATATGAGGTAATTTAACACTGATTTAAATGGTTTTGATTGGATATGAAGGTTTTGATAATGTTTTTTTTATCAAAACCATAAATATTATTTAAGCGTCTAAGCAGGGTAAACTATTGGTGTTATTGGGCCAATCCATAAACATCATTCATTATTACACCTTAAGATAAAAAGGTAGGAAGGTTTTAATGGACATTGTTTTATTAAAACCGTAGCTTTTGTTTAAAACATGTAAGTAGTATAAACTATTTGTTATTTTGAGTCAATCCATAAACATTGTCCATCTTAACACTCTAAGTTAAGGAGGTCAAGAGGTTGACTAAGTTTTAAAAGACCCAAATTTTGATTTGATCTTCATCTAAATTGTGAAATAATAATAATTTGTGTTTTATATATCCTCTTAGTGTTTAGAAGGGTATTATACAAGTAAATAAAGTGGAATAAGTTATTATTTGGTGTTTTATAAAGAAATGACTTTATAAAATATTTTTAAACTTAGATGGAAATTTATGAAATAATTCATAAACAATTTTGGTATTGAATATAATATTAAATGTAAATTTAAGTGATTTAGAAAGATTGGTGTAGTCAAGAAACCAATAAATTTAGAGTATAACTTTCAATTTTGTCCGAGTAAGTTTGGATAATCTTCTAAGCAATAACCAAAGGCTAATCAACAAAGAATGGCACACTTAGATAATTATCTATATTTTGGGCAATCAAGAAAGTTTTAGACCTAAGTTAGGAGTTTGTTGTTAATATTTTGACATTTTAAATAATGTTGAGCGTTAGATTTTTCCCTTATGGAATTTGAATGATTAATAGCATCAGTGTATTCCTTTATGGAATTTGGTTGATTTGATTTAATTGAATTCGATTAGATTTAATTGAATTTCATTGATTGATTGTGTGGTCTAATGTACCGTATTATAAAGTTAAATTTTTTTATAAACTAAGGTTTTTGAATTATTGTTTATTAGGACTTAAATCCCAGTGCTTTTGAAAATGTGATTTTGGAATTTTTTTTTTGGGAAAGAGATATTAATTGTTCACTCTAGTTGTTGTATTTGGAGGAACCAGAATACCACCGGATGCTCCATGTTGTTTTGATTCTAGAGTTTTACATGTTTTGCTAGGAGGACCCCCTCCTAGTTATTTTTGGTTTTAATATTTTTTTTTTTAAGAAATTAGAATTTTTTTGAATATAAGAGCCTCGGCATTTAGTTCTAAATTTACCTTTTGATATGATTGGATGCACAGTATTTTATTTCAAGGTATTCTCCGAATTTGGTTGCATATAGATTTATATCATATTAGTTTTTGCTGGATAAGTTACATCTGATTAATGTGTTAGGTATTTCTAGGAGAGTCTGTTTTTTGGGATTGGATTGTGGTAAATTTCGGGGACGAAATTCTTTTAGGGGGAGGGGGGAGATAGTGTAACGACACAGAATTTCACCACATTAATTTTCGAATATTTAATTAATTTTAAATATTCAAATAATAGTTTTATAATTAAAGTAAAAACACTTTTAAATAATAAATATTGAAGATAAAATAGTTTTCAAAATTAGTTTACAAAAATATTTAGTTCGAAGAAAAACAGAAAATGTGTTCGGAACTCGTTTTCCGACTTTTCGACGTTTCATCGAATAAAAGTTGTTGGAAACGTTGTGAACTGTATTGTATAATATAGCACATACATTTACAAAAGTGCTAGGATATATTTTGATATATATTTATATACTTAAGTTTATAAAATGTGATGTGTCATTACATGGAAGTTAAAATAAAATTTAAATAAGGAAAACATGTTTAAAGTAAAGTGAAACATCTGAAAACATAAAGTACACATACATTTAAGTAATGTTGGCTTTAAAAAGAGAGAAGAGGCAAAGAAGGTGGCTCAAGAACATAGGGAGGAGGCAAGCATTGTGATGTGGCAACCATGGATAGGAGGGTATAAGTGGAATTAGAGATTATAAATAGCAACTCCATGCTCTCATTTTCATTTTCTTTCAAAATTTTACCTCCTCTTCTCACGGCAATAACTCCCTCTAAATTACTACAAATAAAGAAATTCTTTTTTTCAAATTAAAGAGAATCGAGTTGGCTACAATTTTCACGCACACCATTTCTTCAATTTTCGAGTGTTAGTGGGCC
Source organism: Allium fistulosum (assembly GCA_030737815.1). Classification (NCBI taxonomy): domain Eukaryota; kingdom Viridiplantae; phylum Streptophyta; class Magnoliopsida; order Asparagales; family Amaryllidaceae; genus Allium; species Allium fistulosum. The sequence continues at coordinate 510,641,605 of CM060903.1, read as the reverse complement.
AAAAATTAATTTCTTCACAAAGCATTTTCGGACCCAGAATTTCAAGTCCGAAAATGGTCCTTCTTCTTTTGACCATATCACTTAAACACAATCAATATTAAGTAATTGTTTTTTTAAAATTGTAGAGAAAAGAGTTTTCTAAAACTTTCCTCTTTACCACTTCAAAATCCGAGAGTAAATAGTCGAAAAACTAGTTGGAAAATGACCTATTTTCATATTTATTTTTAAGAGTTTGATGATTATCCAAAGTCACTCCACCTTACCAAAACAAGTTTCACTTCCTTATTCTTTCAAGGCCAAGCCTACCTAGTGTATTAAGGGTCCAAGACTCCATCTTTTACTTAGGAATGGAAGTGCTAGGTCATACCTTAAGTTAGCGAAGGTTTAGGTAACTTTCGGTGAGTAAAACTACGCCTTCTTAAACCAAGCTTATACTATGTTAATGTTGATGTTAATAGCCTATGAATGCTTGTTGTATATGTGAAGTGATGGTTTGGTTGTTTGTTTGTTTCATGCTTTGAAAAGTTGTCGCATTTGAAAGTTAGTAAGCACGTGGTTAGCTATATGAAAAGTTGGTAGTTAAAGTTAATATAACCGTTAGTAAATACTTATTACATGTTGTATCATCATTATTTACCTTGTATTGTACTTAAAACATTGCTATGTGATGTTTGGTTATATGGCTAATGTTGTAAGTTTGTTTGCCGAACTGCCCGTATAGCGATAGTCGCTATATTGGCACTTTCGGAAAATCACTTGTTATGGAAACTGTTTGGTTTCATCTTCGTGCTTGGAATTGTTTTATAAGTTAAGTAAGATTTTGATTAAAGATGTTTTCAAAAGTAATTAACCATTTTAATAATGATTATTTAATTTAATTAATTACTTAATTACTTAATTAATAAGGTTTAAAGTTAACTAATTACTTAGTTAACGATGTGTTTTAAATTTAACCAATTACCTGGTTAATGGTTGTTTAAATTAATTAATCATTTTATTTAATGATGTTTAAGGATAATTAATCATTAAATAATGATGAATTAAGGTTAATTAATCAATTTGGTAATGATGTTTTTAAATTAATAAATGTTTTTAATAAATAATTTTAAAAATTTATCAACTTGTTATAACTCTAATTAATCTTTCCTTTGTTGATGTTTATAATTAATAAATCATTTTTAAATAATGAGAATTAATTAATTATTTGTTTAATTTAATTAATTATATTTAAATTTATTAATTAATCGAATTAATGATGTTTCAAAGGTGATTTACCCTTTTTAATTAAAGGTTATTGGAGTTAATTAATCAACTTAATTTACGAGGTTTTAAAGTGAATTTATCAAAGTAACAAGGATGTTTTGACTTTGTTATTCATTTTAAATAATGATAATTAATTAATTATTTATTTAATTAATTATATTTTACTAATTAATTGAATTAATATGGTTTAAAAGTGGTTTACCCATTTTATTATTTAAAGGCATTTGAAGTTCAAAAATCAAATTGTGTGATGAAGTTTAAAGTTAATTAATCAATGTAATAAGGATGTTTTAAGTTATTAAATCCTTTTTAAATTGATGTTTTGAAGTTAGTGAACTCTTTTAACAAAGTGTTTTAAAGCTAATACTTGTAATGTGAGGCCAAGCACGAATTCGGGTTTTTTAAAGAAAAAATTTGATTCGTTTATGGAAATGAATTAATTTCCGTAAAGCGATTCACTTATATGGGAACGATTTATTTGTATACTTAGCACTAAACGTCGAAGAAGTAGACTTATCGCTATTTCGAAAGTTTAGAGTAATCGTGAGACATAACTTTGAGGTAACACTTCCTTGACTTGTCCAGTATTATTGTTAACCAAGAAATAGTACAAGTTGGAATTCGATGAGTGGTGATAAGTATACAAGACTTAATTTCCATATATGATCGTTTTATATCCTCGATAGTTGGTTTCTCTACTATTGGGTACTTCAGCTTCTTTATTATCGTCATTCTAAGACGATGTATTGCTATGTTGAGCTTTGATTCCCTTTGTCGGAAATGACTAAAACCAAAGAGTGAGTAGGGGCCAAGCTATGTGGGGTTGCTCCCATTAGGGTATTTTCACAACCACTCTAGATTGGATTTGGTGTTGCGCATTGAGATGTGAAGTACTCGAATTCTCGGTAACAGTTGGCAGGGTCCGCCTTGGAGGTTTCCAAAAGCCATCAGAGTTCTCAAGTATATTTCTAGAGGTATACTTTCGGTAAGGGGGGCGCACCCTCCTAGTCATTGTTGGGAATTTTATTTTCCTTATTTGATTTGAACCTTTGAATCTATTTTCTTTAATTACAATGGGAAGAGTCAACCACTCTTCGCAGTGTTCAATTATTGGTTTTGTCCATTCTATCGAGTTTGGATAGTTATCTAGTTTAGTCCATCCTATCGAGTTTGGATTGTTGTCTTGTTTTATCTATTCAGCCCAGTTTGAATTTTTATTCAGACTATTTCCATTCTTTCAAGTCTAAATGTTATACTAATTGTACCCATCATCTATGTTTGGATTTGTTCCCTATTGTTCATTTCCATTTTTGTTATCTTTGGTTGTTGCTATATGGGAGAAAACCCGTTCCGCATTAGCGGCGTGGTCCCACATATTATTGTTAAATACACTTCCTTTTGTTTCAGAGTTTTACTCATACCAGACATTTTGTCTGACTTGAGTTGTTTATTTTCCCTAAACTCTCAGGTACTCAATTATATTTGGGTAGTCCTAGAATAACAGGTTTTCTTTGGAGCTCTTTGAAGACGGTGATCGAGCAAGCGGCTCCTTAGTTATTTAGTTATTTATTTCCGCTATATGATTATGTAGGTGTATTTTGTATTGAAATGTCAGAATGTATAGCCATCAATTGGTTAGATGTAGTATTTTTTTATAACTCTGATAACTCCTTATAAGGAGTAACCTTTTGTACTATATCATTTTGTATTATATCTAACCATTCCATTGTAAGGTATTTCTTTTCTGTTCTTTCTGCTATTTATTTTACCCCAAGACAACTTATCTTTCAGATGCTTGGGCAACTACACACGAATACCGAGGATGTATTAAGTGTCGTTCTCAGGGATCAGAAAGGTGGGTCCTCATATTGGTATACCCAATATATGTGATGTCAAAATCATAAAATAAATGGCAAGTCAAATATAGTATACATTGGTGTCCCCAATGAATAATTTCAAATTCATAAACTTATGGCATTTAGAAATATAAAACATTGGTATCCCCAATGAATAATGTTGAAATCTTGAAGCATATGGCTTACCGCCATTAATATAGCAAAATAGAAGACTTACAACATTCATGCCACAATAACGATGTCAAACCTCTATCCAAGGTTATAAAACAAAACTCAAATTTTCTTAAGTATATAAAAAAATTATGTTGAAATCAAGGTTTAAAATCTCCCCGAGATCAGCCGAGATGAAAATCCGAGATATTAGCTGTCACATACCGAAATTTTCGACTTTTGAAAATTCGACATCGATACTCACTTTATCGACTGCCGAGAAATCGAGTGCCAGAAACTCCAATAGTGAGGGTTTTAGAAAGAAGAAATAGAAGAAAAAGAGAAGAAGAAGAGAAAGAAAGAACAACTGAACAACATCCGAATAGAAAACAATATCCGAATCTTACACATCGCAGCGGAACAATATATAGTAGATAAACACTAGTCTTTTAAAACAAAGAACTATATCAGTTTATACATACATCAATCATCAGAGTCAATATACAACAATGGACAGTTATATAAACTTGTCCTCATACAGAATACACAGCGGAATAAATATTATTAGATACAAATACTACGTCTCGTCATCCAGCTTATCTCCAAAGCTCCAGAATATCCAGAATATCCTGATAATATAACTCTAGACTGCCCGTGTGGAAAATTTGTGGGCACCCAGAGTTTAGAAGGGAAACAATAAACTCTGAGTCAGTCATGGTGACTGGTGTGAGATCGTAAAACAGTTATTCTTTAAAATAAACAACAGGATAATTTTAAAGTCAATTCGAAATGCTTTTGGAAAATGAAACTACCATAAGACCTCCCGCCACACACACAATGCAAACGCAGAATTGGAGGAGATTTCTTCTTATGATAGTCAAAGATGCTTACTACGCAAAATCAAATCATTTATGATATTATTATTAGTGCATAGTGTAGAAAACATTTCGAAAGTAGAATATAAATCTTAGCCAGCATAGGTACCATTATAGTATGCTTGCTATAGCTACCATATTAAATGGCAGGTTCTACAACTAAAACCGTACAAGGCTCGTATTGTTTCTTTGGATTTCCAACAAATGGTCAGGCTAAGGAACTTCCTATCCACGATGGGTACGTCCCTGGAATAGACGACCCGAGAACCTAACCGGATCTCTGCCAACACAAGGCTGGGTTACCTCTGCAAAAATAGGTAAATACTGACACGCGTATGCCATCCCCCGATCGTCACCGATCTTCCCGAGGATCCCCGATTCGCAACAACCACAAAGAAATAAATTTTGCAGCAACCACAGAGGTTAAGTATCTGGGCTCCATACCATGATACCACCTTTATCCAGAAGGAATGACATACACTAAGGGGCGCTACTCCCTAGAACCTTGCTGCATCCTTCCTGTTTCGACCATTTCCGGGGTGTGAGGATCGACGAAGTCTCGTCCACAAAGCTACGCTTTCTACAAAGCCCTGCTTCGGGTCAAACAAAAATGATCAACCTATGATCACAAAGATATAAGATCAAACAAATGATCATATCACAAATGATCAAACACTGATCATTTCACAGCAACACTCAGTATGCCACGTTACCAAATTGGGATATATCGCTGATAAATTTCAACTACATAACCTCTGAGCTCGTACGTCTCAGAGAAGGGTGTTAAGCTAAGAGAATAAATTCTCCGCCACCAACAGAAATGTATTTGAAAGAAATCAGCTTTATATCTCAAATTGTAACGTCAGACACACAATCCATACAAGTCTGTTCCGGGATCGAACAGAACCGAAGGCACTTCTCACGAAGCCCTTGCATTTCCGGATAATTTTCTAATCACGTCCGGACTTCCCGTCACTAAGGGTGATAAAATCTCTAAACCGGAGATCAGCCGATGTAGAGTAACTCGACGGTAATCCTTCCGTTTTCAAAAATATCTGGTCTTCAACACCGGTCTTCAAATGCAATTCATAACGACGTATCACATATTCGGAATGGGTTATACGACCCCATGGTCCTTTCCCGGCTAACCCGAATAGTGAGCGATTATTCAAAAATAAGTGTGGTATTCAAATTCATCCAATTCACTACAAATACCTACTCAAGGTAATTATTGATAGTCGGTTATTTAACTATCAATAAAGATGCGCAACATCATCAGATTCCAAATAATTTTCCGAATTATTTCATCTTCAAAAATATCTTTACTAGATATAAAATTTCCACACTTCAAAAATAAATCAACGTTTATTTTTAAACAACTTCCCTTTCTTTTATAAATTCCATAGTGAATTTATATTTCAAAAATATCTACTGATATACGATTTTCAAATCGATTTCAATATTCAATTTCAATTTATCTTTACAAGGATAAATTCTCAAAACGTTCATTTCATATTGGAAAAGCATTTCCATACTTATTTAATAATAAGTAATTCACAAATCATTTATTTTCAACATTTGAAAATATTCGATATACTTAAATCAAATTAAGTATATATTCATTTCTTTAAGGAAACCATTCTTTTAACACCTTTATTTGAGTCAAAACGAATGTTACGTAAAACATCGTTACGACGACTCAAACTCACTAGTATAGGGATTCGGATTTTAGATAGATATATAAATCCCAATACTACATAAAACATTTCCTTTCGGAAATCATTTACTATAACAACAGTGTTATAGTCCATCATTTCCTTATTCCTCGAAAACGTCTATTTCAACAATAAATGTTGAAATCTATGATTTCGATATTCAATATATTTTAAAACATCGTTTAAAACAATTAACTTCATTTCAAATATCACTTTCCCAAAATAATATCCATTTCACTTAATAATATATTCACTGTCCAAAATCGTGAATATACTTTACTAATTACATTTCACTATTTTCTACACGTTTTATTTCAATAATAACTCGCTATCCAAAATCGCGAATTTATCTCCCTTAACAACCTTCTATATTTAATTTATCAAATTCAATTGATTTCGAATTTATAAAACAACGTTTATAAATTCTATTTCCATTTTAATAACAACTTCGACTTATAAATCTTCTTTTATTAACTTCTATATTTAACTCATCAAAATAAGTGATTTCGGATTTATAAACAACTTTTATAAATTTCAATTCTATTTATAAAAACTTCAATATCAATTCAATTTCAATATTGATTTCTAAATTTATTTTCAACTTTAAATAAAAGATTCCATACTGATTTCTCAAAAGTTCTTTTCCAAATATTAAATCAATTACAGATTGATTTCTAATTTTATTTATCCCTACTAAAATAAATTCCTTATTTTCCTTCAAATCATTCAATATCCTGTTTTTAAATGGATACTTTAAATTGAACTCATTTTACATTGATTTCCCAAATCATTTCAATTTACCAATTAAATTTCTAATTGGATTTCCAACTTATCTCCTTTTAAATAAATTCCTTTTTAAGAAAATAAATTTCAATTGTTTCTTTCAATCTATTTAAAAATCCAGATTTTAAATTAATTTCCTCAATTTAAAATCACTATTATACGAAATTCATTTATTTAACATTTTCACTTTATTCTGGAAATAAATTCGATAAGATTATAAAAATTAACTTTTTTATACTTTAAAATTCCTTTCTTCGAATTTATTAAATTTCTAAAAATTTATTTACTTAAAATTTTTTATTTTGATTTCAAAAATTCAATTTCATTTATTTTTGGAATCCAATGATATCAAACATCCATTCAGCTAAATTTTAGCATTCAAATAATTTCCAGATATCAATATGATTAATAACATCAATATAATCATTCACAGCTTCATACCACAGTATAAATAAAATTAATCAATGTGAGGGGTCCAGTTGGATCCCTCCAACCTGTTTCCCTGCATCCAAAGATGTTAGCACAATACCAATTCCACTTCGAGGTGGAATATCGCGGTATATGGGTTTTTTAATATATCCGCTTACTAACGGCGCAATAGGGTCTCATCCGCTATACGAGGCGGGAAAATCATCAATCCAATATATACATATGCCAATATGTATATATTGCTATATATATATAGATATATCCTACTATATCTAATATCACAATCAATAGCAATCAACACAATCAATAACTGCAATTCAAAATATATCTTTGAGTGAGAAAAATCTCACCTTCGCTTTTATTTTGCATTCCATTTTTGTTCTCGGCTTGATTTCTTTCGGACATTGACCTTGTAAAATTTATTTATACAACTTATTAATATTTGAATAAATCAAACTATTAATCACTAGGTATTTATTCTAAACAATAAATTGGATTAACCCCCATAATTTATTGTTAAACACATTTTTCTCTTAACAAAATATCTGACTAAAAAATCAAATTCCATTTGATAATTTAATAAATCAAATTTTCAATTTAAACTAATAATTAACTTTCAAAACCAATTCTTTACATGCTGTTCAACATTTTATTTTATAACAGAAATTATCTTGCAGTAAATTTGCAGAGTTCAAGTTCACAGCATATATATAGTGAAGTATTATACCTTCACCAAGTGGCGACCGGGCCAAGAAATCATCACGACTACCCCCAATGCCTTCGTCGATCGCCAGACTTCCCACGCCGTCACTTCGAACATTGCAACTACCCATCCTAACTTCGTGACCACATCATCCAATCCCTATTGCGACTCACCGCCGATCCTGGTTCGAGACTGCTGCGATTTCATATCTGGACGAGACGAGCACTCGCCCACTTCGAGTTCAATCCTCCCAGGCACATCGCGACCCAACTCCTCCATCGCAAGTTCCAAATTTTTTTGACATCATCATGCTCGAACCGAGAAACCACCAACCACCGGCCTCTCCTAACCGAAATCGAACATCCCCTTGTCTTCGAGCTCGACTTTGACCATAAATTCGAGCGCCACCCCAGATAAAACTCGCACGCGCCTGTCGCTGCCACACGTACGAACCCCAACTTCGAACCCTAGTCGAACGCGACTGCTGGCCTCATCGACTAACCACAAATCCCCAAAACATTGAACGCGACCCCCCAGACTTTCGATCGAAGATTACACGAACAACGACGCGGTCCTCTCCATCCCTTCGAAACTCTTCACGAGGCCCTATCTGCTTCGTTCTCGATTTGAAATTTTTGAACGAATGAAAAGGAACGGAGGAGGGAGGAACAGAAGAAAAGGGGAAGCTGATGGCGGCCATTATTTTTGAATTGAACGAAATAATTTTCGTTTGTTTGAGGAGGGAAACAAAATCAAGCTTGGCCATTATAAAATGCAGACGACGTGATTTTTAAAGAGAGGGGAACGTGTTTGCACGTTTTTGTTCGTGATTCTCTGCCTTATTTTAGGCGCAATTGAAGGGAAGCTACAGCATTTTGTTGTTGACAAATTTAAAGTTAAATTTAAATTGAATTTAATTTAACTTCAACGCGTTTAACTATCGTGTGCTCTCAAAACAACTCCAAAAATTACGAAAATTGAAATCCAGCAAAAATACAACATTCCGAACCCAATGGAACTGGTTTCGTCGAATTCCGAGACTGTTTGAAAATTGACTATTTTTAAATATCGATTCGAACAATTAAATTTCAAAACCGAACAAAACAGTTTAAATTTAAATTCTGAAGCTTTTATTATCTTCAGTGTTGTCAATACGAATTTTAAAACCTTTCGAAATATTTTTCTTTAGCTTTAAATTGAAGATTCAAATTTTAATTCAACATTCAACAGATTAAATTTTAAAGTTTATTCGTAAAAATTCAGAGTTATATCGGGATTCAAATTAAATCATCGTTCAAATACTTAAAATTAATTAAATATTTTCAATTTAATTTGTTCAAAATTTTGGGTCGTTACATTAGCCAAAATCCGAGATTTGGTAGCTTGGTTAGTTATAAGTCTTTTAAATATCGCCCGAGACAGCCGAGATATTTGCTCGAGATATTGGCCAAAATCCGAGATTTGAAACCTTGGTTGAAATATAAGGTTTTCGACATACTTAAGATATAGGCTATCCTACCCTTAAAACATAGCTTTAGTTAACATAGAGACATGACAATCTTAGCCAATAGGGCCTTATTGTTGACATAAAAGGGATATGACATTAATGCCATACAGCATTGTTGCCAAAAACAATGAAATATAGGGTGCTGACATTGTTGAACTCCGACATCAAAACCTTATGTCAGAAACAATACTTGCGGCATTAATTTAAGGATGCCGGAAACATGGCACTTCGACTATTATGCCGCATACATAGAAAAATTAGCGGCATCATAACTGCAAAATAGATTAATGCCAAAATTGATGACTTACGGTATTAATTTAAGAACCTCGAAAACTGTCAGCATTGATAACTTACGACATCAATATCTCATATACTCACGAGGTGCGATATTCCCATAACGCCAATGTCGGATGCATGACCCAATGCATCACATACTTGCAGGGTATAAATATCACATGCATTGCTTCATGTCGATGCCGCCTATTCCAATATCGCTTACAACTGTAAAGTGATACCGCCTATTGTTAATGCTAAACGTCGTAGGTATGCTGCATATCGGTGGTATTGTGGTAATTATTATAAAAACTGTTTTATTTCTATTAAAGCAATCTTTTTTGCAACTCTTATTCCTTGTCAAATTTCTGTTGGTTGAAAACAAACTTTACAAATTTCTTTTTAGAAAACTGACCCAAGTCAATTTTTTACTTCCAAAAACATTATTCACTTAATTAATTAATACCCTTAATTAATATTAATTTAAATGCTTTTCTAGCACAATAAATTCATAGGAATTCATAATCACTTAGGAAAAATCCCCAAAAATAAAAATTATCATATTATTTCATCTATAAAAATTTCAAGGCCAAAATAATTATTTTTAATAATTAAAACCCAAAATAAACACTATTTCTTCCATAGGAAATTCATAAAATATTCATTTTAACTTGGAAAATTATGAAATTAAAAACCTATCTCCAAAATATTGTTCTATACGACATACCGGAAAATCAATTCAATTGGAGATTCGAAACTTAGGTTTTACCTAAAAACCCATTTAAATAATTTAATAAAAATCCATAAATCATTATTCTACACAAACAATGACCATACATCCATAGCATGACAAAAAACCAAGGATAATTCAGAAATTATCCATAACCGAATTCAAACACAACTATTACTCACCTTAAATTGGATGATGAGTTGAGATTTGATGGAGTTTAGTTTTCCTAAGCTTTTTCCCTTTTGAATCCCTCGATTTCCCTTTCTTTTTTCCTTAGTAATGACCGGCCTTAATTGTTGTTTTTACTTGGTGTATTTCAAAAAATGAGAATGGATGAGAGGGAGGAAGGGTTTAGGGTATGAACTAAGATTTTATTCCTAATTTTCCCTTCCCTTCTCATTCATTCTTTTCTTTTATAAGTTTAAAACAATATTATCACTTGATTTATTAAGGCATGACCTAATTAAATTATCAAATCTCATTCTCCTTATCCCTCTATATTATTTTATCTAATTTATCGAATTAAATTTCCTCAATAATGTTAAACTAAAATTAAGGGTGTTACAGGCTCCCCTCCTTAGAAAGAATTTCATCCTCGAAATTCAGTAAGGACTACACAATAAGCACATCAAACATGCAAACAAGTGTCACCAACAATGCTAGTATATCCTATGAGCTACAAAGTCTATATGAGAAATATAGTAATACCATCATAAGAAAAGGATAAATATCTCTAATCTTGTCCTTTGTTTCCTAAGTACAGTCTTTCTCATTTTCACTCCACTGGACTTTCACCAATCTAATTGTCTTGTTCCTTAGTTTCTTCTCATCTCTCGTTACAACATAAACTGGTTGCCTAACAAAAGTCAGATCGGGCTCTACTACTAAATCTTCCAACGTAGTCAGAGCAATAGTAGTCTTTGGATCACGCACATACTTTTTAAGATGAGAACATGAAAAACATTATGGATTCCTGCTAAACTACTCAGTAACTCTAACTGTTACGCGAGCTTTCTGATCCTCTCTATAACAGGAAATAGTCCAACATATCTAGGAGCCAAGTTTCTTGACTTTTCAAATCGTACCACACCCTTCATTGGTGATACCTTAATGAAAACATGATCTCCAACTAATAACTCTAAATCTTTATGTCTCTTGTCCGCATAACTTTTCTGCCTAGACCGAGCCTCCTTCATCCTTACTCGGATCAACTCAATCTTTTCCATGACTTCTCTCACCATATCTGGACCAAAAACCAATCTGTCTCCAGTCTTCAACTAACATGCTGGTGATTTGCACGGCCTTCCATACAAATATTCAAAAGGTGCCATTCCTATACTAGTCCGATAACTATTATTATAGAAAAACTCAACTAAGTGGAGATGATCTTCCCACGACCCACCAAATTCTAGTATGCAAGCTCTTAATAAATCTTCAAGTACCTTATTGATTCTCTCTGTCTGCCCATCCGTCTGTGGGTGATAAGCGATACTCATTTTAAGCTCGGTACCTAATACCTCTTGTAGACTCTTTCAGAATTCACTAGTGAACAAAGTATCTCTGTCACTGACTATACTACTAGGAATATCATGCAGTCTAACAATATTCTTCATAAATAACTTAGCTAGTACATGTGCCGTCCTTGTCGACTTAACGAGAATGAAGTGTGAACTCATGGTCAGTGTAACATCCCCCATTTGGAGGAACTAACCACTACAGATGCTGCAGTCATCTATAGTTATTACTTTTCGGTGGCCAAATGTGGTAATGTTAGATACATTGATATACCAAAAACACATGAATATGAAAATTTTAAACTCAATTTTAAGACAAATTTCTCATTCCATTTCAAATCGCATTATAGATTCATTACATAATCCCAATTCGTAAACCACGTTCAGAGAAATATAATTATAACAAACTACGCCAAGAGTGACATATGAAGATGCCCATTTGGTTGATCAAAATCTAAATATAGGCTCTTAGTAACTTTGCCATTACACCAATTACACAGCGGAATCAAATAGAAAGAACCCCTAATAGCTAGCTTGCCTCTTGCACATCTCCGGAAGCTTAATCGTCTAAAGGAGAAGCTAAAAACCTTAATTCTCAAACTACTCAAAATCATTTGAGCACCTGAGAGTTTAAGGGGAAAACATAAACTTCGAGTCAGATAAAAAGTCTGGTGTGAATAATAACCTACCATCTTGAACCATGTAGATATCTAATGAGACAACGCCGTTTAGTGGAATGGGTTTTCCCCATTCACCTAACTATCTGTCTCAAGTTATAGTTTCTAGGGTCACTATTAACCTATTTCTTTTCATGGGCTAACTAACAACGTGTTCCAAGCTTACAGACCATCTGTCCGGTTTCATAGCTTTTATGGGATCATAAAGAACCTATTGGTGTCTACCAATAACATCATCCAATCATAGTTTTTATGGGGTCACTATGAATCTATCGGATTCTCCAATAACAGCTCTCATGTCATAGTTTTCATGGGTTGACTATGAACTTATTGATCTCTATCAACAACCTATTCCGAACATAGTTTTCATGGGATAACTAAGAACGTATTGGCCCCTGCCAATAACAATTTCCATAACATAGTTTTTATGGGCTTACTAAGAACCTGTCTAAACTAATAATCTTTTGATCAGGCTTGGGCATCCTATATTCTGGTATGTCTGACCTTCTAGATGCAATTCTACTCTCACATGAGTTAATTCAATGTATATTCACTATTGGGTCAACCTAGCCTGTTATTCTGTCCTTAACACCCCAAAATGCAGTTATGAGTTAATAATGAAGTGAATATGATTACACTAGCATACATGATAACTGATCAAATAACACAACAATATAAACATCCATGGTTTAATCCCTTGTAATCAATTTCTAATGAAATATGGTTAATACCCTTAACCCACTATCTTTAGCAAGGAAAGCTTCCTCTAAAATTTCAAAGTTAAATGCCATTTCAAAACTCTTTTACATTGCTATGTGTTTACTTCAAAATGAGATTGAGTTCTCTAATTTGAAAACTAAGGCTTTCGACCATATCCTTTGGATCATTTGACGTAATGAGTTGACCTCCATCACTCTCCCTTTCGACATCATATAGCAAACAAGCCCTTCGTCCTCTTCTATTTAACTAATGGGTTCGAAACAAGCGGCTTTGTCCCTTTTGCCACTTTACTCTAGCGGTAGGACCTTTCAAAATCATTGCTTAAGCAATGCAGAAGGCCCCTTCCACTACTTCATTGAAACCATACGGAAGGACCCTATCGACACCATTGATTGGGTGCAACATAAGCCTTCCACCTCTATAGTTAAACATGCATGTAGAAGGACCCTTTCAACACTATCAACTAGTACGGAAGGTACCTTCTGTAATGGTTGGACTTACTCAAGTATAAAGGTGCGAAAGGTATGCTATCAACACCATTGATTGGTGCGAAACACCGCTTCTGTCTTCATTGATTTGCATACTTACAGAGTATATAAGAGCGGAAGGAACCCCTTCGATGCTATCTACTAGTGCGAAAGGTCCTTTCCATGATAGTTGAATCAATTAATGCAGTAGTGCACACTTATTAAAGTGTATGTATGTGAAGGGACCCCTTTGACACTATTAATTGGTGCGGAAGGACCCTTCCGCCTTCATTCCGGTATATGTTAACTACAACGACACCCCTATCCCCTTAGTGTTCGAAGGGAAGCAGAATTGTATGCTTTTGAAGGTATAAATGTTTTTGAAGGCATCAATGCTTTTGAAGTCAAGTGGCGTTATCATAAAAACCGAATTTAAACTAAGTAAAGCAATTTCTTTTTACCTAACCCTTATGTTGTAAATTTTCTATTGGATAACAAAACCTTTTTAAAATTCTTTTTAGAATTTGTTGCCGCATGCAATCCCCCAATGCTCCAATATTTAATTAAAATTATTAACTAACCCCTTGTATTTACTTAATCATTAAACACTAATCCTTCTAATTAAATCCAAAACTCACCCAAATCTCTTGAGAACAATCTCAGAAATTCACATAAATTCCAAAATAATAATATCTTTATCATATAAAATTTGCATCTTGAAAACAATTAATTAATACCTTAAATTAATTAAAACCCGAAATATCCATTTCTTTTACTCAAAAATTCATAATAAATTATCCATAGCTTGGAATATTATGAAATTTAAACCCATATCCAAAATAATGCTTTACTTAACATATTCTAAAATCACAGCATTTGGCAATCATTTTGCACGATTTTATCCTTAAAACGGAACTACATTATTCCACAAAATTCTTGTTTAAATTATAACATGGCATTTAAATCAAAACATTTCATCATTCATCCAATCATATGATTTTAAACCTCGAATCCAAATTAAAACATTCAAGATGACTTATATGAGATGGTTTAGATCATTATTCACGTTGTTGGATAAGGAACTTGAGATTTGTTCTACACTTTAATCTTCCTAGCTTGAATCTTAGCCTTCAATTGATTTTTGAGCTCCTCTTCTCCTATGGTTATGGCCATCCTTGTTTTCTTTTGTTTTTGTTTTTGTTTTGTAAGAATGCAAATGAGAATGAGAATGTGGTAAGGGGTTTTAGGGGTAATGGGGTTTGGCTATTCCCATATTACCTTTGCCTTATTCTCTTAAGTATTTAACTTATAAACCATTCTTATAGATTCATTTAGTTAAGGCACAACCTTAATCAGTTTTTAGATCTCAATTCCCTTATCACTCTAGTCTCTACATTATGCTATTTAAAATTAGGGGTGTTACAAGCTCCCCTCCTTGGAAAATTTCGTCATCGAAATTCAGTAAGGACTATATACTAAGTATAGCAATCATCTGTAACATCTCCTAACTACCATATTAGCCTCCCTGACTAGCAAATAATATATATATATATAACAGGTATAGAACATACCCTTATAATAGATCAGGATAAGTATCTCTAATCATGTCTTCTGTCTCCCAAGTACGGTCCTTCTCGTTGTCACTCCACTGAACTTTCACCAACTTGACTATCTTATTTCTTAACCTCTTCTCATCTCTCATTATAACCCGAACTGGTTGCCTAACAAAAGTCAAATTCGGTTCTACTATTAAGTTTTCCAATGCATTCGGAGGGATAGTAGTCTCTGGATCATACATATAATTACGAAGATTAGACACATGAAACACATCATGGACACCTGCCAAACTGCTCGGCAACTCTACTCTGTATGCGAGCTTTCCAATCCTCTATGTAATTGGAAACAGTCCAACATATCTCGATGCCAGTTTCCCTGACTTTCCGAATCTTACCACACCCTTCATCGGTGATATTTTAATGAAAACCCTATCTCCAACTAAGAACTCTAGATCCTTATGCCTCTTATTTATGTAACTCTTTTGTCTATACTGAGCTTCCTTCATCCTACCGCGGATCAACTCAATCTTCTTTGTTGCCTCTCTTACTGGATATGGACCTAAAACTAATTTGTCTCCGGTTTCCAACCAACATGCTTGTAACTTGCATGGCCTTCCATACAAAGCTTCTAAAGGCACCATTCCTATACTAGTCTGATGACTATTATTATAGGAAAATTTAACTAAGTGTAGGTGATCTTCCCATGATCCACCAAAATCTAGCACACAAGCTCTCAAAAAATCCTTGAGTACCTTGTTGACTCTCTCTTTTTGCCTATATGTCTGAGGGTGATAAGAAGTACGGATCTTGAGCTTGGTACCTAATACATCCTGTAGACTCTTCCAGAACTCACTAATAAACAAAGTATCTCTGTCACTGACTATACTACTAGGAATCCCATGTAGTCTAACTATGTTCTTTATAAACAATTTAGCCAAAACAGGTGCCATCATGGTTGACTTAATTGGAATGAAATGGGCACTCTTGGTCAACCTGTCCACTATGACCTATATATTTTCATTTCCTCGATTCGACCTTGGCAACCTGTCTATAAAATCCATGGATATCGAATCCCATTTTCAAACTAGTATCTTCAAAGGTTGAAACAACCCACTCAATTTCTGATGTTCGGTCTTTACTTGTTGATAGTTCACACAATGCTTTACCCATAAGCCAACATCCCTCTTCATACCTTCCCAGTAGAAACCCCTCTTCATATCCTGATACATCTTGGTTCCCCCAGGGTGAATCATAAACTTCGATCGATGACATTCTCTAAGAACTTCCCTCCTTAGGTCCCCAACATTCGGAACACACAACCGTCCCCACTTTCTCAACCATCCCCTCAGGTCAAGACTAAAATCCTTTAGATCATCAATCTCCGATTCAACCTCAAGCCTTCTAATCTTCTCGGCCAACCATGGATCCTCTTTCTACTTAGAACCATGGATCCTCTTTCTCAATCTCTACTGTCTCATATTTAACTCCTTCTAAGAGAATAAGTACCTTAAGGACTTATGATCTATGTATAACTCAAATCTCTCCCCTAAGAGATAATGTCTCCATACATTCAATGTGAAGATTATAGCTGCCAACTCTAGATCATGAGTAGGATATCTCACTTCACGTGGTCTAAGCTGTCGTGAAGCGTATGCAATACCTTACCTTTCTGCATCAATACAGCTCCTAATCCGGTTCCGCATGCATCTATATACACCATTAATCCCTGATTCCCATCTGGAACTACTAACGCATGCGCGATGGTTAACAAGTGCTTTAACTTAAGGAATGCTTCCTCACATTTGTCGGACTAGATAAACTTCACGTCCTTCCTGATCAGCTTAGTCAAAGGTGCTGCTATCTGCGAGAAATCCTTAATAAACCTCCGGTAGTAACCAGCAAGCCCAAGAAAACTTCTGATCTTAATCGCCGTCTCTGATGTTTTCCAATTATTAACAGCTTCGAACTTATCCGGATCAACTGACAAACCCTTCTCTGAAACCACATGACCAAGAAACTTAACTTCTTTCTTCTAGAAATAATATTTTGAAAACTTTGCTTTCGGTTGATGCTGCCTCAACGTCTCAAGCACCACTCTAAGATAAACTTCATGCTCTCTTTCATCCTTAGAGTATGTTAAGATGTCATCTATGAATATCAATACGAACCTATCCAAGTGCTTTCAAAAAACCCGGTTCATCAAATCCCCGAAGAAAGTTGGCGCATTTGTTAACCCGAATGGCATCACTAACCACTCGTACGAACCATACCAAGTCCAAAACACTGTCAACAGAATACTATCCTCTACCACTCTTAGCTAATGTAAACCTGTCGCCAAATCTCTGGCTCCACTCAACTGATCAAATAAATCATCGATTCTCGGCAAGGGATACTTACAGGTTTTGCTCCTGGCACAAGATCTATCTGAAACTCAATGACTCACTTTGGTGGTAGTCCTGTGACTGGCTCAAAAACATCTGCAAAGTCTTTTGCTACTAACACCCGATCAAATTCTTCTTCCGCTTCCATTGCATTCAGATAAAGCACAAGCACATACGTCTAACTTCTCCATCGAGTATATAATTTGGTTATGACTATTAAGGTGTCTTAGCGATATTTTCCTATCTTGGAAATATATCCTAGCATCATACCTATCTAACCAATTCATACCCAAAATGATCCCAAAGCCTATAAGATCAAAAACATACAAACTGCATGCAAACTTATGACCTAACAAATCAAGTTCTAACCGGTCATATCTCATCCCCAGAGTTGCATACCCTCCTATCGGATTTGCAACCCATAAGAAAGTAACAAGGTATGAGGGTTATAAACATAACTTATCTACCTAACGCTGAGGTATAAATGAATGCGATGCACCTGTATCAAATAGTACCCTAACTGGTATACTATGAACCAAAAGCGTACCTTCCATCGCAATCTTTCTCTTCTCAGCAAGGGTTATTCTAAAATATGATGGTTCTGAGGCAAAAACTTTTCCCTTGTCTGCTCTAAACGGTTCTGGACACTGATTCTTGTAATGCCCGATCTGGTCACAATTGAAGCATTTCACTCCTTTCTTATCTGCAACCTTCTTTCCTTTCTCGGCAGCTCCTCCTTTCTAAGCTCCTTTCTTCTTAAAGAATTTCCTCTTCTTCCCCTGAGAATCTTGGGTTTCAACCTACTTCTCTTTCCCAAAAGTAGAAATCATCTCTTTATTCTGGATCTCCATCTCCACTACAACTGTACTTGGATCACAGATATGTGGCATAGTCGCCTTAGCAATCTCGAGTGTTAACCCTCTAATAAACTTCTCATTTCTTTTAATGATGGTGTCATTGGTAACATATCCGTATCTGGATAACTCATCAAACTTCGTAGCATACTCAATCACCGACATCTCATCTTGCACTAAGTCCATGAACTTTCTCAACAATACTGACTTAGAAACTTCAGAAAACAACCTCTCTTCGAATCTCCTTCGAAATTTTGCCCAAGTCAACTCTTCCTCGGGGACTCCCATGGTAATACCATTCCACCTATAAAGTGCTGCTCCCTGCAACTGTCTAGAAACAAGTCTCCTCTTCTGCTCATTATCTAATTCCAAGTCAACGAAAATTCTTTCACAGTGCAACAACTAGTTTTCTACTTCGACAACATGCTCTGTTCCCAAAAACGGCTTCCCACAAAGATTGCTGTAATCCCTGCTCAGCTTTGCATTGTTACTGCCAACTGGGCCACAGGATTAGCTCCTCTAACATTCACGACATTTCTCCTAGCTACCACTGCAGCTACTCCAACTTGCATCAGATTGATAAAGAACTGATACATCATCCTAATATCTACTAGTGAGGTTCCAACACCTACATTGGCATTTGTGTTTGGATAAGCATTCGCTTGTTGGCCCAGATTCCTCCTGGTATTGGGTCGAGCATTTCCATAAGTTGTGGTGCTTCCTCTACCTAGATTTCCTCTTTCGTTTCCTATCTCCAAACCTTCCTTTCTCGTATATCTACATACGAGCCTTAGTAAGATACAGAAGAACGGTCTAAGAGAGAGGGGAATACACACTTATATATATATATATATATATATATATATATATATATATAACACAAATGCAAGTACGTTACTATAGCGTTAACCAAACCCCTTCTCATTTTCTGATTCATCGAGTTATGTTTTGAAAATCTTTTAGGTTCAAATTTCTTTTAAATTTACATAAACCCATGCTCTGTACCAACTTGTAACATCCCCCATTTGAAGGCCCAAAACTAACCGCTACAGATGCTACAGTCATCTATAGTTATTTTTTTTCGGTGACCAAATGTGGTAATGTTTGATACATTGATATACCAGAAACACATGGATATTAAAAATTTAAACTCGATTTTAAGACAAATATCTCATTCCATTTAAAATCAGATTACAGGTTCATTACATAATCCTAATTCGTAAACCACGCTCAGAGAAATATAATTATTACAAACTACTCCAAGAGCGACATATGAAGATGCCCCCTTGGTTGATCAGAGTCTAAATATAGGCACTAAGTAACTTTCCCATTACCTCCAATTACACAGCAGAATCAAACAAAAAAAACTCCTAAGAGCTAGCTTGCCTCCTGTATGTTTCCGGAAGCTTATTCGAATAAAGGAGAACCTGAAAACCTTAACTCTCAAACTACTCAAAATCAATTGTGCACTCGAGAGTTTAAGGGGAAAAAATAAACTTCGAGTTAGACAAAAAGTCTGGTGTAAATAATAACCTACCATCTCGAACCATATAGATATCAAGTGAGACCACGCCGCTTAGCGGAATGGGTTTTCTCCTCACTGGTATCTTACCCTAATTTATAATAACCATATACTATGCACCTGCATCCACAATGGTTAAGCTTAACATAATAAAATGTATCATGATGATATGCAAACATGAAATATGCTCTGGATTTCCCATCCCTATTCACATGACTATCTGTCTCAAGTTATAGTTTCTAGGGTCACTATTAACCTATTAGTCTTCATGGGCTAACTAATAACCTATTTCAAACTTACGGACTATCTGCCCGGTTTTATAGTTTTTATGGGATCACTAAGAACCTATTAGTGTCTACCAGTAACATCATCCAATCATAGTTTTTATGAGGTCACTATTAACCTATTGGATTCTCCAGTAACATCTCTCATGTCATAGTTTTCATGGGCTGACTATGAACCTACTGATCTTTACCAACAACCTGTTTCGAACATAGTTTTCATGTGATCACTAAGAACCTATTGGCCCCTGCCAATAACAATTTCCATAACATAGTTTTTATGGGCTTACTAAGAACATATCTAAACCAATAATCTTTTGACCAGTCTTAGGCATCTTATATTCCGGTCTGTCTGACCTCCTGGATGCAATTCTACTCACACATGAGTTAATTCAATGTATATTCACTATTGGGTCAACCTAGCCTGTTACTCTGCCCTTAACACCCTAAAATGCAGTTATGGGTTAATAATAAAGTGGATATGATTACACAAGCATACATGATAACTGATCAAATAACACAACAATTAAACATCCATGGTTTAATCCCTTGTAATCGATTTCTAATGAAATATGGTTAATACCCTTAAGCTACTAGCTTTAGCAAGGAAAGCTTCCTCTAAAATTTCAAAGTTAAATGTCATTTCCAAACAATTTTACATTGCTATGTGTTTACTTTAAAATGAGATTGGGTTCTCTAATTTGGAAACTAAGGCTTTCGACTATATCCTTCGGACCATTATGACATCATGAGTTACCCTCTGTCACTCTCCCTTTCGACATCATAGAGCAAACAAGTTGTAATGACTCGAAATTTAACCACCTCAAAATATAACATTTAAAGTGATTTTAAATATAAAATATAAAAGGTTTTATGATTTAAATAATATTAGATAGGATTTGGAAATAGAAACATACATAAAAATAGTAACATTTGCTTATATCGACAAAAGTGACAAAATCCTAATTTTAGTAAAGTAAGTTTAAATGGTCTAATAAATTATTTTAATTTATTTATGAGTGTTAATATTTTTAAATAATATTATACAAATTTATTTTTAAATTTGGTTTACATAAATAAATAGTTTAACTAAAACGTCAAAATATGACCGTAAAACATTTTGTCAAAAATCAACATTTTGACAGTCTAAAAGTTGTCGCAATGTCGTTGCATCTTTATGTACACAATTTAATAAATATGTTAACATATAAAGGTAGTTAACAATTAACTAAACAAGGTTACTTTTTATAATCACACTTAGAAAACTTCTAGAAATAATTAGCAAAAGTAAACTAAATAAGACAAAACACATCACATTGCATGTGACATAAAGTAAAGTAATCATTCTTATTCTTTACTTAACTCTTAAGTGTTTGAATTTTAAAAGTGTGATGTGATGTGGATGGTAAGTGTTGAATTAAATAAGTTTACTTAATTCTTAAGGAAGGTTATTTAAGTAAAAACACAAATCTATTTTTTAATCTCAAATATTTTCTATAAATACCCATCCTCTTCTTCTTCACTTTTACACCATTTCTTCTCTACTTTCTCAAGCTCTCTTACATCCATTAATGGATATTCACCTTAACAAAGTTATGCTAAAATATTCCAAGAATTAAATCATAAAGCAAAACTCATCAAAACCACTCAAACTCCACTTCAAACTCCTCCTCCCCCCCTCTTATTACTCACGCCCCCCTTTTCTCCATTTGGCCGAGCACATCTTCCCCTTCAAGCTTGGCCGTGGCCTCTAAGGCAAGTACGAGGAAATTTAGCAAGTTCTAAGAGCTTAAGGCAAAGTTTAGCAAAGTTAGAAAAGTTTAAAACTAGTTTGAAAGCTACAAAAGGTTAGAACTCTAAATTGTTAAGTAGGAAATGCTTATATTATGTTTTTCAAGTTATAAATGTTGTTTGGATGTTAATAATGATGTTTGATAAGTGTTTGAAAAAGAAAGCAACCACCATTAAGTCATTTGCAAAAGTTAGTTAGCAAATATGTACATAAATGACAATCATGTGACATTGTAATGAAAAAGTCGTTAAATTGATATGTAAGTTCATATGACATGTTAGGATATGTTAAAATGGTTATAAACATTGTTTTGAATGTTTATTAGTTGTATATTGAATATATATATTGAAACAAATCATGGATTTACACGACATATAATCACATGGAAATCACTTTCCAAAAAAAATGAAATGTGATATAGAATCATTTATACCTTTGAAAAATATATTTGAATATGCTTTAGAAATGATTCCTATGTGCTTAAATTTGTCTCGACAAAGCTTGGATATGAATCTCAAAATACGCCTAAAATTTGACGCGTTACGTAACGGTAGTTTGTGTTTTCACATTAAAAGTTCAAATGAACATACAAAGTGGAATATAATTCGGAATTCTTCGAAGTAATAATTTTCCGAATCCTTATATCCATATCTTTCAAATGAAATAAGAAAATCAAGATTTCATCTTGTATATTTTTAAATATGGCAAAATCAATTTTTAAGAAAAATCAAGTTTTTGCACTAAATGACCAAAGTTGGAAATTGATAAAATAATCGTTTTAAAAATGTGAAATAAATTCTAAAAATATTTTAAAATATTTTAAAAGTTATTTAAGTTGAAAAGATGGATTTTTAAATGATATAAAAGTCGTTTTAAAGAATATAGCTTTTAAAACACTATTTGCAACACTTTTTTCGCAACGCTTTTCAATAACTTTTGAAATAAAGGTTGGAACTAAACAATTCTTTCCCAAGTCTTATGTAAACATTTTTAAGTAAATAATAAAGTATTTTAAAAAAGAGATTTGAACAATTCAAAATTATTTCAAAGGTGGTTAAACAAATAGTTAAGTGATTTAAAATGGGAAAATGAGTATGTGGAAACGACTAGTACATTTGTCCCGCCTGTGAGATCTAAAAGTGAAAACAAGGTGTGTAATTAAGGTTTGGGATGGAGCAACCAGTGCCATGAACTTACCTGACCTCAATTTTCTCTTTCAGGCGAGGGATGGAACATATCGAAAGGAAAGCATGCTCATCTTGGATTTTATAGAAATAATCTTCTTATACTCATTATTAAAATCCGAAGAGGGAACTTGTCCTATTTGTGGAATTTAAAAGGCGATCTCACTGTTATTCCGCCCATAGCACTTGTTGAATACGGAAGTTGATATTGAATAAAAGTAGAGTGATTTCTATAATCCTATTTTCTCAAAAGATACTCTTTAAAATTGATTTGAAAAATATTCAAAAAGAGGTTTAAATGATTCCGTATTCGCTAAAAGAATATTTTGAAAATATATATCTCTCGAACATATTTTGGTAAAGAAAAATGAATGAATCGAAAAACAATCACCTAATTACATCATTTTTTTATCGATGATTGGATTTCGAAGGAGCCGAGGTCGGATTTGGTTGATTCCTATCCGAAAACCACTTCGAACCAGTTTACGTGTTAGAAGAATGAAGATGTTTGAAGACAGAGATATTAAGACGAATAATAACGAGGGACTACTTGTTGATTAATTGGGGATAAACTCCTGATTCACTATATTGTAGCAGCGATCCCTTTATTATGAAAAACCTCAGAACCACAAGGACTTCTCGCCTAGTGATGGCCAAGGAAAGTACCTTCAGTTTCGTTCAGTCCTAGAACGAACTTGTATGGACGAGTGTCTGACCTTGCATTCCAACTCATAATGAGTGATCTCTATAAATGTATATAAGTCGGTGGCGGAGAAGACACCTTCTCTTAGCTTAACACCCTTTCCCGAGACCTACGAGCTCAGAAATTTTTATATTTGTAGAGACCAGTCGCATGAATGTGGAATGGCAATGTAGCATTCAAAGTGAAAGAGGATGTGCTATGTGAAAAGGTAATCGTTGCCTCGAGCCTTATCAATCGAAAATGACCGAAACAGGGCTAGATGCAGCAAGGCTAAGTGGGTCATCCCCATTAAGGTATGATCGTCCCCTTCTAGATATCTTTCTTCCCGCTATGACGTTCGGGATGTAAATTAATGTGGATGTATGCGAAGAGAGCTCATGGATAAAGGTCGGTAACGACCGGGGGATGACATATTCGGTACTATCTAGTTATAGAGGTAGGCCGGTCTTGTGTTGGTAAAGGAGCTTTGTGATGGTTCCTCGGGATATCCATCAAAAGGTGTACCCATCGAAAGGTAGTCCCTTCACTTGGTCATTTGTATGGAAATCCATTATCCAATAAGAAATTGCGGTTTTGTTTGTAGAACCTAGTATGCAAGAATTTAATAATGGTAATAATTTCGGCTAAGATTAATAAGTTTATTTGCAAACGTTTTCAAAGAATGTCATTAAAAATAATATCCCCAAATTTTACGTAATAAAGTGTTTTGGTTATCATAAGGTAAAAACTCATTCTGTGTTTATGTGCGGCATGGTCTTATGAGATACTTTTTTGTTTTCAAAACATCGTACTATGAGCTCTCACACCAGTCCTATGACTGACCCAGAGTTTGTTTTTCCCTTTAAAATCTGGGTGCCCTATTTTTCGGGCAGCCAAGTAGTCAGGATACCTTAGGAGCATTTTGGAACATGTTGGGGAGCATTTTGGAGAAGTCTTTGGAGCTATGAAGCTGAAGTGCCTTATGTAGATATCTACCCATTTTCCGCTGTGTTATGTAGTATGTATTTTCCAGCATATGTACGGATAGACAGTTATAACTATCCCGCTGGATTTGTATTTGACTCTGATCATTTATATTAATTAAAATGTTGAATGTGATGTGAGATTCTCTTATTGTGTTATCTTCTATCTTTATTTTCTTTCACACCCCTGATAGTCTGCCTCCCCGACACTTGGATTTACGGCACGTAAATACCGTGGATGTATTAGTGTCGATTTCTGAGGGTCGAGGAGACGGGTCGTCACATTTGGTATCAGAGTTGAAGGTTAAGAGAGAACTTTGGCTTTGTTGGGGTATGACTCATTAGAGATAGGGTTAGTAACGCCCTAGAATGAGTTTAGTCTGAGAGAGCGCATAATTAACACTTTTAACTTAAATAGGTATATTCATACTGTATAGCATTCCCTAAGATATCTCGTCTATATATCCTAAAGATCTTTTTCTTACTATATACAGATAGTAGAAAATGAGTGGAAGAAGAGGACGAGGTAGGGGAGGAAGTAATACCACAAATGGTCAAACTCCCGCAGCTACAGTAGTCGAGGAAGTAGTAGTTTCGGTACAGCCCCAAATTAACTTTGCAACTTTATGCAAGAACTATACCGGCCTTGGTGGTAAACCTTTCAAAGGAATGGAAACCATAATTGAAGTACAAGCTTGGATTCGCTCTTGTGAAAGAATTTTCAAAGGACTGAATATTGGAGATGAGCAGAAGAGATTCTTAGCTTCTTGGCAACTACAAGTTGGAGCTCTAGTTTGGTGGGAATCTATTACACAGAGTGAGGCAGAAGATAATTTCTCATGGGAATGATTCAAGTAAGTTCTGGAGGAGCAGTATATGCCGAAAGTAGGAAAGTCCCGTCATTACCGAAATTTTATGGATTTTAAACAGGAGGAGGAGATGTCATTTGAGGAGTATGATACAAGTTTAAAGAATTATCTCGTTTTGGGCTTGGATTGATAGATACGCCCCTAAAAAAGAATGAAAAGTTTATTTCTGGAATGAAGAAGCAATACCATGTCAGAATGATTGGGCATGTGAAAGAACCATTTGTAGACTTAATAGACATGGGATACAGATATAAAGCTTTGGATAAGATAGATCCACCCGTAGTACAAGAAGGCAACAACAATGATTGAAAGAAGAGGAAGTTCAATGGCAAGAAGCCATGGTAGGGAAAACTCAAAGGAGGATCTCAAGATAACCGCTTTAAAGATGTCACTTGTTACAATTGCCAACAAAAGGGCCACCTATCAACTCATTGTAGAAAACCCAAAACTCAAGGAACTCAAGGATCAGCACCAAGAAGCTGCTTTAATTGTCATCAATCAGGACACATGATAAAGGATTGTCCCCTAATTAAGAAAGGAGAACAAGCCAAAGTTTATTCTATCAAGGATGAGCCTTCAACCTCCTAAGATGTGAAGTGCAAAGGAGTGTTGGAAGGTAATATTTTTATCAAAGATGTTTTAGTTAGAGTATTATTTGATACAGGAGCTTCTCATAGTTTTATTTCTAAAAAAACTGTAGAAGAATTGAAGCTTAAACCTAAAATTGTTAACGACCCTATCTGCGTGACGAATCCTATAGGAGGTTTCACTAATCTTTGTATGCACTATGAAAAGGTCCCAATTTCCTATCCTCCCCATCACTTTCCTTTTGACCCTTTTGTCTTAGATTTTATTGGATTTGAAATTTTACTCGGTATGGATTGGTTGGCCAAGTACAAAGCTGTGCTCGATTGCGGAAAAAGAACGATATCTTTATGGACCGTCTTTGGGAAAATCATAGAAATATCTTGTGAAGGTCCTAGTCCAAGAAGGGATAGTTTTCTTTATGCTTTAGATACATCACAGACAAGATTAGAAACAATACCCGTTGTTAAAGAATTTGCAGATGTCTTTGAGGAAGTAAAAAGTTTCCCCCACATCGAGAAATCGAATTCCGTATCGATTTAGTTCCTGGTGCGATGCCAATTAAACAACGAGATAGAAGGATGGCTCCGAAAGAAAGGGATGAGTTGAATAACCAAACCCAAGGGCTATTAAAGAAAGGATTGAGAAGACCCAACCGTTCAAGTTGGGGATCGACAGTAGTTTTTGTCGCTAAGTCGGATGGATCTTTGAGATTATGTGTAGGCTATAGAGATCTAAATAAGCAAACCATTAAGAACAAGTATCCTCTATCCCGAATAGATGACTTGTTTGACCAGTTACATGGAGCTTGAGTTTTCTCTAAAATGGACCTAGCTATAGGATTCCATCAGTTAAGGATCGCAGAAGATTGCATCCATCTAACTACATTCAAAGGACCGAATATTTTCTATGAGTGGTTGGTTATGCCTTTTGGCTGACTAATGCGCCCGCTTATTTTGTTGACCTTATGAATAGAGTGTTTAGAGATGTGCTAAACAAATTCATGTTAGTATTATCGATTATATCCTCATCTACTCAAAGACAAAAGAAGAACACGCAAGGCATCTAGAAGCTATGTTGGAGATATTGAGGAATAATGTGCTTAAAGCCAAATTCTCAAAGTGCCATATTTGCAAGAAGGAGGTAAGATTCCTTGGACATACAATATCAAGGGATGGAATTTCAGTGGATCCAAGGAAAGTTGCAGCTATTCAAGATTGGAAGCAGCCACAAACTCCTAAAGAGATTCGTAGCTTCTTAGGTTTGGCAGGATCTTACAGAAGATTCATTCAAGACTTCTCTAAGATTTCCTATCACCTAACGAAGTTGACAATGAAGGATGCTAAATTTGTTTGGACTCCAAAATGTGAAGAAGCATTCCATGAACTAAAGAAGAGGTTGACAACCGCTCCAGTTTTAGCAATTATAAGTGGAAATATTGGATTGACCGTTTATACAGATGCTTGTGGAGAAGGAGTTGGTGCAGTTTTAATGCAAGATGGGAAGGTGATTGCTTACGCAAGTAGACAGCTGAAGACATATAAGAAGAATTATGCAACACACGACTTAGAATTATTCGCCGTTGTGTTCGCATTAAAGATATGGAGACATTATTTGCTGGGTAAGAATCTTTCATAGTTTATTTCAATAATACTTTGAATTGACCTTAGTAATAATATTCCGTCTTTTAGGTGAAAATTTCGAACTCTTCACGGACCACAAATCTTTGAAGTATCTTTTCACCCAAAAGGATTTAAACATGAGAAGGCAACGCTGGCTAGAATTTCTTGCGTCATATGATCTAGATATTCTATATACACCTGGGAAAGCCAACGTAGTAGCTGATGCATTAAGTAGGAAGTTTGCTACTATTTCTTATTTGGTAGTAACTCCAACTCTTCTGGAAAGAATTGCTAGTAAACAGGGAGAAGATAAACAGTTTGAGAAATACATTAAAGCAGTTGAAGAAGGAAGAAATTCAAGCTTTAAAATAGATAACCTTGGAGTATTGCGGTTAGATGGAAGAATTTGTGTTCCATATGTTGAAAATCTTAAGCAAGAAGTACTAGCTGAATGCCATACAACCAAACTTAGCATTCATCCGGGAATTCATAAGATGTAAAAGGACATGAAGCATACATTTTGGTGGAGAATCATGAAGAGGGACATATCTATCTATGTCAGTCATTGTGAAAATTGCCAAAGAATCAAAAGTGACCAACAGAAGACGACAGGATTACTTCAACCTTTGGAGATTCCAGCTTGGAAGTGGGATCAAATATCCATGGATTTCATTAATGACTTACCCCAAACAAGGAAAGGAAATGAAGGCATTTGGGTTATCATAGACCGATTAACCAAAAGTGCACACTTTATTCCGGTAAAGCCAACAAGAACTGCAACAAGCCTTGTGGAGACCCATCCCGAGACCCACATTAACAAAGAGAATTACTTGGTAATTCTATCTGCTAATGAGGAGAATAGGGCTGGTTAGGAGCGACCATCTATAATCTTGTCTTAAACATATGAATACATCGATAAATGCTCTATATTTTTTTCTATCTCTCGTGGATCGACATATCCAATAAATGCTTAATACAAAACTATTAGTGGCTAACGGATCTACCAGAACAAAATATAATAACAGAATGCATATCACATCACATAACAGTAAACATCATATATATAAATACATATACACTGGTTCATCCCAGTACAATACAAAAAGATACACAAAAGTGGTTCAAAGACCACACTATATACATCTAATCAAAATACATATCAGAGTCAAGCGGAAGGAAATATAAACTACACAAAAGTGTTAGGCTGATATCCAAGCAGATGCATCAAAGCTAAGGCCCATAACTGAAAGCTAACCTGAAACGACTCGGTCTGACCCGAGTATAAAATACATGGGTCAGTCTAGCTAAAACAATCAGTTAATAAGAATAGACGATAATACGAAGCATATAATACAAGGTGATAATTCTTCTCGAATGAGAAGAAGCAATAGAAAAGCATGTCCATATCTTAAGTGAATAAATATCCCTTAAGCATAAAGAACCTCTAAAGAAGTAACTCAAAATAAATCATCAAGTATAATAGTCGCCTCATATCATCGACGATAGCTAAAATTAGCTGTAAGGGTTTCGCTAACCTTATCTCTTAAATAGAAGAAAACTCAAATGATAAATCTCAAAATGGAGAAACCTCAAACACAAAATACGCCAAAATGGCAAACTCAGATATCTCCAAAAGGAGAATATAATCTCAATCTCAGAAATAGGACCTAACAGCCCAAACAAAAAGCCCAACAGCTATAAATAAAATATGGACCCAACAGCCTAATAATAGCCCGACAGCTATAAAAAGAGAAAGGACCCAACATCCTAATTGTAGCTACAAAAACCCAGATTGGATCTAACAGCCCAATAAAAAGCCTAACAGCTATAAAACATGAAAGGACCCAACAGCCCAATCTATGGCCCAACAGTCTGCTAAGTACCGTGTACTAGAGACCCCCGGCCTCTTTTAGGACCCAACAGCCCCTAAATAGCTCCTCGGCTATATATAAATAAGTATGTGTACACGTAGAACCCAACAACTCAAATACTGGCATTCACTTGTGAATGTGTCACAAACTTTCAACTAGGAACCCGAAAAGCGGTAACGTGCGTCCCATACCACACGTTCTCACTAAACGGTTTACTAACCGTTAGCCAAATGCCATATTGGAAAACTCATGACTTGTCTCATCTCATCGACAAGTATAACTAAACCTCATGATAGTTCCTCATGAACCATAAAATCTCAAAATAGGAAATCACATACTCAAAACTTGCCTCATATCATCGGCAAGTATAAAAACATCGTGATGGCTCTCATCGACCATAACTCCTAGAATAGGAAATCTCAAACCATAAAACTCGCCAAATATTGGCCATCCCAATAATTCCTATAAATAGGAATTATAAAACTCATAATACGCCATAAAATGGCAAAACAACTCAAAATCGATAACTTCGAATAGCTTCGATCGTACAAGTCCGGAATTAACCAAAACAGTAAACGCATGTGTCCCATACCACGTGTTTTACTAAATCGTTTAATTCTCTTTCTCATACGTTCGAATAGTGCAAAAATGTACATTTTATATTTAAAATAATTTATTAGAGAAAACTAGCTTTTAAAACTACTTTCCGAAAGCGCTTATTGAAACCCATATTTGAAATTCCTTTATTATAGGAAATAAATAGGTTTTATATTAGAAAATACTTTAAAATATTATATAATAATTATTTTGAAGTGTCCATTTATTTCAAAAATTATATCAAAAAGGTTTGGAGAAAACCGTGCTCGAAAATAAGGAAAAACAAGGAAGATAGCTCAAACCCGATAACTTGAATTCAATTCGAATCCAATTTAAATTCAACCCAAAAACTATTCAAATTCAATTTAAATTTGAATTTCAAATACTCGAAATTTAGCTAGCCTATTGATAGGCATCATGGCCATCAATCTCAATCCAAAAACATCACTGAAATAAGCAAAAGAAGATAGCAAAAACCGACTAAAAGAATGGCAAAACAACACAAGCAAATAGGCAGAAAAAAGGGGCCATAGGTCGACCTAATGGTCGACCTGTAGGTCGACCTCTCAACACCATAGGTCAACCGTACAGTTGACCTATGTTGTTGGGGTGTCGACCGCTAGGTCGACAGGTCGGTCGACATAGACTACGAACTTTTCCAGTTCGTTTCCAGCAGTTGCGATCTGATTTTTGAGGTGATATTTCACATAGCTAACGAACTCTACAGTCGATGAAATTTTGCAGTAATCAAATAAAACATATGAACTATCATCTGAAAGAAATCCGACAGCATTTTGTTGCCGGAATCAAAAGATATAAACATTCCAAGATGCAACCCAAAACTGATTTTCACAAAGAAATAAAAACTACATAAAACAATTACAAACATAAACTTTTTGTATAGATTCAAGATATTTGCACTTTGAATTAGCTAGAATTTGTGGGTTATTCAACTCGCCTTGCTATATCAAAACACAACCCGGATTATTCGCTGAAAGGAAGAAGCTTGGGTTGAATTTGATCTTCTACAACCTGTAAAACTATGAAACAGGTGCATGCAAGAAAGAAGAAAGTAGTTAACAAACAACTATTCACAAATTTGGATTTTTGATGAAATATTAGGGTTTATATTTTGATTACCTGTAGGTTTAGCTTCAAATTGATTTTTAAAACACTAGATTTGAGTTTAATTTGATGATATTTGGCAAGATTTTGTAAGAGGAAATGAGTTTCTTAAGTTTTGAAGCTTCAGGAAATTTGAAGGAGAATGAAGGTACGTACTTCATTTCTTTCTCTTTTCTGGTTTACTAACACGTTGGGCAAGATACTAATGGGCTAAGACCCATCAAGCAAAAGAAACTAAAAAGGCTAAGGTTATTTATTCAACACATAAATCAAAAGGCTTCATATTTACATTATACAAAAGAACAAAGCCATTTTCTTCCAATTTTCACATAAGTAAAAATTTGTAAACTTACAAACATAGGCAATAAAATATTTTCCATCATATAAAAAGATTTATTTTTATTTTTAAAGTATTTTTATTATGTAAACCCCTTAATTTCCAAAAATACACTAATTTCACCAATAAATGCAAAAGGTCACATTTTTAACTTCTAAAATTCAACAAAAATTGTCTTCTTACTTGGAAAAATATAGCAAACCACTTTAAACTCAAATTTATAATCAAATCATATTTTTAAAACCAATTTCACCTTTTTATTAAATATAACACACTTTTAAAAATTAATTACTTCTTTTAAAAATTATTAAAAGAAGCAAATGGCAATAATTAATAAAATTATTGCACTATCCCCAAATAAAAATCATCTTCCATTTATTATTAACTCAAACCATTATAATAAAGTTCCCAAAACTTTATTTTCTCATTTATTCCCAAAATTTATTGTTTATTCCAAATAAACAATATAAATTTCTAATTTATTATTAATTCTCAATATTAAATTATAACTATCGTTATAATTTAATATTTACAGGTAATCACTAAAACCAGGGTTGTTACAGTATTAATTTCCGGTGACAAAATGCAACTATGAGAATCATATCAATAATATCATAAGCATATAAATATGAAACTTTTCAAACACAATTTAGTAATAAACTTTCATATTTCATTTCACAAATAAGATTTCATATTTATTGCATAATCCCATTTGATCCCACGTTCAAAGAAGATATAATTATTACAAAATACTCCAACAACGACATATGAAGATGCTCCCTTGGTTGATCAGAGTCTAATACTTGGCAATTATATAACTTGCAATTACATCCATTTAAATAGATAAAATGACTCAGCGGAAAATAAAAGCTCCTAGTAATAGCAAGCTCGCCTCTTGCATGTCTCCGAAAGCTTATTCGTCCAACTGAAAAACTGAAAACCTCACTCCTGGCCTACTCAAAAGAGCATCCGAGAGTTTAATAGGAAAAAAAACTTCGGGTCAGACAAACAGTCTGGTGTGAATAATAACCTACCATCTCGAACCAAATAGATATCTAGTGAGATCACCAACAGAGCGGAATGGGTTCCCCTCACTAGTATCTTAACCAAAACATATCAACCATATACCGTGCTCCTGCATCCACAATGGTTAGAATATAATAAATAAACATTTGCAATCATGCAACATATAATGGACTACCCATCTTATTTGACTATCCATCTCAATTTCATTTGACTATTTGTCTTAACTTCAAATGACTATCTGTCTTATATTTATGTGGACTACCCATCTCACATCTGTAAAATATATGTATTATCTATCCCCTACCATATGGACTACCCATCACACATGGGTTAACAATATAAAATTATGTGGACTCTTCATCACACATGTCTCATTCATTTTAAACTATGTGGACAATCCATCGCACATATCATCGTTTTCCTAAGATGACTATGAACCCATTATTCACCATATAGAGATTATCCATCTCAAGCGTTATGTGGACTATCCATCACACATTCCATAGTTTTCCTAGGATGACTATGAACCCATAACTTATCTATTAATTTCATTCACCCAAGTGCCCAACCCATGTCTATTGGTATCCCCAATTAGGTTGGCAACCCCTTAAACTTATAGCATGTCGTAATAATATACATTGGTATCCCTAATATATATGATGCTGAAATCATAAAATATCTGGCAAGTCAAATATAATATACATTGGTGTCCCCAATGAATAATGTCAAATTCATAAACTTATGACATTTATAAGTATAAAACATTGGTGTCCCTAATGAATAATGTCGAAATCCTGAATCATATGGCTTACCGATATTAATATAGCAAAATAGAAGACTTACGACATTCACGCCGCAATAACGATGTCAAACCCCTATTTAAGATTAGAAAACAAAACTCAAATTTTCTTAAGTATATAATTTTTTTATGAATATAAGGTTATCGACATACTTAAGATGTAACGACCCGACCTTCCACTACCGGAAAATCGCATCGTTTTTAAGAAAGAAAGAGGTGAGAAAATAGAAAGGATAGAGAAGAAAGAAGAAACAACATCAGAATCTCAACAGCGGAACGAATGAAATATAATATATCACATAAGAGCTTACATAATATCATATACATCAGAGTTACACGGATAATACAACACATACTAGACAGTTATAAACACCTGTCTAGTTAATACAACTCGATACATCTCAATACAATACAGAGATACAACACAGCGGAAATACAGATAAACACTAACACAGCGGAATCACTATATATCAATACGCTGAAGCCTCCTGCTCCATTGCTCCTCCAGAATTCGTCAAAGCTAACCTGAATCCCTTGGCTACCCGTAAAAATTTGGGTACCCGAGAGTTTAGGAAAAACAGAAATAAACTCCGGGTCAGACATGGGTCTGGTATGAGTAAACGGTTTAGGTTGCTTAACTTTGAAAATCCTTTGAAAACAAAAGGTATCACGTAAGACATCCCACACATAAACATGGAAATGTTTTTACCTTACGCTAACCAAACATTTGATAGGAAATTCAGTGATATTATAGTAGGTCTATGGTTTTCAAGTAAATAAGAAATAGCTGAAATTGTTACATGATTAAATTCCAGCATACTAGCCACAAAGTGGGTAATACAATCAAAACCGTAAGGTCACGTAGGGAAAATGGGTTTCCATCAATGGCAGGGCTACTGGGGTACCGCCCGTCACAGTACGTGGCCTAGATCACCGTACCGAGGAGTACGCCCGCTCCTCTGCAACACAAAGACAGAACCATCCCTTACTGGATAGTTCCGAATAAAATCACCCCACGGTTGGGATCCACAACCGCACACTAAGCCGAAATAAAAAGGGACATCTAGACAGGGATGACCTTACCCTCAAGTGGGTGCTACCCACGAAGCCTTGCTGCACCTCCCCTGTTTTAGCCATTCCCGGTTGATGAGGCTTGAGGTCACGATTACCTTTACAGAACTCATTTCTTAGAATGCTCATCGTCCGCCTGACGATGTTCTGAAAGCATTCGATCCATACAAGTTCGTTCCGGGTTCGAACGAAACCGAAGGCATTATCTCGTTACACTCGTATTGGAATCACCCTCAGAGTTAACGACAATAACCCTTGCATTCTGAATCACCATCTCGAATCTATAAGTACTATCTTCGTCAAACTCATTACGGAATCACCCACAGAGTTATACTGACGAATAGTTCTTATACCTCGAGTCTTCACTTGCTCCATTTGGATTTCACGACCTAACGTTACTTTGGATCGATGTGGTATTCGGGTCTCCAGACCTGGAATCCCGGTATACGGAAACCCGATCCCGGTCTCATCGAAATCCAAACCGTGTCTTTTAGGGCCAAGTTGTTTTAAAGTTAAAACAATTCATTTCAATATTATCTATATACTCACAGATAGATAAATCTCAATATCACAGATAGATAATCCACAATATCACAGATAGATAATTCACAATATCATCATAAATAGATAATCCATATCACACAGCATCCATATCTGAGATCTCAAACCCTTCAAGGCAAACAATATCATCCATCCATACATAAGCAAGGATAAATAATCACACCATTTATAATTAATTTAAAATGAATTAAATTAATTATCTCATTAATTTAAAATGAATTAAATTAATTACTTCTTCTCTAATTAATTTAAAGTAAATTAAATTAATTACTTTATCTTATAAATCCTGCTTACAAAATCATTAATTAATTACAAATCAATTAATTAATCATTCTCCAACTTCCATTTTAATTAATCATCTTGGATTAACTAACCTTTAATTTCATTCCAGTAATTACTCTTTAATTAATTTCACAAATTAATTATCCTTAACCATTCACAGTAATTAACCATTAATTACTTCATCAATTACATTTATTAACGAACCTTAATAAATTACTTCCATAAATTAATTAACTATAATTAATTACATTAATCCTTAATTAATTACATTAATTAATTAATTAACTTCTATTAATCACTTTCATTTATCAACCTAAATCATATACGGGAATTTCCATCTTGAAATTTCTTATCTTAATTAATTAACTTCTTAATTAATTATATAAATCCTTATTATTTATTACACCAAGTAATAAATCTTTAATTACTTCTACAAAGTAATCCTACTTTAATTACTTCCCATTAAGTAATTTCCTTCATCTAATTACATCCTGTAATTATTCATTAATTACTTGGCTAAGTAATTATACTATTCAATTTCATTAAGTATTCATACTTAATTAACCATCAAGTGGTTATCTTTAATTAATTTACAATTAATTATCTTGAATCAATCACATTCATCTGATTAATTACAATTGTAATTCATTTCTTAATTAACTTAAAACAAATGAATTAATCTTTAATTACAGATTAATTATTCTTTTAATTATTAATTAATAAACCTTAATTATCAATTAATAAGACTTAGTAACAATTAATTAATCCTTAATAAATCAGTTAACCAATCCTTAATTACAATTAACCCTTAATAATAGTTAATTAATTCCTAATTAACTTTAATTATAGATTAAATATCTCTTAATTATTAATTAATAAAGCTTATTTATAAATTAATAAAACTTAATTACATATTTCTTAATTACCCATTAATCAACCTTTAATTTCTTAATTAAGTAAATTGTAATTATTCTTAAAACATTCTTTGTATTAATTAACTAACCTTTAATTAAATTTAACTTAGACTTTAAAAGTTAATTAATCAATTAAAACATTCTTTAATTACCATATGAATCTTTAATTGCTTAATTCATTACAAATATAAATTAGTTAACCCATCTTAATTACCCTTTTTAAAACAGTCAATCAATAATGACCACTTAAAATTGTTTTAAGTGATATAACTTGAATATTCTGGAGTTTGCAAACAGCTTCGCCCAACATCAGCAAACCCGAGAATTCCCCCATATTCACTCGAGCAGTCACTCGAGTTCCCCACTAGATTTCACGAGTTGTTTCTTCTCCCCTCACGTACTTCTTCTTCCTTTATTTTATTTTTTAAAAAAACTTAGTTTAATTTTAAAGATTCAAACTGCAGGCCTATCACCTACAACCTTCACGAGTACAAACCCGAGTTTATTACCCAAATACTCGATCCTCACTTCGAGAGAACTCTCCAGATTCTTGAGCAAAACACACAGGGAACTTCGTCTTCCCCAAATCAAACGAAACACAGATGCACACAACTTCAAGCGTGCACGTGCACACGCAACCCAGGCGCCGCCGACCAGTACCACGACCACCGACAAGTCATCGGCAACCCCTCCACTCCATTCGACAACCCCGATCAACTCAAACGTCCCCAAATCAAAATCGAGCGCCCAAGATCAATTGGAACCAAACTGCTATCTGAAAAACTTCCTCGACGTCGACGGTCTGACTACTGACAACCTCGCGACTTCGAAGGTAGCTTCGCTAGCATCCAATACACCATTTCCCATGGTCGCGATTGCTTCCGATCCACCGTGGACATCACGTCAATTCGAAATCACTGTCGACCAACCCTGACACCAAAACCCTAGATTGGCCTCGCGTGGCCATCACCATCATCAGAAAAATTCTCCATTATTTTTCCTGGAAACCCCAACGTTCCAGCCACCTTCACCATTAATCTCGACCCCTAGCACTACGCCGATCACCAGTAATCACCAAAAACCCATTTTCTGGTGAACCTAGAATTTCTCACAGTACTTCAAACTAAAAAGCTTGATTTTTATCTTAAAAATCCTAACTTTTAAAAAGGTATTAAGTTATCATCTTACCATAGTAAATTAGGATGATTTAATTTTTACATGTTATAAGATTTTCACTGTAAATCTTAAGTTTCAGGCTTTTATAGATATCAAACATGTTTAAAGTTATTCCTAGATTCAAGTTTATGATTTAACAACTACATTTGTTTAAAAATTACAACCTAACAGAGATTAGGGAAAGGGATTTGGAATTTAGATCAACATTCTCAAATCTGAACTAGGAACAGGGGTAATTAAATCAACAGTCATATAAGTTCAAACATAACAACATGAAACACATTTACCTCTACATATAAACAGAATCATATACTTATATATATATGCAAGATATCATCACAAAGATTTCGCAAGCAACCATCATTTACTTATTTAGATTTTAAATAAAATGTTTACTCACCAGACATGAAAAGGCAGAGAGATTAAAACTGGATTGCCAAACTGGAAACTTGCATACTTTTGTTATTTTCCAGAGAATCAATATCTTGCTTGCAACTTAAAACTGAAAACTTGAAAAGCTTTAAAAACTGAAATGCTTGGATTGATTTCAGGCTTTTAGTTTGAAGATGAATCTGGCTACAAGCTTGTAGAAAATTGTTTACAGGGTTTTGGAAATGTTTCAGAGGAGATGATTTCTGGTTTGCATTGTTTTAATGAACGAAAAGGAAAGGAGTCTTGATATAAAGAAGACAATGCAGAGGCTAAGTTGTATTTGTACAAGATTTTTATCTTTAGGGTCAGAGATTTTCCTTTAGATGGGCTGATATGATTCATGTTGTACACAAGCATTTATTAATAATGTCATACTTATCCCTTACATTTCAATTCGTATGTACTATGTCTCCTTACTTCTTTTCTTTGCCTGCAAGTCTCCATTTCCATAGTACAAATGTTTATTTAATTGTGTACATCTTGAGTATATTTTATTTTGTTTTAGACTTGCCTATCTACAATGCTATAGTACATATATTTATGTAACTTTGTTCATCTTGTATATATTTTTTTCATTTTGCAGGTACACCTTGTATATATATTTACCTTGACTTATTTTTACTTTGCATATGTATGGTAGTAGTTTATACATATGGTTATGGTTGGTATATTTTACTTGCCTGCAAACTAGATACTTAGTACATATATTAACTTTGCTTTAGACTTACCTACTTTAGTAAAGTTGTTACATTTATTTTATTATGTTAGCTTGTATTCACTTCTATTTTTATCACTCAATATATTTAACTAATGTATTTTCTATTTTAAACTTAACTTGCCAAACACTTTATTTATATTTATTTATTTATTTATTTTATTTATTTATTTACTTATGTTAAGTATGTTTATAAGTTTATATATTTATATTTACATTTAACCATATATTTGTTTTATATTTATATTTAATATAAACAAGATTTATTTCAATTACAAACATTATTACCAAAATTACATCAAATTATTATATAGATCAAAAGTGAATAAGTAGAGTTTCATTTAAGTTTAGGATATATTTTATTGTAATTTAAATTGGAACACTTCATTTTAAATTTTCAAATTATAGTTTTCCTCTAAACACATAAATATACACATTTAAATAACACTTATTTAATTAGAGGTAATAGGGCTATTTAAATCTATTTATAAAATATCACAGATTAAATTTGTAACTAATTATTCTGATTTAAAATCAATTTATAACCATATTTTAAAACAGCACATTATCAATTAATCTGTTATTTATATTTGAAAATAACAATTTTATCAATTTTAAATAATTTAAATAAGAGATTATCGCATTTTAAATTCCTCGAAATTCCGGGATGTCACATAAGATATAGGCCATCCCGCCCTTAAAACGTAGATTTAGTTAACATGGAAACATGACAATCTCAACTAACAGGGTCTTAGTGCCGACATAAATGAGATACAACATTAATTCTACACGACATTGTTACCAAAAATAATGAAATATAGGGTGCTGACATTATTGAACCCTGGCATCAAAACCTTATGTTGGAAACAATACGTGCAGCAGTAATTTAAGGATGTCGGAAACATGGCACTTCGACTATTATGCTACATACATAGAAAAAGTAGCGGCATCATGGCCGCAAAATAGATTGATACCAAAATTGATGACTTGCTGCATTAATTTAAGAATGACAAAAACTGTCGGCATTGATAACTTACGACATCAATATCTTATATACCCACGAGATGCGGTATTCCCATAACGCTAATGTCGGATGCATGACCCAACGCATCACATACTTATGGTATAAATATCACATGCATTGCTTCATGTCAATGTCAACTATTCCAATATCGCTTACAACTGTAAAGTGATACCGCCTACTATTAATGTCGAACGTCATAGGGATGCCGCATATTGGTGGCATTGTCGTAATTATTATAGAAATTGTTTTATTTCTATTAAAAGCAATTGCTTTTTATGAACTCTTATTCCTATCAGATTTCTATTGGTTGAAAACAAAATTTAACAATTTCTTTTCAAAAAACCGCTGCAAGTCAATTTTATACGTCCAACAAACGTTAATCAACTTAATTAACTAAAACTCTTAATTTATATTAATTTAAATACTTCTCTAGCATAATAAATTCATAGAAATTCTTAATCACTTGGGAAAAATCCCCAAAATTTACCAAAAATCCGAATTAACATATTCTTTCATGTATAAAAATTTTGTGGCCAAAATAATTATTTAGTTATTTATAATAATTAAAACCCGAAATAAACACTATTTCCTTCTCAAGAAATTCATAAAATATTCATTTTAACATGGAAAATTATGAAATTAAAAACCCAACTCTAGAATAATGTTTTATACAACATACCAGAAAATCAAACCAATTGAAGATCAAAAACTTAGGTTTTATCCTAAAAGCCCATTTAAATAATTTCATAAAAATTCCATAAATCATTATTCTACCCAAATAATGATCATACATCCATAGCATGGAAAAACAGCCAAGAATAATTCAAAAATTATCCACAACAAATTCAAAAACAAGTAATAGAGATGGTTAACTATTATTCACCTTAAATTGGATGATGGAGTTGAGATTTAATGGAGTTTAGTTTCCCTAAGCTTTTTCCCTTTTGAATCCCTCTATTTTCCCTTCTTTCTTCCATAATAGTCCTTGATTGTTGTTTTTACTTAGTGTATTTCAGAAAATGAGAATGGATTATAGCGAGGAAGGGTTTAGGATATAAATTAAGATTCTATTCCTAATTTTCCCTTCTCATTCATTCCTTTCTTTCATAAGTTTAGAACAATCTTATCACTTGATTTATTAAGGCACAATTGTCATATCTCATTATCCTTATACCTCTACATTATTCAATCTAATTTATCAAATCAAATTTCCTAAATAATGTTTAACTAAAATTAGGGGTGTGACATTATACAGTGAGTCACTGAGAGTTCTTTGCTGGTTAATATAACTAAGATCAAACAGACAATCTCGAAGTGACGATGTTACACAATTCCCTCGGTTTGATAATACTATGGAACTTCAATGTGGGCACTCAACTTTAATTATAGCTAAATTGTGGTATGACATCCATCAAACGACTACAGCTGGGCCTAAGTTGAAGCGTTGGAAGTGAAATACTTTTCAATAGAGAATTAGTCTCCTCAGTTATATGAGGTTTGTATCGCAGTCAACTGTAGTCAACTCAAAATAAAAGTCTCTAGCCAGAGCATTAAGGTTAATAATAATTGTTTTTATTGAACCAAGAATTTTGTGTTTGGAATTGCAACTTTGAATGTGGACGATGTTGGTGTTTTGACCAAAACCAAATTCCATAAGTTATAATGTGATATAATTTTGACAAAGAGAATTAGTGTAAATAATCATTACTACCAGGTGCCGCTTATAATAGTATAATTGGATTTTACTGGAAAGATGTGTAGGCGAAAAATTCAGCCAAAATATCACACCACTAGCTAAAGTGACATGTGAACGTTAATATTCGAATTGTTCGATATTAATTGCTGACCAAATTTACACCTTTGAGTCGCACAACCATAATGATCGATGAATTCTTTGAAAAACCACACGATTTAATTAATTTATAAAATGTTATAAATTAATTGAATTAATTAATATTTGATTTATTTGATGTTTGGGAGTTGTTTGTAATTATTTGAATGTATATATGAAAGTTATATTTGTGTGCATTGATATATAGTATCGGTGTATTTTTAAAACGAATTTAAATAAAAGATAATTGCATGAAGGGATTTATAGAAATTAATGCCATTTGATGGCAAGTAATTTTGGCCTTACCATGTAAAGAAGGAGGAGTGGAGAGAGAGAATCAAGGGAATCAATTAGGGAAGCTTTCATTAAAAGAACAGTAAAAGTTTCATTCGTTCAATTAAAACATGTCCATTAACTCATTTCCTATGGGGATTCATTCTTCCTAAAAAAATCCATATCCTCTTGCTTTCCTCATCTCCTTTAACGACTGAAAATTCATGCCTTCATGAATGAAAAAGATCTCCCTAAACAATTCAAGCATCAAATAAAATAAATACAAAGATGGATCTTCAGATCATTGCAATTTCGAGATTATTCAATTAGATCTAGAAGTCTTCATACATTCAAGGTGTGATTTATTGGCCACATCCAAAGCCAATTCTTTGATTTAAATTCACTTATGTATTTATATCATTGATATAATTAGACTTTTCATGAGTCACTTTATGTTTTAATTATTCATCTTGCCACATGTAACTAAACCTTCCTTATGCCTATTTTGATTAAAATATGTTTATTGTATTATTTTGGTTCATATATATGTTTGTTCATCATCTCTTTAATATATGTTCTTGATAAATTGATATGTTTTGAATCTCATGTTACTTTTGATAACCTATTATTATTCTCTGTATTGTTTACATATGTAAGTTCATACCACAAATTTACACGCGCCTACTTTACTATCAAACCTTTCTTCAATTGAAATAATTTTCGTTAAAGTTTATTTTGGATTTCAAATTATTTAAAACAACTAATAGGTTTTCTATATATATGTATGTACGTACGTACGTACGTATATGTCTATAATTATTGTAGATGCGCACATATATTTCATTAGTCAAAAACTTGGACAACAGAGGCATGGCTAAATTTAGTTAATAAGTTATAATTGTCATTTAATAGTTCAATTACAATTAAAGAGAGAGAAACGAAAGGTTTCTCTCTCTCTGTGTATATTTCCATATCTTCCCTTAATTAATTGTATAGGTTAAGAGAGGAAAAAAAGGTTTTCTTCTCTAAATCACTTTTACATGTTTCATTTACAAAAAACATACATTACTTATATAACCAATTAAGCTTACCAATTTAGTAGGATGTCTAGAAAAGTAGTGTCTAGGCTTGGGTTTGGATAATCAAGTAGAATGCCTTCCCTAGCTACTGGCCTG
The DNA here is from genome assembly GCA_030737815.1 of Allium fistulosum. Taxonomy (NCBI): domain Eukaryota; kingdom Viridiplantae; phylum Streptophyta; class Magnoliopsida; order Asparagales; family Amaryllidaceae; genus Allium; species Allium fistulosum. The sequence goes on along the minus strand of CM060903.1, from coordinate 510,598,423 downwards.
GCCAAAAAAGTGAAGTGAGCCCAAAGATTGCCTCTAATAGAAAAGGCCTAATTTCAATTAGGCATTGGGCTAATTTTCAAAATTATTTTGAGAAAAAAAATGAAGTCTTAAATTTAAAAGTTCATTTAAAATAAGATACATTATAAATGTTATAATGTGATTTCAAAATTGTTTTGAAATTAAAATAAGATTTTAAATTTTAAATTTAAATTAAAATAAGAATTATATTATAAATGTTATAATATGATTTTCAAAGTTGGCTTTGAAAACAATGTACATTATAAATGTTATAGTATAGTTTTCAAAAGTGCATTGAAAATATAATAAAAATATTTCAAAATTTTAAATATTTATTAATAAGATTAATAAAATAAATAAATAAATTAAATTGTTAATTTATTAAAGTATATACATGTACAATATATATAGATACTTGTTACATTATCTTGAATTATTTAAGATAATGTAAGTATATATATGTATATACATAAGAACTTTTTAAAATTAATATTTAATTTAATTTCCTAATTAAATAAGTTAATTAACAAATAATAAAATATGTACATACATACATATATATATATATGTATATAACCATAAATGTTATGGTATACATATTCAATTAAAATGTTTGATTGAATAACATAAAATTAATTAGAATGTTCATTAATTAAATAATTATATAAGATTTAATTAATGTAATGTACATAAGCCTATAATGTAAGTTGATTAAATTAGTCACATAATAATAAACTTACACAATATGAATGTATAAAATCAAAAAGGAACAATAAGAAACCCAATTAAACTTAAGGAATAAATACATATGTATACTATGTACGTCGTGATTTTTGATGTGTCTGACACTTAACCATGTGGGTATTTCTTAAGCAATACATTATTTCATAAGTCGATATAACTCGGTTAAATGTATTATAAGATTATGAATCTTTAATATAAGTATTGTCCTCTACCATTTGTATATTAATAAGTTACTTGCTAACTCTTTGGTTGAGCAAACTCAAGCTAGAGATGTTATTTGTAGTATTATTAATATATTGACTAGACGAGGTAAGATAACTATATGTATTTGTTGAGAAAGCTCAAGGTACATATACTATACTTAGGCCATCACGAAATGGTAGATACGAGTGAATAATTTCTTTCAATTTGCTAAGCAAACTCAAGATCGAAATGAGATTAGGACAAGGAACCATAGGTTAGGAGTTGTATATGATACGATAATGAGTTATACATCATTTATGGGGCTATGACTGGTTGAGCAAACTCAAGGTCAGAATCCCAAGACAAATGAGTCTTAATACCCACAAGTGAAGTCCAAAGAATTCTATATTTCGTCTTAGGGTTTGGAGAAACATAAAATAACAATGGGAGCCTTATTAGAAAAATGAAATGGTAACATTTAACCTTTCTAGTGTTGTAAGAACATGTGCAAATATAAAGTTATAATAATCTACATTGATAAATTTATGCAATTAATATAATTAATAAATGTTTATCAATTAAAATATACAAATGAACTGAATTATTATTGGCAAATAGAAATATAAAATATACTTACCGATAAATTTTTGCATGTTCACCCATTCAAGCGCCTAATTATACAACCACTAAATATGTTTGGAACTTTGTCACTTACGAGTTTACTTGTCCAAGACTGTGTATTGTCTTCAATGAGTTTTGAACTCTAAAAGCAATACAAGAATATGGATGTTTGATCCATTTACGATAACATATAAATGTTATATGGTGAACACTCACAATTCATAATGTACGAAATCTCAATGAAATTAGTTCATTGAAATAAGCAAGCTAACTACAATGTGAGATCGTGTATTCAATATGATTGATTACAATAATGATCTTGTTGTGTCAAATGTAACACTAGATTAAAGGCTACAAGATAGATCTAAGAATTTGATCCCTGAAATGTCAGTTTGATCAACTTACATAATATGCAATTTTTTTGATATCCCTAAAAGTCGAGGATGATCAAATGCATTTTTGTAAAGAGTTCTTTATGATATTGTAGTAAGAGTTTTCTTTAAATGGTTCGACATTTAGAAAGAAAATCAAATGTATGAGAGTGGATGTAACCTAAGGCATGGTTAGTATGAAGAGAGCGAATGGTCACTTCTGCTTCATAAAGACACATTGGAAATGAGAATTGTAAAATAATAATTTATACTTAAAATTGGAATGAGAAATATTTTTTAAATTCCAAAATGTATTTTCACATAGAAAATTGTTTTCTATGAGATTTATTTCAATGAATTAAAGGTATTTGGTCGGAAAATTCTCGATTATAAATTGGTTATAGTAAATGAAATAAATAGCCTATATTAAATAGTCGAATGTAGCTTCGTTTTTCATATGCGATTATAGTAATGGCGGAAATAGTGGGAGCATGCCATATATCACTTATTAGTCGCATCAAGTTGCAAAAATTGTTTTCGTAAAAATACGAAATGTTATTTATGAAATAATAACTATCTTTTAGTGTTGACTGAAAAAAATAGTATTATTTCAATATGAATATTATGAATATTCGTTACAAAATAAAATTATAAAAGTGGTATTTGTGATGCATTGGAAAATACAAAAGGATCTTAATTTATTTGCAATTATTTTGGAATTATGGACTAAGCCACAGTTTGGAGAAATAATTTTTTGACCATACGATTATGAATCATACGGTACTAGTGAATTATATCTCAAACAATTAAGGGAAAAGCACCCATTCAGTGGGAGCTATATAAGAGTCGATGAACTCTTCGGATTGATACATACAGATGTGCAATCATAAGTCTAATAATACCAAAATGTTTCTGTAACGCCCCACCTCTATACCCACGCTAGCCAAGAACACTACGGAGTAATGCTGTCAACTAGCGCGGAGAATAAGGCTGTTGAGGAGCGACCATCCATGTAACTTCTTTGTGCGAGTACCGATATGTCAGATAGTATAGAATGCATATCATTTAAGGAGGAAATCCGACATACCGATACAAACTCAAAGCTATCACACAGTGGCTATATATAATCTTCGGAAACAAATATAGAAGTAAACATAACATAAATCAGTCACAGACATCCATATCCCAAAGGCGGAAGAAGATATGAATAAATATACAACACATGAAAGTGTACATCAGAGAAGTGGTCAGAAAGATCCACCATAATACAAAAGAATAGCATCACGTGCTATACAAAAGAATAAGTACACATCATAGGGTCTATATCTCAAATGTGTACAACCAAAAACAACTAAACTATGTAGTTGGCCAAAAGTCAGACTAATCCAGAAGGGAAGTCAAGCAGAAGCACCTGTAACATCTCGGTCTGACCCGAGTATTATTTATAAGAAAATAATAAAGGGATCAGTCTAGCTATAAATATCAGATGATATGGTATATAGTAAAAGGCATGACATGAACATGTAATAACCATAACGGCATACTACGATAAGTATGTAAATGATAACCAACAAAAGATTAATCAATATCACAAGAATCTTCTCAAATATAAAATAGGGTATCATACCCTAAACTTGTATTCATAACAAGTCAATAACACATAAATTCACCAATGCACAAAAACTGATATCATATCAATGAAAATCATGAAAATTGGTGAAGTACAAAATTCCAGAAATCATCACCAGAAATCCAGAAAACACATAAAAGGGGGGAAGGCCTTACACATGAATGGGAGCATGAAAACTCACCTACGCGTATCACATAGGAATGAGAAGCTATCTCATGGAAGCTATCCATTAAATTTCCACACAGTAATGGCCCGAAGACCATGGGGTGCTACCCCATATTTCACACAGGAATGGCCCGAAGACCATGGGGTTTCCACACAGAAATGGCCCGAAGACCATGGGAGACATCGCTCAATCGCTAGTCTAAATCATAAAAATGATCATCATGATCATAAGGAAGTGTCGATTACACTAAGCTAGTAAGTATAAGAGTTTAGCTTCATGTCCCATAACCACTTGCTTAACTCAAATATTTACGAACAGATTGTAGATCTGCACTAGAAAATTGTCACAAGAGTTTCAATATGTGTGAATCGAAATCACACCAATGAGGTATAGACTAACCTTGAAGATAAAGAGATATGTGTGAATCGAAATCACACAAATGGTGTCTAGTCTAACCTCGCAAACAAAGAGACATCGCACATTGCTAGTCTAAACCATAAAATGATCATCATCGATCATAAAGAAGTGTCGATTACACTAAGCTAGTAAATATAAGAGTTTAGCTTCATGTCCCATAACCACTTGCTTAACTCAAATATTTACGAACAAACTGTAGATCTCCACTAGAAAATTGTCACAAGAGATTCAATCGAACAAGTCCATAAATTAACCGACGAAGTAAACACAAGCGTTTCATACCACTTGTTTTGCTAAGCCGTTTAATTATATTTTCTCATACGAATGAGGTAAAGGTTTGTATATACTAGTAGATTGGAAAACAGTTTTATAAACGAGTTTGATATTGAAAATAGAGTTGAAATCGTTTTGATGAAAGAGTTTTGATATTTACTACTAGTATTGAAACCTTTATATTTTTAAAGTGACAAGTCATAGAAGTGATTGTAGAAACAATCAATTATAAAAGTTCACATTCGAAGACGTGAATAAAATCCAAAGAAATCAATTCCCAAAACCATCAAAGTAAGAAATTCTGATGAATGTTTTTCAGATAAGATTTGCCTACGCAGAGTTGTACGGGGTTCGACCTAGAGAGGACAAAATGAGGTCTAACGACCTAAGGGAGATAGGGTCGAGCGACCTAACGAGGTACCATCCCGAAAAGGAGTCATCAAAGTCTTAAGAAATGATAACAACAAATAGGAGACCACACGAATCGATTAAAGTTGGAAATTCAAACAAATAAGCAATATAGGAAAAACTGGCAAATAGGAGCAGGTCGGTCAACCGGACTCCCTGAGTCGGTTGACCGGACCAGAGACAGAAGTGCTCGGGTAGCAGGTCGGTCGACCGGACCCTGAGGTCGGTCGGCCGAAGCCTGTAACCTGCACTTCCAAACAGAGGCAGGGAGATGCTAGAGTAGCAGGTCGGTCGACCGGACTCTGAGGTCGGTCGACCGGAGCCTGTTTCCAGCACTCCCATGCCAATCAAATGAATGCCAAACACTTCCGAAATACAATCGGTCGAGCAACGACACTAAGGGTTTACGCCAATCGACTACCCGGCCATATACGCTCTTCGATTCATCACCAAAAACATGATCAAAACATCAAAGTTAGGATTTTTGAAGAATTGAACTCAAAACACTAAAAATTGGAATATTCACCAAATCAATCCAAACCAAAAGCAATTGCACAAGAATAAGTGTTAGGAATTCATACCTAACAATCGAAGATAATTATAGTTTAAGATGTGAGATAAAAATCTCACCTTTAATCCCAAAAGCACAAATGAGAAGCACAAGAACAAGCTAATATCAATCCCTCTTTAATAACAACTCAAGAAGCTTCAATCTATTCTCAAAAGAAAAATATTTCCTAAGTTAGGTTTAGGTAATTTCTGAGATTGAAGAGAGAATGAGTTGGAGAAGAAGAAGGAGATGCTTACCTAGACTTCTTCGGAAATTTGGAGCTAAACTTGGATTTGCAAAATGAAATTAGGGCTTAGGAATTTCCATTTCCAATCTTTTCCCCCATTGTTTCTCTTTAGAGCTGAAATATAAGGAATGAAAATGAATGAGGGGAGAGGGGTTCAGTTTGGGGTATTAGTGGGCTAGTGGGTTGAACCCAAACTCAAACTTCAAGTGGAAAAGGTCGAAATTTTAGCTAGCTCCAAACATATCGAAGTTTATACTCAAAAAGATCGCAAATGACATTTTGAACTCAATGGGAGTGGTCTCGAGTCCTAATTTGACCGTATGCAAAAAGTAGCTTTTCGGACTAACATCCGATTAATGATTTTAAATATAAAAATATAAAATCGATAAATATGCGGGTTGTTACAGTTTCCATGTACTTCGTTTTATTCACTGATGAGTTATTGCCAACATGGACATGTGTATTTGACACACATGTAATATGTCTATAATAAGTTCCTAGAGTATAAAACAGAAGTAAATATGATAACGTGCAATAGAAAAATAAGAGATTCGATTTGATCGAATAGATAAGTATATCGGAAAGAGTTCTAAACATACCTAATAAGAATAAAGATTCAACCTTAAAAGCCACTCCTCCCTATGATACATAATGATGTATCAATAAGGAGTAATCAAACTTTATTGAATGAAGTATGATTAGTGGTCATTGAAGTTAAGTTAACTTCTTTTTATAAGGTCATGTACTTAAGAGTAGTACATAAGATTAAAATTAATTTCATATAAAATCAATAGTTTACAAAATCATACAAGCTAAGGGTTTATTAGAAATCCAACATATCCTAGGCTAAGGAGTTGGCAGGTTGTGCGAGTCAAAAGATTGCACATAATAATTGCTCGTGAGAGATCTTGTATGAATCTCCCCAAATGGAGTTTGGGAACGATTGTCTTTAGATATCCAATTTATGTTTCGAACCTAAGTATTGTAAATTAAAACCAAATCAATTTTAAATACAAGGTAATTCATAAAGTGTTTATGGATACCTAATTTGTTGCACTGATTATGTGGGATGAAATGAAATTAACCAAACCTAAAAGAATACAACGCATTAGAATGTCTAATAAATATTCCTTCACATTTAAGAAAAACTATGAGTTTCTTATCAATGTCAAGAATATATAATCCTAACCAGTAAATTAAATCATAAAGAGTACTGGCTCTACGATATAGTATGATGTGCAAATTCAAAATGGTTTCCAAGTACAGTATCGAAATATGGTTTTGATAATTATACCTGATGGGATATGAGTCGGCTACGAATGAGTCTTCAAGAACAAGGCTAATGCATTTGGAATACAATGAACAATGTTGATAAGAATTACATCGTAAATTTCAATTGTTGAAATTAGCGTTATAGATTCGTGTTCAACAATCTCAATTTAATTTGTATTTACTCACAAAATCATTGCTTAGTATGACTTTATGCTTTGGTACATATGTGTTGAAATGGAAAATTTAAATAATGATTTAGAATAGACTATTTGCACATAACAACCAAAATGTCTCAAAGTCAGTGGGAGCAATATTGATTTTATGGGATTTCAGATATAATCCAAGAAATGATACAAAGGTATCATTCTATAAGCATCAGAATTTAGTAAATATTTTGATAGAAATATCAAATAGTTTGATTTTCAATCAAAATGCAGAGGAAGCATATATGTCCATAAGAAAGAACCACTAAAAGGTACATAGATATTTCTAAAATATAAGTAAACAACATATCGCTGATTGTTAACGATGTACTTATCTTAAATCAAAAATAGTTTGTTTGTTTAAACTTAGTATTGGATTTGTAAATTATATCTTTTTTAATAAGTATAAAGGATGTAAGAAATGTCCCAAAGCAATATGCAATGACAACTTATTAAAATGTTTAATATGGAACATGAATGATGGATTCCTTATGCATTGGCAATGGGAATAATCATACATGTTGTATTGTCTACAATATCATAATTTGTTTATGTATAAGCAAATAACAAATCCAAATTAATATCACTAAAAGATAGTTTATAGTATTCTCGAGTATTTACAAAATACTAGAGAACTGTTACATAGACAACAAACTCCTTATGAAGAAGTATTCAGAATTGAACTTCATAAGTGATATTAAGTATAATATGTCAATATCAAATTCATGTTCAAACCTTAGTTAAGGAGCTTTAAGTTGGAAATGTTCCAAACAAGTGGTTGTGGATGATTCAATGAAATGGCTAAGTACATCGCCTTGAATAGAACCATGATAAAAGCAATGTATAAATATAAATGCACGAATTTATAACAGAGCTAGGGTAATTCCAAGCATTAAGAATTTACATTGTTATATGATAACAATGTAATAATAAGATTTTACTAGAGGTCAAGAAACATACTCCAACTAGTTCCACATGATAAATGTAGTTTATCAACATCGGAGAGAGTTGATTGAGAGTGAAGATAATTAAAACAACATAGTAGATCCATTCGCGAAGGGTCTAAATCGATCAATTCTCATCAAATTAATCGAAGGGATGAGATAGAGATTCCATAATTGAGCTACAGTGCAAGTGGGAGACTGATAGAGTTAAAGGTATGCCATAGGAATAATTATGTAATTTATTACATATATCTAACTCGATAACCAATCTTGTTTGAAATAAAAGGTGTTTTTTTCTATTATATACTTGATATAATGTGTTATAATAATTAATTAACTTAATTAAAAGTATATTTAATAGAAAATCCATAAATGGTATGTTTTGTAATAGTAGTTACAGTGCGTTGTAATCATGAGTGGTTTATCACGATAAAATAAACATGTCGCTTTATATATTCCAAGTCAAGATGTATCGAGACTAGATATCGATACATCTGTTAAGACTAGAGTATGTAACGTTCTTCTAATATTCGGCAGTGTATTACTCATGGCTAATGGGGGCACCAGAAAGTTACGTACCGATAGTTATTAGATTACTATGCAATGACCCACTTGAGAGTTCTCCGTTGTTAATATAACTAAGGTGTAACAACCCTGTATTTTACAATTAATTTTAATTTGATTTTTCCAAATTTAAGAGCTTTATTTATGAAAAGAATAAATGTTGTTATTGTAAATATAAAAAACTTTGATTTAGTATGTGGATTTGAATTCCAAATATGACTAAATTTAATATTTCCAGAAAATGTGAATTTTGGTCAAATAGTCAAACTTCGACTTTTAACTTGAAAATTTAAAAGTTTGAAATTTATGAATTTTATCTTTTATTTTAAAAATAGATTTAATAACTTGAATACTGCTTTTCGTTTCGTTGCAAACGGATTTAAATTGCAAAAGTTATACTATTTTCAATATTGTGTGTATATTGGGTTATTCAGCAATATTCTTTATTTTAAAATTATATAAATGACATTTTTATTTGATATATTTTATTCTAATTTGTACATTTATTTTATATAAAATATATTTTGGCTTTTAAATATTTTTAAAGTAAGGTAGGAATTTTTCCAGAGTTAGTAGTATTTTTCTTGCAAATTTCCATGCCCTGTTTGTAAATTTTAAACATTTTTCTTTAATCCTTTTCTATTTTCTCCAATTTAATTATCTATTTTATTTTGAAAATGATAAATAAATTATTTTAATTCAAATTTTCACTTCATAATATTTTTATAATGAAGTGTATAGTTTTTCAAGACTGACAGTGATTTATTTATAATTTTTGAACACTGTTTGGTATTTTTAAGTAATTTTCTTCATTCTTTTTATATTTTTCCAAAATTTATTATTTGTTTTCTCATATTTATAATTGATTTCGGTTTGTAAATTATTTTTCTGAATATTTTTGTTTATATAAAGATTAAAAAGAAAAGAAATATGAAAGGTTGTAAAACACTTTGAAACTTAAGCCCTTTTTTGTCCAAACCCTTCATTTTCTTTAACTCCTAAAATTTTGCCCTAGCCATCTAAAACCCTAGTGTAGCCGCCACTTTTGTTTCTCATCTTTTCATGTGAAAACAAATCAGCTCCTCATTTCTCATGGCTTCATCCAAAAATAGGTAATGGCCTCTCCTTCTTTTTCTTCTTTTCTCTTCATTTTCAATGATTTTTGCCATGTTTCTCTTGCTTTGCTTGGCCTAACACCTCCACCATCTCCTCCACCGACCACCACCACTTCCTTCCCCACACCATCCACGACCAAACCCCCTCCTCCTCTGACCATGACAGGCCATGCACTCCTTTTGACTAAAAACCACACAAAACCTTGCACAAATCCCTTAAAACAATGCATAGCCACCACTAGTTGCAACATACCTTCGCCCACCACCTTGGACACCACCTCTACCCGCCACCACCACCTTGCTACCACCACTACACATCACCATCTCCTCTGTCCAGACCTGTAGCAAGTCATGGCCAAGCCTAGGACCTTGTAGACCGAGCCAAAGATGAACCAAAACTCCACCATATTGCATAAAACTCTTCACATGCCTATGTTGTAACTTCCCCATCATCTCTAGCTTGTAGCCGTGCATCCCTTGGTCCAAACCAGACCCAAACCATGTCCAAACCTGAACCAAAACATTCCCTAGGCCATGCAAAAGGATAGAGAAAGCAAGGCAAAAGATTTGACATTCAAATCTCTTTTCGTTTAAAAGTTATTCCATTTCAAGTGCGTTGAAATTGTGTTTGTTTTGATGTATGTTTCGGGTTGTAATACAAGAGTTGTAGCTTTGGATCTTGCTCTCCACTCAAGTCCGTAGTCTTGTCATCGTGCTTTTGTTCCATTGTGTCATTGGTTTTGATATCTCCAGCATAAACAGGTGAGTTATTCTCACCAGACAATATGTACCTATATAACTGATAAACCGACACCATTTGAATCTGTAATGTATATCATCATGTTATATATGTTTATATTATTATCATATGATGTTCACACCTGTTATTACACTTATTATATCATATGTTACTATTATTTAATGTTATTCTATTATTTATATCTGTTATCACCATTGCAAGTTCCCTGTAGATTAGAATCACTATGGGTTGAAATGATACATACCCGAACGGACTTTAGAATAGGGAAAAATCGTTATGGGCTGAAATGATAGGCCTGAATGATTTTTATTTAAATTATTTTAACTTGGGATTGCGGGTTTGAAATGATAGAACCTGGATTTTTCTTTTTTAACTGCGGATTGAAATGATACATATCCGTATCACTTGACCTAGGTTAGAAAATTATATACAGGCCCGTGGTTATTTTATAAAGTGTTTTGAATATTTTTAAGTATTTTAAAAATATAAATTTATGAAATTTGATTTAAACAGATTTTGAAATATTTTGAATTAAAGAAATTATGATTTTTCTATGTGTTAAAAATGTAATTAATGAATGGTTTAACTGGATTTTTGAAATATAACTTAAGTTGGAAATTTGGAATTTTAGTTAAAAATGATATTTAAGTTATATAAATAAAATGGATATTAAATTTTATTTGGAAATGGTAAATATGATAATTTGATTAAATTTGAATTTAAGTGATTATTAAGTATTATTGATTTTTCTATGAATTTAAGTGGTTAAATAAATGAATGTTTAAAAGTGATCTTTTAAAATATAACTTGACTAGGAAATGTGAAATTTGGTTTTAATTAAAGGTTTAAGTTAATTAAATAAAATGGGAAATTTTGTTAAATTGTGAAATGGTAATTTAAATTTGAAGTGTTAAGTCTAATTGTTGAAATGTGAAGAATTGGAACTTTTACACTTAAACTTATTAAGTAAATTGTTGAAAATTGGATTTAATTATAAGAAATTTATTGTGAAAGAAACGTGTAAAGTTCTAATTAATGAAAGAAATATGTAAAGTTTCATTTATGAAAGAAACGTGTAAAGTTCTAATTAATGAAAGAAATATGTAAAGTTTAACCTACTGAAAGAAACATGTAAAGTCTTAATTAATGAAAGAAACATGTAAGTCTTAATTTGTGTAATATTGATTTAAAATAATAAATGCCCCTTTTGTAATAAAATGTAAATTAAAACGTACATTCGATAATGTAAGTTTAATTAGTGTAATATTGATTAAATGATAAATGCTCTTTACTGTAATAGGAATGTAAGTTAAAAAGTACATTTAATATGTAAGTTTTAATTAATGTAAATGACATATTTTAATGACTAAAATAATAAAGTTTCTTTATTGTAATGATAATGTAAGTTAATAAGGTACTCTTAACTTAACATAAGAATTTTAGCATTAAATTGGATATTACAGTAACAAAGTTTATTTAACTATAAGGCTATGATAAAATGACCATGTTAAAAATTTGTAAGTATATAAATACTTTGATTATATAAAATGTTAAATTGGGAAGTATTACATTCCAAAAATGCTATGATTCCTTAAGGTTACATTACCAAAATGCTATGATAATTTAAAGGAAGATTTCAAGTTTAATAAATTAAAGGAAATATTCAGTGATTTTGAAATTTGGGTTTTATTGAAATGATATATTATTGAATTGGTTTTGAAATGGAAATGATATATTTTTGAATTGGTTTTGAATAGATATGTTTTGGGTTTGAAAGTATGTATTAGTTTGAAATAAATGATATGATTTTGAAATGGTTTAAAGGATGTATTTTGATTTGAAACATAAACTATTTTTAAAAGTTATAACCATGGGTTATAATAACGATTGGTTGGCAAAGAGACCGGGATCGGATATGGACATACTCTCTGTCGATACCGAAAACCACTTTGACAACCGTGTACGCGGTGGAGATTCCAGAATGAAGTAGGATGGTGGCGACGTTCTTAAGGTATATTACGTGGACCCAACTCCCGTGAGTTGGCATAAGGTGGCTAAAACAGGAGCGATCTCGGACCAGTGAGGTAGCACCTCTTCTCGGACACATTTCTTCGATATTATACTCTTACTTGTGATTGATTAGATGGCCATCCTTCAATTTGGGAGTGTTGTTCGAGGTGGAACGGTAGTGGCTGCTATGCGTATCCATCAGTCCGTGTGCGTAATTGGTATATCTACCCTGGCATTGCCTAGTTGTGCCGTGTCACCTACCATATCGAGCTTTACTACGATTATGATTTTAAGATCCGACCGCGTTAAGTTTCTCCATCCCCTTAACACTATTTTCTATATGATTATACTTTACTTATTAGACATTATTATAATAGCGAATATTACTAAATAGTAGATATTTTAACGGATCCTTAGAGGATGGGCGGTCCCAAGCATCTTCTAAGTTACTTGTACCTTTATTACAGTTCACTTGAGTTGGTTTACATTATATAAGTATATATTGTCCTGACTCGAGTGTTTTGTGTTTTGCTTTACGCTCGGGTCAGCCTGAGTATTCACAGATTTGGATTTCCACCTTCTGGAGATTTGAATCGCTGGAGATTATTTGCTAGTCTTGTTCTATCAACTTCGGTTCCGTTGTTCTATTCAGCCTGTACTTGGTTATTGTATTGAGACTTCTGCTGTACTTTATTTCTTATGTTGTATCTTATGTAACTCTGATATATTTTCATAGTAGCTTCATGAACTACTATTTCTTTTACTTCCGCTGCATTATTTTACTCTGTGTCTGTGATCTGTGATTATATTTATTTACTGTATATTCTGAGATTTGCCAAATTTTAATTACAACACGGTATTTTGAGCAATTCAACTCCGACATGTGTGTCTACCTATACACTTATAATGAATGCGAATGGTTGAAAATACCGGGTCGTTACAGTTGGTATCAGAGCTTTGGCTTTGAGGCAAAACTTAGAATGTATGGTAAATTTATTTACAGAATCACTTTCGTTCGAGTTTGAATCTCTTCCTTTTGATTCGATTTCCTTTGAATTTTGGAACGTTTCCTGCGGTTCCAAAATTCATTCTTGTCCCTCACTATTCATCTTCTTTTGATTTTGGAGTATCACATAACTCCACTTCGAATGATCTTTATAGTGAATTAGCAATCTCGCCAATATTCTAATTTTCTTGTAAAGGGGTGAAAATCCTTTACAGTCAGCATCGATTCACCAGAGATTTTATCTATCCTTGGTTTAGATGCTAATATCTTTTATTATTCCAAACTCTATCTCTTGAGATCGAACGTAGATTTATCCCAGAAAAATCCACATCGATCTTATTCACGGTTGACCCGGTTAAGGTTGTCCGCGATTTACCTAAGCTTACCCATCTCTCTACTCTGTTTAACCATCTTGTCTTTTGTTTCTAAACTATCTCCAAACATTTTGAATTGTACTTGTAAATCTATGTTTTGTTTTATATATGGTGTTGTTTGAGTTGTTGATGTTGATTTGGATTTCCGATCGATTCGTCTGATTAACGCTATCGATAGGATTTCTAAAACACTTTAACAGAACAAACTGACACGATATTATTTTAAATTTGGTTAATGAAATAAAATTTTGATATATAAGTAAATTTATGGAACTTAATAAATTGATTTAAATTGATAATTTGAAATGATAATACTTGATTTATCATTTATTGTTCTACAAATGAATTTATAAATAGTTGTTTATAAATTGATTTGGGAACTGAAATGAATTTGAATCAAGAATTTGAGAATTCAAGTTTCCGATGGATTTCAAACCTTGTGTTTAAAATTTTTAAAAGGATATAATTTAAAGTATTTTTGAATAAAAAATTTGTCTCTAAAGGATTTTAAAGTTTAAAAATTAAGTGCTCTTCTCTTTGTCGCTGGAAAATAATTTCGGTGATGACTGCAGCATCATCGACGTTCATTTTTGAGTTTTGAACTGAAGAGACCGTTCTGTAGTCTTACTACAGCTTTGTTTTGAAAGATTTAATTTATTTGAATTTCTAAATATGATTTGATTTATAATATATATAGATATATGATTTAAATTGATTTGACATATTATGTACATATATTTATTTATCTCTAACTGGTTTGAAGGAAACCGAAAAATTAATTCTTAAATTTCATCTTAAAGAATAATTTCAGTTATAAAAAGAAAAATTAAAATTTTTGAATAAATGATTCAAACTTGAGATAATTGAATTGGAAAGTTTTATTTGTATAATACAATTGCATTCAAATATAACTTACCTTAAAAAAAAATTTTAGAAGTTAACAATGTAATTGGATAATATACAATATAAAAAGGATTTTTTAAATAAAATTTGAGTGGTTATAATAAATTTTATACACCTAAATTTTAGTTATAAAAGATTTACAGAGGTAAATAGTGAAAAAGGAATTTAAAGAGATTTTATTTAAATAACTTGATAATCAAATTTGATTTAATATGGAGCCTTAAGTCTAACCTAGGAATTTTAATAATGGTTATTTCCTGAAATGAATATGTTGTATAATAAATAATGTATCTTTGAATAGATAAAATAAAATACATTGGAATTGGACATTTTGTAATAAAGTTTATTTAACTTGAATTCATAGTTTAATTGATGTCTAAATGAATAAATGTGTAAAGAAATTTGATTGTTATATTTTCTATGATAAATATTTTATTTATGAAATTGATATGTCTTGAAAAATGGATAATTATGATAGTTATAATGTATTTTAACATCACTAAATTTGATAATTGAGAATTTGGTTTTCAAATGGAAATTTTAAGTGTAACTTATTGAAGGAATATCTATTTATGAAATGGGCATTTTAAATAAAGTGTTAGGTTATTTGTTAAATGAAGAGCTAAGTAAAATAGTGAGCTTTTGACTTAATAAACGAAGTATAGTTTAATTTGGATATTCCATTCATAAAAGTTTGTTTTAATAAGTCATAAGTTAAATGATATCCAAATGAATATTCTAGAATAAAACTGATTTGAAATATTAATATATCTACTGTAGCATTTTATAAGTGCTGCTGTTTTGAAAATACAATGTTTTGGAAGTTTTATAATTGAATGAACTTAGAAATGTTACAACTTTAAAATGAATATTATTTGACCTTGAATTAAAATGGTTTAAATAAAGATTATTTTAAAAGGTGTTATGATTTTCTAAGTATTATGTTTTTTTTTAGAATTACATTTCCAAAGTGTTATGATTTTAGTAGTATGATTTCCAAATGATAAACATCTCTAATTTGTTATGATTTCAAAGCGTTATTGTTTCACATTTATTATCTTATTTTTTTTTCAAACTATCTTTTGGTTGTCCTTATTTCTCTTATCTTGTTACAGAATGGGAAGGCTATTGCTTATACCAGTCTGTTTAGACATCTTTTTATAATCTTTGAAATCTTTGTTACTCATCGGGATCTGAACACTGTTTTTCCATTCATAGACCGTCGGTCAAGTGAAAGGGGTGATTCAGACTCTAGAGGATCTTTTTCGTGTTTGTGTTCTTGATTTGATCACCTCCAACTTGTTAAACTTGCCTATAACAATAGTTATCAGGTGTAATTCCAATATTCTTATCATCTTGTCTTAATTCTATTCATTCTATCTTTTTAGGTGCTTTCCCGTACCTCGTTCCTTTTCGGGGACGAAAAGTTTTGAGTGGGGGAGAGTGTAACAACCCTGTATTTTACAATTAATTTTAATTTGATTTTTCCAAATTTAAGAGCTTTATTTATGAAAAGAATAAATGTTGTTATTGTAAATATAAAAAACTTTGATTTAGTATGTGGATTTGAATTCCAAATATGACTAAATTTAATATTTCCAGAAAATGTGAATTTTGGTCAAATAGTCAAACTTCGACTTTTAACTTGAAAATTTAAAAGTTTGAAATTTATGAATTTTATCTTTTATTTTAAAAATAGATTTAATAACTTGAATACTGCTTTTCGTTTCGTTGCAAACGGATTTAAATTGCAAAAGTTATACTATTTTCAATATTGTGTGTATATTGGGTTATTCAGCAATATTCTTTATTTTAAAATTATATAAATGACATTTTTATTTGATATATTTTATTCTAATTTGTACATTTATTTTATATAAAATATATTTTGACTTTTAAATATTTTTAAAGTAAGGTAGGAATTTTTCCAGAGTTAGTAGTATTTTTCTTGCAAATTTCCATGCCCTGTTTGTAAATTTTAAACATTTTTCTTTAATCCTTTTCTATTTTCTCCAATTTAATTATCTATTTTATTTTGAAAATGATAAATAAATTATTTTAATTCAAATTTTCACTTCATAATATTTTTATAATGAAGTGTATAGTTTTTCAAGACTGACAGTGATTTATTTATAATTTTTGAACACTGTTTGGTATTTTTAAGTAATTTTCTTCATTCTTTTTATATTTTTCCAAAATTTATTATTTGTTTTCTCATATTTATAATTGATTTCGGTTTGTAAATTATTTTTCTGAATATTTTTGTTTATATAAAGATTAAAAAGAAAAGAAATATGAAAGGTTGTAAAACACTTTGAAACTTAAGCCCTTTTTTGTCCAAACCCTTCATTTTCTTTAACTCCTAAAATTTTGCCCTAGCCATCTAAAACCCTAGTGTAGCCGCCACTTTTGTTTCTCATCTTTTCACGTGAAAACAAATCAGCTCCTCATTTCTCATGGCTTCATCCAAAAATAGGTAATGGCCTCTCCTTCTTTTTCTTCTTTTCTCTTCATTTTCAATGATTTTTGCCATGTTTCTCTTGCTTTGCTTGGCCTAACACCTCCACCATCTCCTCCACCGACCACCACCACTTCCTTCCCCACACCATCCACGACCAAACCCCCTCCTCCTCTGACCATGACAGGCCATGCACTCCTTTTGACTAAAAACCACACAAAACCTTGCACAAATCCCTTAAAACAATGCATAGCCACCACTAGTTGCAACATACCTTCGCCCACCACCTTGGACACCACCTCTACCCGCCACCACCACCTTGCTACCACCACTACACATCACCATCTCCTCTGTCCAGACCTGTAGCAAGTCATGGCCAAGCCTAGGACCTTGTAGACCGAGCCAAAGATGAACCAAAACTCCACCATATTGCATAAAACTCTTCACATGCCTATGTTGTAACTTCCCCATCATCTCTAGCTTGTAGCCGTGCATCCCTTGGTCCAAACCAGACCCAAACCATGTCCAAACCTGAACCAAAACATTCCCTAGGCCATGCAAAAGGATAGAGAAAGCAAGGCAAAAGATTTGACATTCAAATCTCTTTTCGTTTAAAAGTTATTCCATTTCAAGTGCGTTGAAATTGTGTTTGTTTTGATGTATGTTTTGGGTTGTAATACAAGAGTTGTAGCTTTGGATCTTGCTCTCCACTCAAGTCCGTAGTCTTGTCATCGTGCTTTTGTTCCATTGTGTCATTGGTTTTGATATCTCCAGCACAAACAGGTGAGTTATTCTCACCAGACAATATGTACCTATATAACTGATAAACCGACACCATTTGAATCTGTAATGTATATCATCATGTTATATATGTTTATATTATTATCATATGATGTTCACACCTGTTATTACACTTATTATATCATATGTTACTATTATTTAATGTTATTCTATTATTTATATCTGTTATCACCATTGCAAGTTCCCTGTAGATTAGAATCACTATGGGTTGAAATGATACATACCCGAACGGACTTTAGAATAGGGAAAAATCGTTATGGGCTGAAATGATAGGCCTGAATGATTTTTATTTAAATTATTTTAACTTGGGATTGCGGGTTTGAAATGATAGAACCCGGATTTTTCTTTTTTAACTGCGGATTGAAATGATACATATCCGTATCACTTGACCTAGGTTAGAAAATTATATACAGGCCCGTGGTTATTTTATAAAGTGTTTTGAATATTTTTAAGTATTTTAAAAATATAAATTTATGAAATTTGATTTAAACAGATTTTGAAATATTTTGAATTAAAGAAATTATGATTTTTCTATGTGTTAAAAATGTAATTAATGAATGGTTTAACTGGATTTTTGAAATATAACTTAAGTTGGAAATTTGGAATTTTAGTTAAAAATGATATTTAAGTTATATAAATAAAATGGATATTAAATTTTATTTGGAAATGGTAAATATGATAATTTGATTAAATTTGAATTTAAGTGATTATTAAGTATTATTGATTTTTCTATGAATTTAAGTGGTTAAATAAATGAATGTTTAAAAGTGATCTTTTAAAATATAACTTGACTAGGAAATGTGAAATTTGGTTTTAATTAAAGGTTTAAGTTAATTAAATAAAATGGGAAATTTTGTTAAATTGTGAAATGGTAATTTAAATTTGAAGCGTTAAGTCTAATTGTTGAAATGTGAAGAATTGGAACTTTTACACTTAAACTTATTAAGTAAATTGTTGAAAATTGGATTTAATTATAAGAAATTTATTGTGAAAGAAACGTGTAAAGTTCTAATTAATGAAAGAAATATGTAAAGTTTCATTTATGAAAGAAACGTGTAAAGTTCTAATTAATGAAAGAAATATGTAAAGTTTAACCTACTGAAAGAAACATGTAAAGTCTTAATTAATGAAAGAAACATGTAAGTGTTAATTTGTGTAATATTGATTTAAAATAATAAATGCCCCTTTTGTAATAAAACGTAAATTAAAACGTACATTCGATAATGTAAGTTTAATTAGTGTAATATTGATTAAATGATAAATGCTCTTTACTATAATAGGAATGTAAGTTAAAAAGTAAATTTAATATGTAAGTTTTAATTAATGTAAATGACATATTTTAATGACTAAAATAATAAAGTTTCTTTATTGTAATGATAATGTAAGTTAATAAGGTACTCTTAACTTAACATAAGAATTTTAGCATTAAATTGGATATTACAGTAACAAAGTTTATTTAACTATAAGGCTATGATAAAATGACCATGTTAAAAATTTGTAAGTATATAAATACTTTGATTATATAAAATGTTAAATTGGGAAGTATTACATTCCAAAAATGCTATGATTCCTTAAGGTTACATTACCAAAATGCTATGATAATTTAAAGGAAGATTTCAAGTTTAATAAATTAAAGGAAATATTCAGTGATTTTGAAATTTGGGTTTTATTGAAATGATATATTATTGAATTGGTTTTGAAATGGAAATGATATATTTTTGAATTGGTTTTGAATAGATATGTTTTGGGTTTGAAAGTATGTATTAGTTTGAAATAAATGATATGATTTTGAAATGGTTTAAAGGATGTATTTTGATTTGAAACATAAACTATTTTTAAAAGTTATAACCACGGGTTATAATAACGATTGGTTGGCAAAGAGACCGGGATCGGATATGGACATACTCTCTGTCGATACCGAAAACCACTTTGACAACCGTGTACGCGGTGGAGATTCCAGAATGAAGTAGGATGGTGGCGACATTCTTAAGGTATGTTACGTGGACCCAACTCCCGTGAGTTGGCATAAGGTGGCTAAAACAGGAGCGATCTCGGACCAGTGAGGTAGCACCTCTTCTCGGACACATTTCTTCGATATTATACTCTTACTTGTGATTGATTAGATGGCCATCCTTCGATTTGGGAGTGTTGTTCGAGGTGGAACGGTAGTGGCTGCTATGCGTATCCATCAGTCCGTGTGCGTAATTGGTATATCTACCCTGGCATTGCCTAGTTGTGCCGTGTCACCTACCATATCGAGCTTTACTACGTTTATGATTTTAAGATCCGACCGCGTTAAGGTTCTCCATCCCCTTAACGCTATTTTCTATATGATTATACTTTACTTATTAGACATTATTATAATAGCGAATATTACTACATAGTAGATATTTTAACGGATCCTTAGAGGATGGGCGGTCCCAAGCATCTTCTAAGTTACTTGTACCTTTATTACAGTTCACTTGAGTTGGTTTACATTATATAAGTATATATTGTCCTGACTCGAGTGTTTTGTGTTTTTCTTTACGCTCGGGTCAGCCTGAGTATTCACAGATTTGGATTTCCACCTTTTGGAGATTTGAATCGCTGGAGATTATTTGCTAGTCTTGTTCTATCAACTTCGGTTCCGTTGTTCTATTCAGCCTGTACTTGGTTATTGTATTGAGACTTCTGCTGTACTTTATTTCTTATGTTGTATCTTATGTAACTCTGATATATTTTCATAGTAGCTTCATGAACTACTATTTCTTTTACTTCCGCTGCATTATTTTACTCTGTGTCTGTGATCTGTGATTATATTTATTTACTGTATATTCTGAGATTTGCCAAATTTTAATTACAACATGGTATTTTGAGCAATTCAACTCCGATATGTGTGTCTACCTGTACACTTATAATGGATGCGAATGGTTGAAAATATCGGGTCGTTACATAAGGTCAAACAGATAGTCTCGAAGTGACGATGTTACACAATTCCCTCGATTTGATAATACTATGGAACTTCAATTTGGATACTCCACTTTGATTATATTTAAATCGTGGCATGGCGTCCATTGAAGGACTATAGTTGGGTCTGAGTTGATGCATTGGTAGTGAAACACTATTCAGTGGAAAATTTGTCTCCTCAGTTATATAGGGTTAGTATCACGGTCAATTGCAGTCAACTAAAAATCAAAGTCTCTAGCCATAGCAGTAAGGTTAATAATTGTTACTATTGAACCAAGAATTTTGTGTTTGGAATTAAAAAGTTGAATTTTGACGATGTTGGAGTTTTGACCAAAACCAAATTCTATAAGTGTTTATGTGGTATAGTTTTTACAAAGAGAATTAGGGTAAATAATCGTTACTACTCGGTGCCGCTTATAATAGTATAATTGGATTTTACCGAAAAGATGTGTAAGTGGTAAATTAGGCCAAAATGTCACACCATTAGTTAATTGTGAACGTTAATATTCGAATTGTTCGAAATTAATTGCTAATTGAATTTACACATTTGAGTCGCGTAACTATAATGATGAATTCTCCGTAAAACCACATAATTTAATTAATTTATAACATGTTATAAATTAATTAAATTAATTAATATTTGAGAAATATTAATTATTATTTCATTTATTTGATGCTTGGGAGTTGTCTGTAATTATTTGTATGCATATATAAAAGTTATATTTGTGTATTAGTGAAGTATATGTTAGTTTAGTGAAGTGTGGTAGGATAAGAATGTTGGTAGGAAGTTAATCAATTTGGTTAAAGGTGAGTACTCAATGTTTATTAAATAATAATTAATCTCTATAAATATTTTTAAGTATGATAATATGACCCTTTAATCTCTTAATGATTTATATGAATGGTTGATAACTTGAATGATTTTATGGTTGATTATATGGATGTTGATATGGTTGATAACTTGTTTGTGATAAATTATGAGAAATCATTATAAAATGGTTAATGAATAGAAATAAATTCAAATAATATGTGTATGGAGTTTATTTAGGCTCTTAATGGTTTTGAAAATATAAAAAGGTTGAAAATGAATATTATAATATAATATTACAAAATGATTTAAAAGTGAAAAAGAGATTTAATATAGAAAAATATTGGTTTAAATGTTTGAAAATGATTTATAAATGTTTTATAAACATATGAAAGTGTTTTGGTGAAGTTTGAAAGGTAAATGAAAATTTAGTCAAAAACAGTCGCGTAACGGTAGTTCGCGATTTCACGCCATAAAAGTCAAATGAGTGTATAGAATGGAATATGTAACAACCCGAATTCCAATAAATCTAGATTTTTCCCAAAAATTCTAAAATCCAAGCCCACTGAATCCCGAGTTGGGTATCTGGTATCCTGCAAATAGGCAAAGACAAATATATTAGAGCTCAAATAAATATCTCACGGTGGAACTGACAGAAATATAATAGTAAGTAAATACTCACTAAAATAACACTTTCTAAATAAGTGTCTCAAAGCTGGAAAGTCTCTGCCATCTACCTAACCTGTAGGATGTTATGAGGAGGGGGTCAGAACTAAAATTCTGGTGAATGGACAAATTATACACTTCTAAGCTTAATTCTACATATACTGTTTTATTTCCATTTTTTGTTATATTAGGTTTACTGGGTTTACAATACTCTCGCCTTTGTGCGTGAATCGTACCCATCTACTCCCTAGTAGATTAAAACCTAATAACTAACATATATGTAGCTATATGCCCAATGACCGCATCGGTCCTAGGTACTACCCATAGTACCTTCCGTATCCTCCTCGAAAAGGACTCCATCATCTTGCTCCAAGAGCGTTCCGTGACTACATCTGTAAAGGCTAGCTTCGTGAGGCCTACAATACAGATGTTCCATCGTCTACTATGAAAACGTAAAACTACGTCTGCACTTGCCTATACTAATGCTCGGACATCCACAACGTACCACCCAGTGCGTACCTTGAGGACTATACGTAATCGTTTTGTTTACCCCCTGAATCCGCTAAACAAGGTCTTCCTTGTACGGAACTCAGTCGAGGATTTTCTATCTGTAAAGGATAGCTTCGTTAGGCCTACAATACATATATTCTAGTTGGTCTGTCTCTTTTCTCATCGTGGCTATGGCCCCACACAGCCACCGCTCAACTAATCGAAAGACCTCTAGAGAGCTAAGTGGTTGTGCCCTACTGCAAACAATATGACATCCAATTGGCTGCGCCTCTCATCCAATGTCTCGATAGTGAAAGAATCATTGGCCTGTTGGTTTAACTCTAGTCTTTCCCAAACTCGCTCTTGGTTGATGAATGTTTGATCTCCGCATGCGACTATCCTTTTGGGTCCTGCCCATGGGTCCTACCCACTAAAACCTACTCGCAAGTCAGAGTATGGTGTCATACGAATATCCTACTCCATTCATGAACCTTTTGACTGCCTACAAAGGTCTGCTTCATTAGGCCTGCAATACAAAAGCAGTCAAGGCATACTCTCTTGATGGAACACACAGACCTGACTCCGGGGGTGTAGCTTCATTAGGCCTACACCATAGGGCCATCCTAGAGTACCCTCGCGTCCCGTTGAAGCCCTGTACTTCCTTCTAGTCCAAAATAACTAAGTTGGACGTGCTTCTTCTATGCTGAAATCTGTGATGAACAGCTTCGTTAGGTTCTTCATCCTTTGGGCTGCTCCAAACACATCTTACTATTTTATTAGACCTTACGTCTAATCTTTTATTCTGCGTTTAGTTTACTTTTCTAATTCTGTTGGCTACTTATTTACCCTAATTAGCATAAGCTTGTCCCAGCCTCACCTAACTGTTGTGAGACCATCAGTTCCTGACTGAAAGGGAAATGTGATGGTATGGGCCCTATGTTTGCTTATTAACTTAGCGTGAGTTTTAAAATAAGCCTCTTCTATTATTTCTGATCTATTTGCTTATTAACTTAATCTAAGTCTTAAAATAAGCCCTTTATGTTCTTTCTGCTTAATAATAACCTATGTTATAATTTTACTTGCAATTGTTGCTTCTCTATTCTTTTATAATCTATATATTATAAATATAACTGCAAGTGTCTCTTTTCTATTCTAATCTGTCTTCTTTTATTATGATATTGAATTCTATTTTATTTCTCTTGTATTATACGACAATCTTGGCTTGGGACTACGTCCGATTGTCACAAATTTACTTATCATAATAACTGCTTTGCTTTTATTTTACTATCTACGTAGTAAATGCAGATCTAGGCACATTTATGTTTATTGACTCTAGTCTTGTCAAATAATTAACTTGATTTCTTCTCTAATTTCTCTAACGCTTTACGCTATTCTCTTCTATTATAGGAAGTAGTTCTATTCTATTTGGTTGGTTACAAAAACGGTGCTAAAAATCCATTTCCATATTTTAATACTAAATAATGCTATAAACAATAACTCGTAATTGCAAGTATTTCTTTTTATTTTTTCTTTAATTGTTGGGTAATGCAAAATACAGAAATGTCTCTATTTTACACTAATTCCCTTTTTCTTCCTTTTATTCTTGCAATTACGTTTATCGTTATTCTTACAATATTAAACTATGGAAATGTATTCTCTTTTCTAAACCAACTAACTAATCTATCACTAACTTCCAAATCAAGTAATTAAAATTTTCCCCTTCTTAATTTATTTCTCTCGTTTTAGCATAGTTTACTGTAAATTTCTTGCTTTTAGGCTTAAGCCTTTCTCTATAATTGTTAAGCCTATTATTCATATTTAATTGGATTCCTTTCTTTCTTTTCCATATAAATAATAGTTAAATATAAGTTCTTATAAAATTTACAGTTTCAACATAACAAGTTAAAAAAACTAATTACTGAAAATAAATGCTGAATATATTTAACAGGAATCTAACGATAATATATCATAAACGTAAAAGATATATAATTTAAATCCACTCACAAGTCGTCCTTAGTTTTGCTCCATGGCCTTCCCGAATCCCCTTCTAAGGTGTCTAATATTTTTATTAATAAGATCTTCTCCCTAGAAATATTTTCTTTTTAGGGTCCAGCCTCAGACAATGAACCCAATTGGGAGAAAATCTGATTATGAGAAAATAGCTAGGCCTAGGGTCCTATTTATAGTGGAGTTTGGGGATCTCAGACCGTTGGATTTTTGGATTGAATCTGGTGCGACCACGTCACAGGGTCACTGCAAGTCGTCGGATTTAGAAAACAACGGTTGCGATTGCTTAAAAATCAAATAAAATAGGCTCGGCACGTACCTGGACGAGATTGCGTCTAGGCTATAACGCGGGTCGACTTGTGCGTTTTAAGGGTCGACCCTAGGGTCGACCTGTGCATATTGCGGGTCGACCTATGGGTCGACCCGTAGGCCCTTTTTATTTATTTTTCAATATATTATATTATTCTGATTTCTATTTCTTTTTGTAACTTCTTCGTATTAACTCGGATTTCGACAAGTTATATATGGAAATTGATCAGAAAATCGCTGCGGACACAATGGTATAAGTTTCGAGGCCATATTCTAACAATTTCAAAAATGTTTATTTTCATTGGTCATCGTTTATTTGATTATTTAATTATTAAAAAATGCGGGGTGTTACATTCTCCCACCCTTTAGGAAATTTCATCTCCGAAATTCGACAAGGGTAAAACTATGTAATTCCTCGCATCAATCACATCCATTTTGTGTACATCGATTTTTTTCGACCATCCGTTTCTTGTGCAAAGTGTCATTTAACATAAAATATATGCTTGTACATAAGTTTCTAGGCGGTACCTCCTATATGAATGCTTTTCTTCTTTAAAAACTCCTTTTAAAAAATGATGCACACATCCTAAATATATTTGCAGTTTCTATATGAATGCAATCTTTTGAAAACTCAAAACGTTTTTCATCTAATTTTTTCCACACTCCTACTGAATAGGGGTGTAGTTCAACGAATTTTACATCCAAATCCTACCACACAACTTTTAATATTCGAATTTTAGAAAAAAATCTAATTTTCCGAACTCAATTTCTTATGTCAGAAAGAAGGTAGAAAACGAAAAACTTCACATTTACCGTTTTACTTTTGCGCACCTCTTTCTCTGTACTTGGAACTTATGCTACCATTCTATAAATATCTCTATTTTACCATCCCAAGCAAAGCTCACATAAGAAAATTTTTCTTTTCAAATTTTTTTTCCAAGCTTAATTTATGGGAAAATGTATTTTCCTTTTGCAATTCGCATTTATTTCTATTGACGTTTCTGTTACTTTCTTTAGATCTTACTGTTTTCTTTTAGTTACTTTTATCTACTTTTACTTTTCTTTAATATAGCAGCTAAACACAGCTATCTTCTAGGGCTAGGAGGCCTAGGACCATGTCCACTCTGACACAGAAAGGTCCTACTCTAGGAATCCAAGTAACTCATATGATCCTCTTGCCGCCTATTTCTTTTTACTAACTTATGCAGTATTACTCACGATGAATAAGATCTATTCATCTCTTCCTTTCCATACTCAAAATGGAATAACCAAGTCTCATTTACTGCAATGAATAAGGATTTTAATCTATGTAGTCTCTATTTAAAAAGGCAACTAAGCTTGGGGAAATTTTCTCTGTACCTTTACTTTTCATTTTTCCCCTACTAAGGTCTATTCATCCCAATCACGTGTGTCTTACTGTCTTACTAATATCACTTCACTATTCTTCTATAGTCTACACACCTGAAGCAACAATCCTAGGTTCTCACTAGTGTCCCATACACTTTACGGGAACTTTTATTATTACTACTAAAAGTAATCACTGCTATCTCCTACATAGCCTTACCCTTTTTCCCGTCATACCTAGGAAATGATTCCTATCTACTCCATATTTAAAAGTTTGGTTTGGTATTTATCATTTCATTTTAAAAATTAAAGCTTCTAAATTTTTTTTTTGAACCATAAAATCCCAAAATTCTTGCCTTTAAAAGTGTTACCTTGAAGTTTCTATTAAATTCAAAGGTACTTGTTTACTTAACATTTTATCTTTCTAGACTTGCATCTTTACAACTTTTTGAATTTAAATTATTTTCCAAACCTAAAGGGGAAAACTTATAAATTTTAAGTTCAAAACTTATTCCTCTTTTCCTTTTAAAGACCTTTACAGCTTCCCTAAAAATATTTTGGACTTTTTAAATTTAACTGTTTACTAAGTTTTTCTCTTCCAAAAACTTATTTACTTTTTCACCAAACCATTTTTCTTTAAAACATGCCTTGCTTGTTCTTAAAACATTTTCTTTTTTCTTGACTTCCAAAAATGTCCTCACATGTTTTCAAAATATCTTCTTTTCATAGATTTTCAAATTTACTAAAATTGGAGTAGATTAGAACAATTATTTTATCAAAAATCCCTTAACTTTCCTATCCAATTACTTAACCTTGGAGGATTTTCTAACTTACTACAAATGGAGACTTTCTACAAAGGCAAGCAACCAATGCGCATAATCAATGGAAAAATATGAAATTTTCATTGCTTAGCTTTCCTACTAAGGCTCTCTATAATATCCTTTCTAACTAACACTGTCTCTAATTATTACACTTCTTATTACATCTAATGACTTTATACCTTAATGTATTGGAACTACTTTCTCTTATGAGAAACCATTAACGTTAAAACCTTCTATGAATCCTTTAAAAGAGGATTTCATGTTTATGTGAAATTACAAGGAACTTAATTTATATTTTATCGAAATAGGCTATACATAATATGGTGCTTTCCATGCCTTGTACATCTCTTTCAGGTATTCCTTATAACTTGCACAAAACATCTTTATTTGTGATTCACAGAAAATTATATCATTATTCATTTCATTCCAATAAATTATAGTATTTTTAATCTATATTCACTTACAAAATATACTTCCTACTAAATCTATTAATTTAACCTACATCTCTTTTTTTCTTCTAAAGAGCTCATTTTCAAAACCGTTTTAATATTTTCATAACTAGAAAACATTTTCATATACTTATTTAAATAATAAGTGTACTTACAAACCACTTTATTTCTATACTTAGAAATTATCTTAAAAACACATTTTTATTTGAGGCAAAATAGATGTTGTGTAAAACACCGTTACTACAACCCAAAAATACTGGTTTATGGATTCAATTTAAATTAATAAATCCCATATGCTATGTAAAAACATTTCCTTTGGGAGTCACCTACTATAACAATAGTGTCATAGTCTATTCTTCCTTTATTTTTACCGAAAACATCTATTACAACAATTGTTGTAACCTACGTTTTTGATACTTAACACACTCTAGGTTTTTATATTTAAAATCTTTGTTTACCTACAAAGAAACTAGCGAGCTATACACGCTCTATAATTCTTTAAAAAGAATTTTACTTTTAACAAAATTTACATCATATAAAAACCAACTTAAATTACATACCACTTATTTTTTTTAAAACCCAATATTTACTTCCTCAAACAAATTAACAATTATATTTTTCAACTTTTCAATTCCAAAAGTTTCATTTTATTGGGCTATACATAAAGTGGATTTCCTTTTTACTACCCTAGGAATATCCTTCCTAAACTTTGGAATTCTCATTCCCTTACTAAAATCTCTTATTCCTTCCAAAATAAAAATACTCTCCCTATTATCCCTAGGGAACTTTCCCACTTCCTATAACATATGTATACCAATCTTCTCTCAAAACATAGCTTATTGTACACTATAAATTGGTAATAACTTAGGGCTCAACACTTTTGGGTCATCCCAAACCAAACTAGCCAACTATGCATAAATGTACTTCTAAAAACTTTCCATATGTTAAAATCTATAATTGGGGACTATTTGGATTTTAGTACATAATATATTTATATTTTATCCAAAAATACAGATGCGTTCACTCACTATCTACCTAGGAACCCTAAACCTGGCTCTGATACCAAATGTAACAACCCGAATTCCAATGGGTCCAGATTTTTCACAAAAATGCTAAAATCCAAGCCCACTGAAGCCCGAGTTGGGTATCTAGTATCCTGCAAATAAGCAAAGACAAATATATCAGAGCTCAAATAAATATCTCACGGCGGAACTGACTGAAATATAATAGTAAGTAAATACTCACCAAAATAATACTTTCTAAATAAGTGTCTTAAAGCTGGAAAGTCTTTGCCATCTACCTAACCTGTAAGATGTTATGAGGAGGGGGTCAGAACTAAAGTTCTGGTGAATGGGCAAATTATACACTTCTAAGCTCAATTCTACATATACCGTTTTATTTCCATTTTCTGTTATATTAGGTTTACTGGGTTTACAATACTCTCGCCTTTGTGCATGAATCATACCCATCTACTCCCTAGTAGATTAAAACCTAATAACTAACATATATGTAGCTATATGCCCAATGACCACATTGGTCCTAGGTACTACCCATAGTACCTTCCATATTCTCCTCGAAAAGGACACCATCGTCTTGCTCCTAAAGCGTTCTGTGACTACATCTGTAAAGGACAGCTTCGTGAGGCCTACAATACAGATGTCCTGTCGTCTACTATGAAAATGTAAAACTACGTCCGCACTAACCTATACAAATGCTCGGACATCCACAACGTACCACCCAATGCGTACCTTGAAGACTATACGTAATTGTTCTGTATACTCCCTAAATCCTGCTAAACAAGGTCTACCTTGTACGAAACTCAGTCGGGGATTTTCTATATCTGTAGAGGATAGCTTCGTTAGGACTACAATACAGATATTCTAGTTGGTTTGTCTCTTTTCTCATCATGGCTATGGCCCCACGAAGCCACCCCTCAACTAATCGAAAGACCTCTAGAGAGCTAAGTGGTTGTGCCCTACTGCAAAGAATCTGAACATCCAATTGGCTGCGCCTCTCATCCAATGTCTCGATAGTGAAAGAATCATTGTCCTGTTGGTTTAACTCTAGTCTTTCCCGAACTCGCACTTGGTTGATGATGGCTTGATCTTCGCAAGCGACTATCCTTTTGGGTCCTGCCAACTAAAATCTACTCACAATTCAGAGTATGGTGTCATATGAATATCCTACTCCATTCATCAACCTTTTGACTGCCTACAAAGGTCTGCTTCATTAGGCCTGCAATGCAAAAGCAGTCAAGGCATACTCTCTTGATGGAACACCTACAGACCTACCTCCGGGGGAGTAGCTTCGTTAGGCCGACCACAGAGGGCCATTCTAGAGTACCCTCGCATCCCGTTGAAGCCTCGTACTTCCTTCTAGCCCAAAATAACTAAGTTGGACGTGCTTCTTCTGTGCTGAAATCTATGATGAACTGCTTCGTTAGGCTCTTCATCCTTTGGGCTACTCCAAACGCATCTTACTATTTTATTAGACCCTACGTCTAATCTTTTATTCTGCGTTTAGTTTACTTATTTACTTTTCACCGTTCATCATTTATTTGATTATTTAATTATCGAAAAATGCAGGGTGTTCTAGAATATAGCTCGAAATCCTTCAAGATAAAAATTTCTCGGACTATTATATCCATAGTTTTCCAATAAAGAAAGAAAATCAAGATTTCATTAAGTAGATTTTGAAATATGTCCAAAATAATTTTCTAAAAACATCGCGGTTTTGCTGTTCGGAATCCAAGAAGGAATTTCTTTATAAATGATATTTTTAAATGATTAAAAATACGAAATAAATTTGATAAATCTATTAAAATGGTTTGAAAGAGATTTGAATTGGAAAATAATAATTTTCAAACATTAAAAAAGTTGTTTTAATCAAATAAGCTGTTTTAAGTACTTTTTGCTGCAATTTTCTGCTGCAGTTTCTATAACTTTTGAAATAAAGATTTAAACTTAACGATTCTTTCTAGAATCATTTATAAATGATTTTAAATAAATAATTGAGTGTTTTAAAGGTATATTGGAAGTTTTATAATTCTTTTAGAAATAATTTAAATAAATGGTTATTATAACACTTAAACAATATAATATAAATTATTTCCTTGAATGCAATAACAAACTGAGTATGCGGAAACAACTAGTACATTTGTCCCGCTTGTGAAATCTAAACGGTAAAAAAGGTGTGTAACTAAGGTTAGGAATGGAGCAACCAGTGCCCTGAACTTACCTGGCCTTTGTTCTCTTTTGGACGAGAGGTGGAACAAATCGAAAGGAAAGCCCGGATGCTCTAAAAAGGTTTTCCCAAAATAAAAAGTGAAGAGTTTTCTAAGAATTAAACAAAGATTTGAATAAAATGGTTTTGGGTATGTTGTAGCGATGTTTTACATAACATCATTTTTAACCTATTTAAATGAGGATTCGAAAATAGAAAATCTTTATTAAAGGTTTAAACGTGAATTTAATAAGATGACTTGGTATTTCCCAAGATTAAAGAGGAGTTTTAAATGAAAGATTTAATGAAATAATGTTGAAATGTTTTCCTAAGTATAAGAGAAAATAATTTGGAATTATTCCAAGATTTAAGAAAGGTTTAAATAAACCAAATGATTTGATAAATGAGGCTTAATGATTCCATATACTCTTGAAAAGAAAATGGAATAAATTGAAAATAATATATCTAGAAATATATTTGATTTAATTAGAAGATTAAGTAATTGATTCATGATTGATATCCACATATGAACTAAACATCTTTTTATCAATAATTGGTTTCGAAGGAACCAGGGTCGGATGTAGGTGATTCCTATCCGAAAACCACTTCGAACCAATATATATGTTCGAAAGTGAAGACATGTTGATGATGATGATTATTGAAGGTCGGAGATCTTTATTAGCGGAAGGATTGCTTTTTGACATTCTCTGGGTAGCTCCCAATATAGAGACATTTATTATAGCAATGGTCCTATCGTATTTTGAAATCTTCGAACTACAAGGACTACTCACTACTAATGGCAGTAGGAGGAGTGCCTTTGGTTTCGTTCAATCCTAGAACGAACTTGTAAGGATGAGTGTCTGATAGTGCATTTCTGATCACATAAATTGATCTTTATCAACGTATTATCTGCTTGGCGGCGGAGAAGGCAACTTCTCTTAGCTTAATACCTTTTTCTAAGACGTACAAGCTCAGGAGTTATACGTTGGTAGAAATCAGTTGTGTGATTAAGGAATGGCAATGTGGCATTCAAAGTGGAACCTGTTATGATCAAAGCGTGGTTTTGTATGAAAAGCATGGCTTTTCCTAAATTGACCGTAACCTCACTCCCAAGCCTCACATCTCGGAAATGATACGGGAACTATGTTACATATTTCGGGTTTAGTATGACGAGGGTGGCGTATGATCCTTCAAGGTGACTGGCGGTGTATGATCTAGGTCACCAAGGTGTCCAGACGGGACCCTTATTGTATGGTATAGTGGCATGTGAGTCCTTGCATGAGAAGCCACCGGATATCAAGAAGTGTGGCAATATGAGGAATAGTGGTGTGTGAGTCCTTGCATGAAAAACCACCCTATTCCGGTTGTTATGCATGGTTATCGAGGTTCCCTATCATGTTGGAAATCCAATTCCAATATGAGCTTTACAGTTTTGATTGTATTCCCAAAATAGCTGCAATGCTTTGCAAACATTTCAGCTACCCCTTTTGGTATCATATATTCCAACCGGTATATTCCGTTTGACCTAGTTTGGATATATTCCCTTAGACTTAGTCCGGGTATTGATACCTTATTTGAATAAGTTTATTTGAAAGATGTTTTCCAAAAGAATGTCATTAAAGATAATATCAAATTATTTTGGTAGTAAAAGTGTTTTGGTTATCATAAGGTAAAAACTCATCCGTATTTATGTGTGCGCATGGTCTTATGAGACACCCTTCTTTTCAAAGGTTTTGATAACATCGTCATGAGCTATACATTTAAAATTTCGAGTATCTCACACTGGTTTATCAAGCCTGATCCAGGAATTTTTAATACTCGGGTCAGATCTGAGTAGTTTCAGGATTAGTTGGAGATGCTTGGAGTTTCCAGAGGAGAGCTGGAGATCATCATTATAGTATGGACGTATTCTATTATCCGCTGCATTTGTTTTGTTTGTCAGCATTTGTAAGGGTAGGTGTTATAACTTTCCAGGCTGAATCTAGGTTAGACTCTGATATATGTTTCAAAAAATTTCCACTGTAAAGATTATTGTTGAAATAGTATATGTTATTCCATTCGTGTGAGATTCTATTTTTTTGTTCTATTCTATCTTTATTTTCTTTTTCACCCCTTAAAGATCCGTCTTTTCGATCAATTTGGGTTGGACATGTGTGGTTTGTTGTCGATTCAAAAGGTATGGAAAAACGGGTCGTTACATCTATATTCGGTTAATATTGGAAATGGTTATTACTTCATAAATAATATTTGGCATGCATGAAAGTAATCCTTTAAAACTTAATGCATCCACTAGCAAGTATCATATGGCATGCTCCCATAATTTCAATTGTTGCAATAATATTGAAACATGAAGCTTCATTCAACCCCCTACCATGAATATTTATTTCTTCCACTGTATCTAGTTTGTGGTCGAGAGTTTTAAATCAAATATCTCAAACTTAAAGAAATAAATCTTATAGAGAACCTTTATCTATAAGAAAAATATATTTGGAATATAAATTGTAATTCTTGTTCCTTGTTAAACGCGTCTATAAATATTTTAATGAATTGTGTTTTCAATGCCTCTTCATGAAGCAAAAGCGACCATTCACTTTCTTTGTCCCAACTGTGCTAACTTATTACAGTTCTCAGTCTTTCACTTTAACCAAAAAATGTTAGCTTTAGAAATGGGCTAACACCCCAATAGATTGAATAAAAGTTAAAATGAATGAAAAAGTAAGATAAAAAAGAAAAAAAACATGAAAATTTTAGAATGGTTTGGCAAATCTCTAGCCTACGTCCACATTATAGGTTTTATTGATATTTTTTCTATTACAACCAAAATACAATGTCAATTTTGTGATTCTAAGACCTAATCTCATTTTGGTAGCGTTTCCTTAGCAAAAAGATTCAAATGTCATGATGAAGTTTGCTATTTTTAACCGAATCCATCCGTCGAAATCCAAAGATATTATTTTGAATCGCCAAACCTTCATTTCCGAGAAGATAGGAGAAAAACATGTCAAAATTGGACCAAATCTCTAGATTTGATGGATCTAGGGGTGAGCATTTATTGGTTAAAACCAAGTAAACAAACTAAACCGATCAAGTTTGGTCCGTTTGGTTCAGTTTTGTTTGTTAATTGGTTGACATTGGTTTCTGTTTTTATATTTCTTTTGTTTATTGGTCGTGTTTGGTTTTCGGCATTTGAAAACCAAGCCAACCTATTAAACCAAATTTAAAAATTAAGTTATTTTCAAATAACAAAATTACTACTGACAACACTATTATTTAAAATATTTTCATAGCAATATCATTTTTCTTTCAATTTGTATTAATATTTTTGGAAGGGAAGTTTGTTTGTCAAAATGTTTGCATCATATAGACTAAATTAAGTGTTTTAATCTTATATTATATCAACTACTAGAAAATCCAATTCAATTTAAGATAAACTAAATAAACCAACCAAACCAAATAATATTGGTTTAGTTGGTTTTGGTTTAAAAAAAATATTGGTTTGGTTTGGTTTATGTTTCTTGAATGGTTATTTTGGTTTCAACATTTTTCTTTGGTTTCAAACCGAACTAACCATTTGCTCACTCCTAGATGAATCCATGGATCAGTACCGATCCATGGACTTGGCCCAAAGTTGTATCTTTCCTCCAAAATTACTTAAATCTTCATGATTTTAGTCTTTAAAAGCAAAATGGTAATTTTGATGGATCGGCATCGATCCATCCCCAATTTCTTAAACTAGTCTTTTTTTTCAAAATAGCATGTAGATTAAAAATACAAGTGGCTTAGCGGCATTTTTGGCCATTTGATGGATTAATAAAGAATTATCTATGGATTGAAACTCATCCATGGACTTAGCCAAAAATGCTCCCGTCTTCTTTTAGCTTTTTACAGTTGATCATCTTTAAGTCCAAAATCCATTCCTTCATCATTTCATTTTTCAATTCCATTGAAATGTCGCTTGGGTCAAATACAGAATAACACTTTCCCCAAAGTAAGATTTTGTGAATACAAAACATGTTTTGAATTGAGATAATTAATTAAATCTTGATTTGTCTACACAGATGCTTTCATTACTCGATATGTTTCAACGAAATGTTGCATCTATATCGATGCTTCATTCAAAATAGTAATCTAATCATGGCTTCTCAGAGGATATAAATATCATAGTCAATTTTCCGAAGACTTCACTCGTTATTGAGAAGTTTTTGAGAGTTGTTCTACTCCATGGTCAAGTTGATCTTTCATCATCCTCATTTTCCTTATTTTAAATGTACCACTTGATGGATCGGTGTCGATGCATCATTGATCGGTACTGATCCATCTCGGCTAATGCATGCAAAATATTTTAACTTTCAGTTAAATTATTACACTGCTTTACTTCTATTCTTCGATGCCTTGTCTTCAAACCTCAAAATGAAAAACTCCTTTGCCGATTCCATCTTCATCTATAATCTCGAGTTTTGGTCAGTTAATCGACTTCAGATCTTATCTAGCCCATTGAAAATAATCCATCTATTTTCCTTTGCTAATCCAAACTTATTCATCGACTCAAGGTATAGCTTTCATTGTCCATGCATTGTGCCACCATCACTGAAGTTGTAGATTCTCCCATCATTGCGTTTGGCCCCCATTCTTCGACTCCACCCAGATCCTCTCCTTTTCTACTGTTGAACGATGTACTCAACCTAATAATATGGCTATGGAAAAAGAGGGGAGATCCTAGGGTTTAGCCAATGCTAATAGTGGTAGGTGATCATCTCTTATGTGATGGTGACAATGGATCAGGCTGATTAATCCTTGAGATGGTTCATCGAATCTCTCTAATAACTGCATTCCAATTTCATACGAATTTGAGTGTCGATATGTCTTAGGATGTGAATCCCATCAACCTTAAATTTATCCATCAAAGATCTATTGTCCAATAAAGATGGCTTCGTCTTATTGAGATTCCCTAGTTTAGAGATAGAGTGCCGAACCACACCGAGTTCCATCCGCTTTTGTTTATGTAAATCAGATGTTAAGAGGTAATATCCGTCACACGGTTCCATCACTTGCTGGAGCTCATTTTCCAGCATTAGTAGGCTTTCTACACAACGTGCTTCCTTATACCATACCAAAGACACATAATACACAGACTACGTAAGACACTACCTTGCCTCTAGTCGATGTTGATGTACAAAATTTGATGGGTCAATCCACATCAACAGCCTTCGAACATCATACCTCGACTACAAACGGGGAATAGATAACAATTTACCCAGGTAAAAAAGAATTTGAAAATTACCTAACAATGCTTGTCTTCCAAGCTTACAGTCTATAATGGAACCTCATAGACTCTCTTTGCAAATCTCCGCCGCAATAGCTGTTGGTGCTACCTCTACTCCTCCGGTTATGGCTTTTACTACCATGCCTGCTACCACTCCTACGACTGTAGAGTCTTCCAAATGCAGTCGTCCTCGCTACCCTTACAGGTCTCCACCAGACATGGCACTGCTAATGATAATTGAAGAGCCACACGACAATATTCCTCCAGATGTCAACTTGGAGGGGATCATGATTCTAGATGATCCTCCAGATTCTCCCGCATCTCACCTAACTAATGCTAAACTCTAAAGAATAGGCAAAAGGCATGAGATTCCAATGGATGAAGTCATTCTTCCATTGCTACACCATCGAGGTTATAAACCTCATGCCGATTACACAGATTGTAACCTGTATATGTGCCTGCCTGAAGCAGTACCCCCATTCAACCCTTTCCTCAAAAACATTCCTTAATCTATGAGGCTCACTCTATCTCAGCTACACCCCAATACCTACATTGTTCTACTCAGTTTGTATATAATATTCATCTCGTATTTAGGTGCAGAGGTATCCTTTGCTGAAATCCACTATCTATACGAACTTCAAACAACGCTCTCTAAATCCTTCCCTCACCTTATTCAAGGGATTAGGGATTGCAAGGTCATTGTTGACTTGCATAATAAAAGAAGCTATTTCAAGGATGAATAATTTTTCATCGATGTACCATAAGCCTTTTCCCAGAAGTTGATATCAGGATATAAATCCTACACCACCACTTAGTTATTACTTTATCCGAATTCACTTATCTCTTAACTAAGCTTCACCTTCGTTACTTTAGTCTCCTTTATAATGATCTTAGAGTGAGTTACATGCTAGGTTATCCCGATGCTTCGTAGGCTGCTCCTTAGGTCGAATTTCCCCTATAACCTTGGTCCACCATGGAATTTCCGATGAGGATGAGGAAGAACCTATCCATATCACTTCTTAAGAAATGGAAGGTAAATAAAATGAAGATGCAGAAGAAGAAGAATCTGTTGGGGGAAACGCCGAGGAAGAGGGCACTTCCACTTTAACCCCCCGATTAAAAGATGGCTAAGAAGAAGGATCCCTAAACCGCTCCTAGACCCAGTCAAAGTCAAACTGTGGAGTCAATTTCGACCCTATTTTTCGATGATATCTTTGATCCACTATCTGATATGGGGACTATAAACATCTAAGCTTTGGATTTCAATAACCAGGATTTTGTAGCGATGATGAACGAACTGGACGATGATACCACTTTCTGAAATGATGAAGTAGCCGCTTCCCCGTCCCCCTAGACCAAGCATGGTCCATAGGATAAATAGGGTTGCAATGCACCAACACCACTTAAGATCACTTCCATGTTCACTTCCTACGTTTATGCTTTGCAGTATCTAATAATAATTCTAATTTTCTTCATTCTAGTTATGATGTGCAAGTTCAGCTTCTATGAAGACATGAGTCAAAAGAAAGACCAAAATGTCCTCGTTTACAAGTCCAGTTCACACCACAGACGAAATTCTTTGAGTGAATCCAATCAAGAAAGAGATGGTAGTAAAAAAGAGAAGAATAAAGAGAAAGAGAGGAGGAAAAGCGTCGCTACAAGATTGAGTGTTGCGATCGAGACCGAGGATCAGGAGTGCCAGTATTCTCGAAAAGGCTTTGGCTCCTACCATTCCAAGCATCCATCTCACTCTGACCACTCCAAGGGCTCCTACTCCTATAGGATCTGCCCTCCTGCAAGGCGAACTCTGCCGCCTCCTCTACTACTTGGTCTTTGACACCGAGTTCCATTCTTGCTTCCACCATATTTATTCCCTCCTCTATAGGAAAGTCAATTCTTGTCTCTGCCTCGGGCCCCTTTTATCATCACTACAAGTCTTCTTGCTCCTCTTCAGCGACATCTTCAATTGGACACTACCAAGGGCCTAGGAAAGGGTTTCTCACAACTACTGCCCCAACCTCCATTGCACCTTCTATTGTTGCCTAACAGCTTTCCAACACAAATATCTAAACACAGACCTTATTGAAGTCTACTTTGAGTACAACCTAGACGATGTCCCCGTCAAAGACATAAACAAGGGACATGTCATCTACAAAACTATAGTTGATAAGTACACTAACTGGAGGAAGTTGTCTAAAATCCTAGCTAACATTAATAAGAGGACTCCCCATCTCCTCCAAGAGGCTGAGACAAATACTAAAGGTGATAAAAGAATCGTTGACAACCTAACTATGGATCTCGTAAAACCAAGAATCATTTAAAGAAAAATTAAAAGCTCTCTTAAAGGAGAGAGAACAACACAAGATGGAAATTCAATTGCTTAAAGCCAACATCAACATGCTTAACGTTAAGACTGAGCAAGCTCACATACAAAATGGCAATCTGGCTAAAGAAGCAGAGCAACCCAAAGCTAGTGTTAATGCCACAATGCTTCAGCATACCACTACCAACACTGAAGTCGATCGGCTCAAACTAGAGATTAAATAAATAGAAGCTATGGCAAGAGAAATCACTGAGCTTAGAGCTAAAAACAAGGCACTTGAAGAGAAGGTAACTGACTTGGAAAGCAAGCTGGACAAAGCAACGAATGAAAAGGAGGCCAATAGCGAGGACGTTGAATAAACCGTCTTTAAATTTTATGTCAACGTCTTCAAGTCCAAGGGATTGTAGTGGCATGGAGACACTTACAACTTTGTCTTGGCCTATGTTTATAATGATGTGATGAAAGAAAAGAGAGAGAGAGAGAGAGCTAAATGTTAATTGCTAGAATTCGACGAATCCGAGATTACTAATGCCATATTTGATGATGGGGACTTAGCAACTTTAATTATCAGTAGAGAACAACGATCCGCTGAGGATGCAATACAGACTCCAACTAGAATTTCCATTGAACTCCATTCCAAGGAGTTAGCTGAAGCTACACTTTCTCCTGTTTCCCAAGAGTCCCATACGGAAATTCCTGGTATGGTGGCGACCAGCTCTAAGTTGGTCACCAACATTACATCTACATCTTATGTACCGTCCCCTGCCAGTCTCTTTAAAGGTTATAATCTAGACTTCCTTACAATCACCGAACTTTCCCTATGCTCCCATGCTGACTCCTATAGCCAAAGAGGGGAAGATTGTTTATGGATTCAATCCACCTACTCTTGCGACTGAATTTATGTTGTTAAACTCTTTATTCCTTGAAAGGCTTCAAATGACTCCCGAAGTAATTGCTGACCTTTATCGACATGTTTCACTTGTTTCAGGTCAATCTGCAATTATAGCGCTTCCCACTTTCACTCAAGTTGTAGGTCTTTCAGTCGTGGCCGTCACTACTACGTCAATGGTCGTCATGTCAACCATCACCATTGCTACCTCCTCAGCCCGGGTCTGATCCCGCCCCAAATTCCAAAAAGATCAAAGCATTGATGGAGATTGATTTCTTGTACGTTGATGAAGAGGTTTTTTTCACTCATACTTCTGAACCAAAACCCCCTATGGCAACTTCGCTTGTAGGGCACACTACTAAGATGATTCGGCTGAAGCTTGAACTTGGAGCCATGCTTCCTCCTCCATTATCAACTATCTCTATCCCGGGTTTATGGCATCTTCCCTGTCTTCACTTATCCCTCCTAACCCCAGAGCCTCTCAATCCCCCAAGCGTAAACATGTTATCAGAGTCGATGATTCTTTGATTACCGAAGATGAGGCTACACCTGTAGAGGGGAGTACTCCTTCTTAGGCAAAGTGCTAAAGGAATACCAAAGGAAAGAAACCGACCAAGCCGAGGAAGCTATTTAAGCCATCAAAGAAGTGATGCTTCAATTCAGCGATGTCTTTTGGTATTTTTGTTTCTTATATTTTGTATATAGGTCGAGATTTTTTATGGCTGCATCATTTAAATATAGCAAATACAAAATAAAGTAATAAAAGATTTCTTTTATCCAAAATCTTGTCTCATTTACTTTAGCGCATTTTTAGTTTCTACACCTATGTACCGTTTCTCTATATGTATAAGTTATAATAGTCTATAATGAATTACTTATACATCATGCATGCATTTATATGTGATCTATGTAATGCGTTTATTTACTGTAACTATATATATATATATCACAAGTATACAGTGCTATTCTTTCACTTAGCTTTATATATTACCCGTTGAACTCATCCTATTCAACTATAAATAAAATTATATTGTGATGCTTTGGTTGAAATTATATGTCTTTCCTTTCATGTTCACATGAGCATTAACATAACCCAGCAGTGTAACCACAAAATTTTAATTATACACCAACACCTATCTTCGGGTATCGGTGACCATGATTCCTATCCTCAGGCTCTATCCCTGACCTCGCCTATCGTCGAGCATTGGTCAAGGTTGAGATGTGTAGGGAAATTTTTTCGATCTACCCCAGTCCAATTATACCTCTAAGGACCGATCATGGTTCTAAGAAGAGTGTCAGTACCTATCTTTGGGTAGTTAGACATCTGGTTTTCAAAAACAAGATGCATGTTTGTGCTACCAATCCTGTAGCACAAAGTCAAACATATTGAACACGGTTTCATTGATTCAAAAACCTAACTATATGCCGATAATCTAATAGCGAATCCTGCTTTATTAATTCAATCTAATTCAAAATAATTATAGAAAGAAAATAAATCCTAGAAATGCAGGAAATAAAGTAAAATAGCAACATAAATGCTCACTATTCCACACTTGTGGAATTGGATCCTCATTGGTCATTGATAGCTAAAAAGTGTTGCCTCCAAGCTTCTATTCTATCACATAGGGTCCTTCCTAATTCAAACCAAGTTCCTTTGTACTCCAAAAACCTTTTTCAAAATAGGTCGCCAATCTTGAAAGTACAATTCTGAACCTTGCCATTGAACTACCATGCTACTCTTTGCTATTGAGCAACTACCCTCAGATTCACCTCTTCTCACTTTTCCTTTACATAAACAAGGGATGCTAATAAAAATCCTCATTCACCTTGGGGTTATAGTGCATCTACTGATGAGAAGGGACTTTGACTTTAATAGGCATCATGGTTTCTGTCCGTAAGCTAGAGTTAATGGAGTATGCCTAATTGTGGACTTTTAGGTTGTTTGATAAGCCCACAAAGCTAGTGGTAACTCATCCATGCAATTCCCCTTAGCTTGTTTCAATCGCTTCTTTATGATGGACTTGATGATTTTATTCACCGCCTCCATCTGCCCATTTTCCTGTGGACATGCAACTATCGAGAAGCTCTTCTCAATTCGATATCGAGCACAGAATTCACAAAGCTCTGCACATTCGAATTAAGTTCCATTATCCTGATAATCTTTAGTGGCACTCCAAACCTAAACAATATGTTCTTGACTACAAAATTTATCACTTCCACTAAGTGATCATGGTGAAGGGCTCCAGCTCAACCTATTTTGTAAAGTAGACCACTGCTACAATTGCATACTTTGCTCCTCCTTGGGCCATCAGTAACAATCCTATTATATCAATTTCCCAAACCATAAATGACCAAGGCTAACCATTTTCGTAAGAGCTTGTAGGATGGACTTTAGGTATCTTTGCAAATCTCTAGCACTTGTCACATTTCTTTGAGTATTCAACTATATCTTGGTGACAGGTGGTCAGAAATATCCATCGCGAAGTACCTTCTTTGCCAAATTTTGCCCCCATTGGTCGCCATAACTTCCTCCATGAACGTCACCAAGGGTTTTCTTCACTCCATCTTTCTCGATGCACCTTATTAGTGGGGTTGAGAATCCTATTTAAAATTAGACTCCATTTGCATAATGTAGCATGATACCATACGGAAGAGCTTTCGCTTTTCATTTGTCTTTCAGAAAGGATTCCCTTTCTCAAATATTCTTTGAATGGAGTCACCATGACTCTTTCTCCTCGACCTCCAAGATATAGTCAATATCCATCTCATCTATGTTTAGGGTCTTCAACACCTTTTTTGGGGTGATTCCTAACAACTACACATCTTCGGGGCTTGCCAATTTGACTAATGAATCTGCATTTGTATTCTCCTCTCTAGGGATGTGCATTATCGTGTAGTGCACAATATCATCTAGTATTTCCAACACCTTCGACAAGTAAGGAGCCAAGACATTGTAACTGTAACGACCCGTAAATTTTAATAAATTTTATTTGTTTTATTAGTATATTTAATTGAAATTTTTTGAAATTTTAAATAATTGAATTTTGAAATGAAAATTTGATATTTGGAATACGTCTAATTTAACATAGCGATTGGTAAATTTTTATCTGATAATACTAAAGTTTATTTTCTGGTGCAGTTCTATTTCAATTTAAATCAGTTAATATTTGAGGATAATAAAATGTTTTTCAAACCTAAATATTTTTATATAGAAAATTTGTAAATCATCTTCTGAGTGAGACATTATATTCCGTTTCATCAAATTTGGACTGCTATTGCTCCGTTCATCTTATTTCTGACAGATTTGCAGCATTTTCGGTACCGATAATCGACTTTTGATAGGATGGTCGTACCACTGATATCTATATACCGTTTTGACCGACTCGTCGTGCTGATCTCTACGGTATATTCATTTCTGTATTTTGGAGTTCCGGTATGTGGTGGAACCCGTGAAGCAGTCAATCGCATCGGCACCCGTTCGAGCCTTTTTGGGTTCTTAATAACTATTCAATTGATTATCGTGAAACTAGCAGCCACTACCTACTAATATCCCTTGTATTCAACGCCGGCCTTTTTAAATTCCTTGAATTTATTTTAGCATTTTCCATTCCACCACTTCATAATTGCCTTCTGATTTTTAGCCTCGTTCTCTTCCATTTCCATTTGCTACTTCATCTTTCATTCTGCCACTTGAAAGAAAAAAAACATAATCCACTCATTTCTCTTCCTCTCTTTCCCTTATTCTTCTCCAGCATCTGATGAAATCTCGGCCACATCTCTTCCAACCAGCGTGCATCTCCTCCCATCCTACTGCTTTTCTCCTTACCTCTTCATCCCCTCCATCGCGAGTGACCAAGTCCACCACCACAGAGCACCCATGTTTCCTGCCCCCGTTCTTCACCTCACCGACCACCGTCCCTTCGTGTTCACCCACAACACCAACATCCTCCGCCTACACGCGACCTCGCCCCTTCGACCACTGCTTCACCGTGCCTCCATGCAGGCCGAACCACCCCGTACTGCCCACATAACACCAGATCCCCTTTAGCCGACGAACCCCTAGTCTGGCCGAAGCCAACATCCACCCCATCTCTCTTTCCATCTTCGGTATATATATATGTGGATGCGCATATTTTAGATTCTGCTGTATATTGTTTATGAAAGGTATATATATTTTATGTCACCATAGATATAGGTTTATATATATATATATTTATACAGTTGTGACAGTATTGTATATCGTGTGAAACAATTTATATATATATATATAAGTATACAATGTTTAGGTATATTAGTTTATATAAGCTATTATAACTAATGTTGCAGTATGTTTTCAACTGTATGCCGAAAGTATTTTATAAATATATGGTTTCAACATTATATTATAGCACAGTAGATATATATGGTTATGTGGAGTAGCTGTGCATAGAGTTTTAAATATATATAGTTATATATACTATTGTAACATTTTGTATGCTAGTAAAAAGATGTAGTGTTTATAGTTTTGTATATATATTTAGACTGGTACATAATTAGTGGCAGAATATTATGTATATGTTTGCATTAATCTAATATATGTGTTGTGTATATATGTACTAGTATTTTATACAATAATATGTCGGTATGCATGCTGGTGTATATACATATTGATTCTATATATTAAGTTTGGTTCACAATATGATGTTATACATATATATTTGTTTATAATATATATATATTATTTTAGAAGAAGCATCAACTATGTTTTTGCAGCACATATATGTATGTGGTTACAACAATTAGATATGTTAAAAGTAATATATTATATGATAGTTGATATGCTATGTTCATTTCAGGGTATATATGGATATTGTGTTAGTTTATATATTTTTTGT
The DNA here is from genome assembly GCA_030737815.1 of Allium fistulosum. Taxonomy (NCBI): domain Eukaryota; kingdom Viridiplantae; phylum Streptophyta; class Magnoliopsida; order Asparagales; family Amaryllidaceae; genus Allium; species Allium fistulosum. The sequence continues at coordinate 510,553,975 of CM060903.1, read as the reverse complement.
TATAAAATGTGTAGTTATGGAAGTATACCTAACAGAGAATAAGTTTATAGTTTGTAAATTTATAGTGACTTGTTTGTGTGTGTGTGTGTGTATATATATATATATATATATATATATTGATTTAAAAATAGGTAAGTATTCTGCATTTTTAATAAGTATATATTTACTTCAAATATTATTATGAAGATATGTTCGTTTTATTTATGTGTTATTATTTAAACAATGATTTTTAAATACCTATATATATTTAAATTTAAAATGTGTCTGAATTGAGAATATGATTTCATAAACAGTTATATATGGTTATATATATAAGTTCACTTATACCATTTATCATCATCGATCCAGTTCTGATTTAATCCGTTCTCATCCATTTCTATTTATCAGCTTTGTCATCAAATTCGCATTCAATCTTGCTTTGCTCTGGAAATTCGTGCTTGGATTCGTAACTCAATTCATTGTCAAATTTCTCTGGCCTCGAAAGTTGAGCAATCACTCACGATTAATGTCCTTATATTTATTAAATTTGATTTCAGTTGAAACGATAATTGAAATATGCTACTGCTAGTTATATACATTTTTATATATATGCTATTATCTGTATCTGTTCACTTGTGACATCTGACACCATTATCTGTTATTTATATTGATGTTATATGTCTGTTATATTATTATCATATCTGTTATCACCCTGCAAGTTCCCTTAGTATAGAATTCACTATGGGTTGAAATGATACATACCCGAACGATCTGTAGAATAATAGAAAATCATTATGGGTTGAAATGATAAACCCAATCGATTTCATTTGAATTGAATTTGGGATTGCGCGTCGAAAAGATATATACCCGTATATATTTAAATTGCGGATTGAAATGATAAATATCCGTATCACTTGACCATAGGATAGAAAATTATATACAGACACCGTTGGTCTATATATAAATATTTTGAAAATGATTTCTATGGTTTTGAAAAGAAATATATGGTTTTAATAAATATTGATTTTAATGATTTATTAAAGTTGATATATAATATGTTTAAGTATTTAGTTAACATATATATTTTCAAATATAGAGTTTATAATGATTCAGGTTGGAAAGATAAATTTGAAATTGATTTGAAATTATATTTATTTAAGAATTTTACTTAAATAAGTTTGATTTGAAATTTATTAAATTTGAAATTTAAAGATATGATTTTATAACTTGGATTTGATGAAAAGTGACTTAAATGAATATTTCAAACTTATATAAATTTAAATGGGATACTTTGTTCATTTAAATTTGTAAATTGAAGTTTATTTAAATGATATTGAAAATGATTAAGTAAATATTTCAAAACTAAATAATAGTAATGTGAATTTGATATATATATGAAATTATCGAATTTAGTTTTGAAATATTGAATATTTAAAGCTTTGAAATATATTGAAATGGCTTATTTTAGGGTTCAAATATGTATTTGAAATCGATAATTTGAAATGGTTTACTTAGAAACTGAATTGAGTTGAAATTTATGAATTGAGATTGAATTAAAATTGAATTTTGGAATTCGAGTTGATTTGAATCGATTTGTGAAATTGAGGAAGCTATTTTATTTTATAAAGTATTTTTAAACTATATCTAAAACTATTTATATTTTACTTTATAAATTATTTTAAGATTAACTATTTTAATATAAATCATTTTACTTTATAAATTCTTTTAATATAAACTATTTTAATATACTAACTATTTTATTATAAACTATTGTAATTTATAACTATTTTATATAAACTGTTTTATTTTATAAACTATCTTATTATATATAATATTATTAATATCTAAACTGTTTGAAGGAAAGTGTTATGATTTCAAAGTGTTATGATTTCCAAAGTTATGAATTTCAAAGTATTATGATTTCCAAAGTATTATTATTTCAAATTGTTTTGGTTTCGAAAGTATTATATCTTTGAAAGTACTATGATTTTGAAAGTGAATATTTTTGAAATGGAAATGATATAGTATTGATATATATTCGAAGTGAAAATGATATCGTATTGATTTGGTTTTTGAAATGAAATGATATTTTGGTTTTGAGGTATAAACTATTTTGAAATGACCGTGGTGTTATAATAACGTTTGGTTGTTAAAGAGACTGGGATCGGATATGGGCATACTCTTTGTCGATACCAAAAACCACTTTAACAACTGTGTACGCGGTGGAGATTCCAGAATGAAGTAGGATGGTGGCGACGATCCTATATGAGGTATATACGTGGACCCGACTCCCGTGAGTTGGCATAGGGTGGCTAAAACAGGAGCGATCCGGGCCAATGAGGTAGCTCCTCTGATCGGACACACTCCATCGTATGCCATTCTATTACTTTGTGATTGATTTGGTGCGCACCCTTGATTCAGGAGTGTGGCTTGAGGTGGGCGATTTCTACGGCTCTGCGTTACCCTGGCATTGCCTTGTTGTGCCGTGTCACCTACCCTAGCGTGCTTTACTACGAGTTTGTTTTGTACCATACCTATGGAGTGCCCTCTGACGATGCCCATTACGAGGGAGATTACGGTACTGTATAGACTATGGGAATATATAAAATGTGTTAAGGTGGAAAATGTAAAGCCTTAACGCTATTTTAATAGTTTACTTTACTATAGACATACTATAATAGCGTATTACTACATAGTAGATAGTTTAACGGATCCTTAGAGGATGGTTATCCCAAACATCCTTTGAGTTACTTGTATTTCAGTTGATATTTCACTTGAGTTGGATTTATTGATATAAGAATGTTAATCCTGACTCGAGTGTTTTGTGTTTGCTTTACGCTCGGGTCAGACTGAGTGGCTCAGTGTTCGAGACTCACCTTTAGAGTTGGAGCTTCGCTTGGAGATCTAGCTATATATCCAGCTTTCAGTTATTCAGTTGATTCCAGTGATGTAGTCTGATATTGTATTTGAATATTGTTTTGAGACATCTATGTATTCCAGACTTATGTTGTATCTTGTTTAACTCTGTTATATATATATAGTAGCTTCATGAACTACTATTCTTTTGTTTCCGCTGCTTATTTTTATATTACTCTGTCTATGTGATTCTGTGATTATTTATTTACTGTATATGCTGAGTTTTGCCAAATTTAAATTAACAATCTGATATTTTGAGCAATTCAAATCCGACATGTATGGATGCGAATGGTTGAAAATTTCAGGATGTTACATGTGGTATCAAAGCTTTGGTTTTAGGCAAAACTTAGCATATAGAGTAAATTTAATTACGGGATCACTTTCGTTCGTGCTTGAATCTCTTCCCCTTTGATTCTATTTCCTTTGAATTTTGGAACTCTCCCACTTGTTCTGAAATCCGTCCTTGTCTTTCTTATTCGGGTTCTTTTGGATTCTGGAGCATTCCATAACTCTACTTCGATTGATTTCTATAATAATCGACAGTTTCGCCAATCTTTGAATGATTTGTAAAGGGGTGAATCTCCTTTACAATCGGTATTGATTCACCGAAGATTTCTGTATCCTTGGTTTAGTTGCTGCTATCTCTTGATATGCCTAAATTCTATCTTTTGTGATTGAATGTCGATTTGCACCAAAATTCTGCCTCGATCTTATTTTAAAGTCACGGTTGACCCGGTTAAGGTTGCCCGCGATTTATATAAGTCTATCCATTCGTTTCTTTCTTTGAAATTTATTGTCTCCCTATCGAGCCTATCTTCTATTGAATTCTTTTGGTTAGGATCCTGTTTCCTGAGGATTTGACCAAGCAACTAGTACTCGGCAATAAGTGCTCGGCATCAGAGAGTGTCCGACATCTAGGAGTGTTTGGCGAAGCACTTGCCATCCAGGAGTGTTCGGCGAAGCAACTGTCATCCATGAGTACTCGGAGTAGTACTCGGCATCCATAGTGTCCGGCGTCCAGGAGTGTTCGGCGTAGTACTCAGCAGTGTTCGGCGTCAACTGGCACTCAACGTCCACCAACGCTCGGCATCAAGATTGCTCGGCAACAAGGGTACTCGGCGTCAAGTAGTGTTCGGCATCCCATGGCACTCGGCAACAACCTATGCTCAGCGTCAACTAGTGTTCGGCATCCCATGGTACTCGGCATCCGGAGTACTCGACATCCGGAGTACTCGGCATCCAGAGGCACTCGGCGTCAGTAGTACTCGGCATCCAGAGGCACTCGGCGTCAGTAGAACTCGGCGATAGGATAACTCGGCAACGAGAGCGTTCGGCATCCGGAGTACTCGGCATCCCGAGGCACTCGGCGTCAATAGTACTCGGCATCCAGAGGCACTCGGCGTCAGTAGAACTCGGCGATAGGATAACTCGGCAACGAAAGCGTTCGGCATGGGAAGGACCGTTCGGCATGGAAGCGTTCGGCTGTCAAGCCCACTTGGGTAGTCCAGCCCACTTTTGCCTATAAATAGAGGGGCAGGGTCACAGTGAAATGGATCCTTTTTTGGGAGAGAAAACACCGGGGAGACTCTGCCATTTTCAAGACTCATCTTCTCTACTTAACAACTTCATTCAAGCATTTGATTCATGAATTGTATTTGTAATCAATTATAAAGAAGATCAATAAAGTTTAACCTCAAAGTGGACGTAGGCAATTACGCTGAACCACTATAAATTTGGTGTTCTTACTTTCTGTATTTAGATTAGCACTGTCTTCTCTGTTTAATTTGATTTCATCACTTATATCTCTTCACAATCTTCTTCTACGAGGTTAGTGACCAATTTTGGTGCTAACACTTTGGTGCTTTCACCGAGAATCGAATTATCAAACCTCAAGGATCTGCTTTGAAGCTACTGGATTGAACAAATCCCCCAAAGAAGATCCGACTCACTGATAGGACATCCGCTGATTCTACTCAGAGTTCATACCAATAACTCTACAATGGCAAGACCACGTACCAGGTCAGCTTCTCATAATGCGTATGCCCGCGAGACTGCTAGCGTGCAACAAGCAGGACCTAGCAATCAACCAGCGATCCCGAGTGCAGGGATTGCCGCTGAAGAACAGACTCCAGTTGTCACCAGAGTAGAGTTCAATGACTTGATGAGAGAACTTAGGGAAAGCAGGAGACAACTAGGAGAACAGATGCAAGCTAATGCCAACCTGATGGCACAACTTACTCAACAACCGCAACAGGATGCTGGGGGCAATCCAGCTGCTTATTCCTCATCTGACAGCTCTACTTCTTCTGATGAACCACCCAGGAGTAGACGCCGTAAGACTGAAGCTGCAAGGGTGGATGCTGCTGTTCTAACAGCTGGAGACCGCGACCAAGCCAGAACTGGAAGCTTCAGAACCGGAGTACAGATTGAGGATGGAGCTCCAGGTCATCAAAATGCTAACAATGTTGAACCTCAAGACGCACGATTGGCAGATCGCCAGGAAAGGAGGCATCAGCATGGACAGGCGCGTAGAACTGACTCCAACCTCCCAGCTTCCATACAGACACCCGATCTGACAGCCATGCTCAGGCAACTGATGAAAGAAAATCAGGGCTTATCAAATGACGACTGGGGAATGTCAAGAAGTCATACTCCGTTCACGGATGTTGTGCTGCAAGCGACGTACCCCAAGAAGTTTAGCATGCCAACCATTCCTGCATACGAAGGAAAGACTGACCCCAGACAACATGTAATGAGGTATGAATGGATGATGGATTCAGCCAGAGCAAATGATGCCACCAAGTGTAGGTGCTTTCCGATTACTCTATCTGGGATCGCTACTATGTGGTTCACCCGACTTCCTCCGCGATCCGTATCAAATTTCGAGGAGTTGGCAAAGAAGTTTATTGAGCAGTTCAGGATACACACTACACGCCCGAAGGACGTGATGTCTCTGTCAAGTGTAATCCAAAATCCCGAAGAGTCGCTGAAGGAGTACTTACAAAGATTCCACGTTGCGGCAACTGAAGTCAGTAATCCCAATGACCATGCAATTCTAATGGCTGTAATGAGAGGTGTAGATCCGGATTCTGAGTTTGGAGACTGGCTGGCAGGAAAACCTCCGGCTACGCTAGAGCTTTTCTACTCCAAGGCACACCAGTTCATAAGAAGAGAGGAAGCTAGGTGGGTACGACGAGATAAGGCACCGGGACCTGCCCAAGAGTCAATCAAGAGCAACATTACTGTGAAGCAATCTGGAGACAATTCGGGAAAGGTCCAATTCAATGTCCAGAGTAAGCCTGTGCAGCCCAAAGAGTCCGGAGGAAGAAGTCAAGGAAAGATGAAAGAAGCGGGAAAGTGGAAGTCGAGAATTCCCAGCTACAGCGAGTACACTCCGCTAAACGCCCCACTTGAGAACATCTACCTATCCACCTGCAATACTTTTCAATACCGAAAGCCGCGCCCGAAAGAATCAACCGAGGAACAGAAGCGGACTGGGAAATATTGCCGCTTCCATGAAACTTATGGACACAACACGGAAGAGTGCAGACACCTGCATGACGCTATCGAGAAATTGATCAGACAAAAGAAGTTGCAAGAATTTGTAAAGGATCCACAGGAAGGAGGACAGGGGATGTCCAACCCAGGTCGTGCACCAGCTCCACGTCATCCTGAGGAGCCTGCCCGGACTGTTGGAAGGCTGGTCATAAATACAATTATCGGCGGACCTCATCCCGCAGATAAGAACTGGCAAGAGATGGAACGATATGCAAGCTCCTTGAAGCATGCAGATTTTGAGTGCTGTTCGAACGTAGAGGACGGGGCCCCTGCTAAGCAGCAGCGCGTGATGAAAGATGATATTGTGTTCAGGAACAGAGATGCTGATTAGGTAGAGGCTCCGACCATCAATCCCATGGTCATATCTATAACGATCGGACCAGCATATGTAAAAAGAATTTTGATTGATTGTGGAAGTTCAGTCAACATCATCTTCAAGAAGGCCTACGATCAGATGAAGCTAGAGACAAAAGACTTGAAACCATCCAAAGCTCGTATCCACGGCTTTAACGGCGCTGCGACTGATGCAGTAGGATATGTCGAGTTACCAGTTGAACTGGGACAAGGCGAGCGTCGGAGGGTACGAATTCTACCCTTTATAGTTTTGGATGTGGACTCTCCGTATAATGTTTTCTTGGGTCGGCCGGCCCTGGCTGAATTTAGGGCAGCATTAGCCCCGTGGTGCTTGACTTTGAAGTTTCCGACTGACAAAGGAGTAGGCATTGTTCACGGTGACCAAGCAGCTGGTCGTTCCTGTTATGTGGCCGAGCTCCGAGAGGCCCACCGGAGGGAGAAGGGAAAGGTTGCGGACAACCCCGTCCGCATCCTCAATGCGGATAATTGACAAGTAGTGCCCGAGCCCTGGCTCGGGCATAGTTCTCGGATCTACGGAGATATAGATCCGAGAGACGACGATGAGAAACCCAGGGAAGAGAAGGCGGCACCGGCTGAATTAACAATTGACATTTCAGTTAGCCGTGACGACCCCTCGCGAATACTGAAGATCGGATCACAGCTTGGCCCCGCAATGACTGAAGACCTTAGCGACTTCCTCCGGGCGAATCTTGATGTTTTCGCCTGGACGCATTCTGATATGTGTGGGATTTCTCCCGCCATCACGAGTCATATGTTGAACATAGACCCGAAATACGTCCCAGTCAAGCAAAAAAGGAGAGGAATGGATCCGGGGAGATCCGCCGCTCTTGGAGAGGAGGTGGACAAACTCAAGGCGAATGGGTTCGTCCGCGACGCCCTCTACCCTGAATGGGTATCCAACCCCGTACTGGTGAAGAAGGTGAATGGCAAATGGAGGACTTGCGTAGATTATTCCGACTTGAACAAAGCATGCCCAAAGGACAGTTTCCCGTTGCCTAGGATCGATCAGTTGGTCGACTCCACCGCAGGACACGAGCTGCTGTCATTCATGGACGCGTACTCAGGATACAACCAAATCCCAATGCATATTCCGGATCAAGAACACACCAGCTTCGTTACAAATGTCGGACTGTATTGCTATGTAGTGATGTCCTTTGGATTGAAGAATGCTGGAGCGACTTATCAACGTTTGGTGAATCGAATGTTCAAGGACCAGCATGGTAAAACCATGGAAGTCTATGTGGACGACATGCCCGTGAAGTCACGACGGTCAAACGACCACGTTCAAGACTTAGCTGAAATGTTTAACATACTCAGGTTTTATGGAATGAAGATCAACCCGTTGAAGTGTTCTTTTGGCGTTGCATCAGGGAAGTTTTTGGGATTCATCGTCAACGCTAGGGGAATCAAAGCCAACCCAGAAAAGATCCAAGCTATTCGAGATGTACAAGCGCCCAGGACTATAAAGCAGGTACAGAGCTTGAACGGAAAAGTAGCTGCGCTGAGTCGATTTATATCCAAGGCAACTGACAAGTGCATCCCGTTCTTTGACATAATAAAGAAAGGAAAGAGAAATTTTGAATGGACGTCTAGCTGTGAGGAAGCGTTCCGAAATCTGGTAAGGCATCTGGAAAGCCCACCAATGCTATCAAAACCAGTTGACCATGAGATGTTGTACGTTTACTTGGCTATATCCCCTCATGCGATAAGCGCAGCTTTGGTTCGTGAGGAGGATCGAGTCCAGAAGCCGGTGTATTATGTTAGCAAGCGTTTAACGGGGGCAGAGAAGAATTACCCTAAAATCGAGAAATTGGCTTACTGCTTGGTGATTGCATCACGCAAGCTGCGCCCATACTTTCAAGCGCATTCAATCGGTGTTTATACCGATCAACCCCTGAGGCAGGTACTCCAACGACCGGAAACTTCTGGAAGATTGCTAAAATGGAACATCGAGTTGAGCCAGTTCGATATCGCGTACTTACCACGGAGAGCCATCCGAGGGCAAGCGTTAGCAGACTTCATCGCTGAATTTACCATACCCATCAAACCGGACGATCACAACATCATTCCCCCCGTTCGATGGAAATTATACACTGACGGTGCATCAAACGACCGTTGTTCCGGCGCAGGCGTGGTTCTTATAACTCCGGAAAACCGATCAATCTGTTATGCCCTGAAGCTCGATTTCCCGGCTACGAACAACGAAGCTGAATATGAAGCACTGATCGCTGGCTTGAAGCTCATCAAAGAACTCGGGATCGAATCAGTCGAAATCTTTTGTGACTCGCAGTTGGTGGTTTACCAAGTACGAGGAGACTACCAAGCAAAGGGACGAAGGCTTGCTCCGTACCTCGTTCAGGTCCAAGAACTACTATCAAATCTTGAGCGTTATGACATTTCACATATCCCGCGAGAACATAACAAAGAAGCCGACTTGTTGGCTAAGTTCGCAAGTACCGACGATGCTCAACAAATGGGATTGTATCCCGTTGAAGTCTTGCATGCCCCGAGCATAGACGAGATGAAAGTCGATCGCGTGTTGGGAACAGAAATCGAGAAGGAGTCATGGATAACCCCATTCAAACTGTACCTGACAACCGGGGCTTTACCAGAAAAAAGAAGCAAAAGACGACAGGTCCTTCGAAAGGCTGCGCGGTACGTAATGCAGGGTGGATCCATGTATCGAAAAGGATTCTCAGTCCCATTATTACGGTGCATCGCTCATGATGAAACAAAGCGAGTCTTGAGGGAAGTTCACGAAGGGGAATACGACGACCATACTAGGGGGCAAACGCTAGCAAAGAAGATCCTCCGCTATGGATATTACTGGCCCACCGTAAACCGGGATGCCACGGACTACGCAAGAAAATGCGACAAATGTCAAAGATATGCAAAAATCCCGAGGGCTCCATCAACGGAACTCACACAAATGATCAGTCCCTGGCCATTTGCGATCTGGGGAATCGACATAATCGGCTCTTTGCCTTTATCCAAAGGTGGTGCGAAATATGCAATAGTTGCAGTCGACTATTTCACGAAATGGGCTGAGGCAGAACCTTTGGCCACTATCACCTCTAAGAAGGTCATTAACTTCGTTGTACGAAACATCATATGCCGCTTTGGCCTTCCACGCACCATCGTTACGGACAACGGAACGCAATTTGAAAGTAGAGAGTTCAAAGAGTTCTGTTTGAAGTATGGCATCGAGAAAAAGTTCGCCGCCGTTGCGCACCCAAAAGCTAACGGACAAGTCGAGGCCGTTAACAAAATAATCAAGTCCATATTGAAGAAGCGTCTGGAGAAGGTTGGAGGCAAGTGGGTAGATGAGCTCCCGACAGCATTATGGGCGTATAGAACTACCCACAAGTCCGCGACCGGCCACACTCCGTTCGCCTTGGCATACGGCTCTGAAGCCATTATACCCGTGGAGCTTGAAGTTCCATCGCACCGAGTGACATACTATGATCCCAAGACGAACCAAAACCTCTTGCTGAAATCACTGGACTGCATCGACGAAAAGCGGGAAGAAGCTGAATTAAGGGCGGCGGCGCACAGACATCGAGTCAAGCGTTACTACGACGACAGAGTCCGCCCAAGAACCTTTGATGTGGGAGATCTCGTTCTGAAACGAGTCTTCCCGGTACCATCACGCATGAATCCCAGCTGGGAAGGTCCATACGCCATTGAACGGAAGCTTGGAGAAGGAACATTCAAGCTAGCGACCGTTGATGGCGCGACACTCCCCAGAGCATGGAACAGTGAACATTTGCGGCACTATTACATTTAGCATGTTTTCCTTTCTTGTTGTAGGCACTGTTGTTTCCTGCATGTTTCCATTCAATAATGACTTAGTTTCCTTTTAAAGTTGTAATCAAGCAATTTAGTTGATTTTCATTAATAAAGGCTTGAAGCCACATCTTCTATGAAGTTTCTATATCTCTCAATTGGATGATAAATTACATTATCCTGCACGACATACAGACTCGTACGAACGATTCCGAATCTCCGAATCCCCAGAGCGCGGATCGGAGTACTCTAAGTCCCCAGAGCGCGGACTAGAGTATAAACGATTCCAAATCTCCGAATCCCCAGAGCGCGGATCGGAGGACTCTAAGTCCCCAGAGCGCGGACTAGAGTATAAACGATTCCAAATCTCCGAATCCCCAGAGCGCGGATCGGAGTACTCAAAGTCCCCAGAGCGCGGACTAGAGTATAAACGATTCCAAATCTCCGAATCCCCAGAGCGCGGATCGGAGTACTCAAAGTCCCTAGAGCACGGACTAGAGTATAAACGATTCCAAATCTCCGAATCCCCAGAGCGCGGATCGGAGTACTCTAAGTTCCCAGAGCGCGGACTAGAGTATAAACGATTCCGAATCTCCGAATCCCCAGAGCGCGGATCGGAGTACTCTAAGTCCCTAGAGCGCGGACTAGAGTATAAACGATTCCAAATCTCCGAATCCCCAGAGCGCGGATCGGAGTACTCAAAGTCCCCAGAGCGCGGACTAGAGTATAAACGATTCTAAATCTCCGAATCCCCAGAGTGCGGAGCGGAGTACTCTAAGTCCCCAAAGCGAGGACTAGATTATAAATGATTTCAAATCTCCGAATCCCCAGAGTGCGGAGCGGAGTACTCAGAGTCCCCAGAGTGCGGGCTAGAGTATAAATGATTTCAAATCTCCGGATCCCCAGAGTGCGGAGCGGAGCACTCTAAGTCCCCAGAGCGTGGACTAGAGTATAATCGATCTCAAATCTCCGAGTTCCCGGAACGCAGAATCGGAGAGAGTCCAAGTACTCAAGAATGGACCGGGAGATAATGCAACTCATGAGAACTTGAGTTATGGCTACAGTTAGTCAACAAACCAAAGAAAGACAAGAGAATCATTCAAGCAATAAAGAAACTAAAATTTTATTCGATAAGTCCAAAACGGGGATACATGATCACTCCTACAAAATTCAGACCTCTCTATACAAACTGCAAGTTGTGAAAGATAAAAGCAACTACAAGACTTAGGCAAAAAACTCGTTGAACGAGTGTATCGATTATTTCTTCGACTTCTTCTTTTTGTCTTCCTTTGATGTTCCGACGACTCCTCTCCCTCATGTTTTTTCTTGGACTTTTTGCTTGCTAGAGAAATGGAGTCAGGAGTAGGAGACGGAACATCTAGTGGTTTGGACCTGCCCGGGAGAATGATTTTCAAAGGTCTGTTCCGCGGATCAGTGAGTTCCGGTATTTCAGACTCGACTTTGACTTTGACTTTTCTCTTCTCCTCGTCGGCAAGACGGTCCTTCATGCTCATCTCTGAAGTATGCTCAGAGGCGCCAGTGATTTTAATTTCATCGCTTCCTTTGGCAGGAGACGAAGTATCAAGTTTGTCATCATCAAGCGCCCCGATCACTTGAGCGTCTGGACCGGGAGTTACTCCTGCGTGAGCAACGTCGCTTGTTTTCTCTGCTTCCTCCTTGGCGTCATCGCTCCTCGGAGTTGGCTCGGCGTCAGAACAACCTGCACGAAAACATAAGGAATGAGCATTAGAACGAATAGCCACTGCTGAAAAATGACGGGAACTCTTCAACTTCTAGAGAAAGAAGAATTTCCTACCAGGGTCCGGTTGGCTATCGGTGGCGCGCGGGGTTTCACCCTCCAGGATAGGTGACAACACATGAACGCCAAGCCCGGGATCATAACTGGCATGCTGCTCGAATGGATCAAGCGTCGACCGACCGGCCGATTGAGCAGCATAAGGAGCAGCGATGTGAGGAGTAGTAGCGTCGGCCTCTGACGGGCCGGCTTCGTCGTTCTTCTCTTTCGAAGGGGAAGAGCCTTTACCATAAAGAGCCAATACTGCGGATAAATCTGATGGCTCATTCCCCCTCAGGAACTCCTTCACCAATGCATCCTCGTCGACCTCTTCGGAGCCTAACTCGACTTTCCTGATCTTTATCAGAGTTTCCCATGCCTCAGCCAGGGATTCTAAGTAGCCGTCGCCCAAGAATGTTAAGTCACGGTGCATAAGGACGCGGGCTCCGTAATCGGCGATCAACGGGTCAAACATACTTTTGACCTCTTCCCTGCCGGCCTCTACGGCCGCCTCAAGGTGAGAACCAAGCTCCTCCACAGCCATTCTTTTGCCCTCCTCACGGGCCTCATCCTTCATTTTCTCGACCCCGGCAAGTTCATCGTCGAGCTTTGTCTTCAGGAGTCGGGTAGCAACAATCTCATCACAATATCGCTGTGATTCTTCCTGAGCAGCTATTTTGTCTTCTTTCTCCTTGGAGAGTAGTTCTTTCAGCTCTTTGACTTGAGTAGCGAGCGCGTCCCTTTCTTTTTGGACAGAGTCTTTTTCTAGGGCAAGGGCGCCGCTGCGCTGGACTGCTTCGTCAAGCTCCTTTTTGTGAGGCACCTCTAAGCGAGTAACTGCCTCAGCAGTATCTTTTGCGCCTTGTTCAACGGCTTCTAGCTTTGACTTATAAGAGGCGAGCTCTTCGTCTTGGAGTTTGATGATTTTCTTATCGCTGTCAGCCTCCAAATTCAGACGGTCAATCTCGTGTTGACGCTCGACAAATACTTCCGAGATCTTCTCCACCAAGTGCACGAATGCGTCATGTTGAACATAGACGTCATTGTTGCAGGCGATGGCACTTTGCTTCACGTGCCCAGGAATGTGATGGATGGCTGGGAGGAATTTCAAGCCGTCAAAACAGATTTTCGGAAACTTGGCCTTAAGGTCGACCATCTTTTCCGCAACAGTTGGGTCCACGACAGGAGGAGGAGGAGGCTTTGAGAATTCCGTTCTTTTACGTTGCTCTCGAACTTGCCTCGTACTCGATGAACTGGAATGTTGTTATCGAGCAGCATCAGACTGATAACCCTTCTGCAAAGACTTCTCTTTATCCGGCTCAGTTGGATGAGGAAGATCATGGGACTGGGAAGATTGAGAGTGTGCTTTCTTGCGGTGAGACGACTCGCGAGGACGATTGTCCCTATCCTCATAATCACCTCGGTCCCGGCGTCTGCCGGAACCGGAATCCCGTCCGGAGTGATGGAATATAGAAGACCCCTGGAGGCGATCAAGTCCGTGAGAGCGGCCCATATCACCTGCAAAGAATGGGGATAACAACGAGTTAAGGAGAATTCACGAATTAAAAAGACTGGAAGTATATTATGGAATGCGCATGTGCGTGTGTGTCCTAGTGTTCCCCCCGACGGACCCGTTCGTTTATCTTTGCTAATCGGAGTATTGTCTCCTTGAGCCTGGGGTTGAACTCCTGCGTTGCCCCTCGCGGGCGAAGAGAATTTGAGGGCTTCAGGATCATCGAACCCGTAATTAAGCAAATCATCGAGAATTGACAGGTTTGACAGACCCTTCAAGGAACTTTCAAGACGCTGTGAAGAAGCCTCTTTCTCAGGCGGTATAAGCGTGACTTTTGAAGTACCACCAACTTTCTCCTTCTGAACTTTATACTTTAACTTCTTCTTTCCCTTCGAAGGGGAAGACGACGTCTCGATGTCCTGAACTTCGATTGCCGGATTCCAAGCGAGACCCACATTCTCGCCCTGAGTCTCGGGGGCATCATCCTCTCTACGCTCGCTTTCTCCGTGCGTATCGGGAGCGCGGCGCGCCGACGATCCGGCAAGCTTTTTCCCTTTACCGGACAGAGGTTTGGGGATGGTAACACCTTCTGGAAGGCTGATCCGACGACCAGGGGCTAGCAAGCCAAACCCCGACAGCGATTCATTTGAGATGATAGTCCGGATGTCTCGATCCTCAGCAGGAAGAGCTCTAATGGCTTCAACAGCCTCAGAATATCCTCGGCCTTCCGGACGCGGGTTGATACCTGAAAAGATGAAACGAAGAGTTAGGAAAAGCATGACTCCAATTAAATACGAATAGCGATTCAGCAGAGAGACTTACTGCCTTTGACCCATTTCCTAGCGAAACCAGAAGGGCAGCGCACATAGAACCACTCCTGTTTGTACAGGGCGAATTTGCTGCAGGCCCCTGTCAAGATCTGGCACTTGTGGTATGGCTCGAGGAACACAAAGGAAGGGCTATCTTTCCGTCTCTTGAACATATAAATGTATCGGATATCACCGGGGGTTGGAGGTCTGGAGAAGACGGCCATGAAAAGTAAGTAAGTCCCATATAGAAACGCATGGCCGTTCGGGTGCAGTTGCGATGGAGCCATGTCTATGTACTGCAGAACGTCCCGGAGAAATAAGTTGAAGGGAGGCACGCTGCCCATCCAACACATGAACTTGTTGCAGGTAGTGTACCCGACTGGGGGCAGATGAGGGCGATCGTGTCTCGAAGGGACTAACACGTCGGCGAAAGGAATCCCGTGAATAGAGCATATCCGCCTCAGAGCAACTTCGTTGATCATCGAAGCTTGAGAATCGATCGGATTGTCTAGTAAGATGGTTGCCTCCAGAGCGTCAGGCGCCAAGTTATGAGCGGGAGAAGTCGACGGATTAGAAGTATCAGCGGCTCCTTGCCTTGCTGACGGCCCAGGCCTGTCAGATATGGTGGCAGAACTAGATTTTCTCGACATCCCGAATAAATAATGAACCTTGCTAAATGCTTGAGAAAGCTATACTTAGAAAACGTTGAACGTTAGAATTAGCAACACGACTTCTTCCCCCCGTGTGGTGTGTGAACTAGTGAAAACAATTGTGTACAAGCAGTAAGATTTTAAAGATATAATGATTAGCTTCGAGTCGTCGCCTTCGAAGACCGTCATCGCTGACCGTCTCAAAAAGCTCGCCTTGAGGTGATTACAGTTCCAAATTCAGAAAACATGTGATTTATGAGGTGTCCGGCTTAAGACTAATTTGACATTTAAATATTGTTCGGCATGTGTCTTGGTTCGGTAGAGTCATTGTCAATTGTTCGGCTAAGGTCCTTGTTCGGCTAGAAAGCCTCGTTCGGTTAGGACATTGTCCAGTTAAAAGTTCTGTTCGGCAATTGTTTTGTCCGGCTAAAGTCACGGTTCGACCTAAGGATTGTTCGGCTGAATTCAACGTTCGGCCTTAAGTCAATGTTCGGCGTGTCAGTGTTCGGCATTTGGGTTTTGTTCGGCTTTAGTTCGTTCGGCTCAATTATAGTCTGACATGTTAGTAAGCGTTCGGCCTGGGATTGTCCGGCCAAGGTAGTGCTCGGCAACTAACCATTCCACCGTCCGGCACATGACGACATGCGCCGGAGCAGCGAACAGCGCCTTTACCTCCTCCAACACCTTCTTTCTTTTTCTTCCCTTTAACCTCGATTCAACACGAGGAAACTAAGACGATAAGTGGACATGCTCCTAATTCCTCCACGCTATGTCGTTCGGCAATGCAGACAAGCTATACAAAAACCTTCTACACGACATCGTTCGAACATCTCGTTTGAATATACGAGGAAAAATACCTAAGTTTGCGGATCAGAGATTGAGATGGTGTAGTTAAGTCTCAAATTCGGACGACTGAACAGAATTGCAAGAACGGTAGAAATAAAAAGTAAAAGGAGAGAAGAAGAAAAGGACCTGGTTTTATAGAGGGGAATGGTGGAAGTCGAAGGGGCTATACCCGGTAGAACCGGTCAATACCGGAGCGCTCGGCATCGAGGCAGAATAACGTTCGGCACGCTAGGAACGTTCGGCTCCGAACGTATCGTTCGGCATCCCAAACTTGTTCGTCTTGCACCTCCCTTCGCTAGCATTCTCGAGAGGGTACCTCCAAGGTAGATTGTACCAGATTCAAAGCGCACCACGTTTGGCCACGAGATACACTTTGGGGGGGAAGTGTTTCCTGGGGATTTGACCAGGCAACTAGTACTCGGCAATAAGTGCTCGGCATCAGAGAGTGTCCGGCATCTAGGAGTGTTCGGCGAAGCACTTGCCATCCAGGAGTGTTCGGCGAAGCAACTGTCATCCATGAGTACTCGGAGTAGTACTCGGCATACATAGTGTCCGGCGTCCAGGAGTGTTCGGCGTAGTACTCAGCAGTGTTCGGCGTCAACTGGCACTCAACGTCCACCAACGCTCGGCATCAAGATTGCTCGGCAACAAGGGTACTCGGCGTCAAGTAGTGTTCGGCATCCCATGGCACTCGGTAACAACCTATGCTCAGCGTCAACTAGTGTTCGGCATCCCATGGTACTCGGCATCCGGAGTACTCGGCATCCGGAGTACTCGGCATCCAGAGGCACTCGGCGTCAGTAGTACTCGGCATACAGAGGCACTCGGCGTCAGTAGAACTCGGCGATAGGATAACTCGGCAACGAGAGCGTTCGGCATCCGGAGTACTCGGCATCCAGAGGCACTCGGCGTCAGTAGTACTCGGCATCCAAAGGCACTCAGCGTCAGTAGAACTCGGCGATAGGATAACTCGGCAACGAGAGCGTTCGGCATGGGAAGGACCGTTCGGCATGGAAGCGTTCGGCGTACCTGGTTCGGCATGCAGCGCCTGGGCTAGAGCGTTCGGCTGTCAAGCCCACTTGGGTAGTCCAGCCCACTTTTGCCTATAAATAGAGGGGTAGGGTCACAGTGAAATGGATCCTTTTTTGGGAGAGAAAACACCGGGGAGACTCTGCCATTTTCAAGACTCATCTTCTCTACTTAACAACTTCATTCAAGCATTTGATTCACGAATTGTATTTGTAATCAATTATAAAGAAGATCAATAAAGTTTAACCTCAAAGTGGACGTAGGCAATTACGCTGAACCACTATAAATTTGGTGTTCTTACTATCTGTATTTAGATTAGCACTGTCTTCTCTGTTTAATTTGATTTCATCACTTATATCTCTTCACAATCTTCTTCTACGAGGTTAGTGACCAATTTTGGTGCTAACAGATCCCTCTATATTTGGATCTCTATCCTTATTTTGAAATCAATTCTGGAATCATCGAGTGAGGGAGTGTATTTGTATTAATATTAAAATGTTTTATAGTGTGTTGTTTGAGTTGTTGATGTTGATTTGTATTTTCGATCGATTCGTCTGATCAACGCTATCGACAGGAATTTCAAAACATTTGAACAGAGCAAACTGACACAATATTATTTTTAAATTTGGAAAATGAAATAAATTTTGCATGATTATATTATATATAAATATAATTTTTCTGAAATCTAATAGTTAACTGAATTGGTTGTTAAATGGTAACATTTGATTATCATTTATTATTTTGTAAACTATTGACTATTACCATATATTAAATAAATGAAAATATAAACATGGTTTATAAATTGATTTGGAATTTGAAATGAATTTAAAATAGGAATTTGAGAATTTAAATTCCGATGATTTCAAACTTTGGTTTTGAGTTTTAAAATGTATATTATTTAAAGTATTTTCGAATAGAAATCATTTCCAAAGAATGTTTAAAAGTTTAATCAGTACTCTTCTCCTTGTCGTTGGAAAATAATTTCGGTGATGGCGGCCGCATCATCGACATTCATTTTCGAGTTTCGAAGTGGAGAGACTATTCAGTAGCTTTGCTACACTTTTGTTTTAGAAATAAATTTGATTTAAATTTCTTAAGTATGATTTGATTTATATATATAGGTATATTATTTTAAATTTAAAATTGATTTGATATATATAGTATATATATAATTATCTCTAAGTTGTTTGAAGTGAATCGAAAATTTAATTCTTAAATTTATGATAAAGGATGATTTTAAATAAAGCCAAATTTTTGAATAAATATTTAAACTTGAAATAAATTGAATAACAAAATTTTTACTTGTATAATACCCAATTGCATTCCAATATAACTTACATTAATTATTTAGAAGTTAACTATGTAACCGAATATTATACAATATAAAATGATGTTAAAGGAATTTTATATACTTAATATATGTGATAGGATATATTAAGTGGAATAAATTTATTAATAATTTGGAATAAAGAAAAATTAAATTTGTTGAATAAAATATGAGTATAATAAATGACTATACAAATTTATGGTTTTAGAAATTGTTGATTTAGAATAAATTGGATAATAAAATAATGAATAAATAAATATAAGTTTAGAAATAGTTAAGATTGAATTATAAGCTAAATTTAACTTAAGTGAAATCAAATGGATTAAACCAAATTGTTGAATATAAATTGATTGAAATTTATATGGTTCTAATTTAACTGTTTTATTTGTATTTCAATTCTTCTGGTTGTTTCTATTCTCCTACCTCCTTCCTTTTCGAGGACGAAAAGTTTTGAGTGGGGGAGAGTGTAACGACCGTAAATTTTAATAAATTTTATTTATTTTATTAGTATATTTAATTGAAATTTTGTGAAATTTTAAATAATTGAATTTTGAAATAAAAATTTGATATTTGGAATACGTCTAATTTAACATAGCGACTGGTAAATTTTTATCTGATAATACTGAAGTTTATTTTCTGGTGCAGTTCTATTTCAATTTAAATCAGTTAATATTTGATGATAATAAAATGTTTTTCAAACCTGAATATTTTTATATAGAAAATTTGTAAATCATCTTCTGAGTGAGACATTATATTTCGTTTCATCAAATTTGGACTGCTATTGCTCCGTTCATCTTATTTCTGACAGATTTGCAGCATTTTCGGTACCGATTATCGACTTTTGATAGGATGGTCATACCACTGATATCTATATACCGTTTTGATCGTCTCGCCGTGCTGATCTCTACGATATATTCATTTCTGTATTTTGGAGTTCTGGTACGTGGTGGAACCCGCGAAGCGGTCAATCGCATCGACACTCGTTCGAGCCTTTTTGGGTTCTTTATAACTATTCAATTGATTATCGTGAAACTAGCAACCACTACCTATTAATATCCCTTGTATTCAACGCTGGCCTTTTTAAATTCCTTGAATTTATTTTAGCATTTTCCGTTCCAGCACTTCATAATTGCCTTCTGATTTTTTTTCTCGTTCTCTTCCATTTCCATTTGCTACTTCATCTTTCATTCTGCCACTTAATAGAAAAAAATAACATAATCCACTCATTTATCTTCCTCTCTTTTCCTTATTCTTCTCCAGCATCTGATGAAATCTCGGCCACATCTCTTCCAACCAGCGTGCATCTCCTCCCATCCCACTGCTTTTCTCCTTACCTCTGCATCCCCTCCACCGCGAGTGACCAAGTCCACCACCAAAGAGCACCCATGTTTCCTGCCCCCGTTCTTCACCTCACCAACCACCGTCCCTTCGTGTTCACCTACAACACCAACGTCCTCCGCCTACACGCGACCTCGCCCCTTCGACCACTGCTTCGCCGTGCCTCCACGCAGGCCGAACCACCCCGTACTGCCCACATAACACAAGATCCCCTTTAGCCGACGAACCCCTAATCTGGTCGAAGCCAACATCCACCCCATCTCTCTTCCCATCTTCGGTTTATATATATGTGGATGTGCATATTTTAGATGCTGTTGTATATTGTTTATGAAAGGTATATATATTTTATGTCACCATAGATATAGGTTTAGTTTAGGGGAAATTAATTTAAAGGACAAAATTTTGTATATTTTAAGCCTCAAGGACACGACCTCAATATTTTAACCACAAGGACAAACATTTTCCTAAAAATTATTCATAAGGACAAACATTCTTTCAAAATTATTCATAAGGACAAACATTTTTTCCAAAACTGCTACCGAACTAAAAACTGGTACCTAAAAACTATTACCGATAACTACAAACTGATACCTAAAAACTGTAAAAACTGATACTTAAAGAAAGTTGTCCTTCAGGCTAAAATACTGAAGGTCTGTCCTTGAGGCTAAAATGCTTAGAAATTTTGTCCTTGACAATAATTTTGTAACAACCCTGTATTTTGTGACTATTTTTAATTGTGTATTTTAATTATTTTTAATTTAATTTATGATTTAAAACTTTAATTTATTTATTAAATTAAATAATTTTGTTATTTTAAATATAATTTTTGATTTTTGATATGAATTAGAGTTCCAAACATGTATAAATAACATATCTTCCAAAACAGTGAATTTTGGTCAATATA
Source organism: Allium fistulosum (assembly GCA_030737815.1). Classification (NCBI taxonomy): domain Eukaryota; kingdom Viridiplantae; phylum Streptophyta; class Magnoliopsida; order Asparagales; family Amaryllidaceae; genus Allium; species Allium fistulosum. The sequence continues at coordinate 510,533,150 of CM060903.1, read as the reverse complement.
GTCAACTTTGACTTTTAAATTAAAATTTAAAATGTTGAAATTTTGAATTTTATCTTTTATTATGAAAGTAAATAAAATTTCAAGAATACTGCTTTTCGTTTTGTTGAAATCTGATTTATAATGTGAAAGTTATGCCCTTTTAGATATTGTGTGTAATTTGCTGTATTTAACAAAATTGTTTATTTTAAATTATATAAATAATATTTTATTTGGTCATGTAATTTATGTTTATATGGGTAAAATAACATTTTATGTATATATTTTAGTTTTAAAACATTTTTAAAGTGTAATTGACATTTTCCAGTGTCAGTTGTATTCTGTTTATAATTTTTAATTTCCAGTTTCATTTAATTAAAGAAATTCTTTATTTATTCCTCTATTTCCTTAAGACCATATTTTATTTAATCTCCACTTTATTTTGTTCATCATTTATTTTACTTATTTGACTTTTTATTTGTTTTAAAGTGAAATAGAAATTTTATAAAGCTAGTGATGTTTTATTTGTAATTTTAAGCCTTGTTTAAATTAAATAAACTATTTCTTTATTCTTTTTCTATTTTCTCTAAATTTAATTATTTATTTCACTTTAGAAATGATAAATGAATTATTTATTTCAAAGTTTTTTTAGAACATTTTTAAAATGAAGTAGATATTTTTCCAAAGCCAATGGTGATTTATTTGTAATTTCTGGACCCTGTTTCAATATTTAAGCAATTTCTTTAATTCTTTTCCTATTTTCCTAAATTTATTTATTTATTTATTTTTATTTTGTTTTGTTTTCAGTTCTGTAATTCATTTACCTATTTTTATTTGTTTTATTTGATTTAAAAGAAAAGGAAATTTGAAGAGACCTAACTTTAAAACTCAAGACTTTTCATTTACCAAACCTTTTCATTTTCTTGACTTTTCACTTGCTTGTTTTTTTTGGACGTATACTTATTGATAGCCGTGAGTTTTTATGTGTAATTCACGTGAAAAACCTTCCTCCTCACTCCATTTTCACGGCAAAAGCATTTGGGTAATGGCCTCCTCTTTTCTTCTACTTTTTCTTCATTTTCCCTTTTGAATTTTTAATTGTTTTGGCCATGACTTCTCCTTGCCATGCTCCACCATCTCCACCATAGCCTCCACCACCTTCCTCCTCCCCTTCCATGGCTTCAAACCCCTCTCTTCCCTTCTGACCAGATCAGGCCATGGCCTTTAAGTGAAGACAAACACCTCAAAAGTTGCACAAAACCTTCTTAATGTCATGTTTGCCTAGCCTAGTTGCTTCATACCTTCATCCATCACCTTGGCCACCACCTTTAGCCGCCGCCACCACCTTGTACAGACCCCTACTCATCATTTAAACCACTGTCCAGACCTGAACTTGAATGGTCAAGCCAAACCATCCATGGCCGAGCCCAAAACATTGAACCAAAACCTTCCTATATTGCCTAGCCTCTTCACATTCCTATGTTGTAACTCCTCCACCATTCTAGCCTTGTAGCCATGCATTTGTGAGCCCAAACCAAAGCCAAACCATGTTAGGGCTGAACCATATCAACCCCTAGGCCGAGCATGTGAGTGTGGAAAGCATAGCAAAAGCATTCAATCCATTTTTGCTTTTAATTTCAAAGTTGTTTCAATTCAATGTTGCATTAAATTTATAATTTTTTTTGTCATGTTCATGGGTTGTGTACATGATCAATAAGCTTGGTTCTCATCCACTTGAATCTATTGTTGTGTCATCATGCCTCCTGGAATCCGTTGTGTCATTTGAATTGATATCTCCAGCACAAAAAGGTGAGTAAATCTCACCTGACATTTATACTTATGCAAATGTGAATTGACAACAATTGAATGTGTAGAATATTATATATGATGTTATAACTGCCTATGATTATTAATTATATGATGTTAAACCTGTTATTTTACCTGTCATATTATCTGTTACTGTTATTTATTGTTAAATTGTTCATTTATACCTGTTTATCACACTGCAAGTTCCCTGTAGATTAGATTAACTATGGGTTGAAATGATACATACCCGAACGGACTTTAGAATAGGGAAAACTCGTTATGGGCTGAAATGATAGGCCTGAACGGTTTTTATTTATTTTATTTTTAACTTGGGATTGCGGGTTTGAAATGATAGAACCTGGATTTTGCTTTTTAAACCGCGGATTGAAATGATATATATCTGTATCACTTGACCTAGGTTAGAAAACTATATACAGGCCCGTGGTTATTTTATAAAGTATTTTGAATATTTTAAATATTTTTAAAAGTGTAAAATTATGAAATTTGATCTAAATTGGATTTATAATGTTTAAATAAAGAAATTTGGATTTTTCTAGAAGTTAAAAATGAAATTTAAATGAATGGTAAAAGTGAATTTTTGAAATATAACTTAAGTTTGGAAATTTGGAATTTTGGTTTTAAAATGAAATTTAAGTTATATAAATAAAATGGAAATTTAATTATATTTGGAAAATGGTAAATATGATAATTTTATTTGAATTTGAATTTAAATGATTTAATAAAGTGTTATTGAGTTTTCTATGTATTAAAATGGTTAAATAAATGAATGCTTAAAAGTGTAATTTTAAAAATATAACTTGACTTGGAAATGTGAATTTGATTTTTATTAAAGGTTTAAGTTAATTAAATAAAATTGAAAATTTAGTTTAATTTGTGAAATGGAAATAAAATATAAGTGTTAAGTTTATTTGTTAAAAATGTGAAGAAAAGAAAATTGTACATTTGGATTTGTTAAGTAAAATTATTGGAAATTTGGATTTTACTGTAAATGTTTCTTATAAAAATCATAAATTAAAAGAGTAAATTTAATGAACATTTTTGAATGTCAAATTATGATTTTTATAATATTTAAAAGGTTTAATATTGAAGGTTATTATTTGCTGGAAATGCACTAAAATCTGGAAATTACTTTTTATAGCATTCAGAAATGTTATGATTTCTGTAAATGAACTAAAACTTAAATAAGAGGCTATTACAGCAGTTCTGTAATGCTGTAGTTGCTGAAGTAAATTAAAAGGCTAAAAACTTGATAAAGCCTATTACAGCAGTTCTGTAATTGCTGTAGTGGTCTGCTGTCTTTGCTGAATTTAATGAAACCCTTTAATTTGAAACCTGAGCTATTACAGCATTTCTGGAAATGTTGTCTTTGCTGTTTTAAACTAAATTTCAACTAAACTGAGATTTAACAGCAGTTTTAAAATGCTGTCTTTGCTGAATTAAAATGTTTTCAAGAATAACTTATAACAGTTTTTTTCTGAATGCTGTGAAAGGCTGAAATCTTCAATGTTTATGGTTTTTAACTTAGTAAATGAACTCAGAATAGTTTAAAACTTTGGAAATTGAATACTTGATTTGAAAGTATAATAATTACACTTTTAAACGGTTTAGATGAATTATTTTGATTGAAATATAAACTATTTAAAAGATGACTTGAAATGATAATAAATGAATGATATCTTTGAATTTAAAAGGTATTTAAAGTTGAATATTTGGATTTAAACTCAAATGATGATTTGAAATGAAGTTTTTGAAAGGATATGATATTTTGATATATTAAAATGATTTGAAATAAAGTTTTGGAAAGATATGATATTTTGATATATTAAAATGATTTGAAATGAAGTTTTGGAAAGATATGATATTTTGATATAATTGAAATAATTTGAAATGAAGTTTTGAAATGATATGATATTTTAAATATATTGAAATGGTTTGGAATTGATTAAATCTTATTTTGATAAAGATTTGGATTTGAAATGATATTCTATTTTGAAGTATAAAATATTATTTTAAAATTATAACCACGGGTTATAATAATGATTGGTTGTTAAAGAGACCAGGATCGGATATGGACATACTCTCTGTCGATACCTAAAACCACTTTGACAACTGTGTACGTGGTGGAGTTTCCAGAATGAAGTAGGATGGTGGCGATGATCCTAAGGTATATACGTGGACCCAACTCCCGTGAGTTGGCATAAAGTGGCTAATACATGAGCGATTGACGGGCCAATGAGGTAGCACCTCTGATCGGACACACTTCTTCGATACCATTCTATTACTTTGTGATTGATTGGGTGCACCCCTTGATTTGGGAGTGTTGTTCGAGGTGGGCGGTAGTGGCTGCTATGCGTCACCACCAGTCCGGATGCGTAATTGGTATATCTACCCTGGCATTGCCTTGTGTGCCATGTCACCTACCATATCGAGCTTTACTACGAGTTGTGATTTCTCCCGTAGCCTGTGGAGTATCGAGGGTAGCCCTCATTTTGGGAGTATGCTAATACTGGATAGACTACTGAGACTATTACGTGTTAAGGTGGAAAATGTAAAGCCTTAATGCTATTTAAAAGTATGTTTATTTTATATTAGACATTATTATAATAGCAAATATTACTACATAGTAGATAGTTTAACGGATCCTTAAAGAATGGACGATCCCAAGCATTCTTTAAGTTACTTGTATCTTTATTACAGTTCACTTGAGTTGGTTTACATTGTATAAGTATGTATGTCCTGACTCGAGTGTTTTATGTTTTGCTTTACGCTCGGGTCAGACTGAGTGATACAGCATTTGAGACTCACCTTTGGAGCTGGAGTTTTGCTTTGAAGATCCAGATATCTATTCATTTTGTTATCCAGTTGATTCCAGTTGTATTCTGAGTTGTACCTGATTATCATACTGTTACTCCTGTTGTACCTTGGTATTCCTATTGTATCTTAATTAACTCTAATGTATTTATATAGTAGCTTCATGAACTACTATCTCTTTTATTTCCGCTGCATTATATTAGAGTATTTATATAGTAGCTTCATGAACTACTATCTCTTTTTTTTCTGCTGCATTATATTACTCTGTGTCTCTGATATGTGATTATTTATTTACTGTATATTCTGAGTTTTGCCAAATATAAATTAACAATTCGGTATTTTGAGCAATTCAAGTCCGACATGTGTGGATGCGAATGGTTGAAAATATCGGGTCGTTACAAATTTTCTGTTTAGTTTATATATATATATATATACAGTTGTGACAGTATTGTATATCATGTGAAACAATTTTTATATATATAAGTATACAATGTTTAGGTATATTAGTTTATATAAGTTATTATAACTAATGTTGCAGTATGTTTTCAACTGTATGCCGAAAGTATTTTATAAATATATGATTTCAACGTTATATTATAGCACAGTAGATATATATGGTTCTGTGGAGTAGCTGTGCATAGAGTTTTAAATATATAGTTATATATACTATTGTAACATTTTGTATGCTGGTAAAAAGATGTAGTGTTTATAGTTTTGTATATATATTTAGACTGGTACATAATTAGTGGTAGAATATTATGTATATGTTTGCATTAATCTAATATATGTGTTGTGTATATATGTACTAGTATTTTATACAATAATATGTTGGTATGCATGCTGCTGTATATACATATTGATTCTATATATTAAGTTTGGTTCACAATATGATGTTATACATATTTTTTTTAATAATATATATATATATATATTATTTTAGAAGAAGCATCAACTATGTTTTTGCAGCACGTATATGTATGTGGTAACAGTAATTAGATATGTTAAAAGTAATATATTATATGATAGTTGATATGCTATGTTCATTTCAGGGTATATATGGATATTGTGTTAGTTTATAAAAATTTTTGTTATAAAATGTGTAGTTATGGAAGTATACCTGACAGAGAATAAGTTTATAGTTTGTAAATTTATAGTGACTTGTTTATGTGTGTGTGTGTGTGTATATATATATTTCATAATATGTAAGTATTATGCATTTTTAATAAGTATATATTTACTTCAAATATTATTATGAAGATATGTTCGTTTTATTTATGTGTTATTATTTAAATAATGATTTTTAAATACCTATATATATTTAAATTTAAAATGTGTCTGAATTGAGAATATGATTTCATAAACATTTATATATGGTTATATATATATATATATATATAAGTTCACTTATACCATTTATCATCATCGATCCAGTTCTGATTTAATCCGTTCTCATCCATTTCTGTTTATCAGCTTTGTCATCAAATTCGCATTCAATCTTGCTTTGCTCTGGAAATTCGTGCTTGGATTCGTAACTCAATTCATTGTCAAATTTCTCTGGCCTCGAAAGGTGAGCAATCACTCACGATTAACGTTCTTATATTTGTTAAATTTGATTTCAATTGAAATGACAATTGAAATATGCTGCTGCTAGTTATTTACATTTTTATATATATGCTATTATCTGTATCTGTTCACTTGTGACATCCTGACACCATTATCTGTTATTTATATTAATGATATATGTCTGTTATATTATTATCATATCTGTTATCACACTACAAGTTCCCTGTTAGTATAGAATTCACTATGGGTTGAAATGATACATACCCGAACGATCTGTAGAATAGGAGAAAATCGTTATAGGTTGAAATGATAAACCCAAGCGATTTTCATTTGAATTGAATTTGGGATTGCGAGTTGAAAAGATATATACCCGTATATATTTAAATTGCAGATTGAAATGATAAATATCTGTATCACTGACCATAGGATAGAAAATTATATACAGACACCGTTGGTCTATATATAAATATTTTGAAAATGATTTCTATGGTTTTGAAAAGAAATATATGGTTTTAATAAATATTGATTTTAATGATTTATTAAAGTTGATTTAATAAAGTTGATATATAATATGTTTAAGTATTTATTTAACATATATATTTTCAAATATAGAGTTTATAATGATTCAGGTTGGAAAGATAAATTTGAAATTGATTTGAAATTATATTTATTTAATAAGTTTACTTAAATAAGTTTGATTTGAAATTTATTAAATTTGAAATTTAAAGATATGATTTTATAACTTGGATTTGATGAAAAGTGACTTAAATGAATATTTCAAACTTATATAAATTTAAATGGGATATTTTGTTTATTTAAATTTGTAAATTGAAGTTTATTTAAATGATATTGAAAATGATTAAGTAAATATTTCAAAACTAAATAATAGTAAAGTGAATTTGATATGTATATGAAATTATCGAATTTAGTTTTGAAATATTGAATATTTAAAGCTTTGAAATATATTGAAATTGAAATGGCTTATTTTAGGGTTCAAATATGTATTTGAAATCGATAATTTGAAATGGTTTATTTAGAAACTGAATTGAGTTGAAATTTATGAATTGAGATTGAATTAAAATTGAATTTTGGAATTCGAGTTGATTTGAATCGATTTGTGAAATTGAGGAAGCTATTTTATTTTATAAAGTATTTTTAAACTATATCTAAAACTATTTATATTTTACTTTATAAATTATTTTAATATAAACTATTTTAACATAAATCATTTTACTTTATAAATTATTTTAATATAAACTATTTTAATATAAACTATTTAACATAAATCATTTTACTTTATAAATTATTTTAATATAAACTATTTTAATATACTAACTATTTTATTATAAACTATTTTAACTTATAACTATTTTATATAAACTGTTTTATTTTATAAACTATCTTATTATAAATAATATTATTAATATCTAAACTGTTTGAAGGAAAGTGTTATGATTTCAAAGTGTTATGATTTCCAAAGTTATGAATTTCAAAGTATTATGATTTCCAAAGTATTATTATTTCAAATTGTTTTGGTTTCAAAAGTATTATATCTTTGAAAGTACTATGATTTTGAAAGTGAATATTTTTGAAATGGAAATGATATATTATTGATATATATTTGAAGTGAAAATGATATCGTATTGATTTGGTGTTTGAAATGAAATGATATTTTGGTTTTGAAGTATAAACTATTTTGAAATGACCGCGGTGTTATAATAACGATTGGTTGTTAAAGATACCGGGATCAGATATGGGCATACTCTCCGTCGAAACCGAAAACCACTTTAACAACTGTGTACGCGGTGGAGATTCCAGAATGAAGTAGGATGGTGGCGATGATCCTATATGAGGTATATACGTGGACCCGACTCCCGTTAGTTGGCATAAGGTGGCTAAAACAGGAGCGATCCGGGCAAATGAGGTAGCTCCTCTGATCGGACACACTCCATCGTATGCCATACTATTACTTTGTGATTGATTTGGTGCGCACCCTTGATTCGGGAGTGTGGCTCAAGGTGGGCGATTGCTGCGGCTCTGCGTTACCACCAGTCCGGATGCGTAATTGGTATATCTACCTTGGCATTGCCTTGTTGTGCCGTGTCACCTACCCTAGCGTGCTTTACTACGAGTTTGTTTTGTACCATACCTATGGAGTGCCCTCTGACGACGCCCATTACGGGGGAGATTACGGTACTGTATAGACTATGGGAATATATAAAATGTGTTAAGGTGGAAAATGTAAAGCCTTAACGCTATTTTAATAGTTTACTTTACTATAGACATACTATAATAGCGTATTACTACATAGTAGATAGTTTAACGGATCCTTAGAGGATGGTTATCCCAAACATCCTTTGAGTTACTTGTATTTCAGTTGATATTTCACTTGAGTTGGATTTATTGATATAAGAATGTTAATCCTGACTCGAGTTTTTAGTGTTTTGCTTTACGCTTGGGTCAGATTGAGTGGCTCGGTGTTTGAGACTCACCTTTGGAGTTGGAGCTTCGGTTGGAGATCCAGCTATCTATCCAGCTTTTAGTTATTCAGTTGATTCCAGTGATGTATTCTGATATTGTATTTGAATATTATATTGAGACATCTATGTATTCCAGACTTCTGTTGTATCTTGTTTAACTCTGTTATATATATATAGTAGCTTCATGAACTACTATTCTTTTGTTTCCGCTGCTTATTTTTATATTACTCTGTCTCTGTGATTCTATGACTATTTATTTACTGTATATGCTAAGTTTTGCTAAATTTAAATTAACAATATGATATTTTGAGCAATTCAAATCCAACATGTATGGATGCGAATGGTTGAAAATTTCAGGATGTTACAGTACCCTTCGCTTGAAATTATTTTTGACTCGGCAAACTATAAATTGGGAGTCACTAAAGATGTATGGTGTTTGCACTCCTGCTATCTTGAGACCCGCAAACAATGCTTTATATTCTACTTCATTATTTATATCACATAACTCAAGTTTCAAAGCGTAACATATCCTTCATCCTTCCGTAGTTACCAAAACTACTGCTTCGAAACCATGCTCATTGGACGCTTTGTCCAAATATTACTTCCATCCCAAAAGTTTGACCGTCCCCCCTTTCATTTCATCGTCCTGGATAGTAAATTCAACAATGAAGTCCCCAATGTCTGTCCACGAACACTCTTATCAAATGAGACCGAAAATATGGTCTCAACATTCTTAACATGATCAATAAATAGTAGGATAGCTTCTCCAACTTTGACTACTTCTTTTCCACGCCTATGAAACATTTACTGATGTAGTACACTAGACTTTGGATCTTACGTTCCTTGCACACCAATGCCCCACTCAACGCAAGAGTCGGCACCACCAGATAGATGTACTAATCCTCTCCTTACAAAGGGTTCAATAGGATCGTTGGTTTCGAGAGACGTTCCAATAAGTTCTTTAAGACAGTTAACACTTGTTTATCCATTAAAACTTCTCCTTTTTCTTCTTGAGGACATCAAAGGATGATATACATTTATCGGTTGCTTTCGAGATGAACCTACTCAAAGTGGCAACCTTGCCATTCAAGCTCTATATTTCCCTCCTAGTCCAGTCATAACCTATTTCAATGCTTTAATTTGCTCTGTACAATTCACGATGAGCCTTAAAACTTGCCTATTGCAACTTTGAAAGAGCATTTTAGTGGATTCATTCTCATTCCATAATGTCAAAGTACACCAAACATCTTTGATAGATTGCATATGCGGTCTGTCGATCTCTATGACTTCACTAGCATATCATTCACATATACTTCCATTGTCTATTCGATTTGTTTCAAAAACATCTTGTTAACCAAATGCTGTTAAGTAGGTCTAGGGTTCTTTAAACCTTACAACATCACCTTGTAGCAATATAGTCCCAAGTCTGTAATGATGCTCATTGCTTTTGACAAGGGATGTGCATTGCAATCCGATTCCACAGTAAATATTTTAGTTCCATACCATGTTCTTTACATGGAATGGCATTACCTTGTAGCAATATAGTCTGAAGTCCATAATGAAGCTTATACGCTTTTGATCGAGGACATGCATTGTAATCTGACTCCATGCTATGTATTTAAATTGAACGGCGTCACCTTAAGTAGTGAATCTCTCTGGTTCCATACCGTGTCTCTTCTATTTCATAGGAACCAAAGCTAGGTTGGCATTCAGTGCATCTCACATGAATTTAGCAGAAATCCTACACATGACAGAGTGAGTCTATGCAAAGACATCCTTGTTTTCTCATAAGTACCCAATCATCTCCCTTTTCATCCTCAAGCCGAGTTGAGACCCAATCTTGACGATCTTTGTTGCGTCGTCATTATCCACTTGAATCTCATCCACCAACTCCACCGTTCCCATCCTAGCTTCTTTCAACTCTTTTTATGGGTCCATAGCTTTGTACTAGTCGCTAGTGGATCCGAGCCGAGGCTTGGATGGTAGTTGCTATTCGTTTTGGGACTTAATATAGAGATCCTTGTATTTTCACTTTTCCTTATGTCATGCTTCTCGCATCTCTACTACGTAACATTCTCGACTAATGCTTAGGTCTCCTTGAATTGCCCCCACTCCACCTTCCTCTTAAAACTTCATCATCAAGCACCATGGAGCAAGTGCAGTTCTAAAATCAGATGGGGCCGGTCGGTCCAAAAATGCATTTAAGGCAGAGTGTCCATCCACCATAATAAAGTTCTCCACCCATATTGCTCTATAGGGTTTATCCCCAAGCCAAACAAGAAACTTGATGAACCTAATTAGAGCTGTTGCCTCTCCGGTAAATCCAAGAAGTCAGGATTTACAAGGGAAATTGTCCTATTCGTTGAGTTGCATCTGATCAAAGGCTTCTTTGGAATAATGTTCACTGAGCTACTCTTGTCTACCTACAGTAACGAACGATTGTTGGCCCAATCATAGCCATTATTACCATCAAGTCAAAGGTTAGAGCCTTAACCCCATCTACATCCCTATTGCGAAAGACAATGTCATCGTTGATTCTCTACTATTGCTTCGCGAGAGCAATTTCCTTCATAGCATAACACATCTCTTGTAGAGAATGTTTCAATGAGCTCCCAAATCTTTCTATTTCCTTCCAGCTTTTTACCGCAGGATGCAAACGTCTAGATATACACGTATTGGGGAGGTACTTGCACTATCTTAACTAGTTCCTTCCATATTACCCCGAGGCACATTTCTCAAAGGCTACCATAAACCATTCAAAAAGAGAAACTCTTTACAACAAGACTGCATTGTATTTTTCTTAACAAAATAATTCCTTACTGTATTCAATCATATTGAATAAATGATCTCGCACTATGTTTACTTGCTTATTTCAAATAAAACATTTTCATCAAGATTTCGTATATTACTAATGCGACTGTTCACCTTTCAACTTTTGTATGTGATTGCGTATGGATCTAATATTCATACTCTTATATTACTTTTGAGTTCATAACTCAAAGAAAACAATACTCGTTCTTGGGAAAATAAACACTTAAGTGACTAAGGCATGAATGTTTTTAATAGTTATATAACTTTGGCTCTTAGATGGGTCTAGAAGTGACAAGATGCCAAAAAATTGTTGGTAAATATATTTTGTTATCCCGCCTTTTGGCAAGGCCGAGATACCAAGGGACTGACTAAAAACAAAGTATCGCTTGTCAGAGATATCGATGAATTTTGTCCGAGTCCGGATTGAGCCACGATTGATAAGACATGACAAGCGAAGCCATAAGAGTCAGCATTCTAAATTTCAAGTCAATCCGAATCTGTATGCTCAAGTTATGATCGATGCAAGTTGGAAGAAATAGCCTCGTCTTCGTATCCATAGCCCTTGCTCGAATCCATGGGCGACACTCCTATTCGAACCCATCAAGTTACCCCTGTTTGAATCCATAAGTGTTGCCTCTGTACGAATCCATAGCATTCGAATCAATCGGAAGGGAGATAGCTTCACTTCCATCTGGTTCGTATCCATCAAATTGGGTTCCTTCGAATCGATGACATTACTCCACTTCGAATCCATCCAGAGCAGTCGTTTCGTATCGATCAACTGAGGAGAGACACGATCGATACGAACATAGTCCTGCTCGAATCCAGGAACGATCAGTGTCTTCGAGTCCATCAAGTCAAAGTGGAAAAAATCGACCCAGTCGACTCGGAGTAAAAAGCAGATTGACACGAAAAGCGCGCGCCACGTCAACTTCCTCGTGTGCTCTACCATCGATTCGTTGCAATCGATTCGAATGAATCGATTCGAACGAAACATTTTGGTGAAAATCATCACCTTGAATCGACCATATCTCAAGATCCTTAAGTCCAAATGCTATGAAATTTTCACAGAAGCTTGTGCATATGTTGAAGAATGTTCACACCAAATATTAGCTCGGTTGGACGTTTTCTTGATCGATTCGAATGGACTTCGAATCGATCCCAAAGTGGGCCCATATTTCCTGAAAGCGGGCGCGTGGGCCCCCTCACATGTCAGAAGTGGTCTCCCGAAATTTAGGCGAAATATCAGCCTCCTACACCTATAAATAGAGCCCCTGGTCATTCAGAAAAGGGGTCTGACAATTTTGAGAGCTAAAGAGCGCCCAGACTCTGCCAGATTTACTCAAAATCACCACTGCTGCCTTAGATTCAGACTTAGCTCATAAAATCAGTTGTACTACATTATAAGAAATTGTAATCTTCAAGTATCGAGCAATAAAATCATCAAACTTCATAGTGGACGTATGCGAAACGCCGAACCACTCTAAATTGTTGTCTTCTATGCAATTTACTTTCTGTTATTTGGAGTTTTTGTTAGATAATCCTCAGTTTTAATTTTCTTTCTTCACATTTATCTCTTCAAAAACTTCCGAAGAGTGTTGTGCCCATTTTTGGTACAAACACTTTGGTGCTTTCACTGAGAAAACCAGTTTTTTCTCCTGCTCCTTGGATCTACCATCGATACCGGATTGCATAAATCCAAGGGGAAGATCCAGATCTCCAATCCAGAATCCTTCCATTCTATTCAGATTTGAATAAAGTCTAGGAAAGGAATCCACCACTCAAGATGGTTAGCACAAGAACCGCTTCTACAACTGATGACCAAGAAGGTCAGGATAGACAGAATCCTATGCAGCTGCCTCCATCCAACCAAGACAACACTGCTCACTCAGATCCATCAGGACCAGTCACCAGACAATAGTTTCAAGTGTTGCTTCAAGAACTGACTCAAAGTCGGCAATAGTTAACTGAACAGCTACGCGCTAACGTTGAATTGACCAACCAATTAAACCACCGAAGGCGTAGGAGGACCAGGAGGGATGATGCTTCCCACTCATCGACTGAAAGTTCTGCTTCATCTGACTATCACGGCAGATCTACACGTCCCCGATTGGACGCGAGTCACACACAAGCTACCGGATATCAACCTGCCTTGACTGTAGGACAATTGAGGGTCGGACCGTCCACTAGCTTCCAGGCCGGGCCCTCGTCACGAGGAGGTGCTGTTCCATAGTATACCACAGACAATCGCACTGCAACCGCCGCGGTAGAAACAAGGGTTGATACCCGGAATCTGTCAAATCCGAATAATCAACAACGTGGGCGTACTCCTGAACCATACGTCCCGGAAGATGCCGAGCCAAGGAGGCGAGATATAGGCCGTCGACAGCGTCCGGTCCAAACTCGCACTATGGAACCCGACCACACCTTAGCTCAACATACACAGAATGTGGCTATGCCCGATATTTCAACCATGATACGTCAGATGATTCGCGAAAGTCAAGGACTTACCAATGACGATTGGGGAATCTCACGTAGTCATACTCCTTTCACAGATGAGATATTATACGCTGAACCTCCTCGTCGATTCAGAATGCCAACTCTCCCTATGTACGAAGGAAATTCCGATCCCAATCAACATATTTTGAAATATGAGTGGTCAATGAGCGCCGCAACGGCTGATGATGCAGTGAAGTGCCGAAGCTTCCCCATCTCTCTGGGAAGAATCGCAACAATGTGGTTTACAAGGTTGCCACCTAGATCTATCTCTTCGTTCGATCAACTGGCTAAGAAATTTGTCGAACAGTTCCGTATGCATGTCGCTAGACCTAAAGGCGTTAACACCCTATCTAGCGTCAACCAAGCTAAGGGAGAGACACTCAGATGTTATTTAGAAAGATTCCACGCGGCATGTGTAGAGATTAGTAATCCTAACGATAACTCAATCTTGATGGCATTAACCAAAGGAATCGATCCCGATTCTGAGTTTGGAAATTGGTTAGCTGGGAAACCACCCGCATCGTTGGACCGTTTCTACTCCAAAGCCGCTCAATTCTTACGGCAAGAGGACGCGAAATAGTCTAGGAAGCAGGATGATGCGATGCCCAGAACTGAAGGAATACAAAGTAATGTAGCAGTTAAGCAGTCTGGTGAGAGTTCTGGAAAAGTTCAGTTGAATATACAGAACAAACAGACCCAGCCGCGAGGCAACAATGGTCAGGATAAAAAGAGAGATCAGAACCGAGGCCCACGGCGTAGGGCTCCAATGTTCGATAATTACACGCCGTTGAATACATCATTGGAAAACGTGTATCTACAAACTTGCAACACTGTGCAATATAAGAAACCTGCTCCGAAGCAATCATCGGAGAGGCAGATTCAAACAGGGAAGTTTTGTAGATTTCACGAGAGTTATGGCCACAATACCAATGAGTGTCGACATTTGCAGGACCTCATCGAGAAGTTGATCAGGGAAAGAAAGTTAGATCAGTTTGTGCGAACGCCGCAGCCTGGTGGTGCGGGCCCTTCAAACCAAAATCGTGTGCAAAATCAAGAAAGACAAGAGGAACCCGCTCGTACGGGCGGAAGGCTAGTTATAAATACAATAAGTGGTGGTCCCCATCCAGTAGACAGAAGTTGGAGGGAAATGGAGTCGTATGCCAGCTCTATTAGGCATGCGGACTTCGAATGCTACAGTAATCGTGAAGATGGAACTCCGGCTAAACAACAGACAACAATGTCCGATGATATCATATTTAGAAGCAGAGACGCTGATAAGATTGAATCCCCAACTATCGACCCACTAGTCATATCTGCCCAGGTAGGTCCTGCTTGGATGAAGAGGATCCTGGTTGATAGTGGGAGCTCCGTAAACATCCTGCTTAAATGAGCCTACGATTTAATGAAAATGGAAGCAAAGGACTTAAAACCTTGCCAATCTCGAGTTCACGGCTTCAATGGAAGTGCTACAATACCCACTGGAGTGGTGGAACTGCCAGTGGAGTTGGGAGTTGGAGAACGTCGGAGAGTCCGGATGTTGCAGTTTGTCGTTTTAGATATTGATTCACCTTACAATGCGTTTTTGGGCCGACCGGCCCTTGCTGAGTTCAAGGCAGCCATTGCCCCATGGTGTTTAACTCTGAAATTCCCCACTGATCACGGAATTGGAGTCATTCAAGGAGATCAGGCAGCAGGAAGAGCCTGTTATGTTGCTGAACTGCGCGAGGCGCAGAGAAAGGAGAAAGGAAAGGGCGTAGAGGAATCTCTCTGCGTCCGTTTTGCTGATGATTGACAATTAGTGCCTGGGCCCCAGCCCGGGCACCACGACCAATTCCTTAAAGATCTTGACCCTAGAGACAACGAAGATAAAGACGAATCTAAAGAGAATCAAGCTTCCCCAGCCGAACTGACTGTGGACGTCCCAATCAGTGAGGATGATGATTCGAAAGTACTAAAAGTTGGATCTCAACTAGGAAAACAGACACAACAGGAATTGGTTGAATTTCTCCGAGCGAATCTCGACGTTTTCGCCTGGACACACTCTGATATGTGCGGGATCTCGCCAGACATCGCAAGTCACTCCCTGAATATTGATCCGCGGTATGTCCCGGTCAAACAGAAAAGGCGTGGTATGGATCCAGAGAGATATGCCGCCCTTAAAGAGGAGGTTGATAAGTTACAAACGAATGGGTTCATCCGAGATGCTTTGTACCCAGAATGGGTGTCAAATCCAATATTGGTTCGAAAACCGAACGAGAAATGGAGAAATTGCATCGACTATTCTGACTTAAACAAGGCTTGTCCCAAGGATAGTTTTCCACTTCCTCGAATTGACCAGCTCGTATATTCAACGGCTGGACATGAGTTATTATCTTTCATGGATGCTTATTCTGGCTACAATCAAATACCTATGCATTTGCCTGATCAAGAACATACCAGTTTCGTGACCGATCTGGGACTCTACTGCTACAGAGTCATGCCTTTTGGTCTAAAAAATGCTGGAGCAACGTACCAACGCTTGGTCAACCGGATGTTCGCCGACCAGATCGGGAAGACCATGGAGGTTTATGTGGATGACATGCTAGTAAAGTCTCGATTCTCCACAGATCACGTCAGAGATTTAGATTCGATGTTCTGCATCCTTCGAGAATATGGAATGAAGCTCAATCCATTAAAGTGTCATTTCGGTGTCGCATCTGGAAAGTTCCTCGGGTTCATCGTTAACGCTCGAGGGATAGAAGCAAATCCTGAAAAGATCTGGGCGATAAGGAACTTACAAACTCCAAGAACCATAAAACAAGTCCTGAGTCTCAACGGGAAGGTAGCAGCATTGAGCAGGTTCATTTCAAAGTCCACCGATAAATGCATTCCTTTCTTCGATCTGATCTGGAAAGGAAAGTGAAACTTTGAATGGACCATGGAGTGTGAAGACGCATTCCGATCGCTAGTTCAACATCTTTCCACACCACCGATCTTATCAAAACCAGTTAACCACGAGCAATTGTACCTTTATCTGGCAGTATCAGAGCATGCAATCAGCGCTGCTTTAGTTAGGGAAGAAGACCGAGTGCAGAAACCAGTCTACTACGTCAGCAAACGATTAACTGGAGCTGAGAGAAATTATCAGAAACTAGAGAAGGTAGCCTATTGCGTTGTCATCGCATCAAGAAAACTCCGACCCTATTTCCAGGCACATCCTATTACTGTTTACATCGACCAGCCGTTACGACAGGTCCTTACGCGGCCTGAGACATCTGGTAGGTTACTCAAGTGGAACATCGAACTGAGCCAGTTTGATATTACTTACTCTCCAAGACGAGCCATTCAAGGACAAGTCCTAGCCGATTTCATAGCCGAATTTACCGTTCCAGAAGACTTGCCCGAAACCAGTGAATCCCCCGAATACATCTGGAAGCTGTATACTGACGGTGCATCAAACGACCGATGTTCGGGCGCTGGTGTTGTACTTGAGACTCCCGAAGGCCGATCTGTATGTTATGCTTTGAAGTTTGGATTTCGTGCAACCAATAATGAAGCTGAATATGAAGCCCTCTTAGCTGGACTGAAATTTGCCAGAGATTTGAGAATTATCGCTGTGGAAGTTTATTGTGATTCACAATTAGTCGTGTGTCAAGTACGGGGAGAGTATCAAGCGAGAGATCGAAGGCTGGCTGCTTACTTAGCTCGAGTTCAGGAAGTACTGAATCAGTTTGACTATTATGCCATTTATTATATACCTCGAGAACGCAATCAAAAAGCCGATTCATTGGCAAAGTTAGCTAGCACAGGTGAAGCACAGCAAATGGGACTTGTCCCCGTCGAAACTTTGGCCTCCCCAAGCATCGATCAAATAGAGACGAATTTTGTGTTTGAAACCGCTCACAGTAGAGAATCGTGGATGACTCCGTATCGAAATTACATTGAGAATGGGACATTGCCTGAGCACAGAAATGAGAAGAGACAAATTCTACGAAAAGCTCCACGGTTCGTCATTCAGAACGGAGTCATGTATAGAAGGGGTTATTCTGTTCCTCTCCTCCGGTGTATCGCGCACGATGAAATCAAACAAGTGTTACATGACGTACACGAAGGAGAGTGTGGCGATCACACCGGTGGGCAAGCTCTCGCCAAGAAAATACTCCGATATGGATACTACTGGCGACAGTGAACCGAGATGCAGCAAACTATGCCAGAAAGTGTGATAGGTGCCAGAAACACGCCCGAATTCCAAGAGCCCCACCTACCGAAATAACTCAAATGGTCAGTCCCTGGCCATTCGCAATGTGGGACATCGATATCATCGGCGCTCTACCTCTGGCAAAAGGTGGTGCTAAATATGCCATCGTCGTCGTTGACTACTTTACAAAGTGGGCTGAAGCCGAAGCTCTCGCAACGATTACGACGAATAAAGTGATAAATTTCATAGTTCGCAACATCATCTGTCGATTTGGACTCCCGCATACCATCATCACCGATAATGGAGCGCAATTCGAAAGTGCAGAGTTCAAGAATTTCTATCAACGGTTTCATATCCATAAAAAGTTCTCGGCGGTTGCACATCCTCAGGCAAACGGTTAGGTCGAAGCTGTCAATAAAGTTATAAAATCCATCCTAAAGAAACGATTGGAAAAGCCGGGGGCAAATGGGTTGATGAACTCCCCATGGCATTATGGGCTTATCGAACGACTCACAAGACCGCAACCGGACACACCCCGTTTTCCTTATCTTATGGCACAGAAGCCGTTATTCCAGTCGAGACGGAAGTGTTTTCCCATCGCGTGACTTATTATGATCCAAAAACAAATGCTATATTGCTTGCTGAATCTTTGGATCTACTGGATGAGAAGCGGGAAGAGGCAGATTTGAGAGCTGCTGCATATCGGAGTCGAGTCGCCCGATTGTACAATGCCA
This sequence comes from Allium fistulosum, assembly GCA_030737815.1. Lineage (NCBI taxonomy): Eukaryota > Viridiplantae > Streptophyta > Magnoliopsida > Asparagales > Amaryllidaceae > Allium > Allium fistulosum. Next base: position 510,514,272 of record CM060903.1, on the reverse strand, counting down.
AAGTACGACCTCGAACTTTTGAACTCGGCGATCTCGTTCTCAAGAGAATCTATCCGGTTCCTTCACACATGAAACCAAATTGGGAAGGACCCTACGTGATTACACAAAGACTCGGAGATGGCACATTCAAACTATCGACCGTTGACGGTCTTGATTTGCCAAGGGCCTGGAACAACGAGAGTCTCCGTCGCTACTACACATGACAGGCTTTATTTATTTCATTATATTTTTCCATTTAGCAATTTACTTTTTGCATTTCGAAATCAGAACTTGTAATAAGGCAACTGACTTTGCCATATTTTCTTATTTCAGCAATAAAATGCCATTTCTTTGAGCCAGAGCTGTGATTCATTGAATACAATGTACGACATCACGATGCACGGAGAGCTAAATTCCATTATGCAATGGAATTTATTCAAATAGGGAGTGGCTGTGATACGACCGACCACTCGCTAAGTGAAACCCGAGCTCGGGGGCAAGCCATCACATCAAGGCTAAAAATGGGCTGATACACAACAATCCCTCACTCGACTCCGTACTCCCAGAGTGCGAGACGGAGTATAAACATTAAACAACTCCGTACTCCCAGAGTGCGAGACGGAGTATAAACATTAATCAACTCCGTACTCCCAGAGTGCGAGACGAAATATAAACATACATCAACTCCGTACTCCCAGAGTGTGAGACGGAGTATAAACATTAATCAACTCCGTACTCCCAGAATGCGAGACGGAGTATAAACATTAATCAACTCCGTACTCCCAGAATGCGAGACGGAGTATAAACATTAACTTTAACTCCGTACTCCCAGAGTGCGAGACGGAGTATAAACATACATCAACTCCGTACTTATCCCCAGGGTTGGGGGCAGAACCAAAATAAATATTGGATTGAAGACTAAAGAGAATATATTTTCATTTCAATTATCAACAAAAGGAATCCAGTTACAAGCTAATTCAAAAAATTCTTACTAGCGAGGGCCGAGCCCGCATCTATACACGGCTATAAAAAATCAAAAAGACAAAGCAAAACACTACCCCCGAACATGACAGCAAACTAAAGGAAGCGCTCAATCTTTCTTCTTCCTCGGTTTCTTTTTTGGGGTAGTCTCGCTAGATCCGCTACCCAACTTCTTCCTCAATCTTTTGCTCTTCTCCGGTTTGCCCTCCGATTGCGACATAATGTCAACATCCTCCTCGGAGCTTGAGGCAACAGATATTCTCTTGGAAGATGGAACTGGAGGCATAGGAGCTGTGACACGAAGTGGGGCAGGAGAGCTTGCAATGACCACAGTGCCGCCCGGCGATATCATCATTAGTGGGGCAGGACCAGACGGATTCATGCCTACTGTCACTGATGTCATCTCAGCAATGATCTTGGCAAGAATTTCATCCGCACGAGATACTTGGGCCGCGCTGGAAGTACTGATGGCTGGCATGAAGGAGCTAGTAGCTGGAGTAACTCCACTCATGGCGAAGGATGGGTCTACAAAGGGATCGTTAGGTTGACTAAGGAGTTCCTCAATCATCTGAGCATCAAAAGATAGCATGCTCGTTTCTTCCTCTTCGCCAACCACAGTAGATGTCATCATAGCCTCGGTGACAATAGCCCCTGGAACTTGATAAGAAACTTGAGAGGCAGGAGGCGCAGAAATAACGGCTTCGGTCACTGAAATGTGAAAAAGCGAAAATTGTTAGCTAAATGTATTGCTTCAGATTCACCACCCTAAGTGTATACAAGAGGAGTTCAAATACCTTCCTTGGCCTGGCCCGAAGCATGGGCAGGAACAGAGGCAGAGGGATCAACAGGAGACAGTTGCGGCTGATCGGGGTTATAAGCGGGGACAGACTGGGGATCGACCGCGCCAGTGGCTTCGGGCAATGTCGAAATTACAGCTCCAACACTTGCTTCATGATGCTTGATCCCCGAGCCCTCTCCGGTCTCTATCTGCCGAGCACCAAGCCTCTCTTTCTCCATGGAAATCATCGCCTCGTGGAGAACCTTCCTCTCTTCCTCAAGAAGGAAACGCGTCTCAAGCTCGAAATCATCCAATGCTTCATCTGGATGCGCTGCTTTCTTCTCCGCCACCAGCCTAGTCCAGGCGTTGTACAGAATCATAGAGTCATCTCCAAGCCAAAATAAATTTCTATGCTCCAGCACGTTGGCGTTACAGGTAACCAGGAGATCATCGAAAACAGCTTCCATCCTGGACTGCTCCGCCGTAATCTTTTCCTCAACTTCTGCCTCCACAGACTTAGTCTTTGCCACCGCCGCAGTAAGTTCAGCTCGAAGTAATACGGCTTGATCGCATGCATCCTGAGCGACGGTGTTTGCATCATCTTTTTCTTTCACTGTTTCAGCGAATTTGGCTTTGAGCTCATTCAACTCTTTAACGGCAGTGTCCCGTTCAGCTACAACGGTGGTATAACGATGGCACATCCCTTCTACTAAGGCACAATGTGCCTGCTGCATCCTTGCCATTTTTGCCACGGCCTCGTCATGCTTCTTAAGCGCTTGAATTTCCGAACTTCGAGACGATTCTATCTCTGATTGAAGAACCTGAATGATAAGATCTTTCTTGACAAGATCAGCATCACGCTGCTCAATAATCTTTGCCCGGTCGAAATCCACTTTTGAAGCTTTTACAGCTGCTTGTACCACTCCTTATATTGAGCATAAAAGTCATGGATGTAGTCATGAGCGATATTCTCGGCATCCGGAGGAATCCTCTTGAGATGGGGAGGGAATACATATGCATCCAGACAGATTTCTGGAAAGTCCTTTTTCATTTGAGCAAGCTTGATGGCTCCTTCACTTGTCAATTCAGCTGGGGCCTGTTCAACAATGGCAGCTGTCTGCGATTCAACTCTTTGCCGCTGAGTTTTGGGTCTGGAAGATTGAGAAGGTTGTTGGTGCTGCGAAGACTCAGGAGGATCTATAGGGGCCCTAGGAGGTGGAGGAGAATGAAATCGCGATCGGTACTGATGTCCTCTATCTCTATCAGTACGATCGTGACCAAAATGGCCACGCCAATAATCTCGATCTCTATCATAGCGCTCCTAGCTAGTATAGCCTCGTCCATGATCCCTATCTGATTCCCTCCAGCGAGACTCATAATATGAGGAAGATCGGCGTACATTGCGGAGCCTATCCAGAGTGGATCCACAACCTGACATCTCACCTGCGATGAGGAACTGCAGTTTAGAATCCTACAAAAGCGATGTTCAATATGCGGAAATCATGAAGTGCTGTGGAAGTGTGTGTAAATGTGTAAACCCCCAGACCAACCGGAAGTGTTGACCGCACTCAAAGGGAAGGGCTCGCTCATATTTAAAACATCTTGAAATTCCTCTAACCCGGAATTGTGATGAATCGATATATAATCCGGGATAGGAATATCATCAAGCCCTTTGAAAGTATCTCTCGAATGAGAAGGGGCGGCCTCAGAGATTATAGCTCCGGAAGTGGGAGGAGACACATCTACAGACTTCCACCCCTTAGATTTAAGTTTTTTAGAAACGATGGTCTTGCTTTTCCGTCTTTCTCCCAATTCTTCAAAATTTCCCGAAAGATCCGCCATCGGCTCTACGTCTGTGTGAGTCCTTTCCTCGTCGCTCACTTCAGTTATCACGACCCCGAGCGTTTTCTTCGCCATTTTCTTCTTCTTCTTTTTCTTCTTCTTTGAGACGGGCTTTAGCATCCCTTCGGTGACTATGCTCTGATTCATTTCGATCAAGCCAAGAGTCCTTAAGTTATAATCAATCAACACCAAGTCGATGTGTCTCGCATCACTCGGGATCTCTTGAAGGCTCTGAATCATGCCCTTGTAATACCCGCCGTCGGGTCTGGAGATAATGGCTATAAGAAAAACAGGATGTCAATACCAATGCCAAAAAGCTATTAGTCAAAGAAATCGTCAACAGGTTACGACACTTACGTCTAGACAACCATCGCCTAGCAAAACCAAGAGGACACCGGACATAAAACCATTCATTCTTGAAGTAACTAAGTCTGGTCCAGGCTTCGGTAATAACTTGACAGTTTCTCACTGCCTCCAAAAATGTAAAAGACGGACTATCGCCTCTGCTCTTGAAGTTGAATAGATATCTGATTTCCGTCGGCCTTGGAGGGCGGAAGAGGTGTTCCATAAATACAATAAACGCACTGTTCAGTAGCGCGTGCCCATTAGGATGTAATTGAGAGGGAGCGATTCCAAGAAATGATAGCATCTCCCTAATGTATTGATTAAATGGAGGGAGTGTTCCGGCCGCACAAGCATGTCGATAGAAAGCGGTATACCCTTCGGGCGGACAGTGAGGTCTGTCACTAGGTCCCGGCAACAACGCATCATCCAAAGAAATATTATGTCTCGTGCATATCCTGCCCAGTAATTTTTCGGAAATATTGGATTGAACGGAGTCTATAGGGTCCTCAATAAATATAGCATCTTGTAGCTCGTCAGGAGCTGGATTTACTATCTCCGCTGGGATCTCTGGAATTACAAGGTCCGGAGGGGGAGAACTTTGAATCTCCTGCTGTTGAGAACTCGAAGACTCCATAACTGACTACTTATCAGAAATCAGTTTTAAGCATATGATAAACCCGTTCATTTCCCAGTGTGAAGTGCGTGAAAGTGTTGTGCAGTAAAGTGCAGCTAATACTTGGGAAATTCAGCAGAATTGAAGAAAATATGCAAACAACGAGAATATCAAAATCTGTTCGGAGTGACCGTCATCGCTGACCGTCATAACCGTATCATTCAACCCCGTGAAGGCTAATTCATGTTACAGTTTTATTTTTCAAGGTACAATTCCATCGACGAGCTTCGAAGGGCAGTCAAGTATGCAGTATAAAAAGATCAAGTCAAATATGCAGAGATGAAGCTCGTCGGAATCCTGCCATTAAATGTGTGAAAATTTCGTATCCGTAAAGGCTTATACGAATCGATCAAAACCAAGGTTTAGTTCCGGATCGATCAGGAAAAGCCAAATTTTCGTATCGATCTGGAACGAATCGATGCACTTCGTATCGATCACAGCGGAGCATTCGAAACCATCAGAAGACAGGAGCATCTAATCCATCATCGGTCGAAGGTTTGCATCGATCTGAACAGACAAGAACTTCGCAACAAATAAACACAGGCCTCGTATCGATCACCTACCTAAAACTTTTCGAAACGATAACGGGGGGGCAACTCAAGGTATCGATCACCACGAATCGATACAAATTTCTACCACCCACGATCGATCCGACCCACAAAGCCTCTAACCTATACGGCCAGATAGATACAGATACGTTGGAGAAATGTCGTCTCTCAGATCGATTCGTACCTCCGACACTCCAGATCGACACGAAGGATGGATCCTTCTTTTCTCAAAACAGCTTTCCTTGATTCCATTCCCGATTTCAACCCCATCGAGATCGATACAAACGCGAATGGAAATAGAGGGGATTTCAGATTTTGGAACTCCAAATACTTAGTCGAATTGAATTCCTAAGTGTGAAGATTAGTCGATGTTAGTTCGATTCGAAGAAGAAGGTAATTCGTTCATCTTCATTCTTGAAATCTGGAGCCGATTCAAAACGCACAAGAAAATGGAGCAAAAGTAAAAAGTGAAAAATGAGCAGGGCCCCAGTATTTATAATAACCCAGTGGCGATTCGCCTCCCGGTGTATATGACCGGCCTCAGCAGGTGAAAACCCAGATCGATTCGAAGGGTTCTACTCGAATCCATCGACTTTCTGCCTCCATCGAATCGAAGAAAACATCGGCATCCACCAGTTTGAGACCACCTTTCATATCCATCGATTCGAATCCATCTAGAATGCCCTGAGTTCATCGATACTAAATGACTAAACGAAGGTAGCATTGAAAACACTCGACTCCATCGATTCAAGATCATCGATTCGAATCCATCAAAACTTGACCCGCAGCGGCAAAAACTCATCGATACGAACCAGGATTTCGTATCCATCAAAGATTTTCGTGTCTATCAAAGCAAAGCACGATGGTTGAACGTTTGTTTAAAAGAAGATTACGACAAAACAACTAAAAGACGACTATCAAGTAACCAATTGAACAGAAATATTCAGCATGAAAGGCTGCAACTTTTCAAAGCACGCCATGTTTACACAAGACATACTTTGGGGGGAAAATGTTATCCCGCCTTTTGGCAAGGCCAAGATACCAAGGGACTAACTAAAAACAAAGTATCGCTTGTCAGAGATATCGATGAATTTTGTCCGAGTCCGGATTGAGCCACGATTGATAAGACATGACAAGCGAAGCCATAAGAGTCAGCATTCCAAATTTCAAGTCAATTCGAATCCGTATGCTCAAGTTATGATCGATGCAAGTTGGAAGAAATAGCCTCGTCTTCGAATCCATAGCCCTTGCTCGAATCCATGTGCGACACTCCTATTCGAACCCATCAAGTTACCCCTGTTCGAATCCATAAGTGTTGCCTCTGTACGAATCCATATCATTCGAATCAATCGAAAGGGAGATAGCTTCACTTCCATCTGGTTCGTATCCATCAAATTGGGTTCCTTCGAATCGATGACATTACTCCACTTCGAATCCATCCGGAGCAGTCGTTTCGTATCGATCAACTGAAGAGAGACACGATCGATACGAATGAAGTCCTGCTTGAATCCAGGAACGATCAGTGTCTTCGAGTCCATCAAGTCAAAGTGGCGAAAATCATGGAGTCGACCCAGTCGACTCGGAGTAAAAAGCGAATCGACATGAAAAGCGCGCGCCACGTCAACTTCCTCGCGTGCTCTACCATCGATTCGTAGCAATCGATTCGAACGAAACATTCTGGCGAAAATCATCACCTTGAATCGATCATATCTCAAGATTCTTAAGTCCAAATGCTATGAAATTTTCACAGAAGCTTGTGCATATATTGAAGAATGTTCACACCAAATTTTAGCTCGGTTGGACGTTTTCTTGATCGATTCAAATGGACTTCGAATCGATCCCAAAGTGGGCCCAGATTTCTTGAAAGCGGGCGCGTAGGCTCCCTCACGTGCCAGAAGTGGTCTCCCGAAATTTAGGCGAAATATCAGCCTCCTACACCTATAAATAGAGCCCCTGGTCATTCAGAAAAGGGGTCTGACAATTTTGAGAGCTAAAGAGCGCCCAGACTCTGCCAGATTTACTCAAAATCACCACTGCTACCTTAGATTCAGACTTAGCTCATAAAATCAGTTGTACTACATTATAAGAAATTGTAATCTTCAAGTATCGATCAATAAAATCATCAAACTTCATAGTGGACGTAGGCGAAACGCCGAACCACTCTAAATTGTTGTCTTCTGTGCAATTTACTTTCTGTTATTTGGAGTTTTTGTTAGATAATCCTCAGTTTTAATTTTCTTTCTTCACTTTTATCTCTTCAAAAACTTTCGAAGAGTGTTGTCCCCATTTTTGGTACAAACATATTTTACATTGTTTATCGATCTTTAATTTAATCATTTGGTATATTTAAATTGATAAACAATTTTATCAATTATATTAAATGCATAAACTTGCTTTAGTAGATTATTATAATATTACATATGCTCTAATATTCATTGGATTAGTTTATATAATAAGGCTCCCACTAAATTTTGCATCTCTCAAAAACCCTAAAATAAATACGAGAATTTAATAAATTTCTTCAGTGGGTATTAGGATCCGTCTATCATGTTACTGTAATGATCTGGAATTTCGAACACTTTGTGTTTAAATATCTGATTTATTTAAATATTTGAATCTTTGATTTAATGTGATCAAATGATTTTATAATCTTATCAACCCCTTTTAATCAATAACTAATGATGGTAAGCTTGTTTTTGAAATTTTTTTACAAAATAAATACTTCGAAGAAATATTGATAATATGATCGAAAATCGTTTTCCCGATAACGACTGTTTCTAGATAAAAGTTCTTCAAACTTTTTATGCTTGTCTAATATATTAATGTTTAGTTAATTAGTAAATAAAAATATTTTAGTGTTTTGGATAACTAAATGTGAATAGTGATAGATGAGTAAAGTGATTACGGAGAAGATATTTCGGTGAATAGTGTAAAAAATATTTTCTTTAGGATATGAGGTGTAAAGTTGCATGTGAGGGGGAAGCCCCTTTGTGACCTTCCATGAAGGATAGGAAGTGAAGATGACCTCTTATTTAAGCCTACAAATACACCCTTAAGATTAAGACTAATCACTTTTTACAAAATAAAAAAAGGTAGAAACCAATTGGTACTAGTCAATTTCTATCCCCATTAGCTTTCTCTAATCAAAGCAAAGAAACTCCAAATCCACTCAAACTTTAACCAAGGCCTTAAAACATCATAGGAAGCAAGAATATTGGGTTAAAAATGGAATAAAAGGAGCACAAAGGGGGTGGTCTAGCTTGGCCCGTGAGTAGTAAATGAGAAGGGGAGGCGACAAAGTGCAAAAGCAAGGCAAAGGTTGGTTCTTTTGTATGTTTGGTAATGGTAGGAAGTGTTCTTATGTTTGTCGTGGCTTGTGCTTATGTTAGCTTTATTATAATATGATTTTACTTAGAATTTGATAGTATGTATTGTGTTATATTTTTTGTGCTTGAAATATAAAGTTAATGAACTAATTATAGTTATAACTTTGGACCTTACTCGCTTTTGAAAGAAAATGACAAGTATATATCATATAACATCACTTATGTTACCTTCTATACATGTGGCGTGGCCTTGACATTATGTATAATTGGTTGTTTGGATTGTATGTTGAAATTGGAATGGATATGGAAAGGTCAATATAGCGGTAGTTGCTATGTAAGCACTTTGAATCCCCTTGTGTTTAAACTTGTTCAAATTGTTTGTATGGTAACATATTATGACATAATATATTTTGGTTGTGCTCTACACATGTATAAGTATATGTGACAGCAAGGAATTGATTTTATAAGTTGTAGAACTTTTGAAACAAAGTTGTGAAAGTTAGAAGCAAAAAGGTCGTTGTGGGCACAATTTGAAATTGCCTTATGTTCGGCGATTTTTAAAGTTAATCTAAGAGACATCCTTAAGAGTTTCTTTATAGTTTCAGTAATTAAAATATGTGTACTTATTACTGTAAAAATATCAAGGTTTAAAAAGTTAAAGAACTAGAAAAATTTATAGCAAAAATAGTTGTTAAATGAGCATTTTGAAAATACCTTATTTTCAGAAATTTTTAATACAAATTTGGACGATATCCTTAGGGGTTTCTTTACATGGTTTTTAAGTAGTCTAACTGTACTACTTACTATAAACAATTGGAGCTTAATCATTTATTTGAAAGGTGAAATCTAGCCACAAAGTTCATGCATTTTTCTGGTGGTCTCTGTCCATTATTATTTATTACACTTATAAATGTTGTCTTTGACCTACGATAGCATTTTTAGGCTCGTTTTACAACGTTGCTTGTGTAGTGTTATTTTTAAAACTTTTTATGAGTTAAAGTGAGTTTAAATGATAAGTAATTAATTATTTTTGTGCGATCTTTTTAGAAGTATTTAATAACATTAATTAGTATATTTTATAACTGGTTTGAAGTTTGCTATGTTTTAATAATTATTTCTGAATTTTTAAAATAAAGGGTTTTAAAATGTAAAACATGTTTTTTTATGTTTTTGTCAAATTTATAAATTATATTTTTAAAGTAACATTTTATATAGATATTTAAAACATATTTATAGGTATTTTTAAAGTATTTATATATATAAGTTTGGAGAAGTTAAGTATTTTATAAATGAATAAAGGTGGTTTTGATTATAACACTTAGTTATAGTAAATGGTTTTGAGAAGTTAATCAAAAGTATATTATCTTGTTAGTAAATATAATTAGATCTTTAAAAAGAATGTTTTAAAGATAATGTTAAGTGTAAAATGGTTTTGGGTTTATAGTAACGATGTTCAAGCAACATTTTTTTAATCCATTTAAATATACTATTGAAATTAATTTGATCTTTAAAAAGCATGTTTTAAAGATAATGCTAAGTGTGAAATTTTTTGGGTTTATAGTAATAATGTTTTAATGACATTTTTATCCATTTAATTATACTTTTAAAAATGTGAAATATTATTTAAGATTTGCAAATATTCTTATACCATTTAGGATAAGAATATGAATACATTTCTAAGTATTGAAGAGAGTAGAAATAAATAGTGAAATAGTAGTATACATGTATATACTTTTGTAAAGTTATTTTAAATATATATACAAGTATTTAAAACAAAGTTTTAATTAATAAAAGAATTAATTGAATAAAAAGGGGATTAGAAGTCGCTTATGTGACTTAATAGTGGTTTGTGTGTTTACTTGTCTATGGAAAGAATTTAGTCGTGCACTTAGCAATTCTAGTCGACAAAGTAGACTTGTTCTATCTGTGAAAGTTAAGAATGATGTTCAAGTAGGGTTTAGAAGCAAACAGTGCTCTAACCTATCGGCTTCACCCTTGACCGAGGGATGGTTTATGTTGAGAAAGTCGGAAACATGATAAGTATACGAGACTTGGTTTCCTTATGCCATCATTTTCTATTTCATACTAGGTAGAAGGTTAGTCGTCTATAGAATTTGACCAAATTAACTTAGGAATATATGTAAGCATCACGTATTGATATGGTTTGAGATCCCTCGGGGAGGACTCATTCGTATGAATCATCTCTTGCTTTAAGAATGTATATATACGGGATACCCTAAGAAGGACTCCTTTATATCATTCGTTTACTTCTTAAAGAATTGGAATTGAGTTAACCAGAAATTCACCAATTTAGTTTTGAAGAGTCCGAGATTGGATAAGTGTATTACTTACCAAAAACAACTTCGAAATTGATATGTGAGTTCTATGTTTTAGAAGCAGTTGTGGAGTGGAATGATATAGAGTTGAACTACATCCTAAGGTTAAGTCCAAAGGAGAGGTCAGCGTTAGCATTCGTCAAACCACTTATGCTGGAATCCATAGAGAGATTCATGAACTGTTCAATATGCTAGAATCCACCGAGAGATTTAAGTTCCGTTTGAGTGATGAAGACTCATACGTTGAGATGAAAAATGTGACTTCACCATCGAAAATGATAGAAAATAGAGTAGGACACATAGCCAGAGGTTTAGCTAATCCAAAGGGTACATCAACTCCATATATCTAGAGATGCTTTCGATTGAGGTGCGCGAGAGTTGTTGGTATTCATTATCACATGTTCGGGCGTGGACTAGCTATGTTTTACCTAGTGACATATTTTATCTAGGGATATGCTTGATTTTAGAAGGTACTTTCTAACCCTTGTCAGGAGGCTGACTTTGGTTTAACGAGGAGACCTTTAATGGAAATCCATATGCGAACGTACCTTAGCGGTTTTAGTTGTACTTCTAATATTGATGTGTTTGTTAGAACCTCCAGTTTATGTTTCAATGATAACAACTACACAATCATATATATATATATATACACTTTATCAAGATTACAGGTTTATGCTACAAGAAGACACCATGCTCGAAGATATTGAGACTCAAAGAGAAACGAGGATTCATCGACCATACTACTATTAATAAGGTTATTCCACTGTAAAAGAGTCATAGATAAATTATTGTTAAGGTCTCCTTGATTATATATGAATACATAATTATACACTATTTCATATGCATCAAAATTAAGTTAGAAAACTGGTTTTATTACCCATAGACGTCTGAAATAAAACCATAGCCGTTTGTGACAATTCTCGGGTTAAAATTTTCTTAATTCACAGACGTCTGTCATATGTGAAAACTGTCAATTTTGAAAAGACACTTCTGTTTGAAACAAAAAGGTATCACCCTTCATCGAAAGGTTGCAGCCATTAAAATGAATAGATCTTCTCAAATAGTAACAGCTCTTCATCTGCACCCTTTTGAATCTATAAATACTACTTTGATTGAGATATAGAAATTAATTTTAACTTCAATTAATTTATTATTTCCTCTCTTGATTTCTAAACACTTTCTTGCGTATACGCTATTCACATACTCTCAATCTATTATAACCAAAATATAATTTTGGTTAAACCACTTCCTATAACTCAAAGCATTCATATTAACATACTGAAAGGAGATCATGGGAAGATTTGTACTATAAGTCAAAAACTGTATTATTTGGAACACAAGATTATCAGAGATATACTTTTGTATTAGCCTATTCCTCCGGGCGAAGCGAGGGTAATTTGGTTAAAGGAAATACCGAAGGGGAGCTTCGGGACTGGACGTAGGACGGGAGGTCCGAACCAGTATAAAACTCTGGTTTGCATGCTTTTATAGTTTACTATTTATTGTCTACTATAGCATTAGCTCATACACTTGCATATTATATGCAAGTTAGATAATATACGATCCACAAGATTTTCACTTGGTATCAGAGCAAAGTTATTCCAATCTACAATAACACGTAATTGAAATCGTTAAAATGGCAAGTACATTTCAAGAAGGTCAATCAACTGCTCGTCCTCCACTATTTAATGGTTCTAATTATGCTTATTGGTCAACACACATGCGAATTTTTATGGAAGCAAATGGATTAGAAATACGTTTAGAAACTCAAAATAAATATGAAGCACCTGACACCGATATTGACACATGGACTGATACATAAAAAGCAGAGGCATCTAACAATGACAAAGCTATGAATGTATTATTTTGCTCACTCGATAAAAATGAATTTCCACGAGTCATGCTTTGCACTACTGCTTATGATGTATAGTGTGCATTACAAATTACCCATGACGGCACAAACAAAGTTAAGCAAACAAAAATTTCTATTCTACAAAATCAATTTTCATCTTTTAAAATGAAATCAAATGAATCAATTATTGATATGTATGCTAGATTTCAAACTATACCACACGAGCTTATGGCACTAGGAGTTAAATTCACTGATATTGATTTAGTCACATGAATTTTGAACTCTCTGACAAACGAATAGGAAAGAAAAGTTTTAGCCATCGAAGAAGCTAACGATCTTTCCCAACTCAAAGTTGAAAAGTTAATAGGAAATCTGATGTTGTATGAAGCTAATTTACAGGCAAGAAAAGAACAAAATCAAGAAAGGAAAAACATCGCATTTCAGGCAAATAATGACAACTCCGACTTGGAAGAAGATGAGATTGTTTTCATCGCCAAAATTACAACAAGTTCAAGAAGTTCAAAAAGATGACAAAATTTCAAAACAACAGCAACATAAATTCCTCAAATCAAACATCAATGAAATGCTTCTGGTGTGATAAATTTAGCCATATAAAGGACCATCCACTACTCAACAATGATACAAAGAAAAAAAAATTAAAAAAATTCAAGAAAAAGAGAAGAGCATTTCAAGTTACTTAGGATGACTCCGACTCTTCTTAATCCGATAGCGACAATGACTCAGAATAAGCAAATGTTTGCTTCATGGCTAGCACAGATGAGGTATGTCCTGAATTAATATATGATGAAATTCTTGAAATTGGTATAGAATTAGATGAAAAGTATAGAGAATTAAAAAAATTAAATAAAGAAAACGTGGGGAAATTAAATAGGGCTGAATTAGAAATTGGATTGTTAAAAGTTGAGAAAACTATTTTAGAAGAAGAATTAGAATTAGCACAAAAAGAATGTAAAAAATTGTCATCTCAAAATGCTACTCTAACACATGATATAGAGAATAACAGAATAGAGAATTATAAACTTGAAAAAGAAAAGTATAAATTGGGACAAAATTTAGAACTAGATAATATTGAAATTTCCGATCACAGAAATAAATTAGAAAAAATTACTAACAATGTTTCAAAATTTAATAAAGGAAAACAAAATCTGAAAAATTTGATAAAAATTTCAAAACCATTAGGAAATAGGAAGGGATTAGGATTTAATAGAATAAAATCATAAACGTTCAAGAAATAATTTGGTTAATAATAATTATCAAGGATTTAAGAAGTATAGTACATTATATACAAATTTTAGAAAAACAAATTCTAAGTATGAAAATAAGGAAACAAAAATGATTAAAATATGGATTCCTATAACAAATAACAAATTGATTAGACAAAAACACATAGATGTATATTTAAAAGATATAGTTCATAATGAAAATTATATATCTAAAGGTTCAAAACCCTCATGGGTATGGCTACCTTCTCCTACTAACAAATAGGACCCTAACGGGGGAAGTGGGTACCAATTAAGACATTTTATTAATTTCCAGATACCCAAAAACAAAATTAATAATAAGGAGAAATGGATACTCGATAGCAGATGCTCCAAACATATGACGGGAAATGCACACATACTATCAAACATCACTTATATGGAAGGTGGCACGGTCACTTTTGGGGATAATTCCAAAGGATATGTTATTGGGATTGGAAACGTCATCAATGTTGGTATATTGCGACGACCCACCTTTTTGGACGGTTTAAATCGACAATAAACCACACATGTCTAACTCAAACCATTCAAAAGGGAGGATTGTCAATGGGATTTAATAATAAAATAAGAGAAAAGAAGGAAAACAAAATACAGAATCTAGCAGCGGAATGACAAAATATAATAATCAAATAAATAGTTCATGAAGCTGTTTTATAATATACATTTGATTACATAATTTTTACAACATAATCAGAGTACAATCAACAAACATACCAAAATAATGTAGCGGAATAACAATAGTAAATACGGTCTAGCAAACTCCATCTTCATCTTCAGGGAATATCATCTTCAAACACTGAAATGCTCAGGCTGACCCGAGCGTAATGAAAAGACAAAACACTCGAGTCAGAACTAAAAGTTCTTATGTAAGTCAAATTAATAACAAGTAAATATGAGTGTAATAGCTTCAGAGATGTTTACGGGATTTTCCATATTCTATCAAGTGTACAACGTGAGTGCAATAACTTAATAGATGTTATGGGATTTTCCATCTCTTAAGGATCCATTAAACTATCTATATGTTGTAAGGTGCTATATATGTAGTGTCTATCAGTAATGTAAAGTATTAAAATAGCGTTAAGGCTTTACATTGATCCCCCTTAACACATTTTTAAGCAGGTAGTCTATGTAGGTCCTGTAACACAACCAGTAATGTCGGTAGCCAGTGAGTCCCCTATAGGTACCATACTAAAACAAAATCGTATTGGTCGTGTATAAGGATAAAAGTATGACAAGGCACGTGAGGCAATGCCTAAGGTAGGATACTACCAGTTCGGGTCGCAGGGCTGATGGTAATGCATCGTAGCCACGACCGCCCACCGCATCCAACACTCCCAAAAACCGAAGGTGCGCACTAATCAAGTTTTAAAATCAAGATGGTAATATGAAGAAGTGTGTCCGCTAGGGGTAGCTAGCCCACTTCACCCTGACAAGCCATCCTATTTTAGTCATTTCAAATTGGCACAAGTGCCAGGGTCATCCATCATTGTTCTCTTTCTTCAAATCCAGCATCGTTCTCTTTCTTCAAATCCAGCATCGTTCGCGAATCCAACCACTTCATTATGGATTATCCACCATGTACACAATTGTTAAAGTGGTTCCGGTATTGACAGAGAGTATGCCAATATTCGGGCCTAGTCTCTTTAACAACCAAACGTCATTTTTCACACTGGTGGGTTCTTTTACATTTCAAGAACACGTCAGATTTCATATCAAAATATCAGATTCACTTCAAAAATCATTTTGAATCTAAAATAGGTTATACTTTCATATCAAAATATCATATTTAAATCTATGATTTAAATCTAAATAGTTCCCCTTAAAAAAATATGAATATTAAAAATGGTTTTGAATATTTAAAATAGTTTGAATATTGAAAATAGTTTGGATAACTACAATAGTTTTAATATTGAAAAATAGTTTGGAATAATTAAAATAGTTTTAAGATTGGAAATAGTTTTGAATATAAAATAGTTTAATATTAAAAATAGTTTTGAACAATTAAAATAGTTTATATATTAAAATAATTTATATTAAACTATTTCTTCTTTCATAACGATTTGAACTCATGTTCCAATTCCAAATCACAATGAATTCAATTTTTCGACTTCCAATTCAAGTAAACTTCCCATTCAAAGTCCAATTAAAATCGACCTCAATTCAAAACGATTCCAAACTTTACTTCAAATTCAATTTTAACGGTTTTATTCAAATGGCTGAAAGTTTCAATTCAAATTCTCCTTTTAAATAATTGAGTTTAAATCCATTTCGCGTCCAAACTTTGAGATACCAATTTAAAACCATTTTAATTAAAGTAAATTCAAATTTTAAATTAAAGTTAAGCCTTTCAAATAATTCACTTTCGATAAAGTTAAGTCATTTCTCAAATTCAACTTAAAGATTTCAAATTTAATCTTTAAACAATTTCATTTAACAGTTTCAATTCCAACATTTCAAAGCTCAAATTTAGAAAATAATTTAATTCATATAAATAAAAATATTATTTTCTTTAAAACACCATTTAAACAAATCCAATTTCAGTAATTTAAAATTATTTAGTTTAACCAATACGGTGTCCGTATATAATTTTCTACCCTATGGCCAAGTGATCGGTTAATTTAATTTTAATTACATGGATGGATATATATCATTTCAACCCAAAATTAAATGACATAAGCATATATCATTTCAACCTATTTCTTAGTTCATTTCAAATATTACAAGTGAATATTTATATGTCAAATAATAAATAGGGTAATAACAGGATATGTTAAAATATATAAACAACCATACATCCAACATATCAATCAATAGGCATCCAATGGCAAACAACAACCAAATAAACCAATATATCACAACAGTTATTGTAACGACCCGTAATTTTCGATAATTAAAAATATTAAATTAAATAAGATTTTGGAAATTAATATTGGAAGAAATTAAAATTTGTGATTTATTAATGAGAAAATAATTAGAATGTAATTTAATAATGTTGATTTAATTTAATTGATAACTATTTTAATGTAATTTCAATCAATTGAAATAATTGTAAAGTTAATTTGGTGATAATACTATAAGTAAGGAATTAAATTAGTAATTAATGGAATTAACGAAATTGAAATATTATAATTAATATTGTGTAACGCCCCACCTCTATGCTCATAATAACAAAGAGTATTAAAAGAAATACTATCTATTATTACGAAGAATAAGGCTGGATAGGAGCGACCATCCGTAATTGGCCTTACACTAATATTGGTTATCTCGGTAGGAGTGGTATATACTTTTATTTTCATCTATTATTTATTTACTCCCATCGACATATCCAATTATCAGTATAAAACAAACTACGATAGTTCATAATAGTTTAGGACATTAGATATAACAATAACACAGATAATATAAATGCGGAACACAGATTAACAAAAATCTCATATATATATAACCGATGTCAGTTACAATATAGTTGACACGATACATATGATACAACTACAACTGTTGACTCTAGAAGTTATATATACAAGTACATTATCGACTAATATACATGAATACATATCGTTCTATACAATGACACGACTACTACAAAATGACATTGACAACTTCAGAAGATGTGAAAAGTCTTCAAATCCTGAACAGCAACTCAAAGAAGAAAATCTACAACCTGAAATAACTCGGGTCTGACCCGAGTATTACATTCAAAAGAAAATAATACACGGGTCAGTCTAATTCAAACTCAGTTATTAGTGTATAGAAGCAATAGTAATCAACATCAAATAGACGACAGTCTCAGAAATCCCGTATACCCGACTCCTAGATAAAAGAATCGGATAACGGCAGATATAACACTAAACAGTGTTAAACAACAAATCATCAATCCAAATCAATTTAAACAATTGAAATGTCAATTTAAAAACAACGATGTTGATTGGCTGCAGTACACGCTAACGTGTACTGCCTCGCCAATACAGTCTATGAAATACTCAGAAGATCAATGATTCCAAAAGCCAACGGATACAACTCAAATCGAAGTGAACCAACTAAATAATTTAACCAACGAAATATCAACTAAATACACAAGGCTCAGTGAACCGGAAACAATTGACATCAACTCAAATCAACGAATCAAGACTGCATCATTACGACAACTTCACCTAACCACAATTTCCAAATTGCCAAGACCAGAGTAGTAACCAGTGCACCACTGGATCATCAAAGACATGATTATCAAACTAAAGATATGTACAGGCAAAGGCTCGGCAATGCAGCAAAACCAAGCAGAAGTATTAAACAACATGATAGTGAAACAGGTCATAGTGAAGATAACAAATGCAATGACCCGCCACTCATGCTCAAGTGAAGTTCAGACTAGTTCAGTAGGCATACAGGTGAATGCAACCTTGAAGACTACTTCAAGATTAGACAAAACTCAAATTGATATAACAGCAGTCCATATGCCAGACCAAAAACAGTGAAAGCTACTGCAAATTCTAGTGCCAACATGAACAAAGAAGACAATGACAATTGCTCATGACAAAAACAGAGCTCAAGGCCTTAATGATGCTACACTGACAAAACAGAACTATAAATGTCCGGGACTTAACAACTCTAAATGACGGTATACAACCCAATATAAGGCACGGCCTGTGAAAAAGCAACGTGAAGCATCATAACAACAAATGTCAATAACTAAACATATGCAAGTGCAGATTACTCATAAGTGGAGACCACATGAGTTTAAGGCAACCAGACCCCACAATGCTACATGTACGCAAGTGTACAGCTACAACATGAAACCAAAGATAATTGCCCAACCTACACACGAACTAAGTTCATACATGCCACAAACACAAGGCTAACATCATTACAAAGAAAATGGTCAGACAATTGAGCTCCAAAAGATACAACAGGTATGCATCAATGAACTGGACAGTACAA
Organism: Allium fistulosum; assembly: GCA_030737815.1. Lineage (NCBI taxonomy): Eukaryota > Viridiplantae > Streptophyta > Magnoliopsida > Asparagales > Amaryllidaceae > Allium > Allium fistulosum. The sequence continues at coordinate 510,495,397 of CM060903.1, read as the reverse complement.
GCTTCGAGATATCAAACCACACTGCCATATCAGGAATGCACAAAGGGTACACAACATGACTCGAAGCAAGTGTATGAATAGATGATGCTATGTAAAGTGTTCTCAGGTGGTGATGGGATATACAGTGACAGTATCATGTGAATGCAAGAATTCGAACCACAATATTATGTACTACTAAGTGTTACAGAACCTCAAGGATTATCAAGAAAAGGAATACCACAGTCACAACCTAATAGCTAGAGTCAAGAATCAAAAACGAACAAGGTCGAGACAGGTTCAACCTTGTAAAATCAAGTAAAAGTCTAAGTCATCAAAATTCCATGAAACAGCCATCCCAAATCAAGACAATGTCAAACCATATTTATTTTCGCAAAATCAAAGTTGCCATCAAATCAAAAAAAACAATTGCAGTTTGAACCAAAGTCTTCCAAAGCCACCAGAAATCCACTATCAAGACTGTGGAACTTATAATCACAAAATATATAAATTCGAGCAAGTTCCAGTTAGGCAAAGCAAAACCAAGAAAACACGAATTCGAACCAAGACAGGCAAATCGTCATCGAAATAAAATCGAACGATATAAGCACAGTGGGAATTTACATAACAACAATGATTCCAACATCGAGCGAAAACAAATGGCCAAGATAGACAATATCTAATCAAAATCGATTCGCAAAAGCACTATACTAAGCATAGAATAGATGTGAGTAAATAGGATTACTCACCATTTTCGACAAGGCAAGCAACGAATCACTCTTCGACGAATTGAAGTAGCCGAACGCACTCCAGTTTGACGAACGCAAGTCGAAAGCCCTACTCCGGTGGGAGAGACGAACGAAGGTAGACGAGGCTGCCATTGATTTTTCTCGTTCATTATGCTTTAGGTTTCGAATCGAATTGAAGATGAAAGAGAGGGGATCGGTTTCTTCTCTTTATTTTGGAACGAGGCACGAAGGAGAATGAATTAGTACCGCCATTTATTCTCGTTTCTCATTTTTTTAGGGTTCGAATGAAATGATCAAAGAAAGAAAGGGGAATGGGTTATAATACATATCACGGCAACACGATTATGGGCCACAATAAAAATGTAAAGCCCACCTATAATTTACTAATTTACAAAAGAATTTATGAAAGGGACCCTATATTCTCTACCTTTATTTTATTTTTATTTTTAACTTGATTTAAAAATTTTCCAACAGCGATATGCTAGCAACATCTATCATTTAATGACGATAATTTATTGATACGAATTCCCGGGTTGTTACAGACTCCCCTCCCTATAGAAATTGCGTCCACGCAATCATAGGGCATAAATGGATAAAAGGTAACAACCAAAAGAGCATGGCAATATAGAATGTATAAGCAAAGCAAGTGTCAGCGGGGAAGTATTAGATAAGAAATCAAAAGGTTCGACTGCTTCAAATCAAAAGAATCAACATCGTGGGAATCAGGGATCAAAATCAGACGACTAACGAAAGCAAGAACAATCGAGTTCCAGCAACTAAAAGAGAAGGAAAAAAAACATAGCAGAAATCCCATACAGAGCACGAATTGAATGTGAGTAAATCAAATTACTCACCTGAATTTCTAGAGAAAAGGACGAAGCTCAAATCTCAAAAATCGCAAATATTCAATCATCAAAAACGATAATTGAATTTTCAAATCGCAAATATTTACTTATCTCAACCGATAATCAGAAGACAAATCAAATATCTGATTATCTCAAACGATAGTCAGAAAACAAATATTCAATTATCAAAAACGATAATCAAATTTCTCAAATTAACAAATATTTAATTATCTAAAGCGATAATTAAATTCGAAATCAGCAAATATTTAATTATCTAAAGCGATAATTAACCCTCAAAGCAACAAATATTTAATTATCTAAAGCGATAATTAAATCTCAAAGCAACAAATATTTAATTATCTAAAGCGATAATTAAATCTCAAAGCAACAAATATTTAATTATCTAAAGTGATAATTAAATTCGAAATCAGCAAATATTTAATTATCTAAAGCGATAATTAAATTCGAAATCAGCAAATATTTAATTATCTAAAGCGATAATTAAATCTCAAAGCAACAAATATTTAATTATCTAAAGCGATAATTAAATTCGAAATCAGCAAATATTTAATTATCTAAAGCGATAATTAAATTCGAAATCAGCAAATATTTAATTATCTAAAGCGATAATTAAATCTCAAAGCAACAAATATTTAATTATCTAAAGCGATAATTAAATTCGAAATCAGCAAATATTTAATTATCTAAAGCGATAATTAAATCTCAAAGCAACAAATATTTAATTATCTAAAGCGATAATTAAATTCGAAATCAGCAAATATTTAATTATCTAAAGCGATAATTAAATCTCAAAGCAACAAATATTTAATTATCTAAAGCGATAATTAAATTCGAAATCAGCAAATATTTAATTATCTAAAGCGATAATTAAATCTCAAAGCAACAAATATTTAATTATCTAAAGCGATATTTAAATTCGAAATCAGCAAATATTTAATTATCTAAAGCGATAATTAAATTCGAAATCAGCAAATATTTAATTATCTAAAGCGATAATTAAAAGCAACAAATATCTGATTATCAAAAACAATAATCAGAACTCATATCAACAAATATCTAATTATCACAAGCGATAATTAGGAACAACAAATATCTGATTATCAAAAACGATAATCAGAACTCATATCAACAAATATCTAATTATCACAAGCGATAATTAGAAACAAATCTAATTATCACAAGCGATAATTAGGAACAACAAATATCTGATTATCAAAAACGATAATCAGAACTCATATCAACAAATATCCAATTACCTGCAGATAATTGGAAACAACAAATATCTAGAAATCAATTAAGAAGACTAGAAAATCAACATAAAAGCTTGGATCGATCCCATCAAATGGCGAGTTTTTTATTCGCCGCACGTGCATCTCAGAGTGGCCGAAGCCTACCAAGTACTCAACATAATTTTGGCGCCCATCAGATTGACCCGGAGGTCCGTAGAGTGACCCGAAGGTCTAGTACTGGTATTTGACCCGAAGGTCCGCAGAGTGGCCCGAAAGCCCAACAAATGACCCGAAGGTCCTCATAGTGGCTCGAAAGCACACGAAAGCATCAAAATGTTTCAATTAACGAGTCCGGAATTAACCGAAATAGCAAACGCACATGTCTCATACCACGTGTTTTACTAAATCGTTTGATTCTCTTCATCGTTTCCTTGAAAGTGTAAAATTCATCAAAATCATCAAAACAACAGATATTCAATTAACGAGTCCGGAATTATGCTAAAAAGTAAAAGTGTGGTTCCATACTCCGCATATGTTGTTTCACACTACAAGTTCCCTTAGTTTGCTGCTAGGAAAAAATCACTGGGTTGAAATGATACATACCCAAATGGATTTATAGATTAGGGAAAAATCGATATAGGTTGAAATGATAAACTCGTGGTATTTATGGATTTTGGAATTTTACTCGGGATTGCGGATTGAAATGATATATATCCGTAAATTTAAATTATTGCGGGTTGAAATGATATATATCCATATCACTTGACCATAGGGTAGAAAATTATATATGGACACCGGTTTGGTTAAGTTAAATGATTTTAAATCCTTAATTTTCGAATCCAGTTAAATGATATTTTGAAATAAAATTTAATTTATATGAACTGAATTGTTTTCAGAATCCAAGCTTTAAAAATGTTGAAATTGAAATCGGTTTAAATGATTTGTTTAAAGAATATAAATTGAAATCTTAAGGTTGAATTTTGAAATATAAATGAAATTTATCAAAATTGAGTTATTGTAAACGTTTGAATATTTAAACTTTGAAATCTATTGAATTTGAAGTGGTTTAAATTTGTAGTTCAAACATGGATTTGAAATCGATATAGATTGAAAAGGTTTTAATGAGAATTTGAATTAAAAGATTAAAATTGAGTTTTGTTGATTTGAAATTTGGATATGGTACATATTTTTTGAAATGGAAGAAATAGTTTAATTTGATATTATTTTCAAATTTATTATTTTAATATAAACTGTTTTAAAAATCTATTATTTTAAAATTCAGATTATTTAGATTTTCAAACTATTTAATATAAACCATTCCAATAATCAAACCATTTTGTACTAAACCATTTTAACTGTTTTAATATCCTTAAACTATTTAAACTATTAAACTATTTTAAACTAATAAACTATTTTTATACTATTTTAATTTATATTATTTTAAATTTATAAACAACTTTTAATATATATATTTTAATATATAACCTATTTTAAAATATAAAATATTTTTAATATATAAACTATTTTAATCTATAACTTGTTTAAAAAAATAAACTATTTTTAATGTAACTATTCCAATATATAAACTACTTTCAATATTCAAACTATTTAAACTTAGAACTGTTATAATTTAGATCTAATTGATTTAAATGCGAATATTTTGATATGATGGTTTAACCTATTTTGTGGTTATGATTTTGAAAATGAATATGATTTAAAGTGAATATGATTTTGAAAGTGATATGTTTTTCAAGTGAATATGATATTTTGATATCAATTATGAACTGGTTTTGGAAATGTAAAAGAACCAACCGGTGTGAAATAAGCGTTTGGTTGTTAAAGAGACCGGGATCAGATATTGTCACTCTCTGCCAATACCGAAAACCACTTTAATAACTGTGTACGTGGTCGAGAATCCATAATGAAGTAGGATGGTTTGGTGAACACTATTGTATGAGGTATGAACGCAGCCCTAACCCCCTCGGGTCAGCTTGATATGACTAAAACAGGAGCTATACCGGGCCAAGTGAGGTCGCTCCTCCTATCGGGCACATTTATTCAATACCGTATTATTACTTTGTGATTGATTTGGTGGCCACCCCTTGATTTGATTATGGAAGTGTGTTCCGAGATGGGCGGTAGTAGCTGCTATCCTTTACCACCAGTCCGGGAGTGCAAACGGTAGAATCCTACCCTGGCATTGCCTTGCGTGCCGTGTCATATGCCTTATCGCGCCTACTACGAGTTTGGTTTGTGTCGTACCTATGGAGTGCTCCCTGATAGCCCACTAGTTTACGGTGGAGTTTACAGTACTGTATAGACTATGACATTTATATAAAATGTGTTAAGGGTGATATGGGTAACGCCTTAACGCTATTTTAATACTTTACTTTATTGTAGACATATTATAATAGCGTATTGTACTATGTATGTAGATAGTTTAACGGATCCTTAGGAGATGGAATCCCGAATATCTCTTAAGTTATTGCACGCACGTTAGACACTAGATAAGAGATGTAAAATTCCGTAATTCTCTGAAGTCGTTACACTCATATTTATTTACTGTTAATTTAACTTACATAAGATCTTTTAGTTCTAACTCGAGTGTTGTCTTTTCATTATGCTCGGGTCAGTCTGAGCTTTCCAATGTATTGAAGATCATTTTATATAGAGGATGAAGACGGAGGTTAGTCTACTATTTATTATATTTATTCCACTACATCATGTTGTTCCACTGCATTATTTATTTTCCTACTATATGTATAACTCTGGTATGTATTGTAAAGTGTAATCAAATGTATTTGTAAAACAGCTTCATGAACAGTTTATTTGATTATTATATTTTGTCATTCCATTGTGAGATTCTGTGTTTATTTTCTTTCTTTTCTCTTCTTTTTTTATATTTACCCCATAACAATCCTCCCTTTTGAATGGTTTGAGTTCGACAGGCGGGTCATTACAGTTACTAATTATCGATTGTTGGTGTTTAACTAACAATTAAATTCAATATTAATTTAAATGTCAAATTAATTCAACATAAAATTCAAATTGACATAAATGTCAATTTAAACTACCAAACAGCAACAAATAAAATTCTTATCACTTCATAAATTTAATTCAACAAACATAAGAAATTTTAGTACTGCGTGAGTGGGTTAAATCACCCACCTTTGATTTATAGCCGATAAAAATCCAATAAAGCCCAAAATCTAAACAGTCTCCAAATTCAACCAAACAAGTTTCATATTGTTCGGAATTTCGATACGAATCCAACGGAAGAAACTGCGCGTCAATCGAAGTTCGTTTGCAAAAGTTATGCAAGTTAGAAGATTGAAATTTAAATTTTAAATTTAAATAAATCAATGGGCAAATACGTTATTACCAATATCATCTCCCAACCCTAATCGAGACAGTCAAACCCAAACAATGTACAACCGCCACTCCTTAGCCTCCAACCGCCGCGCCTACAGCCAGCTAACCCCAGATCTGACTACACCATCGCCTCCGCGATGCCAGCCGCCCCTCGCCACGCTCGCTGCCATCTCTGTCCACTCCAAGTGGCTCCACCGCCGCCACTATATATCGCTGATTCTGGCGATCACAAGCACCATTGACACGATCAGACACCATGGATGCACTCTGCTTCGTCTCCTCTACAAGCTGCAACTTCCCGATCGTCGAATGGTTGACGATCCACCGTCGAATCGAAACCCTACAACGGATGGTCGAGAATGTTTCGCCCAATTCTGGACAAACGGAGCCTCCAATCAAAAAATGAATTGCAGACGCCGATTCCATTCATTGAGAGCTTCGCGATGATATATTATATAATATGATTTGAGCAGTTTGAATTTTTCGATTTGATTTGAAATTGGAATTAGGGTTTTAGGATAATGACCATTGAGGAGGAGCAGATTGGAACTGAAATGTACGTACAGAAAATAAAAAATAGAATAGAAGGCTGCTAGGGTTTATAATAACATATATATAGGCAAAGATGGAACAAGAATGGATGGAACAGATTGATTGGGCCCAAGCGATAACAGAGGCCCGAAAAGCCCGTTTCGTTCCCGAAACGAAAATAGGTCATACTATATATCAAAATGTAGGTTTTAAATATTTTTAAACTTAATGAAACTAATTTCAAACTCTAATTCTCTTGTATGTAGAAGTTAGCTTTAAAATCAAATTATATTATTTTTACACGTTAATGAAAATGAATTATTATTAAACTGATTTAATCACTTTTAAATTCCAAGTTGAAAGTTTTTATCACTATCCTTGATTAAACAGAATTTTTAATAATCTTTTGAATTAAAAATTCTTTATGTTAAACCCAAGGTTTTTATATTAAATTAAATTCAACATTTAATACAGCAGTAATAAAATCTAGTTCATTATATCTTATATTTCAACATATTCTTTTATTTTGATTTAAATTCTTATTTTTAAATGAACGAATACCTTATGTAATTAATTAAACATAAGTTTCCATTTATTTACACTCATCGCTCAATAGTTAACGTCTCTTCTTATATCAATTGTAATATTTCAATTACATTAATTTCATTGATTACCAAATTAATTTCAAACGGATTAAATAATAAGATGAGAAATAAAACAGTTGTTACGTCTTAGTAATTTAAACAGATTTCTAAATTTATTGTTTACAAACAAAGGTTGGTAGATTTACTTACTAAATAATTGATTTCTAATTGCATGCTAAAACCAATTAAATTAAATAACATATGATTTCTCTTTTTAATACATCATTTAATTTTATTCCTTATTAAACTTACAATTATTTCAATTGATTGAAATTACATTAAAACGGTTGTCAATAACATTCAAACAATATTACTAAATTATATTCTAATAATTTTTTCATTAATAAATCATAAATTTCAATCTCTCACCATATTAAATTCCAAATTCTTATTAAATTGAATATTTTAATTATCAAAAATACGGGTCGTTACATATATCTATTTCTCCTGTTATTTCAAATGTATTATTAGTTAAAAACTTAAAACATAATTTACTTAGTATAAGTCAACTATGCAATAAGGGATTTAGAATCGATTTTGAAAAAGATAAATGCAATATCATTGATCAAAATAAAACTTTAATTTTTGAAGGAGCAAGAACTCGAAATATTTATATTCTAAACATGAATATTAATCATAATAATGGTTTTTGCTTAACCGCAAATCATGATGATCCATGGATATGGCATAAAACATTTTGTCACATAAATTTCAAATAATAAACAAATTAGCTAAAAACAATTTGGTAAGAGGATTACCCAAAATAAATTCAAAGTTAAAAATATATGTGATGCATGTCAACTTGGAAAATAAAGAAAAGCTCGTTTAAGTCTAAAAAGGAAATCTCTACTAAACAACCTTTTGAATTACTTCATTTGGACTTATTTGGTCCAACTCAAGTACGTTCGATAAATCACAATAAATATGTTTTTGTAATTGTAGACGATTTTTCTTGATAAACTTGGACACTATTTTTAAAACATAAAAGTGATACATTCGAAATGTTTAAAATTTTTGCTAAACAAATTAAGACTCGAATGGATTTAAAAATCAAAAGTATAAGAAGTGATCACGGTGGAGAATTTGAAAATAGACTATTTACAAATTTTTGTAATAAAAATGGAATTAGCCATAATTTTCATTTCCACGAACACCACAACAAAACGAAGTAGTTGAAAGAAAAAATCGCACTTTGCAAGAATGTGCTTGAACTCTCCTAAATGGCAGTGGCTTACCAAAGAATTTTTGGGCCGAAGCAGTTGCTACTGCATGTTATGTATTAAATTGTGTAACTCTTAGATCTATGACTAAAAATACATGTTATGAAATGCTCTACAAAAAGAAACCAAAAGTATCATATTTTCGAATATTTGGATCAAAATGCTTTATTCTAAATACAAAAGATAATCTTGGTAAATTCGGTCCAAAAGCCGATGAAGGAATTTTTGTTGGATATTCCCATCGAAGTAAAGCATACAAAATTTTTAACAAATGAACAAATGTTATAGAGGAAAGTCTACATGTCTCGTTTGATGAAGGCTTTAAAAATATAAATAAAGACGACAAAGAAATTTTTGACACTAATCAAAATACAGCCATTGAAATTATAATTGAAAATAATAATGATAATCAAAATAACAGTGATTTGAAATCACCACCCCGTATTTTAAAAGATCATCCTATTGATAACATAATTTGAAATCTAGATAATAAAGTTTCGACTAGAAGACAAATAAATCAAATGAGTAATGTAGCATTTATATCTAATTTTAAACCAAAAAATTACATGGAAGCGTCAAATGATGATTTATGGATTTTAGCAATTCAAGAAGAACTTAATCAATTTGAACGAAATAATGTTTGGGAACTAGTACCAAGGCCAAACGATCAGTTCGATATTGGAACAAAATGGGTATTTAAAAACAAAGCAGACAAAAATGGAACTATTTTACGTAATAAAGCAAGATCTGTGGCACAAGGATACAATTAAAAAGAAGGAATTGATTATGAAGAGAATTTTGCACCTATGGTACATCTTGAAGCCATAAGAATATTACTTGCTTTTGCGTGTCATCATAATTTTAAGCTATTTCAAATGGATGTTAAAATCGCTTTCTTGAACGGTTTTATAAAAGAAAATGTTTACGTTGAACAACCACCACTATTTGTTCATGAAAAATATCCAGATCAAGTTTTTAAACTTAAAAAGGTGTTATATGGTTTAAAACAAGCACCTCGCGCTTGGTATGATCGATTAAAATCACATTTAATAAATTTTGGTTTTCAAATTGGTAAAATAGATACAACATTATTTATTAAACAAGAACAGAAGGATATATTAATTGTTCAAATTTATGTTGATGATATTATATTTGAATCTACTAGCGAAAATTTATGTAATGAATTTTCTACAATAATGACAAACAAATTTGAAATGTCTCATATGGGTGAATTGAATTTCTTTTTAGGATTACAAATAAAATAATTAAATAATGGAATCTTTATAAATCAAGAAAAATACTGTAAAGAATTACTAAAATGTTTTGGAATGGATAATACATCAAGTAAACCCACTCCAATGAGTACTACTAATCATCTAGACAAAGATGAACATGGAAAAGAGTTCAATCAAAAACTATATCGAAGCATGATAGGATCTTTACTATACTTAACAGCCAGTAGACCATATATTATGATGAGTGTTTGTTTACGTGCAAGATTTCAAGCACAACCTTAGGAATCACATCATCGGGCAGTCAAACGGATTTTACGATATTTAACCAACACTAAAGATTATGGTGTATTTTATCCAAAATGCAGTTTGTTTGAACTCATATTTTATGATGCGGATTTTGGTGGATGCAAATTGAATAGAAAAAGTACAAGTGTCACATGTCACTTTATTGGTCAATTGTTAGTTTCGTGGTTTAGAAAAAAGCAAAATTGTGTTTCTCTTTTGACATGTGTAGCCGAATATATTTCTGCTGACTTAGCTTGCGCTCAAGTAATATATATGCAACAAACACTTAAAGACTATGGAAAAATAATAAACAAATCTCCAATATATTGTGATAATACTAGTGCTATAAATTTATATAAAAATCCAATTAATCATTCACGAACAAAACATATCGATATTCATCACCAATTTCTGAGGGATAATGTTGAAAAAGAAATAATAACTCTTGAATTTGTTAATACCAAAAATCAAATAGCTGATATTTTTACAAAACCATTAAGTGAACTAACTTTTACTAAGTTAAGATGAGATCTAGGAATTTGTTCGTACAGTGAATTGGTTAACTAAATTTGTAGAAATAATTTTTTTGTTCAAATTTGTAGAAATAGCTCATATAGACTTTTGATTTCACAATTAGTTTTATACACTTAGAATTAATAATAACCACATAAATTTTTATGGCTTAACTCCTTTTCCTCAACCTATTTTCTAAGTATAGCAAACCATATCTTATAAATTCAGCTTATATTCTACCTAAAAACAAATAAACACAAATAGATTATTAAAACAAATAATACACAAAAATGTCTTCCGATCATGACTCCACCTATTCAAATATCGACTATAAATCCCCCTCATCAGATAGCACTTACATATCACCAACTAAATCCACCCCTACATCAACTCTTTCAACCTCTCTAAACATTTTTGCATCACCTACATACCACACTAGCTTTTCTCCTAAAGAAAAGAAAGCTAAATATTCAATTGATCTGAAATCAACATCTCTCACCGACAAAGTCAATGAAATATATCACTATCAACAAGAAATGATCGACGTTCAATGTGAAATGTATTACGAGCAACGACGTCAAGGATCTCATCTAAATTTTCTCAAAAAGTGTATTCTAGCAATTTGGGGTCATTCACCAACAAAAAATTGCATACATCAAAAATCTCCTCGATTACAAGAAACTCCTACAAAAGCGCATAACATTATTTTGAGAAATCTATGCAGACCGGGACCACCAAACCAAGCTTGGATTGACACTCCAACCCATCCAATTTGGTCTCCACTGAAGCCATTAATTGACGATACAAAAGTTTAACCAAACTCATGGGATATACAACAAATCAACAATTCTAAATTCTTCGACAAAAACTAAACTTATGCAATGCATCATATAAATTAAAGTTTATTTCAGTATGTATATTGTTTTGTTGTATTAAATTTCAATAAATCTTCATTGATTTTTAAATTCTTTACAATATTTCAAAAAATTCATATCATAGACATTTGTGCGAATACCATAGACGTCTGTCAAAAATTACGGGAAATAATTCCCTGTAACCACAGACGTCTGTGGGACTTCACAGATGTCTGTTAAAACTCTCTGTTTATTTTTTCTGCAGCCACGGACGTCCATGGAACCATCACAGATGTCTGTCGAATCTTTTTATTCCATTTTTACTGAAGTCACAAACGTTTGTGACTCCCTCACAGACGTCTGTCGCTGCTCTGGCCACACATTTTCAGCAGCCATATATAGACAAATTTACTCCATTCTTCACTTTTACCTCCATTTTAATTTCCAATTTCTGAAACCCTAGCCTCCATAACCTTCAAATTCATCAACCAATGGCTCCCAAGAAGATGACCGTCTCTAAAAAGCAATAACAAGGCCAATCTTCCTCCTCCTCTCAAACCCCGGTTACACAAGCTCACATAAACCAATGGCTTCGCAACAATCCCACTGCCCTCAATCGATTTGAGGTGATTTCCAAAAATAAAATCCATTATGATCCCTTCTATCATCTTGGAAATGTGATAGAATATGAAATTCTAGGAATAACTATGGATTTCGGTTGCTGCAACCTAATTAGCTATGATGCAAACAAGGTAATTATCGATCGTCTAGCTATTTACCTTTTCTACTCCAATATATGTAGTACGGAAATTTGGAATCCAGAAAATGAGGATGGATGGTTGTGGTCAAGTGTTTATGGAAAAGAAATCAAAATTGATGTATATACGGTTGGCCGTATACTAGGATGTTCTTATGGGGGAATCGACTTAACGAATATACTGGATCATAGTCTTTTACCCAGAGATGAAATTACTCATCAAATATGGGAATATAGGATGCCCTAATGGAAATCCATTTACCTACGCCCACATGCTAGACTACTAAATAGAATGACAATCAACACAATCATTCCATGTCTAGGTAGCCATGAGCAAATTTATCCCAATGACCATCGAGCTTTGTATGCAATATTTGGTCGCCTACCAGTAAATTAGGAAAAATTTATTCATGACCAAATTAAAGGTTTTTGGACTCAACATCATCGCTCAATTGTATATGCTCCATACTTAATGCGTATCTTACAAGATCTTGGAGTTCCTTCATATTTATCACAATACGAAGAAATTCCAACAAAAGATAGTGGTCCACGATATCTATCCTTGTTACACCTTCTCAAAAACCCAACTCTTATCATCCCCTTCAACCAATGGACTCTACAATAGCATCAACAAGAACTTCACGGTCCTCTTCCAACTAGCGCACCTTAGACATACCCACCTCATCCTTCACAACAACCAACTTCCTCAAGACATGCTATCGACTATTATTCGGACTCTGAAGTACAAGAAGTTCGCGTTAAACCGACGCAAAACGAATCTCTTCGTGATTTGGCACTTAAAAACCAAAGGATAATCACGGCTAACCAGTGAGCTTTAAACAAAAAGATGACTGGATTGGAATTTTCTTTCTCCACAAGGATGAAAAAAATAGAGAAGACTTTGGACAAAGTGGTCTCCACTTTAGGCAAAGTTATGTGCAAAGTACGTGGTCGATCATCTTCTCGCTCATCATCCTCGCCTTCACCAACACCTCCACCTTGGGCTCAAACACCAATTTATCGCTCTCAAGCCTCGCCCGAAGGTACGTCTCACAATGAGGTGACCGAGGGAAGACTCCTATTCAAGCACAACCTGATGAAGAAGAAGAAGATAGTGATGACATGTATGTGTCTGATACTCCGCATTTCCAACAACAATCATACATGGCAGTTCAAGGCCTCTCAATTCAAGAAGATGAGTAACTCATTATAGATAGGGTTAGTAACACCATAGAATGAGTTGAGAGTAATATTTATGAGCGCGTATTTGTTAATGTTATATATAAAGGTTTTTTTGAAAAATTGGTAAATGAAATAATTTACCTAGGATTATATTTTGATTACAAAGTATATATTTTGAAAATTTATATAGATAGAAATCAGGATTAGTGAAATATTAAATATGAACATCTTGTGATTAGAATTTCACAGTTCAACTATAAGATGTTTTAAGATAATTAAGATCCTTAATATATATTCCCAAATAATAAAGAATGATATTGTTAAGTTATTATCTTAAATTGATCAATTGTGTGATTTAAAAGTTTAAGTACAAATACCTTGTGAATTAAGTTTCACGATTTGACTATAAAGTGTTTGATAATAAGATTTATTTAAGGAATGGACATATAAGATAAATAATAGAAAATGATTGTGTAAAAGGAAAAAATATATAAAAGGAATGAGAATTTAAATTCGAGTAATTTAAAAGAATTGTGGTAATTTAAATTAAGTTAATTGATATAAGATGAATTTATAAAAAGAATTTATAAAATAGGTTTTATAAACAAAACTAATCTCTAAAGGATTTTGAAATTGGTATTATTTCAAATAAAAAGAGGTGTTTTATAATAACTAGTTCGATTGGCTTGAAAATAAACTAAAAATGGGTAAGAGATGTGTTCGGATGGTAAACACTTCTCTTAAGTATTACACTTCTTGTTAAGAGGATATATGATACTATTGGTAGTACCCAGTTCCTTGGTATTGTTTTGAAGTTACTCGATCTATATAATTTTCTTAAGTTAAATAAATAACGTGAATCATTAACAAATAAATTGATTAGTAATCTTTATAAAAGTGTTTAAACCAAAGATAAATTTGGATCACTAATTGATAAGATAAAGCAAAATTCTCGACCATTTTGGACAGTCGAAATTTTTTGAATCACACCAAACTCAGAACTAAGGAATTTATGAAAACTTTTGGTAAAAGATAAACAATTGTTAAATGTTTTTAGTAAATGTAGTTGGATAAGTATATATAAATGTGATTATAAATAAAAGAGATTTAAAAGTGAGGAATTTATAATAGCATTAAATCAGAAATAAATTTTATAATTATGAATTTGAAATGATATCAACCTACAACAAATTTTAAATCTGTAATTCACCCGGATATAAAACCAATCGGGAATTTGGGATGTGTGTATATACTATTAGGATGTAAAAGAGTATTATACAAAAATAGATTTAAGTCATGAACTATTTATATGCTAAAGTAAAATCATGGCTCTTTAAAATGTAATCATAACCTGGAAAATGTTATATTAATGAATTCTAGCATTAATTAAGGATTTGGACTTATGTTTTTAAAAGTGATGGATTTACATAGTTGTGTTCACAAGATATAATAAGCTTCAGTAATAGTTTTACGAAATGATTCATAAATAATATTAGTATTAAAGAAAATATAAAAAAAATGAATGTGAAAAATAAAGAATGTGAATAAAGAGAATTTGGTATAACTGAGAAAAACCAACAGGAATAAATTCGTAATTTATACGTAAATCATTTCGTCACACAAATTTTGATCTAATATCCGAGTACGAAACTTTAAGGTGATTACACCGATCTGGAAAAGGATTTATCACTCGATTTCTTAACGGCGAGCATTGATGATGATTTGTGGTTAGTTACACGATTTTTCTATCATAGTTGAGAGCTATGCAAGGAAAGCAAGTGTATCCGATCTAGAAGCTTGATCAGAGTCCGCACTAGAGGATCGGGGGATCGATACTAGTTCGGAAATAAAGTTGTGGATTCTAATAGATGATCAAATCAGATATTTTATACAGATGATTTGGGTACATCTTATGGGTTTAAATTTGTGAAATAATGATTTAGGTAAAATATTGTGGGTTTAGGTTCGGGGTAATTTCGGGGACGGAATTCTTTTAAGTAGGAGAGAATGTAACGACCCGTAATTTTACCACTTTGAAAATGGAATATTTAATTTATTTAAATATTCAAATGTGGAATTTTCAAACATTAAACATCATGTTTTATATGATAAATAAGAATGGAAAACTTATTTTTGATATTGAATAAAGGTTTTGGATTTCCATTGTATAATTGACAAAAGTCGAATTCCGATAAATTAGGATAAACATTCGAGATTTTTTTTTAAAGGATAAATAATTTTTTTTAAATATATATAATCCATATCAAAGTCATTTGACAATAATAGTAATTAAATTTATAATTGTTCGATAAATATATAAAACTTGTTTTATAAAAGTTGACAAATTTCGTCGCATATCGATAAATCGATATCGTATTTTTACAAATATATTTGGATATTGTTTTATATTATTTTATAAGTCAAATATACTTGTTTTAATTATTTAAAGATAATAAGAAATTTATTTTGACGTTTGGTTTACATAAATAAATAGTTTAACAAAAACGTCAAAATGAGACCGTAAAACATTTTGTCGAAAATCAACGTTTTGTCGATTGAAAGTTGTCGCAACGTTGTCACACCTTTATTTTCTTATTTTGGAACATATATTCAAATAGTATAAGTATTAATTAATTCACTAATCAAGTTTACTTTTACTAAACATACTTAGAAAATACTAGAATTTCATTAAGAAAAAGTAGCACAAAATTCCAAAGCATGTCAAATCAAACCAAACATAATTATTACTTTACTTTTCTTACTCTTTAAGTGAAATGGACATAAAGTAAGAAGTGAAAGGATGATGTTAAGTTATGAAAAAGTGGAGGTTGCTTTAGGTTGAAGTAAGGATAGTTTGGTAATTTGGTAAGAGGTTATTTTGATAAATTTACCACTTTTTCTTTTTCTATAAATACCCACCTCCTTCTTCACTTTCATTCACACTTCTTCTTCTTCTTTTCCCAAGCATCTTCATCTTCTTCCTCTCCTCTTTAATGGCTTCCAAGCCATAGAAAAAAATTAGAAAGGAATAATGTAAAAATATTTACAAAATATTCAAAAGAAATCAAGGTTCATTCTCTTAAAATCAAACTTATCTTTTTTCCATATTTTACCTCTTCTTCTCTCGGTCATAAGTTCTTAAAAACCGAACCAAAATGCAAAATTAATTTCTGCAGATCCTGTATTTTTCCAGTGGCAACAACTTTCATGTTGACCACTTTGTCTCATTCTAAACTTAACTATGTCAAAAATCCACTTCTTTCCAATGCATTCTCTGGCCCGGTTTTTAAGACAGAGAATAGCCCATATTGTTTTGATCATAACTTAATCAACACTAAACCAAATTAAGAAATACTTTTTTTCAGATCATATGAAATTCCAGTGGCTACAACTTTTATGTTGATCACTTATTCTAGTTTTGAGGTTTTCTACACCTGAAACTCAATTCTTTGAAGTGCATTTTAGGGCTTTATTTTTGTCAATTCAACAATACCTCTTCTTCATTCTATCATATCTCCCTCAAAACAACTTGGATTCAAATGACTATTTTTTTTCAAATTTATGAGAAAATAATTTTTAAATACTTTTTAGTTAACAACGTTTCTAAATTTTGAGATTTAGAGGGCCTAAAACCAGATACAAGATAACTTATTTTTCGGATTTAAATCTTGAGAATTCAAGTTCAAAGGTCTACCGCTTCTTCTCTATACTTTCGGCCAACCTCCATCTCATGCCTTGACCAAGCTATTGGAAGGAGGATGATGTTGTTTGCTAGTGTTTAAATGGAGTATGTATTAATTAGTGAAGTGTTGGTAGGAAGTTAATCGCTTTGGTTTATTGTGAAAAACTCTATTTAATATATATATATATATATATATACACACACATGTGTGTTATGATTGCTATGAATGTTTATATATTCTTTGATCATCAAGTATTGATTGTTTGATATGATTGTTAAATTGTTACCAAGTCATGTTAATACACGTCGATAAGCACAAAGTAAATCACTTTCCTTTTGAAAATGAAATGGTGTATATGGAATGCTTAAACCTTTTGGAAATAGTTTTAAAATGAGTTAGAAATGTTTTATAAACATTTAAATATGTTTAAAGAAATAAAGAAAATCAAGATTTCATCTTGTATATTTTAAAATATGTCCAAATCCAATTTCCAGAAAAATCGCGCTTTTGCAGTAAAGTGACCAAAGTTTAAAATTGATATTTTAAATATTTTAAAAATATGAAATAAATTCTAAAAATATTTTAAAATGCCTTAAAAGAGATTTAAGTTGAAAAGATGGATTTCTAAATGATATGAAAGTCGTTTTGAAGAATATAGCTTTTAAAACACTATTCGCAACACTTTTCGCAACGCTTTTCGCAGCAGTTTTTAATAACTTTAGAAATGTAGTTTTAAACTTAAAAATTCTTTTCCAAATATTTTGTGAATGATTTTAAAATAATAGATAAGTAATTTAAAGATGATTTGGAAGTTTTAATAAGAGTTTGAATAAATGGTTAAGAGGAATTGTTTATAACACTTAAACAATAATTGAAGAATATTGAATATAATAACAAATTGAGTATGTAGAAACGACTAGTACATTTGTCCCGCCTGTGAGAGCTAAATGGTAAAACAAGGTGTGTAACTAAGGTTAGGAATGGAGCAACCAGTGCCCTGAACTTAGCTATCCTTCGCTTTATCTTTTAGACGAGGGGTGGAACAGATCGAAAGGAAAGCCCAGATGCTTTAAAGGATCATATTTACATTTTTCCAAGATAAAAGAAAAGAAACAAATTCTTTGAATGTTAATTAAGCACTTAACATCTTTTATTCGATGATTGGTACGAAGGAACCGTGATCGGATTTGGGTGATTCCTATGTGAAAAACCGGGATCGGATTTAGGTGCTTCCTATCCAAAAACCCCTTCAAACTAATTCTCGAAATAAAACATATTGCAGACAAAGATCATTGAAAACAAAGATCTACATGATGTAGGATTACTTGCCACTGGTCCCTCGAGGTGAAATTTACCATATCTAGGGTGGCAGTAGTGCTCTATTATGAAAATCTTCGATTTGCAAGAATATAATATAAAGTTAAGAAAGAAATCTTTGATTAAGATTTAATGAATGATTTGGGAATATTTTCCCTAAGTTAAAAGTTATAAATTGAATATAAGAAATATTTGATTAAGATTTAATGAATGATTTGGAAATATTTTCCTAAATAAAAGAGAAAATGATTGGAATTATCTCAAGATCTAAAGAGGTTTAATAAATCAAATGATTTAATAAATGAGGCTTAATGATTCCATATACTCATGAAAAGAAAATGAAATAAATTGAAAAGAATATATCTAAGGAAGATATTTGATTAAATGGAAAGATAAAGTAATTGATTGATGATTGATAATCACATATGAACTTAACATCTTTTAATCGATGATTGGATTTCGAAGGAACCGAGGTCGGATTTGGGTGATTCCTATCCGAAAACCATGTCGAACCAATTTACGTTTTCGAAGAATGAAGCTGTTAGAAGATGGAG
Source organism: Allium fistulosum (assembly GCA_030737815.1). NCBI lineage: Eukaryota > Viridiplantae > Streptophyta > Magnoliopsida > Asparagales > Amaryllidaceae > Allium > Allium fistulosum. The sequence goes on along the minus strand of CM060903.1, from coordinate 510,476,430 downwards.
ATATTGAGACGAATAATAACGAAGGATTACTTGTTGATTAATTGGGGATAAACTCCCGATTTACTTATTGTAGCATTGGTCTCTTTGTTATGAAAAACCTCAGAAACACAAGGGCTTCTTTCCTAGTAATGGCCGAGGAAAGTACCTTCGGTTTCGTTAAGTCCCAGAACGAACTTGTATGGACGAATGTTTGACCTTGCATTCTAAATTGCATTGAGTGATCTCTATAAATGTATACCTACAAGGTGGAGGAGAAGGCAACTTCTCTTAGTTTAACACCTTTCTCTGAGACATACAAGCTCAGAGGTTATATGTTTGTAGAAATCAGACAGGGATTATGGAATGGCAATATGGCATTCAAAGTGAAAGAAGATGTGTTATGTGAAAAATTAATCGTTGCCTCAAGCCTCATCAACCGAAAATGACCGAAACGGGGTTGATGCAGCATGGCTAAGTGGGTCATTCCCATCAGGGTATGATCATCCCCTTCTAGATATATTTCTTCCCGCTATGATGTGTGGGATGTAAATTAATGTGGTTTGTATGCTAGAGCGCGCTCGGTTAAAGGTCGGTAACGACCGAGGGATGACATATTCGGTTCTATCTAGTTATAGAGGTAGGCCGGTCTTGTGTTGGTAGAGGATCTTTGTGATGGTTCCTCGGGACATCTATCTAGAGGTGTACCCATCGGAAGGTAGTCCCTTCACCTGGTCATTTGTGAATAAAGAGAATTTGGTATAACTGAGAAAAACCAATAGGAATAAATACGTAATTTATACGTAAATCATTTCGTCACAAAATTTTTGATCTAATATCCAAGTACGAAACTTTGAGGTGTTTACACCGATCCGGAAAAGGATTTATCACTCGATATCTTGACGGTGAGCATTGATGATGATTTGTGGTTAGTTACTCGAGTTTTCTATCATAGTTGAGAGCTATGCAAGGAAAGCAAGTGTATCAAATCTAGAAGCTTGATCAGAGTCCGCACTAGAGGATTGCGAGGTCGATACTAGTTCGGAAATAAAGTTGTGGATTCGAATAGAAGATCAAATCGGATATTTTATATGGATGATTTGGGTACATCTTACGGGTTTACGTTTGTGAAATAATGATTTAGGTAAAATATTGTGTGATTAGGTTCGGGGTAATTTCAGGGACGAAATTCTTTTAAGTAGGGGAGAATGTAACGACCCGTAATTTTACCACTTTGAAAATGGAATATTTAATTTATTTAAATATTCCAATGTAGAATTTTCAAACATTAAACAATCATGTTTTATATGATAAATAAGAATGGTAAACTTATTTTTGATATTGAATAAAGGTTTCGATTTCCATTGTAAAATTGACAAAAATCGGATTCCGATAAAGTAGGATAAATATTCAAGAAATTTGTTTTAAAGGATAAATAATTCTTTTTAAATATATATAATCCATATCAAACTCATTTGACAATAATAGTAATTTAATTTATAATGGTTCGATAAATATATAAAACTTGTTTTATAAAAGTCGACAAATTTGGTCGCATATCGATAAATCGATGTCGTATTTTTACAAATAGATTTGGATATTATTTTATATTATTTTATAAGTCAAATATACTTGTTTTAATTATTTAAAGATAATAAGAAATTTATTTTTTGAAGTTTGGTTTATATAAATAAATAGTTTAACTAAAACGTCAAAATGTGACCGTAAAACATTTTGTCGAAAATCAACGTTTTGTCGATTAAAAGTTGTAGCACCTTTATTTTCTTATTTAGGAACATATATTCAAATAGTATAAGTATTAATTAATTCACTAATCAGGTTTACTTTTACTAAGCATACCTAGAAAGTTCTAGAATTTAATTAAGAAAAAGTAAGCACAAATTCTAAAACATGTCAAATCAAACCAAACATAATTATTACTTTACTTTTCTTACTCTTTAAGTGAAATGGACATAAAGTAAGAAGTGAAATGATGATGCTAAGTGTTGAAAAAGTGGAGGTTGCTTTAGGTTGAAGTAAGGATAGTTAGGTAATTTGGTAAGAGGTTATTTTGGTAAATTTACCACTTCTTTCTTTTCCTATAAATACCCACCTCTTCTTCACTTTCATTCACACTTTTTCTTCTTCTTTTCTCAAGCATCTTCACCTTCTTCCTCTCCTCTTTAATGACTTCAAAGCCATAGAGAAAAAATAGATAGGAATAATGTCAAAATATTTACAAAATATTCAAAAGAAATCAATGTTCATTCTCTTCAAATCAAACTCATCTTTTCTCTGTATTTTACCTCTTCTTCTCTCAGCCAAAACTTCTTCAAAAAGGAACCAAAATGCAATTTTTTTTTCAGATCATGTATTTTTCCAGTGGCTACAACTTTAATGTTGACCAGTTTGTCTCATTCTAAATTTAACTATGTCAAAAATCCACTTCTTTCCAGTGCATTCTCTGGCCCGGTTTTTTAGACAGAGAATAGCCTATTTTGTTTTGATCATAACTGATCCAAATTAAGAAATTATTTTTCTTGGATCATATTAAATTCCAGTGGCTACAACTTTTATGTTGATCACTTATTCCAGTTTTGAGGTTTCCTATACCTGAAAATCAATTATTTGAAGTGCATTTTAGGGCTTCATTTTTGTCAATCCGACAATACCTCTTCTTCATTCTATCATATCTCTCTTAAAACAACTTGGATTCAAAAGATTATCTTTTTCAAGTTCAAGAGAAACGAATTTTCAACAACTTTTTAGTAACAACTTTTCTAAATTTTGAGATTTAGAAGGCCTAAAACTAGATACAAATAACCTATTTTTTGGATTTAAATCTTGAGAATTCAAGTTCAAAGCTCTACCGCTTCTTCTCTATACTTTCGGCCAACCTCCATCTCAAGCCTTGACTGAGCTATTGGAAGGAGGAGGCTGTTGTTTTCTAGTGTTTAAATGGAGTATGGATTAATTAGTGAAGTGTTGTTGATTAGAATGTTGGTAGGAAGTTAATCGCTTTGGTTTATGGTGAGAAACTCTATTTAATATCTATATTTATATATATACATGTTTGATGATGTGTTATGATTGCTATGGATGCTTATATATGCTTTGATCATCAAGTATTGATTATTTAATATGATTGTTAAATTGTTTTACCAAGTCACATTAATACACGTCGATAAGCACAAAGGAAATCACTTTCCTTTTGAAAATTAAATGGTGTATATGGAATGCTTAAACCTTTTGGAAATAGTTTTAAAATTAGTTAGAAATGTTTTATAAACATTTAAATATGTTTAAAGAAATAAAGAAAGAAAATCAAGATTTCATCTTGTATATTTTAAAATATATCCAAAACAAATTTCAAGAAAAATCGCGCTTCTGCAGTAAAGTGACCAAAGTTTAAAATTGATATTTTAAAGTTTTTAAAAATATGAAATAAATTCTAAAAATCTTTTAAAATGTCTTAAAAGATATTTAAGTTGAAAAGATGGATTCCTAAATGATATGAAAGTCGTTTTGAAGAATATAGCTTTTAAAACACTATTCGAAACACCTTTCGCAACTCTTTTCGCAGCAGTTTTTAATAACTTCTGGAATGTAGTTTTAAACTTAATAATTCTTTTCCAAATATTTCGTGAATGATTTTAAAAGAATAGTTAAGTAATTTAAAGATGATTTGGAAGTTTTAATAAGAGTTTGAATAAATGGTTAAGAGGAATTGTTTATAACACTTAAACAATAATCGAAGAATATTGAATATAATAACAAATTGAGTATGTGGAAACGACTTGTACATTTGTACCACCTGTAAGAGCTAAACGGTAAAACAAGGTGTGTAACTAAGGTTAGGAATGGAGCAACCAGTGCCCTGAACTTACTAGGCCTTCGCTTTATCTTTTAGACGAGGGGTGGAACAGATCGAAAGGAAAGCTCGGATGCTCTAAAGGATCATATTTACGTTTTTCCAAGATAAAAGAAAAGAAACAAATTATTTGAATGTTAACTAACCACTTAACATCTTTTATTCGATGATTGGTACGGAGGAACCGGGATCGGATTTGGGTGATTCCTATGCGAAAAACCGGGATCGGATTTGGGTGATTCCTATGCGAAAAACCGGGATCGGATTTGGGTGATTCATATCCGAAAACCCCTTCAAACTAATTCTCAAAATAAAATATATTACAGGCAAAGATCATTGAAAACAAAGATCTGCATGATGTAGGATTAATTTGCCACTGGTCCCTCGAGGTGAAATTTATCCTATCTAGGGTGGCAGTAGTGCTCTGTTATGAAAATCTTCGATTTGCAAGAATATGATTTGAAGTTAAGAAAGAAATCTTTAATTAAGATTTAATGAATGATTTGGGAATATTTTCCCTAAGTTAAAAGTTATAACTTGAATATAAGAAATCTTTGTGTAACGACCCGATATTTTCAACCATTCACATCCATTATAAGTGTATAGGTAGACACTCATGCCGAAATTGAATTGCTCAAAATACCGCGTTGTAAATAAAATTTGGCAAATCTCAGAATATGCAGTAAATAAATATAATCACAGATCACAGACACAGAGTAAAATAATGCAGTGGAAGTAAAAGAAATAGTAGTTCATGAAGCTACTATGTAAATATATCAGAGTTAAATAAGATACAACAGAAGAAATAAAGTACAACAGAAGTCTCAATATGATAACCAAGTACAAGCTGAATAGAACAACAGAACTGAGATAGATAAAACTAGATAAGCAGATAATCTCCAGTGATTCCAATCTCCAGAAAGTGGAATCCAAATCTGTGAATACTCAGGCTGACTCGAGCGTAAATAAAAATACAAACACTCGAGTCAGGACAATATATACTTATATAATGTAAACCAACTCAAGTGAACTGTAATAAGGTACAAGTAACTTAAAGAATGCTTGGGATCGCCCATTCTTTAAGGATCCGTTAAACTATTTACTATGTAGTAATATACGCTATATACAGTAGTGTCTAATTAGTAAAGTATAATCATATAGAAAATAGCGTTAAGGGGACGGTGAACCTTAACGCGGTCGGATCTTTAAACCAAAATTGTATTAGGCTCGATATGGTAGGTGACACGGCACACAAGGCAATGCCAGGGTAGATATACCAATTACGCACACGGACTGATGGAAACGCATAGCAGCCACTACCGCTCCACCTCGAACAACACTCCCAAATCAAGGGTGCGCACCAAATCAATCACAAGTAATAGAATGGTATCGAAGAAGTGTGTCCGATAAGAGGTGCTACCTCACTGGTCCGAGATCGCTCATGTTTTAGTCACCTTATGCCAACTCACGGGAGTTGGGTCCACGTATATATACCTTAGGATCATTGTCACCATCCTACTTCATTCTGGAAACTCCACCGCATACACAGTTGTCAAAGTGGTTTTCGGTATCGACAGAGAGTATGTCCATATCTGATCCCGGTCTCTTTAACAACCAATCGTTATTATAACCCGTGGTTATAATTTAAACAGTTTATACTTCAAAATAGAATATCATTTCAAATCCAAATCTTTATCAAAATAAAGATTAAATCAATTCCAAACCATTTAAATATATTTAAAATATCATATCATTTCAAAACTTCATTTCAAATCATTTCAATATATCAAAATATCATATCTTTCCAAAACTTCATTTCAAATCATTTTAATATATCAAAATATCAAATCTTTCCAAAACTTCATTTCAAATCATTTTTATATACCAAAATATCATTTGAGTTCAAATCTAAATATTCAACTTTAAATACTTTTTAAATTCAAAGATATCATTCATTTATTATCATTTCAAGTCACCTTTTAAATAGTTTATATTTCAATCAAAATAATTCATCTAAACCATTTAAAAGTGTAAGTATTATATTTCAAATCAAGTATTCAATTTCCAAAGTTTCAATTCAATTCAATCATTTATTTCAATTAAATTTCCATAGACCATTTCAAATCTTATAAATTTCAAATATAGATTTAATCCACAAAATAACTATTCAAATTATAAAATAAATTTCAAAGCTTTAATATCCTATATTTCATAAGTCCAATATCTTTTAAATAGATTCAAATTACAAGTAAATCAAATAATTTTCATACTAATATAAACTTCAATTATTCATTCAAATATTTAATATCATTTATTTAATTTATATTTAAATACCATTTAACCACATTTTCAAAATAGTTGTATTTCCCAAATCAACTATTCCATTTAAATCATTTAAAGTCAATTCATTATATTTAATAATTAAATATTTAATTTCCAAAATTTAGTCTTTTTCAAAGATCATTTATTCATTTGAAGTTATTAAACAAAGAAAATTCAACTTTCGCAACACTTAGAAAATGCTACGAAATGTTATGTTTTAAAACAGTTCATTAACAAAAGACAACATTTAAAATGATGTAATATCTTAATTTAGTTTCAATTAAAATTTTAGTTAAATTTAACAACTATAGCACTAACAAAGTGCTATAATAACCCTTAGTTCAAATTTGCTATTTGGTTCATTTAAAACAATTACAGCATTTTCCAATGCTGTAATATCTTTACATTATATTTCAAAAATGCTGTCAAATCAAATTCAGAGTTTTATTTACAATTTCACACATAATTAACTTTCAATATAAATCATTTAACTTATAAAATCATATATTTTCACATTTAAAAACAATCATTTAAATACCTTTATTTCTATGATTTTATAAAGTCAAATTTCCATACAAAAAAATCAAATTAAATAACAATTGAAATTTTCATTTCTTTAATTAAAAATTTAACTTAACACTTAAGTTTAAATTTCCAAAATATAACTTATTTCCTCTTATTTTACTTAATTAAAAATTCACTTTTAAACAAATTTCACAAAATTCAATTTAAGTTATATTTCCAAATTCAGCTTAAATATTCATTTATTACATATTTTAATTTATACAAAATCATTAACACTTTTAAAAATTATTATTACTAAATAAAATCATTAAATTCATCTTTTAAATCAAATTTGTCATATTTTCTTACTTTACATAAATTCCATTTATAAACAAAATCTTAAATTCCAAAATTAGCTTATATTTCAAATTCTACTTCACCATTTACTTAATTCACTTATTTAATTTGTAGGAAAATCACTAATATTTTATAGAAATCATTTTAATAAAATTTAAATCAAAATATCATAATATTTACATTTTTAAAATAGTTTAAAATTTTTAGAAAAATATATAAACCACGGGTCTGTATAAAATTTTCTAGCCTAGGTAAAGTGATACAGATATATATCATTTCAATCCGCAGTTTACAAAGAAAACCGGGTTTTATCATTTCAAACCCGCAATCCCAAGTTAAATAAAATAAATAAAAAGTCGCTCAGGCTTATCATTTCTGCCCATAACGATCTTTCCCTATTCTAAAGTCCGTTCGGGTATGTATCATTTCAACCCATAGTGATTTATATACTAACGAGGAACTTGCAGTGTGACAAACTGATAAAAATAACAGAATAGCATGATATAACAGTAACATATGGTATAACATGTGTAAATATAGGTGTGAACATTATATGATCATAATATAACAGTTATAACAGGATGATATAATTTTACAGATTCAAATGGTGTCAGTTTACTAGTTATATAAGTACACATTGTCTGGTGAGAATTACTCACTTGTTTAAGCTGGAGATGACGACCACAAACACACAACAAAGATTTCCAGAGGCACGACAACACGAATATGATTTGAGATGGGAGAGCCAAAGATTAATTTCCTTGTCACATTCAAACAAAACAAATATAGACAACATGAGTTTTCAACCCAAAATTCAATAAAACAATGTTAGAAATGAATGCATGAACCAAAGCCAAAGTGATTGCACATACTTTCTACCATCTATGCTTCAGCTCCAGATCTGAAATTCAAGGCTAAGGAGTGGGTTTGGATCTGGTTTTGGGTTGGTAAGGGTTGGCCAAACATGGACTTGAAGGTGATGAATATAGGTGCATCAATTCAACTACAAGGCAACATATACAAGGCAAATTACAACACCTCTAGGCCACAATAGGGTTCGGCCAGAGGCCACGTGGGCTTGGCATGGTGTTCAGGTGGTGGTGGTTGATGTGGAAGAGGGTGGAGGTCAGGTCAGAGGTGGTGGTGGTGGAGGAAGTGGTGGCAAAAGGTGGAAGAAGAAGGAGATGGCAATTCTAGACTAGGTTTGGCACATGTGATGGTTAGTGCTAGTTTAGGTGGATTTTTGTAATGATCTTCACCATGGCTTGGCTTGGCCTGAGGAGGGGAGGGGTTAGGCTGTGTTATGGTCAGAGAAAAGTGGTGGTGGTGGTCGGGTCAGATCTGGTTGAGGAGGAGCCAAGCTATGAGGTAGAGAACATATGCAAAACAATGGTAGAAAACATAGAAAACAAGAAAAAGGAAGGAAGAATTTTACCCAATCTCTTGAAGCCATGGCCGTGATTTTTTTTGTGGGTTTGAGAAGGTTAGAATACGTGAAAAAAGTGAGGAAGTCAGCTGAAATGATAAAAGTATTGTACGGCCAAATTTTTTTAATGAGATGTAGGTTGGAAAATGAAAAGGGGGAAGAGGAAAAGTCAAAAGGAGATAAAGAGTTTCAAGTCTTTTCAAATTTTCACAAATTCATTTTAATTTTTTAAATACATAACAAGGCTGATAATAAAGATAAATAAACTCAGAAAATAAAAAAAATAAGAAAAGAAAATAAATAAATTTAAATAAAAATCAAATAAATAAAGAAAATGGCAATATATACATAACTAGGCTTTATAAATTTGAAACAAATTCAAATGAACTTTAGAAAATCTTTATGTACTTGAAAATATTTATAAATAAAGATAAGAACACAAAATAAAAAAATGAATTCACAAAAATAAATAAATATATTTTAATTAAATATAATTTAATGAAGAAAATAGCAGAAAAATGGAAACTAGGCATTATAAATTGAAATAAATTCAAGTATACTTTAGAAAAATTATATTATCATTTTAAAAATATTAAAAGACATAAAATAACCTATTAACACATATTAAAACAAAGTATGACAATATAAATATATTTTATATGATTTAAAATAAATAATATTGCAAAATAAACAGTTTACACACAAAATTGAAAATTACATAACTTCTACAATATAAATCCGTTTTCAACGAAATGAAAAGCAGTATTCATGGAATTAAATCTATTTTCATAATAAAATATAAAATTTAAGAATTTGAAATATTTAAATTTAAAGTTCAAAAGTCAAAGTTTGACCAGTTTGAATAGAAATTCACTTTTCAGTGAAATATCCAATTTATACTAGTTTGAACTATAAATCACTTAATAATCAACATTTATATTTAAAATGAAATGTTTGAAATAGAACAAGTTTAAAATAATTTAAAATAAAAAAATAAAGTCAAAATTAAAATATATGCAAAAATCTAGGGTTGTTACTTGATTAAGGTTTAATGAATGATTTGGAAAGATTTTCCTAAGTAAAAGAGAAAATGATTGGAATTATCTCAAGATCTAAAGAGGTTTAATAAATCAAATGATTTAATAAATGAGGCTTAATAATTCCATATACTCATGAAAAGAATATGAAATAATTTGAAAAGAATATATCTAAGGAAGATATTTGATTAAATGGAAAGATAAATAATTGATTGATGATTGATAATCACATATGAACTTAACATCTTTTAATCGATGATTGGATTTTGAAGGAACCGGGGTCGGATTTGGGTGATTCCTATCCAAAAACCACTTCGAACCAATTTTCGTTTTCGAAGAATGAAGCTGTTTGAAGATGGAGATATTGAGACGAATAATAACGAAGGACTACTTGTTGATTAATTGGGGATAAACTCCCGATTTACTTATTGTAGCAGTGGTTTCGTTGTTATGAAAAACCTCAGAAACACAAGGGCTTCTCGCATAGTAATATCCGAGGAAAGTACCTTCGGTTTCGTTAAGTCCCAAAACGAACTTGTATGGATGAATGTCTGACCTTGCATTCTAAATTGCATTGAGTGATCTCTATAAATGTATTTCTACAATATGGCAGAGAAGGCAACTTCTCTTAGCTTAACACCTTTCTCTAAGACATACGAGCTCAGAGGTTTTATGTTTGTAGAAATCAGTCATGGATTATGGAATGGCAATGTGGCATTCAAAGTGAAAGAAGATGTGCTATGTGAAAAATTAATCATTGCCTCAAGCCTCATCAACCTGAAATGACCGAAATAGGGTAGATGCAGCAAGGCTAAGTAGGTCATTCCCATCAAGGTATGATCATCCCCTTCTAGATATATTTCTTCCCGCTATGACGTTCGGGATGTAAATTAATGTGGTTTGTATGCTAGAGCACGCTCGGTTAAAGGTCGGTAACGACCGAGGGATGACATATTCGATACTATCTAGTTATAGAGGTAGGCCGGTCTTGTGTTGGTAGAGAAGCTTTGTGATGGTTCCTCTTGACATCCATCTAGAGGTGTACCCATCGGAAGGTAGTCCCTTCACCTGGTCATTTGTATGGAAATCCATTCTCCAATAAGAAGCCTTTACGAGTTTGATTGCAGAACCCACTTTGTGGCTAATATGTTGGAATTTAATCAATGTAACAATTTCGGCTAAGATTAATAAGTTTAATTGCAAATGTTTTCAAAGAGTGTCATTAAAAATAATATCGAATGTTTTGATATAAAAGTGTTTTAGTTATCATAAGGTAAAAACCTATCCGCGTTTATGTGTGAGCGTGGTCTTATGAGATACTCTTTCTTTTCAAAAGGATTTCATTTAAAGTCATTTATTATTGAGTTTTCTCACGCTGGTTTATCAAGCCTGATCCGGGTATTTTCAATACTCGGGTCAGATCCGAGTAGTTTCAGGTTTAGTTGAATACGGTTGTGTAACGCCCCACTCTGAGACCCACTGTAACAAAGAGTATTACGGGAGTAATACCGTCTGTTAAAGCGGAGAATAGAGTATAGTGGGAGCGACCATTTGTAATCAAGCTATAACTATCTACCGAATACGTCGAAAGGTGGAATCTATTTAAATTTTTCTCAATCAGGTGGTTCGACATATTCGGTAAATACTTATAATGAAATTACAAATGGCTAAAGATCTATCAGAATAAGCATAGTAATAAATGATAAAACATCACAGAATAGAATCACATCACAGATATAAAATCCCAGAACAATACATCATCAATACAGATCCAAATACCATAAGTGGGTACAAAGCCACTGATCACACATGTGAGTCAAAAATATGTACATATCAAAGTCTGAATAATAAGAGAGTAGCGGAATAGTGGACAAATAAAAGCGCTATCTATCAGCATAGTAGATAATGTCCAAGCGGAAGCACAGAAGCTAAGTTCAGAGACCTAACCTGAAACAACTCGGTCTGACCCGAGCGAAAACACTCGGGTCAGGCTAGCTAAACAATCAGTAATAACTGAGATATATAATAATGCGGTACATAAGTAAAACAGTACTTATCCAAAGAGAAGTATATTATGAACCACATGAATATAATGACGATCCCTAATCATCAATAAACAATAAAAATCTCCAAAGAGAAATCAACACCAAAGTGTAGAATAAATAAAATCGCCTCATATCATCGGCGTAGCCAAAGCTATAAAAAGATGCCCATAGGCAATAATCCCAAGAGTGACCAGAGTCCGTAATCAATGCCCAAGCAAAGATCGACGCTCCAAAGAGCAATGGGGATATACTAAAAAGTCAATGAAATCAAAACACTGAAAAGCAGTGTCCAGAGACACTATGAATCCACAAGGCAATCGCACTTACATCGTATGGTTCCATAGAACCAACACCGAATGGCGGTACTCGAATGGATATAAAAATCATCAGATAATACAAGTTTTGCACGTGCACCGACCAGAGTCGTTGTTGCCAAGTACTGTAGAGTTGTGATCGATCACTCGCACCGATGCGAAACGCGCGAGACGGCGAGATCCTTCCCAGAAGGATAAAGGCCCAGAGGCACACGCCGAAAAATAAACTGCTCCATAGAGCAGGTGTCCAGAGACGGTTGCCCAGAGGCGTGGTGACCCAGAGGTCCAGTACTGGCCGCCCAGAGGCTAATGTGTCACTAACTTCTTGGAGAGGAACCCGCAAAGTGTTAACAATGAGTCCCATACCCCACGTTCGCACTAAACGGTTTCCTAACCAATAGCAAGCTCACACTCCAAATAATAAAAAGTCTACCTCATATCATCGGTAAACTAGACCCAAAGGTCAAAACGATCAATCGAATAGGTCGGGGATTAACCGGAAAGAAAATACACACGGTTTCCATAGGCCGGAGATTTCCTAACCGTTTAAGCACCTTTCCACTTCGCTCGACGTGCCAAAAGTGAGTGTGAGATTTTTATTATAGAAAATATTGGTGTAAAACGGATTTATAATTGATTTTGAAATCATTTTTAAAATGGTCTTTTGAAAGGTCTCCTATTATGGAGTAATTAATTTAATAATTAAAATAATATTATATAATAATTTTAAAAAGCCATTTTGGAGTGAAAAATCCTTTTAAAACCTTTTTATAAAGCCCGTGTACGAAATCCAGAGACAAATCTCAAAGAAATCGACGAAAACCAGAAAATCATCAAAAATATTCCAAGTGTTTGTAACCATTCAAAAACAGCTGTGAACTCAAGTTCGATAATTTATTTGGACCAGCAAACTGTGTCCAAATGTCATGACAATTTGCAGCCATGTAGTCCAACATCCCTACTTTAAGATTCAAAAAGAATTTCTGGATTCCGAGTTGAGACGAAGTGGCAGCGACGTCTCAAAGTTGGACCCAGAACAAGATTTACACTGTTTACAAACAACGACTAGAGTTCAACTTCGACACGAAATTCGAAGTACCAAACGAACTCCATTGTTGTCCAAATTTTCCTGAGATGGAGTTTGGAACTCCACCTTTCTAACGAGACCAAAAACGTTGAATTCCGACTTCCGATGCGAACGTGGAGGCATCGCGGAGTGGCGCTCAAAAGCTGGAAACAGAAGGGATATTTGATTTTCATTCTAAGTGTTTGACCATTCAAAAACTGCTGCGAACCCAAGTTCGGCAATTTATTTGGACCAGCAAACTGAATCCAAATGAAATGAAAACTGGTAGGTATATAGTCCAACATCCCTACTATAAGATGCAAAAAGAATTTCTGGAATCCGAGTTGAGACGAAGTAGCAGCGACGTCTCAAAGTTGGACCCAGAACAAGATTCACACTGTTTACAAACAGCGACAAGAGTTCAACTTCGACACAAAATTCGAAGTACCAAAAGAATGCCGATGATGCCTAAATTTTACAGAGATGGAGTTCGAAACTCCACCTTTCCAACGAGACCAAAAACGTCGAATTCCGACTTCGGATGCGATCGTGGCGGCATCGCGAAGTGGAGAAAAAATCTGGAACAGGGTTTAAAAAAAAATTATTTATTATTTTTTTTTCTTTTTTTTTTTCTCGGGACAGTGGTAAGAATGTACAATTTTGACCAAAATAACTTCGAAATTTCATAAAACTCAAAACATGAAAGTTTTAGCTCTAAATCTAAGCTTTCCAGAACATTCAAAATTATTAGATTTGGATAAGAAACGAGAGAGATACATGCAAAACAATATCAGATTGAAACTCAAGATAACTTGTTAAAGACAGAATTGGTCTTCTGTCTTTGAACGCATTTCAGGTCATCTAAATGGCAATATTACAGAAAACTCACTGAACAAAAATTGTAGCATACGTTTTAAGCTTTCCGGAACATCCAAAATTATCTAATTCGGATAAAAAACGAGTAACTTATGGCCAAATCAATTTCAGGGTTTTATTTTATCAACCTTGTAGTTTGTTGTCAGGTCAGCGACAAACAAACGTGATTTCGACCATTGAAACCACAAAATTAGGCAAAGCTCAAAACATGGAAGTTATAGGCTACAGAATAAGCTTTCCAGAACTTCAAGAAAATCTTAATTCCGATTTAAGATGAATGAGATATGCCTAATTTACTAACAGCAATAAACTAATTATAATTTCAGCTAGCATATATTACCTCTTTCCAAGCAATGAAAAGAAGATCAAAGAGTTTCACAATCTAAATGCACAAAAAAAAGAGGATTACAAAATAATTTCAGAAATTAAAGAATGAATTAGAGGTGGGTTTTGTGATTGCTATTACCTCTTTTAGTAGTTTGGATTAACTCTCTTTGATTTGGTGTAGATTGGAGTCTTGCTTAGGAGGCCATGACTAGGTTTTGGAGCTTTCTAATTAGGTTTTAGTGGTTATGAAATGAAGTGTTGGCTGAAATGGGAGAGTAAAAGATACTTTATAGGCTAATGGTTAGGGTTATTGGATCTAATACCCATTAGGACTTTGTATTATTCATGTGCATACATATATAGGTAATTTTCTCTAAGTACACTCTACATACAAATTACTAAATACATTTCAAACCATAGAAAATTATGAAAATATGTTAACAATTACTTTTAGCCATTTCATAAACTCCTATATCAACAATATTTTACATTTTAACCCCTAATTTTTCCAAAACACCGTTTATAGTTAATATTAGCCAAAATCACCATTTTGCAAATAAATTGCAAATTAATTTCCCAAATCAAATATTGCACTATTTTACACATATAAAATTTTGCAATAATATAAATTACAAATTTCCCTAATTAATTTCCTTGAAATGCTCCATTTTACACTTAAGCCCAAAATATTAATTTATTCAAAATGACTAAATTTTGAACAAATTAGCCACATTAAAAATTCATTAATAGCTCCAATTAAATTAAAATCCCAATTTTAATTTATTATTTGGTAACCGCAATCACGGGTTGTTACAGACTCCCCCCCTTAAGAAAATTGCGTCCCCGCAATTCCTTAAATATAGAAGTCGTCTATAACATCTAATCCACAAAAAGAATACAGAAGACGGAGCTCGATTTCGAATATCACACATAGAAAGAGTCTCAAGAATATCGTCGATGAAAACCAGAACGAATCTATTGATGTATTCCCGGAATACTCGATTCATGAGATCGACGAAGAAAGCCGGAGCGTTCGTCAAGCCGAACGGCATGACCAACCACTCAAAAGAACCATGACGAGTGCGAAATGCTGTAAGAGGAATGCTGTCTTCCATGACTCGTAGCTGATGGAATCCGGTGGCAAGGTCAAGTTGAGAGAAGACCTTCGCACCGCTCAATTGGTCAAACGGGAATTAGAGTTAGACATGATTCAATGATAGATAATTAATTAAGGAATACTACGGAATATAACGGATTCCTAAACATATTCCTAACTTATCTATCAATAAACATAAGGAAGGGATTTGATTTAATTCGGATCTAATTAAGATGTATTGTACTAAGTGTATCTGTTCTGTGTTTATTATGCTTATTCCTGAAACCAGGCTCTGATACCAAGCTGTAACGCCCCACTCTGAGACCCACTGTAACAAAGAGTATTACGGGAGTAATACCGTCTGTTAAAGCGGAGAATAGAGTATAGTGGGAGCGACCATTTGTAATCAAGCTATAACTATCTACCGAATACGTCGAAAGGTGGAATCTATTTAAATTTTTCTCAATCAGGTGGTTCGACATATTCGGTAAATACTTATAATGAAATTACAAATGGCTAAAGATCTATACGAATAAGCATAGTAATAAATGATAAAACATCACAGAATAGAATCACATCACAGATATAAAATCCCAGAACAATACATCATCAATACAGATCCAAATACCATAAGTGGGTACAAAGCCACTGATCACACATGTGAGTCAAAAATATGTACATATCAAAGTCTGAATAATAAGAGAGTAGCGGAATAGTGGACAAACAAAAGCGCTATCTATCAGCATAGCAGATAATGTCCAAGCGGAAGCACAGAAGCTAAGTTTAGAGACCTAACCTGAAACAACTCGGTCTGACCCGAGCGAAAACACTCGGGTCAGGCTAGCTAAACAATCAGTAATAACTGAGATATATAATAATGCGGTACATAAGTAAAACAGTACTTATCCAAAGAGAAGTATATTATGAACCACATGAATATAATGACGATCCCTAATCATCAATAAACAATAAAAATCTCCAAAGAGAAATCAACACCAAAGTGTAGAATAAATAAAATCGCCTCATATCATCGGCGTAGCCAAAGCTATAAAAAGATGCCCATAGGCAATAATCCCAAGAGTGACCAGAGTCCGTAATCAATGCCCAAGCAAAGATCGATGCTCCAAAGAGCAATGGGGATATACTAAAAAGTCAATGAAATCAAAACACTGAAAAGCAGTGTCCAGAGACACTGTGAATCCACAAGGCAATCGCACTTACATCGTATGATTCCATAGAACCAACACCGAATGGCGGTACTCGAATGGATATAAAAATCATCAGATAATACAAGTTTTGCACGTGCACCGACCAGAGTCGTTGTTGCCAAGTACTGTAGAGTTGTGATCGATCACTCGCACCGATGTGAAACGCGCGAGACGGCGAGATCCTTCCCAGAAGGATAAAGGCCCAGAGGCACACGCCGAAAAATAAACTGCTCCATAGAGCAGGTGTCCAGAGACGGTTGCCCAGAGGCGTGGTGACCCAGAGGTCCAGTACTGGCCGCCCAGAGGCTAATGTGTCACTAACTTCTTGGAGAGGAACCCGCAAAGTGTTAACAATGAGTCCCATACCCCACGTTCGCACTAAACGGTTTCCTAACCAATAGCAAGCTCACACTCCAAACAATAAAAAGTCTACCTCATATCATCGGTAAACTAGACCCAAAGGTCAAAACGATCAATCGAATAGGTCGGGGATTAACCGAAAAGAAAATACACACGGTTTCCATAGGCCGGAGATTTCCTAACCGTTTAAGAACCTTTCCACTTCGCTCGACGTGCCAAAAGTGAGTGTGAGATTTTTATTATAGAAAATATTGGTGTAAAACGGATTTATAATTGATTTTGAAATCATTTTTAAAACGGTCTTTTGAAAGGTCTCCTATTATGGAGTAATTAATTTAATAATTAAAATAATATTATATAATAATTTTCAAAAGCCATTTTGGAGTGAAAAATCCTTTTAAAACCTTTTTATAAAGCCCGTGTACGAAATCCAGAGACAAATCTCAAAGAAATCGACGAAAACCAGAAAATCATCAAAAATATTCTAAGTGTTTGTAACCATTCAAAAACAGCTGTGAACTCAAGTTCGATAATTTATTTGGACCAGCAAACTGTGTCCAAATGTCATGACAATTTGCAGCCATGTAGTCCAACATCCCTACTTTAAGATTCAAAAAGAATTTCTGGATTCCGAGTTGAGACGAAGTGGCAGCGACGTCTCAAAGTTGGACCCAGAACAAGATTTACACTGTTTACAAACAACGACTAGAGTTCAACTTCGACACGAAATTCGAAGTACCAAACGAACTCCATTGTTGTCCAAATTTTCCTGAGATGGAGTTTGGAACTCCACCTTTCTAACGAGACCAAAAACGTTGAATTCCGACTTCCGATGCGAACGTGGAGGCATCGCGGAGTGGCGCTCAAAAGCTGGAAACAGAAGGGATATTTGATTTTCATTCTAAGTGTTTGACCATTCAAAAACTGCTGCGAACCCAAGTTCGGAAATTTATTTGGACCAGCAAACTGAATCAAAATGACATGAAAACTGGTAGGTATATAGTCCAACATCCCTACTATAAGATGCAAAAAGAATTTCTGGAATCCGAGTTGAGACGAAGTAGCAGCGACGTCTCAAAGTTGGACCCAGAACAAGATTCACACTGTTTACAAACAGCGACAAGAGTTCAACTTCGACACAAAATTCGAAGTACCAAAAGAATGCCGATGATGCCTAAATTTTACAGAGATGGAGTTCGAAACTCCACCTTTCCAACGAGACCAAAAACGTCGAATTCCGACTTCGGATGGGATCGTGGCGGCATTGCGAAGTGGAGAAAAAATCTGGAACAGGGTTTAAAAAAAAATTATTTATTATTTTTTTTTCTTTTTTTTTTCTCGGGACAGTGGTAAGAATGTACAATTTTGACCAAAATAACTTCGAAATTTCATGAAACTCAAAAAATGAAAGTTTTAGCTCTAAATCTAAGCTTTCCAGAACATTCAAAATTATTAGATTTGGATAAGAAACGAGAGAGATACATGCAAAACAATATCAGATTGAAACTCAAGATAACTTGTTAAAGACAGAATTGGTCTTCTGTCTTTGAACGCATTTCAGGTCATCTAAATGGCAATATTACAGAAAACTCACTGAACAAAAATTGTAGCATACGTTTTAAGCTTTTCGGAACATCCAAAATTATCTAATTCGGATCAAAAACGAGTAACTTATGGCCAAATCAATTTCAGGGTTTTATTTTATCAACCTTGTAGTTTGTTGTCAGGTCAGCGACAAACAAACGTGATTTCGACCATTGAAACCACAAAATTAGGCAAAGCTCAAAACATGAAAGTTATAGGCTACAGAATAAGCTTTCCAGAACTTCAAGAAAATCTTAATTCCGATTTAGGATGAATGAGATATGCCTAATTTACTAACAGCAATAAACTAATTATAATTTCAGCTAGCATATATTACCTCTTTCCAAGCAATG
The DNA here is from genome assembly GCA_030737815.1 of Allium fistulosum. Taxonomy (NCBI): domain Eukaryota; kingdom Viridiplantae; phylum Streptophyta; class Magnoliopsida; order Asparagales; family Amaryllidaceae; genus Allium; species Allium fistulosum. The sequence continues at coordinate 510,457,708 of CM060903.1, read as the reverse complement.
AAAAGAAGATCAAAGAGTTTCACAATCTAAATGCACAAAAAAAAGAGGATTACAAAATAATTTCAGAAATTAAAGAATGAATTAGAGGTGGGTTTTGTGATTGTTATTACCTCTTTTAGTAGTTTGGATTAACTCTCTTTGATTTGGTGTAGATTGGAGTCTTGCTTAGGAGGCCATGACTAGGTTTTGGAGCTTTCTAATTAGGTTTTAGTGGTTATGAAATGAAGTGTTGGCTGAAATGGGAGAGTAAAAGATACTTTATAGGCTAATGGTTAGGGTTATTGGATCTAATACCCATTAGGACTTTGTATTATTCATGTGCATACATATATAGGTAATTTTCTCTAAGTACACTCTAATTACAAATTACTAAATACATTTCAAACCATAGAAAATTATGAAAATATGTTAACAATTACTTTTAGCCATTTCATAAACTCCTATATCAACAATATTTTACATTTTAACCCCTAATTTTTCCAAAACACCGTTTATAGTTAATATTAGCCAAAATCACCATTTTGCAAATAAATTGCAAATTAATTTCCCAAATCAAATATTGCACTATTTTACACATATAAAATTTTGCAATAATATAAATTACAAATTTCCCTAATTAATTTCCTTGAAATGCTCCATTTTACACTTAAGCCCAAAATATTAATTTATTCAAAATGACTAAATTTTGAACAAATTAGCCACATTAAAAATTCATTAATAGCTCCAATTAAATTAAAATCCCAATTTTAATTTATTATTTGGTAACCGCAATCACGGGTTGTTACAGGTTGGAGTTTCCAGAGGAGAGCTGGAGATATTCATCTATGTATGGACATATTCTATTATCCGATGCTGTTTGTTTTTGTTTGATGTTTGTCAGCAATTGTAAGGACGGATGTTTATAACCGTCCAAGCTGAATTTAGGTTAGACTCTGATATATGTATTTTAAAAGTTTTCTGCTGTAAAGATATCGTTCAATATTATATATTATTCCATTCGTGTGAGATTCTATTTTGTCTTATTTTTCTTATTACCCTTGATAATCCATGATTTCGTGCAATTTGGGTCAGACATGTGTGGTTTATTGTCGACTCAAAGGGTACAAAATTGTGGGTCGTCACAACTTAATGCGTTATTATTTTCCTATTTTTAAAAGCAAATTTTCCTCTAAAAATTCAACACACAAAATTTTATCATTTTAAGGAAATCTTTAAAATGAACATTATTAGTTAATTTATAACTAGGGTTTGAAATCCAACTAAAACTAAATAAAGCAATTACAAAGATCAAATTTTTCGAAGGAGTACTAATATTATTATACAATCTTTGATCTCTTTCAAACTAACTTGTTAGTTAATGTTTAAAATAATATTTATTAATAATTTAATTTTAAATTAATAAATTTATTTATTTTAATTTCATATTTTAATGTTTTATGATATTCATATTCACAATACGGGCATTACAATAATAGAAATATATAAACTATCCTAATGGTATAATGGGAAGATTGACCATTGTGTCCTATAGTCAATAAAACGTCGAGGTTATGAAATAATGTCAACATAATGTCACAAAGGGAATTATATAATATTTATACTTATATTAATATAAACTAAATTATTATTATTGTTTTTGGCCATTTAAAATTTTGTAGTGTGTGTGTCTATATATATATATATCTGTGTGTGTGTGTGCGTGCGCGCGCCCACGTGCTCAAGCGTGTTTGCGCGCGCGTGTGTTTGCATGTGTGTGCGTGTGCGTATGTGTATACGCGTGTGCGTATGCGTATGTGTCATGTGAGAAGTGAAGATAATGAATGAAGTAGGGGTGGGGATGAGGGTTATGGTTACATTCAGTGAGAAGGTTCAAGATTTTGTGTTTGGGTAACCTTTGAGCCAGATTCGATAATGGTTGAAGGTATGGAGTTTTGGGTCGAGCCGTGTTAGTTACTTTTGTTTTTGGCCGATTTTGAGTATTACTGTAAATATGTAAGAACTTTAATAGTTAAAAAAGGAATCTTGAGTCGTATTATATATATGTGCGCATGCGTATGTATGTATATAAATAATATGACTTATTATATATAGTTTATTTAGATATAAAATATTTGTATTGAATTATATAATATATTAAATTTATTTTTGGGTTTGAAATTATCAAACAATCTACAATTAAAATATTAAAATATTTGACTTTTCAAAAAACTAATATATATAATATAATATAAAAAAATTATTATTGTAGCCACCGGCAATTATTATATAAATATATTTTTAAATAAATTTATTTAGGCTGAAATTAAATATCCTTTGAAAAGTTCAAAATTTGGTTTTTAAATTAATTTGACCTTGAAATAAATTTTTTATTTTGTTATAGAGAACCAAACAAAATACTTTAAAAAAAATTATCCATACATAATTTTAGACAATATATATATATATATATATATTATATGTGTGTATAACTTTTAAAATCAAAACAGTAAGGAATAATTTCTTTACTTTTTAAATGTAAACTTAATATTCTGATTCTGATAATGTAAACATCTGATAATGCTTGCTGCAATGAGGTGGAATGTTAAAATTGGGCTTATGGTTTTCATAATGAAAATAGGATTATGGTCCATGAGAAGTGTAATAGGAATTTTGAAATGAATATGGTAACTTTAGATTAGAATGTTGTACCTTCAAAAGATTGTGTACAAGTTGAGAGTGTTGTATATTCAAATTCCAAATCAGTGGCTGCAGCAGTGAATGGAAGTATAGCTAATTCAAGGAGTGGTGTTGGTTCTTCAGTGTTATCCCGCCTTTTGGCAAGGCCGTGATACCAGGAACTTAACTGGAAACCGAAGACAGTCCATCCCGATGATCGGTTATACGCAGGCTCACTATGGATATCGATGAATTTTGTCTGTGTCCGGATCGAGCTACAATTGACAAGACATGACAAGCAAAGCTATGACAGCCAACGTTCCAAATTTCAAGTCAATCCGAGTTGGTATGCTCAAGATATGATCGATGTAATTCAAGTAATCACCTTGTTCGTATCCATCAAGCAACCGAAGAAAGCCTTTCTTCGTATCGGTCTGGTTCGAATCCATCGGATGCACTCGTCTTCCATCGATCAGGAGAACTGCACTCTTCGTATCCATCGGTTGAAAGGCCTTGTTCATATCCATCAAACGATATTGTTTCACATCCATCTATTCGTATCGATCACGCTATCCATCTGTTTGTATCCATCGCATCAGTTGTTCGTATTCACCAAACTGGTTCAACTTCGTATCGATCAGTTGGGGTTAATTCGCATCGATCTCAATTGCGTAGTTCGTATCGATCAATCAACGATCGATACAAATAAAATGGCCCTCGGCTATCGGTACGAAATGGCCCATGAATATCGATACGAACAATGCCACAGTAATTGATACGAACAAAACAGCTTTGATCGATGCAAACGGGACCAGGTCAAATCGATACGAACAAGGCGCGAACGTTGGGGAGACTTGATCGATTCGACATGAACTTCGGATCGATCCTGAAAGCAAGCGCCACATCAACCGGCATCACGTGCAGAATCATCGATGCGAAACCATTGATACGAACGACATCGATACGAAGGAACAGCCTTCGAAAAGTACAAACTTGCATCAATCTTAACTCACAATCTACAAGTCCAAATGCTACCAAATTTTCATAGGAGCTTGTGTACAACCTAAGGAATGTTCATGCTAAATTTCGACTCGATTGGGTCAAATCTTGATCGATACGAAATTCGTTCGTATCGATCACGGACCAAGTGCAAATCATATGGGATCGATCGCGTGGGCCCACCCACGTGCCAAAAGAGGTCTCCCAAGATCTGAGCGAGATATTTGCAACCTACGCCTATAAATAGCAACCCAGAACCTACAGAAAAGGGATCTTTTGGCTCTTTGACGTCCAGACTCTGCCGAATTCACCATTGTATTCGAATTTCACTGTTGTATTCGAGATTTACTATTGTAATCCGTTGTAACTAGCAGAGAAAAGTTAATAAAAGTCAATCATTTCATAGTGGACGTAGGCAACACGCCGGACCACTCTAAATCCCTATGTTTCTACGTACTTTCTTGCTTGTTTTTGAAGTGTTTGTTAGATAATCCTCTTTTTACATTTAACTTCTTCATTTTATCTCTTCAAATACTTCCGAAGAGTATTGTGCCCAATTTTGGTACAAACATTTAGGTATAAAGGTAGAAAGTGGAAAGTTGACTATTGTTCTAGTTCAATCAAATCGGTGCAGAGGAATGCTCATATCCATAGAGTAGTTACTAGAGTTTTCGATAACTCTAGCTCGCATATTGATTCCCTTTTAGGCTGTACTTATACTCCTTGCTCTTTGAGTAGATTAACTACTAATGATATGCATTTTCTTATTAGAAATTCGGGTATTATTTTTAACGATGTCTAGTTAAATGCTGAATATATTAGGAGTAGAGAATTAAAGTGAGTTAGATCACTTGGATCATGAGGTATAATAGTTGGAATGTCAGAGGTTTACATGATTTAGGAAAATGTAGTAAAATTAGAATATTTTTTAAAGATAATAACATTGATATTGCACTATTACAAGAAACAAAAATAGAATTTCCTGATTATCATTTTTATAGAAGTCTAGGTGTCTATATCTCAGTCATTGGGTTTATCTTCCAGCTAGAGGTAGTTTAGTGGGATTCATGGTGGGTTGGAAAGATAATTGTGTTAAACTTTTATAATCTTTTTTAATCTATTGTTAAATCTCATTCGATACACATAATTTTTTCTGATCTTAGTGACCGATCATTATGAACGTTACCAATGCTTATAGACCAAATTCTAAGTTAGATCGAAGGATGCGTTGGAACGAGAGTTTGGAGTTTAGTTCACTAGCTTTAGGTCCTTGGGTGATGGGTAGGGATTTCAATGTCATTAGATTTCTAGGGAAACGAACTCCTAGAGAAGGAGATTTTTTGGCTATGGAAGAATTTGATCGATTTATTATAGATAGTAACTTAATTGAATTACAATTAAGCAATAGACGATTCACTTGCTCAAATTATAGGGATGACCCATCGATGGCGCTTTTAGATAATTTTTATTTTATGATAAAGTGGAAGATAAATTTCCTATTGGCAAGGTTGTTGGGATATCGAGTATTTATTCTGATCATTGTCCAATTATCTTGTCTTGTAATTACCAAAATATAAGGAATAATATTTTTAGATTTGAAAAGATGCAGTTGTTAGAGAATAATTTTACAGATCTAATTTAATAAAATGGCTTTCTTCAAGTAATTATAATTATAAATATCCTGGAGATATGGCTAAAATATTTGTAAGAAAAGTGGAAATTAGCCACAAGGGCCTCTTTAGTAAGTGAAATTAGTTTCTAGGACACACAACTGAAATAATTACTTTCAAGGACAAAACATAAAATAAATAGTTTCTAGGGCCTAAAAACCAATGAAATTATATCCTTGAAAGTAATTGGACTGCTGACTTTGTCCTTGAAAGTAATTATTCTGCTAACTTTGACCTTGAAAGTAATTTCTTTGATTATGAATTTTCCTTAGGAAATGGAATAATGATTTTTTTGGCAACATTACAATTAAAAAGGGTAAAATAGTTAATGAAATCCTAAAGTTAAATACAATAGAAGAATCCAAAAATTTAAATATTTCAAAAAAACCACGCTTTCAAATCTATAAGAAGAACTAAATAAAATTCTAATACAAAGAGGTGATGTGGAACAAAGATCTATGGTCTAGTGGATGGATGAGGGGGATAAGAATACGAAGAGTACGAAGAGGTGATGTGGAACAAAGATCTATGGTCTAGTGGATGGATGAAGGGGATAAGAATACGAAGAGGTGATGTGGAACAAAGATCTATGGTAGAAAACAAAGTAACACTATTAATTCTATTTTAATTAATAATATTGAGATTTTTGATCAAAAAGATTTAAACGAGGCTTTTACTAATTATTATAAAGAAATTTTTGGTCCAAAAAATGGACATAAGATTAGGGCTAATTGGGATGATTTATATCCTAATAACACTAAGATGGATTTAAATGGATCGGATAACCCATTTACAGAAGAGGAGATTTTGAGGGTTATAAAGGATATGCCCAGTGATAAATCACCTGGTCCAGATGAGTTTCCTATTTTATTTTATGATTTTTTTGGAACATCTCAAAATATGATATAATTAAAATGTTTAACAAATTTTATGATGGTTCATTACAATAAGGTAGGTTTAATTTTGCTAATGTAATCTTGCTACATAAGAAAGTAGGAGCAAATGAATTAAAAGATTTCATACCTATTTCATTATTGGACTTGTAGATCATGAGATATGATCGATGCAAGTTGGAGTTTTTCCATCCGTGATCGATACGAACGAATTTCGTATCGATCAAGACTTGCTCCGATCGAGTTGTTCTTTTAAAATCATTTCTAGGGTTTTAACTAATAGGTTAAATACTAAAATGAATGAATTAATTGATAATACTCAAGCCGCTTTTATTAAAGGTAGAAATATTACAGATAGGGTAGTGGTATTTCAAGAATTTATTAATTATTGTTATAAAAATAATATCACTTGTGCACTCTTAAAACTTGATTTTGCAAAAGCTTTTGACTCAATTTATTGGAATTTTCTTAAGGATTAATTATTGGCTATGGGTTTCAATGCCACATAGGTGTGTTGGATTATGTCTTTACTTAAAACTAGAAATTCAAGTATTATGTTTAACGGTATATTAGGAAATAAAATACAATCAAAACATGGACTTAGGCAAGGTGACATTTTATCACCTCTTCTGTTTAATTTAGCTGTTGATGTTTTTGCAAGGATTATCAAGCTAGCTACTAGTAACATGATTTTAATTAATGTTGGACATGAGATTACGAGTAATGGTGTCTTCGTTCTTTAGTTTGCAGATGATACAATGCTCTTTACATCGCATTTGCCTATGCATATTATATCACTTAAGTTTATTTTGTATAGTTTTGAGTTACTTTTTGGTTTAAAGATTAATTTTCCATACTAGTATTGAATGATATAGATAAGATAGAGTATCAAGTAGCTAGTACGTTGAATTGTAAAATTATGAAATTTCTCATAAAATACTTAGGATTTATAACAAGGCCAACTAAACTAACATAGTTTAATAATTATTGATAAAATTAATAAAAGGCTCTCTATATGGAATAGTAAATTTTTATCGAGGGCGAGTATGATTGTTCTAATTAACTTGTATTATCAACACTACCCATATATTGGATATCATTTTATTGCTTTCTAGAATGGGCAATTGGTAAAATATATAAAATTTGGAGAGATTTTTTTTATGGAGTAGGGATAACCCCATAATATTTCAAAGTGTTTAGTTAAATAGGAAATACTATGTAAATCTAAAGAAGAGAGAGGGTTGGGTACTATAAATTTACATAATTTAAATATGTCTTTATCAGGAAAATGGATATTTCATATTTAAACTTTGAGTGTCATATCACTAAGTATATTCTCGTAAATTGTCTTAATATTTTGGCTTTAATGTAACAAACAATAATTTTAGTTGTGAATTATTATGGAATATGCTTAGATTTTACTAGATTTCGTAGACTACCATTTGATACTACAAGTTGATAACTACTTCCCTGATTATGATCCAATGCAGTTCTGGACTATTTCACGAACCATCATTGATGCAAATCTGGCTCTGGCATACTGTTGGATAGTATGGAGTGAAAGAAATAGTCGATGTTTTAATTCTAAGATTTACTCAGGTGGCTAATCCGGTTTTATCTTTTATTAATTTATTGACAGGTGAATCCACTTGGCCTTTGCAGTTTCTTCTTCTAGGAATGAATCGAGAGGAGTCTGCTGCAAGCAACAATCTAAACCCATAATAGGCGGGTGGTGCATTGGATTTTCAGTGTTTGCACTTCATCTTATGTCTGTATATATGTCGGAAACTGTATTCTCCTTTATGTATAATTACTATGTGGTATGGTTGCAACTATGGAGGACCGTCTCCCTTCGTCTTATGAACTACTTCGTTTTGGCTACCGACTAGGCATGTTAGTCGGATTATTTATAATATATATATATATATAAACACATACATATATATGATAATACGGTAGTGCAGCTCGGTGTTGCATATCCTTTTAGTCAAAAAATATATATTTAATACTATTTTAGTATAATATATTGGTATATATGGTTTGAAAGAATCAAAGAATTATTAATAATATAAATATTCCTATAAAAAATTTAATATATATAATTGCATTGTTTTGTTTCAATTGGATATCAACCCATAGTTATAGAAAAGATAACAGTAGAAGTTTCAAAGAATATCTTAAAAAAGTAAAATCTCGTATTAATTTAGTTAAGGAAAATCTAGTTTTTAAATTAGAAATAATAATAGAATCCTAAATAACTTTATAATTATATGTGTGTTAATGATTTTTTGGATGTTTTATTATTAACATGAAATTAGTTAGACTATAAAATGTTGTTGTCCAGAATTTAACACACTTAATAATTACATATGTATGTTTTATACCATAACATAACGATCTTCATTTACTTTATTATCTCTTACCTAGTTTATAGCTAGTATGCTTATCTTTACTATTATGGCAAATATATGTATATAAAACTCATTTACATACATACACACACACACACACATATATATATATATATATATATATATATATATATATATATATTGTGTGTGTGTGTGTCGATCCAACCTTTGTTTGAGTGTTTATATTCAGTTTCAGATACAGAAGCACATGAATGGATCTAGTGGATTTTACTATCATTGATAGTTGGTATTAGAACATGTCTAGAGTTTAGTTTAGCCTTTTGTTTTATTGTCCTTATACTTACATTATGGAATTTAGAAATTAGGATTAGGGAGTTTTGGGTTATTATGTTGTATGTGGGGTTTTTGTTACCAAGCATGCTTGTAGGCAGTATCTTTTTTAAGTGTAGAATAAAATACAAGAGTGCTCTCCTCCTCGAATAGAGGATCACTCATTTTTCTCAAAAAAGTGTAAACATAATTTTACAAAACGATTTTTTAATATATATATATAATATTTAAAATTTTCGAATTTAAATTTATTTTATTTTATTTTAATTAATTTGTCAAGAACAAATTTATTATATATATAGTTAATAGAAAATTAATTATTAAATATATTTATGTATATGGAAATAATATATTTTTTTAAATAAAAATATGGCTGAAGCATATATAAGAGAGCAAGGATATTTTGCATGAGTGTGCATATACATACATGCATACCCACATATACATATAACATACACATACACACATACACACACATATACACATACATACATATATATGTATGTATATCTATGGAATACTAATCTAGTAAAGATACCGTTCATCCTCGATATCTTGCGAAGAGCCTTACACACTATTTGCTAAAATTTCCTCCTGGAGCTTCACGTTCTCCTCCTCGACTTCAGTTTGAAAGCCTAAAAGCAAGGCTTCACCCATGGTACTAATGGACGCTAGTGAGTTATAAGAAAGTGTATCGAAAATGGCATGGAGGCTATACTATTTATACCCAAGGGTTAACACCTTTTCCTCCCCCTTTTCCACTAGCCCTTGAAGACTAAAACAAGTCTCCCACTTTGGACATCTATGGTCGGTCGAGATATTGACCTAGCGAGGTCAATGGCTCCATTGACTCCTATTTGAATCGTTGTTTAATTATTTAATTTCTAGCTCTTTAACCGACCGAACCGACATATAACTTTTATACATTGTTCTTTCTGATTTTATGCCTTAAATAAATAATTAAAAATGCCTTAAAATATTAATAAAACATCTGTATTAATTTATTATTAGTTTATAACATTTATAAATTAATTTTACCACTAGTCGAACTCGAAAACAATTAACTATGCCGTTGTATTGACTCTTTGGTACGAACTCGGTCCATAGTCTATATTTAAATAATTTAAATCCTAAAGCCTATACAGATTTTGTTAAAGCACAATATCGGGCCAAGTTCAATGCAAACAGACTATCTAGGCGAAGTCCCATTTCTGATCAAAAGTTAGCCCATCTAATCACGACATTTTATACATGTATTCTTTTCGTCATCACTATATAACTTTAATAGACGGGGTTTGGTCTAAGGTCAAAAATTCTATTAATATCCATATTTAATTACATATTTCACTTTAAATCCTTGTCTAAATCTGATAATATTTACTGATCAACTGATTTACTTTGACCAGAGATTTTGATTTAAGTTGATTGCATATTACAGTGATACCAACCTTCAATAATGAAAGAGAAAAATCTTCATTAGGTGGTGTTTCACTTCAAGTAGTCTGATGTGTATCCAACATTGGTTATAACATGGTAATTTTGTTATGTGATTGTCCATAATCAAAGTATAGTCTAGTTACTTAAGATCGACAGTACTCTTAAGTCTGAAGACTATTATATGTTATTTCCCTAAGATCTTCTATTTTGACTCAGTTATATTAACCTATAGATGACCCACATTGAGTCGAACTATGATTGTTCAAAAAAAACCGCAAAAGTGTAACTACTTAGTGTCCCCAAATGTAACGAACCGCCTTTCTTACTACCAAAGACAACACTTAATACATCCTCGGTATTCGTGTGCCAAACATTTAGTCATCCGAAAGACAGATCATTAGGGTAAAAGATAGAAAGATAGAACAGAAGAAACTAAACAACAAAGAATCTCATAACGCAACGGAACAATATATTACTCAACATAATATATTACAAAGTCGATGCAAAATGTTACATCAGAGTCGTACTAATACAAATTCTAGCCTAGGACAGTTATAACAGTATATCCGTACCTAACTGATACAATACATATAATACAGCGGAATACAAGAAAAATAACTAGCTATCGATGAAGTCACCTTCTCCAAGCTCCTCCAAGATGAATCTGTGGAAATCCTGAACTACATGGTTGCCCATTCAAATTTGAGCACCCAAGAGTTTAGAAAAAGAGAAAATAAACTACAGGTCAGACATGGGTCTGGTGTGAGTAAAGCATAAATCTTTAACTTTATAAAAAAACTTTTAAATCAAAGGCATCTCGTAAGACCACGCCGCATATAAACACGGACGGGATTTCACCTTACGATAACCAAAACATTTTCTATTGAAAATCCAATGATATTATCATAATGTCTTGGGTTTTCAAGTAAATAACTAACATAGCCGAAATTGTTGCATTAATTAAATTCTAGCATAATAGGTATACAACTAAAAGCGTAAAAACTCGCACTGGAGAATGGATTCCATACTATGATAAGGTAAGGAACTACCTTCTGATGGTACATCTCTAGATAAAATGCACTGGGGTCTGACAAGAACATCTTATACCCCTTCCACACAGGACTGGCCTACCACTTGACTTGTAGCACCGAATATGATCAACCAACTTTGGTCCCTGAAGCATACATGAGTAGATAGTAATCGATCTAGATTTTGGGATGACCATACGCTGATGGAAGCGGCCCACATGGCCCTACTACATGCCCTATTTTTGTTGTTTCTTGGTTGATGAGGCTTGGGGCTATATTTTACCATTACATAGCACTTCCCACTTGGAATGCTAACACTGTCCTCCAAGCAACAATGCAATTCCAACATTCATCCATACAAGTTGTCCAGGAGATGGACAAACCGAAGGCACTACTTCTACTACATCCATTTTGGAATCACCCTTAGGTTAGTAGCAAGCATCTGTTTCACTTCAAAGAGCTCCATCTTCAATACCATCAACTTCAAGATGTCTTCACTTCGAAATGCTTGAGTTGGATCGAAGTGGTTTTCGGATAACATATCTGATCCTGGTCTCTTCGAAACAACATTCGATAGTCTCCGGTAAACCCAACTCGGTTCTTTAGGAAATAAAGAGTCAAAGGTAAGAGCAGATATCACCTCCTAGCCGTTAGTGGACGGATTTCCTTATCATTTGTCCTAGGAGACCGAAACAACATTTATACACAGTTTAGCATCATTGGGGATGACTGTGCCATATTACTCACGTGTTTCTCCTAGATATTTCCAAAGTTATGTTTTGGGTCCATATTTGATAGTCGGTTATTTAACTATCAAATAAACAAAAAACAACCAATTCCATTTGAGATTTATTTATCCATAGCAACCACTAAGCCTCAAGTCAAATCTTTATTTAATAGATCTCCTTTCAAAAATGTTTGTCTAATACATTCATATACTTATCTCTCCAAAATAAGTATATTCACAAAACATTTGCGAATAACTTCTTACTTCCAAATCATGTTAAAAGGGATTAAACAAATGTTGTTTAAATTGAAGGTAAGGACAACCCTAAACACTATCCCCTCGGTGTTAAGTTTGGTACGGATGTTCCATACTACCATTTTTAAAACGTCAGTTTAGAGAAACCTAGATCCCTAATTCTTTTTTTAATACTTCTTTCGATAAGTCCTTTTTAATCAAATCTATTTCATTCATGTAATCTCTTTTACTTGAAATCCTAACCCATTTCAAAATGCTTTATACACTCCTAAATTTATTTATAAAGCCCATTTATATATATTTAAAATCATCTATATAAATTGCTTTTATAGATATCCAAACTGTTTATATACATTTCTTATAAATATCCAAACCTTTTTATAAATTCCCTTTATGAATATCCAAGTAATTTTCTAAAACTTCTTTTATAAATACCCCAACATCATTTATAAAACTTCTTTAAAAAAATTTCATATTCAAATAACTTTCAAAATAACCTTAAGTCAAATTAGCTTCCTTTAATAAGCAAATCCATTTTATAAATCTCCCTTATTTACGAAATCTTCTTTGCTCAAAAACTCAAATACATTTACCGAAAACACTTTATAATTTCCAAATTCCTTTATAAAAACTTCCTTTTATAACATGGAAAACTATTCCCATTAGTTATAACATCTTTAGTAAAACCATTTGTCAAATCATTCTTAAGTATCTTGTTTAAAATGTAATAACTTTGAAATCATTTCAAAAAGAAAATGAAATATCTATCCTTACAAAATCAAACGGAGGCTTAATGACCACAATTCTGCTTTTAATTTTGAATTTTCTTATCCAGTTTAACATGGAATCACATAACAATAGGTATATAGAGATTGACACATAATAATCAATCAACTTAAGTAAATGTCCAAGTTAATTGTAACAAATCATAGTTTTTTTAACCCTCAAAAAATCGACACTAATACATCCACTATATCACATGTCGAGCAATCAAATACCGGAAAACCCGATTGTTATCGAAAAAAGAAAGAAGATAAGAAGAAACTCCACGACATAGAATATCACAGCGGAACGAATAATCTATAATATACAACAAATCTTTACACAAAAACAAACTGTAATATATGTATATACAAACATCAATCAGAGTATATTAACATATTTCAGCCTATACAGTTATAACAGTCTACCCTCACAATTGCTGAAAACACAACAATAAATACAACGGAAAATAATTATCTACGTGAATACGTCTCTGGGCCTCCAACTCGTCTTTTGAAGCTCCAAAGCATCCAAACCAATCTGGAATATACTCGGTCTAACCCGGGCATTATAATAAAATAAAACCTGAGTCAGTCTGGATAACTAGCGTGAGAAAAACACACCAAACTAGATTTAAAGTTATGAGACAAATCTTTTGAAATCAAAAGTATCTCGTAAGACTACGTTGCACATAAACACAGATGGGATTTTACCTTACGATAACCAAAACATTTTCTATAGAAAATCCATTTATATTATAATAATGTCTAGGGTCAAAGTAAAATATGAATATAGCTGAAATGCATCTCACGTTTCAGCATAGTTGGGCACAACTAAGTTTGTACGGCGCTTATTGGAGGATGGATTCCATACAATGACTAGGCTACTGGGGTACCGCCCATCATGGTGCATCTCTAGATAAAATAAAACCGAGGACCTCGCTTGGATCCCCTGCGAACACAGGACCGGCCTACCCCTTGCTGGATAGTACTTAATATGATCACCCCTCCGTTAATGGGCCCCGAAGCATACACATGAGAGATAATAGTGACTAAAGATAGGGTTGATCATACTGTAACATCCCGCCCTTTTGACCGCCCCTAGTCGGTAATTAAACCAACTTGAAACGTTCAAAATGACGGATTGTTATTTAGTTTATGTAATTTAAACAGAATCACCCACAGAAACCCAGAATAATAATATTTCACAACAATGAAATTTTTTTCATGTTCCTTTCCTTTTTACAAATATCAGAGTTTATACAATGTATTAAATTTACACAACGGAATATTTCTTTAAGTACAAAATTCCTGAACTAAAGTGAGCATTTCCCTCTCTCTCTAACTTCGCTGCTCGAAAACCTTCAAGCTATAAAATACTCGGTCTGACCCGAGTATTACATTCAAAAGAAAATAATACACAGGTCAGTCTAATTCAAATTCAGTTATTAGTGCATAGAGGCAATAATAATCAAATAGACGACAGTCACGATAATTCTCGTCTATCTGACCCTTTTTACAAAGAAATTGGATGACGGTAATTATAACACTTAACAGTGTTAAACAACAAATCAGCAATTTTCAAATTATCAACTGAGATAAATGAAAAGATTATTGATGAAGATAATTTGGAAAACATCAGGATTTCCTAAACGGCAATTAACAACAAAAATCTAATTATTAAATAAATAAATAGATTTTCATAATCCAATTATTAAAAAGATAATTAGACCACAACAAAATGATCAAATCAGCTAAATCAATTCAAAACAATTGAAATATCACTTTAAAACATCAATTCTGATTGGCTGCAGTACACGCACGCGTGCACTGCCTCGCCAATACAGCATATGAAATATGCAAAAGATCAATGAATCAAAAACAAAAGAAATATCAATTAAAATCTGTCAATTCTTGTGTGGTTGCAGTACACAAAGCCAAGTACCCAAACTAATCACAAACATGTAGCAAGGTAAAACTGAAACACCAGGTTTGACAACAGACATATACAAGTGTATATATATACAAGTGCAGTCCAGTTCATGCACAGGAGCTCGAGAGCAGCCCAAAATCAAAACATATACATGCAAAACTGGAACAACAGCATGCATAAGCACACTAGTGAATCATGACCAAAGGCCATAGTATCACTCAATTTTAAATATAAAGAAGAATACCCTAATCTTAGTAAAATAACAAGAGTAGTGGCAACATAGAGTATACCAGAATGAAAGGGATATCACTACAACATAAGAAACTGCAACCACCATAAGTATTCAAGGGCAAGACTACAACGAAAATGCAGCCACCACCTGAATACAAGGGCAGAGCAAATACAAACTATAACTACAACATGTTGCAATTATACTTAAAACAAATGCACAACGTACATAAAAATGAATAGCATCAAGGCACAAAGGCCACAGGTTGACAACAATTGAAATTTGCATGCAACCTGTAACGACCCGGTATTTTGGACCATTCAAATCGACAATAAATCCACACATGTCTGACTTGAATAATTCAAAATATCAGATTGTTAATTTAAATTTGGCAAAACTCAGAATATACAGTAAATAAATCAATCACAGAATCACAGACACAGAGTAATACAATAATACGCAGCGGAATAGATAAAATAGTAGTTCATGAAGCTACTATATAAACATCAGAGTTAGAAATAAAATACAACGGAATATCTCAAATGTAGTGAAGTCCCCAATACAACAGATGACTTCTCTGGACGAATCAACTAGAAGAGCTGAAAGCTGAGGCGATAGTTGGATCTCCAAAGGAAGCTCCAAACTCCAAGGGTGAATCTCAAATGCTGTATCACTCGGTCTGACCCGAGCGTAAAGCAAAACACAAAACACTCGAGTCAGGATTAACATTCTTATATAAATAAATAAATCCAACTCAAGTGGAATATCAACTGAAATACAAGTAACTTAAAGGATGTTTGGGATAACCATCCTCTAAGGATCTTCAGAACTATCTACAAGGTGGAAATATACATTATAACACCGTGGTCATTTCAATTTAATTTATACTTCAAAACCCAAATATCATTTCATTTCAAATATAACTATTTTCCAAGATAGTATATATATGGGTTAAATAATTTATAAAGTAAAGTATTTATAATTTACTCAAGTCTCACAAATAGATTCATATTAACTAAATTTCCAAATTCAAATTTATTCAAAGCTCAATTCATCAATTCAATTCAGTTCTGAATATACCATTTAAATTTTCAATATATTTCAAAGCTTTAATATTCAACATTTCAAAGTTAAATTTAACAGTTTCATATAACACTTGTTTTAACTTTATTATTATTTGATCAGGGAATATTCACTTAATAATTTCAATATCATTTAACTAGCCTTAAATTTCATTTTTACTAAATATTTCCTTAAATTTATTTAAACAAGAAATATTCATTAAATTATTTAAATCAAACTCAAGTTATAAATCATATCTTAAATTCCAATTTCAATAAGCTTTATATTGGTTTAATTAAATAAAATTCTTTACTAAATTCAAATTATCATCCCAACCTTAACTTATTCAAATTTTTACCAAAATCTATTTTGAAATATAAATTTTATACTTAACATATTATATGTATTAAATCCATCTTAATTAAATTAAATATCATTATCAAATCTATATATATCATTACCATTTATATATAAAATTCTAAGAATCAACATTTGTTAAAACCATATATTTCTTTCCAAAACCATAGAATTCAATTTCAAAATATTTATATATATGGACCAACGGTGTTTGTATATATATTTATCATATGGTTAAGTGATACGGATATTTATCTTTTCAATCCGAAATTTAAATATATACGGGTAGATATCATTTCGACCCGTAATCCCAATTTCAATTCAAATGAAAATCGCTTGGGTTTATCATTTCAACCCATAATGATTTTCCCTTATTCTAAAGTCCGTTCGGGTATGTATCATTTCAACCCATAGTGAATTCTATACTAACAGGGAACTTGCAGAGTGATAACAGATAATAAAGTATAACAACAGGCATATCTCATCAGTATAAATAACATATACGGGTGTCAGATGTCACAGGTGAACAGATACAAGTAATAGTAATAACAGACATATAATACTAGATACTGGTGTCGGATGTCACAGGTGAACATATACAGATAATAGCATATATACAGCAATGAAATTAACTAACAGCAGTAATATTTCAATTGTCTATTTCAAATGAAATCAAATTTAAATAATAAAAGAACGTTAATCGTGAGTGATTGCTCACCTTTCGAGGCTAGAGGAGTTTGATACGCAGTAAGCTATGAAATTCCAAGCAACGCTAGATGGACACGATTTGACGAAGAAAGACAGGCACGACGGACTAGGCTGATAATGGGAAATCGAAGAGAACGATTGAATCAGTTGATATAAATTGAACTAAATATACATTATTACTATATATGAAATACACTTTTTCAATATTGTATCTTAAGGAAAATTTAAAAAAAAAATTCAAACAAAATCATTATTTTTATAAACCTATATACATCTATATCCATTATCTTTACTGTAACTTCTAAAACATACTTCATATCTTCTATTATATAATATATACCAACTCATCTGATATTTCAAAAAACAGATCTCTGTATAAAATATATATACTTATATTGTAAGCAAAACATATGTTAATCACCAAACAGAACTGACGCAAAAACCAAGTATATATATATCTACTTTTTTTATTACATTGTAATGTAACCAGATTATGATGCAAACTATATTTTTAAGCAGATATATGCACAAATCAGACCGAACAACATATGCAGTTCATAAACCACTATAATATACATATACATATATATATATATAAACTTTTATATAAAAAAATATATAACATATATATATTTATATATAAACAGTATAAACAAAGCAATGTAAACTAATATATAATCTTCTGTAACTAAACATTTTTATAAACAACTCTATATAAATTCATTAAAAATCAAAATAAGTTATTTGAAAACTAGTTGAAAAGAAAACTACATAGATATATACAATACTTCGAAATAGTATATACAGACACAATCAAAACAGATATTATATATAACGAAAATATCATGGCTTAACAGATCATACTATAATTTTTTTTAATTTGTATATAAAAAAAATCAAACAGAATATAAATAGAATACCAACATAATTACATATCATATGTATTCAAATATAACCCATACCTATATTTATAAAACCAACAGATATAAATACACTAACAAATTAAACTAGAACTATATATATAAATATATAACATACAACTTAAGAATGCTAATATGTATATACTGACTCACCGCAACCAAAGTACAAAACTGCGGCTAACAGAGAGGGGAGACTTGGCAAGCAAGGAAGATGGAAGGAGGAGGAAGCTCGCGCGGCTGTTGAGGAGTTCGGCTAGAAGGGAGGGGCTGCTGTGGGGTTTCGGTTGAACTGGATGAGGAGGGGAAGGTTTCTAAAGGCAAAATGAAAACGCGAGAGAAGAGTAGGCGGTGGAGAAGAAGGGACGTGGGGTTTGGCGAGGGAAGGAAGGAGAGGATCGGCTGAGGCTGGAAGTCGGGGCGACACTGGTCGGCATGAGGTAGGAGACACGGTTGCGGTGGTGGAGCGATTCGCCGGCGTCGGTGGTGAAGAGGCGGGGTGGAGGAGCTTGCGTAGGAGGTCGGGTTGTCAGGGTTCGGTGACTGTGGGGTCGAGATGGGTGCTGCTGAGCGGTGGAGTTGCGGTGTCGGGTCACACGCAAGGTGGTGGTGATGTAGAGGGGGAGATGGGGTTGCAGGCTTTGGTTTTGAAAAGAATGAAAAGCTGGAGAGGAAAAGAAATAAAGAAAAGGAGGAGGGTAGAAAATAGAAGAGGAAAGGAGATGACAGAACAGAATAAAAAAATAAAGGAATGGTAACCATCACCTTATGTTCAGCTGACGTTAAAGCAATTTTGAACCGTTACCAATTTCAACAATGAACAGGTGAGAGTTGAAATGAAATGTGACGGTTGGGCTATGATTCATCTGAACATTTAAGGCAAATTAATTTAGCTTCTACAGCACGTTTCAATTTGAAACCGAAAGAAAGTATAAAGTCAAAATTTACGCTACCATTTCGACGGATCTTTATCATCGATTCCGTTGTGTACCGGTCCTTAAAATACAGAGATAAATATACCATTGAGATCGGTACGACGATAGAATCAACACGGTATACAGATATTAGTGGTACGATCATCCGACCAAAAGTCGATAATCGGTACCGAAAATGCTGCTATTTCGTACGGGAAAATCCAAACGGAGCTAGAAACGTCCGAATTTCACGAAACGAATTTCGCAGTCTGATTCAGAATGATCTGAACAAATTTTCTCCTGTTGACATATTTTGGTTTCGGAAAACTTTTAAATTCACTGTTATTAACCGGTTTGATTTGAAATGAAATTTCACAGGAAAATAAACTTCAATATTATCAGATGAAAATTTACCAGTTGCTATATTAAAATAGACGTATTCCAAATAATAAATTTTTAATTTCAAAATTTATTGTTTAAAATTTCACAAGTTTCCAGTTAAATATACTTTTAAAACCATTAAATTTTGCGGGTCGTTACACTCTCCCCCACTCAAAACTTTTCGTCCCCGAAAAGGAAGGAGGTAGGAGAATAGAATAACCAGAAATAAAAGTAGATTGAAAGTCAAGATTAAACAATTAATTTGAACTATATAAATTTTACTTAAATTTTAAAACTTCATTTGCAATTCAATTGTCTTATATACTTTAAAACTTTTTCAAGACCCATTTGCAAAATTTCTTGCTTCCTTTACAATTACCATTTATATGTTTAAATGACACCTTTATAAATGTATGAAAACCATTTGAAAACAATTATTTACATTATTGCTTATTTTTACAAAGAAGCTATTGAAAACATTTTCAATCCATAATTCATAAATTTATTAATTTTTATCTCAAGATACTTTTCAAATATTATTAATAAACCAATAATCATTTACTTTAAATATGTTTTATTTAATTAATAACTTCTAAAATATTTAAAACACTAAAATTTTCTATTAAACCATGTAGTATATAAATAAACAATTTTTAAAAAGGGTATAGTCAACAAGGAAAAGAAGGAGGATCTGGAAAACAGAATATAGGTGAATAAATAAATCTGAGCAGATAAGGTAGATTCAAGGAATAGTATCGGGCACGAATAGTAAATGAGAACCATAAGAATTTCAATTTCAAATATTAATACAAAATTTCTTTGTTGGAAATATTATTATAATAAAATACCTTTATAGTCGAAACAAATTTCCTTTCGAAAATACTTTATAACTCGATGTCTTAACAAGTTTATCCTCGTTCCTGTAGACTTTGGCAGTGCGTTGATCAGGCGCAAAACTAGAATTCTCCAGGTACTTAGTAGACCTGTTTCAACACCCAGTGAAAATACTGGAAAACCTTTTTAAAAATAGATATGGAAAGTACAATCCAAACAAATCAACCAAACCAAACCTTTGTCCGATCATGGTTCGCAGATACACAATGGTTACGCCTAGTTCCCCCAGGAAACAATCCATATCCGTAAGCTTTCTCAGCCCTGCGAGTTACACCATGATGACTAGTAGAATGCAGGATACACAATGGTTACGCCTGGATCCCCCAGGAAACAATCCATACCCCCAGGCAAGACTCAGCCAAGCATTTGCGCTACTATTCGCGACCTACACAGATTGCAGGATACACAATGATTACGCCTGGATCCCCCAGGAAACAATCCGTACCCCTAGGCAAGACTCAGCCAGGCAGTTGCGCTATGCAGTCACGAGAGAACAATAAGACCATGGGTAACGCCATGGAATTCGAAGGACACTCGAGTATCATATCCGGAAAACCAAAAATCAGAGAGAGTAATATCGATAGAATGAATCCAAGATGTGGCCACAAATCGGATATCAAGCAGAAGGCACTTTCGATATCTTTACTTCGAAAATATGTATCATATAGTACCTTTTCAAATCACTTTCAAATGTCGTACTTATATAAAATCCATTATATATAAGATTTAATTTTCAAATCAAATACTTTCCAAAATCAATAGTATATCAAATCATACTTATATAGACTTCAATTATATAAGATTTCACTTTCAAATTGAGTACCTTTTCAAATCTATAGTTTTCGAATCAATTCCATACTCATACAAATCAATTTTATATAAGTTCGACAATTTCCAAATCAAGTATTTAGTAACACGAGGTTCTCAAATTTCAATATCAGTTCAATTTCAAAATCATATACAATTTCACCAAATTATTTCTTCTCAAATTAAATATCTTTAGTTTCAAAGTTTCCAAAATAATAGGTTTAGAAAATAAATCCAAATTTCCAAATCCATATAATTTAAGTCAACCAATTCATTTCCAAAATCAAATATTTTCAAAATCATCTTATACTTACGTAAGGTCTATCTTATATAAGGATCAAATTTTTCCAAAATAAATTTCGCTGTATGAAGAGCCATATGGGATTGAATATCTTTGCTTTTATGGGTTATATATATTTGTAATTTGAATTGGAAATTTTCCTTTTAGTAAGCAAAGTTATTCTAACATGACAGCTTTCAATTTCAGCGTCAAAATATATCAATGATATTAGAATATAAGATGTACATACGTCATCATTTCGCAAAATCACATTTGATCGCTCGTTCGATCACACAAGTTTGCTTTCGAACTAGTATTGTCCATTCGACTTCCCTAATGCGGACTTCGATATGGTTTCTCGACTAGAAGCCATCAGTCTCCTTGCATAGCCATATACTATGATAGAGAATTCTAGAATCAAGCCCAACATCCATATCAAATATTCGCCATCAAGAATCGAATGAAAAATCCTAACACGAAATGGTGTAATTCACCTCGAACTTGTGTACTCAAACCTGGATCAAAATAATTATGCGAATAAAACAGCATACGTACAACTTATATATTTATTCTTACTTGTTAAATATATAGTTCCATAAAGATGTTACTAAGTTAAAACATTTAAACTAAACTTTATTCAAAATTATTTTAAAGACCAAATTCTTTCAAAACATTTCAAATCTAAATTTCATATTAGAAAATTTTAAAATTGCCTTATTCATTTACTTAACAAAACAGTTTCAACTTATTTAAGTCATATTACTTCATACTTAAACATTCAGAACAAACTTATATACTTTATCAAAATACTTTCCAAATTTCTTAGCTTTGAAAAGTTAACCTTGATTTGGAAGTGTTCGAACCTTCAAAATAGTTGAAGAAATCATTTTCAAATTCAAGAGTTGGAAATCAGCAACAAATCAGTAAATCAATTTTAATAGGTAGGGTTATATCAAATCCAAAACTCGAGGACTGAACACCGGCTCATTTCAAATCGTTTCAAATACATTTACATATATCTTTCGAATATCAAATCATACTTCAAAATTTTGAAATCAAAATTGGTTTCACAAAATCACTCGCATAGCAAAGCTATTAAAGTGGCCTATCCCTTACTCTGAAACTCGAAAATCAATGCGATGATGCGTGCACTCATCACCGAAATTATTTTCCAGTGACATAAGTGAGTTCTGGACTTCTATTTTCTCGAACTTCTTTTGAAATCTCTTCGAAATCATTCGAAACTCATTAAAATCATTTGAAACATTTCTTATTCGGAAAATACTTTTAAATCATATTATTATTATAAATTTCAAAATCTTAAAACCAATTCCAAAATACCGGAGTTCAATTCTCGAATTCCAAATTTAAAATCCTTCAGTTATAAATCAAATTTCTTATATAGTTTTTTTTTTCAAAATTACAAATCCTTTCGAAACCTCAAATTATTATTTTAAAAGGGTTTATAATCTTTATCGAAAACATTACACTTTTATATATAGAATATAATCATACTTATCAAAATAATAATTTCTGTTGAGTCAAGATTTTTATAGAGTTTTGATTTCTGACAAAGGGATAAGCCGTGATCGACAAAAAGAAGTTATTCATTGTTTTAAAGAGACACAAAGAGCTCCATACATTAGAGGTTGATTATTTGGTATGTTAGTAGTGTTATTTATGTTAAAATCTATCCTCAAATAATCTCATACCTTCAATCTTTGAATACAAATGTATATATGTATGAGTGCACATTAACTGTGCAGTCTGGGCTAAACCGGTCGACCGGTTTAAAACAAGGCGGTCGACCGTTTTTGTCCAGAATGCACAGATAACGTGCACAAGTGTACATAACGTATATATATTCAAATTCCTGTCTACCGGCCATTTTTGACCTGTCGACCGTTTTCAAACAGAAAGCAACCTTTCGTACAGACACTTCCTTTTCTTCAACGGTTGCTTCTCTTTCTCTTCACCAATGATCATGACCTTTGTTTGTATCTTTTCACAAAGGGTTACAACTGTTTATTTCTTATATAAACATCATGAAATCATTATTCCAGATAAGGATAACCAATTCTATTATTCTAATCTCTATTCTATTGATCTCTGTCTTGAATTCTCAAACATTTCAATTGCTTATTGAATCATTGAAATTATTTCATATCTTTTGATTCAATAAGTAATATACTTCCTTCAATCTTCACAAACATCATTCACATACTTTGAGGATAAGATTATAGGAAGGGTGTACTACAAGTGACAAATCAGTGTTATCAAGAGCACAAGTTGTCAACGGCAATTGTATTTGTTTTTGTTGAAGTCCTCGGTGTTGTAAGAGGCACGAAATCCCGTTCGGCTGTTCGGGTGTTGTAAACCTGTTCCTCCGGGTGAAGCGAGGTAGTTGGTTGTGAAAATCCAGATAGGAGTCTGGGACTGGACGTAGGACGGGAGGTCCGAACCAGTATAAAAATCCCTGGTGTGATTTTTACTGTTTACTGCATTTACCATTCTATATCTGTGAATTGCTATATAGTTAGTTTATTGAATATTTACTTATATAGCAATTGTATATAACATTCCGCATATATTAGTCCATATTACACGATCCACAATTAGTGTGCACAAGCGTACACACTTTCATTTGGTATCAGAGCATACATACTTTCATTTGGTATCAGAGCATACATACTTTCATTTGGTATCAGAGCAAGGTTATCATATAACCGTAACACCGTTATTTGATATATTCTTGTAATATGGCAAATAACGCAAGCACTAGCTCTAGCACTTACACGGAAGGTCAATCAACACAAAGACCTCCATTCTTTAATGGTCTCAACTATAGCTATTGGGCTACACGTATGTCATTTTTCATGCAATCAAATAGCTATGATGCTTGGAATGCTACTCAAAAAGAAATAGTAAATCCAACAACTGAATATTCAGAATGGACAACGACTGAGAAAACAGCAGCAGCTGTAAATGCAAAGGCAATAAATATGTTGTTTTGTGCATTAGACCAAAATGAATATAACCGTGTTAGTATCTGCTCTACTGCATATCAAATTTGGCAAACGCTGAAAACCACTCATGAAGGTACTAACAAGGTTAAACAAGCCAAAATAGCCATGCTGAAGAGTCAGTTTCAAAATTTCAAAATGAAACCGAATGAGACAATCAATGATATGTATTCAAGATTTCAAACTATTCATCATGCACTTATCGGATTAGGGCAAAAATATTCAGATTTTGATGTTGTTTCAACAGTCCTACATTCTCTGACTAGTGAATGGGAAGGAAAAGTATTAGCAATTGAAGAAGCTAATGACCTTTCCATCATGAAGCCAGATGAATTGATAGGAAATTTAATGTCCTATGAAGCAAATTTGCAGGCTAGAAAAGAACAGAAAGAAGAGAAGAAAAATGTAGCATTTCATGCTGAGAAAGATGAAAATGAATCAGATTCTGAAGATGAAGATTTGGCATTCATTGCAAAAGGATTCAAAAAATTCCTAAAATATCGAAAAGCCAGTCGCTACAACAAAAGGAAACCTGGATCAAGCAAACCATCTTCATCAACTATAGAATGTTTCAACTGTCACAAAAAGGGGCACATGCAGAAGGATTGTCCAGAACAGAAGTCAGAAAATGATAAATTCAAACATAAGAAGGACAAGTCAAAGAAACGAGCCTTCTCAGTAACATGGGATGATTCAGACTCATCCTCATCTGAAAGTGAAAGTGATCAGGAAAATGAACAAGCTAATGTTTGTTTTATGGCAACAGAAGATGAGGTACCACTTAAGAAAAGAGGAAAATGGATATTCTGGTTAATATATTCCTATATTATTCCATTATCTATTACTCCTTTTTGTCGATGACAAAGGGGGAGAAAGAGCTAACAATTATTTTGAGGAATATATATATATATAAAAAATACAGATAAAATCTCAGGGAGATCACATATTCAGGGGGAGATTCAGAACTTCAGATATATGTTGTCATCAATCAAAAAGGGGGAGAATGTTGAGTCAAGATTTTTATAGAGTTTTGATTTCTGACAAAGGGATAAGCCGTGATCGACAAAAAGAAGTTATTCATTGTTTTAAAGAGACACAAAGAGCTCCATACATTAGAGGTTGATTATTTGGTATGTTAGTAGTGTTATTTATGTTAAAATCTATCCTCAAATAATCTCATACCTTCAATCTTTGAATACAAATGTATATATGTATGAGTGCACATTAACTGTGCAGTCTGGGCTAAACCGGTCGACCGGTTTAAAACAAGGCGGTCGACCGTTTTTGTCCAGAATGCACAGATAACGTGCACAAGTGTACATAACGTATATATATTCAAATTCCTGTCTACCGGCCATTTTTGACCTGTCGACCGTTTTCAAACAGAAAGCAACCTTTCGTACAGACACTTCCTTTTCTTCAACGGTTGCTTCTCTTTCTCTTCACCAATGATCATGACCTTTGTTTGTATCTTTTCACAAAGGGTTACAACTGTTTATTTCTTATATAAACATCATGAAATCATTATTCCAGATAAGGATAACCAATTCTATTATTCTAATCTCTATTCTATTGATCTCTGTCTTGAATTCTCAAACATTTCAATTGCTTATTGAATCATTGAAATTATTTCATATCTTTTGATTCAATAAGTAATATACTTCCTTCAATCTTCACAAACATCATTCACATACTTTGAGGATAAGATTATAGGAAGGGTGTACTACAAGTGACAAATCAGTGTTATCAAGAGCACAAGTTGTCAACGGCAATTGTATTTGTTTTTGTTGAAGTCCTCGGTGTTGTAAGAGGCACGAAATCCCGTTCGGCTGTTCGGGTGTTGTAAACCTGTTCCTCCGGGTGAAGCGAGGTAGTTGGTTGTGAAAATCCAGATAGGAGTCTGGGACTGGACGTAGGACGGGAGGTCCGAACCAGTATAAAAATCCCTGGTGTGATTTTTACTGTTTACTGCATTTACCATTCTATATCTGTGAATTGCTATATAGTTAGTTTATTGAATATTTACTTATATAGCAATTGTATATAACATTCCGCATATATTAGTCCATATTACACGATCCACAATTAGTGTGCACAAGCGTACACACTTTCATTTGGTATCAGAGCATACATACTTTCAATTTCGGTTTAGAAAACAATTTCTAAAATATAAACAAACCCGATTTTCAAAGGACAATTCACGAACGGATTTCAAAACAAAGATAGAGATTCAAATTAGAGGGACTCTTGTCAAATAGAATTTTGATTCAAAGATAAGTTCGAACGAAAATGAGATAATTAATTACAAAACAGTAGATGGATACACTTATATAAATCGCGGGCGACCTTAACCGGGTCAACCGTGACTTCAAGAATATAATCGATGCGGAAATCTAAGGCAAATCGACATTCGATCGCAAGAGATAGAATTCGGCATATCAAGAGATAGCAGCATCTAAACCGAGTGATATATAAATCTTCGGTGATTCAATTGCAATTGTAAAGGAGTTTCACCCCTTTACAAAACATTCAAAGATCGGCGGGATCGCCTATTCTTATAGAGATCATTCGAAGTGGAGTTATGGGATACTCCAGAATCAAAAGAATACCAATAGAGAGAGACAAGAATGAATTTTGGAACCGTAAGGAACGTTCCAAAGTTCAAAGGAAATCGAGTCAAAAGGAAGAGATTAAACTCGAACGAAAGTGATTCTGTAAATAAATTTACTATATATGCTAAGCTTTGCCTAGAGCCAAAGCTCTGATACCAACTGTAAGGACCCGGTATTTTGGACCATTCAAATCGACAATAAATCCACACATGTCTGACTTGAATAATTCAAAATATCATATTGTTAATTTAAATTTGGCAAAACTCAGAATATACAGTAAATAAATCAATCACGGAATCACAGACACAGAGTAATACAATAATACGCAGCGGAATAGATAAAATAGTAGTTCATGAAGCTACTATATAAACATCAGAGTTAGAAATAAAATACAACGGAATATCTCAAATGTAGTGAAGTCCCCAATACAACAGATGACTTCTCTGGACGAATCAACTAGAAGAGCTGAAAGCTGAGGCGATAGTTGGATCTCCAAAGGAAGCTCCAAACTCCAAGGGTGAATCTCAAATGCTGTATCACTCGGTCTGACCCGAGCGTAAAGCAAAACACAAAACACTCGAGTCAGGATTAACATTCTTATATAAATAAATAAATCCAACTCAAGTGGAATATCAACTGAAATACAAGTAACTTAAAGGATGTTTGGGATAACCATCCTCTAAGGATCTTCAGAACTATCTACAAGGTGGAAATATACATTATAACACCGTGGTCATTTCAATTTAATTTATACTTCAAAACCCAAATATCATTTCATTTCAAATATAACTATTTTCCAAGATAGTATATATATGGGTTAAATAATTTATAAAGTAAAGTATTTATAATTTACTCAAGTCTCACAAATAGATTCATATTAACTAAATTTCCAAATTCAAATTTATTCAAAGCTCAATTCATCAATTCAATTCAGTTCTGAATATACCATTTAAATTTTCAATATATTTCAAAGCTTTAATATTCAACATTTCAAAGTTAAATTTAACAGTTTCATATAACACTTGTTTTAACTTTATTATTATTTGATCAGGTAATATTCACTTAATAATTTCAATATCATTTAACTAGCCTTAAATTTCATTTTTACTAAATATTTCCTTAAATTTATTTAAACAAGAAATATTCATTAAATTATTTAAATCAAACTCAAGTTATAAATCATATCTTAAATTCCAATTTCAATAAGCTTTATATTGGTTTAATTAAATAAAATTCTTTACTAAATTCAAATTATCATCCCAACCTTAACTTATTCAAATTTTTACCAAAATCTATTTTGAAATATAAATTTTATACTTAACATATTATATGTATTAAATCCATCTTAATTAAATTAAATATCATTATCAAATCTATATATATCATTACCATTTATATATAAAATTCTAAGAATCAACATTTGTTAAAACCATATATTTCTTTCCAAAACCATAGAATTCAATTTCAAAATATTTATATATATGGACCAACGGTGTTTGTATATATATTTATCATATGGTTAAGTGATACGGATATTTATCTTTTCAATCCGAAATTTAAATATATACGGGTAGATATCATTTCGAACCGTAATCCCAATTTCAATTCAAATGAAAATCGCTTGGGTTTATCATTTCAACCCATAACGATTTTCCCTTATTCTAAAGTCCGTTCGGGTATGTATCATTTCAACCCATAGTGAATTCTATACTAACAGGGAACTTGCAGAGTGATAACAGATAATAAAGTATAACAACAGGCATATCTCATCAGTATAAATAACAGATACGGGTGTCAGATGTCACAGGTGAACAGATACAAGTAATAGTAATAACAGACATATAATACTAGATACTGGTGTCGGATGTCACAGGTGAACATATACAGATAATAGCATATATACATCAATGAAATTAACTAACAGCAGTAATATTTCAATTGTCTATTTCAAATGAAATCAAATTTAAATAATAAAAGAACTTTAATCATGAGTGATTGCTCACCTTTCGAGGCTAGAGGAGTTTGATACGCAGTAAGCTATGAAATTCCAAGCAACGCTAGATGGACACGATTTGACGAAGAAAGACAGGCACGACGGACTAGGCTGATAATGGGAAATCGAAGAGAACGATTGAATCAGTTGATATAAATTGAACTAAATATACATTATTACTATATATGAAATACACTTTTTCAATATTGTATCTTAAGGAAAATTAAAAAAAAAATTCAAACAAAATCATTATTTTTATAAACCTATATACATCTATATCCATTATCTTTACTGTAACTTCTAAAACATACTTTATATCTTCTATTATATAATATATACCAACTCATCTGATATTTCAAAAAACAGATCTCTGTATAAAATATATACTTATATTGTAAGTAAAACATATGTTAATCACCAAACAGAACTGACGCAAAAACCAAGTATATATATATCTACTTTTTTTTATTACATTGTAATGTAACCAGATTATGATGCAAACTATATTTTTAAGCAGATATATGCACAAATCAGACCGAACAACATATGCAGTTCATAAACCACTATAATATACATATACATATATATATATAAACTTTTATATAAAAAAAATATAACATATATATATTTATATATAAACAGTATAAACAAAGCAATGTAAACTAATATATAATCTTCTGTAACTAAACATTTTTATAAACAACTCTATATAAATTCATTAAAAATCAAAATAAGTTATTTGAAAACTAGTTGAAAAGAAAACTACATAGATATATACAATACTTCGAAATAGTATATACAGACACAATCAAAACAGATATTATATATAACGAAAATATCATGGCTTAACAGATCATACTATAATTTTTTTTAATTTGTATATAAAAAAAATCAAACAGAATATAAATAGAATACCAACATAATTACATATCATATGTATTCAAATATAACCCATACCTATATTTATAAAACCAACAGATATAAATACACTAACAAATTAAACTAGAACTATATATATAAATATATAACATACAACTTAAGAATGCTAATATGTATATACTGACTCACCGCAACCAAAGTACAAAACTGCGGCTAACAGAGAGGGGAGACTTGGCAAGCAAGGAAGATGGAAGGAGGAGGAAGCTCGCGCGGCTGTTGAGGAGTTCGGCTAGAAGGGAGGGGCTGCTGTGGGGTTTCGGTTGAACTGGATGAGGAGGGGAAGGTTTCTAAAGGCAAAATGAAAACGCGAGAGAAGAGTAGGCGGTGGAGAAGAAGGGACGTGGGGTTTGGCGAGGGAAGGAAGGAGAGGATCGGCTGAGGCTGGAAGTCGGGGCGACACTGGTCGGCATGAGGTAGGAGACACGGTTGCGGTGGTGGAGCGATTCGCCGGCGTCGGTGGTGAAGAGGCGGGGTGGAGGAGCTTGCGTAGGAGGTCGGGTTGTCAGGGTTCGATGACTGTGGGGTCGAGATGGGTGCTGCTGAGCGGTGGAGTTGCGGTGTCGGGTCACACGCAAGGTGGTGGTGATGTAGAGGGGGAGATGGGGTTGCAGGCTTTGGTTTTGAAAAGAATGAAAAGCTGGAGAGGAAAAGAAATAAAGAAAAGGAGGAGGGTAGAAAATAGAAGAGGAAAGGAGATGACAGAACAGAATAAAAAATAATAAAGGAATGGTAACCATCACCTTATGTTCAGCTGACGTTAAAGCAATTTTGAACCGTTACCAATTTCAACAATGAACAGGTGAGAGTTGAAATGAAATGTGACGGTTGGGCTATGATTCATCTGAACATTTAAGGCAAATTAATTTAGCTTCTACAGCACGTTTCAATTTGAAACCGAAAGAAAGTATAAAGTCAAAATTTACGCTACCGTTTCGACGGATCTTTATCATCGATTTCGTTGTGTACCGGTCCTTAAAATACAGAGATAAATATACCATTGAGATCGGTACGACGATAGAATCAACACGGTATACAGATATTAGTGGTACAATCATCCGACCAAAAGTCGATAATCGGTACCGAAAATGCTGCTATTTCGTACGGGAAAATCCAAACGGAGCTAGAAACGTCCGAATTTCACGAAATGAATTTCGCAGTCTGATTCAGAATGATCTGAACAAATTTTCTCCTGTTGACATATTTTGGTTTCGGAAAACTTTTAAATTCACTGTTATTAACCGGTTTGATTTGAAATGAAATTTCACAGGAAAATAAACTTCAATATTATCAGATGAAAATTTACCAGTTGCTATATTAAAATAGACGTATTCCAAATAATAAATTTTTAATTTCAAAATTTATTGTTTAAAATTTCACAAGTTTCCAGTTAAATATACTTTTAAAACCATTAAATTTTGCGGGTCGTTACACAACCTATACTCGACAGTTGGGATAATAAGGACACACAAGTGCATAGTGCACAATTAATGTCCAGCAAAAACAAGCACATAGGCAAGGCACCAGTACAACTATATGAACAGAGCAGTATGAAGGTGAGGGCAAGACTGAAGGGAATAAATGTACAGTGAACTAAGTCATGGATCAGACCATGCAACCGGACTCAAAGCAGTGCATAGTTAAACTTAAATGTGCAAGGTCAAAACAGTACAAACTCAAATCGAAGCAGATTCAAGTCAAGTATAGCAACAATGCATTGGTATGCAAACAAGATATGCAGCTATGACACTATGCAGACAAGCTACACCTATATACATACATGAGTAAGGCAATGCAACATCATATCAAAGGTGGAGTACAAGTTAGGAAAGCAAGCATGTGCAAGCTGAACCATAAAAATGTCGACCATTCTAAACCAATAAGCCAATACAACAGAAATAAATGCACAATGGAAATGCAAGGTCCAGTGAACCAGAATTGCACAAACCAAAACTCGACCAATGGACCAGGCTATACACTACAAAAGCATCAACTACCAGAGTAGTAAATGACACTACATGATGCATCAGTGAAAACATCTCGACATGCAGCCCATATTTCAAACAGATCCATTTTTAACTTAAACAATGCATACCCATATTTCAATGCTATACTGCAAGCTACAATTAACTGACAGGAACAAAGTAAGAAAATAAAGTGCAATCACAAAAATTAGCATACGCAAGGACATATTCTTCAATGCAAAGCGTGAACTAACAGGGACTAAATAATTATCAAAGCAAAATGCTCTGGTGTGTGATTTTCTTCAATGCAAAGGACAATAAATTGTTCTCAATGAAACATTGCACAGAGATGAGGGACACACGCATTTAATGCCAAAGAAAATTTTCTTTATACAAAATCATGTCAGAAATTCAAATGTAATAGCGGTTTTGAATAAAGCATCGGGTAGTAGTTTCAAACGATATCAACCGCAGTGCCAAAGCCGATATTGGACAAGTCAGTGCCAAAATCGAACCAGAAAAATTAAAATCGTGATGAGCAAGGCAAATCAAGGCCGTGAGTATCACGTATAATCAAAATATACGAAGTGACAAAATCAAAAGTCATCACCATGGCCGAAGTCAAAGTGGAACATCAAGTAAAAATCAAACAAATCAAGCAGTTGCGACCACGGAATCAAAACAGTGCCGTGATGATCAAGGCACAAATTGACCAAGTCAGAAATCAAGCAAGAAATTCACGAATTTGAACCCCTCATAATTCACAAAATTTTGAATTCGAACAAAATCCAAAAATTCTCAAAGCCATAAAAATGAACCAGTAATCAATACTGTGAGAATCAAATGCCACCACTGTTCGAATTAGATGTGAGTGAAGTTTAAATCACTCACCTTAATCGAAGCAACGTCGAGCACAATCAAGCAGCCGCGTTCGAATAGAAGAAGAGTCGATTGCTGATGTGAGCCACCCTAATACCATCGATCGAGCTACCGAAGTCGGCCGCCTTCAATTTAACCAAGCCCTAGTTCTCGGAGGCGAACGAAAATAGAAGAGCCGCCATTTTTTTTTCCTTTTCCAGAGGAGTTTAATTTTTTTTTAAACGAAAGGAAGTGGGCTTCGTATTTTATAAGGAAGGGGAAAAGCGTGATTCCAGGCTGAAAAAAATGGAAAGTTGCATGGCTTTGCAGAGAAAAGATCGTGCCTGCCTTACTTCTGATGTCGGCAAAAATTTAAATTTTAAATTTAAATTGAATTTGATTAAATTCCTACTCGTTTATACGTCGTATGTTCACACAACAACTCCGATAAATACGAAATTTGAAATCCGGTAATAATTCAATATTCCGGATCCAATGGAACTGGTTTCATCGAATTTCGAGACTATGCCTCGGAAGGCTATTTTCAAATATCGATTCAAACGATACAATTTCAAAACTGAACAAATCACTTTCAAATTCAATTCTGAAGCTTCTATTATTTTCAGTATTATCAATTTGAATTTTCTAAGCCTTTAAATTATTTTTAATTAGCTTTATACTGAAGATTCAAATTCTTATTCAATTTTCAATAGATTAAATTTTAAAATTAAATCGCCAATTTCATTCTGATAATTTGAAATTCAAGTCAAACCATCATTCAAATATTTAAAATAAATTAAATATTTTCAATTTAAATTGTCCAAAATTCAGGGTCGTTACAATCTTCCCCCCTTAAAAGAATTTCGTCCTGAAATTATAAGTTAGGGAAAAATGATTGTTAAAATCTCACCGATATTTATACCCTACACAATTTTTACCAAGCTTGAAACTTATTAAAAATAAATAAATATAGGATTCATTCCATTTGTTTTATCTCACTAGCTTTGTTCATTGATTTCTACAATCAAAACGCAAAAGTCCTTTACCAAAATTTTCGACTTACAAAACTCAGATTTAAACTTGGAATTCTTCATGTTAGAGAATTGCATATTATATCTTTTCCAAAGCTGTGGATTTTCAAGACATTTTAAAAATCTTCTTCCTTAGTTTATTAGGTTGGAATTATGTAATTTTAATTTCAGACTATTGATTCGCTATTTATAGTTTGAAAATACTTACTAACTCGAAATTTATCAAGTCTATCGTCGTTCTTACAGACATTAGGCATACGCTGGCCAGGCGCAGGACTAAAAATCTCCAAGTACTAAATATACTTGCTTCAACTCCCAGTGAAAATACTTAAAAATTCTTTTAAAAAATGGATATGGAAAGCACGTTCCCCCATGGATCATAGTTACTCGGCGGTTACGCTACTATCCCAGTAGATTCGCTTATAATCTGTAGATTTCACATCTCTTAAATTTCGCCATGGTTGTTGCCATAGATCGCAGTCCACACGGCGGTTGCGCTACTATCCCAGTAGAATTGCTTGTAACCGTAGGCATCTCGCCCCTCAAATTTCGCTTATGGCATCTAGATCGCAGTTTACACGGCGGTTGCGCCACTATCCCAGTGGAATCGCTTGTAACTGTAGGCATCACGCCCCTCAAATTACGCCAGTATACATCATAATAAATCAACATGATCTCATCAATATGATCCCATCACGAGGGATTCCAATTCAAATAGTCACTCCGACTAATGGAAATTCTACGTAGCTACGAATTTCAAATGGACACTCATACCGAGTTCCAATACCTTCACAAATTTTAAATGGAAGGTACTTTTCCATATCCTTAGTTTAGAAAACATAATATCATATATATGTAGTACTTCATTTCACATTTCGTACATATCATACCCATGTAAACTTACATAAGATTTCCATAACAATTACTTTCCAAACTGATGGTTTTCAAATTTACTATATTCTCATATACAAGTTCCGAAAACCTACATATCCCATACTCATAACAAATAGAGGATTCCTGAATTTTTCATCTCGTTACCGATTTAAAATTTTCCTCTAAGTCGATTTGGAAATTTAAGGTAATCTCAAACCCAATTCATATTCATAATTCCATTTATTATCGACTTCACTTTCGATTTGGATTACACGTTACCTTGTCAATTCTCAACACATAATTGATGTCTACCGATATATAACCTCTGAGCTCGTACGTCTCAAAGAAGGGTGTATATAGCTAAGAGAATAAATTCTCCGCCACCAAACAGATATATATTAATAGAGATGAATTGCTATGTCATCAATTCACAATGTTAGACATACAATCCAAATCGACCATCCGAAATTCAAAACTCAACTTATATTGTTTTTGGTGTCGAAGTTAAACTCAATTTAACTCAAGATTCAATCTTTTTGAAAATTTCAAGTTGAACTAATTGTTCAAATTTCCCATTTTAATTTTTTTTTCAACTTCGACTTAATTCATAGTTTGAATTCCGGATACTTTTCACAATATTGGTTTTAAACCGACTTCAAACTTTCCAATATTAAGTTTTCCACTTAACTTAATTCTCTGCAAGTTCAAATTTAAATTCATCACTGAATCTATTAAATTTATTATGGATTATCATGTTGACAACTTCAAATTTGAAATTCTAAATCCCATTTGAACTTTGCATCTGCTTTCTATTTCCAAAATAATCAACTAGTTCTTTAGCAAGCCATTCATTGAATTGATTTTCAATTTAATCACATTTGATTAATTTACATTCGATTTTACTAACATTCATTCATATTCAATTAGTTTGCTTTCACTAATTTATATTCAAGTTAGTTTGCTTTCAATTCAAATCAAATTTGATTCTATTTAGATTTACTTATCTTTCAATTTGAATTCAATTACTTAGCTTTCAATTTCCATTAATTCAATTTCATTAACACTTAATGAATTTCTATACAATCAACTAGCAACCATCTAACAACCAGTGCACATTCAACATAACCAAATTTATTTACTTTGCTTACATTCAATTTGGTTTAACACATTTAATTTCAATTGGTTTATATTCTAATTCAGATTGAATTCTAATATTCACTATATTCACAACTTCTTAACTTAAGTTTTATTCAACTCTTAACAACATTTCTAATCCATGTTTATTCACTAATTCACTTTTACAATTAAAGTTGAATTTCCTTTATATAACTCAAATTCATATTCATTACTTCACTTAACTTATATTTTATTTTTTCATAAATCTCAGCAATTCGATAATGGGTTTTCGAATGATCGGGACTCAAATCTAAGGAGACCTTACCGAAGAGAAACTATCGTAAACCTAAATTTAGAGTGGGTAATTTCCGAATAGGATTTAAATTTTCAGAATACCTTAAAAAAATTATATTTCTTTAGATTTGAAAAATGTTTTCTTTAAAGTATTCTAGTAACTATTTATATTAAACGCCATAAACTAAGCTTTGTATAAACCAAAGCTCTGATACCACTTTGTGAACATCCCGCCCTTTTGACCGCCCCTAGTCGGTAATTAAACCAACTTGAAACGTTCAAAATGACGGATTGTTATTTAGTTTATGTAATTTAAACAGAATCAGCCACAGAAACACAGAATAATAATATTTCACAACAATGAAATTTTTTTCATGTTCCTTTCCTTTTTACAAATATCAGAGTTTATACAATGTATTAAATTTACACAATGGAATATTTCTTTAAGTACAAAATTCTTGAACTAAAGTGAGCGTTTCCCTCTCTCTCTAACTTCGCTGCTCGAAAACCTTCAAGCTGTAAAATACTCGGTCTGACCCGAGTATTACATTCAAAAGAAAATAATACACAAGTCAGTCTAATTCAAATTCAGTTATTAGTGCATAGAGGCAATAATAATCAAATAGACGACAGTCACGATAATTCTCGTCTATCCGACCCTTTTTACAAAGAAATCGGATGACGGTAATTATAACACTTAACAGTGTTAAACAACAAATCAGCAATTTTCAAATTATCAACTGAGATAAATGAAAAGATTATCAATGAAGATAATTTGGAAAACATCAGGATTTCCTAAACGGCAATTAACAACAAAAATATAATTGTTAAATAAATAATTAGATTTTCATAATCCAATTATTAAAAAGATAATTAGACCACAAAAAATGATCAAATCAGCTAAATCAATTCAAACAATTGAAATATCACTTTAAAACATCAATTCTGATTGGCTGCAGTACACGCACGCATGCACTGCCTCGCCAATACGGCATATGAAATATGCAAAAGATCAATGAATCAAAAACAAAAGAAATATCAATTAAAATTTGTCAATTCATGTGTGGCTGCAGTACACAAAGCCAAGTACCCAAACTAATCACAAACATGTAGCAAGGTAAAACTGAAACACCAGGTTTGACAACAGACATATACAAGTGTATATATATACAAGTGCAGTCCAGTTCATGCACAGGAGCTCGAGAACAGCCCAAAATCAAAACATATACAGGCAAAACTGGAACAACAGCATGCATAAGCACACTAGTGAATCATGACCAAAGGCCATAGTATCACTTAATTTTAAATATAAAGAAGAATACCCTAATCTTAGTAAAATAACAAGAGTAGTGGCAACATAGAGTATACCAGAATGAAAGGGATATCACTACAACATAAGAAACTGCAACCACCACAAGTATTCAAGGGCAAGACTGCAACGAAAATGCAGCCACCACCTGGCACAGCAAATACAAACTGTAACTAGAACATGTTGCAATTATACTTAAAACAAATGCACAGCATACATAAAATGAATAGCATCAAGGCACAAAGGCCATAGGTTGACAACAATTGAAATTTGCATGCAACCTGTACTCGACAGTTGGGATAATAAGGACACACAAGTGCATAGTACACAATTAATGTCCAGCAAAAACAAGCACATAGGCAAGGCACCAGTACAACTATATGAACAGAGCAGTATGAAGGTGAGGGCAAGAATGAAGGGAATAAATGTACAGTGAACTAAGTCATGGATCATACCATGCAACCGGACTCGAAGCAGTGCACAGTTAAACTCAAATGTGCAAGGTCAAAATAGTACAAACTCAAATCGAAGCAGATTCAAGTCAAGTATAACAACAATGCATAGGTATGCAAACAAGATATGCAGCTATGACACTATGCAGACAAGCTACACCTATATACATACATGAGTAAGGCAATGCAACATCATATCAAAGGTGGAGTACAAGTCAGGAAAGCAAGCATGTGCAAGTTGAACCATAAAAATGTCGACCATTCTAAACCAATAAGCCAATACAACAGAAATAAATGCACAATGGAAATGCAAGGTCCAGTGAACCAGAATTGCACAAACCAAAACTCGACCAATGGACCAGGCTATACACTACAAACGCATCAACTACTAGAGTAGTAAATGACACTACATGATGTATCAATGAAAACATCTCGACATGCAGCCCATATTTCAAACAGATCCATTTTTAACTTAAACAACGCATACCCATATTTCAATGCTATACTGCAAGCTACAATTAACTGACAGGAACAAAGTAAGAAAATAAAGTGCAATCACAAAAATTAGCATACGCAAGGACATATTCTTCAATGCAAAGCGTGAACTAACAGGGACTAAATAATTATCAAAGCAAAATGCTCTGGTGTGTGATTTTCTTCAATGCAAAGGACAATAA
Organism: Allium fistulosum; assembly: GCA_030737815.1. NCBI lineage: Eukaryota > Viridiplantae > Streptophyta > Magnoliopsida > Asparagales > Amaryllidaceae > Allium > Allium fistulosum. Next base: position 510,418,961 of record CM060903.1, on the reverse strand, counting down.
ATTGTTCTCAATGAAACATTGCACAGAGATGAGGGACACACGCATTTAATGCCAAAGAAAATTTTCTTTATACAAAATCATGTCAGAAATTCAAATGTAATAGCGGTTTTGAATAAAGCATCAGGTAGTTGTTTCAAACGAACCAGAAAAATTAAAATCGTGATGAGCAAGGCAAATCAAGGCCGTGAGTATCACGTACAATCAAAAATATACGAAGTGACAAAATCAGAAGTCATCACCATGGTCGAAGTCAAAGTGGAACATCAAGTAAAAATTAAACAAATCAAGTAGTTGCGACCACGGAATCAAAACAATGCCGTGATGATCAAGGCACAAATTGACCAAGTCAGAAATCAAGCAAGAAATTCACGAATTTGAACCCCTCATAATTCACAAAATTTTGAATTCGAACAAAATCCAAAAATTCTCAAAGCCATAAAAATGAACCAGTAAAAATCAATACTATGAGAATCAAATGCCACCACTGTTCGAATTAGATGTGAGTGAAGTTTAAATCACTCACCTTAATCGAAGCAACATCGAGCACAATCAAGCAGCCGCGTTCGAATAGAAGAAGAGTCGATTGCTGATGTGAGCCACCCGAATACCATCGATCGAGCTACTAAAGTCGGCCGCCTTCGATTTAACCAAGCCCTAGTTCTCGGAGGCGAACGAAAATAGACGAGCCGCCATTTTTTTTTTCCTTTTCCAGAGGAGTTTAATTTTATTTTTATTTTAAACGAAAGGAATAGGGCTTCGTATTTTATAAGGAAGGGGGAAAGCGTGATTCCAGGCTAAAAAAAATGGAAAGTTGCGTGGCTTTGCAGAGAAAAGATCGTGCCTGCCTTACTTCTGATGTCGGCAAAAATTTAAATTTTAAATTTAAATTGAATTTGATTAAATTCCTACGCATTTATACGTCGTATGTTCACACAACAACTCCGATAAATACGAAATTTGAAATCCGGTAATAATTCAATATTCCGGATCCAATGGAACAGGTTTCGTCGAATTCCGAGACTGTGCCTCGGAAGGCTATTTTCAAATATCGATTCAAACGATACAATTTCAAAACTGAACAAATCACTTTCAAATTCAATTCTGAAGCTTCTATTATTTTCAGTATTATCAATTTGAATTTTCTAAGCCTTTAAATTATTTTTAATTAGCTTTATACCAAAGATTCAAATTCTTATTCAATTTTCAATAGATTAAATTTTAAAATTAAATCGCCAATTTCATTCTGATAATTTGAAATTCAAGTCAAACCATCATTCAAATATTTAAAATAAATTAAATATTTTCAATTTAAATTGTCCAAAATTCAGGGTCGTTACACATACCCTACTTGAAAGCGACCCACTTAGTCGTGCTGCATCTCCCCTATTTTAGTCATTCTCGGTTGATGAGGCCTAAGGCTACGATTACTTTTCAAGAACATTTACACTAGAATGCTCATTTCCCTCCAATGACAATGTGCTGTTAGCATTCATCCATACTAGTCTGTTCTGGGTCTGAACGGAACCGAAGGCACTATTCCTACTACATCCATTTCGGAATTACCCTCAGGATTAGTAGCGATTAGCCTTTGCGCTTCACATCTCTAACTTTGATTCTATGCTCTTCACGATATCTTCAGTTCGCAACGCTTGAGTTGGATCGAAGTGGTTTTTGGATAACATATCCAATCCTATCTCTTCGAAACAACATTCGATAATTCTCGGTAAACTCAACCCATATTTTTTAGGAAATAAACAGTCAAAGATAAGAGCAGAGATCACCTCCTAACCGTTAGTGGACGGATTTCCTTATCATTGTCCTAGGAGAACGAAACGAGATTTATACGCATAGTACAACATCATCGGAGATGACTGTGCCATATAACTCACGTGTTTCTCCTAGATATTTCCAAAGTTACGTTTGGATCCATTTTCGATAGTCAGTTATTTAACTATCGAATAATAAACGTTCAATCAAGAATTTAATTCCATAGGGAAAACCAACATTGGTTAAGCACATAAGCAATCACTAGCCTCCTTTAATAAATCTTTCCTTCACAAAAATAACTTTGTAAATTACTTGTATATAAACACCTTTGGAAAGATATACTCGCAAAGCCCTATATTTCAATACTTAGAAATATCCATATACTTACCTGAACGGTATAATATATCCACAAAATTGAGAAAGATTTTCTTTTTATTCAATTCTCCAATCATTTATAAAAATCCTTATAATTCTTTTTAAAACATTTATAACTCATTTTATAAATCCTCTGGACCATTTACATAATTCTTTTATACATTTCAATCGTTCACAAATTCTTTTTGTACATTTTTAGAATCATTTATAAAGCCTTTTATAAATCCATAAAACCATTTATAAAACATCTTTTATGAATCTATAAACCCGTTTCTAAAATTCATTTATAAATATCTAACCATTTTTAAACTCTTTCACCCTGGAAATAACCCTTCCTTAAGTCTTCAAACCATTTTATAAACTTCTTTATAGAATCCAAGTCTTTCAACTCCATTCATGGGTCTCAGAAACATTTAAATAATTAAAATCATTTATTTCTAAACATCATTATATAATAACAATTATTAACAATAAACATTATAAATAAATGAAATTTATTAACTTTAAAAAAACATCTTAAAAATAGTAATTAATAATTTCAGAATATTGTTTAAGAAACAATAATAATTAATCTTTACCCTTTTTATAAATAATAACAATTTATTTTCAAAACCTTTTTAATATTCCTTATTATTAATTTTAAACCATAATTATTCTTGAAATAATTAACCTTTCCAAAATATTAACATTTTTATAAATTCTTTAAAACCATATTACTATAAACAAATAACTTTAAACAATACTAATGTAATTAAATAACCTTAAAATAATATTAATAAAATCAAATAACTTTAAAACAATATTACTATAATTAAATAACTTTAATACAATATTAATATAATTAAATAATTCTTTTAAATAACAATATATTTCTGTAGCCCATTTTCGGATTTAAAATCATTTCCTGTCTTAAACCCAATTTCAATTCAATTGGCAATTTATAGTATTTCAAATACTAATTTCAGGCCAGTAACCACCAAACGCTCAACCCATATTGATACTGATTTTCTATAATCACTAGGTCTTTGTTTTTAAACATAGAACAATTGTAATGACCCGTAAATTTTTAACAGTTTTAATAACGTAATTAACTGGAATTTTTGTGAAATTTTAAATAATTGAATTTGGAAATAAAAATTTGATATTTGGAATACGTCTATATAAACATAGTAAATGGTAATTTTCATCTGAAAATATGGATGTTTATCTTATTATGTAATTTCAATTTCAATTTAAATCAGTTAATATTAGATGATAATAAAATGTTTTCCAAACCTGAATATTTTTATATAATAAATTTGTAAATCATCTTCCGAGTGAGACGTCATATTTCGTTTCGTCAAATTCGGACTGCTATTGCTCTGTTTATCTTATTTTCGACAAATTTGCAGCATTTTCGGCACCGAATATCAATTTTGATAGGATGATTGTATCGTTGATATTTGTGTACCGTTCTGATCGTCTCGTCGTGCTGACCTCCGCAGTATATTCAATTGTGTGTTTCAGAGTCCGGTACACGACAGAATCTACAAGATGGTTAACCGTACCGGTACCCGCTTTGTGCCTTTTTGTTTCTTGTGTCCATTCACTTACCCACCGTATAATTCCAATAGTCATTAGCATTTATTTTCACTGAATTCAACCTTTTGATTTTCCCATTCCCACTATACTCATATTGGTTGTTTCCTTCTGTTATATGTCTTTGCTCAGTAATATTTAAACCGAAAAAATTTATATACGTACAGTTTTATAAAAAAACACGTATGCATCCCTTTAATTGATGAACTGTTCCTATTCGTGCCTTTCTCTATAAACCGCCTTCACCCTTTTCACCTTCCACCTGACATTTATTTGCTTGAAAAATAAGCTTTCATAAAAAATAAAAAAAATATAGAACAGTTTTACATGCTTTCCGTAAAGCCAAAGGCTTTTTCCTTTTCACTTTCTCAAACCCGTCCCTTTGCTTCTAGCCTCGCCGCGCACCCTCTTCCCATCTTCTATCCTCCCGAGCACCACCAATCACCTCTCACCGCTTCACTTTCCCTCCCCACCATGCTTCCTCCGCCTCCATCACCGTATGACAGCCTCACTCTGAAGCATCCTCCTTGACGACCCCCCAAGCACCGAACTTCATCACAACCTTTCCCTTCTGCCCACCAGCAAAGCACCGACCTTCCCCCTGCTTTCTGTGACGCCCCACCTCTATACCCACGCTAACCAAGAACACTACGATGTAGTGTTGTCAATTAGCACGGAGAATGAGGCTGTGGAGGAGCGACCATCCATGTAACTTCTTTGTGCGAGCACCGATATGTCGATAGAATAGAATGCATATCTTTTAAGGAGGAAACCCGACATACTGATACAAACACAAAGCTATCACACGGTGGCTATATATAATCTTCGGAAACAAACATAGAAATAATCATAACATAAATCAGTCACAGACATCCATATCACAAAGGCGGAAGAAGATATGAATAAATATTAACACATGAAAGTGTACATCAGAGTAGTGGTCAGAAAGATCCACGATAATACAAAAGAATAGCATCACGTGCTATACAAAAGAATAAGTACACAACATAGAGTATATATCTCAAAAGTGTACAACCAAAAACTACTAATCTATGTAGTTAGCCAAAAGTCAGAATAATCCTGAAGAGAAGTCAAGCAGAAGCACCTGTAACATCTCGGTCTGACCCGAGTATTATTTATAAGAAAATAATAAACGGATCAGTCTAGCTATAAATATCAGATGATATGGTATATAGTAAAAGGCATGACATGAACATGTAATAACCATAACGGCATACTACGATAAGTATGTAAATGATAACCAACAAAAGATTAATCAATATCACAAGAATCTTCTCAAAGATAAAATAGGGTTTCATACCCTAAACTTGTATTCATAACAAGTCAATAACACATAAATTCACCAATGCATAAAAACTGATATCATATTAATGAAAATCATGAAAATTGGTGAAGCACAAAATTCTAGAAATCATCACCAGAAATCCAGAAAACACATAAAAGGGGGGAAGGCCTAACACATGAAGCATGAAAACTCACCTACGCGTCACACAGGAATGAGAAGCTATCTCATGGAAGCTATCCATTAAATTTCCACACAGAAATGGCCCGAAGACCATGGGGGCTACCCCATATTTGTGATGGCGAAACATCACAAAAGCGGGGTCTAGTCTCCCTCGCAGACAAAGAGACATCGCTCAATCGCTAGTCTAAATCACAAAAATGATCATCATGATCATAAGGAAGTGTCAATTACACTAAGCCAGTAAATATATGAGTTTAGCTTCATGTCCCATAACCACTAGCTTAACTTAAATATTTACGAACAAACTGTAGATCTCCACTAGTAAATTGTCACAAAAGGGTTCAATCGAACAAGTCCAAGAGCTAACCGACGAAGTGAACGCAAGCGTTTCATACCACTCGTTTTACTAAGTCGTTTAAGTCGATTTCTCATTCGAGTGAAGTAAAGGCTTGTATATACTAGTAGATTGGAAATCGGTTTGAGAAAACGAACTTTTGATATTTAAAATAGTGTTGAAATCGCTTTGATGAAAGAGTTTTGATATTTACTACTAGTTTTGAAACCTTCATATCTTTAAAGTGACAAGTCACAAAACGATTGTTGAAACGAATCGAATTACATAAATTCACGTTCGAAGACGTGAGTAAAGTCCAAAGAAATCAATCCCCAAAACCATCAAAGTAGGAAGTTCTGTTGAATGTTTTTCAGATAAGATCCCCTACGGAGGGGGGGTCCAGGAGGGGTGGCAACCCCCCAAGGTGGGGGTGCGAGGGCAACGCCCCCGGTACGGGGTTCGACCTTTTGAAGACAAGTTACAAAATGATTGTAGAAACAATCAATCATCAAAATTCACATACGAAGACGTGAATCAAATCCAAAGAAATCGATAATAAATCCATCAAAATGGATATTCACATAAACCCTGAAAAAGAAGTCATCAAAGTCGATAATAATTGATAACAATAAGTCGGATCAACAAAATCGATAAACAATGGAAATTCAATCTAGAAAAGCCTAAACAGGCAGAAATGCATGCTTCCAGACGTCTGATTTGGAATCCAAACGTCTGGATTTGTTTTCTGGAAATAGCTCAGAAAACCACCCAGACGTCTGGAATAGCAAATCAGACGTCTGGTTTTGATTCCAGACGCATGGTTTCGTTCTCTGGAAAATTATCCAGAGAACACCTAGACGTCTGAAACCTCAAGTCAGACGTCTGAGACTCGTCCAGACGTCTGATCTTGAATTTCAGACGTCTGGAAATAGTCTCTGGCATTTTTTTAAATAAAGCGTGCATACATTTTTCTCTCCAGGTCCAAACCAGACGTCTGGGCTTGGTCACCAGACGTCTGGTCACCTGGTCTGGGCAACATTTTGCCTAGGCCAAAGTGGCCAAAACGATTCGGAAGCGATCGGATGAGCAATGGCAATTAAGGATTTATGCCAAGCGGCAACCCGGCCTTAAAGGCTCCTCGATACACTCCGAATATCAATGTCCAAATGTCCATAGAAGGATTTTCATAAAATTGGACCAAAACACCAAAATTGAAGAATTCACAAAACCAATTCAAATCACAACAAGTGAACACGAAATAGATTATAGGAATTCATACCTAACAACAAAGATAGTTATAGGCATAGATGTGAGATAAAAATCTCACCTTTAAACCCAAAACAAATGAAGAAGAAGCTATAGAGCAAATGGCGAGAGCAACCGCACTTCAATTCCAACTCAACAACCTTGAATCAAGGCTAAAAAGAGAAACACTTCCTAAGTTAGGTTTAGGAATTTCTGAAATTGATAAGAGAATGAAGAAGAAGAGGAGACTTACCAAAGCTTCTACTATTAGTTTGGAGCTAGAACTTGATTTGCAAAAGAAAACTAGGGTTTGGAGTTTTAATTTCCCATCTCTCCCACCATTTTTGCTTTAGAACTGAAAAGAGGAGGAAGTGAGAGTGAATGGGGAGGGATGGTTCAGTTTGGGGTATAAGGATGCCTAGTGGGCTGAACCCAAACCCAAAGTGAAAAAGGTCAAATTTTTAGCTAGATCCAAACATATCGAAGTTTACACTCAAAAAGGTCGCAAACGTCATTTTGAACTCAATGGAGGTGGTCTCGAGTCCTAATTTGACCGTATGCAAAAAGTAGCTTTTCGGACTAACATCCGATTAACGATTTAAATATAAAATCGATAAATATGCGGGTTGTTACACTTTCTCTCTCATGCCGAAGCTGCCGTGCAATTCCCCTCCGCCTCCAACTCCGAACTCACTCTGCCCAACCTAGCTCACGCAGCCCAGCCGAGGCACCAACTCCTCCGCCTACCACCATGCCGCATGATATATGTGAGTATGGGTTAGCATATATAGGTTGTATTTTCAAGTCTCACTGTTAAGTTGCATATATAACTTTATATATTATATAGTTCTATGCTTTCCCGTTCTTAGATTTATTTTTTTTACATATTATATATGAGTTATAGATTTGTTTATATATCAGTTTAAATATATATATATATATATATAGTAGTAATATATATATATATATGTGGTATATATATATAATAGTTTACATTCTATGATCTGTTTAGGGTTTATGTATAAGTTTATAAAATTTATATGAGTCATATATATAGCATGTTGTTTGTATACAAAATTTATATATGACCTGGGTGAGTTTGTAATTAAGTAAGTTTATATATATATATATATATAAAGTGAATTTGCATTTGTTGTTGTTGACATAGAACAGTGAAGTAAGATTTTATATATGAAAAAAAATCTGCATTTATATATGTTAATATATGCGGTCTGTACATACTTTGAGTGGCATGTATATTTGTTTACGCGTGTGTATAAGATTTGGGTAGCTCATAGGCATATATTGAGGGCCAGTATATATATTAAAATATATTATGTTTAAAAATTCAACTGAAATTTTGGAAGAAATATATATATATATATATATATTGATTTTATTGGATGGGTTTAAGAAATAATGATTTTGGCATATATATATATATGGATTTTACGTTAATTTGTTTTAATATTGATTTTATAATAAACATGGACCTTAAAGTATAATATGTATGTAAGCCATCTTGTTTTTAAATAATAAGTTTAAAGAAGTTCATATATATCTTTTGGTAAGAGATGTACTTATTTAAAATTTATTTTGGCAACTAATTTTATATAAATTATATGTTTAAATATTTATTGAAGTTATGTTATGAATTTTGTAATAATTCCATATATATTATATGTTACAGAAATTTTAATTTATATTTTGTTTCATCAATTCTAGTCTATCGTGTCTGCTTTCTTCGTCAAATTCGTGTTCATCTTACTTTTCTTTGGAAATCATCGTTTGGATCGGTCGATTTTGCGATACAAATCGTAGCTTGTTGTGTTGTATATCTTCTTTAGCCTTGAAAGGTGAGCAATCACTCACGATTAACATTCTTATATTTATTAAATTTGATTTCAATTGAAACGAAAATTGAAATATGCTGCTAAAATTTAACTGTTAATTTTATAATTGATGTATATGATATGCCATTATCTTTAACTATTCACCTATGATATGACACCATATCATGTTGTATATATTTAAATTTTTTACTGATGATATATACCTGTTATTGATATTATTATTATTATTATTATTATTATCATTTGTTCTCACTCTGCAAGTTCCCTGTTAGTTTAGAATTCCCTATGGGTTGAAATGATACATACCCGAACGATTTTGTAGAATAGGAGAAAATCGTTATGGGTTGACATGATAAACCCAGGCGATTTTTCATTTATTTAAATTTTTGGGATTGCGGGTTGAAATGATATATACCCGTAAATATTTAAATTGCGGATTGAAATGATAAATATCCATATCACTTGACCATAGGATAGAAAATTATATACGGACACCGTTGGTTTATATTTTGGAAAATGATTCCCAAAGTTTTGAAAGGGAATATATGTTTTTAATAAATATTGTTTTATATAATATTTATAAATGTAATTTCTATATATGTATAAAATCTAGATTTTAAATTTATATGTTTTGGAAATTTTAATTTATAAGTTAGTTTTAAAAATATAAATTTTAAGATTTTCTTATAGTTTATTATTTTCGAAATATATAAAATAAGATTTAATACAAAATACTATTAATAATAAGATTTAATTTAATGAAATTTATTTTAATTAGTATATAAAATGTTTAAGTATTTATTTAAATTTATATTAATATTTTAAAAGTAAACTTTTATAACTTTAATAATAAAGGTTAGGAAGATAAATTAATGTTGACATGGAATTTAAATTGGTTAATAATTGAATTTAAATAAGAATTTATTTGAACTTATTGACTTTTGAGATTTTGAAAGATATGATTTATAACTCGATTTGGTAAAAGGTGATTAAATGAATATTCTCAACTTTAAATAAAAATTGGGATCGAATATTTAATATTGATTTAAATGTATAAATTGGGATTTCAACAAATTGTTATTGAAATGGTTAAGTGAATATTTTCCAATTTGAAATAAATTAAAGTTAAATGTGAAATATAAATGAAATTATATTGTAAATGTTTTAATATTTAGAACTTGAATCTTTGAACTTTAAATTAAATGGTTAAACTTGAATTGATTTAAGTTGAATTTTAGAATTCAAAATGATTTGAATTGACTTGCGAAATTGGAGGAACTAATTTTATTATATAAAGTATTTTAATATATATATTTTTTTCAATATCTAAACAGTTTAGGTTGGAACAGCTATGGATTTCAAAAAGTGTTATGATTTCAAAGTGTTATGATTTCGAAAGTGCTATAAATTTTAAAGTGTTACGATTCTGGAAATGAATATTATTTAAGTGAACAATGATTTCGAATTGATATGGTTTTGAAATGAATATGATATTTTGATATGAAGTATAAACTATTTGAAATGACCACGGTGTGAAATAAGCGTTTGGTTGTTAAAGAGACCGGGACCGGATATTGTCATACTCTCTGCCAATACCGAAAACCACTTTTAACAACTGTGTACGTGGTGGAGATTCCAGAATGAAGTAGGATGGTTTGGTGACGATTCCATATGGTATTTACGTAGCCCTAACTCCCATGAGTCAGCTTGATGTGGCTAAACCAGGAGCCATGTCGGGCCAAGTGAGGTCATTCCTCCGATCGAACACATTTCTTCGATACCATTCTATTGCTTTTGTGATTTGATTGGGTGCACCTTTGATTTAAGAGTGTGTCACGAGGTGAGCGGTAGTAGCTGCTATGCATTACCACCAGTCCGGATCCGCAAACGGTATATCTACTCTGGCATTGCCTCGCGTGCCTTGTCACATGCCCTATCGCGCCTTCTACGAGTTTGATAAAATGAAAGAAAATCAAAATGTTGATAAATGGAGGAATTACGGTAGTGTATAGACTATGAGAATATATAAAAATGTGTTAAGGGGGATATGGGTAACGCCTTAACGCTATTTTAATAGTTTACTTTACTATAGACATATTATAATAGCATGTATTACTACATAGTAGATAGTTCCACGGATCCTTAGAGGATGGGTATCCCAAACATCCTTTAAGTTACTTGTATTTCGGTTGACATTTCACTTGAGTTGAATTTATTAATATAAGAATGTTAATCCTGACCCGAGTGTTTTGTGTTTTGCTTTACGCTCGGGTCAGACTGAGTGTCGCAGCATTTGAGACTCACCTTTGGAGTTGGAGCTTTGCTTGAAGATCGGTCTTATCTATTCAGCTTTTCTAGTTGTTTTGTTCAGACTTGTCATCTGTTTGTATTTGATACTACAATGTATTTGAGATTTCTGTTGTATTTCTTTTAGACTCTGATGTTTATATAGTAGCTTCATGAACTACTATTTATCTATTCCACTACTTATTGTTATATTACTCTGTGTCTGTGATTCTGTGATTGATTTATTTACTGTATATGTTGAGTTTTGCCAAATAATAAATTAACAATCTGATATTTTGAGTGATTCAAGTCTGACATGTACGGATGTGAATGGTTCGAAATAGCGGGTTGTTACAGTTGGTATCAGAGCTCTGGTTTAGGAAAAACTAAACATATAGAGTAAGTTTAATTACAGAATCACCTTCGTTCGAGCTTGAGTCCTTTGACTCGGTTTCCTTTGAATTTTGGAACCTTCCCCTTCGTTCTGAAAATTCATTCTTGTCTTCTCCTGTTCGCATTCTTTTGATACTGGAGCATCCCATAGCTCTATGAGTCTAACCTCATCGGTGGTCCCGCCAACCTTAGTATGATTTGTAAAGGGGTGAAACTCCTTCGCAAGAAGCGTCGATCCACCGGAGATTTCTATGTCCTCGGTTGATGGTGTTATCTCTTGTTAAGCTCGAACCATCTCTACTAGACGATCAGGGTAATTCCCTTGTAATCTTGACTCCACTCCGATAATCAGGGAATATCCTGATGTTTTGGAGAAGTCACTTCTCTTCCCTTTAAGCGAGAAATTGAATTTCCACATCAATTTATTCTTGAAATCTCGGTTGACCCGGTTAAGGTCACCCGCGATTAATATTAGTTTATTCATCTCTTCTCTTTTTGTAATATAATTATCTCATCTTCGTTTCGAGCCTATCTTTCTTGTTAGAATTCTCTGTAATTAGGATCCCTCTAAATTTGAATCTCTATCCTTGTTTTGAAATCCATTCTTGAATCATCGAGTAAGGGAGTGTATTTGTATTTAAAATAAAATGTTTATATTGTGTTGTTTGAGTTGTTAAGTTTGAATTTTGGGTTTCGATCGATTCGTCAGGCCCACGCTATCAATAGGAACTCCAAAACACTTGAACAGAGCAAACTAACACAGTATTATTTTCAAAATTGGTAAATGAAATAATTTTATGTATGGCTATATTTTATAAAAGAAAAATTTACTGAAATTAAATAGCTAAATAAACTGGGTTTTAGAAATGATAATACTAGATTATCATTTATTATTTTGTTAACATTCATAAATCATTAACTATTGTTGTATTATAAGGAAATGAAATTGTTTAAATATGGTTTATAAATCTGATTTAGAAATGAAATGGATTTAAGATTAAGGGTTTAAGAATTTAATTTTCGGTTCTTTACAAAATTTGGTTTCCATGGTTTGAAAGAATATATTATTTGAAGGTATTCAAATAGGAATTGTTTTCAAAGAATTTTAAATGAAGTAAATCAGTACTCTCCTCATTTGTCATTGGAAAATAATTTCGGTGATGACTGCAGCATCATCGACATTCATTTTCGAGTCTCGAAGTGGAGAGGCCACTTAGTAGTTTGCTACACTTTTGTTTTGGAAAAAAATTGGATTTGATTTAAAATTTCTGGTGTATAATTTGATTTATAAAATATATATGTATATAATTATTTCAAAATAGTTTGAAGTGAAACCGGAAATTTGAATCTTAAGCTTTATATTAAGAAATGGTTTCAATTATTGAAATAAAGGTGAATTTTTTTGAATAATTGGAATATCTAAAATGATAAATGAAATTAAACCTACTTGAAATAGTTGAATTTGAATAAAACTTATTTGTACAATACTAAATTGCATTCTAATATATATAACTTACCTAAAAATATTCAGAAGAGTTAAAATGTTAGGGTATAATAAAGGGTTGTAGAAGAAGAAAACTTAAGTAATAAATTGAAAACCAAAATCTGGCTTAATATAAATGTTGTAAATAAAAGAAATTTTGTATAGTGTTTAATTACACTTAGAAACATTAATATAACTTACTTGGAAAGTTTAAATGTAATTGGATAGTATACACTATGATATAAGTAAATCAAAATGATATTTTGTTAAGGGAATTTACTGATAATAAATTGGATAATAAACTGGATAATAAAAAGGAAAATTTATTTTTTGAATAATATATGGTTATAAAATGTATACACCTAATATATGTTGCAAAATATGTTAAGTGAAATAAAATAAATAAATAAAATGGAGACTATTTAAGCAGATAAATATGAACTTAAGGATAGTGAACTTGAATTTTAGTGGAATCAACTTAGCTAAAGATAAATGGATAAAATAAATGAGTTAATTTAAAAATGAATTTGTTTGAAAGAAATGTTGATAAAATGAAAGAAAATCAAAATGTTGATAAACGGAGGAATTACAGTAGTGTATAGACTATGAGAATATATAAAAATGTGTTAAGGGGGATATGGGTAACGCCTTAACGCTATTTTAATAGTTTACTTTACTATAGACATATTATAATAGCATATATTACTACATAGTAGATAGTTCCACGGATCCTTAGAGGATGGGTATCCCAAACATACTTTAAGTTACTTGTATTTCGGTTGTAATTTCACTTGATTTGAATTTATTAATATAAGAATGTTAATCCTGACTTGAGTGTTTTGCTTTACGCTCGGGTCAGACTGAGTGTCGCAGCATTTGAGACTCACCTTTGGAGTTGGAGCTTTGCTTGAAGATCGGTCTTATCTATTCAGCTTTTCTAGTTGTTTTGTTTAGACTTGCCATCTGTTTGTATTTGAGATTTCTGTTGTATTTATTTCAGACTCTGATGTTTATATAGTAGCTTCCTGAACTACTATTTATCTATTCCGCTGCTTATTGTTATATTACTCTGCGTCTGTGATTCTGTGATTGATTTACTTCCTGTATATGTTGAGTTTTGCCAAATAATAAATTAACAATCTGATATTTTGAGTGATTCAAGTCTGACATGTGCGGATGTGAATGGTTCGAAATAGCGGGTCGTTACAATAACTTTGTAACCATAGTGTCCATAATCAGATTCATTATTCAATAATCCATATAAAAGGAATATTACCGAAATAATTCAACAATAGTGAGGAATCCTACTGGATCCCTCCAACCTGTTTCCCCCTACATCACAAATGTTATATAAACATAAAATATAAATCAACTGTTTCAAGGCGGGATTCGTATACAAAGGGTCATCCACTCTTACATAGGAATGTAATAGGATCTCATCCGCTCCAGGGGCGGGAATATTCAATCCAACTAATATATAATATAGTAATTCATCCAAACAATCATTCAACAATTTTTATCTACTATATATCATACTAGTTAACCAAAAAGGTGAGTTTAACTCACCGAAATTCTCTGTTATCCTCGAGGCGTTCCTGTTTGGAACTAAAATTGAACAACGTCCGATTTTAACCCAAATTTCAACTATCTCCAAATTCGTCCAAACCAGCTCCATTGCGAAGTTTTTGTCATTACGAGCGCAATGCAAAAATCTGCGTGTCGATTGGACCTCGTATGAAGGAGTTATTAAATTTTTAAGTTTCGATAATTAAGCTAATAATAAAATAAACAAACTATAACTTCAGCAAAATTACAAACCTACCCCTCCCCTTTCTTCCCCAATCCTCTGCTCTCCCCTGTGCACGAAGATATGCAAGCAACCGTGCACGACTCTCTCTCTCTCTCTCATCTCTCTACGAAACGACACGAGACCACCTCCATCCATCTTCAATTCGCGAGAGCTTTCCATCCCACCCATCATCATCTAGCTCGGTCGAGGTATGGTCATCGTGACCTGACCATCATTCATAGTGATGAAGCATTATTCATGTGACAAAAATTATCGTAGAAATTCCCCAAACCTCGGCACTAGGTGCCGTTCCATGCCCCAAACTCGAATACGCTATCCAATTCGACAATCGAAGCTTCAATCAACGGGATACCCAAATCCTATCTCACAAAACCCATTCGACACTATAGTCAAACTCCACGAACTAGTGTCATACCTCCAACCAAGCATATCAGTGAAAAGATCTCATCGAACCATGATTTTTAAAGCTCGTTTCAGATTTTTTTTATGGAGTAAATGTTAAAATACAAATTTTTGAATGTTGATTTTTTTCTTTTACTGACAGAGTTTATATAATGGAGGGAAGATGGGAAATAACATAAAGGAGGGTGTGGGCTTGTATACGGGCCTGGCATGATGGAACATGGAAGATGGAGATGGGCTTGGCCATGTATGTTCAAATCAATATATTTTATTATTTAAATTTAAAATATCAAGCTATATAATTTCGAACCCTAATCGAGACGTGCCGCCTGGCATTTTATATGTTATACCCCTATTCCGAACGTAATGGAACTTGTTTCGAGACCTAATTCGATTACGCAGAAGATAGTTTTTGAACCCAATTACTAAATTTTCAATATTAAATTTTCAATATTAAATTCTACGCGTTTCGATCTCGCACGGCCAAACGATACATCCGATCGCCATGAAATTTGACGGTGTATTATAATTCATTATTACAGATCCAATGAAACTTGTTTCGTCAAAATCCGAGACAGTGCCCTGAAAGGTTATTTTTACTCGTTAATTAAAACGAGTTATTTTCAAAATCAGTTAAATCACTTTTAAATCCAATTTAAAAGTTTTATTATCTTCATTCTTATTAATAGGAATTAAATAAGTTTTTAAATCATTTTTATCCAACTTAAAACCCAAGATTCAATTATTTATTAATTTCAACCATTAAATTCACAATTATATTATTCAATAAATCACTATATTTGAAATTCGGGTTATTTAATCTATAAAATTAAATCTTCAATATTTAAAATTAATTAAATATTCCAAATTCAAATGACTAAAATTCTAGGTCGTTACAATAATTGTAATAGCAGAATGGTGTTTTGTTCTGCTAATAGATGTCATTTAGTTTTCCTAATCACATGGGGTTACTTAAGGGTAAGCAACATGGAAATTCCTTGATCTAAAACAAATTTGAAAAGAAAACAATTTAAAACAAAACTGATTACTTAAACTCAAAGAGCGACGACCCGGATTTTCCAACGTTCGTGATTGGGGGATTATCTGATTTTATCATTGAAATATTGATTTTATATATCGAACAAATAAATTTTTGCTAATTAAAATACCTAAATATATATATATATATAAAGATATAAATTGATTTGAAAACTATAATAAATATTTAATTATAAAATCTCTGGATATGTTAAATCTTATAGAAAATAAATAATATATATATATAAACTCCACCGTTTAAACTTAAGAAAGAATATTCATGAATGTATATATATAAGTATGTACAAGCTTTATGATATTGATAATATATACGTAAATATATAAATATTCAAGTATATGAATGTAGGCTCATATGAAATAATATACATGAAAAGTTTGTATAAGTGTGAATATATACATATAAGGACAAAATGTACATAAGTAATGAAAGATATGTATAAACATAAAAGTATGTATACATGTTATAAAAGCAATGCTTATGGAAATAACAAAATATCTATACATATATATAAGCACGTGTATACTCAAATATATAAAATAAAAGGGTAAAACATGTGCAAGTAAATAAGTGTGTGTAAAAGTAAGGCAAGGACTATGTTCATAAGTATATGTATATAGAATGTAGGTAGGTAAGGGTGTATATATATACACATATACCAATTCATATAAAACTGTTTGTAAACAACCTAGGGAGACAACATCATGGATGCCTATTAAATCAAGCATACCAAACCTTAAATCAAAGCCAAAAACAAAATCAAATCCAAGTCATACCAGACATATAATCAAACCTTTTCTTCAATAATCAAATCAGGTCACAATTTCAAATCAAGGTAAAATGCACAAAAAAAAGAAAGGTAGAAATGAACTTACTGTATAGGAGAAGCTACCTCCACTTTATTTATATAAAGGCTCTGCCTTTGTTCATACTTTGCATTCGGGAAGATAACCAGGAAAAAAAAAGTTTATATAAGTTCCCATAAGAAAAGAATATGGATTCAAGTATTAGGAGATCAAAGATGAAGCTGAAGCCTGAGGAAGATCACTGTGTACATCTTCCTATAACGGTCAGTTAACACTTTATTGGTTACCATTTTCCTTTTGTGTGCTCGTAAGAAATGAGTTATTTTGCTTAATATTTGATCTAGAAAGAGATATATGCATCTGTAATGTGAGAATGTATGTATATATAGGTGTTGTTCACCTGAAACTTACAGTAACATCTCAGAACACCTCTGTTTTTAGGAAAAATTGTCATTTTGCAACTTCAAAAACCAATATATCTTTATACAATGTGTTTTAGACATTGATTCCAAAAACAAACCGATTTAATTTTGAATGGATTTTTTATAAAAATTAATCCCATTTGATATCTGCGAGTATAGGGTGAGAAATGTATAGCTTACTGTATACAACTCACAAGTGATCAAAATTTTGATCTCGAAAATTTAAACTTTGATTACACTACTTGTGTTCGTGATTCAAAACGGTAATTTTTAAAAGTGGAATGCGATTTTTAGTGCGGCGAGGAGGAAACTTCGAGTTGAACGGAATTGGGTTTCTTATGAAACTACGGCGAGGCGAGCAACTTTGGTGGCCGGTGTTAGGTCAGAAGAAGGCAAGGAGGAGGGGAAGCTCGAGAAAAATGGGGAGATATTTTTCAGGACGGCGTGGTGGCTGGTTGGAGGTGATGTAGGGTTTGAGTGTCGTGTTGGGTTGTGTTCGGTTATTTGATGACGGTACCGTCGCGGCGAAGATACGAGGCTGCGTCATGGGGAGAAAGGTGGAGAGGAACGTGACAAAGCTCCGGGCGAGGTTAGGTGGACGCTGGTGGTCGGAGGGGACTGGACGAGGCGAAGATAGGGGTCGGGTTGTTTGCTGGAGGTGGTTCGAGATCGACTTTTTGGAATCGGGTTTGTCGTGGGGAAGTTGTGGTGGCTAGGGGTTCTAGAGGTCGGAGGTGACGTGGGACGGTGCTCGGAGGGGGACGGTGAGGGCTCGACGTCGTGTGCACATGCACTACTTGGTTCAGGTGCAGGTTGAATCAAAGAGAGGAAGGTAGTAGCTGGAAATAAAGAAAAGAGAAAGGGAGGGGGAAAAAGGTGGAGACGGGCCGGGTTTTGGGCCAGGGAAAATGGAGGAAAAAGAAAAGTAAAAGAAAAATAAGGAAAAGAAGAAAAGGAAAAAGGAAAATAGGAAATAGGGAAAATAAAGGAAAAGTAAAGTGAAAAGGAAAGGAAAAGGAAAAAAGAAAAGAAAAATTGAAGGAAAGAGGAAAATAAAATAAAAAGAAAGGCAATAAGCAAGAAAAATAAAAGGGTAAAAAGAAAGACAAGGGAAAGAAAAATAAAAGAAAAGAAAAGAAGAAGGAATAGAATTTATAATTTATACATAAGATAATTCATACTCCCATTTCAATTTAAAGTGAAATGATATTTTATAATTTTAGTTGAGACGATTAAAGGTAATAAATCATTATGATTATTTGACTTAAACTTATGGATAATGAATAGTACTTTATAATATTTATTATTTAATAAATAGTTTAATTTTTAATTAGTTTGGTTTTAAATATAAATGAATACGGTTAATCAAAGTGAATTAAAATCAACAGTAAATCGTTTGGATATGGGTTATAGATCGTTAATTGGATTAACGATCTATATCTTTGCTTAATTCTGTGGGATATTGGTTTTCAAATTAAAATAATGAGATTAAAACAATGATACGTTTTATTTGAAATAAAGTCTGTAATAAATCCCCGTAATCGGGCGTTGTCTCCATAGATGATAAATTGTTATTTTAAACAACCGACTTCCTTAAATTTATTCTTTGGATTCGAAGAGACCGGGATCGGATATCAGCGATATCCGAAACCACTTCGATTTAATAATCACTATAAATCTTTACGGTTTTGATCATAGAATCAAATAGGCTGGATTTGAATAAAATAAGTGAATGGGATAATTACAAATAAGTAGCTGTATCCAGACAGTATCACAATATCGATGAATTTTCTGTAAAGGTTTTGGTTTTAATCTGATAAAAACTCGTCGGATATACGAGTTACCTTGGTTTTCAAAGAAGCTTTATAACTCCAGTATTTCAAATTAAATGTGTTTACTCACGTTGGTTTCCAGCCTGACTCGGGTGTTACTTTATTGTAATGCTCGGGTCAGACCGAGTATTATAGATTTTCAGGTTAGGACGCTTTGGAGTTCAGGAGACGAGCTAGATGGCAGAGACGTATTGAGTATATTCCACTGTGTATACGAGCATATACGCACGTCCAAGTGGACCTGTGTTTGATCAACGAATCATATTTTTACAGTGTGGCTTTTACAAAACAAATATAATAAAATCAATGTAGTGAGCAAATTTTAACATTATTTGCAGAATTATTCCATATTAATCATGCATATCACATTAATACAAACCATGATGCATAGCTTTATACGAACGTAGTACATGCACGTCCATGTGGACATCCATTTGCTTACTTGGGGTATGTGAACTACTTTGCTTATGAGCAATGTGCTTGTGTTTGCTCCGTGATAAGAAATAAACGGTGAAAACTCTTATCAATGGCGATGCCTCGTGTATATAAATATCTTGTGTAGAATAATAAATTTAGCATATTAACTCTTATCATCTATAGATGATCAAACCGGTATGTTGACTACTTATTAAAACTGTAAAATTGGAATACCAAATGATACCTAACTGTTTGCTTTACTATTGATTAGAATTCCACAGAATTATGTTCATCCTGTATGATTTTTATAGTAATATAAAATGATATTTGCTCTTTATAATGACGAATTAATTTTATACATCTTATCTCGCCAAGGAGCATGCTCTGCTTATCAGATTCTACTTTTACATAGCTTACATAAAACATTATCCAGCTCAGTAAACGCTTATAAATCAGTAGTAACTAAATGATACACATGACAAAAACCTATCACAAAATGGTTGAAAAACTTACATAACTGAGAATGTCAACAGCTTTTACTAATAACAGAGTGTTCTATTCATAAAATTTAAATGAGAGGCTAACTATTGTACTTGTAAACTCAGCATGTACGACTGAATTAGACGTAAAAAGAAAATATCTTGTTTTTGCATATTTGATGCATAATTTAAGTATACTACAACATTAGCGGTTTGTCTATGCTTCAGCTTACAATACTGCATTAAACTTTATATTACGATCAATCGATCATTAGAATAAAATTAGGTTTGTCACTTAAACATGTACATATAGCACGTGAGGATAAATTCTCCATAAGGAAGATACATTCTTAAGTTTTCTTGAGAGACAATAGCAACATCTACTTCCTTAGTTGAATCGAGTTCCGTAACCAAATTTTTTCTCATTACTAACACTGAAATCAGAGGTGAAGTTCAATTTCTACCCAGCTATTTTTTTATAGAATTTACCTATAAACATAGCCTTATTAATCAAGATACTATAATAAAAAATTATTCCTAAAGCATTAGCTAGTATCTATACATGTCAATTTTCATGACTGGTTTCACTCTTCTCCGCTTTCATCATTTAGCAGTTTTTTGTTCATTGAAAAGTAATGAAGTCAAACATATGCACCTACCCAAACCATTAAGTAATTATATATGCAACAGAAATTGAATTTGTGGTTGACTCCACAGTATTAGTCACCGTGATTTGATGTTTTCCATTTTAATTAATACACAGACATTTGAAACCAATAATTCATAGAAAAAAGAAATATGTCTCAGCGAATTAAAGTGTTGATTTCAAACCCAAATGCATTTAAAAAAAGCTATTATATTTCTTGCAATATCATCTTCTGCAACAACGTCTTAGTCAAATTAAAAATATTTAATGGTAACTCTAAATTGAAAGGTTAAGAAAACCAAAAGCATGATGGAAAAAGGTATTACTAAAAGTTAGATTGTAGTAAAAACTTCAAACTAAACTTAACATGGTCTACTAAAAAGTTGAAGGCTTGGCCCAATTTTGGAAAACTTGATCCCTTTTATTAAAATGAGACGTTTGGTCATAAGTATGACATCGTGTGTTCGTAAATAGTAAGGTGAACATGTGTTTGTAAATGGCATTATCAAAATTCAAATAACATTCAAAAAGAGTTTTCAAATGATATAATTAGCATTTTCAATGTTATTGTTCATCATACAAATCAGCAGTACCATCGTCCAAGTAATGATCAAACAGTAAGCTACGGGCTACATCTTATATATACAGGAAAATCAAGTAAAAACAGTGACCACAAACTCCGAATGAAATTGGAACTTAATGAAGTAAAAAAAAGAATCAAATGTGTTCATAATAGGTTAAGAAACCTGATCAATGACATGTTGCCTCACAAATTCATGGTGACCGACAATCTGATAAAATTGATCCGATAGTGGTGATCGGTAGTTTTGGAATAACCATGGGGCATTTTCACGGTGAATATGCTACACTGGTGAATTGTGTGCTGCGATAGGAGGATCATGGCAGCGATATTTCCACCAGATTTCGATAGTAGAGGATCCGGGTAGCCATGGATTCGATCTACAATGTTAGAAAGAATGTGCGAAGGAGAGAGGGCAGAGGGATGATGAAGGAGTTTGGATCTGATAACCAAATAGTTTTTGATTTAGCATTTCATGACAACCAACGAAGAGTAATTTGGATCGAAGGGCAATTTTGGTAATTCAAAAAGACACGGTTGAAATTAGTTTATATAATTCTCATTATAAATAGTAAAGATAGGCTATTTTATCCAGTAGTTGAGGACAAGTTATTATAGCTGTCCAGATTTATTGTACTCTGATATCTTGTATATATATTGACAGTTATAGCTTTTCTTTGTATAAAATGCTGCTATTGTATATTATATTTTGTTCCACTGCGATTGTGAGATTCTGTGCTGTTGTTTTCTGTTTTTATTCTACCTCTTTTTCTTATTAACCCTAACAGTCTGGGATTTTCGGCACTCGATTGTTCGGCACTCTATATAGTGGACGCATTAGTGTCGATTTTCGAGGTTGAAAATCTTTGGGCCGTTACACTTGGTATCAGAGCTGAAAGGTTAAGCGAGAACCTTGGCTCTGGTGGGGATTACTCATCTTTACTATTAATAATAAGAGTTCCATGAACTAATTTCAACCGTGTCTTTTTGGATTACCAAAAATACCCTTCAGACCAAATTACTTTTGTCGGTTCTTATGAAACCCTAGATCATTACCAGATTCAAACTCCTTCGTCATCCCTTTGCCCTCTTTCCACCCTGCATTATTTCTGATACCCTAGATCAAATCCATAGCTCCTTTACCTTCAAAATCTAATACCACTACTAACTCCTCCTTCCGAAAGAATCCACTCCTCGGAAACCAAAAATGGCGTACTTTGTATCATTCGCTCTTATGCTTCTGATGCTTGCAGGCTTGGCTGGGTTTGTTTTTGTTTCGGGTGCGGATGTAATGGGTTGGGATCTGATGCATCAGTACCCGATCGTGATGGATCAAGGTCTGAAAGCGGGAGTGTCGATGAAGAGTTTGGGTATGGGTATGTTGAAAGCAGGTTCGTACCCATGGATTAATCAGATGCCGTTGTGGCAGAGAAGCGGGTTTCATTCCAACCCGAGAAGAATTGGATGAACGGTATTATTATTTATTTATTTTTGTAAATTCTGGATTTAAATTTGCAAAACAGTTATCGTTTGTTTTGTGCTGATATCTTATTGTTCGTTTGTTTGGTGGCTTTTGATTGACTATATATCCGAATGTTGAGCACTTCTTAATGTTATTTTCAAGTTTTTATTTATGGTGTTGAATAGTGAGCTTTTAAATTTAGACATACAAAAGTTCATTGAGTTGTTGATGAAAGAATTAAAATGTAGTT
The DNA here is from genome assembly GCA_030737815.1 of Allium fistulosum. Lineage (NCBI taxonomy): Eukaryota > Viridiplantae > Streptophyta > Magnoliopsida > Asparagales > Amaryllidaceae > Allium > Allium fistulosum. The sequence goes on along the minus strand of CM060903.1, from coordinate 510,395,998 downwards.
GACCTTTAGATGATTTGATCTTGAATAATACGGAAAATAATAGACCATAGTAACGTAACAAAATTTGCAGAACAATAATCTTAACAAATTAACCCCAAATTAACTTCTAAAGCTTTTGTTGTGGTAAAGGCTTTCATGTATTGACATTCTTTATGCCCAAGGTTGATGATTCACTATTCCAGATGATTAGCCATCCAATTTGCAGATGATTCACTATTCCAAAGCTTTTAGCTTGACTAATGACTGATTAAAATTTACATTTAAACCGTGTAGAAAATGTGAAGCAAGAAGCACCTTATAATCAGCATTTTATTAGTTTGAACACGACAAGAATGACTAGATTTAAATTATTATGAAATTGCATTATGTATCTATGCAGTCTTTATAAATTATCTATTGATCTGTGTCATATATACAACTACCAAATGAACATATAACTAATGTTAGATTTGAACTCTTTTCATGGTCCACTTTCTTCAACATTTCCAGTAGAGAACAGAATAACAACGGCTATGCTTAGAGCTTTGAAAGTCACTTCAACAAAACTAAACATCCGCCTTTTCTAAGGCGCATCTCAGATTTCATCTGCTTCTTTTGATAACAAAGTATCTAGATATTGATGTTGCTGTAGCAACACTAGCTGCCCGTGTCATTGGACAATCTTCATTTTCTGAAGGCTATTAAATTGTTACTTGAGTCATTAGCTTCTATAGATTAAACAATCTGTGTTATTGAATGTTTGATTATATTCCACTCTGTTAGTGGCTACAGAATTAAGTTATCCTTGGTATATTTTGCCTTTTATTTTCTCACAAAAGAGCATTGGAATTATTATTTTTAAACACTTATATCATATTTGTTCTATTGTGCCATAATTTATATAGTATGTGATAACGCTACACAAGCTACTTAATATATCTTGCTTTTGGTTTTGACGAACATTTGGGTCTTTGTATTTGTTGTAGTGGAACTTGATTTTGCTTATATATGTTGATGTTCTGTGTAGGTTTATGCATCTCATTAGGCTATTCACTTTCAGATTGAATTCAAATTATTGAAGCACAATGATGTAAAGGTCCGAGGGAATATGCATCAACTCCTTTGTTTTTTTGACTTCAAGTAAGATTTTTGAAACTACATATTTTTCCATCAGATCTTCTTCCTTTTTCAACAAGTATTTTAAGCCAATCATATATGTATGTAGGCAAGCAGAAATTTCAATTAAATGGAGCAAGTTTGGGTAAAATAAAAGTGATCACTCAAAGAAATTTTGAAATTATCTCATCAAGATCCATAGTTCCTCTTGAAACTATAGTGACACTTCTAACTGCAAAGTCATGTATATGATCATGATGATGTCCATAGTGGTGACTTGAGACTGAAAAGAAAATTGTAGTTAGAAACATCAATGTGAAATAAGAAAAGAAGACTCTGCTTGACCTGCTCCAAAAATATCAATCCATGTTTATATATTCCAATAAGCAAGAACGTAAATTAGTTAGTCATGTAAGTGTTAGACTACATTATAAGTTTAAAACCTCAATCACTGAAACCATTGAAGTTTTGTACTTTTCATGTTATTTATGTACTGATATGTTTCTGTAAACAACTATCAATTTCATTCATGATGTAGATGTATCAAGGCTCTGCTGTTAACCATAAAAATAGTAGTTATTCTCTCTGCATCATATATCAGAAGAGCACACACATCTGATATGTACTAGGAACAAAAAAGAGTAAATAACATATAAGGGAGTAAACATAGTCAACATATTTGAAAAGATAACCGTTTCTAGATATCTTTTTACTAATGCATTGCTTTATTAATTTATTTTTTCCATGTGGTTTTATGTAATCTTATATAGTTTGTAGGTTGCTAATTTTAATCACCTGAATCTGATATTTTATTTGCATCTTCTATTGACTAACACTTATATTTAGTTTTTTCCCTTTTCAAAACTTATTCTCCCTTGAATATAAGGCACGCGTCCATTTTTTTCATTTTATTCATACGAAGGCTGATTTTATGTTATTATTATTCATTAGAATTGAAGCTACACTGTGAAGTGATCATGTGTTAAGGTACATTTTCACTCAGAGCCCATATTAGCTAAGAGCATATCCTAAGGCAATCGAACGTTATATACAAATAAAGAGCAGTACGAAATAAAAAAGTCATGTCCGAAAATTTATGCCTAAAAACAGATCATTCAAATACAAGACTCTTTAAGGTTAAACCACAATTCAGTAACCAAAATTGAATTTGATTTAAAGTTTCTAATATATAAAGAAAAAAACTATTGAATGCTCATCAACATTATATCACATGTAAAAGTACAAATATTATTTCCACTTTCCGTAATATAAGGAAAATAAACTAAAACGAAAGAAAAAAATTGACAACTTTAGTATTATAAAAAATTGTTTTATGGCTGTTCTATAGTTGTCTCGGTTTTTTAGGCACTGCTTCAAATTCAGTTTCTAAGCAATGACACTATCAAATCTACTTAGGGAATACAACTAGGATACAACTATAAATGTATGCACATTATGATTAAATGCTAGTCCACCTGGACGTGCATATATACTCATTAGATATAGGGTCAGTAGTACCCTAGAATGAGTTGAGTGTATTGTATATGAGGGCTTACTTGTTATTTTCTTATATATTGATTTTAAAAATGATTTTAAAATAATTTTGATATATAAAGAAATAATTTTTTTGAACGATTATAGTATAGTAAGGTGATTGATTGCTGGTATTGAAATCAAACAAGATCATAAGAATTAAGTGGTAATATATATAGCCAAATAGAAAGTTGGGTAAGAACGAACTATACAAGTAAGTTAAGTTGAAAATAGAATGAAACCAGAAATGGAAAATTCCGGAAGTATTTTTCAAAGTGTTTTGATATGAAATAAATTTACCCTCATTGCATTTTTTAGGAAGTTATTATGGAATATATGGTGTGTTTGGCCCCTGAACATGATAATATTGATTTTTATCGTAAAATTGGTTATTGTAAAGGATGTTTATCACAGAATAAACAATGATAAAACATTATGAAATGTGTAAGGAAGTAAAAATTTATATAAGTATGGCTTATAAATTGAAATGGATTTAAATTGTGAACTTTTAAATCTAAGCCCAGAAGAAATTTGGAATTTTTCAAAGGGTAAAGGAAATAATAAAGGATATTATTTAGAATATTTTTGAATATAGAAGTTTTGTTTTAAAAACAAGAGTGGTTGGAAGATAAATTTGATTTGGATAAAAACCAAGGATGGTTTGTTAAAGTGTGATTGGATATGTGAACGGGATAAATATATATATATATATATATATACATACATATATGATTTCAAAGTTGATTTGAAATAAATACTAAGTGTTGAATTGTGGAATCCCCCTGAGAATATGAAGTACAACCCTAAGAAAAATAAGTTTTTGAACTTATAAGTGGGAAGGGATATTGATAAAAATTTAAATTTGGAGTGAAAATTTTAAATTGAGTAAGGTTAAATGGATTGAACAAATGGGAAATTTAACTTAGGGAAAGTTAAATAAGTTTTGAACGTACAACCTTAATTGGGAAATTTCAATGGGAAATTGAAAATTTTAACTTAGGGAAGTTAAATGCATAAAATTGAAATGGGAAGTATGGATTTGATAAAAGGCTATGTATGGATAATTTCAAACAGCTTTTGAAATATAAACCGGTTTTGAATTCTGGAAATAGGTAATGGATGCTATTGATTGATGTTTAGATAATTTGGATGTTTATTTACTATCATATCCTGCTATCATCCTGTTTGTTATTTACAGTATATAAAACTGCAGATTGGATTATTCCGAATAAATTTAAAAGTGGATTGAAATGATATATATCCAACCCTGAAATTGAAGAGAAATAAAATTTGGATTTATGAAAATGGAATCATTTTGAACTTAAGTTTGGAATGTTAAAAATGAACTTGTCAATTGAAATTGTTTAAAGGATTGGGTTTGAATTTAGAATTGGGTAATAAATTGAATTCCTAAAATTGATTTGTTCTTAAAAGATTTGGACTCTTACTCGAACTTCACATAAGTTTAAGTAGAAGTAATTTAAAAGAATATATGGAATTTGGGCTCAAAATTGAATTACTTTAAAGATTTGGGTTGTTAAATTAAATGTTAGAGGTTAATTTGATTTAAGCGATTAAATCAACATTTTGAAAACCGAACCCGAATTTATATAATTCGGGATGGTTTAAAAATTGAAAATGGAATTGGAATTAATTCAAAATTTAAATTGAATTAAATTAATTGGAATTGTAATCGATGTTGAATTAGTTCAAATTCACAATGGGAACTGATTTGAATTGGAATAGGAATAGGAATCGAAGTTAATTCGAATTGGAATCTGGATTGTATCAATTTAAATGGAAGTGGAAATTGGGAATTGACTGAATTGGAAATTGGGAAATTGAACCAATTTGACTCTGAAACTTTTTTCAAATAATTTATTTTAATATAAACTATTTAAAATCTATTTTCTTAAATATTCAAATTATTTTGGATTTTTCCAAGCTATTACTATACAAACCACCCTTTTAATAACTCAAACTATCTTATTTTAACTATTTAACTATTTTAAAACTATTCAAGCTATTTTCTAAACTCAAACTGGTTAGAGTGAAAATTGGTTATATTTAAATCATGGATTTAAATACGAATTGGGATAAATTGAAGTTATAACCCAAATGAAACTCAAAAAAAAATTGAAATTGGAATCGAAATTGGATATTGAAGCAGATTTGATTTTGAAGTGAAATAATATATTTTGAGAAATATATGATGATAAAAATAAAAAGTTGGATAGTGTTATAACTGGGAACTTACTTTGCAAGAAATAAGTAAAGTGACAAATGACTTTGAAAGGGAAATCGAACTTGAAAATTTGATTTGGCATTAATGATGTTATATATATTGTTTATATATCAAAAACTTCCCTTATTGAAAGTATAACCGGAAGGAAATGATCTTTAAAGGATATTTGAAATATAAGGTGGAATTTATATAAGCATGTAGTGACCCGAAAATTTTTCAAGTTGAAAGAATAATCTGTTTTTATATATATATAAGAATGATATTATGAGAATGAAACTGAAAAGGGTTTTGGAGCTCATTGATTTTAAAGGCTTTTGATTCTGGCAAAAAGTCAATTTTGGAAATGGGGAAAAGCCAAGTTTGAGAAGTATCGATTTTTAAGATATCGATTTTGTGTAAATGGGATTTATAGGTTGGAACATCCCACTATTTTGGACCATTCAAATCGACAATAAATCCACACATGTCGGACTTGAATACTTCAAAACAGTGGATTGTCAAGAAAATTTGGAGCAAATAAAATCAAACACAGAATCACAGACACAAAATATTAGAATAACTCGCAGCAAAAATAAAATACCATAGTAGTTCATGAAACTACTATATACATACTCTCAAAACATATACAAAATATCATAGTTTAAAATGGATACAATAGAAGTCTGGATACATAGTCACTAATATAGAAGCAATACCGAATAGGAAAATAACTAGAATAGAAACAAATGAAGCGATAGACAAATAAGCTCCAGCCAATCTCTAGCTCCAGAAGGTGAATCCAAAGCTGTGATTCTCAGGCTGACCCGAGCGTAAAGTAAAACACAAACACTCGAGTCAGGACATACATACTTATACAATGTAAACCAACTCAAGTGAACTGTAATAGCAATGCACACTAACTTAAAGGATGCTTGGGATCGCCCATCCTTTAAGGATCCGTTAAACCATCAATTAAGCAGAAATAAACGCTATTATAGAAATGTTCATATTAGAGTAAACAATGCAAATAACAGTGTTAATGTGACTAGGGTAGCGCAGAGCTACAGTAATCGCTCGCCTCTAGCCACACTCTCAAATCAAAGGTGTGCATAAAAACAATCACAAGTAAATCAAATGGCACACAAAGAAGTGTACCCGTGGTTATAGATTTCAAAATGGTTTATAATTTCGAATTAAAATCATTCATTTAAACTATTAAAAGTGAAGTCATTATGCCTTCAAATCAAATATTAAATTCCCAAAATTTTAGCCTTTTCTGGACTCATTTATTCAATTAAATACTTCAAAACATTGAAATTTCAGCTTCCGCAGAACTTAGAAATACTACGGTAAGTTACATTTGAAAATAATTAAATTCAGCAAAGACATCATTTACAAAACTGCTGTAGTAGTTCAGTTACAATTAAAAATCTTATTTCAGCCAACTGCAGCACTTATCAAGTGCTACGGTAGTCCTTTTATTAGTTTCAGGTTTTAGTTTTAATTCAGTAACCACAGCACTTACCAAGTGCTGCAGTAGCCCTTAGTTAAATTTAGCCTTTAGTTCATTTGCATCAACCACAGCTCTTACAAAGTGTTGCAGTATCTTTTACTTCAGATTTTAAGTAAATTCCAGAAATGATAGCATTTATGAAGTGCTACTAATTCAATTTCCAGATTTATAATAAAATTTCAGAAACTAATAAACTTCAATTTTAACCATTTAACTTATAAAAATCATATTTTCCACTTCAAAAATGTTCATTTAAATACCCTTTAACTTCTGATTTTATAAAGTAAAATTTCATAAATAAAATACCAAATTTTCCAATAATTTACTTATTAAATCCAGGTGTACAATTTTCCTATTCTTTGCATTTTAATCATTAACTTAACACTTAAATTTAAATTACCATTTCATAAATAAAACTTAATTTCCATTTTATTTTCTTAACTTGAACTTCCATTTTAAACCAAATCACAAATTTCCAAATTAAGTTATATTTCAAATTACAATTTAATCATTTATTTATTTAACATTTTTAACTTATAGAAAAATCACTAACCCTTTATTAAATCATTTTAAATTCAATTTAAATCAAATTATCATATTTTTACATTTTAAAATACTTAAAATTTTCCAGAAAAATATATAAAATAACCACGGGTCTGTATAATATTTTCTAACCTAAGTCAAGTGATACGGATAATATATCATCTCAATCCGTAATTTACAAAGAAAATCCAGGTTCTATCATTTCAAACCCACAATCCCAAGTAAATAAAATAAATAAAAATCGCTCAGGCCTATCATTTCAGCCCATAACAATTTTTCCCTATTCTAAAGTCCGTTTGGGTATGTATCATTTCAACCCATAGTGATTCTATTCTATAGGGAACTTGCAGTGTGAGAAACAGAAATAAATAAACAGTATAACAAAATATAACATATCAGATGATATGACAAGTTTATAACAAAGTTTAATATCATATAATTCATATCACAAGCAGGTATAACATGATATAACAATTCTACACATTCACTTGTTATCGTTTCACAATTCTATAAGTATGAATGTCAAGCGTGAATAACTCACATTTTCAAGCTGGAGTTAGCAAATCAAACACACAGATAAATTCTGGAAAGCACGATACAGCACGATTTAGATTCAAGTAGGGAAAGAGCCAAGACATTGATCTTGTATACAACAAATAAGCAAAGCAATTATAAATATATATTTCAACACAAAGATTAAATTGAAATAAATGAAATTAAAATTAACAAATGACTTAACCAAGCTTTTAAATCACAAGTGCTCGACCACTACCATGTGTTGCTCGGCCATGATGGGATATATGGCATGAAGGCTCGGTTATGGTCAGCAATGCACGGCTATGGTTCACAAAAAAAAATGGAAGGCAAAGTAATGGGAAGGTGGAAAGGTAGGAGTTGTGAATGTGAAGAGGCAAGTGTATGTGAAAGGTCTTGGCTCAAGTGGGTTCGGCCATGGGCTATAGGGCTTGACCTGGTGCTAGCAAGGGTTAGGTTATGTCAGGTCGGTAGTGGCTGGAGGAGGAGTGTATGGTGGTGGTGGCCGAAGTTACAAGGAGGAAGGTGGTGAAATAAAGGCTCGGCTAGGGGTTTCTTCATTGTTTTGGTGGTGGATTTGACTATGGTGGTCACAGCAATGGACTTGGTGGTGCTAGCCGTGGGTGATGGTGGAGGAGGAGGAGGTAATAGTCGGTGGTGAGGTGGAGGATATGGTGGATAGGGCCGAGCAAACATGTAGATGAACAAGGCAAAACAAATGAAAAGAAGAGAAAATAAGGAGATGGAAGCCATTAAAACTTACAAATGTTTTCAGAAATCGAATGCCGTGAATTGTGAAGTGAATGAGAAGTTTTTCACGTGATTTAGCAATGAGAACTGTATGGCTATCAAAAGAAAAGAACGGCCAAAGCAAGTGAAAAGCCAAGGAAAGGAAGAGTCACAAGCAAATGAGAAGACTTTGTCTCTTTGAATTTCCAAATCTTTATATTCAAAATAAACAAATAGAAATTCAAGTAAATAAAATAAAAATCAAAGCAAAATAAAGTGGAAATGAAAATAAAAATTTGTCTTAGGAAAATAAGAAAATAAATAAAGAAAATAGTTTAATTTATTGAAACTAGAATTAAAATTGTAGACAAAATACAACTAATATAGGAAAATTTCAAACATAACAAAATTCACACAATTAAATTCAAAACCCAAAACAAAATAAAAGATAGCAAATAAAATAGAAAATGAATGATAAAATACAGATAAAATCTTGCGTGTAAAACGCTGAATTCATCAGATTCTAAAAAGTTTAAAACGGAATTCGACGAAACGAAAAACAGAATGGATATCAGAACCAATTACTGTTTCAAAGAAAAAGATAAAATTTTAAAAATTCAAATTACAAAATTTTCAATAAACAGTCAAGGTTTGACAAAATATAATATTTCTAAAAAATCAATATTAAATTGCATTTGGAAAATAAAATAGAAACAAGATCCAAAATACATTGGATAAACTCCAAACTTCAATTTGAAATTATTAAAAATCAAAGTTTCAAAACAAAATTTAATTTAAAAATATTTATTAAAATTATGGGTTGTTACACTCTCCCCCACTCAAAGCTTTTCGTCCCCAAAAAGGTAGAAGGTAGGAGAATAGGAATAGCTAGAAGGAAAATTGGAGAAATAGGGATAGCTAGCAGGAAAAATAAGAGAAATAGGAATAGCTAGCAGGAAAAATAAGAGAAATAGGAATAGCTAGCAGGAAAAATGGGTTGAAAGACAAGGATGAACCGTTAATTTAAAACCATATAAATTTCAATTAGAATTCTTTAATACTTAATAATTTGGTTAAATCCATTTTATTATATCCATACAATTCATTTAATTCAAATTGTTAGTTAAAGAGGTAAACAATATTTAAAACACTTTAAAATCTTTTAGAATGGAAAATAACCGATCAAAATATCCTTTATATAATACTTTATCAAAATATTTTTATAACTCAATGTCTTAACAAGTTTATCCTCGTTCCTGCAGACTCTGGCCATGCGTTGATCAGGCGCAAAGCTAGAATTCTCCAGGTACTTAGTAGACTTGTTTCAACACCTAGTGAAAATACTGAAAAACTAAAAAAAACAGATATGGAAAGTACAATCCAAACAAACAACCAAATCATGTCGATCATGGATCGCGGATACACAATGGTTACGCCTGGATCCCCCAGGAAACATCTGTACCCGTAGCACCCCCCCCCCCAGCCCTGCGATTACGCCATGAAGACTGGTAGTACCGCAGATACACAATGGTTACGCCTGGATCCCCCAGGAAACATCCGTACCCGTAGGCTCTCGCAGCCCCTGCTGATTATGCTACCAAGTGACCCAATAGATCGCAGATACACAATGGTTACGCCTGGATCCCCTAAGAAACATCCGTACCCGTAGGCTCTCGCAGCCCCTGCGAATTACGCTATGCAGTCGCGCTCGTAAGACCATGGAGATCGCCATGGAATTCGATGGACACTCGAGTATCATATCCGGAAAACCCAAATCAGAGAAATAATATGTAATGACCCAAGATTTTAGGAATTTATTCTGAAAAATATAAATAAGTTTAAAATAATTTTTAAAACAAATTTTATAAGGGAATTGATATAGCTTGATGTATTATATCTGTATATGTGCACATGTGTGCACAGGAAATGCACATGAACTAAAGCTAAATTCCTGAACTCTAAGAATAAATACATGTTGATGTGTATGGAAATATATATATATATATAGGTCAAATCCTTAAAAGCTATATGCAAAAGTAAATATATATATATATATATGGATGCTACTAAGTATTTCTGAGTGTACATGTACATGTGTGTGTGCCAGTACAAAATAATGTATAAATATATACAGATGAGTATACTAATTAATTTAGTAAGATTTATATACATATATATATATATATGTTAATAAGGTACTAGAGTTCAAATCAGCAAAATAAAATATACCAACATATTTTAAATATGGGCAGAAAGAAAAAGAAGAAATCCTCTTAAAAATAAATAAAGGAAGTACATACTATTTAAATGAAAGCTGAAAATAGAAAAAAATAAGATAAAACAGAGAAGTGTTTTGTATAGACAGAATTAGGAAGGATATTTGATAAATAATAATATCAAGTCACACTTTTAGCATGATAATAGACAAAAAGGAAAAGTAATTTCTGGAAAAGAAAATCTCTGAAAATAACCAAAAGATATAACCACTTTCTCTTCACAAACCCAAGCCGGGGAGGGTAAGATTTTGGGTTTAATAATTTCTGATGGGCAAAAATGTCTTTAGCTAGTGCCTTAAACCCTAAGAAAAACCCTGCATAAATAGGCAGTGAAGAGGAGAAACCTTCTTCTTCCCGGATATAGCTCTTGAGAGAAAAATATATAGATATCATATAAATACAATACAAGTGAAGAAAAGATTTGAAGGCAGAGGCTTACCAGTCAACTAGGAAGTAAAAGAGTGCTAGGTGAGAAAACTCACTCAAAATCTAAGGCAATAAGTCTCAATGTAGGCAGCCAGTTATAAGTAATTTTCTTGAAAGTGTATTTTCATATGTGAATGCTTATCTGTGATTTTAGAATTGAAAATGTTTTGATTCTCTTTGGTTGTTCTACTTGTTTCATTATATGAAAGTTTTAAGTATTTGTTTCCTGGAGATTTGACCAGGCAACTGAGCACTCGGCATTGGCAGGTACTCGGCATCTATATCTGTAGTACTCGGCATCAAATAGTGCTCGGTATCAGGTAATACTCGGCATCAGGCAGTGTTCGGCACCAAGTAGAACTCGGTATCAACTAGCGCTCGGCATCAGATGGCACTCGGCATCAGGTAGTGCTCGGCATCAGATAGTATTCGCCGCCCAGTAGAACTCGGCGACAGGAGTACTCGGCGACAGAAGTACTCGGCATCCAGAAGACGTTCGGTGTGCGTAACTGCACAACGTGACACTATCGTTCGGCCAAGATGCATCATTCGGTCAGGGAGCATTGTTCAGCCAAGAGACACGTTCGGCTTCGACTGACAACCATCCTGCACTTCCCACACATCAAACATACCGTTCGGCATAGAAAGGATCGTTTGGCATTATGGTGTTCGGCATACCTGGTTTGGCATGCAGCGACCACTGTACTCGGGCTAGAGTGTTCGGCCATCAAGCCCACTTGGGAAGTCCAACCCATATTTGTCTATAAATAGAGGGGCAGGGTCACAGTGAAAAGGGGACCTTTTTGGGAGAAGACTGGGGAGACTCTGCCATTTTTGAGACTCATCTTCTCTACTTAACAACTTCATTCAAGCATTTGATTCACGAATTGTATTTGTAATCGACTATTAAGAAGATCAATAAAGTTTAACCTCAAAGTGGACGTAGGCAATTACTCTGAACCACTATAAATTTGGTGTTCTTACTTTCTGCAGTTAAATTAGCATTGTCTTCTCTGTTTAATTTACCTTCATCACTTATTTCTCTACACAATCTTTCTCTACGAGGTTAGTGACCAATTTTGGTGCTAACACTTTGGTGCTTTCACCGAGAATTGAATTCTCAGACCTTAAGGATCTGCTTTGAAGCTACTGGATTGAACAAATCCCCCAAAGAAGATCCGACTCATTGATAGGACATCCGTTGATTCTACTCAGAGTTCATACCAATAACTCTAGAATGGCAAGACCACGTACCAGGTCAGCTTCTCATAACGCGGATGCCCACGAGACTGCTAGCATGCAACAAGCAGGACCTAGCAATCAACCAACAATTCCGGATGTAGGAATTGCCGCTCAGGACCAGGCTCTGGTTGTCACCAGAATAGAGTTCAACGACTTGATGAGAGAACTCAGAGAAAGCAGGAGACAACTAGGAGAGCAGATGCAAGCTAACGCCAACCTGATGGCACAACTCACTCAACAGCAGCAACAGAATGCTGGGGGCAATCCTGCTCCTTATTCCTCATCTGACAGCTCTACTTCCTCTGATGAACCTCCCAAGCGCAGACGCCGTAAGACTGAAGCTGCGCGAGCAGATGCTGCTGTTCAAACAGCTGGAGACCGTGACCAAGCAAGAGCTGGAAACTTCAGGACCGGAGTGCAAATGGAGGATGGAGGCCTAGACCATCAAAACGCTAACAATGTGGAACCTCAAGACGCACGATTGGCAGATCGCCAGGAGAGGAGGCATCAACATGGATAGTCGCGTAGAACAGACTCTAACCTTCCGCCTTCCATACAGACACCAGATCTGATAGCCATGGTCAGGCAGTTGATGAGAGAGAATCAGGGCTTATCAAATGATGATTGGGGAGTATCAAGAAGTCATATTCCATTCGCAGATGTTGTGTTGCAGGCGGCGTACCCCAGGAAGTTCAGTATGCCTACTATCCCTACGTATGAGGGAAAGACTGACCCCAGACAGCATGTCATGAGGTACGAATGGATGATGGATTCAGCTAGAGCAAATGATGCCACCAAGTGTAGATGCTTTCCAATTACTCTATCTGGGATCGCTACTATGTGGTTTACCCGACTTCCTCCGCGGTCTGTATCCAATTTCGAGGAGTTGGCAAAGAAGTTTATTGAGCAGTTCAGGATACACACTACTCGTCCGAAGGACGTAATGTCTCTGTCAAGTGTAATCCAAAGTCCCGGGGAGTCATTGAAGGAATATTTACAAAGGTTCCATGTTGCGGCAACTGAAGTCAGTAATCCCAATGATCATGCAATTCTAATGGCTGTAATGAGAGGTGTGGATCCGGAGTCTGAATTTGGAGACTGGTTGGCAGGAAAACCTCCGACCACACTAGAGCGTTTCTACTCAAAGGCACACCAGTTCATAAGGAGAGAGGAAGCCAGGTGGGTAAGGCGAGATAAGGCACCAGGACCTGTCCAAGAGTCTATGAAAAGCAACGTTGCTGTGAAGCAGTCCGGAGACAACTCGGGAAAGGTCCAAGTCAATGTCTAGAACAAGCCTGGGCAGTCTAAGGAGTCCGGAGGAAGAAATCAAGGGAAGAAGAGAGAAGCGGGGAAGTGGAAATTGAGAATTCCAAGCTACAACGAGTATACTCCACTGAATGCGCCTCTTGAGAACATTTACCTATCTACATGCAATACTTTTCAGTACAGAAAGCCACGTCCAAAAGAATCAACTGAGGAGCAGAAGCGAACTGGGAAATATTGTCGCTTCCATGAGACTTATGGGCACAATACGGAAGAGTGCAGACACCTGCACGACGCTATCGAGAAGTTGATCAGGCAAAAGAAGTTGCAAGAATTTGTGAAGGATCCACAGGAAGGAGGATAGGGAACGTCCAACCCATGTCGCACACCGGCCCCGCGTCACCCCGAGGAGCCTGCCCGAACCGTGGGTAGACTAGTCATAAATACTATTATCGGCGGGCCCCACCCTGCGGATAAGAATTGGCAAGAGATGGAGCGGTATGCAAGCTCCCTGAAACATGCAGATTTTGAGTGCTGTTCAAACGTGGAGGATGGGACTCCTGCCAAGCAGCAACGCGTAATGACAGACGACATAGTGTTCAGAAACAGGGATGCTGATCAAGTAGAGGCTCCAACCATCGACCCGATGGTCATATCTGCGACAATCGGACCGGCATATGTGAAGAGAATTCTGATTGATTGCGGAAGTTCTGTCAACATCATCTTCAAGAAGGCTTATGACCAAATGAAAATGGAAACAAATGACTTGAAACCGTCCAAGGCTCGTATCCACGGCTTTAACGGCGCTGCGACCGATGCAGTGGGGTATGTCGAGTTACCAGTTGAACTGGGACAAGGCGAGCGTCGGAGGGTGCGAATTCTACCCTTCGTAGTTTTGGATGTGGACTCTCCATATAATGTTTTCTTGGGCCGGCCGGCCCTGGCTGAGTTTAGGGCAGCATTGGCCCCGTGGTGTTTAACTTTGAAGTTCCCAACTGACAAGGGAGTAGGTATTGTTCATGGCGACCAAGCAGCTGGTCGTTCCTATTATGTGGCTGAGCTCCGAGAGGCCTACCGGAGGGAGAAAGGAAAGGTTGCGGACAATCCCGTCCGCATCCATAATTCAGATAATTGACAAGTAGTGCCCGAGCCCTGGCTCGGGCATAACTCTCGGATCTTCAGAGACATAGATCCGAGAGACGACGATGAGAAACCCAGGGAAGAAAAGGCGGCGCCGGCTGAACTAACGGTTGACATTTCAGTCAGCCAAAGCGACCCTTCGTGAATACTGAAGATCGGATCACAACTTGGCCCCGTAATGACTGAAGACCTTAGTGACTTCCTCCGGGCGAATCTTGATGTTTTCGCCTGGACGCATTCTGATATGTGTGGGATTTCTCCCGCCATCACGAGTCATATGTTGAACATAGACCTGAAATACGTCCCAGTTAAACAAAAGAGGAGAGGAATGGACCCGGAGAGGTCCGCTGCTCTCAGAGAGGAGGTGGACAAACTCAAAGCCAATGGGTTCGTCCGCGACGCCCTCTATCCTGAATGGGCATCGAACCCCGTACTGGTGAAAAAGGCAAATGGGAAATGGAGAACTTGCGTAGACTATTCTGATTTGAACAAAGCGTGCCCCAAGGACAGTTTCTCGTTACAAAGGATCGATCAGTTGGTCGACTCCACCGCAGGACATGAGCTGTTATCATTCATGGATGCATACTCGGGGTACAACCAAATCCCGATGCACATTCCGGACCAAGAACACACCAGCTTCGTTACAGATGTCGGGCTATATTGCTATGTAGTAATGCCCTTCAGACTGAAGAACGCAGGAGCAACTTATCAGCGTTTGGTGAATCGAATGTTCAAGGACCAGCTTGGTAGGACGATGGAAGTCTATGTGGATGACATGCTCGTGAAGTCACGACAGTCAAACGACCACATTAGAGACTTGGCTGAAATGTTCGACATACTCAGGTATTACGGGATGAAGATCAACCCTCTGAAGTGTTCCTTCGGCGTTGCGTCGGGGAAGTTTTTGGGATTCATCGTCAATGCTAGGGGAATTGAAGCTAACCCCGAAAAGATCCAAGCTATTTGAGATATGCAAGTACCCAGGACTATAAAACAGGTACAGAGCTTGAATGGAAAAGTAGCTGCGCTAAGTCGATTCATATCCAGGGCAACTGACAAGTGCATCCCTTTCTTTGATATAATAAAGAAGGGGAAAAGGAACTTCGAATGGACGTCTAGTTGTGAGGAAGCATTCCGGGATCTGGTGAGGCATCTGGAGAGTCCATCAGTGCTGTCAAAACCAGTAGACCACGAGACGTTGTACGCATACTTGGCTGTATCCCCACATGCAATAAGTGCGGCTTTAGTTCACGAGGAGGACCGAATCCAAAAGCCGGTGTATTATGTTAGTAAGCGTTTAACGGGGGCAGAAAGAAATTACCCTAAAATCGAGAAATTGGCCTATTGCTTGGTGATTGCATCACGTAAGCTACGCCCATATTTTCAAGCACACTCAATCAGTGTTTATACCGATCAACCCCTGCGGCGGGTACTCCAACGACCAGAAACTTCTGGAAGATTGCTAAAATGAAACATCGAGTTGAACCAGTTTGATATCGCCTACTTGCCGCGGAGAGCCATACAAGGGCAAGCATTAGCAGATTTTATCGCTGAGTTTACCATGCCTACAGAACCAGATAATCATGACGCCATTCCCCCCGTTCGATGGAAATTATACACTGATGGGGCATCCAACGACCGTTGCTCCGGCGCGGGTGTAGTTCTTATAACTCCGGAAAACCGATCAATCTGTTATGCTTTGAAGCTTGATTTCCCAGCTACGAATAACGAAGCAGAATATGAAGCATTGATTGCTGGCTTAAAGCTCATCGGAGAACTCGGGATTAAATCAGTTGAGATCTTTTGTGACTCACAGTTGGTGGTTTACCAAGTGCGGGGAGATTACCAAGCCAAGGGATAGAAGCTTGCTCCGTACCTTGTTCAGGTCCAGGAACTACTGTCGAATCTCGAGCATTATGACATTTCGCATGTCCCACGCGAGCAGAATAAAGAAGCCGACTTGTTGGCTAAGTTTGCAAGCACAGGCGATGCACAGCAAATGGGATTGTATCCCGTTGAGGCCTTGCACGCCCCGAGCATAGACGAGATGAAAGTTGATAGTATATTGGAAACGGAAATCTAGGAGGAATCGTGGATAACCCCATTCAAACTGTACCTAACGACCGGGACTTTACCAGAAAAAAGGAGCGAAAGACGCCAGGTCCTTCGAAAGGCCGCGCGATACGTGATGCAGGATGGATTAATGTATCGAAAAGGTTTCTCAGTCCCATTATTACGATGCATCGCTCATGGCGAAACAAAGCGGGTCTTAAGAGAGGTTCACGAAGGGGAATGTGGCGACCATACTGGGGGGCAAATGCTAGCAAAAAAGGTCCTCCGCTACGGATAATACTGGCCGACCGTAAATCAGGACGCTGCGGACTACGCAAGAAAATGTGACAAGTGTCAAAGGTATGCGAAAATCCCGAGGACTCCATCAACGGAACTCACACAAATGGTTAGTCCCTGGCCATTTGCAATTTGGGGAATCGACATAATCGGCTCTTTGCCTATATCCAAAGGTGGTGCGAAATACACGATAGTTGCAGTCGACTATTTCACAAAATGGGCTGAGGCAAAGCCTTTGGCCACAATCACCTCTAAGAAGGTCATTAACTTCGTTGTACGAAACATTATATGCCGTTTTGGCCTTCCTTGCACCATCATTACAGACAACGGGATGCAATTTGAAAGCAGAGAGTTCAAAGAGTTCTGTTTAAAGTATGGCATTGAGAAGAAGTTCGCTGCCGTTGCACACCCAAAGGCTAACGGACAAGTCGAGACCGTTAACAAAATAATCAAGTCCATACTAAAGAAGCGTCTGGAGAAGGTTGGAGGCAAGTGGGTAGATGAACTCCCAACAGCACTATGGGCTTATAGAACTACCCACAAGTCCGCGACCGGCCACACTCCATTCGCCTTGGCATACGGCTCGGAAGCCGTTATACCCGTGGAACTTGAAGTTCCATCACACCGAGTGACGTACTATGATCCCAAGACAAACCAGGACCTCTTGTTGGAATCACTGGACTGCATCGATGAAAAGCATGAAGAGGCCGAATTAAGGGCGGCAGCGCATAGACACCGAGTCAAGCGTTACTACGACGGCAGAGTCTGCCCAAGAACTTTTGATGTAGGTGATCTCGTTCTGAAACGAGTTTTCCCGGTACCATCGCGTATGAATCCCAGCTGGGAAGGTCCATACGTCATTGAACGGAAGCTTGGAGAAGGAACATTCAAGCTAGCGACCGTTGATGGCACGACACTCCCCCGAGCATGGAACAGTGAGCATTTGCGGCATTATTACATTTAGCATGTTTTCCTTTCTTGTTTTAGGCACTGTTATTTCCTATGTGTTTTCGTTCAGTCGCAACTTAGTTTCTTTTTAACTATGTAATCAAGCAGTTTAGTTGTTTTCATTAATAAAGGCTTGAAGCTGCATTTTCCACAAGTCACTAATGTTCCTATATCTCAAGATCAGATGACGAACTACATTATCCTGTACGATTTACGGACTCGTGTAAACGATTCCAAATCTCCGAATCCCCGGAGCGCGGATCGGAGTACTCTAAGTCCCCGGAGTGCGGACTGGAGTATAAACGATTTCAAATCTCCGAATTCCCAGAGCGCGGATCGGAGTACTCTAAGTCCCCGGAGTGCGGACTAGGGTATAAACGATTTCAAATCTCCGAATCCCCAGAGCGCGGATCGGAGTACTCTAAGTCCCCGGAGTGCGGACTAGAGTATAACCGATTTCAAATCTCCGAATCCCCAGAGCGCGGATCGGAGTACTCTAAGTCCCCAGAGTGCGGACTGGAGTATAACCGATTTCCAATCTCCGAATCCCCAGAGCGCGGATCGGAGTACTCTAAGTCCCCGGAGTGCGGACTGGAGTATAAACGATTTCAAATCTCCGAATCCCCAGAGCGCGGATCGGAGTACTCTAAGTCCCCGGAGTGCGGACTGGAGTATAAACGATTTCAAATCTCCGAATCCCCAGAGCGCGGATCGGAGTACTCTAAGTCCCCGGAGTGCGGACTGGAGTATAAACGATTTCAAATCTCTGAATCCCCAGAGCGCGGATCGGAGTACTCTAAGTCCCCGCAGTGCGGACTAGGGTATAAATGATTTCAAATCTCCGAATCCCCAGAGCGCGGATCGGAGTACTCTAAGTCCCCAGAGTGCGGACTAGAGTATAACCGATTTCAAATCTCCGAATCCCCAGAGCGCGGATCGGAGTACTCTAAGTCCCCAGAGTGCGGACTGGAGTATAAACGATTTCAAATCTCCGAATCCCCAGAGCGCGGATCGGAGTACTCTAAGTCCCCGGAGTGCGGACTAGAGTATAAACGATGCGAACCTTGGAATCCCCTGAACGTGGATCAACTTACTCTAAATCCCCGGAGCGCAGATTTAGAAAAAAGTCCAAGTACTCGAGAAATGTGGAACAAGAAGTATGCCACGTCTGGAGATGTTCGAACAACACAAGAATGGACTAGGAGGTAATGCAACTCATAAGGACTTGAGTTATGACTACAGTTAGTCAGCAAACCAAAGAAAAGCAAGAGAATCATTCAAACGAAAAAGAAACTAAACTTCATTCATAGTTCAAAACTGGGTTACACAGTTACTCCTACAAACTCAGAGTTAAGGACCTATCTATACAAACTACAAGCTACAAAAGATAAAAGCAACTACAGGACTTAAGCAAGAAGCTTGTTGAACGAGTGTATCAATTATTTCTTCGGTTTCTTCTTCTTGTCTTCCTTTGTTTTTTCCGACGACTCCTCTCCTTCACGCTTTTTCTTGGATTTCTTGCTTGCTAAAGAAGCGGAGTCAGGAGTAGGAGACGGAACATCTAGTGGTTTGGACCTGCCCGGGAGAATGATTTTCAAAGGTCTGTTCCGTGGGTCGGTAAGTTCCAGTATTTCAGGTTCAACTTTGACCTCGGCCTTTTTCTTCTCCTCTTCGGCGAGGCGGTCCTTCATGCTCATCTTTGAAGTATGCTCAGAGGCGCCATTGATTTCGATTTCATCACCCCCTTCGGCAGGAGATGAAGTGTCAAGCTTATCATCATCTAGCGCCCCAATCACTTGAGCATCGGGACCAAGAATTACTCCCGCATGAACAGCGTCGCTTGTTTTCTCCGCCTCCTCCTTGGCGTCATCGCTCCTCGGAGCTGTCTCGCGGTCAGAGCAGCCTGCATGGAAACATAAAGAATGAACATTAGAACGAATAAATGCTGGAAAATAACAAGATCTTTTGACTTCTAGAAAAGAAGAGTTTCCTACTGGGTTCTGGTTGGCTATCGGTTGCGCGTGGGGTTTCACCCTCCAGAATAGGAGATAGCACGTGAACGCCAAGCCCGGGATCTTCAGGATCATAGCCGGCATGCTGCTCGAACGGGTCAAGTGTCGGCCGACCATCCGGTTGAGCAGCGGGAGGAGCAGCAATATGAGGAGCCGTAGTCTCAGCCCCAGACGGGCTCGCTTCATCACTTTTCTCTTTTGTAAGAGGAGAGCCTTTGTTATAAAGCGCCAAAGCTGCGGACAGATCCGTTGGCTCATTCCCCCTAAGAAACTCCTTCACCAAGGCATCCTCGTCGACCTCTTCAGAGCCCCTCGATTTTCCTGATCTTTACTAAGGTTTCCCAGGCCTCAGCTAGGGATTCGAGATAGCCATCGCCCAAGAATGTTAAGTCACGATGCATAAGGACGCGGGCTCCATACTCAGCAATCAACGGGTCAAACATGCATTTGACCTCTTCCCTACCGGCTTCCGCGGCTGCCTCGAGGCGAGAGTCAATCTCCTCCGCAGCTTTTCTTTTGCCCTCCTCACGGGCTTCGTCCTTCATTTTCTCAACCCCAGCAAGTTCGTCATCGAGCTTCGTTTTCAGGAGACGAGTAGCAACGATTTCATCACAGTATCGTTGTGATTCTTCTTGAGCAGCTACCTTGTCCTCCTTTTCCTTGGAAAGTAATTCTTTCAGCTCTCTGACTTGTATGGCGAGCGCGTCCCTTTCTTTTTGAACGGAATCTTTTTCTAGGGCAAGGGCACCGCTGCGCTGGACTGCTTCATCAAGCTCCTTCTTGTGAGCCATCTCTAAACGACTAACTGCCTCAACAGTATCTTTTGCGCTTTGTTCAGCGACTTCCAGCTTCGACTTATACGAAGCGAGCTCTTCGTCTTGGTGCTTGATGATGTTCTTGTCGCAGCCAGCCTCCAATTTCAGGCGATCAATCTCATATTGACGCTCAACGGACACCTCCGAGATCTTTTCAACCAAGTGTACAAACGCGTCATGTTGAACATAGACGTCGTTATTGCAGGCAATGGCACTCTACTTCACGTGCCCAGGAATATGGTGAATAGCCGGGAGGAACTTCAGACCGTCAAAGCAAATTTTTGGGAACTTGGCCTTAAGATCGACCATCTTTTCCGCTACAGTTGGATCAACCGCGGGAGTAGGGGGAGGAGGCTTTGGAAGTTCCGCTCTTTTTTGTTGCTCCCGAACTTGCCTTGTACTCGATGAACCAGAGTGTTGTTCTCGAGGAACATCAGATTGGTAACCCTTCTGTGAAGACTTCTCTTTATCCGGCTCAGTTGGAGGAAGAGGATCACGGGACTGTGAAGATTGAGAATATGCCTTCTTACGGTGAGACGACTCGCGGGGACGATTGTCCCTATCTTCATAATCATCTCTGTCCCTGTGTCTGCCTGAACCTGAGTCCCGTCCAGAATGATGGAATATGGAAGAGCCATGAAGGCGATCGAATCCGTGAGAGCGCCCCATTTCACCTACAAAGAATGGAGATAGCAACGAATTAAGAAAAATCCGGGAGATAAGAAAAAAACTTGAAGTGTATGATGGAATGCGTATGTGCGTGTGTGTCCTAGTGTTCCCCCCTACAGACCGGTTCTTTTATCTTTACCAATCGGAGTATTGTCTCCCTGGACTGGGAGTTGAACTCCCGCATTGCCTCTAGCGGGCGAAGAAAACTTGAGGGCTTCAGGATCGTCAAACCCGTAATTAAGTATGTCGTCGGGGATAGAAAGATTCGACAAACCCCTTAGAGAACTCTCCAGGTGCTGTGAGGAAGCCTCTTTCTCTGATGGGATAGGCATATCTTTTGAAGTGCCGCCAACTTTCTCCTTCCGAATATTGTATTTTAACCTCTTCTTTCCCTTCGAAGGAGAGGATGACGTTTCAATATCATGAACTTCGACCGCTGGATTCCAAGCGGGACCCACATTCTCGCCTTGGGTCTCAGGAGCTTCGTCCTCTTTACGCTCACCTTCTTCGTGCATATCGGGAGTGCGGCGAGATGACGATCCGGCCTGTTTCTTCCCTTTACCGGATGCTGGCTTGGGAATGGAGACGCCCTCCGGGAGGCTAATCCAACGACCTGGGGCTAGAAAGCCGAACCTTGACAATGATTCATTTGAAATGATGGTTCGAATGTCTCGTTCCGCTGCAGGAAGAGCTCTAATGGCCTCAACGGCCTCAGAATATCCTCGACCCTCCGGACGCGGGTTGATACCTAAAAAGATGAAACGAGGAGTTAGGAAAAGCATGACTCCAATTAAAGGCGAATGATGACTCAGCAAAGAGACCTACTGCCTTCAACCCATCTCCTCGCAAAACCAGGAGGGCAACGCACGTAGAACCATTCCTGTTTGTACAGGGCGAATTTACTGCATGCTCCTGTCAAGATTTGGCATTTGTGGTACGGCTCGAGGAACATGAAGGAAGGGCTGTCTTTCCGCCTCTTAACCATATAGATGTATCTGATGTCGCCAGGAGTTGGAGGTCTGGAGAAGACATCCATGAAGAGTAGGTAAGTCCCATGTAGAAACGCGTGACCGTTCGGGTGCAGCTGCGATGGGGCAATGTCGATGTACTGTAACACATCCCGAAGAAATAAGTTAAACGGAGGCACGCTGCCCATCCAACACATGAACTTGTTGCAAGTGGTATATCCGACTGGGGGCAGGTGAGGACGATCATGTCGCGAAGGGACTAGCACATCGGCGAAAGGAATCCCGTGGATGGAACATATCCGTTGGAGTGCGGCTTCATTGATCTTCGAAGCCTGTGAATCGATCGGATTGTCTAGTAGAATTGTTGCCTCCAGGACATCGGGTGCTAAGTTATGAGAAGGAGAAGTCGACGGATTAGAAGTATCAGCGGCTTCTCGCCTTGATGATGGCCCAGGCCTGTCAAATATAGTGGCAAAGCTAGACTTTCTTGACATCCTCAATAAATAGTGAATCTGGCTAAGTGCCTAAGAGAACTATACTTAAAAAACGTTGAACGTTAGAATTAACAACACGAATTCCCCCCCCCACGTGATTTGTGAACTAGTGCAAGCAATCGTGTACAAGCAATAAGAATCTAGAGATTTCAAAGATATAAAAATGAGCATCGAATCATCGCCTTCGGAGACCGCCATCGCTGACCGTCTCAAGAAGCCCGCCTTGTGGTGATTGCAGTTTCGAATTCAGAAAACGAATGTTAATCTAAGTTCAGATTTATGTCTACTAAAGCTAGGGAGTTAATGATCCAGGTCAGTTTCATGTGATAGTGTGCTTAGATCCAGGTCCTTGTTCTTGCTATATGAATAGGCAAGGTTAATAAATGTTCGGCCTAAGTATAGTTCGGCATGTTAGTTGTTCAACATGTATACTGTTCGGCATTTAAATGGTGTTCGGCAATCGTATTGTTCGGTCTAGGTTTTGTTCGGCATTTGGAGTGTTCGGCCTAAGTATAGTTCGGCATGTCAGTTGTTCAATATTTATATTGTTCGGCCTTGATATGGTTCGGCATTTAAGTATTGTTCAGCCTTGATACCGTTCGGCTGAAATATGGTTCGGCGTTTAGGTTTGTTAGGTCCGAGTATTGTCCGGCATTCATGATCGTTCGGCACTCCACCCTCGCTTACAGTTCCACCCTTCTCCTTCTCCATCTGCGCCGAACAACAAGAACAGGTCGCTCGGCGAAGATTATGCCGTTCGACACCCCATCTTTCTTTTCTTCCAGTCTCGTTCGGCATGAAGGAACTAGGCCTAACTACCATGCATTGTCCGACAACTCCAATGTGCGAGCCATTCCTACTCGCCACACGTCATACAACCGTATAGATATCTAGTTTTCCACGTGACCCTCTCGGCTGCACACAAACCTAAATCTCGTGTTGAAGCAATTTAATCGTGGAAGGGATAGTACCTAGTTCGAAGATCTAAATTGAAGAAAGATTGATTAGGCTTTAAGTTTGATAGGCTGGCGAGAATTTGCAAGTCTTTGGAGAGTGACAGAAATGAAGGTGTAAAAGGAAAATGGAGGGAGGATGCTTGGTTTTATAGGGGGAAGATGGAAGTTGAAAAGGCTATATCCGGTGAAACCGGTCAAAGTCTTAGCGTTCGGCTTCAAAGCGAGGTGTCACTCGGCACATGAGGACTGTCCGGCTTCAAACGTATCGTTCGGCGTCCATACCACGCTCGTCATACATATTCTCGAGAAGGCATCTCCAAGGAAAGTTAGACTAGATTCAAAGCGCATCACGTTCGGTCACGTGATACACTTTGGGGGGCAAGTGTTTCCTGGAGATTTGACCAGGCAACTGAGCACTCGGCATTGGCAGGTACTCGGCATCTATAGTACTCGGCATCTGTAGTACTCGGCATCAAATAGTGCTCGGTATCAGGTAATACTCGGCATCAGGCAGTGTTCGGCACCAAGTAGCACTCAGTATCAACTAGCGCTCGGCATCAGATGGCACTCGGCATCAAGTAGTGCTCGGCATCAGATAGTATTCGCCGCCCAGTAGAACTCGGCGACAGGAGTACTCGGCGACAGAAGTACTCGGCATCCAGAAGACGTTCAGTGTGCGTAACTGCACAACGTGACACTATCGTTCGGCCAAGATGCATCATTCGGTCAGGGAGCATTATTCGGCCAAGAGCTTCGGACAGAGACACGTTCGGCTTCGACTGACAACCATCATGCACTTCCCACACATCAAACATACCGTTCGGCATAGAAAGGATCGTTCAGCATTATGGTGTTCGGCATACCTGGTTCGGCATGCAGCGACCACTGTACTCGGGCTAGAGTGTTCGGCCATCAAGCCCACTTGGGAAGTCCAGCCCATATTTGTCTATAAATAGAGGGGCAGGGTCACAGTGAAAAGGGGATCTTTTTGGGAGAAGACTGGGGAGACTCTGCCATTTTTGAGACTCATCTTCTCTACTTAACAACTTCATTCAAGCATTTGATTCACGAATTGTATTTGTAATCGACTATTAAGAAGATCAATAAAGTTTAACCTCAAAGTGGACGTAGGCAATTACGCTGAACCACTATAAATTTGGTGTTCTTACTTTCTGCAGTTAAATTAGCATTGTCTTCTCTGTTTAATTTACCTTCATCACTTATTTCTCTACACAATCTTTCTCTACGAGGTTAGTGACCAATTTTGGTGCTAACAGTATTGTTAGTATACATATATGTTTTATAAACCCAGATCTCTGATATGTTAATGTTTAGGAACATAAACAAATACCCAGAAAATAAAATGTTGAAAATAGGCAAGTAGTATTGGTTTTGGCTCAACCCAGAAAGATGTAAACAATGTTGAGCTGCAACATACTCATGTATAAGTGCTGAGGCTTGAAACAAAAAGGAATTAGGGGTGCAATAGGGTTGCCTATGTGCTGATGCTCCTGATTCAATGAAAATACATATGTGTTTATATACATAGCAAACAAAATTTTGTGATTCAATGAAACTAGGTCACTCTGAGTTTAACTCAAGCACAAATGTTTGCAAAAGGGAAAAACTCTCTCAAAAGCCATGAGCCAATGTTAGTTGCCTATACCCCTTTTACAAATACCAGAACATATATATACATACATACAGAATCTTATTTATTTAGTCACAAATGGTTGTTTGCCTGTTTGTCTCTGTTTGGTCATGAATAATTTGAGATGCCATGATAATGTTAGTGAAATGAATCACTGAATGGTTTAGTCATGAAAAATCAAAAGAGTTATTATTAACTAAAAACCTGACTAGGAAATGGGGGTCAAGAACACTGCATGAATGACTTGTTTTCTTGAGTAATACAAGTTGACACATGGCTTGTTTAAGTCCTGAGATCTTTGTGTAATGGAGTGAATTAGTTCATTACAGTGTGTCCATTGATTCAATTAATTGCAGATGAGACCAAGGTAGATAAATATATCAAAGTAAAAGAATTTGATATAAAGAGGAACTAGAGTTTTCCTGGAATGAAATCTGGATTGTGAATAAATGATTTAATTCATTTTGGGTGATTTCCTTGTTTGTATGGAAGTTTATTTGATTCATGATTGAATTATATGAATGTATAAATGTGCCATGTCTTTGTGAGGTTTCTGGAAGGGCAGACTTAAGTGTGCACCTGCACACTGGCACAGAACGTGCACACATGAATTACTTGTTTTCTAAAGGCAGAGTTATATACATATATCCCTGTTTTAACTTTAACTTGATTTTGTAAACTGTTTTTAGTGGATTTTCTCATACCAGACATGTGTCTGACCCTAGTGTGCTAATGGCATATGGGGTGTCTCATTTAGTATGGGGCAGCTTCAAATGCATTTTCAGGGATTGCAGCAACTAAGTAGGAGTAGGAGCAAGGCTTTGAGAAGAAGATTATAGCATGCTAAACTTAGTTAGATAAGAGCCTAAATGTTGAAATCTGCATGTATTGATAATTTAAATTGCTACTTGTATTAAGTGTTGAATATTGGATGGATGTTTTGTTAAGTGTTTTGTTAAGAGACTGACTTGTATCTGGAATCTATAAATCTAGTTAAAATATGTTAAAGCAGTTAATCAAAATCTTGTAAGTGGATTCAGCAAGAACACTATGTTAAAATTGAATGATTACATTTTATAAATGTACTAGTCAATCTTGAGTCTTTGGAAAGGATTTAAGTTTTGGGAAAATCTGGATAGTTGATTCTCAGAAGAATTAAATGGTTTTATTTTTTCCATGGCATATGTATACAAAAGATAATAATCATAGGGAGAATGTCTTTATATGACTGTAATGTTTTCCACAAATTCAACTTGTTTTATACAAATGTTTCATGCCTTATTTTTAAATAAAGAAAAATCTGTAATATGGGAGTTGAAAGTCAGATCCAAAACAGTTGCAGTTATATACACACATAAACATGTTTTGGTACAGATATTAACACACCTTTTCCTTTGTATTTTTAATAGGAATCTGAATTCCATTTCACTCAGGTTTTAATCAAAATGCATTTTAAGACCAGATGGGTTACACCAGAACAAAGAGTCTGGTTGAACCATGTGATTGACACCCATGGTTACAGGAAACCCACTCAAGTTTGCACTTCATTTAATTTAAAGCATACTGACATCAATGAATCAAGATGTTGAATGTGTTAGATCACTTAAAACTATTCCAGAAAAGAGCCTGTATTCTAGATAGATTTTATAAGAAAAATCAAACATGGATAATGATAAACACTTCTATCATTTTTCAGAACCCAAGCACCAAACCATTAATTTATAGACAATCATATCACAATTATCTGGTTTCTAGAATTTATATTCCTTAGAGAATTAGCAAAGAATCAGGAGTTTAAAAATATATGAATATAGGTATTCATGCAAGAATGGAATTTTTATTGCATATAACACTGAACTATGTGTGGATTGATTAAATTCAATCAATCCAATATCCTCTTGTTTTCCAGAACTCTGATTCAAACAAGAGAGGCATATACATCCTCACATGTATGTGAATGTACTGATATATTTATATTGGTTAATTGTTTTTGATTCTGGATATATGTTGTTTGGAAAAAAAATGACTCTAGGCTTCAGAAATATGTATATGTATATCTCATATATATATATATATATATATATGTAAAAAAAATCCTTACAAATTAAGGTCTAAAAAGAGAGGGTCATTTCATTTGGTATCAGAGCTATGTTACTAAAACATAGTTGAAAATTAAAATCAAATCTTTCTATGAAATTAAAAACTTAAGAAACAAAGTATAAGTAAAATATTTTGTAGGGATTGATCACTGGATGATCAAGTTTGGGTTAAAAAAAACTAACCAGCTATGTAAATTATTATTAGCAAACTATGGTAGGAAGACCACCAAATCAGGGAGCTGGATCCTCCAATGCACCACCAATGGTCAATCTGCAAGATTTGGTGAGAGCATTAGGGATGGGGCAGGACAAAGGCAAGAAAATCCCCATGAAGAGCTCTCCAAATTACTCAAGACTTATACTCATTTAGGAGGCAAAAGCTTTGAAGGGACAGAAAGTATTATGGAAATTCAAGCATGGTTGAGAACATTGGATAGGATTTTCAATGACATGTAGCTTGATGATCAAAGGAAGAGGCAAGTGGCTTCAAGACAGCTGAAAGGAGCAGCTTTAAGCTGGTGGGAAGTAATCATTGCAGGGAGAGGTGAGAATGAAATCACTTGGAATCAATTTAAGGAGATGCTGGAAGCAAGATTCGTACCAGCATCAGCTAAGACCACCTTACTAGAAGAATTTATTAGACTTAGGCAAGGAACTTTGAGTGTCACTGAATACACTCAAAAGTTTGAGGGGCTTTCCACATATGGAGCAATGCTTGTGGCAGATGAAGCATCCAAGAATGATAGATACATTAAGGGTTTGAACCCAGGACTTAGCAGAGCCATGTTACCTTATGCTTACAGGACATTTGATCAAGTAATAGACTTGGCTTTGAGGTTAGAGCAGCATGACAAAGAGAGGGAGAAGTTCAGAAATTTTAAGAACAATAACACCAAGAAGGGTAAGGGGAGATATCACCCTTATGATAAGAAGAAGGAAGAGGTCAATAACAAAGGCACTGGAGATGTCAAAGCTAAGGAAACCAAGAAGAAAATTGTGTGCCATCAGTGTGGAAAGGATGGGCATATCAAGCCTAGGTGTCCAGAATTGAAAGGAGGAGCTTTCAAGTGCTATCTATGTGGGAAAGAGGGGCATATGAAGAGGAATTGTCCTGAGTATAAACAGCAAGGAAAATTGGCAAATTTGGAAGGCAAAGGCAAAGCCATAGTGGAGAGTAATACTGAAAACCATAGCCAAGTGGAAGGTACATTACTTATTTGTACCATACCCATAGCAGTAGTATATGATACTAGGGCAACTCACTCTTTGATTTCTTATGAACTAGTTAAAATGCTAAAACTAAATTGCATATTGGTTGAAACCCCATTGCATATACAAAGTCCACTGGGGAGTTCTAGTGTTTTAAACATGATTTGTATGGATGTGGAATTAAACATAGGAGGAAATATTTTTATTTCCAATTTATATGTTTTGAATTACCCAAATATAGGTGTTATATTAGGGGTAGACTGGTTAAGGCAATTTAAAGCCATAATTAATTTAGACTCATCCACCGTATCATTGCAAAATTCTAGAGGTCAGAGAATCACAGTTTTATGTGAAGTAGCTAAGGAAGGAAAACTATTTCATTTAGTTGACTCAGAAAAAGATTTCAGTGAATTAACCATTGAAGAAATTCCCATAGTCAATGAATACTTGGATGTGTTTGGGGAAGTTAAGGGTCTTCCACACCATAGACCAGTAGAGTTTCAAATCAATCTAGTCCCAGGAGCAAGCCCAGTGATTAAAAAGCCAACTAGAATGGGGCCAAATGAACTAAAAGAATTAAAGAAACAGTTAGAAGAATAGGAAGAAAAGGGTTTTATAAGACCAAGTAATTCTTGCTGGGGAGCACCAGTGGTATTTGTTAAGAAACAAGATGGCTCCTTAAGACTCTGTATAGATTATAGAGAATTAAACAAAGTAACTATTAAAAATAAATACCCATTGCCAAGAATAGATGATCTTTTTGATCAATTAGCAGGGGCAAAAGTATTTTCTAGACTAGATTTAGCATCTGGTTTTCATCAAATGAAGGTGGAGGAGTCAAGTGTTAAGTACACTGCCTTTAACACTAGGTATGGGTTGTATGAATTTCTGGTTATGCCATTTGGTTTGACTAATGCACCATCATACTTTGTGGATTTAATGAATAGAACTTTTAGAGAATATTTAGACAAGTTTGTGCTGATTTTTATAGATGACATTTTAATTTATTCCAAAACAGTGGAAGAACATAAAAATCATTTGCACCTGGTTTTGTCTAGATTAAGGGAAAAAGATTTAAAGGCAAAATTTTCAAAATGTGTATTTTGGAAAGAGGAAGTACATTTCCTTGGCCATGTCATTTCTGCCAAAGGGATTCCTGTAAACCCCAATAAAGTAGTGGCTATTCAAGCATGGAAGAGGCCTAGCACAGCGAGTGAAGTGAGATCATTTATGGGGAAGGCAGGATATTATAGGAGATTTATAAAAGACTTTTCAAAAATTTCTACACCACTTACTAACTTAACCAAGAAGAACCAAGCTTTTGTCTGGTCAAAGAAGTGTGAGAAATCTTTTGAACAGTTGAAGGAGGCATTGGTGAATGCTCCAATTCTGAAAGTACCCCAGGGAAATTAAGAATTAGTGGTATATACTGATGCTAGTGGATTTGGCTTGGGTGCAGTGTTGATGCAACAAGGCCAAGTTATTGCATATGCATCCAGACAACTTAAACCCCATGAAGTAAGGTATGCCACACATGATCTTGAATTAGCAGCTGTGATCTATGCTTTAAAACTTTGGAGACATTATTTGTTAGGCACTAAGTTTGAACTTTACACTGACCACAAGTCTTTAAAGTATTTATTTTCACAAAAAGATTTAAACATGAGGCAACATAGATGGGTGGAGTTCTTGGCTGCTTATGACTTGGACATACTCTATACACCAGGTAAAGCAAACAAAGTTGCTGATGCTCTAAGTAGACAACATGCTAAGTTAGCCATGATAATGATAGAAGAATTTAAAGACTTGTCCTTGCTTGCTGAATTAGAAATTGGAGAGAAAGACTGTGTGCACATGGATGTACATGTGCATGGTGCACAGGAGAATAGAGGGAAGTTAAGCTTGATGACACTTCAATCAGATTTAATTTGGAAGGTAGGAAAAATGCAAGAACAAGACACAAACTTATTGGAGAAGAAAATTCTCATACTAAAGGGGGAGGAAGTGATAAATTACCATATTGATAAAAATGGTTATTTGAGAAACCAGAATAGAATATGTGTGCCAGAAAACATGGAGTTGAAGGAGGAAATATTGAATGAATATCATAGAAGCAAATACTCCATACACCCAGGCAGTACAAAGATGTATCAAAACTTAAAAAGAGATTTCTGGTGGAAGGGAATGAAATCAGATGTGGCCAAATACATTGCAAAATGTATGACTTGCCAACAAGTCAAGGCTGAAACACAGAAGCCATCAGGGTTGTTGCAACCTCTTAGCATACCACAGTGGAAGTGGGAAGATATATCTATGGATTTCATAGATGGACTGCCTAGATCTAAAAGAGGAAACACAAGCATATGGGTAATAGTTGATAGACTAACTAAAGTGGCACATTTCATCCCAGTTAAATCAGAAAGGAATGCTCCAAAGTTAGCACAAGTATTTGTGAAAGAGGTTGTAAGATTGCATGGCATTCCCAAAACTATTGTGAGTGATAGGGATACCATCTTCACCTCAAGATTCTGGAGAAGTTTTCAAGAAGCCATGGGAAGTGAATTATGCTTAAGCACTGCCTACCATCCACAACCAGATGGGCAGACTGAGGTGGTGAACAAGGTTCTAGAGGACTTGTTAAGGGCATGTGCACTGGATTTTGGAGGCAACTGGGAAGACTATCTCCATTTAGCTGAATTTACATACAATAACAGCTATCAAAGCACCATAGGAATGGCTCCATTTGAAGCCTTATATGGCAAGCCATGCTTGTCACCAGTATGTTAGGTAGAAGCAAGGGAAAGAGCTATTTTAGGGCCTGGGTACATACAAGAAACTAAAGAGAAAATTGAGTTGGTAAGGAGAAGAATGGCAGCAGCTCAAGATAGGCAAAAGAAATTTGCAGATATGAAAAGGAAGCAGGTGGAATATGAAGTAGGAAATTTTGTTTTCATCAAAATATCACCCATGAAAAATGTATTGAGGTTTGGGAAACAAGGAAAGTTAACCCCAAGATATATTGGGCCATACAAAATTCTAGAAAGAATTGGTTCCTTGGCATACAAGTTGGAATTACCAGAAAACATGCAAGGGATGCATGATGTTTTTCATGTATCACAATTGAGAAGATGGGTCCATGACAAGGCAGAAATTCTTGAGACCCCAACCCAAGTACAGATAAATCCTAATTTGATTTATGAGAAGGATCCCGTTGGAATTTTGGCAAAAGATGTGAAGAAGTTGAGGAATAAATCTCTGAAACTTGTGAAGGTACAGTGGAGTCTTGATCCTAGTGATTGCACATGGGAATTAGAAGACAAAGTTAGGATGAATTATCCTAAGCTATTTTCAGATTAAAGGTAATTCTGATTTTTAATTTGTTTTCCTTTTTAGGTGTATATATTTTTAGTTATTATGATAGAACTACAAATCTATTTGGTTGAGAATGTATTTGTTCTCTGAATTAAGTTTAAAATTTATTTTAAGCTTAGCAAAATTGTGGGACACAATTTCTAAAAGGAGGGGTGTATGTAATGACCCAAGATTTTAGGAATTTATTCTGAAAAATATAAATAAGTTTAAAATAATTTTTAAAACAAATTTTATAAGGGAATTGATATAGCTTGATGTAGTGTATCTATATATGTGCACATGTGTGCACAGGAAATGCACATGAACTAAAGCTATATTCCTGAACTCTAAGAATAAATACATGTTGATGTGTATGGAAATATATATATATAGGTCAAATCCTTAAAAGCTATATGCAAAAGTAAATATATATATATATATATGGATGCTACTAAGTATTTCTGAGTGTACATGTACATGTGTGTGTGCCAGTACAAAATAATGTATAAATATATACAAATGAGTATACTAATTAATTTAGTAAGATTTATATACATATATATATAGATATGTTAATAAGGTACTAGAGTTCAAATCAGCAAAATAAAATATACCAACATATTTTAAATATGGGCAGAAAGAAAAAGAAGAAATCCTCTTAAAAATAAATAAAGGAAGTACATACTATTTAAATGAAAGCTGAAAATAGAAAAAAATAAGATAAAACAGAGAAGTGTTTTGTATAGACAGAATTAGGAAGGATATTTGATAAATAATAATATCAAGTCACACTTTTAGCATGATAATAGACAAAAAGGAAAAGTAATTTCTGGAAAAGAAAATCTCTGAAAATAACCAAAAGATATAACCACTTTCTCTTCACAAACCCAAGCCGGGGAGGGTAAGATTTTGGGTTTAATAATTTCTGATGGGCAAAAATGTCTTTAGCTAGTGCCTTAAACCCTAAGAAAAACCCTGCATAAATAGGCAGTGAAGAGGAGAAACCTTCTTCTTCCCGGATATAGCTCTTGAGAGAAAAATATATAGATATCATATAAATACAATACAAGTGAAGAAAAGATTTGAAGGCAGAGGCTTACCAGTCAACTAGGAAGTAAAAGAGAGCTAGGTGAGAAAACTCACTCAAAATCTAAGGCAATAAGTCCCAATGTAGGCAGCCAGTTATAAGTAATTTTCTTGAAAGTGTATTTTCATATGTGAATGCTTATCTGTGATTTTAGAACTGAAAATGTTTTGATTCTCTTTGGTTGTTCTACTTGTTTCATTATATGAAAGTTTTAAGTATTGTTAGTATACATATATGTTTTATAAACCCAGATCTCTGATATGTTAATGTTTAGGAACATAAACAAATACCCAGAAAATAAAATGTTGAAAATAGGCAAGTAGTATTGGTTTTGGCTCAACCCAGAAAGATGTAAACAATGTTGAGCTGCAACATACTCATGTATAAGTGCTGAGGCTTGAAACAAAAAGGAATTAGGGGTGCAATAGAGTTGCCTATGTGCTAATGCTCCTGATTCAATGAAAATACATATGTGTTTATATACATAGCAAACAAAATTTTGTGATTCAATGAAACTAGGTCACTCTGAGTTTAACTCAAGCACAAATGTTTGCAAAAGGGAAAAACTCTCTCAAAAGCCATGAGCCAATGTTAGTTGCCTATACCCCTTTTACAAATACCAGAACATATATATACATACATACAGAATCTTATTTATTTAGTCACAAATGGTTGTTTGCCTGTTTGTCTCTGTTTGGTCATGAATAATATGAGATGCCATGATAATATTAGTGAAATGAATCACTGAATGGTTTAGTCATGAAAAATCAAAAGAGTTATTATTAACTAAAAACCTGACTAGGAAATGGGGGTCAAGAACACTGCAGGAATGACTTGTTTTCTTGAGTAATACAAGTTGACACATGGCTTGTTTAAGTCCTGAGATCTTTGTGTAATGGAGTGAATTAGTTCATTACAGTGTGTCCATTGATTCAATTAATTGCAGATGAGACCAAGGTAGATAAATATATCAAAGTAAAAGAATTTGATATAAAGAGGAACTAGAGTTTTCCTGGAATGAAATCTGGATTGTGAATAAATGATTTAATTCATTTTGGGTGATTTCCTTGTTTGTATGGATGTTTATTTGATTCATGATTGAATTATATGAATGTATGAATGTGCCATGTCTTTGCGAGGTTTCTGGAAGGGCAGACTTAAGTGTGCACCTGCACACTGGCACAGAACGTGCACACATGAATTACTTGTTTTCTAAAGGCAGAGTTATATACATATATCCCTGTTTTAACTTTAACTTGATTTTGTAAACTGTTTTTAGTGGATTTTCTCATACCAGACATGTGTCTGACCCTAGTGTGCTAATGGCATATGGGGTGTCTCATTTAATATGGGGCAGCTTCAAATGCATTTTCAGGGATTGCAGCAACTAAGTAGGAGTAGGAGCAAGGCTTTGAGAAGAAGATTATAGCATGCTAAACTTAGTTAGATAAGAGCCTAAATGTTGAAATCTGCATGTATTGATAATTTAAATTGCTACTTGTATTAAGTGTTGAATATTGGATGGATGTTTTGTTAAGTGTTTTGTTAAGAGACTGACTTGTATCTGGAATCTATAAATCTAGTTAAAATATGTTAAAGCAGTTAATCAAAATCTTGTAAGTGGATTCAGCAAGAACACTATGTTAAAATTGAATGATTACATTTTATAAATGTACTAGTCAATCTTGAGTCTTTGGAAAGGATTTAAGTTTTGGGAAAATCTGGATAGTTGATTCTCAGAAGAATTAAATGGTTTTATTTTTTCCATGGCATATGTATACAAAAGATAATAATCATAGGGAGAATGTCTTTATATGACTATAATGTTTTCCACAAATTCAACTTGTTTTATACAAATGTTTCATGCCTTATTTTTAAATAAAGAAAAATCTGTAATATGGGAGTTGAAAGCCAGATCCAAAACAGTTGCAGTTATATACACACATAAACATGTTTTGGTACAGATATTAACACACCTTTTCCTTTGTATTTTTAATAGGAATCTGAATTCCATTTCACTCAGGTTTTAATCAAAATGCATTTTAAGACCAGATGGGTTACACCAGAACAAAGAGTCTGGTTGAACCATGTGATTGACACCCATGGTTACAGGAAACCCACTCAAGTTTGCACTTCATTTAATTTAAAGCATACTGACATCAATGAATCAAGATGTTGAATGTGTTAGATCACTTAAAACTATTCCAGAAAAGAGCCTGTATTCTAGATAGATTTTATAAGAAAAATCAAACATGGATAATGATAAACACTTCTATCATTTTTCAGAACCCAAGCACCAAACCATTAATTTATAGACAATCATATCACAATTATCTGGTTTCTAGAATTTATATTCCTTAGAGAATTAGCAAAGAATCAGGAGTTTAAAAATATATGAATATAGGTATTCATGCAAGAATGGAATTTTTATTGCATATAACACTGAACTATGTGTGGATTGATTAAATTCAATCAATCCAATATCCTCTTGTTTTCCAGAACTCTGAATCAAACAAGAGAGGCATATACATCCTCACATGTATGTGAATGTCTTTGTGAATGTACTGATATATTTATATTGGTTAATTGTTTTGATCCTGGATATATGTTGTTTGAAAAAAAAATGACTCTAGGCTTTAGAAATATGTATATGTATATCTCATATATATATATATATATATATATCTATGTAAAAAAATCCTTACAAATTAAGGACTAAAAAGAGAGGGTCATTTCATAATATCGATAGAATGAATCCACAATGTGGCCACAAAGCGGATATCAAGCAGAAGGCACTTTCCATATCTTTACTTCGAAAATATGTATCATATAGTACCTTTCAAATCAATGTCAAATATCATACTTATATAAAGTCCATTATATATAAGATTTCATTTTCAAATCGAATACTTTCCGAAACCAATAGTTTTCGAATCAACTTCATACTTATACAAATCAATTTTATATAAGCTCGATAACTCCCAAATCAAGTATTTGGTAACACAAGGTTCTCAAATTTCAATTTGTTTCAATATCAATACAATTTTCAAAACCATATACGCTTTCACCAAATTATTCTTCCAAATCAAATATCTTCAGTTTCAAAGTTTCCAAAATAATAAATTTAGAAAATAATCCAAGTTTCTAAATCAATATAATTTAAGTCAACCAATTCATTTCCAAAATCAATGGTTTTTAAAATCATCTTATACTTACATAAGGTCCATCTTATATCAGGATCAAAATTTTCCAAAATCAATTACGCTGCATGAAGAGCCATATGGGATTGAACATCTTTGCTTTATAAAAGGTTTTGAATTTAGAATAGTTTTGTATACAAAATAGTTTGTAAAATAGTTTTGTTAAAAAAATAGTTTGTAAAATAGTTTTGTAAAAAAATAGTTTGTAAAATAGTTTTGTATATAAAATAGTTTTGTATGTAAAATAGAATAAAATAGTTTGTTTAAGAAAAATAAAATAAAAATAGTTTTAGAAAAAATGGTTTTAAATTGATAGTAGTTTTGCATAAAAGAAAAAATTCCAATTAAATTACAAAGATATTCAACCCAACAACTTCCAATTTCAGCGTCAAGTATATCAATGATATTAGAACATAAGATGTACATATGTCATCATTTCGCAACATCAGATTTGATCGCTCGCTCGATCACACAAGTTCGCTTTCGAACTAGTATTGTCCATTCGACTTCCCTAATGCGGACTTCGATATGGTTTCTCGACTAGAAGCCATCAGTCTCCTTGCATAGCCATATACTATGATAGAGAATTCTAGAATCAAGCCTTTACCCATATCAAATATTCGCCATCAAGAATCAAATGAAAAATCCTAACACGAAATGGTGTAATTCACCTCGAACTTGTGTACTCAAACCTGGATCAAATTAATTATGCGAATAAAACAGCATACGTACAACTTATGTATCTATTCCAACTTGTTAAATATATAGTTTTATAAAGATGTTACTAAGTTAAAACATTTAAACTAAATTTTATTCAAATTTTTTTAAAAAAACTAAATTTCATATCAGTATAATTCAAAATAGTCTTATTCATTTACTTAACAAAACAGTTTCAAACTTATTTAAATCATATTACTACATACTTTAAACATACATACCAAACTTATATACTTTATACTTTTCAAAATTACTTAGCTTTGAAAAGTTAACCTTGATTTGGAAGTGCTCGAACCTTCAAAATAGTCGAAGAAATCATATTTCAATCCAAGAGTTGGAACTCAGTACATCAATTCCAAAAGATAGGGTTATATCAATCAAATCCGAAACTCAAGGACTGAACACCGGCTTATTTCAAACTGTTCACATATATACATATATCTTTCGAATATCAAATCATACTTCGGAATTTGAAATCAAAATTGGTTTCACAAATCAATCGCATAGCAAAGCTACCGAAGTGGCCTCTCCCCCGCACAGAAACTCGAAAATCAATGTCGATGATGCATGCATTCATCATCGAAATTATTTTCCAGCGACATAAGTGGGTTCTGGACTTCTATTTTCTCGAAAACTTCTTTTGAAATTTCTTTGAAATCATTGAAACGTATTAAAATCATTTGAAACTTTTCTTTTTGGGAAAATACTTTCAAATCGTATTATTATATATTTTCAAGATCTTAAACCAATTTAAAAATGTCGGAGTTCAATCTCTAAAATTTCAAATTCAAACCCTTTAGTTATAAATCATTTTATATGAATCAATTTCTTATATAATTTTCAAATTTTCAAATCCTTTCGAAACTTCAAATTTTCATTTTAAAAAGGTATATAATCCTTATCGAAAACAATTTTCTTTAATATATAAAATATGGTCATCCTTATCAAAATAATAACTTCGATGAATACATAATTTTCAAAAGACAATCAACCACAAATTTTCCAAGGGATGATTCAAGGATGGATTTCAAAACAAAACAGAGATTCAAATTTAAAGGTACCCTAATCAAATAGAATTCTGATTCGAAGATAAGCTCGAACGAAGATGAGATAATTAAATTACCAAATAGAAGATGGATAAGCTTATATAAATCACGAGTGACCTTAACC
This sequence comes from Allium fistulosum, assembly GCA_030737815.1. NCBI lineage: Eukaryota > Viridiplantae > Streptophyta > Magnoliopsida > Asparagales > Amaryllidaceae > Allium > Allium fistulosum. The sequence goes on along the minus strand of CM060903.1, from coordinate 510,357,785 downwards.
GGGTCAACCGTGACTTCAGGAAAATAATCGATGCGAGAATCTAAGGCAAATCGACCTTCGATCACCAGAGATAACATCCAGGTATAGCGGAAGATAGATAGCATCGTAAACCGAGGGTATAGAAATCTCCGGTGAATCAATGCCAATTGTAAGGGAGTTTCACCCCTTTTCAAGTCATTCAAAGATTAGCGGAATCGCTGATCTTTATAGAGGTCATTCAAAGTGGGGTTATGCAATGCTCCAAAATCAAAAGAATACAGATAGGGGAGACAGGAATGGATTTCAGAACAATTGGGAGCATTCCAAAGTTCAAAGGAATCCTAATCGATAAGAATCCAAACCAAAATTAGAGATATATAACCTATATCAATACGAAAGAATTTCCATTCATAATTTTGAAAAAGCTCAAATTCATAACATACGAAAAACAGAAGCATAAATATCTTTAGTTTGACAACTTCGGCTAAGAAAAAGATACAACAGAGTTAACATAATTCAACCTAACAAACTACTGATTTTTCCATACCTAAAATAGATTCCTATCAACAATGAATCTAGATCAAGAAAGCAAGAAGTTCAAAAATTTTCCGTGACTTGACCTCTGCAGTTTCGATTTGCTGTTAGCATTTGGTGTTGTGATGATTTCATATGCGGTAGTGGCGAGGCAGTGCATGCGTGCGTGTACTGCAACCGCACAGAATTGACGTTTTAATTGATATTTCAATTGTTTGAATTGTTTCGTGTATCCAATTCAATATTTTGAAATTGTATTTTGATTTGGTTTGACTGGATCATTTTGTTGTTGTCTAATTATCTATTTGATAATTAGATTATGAGTTTCTAATTATTTATTGAATAATTGGATTTGTTGTTAATTGTCGTTTAGGCAATTCTGTTGTTTTCAAATTATCTTCATTGATAATCTTTTTGTTTATCTTTGTTGATGATTTGAATTTGTTGATTTGTTGTTTAACACTGTTTCGTGTTATATCTACCGTTATCCGATTCTCTTATTGAAGGGTTGGATATACGAGATTTATTATGACTGTCGTATATTGATTATTTAATTATTATTGCTTCCGTGCATTAATAACTGAGTTTGAATTAGACTGACCTGTGTATTATTTTCTTTTGAATTAATACTCGGGTCAGACCGAGTTATTTCAGGTTGTTGATATCTTGCTTTGGGTTGCTGCTTGAGCTATGAAGTCTCTTCATATCTTTTGGAGTAGTCGTTGTCATAGTATAGGATGATATGTATTCATGTATATTATTTACAATAATGTACTTGTATATGTAACTTCCAATGTCGACAGTTGTAGTTGTATCATATGTATTGTAACTGCCTTCAGTTATATATATATATATATATATATGAGATTTTATATTAGCTGTGTTCCGCATTTAGCTTATCTGTGTTATTATTATATATGTTGTCCTAAACTATTATGAACCATCGTAGTTCGTTTTATACTGGAATTGGGTATGTCGATGGGAGTAATAAACAGAGATTAAAGAAAAATAAATGTATCACTCCTATCGAGGTAACCAATACTAGTGTAAGGCCTAACTACGGATGGTCGCTCCAATCCAGCCTTATTCTTCGTAATAACAGACAGTATTTCTTTTAATACTCTTTGTTATTGTGAGCATAGAGTTGGGGCGTCACAGTTGGTATCAGAGCGAGGGGTTATGGACATAATATAAAACATAACTTAGATGGAACATGTGTTACAACTAATTGTTGATGTTTTATTTGTGCTTTGAGTCAAAAACTAAAGTTTTGAAATTATGAACAAATTTTTAAATATCCTTATTTAAAAATAAAAGTGAAATTGTGTTTTGATGATTGAGTAATTTGTGTTTTGTTTATCAGAGTGCGCAGCGAAAACAGTGACTGTCTTCGCCGAGTACAGCTGATAACCTTTTTGATTTAAAAATCAGAATATGAAAATGAAATTAGTTTCATTGTGTGTGTAACTAGTGGTCTTGATTTTGTTGAGATTTTTGCTAGTTTTCTTTTATGCTAACCACATATTGATTAGATTTTTGCTGTTTCAAATATATCTTCATTGAAGATATAATCGAGTGATTTCTTTGCTCATCTTTTGGTGTGCGTACAAATATGAGTTGCACGTTACTGCATTAATTTTACGTTGAACCGGTGTTTGGTTTAAACGTATTTTGTTGCCGTTATTTTTATAACGGGATTTTTACACCGGTGCTAAATTTTTGAAGCACGGTGTTTTGTTGACCTTTTTAATGAATGAAAATTCATTAGTATTATATTTTGATGTGAATTATTTTAATGAGATTTTGACGTATAAAAATTACTGTCGCTTTGACTTCAGTAACCGTCAAATTTTAAAGTGGATTTTCAAGCGGTTATTCCGCAATGCTGATTTGATATCCGTTTTTTTTACGGTGTTTTGTGAAGTGCAATTTCCTTATTGAAATTGCTACTGATGTTGCTGTTTTAATCACGTGCTTTGAAAATTGTTTTTAAAATAAAATTGTTTTAAAGATTTTTACAGTTTGCGCTTTCAAAAGAATGAGGAAGCGATTTAAACACTTCAGCAAAATTGAGGACTATGAACCCTCACTTTTACTGATTCGCTTATTTCCGAACTTGTCCGTTTGAGAACGTAAAATGTTGTTTATTTAAAATACACAATTTTTCACTTTCAAGGAAACGATGAAGAGATTTAAATGATTTAGTAAAACACGTGGTATGGGACATGTGCGTTCACTATTTCGGTTAATTCCGGACTCGTTAATTGAAATATTTGTTGCTTTGATGATTTTGATGATTTTGTGTGCTTTCGAGCCACTATGTTGGACCTTCGGGTCGTATGATGGACCTTCGGGTCAAATACCAGTACTAGACCTTCAGGTCACTCTGTGGACCTTCGGGTCATCTGATGGGCGCCAAAATTTATAGTACTTGGTAGGCTTCGGCAATATGAGATGCACGTGCGGCGTAGCTTAGACTCGCCATATGCTGAGATCGATCCACCTTTTATGTTGATTTTCTAGTCATCTTAATTGATTTCTAGATATTTGTTGTTTCTAATTATCTGTAGGTAATTAGATATTTGCTGATTTGAGTTCTAATTATCTTTGTTGATAATTAGATATTTGCTAATTTGAGTCATTTGAGTTCTAATTATCTTTGTTGATAATTGGATATTTGCTGATTTGAGTTCTAATTATCTTTGTTGATAATTGGATATTTGCTGATTTGAGTTCTAATTATCTTTGTTGATAATTAGATATTTGCTGATTTGAGTTCTAATTATCTTTGTTGATAATTAGATATTTGCTGATTTGAGTTCTAATTATCTTTGTTGATAATTAGATATTTGTGATGTCTGATTATCGTTTTTGATAATTAGATATTTGTGATTTCTGATTATCGTTTTTGATAATTAGATATTTGTTGTTTCTGATTATCGATTTTGATAATTAGATATTTGATGTTTTCTGATTATCGTTTTTGATAATTAGATATTTGTGATATCTGATTATCGTTTTTGATAATTAGATATTTGTTGTTTCTGATTATCGTTTTTGATAATTAGATATTTGTTGTTTCTGATTATCGTTTTTGATAATTAGATATTTGATGTTTTCTGATTATCGTTTTTGATAATTAGATATTTGTGATGTCTGATTATCGTTTTTGATAATTAGATATTTGATGTTTTCTGATTATCGTTTTTGATAATTAGATATTTGTGATGTCTGATTATCGTTTTTGATAATTAGATATTTGTGGTTTCTGATTATCGTTTTTGATAATTAGATATTTGTTGTTTCTGATTATCGTTTTTGATAATTAGATATTTGTTGTTTCTGATTATCGTTTTTGATAATTAGATATTTGTTGTTTCTGATTATCGTTTTTGATAATTAGATATTTGATGTTTTCTGATTATCGTTTTTGATAATTAGATATTTGTGATGTCTGATTATCATTTTTGATAATTAGATATTTGTGATGTTTGATTATCGTTTTTGATAATTAGATATTTATGGTTTCTGATTATCGTTTTTGATAATTAGATATTTGTTGTTTCTGATTATCGTTTTTGATAATTAGATATTTGTGATTTCTGATTATCGTTTTTGATAATTAGATATTTGTTGTTTCTGATTATCGTTTTTGATAATTAGATATTTGTTGTTTCTGATTATCGTTTTTGATAATTAGATATTTGATGTTTTCTGATTATCGTTTTTGATAATTAGATATTTGTGATTTCTGATTATCATTTTTGATAATTAGATATTTGTTGTTTCTGATTATCGTTTTTTGATAATTAGATATTTGTTGTTTCTGATTATCGTTTTTGATAATTAGATATTTGTGTTTTCTGATTATCGTTTTGATAATTAGATATTTGTGTTTTCTGATTATCGTTTTTGATAATTGGATATTTGCTAATTTTGCTGATTATGATATTTTCTAGTCTCTAATTGATTCTAGATTATGTTGATTATATTGGATTGCTATTTTCTATCTATCTCTGTTGATAGTTAGGGTTAGCTGATTATGAAGTTCGTGTTTTCTAGTTATTTGTGGTTTTGCGATTTGTGATTTGTGTTTTCTAATTGTCCTTGTTGGTAAATAGATTTTGTTGTTTTCTAATTATTGTGTCGATAATTAGATATTGCTATTTTATGATTTCTGTATTCTAATTATCAAATTGATAATTAGATATTGCTATTTTATGATTTCTGTATTCTAATTATCAAATTGATAATTAAATATTGCTGATAATTATATTTATTCAGTTTTGTTGTTTTCTGGTTATCTATTTGATAATTAGATTTTGTTGAGAATTTGTGAATTTCTTTTATGAAATTAAAAGATTTCTTTGACGTTTGTGTTTCTGACCTTTATTTTTCTAGCTTAACCAGTTTATGTTAGAAAAATAATTGTTATTGACGACTTTAATTATGAAAATTGCGGGGACGCAATTTTTATAAGGAGGGGAGTCTATAACAACCCGGGATTTCGCATCAATTAATTACCGTCACTAGACGATTAAATTCTGCTGGCTAATTGCTGTTGGGATTTTATCGGGTTGTAATTCTTTTAAATTGTTAAGAGTTATGCGGGCTTTAAAATTAATTTTGGCCCACGTTTTAGTATTGGTGCTGGGTTGTATTAAGCAGAGACCCGTTCCTCCACTCCATTATTTTATTCGCAAGCCCAAAAACAAACGAGAGCAAAAGGAAATCGATAATGGCCGCTACTAGGGTTTCGATTTTTGACTTCGATCGGCTTCGTGATGCCACGGCGTCGACTCTGGTTTGTTCGATCTTCGATTTCGGCTGCAAATTGGGTTTGGATTCTTCGAACAAAGAGAAAAATGGGGATTTCGGTTGATGAATTTGTGCTCTTCGAACAAAAGTGAGTGACCCTCACATCTAATTCAATACCATGCTTCGATAGTTGATTTTGTTTTGATGTTGATTTTGAACTGTTCGTTCTTCTTTGTCGTCACTGTTTCGATTTTGATTTTGACGATATTGATTTCGTTTGACTTTGGCTATTTCTTTGGTATTGAACTGACGACTTTGGTCTTAATTTTTTTGTATGTGATATTCCATAACTTTGGACATAGCCTCCGGTAGCCCTTTCGACCTTTTGTTCGATTTCACCTGCTGTTTCATGACTCCAGCCATTTTGTTTTTGGATGTTGTATCACTTTGTTGATGATGCTCGACTGTGATCTTCGACCGTGTTTGATCCTTCCTGACTTTTGCTTTTGTTGACATTTCCTTTGATATTTCTTTCAAGTTAATTGTCTTATACAGTTGCTCATTGGAGTTGCTGTGTAATTCAATGATATGCTTGAAAATGATCTTTGTTGCCTTCACTGTCGCTGTTGCATTCATGTGTTCATTAGTCTGAAGCTTGTATCCAAATGTATGCTGTGCATTTTTAATTGACTAGCTGTCTCTGGCTTTATATGCTGGTGACTCTGCACTTTGTCTTGTTCTTTGTTGTAAAGTGAATCATTGTCACTTGTTGATTTTGGTCACTTAATTTGGCTGTTTCATCAGGTATACACTTGATAATCATGCTGTATTATTGACATGAGCCTGGCATTATCATTTGTAGTAGGTGTTGCAGTTTAACTTGTATTCTTCATACAGCTTGCATACAGTGTATTGTTGGTCTTATATCACTTGCTGCATTGTCAAACTATTGCAATATATATGAGCTTGATTCATATTATGCTATGCATTGAGCATTGCTTGGTATTTTAGATTGCCTGGCCACTTTGATTGCCTTTGTGGTTCGGTTCCTTCAGGTTGTTATTCTTGGAATTATTCCTACAGTTTCATTTTTTGCAGTTGTGTTGAGTCATGATAGCCGTGACTTGACCTCTGCAGTTTCGATTTGCTATTAGCATTTGGTGTTGTGATGATTTCATATGCGGTAGTGGCGAGGCAGTGCACGCGTGCGTGTACTGCAGCCGCACAGAATTGACGTTTTAATTGATATTTCAATTGTTTGAATTGTTTCGTGTGTCCAATTCAATATTTTGAAATTGTATTTTGATTTGGTTTGACTGGATCATTTTGTTGTTGTCTAATTATCTATTTGATAATTAGATTATGAGTTTCTAATTATTTATTGAATAATTGGATTTGTTGTTAATTGCCATTTAGGCAATTCTGTTGTTTTCAAATTATCTTCATTGATAATCTTTTTATTTATCTTTGTTGATGATTTGAATTTGTTGATTTGTTGTTTAACACTGTTTCGTGTTATATCTACCGTTATCCGATTCTCTTATTGAAGGGTTGGATATACGAGATTTATTATGACTGTCGTATATTGATTATTTAATTATTATTGCTTCCGTGAATTAATAACTAAGTTTGAATTAGACTGACCCGTGTATTATTTTCTTTTGAATTAATACTCGGGTCAGACCGAGTTATTTCAGGTTGTTGATATCTTGCTTTGGGTTGCTGCTTGAGCTATGAAGTCTCTTCATATCTTTTGGAGTAGTCGTTGTCATAGTATAGGATGATATGTATTCATGTATATTATTTACAATAATGTACTGGTATATGTAACTTCCAGTGTCGACAGTTGTAGTTGTATCATATGTATTGTATCACATGTATTGTAACTACCATCAGTTATATATATATATGAGATTTTATATTAGCTGTGTTCCGCATTTAGCTTATCTGTGTTATTATTATATATGTTGTCCTAAACTATTATGAACCATCGTAGTTTGTTTTATACTAGAATTGGGTATGTCGATGGGAGTAATAAACAGAGATTAAAGAAAAATAAATATATCACTCCAATCGAGGTAACCAATACTAGTGTAAGGCCTAACTACGGATGGCCGCTCCTATCCAGCCTTATTCTTCGTAATAACAGACAGTATTTCTTTTAATACTCTTTGTTATTGTGAGCATAGAGGTGGGGCGTCACACCCTATGCGCCCCGCATAATAGCGGATGACCCTTTCTACCGCGATATCCCCCTCGAAGTGGGATTTGGTATTTTAATTGTTGACTAACATCTGTGGATGCAGGGAAAACAGGTTGGAGGGATCCAACAGGATTCCTCAAAAATATTTATTGTTCATATATATATGTTGATATATGATATGATGGATAAATTGATATGGTTTGTCTGAATTGAATTATTAAATGTTAAATGGAATTGGAATTTAAAATGGGCATTTTAAATACTGGAAATAATTAAATTGAAGGAATTTAAAAGGAAATTTGGAAGATAATTATATATATTGAAAATTGGATTTATTCTAAAGGGAATTAAGTGGAATAAAAATATATTAACTAACTGGGTTATTCTTAATTATTTGGTAATTGGTTTAAGAGAGATTTGAAATAAAAATGGAATTTTATTAAAGAATAAAATTATAAAATGGAATTTTAAATAAAATTGTTTTTATAAATAAATGGAAAACTCAGGGGAGTTCATAAAATTATAAACGGGGTTTATAATGAGATAGAAAGATATCGGTGGATACGTTTTAAAAATATAAGTTAATGGTGAGAACTTATATCGAGAAATGGAAATAACTTTGGAAGGAAATAGTGGAATATATTTCGAATATGAGAATGTTGAATATGGTCGACGTGATACGAATTAAGAGGAATTTATGAATTGAGTTGGTGAACATTGGATTTTCCAAAAAAATAGACTTTGTTGAGTAAGTAGAAATTTGTTTTAAATGGAATTTTAAAATTACTGTACTATATAATTTTTATAGAACTATTATTGGACTTAGAATATTCCGAAGTTAGTTATTGTTAACTGGATATGAATTTTTATGTTGATAATTAGTTTTAACTTAGACCATATTTTGAAAATAAAACCATTATTCTTATTTTATAAGTATATATGTTTTTAAATGTTTTAAAGTCAATTATAAATCCTCTTGAGATGAGAATCGAAATTTATTACATTGGATAAGATTGTAGAGGAAAGATCTTATAGTGGGGTTTATGGAAACTTAAAGTATAAGATAGGAGTTTTCAGAAGGTGGAATAAAATTCACACAAAGGAAAGTAAAAGTGAAACAGGGATTTTAATAAGCAAAGAGGGTTTTGGAAATATAAAAGGAATTAACTAAGGAATTCTGAGATTTATAGAATCCGTGTGAGATGAGTTTGGAAATTTACAAATAAAGTTGTAAAAGATTTTTAAGAAAAGAAATAGGGGATAAAATGAAGAGTTTTCAAGTATTGAATATTAAGTGAAGTGGAAAAATATTCTAAGTATTGAAAAGGGTTGAAATTTATTCCGTGTGAATAAAAGGAGTTTGAAAACTATTTTTAAAGTGTTGAAATATGGAAATAATATCTTGTGAAGATATTTTTTGATAAATAAATTGGGGAATTATTTAAGGTCTGATGTTTGCTGTGAATGTTATTTGATAGTTAAATAACCGACTATCAATATTGGCCAATACGCTGATCGTTTCGAAGAGACCGGGATCGGGTTTAATTACCCGGAAACCACTTCGTTCCGGTTTGAACGTTAGCGAATGAAGACCATGAAGATGACGAAGATGGTGATTCGGTTTGTCCAGACCCAGGGCAACTTGTAAGGACGAATGCTTTCAGAACATCGTCAGGAGGACGATGAGCATTCTAAGTAAATGTGTCCTTAAACGGTAACACATAGTCTCAAGCCTCATCAACCGGGAATTGCTAAAACATGGGATGTGCAGCAAGGCTAAGTGGGTAGCACCCAAGTAGGGTAAGATTTCCCTTGTCTAGAGGTCCCTTTTATTTCGGCTTTGTGGGCAGTTGTTAGCTCCAACCGCAGGGTGATCTTATTCGGACTATCCAGTAGGGGGTAGCTCCGGTCTTGTGTTGCAGGAGGTCGGGAGTGATCCTCGGTACTCTGATCTAGACCAGGTACTATGACGGGCGGTACCCCAGTAGCCCTGCCATCGTATGGAATCCAATCTCCAATAAGCGCCTGTACGGTTTTGATTATGCCCAACTATTGCTGGAACGTGAGATGCAAGCATTTCAACTAGATTCTATTTTACTTTCTATAGACACTATTATAATATCAGACGAATTCGATAAAAATGTTTTGGTTATCATAAGGTAAAAACCCGGCATATTTATTCGTGGCGTGGTCTTACGAGATACCTTTGATTTTCAAAGGGTTTTCAGAAAATATAATAATCCAATTGAGTGTGATTTTCTCACGCTGGTTTTCCAGACTGACTCGGGTGTTGTTTTATTATGATACTCGGGTTAGACCGAGTTGTATAGATTCAGGTTAAAAGGCTAAGGAGCTCAAGAGGCAAGCTGGACGGTAGAGCGTACTTCCGTATTTGATTACTATTTCCGCTGTGTAAGGATAGATAATAAGCTGTCAAAAGTGATGAATGATTGTTGTACTCTGATGATGGTATGTATGTATAACAGTACAGGTTTTCTTTGTATTCGAAAGCTGTATTTATATATTATATTTTGTTCCGCTGCGATTGTGAGATTCTGATAATGTTTTATCTTCTTCTTCCACCTCTTTCTTCTTTAACCCTGAAGACTCGTATTTATGTTTCACTTTGAGTTGAATTGTGGTGGAATATTGTCGGCTCAAAGGGGTACGGATTTGCGGGCCATCACAGTTGGTATCAGAGCTGAAGGTTAATTGAGAACCATGGCTCTGGTGGGAATTACTCATTAAAGATAGAGTCTGTAGTACTCTAGAATGAGTTTGAGTGTAATAATAGATATGAGCGCGTATTTGTTAGTGACTATAAAATGGTTTTATATTGTGCTGATTGATTTATTAAGTGGCATATGAACCTTCGTCGGACAGTCTGCACAACTGTATCGAAGGGGTTTCTAAACACTTGAATTGAACAATTCGACACATTATTGTTTTCGAAAAGGGGTGAATGAAATAATTTTACCCAAAATAATATATTTTGATATAAAAGAAAATAATTTTCTGAAGTTATTATATATATGTTTGAAATGTTTGGATGATAACATTATAGTCAAACAAGATTTTAAAATTTAAAATAGTTATATAACTAATATGGGAAAATTGTATAAGTACAAGTTATACAAGAGAAAATAAATGAGACTAAATTGAGGGTGATTTAAAAGTAATAGGTTGGTGAAATAAATTAAATTTTGGATGTGATGGAATGGGAAGGATAAAAAATAAAAATTTGATTGAGAAATGAAATTTGATCGAATTGAATTAAATGAACTTAAGCTAAGTTTAATATTGAGCTAGACTTGAATTAAACTGAAAATAAAATCTAGATGAATTTGAGTTAAGTTAGAATGGAAATTGAATTTAGATAAACAAATTCAGTTGAGTTAGAGATAATATTAAATGGAATTAAATTCTTATTTAAATGAATTTAAAAGAATGATATGAAGTTGGATTTAAATGGAGATAAGTTAAATGAAAATCGAATTGGAATAAATAAATTCCGATAGCTTATAAAAGAATTGAAAACCCATTGAATAAAATATATACTTGGCTAAATAAAAATGTATAATCCCGAGTTAAAAAGTAAAATGTGAATGGGATTGATTGTAAATGGATGGAAGTATGGATATAAATAAGTGTGTGACTTATAAAATTAAAAGTGGAATAAATAAGTCCAGAATAAAATTGTTTTGTATTTTGGGAAATGAAATAGAAATCCAAACTTGAATTACAAAATAGAATTTGAACTCAAGTAAAATAATGAAGTGGTTTTGAAGATAAAAATCAAATATTGAATTGAAAGTTGGGAGTGAACTAATTTGGAATAAATTAGTTAAATGAATATGTTAATGAGATTCAAATTTGTTAAATAGAAGTGAATTGTGAGTTAATAAAATTGGATTGTGAATTAAAGGTGAATGGTGGAAATAAAACTTGAGTTATAAATAATATTCAACATATATTGTAAGTGAATTAAATATAATTGAAATATCGTTGAATGAAAGAAAGTTGGATTGAAACAGAAATGGTTTGAATTACAAATAAAATTCAAGAGAGTAGAAATAAATTGAAAATGGCCTTGTAATTAATTAAATGAGTCGAGAATGAATTGAATTTGGAAATTAAAATTTATAATGGATGAAACCAATGAACTAATCAAATAAATGTGCAGATTCAAATGGATTTGATTGGATAGAAATCAAGTTAAATTGGAAGAGAATTTATTTGCAAATGGGGATGAACTTAAGTATGAAGTTGAAATAATTTGAAGAAAGTAAATTAACTTAAAGTTTAAAGTTAATGGAAGCTTGGCTTCGAGTAAGGGTGAAAGCCATTAAATAGAAGTTTGGGTTAAGTTAATTTGGGAAAATGGTTATTAATATAAGCATGGAATGTTGTCAAGCTTAATGAAATGGTTTTAAATGAAATGAATGTGGATAAGAAATGAAATGCAAATGTATGAATTGAGAATAAAATTAGAAATGAGATGGAAATAAATATAAAATGAGTTGGAATCAATTGGAAGTAGTTAAAAAACTAAAATGGATATTCTATATCGTCGAAATTGCATAGAAATAATTGTCGTTCGACGTAAACAAAAGTAAATAAAATTCTATGAATTAATAGAAGCAAATAAATTTGATTTTTGAACCAATTGAAATGAATATGAGTTCGTTGGGTTTAAAAATGAATTGAATGTAAGCGATGGAGTTGTAAACCATTTAGATTGAATGAAATAGTATATGAATTGTTTGAAAACAATTGAATAAGTGTGGAAGTCATATAAATTGCTTATGAATATTGTTTAACCTGCATTGCTGATAGAATCCATGTGATGTAATTGTTCAAATAAGAGGAATGTTAATTGAACTTCATATATTTAGTGCTTACAAGTTTAAATTGAGTAAGTACAGGTATCCGGAGGCCGTTTGGCTGGATTTTGGTCATGCTAATTGCTAAATAAATAAGCCGCTTGCTTAAAAATGCTAAATAAAGGTACGCCTACACAATAAAAGTTAGGAAATATGAAATATTGTTGTTTGTTTTTGTTTTCCGACCGTGTGGGCCGATGTATATATATTTATATCTCTTGTCAAATTGCAAAATCTCCTCCGTACAAAGGAGACGCTGCCAAAAAATTTCGGAAATTTTGGGAGTTAGAAAACTTTTGAATTTTTTTTGAAAAATGTTTTGTTAAACAACGAATTTATTTCAAATTGAAATTGAAATAAAGGATTTTGAAGTTAGAATTGGAAACCAATTGTTTTGGTAAAGTGGAAAGATTAGGAAAGTGAATAACAAGTTTTAACTAAGTGAGTATTAATAAGTTAATGGGTTTGGGGCATTCTTTCTGCTTTAGTAATTTCGGGGACGAAATTCTTTTAAGGGAGAAGGAATGTAACGACCCGGAATTTTTAGATATTTGAAGTCGGAATATTTAATTGATTTTAAATATTCAGGTGTTGATTTTGACTTGAATTTCAAATATAACTATTTAGGGGGTAATTAAATTATTGAATTTAATAATTGGTAGTTGGGTAAAATATAAAATTTGGAGTTATAAGCTTTTTAAAAATATGTCAAAGGCTTATAAAATTTATATTGTTAATTCTAAAGGTAGTAAAAGTTTTAAACCTGAATTTAGAAGTGATTTGCTCAGTTTTAAAAATATATCGTTTAAATCGACATTTAAAAATAGCCTTTCGAGGCACAATCTCGGATTTCGACGAAACCAGTTTCATTGAATCCATAATATTGTATTATTATCGGATTTCAAATTTTGTAGCTTTTGAAGTTATCGTGTGGCCGTACGGTATGTAAACGCGCTAAAATTAATATCGAAATTTTATTTAAATAGTCGGTCCAAAAAGCTATCTTCTCCATACGATCGAATTAGGACTCAAACCCTTTTCCATTGCGTTTGGAATAGGGATATAACATTATGAATGCCTTGCGGCATGCCTCGATAGGAGGTCAAGATTTTAAGTTGTGGATTCAAGTCAGTTTAAATTTAAATTTTAAATTTTAAATGTAATATATACATGGGTGACTGGTCAAATTCTGTTCACATCATAGCTTTTTGCTTTCACTGTAGCAAACATGTTCAAACACGCTACCCATCATCCTTAAATCGTGCTGCCTTCTCATTCAAAATCAAATCCATCTTCTTTTATAAATCACACACCCTTTCTTTTCTACATTTCAATTCGAATTACCAAGCAAATCAAGTGATGTCGTTCCTCCCCTTTTCTGAAAATCGACATCCTTGTTCGAACGAAAAAGAATGGCGAATGAACAAAACCAAATCCAGTTCCTCCTCCTTTCTAAAATCGAAAACGAATTCGTTCGTGTACAAAAAAAAATGGGAATAGCGGACAAACTAAATCAGGTGTTCCTCTACAAATTCAATTCCAAGATCCCTCGTTTTCTAAAGCGAAATCGAAACCGTGATGATTTTCTCTGCCATTCAATTCGAGCAGACGATCGAAGTAGGGGGTGGGTCGCGCAACCGGTCGGAAGGTGTAGGGGTAGGCGACCCGAAGGCAGGTCTCGGCAATCATTCGAGGCTCGCGATGGCTCGTGTGGGACTTGGTGAGTCGCGTGGTGCCAGGGCTTGGGTCGCGATGCTTTGGTCGATCTCGAGCACGCGAACGCGTGATGGGGCGTAGCTGGGGTTGGTGTCATAATGCGAGCAAGCGTGAAGGCAGGGAGCACGTGCATTTTAGGAGGTTGAGTGAAGCTCGGTCGTGTGTCGAGCTCGATGGCAGTCTGCTTAGGGAGTTGGTCTGTAAGGTATATCGTTTTTTTTAATTTAATTTAGATATATTTATATATGTATGTAGGGTATAGTTGAGCAGAAAAAAAATATTTTCAGTAAAGGTAAAGTAATTCTATTTTAATCAAATAAATACATATATATATGTGAAACAGTAAATATACATATATATATATAAGATATTTGAAAAAAAATAGGAATTTTGAATGTTGAAAGAATTTATATAGATTAGATTTTTTATGAAATCTATATAGATTACTTTTATAAGTATATACATTTGTAGTTTAAATTAAATAAAATAAATATATATATTTTAAATTTACTAGTTTATTTTAAAATAATGGATTTGATGATTAATATGTTCAATTAACTTATTTAAATTATTTTAGTTACTAAAAGATTTTTTAAGGAAAATTATTAGTTTAAATTAAATCATGAGTTAATTAACTTAAACGATAATTAATTGTTGATTTGTTCGAATATAATAAAATCATCTAATATTTATACAAGGTCAAAAATCGGGAAAACCGAGTCGAGTTTGAAGTGGACTGCAAATAAAATCAAAGGTGACATTTTCTCACACATTCGGATTCCCTATTAAAATTTAAATGTTAAATTTAAATTATTGGATGCCTGACTTGATTGATAATTTATAATTATCTGTTGGATGATATTATATATAGTGTATATATATATATTGGAGTGATTGATATTCCCGCATTATATAGCGGATGAGACCCTATGCGCCCTGCATAATAGTGGATGACCCTTTATACCGCGATATCCCCCTCGAAGTGGGATTTGGTATTTTAATTGTTGACTAACATTTGTGGATGCAGGGAAAACAGGTTGGAGGGATCCAACAGGATTCCTCAAAAATATTTATTGTTTATATATATATATATATATATTGAAATATGATATGATGGATAAATTGATATGGTTTGTGTGAATTGAATTATTAAATATTAAATGGAATTTGAATTTAAAAGGGGCATTTTAACTACCGGAAATAATTAAATTGAAGGAATTTAAAAGGAAATTTGGAAGAAAATTATATATATTGAAAATTGGATTTATTCTAAAGGGAATTAAGTGGAATAAAAATATATTAACTAACTTGGTTATTCTTAACTATTTGGTAATTGGTTTAAGAGAGATTTGAAATAAAAATGGAATTTTATTAAAGAATAAAATTATAAAATGGAATTTTAAATAAAATTGTTTTTATAAATAAATGGAAAACTCAGGGGAGTTCATAAAATTATAAACGGGGTTTATAATGAGATAGAAAGATATCGGTGGATATGTTTTAAAAATATAAGTTAATGGTGAGAACTTATATCGAGAAATGGAAATAACTTTGGAAGGAAATAGTGGGATATATTTCAAATATGAGAATGTTGAATATGGTCGACGTGATACGAATTAAGAGGAATTTATGAATTGAGTTGGTGAACATTGGATTTTCCAAAAAAGTAGACTTTGTTGAGTAAGTAGAAATTTGTTTTAAATGGAATTTTAAAATTACTGTACTATATAATTTTTATAGAACTATTATTGGACTTAGAATATTCCAAAGTTAGTTATTGTTAACTGGATATGAATTTTTATGTTGATAATTAGTTTTAACTTAGACCATATTTTGAAAATAAAACCATTATTCTTATTTTATAAGTATATATGTTTTTAAATGTTTTAAAGTCAATTATAAATCCTCTTGAGATGAGAATCGAAATTTATTAAATTGGATAAGATTGTAGAGGAAAGATCTTATAGTGGGGTTTATGGAAACTTAAAGTATAAGAAAAGAGTTTTCAGAAGGTGGAATAAAATTCACACAAAGGAAAGTAAAAGTGAAACTGGGATTTTAATAAGCAAAGAGGGTTTTGGAAATATAAAAGGAATTAACTAAGGAATTCTGAGATTTATAGAATCCGTGTGAGATGAGTTTGGAAATTTACAAATAAAGTTGTCAAAGATTTTTGAGAAAAGAAATAGGGGATAAAATGAAGAGTTTTCAAGTATTGAATATTAAGTGAAGTGGGAAAATATTCTAAGTATTGAAAAGGGTTGAAATTTATTCCGTGTGAATAAAAGGAGTTTGAAAACTATTTTTAAAGTGTTGAAATATGGAAATAATATCTTGTGAAGATATTTTTTGATAAATAATTTAGGGAATTATTTAAGGTCTGATGTTTGCTGTGGATGTTATTTGATAGTTAAATAACCGACTATCAATATTGGCCAATACGCTGATCGTTTCGAAGAGACCGGGATCGGGTTTAATTACCCGGAAACCACTTCGATCCGGTTTGAACGTTAGCGAATGAAGACCATGAAGATGATGAAGACGGTGATTCGGTTTGTCCAGACCCAGGGCAACTTGTATGGACGAATGCTTTCAGAACATCGTCAGGAGGACGATGAGCATTCTAAGTAAATGTGTCCTTAAAATGTAACACATAGCCTCAAGCCTCATCAACCGGGAATGGCTAAAACAGGGGAGGTGCAGCAAGGCTAAGTTTGTAGCACCCAAGTAGGGTAAGATTTCCCCTGTCTAGAGGACCCTTTTATTTCGGCTTTATGGGCGGTTGTTAGCTCGAACCGCGGGGTGATCTTATTCGGACTATCCAGTAAGGGGTAGCTCCGGTCTTTTGTTGCAGAGGGTCGGGAGTGATCCTAGTTACTCTGATCTAGACCAGGTACTATGACGGGCGGTACCCAGTAGTCCTGCCATTGTATGGAATCCAATCTCCAATAAGTGCCTGTGCGGTTTTGATTGTGCCCAACTATTGCTGGAACGTGAGATGCAAGCATTTCAGCTAGATTCTATTTTACTTTCTATAGACACTATTATAATATCAGACGAATTTGATAAAAATGTTTTGGTTATCGTAAGGTAAAAACCCGGCATATTTATTCGTGGCGTGGTCTTACGAGATACCTTTGATTTTCAAAGGGTTTTCAGAAAATATAATAATCCAATTGAATGTGATTTTCTCACGCTGGTTTTCAAGACTGACTCGGGTGTTGTTTTATTATGATGCTCGGGTCAGACTGAGTTGTACAGATTCAGGTTAAAAGGCTAAGGAGCTCAAGAGGCGAGCTGGATGGTAGAGTGTACTTCCGTATTTGATTACTATTTCCGCTGTGTAAGGACAGATAATAAGCTGTCCAAAGTGATGAATGATTGTTGTACTCTGATGATGGTATGTATGTATAACAGTACAGGTTTTCTTTGTATTCGAAAGCTGTATTTATATATTATATTTTGTTCTGCTGCGATTGTGAGATTCTGATATTGTTTTATCTTCTTCTTCCACCTCTTTCTTCTTTAACCCTGAAGACTTGTTTTTCTGTTTCACTTTGAGTTGAATTGCGGTGGAATATTGTCGGCTCAAAGGGGTACAGATTTGCGGGCCATCACAATGACAGAGTCTGTGCATGAGGCGTATCTTTTAGGGTGCGTCGATGTTTGGCTCATTCGTCCGCGTGGGGGACTGTACCACGACAGAGTCTGTGCATGAGGCGTATCTTTTAGGGTCCGTCGATGTTCGTCTCATTCGTTTACGTGGGGGACTATACCCTATATTTTTATGGGATAGCGTCTCATTTGCGATACACGTGTTTGTGAGTTTTCATGCTCCCGTTTGTGATAGGCCTCCCCCTTTGTGTTTTATGGATTTCTAGTTGTTGATTTCTAGAATATGTTTTTCACCAATTTTGATGATATGCATTGATAAGCTCTATCAATATTTGTGTTTTGGTGAATAATTTAAAGAATATGACATTCTTTTTAGTGTTTGATAATATTTGAGATATTGTATGATTTTTGTTGTTATCTGATGTATACTTGTCACAGTATGGCATTATTGTTATCATACGATTTTGTGATATCTCTTATCCTATCTCATTTTATATGATATTTATAGCTAGACTGATCCGTTTATTATTTTCTTCTTAAATAATACTCGGGTCAGACCGAGGTATTTCAAGTGCTTCTTCTTGACTTCTTATCAGGGTCCTTCACCTGACTTTTGGCTAACTACTTTCGCTTAGTAGTTTTTGTTATTATACATTTGAGATAGAGAGTCCTTGATGTATACATATTCTTTTTTCTAGCACTTGTACTTATTCTTTTGTGATGTAGTGGATCTTGTATGACCACTACTTTGATGTACACTTCTATGTGTTATATTCATATCTATTTCCGCCTTTGTGATATGAATATATGTGACTGATTTGTGTTGTGCTTATTCTATATTTGTTTCTGAAGCCCACATAGCCACTGTGTAGTAGCTTTGAGTTCGTATTTGATATGTCGAATTTCCTCTTGAAATGAAATGCAAGTCATATTATCTGACATATCAGTATTCGCACAAAGCAATTACACAGATGGTCGCTCCTCAACAGCCTTATTATTCACGCTAGTCGACGGCATTACCCCGTAGTGTCCTTGGCTAGTGTGAGTATAGAGGTGCGGCGTCAAATCTTGGTATCAGAGCCAAACTTCATAACAATGTAGAATAATCTAGCAAGGATCATTGTCCTAAGTCTTTCTTAGGAGTCGTGCCTTAGGATTTAATTCGAGTCTTAGGACCTGTTTTATCCTATTTCCTTTTATGATGCCTTGTTTTATCAATCAAGTTTGTTTGATATTCATTCAGAGAATAACCTTTTTCCTCTTCTTTCTTTCTTTCTTAAAGAAGAGAAATGGTTAGACCTGGTTACCACAGCGCTGGTCAATCCAGTGCTACTCCTCAGGATGGCGTATTCATGTCTGCCCTTGATGCCATTATTTTGTTTCGTGATTCTTTTGATACTGGGAAGGTATGAAGAAGGATGTTGGAAATTTTATTTCCAAGTGTATGAACTGCCAGTTGGTAAAAGCCGAACAGAAGAAGCCAAGTGGATTGCTTCAGCCATTAGAAGTTCCTACATGGAAGTGGGAGAAAGTGCCGATGGATTTTATTGATGGACTACCTAGAACCAGAACGGGAAATGAAGGGATTTGGGTCATCGTAGATCGTCTGACTAAGAGCGCAAGATTCATTCCTATTCGATCGACTAGGACTGCATCAAAGTTGGCTGAGTTGTATGTTAAGTGGATAGTTCGATTCCATGGTATTCCGAAGAGTATAGTGAGCGATCGAGATCCATTGTTCACTAGCGGATTTTGGAAGAGCTTCCAGGAAGTTTTGGGAACCGAGTTGTGTTTGAGTACAGCTTATCACCCTCAAACAGATGGTCAGACCGAGAAGTCAACCGAGTTTTGGAAGATCTCCTCAGAGCTTGTGTTTTGGATTTCGGGGGATCATGAGAAGATCACCTTCATTTGGTAGAATTTTCATATAACAACAGTTACCAGTCAAGCATTGGTATGGCACCGTATAAGGCATTGTATGGAAGACCGTGTAACTCTCCGACATGTTGGTTAGAGACAGGAGAAAAGCTGATACTTGGGCCAGAGATGATTCGACGGGCTTCAGATTGTATAGAGATCATTCGACAACGAATGAAGGCAGCCCAAGATCGTCAGAAAAGTTATGCTGATAAGCGTCGTAAGGATTTGGAATTCGACGTAGGTGATATGGTTTTTGTGAAGATTTCTCCACTGAAGAATGTTATTCGATTCGGGAAGAAAGGAAAATTGACTCCGAGATTTGTTGGACCATTCCCGATCATCGATCGAATTGGAAAGCTCGCCTATAGATTGGAGTTACCAGAGAAGATGTCGAGTGTGCACAATGTTTTTCATGTATCGTATCTACGGAAGTATGTGCACGACTCGAATACCGTGGTTTCTGCTGATAGCTATGAAGATTTCGAAGTTGATCCAGTCGATAAGAGACCTCGTAAGCCGCTTCGTGTTGTGGAAACCGACACGAAACAGCTTAGGAGGAAGGTAGTTAAGTTGCTCAAGATACAATGGAGTGATGATGAAAACGACTGTACGTAGGATGTAACGACCCGATATTTTGGACCATTCGCATCCATTATAAGTGTATAGGTAGACACTCATGCCGGAATTGAATTGCTCAAAATACCGCGTTGTTAATTTAAATTTGGCAAAACTGAACATATACAGTAAATAAATAATCACAGACACAGAGTAATAAGTGCAGCGGAAGTAAAAGAGATAGTAGTTCATGAAGCTACTATATGAATATATAAGATACATCAGAGTTTACAACATAAGAGTAATATGATACATCAGAGTTAAACCAGATACAACGGAAGAGTAACACGATACATCAGATACAAATCAGAATACATCACTGGAATCATCGAATACTGAAAGCAGAATAGATGGCTGGATCTTCAAGCAAAGCTCCAACTTCAAAGGTGAGTCTCGAATACTGGTACACTCAGTCTGACCCGAGCGTAAAGCAAAATACAAAACACTCGAGTCAGGATTAACATTCTTATATTAATAAATCCAACTCAAGTGAAATAGCAATTGAAATACAAGTAACTCAAAGGATGTTTGGAATAACCATCCTTTAAGGATCCGTTAAACTATCTACTAGGTAGTAATGTACGCTAAGTAGATAATGTCTATCAGTAATATAAGGTATCAAAATAGTGTTAAGTCATGGCCCATTCCACCCTTAACACATTTTTATTCCCAAAAGCATATACAAGACCGTAGTTTCCCCAAAACCGGAAGTCACCAGAGGGCAATCCATATACTAAAGGTACAAAACAGATTCGTAGTGGTCGCGAATAGGGAATACAAGTATGACAAGGCACATGAGGCAATACCCAAGGTAGTGATACTACCGTTCGCCTGATCCGGACTGGTAAGAACGCAACGCCGCAGCGCCCGCAACACCGTGAAACAACACTCCCAAAATCAAGGGTGCACCAATCGACAACAAGTAATGAGTAGTTCGAAGAAGTGTGTCCACTTGAGGTAGCTAATCCTCCATTGGCCCGGCACGGCTCCTGTTTTAGTCATTTCCAATTTGACACAAGTGTCAAGGCTATCCATTATCGTTCTCTTTCTTCAGTCAACACGTACATCATTCCAACCACTTCATTCTGGATCACACTCCGCGTATAGTTATTAAAGTGGTTTCCGGTTTAGATAGAGAGTATATCCATAACCGATTCCGGTCTCTTTAATAACTTTCGTAATTATTACACCGATTGGTCATTTATATATTTCAAAAATCAAATCAATTACAATTCCAATTATAATTTGTAAACCAACATTTCATTTGTCTTTCTAAATCAATTTCCATAATTTACGTTTCAAAACTTCCAAATTACCATTTCAAAATCTTATAATTCAATTTCAATTTCTATTTAAAACAATTTAATTATTGATTCAAATTCGTATATAAGTGTCTTTTCAAAAACATTAAATTAATCAAATCTAACATTCAAATCAATTTAAATTCATTTATCGATTTCATTCAATATTCATTAAGTAAATTTGCCATTCAAAACAATTTCTATTAAATTTCCAATTCATTAAATCCATTACTTAAGTTCAATGCCATTATATCAAGACTTACAAATTTAATTAAGTTAAATTCGTCAAATCAAATTCTTTAAATTACAAGTCTCACATTAACTTCAAAAATATCACATTTTATTTCTTGTTAAAGAAATTCAATTTCACTTATTTACTTACTTAAATAATTTTCCAAAACTTAATTAATAAAGAAAACTCAATTTCAATTATTTACGAAGTAAATTCACTTATTCAAAAGTTCAATTTTACTTATTAAAGAATTCAATTCAATTTAATCATTAAATAATTCAACCTTATTTAATTATTAAATAATTCAAAACTTAATTATTAAATAATTTCAAAGTTTAATAATTTCAAACTTAATTATAATTTCAAACTTAATTATTAAATCATTTCAAAGTTTAATAATTTCAAACTTAATTCAATAATTTCTCAAATTAAACAACATTCTTTCATCAATTACATTGTTAATATTTTGTTTCAGATTATTATATATTAACATTTTCTTTTCATTAAAATTCAAATTTCAACTTCATTTCAAAACCATATTATTTATTCAAATAAAATCTTCGTTTATTTTTAAATCAATTTATTGACCAATCGGGTTTTATTTAATTCTCTATCCTAGGTCGAAGTTCAATTTTGGGTATTTATCATTTCAACCCGATTCCAATTCAATTCAAAATCATAGCATAGCAAAGGGAACTTGCAGTGTGATAACTGGGATGGTGTCTGTAACAACCTGGGATTTGCATTACCAATTAATAAATAAAAGTTAGGATTTTATTTATTTTAATGAAGCATAAAAGGATTTGGAATAACAAAATTTATTTGAAAAAGGCTATTTTAATTAAATGGGAAATATGGGATTTTAAAATGAGGATAAAATGTTATTTTTGAAAAGTTAAATATTTTAGGAGAGGATTTAAAATGGGTTTGAAAAAGAAAAGTGAGTTTTATAAACATATATGAACACTTAGAAAATTTTTGAAAACATGGAAATAACTCTCTTCATATTGGGTTATTAATCCTTACCCAATAACCCACCCTAAACTTCCTCTATAAATTATCTCAAACTCTCCTAACCTCATTCATCAAAACCCTAATCAAAACCCTAACCATTTCCTAAAGCTTTCATAACAAAAATGGCCTCCATCTTCATCTCCTTCTAGTTTTAGCTTATGCAAGTCATTCTATGCAAAGGTAATGCAAATACCCACCTCAAATCCATTTTTATATCTTTCTTATTTCTGAAATTGATTTGGTAACACATGTTTTATGTGTTTTTTTGATCTTATAGCCTCCTAATCATCTTTTGCTAACTTGGGTTGATGCTATAGTAGTCTTTGTTGCTTTCTAGAGAGGTATATTGCTAAAAACCTGTTCTAATATGTGTTTAATCATCTTTTGATTTTGGTAATCAGTTAGTAACACATGTTTTATTATGTAACATGTGAATCATAGCTCTTTGATCATCTTTGCTTTCATTTTGGGGTGTGCACATAAGGTACTTGTAGTATTTGCTAGCTGAAATTATAATTAGTTTATTGCTGTTAGTAAATTAGGCATATCTCATTCATCTTAAATCGGAATTAAGATTTTCTTGAAGTTCTGGAAACCTTATTCTGTACCCTATAACTTTTATGTTTTGTGCTTTGCCAAATTTTGAGGTTTGAATGGTCGAACTCATGCTTGTTTGTCGCTGACCTGACGACAAACTACAGGGTTGATAAAATAAAAACCTGAAATTGATTTGGCCATAAGTTACTCGTTTCTTATCAAAATCTAATAATTTTGGATGTTCTGAAAATCTTAGATTTAGGGCTAAAACTTTCATGTTTTGAGTTTTATGAAATTTCGAAGTTAATTTGGTCAAAATTGTACATTCTTACCACTGTCCCGAGAGCACAACGATAGTGATATAAAATTTAGATCTGAGAATTGTTTTAGTCATAGAATTTTCATCTCTAGTCGGAATTTGACGATCTTGGTCATTCTGGAAAGCTAAGAAACTAAGCTACAACTTTCATTTTATTCATTTTGCCAGAATTTGAAGTTTACTATGCCAAAATTGTGGTTTTTCATCTCTGGCCAGTTAGTGCATAGCTATAGGCCTTAGTCTCTTTTCTCCCGTTGTTTTCAGCGTAGAACCCCGACTTTGCGACGCCATCCCGGACTCGTCCTTTGTCGGATTTCATCGTTTTTGGTCTCGTTAAAAAGAAGAGATCGAGATCTTTAACCATGCAAAGTTTGGTTTAGATCTAGGTGCATTAGGTACTTCGTTTCTATTGCCGAAGTAGCACCCAGAAACTGTTTTACAATAGTGATCATTTTCAGTTATCGTCGGACCAACTTCGAAACATTGTCGTTTCTTCGTTTCAAGTCGAAACCGAACGATTCTTATTGCATATCAAAGTAGGAGTACTTTTCTACGCTCCTGCAAATTTTCATCAAGATCTGATTTCATGTGACCCTTCGACCATGTCGTCGAAGTGGGACTTTTACACTGTTTTGACACAGTAAAGTTTTATGATTTTTGTCCGACTTTGAGACGACGCCGTTTCTTCGTTTCAAGTCGGAATTTCCCGATTCTTTTTGCATCTTAAAGTAGGGATGTTGGACTACATGCCTGCAAATTTTCATGACATTTGGACACAGTTTGCTGGTCCAAATAAATTGCCGAACTTTGGTTTGCGTCAGTTTTTTTGAATGTTTACAAACACTTGGAATATTTTTCAGTGATTTTCTGGTTTTATTGATTTCTTTGAGATTTGTCTCTAGATTTCATACACGGGTTTTATGAATCATTTTCAAAAGATTTTTCACTCCTAAATGGCTTTCGAAATTATTATATAATATTATTTTTAATTATTAAATTAATTACTCCATAATAGGAGATTTTTCAAAAGTCGTTTTAAAGTGATTTCAAAATCAATTATAAATCCGTTTCGCACCATTATTTTCTATAATAAAAACCTCTCACTTTTTAGCACGTCGAGCAAAGTGGAAAGGTGCTTAAACGGTTAGGAAATCTCTGGCCTATGGAACCGTGTGTATTTTCTTTCCGGTTAATCCCCGACCTATTCGATTGATCGTTTTGACCTTTGGGTCTAGTTTACCGATGATACGAGGTGGACTTTTTATTTTTTGGAGTGTGAGCTTGCTATTGGTTAGGAAACCGTTTAGTGCGAACGTGGGGTATGGGACTCATTGTTAACACTTTACGGGTTCCTCTCCAAGAAGTTAGTGACACATTAGCCTCTGGGCGGCCAGTACTGGACCTCTGGGTCACCACGTCTCTGGGCAACCGTCTCTAGACACCTGCTCTATGGAGCAGTTTATTTTTCGGCATGCGCCTCTGGGCCTTTATCCTTCTGGGAAGGATCTTGCCGTCTCGCGCGTTCCGCATCTGTGCGAGTGATCGATCACAACTCTACAGTACTTGGCAACAACGACTCTGGTCGGTGCACGTGCAATATTGGTATTATTTGATGATTTTTATATCCATTCGAGTACCGCCATTCGGTGTTGGTTCTATGGAACCATATGATGTAAGTGCGATTACCTTGTGGATTCACAGTGTCTCTGGACACTGCTTTTCAGTGTTGGATTTCATTGACTTTTCAGTATATCCCCATTGTTCTTTGGAGCATCGATCTTTGCTTGGGCATTGATTACAGACTCTGGTCACTCT
Organism: Allium fistulosum; assembly: GCA_030737815.1. NCBI lineage: Eukaryota > Viridiplantae > Streptophyta > Magnoliopsida > Asparagales > Amaryllidaceae > Allium > Allium fistulosum. The sequence continues at coordinate 510,332,344 of CM060903.1, read as the reverse complement.
TGGGATTATTGCCTATGGGCATCTTTTTATAGCTTTGGCTACGCCGATGATATGAGGCGATTTTATTTATTCTACACTTTGGTGTTGATTTCTCTTTGGAGATTTTTATTGTTTATTGATGATTAGGGATCGTCATTATATTCATGTGGTTCATAATATACTTCTCTTTAGATAAGTACTGTTTTATTTATGTACCGCATTACTATATATCTCAGTTATTACTGATTGTTTAGCTAGCCTGACCCGAGTGTTTTCGCTCGGGTCAGACCGAGTTGTTTCAGGTTAGGTCTCTGGACTTAGCTTCTGTGCTTCCGCTTGGACATTATCTGCTATGCTGATAGATAGCGCTTTTATTTGTCCACTATTCCGCTACTCTGTTATTATTCAGACTTTGATATGTACATATTTTTAACCCACATGTGTGGGCAGTGGCTTTGTACCCACTTATTGTATTTGGATCTGTATTGACGATGTATTGTTCTGGGATTTTATATCTGTTATGTGATTCTGTTCTGTGATGTTTTATCATTTAATATTATGCTTTGTCCCGATAGATCTTTAGCCATTTGTAATTTCATTATAAGTATTTACTGAATATGTCGAACCACTTGAAAAAAAATATAGATACCATCCTTTCGACGTATTCAGTAGATAGTTATAGCTTGATTACAAATGGTCGCTTCCACTATACTATATTCTCCGCTTTAACAGACAGTATTACTCCCGTAATACTCTTTGTTACAGTGGGTCTCAGAGTGGGGCGTTACAGTTTGGTATTAGAGCCTGGTTTCAGGAATAAGCATAATAAACACAGAACAGATACACTTAGTACAATACATTTTAAATTAGATCCGAATTAAATCAAATCCCTTCCTTATGGTTATTGATAGATAAGTTAGGAATATGTATAGGAATCTGTTATATTCCGTAGTATTCCTTAATTAATTATCTATCATTGAATCATGTCTAACTCTAATTCCCGTTACGACATGTTTGACCAATTGAGCGGTGCGAAGGTCTTCTCTCAGCTCGACCTCGCCACCGGATTCCATCAGCTACGAGTCGTAGAAGACAACATTCCTCTTACAGCATTTCGTACTCGTTATGGTTCTTTTGAGTGGTTGGTCATGTCGTTTGGCTTGACGAACGCTCCGGCTTTCTTCGTCGATCTCATGAATCGAGTATTCCGGAAATACATCGATAGATTCGTTCTGGTTTTCATCGACGATATTCTTGTTTATTCTAGATCCGAGGCAAAGCATGCTCGTCATCTGCGGATCGTCTTGGATACTCTTCATCAGCATCAGCTTATGGCCAAGCTCTCCAAGTGCCATTTTTTGGAGAGCAAGGTCAAGTTCTTGGGCCATATTGTATCATCTGAGGGTATTTCTGTCGATCCTGCCAAGATCGAAGCTATTCAAAATTGGAAGCAGCCCGAGAACGTTCATGATATTCGCAACTTCCTTGGACTGGCGGGTTATTACCGTCGGTTTATCAAGGATTTCTCTCGAGTTGCACTTTCCCTTATGACGCTGACTCGTAAGGGTGTTCGCTTTATTTGGTATGATAAGTGTGAAGCTTCCTTTCAGCGACTAAAGGAACTTCTCACTCATGCTCCTATTCTAGTGGTTCCTGAGAGTAACCATGATCTTGTTGTTTACACCGACGCTTGTGGTAGCGACCTCGGTGCTGTGCTTATGCAGAAGGATTAGGTAGTTGCTTACGCTTCTAGGCAGCTACGTCCGAATGAGGTTGGCTATCCTACTCATGATCTTGAGTTAGCAGCTATCGTCTTTGCCTTGAAGACGTGGCGTCATTATCTATTGGGCGAACGTTTCATTCACTACACCGATCACAAGTCGCTGAAGTATTTATTCAGTCAGAAGGATCTCAATATGAGGCAGCAGCGATAGCTCGAGTTTCTCGCCTCATATGACTTAGACATTCAGTATACCCCTGGCAAGGGTAATCGTGTGGCTGATGCACTCAGTCGCAAACACTCGGCAGTAGTTTCTTTGATGATAGCCGAGTGGGATATTCTTGAGACTCTTTCTATGTGTGATATCCGAAATCGAGCTCCGTCTTCTGATCCTCAGATCTTGTTATTCAGCTTGGAAGCTCGACCTATTCTATTGGATCGCATTGCCCATGCTCAGCGGCAGGATCCAGACTTGTTGCGATATATTCATCTCCTTGAGTCGGAATCCAGTGATGAGACATTGTTGGATTATTCTATTGATTCTCATCGGTGTCTTCGTAGGAAGAACCGTATTTTGGTACCATCTGATTTATCACTTAGGCATGACATTCTGGACGAGTGTCATCGCACTAAGTACACCATCCATCCCGGTTCGAGCAAGATGTATGCCGATATGTGTCGGGTATATTATTGGGAAGTCATGAAGAGTGATGTTGCAAGTTATGTAAGTCGTTGCATGACTTGTCAACAGATCAAAGCTGAGCACCAGCGTCCATCCGGTCTTCTTCAGCCGCTAGAGATTCCATTGTGGAAATGAGATCAGATATCCATGGATTTTATTGACGGTCTGCCTCGATCGAGGTCAGGCCATACTTCTATTTGGGTCAAAGTCGATCGCTTGACCAAATCAGCTCATTTCATTCCTATTAAGTCCACTCGGACTGCTCCTCAGCTTGCCAAGTTATATGTGAAGGAAGTCGTTCGACTTCATGGCATTCCTAGCTCTATCGTCTGTGATCGAGCCACTATCTTTACTAGTCACTTCTGGAAGTGCCTACAGTCAGCTTTGGGCTCAAAGCTGAATCTCTCGACTGCTTATCATCCTCAGACCGACGGTCAGACGGAGAGGGTGAATCGTATTTTAGAGGATCTTTTGCGCTGTTGTATTCTGGATTTCGGAGGTAGTTGGGAGGATCACTTACCGCTTGTAGAGTTCTCCTACAACAACAGCTTTCAGTCCAGTATCGGCATGGCACCTTTCGAGGCTCTTTACGGAAGGCCATGTCGCTCTCCTGCTTGTTGGTTAGAATCTGGTGAGAAGCACCTTCTTGGTCCAGATTCAGTTCGGGAATCTTCCGAGAAGATTATTCTTATCCATCAGAGAATGAAAGAGGCACAGGACCGCCAGAAATCCTACACAGACAACCGTAGGAAGCCTCTTGAGTTCTCCATTGGTGATCATGTCTTTATTCGAATATCTCCTATGAAAGGGGTTGTGCGTTTCAGCTCTACAGGGAAGTTGGCTCCTCGCTATGTTGGACCATTTCCTATTACGGAACGCATTGGCCCCGTGGCTTATCGTGTGGCTCTACCTTCTCACTTCTCTGGAATGCACGACGTGTTCCATGTTTCCCAGTTTCACATGTGTGTCCGCGACCCTGATTCTATCATTGAGCCGCATGCTGTGCCTAATTTAGAGATCTTACCCGATTTATCTTTGGAGCAGCAACCTCTTCGTGTGCTTGATTCGGAGGTTAGACGCTTTCGCAACAAAGAGGTTCCACTCGTGAAGATTCAATGGTCACCGAATCCTAAGGACTGCACTTGGGAGACCAGAGAATCTATCGAACGCTCTTATCCTGGCTTTCTCCCATCTTCTTCTGCGGGTGAGAATTCTCTATTTTATCTCTATCACTTCTTTTGGGGATGTGACGTTGTAAACAACATCTATCTTAAGGAATTGCAGGGACGCAATTTTCTTAAGGGGGGGAGTCTGTAACAACCTGGGATTTGCATTACCAATTAATAAATAAAAGTTAGGATTTTATTTATTTTAATGAAGCATAAAAGGATTTGGAATAACAAAATTTATTTGAAAAAGGCTATTTTAATTAAATGGGAAATATGGGATTTTAAAATGAGGATAAAATGTTATTTTTGAAAAGTTAAATATTTTAGGAGAGGATTTAAAATGGGTTTGAATAAGAAAAGTGAGTTTTATAAACATATATGAACACTTGGAAAATTTTTGAAAACATGGAAATAACTCTCTTCATATTGGGTTATTAAACCTTACCCAATAACCCACCCTAAACTTCCTCTATAAATTATCTCAAACTCTCCTAACCTCATTCATCAAAACCCTAATCAAAACCCTAACCATTTCCTAAAGCTTTCATAACAAAAATGGCCTCCATCTTCATCTCCTTCTAGTTTTAGCTTATGCAAGTCATTCTATGCAAAGGTAATGCAAATACCCACCTCAAATCCATTTTTATATCTTTCTTATTTCTGAAATTGATTTGGTAACACATGTTTTATGTGTTTTTTTGATCTTATAGCCTCCTAATCATCTTTTGCTAACTTGGGTTGATGCTATAGTAGTCTTTGTTGCTTTCTAGAGAGGTATATTGCTAAAAACCTGTTCTAATATGTGTTTAATCATCTTTTGATTTTGGTAATCAGTTAGTAACACATGTTTTATTATGTAACATGTGAATCATAGCTCTTTGATCATATTTGCTTTCATTTTGGGGTGTGCACATAAGGTACTTGTAGTATATGCTGGCTGAAATTATAATTAGTTTATTGCTGTTAGTAAATTAGGCATATCTCATTCATCTTAAATCGGAATTAAGATTTTCTTGAAGTTCTGGAAAGCTTATTCTGTACCCTATAACTTTTGTTTTTGTGCTTTGCCTAATTTTGAGGTTTGAATGGTCGAACTCATGCTTGTTTGTCGCTGACCTGACGACAAACTACAGGGTTGACAAAATAAAAACCTGAAATTGATTTGGCCATAAGTTACTCGTTTCTTATCAAAATCTAATAATTTTGGATGTTCTGGAAAGCTTAGATTTAGAGCTAAAACTTTCATGTTTTGAGTTTTATGAAATTTCGAAGTTAATTTGGTCAAAATTGTACATTCTTACCACTGTCCCGAAAGCACAACGATAGTGATATAAAATTTAGATCTGAGAATTGTTTTAGTCATAGAATTTTCATCTCTAGTCGGAATTTGACGATCTTGGTCATTCCGGAAAGCTTAGAAACTAAGCTACAACTTTCTTGCCAGAATTTGAAGTTTACTATGCCAAAATTGTGGTTTTTCATCTCTGGCCAGTTAGTGCATAGCTATAGGCCTTAGTCTCTTTTCTTCCGTTGTTTTCAGCGTAGAACCCCGACTTTGCGACGCCATCCCGGGCTCGTCTTTTGTCGGATTTCATCGTTTTTGATCTCTTTAAAAATATGAGATCGAGATCTTTAACCATGCAAAGTTTGGTTTAGATCTGGGTGCATTAGGTACTTCGTTTCTATTGCCGAAGTAGCACCCAGAAACTGTTTTACAATAGTGATCATTTTCAGTTATCGTCGGACCAACTTCGAAACATTGTCGTTTCTTCGTTTCAAATCGAAACCGAACGATTCTTGTTGCATATCAAAGTAGGAGTACTTTTCTACGCTCCTGCAAATTTTCATCAAGATCTGATTTCATGTGACCCTTCGACCATGTCGTCGAAGTGGGACCTTTACACTGTTTTGACACAGTAAAGTTTTATGATTTTTGTCCGACTTTGAGACGACGCCGTTTCTTCGTTTCAAGTCGGAATTTTCCGATTCTTTTTGCATCTTAAAGTAGGGATGTTGGACTACATGCCTGCAAATTTTCATGACATTTGGACACAGTTTGCTGGTCCAAATAAATTGCCGAACTTTGGTTTGCGTCGGTTTTTTTGAATGTTTACAAACACTTGGAATATTTTTCAGTGATTTTCTGGTTTTATTGATTTCTTTGAGATTTGTCTCTAGATTTCGTACACGGGTTTTATGAATCATTTTCAAAAGATTTTTCACTCCTAAATGGCTTTCGAAATTATTATATAATATTATTTTTAATTATTAAATTAATTACTCCATAATAGGAGATTTTTCAAAAGTCGTTTTAAAGTGATTTCAAAATCAATTATAAATCCGTTTCGCACCATTATTTTCTATAATAAAAACCTCACACTCACTTTTTAGCACGTCGAGCGAAGTGGAAAGGTGCTTAAACGGTTAGGAAATCTCTGGCCTATGGAACCGTGTGTATTTTCTTTCCGGTTAATCCCCGACCTATTCGATTGATCGTTTTGACCTTTGGGTCTAGTTTACCGATGATACGAGGTGGACTTTTTATTGTTTGGAGTGTGAGCTTGCATTTGGTTAGGAAACCGTTTAGTGCGAACGTGGGGTATGGGACTCATTGTTAACACTTTACGGGTTCCTCTCCAAGAAGTTAGTGACACATTAGCCTCTGGGCGGCCAGTACTGGACCTCTGGGTCACCACGCCTCTGGGCAACCGTCTCTGGACACCTGCTCTATGGAGCAGTTTATTTTTCGGCATGCGCCTCTGGGCCTTTATCCTTCTGGGAAGGATCTTGCCGTCTCGCGCGTTCCGCATCTGTGCGAGTGATCGATCACAACTCTACAGTACTTGGCAACAACGACTCTGGTCGGTGCACGTGCAATATTGGTATTATTTGATGATTTTTATATCCATTCGAGTACCGCCATTCGGTGTTGGTTCTATGGAATCATACGATGTAAGTGCGATTACCTTGTGGATTCACAGTGTCTCTGGACACTGCTTTTCAGTGTTGGATTTCATTGACTTTTCAGTATATCCCCATTGCTCTTTGGAGCATCGATCTTTGCTTGGGCATTGATTACAGACTCTGGTCACTCTTGGGATTATTGCCTATGGGTATCTTTTTATAGCTTTGGCTACGCCGATGATATGAGGCGATTTTATTTATTCTACACTTTGATGTTGATTTCTCTTTGGAGATTTTTATTGTTTATTGATGATTAGGGATCGTCATTATATTCATGTGGTTCATAATATACTTCTCTTTGAATAAGTACTGTTTTATTTATGTACCGCATTACTATATATCTCAGTTATTACTTATTGTTTAGCTAGCCTGACCCGAGTGTTTTCGCTCGGGTCAGACCGAGTTGTTTCAGGTTAGGTCTCTGGACTTAGCTTCTGTGCTTCCGCTTGGACATTATCTGCTATGCTGATAGATAGCGCTTTTATTTGTCCACTATTCCGCTACTCTGTTATTATTCAGACTTTGATATGTACATATTTTTAACCCACATGTGTGGGCAGTGGCTTTGTACCCACTTATTGTATTTGGATCTGTATTGACGATGTATTGTTCTGGGATTTTATATCTGTTATGTGATTCTGTTCTGTGATGTTTTATCATTTAATATTATGCTTTGTCCCGATAGATCTTTAGCCATTTGTAATTTCGTTATAAGTATTTACTGAATATGTCGAACCACTTGAAAAAAAAATATAGATACCATCCTTTCGACGTATTCAGTAGATAGTTATAGCTTGATTACAAATGGTCGCTTCCGCTATACTCTATTCTCCGCTTTAACAGACAGTATTACTCCCGTAATACTCTTTGTTACAGTGGGTCTCAGAGTGGGGCGTTACAGTGTCAAAGTAAATAAATAAGCAATAACAACGAACAATAACAATCCAATAATCAATTCAAATAATCCCGAAATAACCGTATTAATTCGCATTGTTATTTGTACGAATTAATATAATTATTTCTAGAATCTACACTATCATTTCATGTAGATTAAAGATTATTACATTACGGTTTTCACTTGTCATCTATTTACAATTTCATACATCATCAATTTAACAACATACATTCAGTGGTTCAAAATGGAATTAAACAAATCCTACGTGTCAATAAATTCAACAGTTAAAGGGGTCATATTATACAAATGTCAGTTAATCAAATATTTAACAATTAATTATCCTATATCAAGTTCAATTTCATACTATTTATCATTTTAACATTAACAATTTAACGTCCAATATAAACATCAACAATCAATCAATTATCAGCCAAACTGTATTATCATCGCATAAATAATTAACAGATAATGGTGTCAGATGTCACAGGTGAACTGATACAGGCAATAGCATATATAACAGTGTAATTAACTAACAGCAGTATATTTAAATTGTCGTTTCAATTGAAATCAAATTTAATAAATAAAAGAACGTTAATCGTGAGTGAGTGCTCACCTTTCGAGGCTAGAGAGGATAGACATTGAAATTGAGTTACGAATCCAACACGAATTCCAAAGCAAAGTGAGATGGGCACGAATTCGACGATCAAAGCTGATAAATAGAAATTGATAAAACAAATCAAATCAGTTTTGATATAAACTGGAAATATATATATGCATTATTATATATATATATATATATTTCCCAATATTTTAGATTAAGACAAATATAAAAATGGTATAAAATTTCAAAATTACTTTTCTTAAATCTCAAGTATTAAGAGTCAAAAAGATATATATATTATACTTATCTTCATAAACCCATATATTTAAGATCAAAACATAAATAAATCACATTTTTTTTTAATTTTTTATTTTAACATATCTATATACATACTTTAAACTTACAATTCTTTTACATCAAATCTGAAATATACAGAAAAAAAAAATCACAGTATCTACAGTTAGCAAAACCAATACATAAATCATTATCTCTATATAAACTCAATATAGACCTAGTTTTCATTCTAAAATAAATAAATAAATTTAGACCAAAATTTACAAAACATATTATAGACATATGTACACGTTCCAGAATAAATGTAAACATAATACAATTTAAATGAACTATATACATATTCAAAAACCACACGCATGTATACATAAACTAATATATGTACCTCCATATATAACTAACAGATTTGTAACATATTTTCTCTTTATAGTTGGAAAACAGATCTGAATATGGATACAGTATACTTCCCAGCGTTTATTTATACTCACGCATGCCTTAGCACAGTTTAAAGATCAACCCTTTACAAACCAAATATATATTACCTGTATAATTGTTATAGGGGTATATGTATACATTAGACCACAAAAGTTTAAACAGTATATATGAGAACAAACGACACATGCACTATTATCTAACTTATATACTATTACACCTATTTCATACTATAAACATATATATGCCGTAATAGAAAATTATAGACAACAGAAATCAAAAGCTTAACAACTTACACATTCCCATATACATATAAATATAGCACAACAAAACCCAATTTCATTTATATAACAAATATAACCAAAAACAAAGTATAAAGATATATTTACTATTAAGATTTTTTTTTCATTTTTTTTATAACAGATAATATATATATAAACATATGTACTATACGTACCTAAAAAAATGACATGGAACAATTACTGGAAAGGCACGAACAAAAGTCTGTGAAGAAGGATGACAAAGCGGGTCTGGTCGACTCGAGAGGTGGTGAGTTCGGTTGACAGGGTGAGTGTGGCGCGCGGAGGAGGTTGCTGGTGTATGTGGATCACGGTGATGGGATCGGACGGTGGCACGATGGCGGAGATGCGGTTCCGGTCTGTTGGGTGGCGAGGCTGTAGGTGTTAGCTCACATAGCGTCTGCCATGGAGGGTGGCAAGGCTTGGTGAGGGTCGGAGATAGGTTGTGCAGGCAGAGGTGCCAGGGTGGTGAAACTCGACAGTAGATTGGCCTCTGTGATTCATGTGGTAATATGGATGGTGAAGGGGAGGTTGAGAAGAATAGTGAGGAAACGAATATATGTAGGCGGTTCAAATTTTGTTTCTCTCTCTCTTTTTTTTTCTTTCAAAGCTTGCAACTAAAATTGGAAGCGAGTAGAAGAAAACAAATGTTGCTTAGGCAAAAAGATAGAATGAATCGATTCAAAGCAAATAGGGAGAAGTACCAGTCCCTAGAAAATGAATATAACTTTGAAAACCATTGCCCATAGAATGAATGCAACTTTGGAAATGTAAAATGTGTTGTTGGTTCACACAGAAAATGAAGGAAGGCGATAGAAATTTGAAGAGCCTGTAAAAGTCTATATGGCTATTGGTTTGAATTGAGGCAAACGAATGGACAGGGAGACTAAAAGAGATCGAACACTGAAACGATACGATAGGCGTTTCACAGATTATACCGCACACCGGGCTTCGAAGTAGATAAACAAATATACCGCTGAGATCGGCATGTTGAAGCGATCAAAACGGCATACAGATATCGGTGGTATGATTGAATTATAAAAATTCGAATTCTCTAATAGCGGAAAATGCAAGAAAAACACTGAAAAATAAGATCGACGGAGCCAAAGATGTCCGAATTTGGAAAAACGACAAACTGACATCTTGCTCAGAAGATGGTTTATAATTTTTCTATGTAAAAATATTTAGGTTTCGAAAACATTTTATTTTCATCACTTTTTAACTGATTAAATTAAAGTAAATAAACTTTCATATTTTCGAACGAAAATTTATCAATTGCTATGTTTAACTAAACGCATTTCAAATATTAAATTTTTATTTCAAAATTTTATCGTTTAAAATTTCACAAAATTTCAACTAATTACGTTATTAAAACAGTTAAAATTTACGGGTCATTACATGGGAGGTGGAAGAAAGGATGAAGGCAGCTCATCCTGAACTCTTCAAGGTATGGCCCTAAGGTGTCGTGTCATCTCACGATATTGTAACTTTTTCTAGTTTTAGAATTCTGCATGCTAAGCTAGAATTGGGTGCATGGTTTGTGGATTGCTATGGATGATAGGCGTGCAGAATAGTCTTTGATTGCTTTGTTTGTTTGGAATTTCGGGGGCGAAATTCCTAAGGGGGAGAGAATGTAACGACCCGTATTTTTACGGATCGAAACGTCGTAAAACCATTGTCATTAGGTCGTTTCAGATTTTGAGCAGAGATACGTGTAAGTCCTAGGTCGTAAACGACCTAAGACATGTAGTAAGTCGTGTGCGACTTAGGGAGCTTCAGCTCCAACTTACCAGTTGCGTCATCATAGATCGTTAACGACTTAAGTGATAAGTCGTGAGCGACTTAAGGAGGTCTGCAATTAAGGGGTTTAGCGAGTTAAGGGATGACGCGACTTAAGGAATTGGAACGGCTTAAGGATAGTTGGCGACTTATAGGTTGGCGACGTAAGAGGTTAAGTCGTGTCCCAGTTAGATCGTGAATATAGCTAGGTCGTTAGATGACCTAAGGGGATTAGGTCGTAGCCCGGCTAAGTTAGTATGTCGTGTGAGTTGCTAAGTCGAGGCAGGAGTTAGGTCGTACACTCGTTAGGTCGTAAGTCGTGTGAAGGCACTGATCTGCTATATGTTAAGTCGTGACCGACTTAGGGGTTAGCTGCTAAGTCATAAGTCGCAGGTTCACTAAGTCGTAAGTCGTAACATAGTTAGGTTACACATTGTTTAGGTCGCATGAAGGCTTAAGTGTTAGGTCGCTGAGTCGTGAGCGACCTAGGAGTTGAGTCGATTGTGTGCTAAGTCGCGTGGAGATAGGTCGCGCGCCTGCGAAGTGTTGGGTCGGCAAGCAGTTAAGTCGTAGGTCGTCTGGAGTGTTAGGTCGGAGAGGGAGTTGAGTCGGCAACGACTTAAGAAGGCGGACGAGTTAAAGGGGTTTTCAGCCTATAAATACTCGTCCATTTCTCACTTTTTGGGATCCGGATTTCGAAGCGACGAAGTGCTGCCATTTTGAGAGATCGACTTCTACACTTCTTCACTTCTTTTCTCCACTTTAATCTTGTGCTTCCTTCCATCCAAATCAAAGATCAAGTTGAAGATTCAAGAGCTTATCTTCATCCATCGAAGATAGATTTCATCGTTTGAAGCGGATTGGTGATAGATCGAGATTGATCCTTCTCTCTCCAGATCTGAAGCGTGTTGATTTGGGGTTGTTTAGGTGATTTGGTGAGTGGTGATTATCTCTCACACGGATCCAAAGGAGTATATCGGATCGTTGGCTTGATTTGGTGTTAAAATAGTGATTTCCATGCGTTTTCCTAATACTAAGTATAGATCCATTGTTCATGATGATTTGGCATCCATTTTACTACATGTTAACCTATGCAAGTTCATTCATCAAGATTATAGAGACATTGCTCATGTTTTCATGCTTATTAGACTTTCGACTCTTTAATTACGAAATTGCCATTATTGTTATAATTGTCTACTTAGATCATATTTGAATGCTTGATTGCTTGGATTAATGTTTGACTTGATTGATTGCTATGAACTAGATGATTGATGACTTGATTTAGACAAGTTGGTCGAAGATGATTCAAAAGCTAAGGGAAAGGCTCTTGAATTGGAAAAGCTGCTCGTGGCATATGTAGCGGATGATGAAGCTCTTATGCATAGATTTGATGATGATGATGTTGAGATGAAGCTTTGCGAGGATGTGATGAAGCGAAGCATGAGATGAGATAGTCTTGGTCTAATCCAGACGGGATCATTCCAAGCATGTTGTTAACTCGGTGATGTTGTTCGAGTTAGAGGATAATGGTTTGCTCGAGAGGCGCTTGAGCTAGTATGGAAATAGTCGTCGAGGAGGATGACTAGAAGGCTGAGATCTCATCGTTGTTGAAGGTTCTAGCATGCTCAAATCAAGAGTACGTTGGGCAGATTCGATAGTCCCTGAAGGCTAATGATTGATAGTCAAGTACTCTGGGCAGATTCGATAGTCCTAGGCACGGGTCACGATGACGTGCGGAGTTATGTCTAGAACCGAGGTTTCCATTAGCCCTTGACGGACGGCTGAAAGAATGTGCCGGTCATTCAATTAACGATGATATCAAGGCAATGATAATAGTGATAGCCGGAGTCATGGATGTTTGGTTGTATCGTCATTCGGTCTCAAGAGCGGTATTTTTCTGGGTGCTTATCTGATCTTGGTTTAGGCCTTGGGCGTTTGTACTTGGAAAACATCGCCCTTGACTCGAGTGATAATTGCTTTACCTTAAATTGTGTGCTTTGCTATGTTTGCTTTTACTTAGTGTGTGTCTGGGGGCTATCACTGTAGAAAGAGGTGGAGTGGGAGGGTTGTATTCCTATTCCTTTTCCTTTATGCTCTTTTGGTATGTTGTTGGTTAATTTACTGCTCACTAAGACTGTTGTCTGACTCAAGGCTTTATGTTTTTTTTTAACTCTTATTGCCTTGGGCTGTTCGTCCATTTTGGGACGGGCAGACTAGGTAGCAGGTGACAGGTGCTGTTCTTGCTTTCCACGGTGTTGATATCGAAGACGAGCTGGAGGGTTGCATATTATCTTCTTATTATATGTACTGGGTGTTCCGCTGTTTGTATTTTCTCTGAGTGTTATGTAGTGAGGCTTGTTGTATTGACTATTCTGATGTTTGTATTCAACTATTATGAAGTTTTATTGATGAGATTCTATTCTATGAAGCTTCACTATATATATGTTCTATTGTATTTTGTCCATGCGCTGTGAGTAATACGATAGATTCTGTTGTTTTAATTTACCCTGGCAATCGTCCATGGCTGCCTGGCACACTTTACAGCGCACTTTCTCTAGGTTCAGTGCAGGGGTCATGGGCGGTCTTCACATTTGGTATCAGAGCTTTGGTTAATCGATTTTACCCAACGCTCGCTGACGTAACTACGTATGAGAGTCGTAATTGTATTTTGATGGATGATTACTATATATAATATAGTAGCTTAGTAGAGTTTGAGTCCTTTATGCAGTTGTTTCTCTAGATGTGCTAATCATTCCTTTTTATAGATATTTAGAATGAGTCGAAGAGGGAGACCAGCTACTAGGGAAGGCCGTGCTACTGAAGGGGCTGCTGATTATGCTGCAATGTTCGAAGCTATGATGACTTCGATCATGAGAAGGATGCCAGCTCCAGGGCCATCGGTGGATGTGGGAATTCAAGTTCAAACTCCAAAACCGGTGGATATTGCTAAGTTGTGTAAGGACTTTACTGCTCTTGGAGGAAAGGTTTTCTTGGGAACAGAATCAACTATTGAGGTCCAGAGATGGATAGATGCTTGTAGAAGGATTTTTGGAGATTTGGGAATTGAGGATGCAACTAAGAGGAAGTTAGCATCAAGACAGCTTCAAGGGAGAGCCTCTGATTGGTGGAACTCTATTACCATCAATACTTCGGAGGAAGAGATCACTTGGGAGCAATTCCAAGCCAGATTTGAAGCTAAGTTCATTTCCACCGCTCAGAAGTCTGTTCTGTTCAAGAAGTTTGTGGAGCTCAAGCAGGGAGGAAGACCAGTTCTTGAGTATGTTTCTGAGTTTGAAGCTTTGTCCAAGTATGCCCGGTCATATATTGAATCTGCTTATCAGAAGAATGAGAAGTTTGTGACAGGCTTGGACAGTTATCTTGGGAGGCAGTTGGTGGATCATTTGGACGATTCATTTGAGAAGCTTGTGGAGAAAGCTCTCAGGCATGAGAGTCTGTTTCCTAAGGAAGGATCTGTTGTTGCTGTAACCAGGGAAGAGTCTAAACCCCAGCAGGGTGGAAACAAGAAGAGGAAGCAGCAGCAGCAAAAGGGTAAGGATGGCCAGAAGAAGCCGAAAGGCGAGGTGACTTGCTACAATTGTCAGCAGAAGGGCCATTTCTCTAAGGATTGTAAGAATCCAAAGGTGCCGATGAAGTGTCACGACTGTGACAAGCCGGGGCATATCAGGAAGAATTGTCCAGAACCGAGGAGGGACAAGCAGATTGTGCAAGCTTATGCTTTGGGGGCTGTTCCATCGTCTTCGAAAGCTCCTACCGCTGAAGAGAAAGGAAAGAGTGTGGTGGTTCAAGGTACTCTTTTCCTATGTGGTGTTCTAGTTAGAATTCTGTTTGATACTGGGGCGTCGCATTCTTTTGTTTGTAATGAACTTGTAGGCCGGTTGGGTTTAGAACCGGACATTGTTGATAGGCCATTGGTTGTAACTAATCCAGTTGGGGGTTCGTCTTGTTTGTGTATGTTGTGCCGTGGTCTGATTGTATCGAGTCATGATTGCTCTTTTGTTTGTGATTTCTTTGTTCTGAACTTTGCGGGGTTCGGAATTATTTTGGGTATGGACTGGCTTAGGAAGTATGCGGCAAGGGTTGATTGTGAAAGGTTGGAGGTGACAGTCGAGAATGTGGAGGGGCGAAAGATTGTGATACGATGTAAGCATGAAGAAGGCGTCTTCATGAGCTTCATGTATTCGCTGGTTGTTCCACGGGATGGATTGTCATCAGTGCCGATCGCTAATGGATTCGAGGATGTCTTTGATGAGGTCAAAGGGTTACCGCCGCATAGAGAGATCGAGTTTCGTATAGATCTAGTTGAAGGAGCCAGACCTGTTGTGATGCCTCTTAGGCGGATGGCGCCTAGAGAACAACAGGAGTTGAGGGTGCAGGTTGATGACCTTTTACAGAAAGGATTCATTTGGCGTAGTGTGTCCGAGTTGGGTGCACCAGTTGTATTCGCAACCAAAGCGGATGGGTCGTTGAGATTGTGTGTGGATTATCGTGAGCTGAATAAAGTGACTAAGAAGAACAAGTATCCATTACCGAGAATATATGACTTGTTTGATCAGCTTCACGAAGCTAAGGTGTTTTCTCAGATGGATTTGGCAACGGGATTTCACCAGTTGAGAGTGGCTAAGGATAGTGTGCCGAAGACTGCTTTTAGGACACCATCCGGTTTCTTTGAGTGGCTGGTAATGCCGTTTGGATTGACTAACGCGCCAGCATATTTTGTGGATCTTATGAATAGAGTGTTCAGAGATCAGTTGAACAAGTTCGTGCTTGTGTTCGTGGATGATATTCTGATTTATTCCAGAACTGAAGAAGAGCACAAGACGCACTTGCGTATCGCTTTGGAAATCTTGCGGAAACATCAGCTGAAGGCTAAGTTTTCGAAGTGTCACTTCTGGAAGAGTGAAGTGAGGTTCTTAGGCCATGTTATTTCTGGAAATGGAATAGCGGTTGATCCCGCTAAGGTGGCAGCAATCCAGGATTGGGTTAAACCTAAGAATGCATCTGATGTGAGAAGTTTTCTTGGATTAGCAGGATATTATCGACGGTTTATCAAAGACTTCTCCAAGGTGGCTGCACCGTTAACAGGATTGACGAAAAAGAACCAAGTGTTCAGATGGAAAGATAAGTGTGAGCAAGCTTTCAGAATCCTGAAAGAGAGATTGACAAGTGCTCCTGTTCTGACTATTCCAAGTGGGAATGATGAGATGGTGGTTTACACTGACGCATATGATACTGGACTTGGAGCAGTGCTAATGCAGAAGGATAAAGTTGTTGCGTATGCTAGTCGACAACTGAAGCCGCATGAAAGGAATTACCCGACTCATGATTTGGAGTTAGCGGCGATTGTTTTTGCTCTGAAGATGTGGAGACATTATCTATTGGGAGTTCGATTCGAGTTGTTTACAGATCATAAGTCATTGAAGTATCTTTTCTCCCAAAAGGATTTGAATCTTCGGCAGCAACGTTGGCTAGAGTTTTTGGCATCATATAATTTTGGTATAGCTTATACTCCGGGAAAAGGTAACGCAGTGGCAGATGCGTTAAGTCGAAGGCATGCAGGATTGGGAGCCATGCTTTCAGAATGGAAGAATCTCGAGTATTTAGCTGGATTTGACTTCAGGCCTAGATGCGAATTGGAACCTGAGATGTTGGCAAACTTATCTATAAGACCGACTCTTGTGGGAAGGATTGGCGAGAGTCAAAAGCAAGATGATAAGATTGTCAAGATTATCCGTGATTTGGAATCTGGATTGGAACCAGAGAAGGATAAAGGATTCGAGATCGATCGAGAGGGTTGGCTTCGGAAGCAAGGACGACTAGTTGTTCCCGATATAGATGAATTGAGGAGTGAAGTTCTGAAGGAAAGTCATCACTCGAAGCTGACAATTCATCCAGGTGGAAATAAGATGTATCGGGATATGAAGAGAATCTATTACTGGGAAGGTATGAAGAAGGATGTTGGAAATTTTATTTCCAAGTGTATGAACTGCCAGTTGGTAAAAGCCGAACAGAAGAAGCCAAGTGGATTGCTTCAGCCATTAGAAGTTCCTACATGGAAGTAGGAGCAAGTGTCGATGGATTTTATCGATGGACTACCTAGAACCAGAACGGGAAATGAAGGGATTTGGGTCATCGTAGATCGTCTGACTAAGAGCGCAAGATTCATTCCTGTTCGATCGACTAGGACTGCATCAAAGTTGGCTGAGTTGTATGTTAAGTGGATAGTTCGATTCCATGGTATTCCGAAGAGTATAGTGAGCGATCGGGATCCATTGTTCACTAGCGGATTTTGGAAGAGCTTCCAGGAAGTTTTGGGAACCGAGTTGTGTTTGAGTACAGCTTATCACCCTCAAACAGATGGTCAGACCGAGAGAGTCAACCGAGTTTTGGAAGATCTCCTCAGAGCTTGTGTTTTGGATTTCGGGGGATCATGAGAAGATCACCTTCATTTGGTAGAATTTTCATATAACAACAGTTACCAGTCAAGCATTGGTATGGCACCGTATGAGGCATTGTATGGAAGACCGTGTAACTCTCTGATATGTTGGTTAGAGACAGGAGAAAAGCTGATACTTGGGCCAGAGATGATTCGACAGACTTCAGATTGTATAGAGATCATTCGGCAACGAATGAAGGCAGCCCAAGATCGTCAGAAAAGTTATGCTGATAAGCATCGTAAGGATTTGGAATTCGACGTAGGTGATATGGTTTTTGTGAAGATTTCTCCACTGAAGAATGTTATTCGATTCGGGAAGAAAGGAAAATTGACTCCGAGATTTGTTGGACCATTCCCGATCATCGAGCAAATTGGAAAGCTCGCCTATAGATTGGAGTTACCAGAGAAGATGTCGAGTGTGCACAATGTTTTTCATGTATCGTATCTACGGAAGTATGTGCACGACTCGAATACCGTGGTTTCTGCTGATAGCTGTGAAGATTTCGAAGTTGATCCAGTCGATAAGAGACCTCGTAAGCCGCTTCGTGTTGTGGAAACCGACACGAAACAGCTTAGGAGGAAGGTAGTTAAGTTGCTCAAGATACAATGGAGTGATGATGAAAACGACAGTACGTGGGAGGTGGAAGAGAGGATGAAGGCAGCTCATCCTGAACTCTTCAAGGTATGGCCCTAAGGTGTCGTGTCATCTCACGATATTGTAACTTTTTCTAGTTTTAGAATTCTGCATGCTAAGCTAGAATTGGGTGCATGGTTTGTGGATTGCTATGGATGATAGGCGTGCAGAATAGTCTTTGATTGCTTTGTTTGTTTGGAATTTCGGGGGCGAAATTCCTAAGGGGGAGAGAATGTAACGACCCGTATTTTTACGGATCGAAACGTCGTAAAACCATTGTCATTAGGTCGTTTCAGATTTTGAGCAGAGATACGTGTAAGTCCTAGGTCGTAAACGACCTAAGACATGTAGTAAGTCGCGTGCGACTTAGGGAGCTTCAGCTCCAACTTACCAGTTGCGTCATCATAGATCGTTAACGACTTAAGTGATAAGTCGTGAGCGACTTAAGGAGGTCTGCAACTTAAGGGGTTTAGCGAGTTAAGGGATGACGCGACTTAAGGAATTGGAACGGCTTAAGGATAGTTGGCGACTTATAGGTTGGCGACGTAAGAGGTTAAGTCGTGTCCCAGTTAGATCGTGAATATAGCTAGGTCGTTAGACGACCTAAGGGGATTAGGTCGTAGCCCGGCTAAGTTAGTATGTTGTGTGAGTTGCTAAGTCGAGGTAGGAGTTAGGTCGTACACTCGTTAGGTCGTAAGTCGTGTGAAGGCACTGATCTGTTATATGTTAAGTTGTGATCGACTTAGGGGTTAGCTGCTAAGTCATAAGTCGCAGGTTCACTAAGTCGTAAGTCGTAACATAGTTAGGTTACACATTGTTTAGGTCGCATGAAGGCTTAAGTGTTAGGTCGCTGAGTCGTGAGCGACCTAGGAGTTGAGTCGATTGTGTGCTAAGTCGCGTGGAGATAGGTCGCGCACCTGTGAAGTGTTGGGTCGGCAAGCAGTTAAGTCGTAGGTCGTCTGGAGTGTTAGGTCGGAGAGGGAGTTGAGTCGGCAACGACTTAAGAAGGCGGACGAGTTAAAGGGGTTTTCAGCCTATAAATACTCGTCCATTTCTCACTTTTTGGGATCCGGATTTCGAAGCGACGAAGTGCTGCCATTTTGAGAGATCGACTTCTACACTTCTTCACTTCTTTTCTCCACTTTAATCTTGTGCTTCCTTCCATCCAAATCGAAGATCAAGTTGAAGATTCAAGAGCTTATCTTCATCCATCGAAGATAGATTTCATCGTTTGAAGCGGATTGGTGATAGATCGAGATTGATCCTTCGCTCTCCAGATCTGAAGCGTGTTGATTTGGGGTTGTTTAGGTGATTTGGTGAGTGGTGATTATCTCTCACACGGATCCAAAGGAGTATATCGGATCGTTGGCTTGATTTGGTGTTAAAATAGTGATTTCCATGCGTTTTCCTAATCCTAAGTATAGATCCATTGTTCATGATGATTTGGCATCCATTTTACTACATGTTAACCTATGCAAGTTCATTCATCAAGATTATAGAGACATTGCTCATGTTTTCATGCTTATTAGACTTTCGACCCTTTAATTACGAAATTGCCATTATTGTTATAATTGTCTACTTAGATCATATTTGAATGCTTGATTGCTTGGATTAATGATTGATGACTTGATTTAGACAAGTTGGTCGAAGATGATTCAAAAGCTAAGGGAAAGGCTCTTGAATTGGAAAAGCTGCTCGTGGCATATGTAGCGGATGATGAAGCTCTTATGCATAGATTTGATGATGATGATGTTGAGATGAAGCTTTGCGAGGATGTGATGAAGCGAAGCATGAGATGAGATAGTCTTGGTCTAATCCAGACAAGATCATTCCAAGAATGTTGTTAACTCGGTGATGTTGTTCGAGTTAGAGGATAATGGTTTGCTCGAGAGGCGCTTGAGCTAGTATGGAAATAGTCGTCGAGGAGGATGACTAGAAGGCTGAGATCTCATCGTTGTTGAAGGTTCTAGCATGCTCAAAGCAAGAGTACGTTGGGCAGATTCGATAGTCCCTAAAGGCTAATGATTGATAGTCAAGTACTCTGGGCAAATTCGATAGTCCTAGGCACGGGTCACGATGACGTGCGGAGTTATGTCTAGAACCGGGGTTTCCATTAGCCCTTGACGGACGGCTGAAAGAATGTGCCGGTCATTCAATTAACGATGATATTAAGGCAATGATAATAGTGATAGCCGGAGTCATGGATGTTTGGTTGTATCGTCATTCGGTCTCAAGAGCGGTATTTTCTGGGTTTTTATCTGATCTTGGTTTAGGCCTTGGGGGTTTGTACTTGGAAAACATCGCCCTTGACTCGAGTGATAATTGCTTTACCTTAAATTGTGTGCTTTGCTATGTTTGCTTTTACTTAGTGTGTGTTTGGGGGCTATCACTGTAGAAAGAGGTAGAGTGGGAGGGTTGTATTCCTATTCCTTTTCCTTTATGCTCTTTTGGTATGTTGTTGGTTAATTTACTGTTCACTAAGACTGTTGTCTGACTCAAGGCTTTATGTTTTTTTAACTCTTATTGCCTTGGGCTATTCGTCCATTTTGGTACGGGCAGACTAGGTAGCAGGTGACAGGTGTTGTTCTTGATTTCCACGGTGTTGATATCGAAGACGAGCTGGAGGGTTGCATATTATCTTCTTATTATATGTACTGGGTGTTCCGCTGTTTGTATTTTCTCTGAGTGTTATGTAGTGAGGCTTGTTGTATTGACTATTCTGATGTCTGTATTCAACTATTATGAAGTTTTATTGATGAGATTCTATTCTGTGAAGCTTCACTATATATATGTTCTATTGTATTTTGTCCATGCGCTGTGAGTAATACGATAGATTCTGTTGTTTTAATTTACCCTGGCAATCGTCCATGGCTGCCTGGCACACTTTACAGCGCACTTTCTCTAGGTTCAGTGCAGGGGTCATGGGCGGTCGTCACAAATATTATGGGTTTGATGACTTCACTGAGAATTGCGAATCCGGTTGGTGGATCTGCAACACTCAGTTTACGTTGTAAAAAAATGTTGAGATTATTTCATGTGGTTATGCTTTCCGAGACGATTTGCATGATATGCGCTACTTAGGTTTCGGAAATGATTTTAGCAACAGATTGGCTTAATCGATATTAAGTCCACATCCTATGTCCCAAAAGGTCTATCCATCTTTGACATTCTCAATATGTTAAGCAGATTTCTATTGTTCTTAATGATTTTGATTCCAATTCGGTGGCATCATTTTACCTAATCCCACTTGATGAAGAAGATGTTATTTCCCTCACTCAAGTAGTTCATGAATTTCCCAGTATCTTTGAGCTTTTCTTAGGATTACCACCTAAGCGATCTATTGAGTAGTGCTAAGGTCTTTTCAGCTCGACCTTACCACCGGTTTTCATCAGCTTCGTATTGCAAAGGATAGCATTCCTTTGACATCATTCCGCACTCGCTATGATT
This sequence comes from Allium fistulosum, assembly GCA_030737815.1. Lineage (NCBI taxonomy): Eukaryota > Viridiplantae > Streptophyta > Magnoliopsida > Asparagales > Amaryllidaceae > Allium > Allium fistulosum. The sequence goes on along the minus strand of CM060903.1, from coordinate 510,310,998 downwards.
CTTATGAGTAACTCATGATTTCATTCGGTTTGTTCATCTTATTTCATCCATCTTATGAATCGAGTATTCTACGAATATCTCGATGAGACCATCCTTGTATTCATTAATTATGGATGAAAACAACAATTTAAAATTTGCAAATCTTTTTAATAAGATATTTATAAGTATGATTGGATTTTGTTCTTAAAACGAACAAAGAATATTCGTAAAATTTTAAGAGACATGTTTATCAAATAGAAGATGATTTTTTGTTGTATTGCCCATTAAGTGCTTTAAGAATTCTGGTCGATGCGCTTGATCAACGTTATCGATAGGAATCTCCTAAACGCTATGATGAGACAGTCAGACACGGTAAATTGACTTGTAATAAGTAAAATTTTCTAAAAAGATGATTCCATAAAGTTAATTATAATTTTGAATGTCATAGCATTTCAGGAAAGAGAATCATGAAATAAATAATTTAGCATAGAACTGCTTTTCAAAAATTAAAAGAACTCTTTTCTGATGCTTCTATTCTTGAGATTCCCGAAGGGAACCAAGACTTGATTGTTTACACCGATGCTAGTCGTATTTGTTTGAATGTCGTTCTCATGCAAAAGGGAACGTGTTATCGCTTATGATTCTAGACAATTAAAGCCTGCCGAGTCTAGATATGCCACTCATGATTTAGAGCTCGCGGCCATTGTTTTCGCCCTTAGAATTTGGCGTCATTATCTTTTGGGAGAGAAATTTGTTCTCTACACCGATCATAAATCTTTGAAGTATTTATTTTCTCAAAAGGAACTTAATTTGCGTCAACAACGTTGGTTCGAATTCCTTGCATCTTATGATCTTGATATCCTTTATACTCTCGGAAAGGGAAATCATGTTGCCAATGCACTTAGTCGTAAGCAACAAGCGGTTGTTTCCATGATGATATCCGAATGGAATATCTCGAGACTTTGTCCACTTGTGAGATTCGAGATCGTGAATCCGATTCATGTTCATCTCTTATTTTATGTAGCCTTGATGCTCATCCTTCTCTTTTAGCACTGCTTATCATCCTCAGTCCGTTGGACAAACAGAGCGTGTGAATCAAACTCTTGAAGATCTTCTTCTTGCATGTGTTCTTGATTTTTTTGGTGGAAGTTGGGAAGATCATATTTCTCTTGTTGAGTTTTCTTACAACAATAGCTTCCAATCTAGTATTGGTATGGCACCTTTCGAGGCACTCTACGGAAGGCCATGCCGATCTCCTTCGTGTTGGCTTGAAGCCGGTGAGAAGCTGGTTTTAAGTCCTGATTTTATTTGTGATTCCACATAAAAGATTGACCTTATTCGTCATAGGATGAAAGAAGCTCAAAGTAGACAAAAATCCTATGCCGATAACCGAAGAAGGAATTTGGAATCTTCTGTGGGAGATTTGGTGTTCATTAGTGTTTCACCCATGAGAGGTGTTGTGCGTTTCAGTCGATCGGGAAAATGAGCACCTCGATATATTGGTCCATTTCCCATCACCGAATGCATTGGTTCTTTGGCTTATCGCCTTTTATTACCGGCTTAATTTTCTGCTATTCACGACGTATTCCACGTCTCTCGACTACGAAAATGCCTTAGAGATTCTGATTCTATTCTTGAGCCTGGTGTTATTGAAGAAATTGAAGTTTCGCCTAATTTGAATTATGATCAACATCTTATTCGCATCATTGTTACGGAGGTTAAACGCCTTCGAAATAAAGATGTTCCTCTTGTGAAAGTTCAATGGTCCTCAAATCCTAAGGATTGCTCTTGGGAATCCAGAGAATTCATCGAGCGAACACATCCGGACTTACTCTCTCGTGCTCCTTAAGGTGAACTTCACATTTCAAAATTTCTTCTTTTGTATTGTTATGCCTTAGTATGGTTGTTACTTTCTATTTTCTTCTTAAGTATTGCGAGGATGCAATTTCTTTAAGGAGGGGGGTCTGTAACAACCCGCATATTTTATGATTGTATATTTAAATGTTTTATTTAAATATAGCATCGTTAATCGGATTAAGGTTCGAAATGATACTTTTTGTAAACAGTCGAATTGGGACTCGAGACCACTTCCATTGAGTCCAAAATGGCATTTACAACTTTTTTGAGTATAAACATCGATATGTTTAAAGTTGAGTAGAATTTTGCTATTTTTCTATTTTGGGCTTTGGGTTTGGCTTTCAGCCCACTAACCCAACATAATACCCTAACTCCACCCCACTCCTCTTCATTCATTCATTCCATTTCCTAACACTTTCAAGCTAAAGAAAAATGGGGGAAAGAATGGGAAACTAAAATTCCTAAGCCCTAGTTCTCTTAGGAAATTCAAGTTCTTGCTCTAAAATCAAGGAGAAGCTTAAGTAAGCATCCTCTTCATCTTCTCCATCTCAATCTCTCTTCAATTTTCAGAAATTCCTAAACCCTAACTTAGAAAACATTTGCTTATGAACTTATATTGGAGCTTCTTGAGTTGAAGTTGAAGAGTGGTTGATCTTTCCTTTGTTTTAAAGCTTCTCGTTCGTTGTTTTTGGGTTTAAAGGTGAGTTCTTGAACTCACATCTATGTCTATAGTTTTCATTGTTGTTAGGTATGAATTTCTAACATCTATTCACGTTCATTTGCTTGGTGAATTTTCCAATTTTTGGTTTTTGAAGTCCAATTTTATGAAAATCCTACTATGGATGTTTGGACATGATATTTGGGGTGTATCGAAGAGCCTATAAGGCTGGGTTGTCGCTTGGCATAAATCTCTAGTCTTCGTTGCTCGTCCGGTCGCTCCCAAATCATTTTGGCCATCATGGCCTAGGCAAATTGTTGCCCAGACCAGGGGACCAGACGGCGAAATCTGTAAACGTTGGACCGTATCGGTACCCGTTTTAACCTTTTTGATTTCCCGTGACCTTTCGTTTATATATTGTGTAAACCAATGGTCATTGACTTTTAAAATTCCTAGTATTTATTATTGGCTTTTATTATTCTCACTGGTGAAAGTTATAATTGTATTCTTATCGGTTCATTCTCCTCGCTAACGTTCTAATTCATATTTTTCTCTGAAAGAAAAATATACTTAAATAATTTTAAAGCTGCTTTCTTTTCTATCCTCTAAATTTCGTGACCTTCTCTTTTCCCCTCAACTCCATTGCCGATTTCCAATGTTCTCCTCTTTGCTCATCACCGAAGTCCTATGACCTCCTCCACCCATCAGCCTCACGCAACTCCATCTCCCCTATTCTTTTGGCCACGTCACAGCCTCAAAACTCATGGCCTCTTTTCATTCCCTGCTTCCACCAAACCCATACAATCGCACATAGCGTTTCTCTGACTGAAGGCAACCATCCATCCCCAGTTCGACCACCATCCATCAAACCGAGCTCCTCTCTTTCGACCAACTTCACACCCTGGCACGCAAGCACAGCACCACCGAAGCCATCGGTTGCTTCCTCCTAAAAACAATGAGCAGCCCTCCTCTTCTCTGTCAAATTTGAACAGCCGAGCACTTCAACAATGCATACTCTTCCTCTTGTTTTGTATATAGGTAATAGATATAGGATATATGATATATATAATAAGTTCGTAAATAGGTTTATTCATAATCTGTTAGTATATAATATTTTGTTTTGTTTTGCTGAAAAATAGAATGGTAGAAAGAATGTTATATATATACATATCTATAAATGTTATATGAACCAGTTATTTGCTAAGTATTTTACTGTTATATAAAAATAATAATGTATTAGTTTTATGAGATTTGTTGTTACATATATATAGCTTATATATACATGCAAGTTTAGTTGTTTATGTTATATAAATTTTATATGTGGCTTATACATTCTGTTGTTTCCAGTTGCATGCTTTAACTGTATAAACTTATATTGGTATTACATCTTATCTGGTTGTATGAATTTTTTTTAGATATGTACGTAATCTATATATATATATATATATATTAGTCTAGTTATTAGTATATAAGTTTACTGAAGTATTAATTTCTAATCATATTATATATACATGTTTCCATTCGAATATGTTATGTATGTTTACAGTTCGTAAGTATATTATCTTACGAAAAGTATTATATATTATAGTATAAAGTTGTTTATATAGTTTTGTTTATTTACAGTTTGTGTTTACAGTTTGTAATATTTCAAAGTTTAGTTTGTTTATAAATTATGTTGCAGTTATTATTTACAGATAAATTTTCTTTAAAGCATATAAGTATAACATGTTAGTTTATAATATTTATACAGTAGTATGTATGTGATATGGTATTTTATAAATATATGTACTGTATGTTTTATGAAAGAAATAGTATGTATATATTACAAATGTTATACGTATATCTTAAATTTCCTTTTGCTGTGTAAGTATTATGTTATAGGTTTAAAGGTACATATTATATATGTTTTTATGTTGGTTACTGTAAGTTTATATAACCTGTTAGTTATAAATATCAGTTATATATATAGGTTTTTTTTGTTTTATATATATATATATATATATTGTTTGATAAATATTGTGTTAAATATAGTTTAAAAAGATGATGTATACATTACTTATATATATATTATTTTAAAAAAATGAATGAGTTTAAAATTTTATATTAATTTTAGAGAAAGATATATATGGATATAATATTTATCTTGTTTCAATTTATGTTAAACAAATTTTGATTCGTTCTCATCGATTCCTATCTATCAGCTTTATCCGTCAAATCCGCTTTCAGCTTACTACGCTTTGAGATTTTTGTTTGGATTGGTCGATTGTCTAGATCGTGATCCAATTTGTAGCTTGTTGTGCATCAAATTTCTCTAGCCTCGAAAGGTGAGCAATCACTCACGATTAACGTTCTTATATTTATTAAGTTTGATTTCAATTGAAATGACAATTGAAATATGATGCTAAATTGAACTGTTAATTTTATAATTGCTATATATGATATGCTATTATCTGTAACTGTTCACCTGTGGGATATGACACCATATCCTATTGTATATATTTTATTTAATTCATCACTGCTGATATGCCTGTTATTGATATGTTATATTTAATCATATTTGTTCTCACTCTGCAAGTTCCATGTTAGTATAGAATTCCCTATGGGTTGAAATGATACATACCCGAACGATCTTGTAGAATAGGAGAAAATCGTTATGGGTTGAAATGATAAACCCAAGCGATTTTCATTGACATTGAATTTGGGATTGCGGGTTGAAAAGATATATACCTGTAGATATTTAAATTGCAGATTGAAATGATAAATATCCGTATCACTTGACCATAGGATAGAAAATTATATACAGACACCGTTGGTCTATATATATTTTGAAAATGATTTCCAAGGTTTTGAAAGAAAATATATGGTTTAATAAATATTGATTTTTAGATATTATATATATAAATGTTATGTTATAAAGATTTAAATTTTAGATTTTAAAATAATATGTTTTGGAAAGTTTAATTTATAAGTTAGTTTTGAAATTATAAATTAAATCTTATTATTAAACTTTACTTAAATTCTATTATTTTCAAACGCGTATGAAATAAGATTTACATAAATAAATTTAATAATAATATTTAATTTAATAAAATTTAATTTAATTAGTATATAAGATGTTTAAAATATTTATTTAAAAAATTATATTACTATTTTAAAATAGATTTATAACTTTAATAATAAAGGTTGGAAGGATAAATTAGTGTTAACTTGGAATTTAAATTTTTTTAATAATTGAATTTAAATAAGCATTGATTTAGATTTATTGATTTGAGGTTTTGGAAGATATGATTTATAACTTCATTTGGTGAAAAGTGATTAAATGAATATTCTCAAATTTAAATAAGATTGAGACTGAATATTTAATGTTAATTAAAATTCATAAATTGAGATTTTATTCAATTGTTATTAAAGTGACTTAAGTAAGTATTTTCCAATTTGAATAAAAATTTAAGGTTAAATGTTGACATATAAATGGAATTTACATTGTAAATGTTTGAATATTTAAACTTGAATCTTTGAACTTTAAATTGAAATGGTTAAACTGGAATTGATTCAAATTGAAATTTTGGATTTAAGTTGATTTAAATCGTTTTGTGAAATTGGAGGAAAACTACTTTATTATATAAAGTATTTATCATATATATAAACTATTTAATTTATAAAGTATTTTGATATAAATACTATTTTCAACATTTAAACTATTTAGGTGGGAAGTATTATGATTTCAAAGTGTTATAGTTTCAAAGTGTTATGATTTCCAAATGTTATGATTTCAAAATTGTTACGATTTCGAAAGTGTTATAATTTCGAAAGTCTTACGATTTTGGAAATGAATATGATTTAAAGTGTATAATGATACCAAATTGATATAGTTTGAAATGATATGATATTTTGATATGAATCATGAACTGTTTGAAATGAAATGACCATGGTGTTATAATAACGTTTGGTTGTTAAAGAGACCGGGATCGGATATTGTCATACTCTCTGCCAATACCGAAAACCACTTTAACAACTGTGTACGTGGTGGAGATTCCAGAATGAAATAGGATGGTTTGGTGACCAATATATATGGTATTTACGTAGCCCTGACTCCCGTGAGTCAGCTTGATGTGGCTAAAACAAGAGCTACGCTGGGCCAAGTGAGGTCATTCCTCCTACCGGACACATTTCTTCGATACCATTCTATTGCTTTTGTGATTTGATTGGGTGCACCCTTTGATTTTGGGAGTGTGTCACGAGGTGGGCGATAGTAGCTGCTATGCGTTACCACCAGTCCAGATCTGCAAACGGTATATCTACCTTAGCATTGCCTCGAGTGTCGTGTCACATACCCTACCGCGCCTTCTACGAGTTTGTTTTGTACCATACCTATGGGGTGCCCTCTGATAGCCCTCAAGTTTACGAGGGGAGTTACGGTACTGTATAGACTATGGAAATATATAAAATGTGTTAACGGGGATATGGGTAACGCCTTAACGCTATTTTAATACTTTTACTTTACTATAGACATATTATAATAGCGTATATTACTACACAGTAGATAGTTCCACGGATCCTTAGAGGATGGGTATCCCAAACATCCTTTAAGTTACTTGATTTCAGTTGATATTTCACTTGAGTTGAATTTATTAATATAAGAATGTTAATCCTGACTCGAGTGTTTTGTGTTTTGCTTTACGCTCGGGTCAGACTGAGTGCCACAGCATTTGAGACTCACCTTTGGAGTTGGAGCTTCGCTTGGAGATCCATCTATCTATTCAGATTGCAGTTATTTAGTTGACTCTTGTGATATATTCAGATTTTATTATTTGACTACTGTATTGAGACTTCTGTGTATTCGAGACTTCTGTGTATTCAAGACTTCTGTTGTATCTTGTTTAACTCTGTTATATATATAGTAGCTTCATGAACTACTATTCATTTGTTTCCGCTGCTTATTATTATATTACTCTGTGTTTGTGATTCTGTGATTTATTTAATTACTGTATATGCTGAGTTTTGCCAAATATAAATTAACAATCTGATATTTTGAGCAATTCAAGTCCGACATGTGTGGATGCGAATGGCATGAAATATCGGGCTGTTACAGTTGGTATCAGAGCTCTGGTTTTAGGCTAAACTTAGCATATAGAGTAGATTTAATTATAGAATTACCTTCGTTCGAGCTAGAATCTCTTTCTTCTTTGATTCGGTTTTCCTTTGAATTTTGGAACTTCCCATTCGTTCTGAAATCCATCCTTGTCTTTCCTATTCGTGTTCTTTTGATTTTGGAGTATCCCATAACTCCACTTCTGTTGATCTCTACAATAAATCGACGGTCCCGCCAATCTTAGAATGATTTGTAAAGGGGTGAAACTCCTTTACAACAGGCATTGATTCACCGAAGATTTCTGTATCCTCGGTTTAGATGCTATTATCTCTTGCTGTGCTCGAATTCTATCTTTTGTGATCGGATGTCGATTTGCCTTAGAATTCTGCATCGATCTTATTTTTGAAGTCACGGTTGACCCGGTTAAGGCCACCCGCGATTTATATAAGCCTATCCATCTGTTCCCTTTTGTAATTTAATTATCTCATCTTCGCTGCAAACCTATCTTCTAGTTAGAATTCTCTTTGATTAGGGTTCCTCTAATTTGTATCTCTATCCTTGTTTTGAAATCCATTCTTGTATCATCGAGTGAGGGAGTGTATTTGCAATTAATATTAAAATGTTTTATATATTGTGTTGTTTGAGTTGTTAGGTTGATTTGGGGTTTCGATCGATTGTCTGATCAATGATATCGATAGGAATTTCAAAACACTTGAACAGAACAAACTGACATAATGAATTTTGTATAATTATATTTTATCTAAGTAAATTTTCTGAAATTAAAAAGTTAAATGAATTGGTTAACAAAAATGATAATATTTGATTTTCATTTATTATTTTGTAAACCATTGACTATTTCCACATGATATAAATAAACGAAATTATAAAACATGGTTTATTAATTGATTTGGAATTGAGATAACTTTAAACTAAGAAATTGAGAATTAAATTTTCAGTATATTTTTGAAAGTTTGTTTTAAAATTTTTAGAGTATATTATTTAAAGGTATTTTCAAATAGAAATTTTTTTCAAAGAATTTTTTTAGTTTTAATCAGTACTCTCCTCATTTGTCGCTGGAAATAATTTTGGTGATGACTGCAGCATCATCGACATTCATTTTCGAGTTTCAGAGTGGAGAGACCAGTTAGTAGCTTTGCTACACTTTTGTTTTGGAAAATAAATTTGATTTGAATTTCTTGAGTATGACTTGATTTATAATGTATATATAGGTATATGATTATAGATTTGATTTGATATATAATATATATATATATACATTTATCTCTAATTGGTGAAGGGAAATCGAAAATTTTACCCTTAAATTTTATGTTAAAGGATGATTTCAACTTTAAATGAAGCCAAAATTTTGAATCAATATTTTTAAACTTGAAATAGATTGAATCGGAAAATTTTATTTGTATAACACTCAATGTTATTCCAATATATAACTTACCTAAATTACTCAGAAGTTAACTATGTAATTGAGTAGTATACAATATAAAATGATGTTAAAGGAATTTTAAATCAAATTTGAATGGTTATAATAAATGTTTATACACCAAATTTTGATTATAGGAAATGTAAATTGAGATAAATTGAAGAATAAGATAAAGAATAAATAAATATGACTTTAGAAATAGTTAAGATTGAATTTTAGGGAAAATTAACTCATGTGAAATCAAATGGATTAAACCAAATTGTTAAATATTAACCTATTTAAATTGAAATGGTTTTAAATTAATTTTTATTTTATATTTCAAATCTATTTTTCTTTCTGGTTGTTTCTATTCTCCAACCTCGTTCCTTTTCGGGGACGAAAAGTTTTGAGTGGGGGAGAGTGTAACGACCCGTAAATTTTAACGGTTTTAATAACGTAATTAACTGAAATTTTGCTTGAAATTAAATAATTGAATTTAGCAATGAAAATTCAATATTTGATATGCGTTTATTCAAACTTATATAGCAAATGGCAAATTTTCGTTGATAAATATGGAAGTTAATTTTTGTTATGTAATTTTATTTAAATTTAAATCAGTAAAATTTGACGATTATAAAATGTTTCCCAAACCTGAATATTTTTATACAATAAATTTGTAAATCATCTTCTGAGTGAGACGTCATCTTCCGTTTCATCATATTTGGATTGTTATTGCTCCGTCTATCTTAAGTCTGGCGTTTTAGCAGCATTTTTTCGGTACCGATTATCGACTTTTGATTGGATGATCGTACCACTAATATCTGTATACTGTTTTGATCGTCTTGTCATGCTGGTCTCCGTAGTATATTTGTTTGTGTGTTTTGAAGTTCGGGAGACGGCGAAATCTGTAAACGTTGGACCGTATCGGTACCCGTTTTAACCTTTTCGATTTCCCATGACCTTTCGTTTATATACCGTTTGAACCAATGGTCATTTACTTTTAAAATTCCTAGTATTTATTATTGGCTTTTATTATTCTTTCTGGTGAAAGTTATAATTGTATTCCTATCGGTTCATTCTCCTAGCTAACGTTCTAATTCATATTTTTCTCTAAAAGAAAAATATACTTAAATAATTTTAAAGCTGCTTTCTTTTCTATTCTCTAAATCTCGTGGCCTTCTCTTTTCCCCTCAACTCCACTATCGAATTCCACTGTTCTCCTCTTTGCTCACCAACGAAGTCCAATGACCTCCTCTACCCATCAGCCTCACGCAACTCCATCTCCCCTATTCTTTTGGCCACGTCACAGCCTCAAAACCCATGGCCTCTTTTCATTCCCTGCTTCCACCAAACCCATACAATCGCACGCAGCCTTTCTCTGACTAAAGGCAACCATCCATCCCCAGTTCGACCAGCACCCATCAAACCAAGCTTCTCTCTTTCGACCAACTTCCCACCCTAGCACAACACCACCGAAGCCATCGGTTGCTTCCTCCTAAAAACCGTGAGCAGCCCTCCTCTTCTCTGTCAAATTCGAACAGCCGAGCACTTCAACAGTGCATACTCTTCCTCTTGTTTTGTATATAGGTAATAATATAGGATATATGATATATATATAATAAGTTCGTAAATAGGTTTATTCATAATCTGTTAGTATATCATATTTTGTTTTGTTTTGCTGAAAAATAGAATGGTAGAAAGAATGTTATATATATACATATCTATAAATGTTATATGAACCAGTTATTTGCTAAGTATTTTACTGTTATATAAAAATAATAATGTATTAGTTTTATGAGATTTGTTGTTACATATATATATATATATATATAGCTTATATATATATATATATGCAAGTTTAGTTGTTTATGTTATATAAATTTTATATATGGCTTATACATTCTGTTATTTCCAGTTGCATGCTTTTACTGTATAAACTTATATTGGTATTACATCTTATCTGGTTGTATGAATTTTTTTTAGATATGTACGTAAGCTATATATATATTAGTCTAGTTATTAGTATATAAGTTTACTAAAGTATTGATTTCTAATCATATTATATATACATTTTTCCATTCGAATATGTTATGTATGTTTACAGTTCATAAGTATATTGTCTTACGAAAAGTATTATATATTATATTATAAAGTTGTTTATATAGTTTTGTTTATTTACAGTTTGTGTTTACAGTTTGTAATATTTCAAAGTTTAGTTTGTTTATAAATTATGTTGCAGTTATTATTTACAGATAAATTTTCTTTAAAGCATATAAGTATAACATGTTAGTTTATAATATTTATACAGTAGTATGTATGTGATATGGTATTTTATAAATATATGTACTGTATGTTTTATGAAAGAAATAGTATGTATATATTACAAATGTTATACGTATATTTTAAATTTCCTTTTTCTGTGTAAGTATTATGTTATAGGTTTAAAGGTACATATTATATATGTTTTTATGTTGGTTAATGTAAGTTTATATAACCTGTTAGTTATAAATATCAGTTATATATATAGGTTTTGTTTGTTATATATATATATATTATTTGATAAATATTGTGTTAAATATAGTTTTAAAAGATGATGTATACATTTCTTATATATATTATTTAAAAAAATGAATGAGTTTAAAATTTTATATTAATTTTAGAGAAAGATATATATGGACATTATATTTATCCTTTTTCAGTTTATGTTAAACAAATTTTTATTTGTCCTCATCGATTCCTATCTATTAGCTTTATCCGTCAAATCCGCTTTCATCTTACATCGCTTTGAGATTTTTGTTTGGATTGGTCGATTGTCTAGATCGTGATCCAATTCATAGCTTATTGTGCATCAAATTCCTCTAGCCTCGAAAAATGAGCAATCACTCACGATTAACGTTCTTATATTTATTAAGTTTGATTTCAGTTGAAACGAAAATTGAAATATGATGCTAAATTGAACTGTTAATTTTATAATTGCTATATATGATATGCTATTATCTGTAACTGTTCACTTGTGGGATATGACACCATATCCTGTTGTATATATTTTATTTAATTCATCACTGCTGATATGCCTGTTATTGATATGTTATATTTAATCATATTTGTTCTCACTCTGCAAGTTCCATGTTAGTATAGAATTCCCTATGGGTTGAAATGATACATACCCAAACGATCTTGTAGAATAGGAGAAAATCGTTATATGTTGAAATGATAAACCCAAGCGATTTTCATTGACATTGAATTTGGGATTGCGGGTTGAAAAGATATATACCCATAGATATTTAAATTGCGGATTGAAATGATAAATATCTGTATCACTTGACCATAGGATAGAAAACAATATACAGACACCGTTGGTCTATATATATTTTGAAAATGATTTCCATGGTTCTGAAAGAAAATATATGGTTTAATAAATATTGATTTTTAGATATTATATATATAAATGTTATATTATAAAGATTTAAATTTTAGATTTTAAAATAATATGTTTTGGAAAGTTTAATTTATAAGTTAGTTTTGAAATTATAAATTAAATCTTATTATTAAACTTTACTTAAATTCTATTATTTTCAAACATGTATGAAATTAGATTTTACATAAATAAATTTAATAATAAGATTTAATTTAATAAAATTTAATTTAATTAGTATATAAGATGTTTAAAATATTTATTTAAAAAATTATATTACTATTTTAAAATAGATTTATAACTTTAATAATAAAGGTTGGAAGGATGAATTAATGTTAACTTGGAATTTAAATTTTGTTAATAATTGAATTTAAATAAGCATTGATTTAGATTTATTGATTTGAGGTTTTGGAAGATATGATTTATAACCTCATTTGGTGAAAAGTGATTAAATGAATATTCTCAAATTTAAATAAGATTGAGACTGAATATTTAATGTTAATTTAAATTCATAAATTGAGATTTTATTTAATTGTTATTAAAGTGACTTAAGTGAGTATTTTCAATTTGAATAAAAATTTAAGGTTAAATGTTGAAATATAAATGGAATTTACATTGTAAATGTTTGAATATTTAAACTTGAATCTTTGAACTTTAAATTGAAATAGTTAAACTGGAATTGATTCAAATTGAAATTTTGGATTTAAGTTGATTTAATACATTTTGTGAAATTGGAGGAAAACTACTTTATTATATAAAGTATTTTATCATATATATAAACTATTTAATTTATAAAGTATTTCGATATATGTACTATTTTCTACATTTAAACTATTTAGGTGGGAAGTGTTATGATTTCAAAGTGTTATGATTTCCAAATGTTATGATTTCAAAAGTGTTACGATTTCGAAAGTGTTATAATTTTGAAAGTGTTACGATTTTGGAAATGAATATGATTTAAAGTGTATAATGATACCAAATTGATATAGTTTGAAATGATATGATATTTTGATATGAATCATGAACTGTATGAAATGAAATGACCACGGTGTTATAATAATGTTTGATTTTTAAAGAGACTGGGATCAGATATTGTCATACTCTCTGCCAATACCGAAAACCACTTTAACAACTATGTACGTGGTGGAGATTCCAGAATGAAGTAGGATGGTTTGGTGACCATTCTATATGGTATTTACGTAGCCCTGACTCCCGTGAGTCTGCTTGATGTGGCTAAAACAGGAGCTACGCCGGGTCAAGTGAGGTCATTCCTCCTATCGGACACATTTCTTCGATACCATTCTATTGCTTTTGTGATTTGATTGGGTGCACCCTTTGATTTTGCGAGTGTGTCACGAGGTGGGCAGTAGTAGCTGCTATGCGTTACCATCTGTTTGGATCTGCAAACAGTATATCTACCCTGGCATTGCCTCAAGTGCCATGTCGCATACCCTATCGCGCCTTCTACGAGTTATTTTTGTACCATACATACGGGGTGCCCTCTGATAGCCCTCAAGTTTACGGGGGGAGTTACGGTACTGTATAGGCTATGGGAATATATAAAATGTGTTAATTGGAATATGGGTAACACCTTAACGCTATTTTAATACTTTTACTTGACTATAGACATATTATAATAGTGTATATTACTACATAGTAGATAGTTCCACGGATCCTTAGAGGATGGGTATCCCAAACATCTTTTAAGTTACTTGATTTCAGTTGATATTTCACTTGAGTTAAATTTATTAATATAAGAATGTTAATCCTAACTCGAGTGTTTTGTGTTTTGCTTTACGCTTGGGTCAGACTGAGTGCCACAGCATTTGAGACACACCTTTGGAGTTGGAGCTTCGCTTGGAGATCCATCTATCTATTCAGCTTGCAGTTATTCAGTTGACTCTTGTGATATATTCAAATTTTGTTATTTGACTATTGTATTGAGACTTTTGTTGTATTCGAGACTTCTGTTGTATCTTGTTTAACTCTGTTATATATATAGTAGCTTCATGAACTACTATTCATTTGTTTCCGCTACTTATTGTTATATTACTCTATGTTTGTGATTCTGTGATTTATTTATTTATAGTATATGCTGAGTTTTGCTAAATATAAATTAGCAATCTAATATTTTGAGCAATTCAAGTCCGACATGTGCGGATGCGAATGGCACAAAATATCGGGTTGTTACAAATAATTACAAACTATGTTTTAAACTAAAATAATATATGTAAAAAACATTGTAATCTTTTATATGTTTTAAAATTAAGGCAACAAATTGAAATCTACTTTAACTTAAGAGGGATTCAAATGGTTTATGATGTTTTGCACAAAATACCACTTATGTTCTTTTAATTGAAACAACTTTTAAACAAATGTTAAAAAAAAATATTCAAACAACAAATATGCGAAACATGTATCCAATCTCCAAAGTAATTTTAACTAATTTACATATATGTAGTTATTTATATTTGTGTATATAATAAGGTACAAAATATATCAACTAATTAAAATTAGTTTCCAATCCAAAATTGTTCGTTTGCCTCTTTTTTTAATTAAATAATAATTTATAAAAATTGACAAAGAGTAGATTGGACAACTTAGGCAGATATTAATTCGTGGTAAAATGAATTAGAACTAAACTTTATATATAATATGAATATATGATGAAAAATTTGTAACAAATGTAGGATCTAATTATATTATCATGACGAACATACAATCAATTAACATATATCAAATCTAAACTTTTGGTCAACATAATGGACAAATAATGAGATTTGATGTAGCATGTATAAGATTTAAATTTCATTAACATGGTGAATATATAATAAAATAAAATTAGAATTACCTATAGATGAAGCCTTAGCTTTACACATTGAATGAAGGATAAATCTGATTTGATTGAATCAACCATTGGATTTTGCAAGGATCTAGAGGCAAACACCACCATGAATGTTATTGATTTTTATTTGAATTTGTTTTAGGAATTTTTTTTATCATGGAGGCCATTAATGGAGAGGAGGAGAGCAATATAATAAGATTTATTTGTCAGGAAAAGAATAATTGATTGAATAAGAGAGAATATATTTTAAAGGAAACACTGAAACCTTTCAATTCTCTCCCTTAAAACTCCTTATTTAATTCATAATCAAATCTCATCAAATCCTCTCCCTCCTCTTCATATTTTCAATAGAAGAAATAGAATGAAATAGAAAAGGCCAAAAAATCATTTCATAAATGAGATTTAAGCGAGTCATAAAGAGGAGAAAATAATGGAGATTTAATTCCTTCTTTTAATTGCTTTTCCAAATCACATTTGAAACCTCAACTCTTTTTCATCATGCATATGGGCCTAAAAATATCAAAAAACCACTTAGCAATTAATCTATTTAAACCAATTTTTAATATTTCATCAATACCATATATTAGTACGCTCATTTACAACTTTTACATACGCACTTTATTAAATGCTAACAATATTCAAACAAATCAAATAAAGTTTAATAATTAGTATTTCATAAATATTAGTATAATTAGTTTAGAAAAATTTTATAAATTAATTAAAATCGTGTGGTTTATTCAAAGTATTCAACATTACGGGTGTGCGACTCAAAGGTGTAAATTCAATTAGCGATTAATATCGAATAATTCGAAAATTAACGTTCAAATGTCACCTTAGCTAATGGTATGACATTTTGGCTGAATTTATCGCTTTGGCAAAATTCAATTTTACTTATTATAAGCGGTACCTGATAATGGTGATTATTTGCAATAATTCTCTACGTCAAACCTGTATCACTTCGGACTTATGGAATTTCGTGATGGTCAAAATTCCAATATCATCTTTATTAAACTTTATAGTCTAAATACAAAGTTCTTGGTTCAATAATAATATTTATTATTAATCGAACTACTCTGGCCAGAGATTTTGACTTCAGTTGACCATGATACTAACCCCATATAACTGAGGAGACGAATCCTCTCTTGTATAGTGTTTTACTTCTAATACTTCTAATCAACCCAACTATAGTCATTCGATGGAAGTCATGCCATGATTTAACTATAATCAAAGTGGAGATTTAAAACTGAAGATCAATAGGGTTCTCAAGTCAAGTGAACCGTGTTAATTAATCACGTCGATATTTTCCGTTTGACCTTAATTATATCAACCAACAGAAAACTGTCGAGCGAGTCATTCCATAGTTATTTTAACGACCGACCTTTTTCGACCCTCAAAATTCAACACTAATATATTTGCGGTATTCATGTGTTGAGCATCTAAGTGTTGGAAAGGTAGATTGTTGGGGTTAAAGAAAAAAAGACAGAACAAAATCTCATATCGTGACAAGTAACATATAATATGCAATAGATCTTAACAAAAGAAAGTTTTATATACATAGAATAATTAGAATAAACTAACATATCATCCGCCTAGACAGTTATAACAACATGTCCTCACAAATGCTGATAAATACAATACAAGAATACAATGGATACGCTTTCTAGGAATTGAAAGTGTAGAGGTTTGTGAATACACTTATACCATTGAGATAAGTATATGAATACGCTTTCTCAGTATTGAAAGTGTAGTGGTTTGGGAATATACTTATACCATTGAGATAAGTATATGGTTACATTTTGTAAGTATTGAAAGTGTAGTGGTTTGTGAATATACTTATACCGATGAGATAAGTATATGGATAGTTTTCTAAGCATTGAAAGAGTATAAATGAATAGTCAATGAGTAGTATACATATGTATATCTTTGTAAAAGTATTTGATACAAGTATTTTTAAAGTGGTTTTAATTAACAAAAGGATTAATTAAAGAGGCTTAGTGGTTGCTTATATGCTTAATCGTGCTTGGTTTCCATATGAAATTAATATCTAATTTGATTATTTACTTATTTGATAGTTAAATAACCGACTATCAAATCTAGACCAGTTTTGACTTAGGAAGTATATGGAAGCTTCAAGTGTTCATACGGTTTGAGATTCCCTCAAAAGAACTCATTCCAGTGAAACGTCTCTTGCTTTAAGGGTGGATATTCTAGATCCCCTTGGGGCTCTTATATTGTCTGCTTACTTCTGAAAGAACTGGGATTGTGTCAATCAAAAACTATCGGTTGCTAGTTCGTAGAGACCGGGATCGGATAAGTTATCTAAAAACCACTTCGAACCGACATAAGCATTCGAATTAAAGATATATTGAAGATGATGGAATCAAAGACGGAGTTCTTTGAAGTGCAAAGGTTACTTGCTACTAAACTTGAGGGTGATTCCAAAATGGAAGGTTGTAAGTTTATGTGTTTATTCAATCCTGGAACAACTTGTATGGATGAATGTTGGCATTCCATTGTTGCCTGAAGGGCAGTGTTATCATTCCAAGACGGGTTTGCTAAAACGGTAATCATTGTCTTCAGCCTCACACCCGAAAATGACTAAAACATGGAATATGCAGTAGGGCTATGTGGTTCACCACCATTAAGGTATGATCATCCCTAATCTTGGTCGATATTTCTTTAGATGTATATTTCGGGCCCACTAAAGTTGTCGATCGCAACCAAGGGTTGATTATATTCGGTGCTATCCAGGAAGGAGTAGGCTAGTTGTGTGTTGGCAGGGGGTCCATGTGAGGCGCTCGGTACATTTTCTCTAGAGGTTTACTGTGACAGGCAGTACCCCAGTAGCCTTGTCATAGATGGAATCCATTTTCCAATACATGCCTTACAGACTTAGTTGTATACTAAATATGCAGTTGAATGTAATTAATGTAACCATTTCGGCTATTTTAAGTATTTATTTTCAACCCTTGACATTATTATAATATCACTGGATGTTCTAATAAAAATGGTTTAGTTATCATAAGGTAAAAACTCGTACATGTTTATATGCGATATGCTCTTACGAGATACCTTTATTTTGAAAGGTTTTATCATTTAAAAAATCCATATGATTTGAGTTTCTCATGCTAGTTCACCAGACTGATCCGGAAGTTATTTTCTTATAATGCTCGGGTCAGCCCAAGCATATTTCTATATTTAGCTGGACGCTTTTGAGCTTCAGGTGATGAGCTAGATCCCTCCAAGACCTATTCATGTATTTTATTTTCCACTGCATTTCTTGTGTTGTATTTATCAGCGTTTGTGAGGACAGACTATCATAACTGTCCAGGCCAATGATAGGTTAGTTTACTCCGATTGATGTATGTATATTACAATTTTCTTTTGTAAAAATCATGTGTATATTATATATTACTTGTCACAATGTGAGATTCTGTTCTAACTTTTATTTTCTTGCACTCCAATAATCTGTCTTTCCAGCAGTCGGATGCTCGGCACGTGAATACCATGGATGTGTTAGTGTTGATTTTTGTTGGTCGAGAAGGCCGGTCATAACAAGTGATTCCAAAAGTCACATTTAAAATCACATTTAAAATAGAGAAGTTCAAAAACACTTTCTAAATAAAATACTATAGAAAATTCCAAAAGTCACATTTAAAATCATCCTCCAAATCAAAATCATTTTCCAATCAAACATCAAATAATAGTATTTCAAAATACTATAATAAGGCCCAAAGCTACCATAGCACTTAACAAGTACTTTCATTGATCTACACTAAAAAAGTTCAACTTTTACGACATATCTAAGTCACATCCAATATGGCCAAGCTACTAAGCTTTTGACATTCAACAATTTATACAACAAGTATATAAATGAAATTAAAATCAACAGTGGCGAGGAATCCGGACCCCTCTACAAAATTCCCTGAGTTCCCCGTATTTCATTTTATATGTCGTCCGCTTTCCAAAGTCGAAATTCAACCAAAACTACCAAATAAATAATTTATGCACATAAACAATAATTATTTAATTATTTAATTAATCCAAAATCTTATTAAACCAATAATCATGCATGCGAGGTCCAAATCAAATGCGGTCTTTTGCGTTACGCTCGTAGGAGTGTTATCTAGGTTTTAGAGTTGAGAAGACGAGCTGGATGCCTCTAATTTCTTGTTTTGTATTTATCAGCATTTGTGAGGACATGCTGTTATAACTTTCCAAGCTGATGATATGTTAGTTTACTCTGATTGATATATGTATATTATAGTCTTCTTTTGTAAAGAGCATGTGTATATTATATATTACTCATCACGATGTGAGATTCTATTATGTCTTTTATTTTCTTTCGCCCAACAATCTATCTTTTCGGCACTAGGATGCTCGGCACGTGAATACCATGGATGTATTAGTGTTGACTTTTTAGTGTAATATGCTTTGGCTAACCTGAGCTTTATAAGAAAATAACGCCCGGATCAGTTTGGACGCTTTGGAGCATCAGGAGACGAGCTTGATGACTCCAAGACCTATTCACATATTTCATTTTTCGGTGCATTTCTTATATTGTATTTATCAGCGTTTATGAGGATAGGTTGTTATAACTGTCCAGTCTGATGATAGGTTAGTTTACTCTGATTGATATATGTATATCACAGTTTTTTTTTGTAAAGATCATGTGTATATTGTATATTGGATGATTGGCGCGTAAATACCGTGGATGTATTAGTGTCGACTTTTGAGAGTTGAATAGGCCGATCGTTACAATGTGGTATTAGAGATAAAATTTCATATGGAAACCAAACATGATTAAGCACAAAGCAACCACTAGGCCTCTTTAATTAATGTTTTCATTAATTAAAATCACTTTGTAAATGCTTGTATCAAATTACTTTTACCAAGTATACATACGTATACTACTCATTCACTATTCATTTATACTCTTTCAACGCTTGGATAAATATCTGTATAGTTATCTAATCGATAAAAGTATATTCACAAAACACTACACTTTCAATACTTAGAAAATGTATCCATATACTTATCACAACTGTATAAGTATATTCATCAAACAATTATGAAAGATTTCATATTTCAACAACATATTTAAATAGGCCAAAAATAAATGTCATTTCAAAACATTGTTTATTATAAACCCAAACAACTTCCCTTTTTGTGTAAGTAAATGGATCGTATGGGAATTAAACCAAATATATTTACCACCACTTTTCGATTTCCAACTTGTACTATCCCTCAATTAACAATAAACTTGGACAAGTTAAGAAATTATCCTTGCCTCGACATACATTCTTAATTCTCACGGATAGAGATGAGTTTCCATACCTCGAAATTTGGTGCTAAGTATGAAAGGAATACTTTCCATACCACCATAAGTGATAAAGGTCATTTATGGAAATCAAATCTCATTCCTTTTATAAAAATCCTTCTAAAATCTCATTTCTATTTATAAATCTCTGTTTATAAATCTCTTGATTTTAAATCGCATATACTTATTACCAATTTTGGTTTCAAGATAGGATTAAATACTCTCCATAAAACGATCATTCCATATACCATTATAAATTCCCAAATGTGATTTATTATTCCAATTTATCAAAATAATATCATTTCCCTTTTCATAAAATATCATTTATAAATCTATTCTTTTATATATATAATACCATTTATTAATCTATCTTTCTATACAACATTTTATATAAAGCCTTTCATAAATATTTATTCCAAAATATTTCTATCTTCTTTTAAACCATAATCACTTTGTTATACAACAGATAAATCCCTTTTTCTTTATAATAAACTTAGTATATTAACTTTTCTGTAAAATAAATACCTCCTGAAATACTTTTCAAACATTTCCATATAACTTAGAAGAGACCAACAAAAGAGTTGGAGTAAAATAAAGAAGTTGCAAAGCTATTTCTAAATAAAATGTCATAGAAAATTCCAAAAATGACATTTAAAATCATCCTCCAAATCAAAACCATTTTTCAAATTAAAACATCAAATAGTAGTATTTCCAAAATACAATGATGAGGCCTAGAGCTACCATAGCACTTAACCAGTGCTATCATTGATCTATACTAAAAGAGTTAAACTTTACAACATGTCAAAGTCATATCCAATATGGCCAAGCTACCAAGCTTTTGGCATTCAACAATTTATTCAACTATTATATAAATGAAATTAAAATTAACAGTGGTGAGGAATCCGGATCCCTTTACAAAATTTGATGAGTTCCTTGTATTTCATTTTTTACGCCATCCACTCTCTAAAGTAGGAATTTACCAAACCAACCAAAGAAATCATTCAAGCATACAAACAATAATTTATATCAACACATATACCATATAGTGTTCATCCTAAGGTGTGTTAACTCACCAAAATTCTAGCCGTCGCTTACGCTTTCCTGCTCGATCTAAAATCGAACGTCATTCTATTTTAGTTCAAAAAAAATTTTGCACCAAACTTGGCGAAATAAGCCTCAGTGCATAGATAACACTACTACGAGTGCAATGCAAAAGACCATGTTCGATTTAGACCTCGTATGTAGAAGATACGAAGTTTATAAGTTTACAAATCAAAATTTTTAATAATTAACTAATTAATTATCATTACCTTAATTCATCCCCTAACCTTTCTTCCCTAATTCCTTCCCTCTTCATTTCAAAACATCAGTAACCCAAAAACATGCATAACCGAATATCATTGACACCAAGCTACACTTGGCCGATCGACCAACCAACTTCGGTAGCAGACTCCAATTCATGAACCAAGTCCAACAGACTTAACCTCCACGTCTCCGGCTATCCCCACCAAAATGCGACCATGTTACCCCCTATTGCCTTGAAAATGTCGCAAGTCATAAACTTGCACCGGACTTCACCAAATTCTAACCACCAACACATCTTGCATCCTTGAAGCCAATGCCCCCGTTGAGTTGGTCAATCTCTAACCATAGCTCCAACTAATGCTAACCCTAGCATGGCCTCCTTATGTCGACGAACACAAATTGAGCTTGTCCAGGCAATTCCGACCACCAAACAAGTCACCACCGCACCCACGACTTCATCTCGACCCCACGTTGCTTCCAGCCACTGCCATTCCTCCCCTAGCCACCTACATCGTCGACAATCTCAAGATGAACGAAAAGATCATCAACCAACCATGGCCAACTCCGGCAACTCCAGACTGTAACATCCCGTAAAATGAACCATAAATAAATGAAGTAAACTGAATTAAATATGGTAAGGGTTGAATATGGAAAATTTATAAAAGTTGGAATTTGACCATGAATGTTATTCAGTTGCGTTCGTGGTGAAATTCTGATCTGTTTCCATATATAATATGCTGAAAACGGAGCACAAGCAAAGAAGTTATGAGTGTTTGAAGTTTTCAGATTTAAATTAAATTAATTTGAATTCAAATTCAAATGAGAAATCAAATTTAGGGTTTATATTTCAAAAATTAGCTTTGGGGCTTAGGCATTTAATTAACGTTTAATGTTAAAAAGTTAATTAGGTAATAAAATAATTGTGCAACGGAAGAAAATAAGCATTCCCCGAAATAGAGGAGCGGTCGACCCATATAGGTCAACCGGTCGACCAGTCGACCGTAGCAGTCGACCGGTCACACATAAGCGGTCGGCCACTTGGCAACGAATGTTGCCAGTGGCGGCTAGGGTTTGAAGCTATGTTATATTCAGTTGTACGCTCCAGATTTACCCGTTTCTTACCGACTTTTATCTTACGGTTCTGGTGCGTTTCAACCCCTATAAATAGAACCCTATCCTCTCCACTTTTTATTTATATTATTTTGGGGATTACGATGAAATTCTGCCATTGCTATCTCTCTAATAAGATTCAAAAACTCCATAGAGAATTTAGGTAAGAATTCAACTTATTTCCTATTTGTTTCTTCTTCCTCCAATCTCTCCTTATCCTATTCTTCTCCAATTATTCAGAATCTACTGAATATATATACCTCTTCCCTATTGTGTGTGTATATATCAAAAGAGAGATTCTGGAAGAGATTTGAAGGCTACAAATCCATTTGAGTGAAGCTAAGGCTAAACCGTGAGTGGAAACCTTAGTATTTCTTTTCGGCAATTGTTTAGTGTATTTCTTTTTGGATTTGAATATGCCTTGGGGATTTCGAAAATATGGTTAGATAAAAACCCCCTAAATCCCTTTTTATTTAGAGTGTCAATTCTATGTTGAGATTCTCAATTATTTACATTAGTTTGATGAAATTTGTTTCATTTATGCAATTTCTTATAATTTCATAATCAATTCTACTTCTCTTTCTTCTTTGGGTCAAATTGTGATTCTTTAATAAAATAAGGGATTTGGATTATGAATTTTATTCATAGTTTACACTACGTATTCTTATTTATTTCTTTGTAAAAGAAGAGTTGAATATAATATGGGGTTTAGACTGCAATTCTCATTGTTTAAGATATTCCATTGAATTGGTGTAATAGATTGAGTTTCTATTTTATTTACAAGTCTGTTGTTGCAGTATTGGTTATGAATATTTATTCCCTATTTTAGATATTAGAATCCCATGAAATCTTGGGAATTTGAAGAAAAAAGACTTGTAATAATAATTGGTTAAGGAATTAACATTTAACGCTAGCTTAGAGCATAAAATCCATGCATTTAGAACTTATTAGGTGCAAATATTTATTTATTTCTATTTACGTAATTAACGTCTAATTATTGCGTATATGGCGTAGTAAATTAGGCATTTATTTATATTTATTTTCCCCATTAGGAAGGTAATTGACTCTGAGGCGAAAATAAGAGAAAACTCTTATATAGCCTAATTATTATTTTAAGGCGTAATAAGGAAGATTCCTTATAAGGCCTTATTTATGAAATGGTGAGATGAGTTTGTGTGTGTGTGTGTGTATGGAGAGTAATTGATTTGTAGCTAAATCATATGGATGCGAGGTCAATCGAGTTGCATGATAAAAGTTTGCCCTTCACTTTTAGGCTGCCAGCATTTGTGTATACTTTTAATGATGTGAGATATCCTTATGATGTGGTGACACAAGGTTGGTCCCAAATTCTGTAGGAGAAATCTGTCCAGCTAATCTGGCTACCAGTTCCTACAAATAGTCGGACTAATGTGAGACGTCATTATGAGTATAGGCCATTAGACGAAGGGCCTGCTTCGGGGTCTTGAGGTATTAAGTGGTTGGACCCTCCTCTTTTCCCCAAATGGTATTAGATGGCCAAGCGGACACGTTAGGTGGTATCTCCACTGGGATCCGCTTTTGGAAATAGATCTTAAATGATGGGGTCTGCCTTAATTAATGTATTAAATAACCAGAGTCTGCCTATTTTCCACATGAAAGTATTAAGTGGCCTAATAGATTCCATATGATGTTTGTTAGATAGTACCATTGAGAAGCACACCTTGGAAATTGGTATTAAATGATGGGGTCTACCTTAATTAAGGTATTAAATGACCAGAGTCTTCCTATTCGAATAAAAAGCATGAAGTGACTAGGATATCGTCTCTCACATTATTAGTTATTTATGATGTACGATTGGGATATGGAATTCAAGAAACCTGCTTCTAGAATGGAAGGTATTAAGTGGTTGGACCCACCTCCTTTCCTTATAAAGAAGTATTAAATGATTTTAATGGTTTTATGTTTATAGACATATTCTTATTTTGAAATATACTGCCCAAGTACTGAAAAGGTAAGACTCGAGGTTTTTATTCACCAGACACTTGTTGTTTCGACTCCCTCCTCATTACAACATAGGTTAAGGACGGAGTGATGATGCTTAGAGATGGAGAAGCATGGCTTGTGACAGTACTTTATATTATTACTTGCTTTTATGTGTACTCATGTATTTAGACAATTGTTGTAACGAATATTATGTTACGGTTTTTATGGATATTTGTGTTATGACATTTTTATGGTTTTGAAATAAATTGGTACACTTTGCTATTATATTTTGTTCCATCCATTGTGAGTTTTGAAAGTTTAGTAATGGTTCTACAATATTATTTCCTTTTACTACCAACAGCTTACCTTGGAATGGATCTAAGTTTTTATGGGTCTTTTCTGGATCAAAAGTTAGGCCTGTTCCGAGTGGGTTGTACATTTGGTATCAGATCCTAGGTTACCCGACCAATGGGGAAAAACTATACATATTGGAGACGTATTTGTTATTTTTAAAAATGTTTTTCAAAAAGAATTTTCAAAGAATTCTTACTATATATATATACACACACCCCCTCTTCTTGAACATACGCACATACACTAGGCAAACTTTTTCCATTCAGCATGTAAATACTATCTAGGAAATCGCCACTAAAGGTTTAACCTATAGATAATTGATATGGCTGATAATCAATCTTTTTCTAAACAAGGGCCCTACCCGTGGAAGACAACCCATTCGTGGAATACCCGAACGGTTCAAACAATATCTTAGGACCATCGTGCAGATTCTTATCCCTCCAGCTGCACCGGTAGCACCGACTGCCTCGCCCGCCGATGCAGCACCACATCCTATTGACTTTCCTAAGTTTTGTAAGGACTTTCTCAATATAGGCAGAAATACATTCTCTGGAACTGAAGGATATTTGGAAGCTAAAGCTTGGATTAGTAATTGCGAGAATATATTTACAGAGCTTGGTTGGGATGATCAGCTAAAAAGAAGAATAGCAGCTTGGCACCTCAAGGAGGAAGCCTTGAATTGGTGGAAATTTGTGACTAATGAGCACCCTGGAAGGATATTATGTTGGGATGAATTCACGAACCGATTTGAGATGAGATTCATGTCCAAAGAAGTTGTTAGCTTGCAATTGGAAAAGTTCATTCATTTTAGATAAGGAGAGTCTACCCTTAAGGAGTACATAGCTAAGTTTACCGAATTGGCTAAATTCGGGATAAGCCTGATAGACACACCTATGAAAAAGGCCATAAAGTTTATGAAGGGCTTAAATTCCCCGCTAAGAGAAATGTTGTTGACCCAAGTACCTATGGGGGACACGTATGAGATGTTGGTAGAAACGACAATGCTGCACGTCGCCATTGAGGAGGATACGGGAAGAGAGAAGGAGAAGTCTGCACTGACCCAAAAGCAAGGAGGGTCCTAGAAAGGTAGCTTTTGTTCCAACAAGAAGTCGAAGGGGACGTTTAAGAAAGATGGGAAGGTGTGTAAGAAATGCCAAAGGAAGAGTCATAAAGCTAAAGATTGTAGGGTGAGTATGATAAAGGAAGCCTTTAAAGGAAGGTTCTTTAACTGCCATGAGGAAGGGCATCACAAGAATCAATGTCCCAAGATGGCTAAGGAAGGATCAAGTGGATAGGCCTACGTTATTGAAGTCGTCCCTATTGCCACTAAGCCACCAAGAGACCATGAAAAAGCAACTCTAGAAGGTATAACTCTTATTTTTAGGGTTACTATTCATACCCTATTTGATTCAGGAGCATCACATTCCTTTATATCTAGGGTTGTAGTAAATTCCTTAAACCTTCAAACCCAGATGGTCAATAGCCTAATAGAGGTTTCCAATCCCATTGGGGGTTCAACCCATCTTTCTCTTATTCGCAAAGACCAAGTGTTAGACATATGCGACGTTGATTTCATATGTACTGTGTACGTTCTAAATTTTAAAGGGTATGGGCTTATCTTGGGTATGGATTGGTTGTCATATTATGGAGCCATTCTTGACTGTGATAAGAAGTTCGTACGGTTAGAGAGTTATGGAGGTCGTGATCTAGTAGTTCTTTGTATAACCAAAGCTTTAGTCGAGTTAAGCCATTTATATCCACTAAATCTATCTGTCATTGGACAGCCATCATCTGTACCTGTAGTTTGTGAATTCTTGATGTCTTCGAGGAGGTCTTGGGTTTCTCACACCATAGGAAGATTGACTTCTAAATCGATTTGGAGAAGGACGCAAGGCCCATCACTCTGCCTTTGAGACATATGGCCCCTAAAGAAAGGAATTGGATAAGCAAATCCCAAAGCTATTGAAGAAAGGATTCATCCA
The DNA here is from genome assembly GCA_030737815.1 of Allium fistulosum. Taxonomy (NCBI): domain Eukaryota; kingdom Viridiplantae; phylum Streptophyta; class Magnoliopsida; order Asparagales; family Amaryllidaceae; genus Allium; species Allium fistulosum. The sequence goes on along the minus strand of CM060903.1, from coordinate 510,283,702 downwards.
TAGGAGTACTTCTGAGTGGGGAGCCCCTGTTGTTTTTGCTACCAAGCAGACGGTTCTTTGAGACTTTGCATCGATTATTAGGAGTTGAATAAGTTGACAAGCAAGAATAGGTACCCTCTACCTAGAGTAGATGACTTGTTCGACCAACTTGTAGGGGCTAAAGTCTTTTCCCAATTAGACTTAGCAACCAGATTCCATCAATTGAGGATTGCAGAGGAAAGCAAGCCGAAGACTGCATTCCGTACTCCAGATGGGCTCTATGAGTGGGAATTAATACCTTTTGGACTAATGGATGCCTCAGCATACTTTGTGGATTTGATGAGTAGAGTATTTAGTGGACAACTTGATAAATTTGTCATGGTGTTTGTTGATGATACCTTGGTTTTATCCAAAGGCAAGAAGGAGCATGAGGACCACCTTAGGGAGGTATTAAAGGGCTTGAGAAGAAACCAACTCAAAGCCAAGTTTTCTAAATGCCACTTTTGGAAGAATGAAGTTAAGTTCCTTGTACATATTGTTTCGGGAACAAGGATTAGCTGTGTACCCTACTAAAGTGGAAGCAATCCAAGGATGGAAGACTCCTAGTGATGCATTAGAGGTTAGAAGTTTTCTAGAGTTGTCAGGCTACTATAGGAAGTTCATCAAGAGCTTTGCACAAATAACAGCCCCTTTAGCTCGATTGACTAAGAAGAATCTAGTTTTTGTTTGGGATGATAGATGCACCAAGGCATTTGAGAAGCTTAATGAGTCATTAACTAGTGCACATGTGCTTACAATTCTAGATGGAACCAAGCCATTTACGGTTTTCATTGATGCATGTGGCACAGGATTAGGGGCAATTATTATGCAAGAAGGGAAGGTGGTTGCCTATGCTAGTAGACAATTAGAGGACTATGAGAAGAGGTAGCTGGTGCATGATTTAGAATTGGCAGCCATTGTTTTTGCCTTAAAGATGTAGAGGTATTATCTCTTGGGGGAAAGGTTTGAGTTATCCACTGATCATAAATAACTAAAATTCCTATTTTTTTCCAAAAAGATTTGAATCTTAGGCAGCAGAGGTGGATGGAGTATGTAACATCCTTTGACTTTAATATTCAATATACCTTTGGAAAAGGGAACGTAGTCACTGACGCCCTTAGTCGAAGACACGCTACCCTAGATGTTATATATGAATGGAGACAATTGGAGTTTCTCTCGAATTTTAACCTCCAACCATCAACAGAACCCATCCAAGGTTTTCTATTAGTTATGGAAATTAGACCAGCTTTGATGGATCATATAGGGCATAAGCAGGTGAAAGATGAGAAGTTATTACAGATTTTAGAAAGATTGAGAAAATGAGAGCATTTTCCCCATGCTAGGAGGTATTCAGTTAATGAGAAGGGATGTTTGAGAAGAGATGAACGCCTTTGTGTCCCAATGATTGATGATTTGATGAGAGATGTGCTTATAGAGTATCACCACTCAAGGATGACCATTCATTCGGAGGAGATAAGATGTACAAGGACATAAAGAGAATTTTATTTTGGAATGGAATGAAGAGAAGCGTAGCTGAGTTTGTTGCTACGTGTTTGACAAGTAAGAAGATAAAAGCTGACCAAGGGAAGCCTGGTGGATTATTATTACCTTTGAAAATTTCGACTTGGAAGTGGAAACATATTTCGATGGATTTTGTGGAAGGGTTGCCTAAAAGTCAGAAGGGCAATGAGGCTATTTGGGTTGTTGTGGACAAACTCACTAATAGCGCTCATTTTGTTCTGATTAGGAGAAATAGGAATATCGCCTCTCTCGCACAGATTTATATCAAAGTGGTAGTTCGTTTACATGGAATTCCTGTAAGCATAGTCAGTGATAAGGACCCCTTATTCACTAGTGAGTTTTGGAGGAGTCTACAAACAACTTTGGGAGCTTCTTTGAACCGTAGCACGATATATCACCCACAAACTGAGGGACAAACAAAGAGGGTGAATAGGATTTTGGTGAATTTTTTGAGAGCTTGTGTCTTCGATTTCAAAGGACATTGGGAGCAGCATCTAACTTTGGTTGAGTTTGCGTATAATAATAGCTATCAAGCAACGATTGGTATGGCCCCTTTTGAAGCACTATATGAGCGGCCATGCAAATCGCTTAGTAGTTGGAGGGAAACCACTGATGAAGTATTTCTCAGACCCGATTTGATCCGTAATACCATAGAAAAAGTAGAGTTGATCAGGCAAATGATGAAGGTAGCGCAAGACCGTCAAAAATCTTATGCGGATAGAAGAAGGAAAGAGCTTGAATTTGAGGTTGGAGATATGGTATTTGTTAAAATCTCCCCTCTTAGAAAAGTTATTAGGTTTGGAAAGTCTGGAAAATTAGCACCTAGATTTATTGGACCATTCAGAATTTGGAAAGAATAGGAATATCGGCATACCGTGTGGAGCTTCCTGACAAGTTGGCAGGAAACCACAATGTTTTCCACATTTCTTACCTTAGGAAGTGCCTTCATGACATCGCTAATAGAATAGATCCCGATCAGTTGAGGGATTTTGACATGGAGCCAACAGTGCCTCGTGTCACCGCACGCAGTGTGGAGCACGATACTAGGAGGCTCCGTAATAAAATAATTTGGTTAGTATGAGTACAATGGGGGGACAATCCAGTGGAAAGCACATGAGAGACTGAGGAGAAGATGAAGAGCGCTCATCCAGAGATTTTCACTGGTAATTTTTCTCTCCAAAATTAGGATTTTGGTTGCATCGTGGTTGTTAGGTTGGATGGTAGGAGATGGTTGTTACACCTTTTTCACAATTACTTTACACCCATGTAGAAATTTTTTTGAATGTTTAGGATATTTGCATACGTACTTTCATGACACGATTACACACCCACGCTAGGATTCAGCTCATTTTAGCATGTCTGCAGTATATAATCACATTGCACTATTGGTTAAGTAAATGGTTATGTAGAGAATTGGGTGTATAACATGGATGTTATTGCGTGTTAAGCTATTCCCCCCTTGAAAGATTTCAAGATGAAATCTTTTTTAAGGGGGGAGAATGTAACACCTCGTAAAATGAACCAGAAATAAATGAAGTAATTTGAATAAAATATGGTAAGTGTTGAATATGGAAATTTTATAAAAGTTGAAATTTGACCATGAAAGTTATTTCGTTGCGTCCGTGGCGAAATTCTAATGTGTTTCCATATATAATATGCTGAAAACGGAGCTCAAGCAAAGAAGTTATGAGCATTTGATGTTTTCAGATTTAAATTAAATTAGTTTGAATTCAAATTCAAATGAGAAATCAAATTTAGAGTTTAAATTTCAAAAATTAGCTTTGGGGCTAAGTAAACATTTAACATTAAAAAGTTAATTATGGAATAAAATATTTGTGCAACAGAAAAAAATAAACGTTCCCCGAAATAGAGGAGTGGTCGACCTATATAGGTCAACCGGTCGACCAGTCGCACATAGGTGGTCAACCGCTTGGCAAGGAATGTTGCCAGTTGCGGCTAGGGTTTAAAGCTATTTTATATCCAATTATACGCTCCAGATTTACTCGTTTCTTACCTACTTCCATCATACAGTTCTTATGTGTTTCAACCCCTATAAGTAGAACCCTATCCTCTCCACTTTTTATTCATATTATTTTGGGGAATACGATGAAATTCTACCATTGTTATCTCTCTAATAAGATTCAAAAACTCCGTAGAGAATTTAGGTAAGACTTCAACTTATTTCCTATTTTTTTCTTCTTCCTCCAATCTGTTCTTATCCTATTCTTCTCTAATCATTCGAAAGCTAATGAATATATATGCCTCTTCCCTATTGTGTGTGTGTATGTGTGTGTATCAAAAGAGAGAGATTCTGGAAGAGATCAAAAGGCTACAAATCCATTTGAGTGAAGCTAAGGCTAATCTGTGAGGGGAAACTTCTTTTCAGCAATTGTTTAGTGTATTTCTTTTTGGATTTGAATATCCTTAGGGATTTTGGGGTTTCGAAAATAAAAATGATAAAATCCCCCAAAATTTCTTTTTATTTCGGGATGTCAATTCTATGTTGAGATTCTCAGTTATTTACATTAATTTGATAGAATTTATTTCATTTATGCAATTTCTGATAATTTCATAATCTATTCCACTTCTCTTTCTTCTTTGGGTCAAATTGTGATTCTTCAATAAAATAAGGGATATAGATTACTAATTTTATTTGTAGTTTACACCACTTATTCTTATCTATTTCTTTGTAAAAGAAGAGTTGAATAGAATATGAGGTTTAGATTGCAATTCTCATTGTTTAAGTTATTCCATTAAATTAGTGTTATAGATTGAGTTTTTATTTTATTTACTAGTCTGCTATTGCAATTTTGATTATGAATATTTATTCCCTGTTTCGGATATTAGAATCCCATAAAATCTTGTGAATTTGAAGTAAAAGGACCTATAATAATAATTAGTTAGGGAATTGACATTTAACGCTAGTTTAGAGCGTAAAATCCGTGTGTTTGGAACTTATTAGGTACGACACCTTTTTGGATGATTTAAATCGACAATAAAACACACATGTCAAACTCAAACCATTCAAAAGGGAGGATTGTTATGGGGTAAATAAGAAAAAAATAAGAAAAAAGAAGAAAAAACATAGAATCTCACAGCGGAAGGACAAAATATAATAATCAAATAAACAGTTCATGAAGCTGTTTTACAGATAATATTTGATTACACTTTTACCATACAAATCAGAGTTACATACAACAAAAATAAATAAATAATGCAGCGGAACAACATGATGCAGTGGAACATATAGGAAATAATATAGTATACAAATCTCCATCTTCTTCCTCCAGAGGTAAAATGGTCTTCAGTACGTATAATTATTTTGTATGCGGCGTAGTTAATTAGGCATTTATTTACATTTATTTCCCCCATTAGGAAGGTAATTGATCGTGAGGCGAAAATAAGAGGAAACTCTTATATAGCCTAATTATTATTTTAAGGCGTAGTAAGGAAGATTCCTTATAGGGCCTTATTTATGAAACAGTGAGATGAGTGTGTGTGTGTGTGTGTGTGTGTGTGTGTATGGAGAGTAATTGATTTGTGGCTAAATCATAGGGATGCGAGGTCAATAGAGTTACATGACGGAAGTATGCCCTTCACTTTGAGGCTACCAGCATTTGTGTATACTTTTATTGATGTGAGATATCCTTATGATAAATATTTGTGATGACGCGAAGTTGGTCCCAAATTCTATAGGAGAAATCTGCCCAGTTAATCTGACTACCGGTTCCTATAAATAGTCGGACTAATGTGAGACGTCATTATGAGTATGGGCCATAAGACGAAAGGCCTACTTCGGGGTCTTGGGGTATTAAGTGGTTAGACCCGCCTTTTTTACCCATATTAAGTATTAAATAGCCAAGGGGACACATTAGGTGGTATCTCTATAGGGATCTGCTTTTGGAAATAGGTCTTAAATGAGGTGATCTTTAATTAAGGCATTAAATGACCAGAGTCGGCTTATTTTTTATATCTAAGTATTAAGTGGGAGATTCTATGTGATGTCAACTAGATAGTACCATTGAGGAGCGCGCCTTGGAAATAGGTATCAAATGATGGGATCTACCTTAATTAGGGTATTAAATGATCAGAGTCTGCCTATTTTCAAATAAAAGGTATTAAGTGGCTTGGGTGTCGTCTCTCACATTATTAGCTATTTATGACGTATGATTGGGATATGGGATTTTAGAAACTTGCTTCTGGAATGGAAGGTATTAAGTGGTTGGACCCGTCTTCTTTACTTATAAAGAAGTATTAAATGATTCTAATGGTTTTATGTTCGTTGACATATTCTTTTTTTGAAATATACTGCCTAAGTATTGAAAAGGTAAGACTTGAGGTTTTTATTCCCTAGACACTTGTTGTTCTGACTCCCTCCTCATTACAACACAGGTTAAAGACGGAGTGATGGCGGTGACGATGCTTAGAGATGGAGAAGCTTAGCTTGTGGATGTACTTATTATTATTACTTGCTTTTATGTGTACTCATGTATTTAGACAATTTTTGTAACGAATATTATGTTACGGTTTCTATGTAATTTTATGTTATCGCATTTTTATGGTTTTGAAATTAATGGGTACACTTTGCTATTATATTTTGTTCCAACCGCTATGAGTTCTGAAATTTTAGTTATGGCTTTGCAATATTGTTTCTTTTTACTACCAACAGCTTACCTTAGAATGGATCTAAGTTTCGATGGGCCTTTTCTGGGTCGAAATTTAGGCCTATTCCAGGGTGGGTTGTTACACAGACCCTACAAACACCACCAAAAATCATGGTTCGTCGATACGAACGCAACAATACTCTTCAATTTCCATTTCGTGTTTGTCAAAAATCCACCATCATCGACATAGTGCTGGTTAACGAACGATTTCTACCTCTACGCTCAACGAAACGACGAGCGATCATTTTTATAAAATACTAGAGATGTTAACAAAAACTTTCATGTTTACACTTTTTGTTGAATGTGAACAGATTGGAGTTCTTGATTTTGATGAGGAGGGGTATGTTTTTTCTTCACTAACAGGAAAGTAGAAAAGGAAGAAGAAGAAGAAGAATGAGTTGGAGGAAGATGAACTTCGTACTTCTTTTGTGTTGAGGTGTAGATATATAGGCAAACAAGATCCACAAATTATGGCTTGTTGCAAAAGCTTGTTTTTGATTTTACTTGTTTTGAGTACCCTACTACACAACATAACGTTCGCGTACGAACCGCGAACGACGGATATAAAAATATAAACGCACACAGCAATACGACATGATCAAAAAAACAACACAAAAATACATAGGTTAAATTATTTTGTGTAGTTCCAAAAATACCAACATTTGCCGCAAAATGCGTCAAACGATAAATTTAAATATTTTCCAAACTAAAGATTATGGATAACTACTATAAATTCATTTAAAATACATCATTAAAATCTAGTCATTTTATTAACAACTGATTTTGTTATCATTTATTACTTTTGAATCAAACTCGACTATTTAGATAGATTAAATATTCAAATTCCAAATGCTAAAAATTACGAGTCGTTGCATTCTTTCTCCCTTAAAAGAATTTCGTCTCCGAAACTTCATCTCAATCAAACAAAGAAGGAAACAAGTAAACACAAAATATTAGCTCCTTTTACTTAATCTTGTACGTGCATGAATCATCCGTACGCAATATCCAACCCGATCACTTGCTTGGATACATAAATCTCTTATCCAAACTAGTATAGATCACTTAACTTCTCTAATGCGGAACCTTGATCCGATTTCTCGATCTAATACTTATGTTTTCCTTACATAGTCCTAAACTATGACACAAAACACTCACATCATCCCATAAATGACAAAGAGAAAAACACTGTAATGACCCGCCTTTTCGACTCTCAAAAGTCGACACTAATACATCCACGGTATTCAAGTGCCAAGCATCCGAGTGCTGGAAAGATAGATTGCTGCGGTAAAAGAAAAGAAAAGACAAAACAGAATCTCACATCGTGTCGAGTAATATAATATCCAAATGATCTTTATAAGAGAAAACTTTAATATTTATACAACAATCAGAGTCTAACCTATCATCAGCCTGGACGGTTATAACAACCTGTCCTCACAAATGTTGATAAATAGAAAACAAAAAACATTATGGGAAATAAAATATGTGAATATGTCTTGGAGGCATCCAACACGTCTTATGAAGCTCCAAGGCATCCAAAGCTAATTCTGGGAAAAAGCCAAGCATTACAAGAAAATAATACCCGAATCAGTTTGGTAAACCAGTGTGAGAAACTCAAATCATATGGATTGTTATATTTATAAAACCCTTTCAAAAACAAAGGTATCTCGTAAGACAACGCCGCATATAAATACGAACAGGTTTTTACCTTACGATGACCAAACCATTTCAAATAGAAAATCCAGTGATATTATAATAATGTCTAGGGTTTAATATATATATATATATATCATATCTAGAATGGTACCCCCAATTACATTCAATAGTATTAAGTTCTACAATTAAAACTATAAGGCATGTATTGGAGAATGGAATCCATACAATGACAAGGCTACTGGGGTACCGCTTGTTGCAGTACACCTTTAGAAAAATGTACCAAGGACCTCACATGGACCCCCGCTAACATAGAACCAGCCTACCCCTTCCTGGATAGTACCAAATATGTCATCACCCCAGTTTCTTTGCAACCTTTTCCCTATGAGCACACACACACATACCAAAGCCTTAAATATCGATCTAGATGGGTGATGAAAATACCCTAATGGCTGCGACCCACATAGCTCTGCTATATATCCCCTGTTTTAGTCAATACCGGGTGTGAGGCTTGTGAGGAAACGATTACCTTTTTCTTTAGCAAATACCACTTCGAATGCTAACACAGCCCTCTAGATAATGATGCAATGATGGCATTTATCCATACAAGTTGTTCAGGATATGAACAAACAATAGGCACTATTTCTACTACATCCTTTTTGGAATCACCCTTAGGATCAGTAGCAAGTGGCCCTTGCACTTCAAAGAACTTCGTCTTCGATTACCATCATCTTCAAGATGTCTCCAATTTGAACGCTTGTACTAGTTCAAAGTGGTTTTCAGATAACACATGCTTATCCGATCCCAGTCTCTCTAAACCAATAATCAATAGCTTTCCGGTTGACTCAATCCCAGTTCTTTCAAAAGTAAGCGGATGACATAAGAGTTCTAAAGGGATCTCAAATATCCGTCCTTAAAGCGAGAGACATTTCACTATAATGGATTCTCCCAAGGGAATCTCAAACCATACGAAATCGTGAAGATTTCATATACTTCCTAAGTCAAAATAGGCCAAGTTATCAATAATGGACAAACCCTATCTGGTGTAAGTATAAATTTGCATATGGAAAATCAAACATCATATACTAATCACCACTTTTTGATTTCAACCTTGTACTATCCCTCGATTCACAATGAAGTCGGACAAGTTAGAGAACTACCCTTTCCTCGATGTACATTCTTAAACTCTCACAGATAGAAACAGGCTTCCATACCTTTAAATTTAGTGTCAACTATAAGATAAAGTACCTTCTATATACTTAATTAATCATGACCTATTTATAGAAATTAACCCTCTTATACTTATCACATTTCCAACATTTTGACTTCTCTATCCCTTGCCCAGTATCAAAGCCAGGTAAGTCAGGGCACTAGTTGCACCTGGCCTTGCCTTAGTTAAAGCACTCTGATTCTAGATCTCTCAGATAAAAGAAAGTCTACTCATCGAGTTTTAGTGCTAAATATAAGATGAGTTACTTTCGATAAATGTTTCAACCTTTTAGTATTGTTTATTATACTTGTTTTATGTTACTTAATGGCACTGACAAAAAAATCCCTTGCAAAAAACAAAGTCCTTTTAAAACAATCTGAAAACCAACTCTATAAATTTATTACTAGTCTTTGATTTCAAAATAGTTATCGTAAACATTTTACTTTTATAAAGTAAACAACCTATTTAATAATAACCAAGTGTTATAAATCAAACTTCCTTTTCAATTTCCCGAAACCATTTACAATAATAAGAATGTTATAGTCCAGAATCTCTTTCTTTTTCTCGAAAACATTTATTACAACAATAATGTTGTAATCATGCTTTCTTCTTACAAACAATCATATTTAAAACACGGTAACCACCGTTGAAAACTTTTATTCAAACATCACTTAAAAGTCACCACTTTTGGAAAAGAATTTGACTTTGGAAAATAAAGGAGTTTCCTTTTTATTAAATAAACCCTTACTTAAATATTTCAAACTAATCCTTTTAGAAATGTATTTAAATTCCAAACCACTTTTAAAAATACTTATATAACTTTTGTAAACCATATATGAAAGGAATTTACAAAATATCTAAAGTAGATAAACTTAACTACAATAGTAGATTTCCAAAGTGCATCCATAGCGACTATCACTATATGGACCGTAACTTTTAAAAAAAAAATTGTAAATCAAATAGCTTTTAAACTCTATTTTCTTTCTATATTTTAAACCACTTTAAATGCCCTTGCCAAAAAGGTTTGAAAAACAAAAGTCAAGTCGAAATCATTTCAAAACACTTTTAGAAAACAAAGTGTAAACCACTTAAAAGAGAGCACAAGGTTTCAATGTCGCAAAACCAACAACAAGAAAGTCAACTATAACTATGCAACATTCACTTTCCATTTACACAGGCATTTACATAACCAAGAATGTATGTAAATAAAAATCAACAAGGAAGGAATTCTTTAGGATCCTTGTACAAAATTTCCCTTCTTTGAAGCACTTCCATAGCGACTTATTCGTTATGGAGCATTCCGACTTCCTATTGCTTTTTCCCCCTGCAAATCAAAGTTACATATGCTATCTGCTTCTAAACAGGAATCAAATCCAAACAACAACATATAAGCAATATACAACAACCAAAGCAAGCAACCATTTTTACAACAATTTTCACAATACTAGTGTTTGAACCAAAAATGGCACAAACACCCAAGGAAAGTAAGTAGAGAAATAAAGTGAAGAAATTAAAACAAGTAAGAAATGAACACACAGAGATTTTAATGGTTTGGCAAACTTTGGCTTACGTCCACATAATGATTTTATTGCTTAACTTCTGACTTAGAGGTAGAAGTTCTTAGGGGTCGATACAGCTCCGACACTTAGATTTTCAGAATTACAAGGATATGGAGTACAGTAGAGCTAGAGCCAAAAGATCTTGAAAAAGGAGCTTTACCTCTCTATTTATAGAGTTAGGGAGACTAAAATCTCGTCCAAAATATCTCCAGGCTATTACTCAAGATTTAGACCAATTCTCCATGAAAATAGGGTGCCACGTCATTAAATGCTATGGGTCGATACGACTTCATGGGTAGGTGTCGGTACCGACCCCTAAAACTTCCAAATCATCTGCCTTTAACTCTTCGCTTCAGATCATCTTGTGGTTAACTTCGTAATTCAAAAGTTGTTTGTACCAATATCTGCTTTTTTCAAAGTCCAAATGATGGAGTTGTAGAAGAACAGAGTTACAGATTCATGGGTTCGTGAATATTGATAGAAAATTACATTAAGCCAACAAAAAACATTAGAAATGGGTTATTGACACCTAGTGGAACTCCTAGGCACAAGATGGGCTCCTATGTGGGAGTTTATGTGTGTTCGTACCGACCCCTAGGGATGGGTCGGTACCGACCCCACACTTGTGGGTCTCGAGGCCTTTGCCCTTTGGTGGCGAGTTGGTATTTGAGTTGCGATATTGATTGTACTTTGATTTGTGAGCTTTATGGTCATCTCTCTGGGCGACTCGCCTTGATAACTTCGAAGTTGACTCATCGGGATCATTTGTATACTGTCTGGTCAAAAGTTGGGATAAAATTTGCCCCCTAAAGCACGCTTTGTGAATGGAAGGTGTGCTTTGCTCAAGAACATATGTAATGCTAATCTTCGACGGTTGAGCTCTCTGGCTACTTCAATCATGGCGAATCATTAAGTTCCTTCGGATTCTCTTGTCAATCATGGGTCATTCCAAACCCGTTGCAGCCTAAGACTCTAAGCTATGTCTAAGTGTAACATGTACATCATCATCATTCCTATTTCATTCGGAGTTATTACATATCAAAATCATCCTGTTTTCTTCTGGGATTTGTTAATTCTATTTGAATTATAAGGCATTCGAATCCTTTTTTTTATCAAAATCAAATTTGTTTTCATTTTCGGCTTCGATCTCTCTAGATCGTTTATTGAATCCATGACCGTTCAGGGTCAATAGTTAAATCCATTATCGTTCGAGGCTGGTAATCAAATTCTTGGTCGTTTTGGACCGATAATCAAATCCTTGGTCGATCGAGACCGATAATCAAATCCGTAGTCGTTCAGGGCCGATGACCGTTTGGGGTCAATAATCAGGTTCATGGTCTCTCCGTACTGATCAATGTCCTCTTCGAGCCCTTACTAAGCCTAATCCACTCACTCTCCGACGAGGGGACTTAGCGATGAGCAACCCCATCCAATCACTCTCCAGTAAAGTAACCTGCTCCCTGCACTTCGGTCCAACATTTCGGTTAGGACATAATGCGATCCTTGCTAAACCCAATCTGCTCACGTTCTAACGAGGGGACTCAACGATAAGTAATCCCATCCACTCACACTCCGGCAAGGTGACTCACTCCTTGCACTCCGGTTCTGTCTCTCCAAACGAAACATAACGCGATCAAATCCATGGTTGTAATGGCCCAAATTTTTAATAACATTATTTAGTAACATTTAATTAGGTAAATTAAATGTAATAATGTAAAATGGTTAAGGGATTGAGATTTGTGATTAGTAAGGGTAGCCGTGCCAGTGCCATGTTAACAAATGAACTAAGTAAATTGAAATGGAATAAAATGTTGGGAAATAGACAAGGGCAATATAGGAATAAGTATTATTCTTATACCCTAAACCCCTTAATCCATATTCTATACGTTCATTTCTATATTCACAAAACTAAAAACAAAGTAGGAGGCCGACCACCATTAGGAAAACAAGAGAAGATAAGAAGATTTCAAGAGGAAAAGCTTAAGCAACTTAATCAAGATCAAATCTCAAATCCTTGATCTCAAAGCTAAGGTGAATAATGACTACATCTCATGTTTTCTAATTGTTTTCAGTTTTAGATGAAATTCGAGTTATTTTGCAAAATTATTTGCCATGTTTTAATTGTTAAAATGGATATATATGCTTGCTGATGATTGATGATATTTCATATGGATTTTATGATATGTTTTAATGTGAAAACCCTATTAAATGACATCCTAATGACTTGCTATTTTAGAATTAGATTAGAAATGATATTTTAGAGATGGGTTTCAATTTTCATAATTTTATGAATTAATGTGGATTTTATATTAATTTTCTAGTGAGGAAAACAGATATTTGGGTTTAAAATAATTTACGGCTAAATTATATATGTTTTGTGTCTGAAATTTATATATGTTAGAAAACATATTAAAAATGATTTATAGGAATTTTTGTAGAATTTTCCTAAGTGTTTTAATGAATATATAAAATTATTTAAAGTATGAGACTTAAATGTTTTATATATTTATAAAAGGAGAAGGGGTATTTTGTAAATAAATTAAGTTGTTTATTTCTGAAATATTGGCAGCACCTTTAGAAAAGAAATTAGCAACCAACAATATTTTGACAAACAAGGCAGGTTAGTTGAAAAGATTACTTTAAAAAGCTAAAAATCAGTTTAAACATGCTTTTTACATGTTTCACCACTTTCGGTACCAGCTTTCGACCCAGTACTTCCACTTCCATCTCCATCGAAACCATTGTGCATGGCACCGATACTTGGTACATAGTGAATTGGACTAAGGCGGAAGATATGAGGTCGAAACATGGGGCTCCGAAGGGGTTGAAGCTTTGTTTGTGTTTAAAAGAGAATGCGCCTGCTTTGCTTTCGACTTAATTAGCTTTTGACTTGGTTAACTTTCGACTAGGCTAAATTGTTTTAAAGAAATGGTTGCGCCTTTGTTTTAAGAAATTGCTTTCGCCTAGGTCGATACCCCTAGCTGCCGCCTTTTTCCTTTTGAAGTAGTGCCACTACGCCATAAATGGCCTACTGCAACACAAAAAAAATGTTGGCTCAGGCCCGAAAAATGTTGCCATAGGTCTATGGCAACACTTTTAGGGTGATGCAATTTTTGCCGTTGCCTTAGACCTCAAAGGCAACATTTTGACTATCTAAGGCAACATAAGTAATATTGTTGCAATAGAACCCTATTTGGGTCTATGGCAACACCCATAGGTGTCTGTAGCAACATTCAAAAATGTTGCTATAGATATTAACTTTCTGAATTTGTGGGGCCCACAATGTAGAGCACATTTGATTTTTTAATAGAAATAAATATTTATTTAATAAAATGCTATTAGAATTTGATATTCAAACAGTAATTTATTTAAATAAATTTTTTATTTCAACATTTGAAATAGTACAAATTCCTGACTCCACTATTTTACAATTCAATGATATATAATACTGATATTCACATATACAGATATTCCTCACTACATCACTCAGTTCACTCATTACATATGCAGTTTCAATTTATACAGACACTGACAAATATATGACGAGTCGAATGCCGAGCCGAAGGCGAGCCGAGTGCCGAGCCGAAGGCGAGGCGAGAAGCGGGTCCGGGCGCAGCGCCGGCGGGGGTCCGGGGCACCGCAGTCCCGGCGGGGATCGACCTCCTTTGAAACGATTTCGGAAGATCGAGCCTTCTTTGAAACGACGTAAAATGATGCAGAAATGAACACCTCCTGCGAATTTGAACACCTCCTCGATGATTGACTTTTGCAACTCTTTCGTGGCTTCTTCTGAATCATCCGACCTTTTTCCAGCCATCATTCTTAGCTCTGCCTTGGTAAAAGACCTGAAACCATGATAAATAAAAATTGACATTTCATCGAACATGTTGCATGTTAATAAGTAATACATTACCCTTCATCGAACATGTTGCCTAATCACCTAATCACAATCGCTGGCATAACCACCCATTCCTTCCTTCCACAAAACAGTAACAGCAACCTACCATTCCACCACCAGCTTTCTTTCACCAATCCAAACTGCCTTAACCCAAACTCCTCCCTGCTACATTTCAAGCAACAACAACCTTCTCAAGCAACCACTGCATACTTCATTATCCAAACCCCTACCAGCAAACTGCATTTTCTTCCAAACTACCATCTCACAACCAAAACATCCCAAACGTGCAACAACAAACAAAGCTCTAACCTATCACTTCATATACTTCAACCTCCATCACACCTTCATATCCAACTTCTGCAAACTACGACAACCAGATTCACCATCCAGCTACAATCAGCCACAAACTCCTGCCCCTATCACCTAACGAACTCGAACCATTTCTGCACATAGCACAACAAATCCCTTCCTCTACAATCTGTCACAACCAATTCGCATCTCCTCACTAACCCTATGCCTTCACCATCACAACAAACACCTACCTGCCTTCTCTGACAACCCGAACTACCCCTACACCCTAACTTCCTCACCAATCAAACTGAAAACCAACCTGTTAAAAACTCCTCCAAATCGCGAACCCACCAGCGCCTCCCATATCAAATTCACCAACCGCAATTTCAGCAACCCATCGACCAGAACTACCTTAAATCACCATTGGCCTCACCTCCATCGCTTGAAATTTCAATCGCAATCACCCACTACCGTAACCCAGTCCAATCATGACCTAACTCCAACAACAATCGCCGATTCACAAGCCGAACAGACATTTCCAGATCTCGACAGCAAAGCAAATGGGGCTCGACATGTAGGCAAACAGCAGCGAAATTGGAGGTGAGAACGAAATGAGGAACGAAGCTTGTCTGAGATCACTACCAACCTTTGAAAAAAGGACGAGATTTTGTTTTTGGAAGAAAAAAAAGAAACGAAAATATGATTTGAAAATTAGGGATTTGGAAATTGGGGGTGAGAACGAAAATGATATGAAAGTAAAGCGGGAGAACGAAAATTTGGAGCAAATTGTAGTGGTGATCCAGTTTAACAATCGGATTAAATGTAGACCGTTGGATCGTATTCACGCGGATTGCTAATTTTATTAATTTTTTAATCTGAATACATCTATAGCAACACTATATAAAAATGTTGCATCGTGTTACACTTTTTTAGCTAGAGCAACACATTTTTATGGCTAAGGTAACACCATAAATACAACGTTGCAGTAGGACCAAAATTTTATATCTATCGCAACATTTTAGCTGGCAACACCTTGCAAAAATGTTGCAGAAGGTCATTTATGGCGTAGTGTGCTTTTGTAAATTTCCTTTGTTTTTAAATTAAAGCCTTCTCCAATGGTTTCGAAGGATTGGTTTCGACACCATCACTTCTTTACTTAGGAATTGCTTTCAAAAGAGTGCTTTCGACTTAGTTGTTTTATGACCCTTTTTGTTTTGTTGAATGTAGAACCCAAAGCTTTCGAAAGGAAAGGTTTTTAGTGGTTTCGAAAGGTTTCCACATGTTTTACTTGAACCCAAATGCTTTCGAAAGGTTTGATGGATTTAATACTTTCAAAAGGTTTAAGTTAATGATTTCGAAGGGGAGGTTCCCCAATGGTTTTGAAATGTTTAAAAGGAAAGGTTTTACAATGTTTTCGAAAGGCAATGTTTAAAGAGTTTTAAAAGAAGGATGTCTAAGGTTTTAAAGCTTTCGAAGGTGGTGTTTTTCAATGGTTTCGAAAGCTTTAGTAAGAATGTTTTCGAAAGGTATGTTTTGGCCTTTCGGCCTAAGGTTTTACTTGGTTTCGAAAGGGGTACTTTCAATTGGATTCAAAAGAGGTACTTTCAAAGGTTTAAATATTTTCATCAACAAAGATTTGGGTAAAGTATATATAAAATGAAAGGTGATTAGAGTAAAGCATAGAGTTTATTTTCCTTGTTTAAAGTATGATTTAAAGGTATAAATAAATTTTAGAAGAAAAGGTTTTCAAGGAAAATTTTAAAGGAAGATTACCCTAAGTAAAATTAGTAGCCCGTAGCTAATATAAGTCCAAAATTCTAGTGTATAGGGCTTTGTCACAAGTAAGACTAAAATGATGTTACGCACATAAAGGAATATACAGAGCGAGGATAGGTTATTAGTGAGCCTGCAAAACCATTAGGATCAGTTGACCCTGGAGAAGTAAGTTAGGGACAGACTGTCTAGAAGAGGAGTATCTAATAGAAGTTAGATTATTTATTTATTTTATCTAGTAGGTCTGAGTCAGCCAAAGGTTAATATTTAGCCAAACAAAACTGTATTGTTCGGACAGATAGTCCATTTGTTACCTGATTTATATGCTTTCATGATATTGATATTATTTTTTAAACCAGTTTTGGTTGCAGGATTAAGATTTGCAAAAGATATGTTTTAAAAGGATATTAGTGAGGGGAAACCCGTTCTGCTAAGCGGGGTGGTCTCACTTAATATCAAATAACCGAGATGTATAGTATTATTCACACCATGCTTCATGTCTGACTCGAAGTTTATGTTTTTCCCCTTAAACTCTCAGGTGCTCAAAATTGATTTGAGTAGGATGAGGGTTGAGGATTTTCATGTTTTAGTAGGTGGACGAATAAAGCTTTCGAAGACGAGCAGGACACTGAAGTTAGCTATGTAGGAGTTGTTATGTTTTTATTTCCGCTGTGTTGTATTAAGTCTGTTATGACTATTTAGTACTCTGGTCAACCAAGGGGGCATCTTCATATGTCACTCTTGGTGTATTTTGTAATAATTATATTTGATCTGAACCTAAGAGACGTTTGGGATTATGTAACTTGGATATGAAATGTTGTTTTGAAATGTAATCAGAAAAATATTTTAATCTGTGATGATTTCTATTTCATATTCAAGTGCTTCTGATATTATGGATATCATTAAAATTACCGTATTTGGTCACCGGAAGTTAATACTATGGATGACTGCAGCATCTGTAGAGCTTAGCTTCGGCCCTCCAAATAGGGGATGTTACAACTTGGTATCAAAGCATAGGTTTAAGAAAAACCTTATACTAAAATGATTTTGAAAAAATAATCCTAAGAAATTAGAGATAAGATTGGGGTATAGGATCATGGTTTTAAATCTCCTATATATCACCCGAGATCTCCTTTTCACACTTAAATGAGACGAGACATCAAATCGCCTCCATATCTCCCTCGACACTCATCGCGTCCAAGATATTCAAATCTTACCCGAAATATGGATCAAAATCTCAATCCGAGATCTCACCCGAAATTATACATTTTTCTTATATTCCATAATATATTTTATTTTCATATTGATTCAAAAGAAACTACTCAATCCAATTATAATTTACCAACTTCTTGAACAGATTCTTTACTTTTTATCTTAATGAGTCATAGCGAAAGGTTTCACTTCTTTATTATGTTCAAGTAAAAGGATATTATTCAATCATTACCAAATCAATTAAGCTAATCAAGCTACTACTTTTCTAAAAATGTTTCTTTTTCCATGTAAATCAAGTATGTTACCATTTTTTTTACTAAGAAAGTTATAACAGTTAAATAAATTTTTGACACATCAATTTTAGATACATAAGTACATCCGAGATATTCCCGAGATGCATTATAAGACCCGAGATGTCAATCCGAGATGTACACCCGATATGTACTCATCTCGTCCGAGATCTCCCCCGATACGAAATAACTTGTGTAAAATTTCCAAGACGAAACATGACCGAAATTCGATATTTAAAACCTTGTATGGGATAACACTATAGTAATATACTTGAATTTACTATATATAAGTATACGCTATATCTTTAGTTTCCTATCTCTCTTAGGCTATTCTTCTATATCTCACGAGACTTGAATACAGATATGGATGCTAGAAGTGGAAGAGTTAACCTTGTAGGGGGAAGCATCGCAACAAATGGAAATGCCAGACCAAATACGAGAAGGAACCAAGGTCGAGCACAAGATGGAAACGTAGGTGCTGGAGTCCCGCAAGTTGACATGGGAGCAATGTATCAGTTCTTTGTCAACATGATGCAGGTGGGTGTTGCTGCTGGAGTAGTCGGAGGAGGAGTTCAGGAAGCTCTTTTGGTCACCAATTATGCTATTTTGAGTAGAGATTGTGCTCGATTAGGAGGAAAGCCATTCATCGGAACTGAAGACGCTATTGAGGTAGATAACTGGTTACTGCATTGTGAGAGAATCTTTGCAGATTTGGGGCTCAATGACAAGAAAAAGAGAAGACTTGCTTTGAGACACCTTTAAGGAGAAGCTTTATACTGGTGGAACAGTGTGACGGTTGGAGTGAATGAAGAGACGATGGCATGGGCTGAGTTTAAGAGGAGGTTCGAGGAGAGGTTCATGTCTGTGATGGCAAAGTCTACCTTGCTCAGAAAGTTTGCTGAGTTAGAGCAGGGAGAGATGACTGTGTTGGAGTATGCTACATGGTTTGAGGAATTGGTAAGGTATGGTTATGCCACTGTAGACACTGTGATTAAGAGGAACGAGAATTTCATTAGGGGGTTGAAGCCTGAGTTGGCAAAGGCTAGATTACCGCATATTAGAGACCCTTGTGATGTTGTAGTTGAAATGGCTTTGAGGAACGAAGAGACGCTTACTTTTCTAGAGAGAAACAAGGCAAAGGAAATCTAGGTGGGGCAGAGTTAGAAAAGGAAGTTCTTTCATAAGAAGGGAGCCCATAAGGGTGGAGCTGTGAAGAAGGGAAAGTAAGAAGTTGTCTGCTTTAAGTGCGATAAGAAAGGACATTTTGCGAATGAATGTCGTTCTGGAGAGGTGAAGAAAGTGATCGGGAAGAAGAATATCATATGCTTCAATTGCGATCAAATTGGACATTACAAGAACTAGTGCAAAGAGCCTGCTAAGGATGGGAAGGGCAAGGTGTATGCATTGGAGCCAGCTACCTCAAGGCCAACGACAGAGGAAAAAGGGAAAGTTGTGTTGGGAGGTACGCTTCAGATTCATGGTATGTCAGTTAGCGTTCTGTTTGATACTGGTGCATCGCATTCTTTTGTATCTTGTTGTTTAGTAGATAAGCTTAACCTAGAACCCTCATATTTAGTTACTTCCTTAAGGGTTGCAAATCAGATAGAAGGGTATGCGACACATGGATGAAGCGTGACCACCTAGCGTTTGATTTTTTAGGTCATACCTTTGTTTGCAGTTTACATGTGTTTGATTTCATAGAGTTCAGAATTATTTTGGGTATGGATTGGTTAAGTGAGTACGATGCTAGGATATTTTGCCATGATAGGAAAATATCACTTAGACACCCTAACTGTAGTGATCGAATTGTATATACTGTAGAAAACCCTAGTTGTGAGGTGAATGCTTTATTGGGTGTTGTGGAGGAAGAAAACGAGTTAAATCGATTTTTCATGGCTAGAGAATTCGTGGATGTTTTTGAACCCGTAGTAGGATTACCACCGAAACGAGCTATTGAGTTTCAGATAGATTTAGTACCTGGAGTAGAACCAGTGAGTAGACCGCCAAGCAGGATGACGCTTACCGAGATGAGGGAGTTGAAGGTGCAATTAGTGGATCTGGAAGGCAAGAATTTTATTAGGCCAAGTAGTTCACCTTGGGGAGCAGCCGTAGTATTTGCTAAGAAGTCGGACGGATCGTTAATGTTATGTATCTATTATCGTAAGATGAATGAGAAGACGATAAAGAATCGATATTCATTGCCTAGGATTGACGATTTGTTCGATCAGTTGAGTTGAGCCAAGGTATTTTCCCAGTTGGATTTGGCGATAGGTTTCCATTAGCCTAGAGTAGCAGGGGATAGCATTCCTTTAATGGCGTTTAGAACTAGATATGGATTGTACGAATGGTTAGTGATGCCATTCGGACTAACTAATGCTCCTGCATTCTTTGTGGATTTGATGAACCAAATTTTCCGAGAGCACTTGGATAGGTTCGTGTTGGTATTCATAGATGATATTTTGATATACTCTAGAGATGAAAGGGAGCATGAAGTTCATCTTAGAGTTTTGCTTGAGATGCAGAGGCAGAATCAGCTGAAGGCGAAGTTTTCGAAGTGTCATTTCTGGAAGAAGGAAGTGAAGTTTCTTGTGTCATGTAGTCTCAGAGAAAGGGTTGTCTGTAGATCCAATTAAGATTGAAGTGGTGAATAATTGGAAGAGGCCTAAGATAGTGACTGATATAAAGAGTTTTCTTGGATTGGCTGGATATTATCGAAGATTCATAAAGGATTTTTCGCGGATAGCAGCACCGATGACTAAGCTAACGCGAAAGGATGTGAAGTTTGTTTGGACCGATAAGCGTGAGGAGGCATTCCAGAAGCTGAAACACTTATTGACTAATGCATCTGCGTTGGTTGTTCCGGAAGGGAATCAGGATTTGGTAGTATATACAGATGCGTGTGGAACTGGATTAGGAGCTGTGTTAATGCAGAGAGGTAAATTGATTGCCTATGCTTCTCAACACCTTAAACCGCATGAGATTAGTTACCCAACACATGATTTGGAGTTAGCTGCAGTAATTTTTGCATCGAAGGTGTGGAGACATTACCTTTTGGGAGAGAGGTTTGAGCTATATACGGATCATAAGTCGTTGAAGTATTTGTTCTCTCAGAAGGAGTTGAATATGAGACAACAGAGATGGTTGGAATTTATAGCTGCTTATGACTTTGGAATTGAGTACACACCAAGGAAAGGCAATAAGGTTGCGGATGCACTTAGCAGAAACATCAGCATGTAGTGTTGGCAATGATAGCTGAGTAGAAAGATTTGGAAGCGTTGACGACATGTAGAGTACAGTGGAGATCTGAAGCTAGATCTAGTAAAGAAACTATTATGTTGTCATGTTTAGAAGTTCGACCGGTGTTAATTGAAATGGTTGCTTCTAAGCAAGGAGAGGATCTGGTATTAGTTGAACGGATCATAAAGTTAAGGGATTGGTCGAAGAGCAATGACTTGAAAGATTCCAGTCTTGACCAGAACAGGTGGTTAAGGAAGAAATGGATATTGTGTGTTACAAATGTAGGAAACATTAGGAAGGAACTTCTTGAGGAATGCCATCTTTCGAAGTTCACCATTCATCTGGGAGGAACTAAGATGTATCAGGACATGAAGAGGAGTTTCTTCTGGGAAGGTATGAAGAGGGATGAAGGCTTACGAGTGAAGCAGTGTCTGAACTGCCAATAGGTAAAAGCCGAACATCAGAAGACAAGTGGGTTACTTCATTTATTAGATATTCCGGTATGGAAGTGGGATTCTATTTCTATGGATTTCATAGACGGGTTGCCAAGATCAAATAGAGGAAATGAAAGTATATGGGTCATAGTGGACAGATTAACCAAGAGTGCCCATTTCATTCTAGTTAAGTCAACTAGGACGACACCTGTTTTGGTTAAGTTATTCATGAAGAATATAGTTAGACTTCATGGAATTCCTAGTAGCATAGTAAGTGATAGAGATTCTTTGTTCACTAGCGAGTTCTGGAAGAGTCTACAGGATACTTTAGGTACCAAGCTCAAGATGAGTATCGCTTACCATCCACAGACCGATGGGCAAACAGAAAGAGTTAACAAAGTCTTGGAAGATTTGTTACGAGCTTGTGTGTTAGATTTTGGAGGATCATGGCAAGACCATCTGCACTTAGTCGTGTTTTCATATAACAGTAGTTATCAGGCTAGTATAGGGATGGCACCATTTGAAGCTTTGTATGGAAGGCCATGCAAATCTCCCGTTTGTTGGTTAGAGACCAAGGATAGATTGGTTCTTGATCCGAATTTAGTTAGAGAAGCTGCAGAGAAGATTGAGTTAATTCGGGATAGGATGAAGGAAGCTCGGTTTAGGCAAAAGATTTATGCAGATAGAAGATGGGAAGACTTAGAGTTCTCTATTGGAGATCATGTTTTTATTAAGGTGTCACCGATGAAAGGAGTGATCAGGTTTGGGAAATCATGGAAATTGGCACCGAGATTCAGAGGACCATTTCCTATTGTAGAGAGGATTGGGAAACTCGCATATAGAGTAGACTTACCGAAGAGTTTGGTAGGAGTCCATGATGTTTTCTATGTTTTTCATCTAAGGAAGTGTATTAGAGATCCGGAGACTACTATTGCACCGACCATGATAAAGGACTTAGTAGTAGAGCCGAATTTGACTATAGTTAGAAAGCCAGTTCGCATAGTCGCGAGAGATGTGAAGAGGCTAAGGAACAAGACAGTCAGATTAGTTAAAGTCCAGTGGAGCGACGATGAGAGAGACTGTACTAGGGAGACCGAGAGCAGGATTAGAGACGCTTATCTTGATTTATTTTATGGTATGTTTTACCTTTTTGATTGATTTGTTGAGTACCTTATCGTAATTTCAAGGACAAAATTCTTTAAGGAGGGAGTCTGTAATGACCCTAATTTTTAGCAACATTATTTAGTAACATTTAATTAGGTAAATTAAATGAAATAATGTAAAATGGTTAAGTAATTGAGATTTGTGATTAGTAAGGGTAGCCGTGCCATGTTAACAAATGAACTAAGTAAATTGAAATGGAATAAAATGTTAGGAAATAGACAAGGGCAATATAGGAATAAGTATTATTCTTATACCCTAAACCCCTTAATCCATATTCTATAGTTTCATTTCTATATTCATAAAAATAAAATAAAAGTAAGAGGCCGGCCACCATTAGGAAAACAGGAGAAGTTAAGAAGATTTCAAGAGGAAAAGCTTAAGCAACTTAATCAAGATCAAATCTCAAAGCTAAGGTTAATAATGACTACATCTCATGTTTTCTGATTGCTTTCGGTTTTAGGTGAAATTCAAATTATTTTGCAAAGTTATTTGCCATGTTTTAATTGTTAAAATGGATATATATATATATATATATATATGCTTGTTGTTGATTTATGATATTTCATATGGATTTTATGATATGTTTTAATGTGAAAACCCTATTAAATGACATCCTAATGCCTTGCGATTTTAGATTTAGATCAAAAATGATATTTTAGGGATGGATTTCAATTTTCATAATTTTCTGAATTAATGTGGATTTTATATTAATTTTCTAGTGAGGAAAATGGATATTTGGGTTTAAAATAATTTACGGCTAAATTATATATGTTTTGGGTCTAAAATTTATATATGTTAGAAAACATATTAAAAATGATTTATAGGAACTTTTGTAGAATTTTTCTAAGTGTTTTAATGAATATATAAAATTATTTAAGGTATGGGACTTAAATGTTTTATATATTTATAAAAGGAGAAGGGGTATTTTGTAAATAAATTAAACTATTTATTTCTAAAATATTTGTAGCACATTTAGAAATGAAATTAGCAACCTGTGACATCCCAGAATTTTTGGCAATATCAATTTAATAATCTGTATTAAAAATTAAATTGATTTGATAATATTTGTTAATAAGATTTGAATTGATTTAATAATCTTCTTTTAAATAAATATTTAATTGATAATTTATCTTTTAAAAGCTAATAAATTGTTTTCTATTTATAATGTGTGTATATATATATATATATATATATTTGTATATATTGTAAATAGATAAGCTTTGTTTTAAATTAAATAAATAAACCTTGTTTTCAAATTCTAATATATTTTGGTAATTTGGAAATTATGATTTAATTTAAAATATATGGTTTTAAAATATTTAAGATAAATGTTTAATTGATTTAAATTATATCTTAGCTTAAGTTTAAGATTAATTAAAAAGGTTGGTTTCAAAATATTGTTTAATAAATATGATATATTAATTTATTTAATAATAATAATAGGAATTTATAATCTCTTTTATAAATTATTTAAATTTGACAAATCATTATTCTCAAATAACATTATTAATGTATTGTTTTATATATATAAATATAAATAGATTTTAAAATAGAAGTGTTATTTTCAAATTAAATATGTTGTTATATATGTATATATATATATAACTTGATGTTAAAATTAGATTTTAGAATTTATTTGAATTCAAAAGCCTTGAAATTAAAAAGAGTAAATATTTAAAATGTTTGGATTTTAAAGATATTTGTATAAGCTTTTATTTGTGTATATATATACATAGCTTTATTTTATTTTCTCTAAAAAGTAATTCATAGATATAAACAATAAATATATATAGAGAGAGAAATAAAAGACAATAAGTATTTAAGTTAGAAATGGAACATAATAATAGAGTAGGTAAATTCTAACATCTTTTAAGTATAGAAACTTAGTTATATTGCAAAGCTTAAGACTAAAACAAGGCAAGAAAATGAACACTTGAAGTTCTGGAAAACACATGTTTGCAAGGCTGTAGACATAAGGGAAGAAGTATTCATGTTGTACAGGACATGAGTATGTACACATAAAAAGAAAACTATATAAGTACATACGAAATAAGATAAAGAAAGATAAGTATGTAGACATGGAGACAAGCATTTAATGTTAAACATCTCTAGTACACCAAGTAAAATCTTATCAGCCTCCATAGTAGAAAAAATCTCTGACCAATATTAATAAAAGCTTGTACCAATCAATAAACAATCCTGTAAACATTGATCTATATATCAATCTCTTCTTCTTTTCGTTTATAAAACTTAGCCTTTCCAGAAAAGTATATTTCAACTGAAGCTTTATTTTCAAATCAAAGTAAATGCAAACCTGAGACAAACACTTAAGTTTTTAAAAGAAGGGGCATTTCAGTTTTAAAGAGATTCAAAAGTATCATACAACTGAAGCATCATTCTACAAATTCAAAACAACAAGCAAGCTAGATGATTTAAAGGAAGATGAAAGCAAAAACATTTTCCAGTTTTAAAGCTTTCAAAAGCCTGTTTCAAAATGAAAGCTTTTCAAAACAGTAGTGTGCTCTGTTCTTCCTTTTCTAAAAACAGGTGAGTAACATTTCTTTAAAAAGGCTTAAGTTTTTGAATTATTTGGTTGCATGCAAGTTTTCTGAAATGAATATGTATTATGTATATATATATATAAAAATAATATGGATGTATGATTACATGTCTGTTTTATCTAAGCACTCTCTGTTTTATAGTTTCCAGGTTCTAGATCTAATCATAAATCAATTTCTCTTGAACCAATCTGTGTTAAGACTTAAGTCTTGAACAAAGTATGTTTGTTACATCATTGATTTAAGTTAAAAATTTGTTTAAGTTAAAAATAATTTGTATGTTCTCTGGAAAAATATAAAACAACAGTGCAAACTTAAATAAGTTAAAATTCAATTACCATGTTTCAAGTATTCAGGTATATGAATCAAATACATAAACTAAAACATGATTTTTTAACACTAGAATCATAATTTTTAGTTTGGGTTTGAACGAGAAGTTCTGGGTTGAACTAAAATGGGTATTTTGGTGTTTTCTGGTGATCTCGATGGACTGGAAGGTCGGGGTTTCTTCTGGTGATAGTAGGATGATCGGTGAGTGGAGGAAAAATAATGGATAGGTGTATAGATGACCGTGGCGATGGTGGTTGATCAGGGAAGTTTCTAAACCTAGTTTGGCTGAGTTAAGAATTTTCGATCATCTCAACTTCTCTGGTTGATCGAGTGTTATGAGTTTTTGGGGAATGGTAGTTGGGTCATAGACGAAGTCGAGGCCAGAGTTGCAGACCTTCAGGTGGTCGGAGCGGCGAGAACGAAGTGATGACAGGTTCGAGGTGGAGGTCCTCTTGTTGTTTCCCAGGTTTGGATTTTCAACTCGATTTCGATTTCGAGTTGAGGTGGAGTAAGTCTGATGATCGTATTTAGGTTAGGGAATGCTTGTCGAAGTGGGATGATAATCATCGATGATCGGAATCACCCCCAGTCTTCGTGCATGTACACGGTGGTTGTTTTAGTGATGGTAGTTTGGGATGATGTAGGATTTAGGGACTCGAGAAACTCTCGAGTAATTCGAGTCTTAGACTCGAAGTAACTGGGTATTGGACTCGAAGCATTTTGGTGTGTTCTCGGGTTGATGGCTAGCTATAGGTTTTTACTGAAACCTGTTACACAGTTTTTTTAAATTTAAAAAAAATATAAAAATAAATTAAAATATAAAAGCTCAGTTTAAATGAATAGCAGAGTTTTAAATTGAAGTTTAAATCTGATTCAAGTTAGATTGAATCTCAGTAAAAAAAAATAAAGTTTTTATTTAAATTGTGATTGACTACTTTAAAATGGTTAAGTATTTGGAATTTTAAAGTGAAGTTTCAATTGTAAGTGAAGTTTGAAATCAAAGGTTTAGATCTAAATTTAAATATAAATTTGAATCTTAGTTTTTAAATAAAAGAAGTTTTTAAATTAAAATTGTTTTAGTTAATTTGAATGATTAAGTGTATTTTTAAATTGATCTTAAATTAAAAATGAAATTTGAAGTAAGTTTAAAAGTAAATTGTTTTTTTTAAAAATGCTTTTGTTAATGATATTTAATCATTAATAAAAGTAAAGTTTTATCTTAAAGTTAATTAGGATTTAATGATTTGGATTCATTAAATTATTAAGATAATTTAAAATGGATAATTAATTAATTTAATTAATTAATGATATGGATGATTAAATTAATAATTTTGAGTTTTAAACTAATTAATTAAGTTTTAAGTTAATTAGTTAGAAATAATTAATTTGTAATTAAAGATCATTAATTTGATAAGATTAGATTTTAAATTAATGATTAGGAATTAATAAATCAAGTAATTAAAGGTTAATTAAGTTACAGTTAAAAACTTAAATTAATTAAATAATTAGTGTTTAATTAATTGGTTATTAAGATTAATTAATTTGTAATTAATAATGATTAATCTAAGTTTAATTACTTAAGAAATTAAAGAATTGCTAATAGTTAATGAAGGTCGTTAACTAGGATTATCTAATAATAAATTAATGTGATTAATTTTAATAATTAATTAGATAAATTAATTAAAGATAAACATTTGTGAAAATGTTTAAGTGTAATTACTTAATGGAAGTAATTAAGGAATTAATTACTTAATGTAATTAATTGAGTTTAATTTGATTAGTCTAAGTTAATTAATTAATTTTAATTAATTTTAATTAATCACTGGATGATTTGATGGGTAACTACTGTATGTAATAAATTGAAGAGGATTTCAATATGGAAGAAATTTGGATTAAATTACTTTGTGAAATTAATCAAGGGATTAATTAAGATAAGTAATTAAGAAGTAATTAATTTTTTTAATGAAGTAATTAAGGGTAGTCAATTACTGAATGGGACTAATCAAGAATGGTTAATAATTATGGTTTAAGTAAAGGTTAATTTCTTAATGTAATTAATTTAAATAGAATAATTAATTAAAATGTAATTAGGGATCATTAAATTATATAATTAATGATGTAATTAAGGGTTGATTCATTAAGATTAATTAATCAATAATAAGTGACTTTGAGTAATTAATTAATATAATTAATTAAGGATTAATATAATTAATTATAGTTAATTAATTAATAGAGTAATTAAAGATTAATTACTGTATTTGGTTAAGGATAATTAATTTGTGAAATTAATTAAAGAATAATTACTTGAATGTAATTAAAGGATAATTAATCAAGGATGATTAATTAAGATGGAAATTTAGAGAATGATTAATAAATTGATTTGTAATTAATGAAGGGTTATATAAGCAAGATTTAAAATGCTGAAGTAATTAATTTAATTTACTTTATATTAATTAGAGATAAGATAATTAATTTAATTCATTTTAAATTAATTATAAATGGTGTGATTGTTAATCCTTGTTTATATATGGATGGATGATATTGTTTGCCTTGAATGGGTTGAAATCTCCGATATGAGATAAGTAATGCTGTGTGATATGGATGCTTTGGTTGAAGTGTGATGATAATATGAATTATCTATCTGTTATATTGTAGATTATCTATCTGTGATATTGTGAATTATCTATCTGTGTGTATATGGATAATGAATTGAATTGTTTTAACTTTAAAACAACTTGGCCTTAAAAGATACGGTTTGGATTTCGATGAGACCGGGATCGGGTTTCCAGATTTGGATATCCGAAAGCCACATCAATCCAAATTAATGATAGGTCGTGAATCTCAAGTGAAGATGAAGATTCAGAGTGCAAGGGTTATTGTCGTTACCTCTGACGATGATTCCAAAATGAGTGTAACGAGATAATGCCTTCGGTTTTGTTCGAACCCGGAACAAACTTGTATGGATTGAATGCTTTCATAACATCGTCAGGTGGACGATGAGCATTCTAAGTGATGTGTTCTGATGAGGTAATCGTAGTCTCAAGCCTCATCAACCGGGAATGGCTAAAACAGGGGAGGTGCAGCAAGGCTTCGTGGGTAGCACCCACTTGAGAGCGAGATTTTCCCCTGTCTAGATGTCCCTTTATATTCGGCTGTGTGGGCAGTTGTGGCCACAACTGCTGGGGTTGTTTTGTTTGGGACTATCCAGTAAGGGATGGTTCCAGCCTTGTGTTGTAGGGGATTGGGAGTAATCCTCGGTACGTTGATCTAGGCCACGTACTGTGACGGGCGGTACCCCAGTAGCCCTGCCATTGTATGGAATCCAATCTCCAATAAGTACCAACGGATTTGATTGTATTACCCACTTGTTGGCTAGTATGCTGGAATTTAATCATGTAACAATTTCAGCTATTTCTTATTTACTTGAAAACCCTAGACCTATTATAATATCATAGAATTTCCTATCAAATGTTTGGTTAGCGTAAGGTAAAAACTTTTCCATGTTTATGTGTGGGAAGTCTTATGTGATACCTTTTGTTTTCAAAGGCTTTTCAAAGTTAAGCAACTTTAACCTGTTACTCATACCAGATCCATGTCTGACCCGGAGTTTATTTCTGTTTTTCTTAAACTCTCGGGTACTCAAATTTTTACGAGTAGCCAAGGGATTCAGGTTAGCTTTGACGAATTGTGGAGGAGCAATGGAGCAGGAGGCTTCAGCGTTATAGATATATAGTTTTCCATTGTGTTGGTATCTCTGTGTTGTATTTGAGTTGTATCGAGTTGTACTAACTAGACAAGTGTTTATAACTGTCTAGTATGTGATGTATTATCTGTGTAACTCTGATTGATGTTGTATATTATGTAATATTTATGTGATTAATATAATTTATTCGTTCCGCTGTTGAGATTCTGATGTTGTTTCTTCTTTCTTCTTTATCTTTTCTCTTTTCTATCCCTTTCTTTCTTAAAGATGATGCAACTTTCTGGTGATAGAAAGTTGGGTCGTCACACAACCAAAAATATTTTGACAAACAAGGCAGGTTAGTTGAAAAGATTACTTTAAAAAGCTAAAAATCAGTTTAAACATGTTTTTTACATGTTTCACCACTATAGGCACCAGCTTTCGACCCAGTAATTCCGCTTCCATCTCCATTGAAACCAATGTGCATGGTATCAATATTTGGTACGTAGTGAAATGGACTAAGGTGGAAGATATGAGGTCAAAACATGGGGTTCCGAAGGGGTCGAAGCTTTGTTTTGTGTTTAACAGAGAATGCGCCTACTTTGCTTTCGACTTAATTAGGTTTCGACATGGTTAGCTTTCGACCAGGCTAAGTTATTTTAAAGAAACGGTTGCACCTTTGTTTTAAGAAATTGCTTTCGCCTAGGTCGAAACCCCTTGCTGCAGCCTTTTTACTTTCGAAGCAGTGCTTTCGGAAGGTTCCTTTATTTTAAAGTAAATCCACTTCTCCAATGCTTTCGAAGGGTTGGTTTCGACACCATCACTTCTTACTTAGGAATTGCTTTCGAAAGAGTTCTTTCAACTTAGTTGTTTTATGATCCTTTTTGTTCTGTTGAAGGTAGAACCCAAAGGTTTCGAAAGAAAATGTTTTTAATGGTTTCGAAAGGTTTCCACATGTTTTACTTGAACACAAATGCTTTCGAAGGGTTTGATGGATTTAATACTTTCGAAAGGTTTAAGTTAATGATTTCGAATGGGTGGTTCCCCAATGGTTTCGAAAGGTTTAAAAGGAAAGGTTTTCCAATGTTTTCGAAAGGTAATGTTTAAAGAGTTTTAAAAGAAGGATGTCTAAGGTTTTAAAGCTTTCGAAGGTGATGTTTTTCAATGGTTTCGAAAGGTTTAGTAAGAATGGTTTCGAAAGGTATGTTTTGGCCTTTCGGCCTAAGGTTTTACTTGGTTTCGAAAGGGGTACTTTCAAAGGTTTAAATGTTTTCATCAACAAAAATTTGAGTAAAGTATATATAACATGGCAAGGTGATTTGAGTAAAGCATAGAGTTTATTTTCCTTGTTTAAAGTATAATTTAAAGGTTTAAATCAATTTGAGGAGAAAAGGTTTTCAAGGAAAATTTTAAGGGAAGATTACCCTAAGTAAAATGACTCAGATATTAGAGTACCAGATGGGACCGGCATGGGGTCGTGCCCTATACTTTAGCTAGTATCCCCTAGCTAATATAAGTCCAAAATTCTAGTGTGTAAGGCTTTGACACAGGTAAGACTAAAATGATGTTACACCCAGAAAGGATCAGTTGACCCTGGTGAAGTAAGTTAGGGCAGACCATTCAGAGGAGCAGTATCTAATAGAAGTTAGATTATTTATTTATTTTGTCTGGTAGGCCCAAGTTAGCCAATGGTCAATAGTTAGCCAAACAAAACTATATTGTTCGGACAGATAGTCCATTTGTTACCTGATTTATATGCTTTCATGATATTGATATTATTGTTTTAACCAGTTTTGGTTGTAGGATTAAGATTTGCAAAAGATATGTTTTTAAAGGATATTAGTGAGGGGAAACCCATTCCGCTAAGAGGTGTGGTCTCACTTAATATCAAATAACCGAGATGTATATATTATTCACACCAGGCTTTATGTCTGACTCGAAGTTTATGTTTTCCCCCTTAAACTCTCGGGTGCTCAAAATTGATTTGAGTAGGCTGAGGGTTGAGGATTTTTAGGTTTTAGTAGGAGGCATCTTCATATGTCTCTCTTGGCGTATTTTGTAATAGTTATATTTGATCTGAACCTGGGAAACTGATGCTCGCTGTTGACAGAGATGTTAACGATGCTGGTTGCTGATTGAGTCGAAGTTGTTGATGTTGATGAACAAATGTTATGGGATAGATGTGGAGGGAGGTTGTATTGTTGAAGCTTTGTGAGATGGTGTATGTTTTTGTTGAAGGTTCGGTGTTGGTTGCTGAAATCGTTGAATTAAGGGGGTGGAGTCTGTCTAACTGGATGTGATATCGAGTTTGTGATTGAAGTCCAGAGGGGAGTTTGTCAATTTGGGTTTCGATTGATCAGTGGGATTGAAGCTATAGCAGTTGTGGATAGGTGTTGAAGTACTATAGATGGATGTTAGCAGTAGTCTTATGTGGGGTGTTACTGATTTGTTTGGTTGGAGAAGTTGCAAGCAGTTGATAGTTTCAGTTTGGTGAAATTGCAGGCAGTAGAATTGTAGCAGGTTGGTCATGGTTGGTTAATGGTCAAAATGTTTGGTTTTGCGGCAGCCATGGTGGTGGTGGATGTTTGTTATGCAAGCAGTAGAACTGTTGTGTGGTTTATGGTATATGGCAGTGTGATGTTTGGGTAAGGTAGTGAAGTTTGGCAGAGAAGTCGATGATGTTGTATGGTGGTTTGTATGTTGTGGTTAGGTTATGTAGTTTGAAGATGGGATGATGCTTTTGTGAATGATGGTGAAGGTTATTGAATGAAGTGGAAGGCAAGTCAGGTGGAAGAGGCAGGTGTAGTGGATGGTTGATCACCGGTGGTCAGGGTGTTTGAAATGATGGTCAGTGGTGAAAATGTTTGAAGCAATGGCGGAAGTTTTGAAGGGTGGGCAGAGGCAACAGGCAATAGGCAGTGGTCTGATTGTATGCTATGTTTGTATGAAGATGGTGATGCAGTTTGGAAAATGATTGATAGAGTAGGAAAGTGTATCAGCAGTGGATATCTGGTTTGTTGCCGAGGTTGAATAGTGGCGGGGGAGTGAACTGTTTGGTGGCAGAAACAGAAACAGTGAAACGCAATGGTGGAAACAGAGAAGTGTGCACAGTGCACGGTTTGTTTCTTTCTTTTTTCTTTGTAAATGTGAAAAGAAAATGAAAGATGTAAATGCAAAAATGCAAATGCAAATGTGAATGACTAAAATATTTTTTTTATAGAAATTATGTTTTTTATATGCAAATGCACATGAAATTATAAAATAAGCACACAACAAATTGAAAACAAAAATAAAACAACAAACACATACACAATTTTTTTTAAATGCAAACAAACACACAAAATTAACACAATAAAATCACACAAAAAAATCCGAAGAATAGAAAATTAAAATCAAAGACAACTCCCCGGCAACGGCGTCAAAAACTTGTTGATCGACGGAATTTCTATCGGATTAGAAAACCGTCGAAAAATTTTGAAATAAAATTTACCATAAGCGCACGGCGTACACTTTGTAGTACGTGGAGGATATGGGTCGATCCGCAGGGAATTGTGAGAGATTAAAAATCTATTCAATCAAATTAGACCAAAGTGAGATGAAATTTGTTAACTACAAAAAGAAGCTAAAGCTAGAATTAAAATGTGATTTAAATACTATTGAACTAGAGAACAATTTAGAGGAAAATCCACTCTCATATTTTTGTAAATCAACAAACAAACAATTTGTGATCTCTAGCTTTTGATATTAAGTGAAATATTGTTGTATTTATCATAAGTATGGTTTGTTTTTGTCATTAATTAACATAACTCAAACCATCAAACTATAATACAACAAATAAACCACTTATAATTCTTATGAAAATGAAGCCAAAGCAAAAGCTATTTTAAGTATGATCTATTTACTATTGTAACTAGTAATATAGATCATCAAATTTCATTTTTACTTTATTTTCACAATCAAAAATGGATTAGCAAATGATGATGCAACTTGTATTTATGTTGAATAAGAATAGCTCATTTGCATAAGCAATATAAGCTATCAAACCCACTTGTATAAACTTGCATCAAAATTCACTTTCATAAAGCACAAACAAAGAGATCATAAATCATAACAAATGTTGAAATTACATAATATCTAAGAGCTTCATTACCCCTAAATTGAAGGGGTTTAGCTACTCATTTGTAGCATTGAAGCAACACAAGTAAATTTCAACATTAAAAATAGAAGAAAATAGAAAATAAGCAAAGAAAGCAAAAGAGATTAGCTACTAACTACTTGAATAAAAATATAAACTACACTAGCTACTTGCATTAATGTAAATTTGATTTACTAGCAAAGAAAAGAGCATAGAAAACATCAACAAAAAAGTAAATAAAAGCAAGAAGATAAGAGAAGAGAAAGAGGCTTGGAAGCCATTTTTATTTCACTTTGATTTGTGTTTACAACTTGCTAATTTCCTAAGTAAACATAAGAGAGAATAGAAGATAGTTTCATGTACATAAGAGGGTTATTTATACATGCATAAAACCCTAATTCTATTTTTAGGGGGCTTCCCAAAATACCCCTTAGGAAGTGTGGAGGCCAAGTAATCATTAGCTTCTACTAATCATCATTTAAGTGTACATGAAGCCATTAATTCCATAAGCATGTTCATTAGCCTCTAATTTGTACATTAAGGTAACTGTTTGGAAGCAAGTCTTCTCTTCTGTTCATCATCTAATCCCAAGTCAGCGAAAATTCATTCACAATGTAATAACCAGTTTTCTACTTCGACAACATCCTATATTCCCAAATACGGCTTCTCACCAAGACTGGTGTAATCCCTGCTCAGCTTGGCATAGTTATTGCCAACTAGGGCCATAGGATTTGCTCCCCCAGCATTCACAGTATTTCCCCAGCTACTCCTGTAGCTGCTCTAGCTTGCATCAGATTGATGAAGAACTAATACATCATCCCCATATCTACGGACGGGGTTCCAGCACCTACGTTAGCATTTGCCTGTCGACCCGGGTTCCTCCTGATATTGGGTCGAGCATTTCCATTAGTTGTGGTGCTTCCTCCACCTAGATTTCCTCCTCCATTTCCTACTTCCATATCTTCCTTTCTCGTATATCTGCATACGAGCCTCAGTAAGTTGCAGAAGAATGGTCTAAGAGAAAGGAAATACGTACTTATATATATATATATATATAACAATTGCAAGTACGTTACTATATCTTTTAGGTTTGAATTTCTTTTAAATTTGCATAAACATATGCTCTGATACCAACTTGTAACATCCCCCATTTGGAGGTCCAAAACTAACTGCTATGAATGCTGCAGTCATCCATAGTTATTAATTCTCGGTGACCAAATGCGGTAATGTTAAATACATTGATATACCAGAAACACACGAATATGAAAAATTTTAAACTTAATTTAAAACAAATTTCTCATTTCATTACAAATAGTATTTCAGATTCATTACATAATTCCATATGTAAACCACATTTAGATAAATTACAATTATGCCAAGAACGACATATGAAGATGCCCCCTTGGTTGATCAGAGTCTAAATGTAGGCAATTAAACAAATTTGCCCTTACATCCAAATAACACAGCGGACAATAAATAGAATTTCCTAAATAGCTAACTTGCCTCCTGCAAGTCTCCGAAAGCTTATTTGTCAACCAATAACCTGAGAAACCCTTACCCTCGGCCTACTCAAATTAGTTTTTAAGCACACGAAAGTTTAAGGGGGAAAACATAAACTTTGAGCCAGATAAAAAGTCTGGTGTGAATAATAACACACCATCTCGAACCAAATAAATATCTAGCGAGACCACGCCGCTGAGCGGAACGGGTTTTCCCCTCGCTAGTACCTTAACCAAAATCTAATTAACATATACTATGCACCTGCATCCACAATGGTTAAAACATAACATAATATGATGATATGCAATTATACAATATATCATGGATTTCCCATCCCCATTCATTGTACTATCCATCTCAAGTTATAGTTTCTAGGGTCACCATTAACCTATTAGATTTCATGGACTGACTAATAACCTGTTCCAAGCTTACGGACTGTCTGTCCGGTTTCATAGTTCTCATGGGATTACTAAGAACCTATTGGTGTCTACCAATAACATCAACCAATCATAGTTTTCATTGGCTGACTATGAACCTACTGGATTCTCCAATAAAGTCTTTAAGGTCATAGTTTTCATGGGCTGACTATGAACCTATTAATCTCTATCAATAACCTATTTTGGACATAGTTTTAATGAGATCACTAAGAACCTATTGGCCCCTCCCAATAAAATTTCTCAAGGCATAGTTTTCATGGGCTATAACTTTTTATAGGTGTAGAATAGGGTCTCTAACCTATTTCATTGCTTCTGAATGATGGTTTCTCTTTCCGTAGAGTGGTCATAATAGAGGAATGGACTTACAGTTAAAAAGCTACACATGTTTTAAATTTTGAAAACAAAACTGGAGTTACTGTAGCACGGCTATGAAAGCTGAAGTTACTGTAGCATGACTTCGAAAGCATTGGTACTATAGCATGGCTTCGAAAGCTAAAGTTACTATAGCATGGCTACGAAGCATTGGTACTGTAGCATGACTTTGAAAGCTAAAAGGTACCGTAGCATGGCTACGAAAGCTAAAAGGTACTGTAGCATGACTATGAAAGCATTTTTACGAAAGCATGGCTTCGAAAGCTAAAAGGTACTATAGCGTGGCTACGAAAGCATCGGTACTGTAGCATGGCTTCGAAAGCTAAAAGGTACTGTAGCATTGCTATGAAAGCATCGGTACTGTAGCATGGCTTCGAAAGCTAAAAGGTACTATAGCATGGCTACGAAAGCATTGGGTACCGTAGCAATACGAAAGCAAATAGGTACTGTAGCAATATGAAATAATTGGGTACTGTAGCAATATGAAAGCAAAGGTGACGAAGGGATACAGTGGCAGACTCGTAATTAACATAAAAACTGCTATTTTGCTAATTAAAGTATATTCTTTTCACCAACTCTTATTGTTTGTCAAATTTCTATTGGATAGAGATATACTTTATCAATTTCTTTGTAGAAAAACTACTATAATCGGATTTCATAATTTCCAAAATTATTTTCAAACCATTAAATTATACAGGAAAATGGGCTGGAGGAAGTTTTTACTTCTTTTTTTGGGCCTACGGACGCGGATTTTTTTTTCATTTAAAGGACGCGGGCTTTATTTTTTCATTCCAAGGACAAACTTCTGTAAAATTTAAATTTGCTTCTTCATTTCTCGTTGATCTAATTCTGATATTACGATCTTAGTTCATCGATCTTCAATTCAACGACGCGTGTTTCTTTATTTTTATATTCGATCTTTTCAATTGTCTATCGATCTTCATCGTGTTTCTTTATCGTTGATCTTCATCGTCCTCTGGATCGTTATTAAACAATTTCCTTACATTCAGGTATGTTGCTCTTATTTGTTTCGATCTTATTCTTATCTTCCTCTAATCTAATAATTTTCGATTATTAAGTATATTTTTGTTTCTGTAGGTTGCACAGTTTTGTCTTCTTTCAGATTTCGGTACCTATTTTAGATTTGTTTAAATGGCAAAGTAAGATTTTATTGTGTACTATTATTTTTCTTCGGCACAGTTTATTGTTTTACAATTTTAATGTTCATCTATCATTGTATTGAATTTTATACGTTGTTTGTTGCGTTATGCTATATTTATATAGCATTCTTGTTGTTGTATTCATAATTTGTTTTAATTTGATTGCCCTATGTTCATTTATTATCTGCTTTTTCATGTCATTTATATTTCTTTCATTTAGTAGTTAATTTGAGATCCATCTGTTATTCTATGTTAATTTAGCATTTTTAACTGGTTTTTTAATTTCTTTTGCAGTACTGATATCTACAATGATGAAGCAATAGTTTGCTAGTTATTTTTGAACATAATGAGAATTGTTATTCTACTCGACTTACGACAGGCTCTTCTTTGTTTGTTGTAAAGACTGAAATCTATGAAGTTTTGCCACATCTTAGTCCATTTTGTACTGAGATATCTTATGTTCTCGAGAATAAGAATATAATCATTGATACTGATTCAGATTTGATTAGTATTTTGTGTTTTCTAATTTTCAAGAAGCGTGAATATTTTAAGTTCACTGTTAAGGAAAATGTTTGTGCTATGGAAGCTGATAATGCTGGCTGTGGATTAGGCTATGCAAGTGTTCAAAGTACTTCAATTGGTAGTAATTCTGGTGCTAATAGTGATTCACATGCTGATTCTTCTTACTACTTGAAAGATATGTTGAAGAAAGGTTCTCAAAAAACTATTGTGGATTTTCTTGGTTTTTGTTTTAACGGAGCTGAGGATTTTCGGGAGTTTTTAATGGCATATCAAATTAAAAATGGTTATGATTTGATTTTTTTAAGAAACTCTCCTGATATAATTTCAGTTAATTGCTCTTGGTTGAAGGATGGTTGTAAGTTTTATCTTAATGCTTCTTCGGATCCTGGTCTACTCTCTCGGTTTTTTATTAGAACGTACAATTTTCATCATTCGTGTGGAGCCGGTCTTAAAGATGTTAATAAAGTTAATATTTCAAGTAGATTTGTTAAATATTTGATTGTTGATCAAATTCGAGATGCTCCTATGAAGAAGCCAAACGATATTATGAACGAATTTAGATGAGAGTACAATTTTAATCTGTCATATTATTATGCTTATAGCGGAAAATAGTTGGCTTTAAAAGAAATATATGGGGATAATGTTATGTCATATAACGATTTAAATTGGTATTTGGAGGTGTTACAGAAGTATAATCCTCGTAGTTACGTGGCCATGGAAGTTAATGCTTTAACTAATCAGTTTGAGAGAGTTTGTATTGGTTTTAGTGCTTGTCTACTTGGATTTAAACACTGTCGGCCATTAATATTTTTAGATGCTGCTGCTTTGAAGGGAAGACCAGGTGTTTTGTTAGCTGCTACTTGTAAAAATGGTAACCAAGGTATGAGTTTCATTTTACTTTTGTTTTATTTACTTATTTATTTTTCTAGTAATGATATATTAAACTATCATTGTTCAAAGTTGTACATAATTTTTACTGCATCCATGTTTACACTAGAATTGTTTCTTCATTTTATTTAATGATTGAGTTGGTTACAGTAGAAATGTAAAAACAAGAACTAAAATTTTATGCAACAATAACTAGAAGACTTTAAAATAACATATGTTATATTCATATATCATTTGAACCTAATTTAATTGTGTATAATAGAAATTATTAACATTTAATACAGGTTTTGATGTTTACTATAATTCATGTTTCTTACTACTCAACTGTCATTAATTATTTATTTTGTAGGTTTCTTTCCTCTTGCTATGGGTATTGTTTCACATGAAAATGAATCTAATTGGTCTTGGTTTTTATCACATTTGAAAGGAATGCTTAATGAAGATCGATCTTTAGTTTTTATGTCTGATCGTCAGTGGGGTCTTATTTTAGGTGTTCCGAAAATATTCCCTTCTTCATAGCATAGCTATTGTTTACTTCACATGGAACAGAATATTGGTATTGTTGTCAAGTCAGCTAAAGGTGATTCATCTATTGTGGAGTTGTTTAAACTTTGTGCTAAAGCCTCTAATATGTATGATTTTGAGCGATATCTTTCTAAATTTAAGGATATTGGGGGTACATCTGCAGAAAATTTTCTTAGAGATAAACCTTTTGACCATTGGGCAGATTTGTTTTTTCAAGGAAAGCGTTATGGTGAATATTCTTCAAATGTCGTAGAAAGTTTCAACTCATGGATTTTGGAAGATAGAGTTATGCCTATAACTTCTTGTTTGGATGGTATTCGAGTAAAAGTTATGGAGCAAATGGCGAGACGAAGATAGGAATGTTGTTTGTGGACAACAAATCTTTGTCCTGTTATGGAGGAACGTTTGTCTAAGTTAGTAGATGATGGCTTTGGTTGGGATGTTTATAAGTCCTCAGAATTTGTGTTTGAAGTTAAATCTCCTAAGTCACAGGTTGTTGATCTTAAAAATCGTTTATGCAGTTGTAACCAATGGAGAGTTACTAGTTTTCCATGTGCGCATGCAATTAAGTGCATTAACAAGTCTAGATTATCAGTTTATGATTTTGTGGAGGAATATTTTACTGTTAATGCTTTCAGATCTTCGTATGCTAATGCTATCAATCCAATTCCAGATTTTGATAAACCAGTTGCTGCTGAAAATGATGTTTTGATTAGGCCTCCTAAAGTAGTTCGTGGTGCAGGAAGACCATCTACAAAGAGGCGTGGTGGATTTGGATATTCTCAAAGTAAAAGAAACAGATCTAGCTAGTGTAATGTAGTTGGCCACAATAAAAGGAATTGTCTTGCTTCTTCAAAAAGTTAAGAAAATAAAACGTGTTTTGTTAGTGTAATAGAATAGTTTTTTAACTATAAAGTTGCTAAAGCTTATAAAAGAATGAAGTCATACTTTGTGAATTCATTAGAAAATAAAATGTGAACTGTTTTGGTTATTTTGTTTTAACTTCAAATATCTGATGTTCTTATATTTTCCTTTGTTGTTGAATTTTTTTTAGGAATCTATTATTTAATCATATTGCAAAATATATAATATGAATTGAAGAACTGTATTAGCTCTGCACTTCAGTATTAACATTTCTATTCAATGTTAGATGTACTTATCATTTTAGTCGAATGCTAGTTGTAACTAGCATTTCATTGTAATCAGTATGCATTTCACCTGAAATACAATTTCAACATTGAAACCCATAATCTGTTATTGTATAGAACTAAGTAAGCTGTTGTGGAAGAATGAAGTATCTGATGATGGTGATATACTGTTTATATGATTAGCTAATGAGATTACATAAGTGGTTTTGTGATTAATTGACAGTATGATGATGTACAGTTGAATGATAGTTGTATCTAGCATTTCAGTTAAATGCAAGTTACAGTGTAAACAATAGTCATCACTTTTGAAACATAGTTCATACATTGGAAAATCATATATAAATGATATATGGATAAATCCACGCATTATTCATCACAGTTCAATTACCAAGAAATGTATTTTCGCATAATGCTAGTTTTATCTAGCATTTCGGTGTAAATCATTATTTACCACTTCAGAAATACAGTAAAAGCATCAGAAAACACATAAAAATGACAATTGAATATATCTTTAGTTTATACATTGTAGTTCATGCACTGAAAACAGACAATTATAATCAAGTCAAATTCAAATCGAGAAGTTCAAATACATCTGAGCAGTTTATGCACTGAGAACAAAATACAAGCGTTGTATAACATATAAGACTCTATGTCAGACTCCATCTCAGACTCCGTATCAGACTCTATCTCAGACTCCATATCAGACTCCATCTCATACTCCATCTCAGACTCCATCTTAGTTTAATTAGAAGAAGTGTTTCTGTTCAAATAATCCTAAAGTTCAAAGAAGTTAAAATGCAACAGCTATTCTTATGTAGAATATTTGTAGGATTTCTGCATTGACCAACTATATTGTGGATCATTGAGTATGTCAAGCACCATTGTAGCTCTTAGGTTTCTAAACATTTCCTTTGAATATTTATCTGGCATCTCATCCTTGTCCAGTTTTTTCAAGTTTGCCATGATAAAGAATGCATAATCAAGTCTGTTTCAGATATGGAAATATTAGTTAATATTACAGTATAAGCTAATGCTAAAATAAAATAGCATTCTTTACACTATAATTCTAAAGTATAGCTTTATATTTTTATCACACTATTAATCAATGCATTCATAAAGACACCATTGTTGTGTCTGCAATGTGCATCTTATACATAATCTTTTTGTTCAATAGATGCAGTTCAATGAACTGTCAATTAGCAATGCTAGCTTTAACTATCATTTTGCATATTTAATGCATTCTAGTGAAATTTAAAAATACAAATGATATTTTGTTATTGTTTTGAATGTTTTAGTCTAGTCCAAAAGAATTTAAAAATATGTATGCTAGTGTAAACAATCATTTTTGATAAATATATAAGCACTGAAAAAATATAAATGATAGTTTGAACTGTCATTTTTTTTCATTTTCACAGTTTTATGCATTTTAAAATTTTCAGTTGTAGGTTTAACTATCATTTTGATCATTAGATGTAGTCGACTGTATTTTAAAAAAGAATAACAAAAGTTGGATGAATATACAAACTAAAATGACAAGAGAAGAAATGGAATTAGTTACTTACGAATCACAATCCTAAAGTGGGCTTTTTGGCTGCAACACTTTAGGTTTGTGAAATTCTTTGGTCAGTATTCCTACTTCTGCCCATTTCTTCTTGAACATTAATTCAATTTTGTCTTTCTGCAAGAAGAAAAATTAGTGATGTATATTAATGTTAGACTGATATAAAAATTATACTTTTCTTACAAGAATGATGACTTGGTTATAGCTGGATTTTGAGTCCTTGTTGATCTAGTTTTTGGTTTTGTTGAATCATAATGACTCCACTGCATTGTTTCATAGTTTAGCATCAATAAGCTCCAATGGTTTGTGTAATGTAGAGGGAAGAAAATTTTATCTGTAAATTCATCTTTGACAATGACATCTATTGCCGGTATGACTATGTCTTTGATCACAGTTTGCTGATCATGTGCTATAGCATTCTGCACATCATATGCATTAGAATACTTTATATTATTTTTTAACATTTATAATGAAAAGCTTATACTTACCATAATCATTGTAGTGAAGTAGTAACTGTGTTCATACATCTCCTGATTGTAGTAAAACCAATTAATAATCTGTTTAAGCAAACAAAAAAGGTTGTAAGTTTTATGGGATATTTTGTTTTTGAACCAGGATTATTTATGCTAGTATTCACTATCATTTACATGTTTACTTCATTGTATGCACTGAAAAATGCAAATGATAGTTTAAACAATCATCTTTGATATTCGACATATTTATATGCTCTTTACAAATACCAATGTTGTTTTTAACTACCATTCTTTTATTTAATACATTTATATGCAGTTAGAAACTTCGAATGCTAGTTTTAACTATCATTCTCTCATCTTTTACATTTATATGCACTTAAAAAACTATGAATGCTAGTTGTAACAATCATTCTCCTATCCTATACAGTTATCTGCACTTTACAAATATTAATGCTGCTTTTAGTTGTCACTCTCTCATTCAATTCATTTATATGCACTTTGAAATGCTAGGTTTACCTATCATTCTTTAATTTTATACATTTATATACATTTTTTTACTATCATAATTCTGAGTTGATGCATACTTGTCCATCTGCAACACCCTCAAATATAACAGCTTCCAGCATATATTTCACTATTGTGATTCCTCCTTTGTTCCCTTCATCCTTTTCATATGCTACAGTGCTGTAATTGAAAATCAATAATTGACAAGTTGGTTTTTTTTCAATTTTATTTAGTTACAAATATAATGAAAGAAAAAAGGTCAGAAATCTTACTTCTCATTTTCATTAAATTTGAAGAAAGTAAGAATTTTGTTTTGATGTTCTTCATTCAACAATTTTAGAATGCTGCTTTTTGTTATATCTTTACTCTTGTAAGCTTTAGTTGATGGCGAGTATCCATCAACATCAATTATTTATTCATTTTCAATTGTAGTGACTTGCTCATCTGTTTCTGTTTCAGATTCCTCTTCATAATCAGATTCTTCATTTTGTTCTTCTTGTTTTTGTTCACTTGTATTTTTTTTACATTCTTCAGTTTCAGGTTGTTCCTTTTGGTCTTCATTGTCAACATTTTTCTTTGTTTTTCTGTGAACAATTTCATACTAGCAATCGGGATCAATTTTATTCCTTCGTTGGCGCTTTTTAACCCTCAAAACTAAAGAGCTTGGTTTCTTCTGTGTTTTTTCATTCACTATCGGGGATTTTTCTGTTTCCTCTGAAGGTTCCTTCTGATGCTGTTGTTTTTTCTCTTCCTGCATCTTTTTTATTTCCTGGGTTATATTCAGATCAAATGATGGTGCTTCTATATCTTCTCTTGGTTTTGATTTCAACATTTTGATTTCTTTTCTCAACTGTATGATAGTGCCTTCTGCTTGTATTCTTTTTTGTCTCTCCATTTCTAATTCTTTTTCGCTCTTCTTTAATTTATTTTCCAAATCTTCAGTACTGTTTCATTGAGTCAACTTGCTTTTTTGATGTCTCTTCCAAG
This sequence comes from Allium fistulosum, assembly GCA_030737815.1. Taxonomy (NCBI): domain Eukaryota; kingdom Viridiplantae; phylum Streptophyta; class Magnoliopsida; order Asparagales; family Amaryllidaceae; genus Allium; species Allium fistulosum. The sequence continues at coordinate 510,239,999 of CM060903.1, read as the reverse complement.
TTTTCTACTTTTTGTGTCACAATATTCTCATTTGTATCCAGCTGAACAAATTTTTGTTGGTTTTTTTTGTTGAAGAAGTGCTTTTTCATCTTCAGTCAGGTTTCTTATTTCAACAAAAATCTATGTAATAACATAAATAGTAATGAATGAGCTAAGATACAATGAATGAAGTAATTTTATTTATAATTTTCATTTTTCATGTGATGCTATATCTGACTATCATTTTTTAGTAGCAACTACAGAAAATTGTATTTGTGCAGAAATGATATGTAACTATCATTTAAATTATGACTGTATAATAACAAAATGAAAACTATTAATATACATTATGTTATGATATATTTATCTATCAGTATACATTTCTTGTACTTGTGTGAGAAATAATACCTTTCTACTGTCCATGTTTATCAAAACTTCTCTTGAAATGACTTTTTTCAAGCTTTCGATATTCCACCTCCCAAATCTAGGTAAAGTAGAACAGTATGTTGCTAATGGAGATATCAAATTGACATGCTCACATAGGAAAAACTACAAATAAAATATTACTTGTTAAAATATATAATGTATATAATTTAATTTATAGAGATAGATGTATTAACATAAAAGTTAGAATGTTGTACTTACAATTGGGAGCATGGAACAACCTGGCATGTTTCTCGGCTTTGTTTTGAAAGCCATCAAAGCTCTAATCAATGAATGATGAATTGAAACTGGCCAAGATACCGAGTTCATTTTGTTGTGATCAATAATATAAGGAATATATCCCCATGGTAAGTATCTTTGGTTGTCAGGAAAGAAGAAGGTTATCATTGCAAGAATAATAATCAGTTTTGGAAAATCAGTTTCATGTTGAAATTGTTGTGTTTCTAGTACATTATTTATTTTTGAAACTGTAAGATCCTTTGTGATGTGTTCTACTGTTCCAAAATTTCTTAGTACAAAATCCTTACAATTGTCTGGAACGATTTGTAAACTCATTTTAGGTAATGGAAAAATATTAATTCCAGACAAAGGTAAGCTAAAGAGAATTGAAATATCTTCAGGTTTGATCTTTAAAAAAACATTCCTCACTTTAAAAGCTTCGTTAGTGATAGAAAATGTTTCTATGATATCATCTAAGGTTGTTGATGATTTTGTAAAAGTAGCTATGGATAAAATTTCTTTGAAAAACACTAGCATAAATTTTTCAAAAGGTGTTTGTTTTAAATAATTCAATTGATCTACAAGATAACCTCCTTTTTCCTTAATTTTCCGAAATTTTTTTATCATCGGTAGCAAACTGCATCTATACTGAATTTTTTCCTGAGATACTTTCTTTGATTTTTTCCCTTCTGTTTTTTTTGCTTTCTTTGATCTTTTGCCTTTTGATTCCTGTACAAAAAATTATGAATGAATAATTCAGTATTTAACAAACTATAATCTTATTTCTCAACTCTGAATGCACAATTTTCTAGTGCTATATTCATCTATCATTATTTGTAGAAATGCGATATTTGTCTATCATTACTCTTTTTCAATTTATGCTCCTACAGTTTAAAGACTGAATGCTATATTTGTCTATCATTACTCTTTTTCAATGTATGCTCCTACAGTTTAAAGACTGAATGCTATGTTTGTCTATCATTTTATCCAATGCTATATTTGTCTATCATGCTATATCAACCATCAAAAACTGAATGCTATGTTCATCTATCATCTCATATTTCAATATTGTGTATACAAATGAAATTATATATTGATCATTTTTTTCAATGCTATATTTGTCTATCATTCTATAACTATGCATCTTATTGTTGTGTGTCTTTTGTCAAAGACTGAATGCTATGTTCATCATCATCATCTAATATTTCAATATGATGCATGCAATAAATCAAATGATGTATTGAAGTATCATTCAATAACTGTCGATCTAATTATCATTTACTGTCTAATAAATACTGAAATATTATTTTGAAGAAAAATAAATCAGATGTTATACCTTTGTCTTTCTTTTTCTACTGACGATTTCATCACAAAGCTGTTGTCTCTTTATGTCGTCTTCTTTTACAGTTTTTGCTGCCTAGATTTTATCGTTCTCTTTGTTTCTTCTTCAATATCAGTCGAATCAACAGCCGTGGATGGATTATTTTTTCGTCTTCTCTTTATTTCTCTACGCATTGCACTCGAAACCCTACTTTTTGAAATCCCAGTTTCATCGTTTATTTGTTCTAGATTTGTTGAAATTTGTGGATTTACGTCCATTGACTTAGCTTCGAAAGTTGATTGCGCTTGTAAATCAGCTTGATTTGGGTTTGGAATGTCATTGCTTGATGGAGAAGAAATTTTGTTTACAAAGGAAAACAGACTAAAAAAGCACTTGTCCTTGAGACGGAAGTTGTATTTTAACGTCCGTTAAAATAAATTTTTATTAAACTTTTTCCTTTAAACTAATTTTCTCTAAATTATATTAATATTTTAATATAATTATTAAGCCTTTCTAGCTTAGAAAATTCATAATAAATCGAAAACACTTGGGAAAAATACCAAAAATATGAAATAACATTTTCTTTACTATATAAAAATTTCGAAGCAAAATTCATTATTTTATTATTTTTAATAATTAAAACCCCAAAAAAATGTCCTTTTCACCTTAGAAATTTCATAAGATATTCCTATTAATTCCGAAAATTGTGAAATTAAAAACCCATCTCCAAAATTAGGTATTACACAACATATCCAAAATCAAGTTGTTTGGAGGTCATTCATTAATGTTTTTCCCTTAAAACCTATCATAAAAATTTCAATAAATCACCACTCATGCAAACAATGGTAAAATCAACCATATCATCATCAAACAATGTGGAATACATCAAAAATTTGAAATTTAACACAAATGAATGAGATGGATACTATTATTCTCCTTGTTTTGAGAAAAAAAGTTAAGATTTGAGCTCTTGATTTGATTCCCCTTAGCTTTAACTTGATTCTCTAACTTTTCTTCCTTGAAAAGCTTTAGCAATGGCCTCTACTTTGTTTGTGTTTTGTTTGGATGTAAAAATGAATGAGGATATGAGGGTGGAAGGGTTTATGTTTAGTTAATGAAGCTTATTCCTATTTTGCCCCTTTCATAAATCCTCCTACTTATGTTTAAGTTAAAACGACCTTACATGTTGATTAGTTAAGGCCTAACCAATTAATTATGAAATCTCATCTCCTTCTCATACTACATATTATTATGTTTAATTAATCTAATTAATTATCAAATCTCATCTCCTTCCCACGCCATACATTATTCTGTATAATTAATCTAATTGAATCTCCCAAATATTGTTAAAAAAATTAGGGGTGTTACAGATTCTTCTCCCAAAATTCCACCAAAGGGCTCATCTTCTTTCGGCAGGTTAAACCGCGTATAATCAATAGATGTGCTTTTATGGAGTCGTGCCTCCGTTCAATGAGTTTTTGAAGTTCCTTCTCCAATCTCTCGGGATAGCTCCATCCCAAGTTCATTCAAATGGCTACGCCCTCATAAATTCTCTTTACTTCATCTGCATGATGCACCTAGGTCAGCCTCCAAGCTTCGAGGAGCTATCTTTTTTACTCAACTTTAAAAGAAGGAAAGATGCTCCTTCATTGATGATAATCGAAGCTTTCAACCAATGCAAGGTCGTCAAGGGGTTTCACAATAAAAGAATTTATTTCAAGGACCAATATTTCTTCGTCTAATGCCCCAAGGCTTTAATCGCTATTAGCTTTCTGAATGTAAGTTCTCTTATCCAGTTATTTCATCACACTTTGGCTTCTTCAGCCCAAGCGACTAACATTTCTTCCACATTTCTCATAGATGTTCCTTATCGGACTCCAACTCTTTCAGTTTCTAAAAGGAACTGATCCAAATCTAATGCATATCTCCTATCTCCTCACCAATGCTCACATGCCCTAGTTTTAGTTTCTCTATAATTGCAGAAGCGTTCAACCGAATCCACTTTGTCCTAGGGCAGTTCAAGCTGCTCGCGGTGCTCCATATCCTTATGGAAACTGAAGATATTCCACGCTTAGACGACAATGAATCTAGAGAAGAAGATGACAAAGAAGTCGATGAAGATCTTGTAGGAGACGAGGGGGATGAAAGAGACGATAACATATATGAGGGTATGATGGAAAAGGGATAGAATATGAGGGATGAAAGAGCTCAAGGAGAAGAAGGATAAGATGAGGGAGGAGAAGATGAATAAGAAGGGCGTTATTGGAAACAATCATTTTATGAAACATCCCTTAAAGGCAACCGGATCACTTTGCCTCCCAAGCTGAAGCGAATCATTACCAAGACCTCCCAACGCGCACTCGAACCACGCTAAGACCATATTGAGTAGTCAACCCCTTTAGGTGCAAGCAATGCCATCGTTGGCTCTCTGAGCAAATATTGGAAGTTTTCCAGACTTCACTCCCAGAGACCTAAACTTTGAAGATATCATGGTATCCAGTCATCTCGACTTAAAATTTCCATCAGTCGATCTGCCCCAGCCCACCAAAGGGAAAAACTCTGTCCTTAAAACCCCATGAGCATGGTCCATAGGTTACTTAAGCCACACCAACACTTCACGCACTTCTAGGGTCACAAGTAAGGATACTTTGCGCTTATTCTTAATCCAGTCGCCTGATTCTAACACAATCCTTTACTTCTTTCAGGTACCATGGGGAGAAATTACCGCCTTAAAAGGCTCCGCGAGGGATCAAGCTATTATCACTCTCATTCTTAGGGAGGATCCTACCCTATTCATTGCGCCTACTATGAATTTAAAGACGAGAGGCTAAGAAGAAAGGACAGAGAACAACATGAGGTTGAGGAAAGAGAGCATCGCCATGATGAACATATGGAATCACGCGACCGCTCTAGGCATGACTTTGACCCCCACCACCAACATAACTTATCTTCACATTCCTATTAGCTCTGCCAATCTTTTCAATCGAATCTTCCTCCATCTTCTCAACCTTCCATCACTGCTATGGTTGAGTGACCTATATCTCCAGTCACATCTCCCTACCAGTCCAAAAATATCATCCCTTTTCACATCAATCATACAGGGCTGGTAAAGAAACATGTATAAACCATATTATTCCTCCTCCTCCCCTCGAAGGCAAATCTCCTGCCTCAGCCATAAAGATGCAGGCGGCCCTCCTCGACTTCTATCTTGAATGGGCTAAATTCAATTATGATGCCAAAGACCTTTCCAAGAGCTATATAGCTGAAGGCATCAACATGACAAATGAAGTTATAGAGCAGCTCTTTCAATGGAAAAGGCTAGCTAAAGGCCTCACAGATGTCAATTGTTTGAATTAGTTAATTATACATAGCTTCAATACCGAGAGAGCCCACCCCAATCACATATGAGAAGACTACAAGAATGAACTGACTAGACTCAAGAAGGAGAATGAAGGAAAAGAGTTGGCCATTAAAGAGGCCTACAAAAGCTTGTTGAAGAAGCCACCGCCTACAAATCTAAATTCACGGTTCTCAATGAACAATTGAGATATGCACATATCCATGGCGTTAACCTTGAGAAAGACATTAAGTTTCAAGAGGCCTAAAAGGTTGCCCTTTAGACCGAGATTGATAAACTCAAGGAAGACCTCAAGGTTGAAAGAGAATTATGGACCAGGCCCAAGAGATTGTACATACCTATGCAAAAGAAGTAGTAGATTTAAGAACCATGCCAACCGTTCAAAGAAAGAGATTACTGATCTTAAGGACAAGATGACCCAGGATGAGGAAGATACTGAAGCTACCCTCCTTCATTTCTTTACGAATGTCATAGAGACAAAGCATCTCAAATGGTAGGATGTGGTAATCCCCCCACATTAGACGAGAGGAGAATCTAAGGAGGGCTAGATAATCCAACGATGAAGTCGATGAAGAGAAGCTAAAGATAGAGTTTCTAGATGAAGTGGACCTAATAGCCATGGAAGAGGACATGAAAATTAAAGCAACATAGGTTGCAGCTGAAGAAAATGTGTCTACTGAGACTCCCGACGGTCCCGACTCTTTGGATCGCGTGGATGACGCCACTCTTGCCTAAAAAGAGTCTCAAGTAGAATCGTTACTTCATCGACGACCAGTCTTGAGGTCACCATCTCTAAAACATCTGCTTCTGCTACTCCTACTACACCCAAGACCCCTACCATAAAAAGTTACAACCCGGAGGCCCCTGCCTTTGTCCTGGCAGTGATTCCCCCTCCCTGCTTCCACTTTTTAAAGCTCTTGAGGAAGGGAAAATCAAAAAGTCTCTTATGCCTGAATCTCCACATGTGGGAGGTATATCCTTAGTTTCTCCAGTTCTCAAGAAGCTTCAGTTCTCTCCTATGGGTATCTCTAATCTTTATCATTCTATTTGTCAACCCGCAATCACGGCCCTTCCGACGACTCCTTAAGCTCAAGCCTTTACATTGATTGCCATTTCTACCGCATAATTCACCATATCAACCTCGATTCCAATCCCTACTTCCACTACAAGGTCCAGTCCCGGCCTTTGAGCCAAAAAGATTGGGGATGACGATGATGACGAGCTCACCATTACCCAAATCGGGGTAAGTCACCTTCAATGGCTACCAAAAAGGTCGTCGACATCAACAAGCTGAAAACCGTGAAGAAGGAACCTGGTATGGAAACAACTATATCTCTATTTCCTACTACCCACTGATCCCTCTACTCAAAATCGTGCAATCGTCGAGTCATACCGCTGGCGTTTCTCAAACACTCCTGGGGAATCAGGACCAATCCGAGAACCCTCTAAACTAGACAACGAAGGAAGAGAAATATCACTCTGGTAAAAGCACTTTGGAAAAGGAGAAAGAAAAGAAGCATCATAGAAAGCAACCAACTAAAGGAGGGAAGATGGGTAGGGCGAAGTGATCAATCTAGGACACTTTCATAAGACATGTTCTTTTTCCCTTTTTTGTCTTAATCTTTTAGGCTTAGCATGTATAGGCTGTCATTGTGCGGGAGTGTCCCCTACAAACCTTGTATCAAAGATGGTATAAATAAAACGTTGTTTTTCATCCAACTCTGTCTTATTTTCTTTACTGCATCTTTTATTTCCCTTGTCTATATACTTGCCTACACGTATAAATGTAATTGTCTATAATTTAATTACTTATATATTATACTTGCCTTTATCTACGATTTGTGCAATGCTATTATTTACCGTAGCTCTGTACATGTAAATAAATTTTTGCAATCGCTCGGTGTTATATTGGTTACTTAGTTTTTTTTCATTAATTAAGCATATCTAGTTTTGGCTAAACAAAACCGCTCCATATCAATCGACCCTATTTATCATCGATAACATATCATGTTCGATCATAAACAAGGTTGTCATATCGATATAGCTGTGACTATATGACTCATATATTCCTGCTAATAAGAACACCGATATATTTTGATAGAGTATATGCAAAAGATTTAATTCCTCACCGATTCCTATCTCTAGGAATTGGCATCTCAAATGCCTATCTCCAGGCATCAATTCCTGACCTCGCCAATCTCCGAGCGTCGATCAAAGAATATAAGTGTAAGGGTGAATCGTCTGATCGATCCCTATATGATTATACTCCTATGACTAGAATATGGATCAAAGTAGTTCAGCGGTACCTATCTTCAAGTACAGACATTTGGATTTTCAAAACATAAAATGTTTAATTGTGCTGTTGATCATGTAGCATAAAGTTAGACTTTAAGAATCCACTGGTTTGAAAGACAACTTTATTTATGAACAAAAGGATGAAAATTACTGCCTTATTACATCAAACCCCAACAAATAGGATGTCTTATTTGGAAAAAGAATTCAAGTGAAATAGCACTGTAAGTGCTCGCTATTCCATGTCCGTGGAGTTGGTATCCCATCAACAATTGATAGCTTGAAAGTTCCATCTCTAGGCTTTTGCGAAATCATATAGGGACCTTTCCAATTCGGACCAAGTGCCCCTACACCAGGAAAGACCCATTTCAAAATGAGATCGCCTGACCCAAAGGTACGGGTTTTGACCTTGGCACTATGCAGTTAAAGCTTCGTTAGACCCTCGCAAAATCCCCGATGTAGCACATAGCACTCTTCGACCGCTACGCTATTTCAATTTAGCGCTACTAAATAGTAGATCCGCTTTAAGCCCCGCTATTTTCTACTACATCTGCTAAATCAAGGCATTTTGACTTCCGCTTTAGCAACATCAACATATAAAGGTTGATTTGACTAGTTTTATTTTAAACCAAATCAATAAAGTTAGGGTTAAGACCTAATTTTAGGGCATAAGTGCTCAATATAATTTAGAAATCAATTGTACTCACTGTATATAGTCTATAGAAATCATGATATTCTTCGGTTTTATTATATAAAGACTAAATAATATTTCTTTTTCCTACACAAATGTTTGAGAATGAGAATAAATTAAATTTAAATATTTAGTTTTATATCTAATGATGCTTTTTGCAGCTCCGTTGTTTTTCGCTATATCCCTGCTATAACTTTTTGCACCTCTACCGCTAAGCGCTTTAACTGCACAGCCTTGGTATTGAATTGCTTTATTGCTCTTATCTAGTGAGAAGCCACCCTCAGATTAATTAGCCACTTATTGTTTTTCTTTAACCAAGTCGATGGACTCAAACAAGAGTTTCTCGTTCACGTTGGAATCATAATGCAATATTCTATGAGAAGAGACTTTGATTTCAACCAAGTCGACGGAGTATAGCCTTTGTACTTGTGGGTTATCCGATAAGCCTATAATGCTAATGGTAACTCATCTACCCAGTTGCCCTTGGCTCTTTCCAATCTCTTCTTAATGATGGACTTGATAATCTTGTTCACCGCCTCTACCTGTCCACTCACTTATGGATGTGCTACTATCGTGAAGCTTTTCTCAATCTGAAACCAAGTGCAAAACACTTTGAATTCTACACTCTTGAATTGAGTTCCATTATCAGTTATTATCTTCTATGGGACTCTGAATCTGCATAAAATGTTCTTTACTATAAAATTGATCATTTTCTTCAAATTGATCATTGTAAGTGGTTCCGCTTCAACCCATTTTGTGAAGTAATCCACAACTATTACTGCATATTTCGCTCCGCCTCTCGACATTGGTAGCACACCAATGATATTTATCCCCATATCGCAAATGACCATGGGCTAATCATTTGCGTATGTTTAACGGATGGGCAGTTAGTATCTTCGTAAACCTCTGGTACTTGTAACATCTTCTAGAATAGTTAACCATATCCCGTTTGACTGTCGACCAAAACTATCCATAGCAAAGAACCTTCTTTGCTAATGTATGCCCTCTAGTTTGATCACCACAAATCCCTTCATACATATTTGCAAGAAACTTTTTAGCTTCATCTTTGGTGACACACCTCGGCAAGAGCATTGATAATCCTCTCATATATAACACTTCTACTTGCATGATGAATCGAGGTGCTTTATGTAGAAGTTTTTGTCATTCATTCCTTTCATTTGGGATAATCCCCTTTAGCAAATATTCTTTAATCGGAGTCTTCCATGACTTCTTCTCTTCCTCAACCTCCAAGATCCAATCAACATCCATCGCATTGATGCTTGGAGCCTTAAAAACCTCTACTAGAACGATTCTTAATAGCTGCGCATCCCTAGCGCTAACCAGTTTGGCTAGTGGTTGGCTTTTATATTCTCTTCACTAGGGATGCGCGTTACATAATTTAGCAATTCCAATACTTTGGTAAGGTAAGGGGCAAGGCTCTCTCTCTCTTAGCCTAAAATTCCTTTTTACCTGGCAGACCACCAACTAAAAGTCGATGAATATATGTAATGTCTTGACTCTCAGTTCCTTTGCTATCTTGAGCACCACAATCAACTCTTCATATTCAAGTTCATTGTTAGTCGCTAGAAACTCTAGCATCAAAGCATAGCATATCCTCTATCCTTCCGGGACCATGAACCACTCCCACCCTAGAATCATGTTAATTTGAGGCTTCATCTACATAAAACTTCCATTGAGATGGTCAGACCACATCTTCTTCCACTTCATCATCCTGGATGGTGAACTCGACAATGAAATCTCCCAATGCTTGTCCTCGAATCGCCTTCTTAGGATAGTAAGATATATCGTACCAGCTCAGTTCGATATTCCACTTTATCAATCTTCCGAAAGTCTAGGGTCGATGTAGCACTTGCCTCAGGGGTCGATCGATCAATACCTTTATCGGATGAGCCTGGAAGTGTGGCCTCAACTTCCTTGCAGCAATAAACTAATAGTACGCCAGCTTCTCCAACTTTTGATAATTATTTTCTTCTCCAGTGAACCACTTGCTGATATAATACACCAGCCTTTGGATCTGCCCTCCTCACGTACGAAGGCTGCACTTAATACGTGAGCGGACACTGTTAAATAGATGAATATATCTTCTCCTTCCAAAGCTTCAATAGAATCAGTGGTCTCTCCATATGGTATAACAAGTTCCGGAAAGCGTATGAAATTCCTTCATCCATACGAACTTTCCTTTCTTTTTCTTGAGGGCATCAAAGAATGTATACAACTATCGGTTACCTTTAAAATGAATCGACTCAATGCAATGACCTTACCATTCAAGCCCTGCATCTCCTTCCTCGTCTTTGGGGGCAGTAACCTCTCTTAGCACTTTAATCTATTTTGACTTAGCTTCTGTGAACTCGATGAAACCAAAAAACTTGCCCGATGCTACTTTAAAAGTATAATTCAGTGGATTAAGATTTATTCCATACTTTCGAAGTGCATCGAACATATTTGAGAGATTGCTCATGCGATCCGCTGATCACTATGACTACACCATTGTATCATCCACATTGACCCTCATAGTTCGTCTAAGTTGATCTTTAAACACCATTCACCAAGCACGGGTAAGTAGCTATAGCATTCTTTAGACCGAACAACATGACTCTGTAATAATACAACCCTAAATTCATGATGAGATGAGTATGCTTTTGATTTGGTACGTGCATCGCTATCTGATTGTAGCCAGAGTACGAATCCATGAAGGATAGCAGTTCATGATTGACTGTTCCATTCACAAGTTCTTCGATCCTAGGAAAGGGAAATTTGTCCTTCGGACATGCTTTATTCAAATCGGAGTAATCAATGCACGTTCACCATTTCTCATTTGCCTTTTTAACTAACACAAGATTTGATACCTGCTCCGGGTATAGTTCATCATGGATGAAGCCGTTTGCCTTTAGCTTGTCCACTTCTTCCTTCAATATAGCGGATCAATCCGGTTCCTACTGCACCTCTTTTGCTTAACAGGAGGTATATTGGGTCTACATTCAATGCGTAGCATGCTATATCTAAAGAAATTCCACACATATCAGAATGTGTCCAAGCAAACACGTTCCTGTTAGCCTAGAGAAACCCTACCAAATCCTTCCTCATCCTCAGGCTAAGCTAAGACCCGATCTTGAGATCCATTATGGGATCGTCATCATTAATCGGAATATCGATCGTTAGCTCTGCGGTGTCGTCCTTGCTTCCTTTGACTCATTTTGTGGGTCCATGGGTTTCTGAAATTTGTTGTGAGACCGGAGCAGGGCTTGGGCAATAGTTGCTATGCCCTAAAAGATTTTATGTAGAAAAGCTTCTCTGCACCTTCCCTTTCTCTCACCGCTTTGCCTCTCTAAGCTCAAACGATGTAGCACTCTCGACCCTTGCTCTGGTCACCTTATATTGCTCCTACTCTATTCTTAGTGGGAAACTTCATCATCAAACACCATAGAGCAAGCGCAATCCTAAAACTGGCAAGGGTCAGTTGGCCCAAGAAAGCATTGTAGGCAAAAAAATGCATTAACTACAACAAACATCTGCCACCGCACAACCTTCCAGTTTCCTTCTACTAACTCAACGGGAAGTTCGATGCACCCAACAGGCTCTTTGGCCACTCTAGTAAATCCTTGAATACGAGATTTACATGGCTTCAGATCCTTCTCACTTAGGCACATCTGACCAATGGTTTTCTTAAACACAATATTAACCGAGCTTCCACAGTCAATAAAGACTCGATGCATTGTTAGCAGCCCAATCACGGCCGTAGTCACGACCGGGTCAAGCATCGATGCTTTGACCCTGTTTGCATCTCTATTCTGAAACACAATTTCATTATCTATTAATTTTCATTGCTTTGCTAGAGCACCCTCCTGCATGGCATAACAGACTTCTTGAGGCATGTGCCTTAATGTAATACTGTAGCATTAAATCTCATTCCAGCTCTTTTCTCTAGGATGCGGACCTCCAGAAATAGTATTTATCACAATTTCCATAACCGATTGTCTTGATCACTCTCCATTGAATCCATTCTGATTCGCTTGGGCAAACTGCCCTTAGGGTTGACTGTTCAACAACCCATCGATCTACGTGTTCCTCACATACTGTTGCAACTTCTTTTTATAAATCAAATCTTCAATAACATCTCTCGAATGTCTACACTCATTTGTATTATGCCCATTAGTCTCATGGAAGCAACACTACTTTCCCGAGCATCTCTCTTCTATAGTAGCATCCTTTAAAGGCAGTTTCTTATAATGATCGGTACCTTACATAGCAAGGTAGATATTTTTAATGGATTTTGTTAATTCTGTGTAATCTTCAGGACCAGTATGCTTCTTGGTGTCCTATTTTTTCCACCAACATTCTAATTCTTTCGTTTACCTTTATTATTGTTGCCAACATTTACCACAATGTTTCTAGCACTATCACCACTCTATTTGATAACAATGTTGCTTTGTATCACATTGCTTTTTTCCCTTCTGACCGTCGGCAGTTGATCCAACAGCCAAATCTATCTCTTCCAAGCATAAAAATTATGATGCTTTACGGTAAAACTCCTTCAAGGTAATGGTTCATTTTTCTTGAGCCACCTGCCCAAATCACTCTTTGGGCGAATCCCATTCATAAGTTCCATCAACATAATTTCCTCCTTGGGTTTGCTCACCTCAGTCACAATTGCGTTAAACCTTTTCAAGAAACTCTTTAGGATCTCTTTGGACTTTTGATGAACATTAGATAGTGACATAACGTCCTTTGGTTGGATTGCATGGACATGAAAATGCTCCATAAATTTCTTAGTCAACTTATTGAATGATAATATAGATCTTGGCATAAGCCGAGTAAACCACATCATCACTATTACTTCTAAAATGATTAGAAAATAGCTGCATCTGACATCATCCATTGCACGAGCTGTATCCATATGTCATCCATACTTCAATAGGTGCTACCTAGGGTTTATTAAACCGTTATAACCAGGAATGGTTGGCATTGCAAACTTCTTAGGATACCTAGCTACCAAAATATCTTTGGTGAATGGAGTCCGACTTGCGGCATCAGCCCACTCATCGACTTGTGCCTGCTGGCTTTGACTCAATAGCCTTTTTACCATGTATGCGATGTACTCCTCACCGCTTTAGGCGGCTGGACAACGATGATCAAGAACAACTTTGAGTGTTTAACTATGTAAATGGTCTCGGTTAGTTGCATGACGTCTAGGCTCCCGTGTCTTTGGAGGAACCATTCATCTAGACCCTTGTCGTTCTCTTCTAGCTGGTTCCATAACATTGGCTTGGATTCCAACAACTTGTGTATTAATAACTCATATGTCTCCACCATCACCACTATTGTGCAAGTCCTCTTGGCTATCAGATAGATCCAATATATCAGAAAACTTCTTGGTACCGATTTGATTGGACCTTTTGGTACCGAGTTGTTTTGATATTGGCAAAGTTACTTCATCTTTTGCAACCTTCTTCCGTGCTGCCCCAACCCTTCTTTGTGTCGGCTATTTTCCCGGTCTTCTGTTCCGTTATCTCAAAGACAATCTTTTTTCATTGGAATCGAAAGATGATGATTCCTTTCCACTTTTCCTTCTCCTTTGAGATTCAATCTGTTGTCGGGCTTGGGCCAATGCCGCCAGTTGCTCCTACATACTTCTCATCAAATTCTATCTGAGACTTTTATTGTTCTAGTATCCTTTGAGTTTATATCTAGCATCATTCTCTCAACCTCATCTTTTATGATGACTTCATCTAGCTAAGATGAAGATCCTAGTAGAGCAGCCGGTTGGTTGATCTCCTATTTATGATTGGATCCTTTATTGGCCCCTTAACGATAGCTCCAGATCTAACACTCTTCTCTTTTCTTGGAGCCATCTCTCTTAAGATCTGATAGTAGATTCTTTCTAAATCCATGTAACAATAGGTCTACAACAAAGAAACTTTACATCATCTTTTAGACTCTTCAAATCCAAAGTTAAAGCATTATGTCTGAGATTGGTCATACTAAGTGAAAGCACCAAAAATATTGTACCAAAAATTAACACAATACCCCAATTCAGATAGAACTGAGATAAATCAATCAAAAAAATGGAAGACGAGGAAAGATTAGATTTTTAAAGTAGCTTGAGGCTCAATTCCATTGCCTATGTCCACTACAAACTTTATTTCGATTAGATCTTACAAGCTTCAACAATTTACACAATGATTTCAAAGAAGAAATAATTGAAAAGGAAAAAGACAGAGCTTTATTGCTTAAATTGTGATAAAGATCCAAAAGTCCTTAAAAAGTCCTCTTTTCGTTGCTGAATCATGTGTATATATATATTCAAATATTTCCTTCAAAGTTGCTAGCTTGCATATGAACAGATAAGAAGTCGGATTCGAACATTCAAACACAAAGAACATGGAAAAATCGTCAACTGTGACCTCTTGGTACCGACATGATCATGTCGGTACCAACTTGTTTTCGTCATCTTGCCTCTTTAATTCTTCCTTGTATTTGCTCAAGTCTTCAAGTTTTGGATATCGGTTGCCAAAATTGCCCCTTTAAATCATGTCGATATCGACATGAATTGCCATATTCTGTTCTTTGTTTTTTCTTAAAGTACAAGGCAACTTCATATACAATTCAAAATGGATCCCTCCGACCAAACAACTCAGTACCAATATGATTAATCTTATCGGCACCGACATGATTTGCCAAGTGCAAATCTTGGCCAAACCTCTTGTGTTCCATCTATCCATCATTCCAAACACCTCCTAAGTTTCTTGAAGTCTAGATCAATCGAGATGTCGTGAGGTTCAAATGCCGAATAACACCATATAAAGCTCTATTTAACTTATAGACATGATAGGAAATTATTCATCCTCAAACAATGGGGTTGCTCAACGTATACATCTTCTTTTATTATGCTATTTAGGAAAAAGTTTCTTAACGTCCATTTGGTATAATTTAAAGTTATTGTAATTAGCAAAAGCTAATAATATATGTATAGCTTCTAGGCATGTGATGGGGGAAAAAGTTTCATCAAACCTATTCCTTTTTCCTTATTATATCATTGAGCTACTAATTGTGCTTTATTCCTTACCACCTCTCCGAGTTCATTTAATTTATTCTTATAAACCAATTTAGTTCTAATAACTAATTAATTTTGGGTTGTGGTACAAGTTTCCAAACATCATTTCTTATAAACTAATTTAGTTCTTCTTGCATAGCAAGAATTCATGAATCGTCAAAAGATGATTTCTTAGGATTTTGGATTAATTTTTTATATGAGTGTCACATTACCCATTTTTTGGGTTGATTTCTCGTTCTTATGAATGATTCTATATTTCGTAAGATATTTTCTTTACGGTGGTCTTTTAAGATACAAGTATTAGGTTGCCTATTTTCACTTATATCATTATGATCATTATTTTCATTATTTTTAGCTAGTTCAAAATTTTCATTTTCATCTTTTTCTATACTAGTTTCTTTAAAATTTTCATCAAAAGAAACATGGAGAGCTTCTTCAATAATGTTGATTCTAGAACTATAAATTTTGTATGCCCTGCTTCTGTTAGAATAACCAATGAATTTCCATTATTGACATTTCATCGAATTTATCTAAATGATCATTTGTGTTCAGTATAAAACATTTACTCTCGAAAACTATAAGTATGATACTTTTGGTTTTTTATCGAAAAATAACTAATATGGCGTTTTCTTTATTAATGGTCTTATCAAATTATGTTCAGAATGTAACAGACTATTGCTACTGCTTTAGCCCAAAAGTTCTTAGGTAGATTACTATCATTTAACATTATCCTAGAGCATTATTGAATTTTCTATTTTTACGTCTACTACTCCAGTTTGTTATAGTGTTCGTGAAAAAGAAAAATTGTGAGTTATTCCTTTTTTTACAAAAAATTTCAAAATTTTCATTTTCTAATTCTCCTCTACGATCATTTCTTATAGTTTTAATTTTTAGTGTTTTTGATTTGAATTCTTTTGACAAAGGTTTTAAACATTTCAAATGTATCACTTTTATGTTCAAGAATATTGTCCATGTATATCTTGAAAAATCATCTGTAATTATGAAAACATATTTATTATGATTAATTGACCGTATTTGAGATGGTCCAAAGAGATCTTGATGGAGAAGTCCTAGTGATTATGAAGTAGATATCATATCTTTTGATTTAAAAGATTTCCTATGAAGTTTACCCATTTGGCAGATGTCATAAAAATTATCTACTTTTAGATTTATCTTTGGTAATCCTCTTACTAATTCATATTTTGAAATTTTTGATAAATGTCTGAAGCTTAAGTGACTAAGACATTTATGCCAAATCTAAGGGTCATTTAATTCGGTCATAGGACAGAATTTATTATTAGACATTTTCATTCTTAATACATATATGTTTCTTTTTCTAATGTCATCAAAGATAATTGAATCTGATCTAAAATATGATATGTCACTTTCCCAAAATTTATTTTAAACCCTTTTATCACATAGCCGATTCACACTAAGGAGATTATGCTTTAAATTCTTAACTAGTAAAACATTTAAAATAATATGCTTTTACAAACAAAATCGTATTAAACTGTTTTTTATTTAGGGCATAGAACAAAATATTCATTGTCATTGAATTATTGAGTGCTTCTACCTTTTGCTCATCTGTCCATTGTGCATCATTAGTCTAAGACTTAGTATATTCAATTTGTGTAATAATCCAAACTGTAAGTAAATTTTCATCCTACATGACCAATAAGCGTAATTACTACCATTAAAAAATGGTGGTCTAGTAGTAGATTGTCCTTCTACAATAGTGTTAAACATGAAATTTATGTTACTAGCCATTTAAACTTTCCAAAATAAGATTATGAAATTTTAAAAACCATAAAGCTTTGATACCAAGTGTCGGGTTTGATGCACTACCCTAATACCATGCGGAATGGATAAGGCTAATGTAACACTAGAGGAGGGGGGTGAATAGTGTTTTTAAAGTTACTACCAAATTATATTATGACCATCAAACTTAACAAAACAGAATCAGATTCACAGGTAGTAATATAGTAAATGCAGAAAGTAAAAGTAAAGAGACGACACCAAGAATTCTTATACTAGTTTGAATTCCCAATCCTACATCTGGAACTTTACCTCATATTATAATTTCCATTATAATAAACTTGCAATTCCATGGGTGGCAAGTACACCTTTACAGCTTGGTGTTCAACCAGGTGGCAAGCAACACCTATATTAACTTTCTATGGGTGACATGATACACCTTTACAACAAGTAGTAGGGTAATATATATCTACAAGAAATTGAACCTTTCGATCACAATTGCAAGTAGTCTTCAATACAATTTCTTATAGACCTCCAGTATAAATATATCTTTGAGGAATAGGATAAGAACAAAGAGTAAATGATAGAGAATTTGTATATGGTCTCTCCGACTTTTCATAGACTGCAAATTTTTGAAGAAATAGAGAGACAGAGAGTGGATTCGCAAATTATAAGTGTATCTAAATAAATGGACTTATTTGCAAAATGTGAGATGTAGAGAGGAAAGAAATAAGAGAGAATTACTTGAAAAATTCAGTGTCCAAAGCCTTTAAATAGAAGATGAAGAGAAGTGACCTTTCACGAAGTGGTAAAAGGAAGTATCCGTTCGTTTAAAATGAAAAGTTGTATCGATATACAATTTTGGTCATGTCGACATACCCTAGTTAAAATGACAATCTTTTTATAATAAGTGTTTTAACCTTTTCAACTTAATATTGAACTTTTGTAAAAAGGTTATGGAGAATAAAATAAAGAGTTTTTATAGAGAAAATTCAAAGAATTGCTATGGGGTCTTTAACAATTAAATTAAGACTTTGTATACTTTATTCCTTCTAGGTTTTGCTCCTTGAGTCTCTTGCGTTCTCCTAGCCTTGCCTTTAAATCTTCTTTGTTCTTCTAGTCTTGTTTTTGTTTCCTTGATCTTGATTCTTCTTGATCTACCTAGTGTTTACTTGAGTTCTTGTAATGATCTGCCTTGATATGTGAGCTACATCTGTACTTGATTATCCTGCAATTTGTCTTGATAGTATTTCTGTATTTCCTGTACTATATCATATATAAACCGGAAAATTATCAGTACTAATATTTATTTGGTTGTTATCATCAAAACCAATGCCCGTGGTTTTAACAAGTATGAAGTAAGAAGATGATTATGAAGCTGTTGAATCAATAAGGACTGACAAAAACTATCAAATTGATAAAGATGTTATCAAGTCTATAAGAAGAAGTAATATCAAGTGTATAGGTGGAAAGGCTATTGAGTTTATAGAAGAAGATGTTATCGAGTTTATAAGAAGTGCCATTATATGAATAAAAGGAGATGTTATTGAGTCTATAAGAATAAGTGTTATTGTATCCATAAAAGGAGATGTTGTCGAGTCTATGAGAAGAACTGTTATCATGTTTATGATAGGAGATGTTATTGTACCTACAAAAGAAGGTGCTACCAAGCCTATAGAAGGAGACACTATCAAGGCTATAAGAAGAAGTGCTATTATGTGTATAATGGAGATGCTACCATGTCCATAGAAGAAGATGTTATCGTATCTATAAAAGGAGATGTTATCGGGCCAATATAAGGAGAAGTCATTGGTCTATAAGAAGAAATGTCATCATGTGTATAAGAGGAGATGTTATTATGTCTATTGAAGGAGATGTTATCGTGTCTATGGAAGGAGATGCTATTGAGTCTATATGAAGAAGTGTAGTCGTGTTTATAAGAGGAGATGCTATCGTACCTATAAAAGAAGGTGCCATCGGGCCTATAGAAGGAGATGATATCAAATCTATAAGAAGTTTTGTCATGTGTATAAGAGGAGATGCTATCGTGCCTATAGAAGGAGATGTTACCATGCCTATAAAGGAGATGTTATTGACTCTATAAGAAGTGCTATCGTGTGTATAAGAGGATATGTTATCGTGTATATAGAAGGAGATGCTATCATGTCTATAGAAGGAGATGCTATCGAGTCTATATGAAGTGTTATTGTGTGTATAAGAGGAGATGTTACCGTGTTATAGAAGGATCGTGTCTATAGAAGGAGATGTCATTAGGCTATAAGAAGAAGAGTTAGCATGTCTATAAAAAGAGATATTATCGAGCCTATAGAAGGAGATGATGTCATGTGTATAAAGATTGAAACTCTATCGGTTATAAAACTTGTACACGTGTCAGTGCTTCGTTGGATAGTTTATGCCACGTTAGTAGAATGAAGAAGTAATAATAAAGGGGAAGATTGTCTCAAGAATGCCATGTGTCATAATATGCCATGTCATCATCCGATCATGACCATCCAAGCTTATCGCATGCCACTTGTCAAGCATCCAAAGACATGATTTTAATATAAATATGCATGTATTCTAACATAAGAAGAGATCTTTTTCTAAATCTGATTCTTCCTCAATCTTATTTGTAACTCAAAACATTTATAAAAACTTGACGTGGGAATTTCATGGTTGATTAAGTCAAATCAAGATTTGTGAATTATGATAAAGGACTTACAAATTTTGTATTTGCATGTTTGTCCACGAGGACGTTCACTTGCATAAGCATCATTTAACTTCTTCTAGACCAAATTTTCGGCTTAATAGGCACACGTCAATGGAACTTCTAGTTATGTATATTTGTGTGCTTTACATAATTGTCTTTCTTTATTAGGCCCACTATGTGTTTTCTTCCAACTTTTATCACATATATTAAAAAGCAACTAATAGTTGTTTAGCGTGAGTTTACAAACTAAATTTACTAATATCAAAAGCAATATGTTTTGTAGAAGTTAGGAATAACACCCCGCTCAAATTATAATTGGCTAATTTATCTTTTATTGTTAAATATTGCAACCTCAATTTCTATGCTCAACCAAACTGAGTGATGGAGAGTATGAACTCAAATCACTTGGCCCATATACTTCATTTCTCGGTGCGCCAAGGTAACGAGCGTTGGATAAAATTTGCAAAAAATCTATTGTTTTCGTTATTTAGATCATTTTGCAAATTATATGGTTACGTATCAAAATAGACTCCATCTATTAATACCCTAAATTTTGCCTTACACACCCCCGTAAATTTAAAATTTTTATTTGAACAAAGTTGCCCTCAATATTGTAATGTTAGCAAATTTATGCTTACGAGAAGAGTGAATCCATAAGAAACCAAGTTTGAAGCAAGTGTGGAAATACGAAACCAAGCTCCAAGTGAGTGAGGAAACATAATAAACCAAACTCGGAGCGAGTAAGGAAACCCAACAAACCAAGCATCGAGTGAGGAATTCTAAAAAACCATGCTCACTTGAAGCATAGGTAATATGGATTTTACATGTACGTGGTATCTTTCAAAACCTCGCTTAGTGTTTGTGGTTTCATATACAACCTCACTTGGTCCGAGCGAGGTTTCATGCAAAACCTGGATCGGTCTAAGCAAGGTTTTATAAAAAATAATGTTCAGTTCGAACGTGGTATATATTATAGAAAATGTTATCGTATAGAATTAAAAAAAAATAAGGTTGTTTGTGGAATGAACTGGAGGGTTAAAATAAGATAATGGGATGTGCAATTTTTTTCTATATAAATGAGATGTGTAAGACAATTCTGAGGTGTTAATAGAGCTAGCCATCAAAATATTAGTGATTAAGCACTAGGGAGTTTGGCAAAATGGGGAGTCTGAAAAATAGACTGCCTCAAGTTTTGATAGTAAGTTTGATAACTAATAAATAAAATGATAATTAACAATCAAAATAGCTTGTATAAAGGAATTACGTGAAAATTCAGTTTGCAATTTAAGCATGAGGGTAGTCAGATCACTTGAATAGTCCAAATGATCTCTTTACCTGAAAAATCTGAAATCCGTCCGTGTCCGTATCCGAAAAACAGAAAAATATTTGATATCTGAAAAAACGGATGCGGATACGAAGACATCCGCATCGAAAATTATCCGTCCAGTGTTTTTCAAGATTATAGTTTAATTATGTGTATTTTAGTACAATGAGAGATATTTATTTATTATTTTATTAAGTTAGAAGTTCATATTATACGCATTAAATGCATACTAACTGCTCAACTACTTATTATCATCATATTTGTTTATTTTTGACACTTTAATAATCAACGGGATTGAAAATAGTTTATGAAAATTTCTCCTCCAATTTTTTCTAGTCTAGCTTCTCGATTTGTCATTATGCCTCGAGAAGTGGAAAGAATTACAATTCCCATTCCACCTAAAATCTTAGGAATTTTTTCGTCAGGAAATTTTTCTCAAGGACAATTTTTAGGGTTTTTTTTTGATGTTGGACAGCCCACTAATAATTTTCTCTAAAGGACAAATTAACGTATATTCCTTCCAACCCACTTTCGCGCGCTGCTTCTTCTTCTTCCTTTCAATCAAAATTTTTCTGTCGCGATCCAATATCTCTCTCGCAATCAAAATATCGATCAACCTCGTTCGGTCATTTGAATATCGTTCTTCTGAAAATTCTAGTTCATCGATCAAATTTTTCTCACGCGCAGTTGTCGATCTCGTTCTTTTCATATTTCTACTGTGATCTAGTTTTTCTTCAAATTGTATTAACTAGGTATGCTTATATTATTCTAGTTTTTGTTCTTTTTCCAACAGAGTTAAAAAAAATGTTTATGATTTCTAATTGTATTCGTTTTCACAAATTACATGCAACATTATTTTTCTGATTGCTTGTTCATTCTTCTATGGCAACTTTTGGAAGCAGCAGCAGGTTTTTTTATATTTATTTCTTTATGCAATGTTGTATTCTAATATGCTATACATTTAATTTATCTTGCATTATCTTGCATTAATGTTGAGATGATTGGAAAAATATCATTGATTAGGTTGTATATAAGGTTGTGATAGAGTGGAAAAGTATCATATCTTAGGTTCAGTTTCCTAGTATCATTTTATTTTTCCTTAGTATCAATTTTTTTGATTATCAGTAACTAGGTATCAGTTTTGTATACAGTAGGTATCAGTTTTCTGAAATGGAAAAGCTAATGTTCTAAATTGAACATATTTTTACTAATGTTTTTATTTTTATTTTTTTTGGCAGTGGTGATAACAGTCTTCTTTGTCTGTTTGTGTTAAATAATAACACTTTTAGCACTTGATTGTCTATCGATTGCTCTTTGTATGATTTGAAGAATGAGATATCAAGCCACCAAAGGAGAAACATGGCGCTGGTAGACCATCAGTCAAGCGCAAAGGAGGATTTTCATATTTTCAGAACGAGCAAAACAGATGTGGCGAGTGCAAGCAGTTTAGTCATAATAAACGGAATTGTCAAGCTTCGAAGAGGATATGATTTGATTTTACATTTTGAATTTGTTCAGATTAATAAGTGGATGTGTGACTTGTTTTGGTGGTTTATTGTAATTGAACCTTTTGGTATTAATTTGTATTCAATATAGCATATTATCAAATTGATTTTAATTTCAGGTATTTAGTATAAGTGATAGTATCAGTTTTAGTATAAGTTATATGTTTTTACAGTATCAGTTCTGGTGTTTATTTTTACAAGTTTTGGTATCAATATCAGTTTTTATAGTATAGTTTTTACAGTATTTGTTTTTACAGTACCATTTTTTATAAGTTTTTACAAGTATCGGTTTTTACAAGTTTTGGTATCAGTTTATACAGTATCAGTTAGCTTGGTTGGAGATAATGTTTGTTTGATTGGATATAAACGACTTTAGTATCAGTTTTGATTTGTTTTTAGTATCAGTTTCGTGTATTATAATACGTGCTAGAATTGACACTAGTACCAATAAATAATTAGAATGATATCTAGTGTTAGCAAAAGCTAACATCAGCACTAATTGTTGTTTCATAAAGTATGTTGAGTGTCAATTTTAGCAAAACTGATACTATTAGTCATAAGAACTGATACTCAGTTACTGTTTTGTATTGAAATATGATAATATCATTATACAACTGATAGTTGCATCATAAAACTGATAATATTATGTGGGATCCATAGCTGCATGATAGAACTTACACTATACAATCTTGTTATAATATAAACAACAGGAAAAGAAAAGAACACCAACCACAACATATCATTCCAGGAGATCAATATTGTTTTTACAAGTAAGAGCAGTATTGTTTTTAGAACAGAACATCATTACTTCATAAGTACCAAATTGCAACAGAACATCATTACTTCACAAGTACAAATTTCAACAGAATTACATTACTTTACAAGTACCAAATTTAATTGTGAAACAACACAATGTGAATTCAGTTCTTTCCTTTTCTTTCTTCTTCTAAGCTTGACATGTATTTAGACAGACTCCAGCAATGTTCATCATCTGTCAATATTGCATGTACAATCTTTGCTCTTGTGGATAATATTTCCTTCTTTTCAAGTTTTATTGGTATTCTGGTTTTGTTCAGTGAAATGATGAATATCATTACAAATATTCCACGGTCAAGCCTGTTGAAACCAAAATGTAATGTTAGTATCAGTTTGCATAAGTTGTATTATCAGGTTTATAATTAATACAAAACATTGAATTTCAGAGATAATGGTACAAGCATATAGTATGCTTTGAATTAAAATATTTAACAGTTTTACTAGCACACTTAGTATCAATTTCTGTATGAATTTTTGTGTTTGTAGTTATTACTTTAATATATATTTGCTAAAAATTTTGTTTTATTTTTTATTATGTAGGTATCAGTTTTGTTTTTGTAGGTATCGGTTTTGTTTCTGTAGGTATCAGTTTCTTTTATGTAGGTATCAGTTTTGTTTCTGTAGATATCGGTTTCTTTTATGTAGGTATCAATTTTCTCTCTGTAGTAACTCTTTATTCTGAACTAAATGTTTATGATTGAGAGATAATATTTTTCAATAATTTTATTATGATTCAAATTGTGTTGGTATAAAACATCCAAATTGTGTTGATGCTTTTTACATTCTTTCATCAGAATTTTCTCTTCATAAAAAACTCTAAAGAAAATGTAGAAAGGAGTGCTCTTCAATATGTCCATCTGCGTTTTGGATAAAGCATTTTTTTGTTTTATCATTTTCACCGTTTTGAATACTGCTTGCAATCCACATCTATAAGCAGTTTCATGTTTTTTGTCTTCAGATTTTGATATTTTCTGCAGATCTGTTCGTGATCTGCCTTTAATGCATTTTGGATGCGGATTAACAAAATCATCATCATCCTATTATTTCAAAATAAAGACAGTAAGTAATTTGTGAAACAAATTATGTTGAAACGTAACAATAGGTTGGGTATTAGCTGCAGTGAAATATCTTCAGTGCAATATGTAACGATTTTAAGTTTGCAGTAACTATGTATCAGTTTGTACTAAGTAGGTATCAGTTTTCTGTAAGTATGTATCATTTTTTTTCAAGTAGGTATCATTTTTTTAAGTAGGTATTAATTTTTTGTAAGTATCAGATTGCAACTAAATGATATTGACTATTATTTTACCAAACGATTTACACTAAATGATACTGACTATTATTTGTTGTAAGTAGGTATCAGTTTGTTGTAATTATCGGTCTTTTCTTTTACCAAATGATTTACAGGTATTATTTTTGCAATATCTATCATGTTATAAAGTTATAATGCTTTTAATTTTACCGAATTTAGTTGTTCTTCTTCTGACTCTTCATCTGCAACTTTTTTGCCTTCTTCTTTCTGAGATTTTTCCTGTTTAACATTTTTGATAATATTAGAATACATTTAACAATATGAAATTGTTAGTATTAGTTTCATAATTTTGTAATTTCAGTTACCTCAGTTTCTGTTTGTATTTTCTTTTGAACCTTTTTTTCATTTCTTCGTTTTGTTCTTTGTTCTCTTTTTTGCATATTTTCTTCAACTATTTTCTCTGCAACCATTTGTTGCTGCATGTTCTCTTCTTTATTCTATGCAAAAAAATTCAATGTTACTATAATAAAATTATACTAACTTTGTTATACTTGATTTTATAGTATCAGTTACCTTCTCTGGTATACTTTCTCTTATTTCTGTTCTGCTTTCAATTGCTGTATTTTTTTTCATGTCTTCTTTTTGTTCTTTTTTCTCTATTTTGCTTTTCCTCTTCTACTGATGTAGGTTTTTTAAGTTTTAACTTGCTGCTTTTTCCCTTTATTGTCTTTCCTATCATTTTCACTAGATGTAGGTTTTCCTCTTCTATCATTCCATTTTCTTTTTGAATATCTACTGTTGGAAGTGATTCGACATTTTGATTTTCACTTTGTTGCTCCACTTCCGATGTAGCTAGGTTTTCTTCGACTGTCGATTGTGGTGCTTGTTGTTCGTCAGCTGTCGATTGTTGCGGCTGTGTTGGAGATGTAGATTTGTTTCTGGTTTGCGGTGCCATTTTTTTTTCGAGCAAAATTTCGTCAAATTCTGAGTGAAAGCAAGGAGGAGGAAGACGAACGAAATTTTTTGTTTTGTTTTAAATTGTATCTGGGCTTTGTGCTTTGTTCTTACGATAAAAACTTTTTGCGCGTGTCCTTGTGAGTAATTATTTACTTTAATTTCTCCTTTAATTTTTTTTTTCCTTTTTTCGTTTTTACTATTCTAGTCACACTTCGGTAGGAAAAGTTAACCGCAAAAACTAAAATTTTTCGTTTATGTTTCTTTATTTATCAATCGTTAGAAGGTAAAATAATTATCCGATATCCATCCGTATCCGTAAATACAGATATTCGAAAATGATTTCGGATGCGGATGTGGATAGGACACCATGCATCCGAAAATATATGTTGACACGACACCTTTTAACACCAAAAGCAAACAGATCTCGCTACATTTTCATCATTTTCAAATTTGGACATCGTACTTAAACCAGCGTTGATAATAATTAATTAAAATAAAGCTAAACAGAGACGAGCTGAAATGAAGGCGAAAAAGAAGGAGAAGAGCTTGCTTCTCCGTCTCTCTACTCCCGAGTACAAACGGTACTGATTCATTGATCACTTATCATCGTCTCCACTCTCTCTATGTTATTTTCCACGTGCTTTCCTTTTAATTTTTCATAAAGTAAAATTTGTCCTTAGTTTGAGTAATTAGATCTTTGGTTTCCAAGTAAAGAAATGATTGAATAAAGTGCTGGAGGCATTGCTAATCGTGTCCGTTTCTGCATTTTTAGTGAAGCTTGTAGATAAATTTGAGTGAAATTCGCTTGTACAGATCCTCTTGAATTTTTAAGTTCAGATCTTTGATTAGTATTTTGATCCAGTTAGATTTGTTTCCATTCTGTCCTTTGGCTTCATTTAAGTCGAATTTTGTTTGATCCTTGTATCCTTATTCAAACATTAAATGTGGTTGCTTTTATAAGTGTCATATATATATTATAACTAATGTCATTTTCTGGTGTTGTGATTGATTTATCTTCCTATGGATGTTGAGTTGAGGTAAAAAAAGTTAAAAATTTAATGATCTGGTAATTTGTTTGATTTTTTTTTTCTTACCTATATTTAACCCGATTTTGTGAAATCAATGCATGCAACAGGGATGCCTATGGGTTTGCAGTTCGACCACAACACTTGCAGAGATACAGAGAATATGCTAACATTTACAAGGCAAAATTATCCTTTGACATAATATTAATTCTCTTTGTTTCATATTTTCAATCATTCTTATGTTTAGCCAAGTGTACAATAATTTAGCTAGAATTATAACTTTTCAGTTATCCTAACCAGAGTATATGCTACACGCTATTGTGTATAATTATGTCATAGAGGAATCAGTGCGTATATCTTACTCTGGAATATGACTTCATAAATAATTTAAGGAGAAAAACGTTGATACATGTGGCTGCATCAAACTTTCGCCACATAATTTCTTACATGTGTGAACCCCACTTGGGCTGCACTTTCACCTCGTGTTTTCCTACACTTTGTGTGGGTTGTTTGACATATCTATTTCTACAGTGATGACATAATGAATTGTATGTATATGTACTATTGCTTACAGTACTGCAGTGATTGCAGGAAGAGGAAGAAGAAAGATCAGAAAGATGGAAGGGCTTTTTGGAAAGATGTGCTGCAACCGAATCTCCTAAAATACATCCAGAAGCAACAAATGAGGAAGAAGGAAATTTGGCTAAAGATCAAAATGGTGAATTGAGTACTTCAGAAGAAATTAGCTCAAATGATGTTGAATCAAAATCTCCTGACTCTCTGGAGAAAGAGAAAAGTAGGGAAAAACTTGAAATATGGACTGAGATTAGACCTTCTCTTGATGCTATTGATTATATGATGAGTTTCCGTGCAAAAGGGGAAAAAGTTGCATCTAGTAAAGAAAATGGTATGGGTAGAAGTGGTAGTAGGAAACAACTTAATTCGATTGAAGAAATGGAGAAGGCTAACAAAGAAGGCTCAGATGATGAGTTTTTTGAAGTGGAGAGATTGGATGCAACTAATGAGTCATCAACAAATAAGAATTCGAATAATGATTTAGCTGAGCCACATTTTCCATGGAAAGAGGAGCTGGAATCTTTAGTTCGTGGTGGAGTTCCAATGGCTTTAAGAGGAGAGGTACATAATTTCCTATGAATGCACTTGTCAATTTATTTTATTTAGTTCAGTGTAATACACGTAATCCCCTCTAGTTTTTTAGGTAGCACTTACGATGCCCTTAGTTTAACTTCCCCGGTTAACTATTTAATTTGGCTTTTGTGCTATAGTTTAACCTATTTTTCGGTGAATACTGCGGGTTGATACTCAATTTTGGTACACAATTATAAATCCTTGTCTTAAGATTTTTTGTGTTATTGAAAAGGTGAATACGCAAAGGTTATTTTCAATTGTGTGAAAGTGAAACTGAAGACAAATTAAAAGCACATTTTGTGCAATCCTTAATCATCTTTACGTAGTAATACTTTGTCTTTGATGCTCATGTTAAATATTTTATACAGTTGTGGCAAGCTTTTGTCGGTGTCAGAACACGTAAAATAGATGGCTATTACCAGAGTCTTTTGAATGCAGATGATAGTAATGCTACCGACAAGGAGCCTAATGGACTCCATGAAAGCATCCCAAAGAAACCTGAGAAATGGAAACTGCAGATTGAGAAGGTTGTGCATTACCTAGACCTTGGAAACATTATTGTTTTTTAAGTTAACAACTATGAAAATGAAGCTGCACAAAGTATACATGACCGTGTTTAATTTGTGCGCACATTTTATACAGGATTTGCCAAGAACTTTTCCCGGACATCCTGCTTTAGATGAAGATGGTAGGAATGCATTAAGACGTATTCTCACAGCATATGCACGCCATAATCCAACAGTTGGCTACTGTCAGGTATCAACTAGTGTTGATTGATCAATGTTTATCAGCTGATATTTGTGCTCTTAATTAGAAAACGGTCCACTAGATGCAATTGTTTATTGTCTAAGATATTTTGTATTTTATAATTTGTATGTGAATCACAAGATGAAAACTGAACTGATAGTTGGAGAAAAATTAAAAGAATCTGCAGTATTTAGGACTCAGGTTGCTATGCAAGCAAGCTATACCAAACTAAAACTATGAACTGAATTTGTCTTTCTCTACCAGTACACATGCAAGAAAGCTATACCAAACTGAAAACTATAAACCGATATTCCAGATTTGAACGAGGAGAAGTACTACATTTTGCAACTCATTCTCATTTTACATATTATTATGGTTATCATTTTGAAATAAATCAATGAATTACTCAAAAGGATGTTTTTTTCAAACACCGTTTTCAGAATTCTTCCCCTCCCTGTCAATAAATAGATTTCACGAAAAACCTCTGTCAATGTTTCCAGCGAAAATGTGCATTTTAAATTGCACATATTTTAAAAAAGGATTTTTCAGGCATTAAGTTTGAAAATAAGGGGTGGATCCTTCCACTTATGAAAATGAACTTGCTATATTAACTGAACTCAAGATATTATATTTATCAACCTTTTATTATAATCTTCGGGTACATTTTCCATTCTATAAAGCTTGATTTGACAGCTTGTCCTGTAATAAGATTGCACACGCCCTTTGTTTTTGTTCCTGTTTCACTTTCTACTCATAGCTCACTGTTTGGCCTTACAGGCCATGAATTTCTTTGCAGGTCTGTTACTGTTGCTGATGCCAGAGGAAAATGCATTTTGGTAAAATTAACAAATCAATAACTTTAGATTTATATCTAATAGAAGCGTATGTGAAAGGTTACTACCTCGGCACGTGGTTCACGTGTATGCGAAAAATAAGAGTATACATAGGATTTTAAAAATAATATTTCCCACTTGATATACTTAGGCCAAAATCTGAAACCAAGAAAATGAATCAGAGTCATGAAAATATTCAATCTTAACAAGTAAATTAGAATATAACTTCTTAAAAATCAAGTTTTAGCCTCATCAAAAAGTAATAATAATAATAATAATAATCAAGTTTTAGGAAAAGTTAAACAAAATTTAAAAAGTAAAAACAAGGTTTAGCTAAATGAAGTCCAATTCAAATTAAAATTGAATTTATAAAAGAAATCATTTTTTCCAAACTTCACTTTTTTTGTTAAAATATTTCGAAATTTTAGTCTTGAAAAAAGGTTTGTGATTATTTGGATTTTATAAAAAAGTGTGATTATTTGGATTTTATAAAAAAGTATGTTATATTATTTTAGAAAATTCTATACTGGAGTAAAAAAAATAAAAAAATTCTAACTTAGACTTTTGACAAAAATGAAAAAAAAACTAATTATTATGAATTATTATATATCTTTTTTTTCAAGAAAATGTATAATTTTTAATTCAAAATAATACGTCGTGTTAAGATATTAAGAAATTGAAGATCAAAATCATTAGTGCATTGAAAATTCTAAATTAATTCTACATTTGAATAAAAATTAATTCAAACTTGAGCTTTTAACAAAAATGAGAATTGTGACAATGATTAACTATATTCTTTTAAAGAAGTTATCACTTGAGATTAATGGTTTTCTTTAAGCAAAATTGAGTTTAGAAATCATTATAAATTGAAGTTCAAAATCATTAGAAATTCAGAATCAGAATAAAAAACAAAGGTAATAACTCAGTCATGAAAAATATTAATTCCAGGAAAAACATTAAAAAGTAAGCCATATTATAAGAAAATAAAATTAATGTTCAACCTTTGGGGTAAAATACTATTTAAGTTTAAGAAAAATAGATATTTAATTTTCTTTTTCAAAATTTATCCTATCACTTAATTTAACTTTTATTTTAATAAAATAATGTCTTACCATATTGGTTTGTTAGTTATTTTTGATGGAGATTGTATTGGTGAGAACTGAAGTTTTGGTTATCTATACTAACAAATAAGGAATAATTTGATAGTTTGTGCATTTACATGAAAAGTTAATGACACCAAAGTATATCATAACCATATCTTAAAGGTAGACAATAAACTTTTTCTAAAGAAACGAATTTACCTGAACTGCATTTTTTTAACTTGCTCAAGTGCAATTGATATCTATCAGGGCCTTTTTGGGGATAATTGATGACTACTTTGATGGCTACTATTCAGAGGAAATGATAGAATCCCAGGTAACTATTGCTACTTATGTGGATTCATAATCAAGTACTAGTTTTAGTCATTTAAATTATCCGTTGTTGCTTTGTAATGTAGTAACCTTGCTCGCTGATATGCTATCAGGTGGATCAACTTGTTTTTGAGGAGATAGTGCGTGAAAGGTTCCCGAAACTAGGTTATATATTGTTCCAAGTGTTCATAGACAAATCTCAATAGATATTTAAGTACTTCTATTTCATGATATGTAATCTATGTATTCTTTGTTATAGTTAATCATCTAGACTACCTAGGAGTGGAAGTGGCATGGATTACTGGAGCTTGGTTCCTTTCAATTTTCATCAATATGCTTCCTTGGGAAAGTGGTCAGGTTTTATATTATCTTTTCCATTGGATAGTCATAATTCATATCCTTCATTGTTATTCTCCATGAAAATTTCAAACAGTACAATATCTTAGTAACATTTTGGTGACCTCAATGCAGTTCTTCGAGTTTGGGACGTACTTCTTTTTGATGGAAATCGTGTGATGCTATTCCGAACCGCCCTCTCTTTGCTGGAGTTATATGGTACTGGGTAAATCATTTTTTGTTCTGGTATTGCCATCTAAATTTTCATCAGTTCAACTAATACAGCAAGTGCTCATAGAATCCTCAGATTTTAGGGTCTAATAAATCATACTCCACTGTCCACTCATATTATGAGCACTTGTACCTTTTCCAGAACGTGCAAAACATGTTTGCGTTGTGTGCCCTTTGTAAGTTATCAGAGTGGTGAATATTTTCAAAGTTTATGGTATTTAAACTTGAAAATTCCTAGAAAGTAAGAGTTAAACATAATTTATGCCTAATGAATTCATGTAAGATTCATTTTTGTACTTGCATTTTCTGTTTTATTTAGGACCTGCACTGGTGACAACAAAAGATGCGGGAGATGCAATTACTTTACTGCAATCGCTAGCTGGGTCAACTTTCGATAGCAGTCAGTTAGTTTTGACTGCATGCATGGGTTATCAAGCAATAAACGAAATGAAATTACAAGGTCTGAGAGATAAACATAGGTCAGATGTTCTGGATACAATGGAGGAAAGATTTCAAGGACAATCTGTAAAAGATTCCAAGGGTTTAGCAACCAAGTTATATAGCTTCAAACATGATCCAGAATCTTTACTGCCTGATACCAACTCAAATGGAGAAACTGAGATACATACAAATGGAGACCTTTATCTTCTAGAACCTGGGAAGATTGATGTCGAATTGGATTCGCTACCCGATCTCCAAGAACAAGTAATATTTTTTGCTCACTTTTCATGTTTTTTCCTTCCAGGTAAAAATATGTAGAGCATTGAAATATTACATGCCAATCATGCAACTGCTAAAGTTTTAGTTTGTGTTAAACATTCCAAATCATCAGCAGCTAAACTTAAAATGAATGGATTACATAAGCCCATTGAATGAGATGAAGATCCTTAGGGTCCTAAGATATCTTGTTTTGTCGAGTTTAAACCATTGCAGCGAGCTACCTTGTATAAATCATTAATTTTAAAAATGCAGTCTGCTAGTATGACCCACATTGCTGTTTTAATTATTAGTACAAATGATTAATGTTCAATTTTATTGTGTATTTTCACAGTTTTTATCACTTAATAGTTAATACATTCCTGCATTTAGCTATGATATATGACTGTTCTTGCTAACTATGTTTTCCTGTAGATTTCAGTACTGAGTGTACTGAAGATGTGCTAGCACAATATCAAATTTAGATAACTTCTAAGTTTTTCTCCATTTTAAGGTATATACTTTGAAGCCATGCTATATGTTGTAAAAAAATTGCACTTCTCTTGTTCTTTTTTCCTTTAAAAACATTAATTTTAGTTATACAAGCAAGCTAGAAACATATCACTATCCCATAAGGGACATTTATTTCCTTTTTTTTGGGAATGCTAGTTATACAAGTCTGATTGATCAAGATGATTCACAGCTTGAAATTTGATCCGATGTCAACCATTAAGATCGTGCTTTTTTTATTTAGATTTTCTAGGTTGTAAAATGAAGACCATCAATCAGTTTCTGCAACGGTTTATGGATTATGTCCCAATAAAACAGAATGAATTCTGCAAAGACCATATATTATTTTTATTTCTATTTTTTTAAAGTGCTCTTATAGACATGAACGTACATATATACGACTTTTGCCCAATAAGCATCCAGTAAACTGAGTTTTGCACGGTAAGCGTCTTGAGGTTTTCAATTCTTGCCCCTCTTGTTTAACTGCACAGTGAAGATTCACGTATGCACAGTTTTGTTACTGTTTGCTAATAAATGTACAGCAATAAGACTAGTAAATTATATCATAATTCTATTGTGAGTTAAATGTACAAGCTATGATGCTCTTGTTGATAAGAATGACACATTATGAATTGCATGAAATATGTTACTGATACAATATGCATGCAGCATGATACAGGCTTTAACCGAAAATTTGGCATTAACTTGGCGATAAGGATAATCTAGGAAGTGTTTTCATGTTGATGAATATGCTAGCATGACAGTATGGTTCTTGTTAGTGGACATGCTTATATCACTGTTTCTCTTCTTTGGAAGTAATAAGACAGTTTTGCTATAGGTGACATGGTTGAAAGTTGAGTTATGCCAATTGCTGGAGGAGAAAAGATCCGCCACACTCAGGTTTCTGACCTATCTACTTTTTCAAAATTGATTATTTTTTCTCATGTTTTGTTCCTTTTCACTTCATTGGTCTGCTACAATATAAATTGCACTGTTAGCATTTTTTAATCTTATTTTCATGAATACAGTATTGACAATCTGCCTTGGCCTGACATGAATAACTATATACAGTATCTTGTAGTTTGAATGTAGCACAAAGTTTTAATTCCACCATAGCAATTGTTTTTGTTTATCCTGTGGTAATTGCAAATGAATATTCCATTAGTATAATCTTTTTGCACAGTCATGCTCCTAATAAAGTTTTCATTTTTCTTGTTTTACATTATTCTCTACGTGGAATACAGTTTGCATATAGTGAAGTTAAACGATTTTCTCCAGTAAATGAATATCAGCCATTCACACGCATGTCTCTATAACTTCATATCTGTAGTCCAAGTCGTTTTGCTATTTCATGAGTCTGATACTTTTGGACAGTATTGTCTTATAACTTCGTATCTGTAGTCCAAGTCATTTTGCTATTCCACGAGTCTGATACTTTTGGACAGTAATTTTATTCTTTTGCTTTTGAGCGTTACATTTCACATATCTAGCGAACATTTTAGTATGAAGTTGGTCTGTGGTTACTTTTCATCCCAATTTCAGTTTATAGAAAGAATGATAAATGATGAAACCTTTTACTTTTATTAGAGCAGAAGAACTGGAGACAGCACTAATGGAGATGGTTAAGCAAGATAACAGACACATACTGAGTGCCAAGGTAAGGTCTTAATGTGGTAGCTTCCTCTGTTGCAATTTCAATATTTGCATTGAGGAATGTAGGTTAATGGTCAGAAATATTGAACATAGAAATGAATTCATAATCCCCAAACTATTCAATCCAAATATCCATAGTTCATAGTTGCCAAGTTACATGAGTAAATTAAGTTACAGAATGCAAGAAAGTAGGAGCATAAATCTTGTTGTATATATGAGTGCCTGATGTTTGTTGAGCCTGATTAAAACTACTGCCCATCAAATTTTCCGTCGTCAATGATTTTCCGTTGTCTAAACTCTGTCAGGTCTGTCCAAGTTTTATTCAAAACACATCCGAACTTAAAACTTCTCACGTTCGAGTTCATCCGATTTTTTTTAAGACAAAGCTTGAACTCACCCATGTCCAGTTCTAACAGATTTAGCCCTATAAAAAATTGAGCACCAAATAGAAACATATTAAATAGTACCCAGTAGCCATCTTTGTTTTGTTCAAACCATGGAACACATCTTATAGGTTGAGTCATTGTGGTTAGAAACTGGAAAATGGCCAACTGAAGATGAAGAATATACCATTTTAGATTAGGATTCTGAAATTCCTAAATGAAGATGGAAACAAAGTCATAAGTCATAGTTCTCAATCCATTCTACGCAAATATATGTATTTCCAGTACAAGGCTAGGATAAGTGAGCACTGAATAGTAAATGTTTTAAACGAATCCCTTTATCACGTTATTGTCGTTAAATCTTTTTTTTCTCCAAATGGAGCACTGAATAGATAATGATTTGGTCGAATTTTGGCTATCTTATTGTCCTTGAACCGTTTTTTTTTTCAATTGGATGCCAAGAAGGGGAATACTTTCACCATTTAAAAAATATCACTCCATTTATAGAAGCATGATAATGTAATTGATGTGTAGAACACATTAGTCTTTTGAGAGTGGTAAACATCGTTTGGATTGTGTATTGGTTTTTGTGTGATGGAAAAAAGGTAATAGTATATAGCTTTTACATTCAGCTAAAAAAATCACATCACAAAAACATATTGCCGGTAAACAACTTAATCACTCAGTGAAATAAGATAATATGCTCCAACTTTCAGTCGTCCAGGGTATATGCCTATTACTTTCCTTTACAGATTTTACTGTGTTGGCCTAATAGGTTGAGCAGTTAGAGCAGGAGGTGGCTGAGTTGCGTAAAACACTTTCAGAAAAGCAGGAGCAAGAGGATGCAATGCTTGGGGTTTCCTCATTCTTTCCCTATTTATTTTTTTTTGTTTTACTTCTAGACGTTTGACTAACCCTTTGAGGGCTTGTTTTGGTAATTAATATAGGTCTTGATGCGCATGGAACAAGAGCAGAAAGTAGCTGAAGATGCTCGAATATCTGCTGAGCAAGATGCAGCTGCTCAAAGATATGCAGCTAATGTGCTTCAGGTTCTTGTCTTCTTGAAATTTTGCTGTAAATTCAGTGAATTATCATGTTTAGGAAATTTTTAAATACATCCACCATTTGAATCACTTGATCCACCCTACTTTTATGGGTATTTTTGAATGTTATATTTAATACAAAAACAATGAGTTAATACACACGCATTAAGAAGCAACCTTTTCATAAGGAGATGTTTGTGAAGGAACCATTCTAATGATATACGGCTGATTATTCCTAGAAGCCTCTACCTTTATTTTATATGTTACCTTCCATTTCCCTCTTTATATAAAATTTAACTTTGGTTCTTAACAAAATTATGGAAGGGTAGCAGGCTTAAAAGCAGTAGCTTCTTTGGAACTATATCCCTGTCTTTAATAAACATGAATGCAATACAAGTTCTGTAAGCTACTCTAAATTTTGTTCTAAATAATTGATGTTTTCACCTTTTTTCAGGGCATTACTTGTTTTAATGATACAAAAAATTCTTTTCCTGTGCGTTTCTATGCCTACAACATGACTCTTTTTATTGGAGTTATTCCATTAGATTTGTGAATGTGCACTTGGAAATCTGGCTGTGATTCTCGGTCCTACTTGCTACAAATTATTTGAATGTCCTCTGATACATATGCGTATACGTCAACTCTTGTTATCTGCTCGGAAAATAGTTTAAATATTATATATTAGCTAACAATAATATATGTATAAGGTTAAATAAAGGTGTTTGCTTTTCGATGGGAAAAAATAACGATTGTATATTGCGCTAGGGCAAGAGAATTCATTTGATTTTAGTTGAATGGATGGCACTACTGTGCATGCATGATTATGGTTGTTATCCAGTCTTTTGGCCAGACCATATTCGAACAAATTGAACCGATCAAACATGAATCCAGAAGATAACTGCTAAACTTGGATGCCAAACAAAGTCAAGAGACAGATTGCCAACATGCAAACAACCTCCAAAGTAGTCCGCACATCACACTGCTTTAAGTAGCAGTACCGAAGTCCAACATTCGAGCAAAGTTATGAATCGGTACCAATCCCCACTTTTTGCCCAATACTACTTTAAATCCACACAAACAAGCCTAGAAACCAAGTATGACCAAGATCACAGGATGGAATTAATGCCATCGCAGCAATGCCAATACAAATTCATCAAGTGATGGATCGGTACCGAGCCATCCCTATGAATCGGTACCGATCCATAGACTTGCACCCAATTTGCCTCAAACTCCCTCTACTTCCATGAATTGGTGATTATAGCCTATTTCAAGCTTCATAAGATCAGTCACATACAATTCTCTATTGATCCCTTCAAGCACTTAAAACAAGCAACTTCATTCCATCATCGATCCATTTTATTGGCCCAGAATTATTGGCCCAGAAACAAGCTTCTAGTAGAGCATCCAAGATGGAAAACACGAAGCTAACAATAAGTCACCATAACACAAAGCATTGAAACTAATCCATAAAGCTATCTTATGTATCGGTACTGATCCATCCTAACTGCTGACATGACTACGTTTTCTCAAGCGTAACTGATGCCATAACGTGGGGAAGGTGGAGGAGATTGTGAAGAAGCGTATCTCGACAACCTACAGCTATAAATAGGAGGTCGGGGGCTCATTTTAGAGGATCTTTTTTTGGCTTCCTTACAAGTTTTCCATAATTTTCTTGTAACCCCGTGGATCCTTATCGATTCATAAGAACCGTACTTGTAAACAGCAACTAAATCAGTAACAAAGCTAAGTGGATGTAAGCAACGATTATTCGAACCGCTATAAAACTTTTGTGTTTTGCTTTTTCTTGTTTTTATTTAGTTTCTTCACTCTTTTCTCTACTATACTTATTTGGGTGTTTGTATCTTTTTTGGTTCAAACATTTTGATGCTTCTACTAAGAAATACTTGAACTCGCTGATTTGAGATTTGAAAAAGTTTAAAATGACAAGACAATCAACTAGGAAGATCGCTAGTGAAGGAAATCAACAAGGGAATAGCCAAGAGGCGTCCTCAGTATCTAACCGCCCATCCATCTACATAACCAGGGATGGGATGGAGATCATGATGAATGAAATGCAAGAAAGGATGATAGTCCGACAGGAAGAAATGATAGAGAGTTTCTTCAGGAAAATGAGACAGATAGGAACAACCGGAGTAGCTGTAAACCAGAATCGAAGACCTGAAATTGGAGCATATGCACCTAGAGGCAGAGTGGAGCAACCTAGAACGATCCCCGAAGGAGTTGTACGGAACCATACCGATCGCCGAGCATCAATCGGTACCGATCCCTAAGAGCGCGGGGACATTGCCATGTTGATTTGGGTGGAAATGACACATGTCTGGGAAATAATGCTGAGTATTTGAATGTGAATCAGAATGTTGAAGCACGGCCGGAGGAATACGTGCTAGAATTCCTCGCGGAAACAGGGGTAAGCTGAAAATGCAAACTTGAGAGTCCCTTTAGACGGTAATGACAGGCGTGCTGAGATGGCGAGACGAGCAATGAGGGAGGACTGCCAATCGGAGTTTGGAGGATGTGAACAGGAGTCCATTCACTCCGAACATTTGGTACACCAGAAATCCGCCTGATTTCAAGCTGCCAACGTTGGAAATGTATGATGAAAAGACAGATCCAACGGTCCATTTGATGAGGTACATCCGACACATGGAAGTGTTGGGTGCGTTTGAAGAAGTGATGGGACGGTGTGACAGATTTTGGGCGTTATAGTTTAGACAGCCGAATAACGGTTCCATCAGCACATGGGTCGAATTGGTGGACAAATTCATGGAACAATTTCGAGTCCATATTTCACTACTCAAAATATGATGACACTGTCAAGTGTGAAGTAGAGGGTCGGAGAGACCTTCATGAGTTTTTTGACAAGATTCAATACAGCAGCCGCCGCAGTTAATAGGCCGGATCCATCAGTGATTTTGATGGCGGCAGTTTCAGGAGTAGCCAACAAAACATATTTTAAGGTTGCTTTGGAGTAGGATCCACCGATAGATCTCACCGAATTTTATCATGAGGCCAAAAGATACCTACGTCAGGTGGACGTTGAAGTTGAAAAGAAGGAAATTAATGCTGTTGATGACCAAGGACCGTCCGAAGCAGGATCTAGTAAAGGTAAAGTAAAACGAAAGATGGACGATGGCTTTGAATGATTAAAACAGCAAAGAAGGGAAATGAAATTTTTTTCTTACAAGGATTTGAATGAAAACCCTTAGCGGATTTACCTTGACACCAGGGGATAGATCCTCTATCGAAAGCCGACGAGGAGAGAGCCCATTGACCATGAGAGAAGGTCATGAAAGTATTGTTTATTCCATTAACTGGATGGACATAACACAAACGATTGCAGGCACTTGTGCGATCTGATTGAGAAACATGACAGAAACAATCAATTACAACAGTATGTGAGAAACCGAGCCGTGGTGAGGGAATATGAGCAGCCATCATCTACGGTGAATGAAAACGGCCTTGAATCAAGGTCAAGGATGGTCATCTCTTGATTGATACGACAAAGAATCAGGTTCGGTTCTCGCACTCTATCTTCACTTTCAATAAACAATGCAATATTACAATCCAGCCACTTACTCGTGTATGGGATCCTGATCGATCCCTAGGCACGCTTTGAGCTGGACGCTAAGCTGTAACGTCTGGTGAGGCAGTTATCATGACGTTTGACTTTATGTTTATTAATGTTTGAATTCGAATTCGGTAGATGGATCCCTGATTATTGAAATTCATATGAATGTGATGACCAATATTGATCGCGGTAGTTCCGATCAGAGAGACGGGGCAATGACCACAAAGTACAAGTTCCATTGCCGGAGAGCAAGCAGATGGACTTGTACGATATTGATTGCATCAAGTCTTGACCGAAGAGACAGGGCCAGAGTGCAGAGTGCAAATTCCCTTGCCGGAGAGCAAATGGATGAACTTGTACGATATTGATCGCGTTAAGTCCCGACTGGAGAGTCGGGACCGGAGTGCTTGCTGGGGAGCAAGTGGATTGGACTTGTACGAAAATAAGTCACCTCACCGAAGTGTGAGTGGATGGACTTACTAGTTCGCCGAGTCCCCTCGTCGGAGAGCGAGCGGATTGGGCTCAACAAGCGTTCGGAGAGACCATGAATTTGATTATCGGTTTGGAGCGACCATGGATTCAATTAACGGTCCGGAGAGACCATGAACTTAATTATCGGCCCGGGACGACCATGGCAATTAACGATCCGAAGAGATCATGGACTTAACTATTGGCCTTGAATGACCACGAATTCAATTAACGATCCGGAGAGATCGTGGATTTGACTATTGGCCTGAACATGCCACAGATTTCAATTAACGATCCGGAGAGATCGAGATTTCAACTAACGATCCGGAGCGATCAGGAATTGAATCAGTCATCAAATGCATGACCCAGAGAAATTGAAATGTATACTCCGGCTTTGAACGCCGTTTGACCTTGAAACGATTCGTTAGCGATTATCGAATTGAGCTATTGATTTCAATATGTGACTGCTAATTCCCAGATGAACACGGGATGATCCTAATCCGTGACGCGACCCACGACTTATTGATTCCGGGAGAACACAGAATCATTGTTTAACTGACACTCAAGCGATGACTCGAGTCCTCAAGCTATCACGGTTTGGAACAATCTTTGATTTACAGGTGAATTC
This sequence comes from Allium fistulosum, assembly GCA_030737815.1. Taxonomy (NCBI): domain Eukaryota; kingdom Viridiplantae; phylum Streptophyta; class Magnoliopsida; order Asparagales; family Amaryllidaceae; genus Allium; species Allium fistulosum. The sequence goes on along the minus strand of CM060903.1, from coordinate 510,199,601 downwards.
AAAGAAATATGATGATTCGCCACAGCTCGATCGGTTGATAACCAAAAAAACTCAACTATTGACATTCCATCGACTACGATATTTGTTTTTGAGCAAAACACACTTTCCATTCGCAAGGCGTATTTTGAGAGGCATCCTATAGCTATAAATAGGAGGTTAGGTGTTCATTTTGAAGGATCTTTTTTGGCTTTCTTACAAGCTTTTCATAATTCTCTTGTAACCCTGTGGATCCCAACCGATCCATAAATACTGTACTTGCAAACAACCCATCAAATCAGCAACAAAGCTAAGTGGACATATGCAACGATTAGCCGAACCACTTTAAAACTTTTGTGTCTTGCTTTTTCTTGTTTTTATTTAGTTTCTTCACTCTTTTCTCTACTATACTCATTTGGGTGTTTGTGTCATTTTTTGGGTTCAAACAATGGTATTAGCAATGTATTTTACAAAGCACATAAAATGTTCAGTACTCAAAAAGAAATAAAGAAACAAAACAGTTGGTATGGTCATCCACATGAGGATAAACTAACAAATCAGTTGCGGATAAACTCAAGTGTGGATCAACTAATAAAAATGGTGGATAGAAATAAAATTGGCCTTATGTTTATTGAAACCTGATCACAGGTTGTAATGTTGTGGTTATGGAGGCTGAAACTAATTTTTTTTTTGGAAACAGTACTTTATATACAACAAATCACTATGACAACATATCACATGTCAACAAACGCTCGAAGCACGCTAACGCAAGTTTCGAACTTGTGACCTCTCGCACCAAAGTCAAATCACTTAACCACTGGGACAATGGTGTTTGTCAACTAATTCTTATTCTTGATTATTTATTACTCAATAGACGGCTTAATAGTTAAAATTTGTTAAATAATGTTCAAGGACAGATATGCAGGACTGTAAATATATCAATATCAGGTGATATTTGAACAATATAATAGGAATCAGTTTATTGAAATATTTTATATTAGACAACGAAAAGAATACCATAGATATATTAGTATTTCAACATATGTTTGGTTAACTACATATTAATATTGTTACAACAATACCACTCAAAGTCTCAAACGTAGATATTCCAAAATGCAATAGTCAAAACATTAGAAATGCAAAATACAAAATTAACAACTAGAATTGTCATAAATGTACATCTAATAATACATGAATAATAATACAAAAGACAGAAAATCCCAGAGAGATTTCAAATTCTTAAACAATAAGAATTATTAGTAAAGGGATATGAATATAGAAAATTTACCTTTTCTCTCTCGAAGTTCAATGAGTATCAACAAGCAGCTTTAGAATTTTGGCCTTTGCTATCGCATATGGTCAACTTCAGTCCGTAGAAAAATAAAAATATGTTAATATTTCAAGTAAAATAGCAAGAAAATTTACAAATGTAATTCTAACTACTGTCCGTTAGGTAGTACGCTCCAGTCAGTTATTAGTTTTTCCCTTCCCTCTCTTCCTTTCGAATAGAACTTAGAAGCTTCTTTTAGTTATGACTTTGGGTTCCTTGTATTTTACTAATTTCATAACCTAAGCACATTGTTTCTTTGTTAATGGACTATTTAGATATTAAGCAAGTATCGCATGTTCAATTCTGCAAGCTAACATCATAATTGTGCTACTACTAAGCACTTCATATTTGTGGTTCACCTCATAATAAAATTTTGTTTCTGCTTCTCGTTATCACCAGACGTTAATCATACCTTACGAATTAAGCTGTAATTTACAGTTATCTGCCAATAATGGATATCATTGTCAATAACAGAGCAACTCATCAGGGAGGTCACGTAAGAGTGAAGTCGATTTGGTGTATACTATCATTAACATGGCATATAAATATATTATAATCAAATATTTGATATTCTGACAATGTGACAGTTCTAACGATTATTATCTGTAATCGTACACTTCAAATGATGATTATTATTTTTAATTGACAAGAATAGGGTAGTCTATTTTAGGATAGGCAGTATGCTTCAAGCCTAAAATTTATATTATAATAATTTCATACCATGGTTGAAGAACATGTTGATTCTAATATGAAGAAGCCTGAAAAACTCATCATACCCTAAACCAATTTTTTCCTCGTTATATCTTTATCCACTCTTATCAGATTTCTGCAGGAAAAATATGAAGAAGCCCTGATTTTATATGCACAAATGGAGAAAAGGGCTGTAATGGCTGAAACGATGCTGGATGCTACAATACAATATCAGTCAAGCCAGCTTAAAGCTCATCAAACTGCAATTTCTCCAAGGTATTGTTGGTTATCTGATAAACTCTACTATTACTATACGTAGTCATTATATTTCCCCAAGGTATCATCTTGTTATTATGTTTGATAAGGCATATTAACCTGCACGTGACATCATTCATTTTTTTTTAGAACTCCACAACAAGAGTCCCCTCAAGAACCAGCCCAGAAAGTTGGCTTATTTTCTAGATGGCGTGACAAGAACAAGGTAATCTTGCTAATTATTGATATTTCACTCGTTAAGCCTCATTTATCTAATTATATTCCTGTACATTTATCCTTGTACTTAATTATTTGATGTTATAGTAGTTGATATAAACTTGCCCAAATTAGTTATAAAACTATCAGTTGTTCGTAGTTGACAACACAATCCACCAGTCTATATATAAAGGTTTTCAACATTCATTACCTTTTCCCATTATCTTATGAGTAGACTTTTCAATGGATATTTGAAAAATTAGAGGTCCGTCCCCATCCATATTCGAAAAATGAAAATATGTAATATACGAAAAAACAGATATACGGATGCTAATATGAAGGCATCCGCATTCAAAAATTGTCTGGCCAAATTTTTGTCAAAATTATAGTTTATTTTATGTGTATTTCAGTAAAATGAATGATTAATATTTGTTGTTTTATTAGGATAATAGTTTATACTATATGTATATATATAAATGCATATTCGGTGATTGAAATTTGAAACAATTTCTTATCATCATATTTATTGTTTTTTGTATTTTTGTAAACATTAGTAGTGGAACAATTGTATTAAACCAAAAGTTACTATTATTTTTAGACTTATTGCTTATTAGCAGATGGATAAAAATCCGATATTCATCCGCTATCTGTGTATATTGTTATCCTATATCCGAAAATTCTTTTTTATAAGGATGCGGATATGATACTCAAATATATGAAATCCGCTATCTGTGGGTAACGTATGCATTTTTTATAAAGATATATAACGAATTACCATTTTTTTTTTAACCACTCAAATATATGAAATCATATAGATCCAGTCTGTAAATTGACAATTCTAATCATGCTTTCACTCATCTCAAAGAAGAGAAACGACTAATATCACTACATATATGGATAATGGATCAAATCTATCTTCCAAGACTTACCATCTCAGAAATTCAACACAAAATTCAAGTCTATCTTCAGTTTTGCTGAACCATATGTCAATCTTCTGGTCTTTATTAACATCATGATTATTGCAAACATAATTTTACTTATTACCATAAATTCTGTTGAAATCCGTCCGCACATCCCTACGTGGGAGCAATATAGAGTTTGGTTAACATTTTTTAACAAAAAGAATTCTTGTTGTTACATGCGACCAAACTCATATATATATACCATCCCAACTCAATTATTTTTCACGATGTGGGACTATTTTTTTTTTTTCAATGTGTGTCCATTACACACACACAATGTGAGACACCCCAACAAATTCATCATATATCTTTATACATACAATAACCATTTGAATCTTCGTTCCCTTTGGATCTCACCGCTATTTTCGCTGCACCGTTATCATGTGCCCTAAGGTCGGATGTTAAAGATTATATCTTCAAAAAGAAACTTAAGCTTGTAATATACCCAAATACGATAATTACACCGTGCTAGGATATTTTTATAACTTACAATCAGAATTAATGTTTTTTGTTTGGGTTAACATGGGCATATGTTAGCATTTCACTTGTATATTATATTCATTAGTAGGATCATCTAATGCAAAATTTGATACCGTTTCGAAACTTAACTCCTCCAGAATTGCCATCTAATATGAATCATACAAACTTTTTGTTTCAACTATCGATTTAAAATGTAATTTTTAACTGGATAGAAATTTTGGAACAGCATCAAATTTCACTTTGATTTGGAAATTTTTTGCATAAAAAAGGATGAGGTAGGGTAGAGGGTTACACAACACAATGTCTTTAAGCTAATACTATTCTTCACTTGGTGTTAAATGGGGTTAGGCTACTACTAGATGACTGCTACTAGGTTGTTACACTTTGTCTTTTCTTTTAAGGGTGCTTCCAATTATCGTTTGCCTTTTGTGCACCATCATATCACAGGCATGAATTTTTTGAACCGTAACAAGACAATAGCATTGTCTATCTAGATTTTTTTTAAATTGGATACTTAGCGTTAGTACATGGTAGTACATTGTTGTACTACAAGTTTTAGGTATAATATAGTATACTACAAGTCAACATATATCCAGTGGTTCGAATCACGCACTATGCATGATTCAAACCTGTGATCTCATGGACCAAAGCTAGATTTATATCCATAACAGCTATTATTTTACTAATGATGATCTGTGGTATGTCTGTTTCTACATAATCTTATTTATTGTAGCGATGTTTTATTATTATCCTTGAATACCCCATTTTTCAGGGCAAACCAAGCAGCTCAGAAGAGTCTAGCGTTGGAAAAAGTTCAACTGACGGGGAAGAAAATGCCAGTACACCAGTAAAGGAGTCTGGAGATCAACAGTAGACAAATATTCAAGATCAATGCTTCTTGAATATTTTGCAAGGCTCGGGTATATGCGTCCTTTTAATGCTTTGTTCATTCAATTTTTTTGTCTTGTGTAGGTAGCCTCACATATAGAGTATATCAGTTATTATTCCAGAGTACAATGACATAAACATAAAGCCTTGTTTACATTTGTAGATCAAGAGGTATTTTTCTTGTTGAATTTATGTTATGTGAAGAAAAAAAATTGTTCAGAAGTGTAACTTTATCAGAACAATTTATATTTGAAATCTCAGTAATCATTTGTCAGTTCAAATGGAAATTCATGACAGTTTACTACATGTTGATTAGCACTATTATAATCAGTTTAGTTTGATTACTAAAATACTTTGATGTTTGAATTTAAATTTGTAATTTCCCACATCACCTAATATGGTACGGGTGATGGCTATATAACCGATTAGGCATCATTCTCGTACGAGCTAACTTTTGAAGGTAAGTTTTACCTAGTTTGGTCCATAACAATGGTATCGGAGCCTAACACCACGATAGAAACCTTTTGAAACCAGTCAGCGACATGTGTGAGCATGGATGACATGTATGAATGTGACGTCACTCTATTGTACATTGACATTGTATGAGCGATGTTAGTATAATAGAGCGCTGAAGTGGAAGTCGGACCTTGGAAGCGTGGTGGTATGTAATGTCTCACATCATCTAATATGGTACAAATGAAGACTCTATGAACGACTAGACATCCTCCCCTTACGACCTAATTGGCTACATAACAAGATTTATATGTATGTATGTATGTGTGTGCGGGAGGATCGACCACATCCATGGTTTTAAATCTTCTATTTCGTCCGAGATTTTCTTTCACACTTAAATGAAACCAGACATTAAATCATCTTTATATCTCCGTTGACACTCATGTCGTTCGAAATATTCAAATCTCATCCGAAATGTGAATCAAAATCTCAATCCGAGATCTCATCCAAAATTGTATCTTTTTTCTTTTTACATAATATTTTTCATATTTTTACATGCTCATATGGATTCAAAAGAAACTACTTGGTCCAATTACTATTTACCAACTTTTTGAACATATTTTTACTTTTAATCTTGATAGGTCACAACAAAAGACTTCCTTTCTTTTTTTTCCAAATAAGAGGATTTTATTCAGCCATTACCAAATAAATCAAGCTACCAACTCTTTACCAAAATATTAATTTCAGTTCTGTTTCGTGCAAATCAAGTATGTTGCAATTTTCATCTTTACTTTGAAAATTGTAATTGTTAAATAAATCATTAAAACGTCAATTTTAAACACATAAGTTATTCTGAAATATTCCCGAGATGTACTTTATGATTCGAGATGTACACCCGAGATAGACTCATCTCGTTCGAGATATCTCCGATAAGAGATAGCTTGTGTGAAAATTTCGAGATGAAACATGATCGAAATTCGAGATTTAAAATCTTGACTACATCTCATTTTTGCTACACCTTCACCCTGATTTCAACCACATGTTCCAGACTAAATAATAGGGGGATTTGAGGTGTAGCAAAAATGAAGTATGATCGATCATTGCATATGTATGTGTGTCTGCGTGCGCGCGTACAGTTAAAGCACTTAACTGTTCTGTAGCGTTGGAGGTGCAAAAAGTTACAACGCGGATATAGCGGAAAATAGTGGAGGTGCAAAAGGCTTCATTTGTTATAAACCCAAATATTTAATGTTAATTTATTCTCATTCTCACATCATTGTGTTGGAAAAAGAAATATCGTTTAATCTTATATAACAAAATTGAAGTATACCATGATTTATGCAGACTAGATTTGGTGATTATAATAGATTTCTAACTTATATTGAGCACTTATGCCTTAAAATTAGGTCTTTACCATAATTTTGTTGATTTGATTTAAAAAAGAACTAATCAAATCAACATTTGTATTTTAATATTGTTAAAGCAGGTGCTAAATAGCCTTGATTTAGCGGGTGTAGCGGAAAATAATGAAGCTTAAAGCAGATCTACTATGTAATAACGCTAAATTGAAATAGCGTAGTGGTCGGAGACCGCTACGTGCTATAGCGGGGCTTTAACCACATATATGCATATATATATATATATATATATATATATATATGTATGTATGTATGTATGTATATGATATATATGTATATGTATGTATGTCTGTGTGTGTATATCGGCCTAACACCCCCAAAATATCGTATAAAGTTAGTAACCGTAAATGTAATTATTGGCTATGACTATATGAAGATTCTTAGTCTTTGATTCATGGATCTAGGTGGTTCTAATACAATATTCAGATTAGACTAATAGAAATCAATGATAACATGCAGTATTAAGAAGAGAGAATAAGGGAAAAGTAAGGACATAAGATTTATCTTGGTTCGGTTATGCTTGCGTCCGCTTTAGGATGCTTTTGTTGTTGTTTTATATTAGCTTCCAGAAGTAGATACAATCATAATCTCAAAATTCCAGAGAGATCGATAGTGGTTGCATTTTCCTTTGATAATGAAAGCACTTCCATCCATGGATCGATACTGATCCATGGAATTGACTGTTCTCCTTCCACTTTGTTATGTCCATGGCTTCTTCATGTTCCCAAGCCAAGTTCCTCCATAGATTCATCGAGTATAATGAAGTTTGATGGATTGGTATCGATTGATACTGTTAAATTTCCATTTTTCTTCGGCAATGTTTCATACTTGATTGTCTTAGAGACCATCGTTCATTCTCCACTGGCTGCTGTCGGGTCGTCTAATGCACCTTGTGAGCTTACAGTCGTCGTTCCTTTGATGATCATTGAAGATCCTCCTATAAATTTAGCTCTGAATGTCACTTTGGGTGGAGTAGTCATCCTCAACAATCCGCCTGATTCTCCTTCATCCCATCTTGCCACTAGAGATCTCTGTAGAATTTGCGAGTGATATGGAATTCCAAAAGACGAGGTCAAGCTGCCGCAATCGTTCGAGCGGGAGCATAATCCACTAGTTGACTGTACTGCATGCAACATATTCATGTGCCTTTCTGGTGTTGTTTCGCCCTTCGATCCTTTTCTGTGTCAAATTCTTCAGTATATCAAAATCATTTTGTCCCAACTGCATCCCAGTATGTACGTAGTACTTCTAAGCCTATATATGCTTTTTGATTACCGCTTTGGACCAGAGCCGGGATCGTTTGAGTTAGATACTTACATAATCTATAACGAAGGTCTCTAACACTTCGTATGTTTTATTTGAGCTGCACCGCTCCCATCGTATAATGGTTGACCTACATAACATGAGAAGAGAGTTTAACAATAGATATTTCTTCGTTGTCCAAATTTAAGATTTTAGATTTTCTGCTGTGAACTTCCTATCTATTTGAATTTCTAGTTTATCTTCAATCCCTTGCAAGTATCCTTTATAGGGTTGAAACGACACTCTTCGATGCATGGTGAACAATCTTAAAGCACTCTCAGAGCCAGAACGTCGTACGTCCTTCCTCCTTATGGACTTGAGATTCCATATGTACCGTCTTCTTCACAATGGGTGTTCAATCTTCTACGAACGTACAATACAAAGAACAGAAGGGTTGGAGCCCAACCGGTGCATAACGGATTTACAACGGTCGGTCAGCATAACATGGCTCCGACTAGAAGAAGAGTCATAGAAGAAGCTAACGAAAAAGAAGAAGACAACGAAGAAAATGACACAAATGATGAAAAAGAAGATTATGAAGAAGAAGATGATTACAGTCTGGAGAGATTGGGGAACATGAACAATCAAGAAGTTATAATTTTCATTCCTTGGTTTAAACGCCTTCGTAGAATTTTTCCTGAAGCTGCTCTGGGTCCTTCATCTAGTAGAACCAACTACTACTTCTGTTGCTCATGACATCAACGAGGCAGTCAGTCCCCCAGTCATCCAACACTTGAAGACATGAAAAATATGAATTTCGACTTTGATAGTTGGTTGGATGCTACGAGCTTCTTACGGGAATGCGTCACTTTGAACTCAACACTCTGCGGGGGTGGGGTGGGGTTAGCCTACCCATCCACACAACCCGATGCTCTTGATTCATAGTCTAAGTAGAGCTGCATTGCACATACTTCATCTAGGATTGCATACACATTTTGCATCCATGCATGTTGCATCCTTGCACAATCCTAATATTCGTTCTAACCTTGCTTTTCTTTCATTTAAAACCGAGAAGAGTCAACATAGTTACTTTGGTGCTCTCCATAAGAATCTAGGCCATCGTGAATCTGTTTCCTTACCTCGGGCCCTTTGCCGCCACGATGAAGATTGTGGGAAAGACACACAAAGTAAGTACCCAAGAGATAAAGGAGAGGAGAGATACCTCCACAATGACAGGAAGGAAAGACACACTGGGTCTTACTCTAAAACATACTCCCAATGCATGCATTCTCCTCACGGTCCAAACTCTTACCATCCTAAGCATTAGTCCTCCTCTCCGTGTCATTGCGACTTCCAATTAGGAAGGAGTCTCTCCGCATCAAGTCGCTTTCCTCCACGCTTTGAGCATCCTCCCGGCAGTCGCTTTGCGGTTTGCTCCTGTCCAATCTTCCATAGTGCTTCCAAAACATAAGAGGAAATAACCTTTTGGTCCTATGAAGTAATTAGGCCAGCAAGCAGTATGTTAAATGAGTGAATTTCATAATTTTTTCCATTTATAAATCTTATTGGGGCCTATGCAGTCTAATTTTTTTTCCAGATCCAATCTAAATAACTTTAAATAAAATCTTTATTTAGTTATATATTGGATTTGATTTTATTTATATAATATATGTATATTGTATATATGTATCAAAATACACATATACATGTACAATGCACATACAACATATAGATGTGTACATAGTTTAATGTGCCTGTATATAAGTGTTGGGATTTATACCGCAACAGACACATTTATCCATTGATATACATATTTGTTGTCGATTACTAATTTATTATTTATATTCATTTATAATATACATATACATACATACATGCAAACATTTATATATTTAATTTAATTATGTTTATTTAAAATTGACCAATTCAAAAAAATTTAAACTAATATCTAAAATATCTAAAGATATTTTAAATTTAAAAGTAGATCCAAATTTAAGATAAGAAATCTATTTCGACTTTAAATTTAAATTTCAAATGTTAATACAAACACACACACACACACATATATACATATACATACACATACAGATATATATATATATATTTAATTAACATTTAAATCATGATATATTTAATTTTAAAATTTATTTATAGAATATTAACTAATAAATATGAATTAGATATGTTTACAATTTTATTTTTTTTAGTTTCTTTTCGACCGAAACATTTTAAAGTAATTTTTATTTATAATATAAGTCTATACGTGTTTATATAATATATATATATTTATTTACAATTTCATAATTATAAAATCCGTACAGATTTTTTGTTAAAATATAAGCCCTTGCGGATTTATAAAAATATATTTTATAAACATGTATCTTAATTTTAAAAGGATTTAAATTATTGATAAATTATTAATTATGTTTTGTAATTATATATATATATATATATGTATGTATGTATGTATGTATATTATGCATATGTATGTGTGTGTGTTTATTTTTTAAAGTAAATATATATATATATATATGTGTGTGTGTGTATGTATGTATGTATATTGGTATATATTTATGGATAAATTTTATGAAATATATATTTGTATAATAAATACTAAATTTACATTTAATTTTAATAATTGTTTAAAAATCATTATTATTTTTTTCAAAATAAATATATATGAATATAGGTATACATTTATAGATGAATTTTATGAAATATATATTTGTATAATAATTACTAAATTCATATTTAATTTTAATAATTGTTTAAAAATCATTATAATTTACAAAAATGTTTATTTTATTTTATTTTAAAATGGCCGAAAGTTTATGTATTTAATTCAAGTGTATAAAAGTTTTTTATTAATTTAAATGAATATGTGCGTATCTGTATGTGTGTATGTGTGTGTGTGTGATTTGACGGCAAATATACATGTAAATTCTTGATAAAATAAGATCAATTTATACAAAAATATTGACATAAGTGAATGCGTATATAACATAAAATAGTATAGAAATTACCAATTGATGTAGCCTTGAATGTGCACTTTGAATATTGAATCAAAACTCCTTAGATCTAATTTGAAATCCTTTAGAAATTGCAAGTAACCGAAGGGAACACCACACATATGAAATAGATTTATTTTGATTTAAATTTATTTGGAAATGATAGGGGATCATCCTCGTTATTTTCATCCAAGAAAGGTAGGGGATGGAGGCTGAAGTGTAAAGTGAAAACGAGAGAGGATTGATGGTTTAAATATGCATACACACACATCATTGAAGCACCATCGTTTTACTGCCACTAAGGCCTTACGCATACATACTATATAAATAAGTACACTATTTTTCGGGTACACTAAGGCCTTATGCCTCGTCATTCTTGGTTGCCACTGAAGCCATACACCAATGCTTTCATACTTCGGTTGCCACACATGAATTTTACCTATTTCGCTTTCGATTTCGATTGCCACACAGACATTACACCTTTGCTTTTGGCTTCTAGACTCCACCTCGAGCCTTACATCATCCACTGTTCCCTTGGTTACCATTTTTGGTGTTACACAATTTTCTTTCGTACTTTGGATGCCACATAGGCCTTATTCCTTCATTTCCGGTTTCGGATGTCACACACTCCCCACTCCTTCGATTTTGGTTTCGGATGCCAAACATGCCTTACTCCTTCAATCGAATCTACAGCCTAACCATTCACTTTTAGGCTTTTACTTAGCAATTTATTAAGCTAATGTTTCATCCCATCGTTTTTCGATTATTAATATTGTTATCAATGTCTCGGGTCTCGAACTCGGCCACCTTAAGTCTCATCATGACTTATTGTCTCCCAAAGTTACCAGTTTCAGTTACATCTTCTTCCGAGAGTATGCTACTCTCAGTAGTCACCATTCTTGGTCTCGTTTAGGGAAGCCTGTTATAGTTTAGTTTCGGTGATTTGTGAAATCAACTCTTTAAATTTTCGAAACCCCTTACCCTTTCCATAATCCGTACTTAACCGTCGACTACCCTCAGCCTTGGGCTAGCATCCTTGGTTTATCCAACTTTAGCTTTCATACTCAAGCCTTTTACTCCTAGGATTTCAGTTTATTTATCCTTTGGTTCGGTTTTAACACCTTCGTCATTGTCCTCCGGTACATGTTGGAACTGCCCACTGCATGTCTGACATTAGCTTTACATGTGTCGACTTCTGATTCGTTTGACTTAGTCTTTTATTACCATTTTATACACTTTACTGATACGTTCAATATAAAATGTGGATCTGGTCTACAACCCAATAATTAGTTAAACTCTTTAATCAAATAATCTTTCGGTCATCACCTATTTACCTTCTAGTTCCTTATCATAACCCTTCGACTAGACCTAATTTCCTTTGGAAACTATCTAATTTGTTCCTAGTTTTTTCTGCAATAGGATTAATTATATATAGTATTCCTCATAACTAACTAATTTTGGTCCATAAGGAACTTAATTGATATATAACAATTTAACTATTGAAAGATAAATTGTATTAATCAATACTGTTTTTTAACATGATATTCTTATCCATTATTCAATACTGCATAACAATTAATCAAGCGAAAACAAAGGAATAACCAAACTATTATATGGTCGTGAGTAATACAAGGAAGAAAAAAAGGAATATACTACTCACTTATACATTTAGTTGACGAAGTCTCTAATTTTCTCAATTTTAATCTTTTTTTCTAGGTTAGGCCGCAAGCACCATTAAAGAGCTCAAGCTTTTGTTTTTAAGCTTTGAATGTAAAATGAAATGAAAAGAGAGTGGTAGTTATCTTTTCTTCCAAAGCGGCCCACTGTCCCATTTTCTTATAAATTTTTTAACCTTAACGATTGTATTTAATTCTCATTGACTTAGATTTTTCAACTAGAGTAGTATCGCTTGATTTTTCCAAGCATAATAAGTAATAAAACATTCCATGCATATTTATCACTTTGCAATGTTTGCATTATCTCACTTTCTTAACTTTATAATTAATTTATTTAACTAAATATTTAATATTTTGGGGTGTTACAAGCTTCCCTCTAATAGGAATTTTGTCTCGAAATCCAAATAAGGTGCGATATTAAGCTCTAAGCTTTCTTATGTCTAATCTAATATGCACACACATTCGTTTTTCACTTGTAACGACCCGTAATTTTACCACTTTGGATAAGAATATTTAATTAATTTTAAATATTCAATTGATTTTTTTAAATGTTAAATAATCATTTAATTATTTTATAATGATAATAACTGATTTATAATGGTTTTATAAATATATAAACTTATTTTATAAAGATATACAAACTTCATCGCATTTTGGCAGATCGACGTCATATTTTTATATATGGATTTTAATATTATTTAATATGGTTTTATAGCTTAAATAATCTTGTTTTAATCATTTAAAAATGATAATAAATTTAATTTCAAGTTTTGTTTACATAAATAAATATATGGATTTAAAACTAAAAATGTGACCGAAGGTCGTTTTTCGGATTTTCGACTTTTTATCAAACGAAAGTTGTTGCAACGTTGTTGCACACATTTTTTCATATATACTTTAACAAATAGGAATGTATTTAGCACTAATTAGATTACTTTAACTAAAGTATCATTAGTAATATTAATTAAGGAAAAAGACAAAAAGAGTTTACTTTTGAAAAAGCAAACTTACCATCATTTTCACATGAGAAGACATGACACATGGAGGAGGAGTGGGCTAGGCACATGAGTGAGGTGAAGTGTGCAAGAGATATTTTGTAAAATTTGTCTATAATTAGCAAGGCATACTCTCTTCATTTCTACACATCTTATTCCATCTTCTTCTTCTCCTCTTCAATGTCTTCTTTCTCTTCTTTTCTATGCCTTAGACAGTGAGCATGTGGGGAGGTATGGACGTGTGCAAGGAGGAGGGTGTAAACCATTGACGTGAGCTTAAGGTGGTGGAGGCTCTAGGCCATGAGCAAGGTGAAGAAGGGAGGTGGTCATCGTGAGCTATAGGAGAGAAAGGAAGGCTTTGTTGATGTTTTGATGAAGTTGGAAGTGTTAGTGAAGTGTTGTGATGGATTAAATGTTGGTAAAATGTAAATGGGTTAAATCATAGTGAGTTAATCATGCTTTGAATTGCTTAATAATATCACTCGATATTCACTTGTTAATCACTTGTTTATATTACTTATTAATCACTTAATATTGCTTGCTATTAGTGATAATAATAGACATTAACTACTTAAAGTTATACTCTTGACCATATGCTAAAATGATTGCTGGTTGTTTAATATGTTTGGATGATGATTGGTTGATTATATAAAAGTTTGATTGTGATAGATATGATTATTATGATTTATAAGTTGAAAATCATATATGATGAGAATGATAGCTATGTGAATTTACAATACGTATCTTGTGAAAAATTATTCATATTATACCCAAAAATAATATATATAAAACATATGTTAGGCCTCTTTGTTTTTAAAACCAAAAGAAATGTCATTTTATAATATTGCAATTTACTTCGGAAAAGTAAAGAAATGAGAACATGGAGTTTTGAAATAGTTAGGAATATTTTATAATATTCATATTATACCCAACATCTGAAGAGCATTGCATACTCTAGTCTTAATTGATGTATCGATATCCTTTCTCAAAACATTTTAGTTAGGAATATTTAAAACAAAATGTTATTTTATAGTGATAAATTTCTCATGATTACTACACATTGCAATACTATCACATAACATATCATTTATGATTTTTTATATCAAATATACATAAATTAAGTAAATAATTAACATAACACAGCATGACAAGTATATAACAGAAAGAAAAAAAACTTTTATTCCAAATGAGATTTTATTATAGAGTAAATAATTTATAGTTAATTATATAATTACCCTTAGGGGATACCCTTAACTCTACTAATCGCCCACTTGCCCTTGGGACCAATTATGGAAATTTAATTCTATCTCTTAATCAGTTTGCTAAGAACTGACCGAGCTAGACCATTTGTGATGGATCTGCTATATTGTCCTTTGTATATACTCTTATAATTACCACTTCTTCCTTCTTAACAAATTTTCTAATGAGGTGCAACTTTCAAAGAATTTGTCTTGATTTCTTATGTGCTCTAGATTACTTTGCGGTTTGTATCACAAAATTATTGTTACAAAACAATGTCATTGGATCCTCCATGTTGGAAATCACCCTAGTTCACTCATAAATTAGCGCATATAGATTGCTTCCTTAATTGCTTGTTGAGGGCAACGTACTTGATCTCCATTGTGGAATCGACTACTGTATCATGTTTGGAACTTTTCCAACTAACAACACCATTGTTTAAAGTAAAAACGTAACCCGATACATACTTACTGTCGTCGATGTCACTTTGAAAGCTGAAGTCTGTATACCCCTTTATAATGTTATCTTCATTCATATATAAGGAATACGTCCTAAGTATTTATCAAATACTTAAGTATAAATTTATAGTAGTCCAATACTTTTCTCTAAGAATAAATTGGTATCGAATTACGCATCTTAATGCATAAGCCACAGCCGATCTAGTACATAACATGACGTATATTACGAAACTGATTGTCGAAGCATACAGTATTGTAACAACCCGCATATTTGTCGATTTTATATTTAAATATTTTATTTAAATATAGAATCGTTAATCGGATTGAAGTCCGAAAAGCTACTTTTTGCAAACAGTCGAATTAGGACTCGAGACCACTTCCATTGAGTTCAAAATGCCGTTTGCGACCTTTTTGAGTATAAGCTTCGATATGTTTGGAGTTAGTGGAATTTTTGCTACTTTTCACTTTGGACTTGGGTTTGGGTTCAGCCCTTAACCCCACTTAACCCCTAGCTCTCTAACTCTTCATCCATTCACTCCCATTTCATTTCATTTCCTCAAGCAAACTGAAAATGGTGGAGAGGAAGAGGAATTAGAAATTACAAAACCCTAGTTCCATTTGCAAATTCTTGTTCTAGCTCCAAATTCAAAGAGAACCCATTGGTAAGTCTCCTCTTCATCTTCTCTATCTTCTTCTCCTCTTCAATTTCAGTTTATTCCTAAACCTAACTTTGGGAATGTCCTTCTTTAAAGCTTTGATTCAAGCTTGTTGAGTTGGAATTGAAGAGTGATCGCCCTTGCCATTGCTTTCAGGCTTCTTCTTCATTGATTTGGGTTCAAAGGTGAGATTTTTATCTCACATCTTAGTCTATAATTATCTTCGATTGTTAGGTATGAATTCCTAACACTTATTCATGTGCATTTGATGTTGGTTTGGATCGATTTTGTGTATATTCCAATTTTCGGTGTTTTGGTTTAATTTTTGTAAAATCCTTTTATGGATGATTTGAACATGTTTTTGGTGATTGCATCTAAGTACCTATAGGGTTGGGTTGCCGATTGGCGTAAACCCTTAGTACTCGTCGCTCATTCGATCGCATTTCGGTTTGGATTCGTCGTTTTTGAGCTAGGCTGTTTTTTTAGGCTACCAGAAAAATTTAGACGTCTGTCACAAAAATTCAGACGTCTGAGATAAATTTAGACGTCTGTCACAAAAATTTAGACGTCTGAATTTAGTTCAAAATGTTTTTTACTCTCTGTTTCAATTTTAGACCTCTGAGCCGTCTGTCACAAAAATTCAGACGTCTGAGATAAAATTTAGACGTCTGTCACAAAAATTTAGACGTCTGAACTGCTGATTTTTCCTAATTCGCCTATTTTCGAGTAAATTTCCAAGGTTTATCGATTTTTGTCGATCCGACCTATTGTTATCAATTATTATCGAGTTTGATGACTTCTTTCTTTGGACTTTTGAGAATATCCATTTTTGATGGATTCGTTATTGATTTCTTCGGATTTTATTCACGTCTTCGAATGTGAATTTTAATGCTTGATTGTTTCTACAATCATTTCTATGATTTGTCACTTTAAAATATAAAGGTTTTCTATACTAGTAGTAAATATCAAAACCTTTTCATTAAAACGATTTCAACTCTATTTTCAATATCAAAGCTCGTTTCTTAAAACCGTTTTCCAATCTATTAGTATATACAAACCTTTACCTCATTCGTATGAGAAAATCTAATTAAACGGCTTAGCAAAACAAGTGGTATGAAACGCTTGCGTTTACTTCATCGGTTAATTTATGGACTTGTTCGATTGAAACTCTTGTGACAATTTTCTAGTGGAGATCTACAATCTGTTCGTAAATATTTGAGTTAAGCAAGTGGTTATGGGACATGAAGCTAAACTCTTATATTTACTAGCTTAGCGTAATCGACACTTCCTTATGATCATGACGATCATTCTTGTGATTTAGACTAGCAATGTGCGATGTCTCTTTGATTCGGTCCATCGGACGTTACGCTGTACGACGTCGTTGTTCCGTTTTATCGTGATTTGGTTCATCGGATGTTACGCTGTACGACATCGTTGTCCTTATCTTTTTATGGTGATTTGGTTCATCGGACGTTACGTTGTACGACGTCGTTGTTCCACTTTACTACGTGTTGGTTCATCGGATGTTACGCTATACGACATCGTTGTTCCTTTTCTTTTTATTGTGATTTGGTTCATCGGACGTTACGCTGTACGACGTCGTTGTTCCACTTTACTACGTGTTGGTTCATCGGATGTTACGCTGTACGACATCGTTGTCCCTTTTCTTTTTATTGTGATTTGGTTCATCGGACGTTACGCTGTACGACGTCGTTGTTCCATTTTCCTATGCTTTGGTTCATCGGATGTTACGCTGTACGACATCGTTGTTCCTTTTATTTGTGCTTTGGTTCATCGGACGTTACGCTGTACGACGTCGTTGTTCCTATTTATTTTTGTCTCTGGATCAACGGACGTTACGCTGTACGACGTCGTTGCTTCGGATTATTTGATTTCTGGAATTTATGTTTCACCAGCATTTACGATGGGCATTGATATGTATGTCATTTATTGTGGCTTGGTGAATTAAATAAAGAATATGACATTCTTTTTAATCTTTGAGAAGATTCTTGTGATATTGATTAATCTCTTGTTGATTTTCAATCACGCACTTATCACAGTATGATATTATGGTTATGATACGTTTTTGTCATACCTCTTATTCTATATCACTTTATCTGATATTTATAGCTAGACTGATCCGTTTATTATTTTCTTCTTAAATAATACTCGGGTCAGACTGAGATTTTACAGGTGCTTCCTCATGACATCTTATCTGGAGCCATCTTCTGACTTTTGGCTAACTACTCTAGTTTAGTAGTTTTTGTTTGTATACATTTGAGATTAGACTCCTTGATGTATACATATTCTTTTAGCTAGCACTTGTATCTATTCTTTTGTGATATTGTGGATCTTATTTGACCACTACTCTGATGTACACCTTCATGTGTTATATTCATATCTATTTCCGCCTTTGTGATATGAATTGTCTGTGACTGATTTATGTTATGTTTATTTCTATATTTGTTTCCGAAGTCCATATAGCCACCGTGTGATAGCTTTGAGTTTGTATCGGTATGTCGGATTTCCTCTTGAGATGAAAAGTTATATTTTTATCTGGCATATCGGTACTCGCACAAAGCAATTATACAGATGGTCGCTCCTCAACAGCCTTATTCTCCGTACTAGTTGACGGCATTACCTCGTAGTGTCCTTGGCTAGCGTGGGTATAGAGATGGGGCGTTACAGCTTGGTATCAGAGCCAAACTTCGGAACAATGTAGAATTATCTAGCAAGGATCATGTCCTAAGTCTTTCTTAGGAGTTGTGCCTTAGGATTTTATTCGTGTCTTCGTACCATTCTATCCTATTTTCTTTTATGATTCTAGTTTTATCAATCAAGATTGTTTGATATTCATTCTGAGAATAACTTTTTCTTCTTTTTTCTTTCTTAAAGAAGAGAAATGGTTAGATCTGGCCGTCCCAGCGCCGGTCAATCCAGTGCTACTCCTCAGGAGGGAGTATTTATGTCTGCCCAGCAGCTCCTTGATCTTGTAAAGAATGCTCAAGCAGCCGGACCCGTTCCAGATCCTACCCATCCTAGATCCGGTTTTGCACGCTTGTGCAGAGACTATACCGATTTGGGTGGAAGGCCATTCAAGGGATCCGAGAGTGTTATCGAAATTCAAGCTTGGCTCAAATCATGCGATCGTATCTTTTCTCGCATAAACCTTATTGATCTCCACCGAGTCCAAGTGGCTTCTAGCATGCTCCAAGAAAGAGCATTGGATTGGTATGAACTCCTTATTTCAGAGATTACCGAAGCGGATCTCACCTGGGAGCAATTCCGGAAACGCTTCGAATTGAAATTTGTGCCGGAAGCTGAAAAAGTAACTTTAGCCCGGCGCTTCATAGACCTTGTTCAAGGTGAATCTTCTGTGACAGACTATGTCGCATCTTTCGAATCTCTTTCTAAATACGGGGTTGAGTATATTAATACCCCGATGAAGAAAAATCAGAGGTTCGTCTATGGCTTGAATAAGAATCTTAAGAAGCCATTGCTCCTGAAACTCGAAGTTTCGTTTGATCAGCTTATTGACATCGCTCTTCGTCTTGAAGAGGCCGATAGAGAAAGCGATATTGAAGTTGTGCGTGCCAAACAGAACTTCAACGACAACATGAAAAGGCCTATTAAATTCACAGGCCCCAATCCCATCAAGAAAGGGAAGCAACAAATTCCGGTAGCAAAGACTCCTACCTCTAGTCATGGACGATGCTACAATTGTGGTCTTACGGACCACTATGCAAGGGAGTGCCCGAAACCTCTCTTCTGTCGTTATTGCAAAAGTTCGGGTCATCTTATATCTACATGTCCCATTCTTAAAAGTAGGAGAGAGGGAGAGCTAAATGTTGTTCAAGCCTCCGGTGACACTTCTCTTGGTTAAGGTAATTCTCCTTCTATCTTTGGCGATATTTCTTTTGAGATTATCTTATTCGAGTTCTTTTTGATATGGGTTTCATCTCATTATTTTTATATCAAAAGAACTTGTGATTCTTTCTCTTTAAACATTTCTGGGCTTGATGACTTCTTTAAGGATTGCAAATCCGGATTGGTGGGTCCGCAACACTCAATTTTCTTTTTATTGACGTCGAAATTATTTTATGTGATTTTTCTTTCCGAGCCGATTTTTACTTATGCTTCGGAATTGACTTTTGTAAGGATTGGCTTAATTATTATGAAGCCATATCCTTTGTCCCGTGTGGACTATTCATCTTCGACATTTTCAATCTGTTAAGCAGATTTCTATTTTTCTTGTGATTTCGATTCCAATCTGATGGCATCATTTTATTCTTTAAGCTCACATGATGAGGAAAGTGTTATTTCTCTCATTCATGTAGTTTGAGAATTTTCCGGTATTTTTGAGTTTGTTTTAGGATTATCACCTAAGCAATCTTTTGAGTGGTGATAAGGTTTTTTTTTAGCTCAACCTTGCCACTGATTTTCATTTGCTACGAGTTGTGGGATGTTAGCATTCCATCTACCGCATTCCGCACTCGTTACGAAACTTATGAATGACTTATTATGTCATTCAGTTTGTCCAGCTTATTTCATCCATTTTATGAATCGAGTATTCTACGATCTCGATGACTCCATTCTTGTATTCATTGATTTTGGATGAAAACAGCAATTTAAAATTTTGCAAATCTTTTTCATAAGATTTATTTATAAGTACAATTTGATTTTGTTCTTAAACGAGCAAAGAATATTCTTAAAGGTTTTTAAGAAACCTGTTTATCATATAGAAGATGATTTTGTGATTGTATTGCCCATTGAGTGCTTTAAGAATTCTGGTCGATGCGCTTGATCAACATTATCGATAGGAGTTTCCTAAACGCTTTGATGAGACAGTCAGACACGATATATTGACTTGTAAAAATGTAAATTTTTCTAGAAATTTTTTACATAAAGATAAATGTAATTTTTGAAAGTTTTAGCTTTTCGGGAAAGAAGATTATTTGAAAGAATTCTTTTTCGATACTCTTATTCTTGTGATTCCCGAAGGGAACCAAGATTTTATCTTTTGTACCAATGCTATGTATTGGTTTGGATGTCGTTCTCTTGCAAAAGAGAACGTGCTATCACTTGTACTTCTAAATCATTAAACCCGATCGAGACTAGGTATGCCACTCATGATCTAGCGCTCGCGGCTATTGTTTTCACTTTTAGAGTTTGGCATCATCATTTTTGGGGGAGAAATTTGTTCTTCGCCTCGATCATAAATCTTTGGAATATTTATTTTCTCATAAGGAACTTCATGTTGACTCGAGTTCCTGGCATCTTATGATCTTGATATTCTTTTGTTCCCAGAAGGGAAATCATGTTGCCAATGCACTTAGTTGTAGGCAACAAGTGGTTATTTCTTTGATGATGTCCGTATGAAATACCAAGTTCATCGGATGTTTCGATGTATTTCATTTTATTTAGCTTCATCTCATTTCTTTTATGGATTAGCGTCCGATGTTCTTTTATGGAGTTCGGATTATTGGGCGTACCATTTTCAAACTACGTCGGTGTTCCGAATTATTTGAGCTTTGGTTCATCTGGCGTACCGTTATTGTACTACGTCGTTGCACCGGCTCAATTTTTCTGTTATTCATGACGTTTTCCACGTCACTCAACTACGGGAATGCCTTAGGGATTCCGATTTTATTCTTGAGCCTTGTGTTATTGAGGAAATTGAAGTTTCGCCTATTTGACTTTTGAGCAACATTTTATTCACATCATTGCTTCGGGGGTTGAGCGCCTTCGAAATAAAGATGTTCTTCTTATGAAAGTTCTATGGTTCTCAAAACCCAAGGATTGCTCTTGGGAAATCTAGAGAATTCATTGAGCGAACTCGTCCGGGTTTACTTTTTCGTGCTCTTTATGGAGAACTTCTTATTTCAAATTTTCTTTTGTGTTGATATGCTTCTATGGTTGTTACTCTTTATTTTCTTTTTAAGTATTGCGAGGACGCAATTTCTTTAAGGAGGGGAGTCTGTAACAACCCGCATATTTGTCGATTTTATATTTAAATATTTTATTTAAATATAGAATCGTTAATCGAATTGAAGTCCGAAAAGCTACTTTTTGCAAACAGTCGAATTAGGACTCGAGACCACTTCCATTGAGTTCAAAATGCCGTTTGCGACCTTTTTGAGTATAAGCTTCGATATGTTTGGAGTTAGTGGAATTTTTGCTACTTTTCACTTTGGACTTGGGTTTGGGTTCAGCCCTTAACCCCACTTAACCCCTAGCTCTCTAACTCTTCATCCATTCACTCCCATTTCATTTCATTTCCTCAAGCAAACTGAAAATGGTGGAGAGGAAGAGGAATTAGAAATTACAAAACCCTAGTTCCATTTGCAAATTCTTGTTCTAGCTCCAAATTCAAAGAGAACCCATTGGTAAGTCTCCTCTTCATCTTCTCTATCTTCTTCTCCTCTTCAATTTCAGTTTATTCCTAAACCTAACTTTGGGAATGTCCTTCTTTAAAGCTTTGATTCAAGCTTGTTGAGTTGGAATTGAAGAGTGATCGCCCTTGCCATTGCTTTCAGGCTTCTTCTTCATTGATTTGGGTTCAAAGGTGAGATTTTTATCTCACATCTTAGTCTATAATTATCTTCGATTGTTAGGTATGAATTCCTAACACTTATTCATGTGCATTTGATGTTGGTTTGGATCGATTTTGTGTATATTCCAATTTTTGGTGTTTTGGTTTAATTTTTGTGAAAATCCTTTTATGGATGATTTGAACATGTTTTTGGTGATTGCATCTAAGTACCTATAGGGCTGGGTTGCCGATTGGCGTAAACCCTTAGTACTCGTCGCTCATTCGATCGCATTTCGGTTTGGATTCGTCGTTTTTGAGCTAGGCTGTTTTTTTTAGCCTACCAGAAAAATTTAGACGTCTGTCACAAAAATTCAGACGTCTGAGATAAATTTAGACGTCTGTCACAAAAATTTAGACGTCTGAATTTAGTTCAAAATGTTTTTTACTCTCTGTTTCAATTTTAGACCTCTGAGCCGTCTGTCACAAAAATTCAGACGTCTGAGATAAAATTTAGACGTCTGTCACAAAAATTTAGACGTCTGAACTGCTGATTTTTCCTAATTCGCCTATTTTCGAGTAAATTTCCAAGGTTTATCGATTTTTGTCGATCCGACCTATTGTTATCAATTATTATCGAGTTTGATGACTTCTTTCTTTGGACTTTTGAGAATATCCATTTTTGATGGATTCGTTATTGATTTCTTCGGATTTTATTCACGTCTTCGAATGTGAATTTTAATGCTTGATTGTTTCTACAATCATTTCTATGATTTGTCACTTTAAAATATAAAGGTTTTCTATACTAGTAGTAAATATCAAAACCTTTTCATTAAAACGATTTCAACTCTATTTTCAATATCAAAGCTCGTTTCTTAAAACCGTTTTCCAATCTATTAGTATATACAAACCTTTACCTCATTCGTATGAGAAAATCTAATTAAACGGCTTAGCAAAACAAGTGGTATGAAACGCTTGCGTTTACTTCGTCGGTTAATTTATGGACTTATTCGATTGAAACTCTTGTGACAATTTTCTAGTGGAGATCTACAATCTGTTCGTAAATATTTGAGTTAAGCAAGTGGTTATGGGACATGAAGCTAAACTCTTATATTTACTAGCTTAGCGTAATCGACACTTCCTTATGATCATGACGATCATTCTTGTGATTTAGACTAGCAATGTGCGATGTCTCTTTGATTCGGTCCATCGGACGTTACGCTGTACGACGTCGTTGTTCCGTTTTATCGTGATTTGGTTCATCGGATGTTACGCTGTACGACATCGTTGTCCTTATCTTTTTATGGTGATTTGGTTCATCGGACGTTACGTTGTACGACGTCGTTGTTCCACTTTACTACGTGTTGGTTCATCGGATGTTACGCTGTACGACATCGTTGTTCCTTTTCTTTTTATTGTGATTTGGTTCATCGGACGTTACGCTGTACGACGTCGTTGTTCCACTTTACTACGTGTTGGTTCATCGGATGTTACACTGTACGACATCGTTGTCCCTTTTCTTTTTATTGTGATTTGGTTCATCGGACGTTACGCTGTACGACGTCGTTGTTCCATTTTCCTATGCTTTGGTTCATCGGATGTTACGCTGTACGACATCGTTGTTCCTTTTATTTGTGCTTTGGTTCATCGGACGTTACGCTGTACGACGTCGTTGTTCCTATTTATTTTTGTCTCTGGATCATCGGATGTTACGCTGTACGACGTCGTTGCTTCGGATTATTTGATTTCTGGAATTTATGTTTCACCAGCATTTACGATGGGCATTGATATGTATGTCATTTATTGTGGCTTGGTGAATTAAATAAAGAATATGACATTCTTTTTAATCTTTGAGAAGATTCTTGTGATATTGATTAATCTCTTGTTGATTTTCAATCACGCACTTATCACAGTATGATATTATGGTTATGATACGTTTTTGTCATACCCCTTATTCTATATCACTTTATCTGATATTTATAGCTAGACTGATCCGTTTATTATTTTCTTCTTAAATAATACTCGGGTCAGACTGAGATTTTACAGGTGCTTCCTCATGACATCTTATCTGGAGCCATCTTCTGACTTTTGGCTAACTACTCTAGTTTAGTAGTTTTTGTTTGTATACATTTGAGATTAGACTCCTTGATGTATACATATTCTTTTAGCTAGCACTTGTATCTATTCTTTTGTGATATTGTGGATCTTATTTGACCACTACTCTGATGTACACCTTCATGTGTTATATTCATATCTATTTCCGCCTTTGTGATATGAATTGTCTGTGACTGATTTATGTTATGTTTATTTCTATATTTGTTTCCGAAGTCCATATAGCCACCGTGTGATAGCTTTGAGTTTGTATCGGTATGTCGGATTTCCTCTTGAGATGAAAAGTTATATTTTTATCTGGCATATCGGTACTCGCACAAAGCAATTATACAGATGGTCGCTCCTCAACAGCCTTATTCTCCGTGCTAGTTGACGACATTACCTCGTAGTGTCCTTGGCTAGCGTGGGTATAGAGGTGGGGCGTTACAAGTATCCTCTTCATACCCACTTTCTCCTCATCAGTATAAGGAGCATCTTAGAAAGGACGATTCCATATTGCATAAGAACATTTTCTTACTTGGAATTCTCCATACTAAACCATTGAGTATGAGATATATGTATAGAGATTGGGACAATTCCAGCAGCCTCTTGGATCTATCTCTATAAATCTTAATACCTAGTATATAGGCTACACTCCCAAATCGTTCATGGAGAAGTTCTTGGATAACCAAGCTTTTAATGATTGCAAAAATGCAATGTCACTGCTAATCAGTAAGAAATCATCGACGTATAGAACTAAGAACACCATAGTACTTCCTTGTTCGTTTTGATATACACGCTTCCTCTGCATTCTGTTAAAAATACAACTACTTGATTACTTTATCAAAACACTTATTCCAACTTCTTAAAGCTTATTTAAAACCATAAATGGATCTTAACAACTTGCATGCCTTGCCCTTACCCCCACCGACCTTGAAATCTTCGGGTTATGACATGTAAACTCTCTTTTAAATCACCATTTAGAAATGTCATTTTCACATCCATTTGTCATATTTTGTAGTCATAGAATGCGACAATGGCTAGCATTATCCAAATGGACTTAAGCATTGCTACAGGAAAAACTGTTTCATTATAACCAACACCTTGAATTAGACTAAACCCTTTTGCAACTAGCCTTGGTTTATATGTTTATACTTGTCTATCTGCATTTAGCTTTTCTTAAAAATCCATTTGCAACCGATGGTTTTATCCCTTTGGGTATGTTAATTAAAGTCCATACTTTGTTTTCATACATGGAATCCATTTTGGATTTCATATCTCTAAGCCAAAGTGCAGAGTTTTCACTCTATAGTGCTTATTGGAATGGGAGAAGGGTGTTGTCTTCTAAGACGTAGTCCTCTTTCTCTTGATCCATAAGAAAACCATAGTATCTCTCTTGTGTGTAAGATTCCATATTAGACCTTCTAATAGGTTGTGTATTTTTGTATACTAATGAATTTGATTCTCCTACTGACTTCTTACATCTCATTCAAGTTTAGAATTTTGCTTTTAATTTCTTTTGATGTAATTTCCTTTTCTTAAAAGACAACGTGTTAAGAAATAATTGCTTTTTTCCCTCAGTGTTATGAAAATATATCCCATGGAATTTCTAAGACATCCTATAAGTGTACAAAAAGCTGATCTTGCCTAGAGTTTATTGGGTCCAATGTTCGTAATATAGGCTGAACAACCCCATACCTTCAAATGCTTGAGGTTAGGTTTCTTCACATGTTGCATCTCATATGGCGTCTTAGGCACAAATTTCATGGGCATCAAATTCAATATATGCGCTGCGATTTCTAGCGCATATCCTCAATGTAACAACCCACCCTTTTGACCCCTGGGTCCAACGCCCGAATCTACACTGACAACTTAAGAACCAAAAGGATGAGTCGTTGGGGGTAAGATAATATATATATATAAGTATTGATAGATATCAGATACAGTTCTAACTAACATTGACTATCTACTTTATAGTCTCATAGTGGAAGAAAATAAAATATAATACATCAATAAATACTATAGTCACATCACCACAATATGCCTACAATGTCAAATTCATATGTCTGAATGATCCAAATAACCCAATCCACATATAAATTCAAATCCAAGTCACAATACTTATGTGCATCATATACACAATACAAGAATATTCTCTGTCCCTGATACCATCTCGTCTCCAAACTCCATCAACTTGGATATATATATAAAGTGGAATAATAGGAGAGGATCAGACATAAGTCTGGCGAGTGAACCATACTCTTACTTTCCATATACTACAATAATAATACTATAACATGATATGAATCTATCGATCGGTCACCTCATGTCCTGGCATCACGTCGTACCTAATCATTACATACATCTAACCATATCACATCATATCTATATGGACTCACTTTCTAGACTTGCCTCATGAGATACAGGGTCGTCTGTTGTCCACCACGTCAATTACATATAGGACTCATGTCCTGGACTAGCCTTATGTCTTACAGAGTCACCTGTTGTCCTCACACTAACTATTTGGATTCAAACCCTGGACCAGCCTCATGCCCTACAGGGTCGCTTAACATCCACATCCTCCCATTGGTCCATCATAGCACTACAGTGGATTAATGTAACACCTGGATTACCCACCTATGTCATAGGTCTGTATTCGCATCCGTATCTGTATCCATATCCATATTTATATCTATATTCATATCCATGTCCTGTGATGTCTACCTGCACCATGGACTTATTCATGTTTCATGTTCACCATCGCATCACGTCTCCACATTGCAATAACATATATATTTATTTCAAATAGCGACCAATCATCATAATTATTCATTCAGTTCGTATCACCATCATTTGCCTCATCACTAGCCTCCTTTTGTCCTCTAGAACATAAGAAAAACAAGACTCAAATCGTTTGTTATTTATTTATATAGGCCCTCTAGGGCCTAGTTTCAACCTATGCCCAGAATAGGCCACCAGTGCCTCGGTTCCACCCACCGGTGGACTGGTGAACACAGTTATTGTTAGTTTCAGATTTTGAACTTTGGTGATTTGGGTCATTGTCTCCACTTCTACCCGCTTTCGATCCACCTCTAGTTGTTCGAGAACATCCGTAATGCCTAGCCCTATGTTCCTAAGTCCGATTTGATCATTTATTTCACTAATTTTGATATAATCATTAAGTTGCTATATTTTTATAAAACCTAGTTTCTAAGCGTTCCTATTAGACAAATCCCTCCCAAATCCCCCTTGAATCAGAAATTAAGTGTTATTAGATGTTAAACTATGATAATATAGCCAACTTTTCATAGATTATGATTATAATCGCATTATACGAAGATAAGAGGATGAATCACTCACTAACTCTCCGTTTTTAGCTTGAATCTCCACTGTCTAGCCTGTTGTGCCTCCTCACTTCAGTTTTCCACCTCCAAATCATTACTGGTATGTAGCCTTGTCCGATAGCTCTGCAATGCCATTGGTCTCACTTGATTTGGTTAAGTTTTGAGAGAGTTATTTGCATTTGATCTTAGGTAGGTTGAGAGGATGAAGGAAGAAGAAGAAAGTAGTCGGGTAGTTTTCTAAAATAGGGTACGTGAGTTAAAAGTCATTTCTTACTCAGTTGGAGGGAAAATTGGTGTGCTAAATTCAAATTCTAAATCCAAATCTTAACTTTTTGGCACCCATTCAACTCAATGATTTTTTGACCATACTTCCTCCAACGGACTCTAAACGATGCAAATCAAAATACTACGCAAACTAGAAAATAAGACGATCGCAATGGCGATGGTTTTGTCGCCAAATTCTAAAGTCATAAAGATAACCATTTTGGCCCTCATTATATTTAATTAATTAAACTAATCCATTAAATTCAATTATTTCCATAATATTATATTATTATATTTAATAAAAAAAATTATCAAATTTTCGAGGTATTATACCCAATAGGAAAGAGGTAACCTAACTTTACTCATCATTGAAAGAACCATATCTAGTAGGGTTCGATCCATTCTCTTAGAAACACCATTGTGTTGGGAAGTGTAGGATAGAGTAACCTGAGAGATAATCTATCACACCCATCTTTTCCAAACTATATCTAAGATAAACTGATGCAAAATCCAGGTTTGAAGAACTGCCCCACGAAAGAAGCTAGACTAGGAAAATAAAGAAAGAACAAAGCCTAGGTAGGACCATGCCAAAGCGTCATGATAGTAGCAAAACATAAAACCACGTTGTTCGATCAAGTATAGTACTAGTGCTATAATACAATGCCGATATCCTAAGGTAGCTACAAAAGTGCAAAAAACTTATCTGTTACCCTAATACTCAAAGGGCAGGACTACGACACAACCTCCAAATTGCATAACTCCCAAATACCAAATACAAAGGTTGTACTGTGATTCCAAAAGTAAGCCTTCATGGGTTATGGTACAGTCTTAAAATAATAATAAAGCAAAAGGATTGTGCTGAAGCTTCATAAAAAGCAACCTGGATAACATAGAACTACAATGTCATCCTTAAAGCAATTACATGCAGTAGGGATGCGCTGCAATCTTAAACTAACATATAATGTGACGGGATTGCGCTGCAATCTTATATCAACATCGAAATAATAAGATTGCACCACCATCTGGATGTGATAGAACAACACGACAATCCTAAAAATACTTCCCACGGACATAAGGACTCAAGGTATAAGGCAATGAGGGTGAAACTGCTTCATAACCAAGATCCGAGCCTAATTTCTCAAAGACGAATCAAGAGATCCTAACTTCATCCCCAAGATCATCAAACCCAGCTCAAAGACAAGGGCGGTGGTGCAATCCTCTATTAATTGGGGCGGCTCAGAACATGTTCATGCAAGGCAATTACTCGTCAAAATAGTAGCCCGGTCTTTTCTACTAAGCCATACAAAACAACTCCAGCTGTCTCCAACATTATGCTTTGCCGATGTTTCAAATTGATAGTGCAATACAACTTCAGAAGTGATGATGCAGTTCAAATACTATACGATATCACTACCGAGACATAATGAAGGCGCAACTCCTAATAAACCAAAGCGAAGTTCTGAAGTGCTGTTAATGACATAATTCTTCCTAAAATGGAGGGTAGTTTCTCATTGCGGCTTCATCTACACTTGTGTGCAGTCCATTGTCCTGTTGCTTTAAAGAATCGTGAAGTCACGGTCTATTCAAATTTGGGCTTTCCCACATTAGTTTCAAACTTCACGTTTAAGTTCAAAATTCACCAACTCAAATCATAGTTTTTCCATCGAAAACCACGTTGGCAATCCTTGTATAGTAAATCAACAAGATGGATGATCGACACGTGGCAAAGTCCAAAGGTAGAAATCAAGAGAGCCAAAGGCCACTTCCACAATCCATGCGCAGTAAACAAGCAAGATGGATGATCAACACGTGGCATAATCTAAGGGTCGGAATCAGAAGCACGTGTGATTGACGAAAGAAATTCTCATAATTCTTTATATTATAAAAGCAGAAGGTAATGTAGCAGATAGAAAAAATGGATTTTTATAGTTTACTCTTTTTAGAAACACCGAAATAAAAAAATGTACTCTCGGCCGTTGTTTTCTTACTAAGAACAAAAACGAAGAAAATGACATTTCCCATGGACGTGGGATTCATTAACATCTGAACCATGTAAATTCTCCGTGTCACTTTTATTGCTTTCAGTACTTGATTTTACCTTTTCATGTTTTGATACTATCTTGTTAAATGAATTGGACAATGACTTGTCATTAGAGTTTGGGTATTTTTCTTATGATTGTGCTAGCACTATAAAGCATAATTACCTCCTCTAAAGGCAATTTTAACATTACTTAATTTTGCTGATTCCTAATCATGTAAGCATTCAATGACGTGATTACTTTGAAAAATATTCGAGTGTTTTTTCAGATGAAAAATCTCATCAAATTTTTGGCGCTAGAAGGAGGATGATTTCTCTCTCGAGAAAATTTTACGTATGTTTCCTGTAGACACCAATATAGAACCATGAATCCCACAAATTCCAATATCCCTCATAACTAAGAAGCTATGTTATAATATGCGCTAAGCGAGGCAAGGCAGTAGAAGTCACTCTTCGCTTAGTGTCGCTTAAGCGTCGGATAAGCACTGCTTAATTTTTTTGCATACTTTATCCATACCTATATAAATCTATTATAAAGAGATTATATTAAGTGTATTATATGTGTACAACTATACTATATGTGTATGCACAAATTCATCACAAAGAGCTTAAACTTAACGTTGAAATTAACTTATAAATTCATCGGTATCAAAAGTTGGATTTGACTTTCTCTATTCATTAAAAGTTAGCATACTCGAGTTGAGTACAAACTGTATGCATTTGTTACATAAAATAATCATATCTTAATGCAAATTGGTCCATATCATAGAAAATTAGAAAATTTTGTTAGGAATGTGGTTTTTGCGATAATCCTAATTCCTTTTATTTTAAAAATGATAATTTTTTTGCTAAGTATTGTTTAAGTGGTGCTTAAATTTATGCAAAGCGCATAGAAATGCCAATTAAGCATGCTTAAGTGCTAATCTCTTAATCGTTTTGGTTTTTCAAAAAATT
Source organism: Allium fistulosum (assembly GCA_030737815.1). NCBI lineage: Eukaryota > Viridiplantae > Streptophyta > Magnoliopsida > Asparagales > Amaryllidaceae > Allium > Allium fistulosum. Next base: position 510,168,439 of record CM060903.1, on the reverse strand, counting down.
AAGCGTTGTGCATGCATTTAGCGCTTAAGCGATGGTTAAGCGTGCTTTTTATAACATAGCCAAGAACAAATTCACCTTACCTTGAAAATACCAAAAAAGCAACTCCTCACCTCCATAACCCACACCGAGGCAAGCGCCTATAATGACCCTACTTTTTAGTAACATTATTAGGAACATTTAATTAGGTAAATTAAATTAAATAATGTAAAATGGTTAATGGGTTGAGATTTGTGATTAGCAAGGGTGGCCGTGTCATATACAAATGAACTAAAGAATTAAAATGTTAAGGCAAATAGATAAGGGGAAATATAGGATTAGGACACATCCATATACCCTACCTTAACCCCATCATTCATGCGTTCATTTCTATATTCACAAAAGAAAAACAAACTTGAGGCCAGCCACCATTAAGGGAAGAAAAGAGAAGATAAGCAAGACTTCAAAGCAAAAGCTTAAGCAACTTAATCAAGATCAAATCTCAAATCTTTAATCTCAAAACTAAGGTGAATAATGACTACATCTCATATTTTCTATTGCTTTCGGTTTTAAGGTTAAACCCAATTTATTTTGCAAGGTTATGCCATGTTTTTGAATGATTAAATGTTTATATATGCTTGTTGATGATTTATACTTATTCATATAGTTTTTATGAAATGTTTTGATGTGAAAACCATATTAAATGACATCCAAATACCTTGCAATTTTAGATTTAGATCTGAAGTGATATTTTAGGGATGAGTTTCAATTTTCATATTTTTCTGAATTTATGTGGATTTAATATAAATTTTCTAGTGAAGAAAATCATTATTTGGGTTTAAAATAATTTACAGCTAAATTATTTATGTTTTGGGTCTGAAATTAATATATGTTGGAAAACATATTAAAAATGATTTTATGGAATTTTTATAGAATTTTCCTAAGTGTTTTGATGAATATATAAAATTATTTAAGGTATGGGACTTAAATGTTTTATATATTTATAAAAGGAGAAGGGGTATTTTGTAAATTATTTAAATTGTTTATTTCTGAAATCTTGGCAGTTCTTTTATAAAAGAAAATTTGCAACCAATAATATTTTGAAAAACAAGGCAGGTTAGTTGAAAGGAAATTCTTTTTAAAGTAAAAATCAGTTTTTACATGCTTTTAGCATGTTTCGCCTCTTTCGATAGCTTAGGTTTCGATGGAGTACTTCCACTTCCACCTTGATCGAACCAATGCACATAGTATCAATAACTTGGTACATAGTGAATTGAACATAGGCGGAAGGTACTGGGTCGAGACGTCAGGTTCCAATAGGGTCGAAACGTTGCTTTGCTTTTAAATGAAAACGTGCCTGCTTTGCTTTCGAAGTGTTTGCTTTCGACTTGGTTGGCTTTCGACTGGGTCTAATTGTTTAAAGGAATGGTTTCGATGGGTTGTGCCTTTTGTTTTAAGTAGATTCTTTCGAATGGGTCGAAAACCCTAGCTGCCGCTTTTCTACCTTTCGAAGTCAATGGTTTCAGAAGGTATACTTTGTTTTAAAATCCAAGCCACTTCTCTAATGCTTTCAGAAGGTTGGTTTCGACACCATCGCTTCTTTACTTAAGAAATACTTTCGAAAGAGTGCTTTCGACTTAAATGTTTTATAACCCTTTTTCTCCGTTGAAGGTAGAACCCAAAGGTTTCGAAGAAGATAGATTTAAATGGTTTCCACATGCTTTAAATTGAACCCCAAATGCCTTTGAAAGGTTTGCTGTTTGTAGAAGTTTTTATGCTTTCAAAAGGTTTAAAAGGAAGGTTTCCAAGGTTTAAATAATGGTTTCGAAGAGGTGGTTCTGCAATGGTTTCGAAAGGTTTGAAAGGAAAGGTTTTCCAATATTTTCGAAAGGCAATACTTAAGTGTTTTAAAGATAGAATGTCTAAGGTTTTAAAGCTTTCGAAGGAAAGGTTTTTCAATGGTTTCGAAAGGTTTATATGAATGGTTTCGAAAGGAATGTTTTGGCCTTTTGGCCTAGGTTATAAAGAAGGGTTTACTTGGTTTCAAAAGGGGTACTTTCAATGGATTTGAAAGGGGTACTTTCAAAGGTTTAAACGTTTTCATCAACAAAGATTTGAGTAAAGTTATATATAACATGGCAAGATGATTTGAGTAAAGCATAGAGTATATATTTTCCTTGTTTAAGATGGATTTAAAGGCTTAAATCATTTTGAGAAGAAAAGGTTTTCAATGAAAATTTAAGTGAAGGTTATCCTAAGTAAAATGACTCAGATATTTGTATACCAGATGGGACTGGTATAGGGTCGTGCCTTATACATTAGCTATTAGCCCCTAGCTAATTTAGTCCAAAATTCCAGTGTGTAGGGCTTTGTCACAGGTAATACTAAAATGATGTTACATACAGAATGGAATATATTTGTACAGAGGTAGGTTTTGGTGAGCCCGCAAAACCATTATGATCAGTTGACCTGGAGAAAGTAAGTTAGGGATAGACCGTCCAGAAGAGGAGTATCTAACAGATGTTAGATTATTTGTTTATATTGTCTGGTAGGCCCGAGTCAGCCAAATGTTAGTAGTTAGCCAAACAAAACTATAATGTTCAGACAGATGGTCCATTTGTTACCTGATATGTATGTTTACATGATAATGCTTTACAGTTCTAACCAGTTTTGGTTGCAGGATTATGATTTGCAAAAGATATGTTTCAAAGGATATTAGTGAGGGGAAACCCGTTCAGCTAAGCGGCATGGTATCATGTAATATTAAATAACTGAGATGTATATTATTATTCACACTAGGCTTTATGTCTGACTCGAAGTTTATATTTTCCCCTTAAACTCTCGGGTGCTCAAAATTGATTTGAGTAGGCTGAGGGTTTAGGATTTTCAGGTTTTAGTAGGTTGGCAAATAAAGCTTCCGGAGACGAGCAGGTGGCTGAAGGATAGCTATTTAGGAGTTATTGTTTTATTTTGTTGATTCTGCTGTGTTGTATTATGTTAGTTATGACTATATAGTACTTTGGTCATCTTCATATGTCGCTCTTGGCATATTTTGTAATAATTATATTTGATTTGAACCTGGAAAACATTTAGGATTATGTAATTTGAATATGAAATGTTGTTTTGAAATGTAATCAGAAAAATGTTTTTAATATGTGATGTTTTTATTTCATATTCAAGTGCTTCTGATATTATGGATACCATTAAAATTATCGTATTTGGTCATTGGAAGTTAATACTATGGATGACTGCAGCATCTGTAGCGCTTAGCTTCGGGCCTCCAGATAAGGGATGTTACAATGCCTCTATAAAGCTTACCTTAGATCTTGTCATAATAGCCCTTCAAGCCTTCACAAACCAATTGATCTAGCTCATTAATGGAATTGAGAGATCCATTGCCCAATATCCTGCCCCTAAGCCGATCTCCCCTTAACCTTCTACGGCTCACCGCCATTATTCACCTATCGCACTGACTATGCAGCATGTGAGTGATAATGACAATCTCAAAAGTGAGAATGATGATGCTGGTCAACGAATCGATACTAAGCTCAAGGCCAAAATCCAAATCAATTGTCAAATCAAATCAAAACTTACCAACGTTAACCCTTTACTACTAAAGAAGCAGGCATGAACTATGCCTGCCGATGTTGACATTACTCATCCAAATAAATGCCAAAGAGGATGAGATCTGCCAATTGAAGGTTTGTGCAAAGTGGTTGGCAATGTTGTGCTTACAAAATAATAGGGATGAAGTAAGGGAAGAAGGTTTTTCCCTATTTAGTGAAAGATAGAAGTAGACTTTCTCGACAATTTCAAAGCCCCGTCGATTCATAAATTTGATGGAACCATAAACCCAGATAATCATGTTTGTACTTATGATCATTACATGGATATCCTAAAAGTAGGGAGGATGGCTAGATGCAAGCTCTTCCCAGCATATATGGCTGTGGCAGCTTTTAGATGGTTTAGGGGGTACGAACCAAGCGAGGTTCACTCTTGGCCACAGTAAACTATGGGTTTCTTAATATAGTTTAACTTTGGGAGGGAGGCGTTCCCAGATGTGAACACAATGTCTCGCATAAAACAGGGTGAAAATGAGAGCCTACATAACTTCATAAAATGCTCCAAATCCGAGGCGCTTTGGATTGGGGCGACTTGTGAGGAGGCGCTGCTGATGGCAGAGCATGCTGGAATTAGAAGAAACACGACCATATGAGATAGGGACAGTAGGAAACCGTGCTATAGTATGAAGACATTCTATGAAAAGGCCAGCGGCTACATCAGAAAGGAGGAAGCTGTGGCCGTAGAATCACATCTAGCAGGGAGAACTTTTGCTCTCCACAATGAAAAGAAAAGGGTGGTAGAACCATCCACGGGCAAGGCGACAAAGAGAATTCAACTTCACAACAAAGACTACCCTCACCCACACACCTGGTCAAATTTATGAGATAATTAGAACTAAACTAGCTTATAATGTCCCGAATAATGGGAAGATACCAGAACAAAATAGGCGGGAGCCTACTACCGCTTCCACAAGGCAAACGGCCACCACACAGATAATTGCCGACACCTGAGAAATGAGATTGTGTGACTGATTCAGAAAGGATATTTAGGCGGCTACGAGAAGGAAAACAATGGGGAAAGGACTAGGAACCTCACTTCGGATCCAAATGAAAATCTAGCTGGAAACCCCTCTAATCTCACAGCCTCAATCCATGGAGGACCACACCTTACAAGGAAAAGTAAAAAAGGCATATGAGTGATATATGGAAGAAGCCAAAGTAGAATAGAGGACCATGTTCCATATAAAACGAAAGCCTGCAATGAACATAATCTTCACTGCAGATGACGCTGCTGGAGTTGTCTTTCCGCATCAGGATCTGCTCATAATTACGGTGCAGATCTCAAATTGCACCATGAAGAAAGTCTTTGTAAATTCTAGGAGTTTTGTTACTGTCATCTTCAAATCAATGTTTGACCAAATGAAACTTCCAGTGGAGATGTTAAAGCCAAGCCCCAAGCCAATCTATGGCTTCAATAATAATGCAACCACCCCTATCGGAGCAGCTCACTTACTTATCACCGCTAGAATGGTACACCTTCAAAAATCAGTCTATGATAGCTTCCTGATCATTGATCAACCCTCACCATACAACATATTTATGGGAAGACCCATAATGATTGAGACGAGGGTAGTTGTTATTGAAAAAGATATGCTTATGAAGTTTCACACCCCCATTAGTATAGGGTTAATTAGAGGAGAGCAATTGTTAGCTAGGGAACTATACAATGTAAACATTAATTCTAGCTATAAAATTGTTCACAACTACTCTGGTCTCTCTTCTAATAACTGTGATAATGGTAATGAAAAGGAAATCAAGCCTGTTCCAAGAACTCCTTCAGTATAAAGTACCAAGACTGGTGTTGAAATAGGTCATTTTACGACCACGACACCAGTAAGAAAAGAAAAAAAGAGTATATGCATATGGTCGGCCTTGATGAATATGACTCGATCTACAAGTAGTATTTTTCAAAAAAAGCTCAGAAGCAGGCTTCCTTCACGCATCCCAAACCAAAAAGGAAGAAAGCAAAATAGATCCAAGGTTAGGGGAGGTTAGGAGGGATTTAAGCCATTAGATAACCGCGAGGATGTACAGATAGAACCGAAAGATCCTTCAGAAGTTCCCAAGATAGGGAAGAACCTCTGTAAAGAAATCTGAACAAAGTTAATAAACTTCCTTAAAAGATCAACGGATGTTTTCGCTTGGACGCACTCAGATATGGTAGGAATAAACCCAGCTATCATCTGCCATGCACTCAACATAGATCTTGATGCTTACCCAGTCAGGCAGAAGCGTAGGACCTTAGATCAGGAAATGTATAATGCTTTGCATAAAGAAGTTAAGAAACTAAAGTAGAATAGGTTTATTAGGGAAGTATACTACCTAAAGTGGATTGCAAACACTGTTCTTATAAAGAAGCGTAATGGAAAGTGGAGAACTTACATAGACTATACCAATCTCAACAAAGCTTGATCGAAGGACAATTTTCTTCTACCAAAATCGATCTGTTGGTGGACGCAACTAGCGGCCATAAACCGCTCACCTTCATGGATGCATACTAAGGTTACAACTAAATAGCTATGTTTGAGCCATATTAGGAGCATACCATCTTCGTGATGGACAAGGGCTTATTTGCTACAAAGTCATGCCGTTCGGACTCAAAAATGTTGGAGGGACCTATTAAAGGTTGGTTAACATGATGTTCTCATATCAGATTGGGAAAAATATAAAGTTGTACGTAGGTGATATGTTTGTTAAGTCAAAAGCAGTACCAAGTCATGTGTATGACCTGGAAGAGACCTTTGCAATCCTAAGATAGTAAAACATGAAGCTGAACCCCTTAAAGTGTACTTTTGCCATCTAGTCGGGAAAGATCCTAAGATACATTGTATGTGTTCACGACATTGAAGCAAACCTGGAATAGATTGAGGCCATAAGGAACATATGAGTCCCTAAAAAACCAAAAGATTTAATGAGCCTAAACGGCAGGGTGTCTGCTCTAAGCAGGTTCATTTCCAAAGCAATAGACATGTGTATACCATTCTTCGACCAAATAAAGAAGGGATGGAATTTTGAATGGACCGAGGAATGCAAAAACGTGTTCCAGAATCTGAAGGACCATCTGACCAGTACCCCTACCTTATCAAAATCGATAACAGGTGAGGACTTATATGTACACTTAGCTGTAACCGATAAAGTTGTTAGTGCTGCAGTGGTTCGAGAAGATGAAGGGACTCAAAGGCCTATCTACTTCACGAACAAATGCCTATTAGGAGCAGAGCTCAATTACTCAATCATTAAAAAGCTAGCTTACACACAACAAGGAAATTGCGGCCGTATTTTCAAATGCATCCCATCAAAGTCCTCATAGACAAAATTCTGAAGCAAATACTATAGAAGCCAGAGACATCAGGTCGCTTACTAAAATGGACAATGGACCTCAACCAATATGTTATCACCTACTGCCCCAAAAAAGTAATTGAAGGACAAGCGCTAGTAAACTTTATTATGGAATGCAAGCTGCCTGCAGAACCACAATCTGAGCAAGAGGCACCCAATCCATAGTTTTGGCAATTATTTTTGGATGGGGCATCAAATGAGCATGGGCAAGAATTGGATATGTACCGGTCTCCCTAGATGAGCAAAAGTTATATAGGGCGGTGTAGCATAGGTTCAAAGCTACCAATAACATCGCAGAATATGAAGCTCTCCTCGCAGGCTTAAGGATGGCTCAATTAATAAAGGCAACCCATATTAAAATTCACAGTGATTCCCAATTAGTTGTGAACCAAGTGTAGGGTAATTACTAAACGAAAGAGCCAAGTCTAGCTAAATATGTGGAACTTTCTTAAAGTTTATTAGAGCAGTTCGAACAATTTGATATAGAACAGATTCTACCTGAGAACAATTCTTCTGCTGACTCGTTATCTAAACTTGCAAGCACAAAAGTAGCAAATGAAATGAAAGTTGTTCCAATAGGGCATCAAACTGAACCAAGCATCATCAATGCCAATCTAATACTGGTCCTAATTAGAGCAGCCCAAGATCAAGAAACAAAAGAAAGTCAAGAGCAGTCCCCAATCACCTCTATCAAACAATTCTTGATAAATGAAGTTCTGCCTCCAAACAAGAATGAAGCCCGTAAAATAAGATACCAAGCTCCGTATTTTTCCTTCTTTGATAGCATATTATACAAGAGAGGGTACTCTACCCTATATCTTAGATATGTTTCCAAAAATGGAGTATGAGTCCTAGGTGAAGTACATAAAAGGCAATGAGGGGACCACTTTGGAGGGTCAAAGTTAGCAAAGAAAGTTCTAAGGCATGGGTACTATAGGTCCACTGCCCTTTATGATGCACAGGAGTATGTAAGAAGATGTGATAGAGTCAAAGATTTGCCAACATCCCAAGACAACCATCCTATGAGCTCAGCCCATTGGCCAGCCCATGGCTATTTGACATACAGGGCATATATTTAATAGGACCTCTTCCTATGCTAAAAAGATAGGCATAGTATGCCATAGCGGTGATGTATTTCTTCACAAAATGGGTGGAAGTGGAACTCTTAACCACTATTACTGCAAAGAAAATAGTTATTTTTTTTGTGAGGAACATAATTGCTAGGTTCGACATCCCATATACAATGATCTTTGATAATGGAACCCAATTTTGATAGTAAGGACTTTATAGAATATTGTGAGAGGAATAGGATAATAAAAAGCTTCTCTTTTGTTGCACATCCATAGGCAAATAGGCAAGTCGAAGCAGCAAACAAAACCATTAAGAAACCGCTCAAGAAAAGAATGCAGAAGGCTGGGCAGAAGAATTACTCCTAGTATTGTAGGCTTACAGGACCTCATCCAAATCACTAACCGACCATACAGCTTTCTCCCTGACCTATGGTTATGAAGAAATGCTCCTAGCAAAGACAAAGGTCCTATCACACAAAAGAATATCGTATGTGGCAGATGAAAACAAGGAGTTAAAGAGGCTACCCTCGATCTCATTTAAGAAAGAAGAGATCAGGCAGCCATCCGATCCGCCACATACCGACAAAGTATGGTAAAAAATTACAATGCTAGGCTTAAAGAAAGAAATTTCTGCAAGGGAGACCTGGTACAGCGAAAAGTGATAGCTAACACTAAGGACCCTGGAACCTTTGGTCCAAATTGGGAAGGCCATTTAGTTATAACAGAAGCCTTAGCTAACAGGGTTTACCAACTCATGAGGCCTGATGGAAATCTAGTTCCAAGAACTTGGAATTCGGGGCATCTCAAACCTTAATTTATATAAGAAATGTTATTTGTATTTCAAAATGACAAAAATTGTAATTATTACGAAAAATAGTAATACAGTAAATTAGACGTAAGGATATTAGACGACCCGAATTAGTATAAAAATCTTTCTGTGTTAATTTTACTAACATAGCAAATAACATTGAATCGTATCATACACGACTCGGCTTCTCAGCCAAATAATTACATTGGACATAAGGATATTAGACGACCTGAACCAATACAAAAATACCATATGCTTGAGTCCAGAAGGCTGTAAATACACGATCCGACTTTACAGTCAAAAATAGTCTGCCTCCAAATAGTGGAGCAGACTGTGCCAAGTGCACGAACAAAAAAGAAGAAGACAGTATGCCCCAAATAGCAGAGCAGACCGTGCTGATCATATGAACAAAAGATGGATGCAGAGTTAGAAGACGTGCAAATCCAAAAAAACTAAAGAAAGGTACCGAAAAGCTAAATCTCACAAGGTAATTGTACCCTTTTACAAGGAAATTTAATTTGCATGGTGCCTTTATAAACGTTTCTTACAATTTTGCTTTACAGAAGTGTTCTACATTACAAGTCCCAAAATACTGCTACAATTATAAAGTATCATGTTTAAGGAATGCTTGCTAGAGGACGGTCCGTTCTGATAAGAAAAGTCTTCTTAGGGTCGTAGTTGGCACATGTCCATGCGTCTATCAGATCCACCATAGTCATCATGAAGCCTTCTTTATTATAGAGAAAGCTCAGGTCGAGCGCATGGTAAAAATAATTAAAGATGTCTATGGCTCGTTGTAAAGAAATCTTCCCCATCTTACACCTAACATTCTCTTTCCTAAGCTTCTCTGCAAGATCAGCAACTAGGCCCTGCCCTGGTTCAGCAGCAGGTACAACTACGAGATTGGCGGTAGCCTGCGCTTCTTGTAATTGATCTTCGAGTTAATAAATCATAAGCATAGCGGTCTCCCTCGTCTTTTCAAGAGTCTCTATCAACTCAACCCTTATTTTTTTGAATTCGTAGAAAAACCGCCAAAATATCTGAGAGCATCTGCCTTCTACCCGTTCCTCCACGTGCGAGGAAGTGCCTTCGACCCATGTCGCTTTGTCTGCTACTTATAGTGGGCTTCTTGCTCTTTGATCTTTCTTTGGTAGCGTAATTCTAGTTTCTTCCTCTACTCATCAGCCGATGAGGTATCCATGCCTGTGGGAGGAGAAGGGGCAGCACCTAGGCCAAGCCCTTTAACCGTATCTCCACATTCGGAACCCTCCTTCTCCTCATATTGATGGTAGCCTGAAGTGACATGTTTTCTATGATCTTTTTTATATCCTTAATCTCATCTTCATAGACAATCCCATTAAGCCCTTCACCTTCTTCAACATATGATGTAGTTTGGTTACCTTAGAGTTCGCAACACCCAGCTCAGTGCACAACGTAACATTGTATTGGTGCTGATGCTCAAGTGCATCCTTGGCTTCTTTGAGCTCAGAAAGGGCATTCTTCAAGTACCTTTCAAGTCCTTCATTAGTAAACGTTAGATAGAGACTCTCTTCTTCTAAGGACGCGGCAAAAATCATAGCCACAACCTCGAACTCGGGTACACCTATGTCACCCAGGCCGTAAATAATGGTAATCAAAAGTTCATTGGACTCAAAAGATCCAATAACTTATAAAGGAGGCCTAAAAGGATCAACCTAGTTGATAGGAACTTTTATTTCAAAAAGAAGTCAATTTACAAAAAGCTAAGCTTAGAAAAGCACATCGCATAAAGACCAATTTTTTATGGAGAACGTAAAAATTTTGCATACAAAAATAATAATAATACATAACGCCCACTACTTATTTAAGTTACTAAGCCTAAGCCTAAACCATTCCAAGTGAGGACAATCAGAGGGAAGGAATTGTTCTCCAGGGTACACCACAGCCGACGCAGTACAAAATCACTAAGTGCTTCTTTTTCTTTAACTATTTAGTCAATTTTGGAAAGCAACCCTTGGGTTTTCTCTCAGAATTGCATGAACGACTCATTTAACTCTTTTTCACACTTGCGAATTACCGCCTCACTAAGACCAAGATGGTCTACGATTTGGATTTGGAGTTTTTCCATGTTTTCCTTCAAGAGTCTAGTAAATATTACTTCCTTAGAAGACTACAAAAAGCAAAGGAATAGAAATAATACAATCGTTCCATTGACACCAAAAATAGCACCAACACACAAATATCTGATGAAAGCACCAAAATTTACAAATCCAAATCAAACAAAAAAAACAGCAAGAAAGGAAAATGCAACACAAGAATTTTTATAGTGGTTCGGCATAATCCCTGACCTAGGCCCACTTTAATCTTCATAAGTAGTTGTTTTCTCTCTAGATTACAACTAGTTATATCAGATCTAACCGTAGTCTAGTAGATCTTAGATTTATAATGGAGTTTCAAGATTGTTTAAGTAACTAGTACCGGGGATTTACTGATCTAAGTCCTAGAACAGCAAATAGCATATTTATCCTAGGTGACTGTAATAGAGGAAAGGTCAGATGTAAAGAAGAAGAAGTCTCTTAAGTTAGAGAATCCAATTCAGAGAAGAAGAAGATCCCCCTTTGCTTGCCATTTAGCTGGTATTTATAGAGAAACAGGTGAACAAGTTCAGAAGCTCACTTGTAGTGACGTCCAGTAGCCAACCCAATGTTGTACAAGTGGGCACGGAGGCCCATGAACCATGAAAAAAACACGGTACTAATATAAAATGGATCGGCACTGATCAATTTTGCTTGTTGCAAAGTGAAATATTTCACTTGTTTTGCTCTTCTATCCTCTATTCGATGTGTTCCAAGCTCGTTTCCATCAACTTTGAGTTGATTCTAATGATCTTTCCGATAGCACTTGAATTATCTTGTTTCTTTCGCTTTCTTCTCATCAATCCTTGAAATTTGTTCGCGTCGACCAATTCTCTATCGAGTTAGAAAACGGTCGATCGAATTTATAATAAAAATAACCGCAAGCGCACGACGTACAATGATAGTATGTGGCGAGTACGGATCGATCGCAGGGAATTGTTAGATTTTAAAATTTTCTATTCAATCAAATTAAACCAAAGTTTGAGAGTGTTAAGTTAAAAATGTAGAAAAACTAGCAAAAGAAAATTGATAAAAATATGAGAGTTTAAAGGCAATTTAGAGATAAATCCACTCTCTAGATCACATAAATCAATAAAATATGAAATTATGATCTCTCTTTTTTGGTCATTAGTGAGTTTAATTGATGTGTTTATCATAAGTATGGAATATTTGTGCTATTGATTAGCCCAATATAATCCATCAAACTATAACACACCCCTTAACCCACTTGCTAACTCTCATGAAAAATTACAATAAAATTGAAAATAAAATCTATTTTAAGCATGGCCTGTTAACTATTGATTAGAAATATAGACCATTAAATTTTGATTATAATTTCACTTCATTGCCATAATCATATTTAGATGAAAATGCAATTTATGAATAATGTGATTAAGCATAGCCTATTTGTTATGAACAACATAGACTATCAAATTCAACACGAAACAATAAATCACATAAACATCTATTTTTCCATTTAGCACAAAAAGAGATCAATAATTATCAAATTATGTTGAAGCTACATGATTAGAGAGCTTCATTACCCCTAAATTGAAGGGGTTTAGCCTCTCATATTTGTTATCATATCAATAATTGTAGCATTCAACATAAAACAAAAAAGAGGAAAATGAAAGCAAAGTCAAAGGAGAGCTATTCTACTTGCATAAATAAAAAGATCTACACTACTAGCATGAAAGGAAATAAACAAGAAAAGAAAAGAGAAATGTATTAAAGTTGCATAAAAAAGAAATTGCATGAAATAAGAAATGGCTAAGTAGCCATGAAAAGAAAGAGAGCTTTCATTTTATTTGTGAGCCTAAACTAAACTAAAGAGGCTCAATGAAGGCTAAGAGAAGAGAGTTACATGAAACATAAGGGGTATTTATACATGTATGAAACCCTAATTCAATTTTTAAGAAACTACCCAAACTACCCTTTAGGAAGTGTGGTGGCCAAGTAATCATTAGCATGTGTTAATCCTCATTTAAATGTGCATGAAGCTTTAATGGCCATTAGCATGTGCATTAGCTCTAATTTGTACATTAAGGTAGATGAATAGGTGGAGTTCTCCATGTTCATGAGTTTGAATTATTTCCATCTTCATTCCTTTGTTTTCACTCTTGTGCATGCATATATCTTCATGAAACCACTTGCATTTGAATCCAAATTCCTACAAAAAATCATAAAAATTTCCAAGTAATTTTCTCAAATTAATATATGCACAAAAATGACCATTTTGCCCCTATATGAAGATGAATATGCGACGATTTGAAAATAATTTGAATTTCGGTTTAAACATGTTAAAAAACCCGATATGATCATTTATTTAATTAAGTTCGATAAAATATGGAAGTAAAAAATGCACATTTACGTGCACATCAAATACCCCCTACACTTATCTTTTATTCGTCCTCGAATAAAGAGAAACTAAGATAAATCCATTTTCATAGGGAGCACGATTGCATTGAGCGTATGCAATAAGCCGTTAAACCTCTAGATGTCCCCAGTAGGATGAGTGTTGTCTTGTGGGGGTTTTCAGTGGATACTACCCACAAAATTCAAATGCAAAGTGAAAATATTTGCAAAATGCAAGATTTATTTACAAAGATATGGATGCATGTTTTTGAAAATATTTACAAATGAAGGATTTACTTTCAAATTGACACGAATAAGTTAAATATAAGTTTTGGTTATTATCTTGAAAATTTAAGTCATTTACTCATCAAAACTTCCAACAAAAATTAAGCTATCATAACAAATAAACTCTAGTTTGGCTAGTTGTTTCGGTTGATAACATAGTGCAATTATGAAATAAATCCTTAGTTGATTATCAAAGCTTTGTAAAGCAGTATATTCATTTCTTTTGAATAACAAGTCAAATCACATAAGTTAAAATAGTGCTTGGATATCAATTGCTTACTCTCTCTATTTTTTGAAAATGTTATTGATATTAACAATATTTACATATGCCTAACTCAAAAAACTGAGGCCAGATATATTACCCATGTACTGCTTTGCAAGTTTATGTGAGGGGAATATAGAGCGTGGCAAGTGAACACATGGGGTGAACACCTATTGACTGTAGGCATTATTAATAAAAGAATTTTTTATATACATACACCTAACTCAGATAAACTGAGGCCAGATATACTGATCATGCGCTGCCTTTCGGGCTTACGTGAGAAGGGTACAGAGCATGGCGAGTGTACACACTTGCGTGTGAACACATGACTCTAGGTGTTAATAAAAAAATATACATATATACAAATATTTTTTATTTTGTTTGTTTTTTTTGTTTTTTTTGTTATATTTTTTTTGAAGAGAGAGTTTTGCAGTATCATCTTAGCACCATTTAACTTAGAAGATAAAAAATGTTATATTCATTTCTTTAAATCCACAACTTTTTTAAATAAAGATTTTCAATTAGGATATATTTCATAATTATCACCCATGAGTGTTCCTATATACTAGTTAAGCCGTCGTTACTTGTAATCAAACTTTATTTTTATTTTTGTTAAGACAAATAAATTTTCAAAAATTTCAATTTAATAACCAAAATACTATATTTATTCTATAGTGTATTTTTCAAAAGTAAATCAAAAGGCTAAAAATAAAATTTTGTTTTTTTTGAGATTTTTTTGTTTTTTCTTGTTTTTTTTGTTTTTTTGTGAGTTTTGGAAAGAAAATGCAAAAATAAATAAACCATGAAAAGTAAAAAAGAAGATGAGGCTCCCCCCCACACTTGATTTTGACTGTGTCCCCACAGTCAATCCCAAGTAAAAGGAGAAAAAAAATAAAAAATAAAAATATGACCTATATTTACATGAAAATGAAAAGATTATTATTTACAAGACATCAGAAAATATGCCGTTAAAGAGTAAATGAACCGGTCTTTCAAAGACCAATTCATTTGTCTCGTCAAGTATGAGAGACAAAACTTAAGCACAGAAAACCAAACCATATAAAATTTCAAAGTTGAAAGTTGATTTGGGAAAACGAATGTCGTTTTATTAAAAACCATATGAGTTGTTTTATTTACGATGATTTTTGGGGTTGATAGAATAATTGGTTGAAGTTCAAGTTTGTTTTCATCAGATTGAAATTCAAGCTTATCATTGAAAACTTCCTCAGAATTATCGATTTCAAAATCAAAATGGTGATTTAAATCTCCCCCTTCGGAATTTAACAACTCATCTTCGAAAATTCCAAAAAATTTGTGTTCATTAAATTCGTCTTCCTTTGTTAGATTATCAACAACTTCATTGCATGTATCAATTTCAAAATCCAAAATTGTTGTATTCAAATTTTCGAAATCAGAAAAAGGAAGATCGAATTTTAAATTTGGTTCCACACTCTCAAAAGAATTGAAATCCAATTCAATTACCGTTTTTTCAACAACTTCATTAAAATTGTCGTTTTCAATTTCAAAAGCTGTTATTTGAAAATCGTCAATTGTGGTAAAAGATGGATTATTATTTGAGTCGTCACAAGTTGGGATTTGATTTTGTTTCTCACGTTGTTTCATATATGTTTCAAACAACAAATCCATGTGATCATTGGAAATTTCGTCCATTTGCTCAACAAAATCCAATTTATAATTATTAACTTGAGAATTTTCGATTTGAACTTGTTGAGAACAAAATTTTTTATTCACATCGTAGTCGAAATTATTCCCATTGTCAAAATTATTTGAAAAATTGTTTCCATTTTCGTTTTGATTTTGAAATTCAGTTTGAAGTTCGAAATTGAATTGGCATTGGTTATACTCGAAATCATTTGAATTTTGAAGTGAATTCAAATTTTGATTATTTTGAAATCCTTGACTTGAATTATTGCATAGATATGAATTACACAAATCATTTATCATTTGATTTTGTTGTGTAGAGAGTTCAAGTAAAGACGAAATCATTTCAATGCTATTTTCGAGATTTGAGGGTTGGTTATCAATTTGAAAACTTTTTTGTTCAAAATTCGGATTGTTTACACAATAGTTGTTGTTAAAATATCCATAAGAATTTGCAGTGAAATTATATGGATTATATTGATTTTCACAACTATTGTAAAATTCCGGTGAGTAAGAAAATTCAGACATTTTCAAAAGTTTTTTTTGATTTTTTTATAAAGGAAAACTATTTACCAAAAGGAATTTATTTTTCAAAAGGGGAATTTGATTTTTGTTTTGTTTTTTTGGTTGTTCGATTTTTTTTTGAAAAGGTTTTTCTTTGAAAAAAAACTAACTTAAAATCTATTTATTTTGGTTTTTTGAATTTTTGAATGAAAGATTTCGAATGAAAAGGATTTAAAAACTAAGTTAAGAAATATTTACAATTTTTTTTTTACTTTTGGATTTTGAATTTTTTTTAAAAATATGCATGAACTAATGCAACTGAATGAATGCAAGTGTTTAATTACAAATCATCTATCCTAAGTAGCTCCTAACTCAAAATTGTATAATCACACTTTGTCTTATATCAACAAAAATATTTCTTAGTCAGGTAACGGACAGGGGTTATCGGTGCACCACGAATCACTATAGCAATGCAATCGAAGGTTTAAGTACCTTCAGAGGAACAACCACTATAATATTTACGAATCACCGTGATATTTATAAATGGTTATTACTGTACCGTAGCCTAGACACCAAGAAATAAAATTGCTCAAAGAAGACAATTGTCAAAATACAATTAAGTGTTATCGATGTCTAATCGTTGTTATTAATCAAAATTATAGGATGAAATGCAAAGCAGAAATTAAACGTGTATTAACAATTCCACTACGAATGATTATTTTTTTTGAAAACTTTTTGGATTTTTGAATGAATTAATAATACCAGAGCTTTCAGAATTTATTAGCAATTATTTTAAAGCGGCAATTTTTTTCTAAGAAAGCAAAGCCAAGCAGTTTTAGCAAGCAATTCTTCCTTTTATTTCCTGCAATCTGAAAATGGAATCGAGCAAGATATATACAATATATATTTTTCTTTTTGGAAGGTTATATATATATATCAAATGAAGAAACTAAAACAAACAAAACAAATTAAACAAAAAGCACTTGAAAACACCTCGTTTTTTTTAATACGAAATGAAAATGAATTCTCTTTTTTTTTCTTAACAAAGAAACAAAATCGTACAAATTTTTTTTTATAAAAGAAAACTTGGTTTAAAACAAAAGTTAACAACTAAACATAATACCCTTAATCAATAAAACCCACCAGCCCAATACGAAAGACAATTTTTTTATTTACGCATTTGCTTATCTTCACAAACCAAAGACACGATTTAGAAAAAAAATAAAAATAAATAAACAAAATAGGAAATCGCGATTTGCAATTCAACTTAAGGAACTTGCGATTATTTGTGGATTCGAATTAGGGTTTGGAGATGGAGGCGTTTGCTTCGGGCGATGCTTCGGGCGATGGATGGTTCGAATTGGTTTCGGTTGTCGAGGAGATGGAGTTGCGATTGATCGAGTTTGAGGTTCGAGTGGGTTAGTTGCTGGATGTGACAGAGGTGATAGTCAAAGTGAATTGAGGTTTCGCGTAGAGGAATTGTGGAATTTTGTTGATGGTAGAAGGTGGAGCTGTTGTGGATAGTGGTCGCCGATATGTTATAGGAGTTGAAGTCGATTTTCTGTGTTTTGATGTAGGGGAGAAGATGGTGGAGGTAGTGTAGTAGGTATTATGATGGTGAATTGATGAAATGTGGCTGTTGATTCTAGAGGGATGGTCTCGGCAGTGGTGGTTAGGGGTGTAGAGCAATGAGGTGTGGCACTGTGAAGCTACTGATGTAGGCAGGGGGAAGAATGGCGATGTTTACTACTGCAGTTGAAGTGCCGCTGTGGTGGGAAGCAATGTGAATTTGTTTGTAGTGTTATGAAGCAGGAGAATGTTATGAAGTGAATTTGTTTGTAGTGTGGTAGGAGGGTGGGTTTAATGCCAGTCGAGTATATGATGTTGGTATGGTGATGAAGTATGCAGGTTGAAAGAAGTGGATGTGAAAGTATGGTTGTTTATTGGCTTGTTACAGCAGTTTAGAGTGGTGGCAGGGTGGTTGATTGAAATGATGCTATCAGCGGCAGTTTTTTCGATATGTGTGGAGAAGTTTGCGGTGGCGATGTTGTAGTAATGGCAGGAGATGGTTTTAATGCACTGTTGTATATGATAAATTAACAATGTAATGGTCAGGTGGATGCTGGTTAGATGGAACCACAGTAGTGGGAGGGTTTGTGGGTGTTGATGTCTTGCAGCAGTTAGGTGTGGAAGTAAGGTAGCAGTTTGGACAGTTTGGTTATGGAATGTGCAGTGGAGTAATTGTTGGCACAATGAGGAAGTTTTTGAAGTGTATTGATGCAGTTTTTGTTGACAGTGGATGTAGAAGTTTTGGTGTTTTGGTTGAACTGTAGGAGTTGAAGGCAGATGTAGGGAGAGGACCTGGAGTGATGTTGATGACTGGATGTTCAGGTATGTTGTTGTTCTCTGGTGTGAGTGCAGAGGTCGTATCACTTGGTCTGGTGTTGTTAGAATGAGTGGTTGATGGTTCAGGGATGTGCAAGTGTGATGCAGTTTGAAGGAGAATGTGATGCTGGTGGTTCAATTTGATTGTTGTATGGTGAAGTGTAGATTGTTGTATGATAAAGAGTGGTGTGGTATTTGATGTGGTATATGATAAAGAGTGTATATGATAAGGAGTGATGGGTCGGGTTGTACGTGCACATCAGTGGGGTATTTGATGTGGTGTTTGTGGTGAGGAGGAAATAATGGTTTTGGGCAGATTGATATGTTGCTGCTGATGGTCGATGTAAGTGGTAGAAGCAAGTGAATTATGATGGCAGTATGTTTGATGTTTGTGGTCAGGAGACTGATGTATGGGTTTGGAGAGGAGTATTATGTTGAGGTGTGAAGTGGAGATGATCGCAACAGTGTGGTACAAAGGCAGGGCAACATTGATGTTTGTCGGATTGAAGTTGATGGAGGATGAGGCGAAGCGATGGCAGTTTTGTGGGAGGATGGAGTGGGTGGACAGAGCTGAAGAACGGTGTGGAGAAATGTAGGGGAAGAGCAGCGAAATGTTGATCAATTGGCAGCAGTTTTGAATTGTATATGGTGGTGAAGTTTGTTTGAATGAAATTTGTAAAAGAAAAATTGTAAATGTAAAAAAATAAAAATTGAAATGGAAAATGTTTTTTTTTAAATGAAATTGTGTACTCTTTTTTATTAAAGTAGAAATGGTAAAGTGAATGAAACTAGAAAACAACAACAAACACAAAATGCAAACAATAATCAAACAACACACACAACAAAATACTTTTTTTTTAAGAAATAAAAAGAGAAAAACAACAAGAAAACAAGAAACAAGCACACAAAATCAAGCCACAAAACAAACATACACACTAACAAACAACAAATTTTGATTTTAAAAACAAACACACACAAAATCAAGTCCAATATGTGGGAAAATCACTTGTCCATAAGTGGTTGGAGTAGTACATGAAGTATATGGAGTTAGGGAGGCAGAAAGGTGAGAAAAAACAACTCTTCACCGACCCAAATGGGCTGGTACCGAGTTAAAATCACTCTTCACGGACCAAAATCACTCTTCATCAAGTTAAAATAACTCTTCACCGAGTTATCTCCTTAGACTAATTTCCATTGAAATTTCTCTCACTTGTTTCTCTGTTTCTTCTAGGTGTGCTTCCAAGTTTTTGAGTCATTTTGTCTTCCGCCTTGGCCTTCTAACTCTTGTTGAAATCTGCTTTGGTCAAAAAGCGGGTTAACAATTACACTCCAAAGTATGCCTTTCGAATGTAAGATGTGCTTTGCTCAAGGACAAGTTCCAACAGCAATCATTCTTTGGTAGTTGAGCTCTTCGGCCTTCCATCGATCTCGATCTCAGTGGATCATCTGACTCCTTCAGATTCACCTGCAAATCAAAGGTCGTTCTAGACCATCATAGCTAAGGACTCTAGTCATTGCTTAAGTGTTGGTCATAAATCATATCAATCCATTTTCATCCGGGGTTATCATATCGTATATCAAAATCATCCCGTGTTCATCCTGGATTCATCGTTTTACTCTGATTACAAGGTGTTAAAATCCTAAAGTCAAGTCAACATCCATTTTAGGGTCGATTTCTCCGTATCGTCTAACATATAATTTAGGGTTCTATCCCATCTAGAGTGTCGTCCAATCCAGAACTTGATCTCTCTGGATCGTTCATAATCCAATCTAGGATTCGATCTCTCTAGATCGTTCATAATCTAATATAGGATTCGATCTCTCAGGACCGTTTCTAGGGTTTGACCTCTCCGGCCCCATATTTGAACTCCGTGTAGTGTAGAAGCCACTTTTTTTTGTTCAGACTGCAATAACTTCTTCATACTAACTCGGAATCAGACGAGACTTCAACCAATGAACTCCCACCTAAATTACGGACAGTATGGAACACTCGGATACTTAATCTTATGAATGCACACTGTAGTTCTCCAAGGGGACTGATAGTTGTACTTAGAAAATAACAGACTACCACATCCGCATATTTGAATTTTGATAAAAATTAGAATTAAAATTTTAAATTCTTATCGGAACTCAAAACATAAAAATTATAATTAGAATTATTTTATATTTATTTGTTTTTTATTAGTTAAATCAAATTTAAATTTTTAAGTGGGTTAAATGGGTAACCCGCTTATTAAATGGGTTGGATCATAAATCGGTTGAGTCATAAGTGGGTAAAAAAGAATGGATCATAAATGGGTTGGGTCAAACTCGACCCAACCCATTTTGACCCAACCCAACCCGTTTGACAGGCCTATCTCCGGGTTGTTTAACTTCTAATATAGGATTTAACCTCTCCGGGTCGTTGTTGAGTCTACTTGCTCTGTGGAAAAGGAACTCAACGACCAAGCAATCCTATCCACTCACTCTCCGATGAAGGGACTTACTTTTGATCTCCCTAGATCCTTGCTAAGCCCAATCCGCTCGCTCTCTGGCGCGGGAGCTCAATGTTCAAGCAAGTCCATCCGCTCACTCTCCAGTGAGGGGACTTACTTCTTGTGGTTATCACCTTGCCTCTCCGATTAGGACTACCATGATCAAATATAAATCATCACATTCAAGTGGTTTGTAAAATCCTAATTAATTTTAGGGGGTCATCAATTGTTTCCCAATCGGTGTTAGTCATCTCTCATGGAGCCTAAGTCAGGGAATCTAGCAGACATCAAAGCATCTAATCATACCAAGGATCACCTTTAGACTTCCAACCCAAAGTGTGCCTGAATCTAATCCATCTCGATTACGAGGTTATCATCCAATGGTAGACTCTGATCCATAACTTCATTATGCCCTCTGTTCCTACAATGAGCTTCTGGTTCCAACTCATGTTGTTGTGCCTTCACCTTCTGATTTGCCTCTTTTGGTCCAGAATTTCCTGTTCCAAGCATTAAAGCTCATCCTTGATCTAAATAGACCGTACCCCGAGTAAATTCCTCTCTACACCGAGAGGATTGCGGTCGATACCGACTGGTTCTAATCGTGGGGGGCATTGTTTTAGTTTTCTCCACTCCAATTCCAAATGCTTCCATTATTGGTTTCTAGCCTTGGGTCTGAATTCCCACTGCTTTGGTTGTTCTTAGTTGTTCCATCCTTCTGAAAAGTCCATCTAGCAACTCTTGTTGTCGATCTATTATTCCATCTTGCATCTCCTTTATTATTTTCTCCATCTCTTCTCTAATCATGTAGATAAATTGATTGAAATTTGAGGACACCTCCTGGCTACCCCCATGCTCTGGTTGACTTCCTCCAGTCTTAAATTTGGTGTTAGACCTCTTCACCTTCTCCAAATCTTCGATTCAAGCTTTAAGTCGTCAGATCTAGTTGTTTCTCAGTGAAAGCACCGAAATGTTGATGCCAAAAATGGTACGAATACCCAAATATCAGATGAAAGCACCAAAATGTAGAAATCCAAATCAACCAAGAAAAAACAGCAGGAAAGGAAAAGGAGACACAAGAATTTTTATAGTGGTTCGGCGCAATCTCCGGCCTGCGTCCACTTTAATCTTTGTTATTGGTTGTTTTCTCTTTGGATTACAACTAGTTATATCAGATCTGACCATAATCTAGCAGATCTTAGATTTACAATAGAGTCTCTAAGTTGTTTGAGAATCACTAGTATTGGGGATTTACTGATCTAAGTCCTAGAACAGCAAATAGCAGTATCCTAGATGACTTAATGGAAGAGAAGTCAAAGGTGAAGAAGAAGTCTCTTAAGTCAGAGAATCTGATCCAAAGAAGAATAAGAAGATCCTTCTTTGGTCGCCATAGGGCAGATATTTATAGAAAAATAGGTGAACAGGTTCAAATGCCGCTTCCAATGAAGTCCAAAAGCTAGCCCGGTGTTGTACAAGTGAGCATGAAGGCCCACGAACCAAGAAAACAAACTCAATACCGATCTAAAATGGATCAGTACCGATCTATTTTTCTTGTTGCAAAGCGAACTCTTTCACTTGTTTCTCTCTTCTATCCTCTATTCTATTTGTTCCAAGCTCTTTTCCATCGAATTTAAGTTGATTCTAATGATCTTCCTAATAACACTTGAATTATCCCGCTTCCTTTGCTTTCTTCTCATCAACCCTTGGAATTGCTCATCCAACCTCTGGGAAAATCACTTGTCGACAAGTGGTTCGAGTAGTATATGAATTATATGGAGTTAGGAAGGCAGAAAGGAGAGAAAAAAGAACCCTTCACCGACCCAATTGAGTTGGTACCGAGTTAAAATCACTATTCACTGACCAAAATCACACTTCATCGAGTTAAAATCACTCTTCACCGAGTTATATACTTATTCTAATTTCCATTAAAATTTCTCCCAGTTGTTTCTCTATTCTTCTAAGTATGCGTCCAAGTTTTTGAGTCATTTTGTCTTCGCCTTGGCCTTCTAACTTTTAATGAAATCTGCTTTGGTCAAAAAGCGGGTTAACACGTTCATAGTGCAGTAATGAAACAATAAGTAAATTAAAGAAATTTACTACAAAAACCGGAGGAAAAAATTATTCTTATTACGTAATGAATAATGTGGTCATTTGCAAAAGTTCAAGTAATTACATGAGCTTGAGAAGTAAGAGGTGGGCTTAGCCATCTTAGACTGCGCATCCTCATCCTTTTGTTGCAAGGAGGCATCATGGGAAGCAGAAGGGGAAGCATGCTCCGTGGCCAGCTTCTTAATCCACTCATCAATTCAATAGGTAAGGGCCTTTTCAATCTTTTCAAAATCCCCCTAGAAATTAAGGTCAACCTCGGTGGTTGCATCATCTAAGCGGTCGGTGAAAAACTGATGCTTTACCGCAGCATATCTTGTACAACACCCGATAGGTGAGCCGCTCGAGGTTGCCTTTAAACTTCTCCACCTCTTTCTCCTTCTCCTCCAACATTTTATCCTTCTCCCCCAATAATTCGTCCTTCTTCTCCAACTCCCGACCCTTCAATACCAAGGCCTCATCAGCCACGTTGGTCGCCTCCTCAGCCTTCTCCCTTTGATCCTTAAGCTCCCCCACTATCTTCGATTCCTCAGAGACTACCGCGGTAAGGTCTACCTTAAGCCTAACAATTCGAGCAATGGATGCAACTTTGTCATCGTTCATCCTTTTTCGAACCTCGGCGGCCAAGGCCCCTACCTATTACAAAGAAATGGAAATTAAGATGGGAATTGGTTAAGAAAATCGCTATCAAATAGAGAAGGAGAAGAAGGTACTTACATAGACCCAAGACCTTACCAGTTCAATAGCAAGCTCGAAGAAGGGGAGTGCAGGAAATGGAAGAGCAATGCGGTAGGATTGTGGAGCAGAAGCAATGTGAGATAGGCTATCAAGAGTGAAGCATCCTAACTTCTCAACAAGATCGGCAATGGTACCCTCGGACAAAAGTAAGAAGTAGATACTCAGGTTGTGGAATAACCGGAGAGGTAAGATGGGCATTACTTCTAAGGAAGGAAGAGGAGGAGGTAGCGTATGCGGTTTCTTTAAGGGCTAACCAAAGGCTTCAACACCGTCCTTCTTCCCTTTTTTTTTCTTTCACTTCTTCATCCTCTCTAGCTTCTTGTATGGAGAATCATCAAGAAATGAATCAAAAAGATCATTGAATATTTTACCTGCATAAAAAAGAATCAGAATCAGTAATTGTCCTTTAAAAAAAGTGAAAATTTGATTGTCCATTTAGTCGAGTTATACCCTTAGATTTATCTGAAACCGAGGAAAATTCAAAAATGAAGCGAGATAAGTTATGATTAGTCTGCAAGAAATTATAATTTTGCAGTAGTAACTCGGTAAAATAAATAATTTCATTTTCCTCTTGTCTTCACTTAAACCTAGGATGTTGCTCCTACGAGATTCATATGAATTGGTAGCTCAATCTGGAAAAAATTAAGGCGATTAGGGTGTGGTTGAAAGGAAGAAGGAAAGCTATCGAGATTCGAAATAAAGAAGTATTGATCATTCCATTTTTGGGACTAACGAGGAAATATATAAGAACTGATTTCTTTGCTTGGGCGTAATAGAACCCAAAATCACCTCCCAGAAGGGCTCTTGTGGATATCAAATAATAATTGGAGTTCTCCACATGAAGGAGGCATGCACTTCTCAGCATAAATGATACAAGTAGCAATTATAAGGGAATAAGAAATGAGAGAAAGTTGGATGGGAACAATACTAATAGCAATTAGCCTTTGCAAATAATTTGGTTGGGAGGAAGATAAATTCCGCACTAAATGTGCTTGGAAGTAATGGAAATAAAACCATTGGGAGGTGTATGGATGCATTCATAAGACTTTGGTACTCTAAAAACGTAACCCTCGAATCGAAAATGATCTAGAATGCTCTCTATTTCCCTTAGTTTGGTTATCTTAAATGGCAAAGATAAAGGAGAGGAGGAAGTGGTTGCAATATCGAAACTATTGGGTTGACTATCGACTGATGTTAAAGTATTGGAAAAAGGAAACTAAAAAAGAAAGAAGGTCCTTGTTTTAGTTCGGAAAATGAACGATTCTTGGCGAAGACGAGACTGATAGCTTGGGTTTTTTTCTATTTTAAAGCATACAAAAGAAAGGAGAAGAAGAAGAGAAAAAAATATACTTACCTCAGAATCTTAGCCACACGATTGAAATGATGAAAGATCCTCAAATGTCAGTTGATTAATGACTAGGAAAATTAACGCAAGGATTTATACAGATTTTCATAGCAGTCGAAAAGACTAAATAAGCTTTTCGTAAGATCGACCCGTAAGGAAGCGACACATGTACTTGGGAACTACATGTTAAATGGAAATAAAGACTTTTCCTATTTGAAAAGAGGAAAGAGAAAAACAAGTAGCAAAGAGTTGTAAGAAAAATATGGAAGTAGAGGCAAGTCGAGACCTGTTAGTGCAAAATTTCTTCAACACTAACACTCCTATGTCCTAAGGCACATCTTTGGAAGTCGAATGGAATATTGGAACTGGTGAAGAGGTTGCCGAGACGTGACATAACTAAGACTTGAATTTGAGATGATGAATCGTAGAGCAATAATAGTATATGCAAAGAAGGCAAAGTGCGGAAAATAGATAACACAGAGACTTTTATAGTGGTTCGGGCTAAACGTCCTTATGTCCACTGCCATTTTACTCTTATACAGCCGAGAGGCTTATTACATTGAATCTAATCATTTCCGTAATTAATGAGTTTTTGAATAGAGCTCTAATATAGGAAAGTACTATATAATTTATGCAAGTTTTTTTACGCCCGAAGATCCCTTATGCCATGGGATTGTTGCCTATTTATAGCCAATATGCCATGGCACTATTGTTAGAAAGCGTTCTCTTTGGATTGATGACCTAGCTTGCTACATGTGGTATAGATTTGAATGCTTGTCATCATCTGGTTGAGTGCATTTTGACGTGGATTGCTGACGTGACGCTTTTATATACATATCGTCCCTGATTCCTTTCATCTATCTTGACCATTGATCTCGGCCTGGGGCTAACTGAGCCGTTGATTATTGATTCTTGTTGAAATGTCTTTGGTTTCGGCAGTTGCTGCTCTCGGCTAAGCTTGTTGTCCTAGTTGGACAATGGTCTTGATTCTTGGTCGACATTTTTACTCTTGCTTTTAGATCACATGCTCTCGGCTATTGAGTCTAGTGTTTAAGCTCTCGTTGGAAACTAAATAATGGGTCTCAGAATTGCAAGCTAAAGAACTTTCTTCCCAAATGGTTGTAATTTGTACTTTGTGGAAACTATGGTGTAACACATGCCCCCCAAAGTTCATCTTATACGTTTGGTATGAGGTGGACTTTAGAAAGAATCGTATCATATTATGCTTTGTTCTTGGCTTTTTGTTCCGCTCCCATCATAAAGTTGATCCAGAGCTTTCGGGCGAAGTATTATTTTAGGAACTTTTGGGGGCATTGCTTCACTTAGAAAGCTCGTAAAGATCTAATCTTATCTAGAGGGTTTTGAAAATAATTTGAAATTAATGCCCAGAGACGAAAGCTTACCTGGTTGCTTTGGTCAAATAACGGGTAGTTAACAGTTGTGAAAACTGAAGGGTGAAATTTTAATTTGGACTGTGAGGTCAAAAACTTTTTAAAATCATTTTTTCCACTTGAAGCTATCTAGGCTAGGCGATAAGTGAAACTGCTTGAATGCCGAAAGGTGAAATCTAAATCGGGACTGTAACGTTTAAACTTTTGAAAATCGTGCTTTCCACTTGAAGTCATTTGGACTAAGCTGTAGGCGAAACTGTTTTGGTGCGGGAAGGAAAAACCTACTTGAACCGTGAGGTCAAAACCTTTGAAAATCGTGCTTTCTACTTGAAGTCTTCTTGACTAAGTGGTAAGCAAAAATGTTTTGGTGCCAAAGGGAAAATTTTAAGTTGAGACCATGAGATCAAAACTTTTAAAAACAATGCTTGCCACTTGAAGCCATCTAAGCTAAGTGGTAAGCGAAACTGTTTTGGTGCTAAGAGGCATAATCTAACATGAAACCGTGAGGTCAAAACCTTTTAAAATCGTGTTATCCACTTGAAGTCATCTGGACTAAGTGGTAAGCAAAACTGTTTTGGTGCCGAAGGATAAAATTTAACTTGAGACCGTGAGGTCAAAATATTTGAAAACAATGTTGGTCACTTGAAGCCATTTAGGCTAAGTGGTAAGAAAAACTATTTTGGTGCTAAATGGCAAAATTTAACTTGAGACCGTGAGGTCAAAACTTTGAAAAACTATGCTTTTCACTTGAAGCCATCTTGGCTAAGTGGTAAGCGAAACTGTTTTGGTGTCAGAAGGAAAAATCTAACTTGAGATTATGAGGTCAAAACCTTTGAAAATCATGCTTTCCTATTAAAGTCATCTAAACTAAGTGGTAAGCAAAACTGTTTTGGTGCCGAAGGGAAAATTTTAACTTGAGACCGTGAGGTCAAAACTTTTAAAAACTATGCTCGTCGCATAAAGCCATCTAGGCTAAGTGATAAGCGAAATTGTTTTGGAGCCGAATGGAAAAATTTAACTTGAGACCGTGAGGTCAAAAATTTTGAAAACTATGCTTGTCACTTGAAGCTATCTAGGCTAAGTGGTAAGAGAAATTGTTTTGGTGCCGGAAGGCAAAATCTAACATGAGACCGTGAGGTCAAAACCTTTGTAAATCGTCCTTTCCACTTGCAATCATCTGGACTAAGTGGTAAGCGAAACTATTTCAATGCCAAGAGGCAAAATGTAATTTGAGACCATGAAGTCAAGGAGATACTTGTCTTGTGAGATCTAAAGGAAAGTCGAGGTCTGATCTTGAAAGGATATGTCCTGTTCTTGCAATAAATGCTTTTGCCAATTATCATGATTTCATTGGCCTTTCTAAAATATGCATTCCTTTTCTCTGCTCTGGATGATTCTAATTTTAATTTGGCCACATGTAATCTGCGGCTAAGTTCCAATTAGCTAGGTAATCTCTACCATTGGTTCTGAAACATTTAATAAACTCTTTCCTTTTCTTCTTTACTCATATTTCCAATAGTTGCGTTCACCATTAAAGCTCGAAGACCTTTACAGATTACTACAAATCTTCAACTGTAATTAGTAAGTCTACGATCTTTCCTATGGTTTTATTAGTAACTTTTACTGCTATTATTATTTGTGAGCATTTCCCTTTTTCAAATTTATGAAAACTTCAATTTTGATCACCATTGTGATATCAACGATTGATTTTGATTTGGGGTATTGTCTGATTAGTTAATCCTTGATGCCTATTGTCTGCTAAACTAAGATTTTGTCCCCAAACTGAATTTTTCACCAATTTAGGTTGATAATCACTTTATTGAAAAGCTGGTTCTTTGAGAGAATTCAGAACTTTGAGTTTGGGCTAAACCTAATTTTAGGCCCAATTCCTTTTTGGACCATAATACTTTAAGCCTTTTTGGTAGAAGTTTCGAAATTCTTATTGAGTAACTAGTTTAACGCTGGTCCCTTTTTAGACCTCTCGATGGATAAACCTATAACCGATCAAGGGGAGCTAGAGAATTGGATGGAGAGTCTGGGGTTGAGGGAGTCGAGGTCAAGGCTCCAAGTTTGGAAGATGACTGGAGTGAACCCCTTGAAGGGTTCTTTACCTGGACACTAGAGCATTTGGAAAATGTGATATCACTTTCTCTTGCTCCTTTGTTTGTTAATATCCTAGAATTCTATGGAATTAACCTAATCCAACTTGAGTGATCTTGTATTGCACTTTATCAACTTTAGCAATCCTAACTGGAAGAAAGGGTACCACAACTTGACTACTTCCGAGATCCATTACTTATATAATTTACATGGGTCATCTGGTAGTTCTGCAGTTCCCTTGTATTTCCTTCGATTTTGGAAGAAAATGCCCCTAATCAAACCACTCGGTAAGTTTTCAAACTTGTATTTCCTTCCGAGATTGTGAAGATAGATGATCCTCGAGTTGTTACTGAACTACTGCAGACTTGTAAGTTTTCAAACTCTTTATGTTTAGAATGCTTTTGCTTCTAAGATTTGATCATATCATTCCCTAATATCTTTTCCTCTTTTATCTCTTTAACTAAACTTGGGAGGGACAAGGCTCCAACCCTCAAGGTCTTTGGCTCAAGGTATGAGGAGATGATAAAAATTTCGGAAGGGGAAAGGCTTAGACATGTTGTTCTTACCGAGGACGGTCTCAAGGTTTGTGGGTTGTTATCGTCCTTAACTAGGTTTCTTGAATACAATCCCTCTTCAACTGAAACCATGCCCCTAGACATGATTGATCTATGTAATCCTGAAGAATCCACTCATTCTACCCCCAAAAACACCGAGACCGACAAACAAGATGCTGCCCTAAGGGTTGATCTCAGTTCTGAATACCTTATAGAATGTGTTGTAGGATATAACTTATATGAAATACAAACTTGCTTATCTAACTCATTTTCTCTTTTTATGTAACAGTGGCTTATGACGATATGCTTGAGATTGGTGGGTTGCTATTGAACAAACAGCTTCCTTCCGGTTCCACTAGGCCGAAACTAACTTTGGTGGATCCGTCCGTAATTAAGAAACAAAAAAGGACAAGAGTACCCGTCCTGCCATATCCTCAGGTTCCCTTGCTTTGACTCACATTATGAAAGATCAAGTTAACTGGGTGGTCAAGTTGACCCGATCCGCTATTGACGCTCATTTGTCTAAGGTTGTGGAGAACTCCCGGGTGGAGTTAGCTGATAACATGATTTGTTTTAAGAGGATGATGACTCTGGGGATGGAGGACCAACTCAAGGTATAGAATCTTTCTCCTCTCTTTTTTGAAGTATTTATCTCTTTGTTTTTCATTTGAACCTTCTTTCTACAGGCCTTAGCTGACATCTCGGTTTTGCACCGAGGATTTCAAAAATTGGAGGAGGAAGTGGACAAGGCCGAGGCTTTGAGGAAGGAATTTGATGAATTCAAAAAGGATGTCCAAACTGAAAGGGAAAAGATTCTGAAGGCTTCTGAGGCTAAAATTTATTATCTGGAGAAGGCTTTGAAAGATCTAGAGGCCAAGCAACAAACAGTTGAGGGAAAACTTACAAAGGCTAAGGAGGAGATTTCAGGCTTGATTACCATGGAGGAGGCTGAGAAGGTGGTTTCTACCGAGGCCTTCAAAATACTCTATGACGCTTATGAGCATAACCGAGATAGAGGAGTGACTCTCTCTATGGGCTTTAATCCTAACGGCATGAAGATTGGGGAGAGCTTCTCCCAGAGGTATGAGAAAGCGCGGGTTTCGGCAGGCAATGGGCACTCAATTTCGATAGAGGAGGATAAGGATAGAGAAGAGATATGCCATGATTATGAATCCTAGGGATTTTCTTATTAATGATATTTAAATTTTGGTTTGTAATAATTAA
This sequence comes from Allium fistulosum, assembly GCA_030737815.1. NCBI lineage: Eukaryota > Viridiplantae > Streptophyta > Magnoliopsida > Asparagales > Amaryllidaceae > Allium > Allium fistulosum. The sequence continues at coordinate 510,138,127 of CM060903.1, read as the reverse complement.
GCTACACTTTCGTTTGTGGTGACTGTTGACCTTGGTAGTACTTCAGTTTGATGTTGGGTTTACAATGAATTATTTTCTTTCTGCCTTCATTATGTTTATTTTGAAGTATTCTTTCCTTTAACCGTATTTAAATAGACAAAGTCGAATTTCACCTCTCATTATGAAGTGTTATGGAAGAGGAGCCAAATCAAAAACTCGAGGTTGTTACTGACTATAGGCACCCTTAAAACCCAAATAAAATCTAGCAGACTAAGAAATGTAAACCTATCTTATAAAATTGAGGAGGTACAGGAAACACATGACCGAACTTGTTCCCAATCAATTAATTCCCTTAGGCTTAGAGGTACTTGGTTAACCAATCAAAATTTGGATCTTAGGAGTAAATTAAAACTCTCTTTAGATGACCGAGACGAGGTCTTTTAAGAGTTTGCTTGACTCTCTAAACTGCATCTGGGAGATTCACAATTGAAGAACAAAATGTTATCTTTCCTTAGAAGATTCTATGATCCAAGCCTAACTATAACTCCATAGGATCTTCCTACTTACCAAAGTGTAACTCCATCTCCCTTAGCTATTTCCAAAGGAAAGACTCCAGAAAGTGAACATGTTTCAGAATATGTTCCCAATATATTCCTGAAACCAACCTTAGACTGCCCCTAGTAGACTCTTCTCCTTTAGAACTATGTGTATCGAAGGGTGGTTTAGGGAAAGATATCACTTCTTCCAATATGGCCAGGACCTCGGGGTCCCTTGCTGATACTAAGAGTAGAGGCCTTAAGATTATTTTAGCTACTAGAGAGAAATTTTCCTATCTTAGGGGATCATGAATTCTGTACATTTCGTTTTTCACTAACTATATTAATTTTTTATGAAATGAAATGGAATTGTTCTTATGATGACTTGTCTTTTCTGATTCTAAATTAAATCTCTTTTAAGGGCAATCATATCCCAACCGCTAAAGGTTAGAAAGAGATTTTGCGTCCATGCAACAAAGCCTTGATGATAAGATAATCGAATTGATGAAATACAATCCTGACCTTGATATTAACATCCATGCCGTCTTGAAAGATAACGAGTCTTTGAAATGGACTCTTGAGGAACTATCCAAGAAGATGTCTGCCATCCTGGAGGCTGTGCCAGTTACTAGTTAGGCTTCGGAATCGGTAGTTTTGGGGTTATGGGATTCGGCAACTACTCTTAGACAGTAGCTGGATGAAGCTCACCGAGAACTTTCGACAATCAAGCTGCTAGAACCTAAGACTGATAATCAACATACTAACGAAGTTACGGTTGCAGCCCCTTCGGCCTGCGGAAGAGGCAGAGGTAGAGGGTATGCTACTATGGGAATTCTTTATTCTCATAGGACTATATTTGTTTCTTTTGGGTCTCATTCCAGACACTCCCCATCCGAAAGGAGCTCTCCTTTTGTTCTAGTGCTTAATGCATCAAACATTCTAGTCTGAACCAGGGATGGTCGGAGAGTTTCATTCGGGCAATTTAAAAAGGAATGGATATCTAAGACATACGATAAGCTAGAGGAGCATTTTAAATCTCGCTTGGAGGGGCCCGTGAAAGAGGCCAAAACTAGGGTTAAAAATATGTATGAAGGCTGGTGATATATTAACCCCACCCCTTTTTCTTTTCTTTCTCATTCTGAATGTATTAATATTCACTTGGATAATTTCTCTGTGATATTGAAGTCCTTTTGTTTCTTTCGGTTGACTTATTCTTTTAATTTGAACCATTTCATTCATTCTTTTAATTCACTCTTAGGGCACGTCTTGCTCCTCGACACGTTACCATATTGATATCTTTGGTGTCCATTCTTACTAGATTAATGCCATCCTTATGGCCCTGATTGGGACTCTTTCCTAATGATCATTTTTCCTTAGGAACTTTTCTCCTAAGGCTATAATCTATCCAATTCTATACTTATGCATGGTATTTCTTGACCATGGCTCACTATTATTGAGAATCTACCCAATACTCTAATCTGGAATCTATTCGACACATGGTATTTCTTGTCCAAGGCTCACTATCATTGGGAATTTACCCAACACTCTAATCTAACTAGGAATCTACCCAATACATGACACTTCTCGTCCATGGCTCACTATAATTAGGAATCTACCCAACATTCTAATTTAACTAGGAATCTACCAACACATAACACTTCTTGTCCATGGCTCATTATTATTAGGAATCTACCCTACATTCTAATCTAACTAGGAATCTACCCAGTGCATGGTACTACTTGACCATGACCCGCTATTATTGGGAATCCACCCGATACTCTAATCTAATTGGAAATCTACCCAATGCATGCTACTACTTGATCATAGCTCACTATTATTGGGAATCTACCCAATACTCTATTCTAATTGGAAATCTACCCAACACATGGTATTTCTTCACCATGGCTCATTATTATTGGGAATCTACCCAACACTCTAATCTAATTGGGAATCTACCCAATGCATGGTACTACTTGACCATGGCTCACTCTTAGCATGCATTTTAATTTTCGACGTCTTTTGTAACCTAGGTAATATGGCCTTATAATTTCTTGTGCATCACTATGGGGGTGTCCTTATGGCGAGGTCTACCAACTTATCATTGGGTCCTAATCTACAACCACTTGTGGCTGGCATCGGCCCTCTACAACCACTTTTGGCTGAAGTCGGCCATCTACAACCCCTTTTGGCTGACGTCGGCCATCTACAACCATTTTTGGCCGACGTCGGCCGTCTAAAGTTACTTTTGGCCAGTGTTGGCTGTCTAAAACTATTCTTAAGTTGACGATCATACCAGATAACAAAGGAAAACATGAATCTTTGAAAATAATGCTTTTCAGATTATAGAAGATTTTATTTTATTTTTTGAAACCAAATAATTGGTAGACCTTATTGTTAGGTAAAAAACAGGTTTACTTCAAATTTGAGAAAGTGAATGGTCGAGAGAGTTAACATTTTTAAGAAAAGTGAAACTCTTCATTGATCTCATCAGGTCAATAGAAGAGTTTCAGCCTTTAGATGCAGACACAACAGTTAATAAATAACAGAGAGACATACTAGATAAAACTTTATGAGTATCAAAACTGGATTGTACTTACCGAGAGAAGAAAGAACTAAACTTGAAAGAAATGTTTTGGTGGGATAAGCGACTTCTTCCAAATATAAAGAGGTCCGTATAGCAATCTTTATCTCCAGAAGAGGATGCATATATATTCAGTCGAATGTGTCTATACAAATTTCTCCTAAAACATAGAAACAAAGTTAGACATTCATAAATATGAGGTATTAAAGTAACTTATTCAATAAATTCAATCAGTCTCCCTTTTTGTATGAAGTTTCTTACGACCTGAGAAAGTCTTCAACATTTGTCTGTTTTGTGCCCGTTCGTTTGATGACAATCAGAGTAGTTTTTTCCTCTCGGATCTTCCTTGGTGGATGGGGGTAGTTTGGATAATGGAGCTCTCCATGTGTTTCCAGAAAGATCCAAGATAGACTTTGATTGAGCAAAGTAAGGACTTGGTCTTGTTTGACCTTCTTTCGAGATCGAAGAGCAGAGGTGACCGGGAGGGCCCTTTTAGCAGGGAGAAATGAACCCTTATTTGTCATTATTACGATACTCAAATACATGATTTTGTTTGCCATAGCCTTAATCATCCCTCGGAGTTGAGCATACTCTTGGAGGGACTCATGGAGATACTCCAAAAGCTGTCTGATCTGGAGAGCTTGAAGTTCATAAACATGATCATATTCTTGGCCATTCTCCTTCTTCGAAATGAGGATGACCAATCTTTCATTGTTATCTTCTTCAATGAGTTGAACGCGAAGGTTGAGCGACAATTCTGAGATGGCTTCTTTGTTTTCGGAACTTAACATAATTGGTTAGAATGCTCTATTAGGTCTCCGAAAGGGAACAAAGTGTGGAGGTTCGGAGGCCCTTCTTCTAGAGCCAAAAATATTAGTGCATAATTTTTTCAACACCAACACCCTAAGATCCAAAGGTATGTCTCTGGAAGTCGAATGGAATATTGGAACCGACATAGGGGTCATCGAGACGTGACGTAACTAAGTCTTGAATTCGATATGTTGAATCGTAGAGTAATAATAGTATATGCAAAGACGGAAAAGTGCGGAAAATAGATAACACCGAGACTTTTATAGTGGTTCGGGCTGAAAGTCCTTACGCCATCGTCCTTTCCTTATTTAGTTACTCTTATACAGCTAAGAGGCTTAATACATTGAATCTAAGCATTTCCACCATTAATGAGTTTTTGAATAGAGCTCTAATATAGGAAAGTGCTATATAATTTATGTAAGTTCTTTTTACGTCTGAAGATCCCTTGTGCCTTGGGATTACCGCCTATTTATAGCCAATGTGCCGTAGCACCATTGGTGGAAAGCCTTCTCTTTGGATTGATGACCTGGCTTGCTATGTGTGGTATAGATTTGAACGCTTAGCATCATCCAATTGAGTGCATTTTGATGCGCATTGCTGATGCGACGCTTGTATATATATATATATAAATCTTCCTTGATTCCTTTCATCTATCTTGACTGTTGATCATGGTCTGGGGCTACCTGAGCCGTTGATTATTGATTCTTGTTAAAATGCCTTTGGTTTCGGTAGTTACTGCTCTCGATAAAGCTTGTTGTCCTAGTTAAACAATAGTCTTGATTCTTGGTTGACATTTTTAATCTTGCTTTTGGATCACGTGCTCTCTGCTACCGAGTTTGGTGTTGAAGCTCTCATTGGAAACTACACAATGGGTCTTGGAATTACAAGCCAAAGAATTTTCTTCCCAAATGGACGTAATTTGCACTTTGTGGAAATTATGGTGTGACAACACCGATCTACGATTGCTGCAAACTTGAAGGGCAAGTGCTATACCCATATTTTCCAAAGTATATCTAAGTTAAACTGATGCGAATGCCAGATTAAAAAAACTTTCCCATGAAAGAAGCTAGACCAGGAAATGAATGCAGCAACAAAGCCCAGGTATGACCATGCCAAAGCCTCAAAACGGTAGCAAAACAAGAAAGCGTGTCGTTCGATCAAGTGTAGCATTAATGCTATAATAATGCATCGATTAAGTGCAAAAAAAACTTATCTGTGACCCTAATACTCAAAGGACGGGACTGCAGTACAACCTTCAAATCGTGTAACTCCCAAATACCAAATACAAAGGTTGTACCGTGGTTCCAAAAGTAAGCATTCACGAGTCAAAGCTGTGACAAAATTTTAAAATAATAGCAAAGCAAAAGGATTGTGCTGCAGCCCTAAAAAAAAAGCAATCCTAATGATGTAGAACTACAGTGTCATCCTTAAAGCATTTACATGTAGTAAGGATGTGTCGTAATCTTAAACTAACATTTAATATGATAGGATTGCACCGCAATCTTATATCAACATCGAAATAACAAGAATGCACTACCATCTTATTGTGATAGAACAACATCGTAGTCCTAAAAATATTGCCCATAAAAATAATGACTCGAGGGATGAGGTGATGGGGTAAAAATGCTTCACAACCAATAGCTAAACTTAATTCATCAAAGGCAAATCAAGAGATCCTAACTTCATCCCTAAGATAGTCAAAGCCAACTTAAAGACAAGGGTGGTGGCGCAGTCCTCTTTTGATGGAGATGGCTCAGAATAGGTTCATGCAAGGCGATCACTCGTCAAAATAGCTGTTCAGCCTCTTCTATTAAGCCATATAACTTAACTCCAACTGTCTCTAACACTACGCTTTGCTAATATTTTAGATTAAACAGTGCAGTACAACTTTGGAAGTGACGATGCAGTTCGAATGTTATACGATATCACTACCCCAGACATAATGAAGGCACAACTCCCAATAAACCAAAGTGAAGTTCTAAAGTGCTATTCATAATGTAGATCTTCCTGAAAATGGAGGGCAAATTCTCATTGCGGCTTCATCTACACTTGTGTGCAGTCCATTATATTATTGCTTTACAGAATCGTGAAGTCATGATCTATTAGAATTTGGGCTTTCCTGCTTCAATTTCAAACCTCTCGCTTAAGTTCAAAATTCACCAACTCAAATCATAGTTTTCCTGTCAAAGACCATATTGGCAATCCTTGTATAGTAAATCGACAAGATGGATAATCGACACATAGCAAGATACAAAGTTAAAAATCAAGAGAGCAAAAGGCCATTTCCATAATCCATGCATAGTAAACAAGCAAGGTGGATGATCGACACATGTGATAATCTAAGGGTCAGAATCAGAAGCATGTGTGATTGACGACAAAAATTCTTGTAATTATCTATATTATAAAAGCAGAAGGCACTGTAGTTGGGAGAAAAAAAGATTTTTAGACTTTACTATTTCTAGAAACACTAAAATCGAAAACTATACTCTCTGCCCTTGTTTGTTTGTACTAAGAACAAAAAGGAAGAAAATGACATTTCCCGGTGGACATATTGTAACAACCCGCATATTTTACGATTGTATATTTAAATGTTTTATTTAAATATAACATCGTTAATCAGATTAAAGTCCGAAAAGCTACTTTTTGCAAATAGTCGAATTAGGACTCGAGACCACTTCCATTGAGTCCAAAATGGTGTTTGCGACCTTTTTGAGTATAAACATCGACATGTTTGAAGTTGAGTGAATTTTGCTATTTTTCACTTAGGGCTTTGGGTTTGGGTTTCAGCCCATTAACCCAACATATTAACCCAACTCTACTCCACTCCTCTTCATTCCTTCATAATATTTCCTAACACTTCAAGCTTTAGAAAAATGGGGGAAGAGAAAAGGAATTAGAAATTCCTAAGCCCTAGATTCATTTGCAAATACAAATTCTTGCTCCAAATTCTAAGAGAAGCTTAGGTAAGCATCCTCTTCATCTTCTCCATCTCTATCTCTCTCCAATTCAAGAAATTTCCTATGACCTAACTTAGGAAATATTTTCTTATTAGCTTAGATTGAAGCTTCTTGGGTTAAAATTGAAGAGTGGTTGTTCTTGCCTTGCTTTATAGCTTCTCATTCGTGTTTTTGAGTTTACAAGGTGAGTTCTTTAACTCACATCTACGTCTATAGCTATCATTGTTGTTAGGTATGAATTCCTAACATTTGTGCATATTCATTTGCTTTTGATTTGAATTGATTTGGTGAATTTTCCAAATTTTGCTGTTTTGTCCAATTTTATAAAAACGATGTTTGGACATTGATGTTTGGGGTGTATCGAAGAGCCTATAAGGCCGGGTTGTCGCTTGGCGTAAATCCTTAGTCGTCGTTGCTCGTCCGATCGCTCCTGAAACGAATTGGCCATCATTGGCATAGGTTCAACCTTTGCCTGAGTAGCAGCTCAGACGTCTGGTATAAGGATCAGACGTCTGAGCCTTAGGAATAAATATTCCAGATGTTCAGCTCAGACGTCTGACCTTGCTTTCCAAGCGTCTGAGTGATCCAGACGTCTGAGCTTACTTCTCAGACGTCTGGGTGATCTGGAATAGAACTCCCAGTACTTCAGTTCAGACGTTAGATTTGCTAGGTCAGACGTCTGGTTACGGTTCAGACGTCTGCCTTGTAAATTCAGACGTCTGGAATCCTTCTGGATTGTTTCCAGAACCTAAATCCAGACGTCTGGATTTATCCCCAGATGTTTGGAACTGTGTATTTTTGCCTATTTAGGCTTTTCTTGATTGAATTTCCATTGTTTATCGATTTTAGTTGCTCCGATTAGTTGTTATCACTTTTATCGACCTTGATGACTTCTTTTTCGGGATTTTTGGGAATATCCATTTTGATGGATTTGGTATTGATTTCTTTGGATCTAATTCACGTCTTCGTATGTGAATTTTTGGTGATTGATTGTTTCTACAATCATTTTTGTGATTTGTCACTTATAAATACGAAGGTTTCTATACTAGTAGTAAATACTCAAACTCTTTCATCAAAACGCTTTCAACACTATTTTAAATATATAAAGCTTGTTTTCAAAACCAATTTCCAATCTATTAGTATATACAAACCTTTACCTCATTCGTACGAGAAATCCAATTAAACGGCTTAGCAAAACAAGTGGTATGAAACGCTTGCGTTTACTTCGTCGGTTAATCCTTGGACTTGTTCGATTCAACTCTTGTGACAATTTTCGAGTGGAAGTCTACAATCTGTTTGTAAATATTTGAGTTAAGCTAGTGGTTATGGGACATGAAGCTAAACTCTTATATTTACTAGCTTAGTATAATTTACACTTATTTTCGAGTGGAAGTCTACAATTTGTTCGTAAATATTTGAGTTAAGCTAGTGGTTTTATGAAGATAAACTCTTATATTTACTAACTTAGTGTAATTTACACTTATTGATCATTGATGATCATTTTGTGATTTAGACTAGCGATGTGCGATGTCTCTTTGTTTGTGTGGGGACTAAAAACCCCGTTTGTGGAACTTCGGTTCAATTTGGTGGGGTAGCAACCCATGGTCTTCGGACCGTTCGTGGAGCAATCGGCTCAATGGGTCTGTGCATGAGGCGTATCTTTTAGGGTGCGTCGATGTTCGGCTCATTCATCCGCGTGGGGAACTGTACCACGACCGAATCTGTGCATGAGGCTTATCTTTTAGGGTGCGCCGATGTTCGGTTCATTTATTGGATTAGCGACCCATGGAATAGCGTTCCGTTTGTGATACACGTGTTGGTGAGTTTTCATGCTCCCGTTTGTGAAAGGTCTTCCCCCTTTTGTGATTTCTGGATTTCAAGTTAGATGATTTCTAGAATTTGTGTTTCACCAATTTCCATGGATTGAATTGATAAGCTCTATCAATATTTGTGTTTTGGTGAATAATTTAAAGAATGTGATTCTTTTTGTCGTTTTGAGATTCTTGAGATATTGTATGATTTTTGGTTATTATTTGATGTATACTTGACACAGTATGGCATTTTTGTTATCATACGTTTTTGGTCATATCTCTCATCCTATCTCATTTTATCTGATATTTATAGCTAGACTGATCCGTTTATTATTTTCTTCTTAAATAATACTCAGGTCAGACCGAGGTATTTCAGGTGCTTCCGCTTGACTTCTTATCGGGAACCATCATCTGATTTTTGGCTAACTACTTTAGATCAGTAGTTTTTGTTGTTATACATTCGAGATATAGACTCCTTGATGTCTAATTATTCTTTTGTCTAGCACTTTTATCTATTCTTGGGTGATGTAGTGGATCTTCTATGACCACTATTTTGATGTACACTTTTATGTGATATATTCATATCTGATTCCGCCTTTGTGATATGAATATCTGTGACTGATTTGTGTTATGTTTATTTCTATATTTGTTTCTGAAGTCCACTTAGCCACTGTGTGATAGCTTTGAGTTTGTATTTGATATGCCAGATTTCCTCTTGAAATGAAATGTAAGTTATATTTTCTGACATATCGTTACTTGCATAAAGCAATTACACATATGGTCGCTCCTCAACAGCCTTATTCTTCGTGCTAGTCGACGGCATTACCCCGTAGTGTCCTTGGCTAGCGTGAGTATAGAGGTGGGGCGTCACAGTTTGGTATCAGAGCCAAACTTCGGAACAATGTAGAATAATCTAGCAAGGATCATTGTCCTAAGCCTTTCTTAGGAATCGTGCCATAGGATTTAATTCGAGTCTTCGTACCGTTCTATCCTATTTTCTTTTATGATGCCTTGTTTTATCAATCAAGTTTGTTTGATATTCATTTTGTGAATAACTTTTTTTCTCTTTTCTTTATTTCTTAAAGAAGAGACATGGTTAGATCTGGCAGTCCTAGCGCTGGTCAATCCAGTAGACCTTCTCTGGATGGCGTATTCATGTCTGCCCAACAACTTTTGGATCTTGTAAAGAATCAAAGGTTTATCTGTGCTTTGAGTAAAAACCCCAAAAAGGTTTTACCTCTGAAATTAGATGTGCCTTTCGACCAGTTTGTAGATATCACTCTTCGACTTGAAGAGACCGATAAAGAAAATGATGTTGAAGTTGTGAATGCCAAACAAAACTTCAACATCAACAAGAAGAGGCATATTAAGTTCAAAAGTCCTAATCCCTACAAGAAAGGGAAGCAGGCAATTTCGGTAGCAAAGACTCTAATCCCTAATCGTGGACGATGCTACAATTGTGGTTCTACGGACCACTATGCAAATAAGCGTCCGAAGCCTCTTACTTGTCGCTATTGCAAAGGTTTCGGTCATCTTTTATCTTCATGCCCCAAACTTCCAAACAAGAAAGAGGGAAAGCTGAAGGTTGTGCAAGCTTCTACTAGCACTTCCCTTGGTCATGGTAATTCTCATTCTATCCTTGACGATATTTGTTTTGTGATTATCTTATTCGAGTTCCTTTTGATTTGGGTTCATCTTATTATTTTATATCAAAAGAACTTGTTGATTCTTTTTCTCTTTAAATATTATGGGCTTGATGACTTCACTGAGAATTGCGAATCTGGTTGGTGGATCCGCAACACTCAGTTTGCTTTGTGAAAATGTCGAGATTATTCTTTTCGAGCCGATTTGCATGTTATGCGTTACTTAGGCTTCGAAATTGATTTTTTTTAGAAAGGATTGGCTTGATCATTATGAAGTCCACATCCTATGTCCTGAGCGGACTATATATCTTCGACATCCTTAATCTGTTAAGCAGATTTCTATTTTTTCTTAATGATTTCGATTTCCAATTCGGTGACATCGTTTTATTCTTTAAACCCACTTGATGAGGAAAGTGTTATTTCTCACACTCAAGTAGTTTGTGAATTTTCCGGTATATTTGAGCTTGTCTTAGGACTATCACCTAAGAAATCTATTATGTGGTGTTAAGGTCTTTTCAGCCCGACCTTGCCACCGGTTTTTATCAGCAACGAGTTGCGGAGGATAGCATTCCACTTACCGCATTCTGCACTCGTTATGATTCTTGTGAGTGGTTCGTTATGTCATTCGGTTTGACGAACCTTCTACCTTATTTCATCCATCTTATGAATCGAGTATTCTACGAATATCTTGATGAGTTTATCCTTGTATTTATTGATTATGGATGAAAACAACAATTTAAAATTTGCAAATCTTTTTAATAAGATATTTATAAGTATAATTGGATTTTGTTCTTAAAACGAACAAAGAATATTTGTAAAATTTTATAAGAGGCATGTTTATCAAATAAAAGATGATTTTGTGTTGTTTTGCCCATTGAGTGCTTTAAGAATTCTGGTCGATGCGCTTGATCAACGTTATCGATAGGAATCTCCTAAATGCTATGATGAGACAGTCAGACACAATAAATTGACTTGTGAAAAGTAAATTTTTCTAAAAATATAATTACATAAAGTTAATTGTAATTTTGAATGTCTTAGCTTTTCGGGAAAGAGGATAAGAACTCTTTTCCGATGTTTTTATTCTTGCGATTCTCAAAGGGATTCAAGACTTTATTGTTTGTATCGATGCTAATCGTATTGGTTTGGATGCCGTTCTCTTGCAAAGGGAATGTGTTATCACATATGCTTCCTAACAATTAAAGCTTGCCGAGACTAGATATGCCACTCATGATCTAGTGCTCGTGGCCATTGTTTTCGCTTTTAAAATTTGGCATCATTATCTTTTGGGAGAGAAATTTGTTCTCTACTCCGATCATAAATCTTTGAAATATTTATTTTCCCAAAAGGAACTTAATTTGCGTCAACGACGTTGGCTCGAGTTCCTTGCATCTTATGATCTTGTTATTCTTTATACTCCTGGAAAAGGGCAATCGAGTTGCCGATGCCCTTAGCCAAAAGCAACAAGCAGTTGTTTCTATGATGATATCCAAATGGAATGATCTCGAGACTTGAGATTCGAGATCGTGAATCCAATTCATGTCCATCTTTTGTTTCGTGTAGCCTTGAGGCTCGTCCTTCTCTTTTAGACCTCATCCTTGTAGCTCAAAAGCAAGATCCCGAATTGGCTTTTCTTAGCCAAAGTTGTAGGGATCAAAATAAGGTTTGATGGTTTGAAAGAATTTGTAATCGATGCTCGTGGTTGCATTCGAAAGTTTGGTAGACTCATTGTGCCAAACGTTTGTGACCTTCGTAAAGACATTTTAGAAGATTTTCATCGTTCTAAATTTACCATTCATCCCGGTGTAGTAGCGACTTTATTATTGGGATGGAATGAAATCTGATATTGCTAACTTCATTAAGCGTCGCATGACTTGCCAACTCATAAAGGCCGAGCATCAAAGGCCCGGTGGGTTATTGCAACCTTTAGACATTCCAATTTGGAAGTAGAATTAAATTTTCATGGACTTTATTGACGGTCTTTCCCCGTTCTCGTTCGGGCCATGACAGTTTATGGGTAATTGTAGATAGACTTACAAAATCCGCCCATTTCTTCCCGTTCGGTCCAATCGAACCGTACCTCTTTTGGCTAAACTCTATGTCAAAGAAATTGTTAAACTGCATGGAGTTCCTACTTCTATTATTAGCGATCGTGATCCATTATTTTACTAGTGGATTTTTGGTAAGGTCTTCAAAAAGCTTTGGGAACAAAGCGTAAATTTTAGCACCGCTTATCACCCTCAGTCCGTTGGACTAACCGAGCGTGTGAATCAAACTCTTGAAGATCTTCTTTGTGCATGTGTTCTTGATTTTGGTGGAAGTTGGGAAGATCATATTTCTCTTGTTGAGTTTTCTTCCAATAATAACTTCCAATCTAGTATTGGTATGGCACCTTTCGAGGCACTCTACGGAAGGCCGTGTCGATCTCCTTCGTGTTGGCTTGAAGCTGGTTTTAGGTCCCAACTTTATTGGTGTTCATTTTTGTTTCACCTATGAAGGGTGTTGTGCGTTTCAGTTGATCGGGAAAGTTAGCACCTCGATATGTTGGTCCATTTCCCATCACCGAACGTATTGGTTCCATGGCTTATCGCCTTTTTATTACCGGCTTAATTTTATGCTATTCATGATGCTTTCCACGTCTTTTAACTACGAAAATACCTTAGGGATTCCGATTCTATTCTTGAGCCCGGTGTAATTGAAGAAATTGAAGCTTCACCAAATTTGACTTATGAGCAACATTCTATTTGAATCATTACTTCGAAGGTTAAACGCCTTCGAAATAAAGATGTTCTTCTTATGAAAGTTCAATGGTCCTCAAATCCTAAGGATTTCTCTTGGGAATCTTGAGAATTCATCGAGCAAACACATCCGGACTTACTCTTTCGTGCTCTTTGTGGTGAACTTCTTATTTCAAATTTTCTTTTGTGTTGATATGCTTTTATGGTTGTTACTTTTTATCTTCCTCTTAATTATTGCGAGGACGCAATTTCTTTAAGGAGGGGAGTCTGTAACAACCCGCATATTTTACGATTGTATATTTAAATGTTTTATTTAAATATAACATCGTTAATCGGATTAAAGTCCGAAAAGCTACTTTTTGCAAACGGTCGAATTGGGACTCAAGACCACTTCCATTGAGTTCAAAATGGTGTTTGCAACCTTTTTGAGTATAAACATCGATATGTTTGGAGTTGAGTGAATTTTGCTATTTTTCACTTAGGGCTTTGGGTTTGGGTTTCTGCCCATTAACCCAACATATTAACCCAACTCTACTCCACTCCTCTTCATTCCTTCATAATATTTCCTAACACTTCAAGCTTTAGAAAAATGGGGGAAGAGAAAAGGAATTAGAAATTCCTAAGCCCTAGATTCATTTGCAAATACAAATTCTTGCTCCAAATTCTAAGAGAAGCTTAGGTAAGCATCCTCTTCATCTTCTCCATCTCTATCTCTCTCCAATTCCAGAAATTTCCTATGACCTAACTTAGGAAGTATTTTCTTATTAGCTTAGATTGTAGCTTCTTGGGTTAAAATTGAAGAGTGGTTGTTCTTGCCTTGCTTTATAGCTTCTCATTCGTGTTTTTGAGTTTAAAAGGTGAGTTCTATAACTCACATCTATGTCTATAGCTATCATTGTTGTTAGGTATGAATTCCTAACATTTATGCATATTCATTTGCTTTTGATTTGAATTGATTTGGTGAATTTTCCAAATTTTGCTGTTTTGTCCAATTTTATAAAAACGATGTTTGGACATTGATGTTTGGGGTGTATCGAAGAGCCTATAAGGCCGGGTTGTCGCTTGGCGTAAATCCTTAGTCGCCGTTGCTCGTCCGATCGCTCCCGAAATGAATTGGCCATCATTGGCCTAGGTTCAACCTTTGCCTGAGCAGCAGCTCAGACGTCTGGTATAAGGATCAGACGTCTGAGCCTTAGGAATAAATATTCCAGATGTTCAGCTCAGACGTCTGACCTTGGTTTCCAGACGTCTGAGTGATCCAGACGTCTGAGCTTACTTCTCAGATGTCTGGGTGATCTGGAATAGAACTCCTAGTACTTGAGTTCAGACGTCTGATTTGCTAGGTCAGACGTCTGGTTACGGTTCAGACATCTGCCTTGTAAATTCAGACGTCTGGAATCCTTCTGGATTGTTTCCAGAACCTAAATCCAGACGTATGGATTTATCCCCAGACGTCTGGAACTGTGTATTTTTGCCTATTTAGGCTTTTCTTGATTGAATTTCCATTGTTTATCGATTTTAGTTGCTCCGATTAGTTGTTATCACTTTTATCGACCTTGATGACTTCTTTTTCGGGATTTTTGGGAATATCCATTTTGATGGATTTGGTATCGATTTCTTTGGATTTAATTCACGTCTTCGTATGTGAATTTTTGGTGATTGATTGTTTCTACAATCATTTTTGTGATTTGTCACTTCTAAATACGAAGGTTTCTATACTAGTAGTAAATACTCAAACTCTTTCATCAAAACGCTTTCAACACTATTTTAAATATATAAAGCTTGTATTCAAAACCGTTTTTCAATCTATTAGTATATACAAACCTTTACCTCATTCGTACAAGAAATCCAATTAAACGGCTTAGCAAAACAAGTGGTATGAAACGCTTGCGTTTACTTCGTCGATTAATTCTTGGACTTGTTCGATTGAACTCTTGTGACAATTTTCGAGTGGAAGTCTACAATCTGTTCGTAAATATTTGAGTTAAGCTAGTGGTTATAGGACATGAAGCTAAACTCTTATATTTACTAGCTTAGTGTAATTTACACTTATTTTCGAGTGGAAGTCTACAATCTGTTCATAAATATTTGAGTTAAGCTAGTGGTTATGAGACATGAAGCTAAACTCTTATATTTACTAACTTAGTGTAATTTACACTTGTTGATCATTGATGATCATTTTGTGATTTAGACTAGCGATGTGCGATGTCTCTTTGTTTGTGTGGGGACTAAAATCCTCGTTTGTGGAACTTCGGTTCAATTTGGTGGGGTAGCGACCCATTGTCTTCGGCCCGTTCGTGGAGCAATCGGCTCAATGGGTCTGTGCATGAGGCGTATCTTTTAGGGTGCATTGATGTTCGGCTCATTCATCCGCGTGGGGAACTGTTCCACGACCGAATCTGTGCATGAGGCGTATCTTTTAGGGTGCGTCGATGTTCGGTTCATTTATTGGGTTAGCGACCCATGGAATAGCGTTCCGTTTGTGATACACGTGCTGGTGAGTTTTCATGCTCCCGTTTGTGATAGGCCTTCCCCCTTTTGTGATTTATGGATTTCCAGTTGATGATTTCTAGAATTTGTGTTTCACCAATTTTCGTGGATTGAATTGATAAACTCTATCAATATTTGTGTTTTGGTGAATAATTTAAAGAATGTGATTCTTTTTGGTGTTTTGAGATTCTTGAGATATTGTATGATTTTTGGTTATTATTTGATGTATAATTGACACAGTATGGCATTTTTGTTATCATACGTTTTTGGTCATATCTCTCATCCTATTTCATTTTATCTGATATTTATAGCTAGACTGATCCGTTTATTATTTTCTTCTTAAATAATACTCGGGTCAGACCGAGGTATTTCAGGTGCTTCCGCTTGACTTCTTATCAGGAACCATCATCTGATTTTTGGCTAACTACTTTAGATCAGTAGTTTTTGTTGTTATACATTCAAGATATAGACTCCTTGATGTATAATTATTCTTTTTTCTAGCACTTGTATCTATTCTTTGGTGATGTAGTGGATCTTCTATGACCACTATTTTGATGTACACTTTTATGTGATATATTCATATCTGATTCCGCCTTTGTGATATGAATATTTGTGACTGATTTGTGTTATGTTTATTTCTATATTTCTTTTCGAAGTCCACTTAGCCACTGTGTGGTAGCTTTGAGTTTGTATTTGATATGTCGGATTTCCTCTTGAAATGAAATGTATGTTATATTTTTTGACATATCGGTACTTGCACAAAGCAATTACACAGATGGTCGCTCCTCAACAGCCTTATTCTTCGTGCTAGTCGACGGCATTACCTCGTAGTGTCCTTGGCTTGCGTGAGTATAGAGGTGGGGCGTCACACATATGATTCATTAACATCCGAACCACGTAAATTCTCCGTGTCACTTTTATTGCTTTCAATACTTGATTTTATCTTTTCATGTTTTGATACTATCTTGTTAAACGAATTGGATAATGACTTGTCATTAGAGTTTGGGTATTTTTCTTCTGATTATGTTAGCACTACAACACGTACTTACCTACGCTAAAGGCAGTTTAACATTACTTACTTTTGTCTATTCCTAATCACATACGTGTTCAACGACGTGATTACTTCAAAAAATATTCGATTGTTTTTTGAGATGAAAAATCTCAGCAATATAATCCCATTATCTTTTAAGTACTATTGGATCTCTTATCAACATACTCACCTCCTCGATCATATCGGAATATTTTAATCTTATGGTTCATTTGATTTTTGACCTTGTTCTTATATTCTTTAAATTTCTCACAAAAATTGGATTTTTTCTCCATAGGGTACACATATCCTAGTCTTGAGAAATCATCGTAAGCTACAAAATAAAAAGTATTATCCTAGGTAACTATAGGCATTGGATCACATACATCAGTATATACCAGACCCAAGAGTTCATTAACTCTTTCGTTGCTCCCGCTAAAGGATTACTTGGTCATTTTTTCTTAAGATAACACTTAAACTTATCAAATGATTCAGAATTAAATGATGGTAGAAAACCTTTGGTTTTCAATTTGATTATTCGTTTATCACTTATACGACCTAGCCCACAATGCATAGATAATTATTACTAATGTTCACCTTCGTCATTTGGATTAGTTTGCTTATTATTTTTGTTAACCTGTTTCCGCTTCTTTGAACCATTTGAAGAAGATGCTTTCCCTTTTACCGCGAGCACTACGCCTTGATTCATGGATGAAGATTTGGCTGATCTCAACATATTGAACAGCTTCGTGAGGTTTGTATTCAAATGGTGCGTATTATAGTTTAATATGAACAACTCAAACTTTGGAGGAAGAGACCCTAAGATCAAGTCCACTTGCAGCTCAATGCTTATCGTGACATCTAATTGAGTAAGTATATCAATATAGCCTTTCATCGTTAAAACGTAATCGTCCACTTTCATGCCCTTCGACATCTTCATGTTGAACAACTTCTTAGTAATTTTGTACCTTGCAGAATGAGATTTCTCCTCAAACAACGCTTTGACTCTATCGAAGATTTGATGGACAATCATATTTTTGTCCTATCTTTGCAATTGTTTGTCTAATGTAGACAACACGTAAACTTTGGCAATTTCTAGGTCCGCAACCCATTTGTTATAAGCAATTATCAATTTAGAGTTTGCATCATCAGTGAGTCTTCTTAGGAGGTTCGGTTATTGATGACCATAAGCATTCGAATGTAAGTGCTATTTTGATTGCTCTTAGCTAGTCTATGTAGTTAGGTCCAGTTAGTTTGTCATTTTTAGAAATATTTTTCTGCAAATTTAATTTAGTAGATTAGGACATTAAATTCATTGCAAATGTTCTTAAAATATTAGCAAGGTTAAATATTATGTTTCATTTTACTAATAACTTCTCACTAGACTTTTATATTTTTCAAAACCCTAAAAGAATATAGAAGTCATTCAACTTCTTTAGTGGGAGTTAGAGTTCTCATACCTTGGGATTCTGACCTTGGGGAATATCAATAAATCATAGGCCCACATGAGACGGATAACGCCTTATTGATTGTATCACATACAACATCCAACCCACGGTCTTTGTCCTAATTTCTTTTCAACCTTGAGGAATATTAACAAATCAAAAGAGATTATTCATTGGTACCTACAATTTCGCGACAGCCTAAGTTTAAATGCACCTACCTTGAGAAATATCAACAAATACATGCATATATCTTCCCTCGTCTATTCTATATGTTAATAGTACTACACATATGAAATGAACCTCTCATTTTAGACCTTAATTTGTAAGGATTTTTTTTAGAGATATATAAATATATATGAGATATACATATACATATTTCTAAAGCCTAGAGTCATTTTTTTTCCAAACAACATATATCCAGGATCAAAACAATTAACCAATATAATTATATCAGTATATTCATAAAGACATGCACATACATGTGAAGATGTATATGCCTCTTTTGTTTCAATCAGAGTTCTGGAAAACAAGAGGATACTTGATTGATTAAGTTTAATCAATCCACACATAGTTCAGTACAAATCTATACAATAAAATTTCCATCCATACATGTATCAATATATATATATATATATATTAAACTCCTGATTCCTGGCTGAATTCTCTATGGAGTATAATTCCTAGAAACCAGATAATTGTGTTATGGTTATCTATAAATTAATGGTGTAGTGTTTGTGCTCTGGGAAATGATATAAGCTTCTATCATTATCTATGTTTGATTTTCTTATAAAGTTTGTTCAGAGTACTAACTCTTTTCTGAAAAGTTTTGAAGTGTGAAATCATATTGCAAAGGCTTAATTCTTTGATGACATGGTGCTAAGCTAAATGAAATGCTAACCTGAGTGAGTTCACATATCTATGGGTACCCAGAAGAACATGGTTCAACCAGACTCTTTGTTCTGGTAGAACTCATAGGGTCTAGAAGAATACATTTTTGCTCAAAGCCTTTATGAATGGACTTCAGATTCATGTTAAAAATACAAAGGTAACTGGTGTGTTAATATCTGTACAAAACATGTTTAAATATTCATATATATGCAACTTTTATGGACCTTGCTTTCAACTCCTATATTACAGACCCTTCCCTTATTTAAAAATAAGGCATAAAACATTTGTATAAAACAAGTTGAATTATGGAAACATTGCAGTCATATAAAAACATTCTCCCTATGCCTATTATCTTTTGTATACATATGCCATGGTAGAAAAATAAAACCATTTAATTTTTCTGAGAATCAACTATCCAGATTTTCCAAAACTTAAATCATTTCTAAAGACTCAAGATTGACTAATACATTTATAAAATGTAATCATTCAATTTTAACATGGTGTACTTGCTAAATCCACTTACAAGATTTTGATTAACTTCTTTAATACATCAGATATTAACTAGATTTATAGATTCCAGATACAAGTCAATCTCTTAATAAAATACTTAACAAAATATCCATCCCATATTCAACACTTAATACAAGTAGCAATTTTAAATTATCAATACATGCAGATTTCATCATTTAGGCTCTTATCTAACTAAGTTTAGCATGCTATAATCTTCTTCTCAAAGCCTTGCTCCTACTCATACTTAGTTGCTGCAATCCCTGAAAATGCATTTGAAGCTGCCCCATATTAAATGGGACACCCCATATGCCAATAGCACACTAGGGTCAGACACATGTCTGGTATGAGAAAATCCACTAAAACAATTTTCAAATCAAGTTAAAGTTAAAACATGGATATATGTATATAACTCTGCCTTTAGAAAACAAGTAATTCATGTGTGCATGTTCTGTGTCAGTGTGCAGGTGCACACTTTAATCTGTCTTTCCAGGAACCTCAAGAAAAACATGGTACATTCATACATTCATATAATTCAATCATGAATCAAGTAAACATCCATACAACAAGGAAATCACCCAAAATGAATTAAATCATTTATTCACAATCCAGATTTTATTCCAAGAAAACTCTAGTTCCTCTTTATATCAAATTCTCTTATCTTGATATATTTATCTATCTTGGTCTCATCTACAATTAATTGAATCAATGGACACACTATAATGAACTAATTCACTCCATTACACAAAGATCTCAGGACTTAAACAAGCCATGTGTCAACTTGTATTACTCAAAAAACAAGTCATTCCTGCAGTGTTCTTGACCCCCATTTCCTAGTCAGGTTTAGGTTAATAATAACTCTTTTGATTTCTCTTGACTAAACCATTCAGTGATCCATTTCACTAACTAAAACATTCATATCATGGCATCTCCTATTAATCATAACAAAACAGAGACAAACAGGCAAACATCCATTGGTGACTAAATAAATAAGATTCTGTATGTATATATATATTCTGGTATTTTAAAAGGGGTATAGGCAACTAACATTGGCTTATGGCTTTTGAGAGAGTTTTTCTTTTTGCAAACATTTGTGCTTGAGTTAAACTCAGACTGACCAAGTTTCACTGAATCACAAAATTTGTTTGCTATGTATATGAACATTGATATCTATTTTCATTGAATCAGGAGCATCAGCACATAGGCAACCCTATTGCACCCCTAATTCCTTTTTGTCTCAAGCCTCAGCACTTATACATGAGTACATTGCAGCTCAACATTGTTTGCATCTTTCTGGGTTGAGCCAAAACCAATACTACTTGCCTATTTTCAACATTTTATTTTCTGGGTATTTGTTTATGTTCCTAAACATTAACATATCAGAGATCTAGGTTTTTAAAACACATATGTATACTAATAATACTTAAAGCTTTCATATAATAAAATAAGTAGAACAACCAAAGAGAATCAAAACATTTTCAGTTCTAAAATCACAGATAAGCAATCACATATGAAAATACACTTTCAAGAAAATTACTTATAACTGGCTGCCTACATTAGGACTTATTGCCTTAGATTTTGAGTGAGTTTTCTCACCTAGCTCTCTTTCACTTCCTAGTTGACTGGTAAGCCTCTGCCTTCAAATCTTTTCTTCACTTGTATTATATTTATATAATATCTATATATTTTTCTCAAGAGCTATCTGGGAAGAAGAAGGTTTCTCCTCTCATTGCCTATTTATGCAGGGTTTCTCTTAGGGTTTAAGGCACTAGCTAAAGACATTTTTGCCCATCAGAAATTATGCCATTTGCATTTAGTTTTTAAACCCAAAATCTCACCCTCCCCGGCTTGAGTTTGTGGAAAGAAAAGTGGTTATATTCTTTTTGGTTAATTTCAGAAATTTGCTTTTCCAGAAAATACTTTTTCCTTTGTCTACAATCATGCTAAAAGTGTGACTTGATTTGTTATTTATCAAATACTCTTCCTAATTCTGCCTATACCAAGCATTTCCCTGTTTTATCTTATTTTTCCTATTTTTAGCTTTCATGTAAATGGTATGTACTTCCTTCATTTATTTATAAGGGGACTACTCCTTTTTATATCCTCGTTCTTTTTCTTTCTGCCTATATACTAAAATATGTTTGTATATTTTATTTTACTGATTTGAACTCTAGTATCTTATTAACATATCTATATATATGTATATAAGTCTTACTGAAATAATTAGTACACACATATGTATATATATTTATACATCATTCTGTACTGACACACACATGCACATGTACACTCAAAAATATTCAGTAGCATCCATATATGTATATTTACTTATGCATATAGCTTTTAAGGATTTAATCTATATATATATATATATATTTCCATACACATCAATATGTATTTATTCTTAGAGTTCGGGAATTTAGCTTTAGTTCATGTGCATTTCCTGTGCACACATGTACACACATACTGATACACTATCAAGCTATATCAATTCCCCTTCAAAATTTATTTAAAAATTATTTTAAACTTATTTATATTTTTCAGAATAAATTCCTAAAATCTTGGGTCATTACATACACCCCTCCTTTTAGAAATTGTGTCCCACAATTTTCCTAAGCTTAAAATAAATTTTAAACTTAATTCAGAGAACAAGTACATTCTCAACCAAATAGATTTTTAGTTCTATAATAACTAAAATATATGCATCTAAAAAAAAGATAACAATCAAAAATCAGAATTACCTTTAATCTGAAAATAGCTTAGGATAATTCATCCTAACTTTGTCTTCTAATTCCCATGTGCAATCACTAGGATCAAGACTCCACTGTACCTTCACAAGTTTCAGAGATTTATTCCTCAACTTCTTCACATCTTTTGCCAAAATTCCCATTGGATCCTTTTCATAAATCAAATTAGAATTTATCTGCACTTGGGTTGGGGTCTCAAGAATTTCTGCCTTGTCATGGACCCATCTTCTCAATTGTGATACATGAAAAACATCATGCATCCCTTGCATGTTTTCTGGTAATTCCAACTTGTATGCCAAGGAACCAATTCTTTCTAGAATTTTGTATGGCCCAATATATCTTGGGGTTAACTTGCCTTGTTTCCAAAATCTCAGTACATTTTTCATAGGTGATATTTTGATGAAAACAAAATTTCCTACTTCATATTCCACTTGCTTCCTTTTCATGTCTGCAAATTTCTTTTGCCTAACTTGAGCTGCTGCCATTTCTCTTCTTACCAACTCAATTTTCTCTTTAGTTTCTTGTATGTACTCAGGCCCTAAAATAACTCTTTCCCCTGCTTCTACCCAACATACAGGTGACAAGCATGGCTTGCCATATAAGGCTTCAAATGGAGCCATTCCTATGGTGCTTTGATAGCTGTTATTGTATGTAAATTCAGCTAAATGGAGATAGTCTTCCCAGTTGCCTCCAAAATCCAGTGCACATGCCCTTAACAAGTCCTCTAAAACCTTGTTCACCACCTCAGTCTGCCCATCTGATTGTGGATGGTAGGCAGTGCTTAAGCACAATTCACTTCCCATGGCTTCTTGAAAACTTCTCCAGAATCTTGAGGTGAAGATGGTATCCCTATCACTCACAATAGTTTTGGGAATGCCATGCAATCTTACCGCTTCTTTCACAAACACTTGTGCTAACTTTGGAGCATTCCTTTCTGATTTAACTGGGATGAAATGTGCCACTTTAGTTAGTCTATCAACTATTACCCATATGCTTGTGTTTCCTCTTTTTGATCTAGGCAGTCCATCTATAAAATCCATAGATATATCTTCCCACTTCCACTGTGGTATGCTAAGAGGTTGCAATAACCCTGATGGCTTCTGTGTTTCAGCCTTGACTTGTTGGCAAGTCATACATTTTGCAATGTATTTGGCCACATCTGATTTCATTCCCTTCCACCAGAAATCTCTTTTTAAGTTTTGATACATCTTTGTACTGCCTGGGTGTATGGAGTATTTACTTCTATGATATTCATTCAATATTTCCTCCTTCAACTCCATGTTTTCTGGCACACATATCCTATTCTGGTTTCTTAAATAACCATTTTTGTCAATATGGTGATTTATCACTTCCTCCCCTTTTGATATGAGAACTTTCTTCTCCGATAAGTTTGTGTCTTGTTCTTGCATTTTTTCTTCCTTCAAAATTAAATCTGATTGAAGTGTCATCAAGCTTAACTTCCCTCTATTTTCCTGTGCACCATGCACATGTACATCCATGTGCACACAGTCTTTCTCCCCAATTTCTAATTCAGCAAGCAAAGACAAATCTTTAAATTCTTCTATCATTATCATGGCTAACTTAGCATGTTGTCTACTTAGAGCATCAGCAACTTTGTTTGCTTTACCTGGTGTATAGAGTATATCCAAGTCATAAGCAGCCAAGAACTCCACCCATCTATGTTGCCTCATGTTTAAATCTTTTTGTGAAAATAAATACTTTAAAGACTTGTGGTCAGTGTAAAGTTCAAACTTAGTGCCTAACAAATAATGTCTCCAAAGTTTTAAAGCATAGATCACAGCTGCTAACTCAAGATCATGTGTGGCATACCTTACTTCATGGGGTTTAAGTTGTCTGGATGCATATGCAATGACTTGGCCTTGTTGCATCAACACTGCTCCCAAGCCGAATCCACTAGCATCAGTATATACAACTAATTCTTCATTTCCCTGGGGCACTTTCAGGATTGGAGCATTCACCAATGCCTCCTTCAATTGTTCAAAAGATTTCTCACACTTCTCTGACCAAACAAAAGCTTGGTTCTTCCTGGTTAAGTTAGTAAGTGGTGTAGAAATTTTTGAAAAGTCTTTTATAAATCTCCTATAATATCCTGCCATCCCCATAAATGATCTCACTTCACTCACTGTGCTAGGCCTCTTCCATGCTTGAATAGCCACTACTTTATTGGGGTTTACAGAAATCCCTTTGGCAGAAATGACATGGCCAAGGAAATGTACTTCCTCTTTCCAAAATACACATTTTGAAAATTTTGCCTTTAAATCTTTTTCCCTCAATCTAGACAAAACCAGGTGTAAATGATTTTTATGTTCTTCCTCTGTTTTGGAATAAATTAAAATTTCATCTATAAAAATCAGCACAAACTTGTCTAAATATTCTCTAAAAGTTCTATTAATTAAATCCACAAAGTATGATGGTGCATAGGTCAAACCAAATGGCATAACCAGAAATTCATACAACCCATACCTAGTGTTAAAGGCAGTGTACTTAACACTTAACTCCTCCACCTTCATTTGATGAAAACCAGATGCTAAATCTAGTCTAGAAAATACTTTTGCCCCTTCTAATTGATCAAAAAGATCATCTATTTTTGGCAATGGGTATTTATTTTTAATAGTTACTTTGTTTAATTCTCTATAATCTATACAGAGTCTTAAGGAGCCATCTTGTTTCTTAACAAATACCACTGGTGCTCCCCAGCAAGAATTACTTGGTCTTATAAAACCCTTTTCTTCCAATTCTTCTAACTGTTTCTTTAATTCTTTTAGTTCATTTGGCCCCATTCTAGTTGGCTTTTTAATCACTGGGATTGCTCCTAGAACTAGATTGATCTAAAACTCTACTGGTCTATGGTGTGGAACACCCTTAACCTCCCCAAACACATCCAAATATTCATTGACTATAGGAATTTCTTCAATGGTTAGTTCACTGAAATCTTTTTCTGAGTCAACTAAATGATATAGTTTTCCTTCCTTAGCTACTTCACATAAAACTGTGATTCTCTGACCTCTAGAATTTTGCAATGATATGGTGGATGAGGCTAAATTAATTATGGCTTTAAATTGCCTTAACCAGTCTACCCCCAATATAACACCTATATTTGGGTAATTCAAAACATATAAATTGGAAATAAAAATATTTCCTCCTGTGTTTAATTCCACATCCACACAAATGATATTTAAAACACTAGAACTCCCCAGTGGACTTTGTATATGCAATGGGTTTTCAACCAATATGCAATTCAGTTTTAGCATTTTAACTAGTTCATAAGAAATCAAAGAGTGAGTTGCCCCAGTATCATATACTACTGCTATGGGTATGGTACAAATAAGTAATGTACCTTCCACTTGGCTATGGTTTTCAGTATTACTCTCCACTGTGGCTTTGCCTTTTCCTTCCAAAATTTCCAATTTTCCTTGCTGTTTATACTCAGGACAATTCCTCTTCATATGCCCCTCTTTCCCACATAGATAGCACTTGAAAGCTCCTCCTTTCAATTCTGGACACCTAGGCTTGATATGCCCTTCCTTTCCACACTGATGGCACACAATTTTCTTCTTGGTTTCCTTAGCTTTGACTTCTCCAGTGCCTTTGTTACTGGCCTCTTCCTTCTTGTTATCATAAGGGTGATACCTCCCCTTACCCTTCTTGGTGTTATTGTTCTTAAAATTTCTGAACTTCTCCCTCTCCTTTTCATGCTGCTCTAACCTCAAAGCCAAGTCTATTACTTGATCAAATGTCCTGTAAGCATAAGGTAACATGGCTCTGCTAAGCCCTGGGTTCAAACCTTTAATGTACCTATCATTCTTGGATGCTTCATCTGCCACAAGCATTGCTCCATATGTGGAAAGCCCCTCAAACTTTTGAGTGTATTCAGTGACACTCAAAGTTCCTTGCCTAAGTCTAATAAATTCTTCTAGTAAGGTGGTCTTAGCTGATGCTGGTACGAATCTTGCTTCCAACATTTCCTTAAATTGATTCCAAGTGATTTCATTCTCACCTCTCCCTGCAATGATTACTTCTCACCAGCTTAAGGCTGCTCCTTTTAGCTGTCTTGAAGCCACTTGCCTCTTCCTTTGATCATCAAGCTGCATGTCATTGAAAATCCTATCCAATGTTCTCAACCATGCTTGAATTTCCATGATACTTTCTGTCCCTTCAAAGCTTTTGCCTCCTAAATGAGTATAAGTTTTGAGTAATTTGGAGAGCTCTTCATGGGGATTTTCTTGCCTTTGTCCTGCCCCATCCCTAAATGCTCTCACCAAATCTTGCAGATTGACCATTGGTGGTGCATTGGAGGATCCAGCTCCCTGATTTGGTGGTCTTCCTACCATAGTTTGCTAATAATAATTTACATAGCTGGTTAGTTTTTTTTTTAACCCAAACTTGATCATCCAGTGATCAATCCTTACAAAATATTTTACTTATACTTTGTTTCTTAAGTTTTTAGTTTCATAGAAATATTTGATTTTTTTAATTTTTCAACTATGTTTTAGTAACATAGCTCTGATACGAAATGAAATGACCCTCTCATTTTAGACCTTAATTTGTAAGGATTTTTTTTAGATATATATATATATATATATATATATATGAGATATACATATACATATTTCTAAAGCCTAGAGTCATTTTTTTCCAAACAACATATATCCAGGATCAAAACAATTAACCAATATAATTATATCAGTACATTCACAAAGACATGCACATACATGTGAAGATGTATATGCCTCTCTTGTTTCAATCAGAGTTCTGGAAAACAAGAGGATATTTGATTGATTAAGTTTAATCAACCCACACATAGTTCAGTACAAATCTATACAATAAAATTTCCATCCATACATGTATCAATATATATATATATATATTAAACTCCTGATTCCTAGCTGAATTCTCTATGGAGTATAATTCCTAGAAACCAGATAATTGTGTTATGGTTATCTATAAATTAATGGTGTAGTGTTTGTGCTCTGGGAAATGATATAAGCTTCTATCATTATCTATGTTTGATTTTCTTATAAAGTCTGTTAAGAGTACTAACTCTTTTCTGAAATGTTTTGAAGTGTGAAATCATATTGCAAAGGCTTAATTCTTTGATGACATGGTGCTAAGCTAAATGAAATGCTAACCTGAGTGAGTTCACATATCTATGGGTACCCAGAAGAACATGGTTCAACCAGACTCTTTGTTCTGGTAGAACTCATAGGGTCTAGAAGAATACATTTTTGCTCAAAGCCTTTATGAATGGACTTCAGATTCATGTTAAAAATACAAAGGTAACTGGTGTGTTAATATCTGTACAAAACATGTTTAAATATTCACATATATGCAACTTTTATGGACCTTGCTTTCAACTCCTATATTACAGACCCTTCCCTTATTTAAAAATAAGGCATAAAACATTTGTATAAAACAAGTTGAATTATGGAAACATTGCAGTCATATAAAAACATTCTCCCTATGCCTATTATCTTTTGTATACATATGCCATGGTAGAAAAATAAAACCATTTAATTTTTCTGAGAATCAACTATCCAGATTTTCCAAAACTTAAATCATTTCTAAAGACTCAAGATTGACTAATATATTTATAAAATGTAATCATTCAATTTAACATGGTGTACTTGCTAAATCCACTTACAAGATTTTGATTAACTTCTTTAATACATCAGATATTAACTAGATTTATAGATTCCAGATACAAGTCAATCTCTTAATAAAATACTTAACAAAATATCCATCCCATATTCAACACTTAATACAAGTAGCAATTTTAAATTATCAATACATGCAGATTTCATCATTTAGGCTCTTATCTAACTAAGTTTAGCATGTTATAATCTTCTTCTCAAAGCCTTGCTCCTACTCCTACTTAGTTGCTGCAATCCCTGAAAATGCATTTGAAGCTGCCCCATATTAAATGGGACACCCCATATGCCAATAGCACACTAGGGTCAGACACATGTCTGGTATGAGAAAATCCACTAAAACAATTTTCAAATCAAGTTAAAGTTAAAACATGGATATATGTATATAACTCTGCCTTTAGAAAACAAGTAATTCATGTGTGCATGTTCTGTGTCAGTGTGCAGGTGCACACTTTAATCTGTCTTTCCAGGAACCTCAAGAAAAACATGGTACATTCATACATTCATATAATTCAATCATGAATCAAGTAAACATCCATACAACAAGGAAATCACCCAAAATGAATTAAATCATTTATTCACAATCTAGATTTCATTCCAGGAAAACTCTAGTTCCTCTTTATATCAAATTCTCTTATCTTGATATATTTATCTATCTTGGTCTCATCTACAATTAATTGAATCAATGGACACACTATAATGAACTAATTCACTCCATTACACAAAGATCTCAGGACTTAAACAAGCCATGTGTCAACTTGTATTACTCAAGAAAACAAGTCATTCCTGCAGTGTTCTTGACCCCCATTTCCTAGTCAGGTTTAGGTTAATAATAACTCTTTTGATTTCTCATGACTAAACCATTCAGTGATCCATTTCACTAACTAAAACATTCATATCATGGCATCTCCTATTATTCATAACAAAACAGAGACAAACAGGCAAACATCCATTGGTGACTAAATAAATAAGATTTTGTATGTATATATATATATATATTCTGGTATTTTAAAAGGGGTATAGGCAACTAACATTGGCTTATGGCTTTTGAGAGAGTTTTTCCTTTTGCAAACATTTGTGCTTGAGTTAAACTCAGACTGACCAAGTTTCACTGAATCACAAAATTTGTTTGCTATGTATATGAACATTGATATCTATTTTCATTGAATCAGGAGCATCAGCACATAGGCAACCCTATTGCACCCCTAATTCCTTTTTGTCTCAAGCCTCAGCACTTATACATGAGTACATTGCAGCTCAACATTGTTTGCATCTTTCTGGGTTGAGCCAAAACCAATACTACTTGCCTATTTTCAACATTTTATTTTCTGGGTATTTGTTTATGTTCCTAAACATTAACATATCAGAGATCTAGGTTTTTAAAACACATATGTATACTAATAATACTTAAAGCTTTCATATAATAAAATAAGTAGAACAACCAAAGAGAATCAAAACATTTTCAGTTCTAAAATCACAGATAAGCAATCACATATGAAAATACACTTTCAAGAAAATTACTTATAACTGGCTGCCTACATTAGGACTTATTGCCTTAGATTTTGAGTGAGTTTTCTCACCTAGCTCTCTTTCACTTCCTAGTTGACTGGTAAGCCTCTGCCTTCAAATCTTTTCTTCACTTGTATTATATTTATATAATATCTATATATTTTTCTCAAGAGCTATCCGGGAAAAAGAAGGTTTCTCCTCTCATTGCCTATTTATGCAGGGTTTCTCTTAGGGTTTAAGGCACTAGCTAAAGACATTTTTGCCCATCAGAAATTATGCCATTTGCATTTAGTTTTTAAACCCAAAATCTCACCCTCCCCGGCTTGAGTTTGTGGAAAGAAAAGTGGTTATATTCTTTTTGGTTAATTTCAGAAATTTGCTTTTCCAGAAAATACTTTTTCCTTTGTCTACAATCATGCTAAAAGTGTGACTTGATTTGTTATTTATCAAATACTCTTCCTAATTTTGCCTATACCAAGCATTTCCCTGTTTTATCTTATTTTTCCTATTTTTAGCTTTCATGTAAATGGTATGTACTTCCTTCATTTATTTATAAGGGGACTACTCCTTTTTATATCCTCGTTCTTTTTCTTTCTGCCTATATACTAAAATATGTTTGTATATTTTATTTTACTGATTTGAACTCTAGTATCTTATTAACATATCTATATATATGTATATAAGTCTTACTGAAATAATTAGTACACACATATGTATATATATTTATACATCATTCTGTACTGACACACACATGCACATGTACACTCAAAAATATTCAGTAGCATCCATATATGTATATTTACTTATGCATATAGCTTTTAAGGATTTAATCTATATATATACGAGTAGGTTGGCACGTGCGATGCACGTGCGCAGGAGGGACTGGTATTTTGAAACCCTGGTTGTGAAAGCAAACTGTAAGTAATAAGTATAGTTGTCGTAATTGTTTTCTCTCCTCCTTATTCCAAGCTGGAGACGGGCATCAACAATAAGTTGATGGCGGAGTTAAAAACGTTTTATAAGATATTTTTATGTTAATTAAAGCTGAGTTGTAGTAATAAAGTTGGAAATTTTTTTACGTACATGTATATAAAAAATTAACGTAGTGCTGTAATTTATATTTGAGTATATATTGCTCTGTCCAATATTTATTCATTATCACATAATCTGTCATTGAGTTCAACGAAGACATCATTAATCAAAGCATAAATTGAAGAAGTATTTGTCCAAGCTTAAGTTGCTTAATGACTAAAAAGAATGCGAGTAATATACTAATATATAAATGGTAGATGACAACATGTATATTAGACATTCATAGTCTTTAATGTATACACATTAAGTGATACCAATCTAAGAAATAATATATCTCTAAGGAATTGGTAATAAAAAACGCTATTTGTAAAAAAAATTGGATTTTATAAAATAATTTTGTTTTAAAAAGTATTACATGAATATCTAGAGAAATGTAACAAATATCAAAGTCGGGGCTTCTAGTAGTTTGGAATGTAGAAAACTTGCATCATATCTCTTTTAAAAAGTAATAGACCACCATATCAATATATACAGAATTTTTCTTGTCCACCATAAAAATCGCAGTTAAAAATATTACTATTTCCTATTATGTAAGGGTCTTAATTAAAATGGATAATACATACCTTATTGTAATTTTCACTTTCAAATTTTGCTTGCCGAAACCAAATAGTTAATATGGAGGCGTGGCGGTCAAGTATTTATAGACGTGGTAGTTATGGATACAAATATTTTATGGCTATACAGTATACAGTGATATATAGTCATAAGTTAATATGCATTTCACTATATTACTCTCTAACAACATGTAATAAATGAAATACCACTAAAGAAGAAATATGTTATATTAATGAATTTGTTTTGGCATGTTAATATATCTAAAATGTTCGTTATCATTTATTAGTATGATCATTGTAACATTTTAACTTTTCTAGACATTGATTTGAGTCAAATCTGAAGCATAAAACTTGATTATTATAATTAAGTGATCTTTACATGGAAGCTTGCTCCAGCACTTAAATGAGAAAGTAGGAACAATTAAATGATGTAGTAAGATACTAAAAAAACACAACACCAAACACATAGCAAAATTAGCTGTCACATGCACAAAGTTGATCAAATTTTATGGGCTATCTACATGATATAATTAGTATCAAAACATAACATCATTTCTTTAAACTGTCAAATTTCAAGTAATTGATGGGGACAAATACTAATAGGATAATTTTTGTTAGTAGTCAACGTTTAAAAATTTAGTACGTTCGATTTATGTGGTTTTAGTCGGATTTCATATTCATTGAAAATATCAACCGAGGCCATATACTGAAGATAACTTTATTATTGGCATTGGTATTTTTACAACATACTTTACTTTGTCATTTACAGTTGGGCTCCATGATTGACGTTTTGATTCATTCAACCGCTATAATTATAGCTGTACTATCTTTGTCTGTGAGAAGTCCTAATTATTACCAACTTGTACACAGAGCCAACATAACTCGTACAAATACATTTCAAGCAAAAGGATGTTATCAAAATGAATCATTTTGTTCATTTAACAAAACAGAAAAAAATTAATATAATAAAATCAAATGCATAACAATAACATTATTTCTTTACAGTAACACCAATGGCAATTAAATGTCCTTGTACCACAAACCCACTCTGTGCGTCAAATATTCATGACTACTGACTGGCTCTCCCAAGCTTTTGTCGCCACTTCCAAGGTACAAAGCTATTCAATCTGCGTAGTGTAGTACAATGGTATGTGATGTCCAAGTCCAAAACTTTGAGCAATGCTTGCGCAATCCTATATTAACATTCCTAAATTATAATATACGAAAATGGGTTTAGTGTGTAATCTATAGTACAATAGGGAACATCTTGTGAAATGTAAAGGGAAAAATGAATATAAAAAATCATGGTAAAATTATACATTTTGTAACATTCAAGAATTGATTTTGAAGTTTATTGTCCATAATTGAACTTCTCCTAGTGCCAATATCCAAATTGTCATGGCACAACATTACATATTTGGATGGGTGTGTACATGAATTAACAGCACAACAAAGCTTTTTCCATAATTTCTGTAACTTTTAACATACTTAATATATACATTCAGTTACATGAGTATAATGATACATATATATAAGTACACATTAAAGAGTTAGATCTGCATTAAGCTGAGTAGATTGACAACGATAAGCTAAACTCTCTAGGTTTTATTAACACTCATATTCATTCAAAAACCCATAAATTGCGACAAATCTAATGCGTCCACTACCATTTTCATTTGTTTCATTAGGTTACTTCACTATTTATATGTATATCTACGTATATACATATAAACAGATATGCTACAGGTTTTTCTTTTTTTTAGGGAGCATCATCTCTTTAGAACTTTCACTGCCTCACCCCAGATGGCCAGCAACCTCCTTTGCATCTCTGATGGTCCCTTCACCTGTGCATTGCAGCGGTCCCTAAAATCTCGTTGCAGTTGTCCCCTTAATCACTTTAGATAGCTAGCAAAGTTAACCAAAAGGCCAACACAAATCTCTTTTCTGCACACCATTGCACCGCTGACCTCTTTCACTTCAGAAGTTCACTGCCGCACAGTCCTTAGCTCAGTTTAGTTCTACTGCTAACAGCTCCGGCTCACGCCTTTATCTTAGTCTACTGCTTAAGCGCAAACCTTGTATCATTCCATCTGTAGGTCATTCAAACAACATTATAGTTCTCCTTTATCATGGCCTAGTTCTCCTTCAGTAAAATTCTTATTGCAGTTCGCTCAACAGCAGAAATCTTATATAACTCTCCTTCGGGATAGTACATTCTCCAAATTAAACTTTACAACATCACTACCTGCCACAAAGTGAGCTGAAACATAGAATATTGACCATATTGCAATACCTTTTCCTCTCAAAAGCAGTAATTCACTATATGCATGCAAATGCGTCGACGTACCACCGCCGAATGGCTGCTCAGTTGCACATGCTTCCTTGCTTTACGCCTGTAGTCCCTGCCCATTCAACCGCGCCTCACGAATCACAGCTTCAATGCCACTTCACACTCAACCTCTCAATAGAACTATCTCTTATTCCTGATACTTTGAACGACTTTCCAATGCTGCTCTACTGTAGTTTTAATAGTTGGCGTATATTATCAACAAAAGTGTAATCATATTTTTTGGTTCTTTTTTCCTTTTTTACTCCTTGTTGATCATCATAGTGATGATCGTCTACATTTGTAATGACTGATTCCCAACGAAATTATATATGGACTTTGATTTATGATTAATAAAATTTGAACGCTCTCCTCTTAACAGGATCACTCTTTCATAAATAAATAAATAAAACATCACAGACATATGGCTCTAGCGCTTGTAGCACTGTAACAACCCGGGATTTGCATTACCAATTAATAAATAAAAGTTAGGATTTTATTTATTTTAATGAAGCATAAAAGGATTTGGAATAACAAAATTTATTTGAAAAAGGCTATTTTAATTAAATGGGAAATATGGGATTTTAAAATGAGGATAAAATGTTATTTTTGAAAAGTTAAATATTTTAGGAGAGGATTTAAAATGGGTTTGAATAAGAAAAGTGAGTTTTATAAACATATATGAACACTTAGAAATTTTTTGGAAACATGGAAATAACTCTCTTCATATTGGGTTATTAAACCTTACCCAATAACCCACCCTAAACTTCCTCTATAAATTATCTCAAACTCTCCTAACCTCATTCATCAAAACCCTAATCAAAACCCTAACCATTTCCTAAAGCTTTCATAACAAAAATGGCCTCCATCTTCATCTCCTTCTAGTTTTAGCTTATGCAAGTCATTCTATGCAAAGGTAATGCAAATACCCACCTCAAATCCATATTTTATATCTTCATAATTTCTGAAATTTGATTAGTAACACATGTTTTATGTGTTTTTTTGATCTTATAGCTTCCTAATCATCTTTTGCTAACTTGGGTTGATGCTATAATAGTCTTTGTTGCTTTCACGAGAGGTATATTGCTAAAAACCTCATCTAATATGTGTTTAATCATCTTTTGATTTCAGTAATCATTTAGTAACACATGTTTTATTATGTAACATGTGAATCATAGCTCTTTGATCCTCTTTGCTTTCATTTTGGGTGTGCACATAAGTTGCTTGCTATATTGGTTGAGGTAATATATGCTAGCTGAAATTATAATTAGTTTATTGCTGTTAGTAAATTAGGCATATCTCATTCATCTTAAATCAGAATTAAGATTTTCTTGAATTTCTGGAAAGCTTATTCTGTACCCTATAACTTTTATGTTTTGTGCTTTGCCTAACTTTGAGGTTTGAATGGTCGAAATCATGCTTGTTTGTCGCTGACCTAACAACAAAGTACAGGGTTGATAAAATAAAAACCTGAAATTGATTTGGCCATAAGTTACTCGTTTCTTATCCAAATCTAATAATTTTGGATGTTTTGGAAAGCTTAAATTTAGAGCTAAAACTTTCATGTTTTTGAGTTTCATGAAATTTCGAAGTTAATTTGGTCAAAACTGTGCATTCTTACAACTGTCCCGAGAGCACAACGACAGTGATATAAAATTTAGATCTGAGAATTGTTTTAGTCATAGAATTTTCATCTCTAGTCGGAATTTGACGATCTTGGTCATTCCGGAAAGCTTAGAAACTAAGCTACAACTTTTATTTTATTCATTTTGCCATAATTTGAAGTTTACTATGCCAAAATTGTGGTTTTTCATCTCTGGCCAGTTAGTGCATAGCTATAGGCCTTAGTCTCTTTTCTCCCGTTTTTTTCAGCGTAGAACCCCGACTTTGCGACTCCATCTCGGGCTCGTCCTTTGTTGGATTTCATCGTTTTTGGTCTCGTTAAAAAGATGAGATCGAGATCTTTAACCATGCAAAGTTTGGTTTAGATCTGGGTGCATTAGATACTTCGTTTCTAATGCCGAAGTAGCACCCAGAAACTGTTTTACAATAGTGATCATTTTCAGTTATCGTCGGACCAACTTTGAAACATTGTCGTTCCTTCGTTTCAAGTCGAAACCGAACGATTCTTATTGCATATCAAAGTAGGAGTACTTTCCTACGCTCCTACAAATTTTCATCAAGATCTGAGTTCATGTGAGTAAATCATTTCACGAACCTAAAAAGGAATCAAGCATGAGCTCAGCATGGACTAAAATAAGATGCAAATTCAGATTACACATAAGACAAATTATTAGATTTACCTCTTGTGTGAGCTATTCCTGTCCGTTTTATTCTCAACTTAGATTTAGGAATATGAAGGGAATCAGTCTCCATAGCCAGATCAATTCCGCATATCCTATGAAATTCGTATTGTATTAGACATTTAGAACAGACGAATTGAGAGAAATACCATCGTATTAGGAAGAAGAGATCGGAGAAGAGGATTCAATTAAAGTTTATGCGTAATGGAATAAAACGTGGAATATGAAATTACCTGAGTTTCTGAAGAAGTCTGGACCGATCTTTCAACTGGTACGGGTTTTGAGGTCATTGTGAATTTGTTAGCTTTAGCTTATTCAAGCCGTCGGCATGCGCAAATCCCGCATCAAAACCTGCAAAGGCTGGAGGAGGCGAGGCTATAGGCGAAGAAGAAATCGACATTGGGAAACCGACAGCCTTCATCTTCCTTTGTTGTTGACGTCGGGTTCTTTCATTTTCGATTTAGGCCTGTTATGTAGGAAAATGGGCTAGAGTTGAAAGGGGGAAGCAAAGGACGGAGAGGGATAGAGTGATAATGGGCGAGAAGGATGAGAACGTGTAGTAACTGGCCTCCTCTATTTCATCAAAGGATAAAAACATCCTTCGTTATGATCTGCAGTAGTAAATGAAAAGGGGTATATTCGGAAATGCCAAAAAGGCTTCACTTTGACTGTTTAACTCAAGGTTTTGCTTTATATTATATATATATTTCCATACACATCAATATGTATTTATTCTTAGAGTTCAGGAATTTAGCTTTAGTTCATGTGCATTTCCTGTGCACACATATACACACATACTGATACACTATCAAGCTATATCAATTCCCCTTCAAAATTTATTTAAAAATTATTTTAAACTTATTTATATTTTTTAGAATAAATTCCTAAAATCTTGGGTCATTACAACATAACATTTTTTTCTTGATGAGTGTCAACAACTAAAGAGTATGCAAGTAATCTGTTAATATATAAATGGTAGAGGACAACATTTATATTATAGATTCATAGTCTTTAATATATTTACTTAAGTGATATCAGCTTATGGAATAATGTATTTATTATGAAATACTCTCATGATCCAAGAGTTATATACATCTGAAATCATGGTATACGTACTATATATATCTATTTATTTCTTAAATCTAATTAGGGTTTATTACAGCTCCGTCTTTTATTATACTTTCATATTATATAAGTTTAATTCATGTATAACATATTATAATTTTAATTTAACTTATATAATATTCTTACGTATAATCATATATTAATTTTATTAATTAAATCTTAATTAATCAATTAGTTAACCAACTAACATTTTAATTAATTAAATTTTATTCATTTTAAAAAATTTGAAACCGAACATACGTACTATAACATTTATAGTAATACAAATATATCATAATACATGTATATTATTTTATTTATTATTTAACATTTAATTAATTAATTTAATTAGAACAATTTTATTTAATTTCGAAAATTATTTATTTATTACCTTAAACATTTTAAATAAATTTACATATATCATTAAATATTTTTTAGCTTAATTAATTAACTTCTTAATTAATTGTTTATTTGATTAGTCTAATTAATTATTATTATAGTTTTGAAAAGTAATTAATTATTTTTCAAAACTTTTTGAAAAATAATTTATAACATTTATAAATTTCTTATATATTTTAAACCTAACCTTTTAAATTTAAAATATTATTTATAATTTTTATGAGATTTTGAAAATTAGCCTAAGGCCCAAAATCAATTCGGGACTTGAAATTAGGGATAATCTTTGAGCTTACTACATCTTTCAAGCTAGGCTAGTGCTAGGTAGAGCATAGTAATTAATCACTCGAACCAAACCATTGATGCTACTTTTTTAGGGATCCTATTAAATGTGTAGGCTTTAATAAGCTAGTCCTATTATTGTTAATTTAAACCACATAGGCTATTGGGTTCTGATACTATCGAAGAAGCTGAGCTAGCACACAGTGGATTAAATGGGTGAATTTCAAGAAAAATAATCCATTTTTAGATCTTATTAGGCTTATAAAGTCTAAATTATTTTAGACACAATGAAATAATTTTATATAAAATCTTTATTTTATTTAATTATTTTATATATTGGATTTGATTTGATTTTATTTTATTTATATAATATATTTATATATGTGTGTATCAAATATACATATACGTGTATCAAATACACATATATATATGTATAGTGCACGTGCAACATATAAATGTATATATAGTTTAATATGCCCGTATATAAGTGTTGGGATTTACACCTCAATAGACGCATTTGTTCCTTTATGTACATATTTGCCATCCATTATAATTTTCTTATTTATGCTCATTTATAAAAATACATACACACACACATATATACATACACACACATACATATATAAACATTTATATATTTAATCATGTTTATTTACAATTGAGCAATTCAGAAAGATTAAATTAATATCTAAAATATCTTAAGATATTTCAAATTTAAAACTAGATCTAGATCTAAGAGAAGAAATCTATTTCAAGTTTAACTTCAATTTCAAATATTTTATATATATACACACACACACACATATATAAATAATTTTTTTAATTGACATTTTAAACATACTATATTTAATTTTAAAATTTATTTATAGAATATTAACAACTAAATATAAATTAGATTTGTTTAAAATTTTAATTTTTTTATTTCTTTTTGACCAAAACATTTTAAGGTAATTTTTTTCTTCTTGTACTATAAATTCGTACAGATTTATATATATAATATATATTTATAATTTATAACTATGAAATCCGTATAGATTTTTAAAATTTTCGAAGTATAAATTCGTACAGATTTACGAAAAAATTATTCTTCAAACATGTATCTTAATTTTAAAAGGATTTAAAATATTGATAAATTATTAATTATGTTTTGTAATTGAATATATACATATATATATATATGTATGTATGTATGTATATTGAATGTAAATATGCGTGTGTGTGTATACATATTATACTTATAGAAAATTTTTGTGAAATATACACTTGTATAATAATTACTAAATTCATATTTAGTTTTGATGATTTAATAACCATTATAATTTACAAAAAAGTTTTTATTATGTTAACGGATAAATTCGTTAACCCTAAAAGTGTGTAGAAAGTAGTGTTAACTCAAACAGAGGCCTTGTTGAGGCTCATCGAAGTCATCTAGGTGAAGTATGTATCCGTATCAATTCTGAGTCAAGTCATCAAAGTTATGTATGGCATCATAGATGATTCAAGTGAATAGGCAAGTTAGGGTGCAAGTCAATATGCATGTTGATATTTAATTCAATACGCTCGTCAATGTCCAAGTCTAAATTCGAAGTCAAATGAATATGCAAGTCAAAAGTTCAAATCAAGTCAATAGGCTATGCAATGGTTCAATGTCCACATCCTTATGTGTACAAAGTCAATAGGTCCATATATATAGAGGAAAAGCAGCATTGCTTTCGGCGTCGACAAGCTTCAGCATTAGCTTTGGCAATATTATCGGCAACGACTTTGGCGACTTCGATATTTAATAGCATCGGGCTTTGTCTTTACTTCTTTAGTGGAGACATTCGGCAACAAGGAACTATGGCATTGATGGCTTTTGTCATGATAGTCGACATCCCTCATGAATGGGTGATGACTCCAGCTTGAATCAATGCATGTATGTAGCAAAAAGTAACATTGATAGCTTCGTGGACATTGACAGCATTCATTATCAACATCGCTTGTACAGATACGCGACATCCTCCAAATGTTGAGATGCACTATATAAAAATGAACTATGGTGTGATCACTAGCGAAGTCGGTAATGGAAAATTCTATTTGGATGAAGTCTTTAAGAGTGACGATGTTAGGATGGAAACATTGTCAATAGGGATGTAACACCATTACTTATCAGCAAAGATTACAAGCGACGTCAGTGATCAGTCGAGTCGATAAGAGGTGGCATCAATTAAGCACGCCATCTACCTTAGTTTTGTTGATATGCAGTGATGCTTAATTGATGACATCGTAGAACTTCAACTTCGACTTTATAAGAGGAATGCAACTTTGATGGGCTTCGACACCATCGTTCCTTTGAAGAAGTGCGCTATTGACTAGTGATGGTTGTATTCAATAGCTATATTAGTGAAGGTGATGTATATAACATAAAATAGTATAGAAATTACGAATGGATGTAGCTTTGAATGTGCACCTTGAATGCTGAATGAAAACTCCATAGATCCAATCTGTACTCCTTTAGAAATTGCAACTAACTAAAGATAACACCACACCTTTGAAATAGATTTAATTTGATTTGAATTTATTTGGAAATGAAGAGGGAATACCCTTGTTATTTTCAACCAAGAGAGGTAGGGGATGGAGGCTAAAGTGTAAAGTGAAAATATGAAATGATGGATAGTTTAAACAAGCGATAGGAAGAAGTAAATAGAGAAGATTTGGATCTTCTTATATACCTCTTCTTTTTGCCAATTCAAACCCGGATATTTCAAAAAATATCGCCTATCCCTCCCCCCAAATGCATGGAAACCCTATACATGGGTTTAATGTACCCAGATTCATTTCCCAATCCAATAGATATTTATATATCTTAAATCCAATTTAAGTGTTTATCGATATCGTATATCGATACGTACATATATAACTTATATGTAGTTACCTTATTAAAACTAAATCAAATAAAAGATAGTGATTAATATTCCATAAATATTAACTAATTTATTACAATTATAATTCTATTGAATCGTGTGGTATTTCAAAGTATATAGCATTGCAGCTATGCGACTCAAAGGTGTAAATTCAATCAATGATTAATATTGTATAATTGTAATATTAACGTTCACACGTCACCTTAGATAGTGATGTGGTAGTTTGGCTAAATTTATTGCTTACATATTTTTTGGTAAAAATCCAATTTCACTATTTTAAGCAGTACCTAGTAGTAACAATTATTTACACTAATCTCTTCGTCAAAACTATATCAGATTAGGACTTATGGAATTTGGCTTTGGTCTAAACTTTAGTATTGTCCACATTCAACTTGTATAATCCAAGCACAAGTCCTTGGTTCAATAATAACAATTATTATTAACTGAGCTGCTTTGGCCAAAGACTTTGACTTTGAGTTGACTACAATTGACCGTGTACTAACCTCATATAACTAAGGAAATGAATTCTCTATTGAATAGTGTTTCACTTCCAATGCTTCATCTCAGACCTAACTATAGTCGTTCGATGGATACGTACCATGATTTAACTATAATGAAGTGGATTATCCACATTGAGGTTTAACTACATTCTCAAATCGATATAATCGTGTAATTATGTTACTTCGATATTCTCTGTTTGACCTTAGTTATATTAACCAACAGAAAACTATCGAGTGAGTTATTCCATAGTTATTAAATAACTATCAGTACATAACACTTTGGTGCCCCCAACGGCAATGAGTAATATATTGCCTAACATTTGGAGAACATTATGTACTTTAGTCTCAACGATGTATCAATATCCCGTCTTGAAACATCTTGACTAGGAATATTTAAAATGATATGTCATTTTTATTACAACAAATTTATCATGATTACGACAAATTGCAATTACTATCACATAACATATCATTTAGGGATTTTCTATTAAATATACTTAAATTAAATAAATAATTAACATAACACGATATGATAAGTATATAATAGAAAGAAAACACCTTTTATTCCAAATGAGAATTTATTATACAGTTAATAATTTACGATAAATTACAAAATTTCCCCTAGGGCATATCCCAACGCTATCATCCTGGTCCTCTTCCTCAGATATCTACATCCTGCCCCTCTTCCTCAAATATCTACATCCATGTACCTCTTAGCTTTTACTTTATTTGAACGCTAAAAACATGCTACAAAAGGAGTAATTGCCACTACTTCTACCTCTATAGCTCTAGTATCCTCATCATTTGCTGCTTCTTTTACGCCATCTACATACCCAAACTTAAATCTTACTGGATTAAATTTCTCCTACTACTTGGGTCAGGTTCCGTAAGATGCAGTGAAGGCTTCCATCAACACTATTCACATGCTAAATGATCGCTACGAATCTTTCTTAAGGTTGACAAAATACTTCAGTGACATTAATACCATAAACATGGCCTTTCTTAATGAGAAGGAAGGACAAATAAAAGAGAATGAATGACAAATTGTCATCCTTGATGCAGAAATAGTCAAGTTGAAAGGTATTACAATAAGACCGAAAAACGCTAGATCAATGAAAATGAAGCAACCAACACTTCTTTCTTGGAGGCTAGAGTTAAAATTGGAATTATGGAAGCATGACTTGAGCAAGTTCACACTTGAAGCGGTAATATCCTCAATGGGTTAGAAAATTTAAAATCACAACAAAAAATGCTCAATAGAGTTATTGAAGACAAAGTTGAGCTAGCTCAAGCCTAGTCTACCATCTAGGAGTTTGAGTTATTGCGAGAAAAAGTTGACAAGGTCGTCGAGTTTGAGTTATTCAGAGTTATGGACTCCCACCAAGCTAGAGCCCCTTCTTGTAAGTGCATGGAAGCTAAGAACCTTTTTCGATATTCAATCCCTTAAAAATGCTTTCACAAGAGCGGATCCAAGCCTGAACTTCAATAATGGACACCGTTCCTTTGAATGGTTTACCACCCAAACTGGTGTAATCTTTGCATAGAGTAGGAAAGTTAATTTGAGGTTGCACAGGGATTATTACTTCCTCAATTACTGTAGCGTTTGATCAAAC
Organism: Allium fistulosum; assembly: GCA_030737815.1. Classification (NCBI taxonomy): domain Eukaryota; kingdom Viridiplantae; phylum Streptophyta; class Magnoliopsida; order Asparagales; family Amaryllidaceae; genus Allium; species Allium fistulosum. The sequence continues at coordinate 510,095,720 of CM060903.1, read as the reverse complement.
GTTGGTGGTCGTAGTGTTGCTACCTCCCCTTCGTCCTCTTCTATCACTCATCTCTTACTATCTGCATATAGTAAGGAAACATCTTTAGAAATATAGATGAAATTATCTTAGGGAATGGGTATAAACTCGAATATACTTATTCAGATAAAATTTCAAATATGCGCACTCTCAGACTAAACTCATTCTTGGGTATTACTAACCCTATCTCTAATGAGTTGACCCCATTTAGGCTTAGGTATTCTCTCAACCATAAGCTCTGATATCAAATGCGACGACCCACCTCCTCGCCTTCAGAGATCGACACTAATACATCCTCGGTATTCACGTGTCGTAAATCCAAGTGCTGGAGAGGCAAATTATCATAGGGTAAAGAAAATAAAGATAGAAGACAAGACAATAATAGAATCTCACATCGTATTCAACACATAATTATACATATGAGTAATATATGCAATTACTCTAAATTGCTCCATCAGATTTCTAGTAAGTACTAATGCAGCCAGGATAGTTATATCTGCCTATCCTTACAAGAGCTGGTAATACATAATAGAAAATACAAACACGGCGGAAAGTGATAGATAACTTCAACAAAAAGACCAAAATGCTCTATGCTCCATGCTTCCTTCTAAAATGCTCCAAGATTACCTAACTACTTGGCTGCCTAAGAAAATAGGGCACCCAGAGTTTAAGGGGAAAGAAAATAAACTCCATGTAAGTCATGGGACTGGTGTGAGAAACTCAAAATACGGATATTTGAAAACAAATGGTATCTCATAAGACCACACCGCACATAAACATAGAACAGGCTTTTATCTTATGATAACCAAAACATTTTCTACGTAGAATCTAGGAATATTATTTTTAATGACATTCTTTTGAAATAACTTTTCAAATAAACTTATGAATCTTAGCCGAAATTGTTACATTGATTAAATTCCAGCATACTAGCTACAAAGTAGGTTCTACAATCAAATCCAAAGGCACTTATTGGAGAATGGATTTCCATACAATGGCAGGTAAGGAACTACCTTCCGTACAGTACACCTCTAGATGGATGTACCGAGGATTAACAACTTTTGAAACCTTTGCACCAGGCAAGATCGTCCTACCCGTAGACCCAACTTGGTGGCGGATAGAGCCAAATATGGCATCACCCTAGTTGTAACCGACAAATCCGAGATTCCATAACATACACAACATACTCGACATATATAGAGTAATCTAGAAGGGTGATGACTATACCTTTATAGGCGCAACCCACATTGCCTCACGACATGCCCTGCTTAAGCCATTTCCAAGGTGATGAGGCCCGAGGTAACGATTACCTTTCACATAGCACATCCTACTTTGAATTCCATACTGCCATTACATGATTACAAAACTGATTTCTACAAACGTGTAACTCCTGAGCTCGTATGTCTGAGGAAAGGGTGTTAAGCTAAGAGAAGTTGCCTTCTCCACCACCAAACAAAATAATACGTTTATAGAGAGCAATCAATATGACTAGAAATGCAACGTCATACATTCGACCATACAAGTTGTCCAGGAATAGGAAAAGCCAAAGGAACTCTCCTACCACATCTTGTCGAGAATTATCCTAAGGATTAGTAGCGAGCAACCCTTGCATCGATGATTAAATGAAGATACTACTGCCACATATATATGAAATGGGAAATTTCCCCGGAGGGTTAGTGACAAGCAGCCCTTCATTCATTTACTATCATTCCATATCTTCACTTTGAATACGTAAATTGGTTCGAAGTAGTTTTTGGATAAGAATCACTCAAATCCGACCCTAGTTCCTTCAAACCAATCATCGATAAAAAGATGTTAGGTAAATAGGTGCTTATCATTTGATTAATTACTTCCTTTTCTCAAAAATATCTTCTAGAGATATATATATTTAAAACATTTCTTTCCTATATATATGAAATCATTAAAACTCTCTTTAACTTTGGGAATACCTACTCATTATCATAAGTCATATTGGGAAGAATATTGAGTAAAAAAGGTTGATAGAAATTATACTAATTCTACTCAACAACAATTCCCGTATTCAACCTTTACTATCCATCGAATAATGGTGAAATCACCTTTTAAATTCACACGGATAGTAGGGGTTCTCTCATTGGAATTTAATACCAAGTATAATAAGTTTATTTCTATACAATACAAGTTGTATTAAATTAAATTTGAAAATTGAATCTTTTATACTTGCCTCGTTTCCGACATTTCAACCTTATCAATTCCTTGCCCATGAAAGAGGCCAGGTGAGCCAGAGCACTGGTTACTCCTGAACATCTACTTAGTTTAAGCACCTCTCATTTGGATCTCGTGAATAGAAAAATCCAGTCTACTCCTCCGCTTTTAGAGCCATGATTAAATCACTTGATTTTAACAGCTTTTTTAAATCATTTATTTAAACCTTTTTTTAAAGAAATTATAAAATCTTCAAATAATCTTTAAAATACTTAATTATTTATTTGAAAAAGTTTATTAAAGATATGGGAATGAATATTCAAGTTTAAAGCCATGTTTCAAAAGTTATTAAAAGTTCTGCAAAAAGTGCTGCAAATAGTGCTTTTAAAGCTTATTTGATCAAAACAACTTTTTGATCATTTAAAAATCCATTTTTATAACTAAAATCTCTTTTAAAACATTTAAAAAGATTTATAGAATTTATTCCATATTTTTAAAGAATTTAAAACTATCATTTATAAAGAATTTATTGCTTTGGTTTTTGAACTGCCAAACTGCGATTATTTTAAAAACTTGATTTGCTCATATTTCAAAATTTACTGAACGAAATCGCGAACCTTTACTTTTGTTTGAAAACTATAGTTATAAGGGTTTGGAAAATTCTTATTAAGAAGAACTCTGACTCTGAATCCATCATTTAAATGGTTTTAACTTTTTAAGACGTGAAATCGCGAACTGCCGTTACGCGACGTGCTAATTTCAACTCATTTTCATTTTCTTTCAAACTTTGTCGAAACACTTTTAAATGTTTATAAAATATTTTAAACTAAATTCAAAGAGGTTTAACATCTCATATATACCATTTCATTTACAAAAAGGAAAGTGATTTCCATTGTGATATTTCGACGTGTATTTAAACATGACTTGTTTTACACATCCAAACAATAATATTTCTCAACCAAACATGATGATCAAATTATAGCAACCAAACAACATATCATATCATCATCCAAAGTATATTTATAAATATAAGTGGAGTTTTCTCACCTCGGATTAAACGATTAACTTAAAAATGGCGGTAGCTTTGCTAAATTGAATTTAAAGCTCACGAACACTCGGACTTTTGCCTTTAGAAGACTCGGCCTTGTCCTTGGAGGCTTTGATGACTCATGGCCTAGCTTAGGGAAGGAGAAAGGCTTAACTATGGAGAAATAAGGTGGTGGCCATGGGGTATTTTGGTGGAGAGAAGGAGTTTTCTGAAAATTTTGGGATGTTTTAATATATATATATACTATATAAATTTAATTTCTTTTTGAAGTAGATTTTGCCATAATTTTGCTATGGCAAGAGGCCATTAAAATGGAGAGGAGAAGCTTTAGAAAGTGAAGAGGAAATGTGGAATGAAAGTGAAGACGGAGTGTTGTTTTTATAAGTAAAGGAGGGAGTAAAAATATCATGATATTTAAGTGCATATACATCATCACTTCATCAACACCATACCCTCCTCCTACCTTCCACCTTTCAGCCGAAATTAACCCCCCATGTCTATTGCCCATATGCATGTACTTGTGTGTAAATGTTGACTTTCGGATGCTTAAGTATTAAGGAAGTGATAAAATATCCCAGATATTTTTGATTATATATATATATATATATTTATTTATTTATTTATTTAAGTATATGTATATATATGTATGTGTATATGTGTGTTCGTGTGCATATGGATATGTTCATGGATGTGTACATATATATGGGCATATGTATGTCACATTTAATCCACAACGTTGCACAACTTCTACAAATTGAATCATTCTGAATTCCGATTTCGAATTCCGGTCATATTTTCACTTTTCAGTTTATATATATATATATATATATATATGTATGTATGTAAAAAAACATTGATAATAACATTCCTATCATTATATAATAATTAAAAGGGCTTATTTAACAATTAAAATAATTATTAAATCATTTAAAGTCCATTTAAATTCAAAAATAAATTATTCCAAAATAACGAATGTCATATATACTTTTAATTTTCCAAAATAAAATAAATTATTTTATTACATATTCTCGCTTATATGGATAAATGAGTGTATGTATCCAGCTCTGTGCACGATGTCGGATGGCCAAAGAACTGTTTGTCGATGAAACGATTTTCAGTCATTTTATCGATATTTATTCCAAGGTATATATTTTTGTAAATATTTATTCAAAATGATATTTCCAATATTATTTATTGTTCAAAAAATCGTTATTTATGTTAAAAAAATCATATTTTTGAATATTTTGAATTATTTTTTCTGAAGTAATGAATTTCTGGGTCGTTACATACTTCCCCCCTTAAAAGAATTTCATCCTCGAAATTAAGGATAAGAAGAAGGTAACTCGAAATGAATATATATATATATATTTGACAAAATGAAATATATACAGATATGATAAGTGACTACACCACAGACGGTGAGTACACTATCTCGATACAACATCAATTCTAAACTCAGGATATGCTTTCCTCATTCTGTCTTCTATTTTGTAGGTGCAGACTTCTACATCCCCACTCCATTGGACTTTCACTAATCTCACAACTTTCCTTCTTAATTATTTCTCATTGTGATCCACGATTCAAACTGGTCGTCTAATAACTGCCAAATTTGGTTCAACTTCTAAATCTTCTTAGGCAGTCGTTTCTATAATCTGCTTTGGATCATGCATATATTTCCATAAATGGGATACGTGAAAGACGTTATGCACACCAGACAACCTTTCAGGCAATTCCACACGATAAGCTAATGGGCTAATCCGTTCAAGAATGGGAAAAGGTCCAATAAATCGAGGGGCTAACTTCCCTGCCCGACTAAATCTTACTACACCTCTTATCGGAGAGACTTTCAAGAATACGAGATCTCCAACTGAAAATTCCAAATTTCTACGTCTTCGATCAGCGTAACTTTTCAGCTTGCTCTAGGCTTCTTTCATCTTCTTTCTGATCATGTCAACCTATTTTGAAGCTTCTCTAATCATGTTAGGACCAAGCACTAACCGATCTCCGGTTTTGATCCAACATGTTGGGGATCTACATGGGCAACCATATAAAGCTTTGTACGGTGCCATGCCAATACTCGCCTGATAGTTGTTATTATAGGAGAATTCCACAAGATGAAGATAGTTTTCCCATGAACCTCCAAAATCTAAGATACAAGCTCTCATAAGATCTTCTAATACTCGATTTACCCTTTCAGTTTGCCCATCGGTCTAAGGATGGTATGCGGTGCTTTTACTCAGCTTCATTCCCAAAGCTATTTGTAATGCCTCCCGGAACTTACTGGTAAGGATTGGGTCTCGATCACTGACTATACTGCATGGGAAACCTTGTAACGAATAATTTCCCTCATGTATATTTCTACAAGACTTGCAGCTATTCTCGTTGGCTTTACTGGGGTAAAGTGTGCGCTTTTGGTCAATCGATCTACGAGAACCCAAATGCCTTTATTTCCCTTTCTCGATCGAGGTAAGCCATCGATAAAATCCATTGATATTTTGTCCCATTTCCAAATCGGAATTTCAAAAGGTTGAAGTAATCCAGTAGTCTTTTGTAGATCGTGCTTCATATGTTGACAAGTCGCACATCTGCTAACATGTGGAGATGTCCTTTTTCATACTTCTCCACCAAAATGTTCGTTTTACGTCTTTGTACATTTTGTTAACTCCTGGATGAATGTTTAGCTTGGATTAATGGCATTTAGTCAGCATTTCTTGTCTTAAGTTGTCAAACATCGGGAACACAAATTCTTCCCTTTAACCGTAATATCCCATGGTTATCGACTTTAAAGCTTGAACTCTTTCCTTTGCTTATATCTTTAATAATCTCCTTTAGAAATTGATCTTCTTTTTTCTTGCTAGCAATTCTTTCTAGAAGAGTCGGGGTTACTACCAAATAAGCTATAACGACATGCTTTCTGCTTAATGCGTCCGCTACTACTTTGGCTTTCTCGAGTATATATAGAATATCTAGATCATACGATGCGATAAATTCTAGCCAATGCTATTGTCTCATATTTAAATCCTTCTGAGTGAAAAGATACTTCAAAGATTTGTGATATGTGAAGAGTTCAAACTTCTCACCTATTTAAAGAAGGAATATTATTTACCAAGGTCAAACAAAGTTTATCAAAATAAACTATGAGAAATTCTTACCCAGGAAATAATGTCTTCAAATCTTTAGTGAGAACACAACGACTAATAATTCTAAGTCACGTGTTGCATAATTCGCTCATGCGTCTTTAATTTCCTACTAGCATATGTGATAACCTTCCCATGTTGCATCAATATCGTGCCCACTCCTTCTCCGCAAGCATCGGTATAAGCAGTTAGACCGCCGCTTTCATCAATAATAGTTAAGACTGGAGCGGTAGTTAGCATTTTCTTAAGTTCCTGGAACGCTTCTTCACATTTAGGGGTCCATTCAAATTTAACATCCTTCATAGTCAACTTCGTTAAGTGATAAGAAATCTTGGAGAAGTATTGAATAAATCTCCGGTAATATCCTGCCAATCTTAAGAAGCTGCGAATGTCCTTCAGAGTTTAGGGCTGCTTCTAATCTATAATGGTTGTAATTTTCCCTAGATCAACTGAGATTCCTTCCTTCGACATAATATGCCCATGGAATCTTACCTTCTCTTCCCAAAAGTGGAACTTCGAAAACTTAGCTTTTAGCACATTTCTCCTTAATATTTCTAGCACAATCTCTAGATGCCTTTCGTGTTCTTCTTCGGTCTTTGAATGTATAAGAATATCATGGATAAAAACCAACATGAATTTGTGGAGCACATCTCTGAATACTCTATTCATAAGGTCCAAAAAATAAGCGGATGCATTGATTAGCCTAAAGGCATAACCAACCACTCGTAGAAATCATTTGGTTTTCTGAATGTAGTTAAAGGAATGCATTCTTTTGCTACCCTTAACTGATGGAATCCTGTAGCTAGGTCCATTTTTGAAAATACTTGAGCACCATGAAGTCAATCAAACAAGTCATCAGTATAGGGTAAAGGATACTTGTTCTTAATTATTTGCTTATTAAGGTCTCAATAGTCTACACAAAGTCTTAGGGGGCTGTTTGACTTTGCAACAAAAACTACCGTTGAGCTCCAACTTGAACGACTTGGTCTAATTAGTCCTTTCTTTAACAATTCATCCGTTTGATTCCTTAATTCATTTATTCCTTAAGGGACATTCTTCGAGAAGAATGAAAAAAAAACCTCGCACCGGAAATCAAGTCAATTCGAAACTCAATTTCCCTATGTGGAGGTAAATTTTAACTTCCTCAAAAACATCCGAAAAGTCCTTAACAATCGGTATTTCTTCTAGATGTTTTTGAAATGAATTTAGGGTATACATAAAACTATCCATTAGTGGACTTGATTCTTCACACGTTATTTTAAAAGGTTCACTTCTATTATTTTCCAAATGCATCATCCTTTTAGCACAATTAAGAACAGCCTTATATTTAGATAACCAATTCATACCTAGTATAATCTCAAATCCAATAAAATTGAGGATGATTAGGTCACATGAAATTTTTTAGGATAGGTAGGCAACTTGTAATTTTTCACAAACTATACCGAGATTAATTTTACTACCTATGGGGTTAGAGACGTAGATAGGGGTATCCAATATCTTTGTGGTAAGTTTCAATTTATCAACTAATTCTTTAGAAATAAAACTGTGGGAAGCCCCAATATCAAATAATACTCTAACTAGATTTTCATTAATGTAGATATTATCTTCAAGAACTCTATTGCCCTTTGCATTAACTAAGGAGGCATCTTCATATGTCACTCTTGGCATATTTTGTAATAATTGTATTTTATCTGAACCTGGGAAACGGTTATGGGATTATGTAATTTGAATATGAAATGTTGTTTTGAAATGCAATCAGAAAAATGTTTTAATCTGTAATGTTTTTATTTCATATTCAAGTACTTTTGATATTATGGATACCATTAACATTACCATATTTGGTCATCGAAAGTTAATACTATGGCATCTGTAGCGCTTAGCTTTAGGCCTTTAGATAGGGGATGTTACAACTTGGTATCAGAGCATAGGTTTGTGGAAAACTTTAACTAAGATGATTTTTGAAAACATAATCCTAAGGAATTAGAGATAAGATCGGAGGTATGGGATAACTCTATAGTAACGTACTTGTATTTGCTATATATAAGTATACACAATATCTTTAGTTTCCTATCTCTCTTAGGCTATTCTTCTGTATCTCATGAGGCTTAGATACAGATATGGACGCTAGAAGTGGAAGATTGAATCTTGGAGGAAGCACGACCATAAATGGAAATGCCAGACCAAATATCAGGAGAAACCAAGGTCAGGCACAAGCATGGAATGTTGGTGTTGAAGTCCAACAAGTGGATATGGGAGCAGGCAAATATCAGTTTTTCATGAATATGATGCAGGCGAGTGTTGTTGCTGGAATGGTTGGTGCAAAAGCTGGAGTAGGAGTTCAGGAAGCTCCTATGGTGAATAATTATGCTATCTTGAGCAGAGATTATGCTAGTCTTGGAGGGAAGCCCTTTATTGGAGCTGAAGATGCTATTGAGGTGGAGAGCTTGTTGCTGCATTGTGAGAGGATCTTTATGGACATGGGGCTCAATGATGAGCAGAAGAGAAGGCTTGATTTGAGACAGCTTCAGGAAGCAGCTTTATTCTGGTGGAATAGTGTGACGGTGGAGTTAATGAAGAGGAGATGGCATGGGCTGAGTTTAGGAGAAGGTTTCAAGAGAGGTTCATGCCTGCGATGGCACAATCTTCTTTACTCAGAAAGTTTGTTAAGTTGGAGCAGGGGGAGATGTCTGTGTTAGAATATGCTAGAAGGTTCGAGGAGTTGTCAAGGTATGGGCATGATACTATGGATACTGTGGTGAAGAGGAATGAGAAGTTTATAAGGGGGTTAAAGCATGAGTTGGCTAGGGCTACATTACCTCATATTTGGGATCCTTGTGATGTTGTGGTGGAGGTGGCTTTAAGACACGAGGAGATGTTTGCTTCCTTGGACAAGAATAAGATGAAGGATGTCCAGATGGGGTAGAGTCAAAAAAGGAAGTCCTTTCATAAGAAGGGTGCTTAGAAAGGTGGAGCAACAAAGAAGGGAAAGTCTGAGGTTGTGTGCTTCAAGTTTAACAAGAAGGGGCGTTTTGCGAATGAGTGTCGTAGTGGAAAGGCGAAGGAAGTGATCGGGAAGAAGAACATCAGATGCTTCAACTGCGATCAAATTGGTCATTATAAGAATCAATGCAAAGAGCCTACTAAGGATGGAAGGGGAAAGGTATTTGCATTGGAGCCTGCTACATCAAGACCAACAGCGTAGGAGAAAGGAAAGGCAGTGTTGGGAGGTACACTTCAGATTCATGGTATGTCTGTTAACGTTCTGTTTGATACTGGTGCATTGCATTCTTTTATATCTCGTTGTTTGGTAGATAAGCTTAACCTAGAACCCTCATATTTAGTTACTTCCTTAAGGGTTGCAAATCTGATAGGAGGGTATGCGACACTTGGGATGAAGTGTGACCACTTAGAGTTTGATTTGTTAGGTCATACCTTTGTTTGCAGTTTGCATGTGTTTGACTGTACGGTTCGGAATTATTTTGGGTATGAATTGGTTAAGTAAGTACGATGCTAGGACATTTTGCAATGAGAGGAAAATATCACTCAGACACCATGACTGTAGTGATCGGATTGTATATACCATAGAAAACCCTAGTTGTGATGTGAATGTTTTGTTGAGTGTTGTGGAGTTAAAGGACGAGTTGAATAGAGTTTTCGTGGTTAGAGAATTCGCAAATGTTTTTTAGCCTGTAATAGGATTACCACCAAAACGAGCCATTGAGTTTTGGATAGATTTGATGCCTGGAGCAGAACCGATGAGTGGGCCCCAAGCAGGATGACACCTACAGAGATGAGAGAGCTAAAGGTGCGGTTTGTAGATTTGGAAAGCAAGAGTTTTATTAGACCTAGTAGTTCACCTTAGGGAGTAGCCGCAATGTTCACTAAGAAGTCGGACGGGTCGTTGAGGTTATGTATCGATTATCGTAAGTTGAATGAGAAGACGATAAAGAATCGATATATGTTGCCTAGAATTGATGATATATTCGATCAGTTGAGTGGAGCCAAGGTATTTTCTCAGTTGGATTTAGCAACGGGTTTTCATCAGCTTAGAGTAGCAAAGGATAGTATTTCTTTGACGGCGTTTAGAACAAGATATGGATCGTACGAATGGTTAGTGATGCCGTTTAGACTAACTAATGCGCCGACATTCTTTATGGATTTGATGAACCGAATTTTTCGAGAGCACTTGGATAGGTTTGTGTTGGTTTTCATAGATGATATTTTGGTATACTCCAAGGATGAAAAGGAGCATGAAGTTCATCTTAGAATGGTGCTTGAGATGCTGAGGCAACATCAACTGAAGGCAAAAAATTTGAAGTGTCATTTTTGGAAGAAGGAAGTGAAGTTTCTTGGTCATGTAGTCTCAGAAAGAGGGTTGTCTATAGATTCGACTAAGATTTAAGTAATGAATAATTGGAAGAGACCCGAGACAGTGACTGAGATAAAGAGTTTTCTTGGATTGGCTGGATATTATCGGAGATTCATAAAGGATTTTTTGTGGATAGCAGCACCGATGACCAAGCTAACGCGAATGGATGTGAAGTTTTGTTTAGACCGATAAGTGTGAGGAAGCATTCCATAGCTTGAAACACTTATTGACCCATGCACCAGTATTAGTTGTTCTGGAAGGAAATCAGGATTTGGTAGTATATACGGATGCATATGGAACTGGATTAGGAGCTGTGTTAATGCAGAAAGGTAAAGTGATTGCCTATTCTTCTCAACGGCTCAGACTGTATGAGGTTAGATATCCAACGCATGATTTGGAGTTGGCTGCAGTGGTTTTTGCTTTGAAGGTGTGGAGACATTATCTTTTGGAAGAAAGATTTGAGCTGTATATGGATCATAAGTCGTTGAAGTACTTGCTCTCTCAGAAGGAGCTGAACATGGGATAGCAGAGATGGTTAGAGTTTATTGTTGCTTATGATTTCAGAATTGAATACACACCAGGGAAATGTAATAAGGTTGTAGATGCGCTTAGTAGGAGGCATCAGAATGCAATGTTGGCTATGATAGCAGAGTGGAAAGATTTGGAAGCGTTTTCCACTTGCAGAGTGCAGTGGAGATTTGAGGATAGGTCTAGTAAAGGAACTGATGTGTTATCTTGTTTAGAAGTTCGACCAGTTATGATAAAAAAGATTGCTTCTAAACCGATGGACGATCCAGTGTTAGTTGAACGGATCAGGAAGTTAAGGGATGGAATGGAGAGCGATGACTTAAAGGATTTTAGTCTTGACAAAAATAGGTGGTTGAGAAAGAAAGGTAGGTTGTGTGTTCCGAATGTGGGAGATATAAGGAAAGAAGTTTTGGAGGAATGCCATCGTTCGAAGTTCACTATTCATCCAGGAGGAACTAAGATGTATCAGGATATGAAGAGAAGTTTCTTTTGGGAAGGTATGAAGAGGGATGTTGGCTTATGGGTGAATCAGTGTCCGAACTGTCAACAGGTAAAAGCCGAACATCAAAAACCAAGTGGGTTGCTACAGCCATTGGATATTCCAGTCTGGAAGTGGGATTCTATTTCTGTGGATTTTATAGACGGGTTGCCAAGATCTAGTAGAGGAAATTAAAGTATATGGGGTCATAGTGGATAGACTGACACAGAGTGCCCATTTCATTCCAGTTAAGTTAACTAGGACGACATCTGTTTTGGCTATGTCATTTATGAAGAATGTGGTTAGACTGCATGGAATTCTTAGTAGTATAGTAAGTGACAGAGATTCCTTGTTCACTAGTGAGTTCTGGAAGAGTCTACAGGAGATTTTAGGAACCAAACTCAAGATGAGTACTGCTTACCATCAACAGACCGATGGGCAAACGGAAAGAGTTAACAAAGTCGTGGAAGATTTGTTACGAGCTTGTGTGTTAGATTTTGGAGGATCATGGGAAGACCATCTACACTTAGTCGAGTTTTCGTATAACAACAGTTATCAGACTAGTATAAGGATGGCACCGTTTGAAGCTTTGTATGGAAGGCCATGCCAATCACCATTTTGTTGGTTAGAGACTGGGGATGGGTTGGTTCTTGGTCCAGATTTAGTTAGAGAAGCTGCAGAGAAGATTGAGTTGATTCGATCTAGGATGAAGGAAGCTCAGTCTAGGCAGAAGAGTTATGCAGATAGTAGATGGAAAGACTTAGAGTTCTCTATTGGAAACCATGTGTTTATTAAGGTATCACCGATAAAGGGTGTGATTAGATTCGGGAAATCAGGGAAGTTGGCACCGAGATTCATAGGATCATTTCCTATTGTAAAGAGGATCGGGAAACTCGCATACAGAGTAGAGTTACCGAGCAGTTTTGCAGGAGTGCATGATGTGTCATGTTTCTCATCGAAGGAAATGTATTAGAGATCCAGAGTCTACTATAGCACCGACAGTGTTAGAGGACTTAGTAGTAGAACTAGATTTGACTATAGTTAGAAAGCCAGTTCGGATAGTTGTGAGAGATGAGAAGAGGTTATGGAACAAGATAGTCAGATTAGTGAAAGTCCAGTGGAGCAACGATGGGAGAGACTGTACTTGGGAGACTGAAAGCAAGATTAGAGCCACTTATCCTGATTTGTTGATGGTATGTTTTACCTTTATGTTTGATTTTTTGTGTACCTTATCGTAATTTCGAGAATAAAATTCTTTAAGGAGGGGAGATTGTAACACCCCATATTTTTAGTAACATTATTTAGGATATTTAATTAGCTAAATTAAATAAAATAATGTGATGATTAGGGGATTGAGATTTGTGATTAATAAGGGTTAGCCATGCCATGTAATCAATGAACTAAATAATTAAAATGTTAAGGCAAATAGATAAAGGGCGATATAGGAATAGATACATTCTTATACTCTAAACCCTTAAGCCCTCATTCTCACGTTCATTCATAATTCACAAAAAAATATAAACTAAGGCCAAACACCATTAGGAAAAGCAAAGAGAAGACTTCAAGAGGAAAAGCTTAAGCAACTTAATCAAGATCAAATCTCAAATCCTTAATCTCAAAGCTAAGGTGAATAATGACTACATTTCATTTTCTATTTGTTTTCGGTTTTAAGGATAATCCGAAGTATTTTGCATGATTATGCCATGTATTTGAATGATTAAATGTTTATATATGCTTGTTGATGATTTATGCTTGTTCATATAGATTTTATGATATGTATTGATATTAAAACCCTATTTAGTGACATCCAAATGCCTTGCGATTTTAGATATAGATCAGAAATGATATTTTAGGGATGGGTTTTCATTTTCATAATTTTCTGAACTAATGTAGATTTTATATTAATTTTCTAGTGTAGAAAATGATTATTTGGGTTTTAAATTATTTACGGCTAAATAATTAATATTTTGGGCTGGAATTAATATATGTTAGAAAACATATTAAAAATGATTTTTTGGAATTTTTGTTGAATTTTCCTAAGTTTTTTCATGAATATATAAAATTATTTAAGGTGTGGGACTTAAATGTTTTATATATTTATAAAAGGAGAAGGGGTATTTTATAAATAAATTAAATTGTTTATTTCTAAAATATTGGCAATACTTTTAGAAAATAAAATTAGCAATCAATAATTTTTTGACAAACAAGGCAGGGTATTTGAAAAAAATTCATTTAAAGTAAAAATCATTTTTTACATGCTTTTAACATGTTTCGCCACTTTCGGCACAGGGGTTCCGACCAAGTACTGCCGCCTCCATGCCATCGAAACCAATGCACATAGTATCCATAAATTTGTACATAGTGAATTGGACTAAGGCGGAAGGCACTAGGTCGAGACCAAAGGCTCCGAAGGGGTCGAAGCGTGTCTTTGCTTTTAAATGAAAACACGCCTGCTTTGCTTTCGAAGGGTATGCTTTTGACTTGGTTGACTTTCGGGCAAGTCAAATGTTTTAAAGGAAAGGTTTCGAATAGGTTGCGCCTTTTGTTTTATGTAAATGCTTTTGAATGGGTTTGAAACCCCTAGCTGCCGCTTTTCTTCCTTTCGACGCCAATGGTTTCAGAACGTATATTTTGCTTTTAAAACTTAGCTGCTTCTCCAATGCTTTCGGAATGTTGGTTTCGACACCAACACTTCTTTTCTTAGGAAATACTTTCAAAAGAGTGCTTTCGACTTAAATGTTTTACGGCCCTTTCGCTCTGTTGAAGGTAGAACCCTAATGGTTTCGAAAGGATGTTCCGCATGTTTTACTTGAACCCAAAGGCTTTCAAAAGGATTAATGTTTTATGCTTTCGAAAGGTTTTAAAGAATGGTTTAAAAGAGGTGGTTCCCCAATGGTTTCGAAAGGTCTAAAAGGATACCTTTTTACAATGGTTTCGAAAGGCAATGTTTAAGTGTTTTAAAGATAAGATATCTAAGGTTTTGTAGCTTTCGAAGGAAAGATTTTTCAATGGTTACGAAAGGTTTATATGAATGGTTTCGAAAGGAATTTTTTGGCTTTTCGGCTGAGGTGGAAGTAAGGGTTTACTTGGTTTCGAAAAGGGGACTTTTAATGGATTCGAAAGGGGGTACTTTCAAAGGTTTAAATGTTTTTATCAACAAAGACTTGAGTAAAGTATATATAACATGGCAAAGTGATTTTGAGTAAAGCGTAGAGTATATATTTTCCTTGTTTAAGTTTGGTTTAAAGGTTTTAAATCAATTTGAGATGAAAAGGTTATCAAGGAAAATTTAAGGAAATATCGATAGAGTTAGGGGTATGCCATAGGGGCAATTATGTAATTTGTTACATATATCTAACTCGTTGACCAATCTTGTTCGAAATAAAAGGTATTTTCTTCCTATTATATACTTGATATAATGTGATTATATTAATTAATTAACTTAATTAAAAGTATATTTAATAGAACAATCCATAAATGGTATATTTTGTGATAGTAGTTACAAAGTGTTGTAACCATGAGTAATTTATCACAACGAAACAAATATACCATTTTAAATGTTCCTAGTCAAGATGCATCAAGACTGGATATCGATGTATCCATTGAGATTGGAGTACGTAACGCTCTCCAAATGTTGGGTAGTGTATTACTCATGACTGCTGGGGGCACCTAGGGGTTACGTACTAATAGTTATTGGATAACTATGGAACGACTCACTCGTTAGTTTTCTGTTGATTAATATAACTAAGGTCAAACAGAAAATATCGATGTGACCGATTTACACAGTTCTCTCGACTTGAGAATACTGTGGATCTTCAATATGAAAGCTCTGCTTTGATTATAGCCAAATTATGGCATGGCGTACATCAAATGACTATAGTTGGGTTGAGTGGAAGTATTGGAAGTGAAGCACTATTCAAGAGAGGATTCGTCTCCTCGGTTATATGCGGTTAGTATCATAGTCAACTCAAGTCAACTCAAAGTCAAAGTCTCTAGCCATAGTATTTTAGTTAATAATAATTGTTATTATTGAACCAAGAACTTTGTATTTGGACTATAAAGTTGAATGTGGATGAGGTTGGAATTTTGACCATTACCAAATTCCATAAGTCCAAAGTGATATAGTTTTGACGAAGAGAATTGGTGTAAACAAATGTCACAACTGGGTAATGCTTATTAAACTAAAATTTGATTTTACCGAAAATGAGTAAGCGATAAATTTGGCCATAATGTCACACCACCTGCAAAGTGACGTGTGAACGTTAACATTAGAATAGTTCGATGTTAATTGCTGACCAAATTTACACCCAAGAGTTACACAGCTGAAATGATGAATTCCCTTAAGACCGAACGATTTAATTAGTTTATAATTGTTATAAATTAATTAATATTTATGAAATATTAATTATAAAATTTGAATATGATTTGAGAAATAAATAATGTTATATATATTTATAACAGTTATAAGTATATCGATCGATATACAATATCGACAAGCGATTAAATTAGATTTAATTGCATAGTATTTTGGCTTGGGCTTAGATGGGTTTTAGGCCCATCATTAGGGCTGCAAAATTTCGGTTTTGGGAAGGTCTGGGGTGGCTAAAACATAGGGAATTAGCTTGGAGATAATGGGTTGAGATCAAGTGAGAATGGGTAAAACGGTTTTCCTCGTTAATCTCTGATACAACTCGATATATATATATATATGTATGTATGTATGTATGTATGTATGTATGTATATGTATATGTATTTGTATATGTATATATGTATTTTTATATGTATATATATGTATGTATATGTATGTATATATGTTTCTCTAAAAATAATAACTAACATTTTTTGGCTGCCGTTACCTTCTACATTATTGGTTAAAACATAGCTCTCAATCCACTCCAAAATTCTCAAATATATTTCAAATTAAAATAATATTATTCGATAGTTAGAGGTCGGTGATTACAGACTTGCAATCTGACAAATCAAGAACAGTAAAAGGAAGGGAAGTCATTGCTTCAACGTGGATTCAAAGACATCCTTAAATTGGTAATTTTAATTCATATTACAGTAATTAAATTATATTCTATGATCCTATAATGAGCAATTTCATATCTGTTTAAATATATTGCTGTTATATGTTTAGTTAGGTGAGATTTTGTAAGTAGATGTAGTTGTCACAAATCAGTTTGGTTTTGTGCATAATTTGTTTATTATACTATTTGATTTATGTATAGACAAATGTTGTTTACTGTACAAAATCAATTTTTCTCATTAATAATTGTTTTATATATATTTATTAATAAATTCGTATATATATATATATATATATATTAGTGTATATTTCACTCTCATAATAGCGTATATGCATATATAAGATATATATATATATATGATTTAAAAATTTTAATACACTTATTTATATATAATATGAATTTAGAAATTTAAAAATTAATTATCATACATATATTTATATTTTTAAATTAACATTTATTGAATTTTGAATTGTTTGTTATGTACAAAATAATTATTACATTAAAAATTCAATGTTATATTTTTTTAAAATATTATATCATTTCAGAAACGTATAGAAAAAATTTAGGAATTTTTCAATAAAGTTTATTATTTTTAATAATTAATATTATTTCGGAAAAACTGTTTATGATTTATTAAAAATAAATTTAACTGTAAAATTCTTTAAAATTTTTCGTAAACTTTCATTCATGATCTTTCTGAAATTTTGAATTTTGAATTTTTAATAATATATTATTTTATACTAAATAATTATTACCGAAATCAATATATTTGTTTTTAAAAATAATATTTCAACTTTGAAAAATCTCTAGACTTTTTCTAAGCTTTATTTTATGATCCTAGATTTTCGAAGATTGTAAAATTTAAAATTTCATTAATAGATTATTTTATGTTAATTATTTATGGATGAAAACATTATTTTATTCATAATATATATAAATTAAAATACTAAAATTATTATGTTTGCATAACTAAGTTAATTTTGAATTATAAATAATTTTTAATAATTGTTCTCTCTCTTTCTGTATATATATTTATCTATATATAAATGTTTTATGTTCATATATTATATATAATATATTTATATATACATATGTGTTTGTGTGTGTGTATTGTAACACATATACATGCACATATTTGGACAACATACATGACATACAAAATGAGCTAATATGTCTGTTGTGATGTAAATCTCAACATCTACATATGGGCATATTATACCTTTAACGGATTATTATGTTACACATGCACTCGATACATTTATGTATAAGCTAAATCAAATAAAATTAATTTCATATCTTAATATATTTGAATTTAAATAAAATAAATGATTTTATTTAAATGAAATTTAGAAATGTTCTAATTCAGTTGGACTTCATAGGCCCAATAAAGATCCAATAGGGTAAAAATTTTGAAATTCACCCATAGCTTCCTCTACGGGCTGGTCCAGTTCCAACAATGGTATCAGAGCCCTATAGCCTATGCGATCTAAATTAGTCATATTAGGGCTAACTAATTAAGCTTGCCCACTTAGTACGGTGTCTAGAAAGGTAATGTCTAGGATTGGAATTGGATAATCAAGTACCATGTCCTACCTGGTTACCGGCCTAGCCCAAAAGATGAACTGAGCCCGAAGGTTGCTCCTAATAGAAAAGGCCTAATTTAATTTGGGCCTTGGGCTAATTTTAAAAATCATTTTGAAAATTAATATTAAAGATTTTAAATTTAATAGTTAAATTTAAAATAAAACATGTTTATTATAAAAATTATAATACTACATAAGTTTTCAAAATGTTTGAAAATATTTATATAATAATTACAAATTTTAAATTTATTAATAAGATTAATAAAATAAATTAATTAAATATGTTAATTAATTAATACATATATGCATGTATTATATATGTTGATATATGTTATGTTATTTTAAAATGTTTAAGATAACATAAGTATACATGTATGTATACAAGATAAATTTTGAAATTAATAAATTTTAATAAAAATTGTTTAATTGAATAAATTAATTAAATAAAATACACATATATATGATATATGTGTGTTACACTATAAAGGTTATAGTATAAACTATAAATGTTATAGTAGATATGTCCAATATAAAAGTTAGATTGGAATACTAATTTAAAATTAATTAAAAGGTTAATTTATTAAAATTAATTAGACAAGATTTAATCAATGATATATTATACGTAAGACTGTCATATAAGTAATATGAAATATAAAAGTGATATAACAATAAAACTTATATGATATGTGTATAAACTAAACGTAGAACATTAAAGAAACCCAAATAGACTTGAGACAGAAATACATAAGTATATACTGTGATTTCTGATGTGTTTGACATTTGAATTGCTAGGGTATTTCATAAAAAAATTATTATTCTATAAGTCGATATCACTCAATATATATATTAAAGATTATGAATCTTCGATATAATATTGTCCTCTACCATATATATAATAATAAATTACTTACATACTCCTTAGTTGTTGAGCAAACTCAAGCTAGGAATGTTATGCGTAGTATTTTTAATATATTGAACAGATGAGGTAAGATAACTATATGTATTTGTTTAGCAAAATCAAGGTATATATATTATACTTAGGCCATCATGATATGGTAGGTACGAGTAAATAATCTTTTTCGATTTGTTGAGCAAACTCAAGGTCGAAATGAGATTAGGACAAGGAAAAATGGGTCAGGAGTTGTATGTGATACAACCGATAACGAGTTATCCATCATTTGTGGGGCTACGATTTGTAAAGAAAACTCAAGGTCAGAATACCAATCAAACGAGTCCTAATACCCACTAGTGAAGTTGTAAGACTTATATGTTTCATCTTAGGGTTTGGAGAAACATAGAAGACTAGTGGGAGCCTTATTAGAAAAATGAAATGGTAACATTTAACCTTTCTAATATTGTATGAACATATGCTATATAATGTTATAATTATCTACAATGGTAAATTTGTGCATTTAATATGATTGATAAAACGTTTTTTAATTAACATATATAAACAAACTGAATTGAAAGTTGACAAATAGAAATATAATATATACTTACTAATAATTCTAATTGCATGTTATATAATGTTTATATACCTATGCAAGTGCCTAATTTCAACTACTTAATACATTCGTAAGTTGGTCACTTATATGTTTATTTGGTTTAGACCGTGTATTGCAATTTATGAGTTTTTGAACTCTAAATGCAATTCAAGACTATGGATATTTGATCCATATACTTTCACATATAATGTTATATGGTAAACATTCATAGTTTGTGGGGTACAATATTTCGATGAAGTTAGTTCATTCGAAGTAAGCCAATAAACAGTATTTTAAGATCATGTATTCAACTTGAATGATTTCAAAAGAATCGTACTGTGTTAATGTAACACAAGATCATAAACTACAAGATACATCTAAGAACTCGATCGTTGAAATGTCGTCTTGATCGTTTTACATAAAGTGCAACATATTTGATATCTTAAATGTTAAGAATAATCGAATGCGCTTTTGTAAAAGGTCTGTTATGATATTGTAGTAAGGTTTTCTTTTGAATAGTTTGACTAGTTGAAAGAAAAACGAATGTATAAGAATAGATGTAATTTAAGGTAAAGTTGGAATGAAGAGAATGAATAGTCACTTCTGCTTCATAGAGAAACATTGGAAACAAGAATTGTAATACTAATTGATACTTAATATTGGAATATGAAATATGATTTTTTTTTCCAAATGTATTTTCATATAGAAAATTATTTTCTATAACATTTATTTCTTTGAGTTCAAGTTATTTGATCAAAGAACTCTCCACTGTAAACTAGAAGCAGCATATGAACTAAGTAAACAATATTAATAATATTAAGTAAATGGTGGACCTCTAAATTTAGTACGCTATTATAGTAATGGCGGAAATAATGGGAGCATGCCATATAGCACTTAATGATTGCATCAAATTACGAAAATTGTTTCGCAAAATGTACCGAACATTATTTGTGAAATAATGTTTATTTTGGTATTGGCTGAAAAATAGATATAACTATATTTCAATATGAGTATTATGAATATTCATTATGAAATAGAACTATATTATGAAATTTGTTTTCATAGTAAAAGTGATGCAACAAAAATACATATGTGTCTAATATTATTTACAGTTGTTTTGGAATTATAGACTAAGCTGTAGTTTTGAGAAATAATTTGCTATATGATTATGAATCATATGATATATGTTAATTATATCTAAAACAATTAATGGCTATGCACTCATTCAGTGGGAGCATCATAAGAGTTGATGAACTCTTTGAAATATTACATATTGATGTATGCAATCACAAGACTATTAATACCAAAAGGGTTCCACATACTTTGTTATATTCGTCGATGATTTATTACCATTATGTGTATTGGATACACATGTAGTAAGTTTATGATAAAATCATAGAATATAAAAGAAAAGTAAATAAAATAACATGCAATAGAATAAAATGATTTGATTTGGTCGAATAAGTGAGTATATTGGAAAGAGTTCCTAATGTACCTAAAAATGAATATAGATTCAATCTCAAAAGTCACTCCTCCACGGGATACATAATGATGCATCGATAAGGAGTAATCAGACATTGTTGGATAATTTACGATTAATTGTGAGTGAAGTTGAGTTAGTTTCTTTCTATAAGGTCATGTACTTAAGAGTAGTACACAAGGTTGATATTATTTCATCTAAACAACAGTTTACAAAATCATACAAAATAAAAGTTTGTATGAAATCCCAACATATCCTAGGCCAAGGAGTTGGCAGGTTGTGCGAGTCGAAAGATTGCACGTAATAATTGTTCATGAGGGATCTTGTATGAACCTCCAAAAGATTTTTTGGAAAGGTTTGTCATCAAATGACATATTTATGTTTTGAACATAATTTTTGTAAACTAAAATCAGTTTAATAAATAAAAAGGTTCATAAAGCGTTTATGAATGCTTATTCTATTTGCACTAAGAAACAATTGTTGTTTCAAGATATATCAACTTCATTGTGAAGAAATTTCTTTAAGAAATTTTTGGTAGTTAAATGGAATTGGATCTGATCCATAGATGGAACTGATTATATGAGATGAAGTAAAATTAACTAACCTAAATGAACACATATCATTAGAATGTCTAATAAGTATTCTCGTACATCGAAGAAAAACTATGAGTTTCTTATTAATGTCGAAAATATACATTACCCTAGGTTGTTCAATTAAACTATTAAGATTGTTGACTCTATATGGTATGATGCGCAAATCTGAAAGAATTCCAAGTACGCTATCAAAATATGATTTTGGGGTCGTAACCAAAGAGATGTGATCCATCGGCCAAGATTGTGTCTTTATTGGAAAGACTAATATGCTTGGAATTAAATGAGCAATGTTGATAAGAATAATATCGCAAATTTTAATTGTTAAAATTAGCATAACAGATTCGATATTCAACATGCTCAAGTTAATTCAGATTTACTCACAATATTATCACTCGATAAGACTTGGTGTTTGGTCCTTATGTATTGAAACAAAAAAATTTAAATAATGATTTAGAGTAAGCCGTTTACACATATTAACCAAAAATGCCTCAAAGTCAGTGGGAGCGATATTGGGTTTGTGAGTCTTTGGATATGATCTAAGAAATGATACGAATGTATCATTTTATAAGCATCAAGATCAAATAAGTATTTTGATAGAAATATCAAATAGTTCGATTTTCAATCAAAGTGCAGAGGAAGCGTGTGTTCATAAGAAAGAACGTTAAAAGGTACATTGATATTTATAAACTATAAGTAAACAACACGTTGTTGATTTAAACAATATGCTTGTATTAAAATCAAATTTAGTTGTTTTAATACTCAATTTTGGATTGTAAATGATGTCTTTTATGGTGAGTATAAAAGATATAGGGATTGTTCCAAAATGATATACAAGAGCACCCTATTAAAAAGAGAACATGTAAGTTGGATTCCTTATGCATTAGCAATAAGAATTATCATACAGGTTATGTTGTGTATGATATTGTGTTTTGTTTATGTATTTGATACATGGAGAAAATATAAAATCCAAATTGATATCACTAAATGGTTGTTTGAGGTGTTCTCGCGTATTTATGAAATACTAGAGAATTGTTTATAGAAATAACAAATTCATTATGATGGAACGTTTAGACACAAACTTTTATACGTGATATTGAGTATAACATGTCAATGATAAAATTCAATTTAAAAT
The DNA here is from genome assembly GCA_030737815.1 of Allium fistulosum. Taxonomy (NCBI): domain Eukaryota; kingdom Viridiplantae; phylum Streptophyta; class Magnoliopsida; order Asparagales; family Amaryllidaceae; genus Allium; species Allium fistulosum. Next base: position 510,072,658 of record CM060903.1, on the reverse strand, counting down.
CTTTAATTTGAAAATGTTTCAAAATAAAGATGATTGTGGTCGATTCAACGAAATGTTGAGAACATTAACTTGAATAGCGCTACAATAAACCAATGTATATAGATATAAATGCACAAATTTATAATTGATCCAAAGGTGATTCCAAATGTTGAGAATCCCATAATATTGTCATAAGATAACAATGTCATGAAATTGGTCATGATAGAACTTAAAGCTCACTAGAAGTCGAAAGACATACTTCGAATTGTTCCACATGATAAAGACAGTTTATCAGTTTCAGAGAGAGTTAATAGAAAAAGTAGATAATTAAAACATAATAGCATACCCATTCATTAAGGGACTGACCTAATTGGTTTTGAGAAAACTAATTAGAGAAGTTGGAATTAGATTCCATAATTGACCCCAAGTGCAAGTGGGAGATTGATAGAGTTAGGGGTATGCCCTAGGGGAAATTATGTAATTTGTTACATATCTAACTCGTTGACCAATCTTGTTCGAAATAAAAGGTATTTTCTTCCTATTATATACTTGATATAATGTGATTATATTAATTAATTAACTTAATTAAAAGTATATTTAATAGAAAAATCCATAAATGGTATATTTTGTGATAGTAATTACAAAGTGTAATTTATCACAACGAAACAAATATATCATTTTAAATGTTCCTAGTCAAGATGCATCGAGACTGGATATCGATGTATCCATTGAGACTGGAGTACGTAACGCTCTCCAAATGTTGGGCAGTATATTACTCATGACTACTGGGGGCACCTAGGGGTTACGTACTAATAGTTATTGGATAACTATGGAATGACTCACTCGATAGTTTTCTGTTGGTTAATATAACTAAGGTCAAACAGAAAATATCGATGTGACTGATTTACACAATTCTCTCGACTTGAGAATACTATGGATCTTCAATATGAAAGCTCCGCTTTGATTATAGCCAAATCAAGGCATGGCGTCCATCGAGTGACTATAGTTGAGTCAAGTGGAAGTATTGGAAGTGAAGCACTATTCAAGAGAGGATTCGTCTTCTCAGATATATGCGGTTAGTATCACAGTCAACTCAAGTCAATTCAAAGTCAAAGTCTCTGGCCACAGCATTTCAGTTAATGATAATTGTTATTATTGAACCAAGGACTTTGTATTTGGACTATAAAATTGAATGTCGATGAAGTTGGAATTTTGACCATTACCAAATTCCATAAGTCCAAAATGATATAGTTTTGACGAAAAGAATTGGTGTAAACAAATGTCACAACCGCGTAACGCTTATTAAACTAAAATTGGATTTTACCGAAAATGAGTAAGCGATAAATTTGGTCATAATGTCACACCACCTTCTAAGTGACATGTGAACGTTAACATTAGAATAGTTCGATGTTAATCGCTGACCAAATTTACACCCAAGAGTTACACAGCCGAAATGATGAATTCCCTTAAGACCGAACGATTTAATTAGTTTATAATTGTTATAAATTAATTAAATTAATTAATATTTATGAAATATTAATTATAAAATTTGAATATGATTTGAGAAATAAATAGTGTTATATATATTTATAACAGTTATAAATATAACGATCGATATACAATATCGACAAGAGATTAAATTAAATTTAATTGCATAGTATTTTGGCTTGGGCTTAGATAGGTTTAAAGCCCATCATTAGGGTTGAAAAATTTTGGTTTTGGGAAGGTCTAAGGGTAGCTAAAACATAGGGAGTTGGCTTGGAGATAATGGGTTGAGATCAAGTGAGAATGGGTAAAAAGGTTTTTCTCGTTTCTCTCTAATACGAACCTATATATATATATATATGTATGTATGTATATATGTATGTGTATATATATATGTATGTATGTATGTATCTCTGAAAATAATAACTAACCTTTTTTGGCCGCCATTACCTTCTACATTTCTAGTTAAAACATAGCTCTCAATCCACTCCAAAATCTCAAATATATTTCAAATTAAAATAATACTATTCGATAGTTAGAGGTCGGTGATTCCAGACTTGCAATCTAACGAATCAAGAACAGTAAGAGGAAGGAAGTCATTGCTTCAACGTGGATTCAAAGGTATCATTAAATTGGTAATTTTAATTCATATTACAGCAATTAAATTATATTCTATGATCCTATAATGAGCAATTTCATATATGTTTAAATATATTGCTACTATATGTTTAGTTAGGTGAGATTTTGTAAGTAGATGTAGTTGTCACAAATCAGTTTGGTTATGTGCATAATTTGTTTATTATACTATTTGATTTATATATAGACAAATGTTATTTACTGTACAAAATCAATTTTTGTCATTAATAATTGTTTTATATATATTTATTAATAAATTCATATATATATATATATATATATTAGTGTATATTTCTCTCTCATAATAGCATATATGCATATATAAGATATATATATATATATGATTTAAAAAATTTAATACACTTATTTATATATAATATGAATTTACAAATTCGAAAATTAATTATCATACATATATTCATATTTTTAAATTAACATTTATTAAATTTTGAATTGTTTATTATATAGAAAATAATTATTACATTTAAAATTCAATTTTATATTTCTTTTAAAATATTATATCATTTCATAAATGTGCAGCAAAAATTTAGGAATTTTTAAACATAGTTTATTATTTTTAATAATTAATATTATTTCAGAAAAACTATTTATGATTTATTAAAAACAATAGTTTAATTGAAAAATTCTTCAAAATTTTTCGTAACATTTCATTCATCATCTTAGAATTTCAAAAATTTTAATTTTGAATTTTTAATAATATATTATTTTATATTAAATAATTATTTCCGAAATCAATATATTTGTTTTTAAAAATAATATTTCAACTTTGAAAAATCTCCAGATTTTTTTCTAAGCTCTATTTTATCATACTAGATTTTCGAAAATTGTAAAATTTGAATTTTCATCAATATATTATTTTATGTTAATTATTTATGGGTGAAAACATTATTTTATTCATAATATATACAAATTAAAATACTAAATTATTATGTTTGCAAAACTATGTTAATTTTGAGTTATAAATAATTTTTAATAATCGTTCTCTCTCTTTCTATATATAAATGTTTTATGTTCATATATTATATATAATATATTTATATATACATATGTGTGTGTGTATTTTGTTTAGACTCGTCAAACGGGTCGGGTCGGGTCATAATGGGTCGGGTCAAAATTGACCCGACCCATTTTGTGACACAACCCTTTTAATACATTTATTAAAAGGGTCAATATGACCCAACCCGTTTCATATATGGGTCAACCCGTTTAACCCATTAAAAAAAATCAAAAAGTGAAAATATAAAAAAAAAAGGTAAAAAACATCCAATGCATAATTAAAAACCTAAGACAATAACACAAACTGCAATGTTAAATAACATAGTAAAAGTAATAAACTAGAGGGCATAAAAAATACAACATCAACAGAAGCCATCTTTGAAGTAGAGAAGATACCAGTAATACAAAGAGAGAGAATCACTACCAGTAATACAAGTAGAGAAGATACCAGTACCGAAACAACAGAAGTTAAACATGTAATCTGAGCGATCAAGCAATCTGAAAGAGTGCTATGTTGCTAAGGCAATGTCTAAATAATATCAATGAAGCATCAACTGCTACACAAGCTACATTTACATTATTATATCAGAGATTTTATTAGGGAAATGGTGACAGAAGTGAAAACAGTAACAAAGTTTTCAAACATACAAACATCACTTTTGAAAATTTGATATGATTTCCTCATTCTTAATTGTAAAATCCCAAAGCTCCCCATACTTGTCATTGAATTCCCAAATATCCATTGAATTGTAATCAGCTATTAGCTTGTCCCGAGCTTTACTTTCCATGTTAGATATTTGAGGCTCAAAATTATGGGGTTTATCAGGCTTTCCCATTTCAATTGCACAAAATATAACCACAAAAACCGCTGCTCCAATGTACAAGTACTCATCCTGTGAGAACAACTATGAATCAAAACATATTCACATATTACTGAGAGCCTAAAAGTAGATAAGAATGCATTTATGTACACTACAAAAATTATGATCAGTTTCTTCTTAGTCGTCTTCTTTGATTGAACATGAATGTTGGTTGATCATGATTGAAGAGACAAAATTAATAAAAGAGATTTATCCGTAGTATTCAATTATATAACCAAATCCCTAATGAGTGTTAATAGAAATGTTGTGCTCATCACTAAGAACTTACATTGCTATTAGCATTTTAAACTTGATTAACATGCAATTTTCAAAATGTTTAAACAGCAAACAAAAAAAACAAAAGATAATGTGATGTGTTTGTTATCAGACTTTTAAAAGTAATAAAATTGCCTTGGTCAAAAAATTACGTAAATAGATAAAAACAGTGTAACTTTTTATTCCATGACATCGTTATTTTTTCTGAATGGTAAATTCATAAAACAAACAATCAATGGTCAACCTAGGCGACAGTTTAATGCAATTATCAATTATTCTAACTAAATTAGTTCTTCTATACTCAGCAAACAAAGACATGAAACATAAAAGTTAAGCCAAACATTCCTATTAGTTCTCAAATCAGCAAGGTCCAAACTGTGGTATAAAAACATTATTGACCATTCTGTTTGTCCAAGTTAAGGCCTTGAAGTTGCACGTGAACAAAACATTTCCAAATATCCTCTGTACCCTAGTACCTACTTTACTTATTTCTTTACTTAATTTCACTACAGTTTCTTGTGCAAAAAAAGAACATCAGAAACTCATCAAATGCTCAGTTCAAAAATATAAAGATGGTAGATACAGAAGTTGAAGAAAATATCTAGCTGGTTGAATATTGAAGGAAGAATATCTTGCAATCCTGTCGTGAGAATTTCTAGTTTAGTAAGGTTCGTCAAACAGCAATACAAAAAATATTAAATGAATTTTGTCACAACTGATATACAGAAGAATGAGATATCAGGTATTATGTCTTGGTAAGCAATCTTCTGCAGTATAGCACAATCAGCATAAAAGTGTTTCTATGACTCATTTTCGTGACTCATGTATGTACAGTTTTGCTTTCCTATGAATCGTAATTAGATTTAATTGTGATTTATGTAAGTAGAGTTTTGCTTTTCTGTACATATCTAAAAGGACAACTCCAGCAACACTAGTCCATGTGGTCCGTATTTTACACTTTGCAATGATTTGAATCTAGACGGCAGCTTAAGTTTTCCCAGCTAGTAAAATTTGGAGTTTAATACTTGCATTTTTCTTTGCTAACCAGTAAACTTGATTGGAATTAAATTAGATACGCTGTTTGAATCAAAAGACAAAATACAGCAGTTTTTGCTAAAAGTAATATTTAGCTCAAGGATACAAAATTTCAAGACTAGCTCAAGCAATTTTATTTTTATTTTACGTGCAACGGAAAACTTATCGAAGACAATTAGGTTTTTGGTTTGATTCACACATAATTACCCATTAATCAGCCAACGTTATAAGATAACTATCTTATCTAAAAAAATATTTTTCCCTAATTATTTACCTAATCATAATTGCTTCAGAAATTTACTGGAAAAGAGGATTCAGATGCACCACGAGAAAGGGTTTGCTGCAAATGCAATAGATTTAAGATTTTAACTCTTCATTTATTCAATCAGCGACCATAAATAAATTTTCAAATAGAAATATCATACCTTCGATTGATTAGAGCTTTTAGCTTTGAAAGCTAAATCGTGCGAGGTTTTGAAGAAATGAGAGAGAGAGAGAGAGAGAAATCGTGAGAGCAAGCGCAAGCGTTTGGAAATCTGAATCGAGCGAGACGAATTAGGAAATGAGGGAGAGAGAGCCAGCCAACTTCATGTTGTTTGGAAACGAGAGATAAATTGAAATTAGGGTTTGGGTTATGGACCAGTAAAAGGGTTAAGCGGGTTGTATCATATTTTTTGTGAGCTGAACGGGTATCGACCCTATACTGAAATTGATTTAATTAGTTTGGACCCGACCCTATTAAAATTGAGCTAAAAGGGTTGGGTTAAAGGGTCGGGTTGAATTTTGACAGCCCTAATTTTGTTGCACATATACATCCACATATTTGGACAACATATATGACATACAAAATGAGCTAATATGTCTGTTGCGATGTAAATCCCAACATCTACATATGGACATATTATACCTTTCACGGATTATTATGTTACACATTCACTCACACATATATGTATATGATACATTTATATATAAACCCAAACAAATAAAATTAATTTCATATCTTAATATATTTGAATTTAAATAAAATAAATGATTTTATTCAAATGAAATTTAGAAATGTTCTAATTCAGTTAGACTTCATAGGCCCAATAAAGATCCAATAGGGTAAATTTTTTGAAATTCACTCATAACTTCCGCTGCGGGCTGGTCCAGTTCCAACAAAGATTACCCTAAGTAAAATGACTCAGATATTAGAATACCAGATGAGACTAGTATAGGGTTGCGCCCTATACTTTAGCTATTAGCCCTAGCTAATTTAGTCCAAAATTCCATTGTGTAAGGCTTTGTCACAGGTAAGACTAAAATTATAATAACACACAGAAGGGAATATATGTTTGTATACAGATAGGTTATTGGTGAGCCCGCAAAACCATTAGGATCAGGTGACTCTGGGAGATGTTATGTTAGGGATAGACTGTTCAGAAGAGGAGTATTTAACAGATAGTTAGGGACAGATCGTCCAAAAGAGAAGTGTCTAACAAGTGTTAAATTATTTTGTTTATATTGTTTGGTAGGCCCGAGTCAGGCAAAGGTTAGTAGTTAGCCAAACAAAACTATAGTGTTCGGACAGATAGTTCATTTGTTACCTGATGTATGTTTACATAATAATGCTTTACAGTTTTAACCAGTTTTGGTTGCAGGATAAAGGTTTGCAAAAGATATGTTTTAAAGGATATTAGTGAGGCGAAACACATTCCGCTAAGCGGCGTGGTATCACTTAATATCAAATTACCAAGAGGTATAGTATTATTCACACCAGGCTTTATGTCTGACTCGAAGTTTATGTTTTTCCCTTAACTCTCGGGTGCTCAAAATTGATTTGAGTAGGCTGAGGGTTGAGGTTTTACAGGTTTTAGTAGGTTGACGAATAAAGCTTTCGGGGACGAGCAGGTGGCTGACAGATAGCTATTTAGGAGTGTTGTTTTAGTTTTTTGATTCCGCTGTGTTGTATTAAGTCAGATATGACTATATAGTACTCTGATCAACCAATGGGGCATCTTCATATGTCGCTCTTAGCGTATTTTGTAATAATTATATTTTATCTGAACCTGGAAAACAATTATGGAATTATGTAATTTGAATATGAAGTGTTGTTTGAAATGCAAATGTTTTAATCTATGATGTTTTTATTTCATATTCAAGTTCTTCTAATATTATGGATACCATTAACATTACCGTATTTGGTCACAAAAGTTAATACTATGGATGACTGCAGTATCTGTAGCGCTTAGCTTCGGGCCTTCAAATAGGGGATGTTACATTAGAACAGAATATAAGAGCTCGAAAATAAAAATACGGACTTAAAAAAATGATTTTGAAAAGAGAGAAATTGTTATTAGTTGTTGTTCAAAGCTAATATAAGAAAATAATCTTTTAAAATCCAAAGTCAATGATCTTAAGTTAATTCTTCGAAAGCTTTCCATGAAAGAAAAATTGTTTAACATATTATTAAGAAATTAACTTTTTGCTAATAACAGAAAGGGACTTGGATTTGTATAATTATTAGATTGTGCACAAACGACTAGTAACACTGCGAGGGAGGATGTTGCTGTTGAATTTGGATGATTCAAATATCTGTTAAAGAGAAAAGAAATTGATTAATTGATTCAATCAAATCAATTAATTTAGTTGGTATATGGAAGGATATTTTGAAGGAAATCAATTAATTAGTCAATTTGTTATATGAAGAAAGAAATTGCTGATGGAGATTCAATCAAGGAAAATTATGGAAATTAATCACCATTATCCATTTACGTAGAAATTAAATCATGGATATTTGGAACAGAATCTGTAAATTATTTTTCTTAATCCCTAAGTAACTCCTTCATTGAGTCTATTTAAATGAAGGAATTACATCTTCATATGACAAGCAAGTGTAGTATCCACCATAATTCTCTCCTCTCTTGTACTCTTTTCTTTAATGAAATAAAAAGTTGTTGGGTCTCCGTGGACGTAGGATATTCATATCCGAACCACGTTAAATCTTCTGTCTCTTATTTCTGTTATTTTTCTGTGAGACTGCATAATTCTTTTTACTGTCATTGGTATCTAAATAGGCAATACTAGGTCTTGATTTGAAATTGCTTCCGCAGCGCACCGTGGTGTTGAATTGTTATCAATCATCAATTTTTCACTACAGTTTGGTATCAGAGCTAGTGTTATTGTTCATGTTTGGATATTAATGGCTACTTCTAGTAAGTTTGTTGGTAGATCTGGTGTCAATTATGGAGTAACACGTTTTGACGGAAAAGGAGATTTTGGTACTTGGAAGATAAAGATGGAGGCTGTATTGAAGAAGGAGAAGACTTTTAAGATAATTTCTGTGCCTGAGAAGCTGAAAGAGTTAGATAGTGAAACTTTAGAAGAGATGGAAGATGAAGCCCTAACTACCATCCAGCTAAGTCTTTCAGATGAGGTTCTTAGAGAATTTTGTCAAAAGAAAACAGCAAAGGAATTATGGGATGCATTATCTGATGCATATCAGGACAAGTCTCTCACTAACAGAATAATTCTGCAACAACAACTCTATTCGTACAAAATGAAGTTTGGAGCTGATCTCATAGGGCATGTGGATGCCCTAACCACCTTAGTAATGAATTTGAAGGCAGCAGAAGTTGAAATTACAGATGAGGCTCAAGCAGTAATCCTTTTATGTTCCTTGCCTAAGGAGTACACTGCTTTTGTTAATTCTATGATTTATGGTCGTAGTAAAATTAGCCTATCTGATGTTAAAGTTGGACTTCATAATGAAGTGTTGAGGGATAGATTAGCAAGCACTAGTTTAGACAGTGATACAGAGGGCTTATCTGTTCAGAGAGGAAGAAGCCAAAGTAAGTCAAAATATGGTGGAGGTCGAAATAAATCAAGGTCTCAGTCTAGGGGGGCTAATAAATTGACTTGCAATTATTGTAAAAGGCCAGGGCACTTTGTAGCAACTTGTCCCAAGCTTGAAGGTAGAAGAAGAGACCCAAAGCAAGCTTCAGCATCTACCGCTGAGAAGTCAGATACAGAGAGTGATACCGATGTGTTTACAGCTTCTGGCTCTTCTAGGAAGAGCAACCTATGGCTGATTGATTCTGGCGCATCCTATCATATGACACCTGATAGGAACTGTTTCTCCACTTACCGTGAGATTGATGGAGGAGAAGTTCTGATGGGAAATGATGCTTCTTGTCGTATGATTGGTGTTGGTAGTGTGAAAGTTAGAATGTTTGACGGTGTTATTCGTACTATTACAGATGTTAGACATGTACCTGATTTGAGAAGAAGTTTGATATCTATTGGGGCTCTGAGTAGGCTTGGTTTGAAGATTGTAGTTGAAGGAGAGAAGATGAAAATATCAAAGGGTTCTATGATAGTTATGAAAGGAGTAAGGGCAGGAAATCTTTATCTTTTGAAGGGCACTACTGTAGTTGGCGAATCAGGATCTGTTACTTCTGTTGATTCAGACTCTTCCAGATTATGGCATTTACGGATGGGTCACATTGGTGAGCGCAGCATGGATGAGTTGAGAAAGCGAGGTTTGATTGATGGTGTTCATCATTCAAAGCTTGGCTTTTGTGAAGAGTGTGTTCTTGGGAAGCAGACGAAGATTTCTTTTGGTACTGGAGAGCATAAGGCAAAGGCTGTCTTAGAGTATGTTCACACAGATGTTTGGGGACCTTCCCCTTGCCCCTCCTTAGGTGGAGCCAGGTATTTCGTTTCATTTATAGATGATTTCTCTCGTAAAGTTTGGGTATATTTTCTACAGTCAAAGAGTGAAACTTTTGACAGGTTTCGAAAGTGGAAATCTACAGTTGAGAAGCAGTCAGGAAAGAAATTGAAAGTTCTCCGTTCAGATAACGGCGGTGAATTTGTATCACAGGAATTCATCGATTATTGTGAGTCTGAAGGTATTAAGAGGCATTACACCACACCTGGCGACCCTCAGTCTAATGGAGTTGCTGAAAGAATGAATCGGACATTATTGGAGAGAACTCGTTGCCTCAGATTGACTACAAAGTTGAAAAAGGGATTTTGGGCAGAAGCTTTATCTATGGCGGCTTTCCTCATCAACCGCACACCTTCTACCGCCATAGACATGAAGATCCCAGAAGAAGTATGGAAAGGAGAGCCTGTTAGCTATTCATTCCTCAAAGTGTTTGGTTGTCCAGCTTACGTACATGAGAGCAGAGGAAAGCTGGAACCTAGAGCTCGCAAGTGTATCTTTCTAGGTTATAGAAGAGGAGTGAAGGGATATAGATTGTGGCGTCCTATTAGTAGGAAGATTGTTACCAGCAGGCATGTGACTTTTAATGAGAAGGCTATGTTGAAGGTGGAACCTTCCTCATCAGATGACAATGAGAGGACAAATGAAGAATACCAAACACAAAGTAAGTCATCTACTGTTCCATTTCATAGAAATTCTGAAGGTGTTTCCGATGACACCGTGGTTGATGAGGAAAGTACAGAGATTAGTACAGAGGATCAGACTCAAGGTGGAGCTAGTTCAGAGATCAGACCTGTTAGATAGAAGAAGAAGCCTAATTGGCTTAATGATTTTGTTGGATTGAGCATCGAAGACATTGACTTCGATGACACGACAACATATGCTTTGAATGTTGTCCATGACGAACCCAGAGATTATAGAGACGCTATTGCTTCAATTGACAGTTCCAATTGGTTAGTTGCTATGGAAGAGGAGATTGAATCTTTGTAGAAAAATCATACTTGGGATTTGGTGCCTCTTCCCACCAACAAGAGAGCTATTGGTTGTAAGTGGATCTATAGAGTAAAAGACGGCGGCGATGGAAATTTCAGATATAAAGCAAGGTTAGTAGCAAAGGGGTATGTTCAGAAAAAGGGAGTTGAGTATCATGACATTTTTGCTCCAGTTGTTAGGCATACCTCCATTCGCATTCTATTAGCATTAGTGGCTCATTATGATATGGAGTTGGAGCAACTAGATGTCAAAACCGCATTCTTGCATGGTGATCTGGATGAAGAAATTTATTTATGGCAACCGGAGGGGTTCATTGATAGTAGCAAGCCTGACTATGTTTGTAAACTTAACAAATCTCTATATGGACTAAAACAGTCACCTAGACTATGGTATAAGAGATTTGATAAGTTTATGCTTTCACAAGGATATTCTAGAAGCTTCAAAGACCAGTGTGTTTATTTCAAGAGATGTGATAATGATTTAATATATCTGTTGTTATATGTTGATGATATGTTAATTGCATCTCGGTGTATGGTAAGAATTATGGAGTTGAAAACTGAACTTAGCAAGGAGTTTGATATGAAGGATTTGGGAAAAGCACAAAGAATATTGGGAATGGAGATTTGTAAAGATAGAAAGCGGAGAGAGTTAAGGCTCACTCAAACGCAGTACATCGAGAAAGTCCTCGCTCGATTTGGAATGGAGAAAGCCAAACTGGTTGGCACTCCATTAGGCTCTCATTTTAAGTTGTCAAAAGACTTATCTCCCTCATCGAAAGAAGACAAGAGGTATATGGCTGATATACCTTATTCTAGTGTTGTTGGTAGTCTTATGTATGCGATGGTGTGCACAAGACTAGATTTGGCCCATGCAGTGGGTGTTGTGAGTCGATATATGTCTAACCCAGGCAAAGAGCATTGGCAAGCTGTGAAGTGGATTCTTAGATATCTTTGAGGCACTTCTTTGGTGGGCTTGTTATATGGTGGAGTGGATGGTGACATCTTTCTTAGAGGATACTGTGATTCTGATTATGCTGGGGATAGAGATGCTAGGATGTCAGTGTCGGGCTATGTTTTTACACTTGGCATAGGCTCAATTTCATGGAGATCAAAGCTGCAGTCTATCGTAGCTTTATCGACTACCGAAGCAGAGTTGATATCAATTGTGGAAGCAACAAAAGAAGGATTATACTTACTTCAGTTGTTGGATGATCTTTCAATGGTGCAGCAGACAGTAGAGCTATTTTCAGACAGTCAGAGTGCGATTCATCTTGTAGAAAATCAAGCTTATAGTTCACGGACAAAGCACATTGATGTTAGAGGTTTCTTTCTTATGCTTGAGGAAGAACGAAGCAAGATCAAATTGTTGAAAGTGAGTACTTTGGATAATCCTTCAGATATGATGACAAAGTCACTTCCTAAGGACAAGTTTGAGCATTGCTCAAACTTGATCAGTTTGATACCTGTTACTTGAGCGCCATGGGGCGCTAGACCCAACAACTTATATGTCGATTGCTTGATGATAAGATGATGAAGAGAGATTGTTATATTTGAATCAAGGTGGAGTGTTGAATTTGGATGATTCAAATATCTGTTAAAGAGGAAAGAAATTGATTAATTGATTCAATCAAATCAATTAATTTAGTTGGTATATGGAAGGATATTTTAAAGGAAATCAATTAATTAGTCAATTTGTTATATGAAGAAAGAAATTGCTAATGGAGATTCAATCAAGGAAAATTATGGAAACCAATCACCATTATCCATTTACGTAGAAATTAAATCATGGATATTTGGAACAGAATCTATAAATTATTTTTCTTAATCCCTAAGTAACTCCTTCATTGAGTCTATTTAAATGAAAGAATTACATCTTCATATGACAAGCAAGTGTAGTATCCACCATAATTCTCTCCTCTCTTGTACTCTTTTCTTTAATGAAATAAAAAGTTGTTGGGTCTCCGTGGACGTAGGATATTCAAATCCGAACCACGTTAAATCTTCTGTCTCTTATTTCTGTTATTTTTTTGTGAGACTGCATAATTCTTTTTACTGTCATTGGTATCTAAATAGGCAATACTAGGTCTTGATTTGAAATCGCTTCCGCAGCGCACCGTGGTGTTGAATTGTTATCAATCATCAATTTTTCACTACGGTTAATTCCCAAATGCTTGAAGTGTGATAAAATTGGATGTTAGTCATAATATTTGACGTGGTAAGAACATAAATAAACATGTCAAACAAGTTTAGGTTCCTAAAGGTACGGTTTTCAACATTCATGGTTTGTTATACAAACATATTTGGGTACCATAGCTTTCAAACTTAAACAAAAGTGGCCCTAAAGCTTTTGCAAGACCACTCACTTCTTCCAATGTCTGGGTACGAAGATGGACTAAGGAAAAACTATGATGGAAATATATTTCAAGTTGTTCCACTCATTTGATAAGCGATATTGCAACGTTTCTTAGCCTAAGAAAATGAAGCAGAAACCTATGCACTTGAAAATAATGGAGAACATGAATACAATTTCAAAGGTAAGCAAAGGTATGATTTCTGAACTATAGTTATCAGTTTTTCTCTTCTTGTTTGAAATCTGATTTTCCAACACTGTTGTAATGAAATGGTCAAAACTTGATCTTTGAAACTCCAATTTACAAATTCAAAATGTTATATAAAATAGATAGAAAATTCTATAAGTTTTATGTTTTGATATTTTCCATATCAAGATCTTATGCCACTGGAAAACTATAAACAATTAATACAATATTTCAAAATTATTTTAGAACTTTCTAACACATCTGCGGTATTTTAACGATAACTTGTTCTCTGATATCTTGATTTATAAAATTGATAATGTTCTGAAAACCTTACAGAAAATATTACACTTTTTATATTTTGAGTTTTCGATGATTCATTTCATAAATCCTTGAGAAAATGCATTCAAGTTGGTGTTACGTTTAATTAACTTTCCATAATTGTTTTTGACTCAATTATAGTAAATCGATCACAAGTTGAACAATGTTACTGTAGATTTTGAAATTCTTGAAGTTTTGGAAAGCAAAGACATAACTCTATAATTTTCATGTTTTGAGATTTCGCTGATTCATATCATAAAACCTTAAGAAACAGTATTTATATTAGTACATTGCTTGAAAAGTAGTTTTGAATTGTTAAACAAGTTGTAGTATTGGGCATAAATTTTGTTGATTAGTAATTTTAAATATCTGTAACTTTTATGTTTTGTGCTAAATCAAATTCTAAACTTAAAATTATCAAATAATGGTTTCAAAATAGATTGATTTTTCCAAACAGCAATGATCGATGTTTAGAAATGAAAAACATGTTTTAACATGCATGTGATAATGATATTATTTATGTGATGATACTTTGATTTTCACTTTGGATGATGACTAACAAATGATATGCTCAAGAGTTTTGTTTTTGTGCTTCCATTTGACATAGGTGATTTGGTTGAGAAACTTGAATGTGGAGCCTACTCGAACGACATTGTGCAGAATGTAGTATGCTTGTTTGATGATGCTTATCTTTAATGTATGACCTTGATGATGAGAGTATACTGTATCTAGATTTCGACGATGAAAGTATGCAATGGTCGGCTCTTATGACAAGATGGTTAATTAATAGAATTTTGAAATGTGTTACCACCACAACAAAGCTATTAATACACCAAGTGGTATCTAAGGTACCATTTCTGCCACCATAGACACCTAAAGAATACGGGTGGTACTACGAAAGCGTAACTCGTTCTTTTTGTTATAGTATTGCTGTATGACTTTTGACTTTTATGATTTCTTGAGTCTGATATTTTTGTGTCTCGTATGCTACACGGATTGATTGATGTTTCACTTTTTTAAGGCACACGTGGAGAGTTTGTTTTCTGTTTTTGAACTATTTTATTTCCAAAAGTCCAAAAATAAGTTTTACATTATTCAAATTTTTTATATGGAAAACCCAAAAATATGTTTTTGATTTCTTAGGATTTTTTTCCTCTTTTCTCTCCATATTTATTCATGAAACGAATATTTCGACATGAGACATTTTTGATTGAATTCTTTGACATGAATTTTGATATGGAACTTTTTTCGAAATGAGAGTCTTGGCTAGAAAACTTTTACATCAAATTTTGGAATGGAACTTCTTGAGATGAGATTTTGATGTTCGGCACTTGATATTTTTTATGATGAACTTTTTAGATGAAATTATTTAGCTTTTGCGATGAACTTTTAAAATGGATTTTCGATATGTTGTGTCCCCTTTTGACCATGTGCTCCTTTACATGAATAGCTTTAAAATAAATTTCCATATTATTTTCAAGAAACCTGAAAGTATTTTTGAGTTATTTACGAAGAATTTACTTTTGAAACCATATCATAATTGATTGAATTTTTTGTGATTTTCAAAAATATTGATATTGATTACATAGATGACTAAGAATATTGCATATTATTCTTGATTAAATAATAATACTATAATACTTTTGATTGGGCATGCTTTAAAGTTTCTATTTTTGACTATTGCATATCTCACGTCATCTCTAAATCTACTATATGATATTCTTATTCTACCGGTTCATATTTTTTTGCTTTATGTTTGCGTTGGCTAAACTAACATAAACCGTAATGTGATAAAGATTAGTTGGCTTAAGAGTGAGTACCGAGAGCAAGTCATGTACACACTCCATATGAAAAGTAAAGCACTTAATATATCATAAATTTTTAATTTAATGGCTAAATGTCTACACATGAAAAATGGACGCGATATAGGTGTAGAGGTATATCATCTAAGGGTGTTTCATCTAATGCTGAAAATTCTTTAATTCCAGTGTATATACACTCATCAACCAATGCTTCTTCATCGTCTAATAATCATTGCAACAATGCATGAGTTTAAGTAACTTGATCTCATTTATAATGAGTCAGGGAAAATTGTCTTCACAGAAATACTTTACTCAGATTATTACCATATGGTTTGTGATTTAAACGATTGAATTTATTGTCATTTGAACCTCACTACATACAACTATACTTATTTTTTCACCCTCTTTCTAATCATAGGGTATATTTTATTCATATTTTGATCATGTTTCATCATTCACTGTTCGCTTTTTCACTGTGATAATTTGATATTTATACTTTGGATGAAACCAAAAGGAGGGGAGAGGTTAAGATTAGGTGTAATTGTGAATTCATTATTAAAATTTAAAGAAATGCTATTGTTTTAATATTTTATTCATATTTTGATCATGTTTCATCACTCACTATTCGCTTTTTCACTATGATAATTTGATACTTATACTTTGGATGAAAAGGGAGGGGAGGGGGGAGGTTAAGGTTATGTGTTATTGTGAATTCATTATTAAAATTTTAAAAAAATACTATTGTTTTAATATTTTATTCATGAACACATATGAAGAGGGGTATGTTATACACAGTAAGACATTGCGCTATGATTTTGCTTTTATGATATCGAGTATGCATTCAATACTTTTATGATATCGAATACACATTCAACACATGCTACACTTGTCAAATTTTAACTTGTTGTTGCTTGATGATATCGAACGTATATTTGTACTTGATTTTTTTTATAGAGTGCGCTATGGGTGAAATATCAACAAAGCTCAATTTTAATATCAATCAACCTATCGTTTATTATCTTTCATATACTTAATGTACACATATCACATGCTAAACACATCTACATTATATTTATAAATCGTATGATATGCTTGTTACTGTAAAAAGGGAAAGTTGTAACATATTACAATTAATTTCTATTAGATGTTAATAAACATATGTTTGCATTTAATATATTTGCCTAGTGTTGTGTAAAGATATCAGGATAACGAAAGTTGTATAAAGTAGTTTTATATGGTGCAAGATGTCTCAAACCGACAAGTACAATATACAAAACACGCCCAGAAGAGCATCTAACAACAACAGAAAACAATTCAAACAAAGGAAAATATCATACTTGAATTAATCAACCATGGGAGATTTCCAAGCAGAGGCCGATATTACTTTATACTTGAAATAAGTGTTATACATTACAAAGTTTTTTTTTCTCCATCAACTTCTCATGGGATTACAATCCAGAAAAAGGACACAGTTTTTCAAACTACAGAAACAAATCTCATCAATACCCACAAAAACAGCAGTTTTTTTCACGTAGCATTCATCAACCTGCAAATCTGCAAATCAATTCAGAAGTGTTCATCGATTTGGGCAGGTAGCAGCATCAGAAGATTTGAGGGAAAGAAGCACATCATCGCGAAAGCAAATACAGCAGCATCACTTTCATCAACCCATTGGCATCACTAGCTACTGATCAAATCGATTCAACAATCCCTCAACGCTCTGACCAATAGAATCTAAATCTTAGGCCAAAGCAAAACCAAACAAGAAAGGCGGTTCACCAATACCACAGCCAATCGGTCTTCACTAGCACTCAAACATGACAACTACCAACAGAATTATCATCACCTCCAGATCAGACTTCTCCAATTCGCAGTATCTGGTTCGCAAAAGAAAACTCGGATTACAAAACATCAAGACGATTACTATTAGGCAGTCGGACTTAGTAGGAGTAGCAACAACTCATCAGCATATAAGTAGAACTTATAACCTGTACAAACACTTCCGATAACAATTACGGACGCAAATCAAAACAAGAACAGCCATGTTAAATCACAACGTATCGTCACCTAAAGCACAATGCATTGCACAACTCACGTAAGCATCTCCTAAACACCAGCACTTTAGCCAAAGCAATCTGCTTTTCCAAACACCTTCTCTCACAGCAATCTCCACTCCATCAAACATTAAAACAAGTCGGCGTCATCACCCAACCAGATCAAACAACATCGAACATACCTCTAAGATCTCCTCCATAAATCAATCTTGATAGCAAGACACATCACTCCAGAACTCCAGATCTAGGCTTGTAAAGGTGAAAAAGAAGCAGCATCAGAGAATCACAAGCACCTCCATCAAAGAGTAGGCAGTGCGGATCTAGATTCCGACGACCTCAATATCTACACGAGGCAGCATTGCAAAATCACTCAGGCTTGGCTTGGCGTATTGATTTCTAGGAGAAAGATTTAAATATTTTTTTAGGAAGGAAGAATCTATGTTACAGGAGCAGTGAATTTTTAAGGAAGGGGATTAATACTTCGAAGTGGAGTTTTTTGAGAAGAAAATTTGTTTGGTAGAATCCAAAGTATGGACTAGAAAGTGTAAATCACAGAATGATAGTTGTAACTATCATTTTCTGTTTACCCTAGAAAGTGTCCTTCAGACTAAAAAACAAACTTCTTGTCCCTGAGACTAAATTTTTTTGCAATTCTTCCCTGTTCCTATTTTCCTGTTTAATAATTTATTTTCTTTTGCAATTCAGTTTATAATCTTTGTTCATTTGCATAGATACTTAGTATTTTTTGTTTATAGGAAAATAGGCTCAAGGACAAACTTAGAAATTTTTTTAGCTTGAAGGACATCAAATTTATTTTTTTTGGCTAAAGAACAATGCTAATTATAACTAGCATTTTGTGTAGTGTAAAACTGAATATAATGCTAGTTATAATTAGCATTTTGTATAGTGTAAAAGTTGAATATAATGCTAAATATAACTAGCATTTGTCCTTGAGCCTAAAAATAAAACTTCATGTCCTTCAGCCTTAATTTTTTTCAAAGTTTGTTCTTTTCCCTAATTCTCTCTTTTGTTTATTTGTTTTGTATTCCTACTTTTAAATTCGAACTCTAGATTTATTATAGGATTGAGTTGCGGCTTATAGTTCAGGGATTCTCCACTCATGGTTAAGTTGAAGCAAGTAAACGTTGAATAATTTTAGTAATAATCTTGGGGGTAGCAGCAGACACTAATGGGTTAGTGGCTGAAGTTAGGTATATCTATATGTTTTTATTTTTCGCATTACGTTTTTGCATTATTTATCTGCAAAATATTTTAAATATCATATTTACCACCTCTAGGGTATATTGCACGATCCCAACATGCAGTTATTAAAGGAACTGAGCCAGCCGAAGCGGAAAAAATGGATGAATTTCAAAAAATTTAGTCATGTTGGATCTTTAATGGGCCTATGAAGTCTAAATTCATTTGGAACTCTTCCAAGTTTCTTTTAAATAAAATCAATATTTTATTTAACTTCATAAATAAAGTTTCACTTTAATTTAATGTGTATATAAGTTAGAGTATATCAAATATACTCTTATATACAAATTTATGTGTAACATTTACTTTTCAAATTTATTCAGAGAATGAAATATTTCATTTCTTTTCTCTTAACTTATTCAATTAATGAGAGCGCAAAAATTATTTAGAGAAGCAAACTTTTCATTTCTCTTAAATTATTCTGAAGATCATAAATTTAGTCAGAGAATAAAACTTTTTCAAATTTATTCAGAGTAGGAAATATTTTGTTTCTTTTCTCTTAACTTATTCAATTAATGAGGGGGCATAAATTTATTTAGAGAATGAAACTTTTCATTTTCTTTTTCTTAAATTATTCAATTAATGAGGATCGTAAATTTAGGTAGAGAAGGAAACAAGACTAATATGAATATGATATGATATTCACAGTAAATATTGTGCAAGTGCAACATAAAGGGAGTGTGCATAGTCAGTGGTAATTGATACACACACACATAAAATAAACAAGAACAATTTGAATGGTTATTGCATAGGAATTGAAATGGAAATAAATAAGGGATAACAAGGGTGATTGATACAGTTTCCCTTTAGTAAACTTAATTAATGCAACATATTAATGACAACCAATATATACAAAATTGTAAGAATATAGAAGTTAAACAATGAATTGTATGTATACATTATTCTCTTAATTAAAAAATGATTTCATACTATGATAAATGTATGTAAAAAAATTTATATGAAAACATACAAGTAGATCCAAATATGTGTATATGGAATTCAATCAAAGCTTTCTAATAATATAAATTAGATAGTTATTGCAGTCAATTTCAAATTTTTGATTTGTTGTTAAAATTCCTTTTATTCATATGTAAATATCTAATGCAATAAAAAGTGCAAGTAATGCATGCATACATACATACATATATTAACATTCAAAACTAAAATTACACTATGTTATGAAAGATTAAAACATAGATCTACAATTGAAACATTGTATTGATTCCATATAAATTTCAATTTTAACTTTAAATATAATTCAATCAATCAACATGAAATTGTAAATTTCCAGATTTAAAGAAATGGAATTTAAATTAAACGTTAAAACATAGAATTAAAATAAAACATTTTATTTTAAAATATAAAGATTTAGTTTCAATTTAACAAAGTAAAGAAAAACATCTAAACAATTCGAACATGTAAAGATTCAGATCTGAAGAATTACACTTTAATTAGAATGTTTAAAAACATAGATCTACACTTAAATATTATTTTAAAATGTAAACAAATTTAATTTTTCTCTATCAAATGAAAACCCAATCACATCATTCAACAAATAATTCAATCTTCATAAACAATTTTTTAATTAAGCAACACAGTAAGACATCATACAAATTGTGGAAGTCAAATTAATTTTCCATCAAACATTGCAAAATCACTATCTGTACATAGAAAATGACATACCTTGCTACCCAATCCTTAAAACACACCTTGTTGATGTTGCCTTTGATTTGCACCTTGAATGAAGAATGCTTCTAGATCCGATTGAATCACCTTAGGATGTTGTCTAAAAATCACACTTTGAATAATGATATCTACTCAGATCTTCAAGATCCACATCCTATCCTTGCAAGAGATGGATGAACCACTTTTGTTATATTTTATTTGATCTTTTTATTTGGAGTTTTAAGATGTTGAAAATTCGTTTTCCTTTTTTTCTACCATGAAAAGTTAGGGGAGAGAGAGAGAGAGAAAGAATGAATTGTCTCTACAGAGTGAATTAGAGAATATGTTATTTTTCTAAAGAATGAAAATTTTTCCATTCTTTAATTAAAGCTTCCCTAATTAATTCCCTTGATTGTTTCTCTCTCTCTCCAATCCTTCATTTACATGTATGTCATCAAATGACATAAAATTTCCACAAATCATGTCATCAAATGACATAAAATTTTCATAAATCATTTCATACAATTATCTTTAAATTACATTGATATCGTATATCAATGCGTGCAAATACAACTTTTATAAATGCATTAAAATAAATACAAAAAAACTTCCAAATATCAAATAAATTATAATTAATATTTCTCAAAAATCAATTAATATAATTAATTAAATCATGTAGTTTTTTTAAAGAATTCATCATTACGGTTGTGCGACTCATAGGTGTAAATTCAGTCAGCGATTAATATCGAACTATTCGTATATTAATGTTCACAGATCACTTAGCAGGCGGTGTGGCATTTTGGTCAAATTTATCGCTTACACATCTTTTGGTAAAATCCAATTTTACTTATTATAAGCGGTACCTAATAGTGATAATTATTTACACCAATTATCTTCGTCAAAACTATATCACTTTAGATTTATGAAATTTGGTAATGGTCAAATTCCAATATCATCCACATTCAACTTTATAGTCCAAACACAAAGTTTTTGGTTCAATAATAACTATTATTATTAACCGAAATATTCTGCCTAGAGACTTTGACTTTATGTTGACTTCAGTTGACTATGATACTAACCTCATATAACTAAGAAGACGAATCCTCTATTGAATAGTGTTTCACTTTCAATGCTTCAACTCGACCCAACTATAGTCGTTCGATGGACGCCATGCCATAACTTAACTATAATCAAAGTGGAGCTTCCACATTGAAGATCAACAGTATTCTCAAGTTGAGAGAACTGTGTAGTCACATCGATATTTTCTGCTTGACCTTAGTTAAATTAACGAACAGAAAACTATCTAGTGAGTCATTCTATGGTTATCCAATAACTATCGGTACGTAACCCCTTGGTGCCCCCAACAGTCATGAGTAATACAGTGCCCAACATTTGAAGAGCATTACGTACTCTAATCTCAACGGATACATCAATATCCAATCTCGATGCATCTTGACTAGGAACATTTAAAATGGTATATTTGTTTCATTGTGATAAACTACTCACGGTTACAACACTTTGTAAATACTATCACAAAACATACCATTTGTGGATTTTCTATTAAATATACTTTTAATTAAATTGATTAATTAATATAACCACATTATATCAAGTATATAATAGAAAGAAAATACTTTTATTTCGAACAAGATTGGTCAACGAGTTAGATATATGTAACAAATTACATAATTACCCTTAGGGCATACTCCTAACTCTATCAATGATAACAAATGATTTTTGACAATTCCTTTTATGCTCCTCGTTCCTGAGATTTTCCTTTTTGCTGTTAGTTCGTATTCCCTATAGAGTCAACACTCTCAATGGTTTAATTAAACAATCTAGGATTATATATTTTCGATATTAATAAGAAACTCATAGTTTCTCTTTAATGTGCAAGAATACTTATTAGACACACTAATGCATTGTGTTCGTTTAGGTTAGTTAATCTCATTTCATCTCATCTAATTAGTATTATCTATGGATCATATCCAATGCCATTTTACCACCAGTAATTCCTCAAAGAAATTTCTTCACAATGAAGTTGGTATTTCTTGAAACAACAATTGCTTCTCAGTGCAACAGAATAGGTATTCATAAATTTTTTATGCATTTTTTTATTTATAAAACTGATTTGGTTTTAGTTTACAAAACTTATGTTCAAAACATAAATACGTCATCCAATGACAGTCTTTCAAAAACTCTTTTGGAGAAATTCATACAGGATCCCTTACGAACAATTATTACGTGCAATCTTTCGACTCACACAACCTGCCAACTTCTTGGCCTAGGATATGTTGGAGTTTCTTATAAACCCTTATCTTGTAAAATTTTGTAAATTGTTATTCAGATGAAATAATATTAACCATGTGTACTACCCTTAAGTATATTACCTTATAGAAAGAAACTAACTCAACTTCACTCATAATTAATCGTACATTGTCCAACAAAGTTTGATTACTCCATATCGATGTCATCATTATGTATCACATGGAGGAGTAATCTTGAGATTTAATCTTTATTCATTTTAGGTACGTTCGGAACATTTTCCAATATTCTCACTCATCCGATCAAATCAAATCATTTCTATCGCATGTTATTTTATTTACTTCTATTTTATATTCCATAAGTTTACCATAGACATACCACATGCGTATCAAATGCACATGTCCATGTCGATGATAACTCATCGGTGAATATGATGAAGTATGTGGAACCGTTTTGGTATTTATAGAATTACGATTGCATGCATCTATATGTATCAATCCGAAGACTTCATCAACTCTTATAATACTCCCACTAAATGGGTGCATAGCCCTTTATTGTTTGAGATATAATTAACAAGTATCATATGATTCAAAATCATACAATAAAATTATTTCTCAAAATTACGGCTTAATCTATAATTCCAAAACAACTGTAAATAATATTAAATACTTGTATTTTTCAATGCATCAATTTTGTTATAAAAAATAATACCATATTATAGTTTTATTTCACAAAGAATATTCATATTGAAATATAGCTGTGTCTATTTTTTTCAGTCGATGCCGAAAAATAATCATTATTTCATAAATAATGTATGATAAGTTTTATGAAAACAATTTTCATACTATGATGCAATTAATAAGTTCTATAGGGCATGCTCCCACTATTTCCACAATTACTATAATAGCGTACTAAATTCGGAGGTCCATCATTCACTTAATACAATTTTGTTTATTTCATACACTGCAACTATTTACAATGGAGAGTTTCTCGATAAAATATCTTGAACTCAAAGAAATCATATTTTTTATTCTAATATTAAGCATCGGTTATTATTACAATTCTCATTTCCAATGTTTCTCTATGAAGTAGAAGTGACTATTCATTCTCTTCATCCAAACTATACCTTAAATTACATCTATTCCTATACATTCGTTTTCCTTTCAAATGGTCAAATTATTCAAAAAAAATATTACTACAATATCATAACAAACTCTTTACAAAAGCGCATTTGATAATCATTAACATTTAAGGACATCAAATATGTTGCACTTTATGTGAACCGATCAAAATGACATTTCAGCGATCGAGTTCTTAGATCTATCTTGTAATTTTTTGTCTTGTGTTACATTAACACAATATGGTCCCTTTTGTAATCAATCAGATTGAATACTCGATCTCACACTGAGGTTTATTTGGTTTTTCAGATGAACTAATTTCATCAAAATATTGTACATTACAAACTTTTACCGTTCACCATATAACATTTATATGCAATTGTATATGGATCAAATATCCATAGTCTTGTATTGCTTTTAGAGTTCAAAACTCATAGAATGTAGTACATGGTTTTGACCAAATAAATGCGTAAGTGACCAAACCACGAATGTATTTAGTAGTTGTAGAATCAGGCACTTGCATGGATGTTAAATGTTAACATGCAATAGGAATTTAATAGTGGGTATTATATTTCTATTTGTCAACTTTCAATTCAGTTTGTTTATATATGTTAATTGACAAACGTTTTATCAATCATATTGAATGCACAAATTTATCGTTGTAGATAATTATAACATTATATAGCATATGTTCATACAATATTAGAAAGGTTAAATGTTACCATTTCATTTTTCTAATAAGGCTCCCACTAGTCTTTTATGTTTCTCCAAATCCTAAGATGAAACATAGAAGTCTTTCGACTTTACTAGTGGGTGTTAAAAATCGTCTGTCTTGGTATTCTTAGCTTGAGTTTGCTCAACAAATCATAGCCTCACAAACGATGGATAACTCGTTATCGGTTGTATCACATACAACTCCTAACCAATTTCTCCTTGTCTTAATCTCATTTCGATCTTGAGTTTGCTCAATAAGTCGAAAGAGATTATTCACTTGTACCTATCATATCATGATGGCCTAAGTATAGTATATGTACCTTGATTTTGCTCAACAAATACATATAGTTATCTTACCTCATCTGTTCAATATATTAATAATACTACACATAACATCCCCAGCTTGAGTTTGCTCAACAACTAAGGAGCATGCAAGTAATTTATTAACATATATGGTAGAGGACAACATTATATTGAAGATTCATAGTCTTCAATATATTATATTGAGTGATATCAACTTATGCAATAATGTATTTCTTATGAAATACCCTCGTGATTCAAGTGTTAGACATATCAGAATTCACAGTATACATACATTTACATATGTATTTATTCCTTAAGTCTATTTGGGTTTCTTTAATATTCCATCTTTAGTTTATACATTCATATTATATAATTTTATTGTTATATAACTTTTATATTTCATATTACTTACATGATAGTCTTATGTATGATATTTTATTAGTTTAATCTTATTTAATTAATTAACTCTTTAATTAATTTTAAATTAGTATTTCAATACAACTTTTATATTGGACATATCTACTATAACCTTTATAGTAAGACACATATATCTCATATATGCATATTTTTAGTTAACTAACTGACCTTTAATTACTTTATTACTTAAATAATTTTGATCAAATTATATTAATTTTGAAAATTTATCTTATATGCATACATGTATGCTTTCGTTATCTTAAACACTTTAAAATAGCATAATATATATCAACATATATAATACATGCATATAAGTATTAATTAATTAATTAATGTTATTAATCTTATTAATATTTTTAATTTCGAAATTAATATTTACATAGTTTCAAACATTTTGAACTTTTCATTACATTTTCAAACATTTTGAAAATTTATGTTATATTATAACCTTTTATAATAAACATGTTTTTATTTTAAATTTAACTTTTAAATTTAAAATTCTTAATTTTCAAATTGAAATTTAGCCCAAGGCTCAATTCAAATTGGGTCTTTTTTATTATGGGCAACCTTTGGGCTCACATCACCTTTCAGGCTAGGCAGGTAACTAGGTATGATAGGGTACTTGATTACCCAATTCTAATCCTAGACATCACCTTTCTAGACACTATACTAAGTGCACAAGCTTAATTAGTTAGCCCTAACATGACTAATTTAGACCGCATAGGCTATTGGGCTCTGATACCATTAAAGAAACTAGGTCAGCCTGTAGCGGAAGAAATGGGTGAATTTTAAATTTTTTTAGCCATTTTGGATCTTTAATGGGGCCAATGAAGTCAAAATTCATTTAGAACTTTTCCAAGTTTCTTTTAAATAAAATCAATATTTTATTTAACTTCATAAATAAAGTTTCACTTTAATTTAATGTGTATGTAAGTTAGAGTATATCAAATATACTCTTATATACAAATTTATGTGTAACGTTTACTTTTAAATTTATTCATAAAAGGAAATATTTCATTTCCTTTCTCTTAACTTATTCAATTAACGAGGGGGGCATAAATATTTAGAGAAGGAAATTTTTCATTTTCTTTCTCTTGAATTATTCAATTAATGAGTGATCATAAATTTAGTCAGAGAAGGAAACTTTTTCAAATTTATTCAAAGAAGGAAATATTTTATTTCATTTCTCTTAAATTATTCAATTAATGAGGGGGCATAAATTTATTTAAAGAATGAAACTTTTCATTTACTTTCCCTTAAATTATTCAATTAACGAGGGATCATAAATTTAGTTAGAGAAGGAAACTTTTCATTTTTTTCTCTTAATTAAATTAAACAATTGATTAATAAAATAGCATTAATGACTAATCTAAATATGACATGAATTGTTAATATATTCACATTAAATATTGTGCAAGTGCAACATATAGGGAGTGTGCATAGTCAGTGATAATTGATATGTATACATAAAATAAACAAAAATAATTTGAATGGTTATAACATAGGAATTGAAATGGAAATAAATAAGGAATGACAAGGGTGATTGATACAGTTTTCTTTTTAGTAAACGTAATTAATGCAACGTATTAATGACAACCAATAGGTACAAAATTGTAAGAATATAGGAGGTAAACAATGAATTGCATGTATACATTATTGTCTTAATTAAAAAATAAAAATGATTTCATACTATGACAATGCATGTATACTATGACAATGTATATATGAAATTCAATCAAAGCTTTCTAATAATATAAATTAGATAGTTATTACAGTCAATTTCAAATTTTTGATTTGTTGTTAAAATTCCTTTTATTCATATGTAAATATCTAATGCAATAAAAAATGCAAGTAATGCATGCATACATACATACATATATTAACATTCAAAACTAAAATTACACTTTGTTATGAAAGATTAAAACATAGATCTACAATTGAAACATTGTATTGATTCCATATAAATTTCATTTTTAACTTTAAATATAATTCAATCAATCAACATGAAATTGTAAATTTCCAGATTTAAAGAAATGGAATTTAAATAAAATGTTAAAAATAGAATTAAAATGAAACATTATATTTTAAAATATATAGATTTAGTTTCAATTTAACAAAGTAAAGAAAAGCAGCTAAACAATTCGAACATGTAAAGATTCAGATATGAAGAATTACACCTTAATTAGACAAATAATCCAATCTTCCTAAGCAATTTTTTAATTAAGCAAGACAGTAAGACATCATACAAATTACGAAAGTCAAATTAAATTTCCATCAAATATTGCAAAATCACTATCTATATATAGAAAATGACATACCTTACTACCCAATCCTTAAAACACACCTTGTTGATGTTGTCTTTGATTTGCACCTTGAATGAAGAATGCTTTTAGATCCGATTGAATCACCTTAGGATGTTGCCTAGAAATCAAACCTTGAATTATGATATCTTCTCAGATCTTCAAGATCGACATCCTATCCTTGCAAGAGAAGGATTGACCACTTTTGTTATATTTTATTTGATCTTTTTATTTGGAGTTGAAAGATGTTGGAAATTCATTTTCCTTTTTTTCTGCCATGAAAAGTTAGAAGAGAGAGAAAGAATGAATTGTCCGTACAGAATGAAATAGAGAATATGTTTTTGTTTCAAAAGAATGAAACCTTTTTCATTCTTTAATTAAAACTTCTTTAATTAATTCCTTTGATTGTTTCTCTATTTCCAATCCTTTCTTTACACATATGTCATCAAATGACATAAAATTTCCATCAATCATGTCATCAAATGACATAAAATTTTCATAAATCATGTCATCAAATGACATAAAATTTTCATAAATCATCTCATGCAATTATCTTTAAGTACATCGATATCATATATCAATGCGTGCAAATATAACTTTTATAAATGCATTAAAATAATTACATAAAAAAAGCTTTCAAACATCAAATAAATAATAATTAATATTTCTCAAATATCAATTAATTTAATCAATTTATAACATTTTATAAATTAATTAAATCATGTGATTTTTCAGAGAATTCATCGTTATGGTTGTGCGACTCATAGGTGTAAATTCAGTCGGCGATTAATATCGAACTATTCGAATATTAACGTTCACACGTCACTTAGTAGGTGGTGTGATATTTTGGCCGAATTTATCGCTTACACATCTTTTGGTAAAATCCAATTTTACTTATTATAAGCAGTAGCTAATAGTGATAATTATTTACACCAATTCTCTTCGTCAAAACTATATCACTTTGGATTTATGTAATTTGGTAATGGTCAAAATTCCAATAACATCCACATTCAACTTTATAGTCCAAACACAAAGTCTTTCGTTCGATAATAACAATCACTATCAGTACGTAACCCCTTGGTGCCCCCAACAGTCATGAGTAATACACTGCCCAACATTTGGAGAGCGTTACGTACTTCGGTCTCAACAGATACATTGATATCCAGTCTCGATGCATCTTGACTAGGAACATTTAAAATGGTATATTTGTTTCGTTGTGATAAATTACTCACGGTTACAACACTTTGTAACTACTATCACAAAACATACCATTTATCGATTTTCTATTAAATATACTTTTAATTAAATTGATTAATTAATTTAACCACATTATATCAAGTATATAATAGAAAGAAAATACATTTATTTCGAACAAGATTGATCGACGAGTTAGATATATGTAACAATTTACATAATTACCCCTAGAGCATACTCCTAACTCTATCAATTATAACAAATGATTTTTGAAAATTTCTTTTGTGCTCCTCGTTCTTGAGATTTTCCTTTTTGCTGTTAGTTCGTATTCCCTTTTTGATATGAGTTGAACCTCTTTCCCTGTCTCATTTTGAGTCCAACATCAGCTATCCTCTCTTCCTAATACAAATGGTCATACCTCCTCGCCATTTCCATTATCATCTCGGAAGGAAACAACTGTGTCATCACCTTATGGTTTAGTCCCTTCCTTAAGCCTTTAATAAATTTCTCTTTCTTCTTCAACGGAGTTTTGATATGGTCCCTACCAAACTTCGACAAAGCACTAAAACACCGACTATACTCTACCAAAGTCATCTCTTCTTCCTTCAGATATAGGAAGTCACTGCATAAAGAACTCTTCTGTGGTTCAAGAATAACTAAGCCTCGAATTTCTCCTTAAATTGGTTCTAAGTAGTCTCCTCTCCTGGAATTACGACGGTCAACACCTCCCATTAGTCCAAAGCATCTTCTTGAAGTTGACAAAAAGTCAACCTCCTCTTTTGAATGTCGTCATAACCTATATCTCCAAAGAAACGCTTATACACCTTCATCCAATTCAGAACTTCCAAAGCGGGTTCTTAGTAATTGTCTTTCCTTCATAATTCTTATAGTCTTGGTTCATCTTGAAAAAGTCTCCTCCTACAACTACTGGCCTTAGCTCAATAACTTCATCTAGTCGTTGCCTCATCATTTTCATCATACATCGGTGGACAGGTGCGTTCATATCCATTGCTCTAGCTGTTGAGGCGGGCATTTAAGCACCACCTCAACACCAACACTTTAGGGTTGTCTTCCCTCCTTGTTCATTCGTCTGTGTGCTTGCAGTTCATTTACTAGCGTTTTCTCTAACACCTCATAACATCAAACGTCCACTTCTGGTCTCCATTCTTGCGTCCTACGTAAGCAAGTATTAATAAAAAAATGGAAGTAAAGAGAATGAGAGCAATGGTAGAAGGATGATATATCCACCTCGATATACATCTATATCAAAATACAAGTACATTAAATATATAGCGTATGCCCTCCTCAAGTTACTCGTTTTCAACTATTTAGTTTCTACCTAGATTTTTATTTAGCTCTATTTTACTTAAATGTCCCATAACCTTGCTTCGATATCAAGTTGTAACGTGCCCATTTCGCGATCCAAAGAAGAACGCCGATGATACCGCAATCATCATCAAAAGTATTTATAAATGAAAAATGAGATAATTTTTTTCGCAACGTTAAGTAAACAAAGCAGCTAAATAGATTTCCATTACATAAATTAGCTTTACATTTTACATTTCCCAATACATGCCACATAGGGGTAAAATATAAAATCATATATAATAGTGTCATGCCTGACATATGCAGATGCGGACATGAGCACTTAACCAATTATACGATCTGATTTTACACAGTGGAATCAAAACAAACTTTATTATCTAACAAGCCTCATACTTCATCTTCGGAGTCTTTATCCATCCATAGGCAAACTTATCTAAACTCGTAAACTCGGCTTACTTAAATGAATACCCATGAGTTCATGAGGATAACAATAATAAAAATACGGATCGGACGTAAACCATGATATGTGTAACAATATACCATAAATATAAAGCATAGTAAGACCACACCGCATAACGAAACGGGTTTTCCCTTTATCAATTCAACATTATTTCATCATATCAAATAGAGTGAACATAATAGCATGAATCATGATCATAAAACATCATTTCAAGTATAAGTGCGTCCTACACTTATCGTCACATGGTGACTAGGTTTTATAGTCATTCCTCCTAGGTTGACACTCAAGCCTTAAATCATTATTCCTAGCTAAATTCGTATGCTGATATTTGGGTTGTCACTCGGGCCTTACACCATTGTCCTCAAATATTGTCATGTTCAGACAGTTGGATGACACTTAAGCCTTGTACCGTTGTTCTCGTATAATATGATGTTCGGACATTTGGTCTTCACCGATAGAGTTAGGGGTATGCCCTAGGGGCAATTATGTAATTTATTACATACATCTAACTTGTTGACCAATCTTGTTTGAAATAAAAGGTATTTTCTTCCTATTATATACTTGATATAATGTGATCATATTAATTAATTAACTTAATTAAAAGTATATTTAATAGAAAAATCAAATGGTATATTTTGTGATAGTAGTTACAAAGTGTTGTAACCGTGAGTAATTTATCACAGTGAAACAAATATACCATTTTAAATGTTCCTAGTTAAGATGCATTGAGACTGGATATCGATGTATCCGTTGAGACTGGAGTACGTAACACTCTCCAAATGTTGGGCAGCGTATTACTCATGACTGCTGGGGACGCCTAGGGGTTACGTACTAATAGTTATTGGATAACTATGGAACGAATCACTCGATAGTTTTCTGTTGGTTAATATAACTAAGGTCGAACAAAAAATATCGATGTGACTGATTTACACAGTTCTCTCAACTTGAAAATACCGTGGATCTTCAATATGAAAGCTCTGCTTTGATTATAGCCAAATCATGGCATGACGTCCATCAAGTGGCTATAGTTGGGTCGAGTGGAAGTATTGGAAGTGAAGCACTATTCAAGAGAGGATTCGTCTCCTCAATTATATGCGGTTAGTATCACAGTCAACTCAAGTCAACTCAAAGTCAAAGTCTCTGGCCAGAGCATTTCGGTTAATAATAATTGTTATTATTGAACCAAGGACTTTGTATTTGGACTATAAAGTTGAATGTGGATGAGGTTGGAATTTTGACCATTACCAAATTCCATAAGTCCAAAGTGATATAGTTTTGACGAAAAGAATTGGTGTAAGCAAATGTCACAACCGGGTAACGCTTATTAAACTAAAATTGGATTTTACCGAAAACGAGTAAGCGATAAATTTGGCCATAATGTCACACCACCTGCTAAGTTACGTTTGAACGTTAACATTAGAATAGTTTGATGTTAACCGCTGACCAAATTTACACCCAAGAGTTACACAGCCGAAATGATGAATTCCCTTAAGATCGGACGATTTAATTAGTTTATAATTGTTATAAATTAATTAATATTTATGAAATATTAATTATAAAATTTGAATATGATTTGAGAAATAAATAATGTTATATATATTTATAAAAGTTATAAATATATCGATCAATATACAATATCGATAAGCGAATAAATTAGATTTAATTGCATAGTATTTTGGCTTGGGCTTAGATGGGTTTAAGGCCCATTATTAGAGCTGCAAAATTTTGATTTTGGGAAGGTCTAGGGGTGTCTAAAACATAGGGAATTGGCTTGGAGATAATGGGTTGAGATCAAGTGAGAATGGGTAAAAAGGTTTTCCTCGTTTCTCTCTAATCCAACCCTATATATATGTATGTATATATATTTAAAAATAATGACTAACCTTTTGGCCGCCATTACCTTCTACATTGCTGGTTAAAACATAGCTCTCAATCCACTCCAAAATTCTCAAATATATTTCAAATTAAAATAATACTATTCGATAGTGAGAGGTCGGTAATTCCGGACTTGTAATCTTATGAATCAAGAACAGTAAAAGGAAGGGAAGTCATTGCTTCAACGTGGATTCAAAGGCATCATTAAATTGGTAATTTTAATTGATATTACAGTAATTAAATTATATTCTATGATCCTATAATGAGCAATTTCATACATGTTTAAATATATTACTACTATATATTTAGTTAGGTGAGATTTTGTAAGTAGATGTAGTTGTCACAAATCAGTTTGGTTATGTGCATAATTTATTTGTTATACTATTTGATTTATGTATAGACAAATTTTGTTTACTGTACAAAATCAATTTTTGTCATTAATAATTGTTTTATATATATTTATTAATAAATTCATATATATATATATATATATATATTTTAGTGTATATTTCTCTCTCATAATAGCATATATGCACATATAAGATATATATATGATTTAAAATTTTTAGTACACTTATTTATATATAATATGAATTTAAAAATTCTAAAATTAATTATCATACATATATTCATATTTTAAATTAACATTTATTGAATTTTGGAATTGTTTATTATATATAAAATAATAATTATATTAAAAATTCAATTCTATTTTTTTTTAATGTTATATCATTTCATAAACATATATAAAAAATTTAGGAATTTTTCAATAAAGTTTATTATTTTTAATGATTAATATTATTTTGAAAAAACTGTTTATGATTTATTAAAAATAATAATTTAATTGAAAAATTGTTCAAAATTTTTCTTAACCTTTCATTCATGATTGTAGAATTTTTGAAATTTTAAAATTTGAATTTTAATAATATATTATTTTATATTAAATAATTATTGCCGAAATCAATGTATTTGTTTTTAAAAAAAATAATATTTCAACTTTGAAAAATCTCCAGATTTTTTCTAAGCTCTATTTTATGATCCTAGATTTTCAAAAATTGTAAAATTTGAATTTCATCAATATATTATTTTATGTTAATTATTTATGGATGAAAACATTATTTTATTCATAATATATACAAATTAAAATACTAAAATTATTATGTTTACAAAATTAAGTTAATTTTGAATCATAAATAATTTATCTCTCTTTTTATATATATATATATATATATATATTTCTATATATAAATGTTTTATGTTCATATATTATATATAATATATTTATACTTACATGTGCGTGTGTATTTGTAACACATATACATGCACGTATTTGGACAACATACATGACATACACAATGAGATAATATGTCTGTTGCGATGTAAATCCCAACATCTACATATGGGCATATTACACCTTTCACGGATTATTATGTTACACATGCACTCACACATATATGTATATGATACATTTATGTATAAACTAAATCAAATAAAATTAATTTCATATTTTAATATATTTAAATTTAAATAAAATAAATGATTTTATTTAAATGAGATTTAGAAACGTTCTAATTCAATTAGACTTCATAGGCCCAATAAAGATCCAATAGGATAAAATTTTGAAATTCACTCATAACTTCCGCTGTGGGCTGGTCCAGTTCTAACAATCTCCTCTTAGGCCTACTACACCATATTGGACTTTTAATAGCGTTTGAAAAATTGTATAAAATATTTCCACAGGGTTTAGAGAATGCTATGTAACAACATGCTATAATAGGTCTCGCATCTATCCTAGTAGAAAAACAAATGTCGTGAAAAAGTGATATTTCATTGCGTTTTTACAACACTTAAGTAACAAAGTCATTTTCTTGCGCTTTCAAAACGTCATGGAAAATAAATGCTATATAAAGTAAATACCATTTATAGTTGTAGAATGTAACGGCTTATGACTTTTGTTTGATGACAATAATATATATATATATATATATATATATATATATATATATATATATATATAATGTGCTTGCTATAG
Source organism: Allium fistulosum (assembly GCA_030737815.1). Classification (NCBI taxonomy): domain Eukaryota; kingdom Viridiplantae; phylum Streptophyta; class Magnoliopsida; order Asparagales; family Amaryllidaceae; genus Allium; species Allium fistulosum. Next base: position 510,038,030 of record CM060903.1, on the reverse strand, counting down.
TACTATTGCAATATCACACAATGAAATAAACAAATCAAAATTTCATTTAAACAAATATTTTATTTTAGCAAACATTTTATTTCAATTTCAATAGTATACATTTACAACACAGCTTCCACTATATTTTACATTTTCAAATACAACACTATTTCACACTCTCACACACAATATTATTTCACCTACTCGGATTTAATTTGTCATCTTCTTACGCCAACTTGTGTTCGGTTTGCCTGTCATACAATAAACAATTCAGTCAAAAGCAAAAAAAGAAATAAACTGAAATTGCAAAAATAAGAATATAATTGAATGTGGTATTGCCTCGATTAATTGGGTTGTTTATTTTCGTATTTTAAACTAAAACCAAAAATAAATGTGCATGAGCAAAGTATGACATGCAAAGTGTATTATTGTACATGCCATAAGGCTGTGCACATACACAAAATCCATTTGCACAAATTCAATTTCAGGGATAAATGTAAGGCCAAACTGAATAGCTCAACACAAGAGTGCAAAGGTCAAGTCCGAAGCCTCAACACAGTGCAAGTAGAAGTGTGCATGAGGTCAAGGCCAAGCAAGCTCGGACTCAACCCAAGTGCAAATGGGCACAAGGCAAAGCATATACAGATTTGGTGACTATAATAAATGTCATTACTTATACCGCACTTATGTTTTAAAATCAGGTTTTTAACCTAACTTTGTTAATCTGGTTTAAAAGAGAATTAATCAAATTAACCTTTGTATATGAATGAATGTTTCTAAAGCTGATGCTAAAAAGACTTGATTTAGCGGGTGTAGCGGAAAATAGCAGGGCTTAAATCAAACCTATTATTTAATAGCGCTAAATTAAAACAATGTAGCGGTAGCGATGGAAGAACGTCACGCGATATGACGGGGATTTTACGGGGCTTTAGTGTTTAGTCGAGCGTGCAAACTATGTAATCGTAATCAGCAAACCGTGGGAGATGGTGGAATTAGCTACAAGATTAATTTTTGTTACAACGGTCTGAGGAAGAAAGTTGGGAGTGGCTAAGTTTGGAACCAGTTAACGGTCTCTCTTCGATGATAGTGATGAGTACCGCCAAATCAAACTGAATGAAATGTAAACTCTGAAGCTATTGAAATGGCAATCAATACACGCCACAAGTTTATCTCATATTATCTCTCCGCTAATTTCCAACGCCATCAACTTCATTTAACACTCACAAATATGATAAGAGAAGCAAGCGAGCGATTTTAGCCACAATTGTTTTTATTGCATTTTCGAAAATTTTATTTTCAAGCTATTTTTGAAGAGAATTTGTCTATTTAGGCCATTTATGCAATGGTTGTAACAATTGGGAGATTGACTGCTCGAATTCACCTCAAACTGCGCTGCTCCAAAGATTCTGAAGACAAAGGTAAAATTTAAAACTTGTTGAATCTGATTCGGATGATTTGACGCAATTTTTGAATTAGGGCACTTGGTGGGTTTGTTTATTTATATGTTTATATGCAGGTGTGTGTAATCTAATTGAACCATAAATTTATTAATCATGTTCTCTGAATTAATTGGGTTATCCTAATGTATATGATGACATGATTGTAAAACTGAATCTGTGTGCCTTGTTGTATGTACAAATTGTGTATCCATTTTGTCGTCTTGACCAACTTTTTTAATGTAAAATTCAGACTGCCTTTGTTTATAGTGTTGATTGCTTAACATTGATGGGTGAATGCTAAAACAGTACTAGAAGTTCTGAACATTATCACTTAGCTTCTGAACACTTAAACAAACAACTTTTTAACATTGTTTATTAGTGTATTGAGAATCATTTGATGCAAATAAACTACCCTCATTTCTTTTTGATTGTCAAGGGGACCTCTTATTTAGGTGATAAGGGGCAAAAATATATTTTTACCTTATTACTTAGTTCTATACGCTTGTTGCGAACAAGATAACATCCATCCAGAAACAGTTCAGACATCACCCCCCCCCCCCCCCCCACCTGAAACCCACCCACACCCCCCCTCCTTTTTTAAATAATTCTTTACATTTTACCCAAAAAGAGGCCCATTTAGTACTCTATTTTCAATGTTGTGCCTAGCAGGACAACCAACAAACACAGCCTAGTAAGAAAATTACCAATAAAATAGTTTGCATTATATATTAATACCCTGGCAACCAATTTTCTGATGAGTCATAGTTGATTGGTCACTTAGTTGACAATAAATTGTGGAATATCGAATGGTGGAAGAAGATGAAAGAGGCGTATCGTTGTGCGATGTATCTATGCAAATAAGAAACCAGAAATCTGGTATTAATAAGCAAAAAAATTAGTTCATTTTATCATATTTAAACATGGTATTAGGCAGTGTACTCTAGGATGTTCTTGGCAGCACACATTGTATACTGATATAGGGTTTACTACTCATTATAAGCCAACTGATAAAGTCTAAAAACATACATGTACTGCTTTTAAAACGAAGTTACAAACTAGTTACAAAACTAAAACCATTTAGATGTGATTTACTCACAATATTCTGAATTGAACTTATTTGTTATTATTTTTTGTTGGAAGGAATAAATAACTTGGTCAATATATAACTTGTCTCATATATTTTTCTCTCAAAATAAATATGCTTGTTCAGTTTAATTGTTTCTTAGTGATGTGATAGAAAATAATCTATTTTTATGATAAGACTTGAGATACTGACTTATATATTGTAGGGAGTTTTAGAAAGAGCACTTGTTGAAAAATAATAGTATCATGGCTCAAAATATACATCAATGTATGTGTTTGTTTGGGTGTATATAGGCATATGTTTATATATTTATTGATAATATTCTTTGCTAATAGTGAAAGTTCAGACAGCTGTTTTCACAACTCATATAAGGTAAACATATCTTGACTAAATTTGCCGGGCCAAAGGTGAAAGTATAACCCAACTTCAATTGCTAATAAAACTCACTCATGACTCAAGTAACCGGTTTTTTATTTACAGGTGATAAACCTGCTACAGATTGGGACAAGGCGTGGTCTAGGTACAAAAGGCGGGGAAAGAAATCTCTATTCTCTAAATTCAATCCAAACAAATATGTAAGCTGGAATCCACAGCGGTCTGAATACCCAATATCCGAAGAAGTGGACCCCATCAAGAGAGCTGAGAGGACAAACCTTGAGTTATGGACAAGTCCCAAATTCACTCTCTATGGTGCCATCATTATAGTGTCAGTTCTTCTAATCTACACTATTTTAGCGCTTTACAAATAATATCACATTGTGTTCTTTTCCCATTGAATTATAACTTAGTCACTCACAATACTGTATTTTGTGTACAAAAATTGTTTAGCATCAATGAATATTCACATATGTATTTTCCTTTTCAAATTGATTTACGTTTTGTTTAAGCTTCAAGAGTACCGATGGTGTAGACTCTTGCTGTATAGAAATGTGCCATAAGTAAATTAACCTTTATAGCTGCGTCAAGTGTGGACTAGTGACTAAAGACCATTACCGATGGAGGATGGGCTGTTGATTAAAAGTGTTGCAATGTTGTTCAGTGTTGTTAACACTGGATAAAGATATGGGTTCTAAAGGTCTTATATCTCATGGTTCAATCTGGACCACAAAAACACACTATTTATTCAGTGTTTACAACACCGGGACTGAGATATGAGGTCTTTTGAAGGTCTTGTATCTTTTTTGCCATTTTCAACCACATGTTGTTGTGTATTTAGTATTTAAATAGCTAATATATTCTGTATTTATTCTTTTAAAATATCATGTGTGTTTTTAGTGTGTGTTGTCGGGTGTGAGTGTAGGTTGGTTGTGTATTGTTGGGATCTCTCGAACAACAAAAACTTTTCATTTATTAATTGTATAAAATATATAAAAATATAACACAAAATGCGTAGCTATGGATGAGCAACAAGATAGAAGGCTTTCAAAAGGCGCATATCTCCAGATTGATAAACAACATTGCAGGTTGCTAAGTTGCTTTGATATATTGCTAACAAGCAACCAATTTTTCACCGGGGTTGATTAGGCACCAACCCATCTTATATTAGTGATGAGTCAATTAGTGAGCCATCCTCTATTGTGTTTGCTGTTTTTAGTTGCCATACAGAAGGAAAAAAAGGGAAAAAAGAAGAAGATAAAAAATCAAATAAAAAGAGGAAAAGAAGAAGACAATTTTCATTAATAGTTGAAATAGAACAACAATTTTTTGATCCGACCGTGAAATTCCGAAAATACCCTTACTATGTACCGATTAGGACCATGAGGTCATAAGTTCAAATCTCACTCATTTCAGGAAATTAATCTATATTATTTTCTGTAAAATTTGTAATGTTATTACAATTTCGACAATTACAATCTTTCACACTTTTTTCTTTCTTTGTATTTTCACTTTTTAATGTCATTTATATTCCAAGTATCAATAAATATGTATCCATTTTCATTTGTTTCAAAGCTATACCGAATACACTTTTTATTTTGATTTTATACAATTTTAGCATACTTTATGGAAAAAAATATATTTTAAATATTCAAAATAAAAACCAATTTTACCTAATCATATATAAAATCTTTTCTTTAGGTGATATTTTACACGACGTTCCTTTTTTTTTCTTATATTTAAAAGATTTATGAAAAGAAAATTATTGCAATATAAAATTAAGATTATGCATATATACATCTATTTACATCATACACACACACACACACACTATATATATATATATATATATAGATCAGAAAAAGTAGAGGAGAAAATAATTGTTACAACGATATTCAATATGTGTTGAACCATCATACTACGTTTATGTTAAATTTGTCTACAAGTTTATATGCATTGAATTGATGTTATAATATCAAAAACTGATGTTTAAGTTTTTAAATTTCGAATTGTAACTTGTTATGTTTCACGTGTGAAGCATGAACCTTTTATATCATTTATTATTGTCTTTCATACGCATGTCATTTGTATGATTTATTTTGCATTCTATCCGAGGATCGTCTACCATTTGTTTTAATCATTTTGTCTTGTACGTGGGAATGACGTTCCATTTTGTCTTGTACATGGGAATGACGTTCCATTAGATCTCGTAGGGATAAGCTTTTTGCAATGGGTTAGTAACTTATGTTAAATTCCCTGAACTTTTATTTTTGAAGTATTGTTTTGTAGTAAAATTGTTGTTGGACCCAAGCTAGCTCAGATTACAGCGGCCCATTATCCATCCAAAAAATCTCCAAACTTAAATTGTCGATCTTCAAATGTAAAAATATACCTATATATACATCATTAAATTTTCATAACGCATTGGACTTCTAAGTTAGGGTAAGACATTGTCGTAATCCTTAGTTATATCGTATAATATTGAATAGTTAGAGAACAAAAATCAATTATGGTGTTTGTACCGAGATATTTCTAGGTACGAACTCATGGAAGAAAACAAATTTTTATGGAGAACATTGCCACACCGAGTACATTTTTGTGAACTTAAGAGAATACTATTTGAACGGAGAATAAAATGTGGAAGCAATGGAATATGAGTTTTGCTAGATCAACTAGGAATACTGATACGGGATACCCGGATCTGAAAAAGAGCGGAGGAAATCAGGGGACGATATAATCTTAGGGCTGCAATTGCTCCCGCTTAATAGCTTTCCCGTCGAAGCAGAATTTTTGATGGAATAAATGAAGTAGAGCAATGCATTCTTATGCATTTGAGACAGGTAAAAGAGTGGATGCCTGCCAAGTTGGAATTGGTTTTTAATGTTATTTTTGTATAGCTATATTATAATTGTTTATGTAAGTTATATTAAACAGCTAGAAGTTGCAATAATATTTTAAAAAACATAAAAATTCATCCGTTAATGAACATACATAGTTAACACATAAAATTAGGAAACAAATTGCATAACTTAGCGATTTCGCCCACATTACAGCACCTTCATATTGATTGTAAGTTTGTTACAACCTCCCTGCTATGTCGTTATTTATCAGTTTCAAATATTTTGCTTTACTAGGTTGCATTAAATATGTAGACTCAAATCCACTAAATCGTCCAAGACGAGCAAGAGTGTTTTCAGTGTACGATCCATCAAACGCTCCCTTTCTTTTTGCTTCTAGAGAATTCATATGAAATCTTTTCATTTTTCTTTCAAGGTTTCATGTCTATTATGCAATTAATTTTTCGTCTTGTTACTGGGATGCCTTCGGTCATCAGGATCATATTTGCTACCACCAGAATTAAATCGTAAGTTGCTATATGGTGGCTCTATAAGTGTATCTTCATATTCATGGATTATCATCAGCAGCATTTGAATGATTGGTTTTTGAATGCTTGGTTGCCGAGGTATAGTTGCTAATTCAAAAGAATCTAGGAACGTTAGAAGTCCCAAGTTATATTAAATAGAGTTTTTGTTGTGTTGGTTCTCTGGCTTCTTGGGAACTTGGAACAGATGGTATGCATGTTCGGTTGTGAATAAAGCTTGAATTATCCCTCAAAGGCAAAGATTTAATGGTTTTCTTTCAATAATGTTTTCTCTATCTTATATCACATAGTTTACCTGAAAATGTTATCAAATGGAATTATGTGGAAAGACGTCCAGCACCCTAGTTGTAACCAACCCCTAAAATAGTATTGCATCAAATAGAATCTTTCAGTTCGAGGTTTTTCATACTTCAACATAATATTCCCAAATTTCAGCGAATAAAATATAATGTCAAAATTAACTAAAAGTATTGCTATATTTTAGAAACACACCTTTGACATGATCACTCCACCGTTCTTCGTTGTTCCTTGTTAGACACACATCCTCTTATGCTATCCCTTTTTAATCATTTCTTTGCAAAGGCTATTTGTATTGTATTTGTGTCTAACTTGTGCTATGTTTCCATAGTTTTGATTGTACTTATCCATTAGAATCTTATCAACTTCTTTCTTGTTGTTTCTAAAATTTGTACGTCCCAGTATAATAATTTAGAAAATAATGTACTTTTAGTCCGCGTAAGGCAAAAATTGAAGTATGTCATTTTTTTGGAAAGGTTAGAAATTTTCAGAGATTTTTGTCTATCCTTTTATGATTATTGAAATTGGAGCGAAAATGGATGTATAATGGTGGTAAATTTTTTAGCAATGTAGTCATCATTTTGGAGCCGTTGCATGGATGTTAGGAATTTCAACATTTAGAGATGCCCTGATGGTGTAGAATTTGAGGACTAGTGCACCCTTGCTACTCTAGAGTTAGTATTTTTCGTTAACACCAGAAAATTTACATGTATGATACAAACCATGTGGTTAGAGCATCTCCAACTATTTTCTTCTTCCATATCACATTTTGATGGGTTACAAAATGATAACCATGGAAAATTTCCAATGACAATTGAAACAATCGCATCTTCCACAGTTGATGCTTGTCCAACCGACGTCTTAGACTTGAGTGTCTGTTGAACAAACGTTCAATAACAAAGAATTTAGAATATAGCTGATACTGAATGCTTGTTGAACAACTATCCAATAACTAGGCGTTTATTAACGGGCACTCGATACAATTATAAATATTGAATCGATCTCATTGCATATGTAATCAATTACAAAATCTAACCAATCGTTGGAGTGAGTTTTGAGATTGCATATTACATTTTGTAACTTCTAATACCCTGCTCGAGATGTTTTTATTGCATGTCATAATGTTCTTTATTTGTAAAATTTAATGCCTTGGAGTATGGTAGGTTTACATTTTTTTCAGTGTTCTTACTTCTTCTTTGAGTTTGTATTGGAAAATATCCCCAAGTAGGTTTGTTAACGAATACTTTCAACATTTAATATTTATGTTTCAAATGCAAATAGCTTCATGTCTGCATCCACGTTCAAAATCATTCTCGGATATCCGCATCCGCGGATACGAACGGATTTTGAATAAATTTCTATCGGTTGATAATCAATAAATCAATAAATATAAATATAAATATAAAATTTTAGTTTTAAATGAATTTTTATTAATCCTACCGATCATAAAAATACAAAAAATAAACAAATATGATGATACTAATAATTTTTAGTATTTAAAATGCACATAATATAAAACTATTTATAATAAACAATAAATAAATATCTTTCATTAACTTAAAAAACACACAATACAACTTATAACCTTAATGAAAATTGAACAGATAATTTTCAAATATGGATACCACATATCCGACTTTTTAATTATCCACTTTTCGAATATGAATGTAGGCGGATTTCGGGTTTTTCGAGTATCTGTTGATATATTAAAAGTTAGTGACACATTCCAAAAAAAAGAATAAATGAAGAAATGAATTAGGTAGCTCTTCATTAGACTTGTAAACGGTCAGATATGGATTCAGATAGTATCATATTCGTATCGTATCCAAATTAATTTTCGAATATCGGATATTCTTCGACCAGTTCACAATCAATAAATCCAAACAAATAAATAAAAAATTTGATTTATTGTAAATTTATTTCAGTACTAAAAATATAAAAAATAATAAATATACTAAACAAAAAAAATTAAGTAGCAAATATTGATTTTTATATACATATTAAAAAATTTAACCTTGATAGAATAGCAACCGATAATCATTTTATATGATAAAATACATAAAAAATAACTATTATCTTGATAAAACCGAACGGTATAGTTATTGGATGCGAATGTGGCACATCTACATCCATATCCATATTTCAAATGTTGGATAATTTTTCATATTTCGAATACCGATACGGATGAATTTTAAATTTTTCGAGTTCTAAGTGATAGTTCTGGTCTCAATCCTTTTAGCAAGTCCTCTTTGAAATAAATATTGTATACATGGTGTAAAAAAGATTACACCCGCAACTAATGAAACCGTTATATAATGTTGTACTGCCTGGTGGTTATAAACTAAGTGAAAATGTTAGATCTAAAACGTGACAAATTGAAGATTATAATATTGGAAAAAAACAACAATGATATAGACTTTTGTACTATTGGCCATGCTTGACTAAAATGTCATGATATTACTTTTAATAAATTGTTTATGGACACCTGACTCATGCACTGAACTTAGAAGCATATCATATTCTCATATCAAATAAATAGACAGTAATCATAGTTAATGATGATAATGTCTGCTTTGAAGCTTTCAAAGATTCTTCCTTCCACGTCCTTGACTAGTTAAATTGGTCTTCAAGTCAAGTAAGCTATCTATACCAAACATGCTACTACTACAAACAGCCCCTCTTCAACTTTACCAAAGCTTCAACTCTTTGCCTATTTACCGTTCCAATTATTATTTTATTATTTTACTGCTGTATAAGAAACTTGGTCCTAGAAGAATGGAACTTCAAGCAACATTCCTCCCAAAAGAAAGAAAGAAGCTATTACCGTCAAAAAGAGGTAAGATATAGCTCATGTTGTGGGAAGCTTACTTCGATCTCTAATTCCTAAGCCCTTCAACTGACCAATGTGTCCTTGATTGCTCATGCACACATCCAAAACATCAATTTAATTACTTGCATGGTTGCATCTTTCCAGTTTCACAAGTATAGAAAAACAAAACTTTGGTGCAGGTACACTAGTCTTAGTATTGCGGACAAATATCCTTCCATGCGAAAATACGTTTGCACTGATCCACAATAAATCTGAAATTTACATTTCAGTCTGCAACCAATTCTTTGTTTTTTTACTTCACATTTTGAAACAGTGGTTCGTCTTTGAGAAAAGCACATATATAGTGCTAGTTATGCTGTTCAACTACCTTGGGATAAGCAAGAACACTCGAAAACTGGAGAGTAGCCTTCTAGACATAATCCCAAAAGCTTGGATTTGTCATTTCTGTAACTACTTTTTCGTAAACTAAGAATATACTGAACTTGTGATATCTTTATTGCTAAATTGCAATTTAATGTTTTCCTAATGACAAGTGTTATACATATGTCGTATCAAAATAGTATTTCAAAAAAGTTAAGTAGGCGTATGCACACACAACAATAAGAATGCCGAATCTGAACAGGTAATTCAAAATCAGAACAATTTAAAATGACCAATTAGGGAAACTTAAAGCATGTCTACATAAGCAGAGACGTCAGATGTTAAAATGTTTTTATTACTTAGAAACAATCGCCAGCAGACTTTAACATAATGATCAAGTTTTAAGTTTTGAATCCAGTTGGCGAAGATTAAATGATCAACAGTAACAAGTTCACGTTTCGCTACCAGTGATAAACATGCGAAATTCTAGGAAAATATATAAAATATGTATTGTGGGATTGATGATCAAATCACGGTTGTTTAAAAAAACTGCACTCTCTTTTTGTTTACTACATCCAACATTGACGATGACATGGACATGAAATTGAATCGAAGGATATTCGGGAGACAAACAGACAATAGTAGTTCACAATTGTCAAGGCACTACAATATTTTTAATCTTAGATCACAATGGTCAACACTCAACAAAACATTTCTTTTTGTTTGAACTTTGATAAGTTTCATTTGGAAAATGTGTAAATTATTATAATTATAATTACAATTATTATCATTATTATTATTTTATCAGGTTCATTCATGAATATCAAACCTTGTCCTCCAAGGAAACACGACTCAGTCAAGCTAAAACTTCACCTATAAATGTTTTACAGGCCTTTAACCTTTCTTTCATCAATATTTTACACTCTAATTCCATTACAAACAGTAGAGATGAATCATCAAGGTTTATCGGATCAGAAGAAAGGATATAATAATCCTATGCCAAAGAGAGGGAAGATCAAAGCTCAGATATTTGGAAGCATATTCGGATCCCTAATTCCAAAATCATCAAAAGATACGAAACAGTTTGGTAAAGAAAAGGTTAGCTCAGCTTTGGCCTCACCGCAGTTGAGTGGCTATAATTCAGAAGCTAACTCTGATGATTGATCACTTCTGTATTTACCTTTGTAGATTTTGGTTTAGCATCTCTTCCTTTAGTGATGTGTTATCGTACATATATTGTACATATAATTCTGCCAGCAACTTTTATGAAGGCTTGGATGAATAAATAATTGCTTTGTATCGTTCCTTTATGTAATTTTTGCACAGGCACATCATATTGCATAATCTTAACAGTACCGATTGAATTTGGTTGAAAATACCTCCCCTTTATTGCTAAAGCAAACTTGTCATGGTTAGCAATCAAGAGTAATCAAAGTAACTAAAGTTCAACGGCCGAAAATAATAACAGATCAAAGAACAAAGTAAAAGGAATAGACAATCTAAATGTAACAAGGTTCAATTGCAAACAATTACGATCTTGGACCCATTACATTTTATTCCTTTCGTTTGAGAACGTATTTAATAAGAGATGCAAAATAATTTACAAGACTAAAAACAAGTGGAGACAATATGTAATCTTGTAATTAAGGAGAACCAACTTATAAAGATTCATCTCTTTCTTTCTAAGTGCTTCAGGGCTGAATTTTCAAAGTTGAATGTACTCTTTTGCCCAACAACTAGACTGTCTATTTTTGAACTTCTGACTTTGTATGTCAAAAGATAGGAGTCTTGGAAGGCTCATGTAACGACCCGATATTTTCAACCATTCGCATCCACACATGTCGGACTTGAATTGCTCAAAATACCGAATTGTAAATAAAATTTGGCAAAACTCAGAATATACAGTAAATAAATCACAGATCACAGACACAGAGTAATATAACAATGCAGCGGAAGCAAAGAAATAGTAGTTCATGAAGCTACTATATATATATATATATATATATATATATATATATATAACAGAGTTAAACATGATACAACATAAATCACGAATACAAAGATGTCTCAATACAATAGTCAAATACAAGATCCGAATACATCAATGGAATCAACTGAATGACTGAAAGCAAAATCAATGGATGGATCCAAGCGAAGCTCCAACTCCAAAGGTGAGTCTCGAATGCTGTATCACTCAGTCTGACCCGAGTGTAAAGCAAAACACAAAACACTCGAGTCATGACATACATACTTATACAATGTAAACCAACTCAAGTGAACTGTAATAGAAAAATACAAGTAACTTAAAGGATGCTTGGGATCGCCCATCCTTTAAGGATCCGTTAAACTATCTACTATGTAGTAATATTCGCTATTATAATAATGTCTAATAATAAAATAAACTTACTTTTAAATAGCGTTAAGGCTTTACATTTTCTACCTTAACACATAATAGTCCCAGTAGTCTATCCAGTATCAGCGTACCCCTAGATCGGGAGCTACCCTAAATACTCCACAGGCTACAGCACAAATCCAAACTCGTATTAAAGCTCGCTATGGTAGGTGACACGGCACAACAAGGCAATGTCAGGGTAGATATACCAATTACGCACACGGGCTGGTGGAAACGCATAGCAGCCACTACCGCCCACCTCGGAACACACTCCCAAATCAAAAATCGAAGGGTGGCCACCAAATCAATCACAAAGTAATAGAATAGTATCGAAGAAATGTGTCCGATCAGAGGTGCTACCTCATTGGCCCGAGATCGCTTCTATTTTAGCCATATTATGCCAACTCACGGGAATCAGGTTCACGTATATACCTCAATAGGATCGTCGCCACCATCCTACTTCATTCTGGAATCTCCACCGCGTACACGGTTGTCAAAGTGGTTTTCGGTATCGACAGAGAGTATGCCCATATCTGATCCCGGTCTCTTTGCCAACCAATCGTTATAATAACCCATGGATATTTATTTCAAAATAACTTATACTTCAAACCAAATATCATATCCATTTCAAAACTAGTTTATACTTCAAGACCAAAATATCATATTCAACTAGTTTATACTTCAAAACCAAAATATCATTTGAATAAACCCAAATTTCCAATCACTGAATATTTCTTTCAATTTATTTAAACTTGAAATATTCCTTTTTTTTTATCTTAAACCAAAACCACTTTATAAAGCCATATTTTTAAATCTTAAATTGCAAATCAATATATTCAAAACAATTCTTAATTAAATACTATTTCAAATAAATTCATTTCCAAAAGTCATAGTACTTTCAAAGTTATAACACCTTTGAAACCAAACACTTTGAAACCATATCAATTTTAAAATGTTATCATTTGGAAATCATAGTATTTAGAAAAATCATAACACTCTTAAAATAATATTCATTACCAAAGTTATAGCATTATTAAGTTCATTCGTTCAATTATACCAATTTTGAAAACATTGTATTAACTTATAAATTTCAAAAATGGTTTATATTTCACCTCAAAACATATTCATTTAAACCATTTAAATTCAATGTCAAAATCTTCCAAAATAATATTCATTTACAAAGTTCATTGAAATTTCAGCCACAACAGCACTTATGAAGTGTTACGGTAAATTTATTAACATTTCAAAACATTGTCAAATTCAAAACAGCAGCACTTATAAAGTGCTACAGTAGATATTTTAGTGTTGCAAAACAGTTCAGTTTAAGAAACAGCAGCACTTACCAAGTGCTACAGTAGATATTTAGTTATTATTTCAAAACAGTTTACTTTCAGCAGCAACAGCACTTACAAAGTGCTGCAGTAGCTCACTGGTATTGCAAAACAGTTTACTTCCATCAACAATAGCACTTACAAGGTGTTGCAGTAGCTGTTTAGTTATTTCAGAACTTAATTAAATTTCAGAAACGACAGCACTTAGCAAATTGCCATCTAAAACCACAGCATTTTGGAAATGTACCAATAAAATTCCAGATTTTATTATAACTTTTCAGAAACATTAAAACTTCAATTTTAGCCATTTTTAACTTATAAAATCATATCTCATGCTTCAGAAACTATTCATTTGAATATCATTTACCTTATGATTTAAATAAAATAAAGTTCTATAAACAAATATCCAATTTAAACCATAATTCATGTATTATGTCAAAAGTACCTTATTTTACTTAACTTTTTATTTTAACAAATAAATTAACACTTTATTTTAAATACCCATTCCACAAATAAGATATCTTATCACCAAATAAAAATTAAAACTTCAATTGAAAACTAAATTTTCAATTATCAAGTTAAGTCATAATTTACATTTTACCATTTTAAATCATAATTATTTATTTTACAAAACATAACATTTCACAAAAGAATATTTTATCATAGTTAATATAACAATCAATTTTTTTTAGATTTATCCATTTAGACATCAATTAACTATGATTTTCTAGTTAAATACATTTTACTACAAAATATCCAATTAAAACTGTATTCCATATTATCAGTTCAAAATACATTATTTATTACACAAAACATGTCTGTTTCATAAAGTAAAATTCATAACAATTACTAGGTTAGATTTAAAACTTCCATATTAAGTCAAATTCAATTATTAAGTTATTTATCATCAATAAAGATCCTTAATGTAACTTAAAACCAATTATTAACTTATAAAATTTTAACTTATAGTAAAACCAATACACCTTTATAATTTAAAGCATTAAATCAAAATTTAAGTTAAAATTTCATATATCTATAAAACTCAAAATAATTAATAATCTTTTAGGAAAATATCATTTAAAATATGACCATGGGCCTGTATAATATTTTCTAACCTAGGCCAAGTGATACAGATATGTATCATTTCAATCCGTAATTTGAAAAGAAAAATCTGGGTTCTATCATTTCAAACCCGCAATCCCAAGTAAAACAAATACAATAAAAATCACTCAAGCCTATCATTTCAGCTCATAATGATTTTTCTTTATTCTAATGTCCGTTCGGGTATGTATCATTTCAACCCATAGTGATAGGGAACTTGCAGTGTGAGAAACAGTAAATAAATGAACAGTAGAACATATAATCATATCAGATGATGTAACAAATATATAAACATAATTTAACATCATATAATCATATCATATGCATATATGAATTAATCAACATACTATATCAATTTCTACAATTCACATGTCATTGTTTCACAATTATATAAGTACGAATGTCGGAATATAAATACAAATACATTACTACATGTTTTTACCAAAATTCCCTTCTAGATATACCGGAATCTGTCTAAGTTCCTCAGACTTTTCCAACAACATACAGACAACGCTATAGTCTAACATCTAAGTCGTTAGAACATATGTGACTTCCCATTCGAGAAATGGGTCGTTTTGATGCTGCATAGTCATACACCTTGCAATCGTGTATGTCATCTCTACCTCATGCGAAGAACCTGTGATCGACTGGTGTCTCCAAGGAGCCGAAGCTGTAGTAGAACAATGCAGATGTGAAGCAGTCTAGGTAGGAGGAGGATTGTGGAACTCGGTATCATCGCCAAAAAAAAAAAGTCACCATATATCTATGTGTTGAAGTGGGTAGTGGCAGGTGGAGTAGGCGGGACTTTGTACTTGGATGAGATGGTTCCAGTATAGCCTTCAAACATCGTGTTCAACTCCCTAAACTTCGTAGTGAACAAAATTTGAATTTTTTATACATCTTAGCCGTCGTAGTCCATTAGCCTTCATATCCGTCTACAGCGACTTTCACCACATTCCATAATTCTCCTTCAGTCTGCGACAACATGTTCTACGAGTTACAGGAGCGCTCTAAGTTGTCCCATTTGTTTTTCATTTGGTTAACGGTGTACTCCATGCTCATCTTTGCTTGAACTCGGTAACGATATCTGCGTACCAATAGTTAACATGTTTGCCACAAGAACCAATGTTGGTTTAGCATTTGTCTTTGAACGCCAATATATGTTCAGTGGTCCAATCTACGACGTTTCTGGTAGACGAGCCAGAGAATTTGTTGGTGAACATTTTGAAAAAAATAGAGGAAAAATAAAAATAAAAATGAGAAAAACAGATATGATAGATAGAAGTATGAAAAAAAGGACTATGAAATTATTTACAAAAGAAAAAAAGTAATATAGAAAGGTAGGAAGCAACGGTTCACCTCCAACGGTTGCGTAAATGGATCAAATTGAGGGGTCGCCTTATAGCCGTAGCGGAGGTGCCAACGTCAACTTTGACAGCGGAATGCATTCTAAATTTCACCCATGATTTCATTCAATTTTTTCATAAAAATATACTTATTAACCGTATGTTTAATAACCATCCCATCATTATTCAAACCCACGAAATATATTTCTCCATCGCCACGAGGCTATCAAACACCATTAACAGAGATAAATAATTCACACCAAATCAGTAGAACAGTAAAAACAAAATTACCTAATCAAACAAATAACACATAGCTTTGTTTTTTATTTTTAAAAGAGGAAGAAAACTGCTCCAAGGAATATTTATAAAGACTTCAAACACGTCCTCAGATGCAAGCAACTCTAAATTTTACTACATCCGACACTGATTGCATAAGTTCCCTAAGAACATCTCCAACCCTACTGAAATTTTAATGTAAAGTCTTTTACACATCATCAATCTTATATTAAATTCAAAAATTAATCTCCAATGGTAATGTTAATGTAATTGTAAAGATGAGTTAGAGCATCTCCAATCCATATATAATGTATTTTCATCTAAAATCTACGTGGCAAAGGTTACTATACATTGTTAAGAGAATGTGAAAATACTTAACCTTCATGAGTTAAGTTTATATTCAATGCAAAAGTGTAGACACACAAAAAAATGGTTAGGTGTAATTTTCTAATAATTAGAAGAAAAAATATTTTAGTTAATATCCACTAGTGGAGAGAGAAAAAATAACGTGTCATGTGGAGTTGAATGTCTAGAAGTAGACATTGGAAAAGACAATGTCAAGTAGTTTTTCAATTACATGAACAAAAAACATTAGCATTGGAGATCACATTTTAATAGAAAATGTTAAATAATGACGTGGCATTCAAATTACAATGAGTTCACACTAGGGTTGAAGATGCTCTTAGCATAAACTTCACTAGACATTGTCAAGTGCAATGTCTAGTTTTAGATATTGTATTCACATTGTGAAGTAAATAGATACATATGTTGTTAATTATTTTAATATAATATTTTTATTTATTTATAATTTGATTGATATTTTATATCACAATAAGTTCATATTGTGATGTGTTCTTTGACACATAAGATTAAATGGACATTATATCCGACTTGCATTTGAATATGCTCTAAACCAAACGATTTTTGAAAAACCAAGAACACAGCAGCTAACTTTTTCAAGGCCCTACGGCGACTTTTATCTAAGATCTAAAATAGTCAAGTCCCTAAAACACATTTTTTTATTATTGAACATCAAACCTTCTTCTCCAAGGAAACCACTCACTCAACACAACAATTCGCCTATAAATATTTTACAGCCGTTCAACATTTGTTCCATCAATATTATACACTCTGATTCCTCTAGAACCAGTATATAGAAATGAATCATCAAGGCTTACTGAATCAGAAGAAAGGAAATAGGAGTCCTATGCCAAAGAGAGGGAAGATCAAAGCTCAGATATTCGGAAGCATAATCGGATCCCTAATCCCAAAATCATCAAAAGATATGAAACAGATCGATAAAGAAAAGGGCAGCTCGGCTTTAGCCTCACCGCAGTTGAGCGGCTACACTTCTGAAGCTAACACTGATAATTGATCGGTTCTGTATTTGGCTCTGTAAATTTTGGTTTAGCATCTGTTCCTTTAGTAATGTTATATTGTACATATATTTATATGAGCAGCTATTTTTGAAGAACACGATGCCTGTTTTATTTTTCTTTTTTTCTTTTCCTCCCATCAAGTTTCTGCAAAGGCATATTATAAGATCAATCCAACGATAGCGCAATTGAAATTGTATTTGTTGGAAATTGACATTCCTTTGTTGCTGAATCAATGTCACTAAAGCCTACGAAGGAAGGCAGACTATGTTTTGAAGTTGAGTCCCCATCATTAACAATTTTAAAGTAAGAGAGTGTATCATAGCGCAATATTCCGGTCATGCGTTTGAGGTGTTCAAAGCTGGTCAAAAATTAAAAACGTTTTTAAATATAGTACGAGCTAAATGAGTCCGTAGTCTATTTGTATACATTCATGTGCATTCAATACATAGAAGAAAAGTCTCTTTTGCTGGAATTATATGCCTCTTCAAGTTAGCAAAGGCATACTCAAACCATTAGAACCATTGAGATTGTAGATTTAACCACAATCCATCTAAACTAGTGCAATCCGTGCTTTCCACACATACATATTAATATTAACAGTTAGAACGAAATCGATCTGAGAAGAAACGAAGCTCACACAAATTCGTTGGATCTCGAGTCAGATCTAGATGCTAAAAAATACAATTTTGACCCAATCAAAACCGACCATATCAAATAACATAAAAATACGTGCATTTTAAATGTATTCATCCAAACTAATCGGAACTGATTCAACACGACGCAAATTGAACCTTGAACAGGTGGAGTTTAGGTTTCAAAATATATTGCTTATACCCAACAAAACCCAACCCACTTGGGACCATGTAACATCCCTCATTCCGAGGTCCGTAACTAACCGTTACGAATGCTGCAGTCATTCATAGTTATTAATTTCTGACGACAAAATGCGGTTATGTTAATCATATCAATAATCAGAAGCACATGAATATGGAAAAATTTCAAACACAATTCAAAAACAACTTTTACATTCCATTTCAAAATATGATTTCATATTCATTACATAATTCCATTCGCAATCCCACGTTTAAAGAAAATATAATTATTATATTTTCTTTTATTTTACATCCATGCATTCAACCGTTACGAATGCTGCAGTCATTACATAATCCCTTGATTGATCAGAGTCTAATAATATGCAATAATACATCTTTTCTTTTACATCCATGCATTCAAAATCAAACAACACAACATATTAAATAAGTGCTACTAAATAGCTAGATTGCCTCCTACACGTCTTTGAAAGCTTATTCGTCTAACTGGAACCTGAAAACCCTTACTCCCGACCTATTGAATCGAGTACCCGAGAGTTTAAGGGAAAAACAAAAACTTCGGGTCAGATAACCGTCTGGTGTAAATAATAACCTCTCATCTCGAATCAAATAGATATCTAGTGAGACTACGCCGCTGAGCGGAACTGGTTTTCCCTCCACTGGTACCTTAACCAAAACATATTAACTATATATTATACTCCTACATCCACAATGGTTAGAACAGATTAAAAATTATTTACAGTTGTGCAACATATAATGGATTACCCATTTCAATTTATTAGTCTACCCATCTAAATAATTACTGATCACCCGTTTTATACTTATGTGGACTACCCATCTCACATATGATTGCTTGGATTACCCATCCTCCTACCATATGGACTATTCATCACATATGGTTTCATTATCAAAATTATGTGGACTATCCATCTCACATATAAACATTTTTATGGATTATCTATCCCCTCCATATGGATTACTCATCACATATGGTTTCATCTATTTAAAATGATGTGGACTATCCATCACACATCCCATAGTTTTCCTAGAATGACTATGAACCTCTTCATTAACCATTTAGGGATTATCCATCTCCGGCATGATGTGGACTATCCACATCTCACATCCCATAGTTTTTCTAGGATGACTATGAACCCATCACATATTCCTTTTATTCATGTTTAACCCACATGTTCAACTTATGTCTATTGATGTCCCCAATTAGGTTTACCCTATTAACTTATTATAACATCTCAAAATAACATGCATTAGTATCCCCGATGATTTAACGAACCCATTAAAGAAATTTTTTACATTGGTATATCCAATGATTAGTGTCGAAATTCTTAAAGTAAAATACACTGGTATCCTTAATGATTAAAGTCAAAGTCATAAAATATATGGCTCGCTGCCATTAATTAGGACAATATAGAACATTTTCGGTATTAAAACAACGTCGACCTCTATCCAACAAAAACTAAACTCCTTTAGGTAGAAAACTCTATGCCAAAACAGGGTTGTCGACTTACAAATGATATAGGCTATTCACCTTTTTAAACAAAACTTTAGGATTTTATAAACCATATGGCTAACTGCCAAAAACATAAGGTTATCGACCCTCTTGAACTTAGGCTATATCGCCTTTTTAAAATATAATTATAAAACTAAGCCTCGACGGCGTTTAAAAGGGAGAAATGCGGCATTGTTACCGAAAAATAATGCATAAGATCGCCAATACTGATGAATGGCGACATCAAGACTAGCGGCATCATTAAAAAACTTTTACTTCAACTACTATGCCGTTTAATATATAAAGTCAAAGTTAAAACAAGCGGCGTCATTGCCTTTTATATAGTTGATGTCAAAAGCATTCAAAGCAGAAGTATGTGGCATCGATTAAAAACAAGGTGAAAACATGCGGCATCAATGATGTCGGCAGTAAAGCTTTAAACATTTAAGTAAATCACGAGAATGCAATGTCGTCAATGATGGGTTGCCATCGATGTCCACTTCGAGTCTGTTGGAATCTATAACAACCCATACTTCAGTCGGCCCAAATTTATCCTGAACCGAAAACCCAAGTCTGCTAAAGTACGGATCGTTGGTTTGGTATCCTGCGAAAAGGAAAATATATCATAACACTAATAGTAATAACTCACAGCGGAAATAAGACAATATAATAGATCAATATAATTATTGACGAAAATTGACATCTCAAATGTCAAGAGTCTCAACCAAACAACTGCTCCAAATTAACATCAATAACTGCCCTTCTAAATCTTGTGGGTTGTAATGAGGAGAGGGTTAGAACAACGTTCTGGTGACTGGTAAATTATACATCTTATACATATCACTAGTTTACACCGATTGTACACTATTTCATGCAATGTTAGATTTTATTATTAGTCGCTACGAATCCATTGCTATGTACGAACCGTACTCGTCTACATCAGGTAGATCTATGTCTATATAGGGGTGTGTGTGTGTGTAGCCCAAGACCACTAATGGACCTAGATACTATCCCCGCTAGTAACAATCGCTTAACAACTCATAATGATCCATCACCATCGTATCAGCGAGGAAATCCTATTGTGCGCGCCGACGACCTCCAGTCCATAAGGTCCTAAAGCTTCGGGGATTTTTCATCACATATGCCAGCCTTTTGCGTACCATTTTCTGCTTCTTATCTTGGATTTTAGGCCCCACGCACCACCACCCCATCCATGTTTTGAAGGAACCTTTGTATGGGTTAACTAGTCTGGCCCTATCAAACAAACTAACAAACAACGGTGGCTTTGCATGACCTAACTAAACTAATCCTAGTTGGCAAAAGAGATCGGTTAGGTGTAACCTATCCTTTCCATTGACCACAAGAGACTAATGACGAGCTCAATAAATATGCAACTCTTACCCTATAGGTACCTAAGTACGCCAGCCTTTTATGTACACTTGTTGCAACTCGTTTTGGTACCTAAGGACACCAAACTTTCCATGCCAAGTTGCATAGCTCCAAGCTCACTCCCGTCCATTTAGATTGCCTAGTGCAATTAAGGCAATACCCCCACTTAAAAACTTTGAAGCAGACCTAATTTGACTATGCACTCGACGTAATTATAACAAAAAATTTATAATCAAGACAATAAACACAGTCTAGGCTTCGAGGCACCCCTCTATTATGAAATCGTACACTCACCATGGATCCTATACTTTTAGCATTCCAACCCAGTCCAACGACCTTCAGAAATTGGTCCATTATAATTATAACGGACAATTTATAATTATTCACATCCGTCATAAACGCATAACCAAAGCTACTTATATACATATTTCATACTTATGTATACTTATTCTTCTTTTATTTTCTTTATTGCCTCAACATCTTTTATGTCTGAGTTTAAGTCTTCGGCGTTACTATTTATCTTTCATTTCATTAATTTCATTTACCGCTTCTCAATATCAGACATCAATATCATTGTTACAACATTCATTAGCTCAACTTTGATTTCTATTGCATTTCATTCAATATCAAACTTAATCCATTTCATTATATTATCAGACTTAGTCCATTTCATTAGATTATCAGACTTAGTCCATTTCATTTCCCCAGCTTCTTACTCTTGCCTATTACTCAGACTTCCCATTTCATCAGTTTCTGTTTTATTAATTTTTTAGTTACATTCTTATTTCAATATTCCGCCTTTGGGATTTACTATATTTTAATAAATTGGAATTAAACTTCATCAATTAATTGTTACATAGTAAATTTCCATATCTTATATAAAAGAGGGGGTTTGTGCGGTGTTTGTAATTACAAGGAATTCTCTTTTTATTTATTGAAATAAGCGGTACAAAATACAGCAATCATCCCTATTTTGTACACCTCTTTCTTTTACAGGCACATGTTTACTCCTTGTCATTCAAACATCGCACTTTTGTAAATTTAGACAAGATAATAAATGGAATATGCTTGCAACAATACAAATTCCAATAAACTTAAATATCACAAAAATCTCAAAATTCGAATGAACTTTATTCCAGACTTTATTCATCAACGTCGAATAAAATGAAATCCCAATTCAATACGTTTTAGTTAACTAATATCTAACGCAGATACTAACAATTCTAATCATTACGCAATTTCAGAATTAAAACTAATCATTACATAATTACATATGCAAGTTCATATCTCAACTTTTCACATACACGAATTTATTGCAAGTTAAATTCAGTTTTCAGACATATAGGAATAGATTTGCAACGATATAATCTAGTATTATATAAAAATATATAATATTCTCACTCACCTTTAATTAGCGCTCTCAAATCTTTAGATTTAATCCAGATCTGATCGTATTATCTTTATTCTCCACTTTTTGACTCTCTATTCGGATCCACGGATAATACTTATACAGATCTCATTAAAAATTGGATTGGGGAAAAGAGATTTATATTTAGATTTATTAATTAGGACCAGCTCTAAAAGTTTTCCTTTGCTGTAGCGACCTGATTTGAATCTACCTTCTATCCTCTATCCTTTTCTATTCTTCTCCAAATTGTGTACGTGCAATCTATTCTATTTATGTGTATTTAGAATTTTTGAAGGAGAAGAGAAAGGGACAATGCTTCGGCGCTTATTAGAAAAATAATGAGTTGGAAGTGAAGTCCTAGATCCTAGTTTATAGAGGTTCAAATCAGTGCTAACCGTCGGATAGAACCGAATTAGATCTGGGCCATATAGCCTAAACTAACCGCTGCCTTCAAACTCTTCGGGTCGACCATCTTAGGCTCATGGTCGACCTAGGGAGGTCATGGTCGACTTATATGGTTTATTTTTGTTAATTATCAACGTGTGTTGATTTTGTTACCGCGTTTAATTGATTATTTGCATTTGTTTCCATTTGTTAATTGATTCTTATCAATTCTTACCCATTTTATAAATCTCTAAGATCTTAATTTGAATGTTAACAATTATTAACATCTAATTAGTCTTAATTGCTTTTATTACCATATTTACATATATAATTATTTCTGACGCCAATGGTATAAGTCTCGTGACCAAATTCCAATATTTGTAAAAATTTCATTTTTCACAAGGTATTATTTATTAATTAATTTCTATTTTAATTAATTAATGTAGAAATGCGGTGTTATACATAATCATTCCATAACTACCTAAGTAGTTACTCTATGCTTCCATCCTTATCGACGCCGATACTCATAGATGCGGCGTTATCTTAGGCTGCGTGTCGATAATAGCGGCACTGCATTATCGTAAATTTTATGAAAACTGATTTATTTCCAATAAAAGCATATGATTTTCACCCAATCTTATTCTTTGTCAAATTCCTATTGGATAATAAAATTATTCACCCAATTCTTTTAAGAAATCTGCTGCACTCATTTTTCAAAGTACCAAAACATATATCAAATTAATTAATTAATATTCTGAAAATTGTCCATTTAAATGCCTATATAACACAATAAATTCATAATAATTGGAAATCACTTAAGAAAAATCCCCAAAAATCATAGAAATTCCGAAATACCATATTCTTCATCGTATAAAAATTTCAGGGCCAAAAGCTATATTTAATTATTTTTAATAATTAAAACCCGAAATTAACCCAATTTCCATCTTAGAAAATTCATAAAATGTTTATTTTAACTTTGAAAATTATAAAATAAAAATCTCGTCTCCAAAATAGTGTTTTGCTCAACATATTAGAAAAGCAAAATGAATTAAGATGAAAAACTTAGGTTTTACGCTTAGAACCCACTTAAATAATTCCGTAAATCATTATTCTATCCAAACAATGATCAAACAAACATAACATGGTAAAACAAAAAATAATAATTCGGTGCTATCCATAACCGAATATAAACACAAGCAAAAGAGATCGTTCATGTATTATTCACCTTAGATTTTATGTTGGAGTTGAGATTTGACATAGCTCTTGAATCCCTAAGTCTTTTCTTTGATTAGCTTTACTTTCCTCTTATAACCCCTTGTTTAATGGCCGGCCTCTCTCTTCTTTTTGATTGTTTAGATGTGATGAAAAAATGAGAAAGATAATGAGGAGGAGAGGGTTTATGGTTTAAAAGATGAATCTACATATTTTTCCCCTCTCATGTACTCTCTTATATGTTAAGTTTTTCAAATCAATCTCATTGCTTAATTTATTAAAACACGACCTTACTAATAACCAAATCTTATTTTCCTTAGTCATTTACATTATTCTATTTTATCTATCCAATTAAATGTCTTGAATTTTAACTATAATTAGGGGTGTTGCACTCTCTTCGAAATTCAATAAGGACTACATAACAAACAAATTAAACATGCAAAAAATGCTAGTATATCCTACCAGCTATAAATTCTATATACAACAAATATAGAACAAACAATCAAAGCAGCTCAGGATAAGTATCCCTAATTATGTCATTTATTTTCCAAGTACAGTCTTTCTTGTTGTCATTCCACTAGACTTTCACTAACTTGACTATCTTCTTCCCTAACCTCTTCTTATCTCTCACTACAACTCAAATAGGTTATCTCACAAAAGTTAGATCTGACTGCTAAATCTTTCAATGCAGTCGGAACAATATTAGTCTCTGGACCATACACATACTTCCTAAGATGAGAAACATGAAACACATTATGGACACATGCCAAACTACTCGGTAACTCTACCCGGTACGTGAGTTTCCCAATCCTCTCTATAATAGGGAACGGTCCAATATATCTCAATGTCAGTTTTCCCGACTTTCCAAATCGTACCACACCCTTCATTGGTGATACTTTAATGAAAACTTGATCTCCCACTGAGAACTCAAGATCCTTACGCCTCTTATCTACATAACATTTTTGCTTAGATTGAGCTTCGCTTATTCTAGCTTGGATCAAATAAATCATTTTCGTGACTTCTCTAACCATATCCGGACCAAGTACCAAACTGTCTCCGGTCTTTAACCAACATGCTGATGATTTGCATGACCTTCCATACAAAGCTTCAAAAAGCGCCATTTCTATACTAGTCTGATAACTATAATTATAGGAAAACTCAACCAAGTGCAAATGGTTTTCCCATGAACCACCAAAATCTAATACACAAGCTCTTAATAGATCTTTAAGTACCTTATTGACTCTCTCTGTCTGCCCATCCGACTGTGGATGATAAACGGTACTCATCTTAAGTTTGGTACCTAACACTTCCTATAGAATCTTCCAAAATTCAATAGTAAACAAAGTATCTATATCACTGACTATACTACTAGGAACCCCATGCAGTCTAACTATATTCTTCACAAACAACTTAGCCAATATAAGTGTCGTTCTAGTTGACCTAACGGGAATGAAGTGCGCACTCCTGGTCTGTCTATTCACTATGACCCAAATACTTTCATTCTTCTGTTTGACCTTGGCAACCCGTCAATAAAGTCCATGGATATCGAATCCCAATTACAAACTGGTATATCTAAAGGCTGAAGCAATCCACTTGGCTTCTGATGTTCGGCTTTCACTTGCTGGAAATTTACACATTGCACCACCTATAAGCCTACATCCCTTTTCATACCTTCCCAGAAGAAACTCCTCTTCATGTCGTGATACATCTTGGTCCCTCCATGATGAATCATAAACTTTGATCGATGACACTCCCTATGCACTTCCTTCCTTAGGTTACCAATATCCAGAACACATAACTATCCCTTCTTCCTCAACCATCCTCTCTAGGCAAGACTAAAATCTTTTAGATCATCGGTTTCGGATCCTCCTTCCAACCTTCTAATCCTTTCGGCTAATAATAGATCAACTCTCTACTTAGAAGCAATCCTTTCGATCAATATTGGTTGAGCTTCTAAGCAAGATAACATGGTTGTACTTTGACTAGAACTAGCAGCCGATTTTAACTGCACTCTATAAGTAGTCAATGCCTCGAGATCCTTCCATTCCACCAACATAAATAACACCACATTCTGATGTTTTCTACTAAATGCATCTACAATCTTACTTCCTTTCCTCAGTGTATACTCAATACCAAAATCATAGGCTGCTAAACCCTCTAGCCATCTCTCCTGTCTCATGTTCAACTCTTTTTGAGAGAATAAATACCTTAAATTCTTGTGATCCGTATACAACTCGAATCGTTCCCCTAAGAGGTAGTGTCTCCACACCTTCAATGCAAAAACCGCTGCCGAGTCCAAATCATGGGTCTGATATCAAACTACATGCGATCTAAGCTATCGAAATGCATATGCAATTACCTCACCTCTTTGCATTAACATAGCTCATAATCCTGTTCCACACGCATCTGTATACACCACTAAATCTTGATTCCCTTCTGGCACAACTGACGCGGGCGCATTGGTTAACATATGCTATAACTTAAGGAATGCTTCCTCACATTTATCGGACCAAATAAGCTTTACGTCCTTCCTGGTTAGTTTAGTCAAAGGTGCTACTATCCACGAGAAATCCTTGGTAAATCTTCGGTAATAGCTAGCTAATCCAGGAAAACTCCTTATCTCGGTCACCGTCTCGGGTATCTTCCAACTAATAACCACCTCAATCTTAGCTGGGTCTACTGACAACCTATTTTCTGAAACTACATGATCAAGAAACTTCACTTCTATCTTCCAGAAATGGCACTTCGAAAACTTACTTTAAGTTGATGCTGCCTCAATACGTCTCAAGCACTATTCTAAGATGGATCTTGTGGTCTCTTTCATCCTTAGAATATATCAAAATGTCATCAATGAACACCAATACGAACCGATCCAAGTGCTCTCAGAAAATCCAGTTCATCAAGTCCACAAAGAAAACTGACGCATTAGTCAGTCTGAAGTTACTAACCACTCATACGAACCATATCTTGTTCGAAATGCTATCAAAGTAATACCGTCCACCATGTTGCTAGATCCAATTGGGAAAATACTTTGGCTCCATTCAGCTGATCAAATAAATCATCTACTCTTGGAAAAGGATATCAATTCTTTATCGCCCTTTTATTCAACTTACGATAATCGATGCACAATCTCAACAACCCATCTGGTTTCTTCACAAATACTACGGCCACTCCCTAAGGTGAATGCTTGTTCTAACAAAACTGTTTCTTCTAAGTCCATTAGCTGCA
Source organism: Allium fistulosum (assembly GCA_030737815.1). Lineage (NCBI taxonomy): Eukaryota > Viridiplantae > Streptophyta > Magnoliopsida > Asparagales > Amaryllidaceae > Allium > Allium fistulosum. The sequence continues at coordinate 510,010,498 of CM060903.1, read as the reverse complement.
CCTTTAATTCCTTTATCTTGGTAGGTGTCATCCTGCTAGGTGATCTACTTACGGCTTCAGCTTCAGGTACAAGATCTATTCGAAACTCAATAGCTCATTTCAGTGGTACTTCTGTAACCGTCTCAAGAACATCTGCAAATTCCCTTGCAACTAGAACCTAATTCACTTCTCTTTTACTTCCATTTCTCCTAACAGAGTACAAATATCCACACTTGAGTTATCTATTGAGTATATAATTTGATCACTACTATCAGGGCCTCTAATTGATATTTTTCTATCCCGACAAAATATCTAGCATCATATTTGCTCAACAAATCCATACCTAAAATAATCCCAAAACCCGCAAAATCAAACACATACAAACTGCATGCAAAAGTATATCCTAGCAACTCAAATTCTAGATGGTCACATCACATCCTAAAGTTGTGTACCCTCCTATTGGATTAACTACCCTTAAGGAAGTAACAATGTATGATGGTTCTAAACATAACTTATCTACCAAACGCTGAGAGATAAATGAACGCGATGCACCAGTATCAAATATTACTCTAACGAGATGCTATGAATCAAAAGCGTACCTTCCATCACAGACTTCCCTTTCTCAACGGTAGTCAATCTTGATGTGGATGGCTCCAAAGCAAATACTTTTCCTTTATTAGCCTTGGCCATTTCTGGACATTTGTTCTTATAATTCCCCAACCGGTCACAATTAAAGCACTTCATATTCTGCTTGCGTAGAACCATCTTTCCATTACCCGATTGACACTCATTAGCATAGTGCTCCTTCTTATCACACTTATAACAAACGATATTTGACTTTCCTTTCTTAGCAGCTCTACCCTTCTTAGCTCCCTTTCCCTTAAAGAACTTCCTCTTCTTATTCTGAGAACTCTGGGTTCCAACTTGCTACTCCTTCCCAAAAGTAGAAAGCATCTTCTCGTTCCTAATAACCATTTCCACCACTACATTTTATGGATCCCTAAGATGTGGCATAGTTGCCCTGGCAATCTCAAGCCTCAACTCCCATATAAACATCTCATTCCTCTTGATAACGGTCAATAGTGGATATCCATATCTGCACAGTTCATCAAACTTAGCAGAGTATTCCAACACTGACATTTCCCCTTGCTCCAATTCCATGAATTTCCTGAGTAGGGCTGACTTGGCTATTCAGATAAAAATCTTTCTTCGAATCTCCTTCGGAATTTTGCCAAGTCATTTCCTCTTCTGGTACCCTAATGGTCACCCCGTTCCACCATAACAAAGCAACTCCTTGCAACTGTCTCAAAGCCAACCTCCATTTCTGCTCGACATTCAAGCCCAAATCAGAAAACCTTTCACAGTGTAACATCCAGTTCTCCACTTCTATTGCATCCTTAGTCCCTAAAAAAAGCTTCCCACCCAGACTGGTGTAAACTCGACTCAGCTTAGCATAATTATTACCAACTGGTGCTAGGAGATTGACTCCTTCCGCATTAGCATCATATCCTCCAGCTACTCATGCAGTTGCTCCAGCTTGTATCTCATTGACGAAGAACTGAAACATAGTCCCTATATTTACTGACATTTGCATTTTGATTAGTATTTTCTTGTCGATCTGGATTCCTTCTAATGTTGGGCTGAACATTTCCATTGGTTATGATGCTTCCACCACCTAGATTCACTCTTTTGTTTCCTGCTTCCATACCTTTCTTTTTCATAATCTGCATATGAGCCTTAGTAAGATACAGAAGAACGACCTAAGAGAGAGGGGAGGAAACATACTTATATATAGCAAATACAAGTACGCTACTATAGCATTATCCCATATTCCAATCTTACTCTCTGATTTATTTGGATTATGTTTTCGAAACCTGTTAGTCTTTTAGGTTTTACATAAACATATGCTCTGATACCAACTTGTAACATCTCCCATTTTGAGGCCCGTAGCTAATCGCTATGGATGATGCATTCATCCATATTTATTAATTCCTAGTGGCAAAATGCGGCTATGTTAATCATATCAATAATAAAAAATACATGAATATGAAAAAATTTCAAACACAATTCAAAAACAACTTTTACATTCCATTTCAAAATATGATTTCATATTCATTACATAATCCCATTCGTTATCCCATGTTATGAGAAATATAATTATCACAACTTATTCCAAGAACGACATATGACGATATTCCCTTGGTTGATCAGAGTCAAATACTAGACAATAATACATCTTTGCCTTTACATCCATGCATTCAAAATCAAACAACACAGCGGATTAAATAAGTTCTCCTAAATAGCTAGATTGCCTCCTATAGGTTTCTGGAAGCTTATTCATCTAACTGGAACCTAAAAATCCTTACTTCCAACCCACTCAATTAAGTACACGAGAGTTTAAGGAGAAAAACAAAAACTTCGGGTCAGACAACAGTCTTGTGTAAATAATAACCTACCATCTAGAACCGAATAAATATCTAGTGAGACTACGCCATTGAGCAAAACAAGTTTTCCCTTTACTAGTAACTTAACCAAAACATATTAACCATATACTGTGCTCCTGCATCCATAATGGTTATAACAAATTAAATATTATTTGTAGTTATACAACATATACTGGATTACCCATTACAATTTATTAGACTACCCATCTAAATTTTATTGACTATCTGTCTTATACTTATATGGACTACCAATCTCACATATGATTACTTGGATTACCCATCACATATGGTTTCATTATCAAAGTTATGTGGACTATCCATCTCATATACAAACATTTTTATGGATTATCTATCCCCTCCCGTATGGAATACCCATCATATATGGTTTCATTTATTTAAAATGTCCATCACACATCCCATAGTTTTCCTAGGATGACCATGTACCCTTCATTAACCATTTAGAGACTATCTATCTCCGGCATGATGTGGATTATCCATCTCACATCCTATAGTTTTTCTAGAATGACTATTTACTCATCACATATTCTTTTTATTCATGTTCAACCCACATGTTCAACCTATGTCAATTGGTGTCCCCAATTAGGTTGTTTACCCTTTTAACTTATAACATCTCAAAATAACATGCATTGGTATCCCAATGATCTATGTCGGACCAATTAAAAAAAAAATTAATTGATATCCCCAATGAGTAGTGTTGAAATTCATAATGTAAAATACATTGGTATCCTCAATGATTAAAGTTGAAGTCATAAAGCATATGGTCGCCACCATTAATTAGGACAATACAGAACATTTTTGGTATTAAAACAACGTCGACCTTTATCCAAAGTCGAGACAAAAACTTAACTCCTTTAGGTAGAAAACTCTATGCCAAAATAGGGTCGTCGACTTACATATGATATAGGCTACCCACCTTTTTAAACAAAACTTTAGGATTTTATAAACTATATGGTTAATAGCCAAAAACATAGGGTTATCGACCTACTTGAACATAGGCTATATCGCCTCTTTAAAACATAGTTATAAAACTAAGCCTCACTGGTGTTAAAAGGGAGAAATGCGGCATTGTTACCAAACAATAATGCATAAGATCAGTTACACTGATGAATGGCAACATCAAGACTAGTGGCGCCATTATAAAATTTTACTTCGGCTATTGTGCCATTTAATATATAAAGTCGAAGTTAAAACAAGCGGCATCACTGCCTTTTATATAGTTGATGTCAAAAGCATTCAAATTAGAAGTATGCGGCCTCAATTAAAAACATGCGGCATGAATGATGTCGGCAGTAAAGCTTTAAACATTTAAGTGAATCATGAGAATGCAATGTCGTTAATAATCGGTTGACGTCGATGTCTACTTCGACTGGGTTGGAATCATTCCATAACTACCTAAGTTGTTACCATATGTCTCCATCCTTATCGATGCAACGATTATTGTCGTCGATGTCTACTTCGACAATGTCGTATCTATGAGTGTTGACGTAGACACTTAGATAATAAAATGATTTAACCAATTCTTTTCAGAAATCTACCGCATTCAATTTTCAAAGTCCCAAAACATATATCAAATTAATTAATTAATACCCTTAATTAATTGTCCATTTAAATGCTTATCTAACATAATAAATTCACAATAATTTGAAATCACTTGGGAAAAATCACCAAAAATCATAGAAATTCCAAAATACCATACTCTTCATCCAATAAAAATTCAGGGCCAAAAACTATATTTAATTGTTTTTAATAATTAAAACCCAAATTAACCCAATCTCCACCTTAGGAAATTCATTAAATATTTATTTTAACTGAGAAAATTATGGAATTAAAAACCCATTTCCAAAACAATGTTTTACTTGACATACTAGAAAATAAAAATGATTGGATATTAAAAACTTAGGTTTTATCCTGAAAACCCACTTAAATAATTTCATAAAAATTCCATAAATCATTGTTTTATCCAAACAATGATTACATAATCATAACTTGGTAAAACAAACAATAATAATTCAAGTACTATCCATAATATAATATAAATATAAGAAAAAGAGGTGGTTCATGTACTATTCACCCTTTTTTATGTTGGAGTTGAGATTTGATATAACTCTTGAATCCCTAAGTCTTTTCTTTAATTAGCTTACTTTCCTCTTCTAACCCCTGGTTTAATGGCCGGCCTCTCTCTTCTTTTTGATTATTTTGATGTTATGAAAAAATGAGAATGGTAATGAGGGGGAGAGGTTTTATGGTTTAAAAGATGGATTTACCTATTTTGCCTCTCTCATATACTCTTTTATATGTTAAGTTTTTCAAAATAATCTCATTGCTTAATTAATTTAGGCACCACCTTGTTAATAACCAAATATTATTTTCCTTAATTATTCACATTATTCTATTTAATCTATCCAGTTAAATGTCCTGAATAATGTTTAACTAAAATTAAGGGTGTTACAGAACAAGGCCCAACGGTCGAGTCCGGATCCAACCCGACGGATCTAATTGCCGCCCCTATATACTGTAGACAATACTTTCGTATGAGAATGTATCATCTTTAATATATCAAAACCACTAATATATCAACATCCAAAAGAGAAGAAAATTATGCTGCAAATAACATCTCTATTTTCTATTTACTCTTACCTATTTACAATATTTGGATGCTGATTGGAGAAAATTCCGCAAATCAAAATCATTATAGTTTGATCAAGATTGTATTAACATAAACACTAAATAAAAAATAGTGAGACTCCACACCTAGAATTGCATGTTTGAAAAACAATATATAAGGGTACCATGGTACTAGTAAAAGAAATATAATTCAAAGTAACATAAGAGTAAGTGTTACTCATATATAGCCATTGTAACAAAATAATCCTAAGAGATTGGTAGGTTTTAACTTTCAACTTTCACACACTTAATTCTTACAGATGGATTTTGGACCTTCTTAGCTCGATCCATCCCAAATCTACTATTTAATGACGAAAAGTGTCCGCTATAGATGGTTAATAAGAAATCCCTTAAACATAAAATATTATTTATTTCATGATCATAATCAGGATCAGTGAGCAAGTGGAAGCACAAAAATACTAAATCCTACTGTACTATAACGATGCAACTCCTCGACCTCCGAATATCGACACTAATACATCCATGGTATTCACGCGTCGAACACCCAAGTGTCGGAAAGACGAATTGTTAGGATAAAATAAAAAAGGACATAGAATAAGAAAGAAGAGAATAGAACATCAAAATCTCACTAACAGAACGGTAATTTATAATACCAAAAGAATAGTACAAAAGGTTACTCTGATACATAAGTTTTGAAGTTACAACACCTAAGTACTATCATCACCCTAGACAGTTATAACTGCTTGTCCTCACAAATGATTATATGTACAATATAATAATATATTAGAAATAAGAATACTACGGTAGGTGAAACATCCAGCTCGTCTCCTTGAGCTTAAAAGCACACCAACGAAAGCCTACCTTTCTCAAACTACTCGAAAGAGTAGTTTAAGGAATTTAGGGAAAACAAAACCAAGCGTCGGACACAAGTCTGGTATGAGAAACTCAAGAAATATACTACCAACATATAACGATACTTTTGAGACCGTATGGAATGCCATAATGGTTATCCCCTTAAAAGAACCACATCTAATAAATACATAAGGTGATATAATAGATAATGTCTATGGTGTAGAATATAAATATATAGCATAGCCAGAATGGTTACATTCATTACATTAAACAACATTAGAGGGTAAAATCGAAACCGATAAGGAACGATTGCACAATAAATTTTCTATGGAGATCTCTTCGGTCAAGCCAAAATCAAATCTCCATGCATAAGGATCAGAAAACACCTTTCAAGCGTCGTATATCTCTATATAAAATATACCATAAGGTAAACACAAAGCCCCATGCCCGAACATAAATATGAACCACGTGGAACCAAATATCATCAACTCATGGTATTAACATATCGATAAGCATATTCTGGATATGGAGTTGATAATATCCTATCGCGGGACTGCAAAACACCACATTGTGCATCATCCACTGTCTTTAGCCATTATGGATGTCGGGGTCATGTTCGGCATCTTTCACATGAGTCTTAATCACTCGAACAGAACACGAATCCCTAGTTGGATTCCCACATCTCGAACATTTCTCAAAACTACACATTGATTCCAATAGATCCACTTCCAAGAGATACAACACGTATCACAATCTTGAAGTGGTTTTTGATAAGTAAAATACTTATCGATCCCGGTCTCTTCAAGACTGAAGTGACGAATTTGGTCATTCAATAATAATGATAACGATCACATATGGAAACCAAGTCTTATATACTTATCATGTTTTCGATATTTTCATCCCACACTATCCCTCGGTCAAGAGTGAAGCCGGTAGGTTAGAGATCTATTGCTCATATTCCTATTCGAACGTCAGTCTTAACTCCCATAGATAGACAAGCCTACTTTATTGGCTTTTAGTGTTAAGTATACGACTAAATGTTTTCCATAAACGAGTAAACATATAAAGCACAATCAAGTCATACAAAACAAGATTAAGTCACATAAAAGACTTCTAATCCCCTTTTTGTTTACTTAATCTTTTATTAATTAAAACATATTTTATTAGTAAAACTTCTTTTATCTAATAAAACTTCATATCAATTTCTATTATTCATTTGTTTTCTTTCAATACTTCAAAAAGTATTCATATACTTATCCCAAATGGTATAAGTATATTCACAAATCATTAACAAGATTTCCTACTTTAAACCTTTGCTTTTCTATCCTTTTTCCAAAAGATTCCATACTTATAATTATCCTTCAAAATATCCATTTAAGGATCTAAGCACTTTCATAAATCCATTCAAAAAGGTTTAAAAGTAATGTTACTTAAATACTGTCACTACAAACCCAAAACCACTTCACTTATACTTATCTTTAAAATATTCTTTTAAAGATCTAATTACATTCATATGTATGATAAAAAAGAGTTAAAGACGAATGTTATTAATACATTGTCACACAAACCTAAAACCATTTCATACTTATATTTATCTTCAAAACATCCTTTTAAAGATTTAAGATAATATCTAGTTAAGTTCGATAGTCGACTAAGCGATTATCTTGTTAAAAATGATCCTTTATAGAAATCATGATTCGTATACTTAACTCGTTTCCGACATTCCAACTTAACTATTTCTCGTCCAAGAGTGAAGTCATGAAAGTTAGAGCACTGGTTGCATATTATAGCCTTGCCTATACATTTCATTCTTGAATCTCACAAGTAGATAAATTTCCCACGTTGGCTTTTAGTGTAAAATATAGTATTTTTGACTTTCATAAATGAGTAACAAACAACATGATTAACATATTTCCGACATTCCCAACTCAACAATTTCTCGGCCAAGAGGGAAACTAATAGGTTAGAGCGCTATTGCTCATAACCCTACTCGACATCAATCTTAACTCTTACAAATGGATGAGCTTACTTCATCAGTTTTTAGCATTAAGCAAAGTTAATTACTTTTTAAACAAATAAGTAAACAATGAGATTAACACTTTTCTGACATTCCAACTTAACTATTTCTCGGTGAAGAGGAAAACCGGTAGGTTAGAGCTCTATTGCTCATATCCCTACTCGACATCAATCTTAACTCTCACAAATAGAGAAGTTTACCTCATCGGCTTTTAGTGTTAAGCCTGGTTAACTACCTTTTTCAAAATTTATAAATATATATAAATAAATACTTTAAAAAAATTAATATAGGTTTTAAATATCTATGTTGTTATTCGGGTTTTTAACCCATCGGGATCTAATAGAAGACGGTACGACTTGATGGAGTCAAAATGGCTCAGAACTCAACCAAAAGGGCTAAAGGAACAAGTTAAAGAGAGTCGAGTCATATTACAAGAGCAACGACTGAGTTTGACTAAACCAATAGACAAATATCCATCCAGTCCAATCAGCAACTAAGTACAACTAACAAGTAAATCGTCATCAAAACAAAGCATCGTACGACGAGACTGCACGAACAACATCGATACAAGGCAACAAAAGTATGCCAGACATCAAAGTCCAGAAATGGTCTAAGTGTATGGATCTCTAGCGATCCATACTTCATCATTCGGTCACTATGACACACGGGGAGCAAGGAAAGCAAAAATATGCTAAGTGTATGGATCGCCAGCGATCCATGCACCATGGATCGCCAGCGATCCATACTTGATCAAGGAATCATGGCGACCTAAAGTAGGCGAAGAGGAAAGTGGGGCTAAGTGGTTAGCTTGCACTCGAGCTACTGCTATGAATCACCAGCGATCCATAGACCATGGATCGCTAGCGATCCATGCTTTTGGCTCGGGTCACGAGCTAAGCTCTACTAGATCATCTTGTGTCCATCTGCAAGCAACTGATGAACGGGCCTAGTCCAGAAACTCTTTGATCTCTATAAATACCATCCTACCTACAATACAAACGGGATCTTCTGAGGACTGGTTGCTAAAGCTCTGTTGGAAACTTTCTTCACTCTTCACCTCCCTCACAACAATCTCCAAAAGGATTCACTGTGATTCTCCAGTGTATTCTAACCATGGAGATTTAATCTAGCTAAGGACAATTAAGAGCCTTGTAATCAAACACTTCTTGTAACAGCAATCTGTCTATAATAAAACTATAAAGTGGACGTAGGCTTCATTAACAGCCGAACCACTATAAAAATCTTCTTGTCTTCTTTCCCTTACTGCTTTATTCTATATCTATTATCTATATTATTGCTCTGTGAGAACAAGGCTGGTGCTTTCACACTCAGACCAGGGTGTTGATCCATTTTTTGGATTAACATTTTGGTGCTTTCACCGAGAACCCAACTTAGGGTTCAGATCTAGCTATATACTTTGGATCTCATAGGTCCAGAAGTTAGATCCCCAATCTTTGCCTGAAAGATCTACCGCTTGAAATCAATGACTCCTAGAAGAAGGAGAACTGCCTTTGGAAGGTTAATGTGGGCAGTGATAGTTGGAGAAGATGTTAATCCTCAACATACTAAAGTAAATGGTGCTAACTTAGGAAGTTAGGTGCCAACATCCTCCAGTCAGCACGAAGTCGTTAATAGGGATAAGCTGAATAAGATGGTTGACGAGATCAACCAAAAAATGGAAAGTAGCCAGAAGACTCTGATGGATAAGCTTAATGCTCTCTTAACCTTACAGTCAAACCCTGCTCCAAGGACTATGCCTAAACCCGCGATGGTTATAGAACAAGAAAATTCCTTCGTTTTCGATCTAAACAGAAGAAACGGAAAACAGCCGCAAAAAAGAGTAACAACAGGACCTATGAGACTCAACATGGAAGGAAATACGAGTACCCCACTTGCCGCAAAACAACCAACTCTGCACTTGAACCAGGGAGCAAAAACCCCGCAAGAAGATATAGCTATGGACCTCTCCGATTCAGAAGATGGAGAGCAAGACAACCATTTGGAAGAGAATGTCAACGCATTTGATGATGTTAGGAATGTCCAAACTGCCCCCAATCAGGCCAACTGCAAGCTAACGGGATCCCGCGGGAGTGGATCTCCCAAAGACAAGAGAGCCTAGGCTTCAACCTACTCACCAAGACCGTTTGCAAAGTCAAACACTTGGTGTAGTGACTGACTGCAGCCCCCAGGATTACGGGACATCAGAGGCATACATAGAAGACATGGTCAAACGATTAATGGACGAGAGTAAAAATAGGAGAGATGATGAATGGGGATCTGCACCAAGTAGGACTCCCTTTACTGATGAAATCTTGAATGAGAAATATCCGAAAAAATTCACAATGCTAACCATTCCATCCTACGACGGGACAAAGGACCCAAAACCCCATTTGTACAAGTACAGTTGGTACATGGATGGAGCTAACGCCTCTAAAGCTGTTTGGTGCAGGTGTTTTCTCATCTTTCTTGAAGGAATTGCGTCTATGTGGTTCACTAGGCTTCCGCCAAGATCTGTCTCTACTTTTGACCAATTAACAACAAGATTCCTTGATTAGTTCAGACTCTATATCGCGCAACCAAAAGATGTCATGTCCCTATCCGAGTTGTTCCAGGGATGCAACGAATCGCTGAAATCCTTCATGAACCAGCTCAATACCGCGGTGACAGAAGTAAGTAACCCCAACGAAGACATAGTTTTTATGGCGTTAGTCCTTGCCATTTACCCGGAGACTGAATTCGGAAAGTGGATTAAGATGAAGCAACCCACTACAAGGAAAGACTTCAATCGTAAAGCAAGTCAATACTTAAGATTGGAGGAGGCGTAGGAGCTGGAAAGGAAGTTTACTAGTGTGCAACCGATGAACATCGAACAAAGCGATGTAGCAATGAATCAAAACGCGCACGCTTCTGGAACTGCTGAAGGAGTCATAGGGAAAGATGGAAATCAAAAGAGGAAGAATCAAAACTCCAATAAAAGGAATGGTAATGGCAATAATAAAAGGCTTAAAGGGTTCAGGCCCGAAGACTATACCCCTCTAAACGTCACTCTGAAAAATATTTATCTCACAACACAGGGGACTGAGGAATTCAAAAAAACCCTAGGACGGAAGCAACTGAGCTACAAAAGCACTCAGGAAAGTTTTGCTGCTTCCATGAGACTCATGGTCATAACACAAACAAATGCCGCCACTTGAAGAATCTCATTAAAGAATTGATCCGGGAAAACAAACTCCAGTAGTACGTGAGAAAGTCCTAGAACCCTGATCAACCCACGGCTCCTTAGCCTCCTAGGGAACAAAGGAATCAAGTCGGAACTAGTGAAGAAGGGTTTAAATGAACTGACCAAAGACTTATTATTGGAACCATATCTAGGGGACCATACCGCACGCAAAGAAGCTAGGGGAAGATGGAGAAGTACGCAAGTTCGTTGAAGCATGCTCCAATGGAATCATGTCTCGCAGAAGATGAAACTCCAGCCAAGCTGCAGAAAGTATTGAGTGATGACATAGTGTTCCGAAATCGGGACACTAAAGGGATCGAGGCCCCGACTCTTGATCCAATGGTGGTAACAGTGGGAATCAGTCCCGTTGTTGTTCGATGAGTGTTGGTCGATAGTGGCAGCTCCATTAATATACTTTTCAAGCGTACTTTTGATCAAATGAAGGTTGGCATGAAAAGCGTGTTTGCATGCCAAACGAAGATCTAAGGGTTCATTGGCGAACCCAAGCAGCCTATAGGAACAATCGACCTGCTAGTGGAACTTGGAGAGGGTGATCGAAGAGTCACCCTCGTTCAGACTTTCGTAATCATGGACGAAATATCCGCATATAACTCCCTCTTGGGACGGCCCGCTCTAGAAGATTTTAGAATAGCTCTAGCCCAATGGTGTCTAACCATGAAGTTCCCTACTACAAATGGAATCAGAGTGGTGAAAGGAGATCAGTGCGCTGCCAGAGAATGTTACATTGCGGAGTTACATGAATCCAGAAGAAGGGAAAAAGGGAAGGATGTGGGGAGAACTCTCCACATCCATGAACCTTTCGAATAGCAACTACAGAGCCGCCCTGGCTTGGGTACCATAGCCGATTCGATAAGGCTTTGGATCCAAGAAAGAAGAGTTCAGGGGAGGAACGAGCAGCACTGGCAGAATTGATGGTGTCTGTCCCGGCTGATATGGACGACCCAACTAAAGTCTTGAAAATTTGATCGCACCTTGGAAACAAGATGCGGTTGGAGCTTACTAAATTTCTTCGTGCCAACTTGGATGTGTTCGCATGGACGCATTCTGATATGTGTGGGGTATCACCAGATATCGCATGACACGCGCTCAACATTGACCCCAAGTTCACACAAGTAAAGAAAAAGAGGCGCAGCCTCGGCCTTAAATAGTCCAAGGCGTTAAGAGAAGAGGTGGACAAGTTAATGGCCAATGGTTTCATCCATGACACAACTTATCCTGAATGGGTATCTAAGCAGGTCTTAGTCAAAAATTCCAATGGTAAATGACGAACCTGTATCGATTGCTCAGACTTAAACAAAGCTTGCTCGAAGGACAGCTTCCCTCTCCCCAGAATAGACCAACTTGAAGACGGAATAGCAGGACATGAGCTACTATCATTCATGGACACATACTCCGGGTACAACCAAATCTTGATGCATGAACCTGATCAAGAAAACACCAGCTTCATCACCGACCCGGGCCTATACTACTACAGGTAATGCCATTCGGTTTAAAGAATGCTGGGACAACTTATCAAAGGTTGGTAAATACCATGTTCAAGCGCCAAATCGGGAAAACTATGAAGGTTTATGTGGACGACATGTTGGTCAAATCATGAGCAGTCGCCAACCACTTGGATAATCTCGCTGAAATGTTCGAAATATTCCGAAAGTATGTAATGAAACTCAATCCGCTCAAGTGTCACTTCGGAGTAGCTTCCGGAAAATTCTTAGGATTCATTGTAAGTGCCATGGGCATTGAAGCAAATCCTGAACAAATAACGGCACTACGAGAGGTCCAAGCTTCGAAAAATAAGAAGTAACTGCAAATCCTGAATGGAAAGGTCACAGCACTAAGTCGATTTATCTCGAAAGCTACCGAGAAATGTATACCAATTTTCGATGCACTGAAGAAAGGAAAGAAGAACTTCGAATGGAGTGAAGCTTGTCAAACAGCATTCAAAGAATTGTTGTGGCACATGGAAGCTCCACCAATCCTATCAAAGCCTATGGATGGAGAAGACTTGTTCATTTACTTAGAAATCTCACCTCATGCATTGAGCGCCGCACTTGTGCATTAAGAAGCGAAAATCCAACGACCCGTGTATTACATTAGCAAGCGGTTCACCGGAGCCAAGAAAAATTACCCAAACTGGAAAATCTAGCTTACTGCCTCTTGATCGCATATAGGAAGTTACAACCATACTTTCAGGATCATCTAATAAAAGTGTTGACTGACTAGCCCCTGAAGCAAGTATCGTATCGGCCTGAAACTTCTGGACGACTTGTCAAGTGGAATATAGAACCGATTCAATATGATATCACATACCACCCAAGGAAGGCCATCAATGGGCAAGCGTTAGCAGACTTCATCACCGAATTTACTATACGGGATGACGAGGAAGAAACACACCTGGAAGTGGACACGCAATGGAGGCTCTTTGTCGATGGCGCATCTAACAACCTCTATTCGGGGGCAAGAGTAGTGCTTGAAACCCCCGAAGGACGAGCCATTTGCTACGCTTTGCGCTTGGAATTCCCTGCTACAAATAACGAAGTGGAATACGAAGCGTTGATAGCAGGACTGAATGTTGTGAAAGAGCTCAAGATAAAATCTGTTCGCGTCTACAGCGACTCCCAGCTAGTTGTCTGCCAAGTAAAAGGGGAATACCAAGCTCGAGGGGAGAATCTTGCCCAATACCTATCTAAAGTGCAAGAACTGCTAAGAAACATCGAACATTACACCATAACTCACATTCCACGGGAGCAAAACACCAAGGCGGATTATTTGGCTAAACTGACAAGCTCCAGAGAGGCTCGGTCATTGGAGCTAGTCCCAGTTGAAACTCTAACCACCCCAAGTATAGACAAAATGGACGTCGACTGGATCCTCGAGATCACCGTCAAACCAGAGACGTGGATGACACCGATAAAGGACTATTTACTTGCAGAGACCCTTCCGACTGACCGGATCCAATGAAAAAAGCTTCTCCGAAAGGCACCACGATTCATGATACAAGACGGAATACTCTATCGAAGGGGATTCTCAACACCCCTTCTTAGGTGTGTGTATGATGATGAAGCCCAACGAATCCTAAAGGAAATGCACGAAGGCGAATGCAGAGACCACACTGGGGGGCAAACTCTTGCAAAGAAAGACCTTCAATACGGATACTTCTGGCCAACGATTAACCGCGACGCTGTAGAATACGCCAGAAGATGTGATTGTTGCCAAAGATTCAGTAAAATTAAAAGAACCCCTTCAACAGAGCTAACGCAGATGGTCAGCCCATGGCCATTTGCAATATGGGGAATCGACTTGATTGGCGTCCTGCCAATAGCAAAAGGAGGGGCGAAATATGCTATAGTTGCCGTTGATTATTTCACGAAATAGGCCGAAGCGGAACCGTTGGCCAACATAACCACAAAGAAAGTCATTAATTTTGTTACTAAAAACATTATTTGTAGGTTCGGTGTACCATAGAAAATCATCACTGGTAATGGAACTCAATTCGAAAGCACCAAGTTCAAAGACTTCTGCAAATGCTTTCGAATTGAGAAGAGCTTTTCCACGACAGCACATCCGCAAGCAAATGGGCAGGTGGAAGCAATAAACAAAATCATCAAGTCCACTATCAAAAAGAGACTAACAAAGGCAAAAGGGAACTGGGTTGATGAACTTTCACTCGCACTACGGGCTTACAGAACTACTCACAAAGCGGCAACTGGACACACTCCGTTGCCTTGGCATATGGCTCAAAAGCAATGATTCCTTTTGAATTGGAAGTCCCCTCGCACCGAAGGCAAAATTTTAATCAAAAACAAAATGAGAAGCTCCTACTCGAATCACTAGATATGATTGGCAAAAGGAGGGAAGAATCCGAGTTGAGAACCACTGCCCACCAAAAATAGATTGCACGATACTTCAACTCCAAAGTTCACAACCAAACCTTCGAAGTGGGAGATCTTATACTCAAGCGAGTTTACCCATCCCGGAGGCCTTTGGACCAAACTGGGAAGGACCATATGTCATCAATCAAAAGCTAAGGGACGGTACTTTCAAGCTAACAACCATCGACAGAATCCAAATCCCCAGGGCATGGAATAGCGAATCGCTCCGCCATTACTTCATTTGAAAACTACCTTATGTACTCTCTATTTTTCAGCAAATAAGCTATCCCGGGATGCCGGGGACATTGTAAATAGGCAAAAATCTACGCTGCTTTCCTTAATAAAAATTGATTCGCCTTCTGATCCGACAAAACCGTGTTCATAATAACTACCCGCTGGGTTGACGGAAGCAAATCGACTCAAGCCGTTGGATCGACGGAACCCAATCTTCGCCTTCTAAAAACCAATGTTGCCCCAGCAACATCGGGAATGCTAAAAGATACACTCTTCGCGTTGCCCAAAGATAGACAACACCGAGGAGTACGAAAATCCACGCACTTACTTTTAAAAAAATTACAAGACTCGCGCTGCCCGAAGATAGGCAACACCGAAGAGTACGAAAAGCCGTGCAACCCATAAGCCACGCACTAACTCTTAAAAAAAATTACACTCCTCACGCTGCCCGAAGATAGGCAACACCGAGGAGTATGAAAAGTCATGCACTAATTTTTAAAACTTACACTCCTTACATTGCTCGAAGATAGGCAACACCGAGGAGTACCAAAAGCCGCGCACCTCATAAGCCGCGCACCAACTTCCTAACACAAACTCCTCATGTTGCCCGAAGATAGGCAACATCAAGGAGTACTTAAACCGTTCCGGACCAACGGGTCGCATCAGTCCTAAATGTTGTGCATTTCATAAGCCGCGCATTAACTCTCAGAGCCATGAAATCACGCTCCTAAAACGTAAACTCCGCACGTTGCCCGAATGTAGGTAATACCGAGGAGTATCACCATGAAATCACACTCCTAAAATGTAAACCCCTTACGTTGCTCGAAGATAGGCAACACCGAGGACCACGAGAACCGTTCCGGATCGACGGAACATATCGATCCTAAAATCCGCGCATCCCATAAGCCGCACGCACTTTCAAGTCATGGAATTGTCCCGTCAATACCATTGTTGGAAGCAATGGGAGCGACTTTAACAAAATCGGAGTGCTACAACCAATGGAAAATTTCAACTGCTGACACTCGATGACTAACTATAACGTTTAACGTTGACAATGTGTAACCGCCTACAGTTAACTCATACAATGTGCAAAAGACTTGGACTACATGATAAAGTTACAAAACTTCTGAAGGAAGAAAAATCAAGTTGTGACTAAGTCAAATTTCATGTTTTAATATGCAAATTATTTAACTCATAAGTTACCGGCCATTTGTCAATTGTTTGAAGTAAACAGCCCTATGAACTGGGGGGCATACACCGGCACTTAAATAAAAATACTTAAAAACAACAACTTCACAAGTTCTGTTACTCCAAACAAAGAATTTTGACAGTAATCACAGGACTAGATAAAGTGAAGTGAAAGTATATAGAGTAAACGCAAGTGCACAGAACACACATAAGCAAATAAGTGTAGACAAAACAAGCACAAGTGCACAGAACATATATGAATAGATAATTAAGAGTACAGCCAAAACATCAACAATGTATTACACAATGCCGGCCAACAAAAGAAAAATAAAGACACCACAACAAAAACGCTAAGTGCAAACTCTGCACTTCAACAAAATGACACAAAATGAAGCAAAATCAGATCAATCACCACCCAAGCTTCTCAGCGCTTCTTTCCACCACTCCCCTTTCGGCCTCTCGTTCAGAGTTTCTGCTTCGCCTCGGGAGTGGTGTCACTGCTAGTATTGTCAACAATATCCTTAGCACTAGTGTCCTCCTCCTCGTTTGCAACCTTCTCAGAAGGTTCGCCCTTCGCTTTACGCTTCCGTGATTTGCGGGAGCTCTTGGAGGCTTTGATTACTTTAACCTTCTCCTTTTTGACAGCAACCAACTGTTCTCGAGTCTTGCGTGACTGCTCAGTCTAAACTTCCTACTCCTTAGCTTCGGCTGCCGTTACATCACCTTCCAAAGATACAGAAGGGTCATCCAAGCCATGAAGTGCGGTGATCTTTTCGGACTCTGGTCCTGGCTACGAGCAAGACGCAGACATGGAGACCGGAGCAGGAACGGAAACGAGCACGGAAGTAGTGGAAATAGCAGCAGGTCTAGGCGCCGAGGAAGCTGGCAGATCAATAGGTAAGGTAGACTTATAAGATCAAAAATAAAAGCATTAAATTCTTCCCGTTCTTGCGGTGTAAGCTGAAAGCTCCCGAACTCGGGGGAAACAAGAGGATTACCAGCACCGGAAGAATGACCAAGAATGTCAACTTCATATTCACCGCCTTCACCCTCCTTAGATTGATCTATAATTCAAGGGGAAGCCTCAAGCCCATAACTTGTTGGCAGATTATGGGGCTGCTCTGATGGCTCGTCGGCACCAGAAATGAAAGGCTCCGTAAGCCCTTCGGCAGCCGTAGTCATAGCGGCATCGGCAGCTTCTTTTTCCCTCTCGATCTGAAAAATCTCTTGGCCCTCCAGCAACGCCTTCTTTGATTCTTCATTAAGGTAGGCGTTCTCTAACTCTCGCTCGGAATAAATGTCACCGCTATCATGAAAGCGAGTCAAGATTTCTTCCTAGACCACAACGAGAGTGCATGGAAATTTCAGGCCTAGGTAGCTGAGGCTCCCCTGATGCAGTAGCGAATTGACACAAAAATCCAAGATGGTCTCGTCCATATCTTCCATTTTCCTTTCAAAAGTGTTTTGAAGCTCCAAATAATCCGCCGTAACGGCGGCCTTTCCAAATTTGACACGAGACTAATTGGCGCTAAGCTGTGCAACCTGATCCTGTAGCCGAGCGATTGTCTCAGCCTGGTTGGAGATGGTCTTATTGTGCCCCTCAATGATAAGGCCGTGATCGGAGATAGTTTTCTTCTGGGCTTTAATTGTCGCGTTACAAGCAGCTACCTCCTCTTTTAATTTGGCCTCTTCGGCATGAGCCTTCTTTATTTCATCCCTATAGACGATCTCAATTCTCTCGTGGGCCTCTTTTACTTCCTTTAGGAAGTTAGCGTTCCTTTTGTTTTCTAAAAGCGCCTCTTCTTTCTCCTCCTCCAGCTGTTTGATCCTAGCATCGCGCTCCGTCAACGCCCTTTCAAAATCATCCTTCTTTGATTCAAAAGAGAAGATTTCCTTATAATTGTTGCGATTGGTATCCGCCAGCTGCTTACATAATTTTTTCCACCCTTCGACCTGTTCTAAATAGTTACGGATAACCTAAAGATGTGGCATGTAAGAATCTCTACAGACCGGACGGAGATCATGATCAAACTTAACCCCCGTTAAAAACCACCCGGGGAGCGCCGCCTCAAGCCTGGGAGGACCGGACGGATGAATATAGGCGGGTCTCCGGTGGGGATTTGAAGCACCGAAGGCAAGAGCAACAGAAGACGATGCAATGAAAGTTGAAGGCAGAACAGAGACAGAAGTAACGGGGATTTCCTGACCTACTAAAGAGAGCGTCGGAACAAAAGCGCGCTGCTCCAAAGAATGGGAAACGCGGTCGAATTTAGACCTCTTCGATGGCTCCTCTCTCTCGTCGAAAGTCTTCCTCTTTTCATACCCATCTTTGTATATTCGGCCCCACTCTCTCTCGTCTCGGCGACGAGTCTCGGCCTCTAGATTTTTCCTTCTTCTATACTCTTGCTCCGTCTCTCGGGGCTAATGACGGCCGAAAGAATGCTTGGACCAGCGTTGGGAGTTGGTGAATTCCTCAAATTCATCATAAAGGCCGCATCCTCTCGTCATACCTGGCACGAAGCATAAATAAAAGGTTTCAGACGAAAACAAACATGAAAAGTGTGTGTCAAGTGAGTGTGATCCTAGAGAAGCGTGTGGTGTGTATGGAAGGAGAGCCTAAACTGACTTCACAAACCGGAACGGGAAGGCGCCGCAAAAGGAATCGGACTAACTTCGGATGCGACATGGCTCGAACGAGAAGGGCCCTCCTCAAATTTGAAATCTTCCCCCATAAGCGCGTTGAAATCGACGTAAACATTGCTCAAGTCTCCAAACTCCGCACTAGCATCTTTACTTGGGGAGTCCCGACGTCCCCCGATTCCTGGGGCGTTGTCTTTATCACTTGTGTCTAGAGGAGGTGAGCTCGGAATAATGCGGTTCATCCTCGTGGTCCACTACAAGAAAACAGGGTTTATATAGCATTATATGATAGTGTTGTAATTAAAGTGCTATATAAAACGATTTAAGTTAAAAAAATATAACTACAAATTGAGCTATGAAAACAACACTCCGCTATATTAACCTACCATTTTTACAAAAGCGGGAAATCAAATCAACGCGACATCTTCTGTAACTTAGTAATAAAAGACCGTATTAAATTAAAGTTCCCCCCGTTTCACTTTCCTCTTCCCTTTCACTATCGACCAAATTCTCAACTAAATTTTAACCTAAATTCACGACCGCTTGGATTCACATCACGACATCGCGTCTTTTCGCTCCAGCAACTATTACGACATCGATTCACTCCAGCTGCCATCACTGCATCGCATCTATCTATTCCACCAGTAACTATTGTTGATTTTGCATCGTTTAACGCCAACAGTCAGCAACGTCGCCAACTGCATCGGTTCACTCCACCAGCAGCTACCTCATCGACTCACTCCACCATCAACGATTGCGTTGATTGATTCACTTCAGCTTCAACGACCTCATTGACCAAATTCTGGGAGTTATTGGTAATTTTGATTTTTTTTGAAAATATAAATATTCAGTTTTGATTGCTGAAATTGAATGGATTTAAAAAGATCCATAGCCTTATCAATGCACAAATTGTTACAAAGATGGTCTAAAATTGGTAATTTTGATTTTGTATCACTTTCCATATCTGTTATACTGCGATATAAGATGTCGCGCGTTATCACTTTCCATATCTGTTATTAGCTAGATGTAACGATACGGATTTTCAAGACTCGATTAAGTTATTCAAAATAACTTTTATCATTGAAATTCTATTTCAATTGCTTTTCACTTTAAACCCAAATTTCAAATTTCAAAATCAATTGAAATTAAAATTTCAATTTCAAAAACATTGAATTTAAATTATCTGTGACTTAACTGATTTCCTCGTGAAATCCATATTTGTGTGTGTAAAGTGTAGTCCAGGGGTTTCACACACAATAGTGCACATCATACAATCATCACAGATCAGAATACAGAATATAGTTGATAAGCGATATAAACTATAACGCCTATCATATAGATCACAGATATATATCACAGATAAGTAAATTACAGATCACAACATAAATCAGGATGTATCACAAAGCATCATATATCAGGGATATCAAACAATCAAATCAATAGAATCCAAACATTCATAAGTAAGGTCAGTTAACTGTCTGATTAATTTAAATCAAATTAATTTCTTATGAATTATTAATCCTGGTTGATTACAAATCATTTTGATTTATTATTCTTTAATCATTAATTAACCATTTATAATGAATTAATTAACCTTAAATCATTTATAAATTAACTTTTAATAATAATTTAATTAACCTTAATTCCCTTAATCGTTAATTAATAAATCTCAAAATTATTAATTAATAAACCTTTAATTTATCAGCTAATTAAATTAATTACCCTGGTAAATTTATCTTTAAGTAATCACATGAATTAATCCTTTTAATTGCATTAGGTCATTATCCTTTTAAATTAGTCGCTTTGATTTATTAACCAATTAACTTTAAATCTTTAAGTTAATTAAGGATTAAAACGCTTTACCTTCCTTAATTTCATCATCATATATTTCAAAATCACTTGTTTTTAACTTTACTTTTAAATTTTGAACTTTTCGCAAAACTTGAGTTCTTTGTTTAAATCTCGAAATACTTTCTTTCTTTTTCTTTTAAAAAATTTTAAACCTGTTCAAAACAACCCAACCCGAGCCCAACAATACTTGCTTCGAGTCCCATCCTCAACTACTTCGAGTGAATACCCGAGTTGCTCGACACAAATCTCGAGTCTTTTCCCTGCTTCATCCCAATCGCCCCAGACTTCCCAAAACTTACTGATACGAACGCGACACCGTGCACGTGCACAGATCGTCAACGACGATCCTACCTCCGGCAACACCACCTACAGGTCGCCGACCATCCCCACATGCCATTCCAGCACCCCAAAACCTTGATGAGACTCGCGAACGAAAAACGACAGTTCGAGCTCCAAACAACAACAACTCTCCGACCATCTCTCCCCTTTTGCCGATGACCTCGCCCACTGTCAACCACGCCATTTCAATAGAAACTTTGTCAAACTCCACAGCTTCGATTCCCATAGGTCCGGTGCGACTCGATTCCTCCACGCCAACAAACCACCTCTTCAAACTTCGACGAAAAAACTGTGCCCTAAAACCCTATTTCGTCAAACCCAAACTTATCAGATCATCTAAAAAATGTCTTACTATTTTTCTAACGATCTATGACACATCATCCTTCTCTGATATCAAGCCCGAGGCTCGATTGTCCTTTGATCACCAGAAATCGATGTTTCTTTCAATTCTATTCAACTTCGATTTATTCACTTGTTACCAATCTTGAAGCACTGGTTTAACCTTTAGAAATCGTGATTCTTGATGGGGATTTAGATCACAGAAATGAATCAAAGGATTGTAATAATCGAAATTTTCATGTTCTTAAGTTTTACTGCTAATTTCTTCCTGTAAATCATTATTTTCCCAATATTTACTTAATACATTTTACCTAATATCATTTTTTTTTATTTAAATAACTTTACATGGTCATAGACAAATTTCCTTTAGAAACCATAGTTTGAAATAGTTTAGACATGAAGATTTGACCCTTTTTTTTCTCTTGAATTGGTTATCCTGTCACTTAACCAGAGAAATGAATATACCCATGTACCTAACAATCTCTACCTATATATATATATACACTTATACAACCTAACTCACCACACACCCAAATATCAATCACTGATATCAAAATATATATATAAACAAACTAGAGGGAAGTTAGCTCACCCCTATATATATATGAACATTCAAGCATATTCAACAGCAAGGCAACACTTCAAACCATTTTCAATCTTTTATCACAAACATCAGAACAAAGCAAACATAGGGGTAAGTGAGTTGCTCACCTGAATATGGATGAAGCAGAGAAGCAGAGTTTTGAGGAGGTTAAAAACTGAATTGTTTTGAAAGCTTGTTTTACTGGAACCTTGAATCGCTTAGATTTCCATTGAAACTGAAATGCTTGAAAAACTGGAAACTTGCTTAGTTCATTCAGATTATAGCTTGTTTGTTGATGATTCAAGATGTTGATAATTTGTTTGATTCCAGGTTGCAACTGAAACAGTTCTGTATATTTTTTTCCTTTCCTCAGTTTTGTTTAAATTATGTTTTGAACGAACTAAAATGAAGAGGAAATTTGATATATAACGAAAGGTTTACAGGTTGATAAAAAAAATGAGTTTGTACAATACAATAGTGTAATATTAAAATGCTTTGTACAGGTGATAGTTTTATTTGTTTAAACTGATATGAAGTGTTGTGATGGCTTCATTAATGCCCATGTACAAATGAATATTTTTCTTCATTTCGGTGGCTGGTGGATATGTGTATGGTGTACTCATAGATATGGCATAAAATTAACATGTACAACTTACCTTTATTTCGGCTGTACAAGCATGGAGATAGTTTGTGGTGGCTTGTACTTCTTGTTTTATTTTGGCTGAGAGGATGTTAGTTGGTACATAGATATGTTTATTTGTTTTATTACTTTGCAATGTTATATATTGTTATGTTGTCTTCTTTTGTTGCTTACACTTACTTATGTATTTGTTTTCAAATGTCTTTAACTTGTCTTTGTTTATTTTTCTTTTGTTGCTTATATGTGTATTTGTTTGTATGCATACATTTGTTTACTTTGTTTTATTCCTATTTCTTATTGTTTGTTTTTAACTTTATGTTACTTTATATTTAGAACTTTGCTTTGTCATTTCTTTTATTCAACTTGACTATAGATCTTTATTCCTATTTATAGTTTGATTTTCAAATATTACATTTATACCATATATTTTATTTTATACTTTTTATAACCTTTTTAAAGAAAACGGATTAAAAATACAATCTATACATTAAATAAATAATTATACATATGTTTTGCTTAATATGTAAGTTCTTATTTTAATGTATTCTTTGAGTCTTAACTAATTTGTTTAAGGTGTTTATTTTATATCTTTGTTGCATTTGCATTCATTCACTATTTTTACAAAACCCAATTCGAATTCAGTTTCAAATACATTTCTCAAGTAATTCAAAATTCAACTAACATTTTTATATTTAATATTTAAACCATTTATTTAAGACTTAAATTCAAATCAAATATATACGTACATATTCAAATTTACTCATACATGCCCGTATACATAT
Source organism: Allium fistulosum (assembly GCA_030737815.1). Classification (NCBI taxonomy): domain Eukaryota; kingdom Viridiplantae; phylum Streptophyta; class Magnoliopsida; order Asparagales; family Amaryllidaceae; genus Allium; species Allium fistulosum. Next base: position 509,986,854 of record CM060903.1, on the reverse strand, counting down.
ATATACAATATTTAAATTTTAAATGATTTATACAAAATATATTTGGATATCTGGGAAACTCGCTTCTATTAATTGATAAATTTCACAGTTTTATTCAAAAATTCATTTAATTATCAATTAATATTAAATTAAAATCTAGGGTCGTTACACTAGATGTCTACTTAACAGAGAGTTGGACCCTGCTGTTATCCTAAACATGTCTCCAAATGAACCAAAGGTATGGTTTTGCTTTGTTTTTCTAGATTCTTCTGATCAATTAAATTTTATTGGAGCAGTTATTTCCATCATACTTTATAGTTCAATAAAGATTACCTTCAGTGCTAAATAGGTGAAAATGACACATATGGTTTATGTAAATTTTGTGGATGAAACTTATGCATTTGTTATTTGGTAGCTTTCGGCAAAGTTTTTTTTTCAAGTGTTTTTGCTGAAATTTATTTGGGAAACATGTCAGGTGCTTCCCTTAGAACCTATAATTTATGTAACACTTAGTGCACACCTGTAACCCTGTTAAATCTTGTGTTTTTGCTATGCTGGTTTACTTCTACACATTCTTGGTACCAATTTTTTTTGTAGTAACAATTTAAAGTTTGTTATAGTGTTCCTAATTATCTATTGGAAGGATGTAAAATTGTTAATCATATAAGTTTCCATATCATGAATCATCCAGGATGGAAGATATTTAATCATATAAATTATTATAGTTTATTTTTACTATGTTAGCATGAGCCTCGACCGAATAATTTAACCGTTGAAGGCTGGTCAGATAGCAAATGAAAGAACAAACAAAAAATTTGAGGAGTCATAGCATATGCAGGTTTCCCTTCTAAATTTAATCGGTAGATTTATATTATAGTTGTCTGTTAATCAAGTTTAATTTCTAAAATACATGTGTTGAGACCCGATAACAAATATTACAATGAAATCAGATGATTGATACTCGGTGTCCAAGGTGCACTGAAAATAAAATAGGTATTAAAGACACCATAACTAGTGGAAGGGCAAGTAATAATTTCATAACTAATGTATAATAATTTATTTAAAAAACTGGTTTTATGGTTGCTTTATAATTCTAGGTGGGTGTGGACGTTGTTTTGTTCAGTTTTTATGGTAGAAAAAATATAAAGTGGAAAAAACAACCATGGAAGATTTAATATAGCTGCTAGTAAGTTGATAAGTAAAAAGTAAAAAGTACTTGTTTATTTTATTTCCCAACATAATTTTGTTCAAATTTTTAATCTAAACTATCAGGACACCTTTTCTTTTATATTCACTTAAAATTACTTTAAAAGCTACAACTCAAAACTACTTTCAAGCATTCAGAAAAAGATTGTACCCAAACAGACTCTTATTTTTTATATTTGTAAGCTATACAACTTCATAAACCAGCCACTAATTTGCCTGCCTTGATTACATCATTGCTTAATATGAAATTGAGTTATGCCTTGTATAATATAAGTTGATCCTCATGTTTCACTCAAGATAAGGAGAGCTGTTTGGAATATTAGTCTCACATTGGAGTTAAGGAACTAATGTAATGTTATCTAAATGTTCCAGGTTATATACTTTGACAGAGTCATGGTGTTTCAAGCGATTAATAGTTGTTTTTAATAGGATGGTTGGGGGCAGAGTTGCAACTTTTTAGGATTTAAGTAGGTCAAATTGCAAGCACAAAATAAAAATAAATTGTGTAACCTACAATTACTTGAAATTGGGGAAAAATCAATATTGGTCAATAAAGAAAATATGACATTCCTATAGATTGACATTGTAGAAAAATTGTGCTCTGTTGCTAGACTACTAGTTGCAGACTTAAGTTTAAACCTGGTAAGCTCATCAATATAAGTTTATTGCATCTGTTCATAGGAAAACATATTCTCTTCATTTATGCCTGTAGATATGTATTTTTGTCCACTAATTGATATAGTAGAAAAATAGACTCCCTTCATACATGCCTGTAAATATGTATGCAATGAACATTTACTAAAAAAAGGTTGTTTTAAGTATTTTCTTTATAACATTCACTGACCTGATAAGGCTATAGTGATTTAAATATTTATTTACACACATATGTAGTTTAAATCCCATAAGGAACTAATTTAAAGTTTATGTTTGGTCTAACTGTTCATTTACATACACGTATGCTAAAATAAACAGTTTTTGGTTTTATTACCATATCATTATATCTTTGGTCTAACTGTTCATCTTTTGATAATCATATGGTGAAACAAATGCAAACTACATATGTCAAAATTTTCCCCTGCCATGATACTTCAGTCAATTGTGCAACAACAGTTGAAACCACTAGTAGTTTGTACAAGAGTGCGTGTGTGGCTGTTTGGACCACATTATTTAGAAGTACCGAACTATGCAAGTATATATTGAAAATACCACTAATTTGTTTTCTATGCACTCAACATATTGTACTTGGCTTTTCATATGCATGCATCTCCACTGATTTGTATATAATTAAACATGGCTGCTGAACGTATGGTTTAGTGGCAGTACCCTGTTTTAAGTTGAAGGAGAAATTTATAATTCAAAGTAAGTCTGAATGTTATAATTCAAAATATACCCTATTTTGAACCACCAATTTGAAATAAGTCTGAATGTCATAATCCAAAATATATTGCATAAAACAACTCCTAGTAAGATTATTTTCCAAAGGTTTCAAACCCACAAATCCTGAACAACCACAAACAGGATAAAAGGTCCCAAGCAAGAACTAAAAGGAAAGAAACTTGAACTCATTATTGTCATTTTGAGTAGATAGTGTACTCAATAAATCAATTAAACGAACTAGTAAGACAGGAAATAGAAAACTATGAGTAAAGAATAGTGTACTCATATTTTAAATTTGATAGACCAAAAGAATACCCACATACACTTATGGTCTATGTCTTGTAATATTTGGGTTATTTATATTGTATTGGGCTGATGGGTAGGTTGAGATGTTCTTGTCAGTTTGATTCATTTGGGTCTGTGTAACAACATTGATTTTAGTGAGTGGGTAAAGAGAGACGAGATTCTGAAACCCGTTTATGATAGCTGCAGGTTTCAGACTCTCAATTTGAAGTGAATTCGGTTTTCAGTAAACCGGTTGTGGCTTGCTTTATTTGGATTTTCTTAATCTAGTTTTGTTTATATGATCGGTTTCCAAATACTTTTATGCTTCTCTCTTTGCTTCTAGCCTGTGCGCGTATAAGACATTACACTGTGATATTATTACAAATCATGATTTAGACCAAAGTCATTCTTTAGCATCTCTACCATGTTAATTTTAACTCTTTTATTCGTACTTTTTATAGTTCAAATCCTATCATTCTCTAGAAGCATTAGGGTCGATGCTCCATAAGCATCATTAGCCTATAAATCGATAATGAGTCAATGACTCAACCATCAACGCTCTATAAAGGTATGATCAATTTTGATTCTTTATTTTACTAATTTTTCCGACATTTTAACATTTCTGCACTAACACTTAATGAGCTAAATAGTCAGGGCTTTTACATCGGAGAAGAGCTGCAAATGGAGAGAATATTGAGGTCGATATGAAAATGGAACTGTGGAAGGGTAAGTTTTTTGTATAAGGTATTATGCTTCGAATACTTGGTATGGTTGACAACTTGGTGTTATTTACTTAGACTGCTTAGTAAGTGTATTGTGTATTAGTTGTAATTTTCTTGCAAAGATTTAAAATACAGATCATGTTTTTTTATAACAAAATAAACAAATATAATAGTATGATTTTATTTCCTAAACACTTTTCAAATGTTGATAGAGGCCTGCTTTAGTAAGATTTTAATTTTTATAGTTTATTAGTTTAAATTTGTGGCACCAATATGTCTATAAAGCCATAAGATAAATATGTGAATAATAATATTTTGCATTGGTAACCACTAACCAGGTTGGATTATCAATAGCTCAACTGCGTATACAATGATAAAAATTTAAGGAAATTATGTTTGTGATTTTTTAAATCTTTTTTTAAGTAGCTCAAGCCTTGCATGAGATGGTGTGTCACTGAATGGAAGTGGCTGTAATCACCCAATGCCCATGTAAGCACAGGTAATCCTTGTAGGCTGGCTCAACTTTATAATAATATTTGTGTATATTTGTGTGTATAGACTAGCAGATCTGGCATGTTGAGCAAGTGGCAGTGAGTAACAAAACTAGACTGTAAAAGAGTTCTCTTGGGACAACAGATATGTTGAACTACAAGTGCTCCTAACCAAGGTTCTAATGTAGGAAGAAAGCAGTGGAAACAATGCAACGTTAAGGCAATACAAAGCTAAAGCAAACTTTTTCTTATGTGCTTGCCTGCAAAAGAACAACTGGTATAATGTCATAATGACACCAGGTTTTCTTTTCACCTCATAGTTGCAATAATGGAATATAACTTAATTGGATTATTCTAGCTAACTACTATGAATATAAAATAAACACAGGCGGTCTTCTGTATTTCAATGAATGGAACAATATGCAATATGTTTCTGTAGCTTTAGTTTTCTTGGCAGTATAGTCTGATTATCTTTCCATGGCTAAAGCCAGTCTCCACTGCCCTGATGGAGAAATTGAACCCCGAGCTCTGCTTCGGTTTGCACTGTCCCGGGTACATTTCATTTTATTTTTCAAACTATCCACATGTATTATGTCAAACCACAGATGACAATTTTGTACAATGCAGGGTGAGTACGTGCTAGGAAAGAACCCTAAATCGATGAGCTACTTAGTAGAGTATGGAGAAAAGTACCCTACACAAGTTCATCATAGAGGAGCATCAATAACATCAAAACATACATTACCCACTCCGGTAAGGTGCACTGAAGGATTCCAGAAGTGGTTTAACAACATTGGTAGCAATCCAAATGTTTTGACTGGAGCACTTGTAGGTGGACCTAACATGAAAGACGAGTTCTTGAACAAACGATTTGCTTATGAGCAGACCGAGCCTTCTCTTTCGGGTAATGCCCCTCTTGTAGGACTTTTCGCGAAGCTGGGCAGCATGCACATGGAAGTTAACAAAATAGGATATCTTTATGAAGATGTAAAGCCAACACATGAATCAGTTGAGTAATAATATTTACATTGCAGATGGAAAGAAACATAAGAGCCTAAATAGTTATATGATTATTATGTTTAGGAACGGTACCAGTCGAATTCTTGCACTCAATAACCAAAACATGGATGGTAAACAGAGAAATTTACTACAGGCACAAAGTTATATATTTTCACCTTTCATATAAGCAAAACATCTCATCATAATATGTAAAGTATTATTAAACTGATATGAATTATACTGGCTCAATTAATCACTAATGAATTTGTTGCATGTTTTGTTGTTGTGCATGTGCAAGTTTTGCTAAATTCGATTAGGAGCTGCGATTTTGATCTTCTGGGTTCGAAGTTGAGAAGAATTTGTTGGCATGTCGCCTTTGTGGTTTCACTTGAAGCTGTAGTGGCATGCCTGGCGAAATAGGTACCTGTTCTTGTTGTGTTATTTTGTGTTTTACAATGTATTATATTGACTGTTGTTGCTGCTAATTCTTTATGATGGACTAAAGAATTATGAATTTTATTTTTTGAATGATAAAATGATTAAAGCTTCGATATACGTATGTGTGTGTAGAATTGATATTAAGAATGAATATTATAGAGAGTAAGAAGAAATTATTCACTATTTTAATCAATAAGGATTAAGGCATTACTATCAACCTAATATAAACATTACTGTAAAATCTCTATTTAGTACTTTATATATATAATATTATGGAAATTTCATCGGTTAAATTTCTCATTTGAACTTCAGGAAGCCTTTTGATATTTCACATTTTTATCTTTATTTTGATGCAGGAAAATATTTTGGCGAATCTACATTGTATGGTTTTACCTTTTCTACTATCGCGGTGTTGATTTAGACAATTTATACTTTGACCTGTATGTAATTTTAAAGTATTATGTGTTAAATATTATTATGTAAGCACAAATGTTGTTTTCAGTACACAATTGATAAATACTGTATTCTTTGTTTGTGGTTTAAAAATTTATTCAATTGTTGTTTGAACTCAAATCATATATATATATATAGCATGTGTGAATTAGTGTGTGAAATGCAATGAAGAAATGACCAATAGAAATTTAATAAAATCTATTAAATGGAATTTATATTGTTTTGTAAGCGCTATATTGATAGTAGTTAGCAAGCACTTTTCATAGCGTTTATAAAACCCTATAAAAGGCACAAACTTTGCATAGCGTTTATACAACCCTATAAAAGGCATGAACTTCACATAACATTAGTTTACCATAGCATGTTATAAACATTATCAAAAGTGGTAACTTTTTACCATTTATATAGCGTTTGCCTTCATAGCACAATGAAACGCTATGGAAAGTCCATTTTTCATAGCGTTTGTTTTCCTGCTATAAAATATTTTAGACCTATTATAGCATGTCGTTACATGGCGATCTCTAAAACTCTGTAGAATCCTATTATAGCGTTTTTTCAACGCTATTTAAAGTATATTATGTTGTAGTGGTCTCACCGCCCGATTCAGAATACCCATCATCGGATTCCGTGTAGAAGTCATCGCTAGAAGTGGACTCATCGCTACTACTCCTGATTTCCCCTCCTCTTTTTCTAAGTCCATCACTGCTTTGCCTTCCCTCTATTTGAACTCTTCTTCTCCTTCTTCTGGAATCGAAGGCATACTGGTCGGGCGACTAACTCCGGGGCAAGTGCAGTGTGCTGTTTAGCTCGGTGTTCGAAACACTACGAACGCTCTATCCCGTGTAGATAGTTCGTTCACAGCGGAAAAGGAAAAGGACTTCCCATATCGTTTCCATTTGTTTTTACTTCCTCTACACTTACCCATTATCGATCAAGATCGATAATGGATCCGTTGTCCGAAGCGGCGCGGAAGATTCTTTTTAGTACAGGGACATCGAGCGTGCAAAAAGCAAGTAAGATAAGTTCAAATTCTTCAGAAGAGCCAGGACAAATTCGCGATGTGTCATGCAATATCGGCTATGGAACTTGGCATAAGTCAATTTCGGCTCAATGGACGAAGATAGAAAAATGTGTAAAGCACCGAGGCAAGGCCCGAATGTCGTTCCAGGAGGAACTTAAGACCCGATTTACTATCTTCCTCCATTAAGCCGCAATCAACTCAAACTCCTCATGACAAACATCACGAACGCAACCTCGCCATCAAATCATTAAACGAATGTCGCAATCAGCGAACCCACCACAAATTAAACTCCAAACACAGAATTAGCCGAAGACTTAGGATCAGTGAGCCAAAAACAGGTCAGCGGTGATCTAAGGACAGGTCGGCGGCGATCCATGGCACAGAGGTGAACCTAGAGTTTTGATCGGTAGAAATTTGAGGAGGTGGTCTGGAGTTAGCGGCGTGGGAGAACTCACGACGGAGGCTGGCTTGGACAAGGTCGAATCTTAGGAGGTGGTGGATCGAGTCGATGAATCGAAGGCCAGAATCAGCTATGGATCGCTAGCAATCCATGGGATTGCACATCTGCGACCCCAAATTTACCCAGCGACATTTACACAACATTTTGGGGCATTACAAGAAGCTACAGAGAAAAGTTTGATCTGTTATGATAAGTAATGGCGGTCGAGGTCAAAACTAAGCGAGTAGCAATGTGACCTAGCTCACGTCCGCAAAACTCTAACACGATTACTTGGAATTCAAAAAGCAGAGACTATAAGCGATAACATCCAGAGCATGCCTTGTTTCCAACAAAGATGTACTCTGGGGGGCAAATGTTATTTGGGTTTTTAACCCATCAGGATCCAAGAGAAGACGGGGACGACTTGATGGAGTCAAAATGGCTCAGAACTCAACCGAAAGGGCTAAAGCAACAAGTTAAAAAGAGTCGAGTCATATTACAAGAGCAATGACTGAGTTTGACTAAACCAAGAGACAAACATCCGTCTAGTCCAGTAAACAACTAAATACAACTAGCAAGTAAATCGTCATCAAAACAAAGTGACGTACGACGAGACTGCACGAACAACGTCGATACAAGGCAATAAAAGCATGCCAGACATCAAAGTCCAAAAATAGTCTACGTGTATGGATTGCTAGTGATCCATACACTATGGATCGCCTGCGATCCATACTTCATCATTCGGTCGCTATGACACATGGGGAGCAAGGAAAGCAAAAATATGCTAAGTGTATGGATAGCGATCCATACACCATGGATCGCAAGCGATCCATACTTGCTCAAGGAATCGTGGCGACCTAAACTAGGCAAAGAGGAAAGTGGGGCTAAGTGGTTAGCTCGCACTCGAGCTACTGCTATGGATCGCTAGCTATCCATAGACCATGGATCGCTAGCGATCCATGCTTTTGGCTCGGGTCGTAAGCTAAGCTCTACTAGATCATCTTGTGTCCATCTGCAGGCAACTGACGAACGGGCCTGACCCAGAAACTCTCCAATCTCTATAAATATCATCTTATCTGCAACACAAATGAGATCTTCTGGGGACGGGTTGCTGAAGCTTTGCTAGAAACTTTCTTCACTCTTCACCTCCCTTACAACAATCTCCAAAGGTATTCAGTGTGATTCTCCAGTGGATTCTAACCATGGAGATTCAATCTAGCTAAGGACAATCAAGAGCCTTGTAATCAAACACTTCTTGTAACAACAATCGGTATATAATAAAAATATAAAGTGGACGTAGGCTTCATTAACAGTCAAACCACTATAAAAATCTTCTTGTCTTCTTTCCCTTACTGCTTTTTTCTATGTCCATTATCTATATTATTGCTCTGTGAGAACAGGGCTGGTGTTTTCACACTCAGACCAGGGTGTTGATCTATTTTTTGGATTAACATATGTAAAATATTATTTGAAAATAACTAATTTAAAATTTGAAGGAAAACGTGTTTTACATTATAAAACCTCTTTACTTTGGAAATACATATATAATTATCAAAAATATATTTAAATTTCAAAACTAACTTTAAAATACTTCAAAATAGGTTAGGAAACATCTATAAAAAGAATATAGAAAAACCATATTTAAATATCATTTTTAAGCACTTAAATCATAGATGACTTACTACAGCATTTATAAATGCTGTTAAAAATCCTTGTTAAAAAGAACATTGAAAAGCACGACCTGCGCAACTAGTTTTCTCCACATAAACAAATGATTTAAGGCTTGAAATTTTTATAGTAAGTACCATCCTTAGGATATTTAAAACAATGGAAAGAAACCCTTAAGAATATCTTTCAATTTATTTATAAAAATTCCCAAAAACAGAGTATATACATAAAGTTTATTTATAACCATATTTTTGCTTCAAATTTCACAACTTCGTTTTACAATTTCTATAACTTTTATAACCATTTCTCTACCGTCCAATACACCAAAATATATGTAGAGAACAACCAAATCAAATTATCCCAAGTTAATATCATCTCTAATTTACACAAGTTAAAGTTAAGGGATGTCGAAGTGCACTTATAGCGACTATTCTCGCTTCAAACACTTTCAAATATACTTCAATTCATCACACAAGTCAACCAACCATTAAAAAATCAAGTCAAAACCATGCCACATATTTAAGAGGGTAATAGAAGTGATGTTATATAATACAAAGTTGTTATTTTCTTTCAAAAGTAAGAGGGGTCCAAAGTTTATAACTTTACTTGGTTAATGTCACTTTATATTTCAGCCACAACATATATATACACAATATATAAAAAAAGATAGTGAGATAATTCACTTAGGTCCAAGCCAAACACATGCTTAAGCACAACCAAACTGAATAACACATCCTACCATCACCTTGCAACTACCTTCCCTCCTTCCTTCTTGCTTAAAACTTGCTTTTCCAAGACAATTTTGCTTTTGTTGCTCACGGCTATCACTTAGGGAGGAGCATAGATTTGCTTCTTCAAAATAACATGGTGGAAGGTGTTGGAATATTTTCCTAAGGCTTGTGGCAAAGTTTGAGTGGATTTGGAGTTGTTTTGCAAAAAAATTCTTTAGAATATTTGAGAAGAAGACGTTAAATGAGCTTGCTTTTAACTTTGTGAATTTGTGATTATTTAACAAGGGTATGTCTCTCCTTATATAGACTCCATTAAGTGTTGCCCCAGATTGTTCTCAACCCACCCCGACCATGCTATGGAAGCCTTACTTCCACATATGACCATCATTTCTCATTTACATCACTTTATTTTTAACAAAATAGTTAAATACTCTTAACATGTTAATATCTCTTATCCATTAGAAACTTCTAAAAAAATTCAATTGCTTTAGAATCAAAGTGTGTTAATTAGTTTCTTATGTGTTTATTTGATCATAAGACAAGTGCATAAGAATTCGAACAACCTATACTGAATAAAAAAACTGTTTATTGATAATCCGATTTTCGGTCACATTATCGATTTTCCTTGAAAGTATTTATTTTTGTAAACAATTTTCAAAAACAAGTTTTCTATCTTTAGTTTTAATTCAAAAAGGGAGCTAAGAAGCTTACTAAATTAATTTAATAACATTTAATCCAAGGTCGAGCGCTATGCGTTATAGCAGGGATTTTGTGGAGTTTTAACTACACAGCTTTCAGCTATGTTGCTTCTATTGGAACTGGGCTAGCAGCAGCGAATGTTATGCGTGAATTTCCAAATTTTTACTCAATTGGATCTTTATTAGGCCTATGAAGTCTAATTTATTTAGAACATTTCTAAATTTAATCTGAATAAAATCTCTTATTTCATTTAAATTTCCAAACTATAGATAGAATTTTGTTTAATTCATATTTAATAATATAATAGTACACATATGCATCATATACATATATGTATATGTGTGCATTTGTAACATAATAATCCGTGCAAAGTATAACATGTCTGTATATAATTGTTGAAATTTATATCACAACAGATATGTTAGCTCATCCTATATGTATCTAATGTTGTCTAGATATATGTATGTAAACTTATTTATATAAATATTAAAAACTGTGTAAAATTATATATATATATATATATATTACTTATCTACAGAATATTAATGATTTATATACATATATAATATACCATTTAAATTTTAAATAACACACACATAATATATTAAGGTTTTTTTAAAATCATTTTGCATACACACATAGACACACACACAAATACTTATTTAAATATTATTAATATACATGTACACGAACACACACACATATATATTAATTTTTTTTAATAATAATTAATATATAAATATATATATATATATATATATGTTAAAAAAATTAATAATAATTAATATATACATATATATATATGGATATGTATATATATATATCCATTAATTATGAAAATAAAAATTATATTTTTTTAACCAACTAATGAAAACTAAAGACATTAACATCTTGTAGGGAGTGTATGAAACAAGTTAGTTCGATTAGGGATCGCGGTGCTAGGTCTTAGCTTATTTCATTCTGCAACAACAACTATGGTCCAAAGCTGGTGATAGGTCTTAGATTTATCTCTTAGTTTTATTTTCCTTTGTATTATTTAAATGTAATGTTTCAGTTGGTGCAACTTTGATTTAGGACTTCATGTCATTTCAATTTATATTGCATTGCACGTCATTTCAAATTATGATCTGTATAGACTATGATGATTTATATGTTAAAACATTTATCAGCTTGATCAACTGAGAATTATATGGCGTAAATATGTACGTTGATGAAAAATGTTAGATTAGAGCGGAAAACGTAAGGGTGTGGGGTTGAAATAAATGGTTATAGCTGATTATGTTTCTAAAACTCGATGAAGTACTTATTCAAATGTCAGCAACACCGAGTTTTTTTCACTGGATAGATGAAATATTGGAAGCACCAACGGAGTAGGGTATTACTGTCCAAAAAGCATCCCCGTTGGGGATGCTCTTATACAATAAGGCAACAATAGATTTCAAAAAATAGCATAACTAGAAAGGGATGGCTGCTAACCGCTTTGGAGCATCATCAACAATTCGACATGTTTACTTCGCTCTCTCTCATGTTTTCCAATTGAGCAAACGAGCCGCGTGCTCAGGTAAGGGGTAGAATTAGCCACGAATTGGTTTTAAAAAAAATTGTTTCATTTATAAGGGCGAAGACTTCGCCGTTGTAAAAAACAGTCCATGTTCGCTCAACTAGCCACGAAACTGGTACGAACCAACTACAGCAGACTGAACAAGCCACACCTGATTGTTCCGTGGCTAGTTTTGCAACTGAACAAGCCATTGTTGGTTGTGCTTTTAGTGTTATGTATGTTTATATAAAGACGGTAATAGGTTTTATAAATGTTAACTATTTATACGAGTACATATGCACGTCCAGGTGGGCCTGCATTTAATCACAACGTGCATGCATTTTTAGTTGTACATGTAAAAGTAGATTTGATAGTAGCATCCCCATATTTGAATTCTGCCTAAACAAATGTCGCTATTTTTTTGTTCAGACTGCAATAACTTCTTCATACTAATTCGGAATCTGGCGAGCCTTCGATCGATTAACTCACACCTAAATTACGGACAATATGAAATACTCAGATACTTCATCTTGTGAACGCACACTGTAGTTCTCCTTGGGGACTGACAGTTATACTTAGAAAATAACAGGCTATCACATCCCCACATTTGAACTCCGTCTAATGTAGAAGCCGCTATTTTTTTTGTCCAAACTGCAATAACTTCTTCATACTAACTCGAACTTAGGCAAAACTTCGTCCGATGAACTCCCACCTAAATTACGGACAATATGGTACACTCAGATATTTCATCTTGTGAACACACATTGTAGTTCCCCATGATGACTAACAGTTGTACTTAGAAAATAACATGCTATATCCACATATTTGAATACTATTTTCTATGAGATGTAAAAGGTTATATTTGAAATTTCAAAAAGACACCGAGTAAATCTATTCAATAAATCATCTTTATTAGTAGTAAAGATAATCTACAGAGTACATATGAGATACTATAATTTCAATTAAACGGTAATGGTAAAATATGACAAATGACCACCTGGAGGTTGAAACTTGGAAAGCATAGACAATGCAATGGAGAAAAATGAAAATATATTCTAAATAACGTGTAGCATAGACTTATCACAATGGGGATTTTAGGCTCAAGGAAAAAGTTAGAGAAAAATTTAGTTTCAAGGACAAGAAGTTTGGTTTGTAGGCTAAAGGACACTTTTTAGTGTAAATCACAGAATGATAGTTGTAACTATCATTTTCAGTTTACACTAAAAAGTGTCCTTCGAACTAAAAAACAAACTTGTTGTTCGTGGAATTAAATTTTTTTTCAACTTCTTCCTTGTGCCTATTTACCTGTATCGCGTCATCGCAATTATCACTAATAAATAGAAAATTGATTTATGAACATGTTTAATAACTAGTTTTGACAAATTATTTTATTCAATTTAACTTATATTTATAAATCGCTATTTAAAACAACTTTTAAGTTACTATATTAGAAAAAACGTTTTAAAATTTGTCATATGGGCTTTCGGTGGAACCGTTTAAAATTGGATTCAATGTATTCCTCTTGGAGAGGGATGCATTTTGAAACAGCTGGTCATCCATATATACGTTACCAACTTGATTCACGGTAGTAGAAACACATCTGCGACCTTACAATCGAGAAATAATTCATTGTATATCTACCTCTGTCCAATAAGATTTAGGATAACGTATGTGGATGGTAAATGGCAAAAAAAATTGGATCAACCAAATATTTGGAAAGAAGCAGTAGGCCATATAAGCAGTGACGTAATATGTTAAAATACCCATTGAATTTTGGACAACTAATCTGTTTATATAAGTGAGATGTCACAATTAAGCTTATTACTCGATAATTATAAAAAGTAGTCGATGCATCATCGACGTTGATATGCAGCACAAAACGAATTTTAAATAAGCAGAGATACAATGCTAAAGACCCTACAGTAGAAATACAGCTAAGATTCTTCTCCAAGTGGCTTGAATATCAAACCTTGGCCATCAAGGAAACTAGTCACTCGATCCAACACATCAGCTATCAATATTTTGCAACCACCTAGAATTAATGCAAAAGTCATTTCGGGTTAATGTTTCTGATTTTGGTTGGCATTTAAGTTCTACACTCCATTGCCATTAGAAACACTAGGGTGCGTTGTTAACCAACAGAAAAGGGAATTCTGAACGGAGAATTTAAACGGAAAAGTTGAGTGAACGGAGAATACGTTTGACGTTACAAACAGTATATTTGAGCGGGATATCTAATTTGTTATTTTTGATTTAACTGATTTATAGTTTATTGATTATTTGTTTTTTTAATGTAATATGCGTTTAATTAAAATGAAATAACATTAAAAAATCGAAATACATACAAATTAATTGAAATATCTTAAAAATACAACAATAAAATGCATAGAAAATACAATAGAAATACAATTATAGTAAAAATCATAATTGTTGTCACCACCTTGGTTTATCAGATAAGTTTCGGTATTCTTTTGTGTGCCGTTTTCTCACAACCGTTGAAAACAATCAATTTTTGGCTAAGTTGTTGTTAATAACATTGAATAAATCTCTATTATCGGGCTGCATAACAATTATCATCCTTCACCAAAATCAAATTCTCTTTCTTCTCTAAGACGTTCAACGCGAACAACCATATCTGCGTAGTTTATAGAATTTCTTGTTGAGTCTACGTTGTTTGTGTTCGGACTGTCTGAATTCGTACGGGATTTTTTCATATGTTTCTCGTGCATAGGCCAATGATGTCGTACAACTTCTCATCAGTTTCTCAACGACTTCTTCTCAAACTAGTACGTGCACCAGAAGATGAACCAATGATTGGAGCTTGTTGCAATGGAGGGTTGGTCGATGAACTCAAATCTAGAATTTGTCCACTTTGTGTTTCATCCAGTTGATTAAAAAAACCTTCAAAGCCCATGTTCTATCAAACTGGGTCTGTGTAGAAGGAGGAATACTTTGTTGCAGTAGTTCTTGATTAGCAGCAGACGTATATGATGTTTGTCCAGTTGCATTCCTTCCTTAAAACAATTGTTGCATCAACTCCAAATTGTCAAATGGTCCTTTTTTATATTTCAAAACAATCCTTCCCAATTCCTAGAAGTAAAAAGAATTATTAAAAAATTACAAATACAAAAATGCATATATGAAAAATACCAATGCACGATCACTTCACCGTTCCTCCCTACCTGTAACAGTTTGTCTACAATTATCCCAACCGGCACCAGTTTTTTTGCACAAACTTTCTCATTTAACACAATCTCTTCTAAAACTACTGTATTTATATCAGATTTTGACTTCGTCTATCGATTCAATAAACAGAATGTTTTCTACAGTTCGATTGAACTTTTTCGCTATAGCTTTGTGCACTCCTTTTTTATTACTGTCGCATGCAGAATATGCTTCTACAGCATATTTCAACATAATCTAGGTAGCGTCGGACATCCAATGATGTGAAGCATTTCGGTTTGACATTCTGATTGCAAAAAATTATTAAAAAATATATACATGTAGAGAGGAAAAACATAAACATCGAGTGTAAAATATACATGAATAGCCTTGCGGATTGACGGAAACAATTTGTTATTTGCTGATTTGGATTTGTGAAGATGGAGATGCTGAAGGGAAAATATACAGAAGGGGGAGGAGGAAGGAGAAAGAGGAGCCGTAGGGGGTAAAATGGCTAGACGCATCCAACGCTAACGTTGCACTACCCTCCAACGGCTCGAATGGGCTTGGTTTGGAGAAAGGTACATTGGGGCTTCTGACGCAGCAGACGCGTCGCCAACGAAAACTGGAAAAAATTGCCTGCAAACACTATTTAACAATGGATCATCAAAACTTGTTTAGTCGGTAGAAGTAGTCCCTCGTGCAGAAATAATTATTGTGTACTGGAAGCAATCACATCAACTACTAGCTGCTTTCATTCATAAAGCAAAGACAGAATGCACCTTATTAGAGAATTTGTCACTAGTAAAGAAGTTGTGATTGAAAGAATGGATACTACGGACAACACCATTCACTAAGGGACTAGCTCAACAATACTAAGAAATCTAATCAAAGAGGCAATAAAAATATATGTAAGCGCGAAGTGTATACATAGTAGATATAAATCACAATATCTACGTACATATAAACTTACCCACATACACATTTGATATGTTGCACATGCACTTCATATACGCATGAGTATATACTGATAGACTCAAAAATCATATAAACATTGAATTAATGGAATGACATTAATTAATTAACTTATAATTAAATAAAAATTCATTTCATTTAAATTAACTAGATTGGATCTAGTACAATCTATTAGATTTCATAGGTCCACTATGATTCAAAATGGATTTTTTTTTAAATCTACCCCTTTAATCCACTGCAAACCAACCCGGATCCATCAAACTTTACATGAAATGTCATATATACTCATAGGTTAAGATGGCGTATGCGATATAGGAAAATGAGTTGTATATGTAAATGGTTTGATAAGTTAAGTAACATCGAGCGAAACAAGAGTTGTAACACTTTCGAAGAAACATATTTTCGTATATTTTATCATCTTAATTCATGTTCTAAATGCAAACCTTATGGCCATGGATCGAAAGCTTTACAACTTCAGATCGAGTCGGAGGTCGAATGTTCGTGCAAAATTACTCTACACGGAACATAGATTATTCATCAAGCCTACCAATTATTCAATTTTTGATACTTATTAATCGTTTATCTCAAGACGTTGTTTTTAAATGTGCATTCTTGTATTATACGAATGGGGCACGGCAAAAGGGAACGAAAAGGGAAATATTTATCGAAAGGATTATGCGATCTTGTGTTGCGAAATGGGCATTTGAAAGAGGCATTTAATTGTTTTGTTAAGAGTAATTGTTTATACTATCATTTTATTATGTTTTAAGATTGCTTATATAATATAGTTAGATGGATTTCAATTATTTATAAATCATAAAATACTTGAAAAATTGCAATAAAAAAGACAAATTTTATTAAACTCTAGTACTTTTGGAATATAAATACAAATACATTACTACATGTTTTTACCAAAATTCCCTACTAGATATATCGGAATATGTCTAAGTTCCTCCGGCTTTTCCAACAACATACAGACAACGCTATATTATAACTTCTAAGTCGTTGGAACATATGTGACTTCCTATTCGAGAAATGGATCATTCTGATGCTGCACAGCCATACACCTTGCAATCGTGTATGTCATCTCTACCTCATGCGAAGAACCTGTGATCGACTGGTGTCTCCAAGGAGCCGAAGCTGTAGTAGAACAATGCAGATGTGAAGCAGTCTAGGGAGGAGGAGGATTGTGGAACTCGGTATCATCGCCAAAAAAAAAGTCAGCATACATCTATGTGTTGAAGTGGGTAGTGGCAGGTGGAGTAGGCGGGACTTTGTACTAGGATGAGATGGTTCCAGTATAGCCTTCAAACATCGTGTTCAACTTCCTAAACTTCGTAGTGAACAAAATTTGAATTTTTTTAAACATCTTAGTCGTTGTAGTCCATTAGCCATCATATCCGTCTACAGTGACTTCCACCACATTCCGTTATTCTCCTTCAGTCTATAACAACATGTTCTACGAGTTACAGGAGAGCTTTAAGTTGTCCCAATTGTTTTTCATTTGGTTAACGGTGTACTCCATGCTCATATTTGCTTGAACTCGGTAACGATATCCGCGTACCAATAATTAACATGTTTGCCACAAGAATCGATGTTGGTTTAGCATTTGTCTTTGAACACCAATATATGTTCAGTGGTCCAATCTATGACGTTTCTGGTAGACGAGCTAGAGAATTTGTTGGCGAACATTTTGAAAAAATGGAGGAAAATTAGAAATAAAAATGAGAAAAACAAATATGATAGATAGAAGTATGAAAAAAGGACTATGAAATTATTTACATAAAAAAATCGATATTGTAGAAGCTAGGAAGCAACGGCTCACCTCCGACGGTCGCGTAAAAGGGTCACCTTATTGACGTAGCGGAGGTGCCAACGTCAACTTTGACAGCGGAATGCATTCTAAATCTCACCCAATGATTTCATTCAATTTTTTCAAAAATATTCGTGTTAACGGTATGTTTAATAACCATCATATCCTATATTTTCTTTAATTATTCAAACCCACGATATATACTTCTCCATCACCATGAGGCTATCAAACACCATTGACAGAGATAAATAATTCACACCAAATCAGCAGAACAGTAAAAACAAATAGCGTTAGTTATTATTTTTAAAAGAGGAAGAAAACTGGTCCGAGGAATATTTATAATGACTTCAAATTCAGCTTTACATAAGCAGAGACGTCCTCAGATGCAACCAACTCTAATTTTTACTATATATATAGGTGTGTGTGTGTATATATATATCCGACACTGATTATGATACGTTACATAAGTTCCTAAACCAAATTATTCTTGAAAAAAGAAGAACACAGCCGTTAACATTTTTCAAGGCCCTACGGTGACTTTTATCTAAGATCTAAAATAGTCAAGTCCCTAAAACACATTTTTTTATTATTGAACATCAAACCTTCTTCTCCAAGGAAACCACTCACTCAACCCAACACTTCACCTATAAATATTTTACAGGCCTTCAACATTTGTTCCATCAATATTATACACTCTGATTCTTCTAGAACCAATATATAGAAATGAATCATCAAGGCTTACTGAATCAGAAGAAAGGAAATAGGAGTCCTATGCCAAAGAGAGGGAAGATCAAAGCTCAGATATTCGGAAGCATAGTCGGATTCCTAATCCCAAAATCATCAAAATATATGAAACAGATCGATAAAGAAAAGGGTAGCTCGGCTTTGGCCTCACCGCAGTTGAGCGGCTACACTTCAGAAGCCAACTCTGATAATTGATCGGTTCTGTATTTGGCTCTGTAAATTTTGGTTTAGCATCTGTTCCTTTAGTAATGTTATATTGTACATATATTTATATGAGCAGCTATTTTTGAAGAACACGATGTCTACTTTCTTTTTCTTCTTTTCTTTTCCTCCCATCAAGTTTCTGCGAAGGCATATTATAAGATCAATCCAACGATAGCGCAATTGAAATTGTATTTGTTGAAAATTGCCATTCTTTTGTTGCTAAATCAATGTCATAAAAGCCTATGAAGGAAGGCAGACTATGTTTTGAAGTTGAGTCCCCATCATTGACAATTTTAAAGGAAGAGAGTATATCATTGCGCAATATTCCGGGCATGCGTTCAATTAAGTGCTGTAAGAATATGCGGCCCGGTGTTGAGACTCTTTTATAATCTTAGCCTAGGGTTACTGGGGTACTTTTGTACTTTGTTCTGTAAAACTGTATTATAAATAATACTGTTTGTAAACAGAGAATATTATCATTTTCATAATAAAATTTCTTTTGGCTTTTATTACTCTCTGTTCTCTTACTCAATAGATTACTGTTCATTTTTTATTTTGGTATCAGAGCATTGAAATTGCTTAACAGCAAATTTCTAAAGAAAATCCTGATCATCTTCCATCAGATCAAACGATCATCATCTGGAAGATTGTGAGTTTCTCTCCTCAGATTATATTCTCATCACCGGAGAGCCTTATCCCCCTATTCAAGATCTCTGCTTACTGATTGCTGCCTCGCCTGAACCTTGACATTAATCAAGACAGGCTGCAGCTCTTCCCTTCAGACTTATTCCTCATTAGAGAAGATTCATATCTCAACTTTTAAATCAAGAATCTGATTCTTGATTTAAAAATCACTCCCTTCTGGCTGCATTCTTCAAAGATTGCCTTGCCAGGTTTTCATCCACGGTGAATTATCAAGATCATCTCAATGTCTGATAACAACGAGAGCAACTCAGTGGCAACTTCTCCAAAAGAAAGAAGTTCCTCAAATTTCCAAGGAACTGCAAACCTGTGTATAATAAAACCAAAGAGTCAACTTTCTGTTCAACTTGATGAGCACAATTACTTGCTATGGAAGTATAAAGCTGATACAGCAATAAGAGGTTATGGGCTAGAAGAGTATGTCAATGATACTATAGCAGTTCCACCAAAACTGATGACTGACAACAGTGGAAAATTAATTACAAATCAAGATTTCATCAATTACCAAAGACAGGATAGCCTGCTTGCTTCCTGGTTAATGTCATCAATCAGTGTTAAATTCTTATCTCAAATTGTTGGATGTAAAACATCTCAAGAAATCTGGACAAAGATCAACCAGATTTTCAATTCACAAACTGCCGCAAGAATACTACACTACAAAAGGCAACTTCAGAGTATAAAGAAAGATAGCATGTCAATGCAGGAGTACCTGACTAAAGTCAAAACATATTGTGACTTACTGGAGGCTGCTGACCACAAAGTGTCAGACACAGAGCAAATCTTGACCATTCTCAACGGTCTAGATGAAGAATATGAATCTGTGGTTGCAATAATCTCTTCAAGAGAAACTCTGCCATCAATTCAGTATGTCCAGTCCACTCTTCTTGCACAAGAAGGAAGAATAGATCAGAAGAAATCACATAACCCAGACTTGTCCATTAACTATGCTTCTAACAACAAAAACAAAAGTCAAGAAAGGGCATCCAATAACAGAATCAAACAAAATACTCAAAGAAGTGGACAGAACTACAGAGGCAGAGGTCGTGGAAGATCAAATAACCCAAACAGACTCAGATGTCAGATTTGCGAAAGGTTTGGGCATACTGCAGCCAAGTGCTACTTCAGATTTGATCAAAACTTCACTACAAATCAACAAAACAACAATACTCAAAGGAGCAACAACCCAAATGTAAACATTGCTCATACTAATTCTGAAACCAGACAGCAGGGTAACAGCTCAAGAAGTCAATCTGATGCAGAACAACAAACAACAACAGATAACTTGCAGTATGAAGAATGG
Source organism: Allium fistulosum (assembly GCA_030737815.1). NCBI lineage: Eukaryota > Viridiplantae > Streptophyta > Magnoliopsida > Asparagales > Amaryllidaceae > Allium > Allium fistulosum. The sequence goes on along the minus strand of CM060903.1, from coordinate 509,965,906 downwards.
TATCCAGACTCAGGGGCAACAAATCATATTACCAATAATCTAGACAATCTCAATCTTGGGAACAGAGAATACAAAGGTACGCAATCTATTTTTATGGGTGATGGTAAATCAATTAAAATAACTCATTCTGGAAATGCCAAGATCAGAGGCAAAAGAGAATTACATCTCAATAACCTTCTCATAGTACCTCAAATTAAGAAAAACCTATTGAGTGTTTCTCAGTTTGCCAATGACAACCAAGTATATTTTGAGTTTTACCCAAAATTCTGTCTAGTTAGGGATCTACTAAATAAAGAAATTTTGTTACAGGGTAATGTGCACAATGGCCTTTACATTTTCAATCTGTTGAAGAAATCTAAGTCTGCTCAAAAGACAAATTGGTGCAATTATACTAGGTGTGATTCCAATGTAAATACTAAAGAAGTGTTTGATCTGTGGCATAATAGATTGGGTCATCCCAGTGTTGATGCTGTAAAACATGTTTTACATAATAGAAATATAAAACTTGGAATTATATCTAGACCTTACATATGTACTTCTTGTCAAATGGGAAAGTGTCATAAGTTACCATTCTCTAATTCAGTAACTAAATACACAAAACCATTAGAAATGGTAGCTGTTGACCTATGGGGTCCAGCCCCAATTGACTCTGATTATGGATTCAAGTATTATATTTCTTTTATAGATTCATTTTCTAGATATACTTGGATATACTTTCTAAAATCAAAGGCAGAAACTAAAGATACAATGATTCAGTTCATCACCCAAGCTGAAAAACAGACAGGCAATGATCTAAAGGTGATTCAGACAGATGGAGGTGCAGAGTTTAAACCCTTAAAGGATTATTTCATCAAAAAAGGAATAATACATAGGATTACTTGTCCATATACTTCAGAACAGAATGGTCTGGCTGAAAGAAAGCACAGGCACATAGTTGATACTGGTCTTACACTTCTAGCACATGCTTCAATGCCTCTAAAATTCTGGCCAGAGTCCTTTAACTCTGCTGTTTTTCTTATAAACAGGATGCCAACAAAGGTTCTGGAAAATAAAACACCACTTGAAAGATTACTTAATATATCACCAGATTATACCTTACTTAAGACATTTGGTTGCATGTGTTATCCATACTTAAGACCCTATAACTCTCACAAGTTAAGTTTTAGATCTTTACCATGCACTTTTATTGGATACCCCACCAATCAGAAGGGGTACAAATGTCTTACCAGTAATGGCAAGATTGTAATCTCTAGACATGTTGCCTTTAATGAACATGTCTTTCCCTTTTCTACGAGTGATCTAAAAACTACTCAAAAAGTTTATGATGCTAAAATATCAATGCAGTCTATTCCAACTTACTCAACTGAGCAGGTAAAGAAGGCTCAGACTGATCATCTGATAAACCCTGAACACTTACACAACACATCAGATAATCAGTCTGATCCTCATGATAACACATCAGATGATCAGCTTGGCCTTCCTGAATCAGAAGAACAAGCTGATCACTGTCGTGACAAGGTATCTTCAGATTCCAGAATGGATACTTCATCAAGTATGGACACCTCAACAAGCTTAGATCAAATCAATGATCCCAACATCAGTAGACCTCCTTCACCTGCAAGAGAAGGACATCAGATGATGACAAGGTCTAAACATGGAATCTTTAAGCCAAAAGTCTATACTACTATTCTCAGGCAAAATGAGCCAACCAATCACATTGAAGCTCTGTCAGATAATAATTGGAAATCTGCTATGGATGATGAATATAATGCTCTAATTAAAAACAACACTTGGAGCATCGTACGAGCACCAAAGGATAAAAACATCATTGGATGCCGATGGACGTACAAACTCAAGAAATTAGCAAATGGAAAAATAGCTAAATATAAAGCAAGGCTTGTAGCTAAGGGATACTCTCAGCAGTGTGGTTTTGACTTTACCGAAACCTTCTCACCAGTAGTTAAACCAACTACTATAAGAGTTGTTCTTACAGTAGCTTTATTCAATAAGTGGAACATCAAACAATTGGATGTTAACAATGCTTTCCTACATGGTGAACTACAATAAGAAGTCTACATGCAACAACCACCAGGATACGTTAAAGGCAATGACAGGAAAATGGTATGCAAACTTCACAAAGCTATCTATGGACTGAAGCAAGCTCCGAGAGTATGGTATGAAAAACTTAAAACTACCTTGATCAGTCTTGAATACAAGCCAACCAGGTCTGACAATTCTCTTTACATCAAAATTAACAGTACTAGCACTACCTATATACTTGTATATGTTGATGACCTTATAATAACAGGTAATAGCAATAAAGAGATTGAAAATGTTACCAACTTTCTTCATGAAACTTTCTCTATAAAGGACTTAGGTGATCTGTCCTATTTCCTAGGAATAGAAGTTCATAGAAAATCTCAAAATGAATTAATATTGTGTCAAAGCAAATACATTTCTGAAATTCTTGCTAGAGCTAAAATGAGTGATGCTAAACCTATGCCAACTCCCATGATTAGTAATTTACACTTATCTAAGCATACAGGTGAGCATATAGAAAATATCAAACAATACAGAAGTATAGTTGGAGCCTTACAATATGTTACTATCACAAGACCTGACACATCTTTTAGTGTAAATAAAGTATGTCAATTTATGCAGGAGCCTCTAGATCAACACTGGAAAGCAGTGAAGAGGATCCTAAGATATTTGCAAGGAACAATAAACTATGGAATAAACATTAAAGCAAACAACTCATTGGATATTCAAGGATACGCAGATGCAGATTGGGCATCAGATTCAGACGATCGAAGATCTACAACTGGTCACTGCATTTATCTGGGTGGTAATCCCATATCCTGGTGCTCCAAAAAGCAGCCAACAGTCTCTCGGTCAAGCACAGAAGCGGAATACCACAGTGTGGCTAGTGCCACAGCTGAAATAATGTGGCTGGAATCTCTCATCCAAGAAATCGGAATCACCAGCTCCACTAAATCCACGATATGGTGTGACAATCTGAGCACTGTAATGCTGTCTGCCAACCCTGTTCTTCACTCACGAACGAAGCACATGGAAATTGATCTCTATTTCGTTCGTGAGCAAGTGATTAACGGAAAGCTAAACATAAATCATCTTCCTGCTTCGCATCAAAGGGCTGACATACTTACAAAACCACTCTCCAAGAGTAATTTTGCAAGACTGAGGTCAGAACTTAAGGTTGAGGAAGCTACTGAAATTCTGAAAGATAAGAGCTTAGCTCTTCAGTCGTCAGAGATCTACTCTTAACAAAATCACATGAGGCACATGATTTTGCTCGAGATCTGTCTTTCATCCCTCTCTATCTCAATTTCTCAAGCTATTTATCAACCGAAGTATTTGCTTAATGAAGATCAGATCTGACAGAGAACTCTTGGTATCAGTTTGGTAGAAGAGGAAAGCAATGGAAACCCTAGTTGACATTGCCGAGGGGAATTAAGTGTTGTAAGAATATGCGGCCCGGTGTTGAGACTCTTTTATAATCTTAGCCTAGGGTTACAGGGGTACTTTTGTACTTTGTTCTGTAAAACTGTATTATAAATAATACTGTTTGTAAACAGAGAATATTATCATTTTCATAATAAAATTTCTTTTGGCTTTTATTACTCTCTGTTCTCTTACTCAATAGATTACTGTCCATTTTCTATTTCGTTCGAGGTGTTCAAGCCTGGTCAAAGAAAATTATAAACGTTGTTAAATATAGTACGAGCTAAATGAGCCCGTAGTCGAAGTGCACATAATTGTCTATATTGTGATTGAACTATCTAATTATCTGTTTGTTGATTGAATTCGGAGACTTGATAGGGTTACAGTTGTAGTTTATTTGTATACATTCGTGTGCATATATAATACATAGTAGGAAAGACTCTTTCGCTGGAATTATATGCCTCTTCGATTAGCAATGGTATACTCAAACCATTAGAACCATTGAGATTGTAGATTTAACAACAATCTATCTAAACTAGTGCAATCCGTGGAAAGCACGCATACATATTAATATTAACAATTAGAACGAAACCGATCCAAGAAGAACCCAAGCTCACACAAATTTTGATGGATCTCGAGTCTAGTCTGGATGATAAAAAATACAATTTTGATCCAATCAAATCCAACTCAAACCGACCTGATCAAATTACATAAAAGTATGTGCATTTTAAATGTATTTACTCAAGCTAATCAAAACTGATTCAACACGACGCAAACTAAACCTTCAACATGTGGGGTTTAGGTTTCAAAATATACTGAAAAAACCCAACAAAACCCGACCCATTTGGAATCAAGACCCAACGGTTGGATCTGGATCCGATCCTACAGGTATAATTGGCACCCCTACATATTGTCGACAATACTTCTGCTTGATAATGTATCATTTTTAACATATCAAAACTACTAAACTGTTGATATATCAACATCCAAAAGAGAAGAAAATTGTGACATCTCTATTTTCTATTTAGGGCATTCGCAACAGAGTAAATTCATGTTAAAATGGAGCTGATCCCCGCTCCCGTTCTTCCCAGCAGCGTAAATTTGAGCGTGGGGAGAAACGGGAAGTGGGGATTGCCCCCATTTTTTAAAAGCGGTGATCGTTAAACGGTTTTCTGTAAACCGTTTTCTGTAAACCGTTTAAGGGTTAAACAGTTTTCAGAAAACCGTTTAACGCTTAAACGGTTTATAGAAAACCGTTTAAACAAAAGGGGTTTTAGAACCCCGTTTAAGTTTACTACTTTATTTTTTTGTTTTCTTAAGTTTGTTTCTGATTTCTTTTAGCTTTGAATATTTTTAAATTTTATTGTTCATCTTTTGTTAAGGCATATACTTTATTCTTTAATTTTTTTATTTATATATGTGTGTGTTTGTTATGTAAATTTTTAATGTGTATTCATCGAAATCATGTAACGACCTGTAGATTTTAACAGTTTTAATAACATAATTAATTGAATTTTTGTGAAATTTTAAATAATTGAATTTTAAAATAAAAATATATTATTTGGAATACGTCTATTTAAACATAGCAAGTAGTAAATTTTTATCGGATAATATGGAAGTTTATTTTATTGTGTAATTTTATTTAAATTTAAATCAGTTAATATTTGATGATAATAAAATATTTTTCCATCTGTATCTATTCAGCTTTCAGCTATCCAGTGGTTTTGTTCAGACTTGTCATCTGTTTGTATTCGAGACTACATTGTATTTGAGATATTCTGTTATATTTTATTTCAAACTCTGATGTTTATATAGTAGCTTAATGAACTACTATTTATTCTATTCCGCTGCTTATTGTTGTAATACTCTGTGTCTGTGATTGATTTAATTACCGTATATGCTGAGTTTTGCCAAATATAAATTAACAATCTGATATTTTGAGAAATTCAAGTCCGACATGTGCGGATGCAAATGGTTCGAAATAACGGGTCGTTACAAGTGGTATCAGAGCTCTGGTTTAGGCAAACTTAGCATATAGAGTAAATTTAATTACAGAATCACGTTTCGTTCGAGCTTAAATTTCTTCCTCTTTGAATCGGTTTCCTTTGAACTTTGGAATCTTCCCCTTCATTCTGAAATTTCATTCTTATCTTCTCATATTCGTGTTCTTCTTGATACTGGAGCATCCCATAACTCCACTTCTATTCCAACAACCTTAGTATGATTTGTAAAGGGGTGAACTCCTTTACAACAAGCGTCGATTCACAGGAGATTTCTATTTCTTCGGTTTACGATGCTGTTATTCCTTGCAAAACCCGAATCATTTCTCTAGTAAACGATCAGGGTGATTCCCTTGTAATCTTGACTCCACTCCAATAATCAGGGATTATCCTGATGTTGGGTGAAGTCACTTCTCTCCCATCTAAGCGGGAAATTAAATTTCGCATCGATCCTATTCTTGGAATCTCGGTTGATCCGGTTAAGGTCGCTGCGATAAAAATAAGTTTATCCATCTCCTCTTTTGTAATTTAATTTCCTTATCTTCCTTTCGAGCCTATCTTCTTAATAGAATTTTCTTTGATTTGGGTCTTTCTAAATTTGAATCTCTATCCTTATTTTGAAATCCATTCTTGGATCATCGAGTAAGGGAGTGTATTTGTATTAAAATATAAATGTTTTATATAGTGTGTTGTTTGAGTTGTTAAGTTTGAATTTTGGGTTTTGATCGATTCGTCTGATCAACGTTATCGATAGGAGTTCCAAAATACTTGAACAGAGCAGTCTGACACAATATTGTTTTCAAATTTTGTAAATGGAATAATTTGGTATGATTATATTATATATATATAAGTATAAAATTTTCTGAAATTTAATAGTTAAATGGATTGGTTGTTAGAAGATGATAATATTTGATTTTAGTTTATTGTTTTGTAAACCATTGGCTATTGCCACATGATATAAATAAATGAAATTATAAACTATGGACTATAAATTGATTTGGAATTGAAAATGAATTTAAATTAAGAATTTGAGAATTCAATTTCCGGTATTTTCAAAATTTTGGTTTCAAAGTTTTGGAATATATTATTTGAAAGCATTTCTAAATGGAAATTTCTCCCAAAGAATTTTAAAAGGGAAGTAAGTTTGTACTCTCCTTTTTGTCGTTGGAAAATAATTTCGGTGATGACTGCAGCATCATCAACATTCATTTTCGAGTTTCAGAGTGGAGAGACCACTTAGTAGCTTTGCTACACTTTTGTTTTGGAAAAAGAATTTAATTTGAATTTCTTGAATATGAGTTGATTTATAAAATATATATGTATATAATTATTTCAAAGTAGTTTGAAGAGAAACCGAAAAATTTGAATCTTAGGTTTTATATTAAGAAATGGTTTCAATTATTGAAATAAAGTGAAATTTTTGAATAAGTGGAATATCTAAAATGATAAATGAAATTTAACAAACTTGAAATAGTTGAATTTGAATAAAAACTTATTTGTATAATACTAAATTGCATTCTAATATATATAACTTGCCTAAAATATTCAAAAAGTTAAAATGTTAGGGTATAATAAAGGGTTGTACAAGAAGAAAACTTAAGTGGTAAATTGTTCAAACCAAAATCTAGCTTAATATAAATGTTGTAAATAAAAGAAAATTTGTATAGTGTTTAATTACACTCAGAAACATTAATATAACTTACCTAGAAAGTTTAAATGAAATTAGAATGTAATTGGATAATATACACTATGATATAAGTAATAGGATATCAAAAATGATAATTTGTTGAGGGAATTTACTCATAATAAATTGGATAATAAAAAGGGATATTTATTTGTTGAATAATATATGGTTATAAAATGTATACACCTAATATATGTTACAAAATATGTTAAGTAAAATAAATTAAATAAATAAAAGGGAAGACCATTTAAGCCGATAAATATGAACTTAAGAAAAGTGAACTTGAATCTTTGTGGAATCAACTTAGCTGGAGATAAATGGATAAAATAAATGAGTTAATTTAAAAATGAATTTGTTTGGAAGAAATGTGATAAAATGAAAGAGAACCAATTTTAAATGGAATGACTATTTATTAGTTGAATAAAATGGATTAAACCAAATTGTTGAATAGTAATTTTATTTAAAAATTGAAATCTATATGGTTTTGAATAGTAGAAGTTGAATGTTGAGGTGAAATTAACTATGGTTGATCAAATAAATTTAATAGATGAGTAAAATAAAACAAATTTTGTTGTGAATTTTTTTGTAATAAATGTTAATAAATGGGAAACAAATCAATTGAATAAAAATATATGGAAATGAAACCAATCAAATGCAAACACAATAAATTTGATTGATTAAATAAAATGAATTGGAATCAACTAATTGAATATAAACCAATTTGAAAATAAATGTAGTTTATATGGTTTTAAATTAATTGTTTATTTTATATTTCAGATCTATTTTTCTCTTACTGTTGCTTCTATTCTCCTACCTCCTTCCTTTTTGGGGACGAAAAGTTTTGAGTGGTAGAGAATGTAATGATCCGTAGATTTTAACAGTTTTAATAACGTAATTAACTGAATTTTTGTGAAATTTTAAATAATTGAATTTTGAAATAAAAATTTATTATTTGGAATACGTCTATTTAAACATAGCAAATAGTAAATTTTAATCAGAAAATATGGAAGTTTATTTTATTGTGTAATTTTATTTTAATTTAAATCAGTTAATATTAAATGATGATAAAATGTTTTCCAAAACTTGAATATTTCTATATAATAAAAATGTTTATCATTTTTTGAGTGAGACGTCATAATTCGTTTATTCAAATTTGGTCCTCTCTAGCCCCGTTTATCTTATTTCCAGTGTTTTAGCAGCATTTTCGGTACCGAATATCGACATTTAATAGGATAATCGTATCACTGATATCTGTGTACAATTCTGTTCGTCTCATCATGCTGATCTCCTCAGTATATTCATTTGTGTATTTCAGAGACCGGTACGCCAAACCGTTGAAAATCAAAATAGTCTTTGTCTTTAATGCTTCCTGAATTCGCGTGCATGATTTTTGTTTTCCCCAGGATTATTAATTTATGGCGTTCCATATCTATTCGTTTCATTTCTGGGGAAACAAGCGGTATAAAAGGTTTTATATTTTTTTTCTGTAGTTGCATCTTTCAGAAACTGTTCACTCTCATCCTCTTCTTGCTCGACCCCTTAACCATTCATTCTCTTCCCTTCATATTCATCCTCACCTCGTTCTTCTTCCTGTTGCAATCTTTCCCTCATCTCCTCCTACTCACGTTTCATAAAAAATGGAAGCAAACATATAGCCACGGCCTACCCAACAGTCATCAACCGGGATCCGCCTCCGCACCACCCATCACCGTACGCCATAAACCCAGATCCACGCGCAAGCCCGGCAACACCTCACGATCCATCGTCGAACCCCTCTTCTTCCAAGCCTTGTCGCCGAAGCAGCCAACCGCGAGCATCTCTTCCTGGCCTCGTCACCTTCTTGAACCCCAACGCACGCATGTCTCGTCTCACCAATTCACTCACGGCCTTCCTTCACCCACCCAACTTCTAGACCAAAGCATCTCCTCTCTGACTCCTTGCCACCCCTGATTTCCAGAGGTCGAAGCCCTCCAAATCCTCCCAGCTGCCGCCTTTTCCTCTCTTGTTGATTTTAGGTTAGTGTGTATATATATATATGTTATATATAAGTTGTTTAAATTATGGATTCATAAGTATAGGTTAGTCTATATGAGTTATATATTGTTTGTTATGTGTTTAAACTTGCATATAACTGTTCGTATATTATATATACTAGCTGTACTTGAAAATTTTACAGTATATGTTGTATATTATATGTTTTAAGTATATGCATTCACTGTGATTTTTAATATACATTCGGTATATGTTCTGGTTTTCATATATAAACTAAAATAAGTATAGGTTGGTTATGTATAATATATATTGATTGTAGTTTGTATAACAGGTGTATTTACAATCTGTTAGCCTATATGCCAGTTTAATATATATATATATATATATATATATATATATATATATATATACACACATATACATATAGGCATGACGTTGTATAAATGTTAGTTTATATTATCTGTGACTTATTTGGATTTTTATGTATAAATTTACATTTGTATGTATAAATAATCCCACTACTTATATACGTATAATTTTATATAAGATTTTGAATATGGTATGTAGATAGTGATCTTATTTTATATGTATTTAGAATTTAATTTGGTATGAAAATAGTTATGAGTTGGTTGTATATTTCTCTGGAATTTTGGAAAGTATATGTGTGCAAAGTTGCATTTGTATAAATATAAATTAAAGTTTATAAAATGATTCATGTACAGTAATATATGTAGTTATATAATATGTTATACATAGATTTTTAAAATCTTCCAGTACTGTTTAAGTTATATATATTATAATACATTTTTTATATTGATTTTTGTAATAAATATTGATTTTGAAATATTATAAAGATTTTATTTTATCTTATTTTATTAAGTGTTAATATTAGACTTTAAATTTTATATATATATATATATATATATATATGTTCTCACTGATTCCTGTTTATCAGCTCTATCCGTCGAATTCGTGCCAATCTTGCTTTGCTTTGGAATTCGTGCTTGGATTCGTAACTCATCTCATTTCATTGTTAAATCTCTCTAGCCTCGAAAGGTGAGCAATCACTCACGATTAACATTCTTATAGTTATTAAATTTGATTTCATTTGAAACGACAATTGAAATATGCTGATAAATTGAACTGTTAATTATATAATTACTGTATACGATATGCCATTTTCTGTATCTGTTCACCTGTGGGATATGACACCATATCCTGTTGTTTATATTTTATTTAATTTATCACCGATGATATGCATGTTGTTGATATGTTATATTTAATCATATTTGTTCTCACTCTACAAGTTCCCTGTTAGTATAGAATTCCCTATGGGTTGAAATGATACATACCCGAACGATCTTGTGGAATAGGAGAAAATCATTATGGGTTGAAATGATAAACCCAAGAGATTTTCATTGATTTTAAATTTTGGGATTGCGGATTGAAATAATATATATCCGTAGATATTTAAATTGTGAACTGATATGATAAATATCCGTATTACTTGACCATAGGATAGAAAATTATATACGGACACCGTTGGTATATATTTTGAAAAAATGATTTCCAAAGTTTTGAAAGAAGATATATGGTTTTAAATAAATATTGATTTTTTAAAATATAATATATATAAATGTTATTTTATATATGTTAAAATTGTAGATTTTAAAAATTATATGTTTTGGAATTTTAAATTTATAAGTTAGTTTTGAAATTATAAATTTTAAGATTTTTCTTATAATTTTATTTTCTTAAAAATATATATAATAAGATTTAATTTAATTTAATTAGTATATAATATGTTTAAAAATATTTATTTAAAATTTATATTAATATTTTAAAATAGATTTATAACTTTCATAATAAAGGTTGGAAAGATAAATTAATGTTGACTTGAAATTTAAATTTGTAAAATATTTGAATCTAAGAAAGAATTGATTTAAACTTATTGGTTTTGAGATTTTGAAAAGATACGATTATAAATTGGTTTACAACTTGATTTGATAAAAAGTGATTAAATGAATATTCTCAATTTTAAATAAAATTGAGATTGAGTGTTTAATATTGATTTAGGTATATAAATTAGGACTTAAATAAATTGTTATAAAAATGGTTAAGGGAATAATTTCCAATTTGAATAAATTTAAAATTAATGTTGAAATATAAATGAAGTTTATATTGTAAATGTTTGAATATTTAAACTTGAATCTTTGAACTTAAAATTGAAATGGTTAAACTGGAATTGATTTACATTGAGTTTGGAATTTAAGATGATTTAAATCGATTTGCGAAATTGGAGGAAACTAATTTTATTATATAGAGTAATTTATTATATATATAAACTATTTTCATTTATAAAGTATTTTATTATATATATAAACTAATTTAATTTATAAAGTATTTTAATATATGTACTATTTTCAACATCTAAACTGTTTAGGTGGAAACTGTTATGATTACAAAAGTGATACGATTTCAAAGTGTTATGATTTCGAAGTGTTATGGTTTCAAAAGTGTTATGATTTCAAAAGTGTTAGGTTTTCAAAGTGCTATGATTTTGAAAGTGTTATGATTTCGAAAGTGTTATAATTTTGAAAAGTGTTACGATTCTGAAAATGAATATTATATAAAGTTAATAATGATATTGAATTGATATGGTTTTGAAATGAATATGATATTTTGATATGAAGTATGAATTATTTGAAATGAAATGACCACGGTGTGAAATAAGCGTTTGGTTGTTAAAGAGACCGGGATCGGATATTGTCATACTCTCTACCAATACCGAAAACTACTTTAACAACCGTGTACGTGGTGGAGATTCCAGAATAAAGTAGGAGGGTTTGGTGACGATTCTATATGGTATTTACGTAACCCTGACTCCCGTGAGTCAGCTTGATGCGGCTAAAACAGGAGCTACGCCGGGCCAAGTGAGGTCATTCCTCCTATCGGACACATTTCTTCGATACCTTTCTATTTCTTTTGTGATTTGATTGGGTGCACCCTTTGATTTGGTAGTGTGTCACGAGGTGGGTGATAGTAGCTGCTATGCATTACCACCAGTCCGGATCCGCAAACGGTATATCTACCCTGGCATTGCCTCGAGTGCCTTGTCGCATGCCCTATCGCGCCTTCTACGAGTTTGTTTTGTACCGTACCTATGTGATGTCCTCTGGGTAAACCTCCAGTTTACGGAGGAGCGTATGGCATTATATAGACTATGAGAATATATAAAATGTGTTAAGGGGGATATAGGTAACGCCTTAACGTTATTTTAATACTTTTACTTTACTATAGACATATTATAATAGCGTATATTACTACATAGTAGATAGTTCCACGGATCCTTAGAGGATGGAAATCCCAAACATCTTTTAAGTTACTGTATTTCAGTTGATATTTCACTTGAGTTGAATTTACTGATATAAGAATGTTAATCCTGACTCGAGTGTTTTGTGTTTTGCTTTACGCTCAGGTCAGACTGAGTGTCACAGCATTTGAGACTCACCTTTGGAGTTGGAGCTTCACTTGGAGATCCATCTGTATCTATTCAGCTTTCAGCTATCCAGTGGTTTTTTTCAGACTTGTCATCTATTTGTATTCGAGACTACACTGTATTTGAGATATTCTATTGTATTTTATTTCAAACTCTGATGTTTATATAGTAGCTTCATGAACTACTATTTATTCTATTCCGCTGCTTATTGTTGTAATACTTTGTGTCTGTGATTCTGTGATTGATTTAATTACTGTATATGCTGAGTTTTGCCAAATATAAATTAACAATCTGATATTTTGAGAAATTCAAGTCCGACATGTGTGTCTGCGAATGGTTCGAAATACCGAGTCATTACAAATCAATAAAATAACAATAACCGGGAGAAATATACTTTCATTAATCCAAAAAAACACACAAACTAATAGCCAAATTCGATTTGAGTTATAATCCCAAAACCATACTACAAACACAAACATTAAAAATCAAAGCCAACCGTTGAAATTATAATAAGAAAACAACACTCTTGAAACAACACCGTGAAATTCATCTACATCCCAAAACTACCCTCTTCTTCTTGATACCTAAGTTGTTGAGCTCTCAAAATGCTATGTTTTTTCGGCCAAAACGTACTTTAGAAACTCTCCAGTTAGATGAGAAACATCTTTTGCTAAATACTCTTCCTCTTCCTTTTCCTTCAAACGTCTTTTACACGCCTTTTTCAATTCAGTTCTTTCACATAGAGCTCTAGTTCTATCTGCATCTTGTTGAACATACAATTCCATGAGCCTTAACTTCTGCTCTTTCAGCTTCAAACTTTCTTCTTTTTTTGAGGCAGATGCGATTGAAATATCACTTAGTAGCGAAGTTAGCCTATCACTAGCCATTTCTAAGTCGCTTGCCTCCTTGGTTCTCAACAAGGATCTCTTGCTTGATTTTATTCCTTCGGGTCGAGTATCAACTCTACCATAAAGCATTCCTGAAGTCGGGGTCAATGGACTGCTACTGTTCCCCTCTCCGTCTACTGTCGTCGGAGAATCATTTGAATTGCCAGGGGATGAATTCATCGAGAGTCTTGAAGCTACATTTCTTAAATTTGATGCTTCGGTTTCTCCTAGGTCCACATCATCTGGTTTAGTTAGAGTGGCCCAACGCGACTTCATTGAAAGAATTTCAAATGCTTCATGAGCAATGAAATCGCAATTATAAGTATCACGATATATCTTATCATAATCATCTTTCAAGTATCTAAAAGATTGTCCACTTCTCAATCTGTCCCCTCTTTGTGCTATTATACCTTTGTATTTGGTACACATACCATTCAGGTTATACTATGCAGTCTTTGTGCTTTCAAATGTTCTCTTTGTTTGGCATTCCGAATCATCGTGGTATATCTCATTTACCCTCAGATAGAAAAACTTCCCAGTAGATCGACCGGATGGAACGACGGATGCTTTTACCCATGTGTTGGCCAGCACCTTATAGTCACGTGCTTTCCACGTCTTACCACTACCATTGCTTGCATCCACAAAATCTTCACCCTGAGAATCCTTGGGCTTTCGTTTATTGTAAGCTCGTTTTACCTTGCATTTCTCTTTGTCGCTTATAGTTGCTGCTGAAGAGGTCTCTTGGTTTGTAACTGAAGGAGGAATCATGGGTTGTGAACCAAAGATGTTGTGGTTTAGAGGAATTTGATTGTACAAGGTACCATACTACTTGTAACGACCCGGAATTTTGGTCGTTTGATCTTGAACGTTTAATTTATCTTTAAATGTTGAATTTGAAATATTAATTGATTTTGAATATGGAGGTTTTGGTTGAATTAGTGAAATGGTTTAGAATTTCAAATATAGCTATTAACGGATTCAGTAAATAATAAATTTAATATTTGAAATTGGGTAAATATGTAAAATTGGTGTTAAATGTGAATGGAAATGATTTCTAAGTTGTTTTAAACTCTATTTGGATTAGAGTGATGATATTTGACTTTTGGATGGAATTAAAAATCGATAAGTTAAAATTTAGAATTTTATATATTAATTCAATAGTGAAATTTAATATATGGCAATAGTGTGAATAATCAAATTTTGATTTAATATAAATTAGAATGATTTCTAATATGGGTATAAATTCTATTTGAATTATAATTGAGTTGGTAAGTTTTTAAAGTTTCGAATTTCAAGTAATTTCGTCGATTTTGAAAATCGCTCGATTTAATCTACGCGTTAAAATAGCATTCCGGGGCATAGTCTCGAAATTCAACGAAACTAGTTCCATTGGATCCGTAATAGTTTATTATTATCGGATTTCAAATTTCGTAGCGTTTGGAGTTACCGTTTGATCGTGCGAAATAGAAACGCGTTGAAATTAATATCGAAAATTTAACATTTTAATTCGATTCGAAAAGCTATTTTCCATATACGATCGAATTAGGCCCCAAAACATGTTTCATTGTGTTCGGAATAGGGGTAAAACATTAAAAATGCCAAGCGCCACGTCTTGTTTGGAGTTCGTTCGGAAAAGCATGTAAATTTTGGAAATAATATTAAAATAATATGCATATATGTATATATATACCCTAGCACAATAGCCCTAACCCTAGAGATAATGCAGCCGCCTCTATCTTTATCAATGGCCAAAACGAAACGATTTTCCTCCTCAATTTTCACTAAATCCATTCGTTTATTTCAAAAACTTCCAACTACACAGAGCTCGACACATCTAACGGTGGCGATCTATTACCGTTCGACGTGGTGGCTAGAAATCAATCAGGAAGAGCCACCGTTCGTTCGTGTTTTTCGAGAAATAGAGGGTGCCGAACTTGACCGGTCTTCTGGCGTTGGTGAGGCTCGTGGGGGGGGGCTTTGACGTGGCGACCTTGGATCGACCTCCGGTCGTAAGATGGAGGAGTGGTGATCGGGTTTTTATGGCGACTGTGGGTTTTTTTTTTGCATACGCGATTACCTGGAGATGGAGGAAGAAAGGCATGTTCAGATGCGATCTGCTTTGGGGGAATGGACGGCTGAGATCTGATTAGGGTATAATAATAAAAAGAATTGTAAAATTTAATTATATATATAAAATCGTGAATCTTTAAAAATGTATATCTTGTTCATACGTTGTCAGAATTGGACGAAACAAGCGGCGACAGAATCATGGCGATGAGCGCTACGTGCTGGAACAAATTTGGAGTCAATCGGAGCTAGCTAAAATTTTAGGTTAAATCGAACGTGTTCGATTTAATTTAAATTTGAACGTTTGGCGAAAATAAAACTCAAGGTGAGTTAATCTCACTCAATTTTGGACTACTGCAATTAATTTTAAGTAGTTAAAATTAATTATTGATTGATTGGTTGGGTAGATATATTTTTATCAGTTGAATGTGATGTGATGTATATAGTAGTATATATATATTGAAGTGATTGATATTCCCGCATATATATAGCGGATGAGACCCTATGCGCCCCGCATAATAGCGGATGACCTTATATACCGCGATATTCCGCCTCGAAGCAGAATTGGTATTTTTATGTTGCATTAACATCTGTGGATGCAGAGAAACAGGTTGGAGGGATCCAACTGGATTCCTCAAAAATGTTGAATTTAAAATTCATATATGGTGATATATATTTTGTTTGATAATCTGTGATAGATTATTGTGTGATTTGAATTGATTGGATGCTATGGCAGTTTTGGCCTAGATTTTGGTATTATTAAATACCAATAATATATGGTTTGAATTTGAAAAGAATATTTTTTAAAAGATTTTTTTTGAAGTAAAATATTTATATAAATAAAATAAGGGTTTTGGAATTTGTACTTAACTAATTCGGGATATTGTAAATAGAGATTTTAGGATAAGGTATATTAAAGGATTTTAAATAATAAATGCTTAAGTGGTACTTGTTTAAATAAAAAGGTTTAAAAATCGAGATTTTTAATAGATTGGAAGGATAGAAGTGAATTTGGGAATAAGTATAAAATTGGTTATACTGGAGCTCAAGTAAGATTTCCAAATTTACGAAAATGAAATTAGAATCGAGGAATTGGGGTTGTTTTAAAAAGAGGATTTTTTTTTAATTATTAACCAGGTAACTTTAAAGGTGTTAAAAATATTCTGGAAACTAGTTATTGATTATTTTAAATTTTTTAAAGCATATTTAATTATTAATTAGTTACCTTATAATGATTGTTAAAGATTTATTATTATTATTTAAGAATTAGTCAGCATTGTTGTTTTTAAAAGATAAATTATTAAATATTAATATGGCTTTGTATAATAACTTTTATTGAAGTATATTTGCCTAGATTAAACTTGGAAATTTATTTTAGAAACTTATAAGCATTATTTTGAGATAATTATTAAATAAAGTTTTCGGGAAGTAATGGTATACCCGCATGGCAAAATCAGAGGCAGTGAGTGTCTGTAGTTAAGTCTTGGATTTCTCTGTGATAGAGACATAACCATTGAGCTGTGAATCCATGGTTGATACCGAAGTGGTACTTTCCACATTATTTTCAAAAAGGGTTTCAAATATTTTTGAAGGATAGTTTGTGAATTTATTGACTTCGATAAGATAAGTACACATATTTTGGATAAAGAGATTTAATTTATTAAAATTAAATTAAAAAGAGATTTGAAGTTTTTCCGTGGAAAATGGAATATTTGGTTAAAAAATTGTTTATTTAATAGTTAAATAACCGACTATCAAATCTGGACCCAAAATATAACTTTGGGAATATCTAGGAGGAATACGGGAATTATATGGTACAGTAGCAGTTCGAGGTGCTATACTGCACGTATAAACTCGTTTCGTTCTTCTAGAACATTTATAAGGAAATCCGTCCACTAATGGTTAGGAGGTGATCTCCGATCTTATTTCGTATGTTTATTTCCTAAAGAACAGGGGTTGAGTTTACTGGAAAATATCGAACGTTGTTTCAAAGAGACCGGGATCAGATAGGTTATCTGGAAACCACTTCGATCCAACGAGTACGTTTTCGAGAGGAAAACAAGAGCATGGAGTCGAAGATGGAGCAGTGAAGTGCAAGGGCTAATCG
Source organism: Allium fistulosum (assembly GCA_030737815.1). Classification (NCBI taxonomy): domain Eukaryota; kingdom Viridiplantae; phylum Streptophyta; class Magnoliopsida; order Asparagales; family Amaryllidaceae; genus Allium; species Allium fistulosum. The sequence goes on along the minus strand of CM060903.1, from coordinate 509,948,208 downwards.
CTACTAATGTAGAGGATTTCTCCAAAATGGATGTAGTAGGAATAGTGCCTTCGATTCCGTTCGGACCCAGAATGGACTTGTATGGACGAATGCTATCAGTACATTGTCATTGGAGGACAATGAGCATTCTAAGTGAAAATTCCTTAAAAGGTAATCGTAGCCTCTAACCTCATCAATCGGGAATGATTGAAAATCAGAGGAGATGCATCAAGGCTAAGTGGGTCGCACCCAATTAGGGTATGTTTATCACCTTTCTAGATACCCTCAAATATTATTTATCACTACGATATATGGAAGGAGCTCGAGAGAGTGTGGGAACACCCGGGATGATAGCATATTCGGTCTATCTAGGTTAAGGATAGTCCGGCCTTGTGTTGCAGGGGATCCCAGCGTGGTCCTCAGTACGCTATTTCTAGACGTGTACTATGACAGGTGGTACCCCAGTGCTTAGTCATTCGTATGGAATCCATTCTCCAATATGTACCTTTACGGTTTTGATTGTAGAGCCTAGTATGTTGGAATTTAATTAATGTAACAATTTCAACTATTTGAATAAGTATTTGCACTTAGACACTATTATAATATCAGAGGATTTTGATAAAAAGTGTTTTGGTTATCGTAAGTTAAAAACTCGCCGTGTTTATGTATGGCGTGGTCTTACGAGTTACCTTTGATTTTCAAAGGATTTTGATAACTTTAATAATTCAATTTGAGTGTGTTTTCTCACGCTGGTTTTCCATATTGACTCAGGTGTTATTTTATTATAATGCTCAGGTCAGACCGAGTATTACAGGTTTAGATTAGGATGCTATGGAGCTCAGGAGACGAGCTGGAGACCGAGACGTATTCTCATACTTGTTTATTCCGCTGCAGTGTTTGTTGAAATTACCATCAATTGTGAGGGCAGGTTGTTATAACTGTCCAGGCTGGTAATTATCGATTTGTGTACTCTGATGTGAGATATGTATATTACAGTTTTGATTTGTGTAAAGAACTATTTATATTATATGTTATTCAGTCCGTTGTGAGATTCTGTTTTGTTTAGTTTCTTCTTTCTTCTACCTACTTTCTTTCCCCTCAACAATCTGTCTTTCCCGCACTCGATCGTCCAGCATGTTATATAATGAGTGTATTCATGTCGATTTTCGAGGGTCGAAAGGGCGGGTCGTCATAGTTGGTATCAAAGCTTAGGTTGGCGATATACCTAGGCTTTGGTGGGGATTACTCATTAGAGATAGAGTCAGTAGCACTCTAGAATGAGTTGAGTATATTAATAGATATGAGCGCGTAATTGTTAGTGAATATAAAATGTTTTTATATTGTGTTGACTTATCGGTTGAGTGTTTATGAATTCTGGTCGGTATGGGAAGTACAACCGTATCAATATGGGTTTCTAAACTCTTAAACAAGATAAACTGACATGGTATTGTTTTGAAGTGGGTGAATGAAATAATTTTACCCAAACTATATTTTGTTATAAAAGAAATAATTTTCTGAAATTATTATAGTGTATATGTTTGGAATGTTTGGTTGTTAATATTATAATCAAACATATTATAAAATTTGAAATGGTTATATATATATATAACCAAATAGAAATTGTATAAGAATGGTTTATACAAAGGAGTTATAACTAAAATTTGATTCAAACTAGAATTTAAATCCCGGGAATTTTGGGAAATTTTTTAAATTGGGTTTGAACTAGATGTTTGGGAATTTTTAAATCTTAGAGCTTTTGGAAATGTCTTCCAAAGTGTTTGAAAGGAAGAATGGTGATATTATTTTGGAGATATTCCTAAAAAGAAATTGTTTTAAAATGAATTTTGGAAGTAAGGAAGCACTGGACTCACTTCAGTCGCTGGAAAATAATCCTGGTGATGACGACCGCATCATTAGTATTCATTTTCGAGTTTCTAAGTGATGGATTGCTACCATAGTGATTGGCTATGGATATTTGCTTTGGACTTGTTTGATAAACAAGTTTTGTTTAGAAATTCCAAAAGGAAATTGTTTTGGGTGAAACCAAGTTGTTTTGAAAATCCAGAAGCATGATTTGATATATACAAAAGTGAATGTATGTATATTTATGATTTCAAAATGATTTGAAATAAAACCTGGTGGTTAAATTCTGGTATTTCCATTTAAATGATTTTTGAAGTCAGGAGAAAATAAGTTATTGAACTTATAAATTGGAGTTGATACAGGTAAGAAAAGGAAGTGTGAATTTTAATCCTAGAATTAAAATTTGATCCGAGTAAGTTAAAATGAATATTATGAATTGAAAATTTAACTTAGGATAAGTTAAATAAAATTGTAAGGGATTGATTTGAATTGAATATCAATTTTGAAATGTAGAATAATTATATAATTATAAGTTATAATTATTGAATTTAATGAATACACTTAAGTTATAAAGGGATATATATATATATATATATAATCTAGGGTTATGATTATAAGATGTGAATGGACTCAAGTAAGTAATGGGAGATATTAAGTAAATAAGTTCTTGAACTTATGAATTAAGTAATGCAATTGTAAAGCCTAAATGAAATGGTTTGATATTATGGTAAAAGAATGGAAATTCATAAAAATTGAATATTAAGTGGAGGGTGAATTTGAATTGAGTAATTGAATATAATCAGGAATTCTGAAGTGATTATATAACTATATGTGTAAATATTAGAATGTGAGTAAACTTAAGTGGAAATTCAAGGAATTGTAAATAAAATAAGTTGGTGTAACTTATTAAACCGAGGAAGTGGAAAAGTATGACCAAGTTAAAATGATTAAGTAATTGATAATAAGGGATGAATTCAATTTAAGAGTAAATGAATTGAATATGTTTTTGAAATATGATTTTGGAGTATGGATTGGGCATGAACTTAAGTTATAAAGCTGAATATGAACTTAAGTAGCAATATGGAATGTTTACAATAAACCTTAGAGATAACTTTATGAAATGGTTTATAAATAAATTAGCTTAAATGAAATGCCGTTCACTATTAAATGAAAGTGAATGGAAATGATGTAATATAAGTTGGAAGTAAAGTTAACAGAAATGAAAGTGCAAGAACCATGTTATGGTATAATAAATTGTTCGAGAGTTGATCTATATGAAATGATTCCCAAGTGATAGTATAAATTGGATATACTAAGTAAATGGGAGCGAATAAATTAAATGAGAATCAATTTAAGATGAATTAGAACTTGGTTGAAATGGAAACTTAACTTAAATGATTATTTATGAAATGATTCGTAAATAAATTAACATGGATTGGAATGGGTTTGTATAAAAATGAAGCGAACAAGGTTTGGTGAATAACATGAATGGGAATCAAATAGTAAATAGATAAATTGATTTAGAGTCAATTTAAAAAGGAATAAATTGAAGTTTGTTTGTACCAAAATTGGGCACAACACTCTTCGGAAGTTTTTGAAGAGATAAAGTGAAGAAATTAAATGGAAAAAGAGGATTATCTAACAAAAACTCCAAATTTCAGATATGAAAATAATTAAAATGCAAGGAGACACAAGAATTTATAGTGGTTCGGCGTATCGCCTACGTCCACTATGAAGTTGTTTGCTTTATTGAACTTTCTTTGAAGATTACAGGTGAATTCAGTAAGTTACAGCAGATGATTATGATTTGCAGTAGTAAATTTCGTTATTGGCAGCAGCAAGGGAGTTTAGATATGGATCTGGCAGAGTCCGGGCGTTGGAGAGCTCAAAGAAGAAGAACCCCTTTTCTGTTGGCTTTGGGGGTCTATTTATAGGTGTAGGAGGGTGATATTTCGCTCAGGTCTTGGGAGACCCCCTCTGGCACGTGACTAGGCCCGTCCGTCCAATCCCGTGAAGTTTCGGTCCGATCCGTGATCGATACGAACGGATTTCGTATCGATCAAGATTGCGTCCGATGGAGTCGAAATTTGGCGTGGACATTCCTTAGCATGCACGTAAGCTTCTGTGAAAATTTCATAGCATTTGGACTTGTAGATTAGGAGATATGATCGATACGAATTGGGATCTTCGGCTGGCTGTTTCGTTCGACTCCCTTATTTCGACTCGGTCCTATTCGACTCGATCATTTCGACTCGCTCTCGTTCGACTCGATATCTGCGCATGACTGTGAGATGACGTGGCGCTTGAATCTCTGGATCACTCTACTTTCGATGCCGAGTTGAATGAGTTGTCCTTGAACTTTGCTGCATTCGTATCGACCGTCCTGCTTTGTTCGCATCGATTGCCATGCTTCATTCGTATCGATTGCGGGGCCTAGTTTCGTATCGATAGAAGTGTTCCACCCAGTTGGATTCAAATAAAGGCTTTGGGATGGATACGAAGTGGTCAGTGCACGATCGATTCGAACAGTGCATAGTTGTTGGAGTCAAACCTGATCGATTCGAACTGAGACTCTGGGGTGAATGCGAGGTCGCAGTCGTTCTGATCGATACGAAAGTGACGGAGTCGAATAGAGGCTCTCTGATGGGTGCGAAGCGGAGCGAGTCGAACAGATGCTCTCTGATGGGTGTGAAGCGAGTCGAACAGAGGCTGTTTGATGGATGCGAAGCGAGTCGAACAGAGGTTATTTTTATCCAATTTTGCATCGATCGTAACTTGAGCATACGACCTCGGATTGACTTGAAATTTGGAACGTTGGCTCTCATAGCTTCGCTTGCCATGTCATATCAATTTTAGCTCGATCTGGACTCGGAAAAAATTCGTCGATATCCATAGTGAGCTTGCGTATAACCGATCTCCAAGACGAACTGTCATTGGTTTCTAGTCAAGTTCTTGGTGTCACGGCGTTGCCAAAAGATGGGATAACATTTGCCCCCCAAAGTACGTCTTGTGTGAACATAACGTGCTTTGAAATGCTGCATCCTTCATTCTAAAAAAGTTCTATCTGATTCATTGAGTAGTTGCTATCTTTTCGTCAAAATATGTAACCTTCGATTGATTTCCAGTAATATAAACGTTGATTTGTTGACTGCCAATGATTATGTAGTGCATTGTTGTAACTGAGTGTCGAGTGCTAGCGATTTGTTGTTCACTGTTGTAATTATCATCAGGTGAGCATTCAATTCCTGTAAATTTTGAAAATTGAATATTAGTTCGTCATACGTGTACGTATGTTAACCTGACTCCCGTCAACGTTTGCACGTTCACGGGTCGTTGTCAAGTTTTTTTTTATCGAGTTTCGTAACGATCCTCTCCTGGATCAATGTGAAATTCGAGTTGTAACAACGTTCGATGGTTGTTTTAAGTCCTTCCTTTGTATCGATCCTCTCCTGGATCGATTTGAGATGTTGGAATGTATGCTTCGTATCGATGGATACATAATATTGGGTCTCGGATCGATGGCTGCAAAAGTAATGCTTTGTATCGATGGAGTCAAACGATCCAGACATAATCATGCAGTGATGCTTCACGGAGGATATGCCATTTCTTATTCCTTTAGTCAATAAGAATCTCCGATTGTGGATAATCTTTGATAGAAGTCATCCATGACTCTTTTTCTAGATATGTCTCCAAGATCTAGTTGATCTTCATATGTCAATGCCTGGAATAATAAGCATTTCAACTGAGACAAAGTCTATTTGTCGCGCATCCCCAGAACTGGCTAGCTTCGCGAGTGATTCGGCCTTTTCGTTTTGTTCTCTGAGATTCGTGTAGTGGTGTAATAGTCGAAGTCGGCTAGTAGCTTTTGGACCCGGTTGAGATAAGGAGTAGGACGTTGCCCCTTAGTCAGATAATCTTCCCTGACTTGGCGTACTACTAACCAGTAATCACATAAGACATGTAAAGTTTCCACTCGTAGTTTTCTTGCAAGTTTGAGTGCCAAGGCTTCATACTTAGCTTCGTTATTTGTTGCAGGGAAGTTGAGTTTCAGGGCATAGCAGATCGTTCGTTCCTCAGGAGTCATTAACGCAACTTCGATGTTAGAAAGCCGATTATTGGAAGTTCCATTGGTGCACGTTCTCCATTGGTTAGACGGTTCTCCACTGTTCTTCAGATAATCGTCTGATGTAGTGAATTCAGATATGAAGTATGCTAATGTTTGACCTTGGAGAGCTCTCCGAGGGAGATAAGTGATATCAAATTGGCTTAGCTTGATACTCCATTTGAGTAACTTTTCAGACATCTAAGGTTTCTATTGGACCTATCGTAACGGTTGGTCGATATGGATGTTAATGGGGTGAGCTTGTCAATAGCCAGCCTTCATCATATACTGGTCTTTGGATTCGTTTCTCTACACATAGCATTGCGATGCTTATGGCGTGTGTTGACACGGCCCAATTAATGTATAAATCTTCGCGATCCAAAGGTTTGGGTAAAATGGGAGGTCTCTTTAGGCGATCTATCAGAGCTGGAAGTGCATCAACGCAGTTGTTAGTTCATTCAAAAGTTCTCTCCCCTCTCCTGGTCAGGTTGAAGAAGAGAATTCACTTTTAGATGGTCCTAGAGTCAAATCAACTTAGGACGGTAATCTTTCGACTTAGGCTCCGTACCTGCTTGGTTGTCCTCGGTAAATGGGTGTCTCTAACTGTCGGAATTTTCTAGAAATTAGTCTTGATTCCATGAGAATTGATGATGAAAACAAAGAATCTTTCTGATGCAATGGTGAAAGAGCATTTCAAAGGATCGAGTTTCATCCTACAGTTGTTGGAGAGCACTGAATATCTCTGCCAAATCATTGATGTGGTCGTTTGATAGTCGCGATCTCACGAGCATATTAACCACATCTACTTTCATCGATTGGTCGATCTGATTTTTGAATGATCTGTTAATCGTCCTTTGGTAAGTAGCATAAGCGTTCTCAAGTTTGAATCCGGGGGTTGCAACATAGAACTATAGGCCCAGTTCAGTAACGAAACTGTTGTATTCCTGGTCCGGGACATGCTTCAGTATTTGATTATATCTGGAGTTCTGTGTCCATGGAAGTGAGCAATTTATGTCTGATGGTCGAGTCTACCAGTTGGTTGATCCTTGGAAGTGGAAGGTTGCGCTTTGTCATGCCTTGTGCAAATCTGAGTAGTCGGCATACGTCCGCCATTCTCCGTTCGTTTTTCCTATAAGTATAGGATTGGATACTCATTTTGGGTAGAGTAACCCATCGGTTTTGAGTAAATTCATCTTCTCTTTAAGTGCAGCAGATCTCTCTGGATCCACGTCGTATCGTTTTCGTTCACCGAGACATGCCTTGGGTCGATATTTAACGCAGGTTTCTCAATAGCATCATCGTGCTAAGTTGTGGTTTGATCCTTAGTGCTCCTAATGGATTGTAGACACTTGATTTGCTTACTTGCAATGGATAATTATTAGCCCTATAGGGACGTTGAATCAAAGGCCTAGTAGAGTTTAGCCTTGTATCTCGTGTTGTAGCATAGCTGGTTCCAGCTATGAGTTTGAATATACTTGTGTTTCCGAGCAATGCACTTTCCACTCAATGTATTCGCGATCCATTGCTCATCGGAAGGGTCAGAATGATGATAAGTTGCCCATAAGTCCAGGCGTCGATCTGATGATTCTATCTCTAGGCATCCTTTCAGTCATAGCCTAGAGTTGTTATGAATATCAGGCATAGGTCATAGGTTCCAATTGTCATAGTCAACTCTTGGATAATCACTCTTTTGCCCCCAGCCTTGGGTTGGCGGATGCATTACACGGACGGTCTAGTCTCATCCTAGCTGTGTTTATACTATAGTTCAAGCTTTAAGAACCAGAGTTGATTGATGAATGGTTGAATCATATTAATCTTATCTTCTTGCTCGTGCCCCCAAGTCTGGGGAATATCTCGATAAGTGGCAGGGTAGATAATGTCCACTTCAATTTTGTATTCTATCCCATTGAATCATGGGATCGAGTTAACTGATGGGAGGCTTAGTCGTGCCTATTCTGCATTATGTTCTAGTTCTTTCCTCTTGGCGGAATACATTGTTACTTTGCCGAGATTCAGACATAAGCTAGATTCTGGACGGTCAATGACATTCACTTCGCTGCATATGTCGCCATACTCTGGGCAAAAACTGAAGAGTGAATCGTTCAGTCAGATCCAATGCAGGATTGATGCTTCCCTTGTCGAATCCAGGGTAAGAATCAGTGTGCAGATGTTTAGGTTGCACTTGTTTTGAATTGCTTGTTTAGTCGGATCGTGGTAAGAGTCAAAGAATTATTGGTCGCATTGCATTCTTTTGGAGTTGGGTGATCAACCACATCCATTTCAATTTATGTTCTCCCATTAGATCTAGGGATAAAGTCGGCTCAAATGCAGTCATGTCATGCTCATCTAGTCCCATGCCCTTCCTGACGGATCGAAGGAAGGCGACGGAGGACGAATGGTCAAGTCACGTTCGGTTGTGGTTTATTCTTCTATCCATGCTCCGTTGGTCAAAGGTATTCGATGGACGTTTGGGTCACATCGATTTGTAGTCGAAGAGGATCGATATTGACCGTCGATTCAACGGAACGATGTAGAATGCTTGGACCTCATTTCCTATCAATCCAATGGTATGATATGAAAGGTGCAGAATGATATTGCCCGTCGATCCGGCGGTACGATATAATTGGTTGCCCAGAACTTCGGGCATCGTTCTGATTGGTTATCATTAGGGTCTCCTTGTAGTCGTTGCCTTAAGTTGTAAAGGACGCTAAGCTAGAGATATAGCGAGTCACCTTTCTCTTCTTTCGGTGATTTGTACTTCTGCCCCCAGTCTTGGGTTAGCAGAGTTAGTTCACGGATGATATAATTGCATATGTCGTGAGTTTATACTCCTGATGTCGAGTTTAGGTCAGAGTTGGTGAATGAATGGTCAAATCACATTCATTCGTTTTTCTATTCTTATAGCCACACTGTGGGGATCAAAGTAAGTCGAAGGGCCATTCATCACACCTATTTGATGTTTATACCCCTGTCCACACTCTGGGGACTAAGAGTTTTAGTAGAAAATGGTCGGACCGCATTTTCCTCAATTAATCCCTCTGGCACTAGTCAATGGCGAAAGTCGAAGTGTGGTCGATTACATTACAACAACTTTAATTTGATGCTTCTCCCACTGAACTGTAGGAACGAATCGATTGGCAGATGGTTAGGTCACATCCGTCCTTGTTGCACGAACAGCCCGTTGGATCATAGGAGAGATTTAGCAGATGAACGGTCATGCCACGTTCATTTGCGGTTGGATGGTAGTAATATCAATTCAGAATAGGACATCCAGCTAGGTCCATTTTTCGAATCTACGCCTCCCTGTCGAATCAAGGAAGAAATTTTGTCTTGTAGGGTTGGAGTGCATCCCTATAAATTTACGTTATGGGTCCCGTGCCGGGGACAAGAGTTGATGCATGGATGGCTGTGTCATGCCCGCTTAGTGCTGGATGGTCGGAGCGCATCCAATTTTGTGTGTTAAGTGTGTCCCCATGTCAGGGGAAGATTGGAAAGCAGACGGTCGAACCACATCCGCTTTTTGTACTACAGAACTTGATTAGGAACCATAGTTGATAGATGGACAGTCGAATCACATCCCTTTCGGTATTCATATTCCAAACCATGCTTTGAGGACTGGAGTTGGTTGATGGGTTGTTAGTCATACCCATTTGGTGTTTATACTCTAGCCTGCGCTCTCGGGACCGAAGTAAGTTTTTTTTTATAATTTGGATCGTACCCATTTTTTTTTTAATAATTTCGTATCGTTCTCAGCAACGTTTGAATGATACAAATGTAGGCGAATTCGTACGATCCGAAAAGTGAACAATTGGACCGATACGAAAGGCGTGTGAGCATCGATACGAATTGGGCGCAGGTGATCGATACGAACAGAGTATAGGCGATCGATACGAACAGTGCACTCTTGATCCATACGAACAGAAAAGTAGCGATCGATACGAACAGAGCACAGGCAATCGATACGAACAGAGTATAGGCGATCGATACGAACAGAGCACTCTTGATCGATACGAACAGAAAAGTGGTGATCGATACGAACAGAGTATACTTGATCGATACGAACAGAAAAGTGGTGATCGATACGAATAGAGTATTCTTGATCGATATGAACAGAAAGGTGGCGATCGATACAAACAGAGTATTCTTGATCGATACGAACAGAATAGTGGCGATCGATACGAACAGAGTATAGGCGATCGATACGAACAGAGCACTCTTGATCGATACGAACAGAAAAGTGGCGATCGATACGAACAGAGTATTCTTGATCGATATGAATAGAAAGGTGGCGATCGATACAAACAGAGTATTCTTGATCGATACGAACAGAATAGTGGCGATCGATACGAACAGAGTATAGGCGATCGATACGAACAGAGCACTCTTGATCGATACGAACAGAAAAGTGGCGATCGATACGAACAGAGTATTCTTGATCGATACGAACAGAAAAGTGGCGATCGATACGAACAGAGTATTCTTGATCGATACGAACAGAAAAGTGGCGATCGATACGAACTAGGCTCGACCGGATCGATACGAACAGAGCGATGCGAAGCAGATCGATACGAAAAGTGATCGATACGAATTTTGACATATTTTCTAGGTGCGAAAACATGGATACGAAAATCGCCATATTTTCATGGATACGAAAATATGGATACGAAAATCTTGATGAGTGTAGTTCCTCTTAGATCTAGAGCAATCTGAATAGAATAGAAGGAACCACTTGACGACAGATCTGGATCTTCCCCTTGGATGTTTGCAATCCGGTATCGGCAGTAGATCCAATGAGCAGAAGGAAAAAACTGGGTTTTTTCTTAGTGAAAGCACCAAAGTGTTTGTACCAAAATTGGGCACAACACTCTTCGGAAGTTTTTGAAGAGATAAAGTGAAGAAATTAAATGGAAAAAGAGGATTATCTAACAAAAACTCCAAATTTCAGATATGAAAATAATTAAAATGCAAGGAGACACAAGAATTTAGAGTGATTCGGCGTATCGCCTACGTCCACTATGAAGTTGTTTGCTTTTTTGAACTTTCTTTGAAGATTACTAGTGAATTCAGTAAGTTACAGCAGATGATTATGATTTGCAGCAGTAAATTTCGTTATTGGCAGCAGTAAGGGAGTTTAGATCTGGATCTGGCAGAGTCCGGGCGTTGGAGAGCTCAAAGAAGAAGAAGAACCCCTTTTCTATTGGCTTTGGGGGTCTGTTTATAGGTGTAGGAGGCTGATATTTCGCGCAGATCTCGGGAGACCCCCTCTGGCACGTGACTGGGCCCGCGCGCCCAAGCCCGTGAAGTTTCGGTCCGATCCGTGATCGATACGAACAGATTTCGTATCGATCAAGATTGCGTCCAATGGAGTCGAATTTTGGCGTGGACATTCCTTAGCATGCACGTAAGCTTCTGTGAAAATTTCATAGCATTTGGACTTGTAGATTAGGAGATATGATCGATACGAATTGGGATCTTCGGTTGGCTATTTCGTTCGACTCCCTTATTTCGACGCAATCCTATTCGACTCGATCATTTCGACTCGCTCTCGTTCGACTCGATAGCTGCGCGTAACTGTGAGATGACGTGGCGCTTGAATCTCTGGATCACTCTGCTTTCGATGCCGAGTTGAATGAGTTGTCCTTGAACTTTGTTGCATTCGTATCGACCGTCCTGCTTTGTTCGCATCGATTTCCATGCTTCGTTCGTATCGATTACGGGGCCTAGCTTCGTATCGATAGAAGTGTTCCACCCAGATGGATTCGAATAAAGGCTTTGGGATGGATATGAAGTGGTCACTGCACGATCGATTCGAACAGTGCATAGTTGATGGAGTCGAACCTGATCGATTCGAACTGAGACTCTGGGGCGAATGCGAGGTCGCAGTCGTTCTGATCGATACGAAAGTGACGGAGTCGAATAGAGGCTCTCTGATGGATGCGAAGCGGAGCGAGTCGAAAAGATGCTCTCTGATGGGTGTGAAGCGAGTCGAACAGAGGCTGTTTGATGGATGCGAAGCGAGTCGAACAGAGGCTGTTTTTATTCATTTTTGCATCGATCGTAACTTGAGCATACGAACTCGGATTGAATTGAAATTTGGAACGTTGGCTCTCATAGCTTCGCTTGTCGTGTCATATCAATTTTAGCTCGATCCGGACTCGGAAAAAATTCGTCGATATCCATAGTGAGCTTGCTTATAACCAATCTCCAAGACGAACTGTCATTGGTTTCTAGTCAAGTTCTTGGTGTCACGGCCTTGCCAAAAGGCGGGATAACAAAGTTGATCAAATGGATTTGCATATAATGAAAGTCAATAATGAATGGAATGCGAATAAATTGATTCTGAATCAATTTGAAATTGAATAAAAGTGAATTTATGCAAGTAAAGCACATATAAATCAATTTGGAATGGATATGAGTTTGTTGTTATAAATATGAATTGAATGCAATAAAATTGGTTGTAAATCATTTCAAATTGAATGAAATGATATATGGACCCATGGAAAGAAATTAAATTAGTGTTGAAACCTTATAATTGCTTGTAATATATATGATTGGCATGTTCGGGTTAGGAAGTTTATATGTTTAGCTAGTTAAAGGAATGGAATGTTATGGAAAATTTCATGGTTATGAAACTTATGTGCTTATTTTGAGTAAGTACAGGTACAGGGAGCTGTTGGATAGATTTTGGGTTGCATAAATGCATATAAAATAAGCCGCTCGTTGAAAAACGCTAAATAAAGGTACGCCTACGCAATAAAATAAAGAAATGATAATATATTGATATATATTTTATTTTCCGACCGTGTGGGTCGATGTATATATTTTATCTCTCTTGTCATATTGTAAAAGGCTCTCCGTACAAAGGAGACTCTGTCAAAATTTTTTGGAAATTTAGGGTGTTAAAAAAATTTTGAATTTTTTTGGAAGTTTGTTAACTAGAGAGTTGATTTTTGAATCGTATTAAAAATCAAGGTTTTTGGAAATAGAAATGAAGCTAATTGTTTTAGATAAAACCAAAAGAGTTTAGAGAAGTGAATGTAGGATTTTAACTAAGTGGGTTTTAGATAAGTTAATGGGTTTGGAGCATTTTTCCTACCTTAGCAATTTCGAGGACGAAATTCTTTTAAGGGGGGAGGAATGTAACGACCCGGAATTTTGATCGTTTGATTTTGAACATTTAATTTATTTTTAAATGTTGAATTTCAAATATTAATTGATTTTGAATATGGAGGTTTTGGTTGAATTAGTGAAATGGTTTAGAATTTCAAATATAGCGATTAACAGATTCAGTAAATAGTAAATTTAATATTTGAAATTGGTTGAATATGTGAAATTGGTGTTAAATGTGAATGGAAATGATTTCTAAGTTGTTTTAAACTCTATTTGGATTAGAGTGATGATATTGGACTTTTGGATGGAATTAAAAACCGATAAGTTAAAATTTGGAATTTTATATATTAATTTAATAGTGAAATTTAATATATGGCAATAGTGTGAATAATCAAATTTTGATTTAATATAAATCAGAATGATTTCTAATATGGGTATAAATTCTATTTGAATTATAATTGAGTTGGTAAGTATTTAAAATTTAAAATTTCAAGTAATTTCGTCGATTTTGAAAATCGCTCGATTTAATCGACGCGTTAAAATAGCCTTCCAGGGCACAATATCAGAATTCGACGAAACTAGTTCCATTAGATCCATAATAGTTTATTATTATTGAATTTCAAATCTCATAGCGTTTGGAGTTACCGTTTGATCGTGCGAAATAGAAACGCGTTGAAATTAATATCGAAAATTTAATATTTTAATTCGATTCGAAAAGCTACCTTCCACATACGATCGAATTAGGCCCCGAAACATGTTCCATTGTGTTCGAATAGGGGTAAAACATTTTTAACGCCAGGCGGCACGTCTCGTTTGGAGTTCGTTCGGAAAAGCATGTAAATTTTGGAAATAATATTAAAATAATATGCATATACGTATATATATACCCTAGCACATTGGCCCTAACCCTAGAGATAATGCAGCTGCCTCTATCTTTATCAGTGGCCGAAATGAAACGATTTTCCTCCTCAATTTCCACCAAAACCATTCATTTATTTCGAAAACTTCCAACTACAAAAGTGTAGAGCTCGCCGAGCTCGACACATCTAACGGTGGCGATCTATTACCGTTCGATGTGGTGGCTAGAAATCGATCAGGAAGGGCCACCGATCATTCGTGTTTTTTGAGAAATAGGGGGTGCCGAACTTGACCGGTCTTCTGGTGTTGGTGAGGCTCGCGGGGGGGCTTCGACGTGGCGACCTTGGATCGACCTCCGGTCATAAGATGGAGGAGCGATGATCGGGTTTTTATGGCGGCTGTGGGTTTTTTTTTGCATACGTGATTACCTGGAGATGGAGGAAGAAAGGCATGTTCGGCTGCGATCTGCTTTGGGGAATGGACGGCTGAGATCTGATTAGGGTATAATAATAAAATGAATTGTAAAATTTAATTATATATATAAAATCGTGAATCTTTAAAAACGTATATCTTGTTCATACGTTGTCAGAATTGGACGAAACAAGCGGCGACAGAATCGTGGCGACGAGCGCTGCATGCTGGAACAAATTTGGAGTCAATCAGAGCTAGCTAAAATTTTAGGTTAAATCGAACGTGTTCGATTTAATTTAAAATTTGAACGTTTGGCGAAAATAAAACTCAAGGTGAGTTAATCTCACTCAATTTTGGACTACTGCAATTAATTTGAAGTAGTTAAAATTAATTATTGATTGATTGGTTGGGTTGATATATTTTTATCAGTTGAATGTGATATTATGTTTATAGTAGTATATATATTGGAGTGATTGATATTCCCGCAAATATATAGCGGATGAGACCCTATGCGCCCCGCATAATAGCGGATGACCCTATATACCGCGATATTCTGCCTCGAAGCGGAATTGGTATTTTTATGTTGCATTAACATCTGTGGATGCATGAAACAGGTTGGAGGGATCCAACTGGATTCCTCAAAAATGTTGAATTTAAAATCCATATATGGTGATATATATTTTGTTTGAATAATCTGTGATAGATTATTGTGTGATTTAAATTGATTGGATGCTATGGCAGTTTTGGCCTAGATTTTGGTATTTTTAAATACCAATAACATATGGTTTTAATTTGAAAAGATTTTTTTTTTAAAAAGATTTTTTTTGAAGTAAAATATTTATATAGAGTTTTGATAAAATAAGGGTTTTGGAATTTGTACTTAACTAATTCGGGATATTGTAAATAGAGATTTTAGGATAAGGTATATAAAAGGATTTTAAATAATAAATGCTTAAGTGGTACTTGTTTAAATAAAAAGGTTTAAAAATCGAGATTTTTAATAGATTGGAAGGATAGAAGTGAATTTGGGAATAAGTATAAAATTGGTTATACTGGAGCTCAAGTAAGATTTCCAAATTGAC
The DNA here is from genome assembly GCA_030737815.1 of Allium fistulosum. Lineage (NCBI taxonomy): Eukaryota > Viridiplantae > Streptophyta > Magnoliopsida > Asparagales > Amaryllidaceae > Allium > Allium fistulosum. Next base: position 509,932,803 of record CM060903.1, on the reverse strand, counting down.
GAAAATGAAATTAGAATCAAGGAATTGGGCTTGTTTTAAAAAGAGGATTTTTTTAACTATTAACCTGGTAACTTTAAAGGTGTTAAAAATATTTTGGAAACTAGTTATTGATTATTTTAAATTGTTTAAAGCATATTTAATTATTAATTAGTTACCTTATAATGATTGTTAAAGATTTATTATTATTATTTAAGAATTAGTCAGCATTATTGTTTTTAAAAGATAAATTATTAAATATTAATATAGCTTTGTATAAAAACTTTTATTAAAGTATATTTGCCTAGATTAAACTTGGAAATTTATTTTAGAAACTTATAAGCATTATTTTGAGATAATTATTAAATAAAGTTTTCGGGAAGTAATGGTATACCCGCATGGCGAAATCGGAGGCAGTGAGTGCCTGCAGTTAAGTCTTGGATTTTTCTGGGATAGAGACGTAATCATTGAGCTGTGAATCCATGGTTAATACTGAAGTGGTACTTTCCACATTATTTTCAAAAAGGGTTTCAAATATTTTTGAACGATGGTTTGTGAATTTATTGAATTCGATAAGATAAGTACACATATTTTGGATAAAGAGATTTAATTTATTAAAATTAAATTAATAGGAGATCTGGGGTTTTTCCGTGGAAAATGGAATATTTGGTTGAATGATTGTTTATTTGATCGTTAAATAACTGACTATCAAATCTGGACCCAATATATAACTTTGGGAATATCTAAGAGGAATACGGGAATTATATGGTACAGTTGCCATTCGAGGTGCTATACTGCACGTATAAACTCGTTTCTTTCTTTTAGGACGTTTATAAGGAAATCCGTCCACTAACGGTTAGGAGGTGATCTTCGATCTTATTTCGCCTATTTATTTCCTAAAGAACCGGGGTTGCGTTTACCGGAAAATATCGAACGTTGTTTCGAAGAGACCGGGATCGGATAGATTATCCGGAAACCACTTCGATCCAACGAGTACGTTTTCGAGAGGAAAACAAGAGCGTGTAGTCGAAGATGGAGCAGTGAAGTGCAAGGGCTAATCGCTACTAATGCAGAGGATTTCTCCAAAATGGATGTAGTAGGAATAGTGCCTTCGGTTCCGTTCGGACCCAGAATGGACTTGTATGGACGAATGCTATCAGTACATTGTCATTGGAGGACAATGAGCATTCTAAGTGAAAATTCCTTAAAAGGTAATCGTAGCCTCTAACCTCATCAATCGGGAATGATTGAAAATCAGGGGAGATGCAGCAAGGCTAAGTGGGTCGCACCCAATTAGGGTATGTTTATCACCTTTCTAGATACCCTCGAATATTATTTATCACTACGATATATGGAAGGAGATCGAGAGAGGATGGGAACACCCGGGGTGATAGCATATTCGGTCTATCTAGGTTAGGGATAGTCCGGTCTTGTGTTGCAGGGGATCCCAGCGTGGTCCTCGGTACGCTGTTTCTAGACGTGTACTGTAACAGGTGGTACTCCAGTGCCTAGTCATTCATATGGAATCCATTCTCCAATACGTACCTTTACGGTTTTGATTGTATAGCCTAGTATGCTGGAATTTAATTAATGTAACAATTTCAGCTATTTGAATAAGTATTTGCACTTAGACACTATTATAATATCAGAGGATTTTGATAAAAAGTGTTTTGATTATCGTAAGGTAAAAACCCGTCTTGTTTATGTGGTGCTATTTTATTATAATGCTCGGGTCAGACCGAGTATTACAGGTTCAGATTAGGATGCTATGGAGCTCAGAAGACGAGCTGGAGAACGAGACATATTCTCGTACTTGTTTATTCTGCTGCAATGTTTGTTGAAATTACTAGCAATTGTGAGGGCAGGTTGTTATAACTGTCCAGGCTGGTAATTATTGATTTGTGTACTTTGATGTGAGATATGTATATTACAGTTTTGATTTGTGTAAAGAACTATTTATATTATATGTTATTCAATCCGCTGTAAGATTTTGTTTTGTTTAGTTTCTTCTTTCTTCTACCTACTTTCTTTCCCCTAAACAATCTGGCTTTCCGACACTCGATTGTTCGACATGTTATACAATGAGCGTATTCATGTCGATTTTCGAGGGTCAAAAGGGCGGGTCGTCACACTGCTGTGCGAAGTTAAATTGGTTAAGATGCTGACTTTGTTGTGGAGTTAGAAATTGAGATGGAATCATTGGTGGAGCTTCGGATTATGATAGTAAACTTGTAAAATTTGTGAGATTATTATCATACAAGTCAGAGACACTGTGGTTGTTTGAGTTGGCCATTACTGTGTTTGTAATTTGATGTAGTAGAGATAAATTTTTCCGACTAAGAAGCATTTACCGGTTGGACACCATGTATATGGAAAAACTGATGCAACTTGCGTTGTAAATTAAATGGTCTTCTCACCTCATTTCTGTAGTGTCTTATCTTATCATTTGTTTTCTATAGTGTATAGTCTTATCACTTGTTTTCTACACTGTATAGTCTTATCAATTGTTTTCTGCATTATATAGTCTTATCACTTGTTTTCTGCATTACATAGTCTTATAGGCTATACAATTCAAAATGATAACAGTGTTCATCTTTATTGGTTATTGTGGTCTTTATTTGTTGTCTTCGGTGTGTAGTCTTATCACTTGTTTTCTTTTCTGTATAGTCTACAGTGTTCATCTTTATTGGTTTTGTGAAAATAGTGTTAAACTTTATCGATTGTTGTACTTACAGCGATCTTCTTTATCGTTTTTCGTTTACAGTGATCTTCTTTATCATTTATCGTTTATCGTGAATGTAATGTTCCAATTATTTATTGTTTCTTTTACTTTCTTCTATATAAACGAATGCAACTCCATTTTGAGCCATAACAATTCAAAATGACATCTGAATCATGGACTGCAGCGGATTACTTATTATTGATAAAGGCCTACATTCAAGCAGATACACTTCACATGGAAGAAGAGATAGATCAAGATTTTTGGGTTACCTTTAATGAAAAGTACAACAGTCATTCATATTGTAGATTAATATGGAGTATTCTAGCCACAAGAAGTGCATTCTACACATTTAGTAGATCATGTAGGAATTACCGCAAAATAATAGATGAGGTGAAAGAGGAGGATGTTTTCTAACTATCACGCTCGACGTACGACTCACGTTACTTTTTCGAATACTGTACAAACTTCGTAGGACACGAAGCGTACGAGTTATGGTATAACTATATGTTACAATTTGCGTAACAACCTCATAGTGTTTGTGGAGGCTATTATCTATGTATCGCTATTTGTATGCTGCAATGTTTGTTTGAGCTATTTATCGAAATATAAATCATTTTTTTGAAACAACAAATTACATTACTGGAACTAGGGATACAATTGGATACACTATTTACTGTCGAAAATTGCCGAATAGACACACACGAACCAATATTTTAATTTTGCCTTCTAATATTAGGCCATGAAGATGGTCGTTAAGTCTATTGATTCCATTCTTCCATCCAACAGATTGAGTTTGCAACGTTGTAAGTTGATATGCTAATTCATTTGCATAGTCAGCGACTCGACGAGGAAACGGCTCGTCAATCCACTGCCAAAAGGCACACCCTGTTGGATAAACGTGGCATTTGAAATAACGACGACCAATGTTATTTCCTCTCGAAATAACTTCTTCAACAGCGGCATATCAACAGTCACAGATTACAATTGGTGAGTCAACTTCCTGTTCGTTTTACACTTGGTTATTTTGATGTTGTCGACGCAATGAAACGCGTCTTTGCTGTCGACGTAGCCTTTCTTCGCGTCGTCTTTGTTCTCGATTTTGTCTTCGAATTTCTTCTTGCTCTCATTCATGCTCACGCATATCTTCATAGTGTCTTTCTTGCATTTCAATGTAGAAATCAATATTAGTTTCGGTGATGATGGGTTAGAGGGCATTGGGTGCTCCATGGGACCTTTATAGTTGTACGATGTAGGAAGAGAAATGGGCATTGTTTTTACTGCAAATTGTAATTTCACTGGACCTCTTTATATAATGGATATATATAAACACTATGAATAATAAAATATGTATTGATATGACTAGTCAATGTCATTGTGGCAATAATTAAAGTGTCATGCATGGACGCGGAACTGTTAGAACAGAAAAAAATAACATAGCGAGATGTGACTAAACAATAAATGACATTATAGATATGACTAAACAATACAACACACATGACAACAACGCTAAAGTACTACAACAACAAAACGGTGCATTTAAAGAATGGATTACATCAGAGCATTCCTCTTTAGATGCCATAAATGTTCAACCAGATCATCTTGTAGATTTTGATGTATCTCTCTGAATCTTATTCTACACAAGCGGCTCAAGAACACCTCAATGGTTGCTGGATTTGTATCGGCAACGACCGTTGCTATGTTATCTGGATCATAACCTAAATAAGATGGAAACGTTCCTTTTTCTTGTTCAGTGATCATATCATGTAGTATAATAAATGCTCGCATCACGTTGCTCAAAACCTACCGCTTAAACAATTTGATAGGGTTTTTTTACAATGGAAAACCTTGCTTACAGAACCCCAAAAGCACGCTCTACGTCTTTCCTCGCTGCCTCCTGTCTTTTAGCAAAATATTTTTCTCTTTTTGTGTTCGGATCTGAAATTGTTTGGACGAGCGTACCCCATGAAGGATATATGCCATCTGCTAAATAGTATCCCATGTCATACGAATTTTCTGCAATACTAAAATTACATGTAGGTGCTTTTCCATGTGCAAGGTTCTTAAACAAATGTGATTGGTGTAACACGTTAATATCGTTCATGGAACCAGAACATCCGTAGAACGCATGCCAAAACCAAAGATCATGTGAGGCAACTACTTCAAGTATCATTGTCACTTTGGGATAATGTCCAACAAACTGACCATGCCACACCGTGGGGCAATTTTTCCATTCCCAGTGCATACAGTCAAGACTACCTAACATTCCAGGAAAACCTCTTTTGGCTCCTAACTTTTTTAGTTTATTGACATCGCTTTGCGTCGGAGATCGCAAATATTCCTCGTCATATAATTCAATGATAGCTTCACAAAACCTTTCTAGACTTAAACTAATTGTACTCTCACCCATTCGGACTACCTCATCAAATGCATCCGGAGCTATCCATACGCTATAACACGTAAAGCACCTATGATTTTTTGATACAGTGAACATCCAAATGTTCCAGCATTATTATGTTTTTGAACAAAATAATCATCATGTCCGATAACTCCATTAAAAATACGCATAAACATATTCTTACTCATACAAAAGCGACGACGAAAATCTTCATGACCGTAAGTACAAGGGGCGTTGAAATAATCTTTAAGTAACCTAGTTGTACCTGCTTTATGATCCCGCATCTCCCTTTTGTCTATACGGCCACACACTACCACCACGAGTACCACTAGAGGATCCTTCCATTAAGAATTTTTGCACCATTCCTTGTTGAACGGTAATGACTTGCATCATTAGCTCTAACTCATTGCTATAAGTCATGCTGTTTGATGATAATTGCATAAAATCTCTTTGTCTAAACAGTTCGTCTCCTTATCGAAATCAGTTTGACTTCCTCCGTACCATTATGGTTGTTGCTGTTTGAACTATCGATCACCAGATTCTCCTCAAAAACTTCATCATCGTTACAACTGTTATGGGACATTTTTTATTTTTGTACAGATCAATTGAATGGAATTGTTATATGAAGAATTTAAAGTATAAAATATAGCCGTTTTTATAGCTGTTGGGACAATTGAGATCCGTTTTTATGACCGTTGCAAACCTGGAATTCAACGGCTATAAATTTTAATTATATTTTAATCTTCGACGGCGGTTTGATTCTTTAATGGCCATATTCTTTAACGGCTATAAATTTTAATTATATTTTAAACTTCTTTAACGGCCATATTCAATTTAAGTATTTTGATTCCTTTTGATTTTAATTATTCATTCATAGCTGGATTCAAAGTTAATTTTTTTGAAATGTTTACTGTGGGTTAAATATATATTTTTTTTTATAATTTTTTTTTTGATTTTTTAGTGGTTTTAATACTAAACGGGAATCAAAAATCCCTTTTGACCTAAACGGTAAACTGAACGCCATTTAGGGCTTAAACGGTATTCTGATTACCGTTTAACCACTAAACGGTAAACAGTTTACCGTTTAGGGATAGAATTAATTTTTTTTATAAACAGAAGTCAACAAACATGCATACAGGCATGTTTAAACATGCATACAGGCATACATACATACATGCACTGCAATCAGACTTCTAAACTAGCATTCAAACATACAACCAAGCATGTATACAGGCATTCATACATTAATATAGCTCCATCACCTAATTCCAGTGATTTTTAAACATAAAACACCATTTAAATATACAACACAATTTCAGTGTTTTTTAAAGTTCCAACAACAAATTCAAACCCACTTACAAGTCCTCCAAACCCGGAATGCTCTTCCCGCTTTTGCTCGATTTACTTATCCCTTTAAAAATTATCATTTTTACCTTGCTCACAATTCCACCGCTCTTCTTTTTTCCTTTATCTACACTCTTACCCCGACCGGAACCTGCAAAAATTAATTTATTCAGAAGAAGACTATAAAATTGAGTTTTTAAATATAAATTAAAATTGTACCCAAAGTAAATGAAGAAGTGGTTGGACCTTTGATTTTAACCCCATATCTATTTGTACGCACATGACTTGCTACGCCTCCATGATCATCGTCGTCATCGGAGCTATCTTCATCCTCCCCTTCCTCCTCCTCTTCCTCTTCATTCACATCATCATCGTCTTCTTCTTCGTCACCATATTGCATTTGGTGGATTGTCTTTCGCTTTTTACGAAGTTTTGATCGACCTGTTATTTAGTGCCAAGACCCAAAAAAGGTTCCCTAATAATCTCCATGTTCTGTGCAAATGTGATGACCAAACACCATAGCTGTAAACTATTAAGTACATAAATATAAAACGTGTATTGAACAATAAATTAATAACTTACAAAGTCATCTGCTACTGTATTTATCCTATTCAATCCTTCTTCGTAGTATTGTGATTCTTGAAGAGCTAACGGCCGCATATCCATGTTCATCTCCCATAGACTATTGAGGGTGTAGTGCGATGGAATCAGAGGTATATCAGGCAAATGGGGAATGGGTAATGGATCTCGCCCTGTCTATTGCATATTCCATCCAGGATCCTCTGCCCAATCTTCTTGCTACGGTTGTGGATAAAACTGTGATGCATAATTGACCTTTAAAGATGTGACGATGGGGGCTTGAATACTTGACTTCAAAGCAGAAGGCCCAAAAAAAATCCATATTCCCTATACGCACTGCAGCATCTAGTAATGGACCAACATCTTTGCCAATTGACTTCCAATACATGTTGTAGTCCATGTCTTGGCCTTGATAGATATATTGTTGGCAGTCACCTTGGTATAGTTCTTGTTGCATCTCTGCATAAGTTGCATGTGTCATCATACGTGTCATGTGCAAGGGAGGATCTAAAGGGATAGCTGCCCATCCAGTCAACTGACACAAGCACCTCTCTCCTAGAAACAACTCATAAAAATCTCCTGGGGGAACAAGCAGAGGCAACCGTTTCATTGATAAGTTTCGTGCATGTACAACCTCATTAAAAGCAAATGCGACTGAATTATGCCAAGGATTCTAATTTATATGACTGGCATGCCGATGATCAATATGATAACGCATGCTAGAAACACAGATGGGCCGAAGTATCATGTGTTATGAGTCTGTTATTTTTTCTCCCACTCTTTCAATCTTGGGTAAGCTGACTGCTTCATAGATTCTTTTACAATATAACCACAAACCTTCATATACTCAAAGAAATAATACTACAAATCAAAAAATTACTATATTAAGTAATAGAATAATCAAACAGTAAAGATAAAATATTTCGCATGTACTATTAATTAATATACCTTGAACAGCTCGCGAAGCCGGTGAGATGACCTTCCTTAATCACAGCTAAGTCCAAACTTTGGTATAGATAACCCATAATTGCCGAACCCCAATCAAACTGTTGAGCCAGGTCCAAATCCAGTACGGACTCCAAGTACCCAAGACTAATCGTGTCATTTGTTGTCGTAAAAAAAGAGTCCCCATCATGTATAACATAAATATTCGGGCAATATGATCGAGATTATTGACATTGGCCCCTATGTAGTCATCACCAAAGTACTTAACAAGATGAGATATGCAACATTTCCAATCTTAATATCTTTCTCAACAAGAAGTGGTAGAAATTGACTTGCATTGGCGAATTGACTCCAACTCTCATTATACGGTATACTTAGTGTGTTCATTTCAACGGATATGGATGTCATCATCGAAAAATCTAAGGGTCTAAAGCCAATCTCCGCACTAGGAAATAAAAATGTATGCGTAGTCGGCCACCATCGCTCAACTATATTCTATTATCGTAGTTTTTCAACTCGATATCCATAAATCTACCAAATATTTTCAATACTGGATCTCTAATTTGAGGATGAACATTAAAAAATTTTCCACCATTTCAACATAGTTGTGAATGCTCCATGACATCTCATTCTGTCAAGATTCTATTTATAGAACGATATAATGTAAATTATTTGTACATATAAAGGATTAATGCTTTACCACTATGAAACAAAAAAGATATATACTGTGAGCTCTTTCCCTTCAAGTAAATATGATGAACCCCTTCTTGAAGACTCGTGACCGACCTAAACGGAAATGTCGGTGAAATCGTGTTGTCTATACCGACTCCATATCTGCCATTGTCGCCACCGAAAGCCCTTCGATTCCTCCTCGATGTTTTTCTTCTACGAATAACTGATGCAGAATCAGATCCTTCAACATTTTCACCTTCCATCTTCAAAAATCAACCAAATTAACAAACCCTAAAATTTGAGAATTTTGCGATTGTAGGATTTGATTACATAAATTGATTGTATAAGTGAGGAGATAGGCTAGAAGATTGATTCTATGTGATTGAATATGATTGTAGATGAAATTTTGATAGGTTTAGAAATGTTAGAATTTGATGCTGCCATTAAACTCGGAGAGTTTTTACAGTGACCGAATGTCACTGTAAAAACTCTCTCGAGTTAACATATATTTTTTTCATGCCCTAAACGATTTTTTGAAAACCGTTTAGGTGTTAAATGATTTTCAGAAAACCGTTTAACGCTATTTCTTTTAATAAAAAAACAAATCGCTCCCCACTCGCTACTGGCCGAGTGGAGATTTCTCCCATTTAAGTTCTTCAAACCACTGATGAAATTCCCCTTTCTGCTGGGAATGCTCTTACTCTTACCTATTTACAATATTTGGATGCTAATTGGAGAAACTTCCATAAATTAAAAAATATTATGTTTTGACCAAGATCATATTAACATAAACACTAAATAAAAAAATAGTGAGATTTCACACCTGTAATTGCATGTTGGAAAACAACATATATGGGTACCATAGTACTAGTGAAAGAAATATAATTCAACGTAACATAAGAGTAAGTAGTTATTCATATATAGCCACTGTAATAAAATAATCCTAAGAGATGGGTAGGTTTTCACTTTCAACTTTTACATACTTGATTCTTACAAATGGATTTCAGACCTTCTTACCTCGATGCACCCAAATCTTCTATTTAATGACGAAAAGAGTCTACTGTAGATGGTTAATAAGAAATCCCTTAAACATAAAATAGAATTTCTTTCATGATTATAATCAGAATCAATGAGTAAATAGTAACCACATGACTTTTCGACTCCCGAATGTCAACACTAATACATCCATGGTATTCACGTGCCGAACATTCAAATATCGGAAAGATGAATTGTTAGGGTAAAATAAAATGAAGAAAAATAGAACAAGAAAGAAGAGAACACAATATCAGAATCTCACTAGAGGAACGGTAGTATATAATATCAAAAGAACACTACAAAGGGTTACTCTGATACAGAAATTTCGAAGTTACAAAACCTAAGTACTATCATCAGGCTGGATAGTTATAACTGTTTGTCTCACAGATGTTGATATGTACAATATACACAACACCAGAAAGGCTATTTCCTCACGGTTATAAGCGTGACATTACTATTTTGTCACGGTTATAACCGTGAAAATAGGTACCGTGGGCAAATTCAGTCACACTTTTGCTCACGGTTATAACCGTGACAAAATAGTAATTTCTCACGCTTATAACCGTGACAGAATATTATTTACTCACGGTTATAACCGTGACAAAATAGTAATTTCTCACACTTATAACCGTGACAGAACAATGGTTTCTAACATTTATAACCGTTACCAAAAAGGAAACTCTAACACTTATAACCGTGACAAATGCAAATTATATCACAGTTATAACCATTACGAAAGGTTATTTTCTAACACTTATAACCATGATAACTAAAGCAGTATCAAACAAACTATATAGCACCAATATTTTATTACAGCTACAAACAATTTATACAAAAAATATATAGTATTAACATTAAGAAAACATACGATCAATAATTAAAACAACACCAAACATTTATGTTTCATTCAAACACCATAAAGGATACTTCATACCAACACCACAAATTATAGCATACAAGCATAGTATATATAACAAACTTTAAAACACAGTTTCAGAATACAACTACATAGTGTTTAGTAACTTACTGATAAAGCATAAATAATATATGCATGTCCATATAAATGATAAAAAAGTAAAATAACAAACACCAACAAGCATGAAACAATTGCTAGCAATCTGCTATTACATATCGAGCATATGCTGCCACCGCAGCACCTAAAAACTCAGCCTCCTGAAAAAATCTCAGGCCTGTAAGCAACAAGAACAAAAAAGAACAAAACATATCCTATAAGCAACAAGAACACTAATTACATGCTACTCTACCTCCTGAAAAAATCTCAGGCCTCTTAAGATTGTCTTCAATTTCTAAGTACCCTTTGGGAACATCATTTACAATATTATTAAAAAGTAGGATATAGTCCTACAGACAATGCTTTGTAATTTCAGTTTGACAAGGATTATAACATCCTGCTGTAAACCACAGTAACTGGAGCCTTTGATTACTTTCCTCAAGCTATGTTAATTAACTTTTCTGCTGTGTTATGTACTTTGTTCAATTGTGTGTTTTGTATACATATTCATTTTGAGATCTCTGTCTTTGAGGATTTTGCCTGTGGTCTGCCCAACTATTAAGTAATTTACTTTCATCCTCGATTTCCACTGTTATTTCTATTATTTCCTTGCTCGATTCCAGGTTTATTGATGTAGATATAAACACTGCAATGGAGCGAGTTCGCAAAAGACGCATATCAACTGGTGAGTGTCTTTAGCTTTACATGATCTCGTTAGCTCGTATTTATAGGTCAGCTTTCATTTATGACTTTATTTTTCGATGTACCGTGTCATTTTCAGGTAAAGATCCAAGCACTGCTAAGTGGCGGGTAAGTACTTATTCAATAGTCTGCCTCCTTAGTTACATATCATATCCAGTATATCCTAAATATCACCTGATATTTTATATTTAGTAAATCGATAATTTTTATTGTTCCTAAAATAAAATACTTTTCCAAATGGATTTATTTAGGTTGAGTATAATGACCGCCCCAATGCAGAACTTACCATGAAATTAAAGAAAAATGGAGATCTTGTCATCAAATCAGTGGACATATGTGATCAAGCGCATATAGCTGTGAAGAGTGATGACAGTTTTCTAAATAAAAGGGTGGATCTTAAAATATGAACTAGGTGTTTGCCTGATTTCCTCCAGATCCAAATTTTCGTAGCAAGTTTGAACAACAACTTTGTTGGGTAGAATAATTTATTCATATATGATTATTTCATTATCTTGTTTTATGTGCATAGCGTTGCTTCTTGCAGACATCTACTTTGTACTTAATTCTCAAGATATAAATCATTTGTGCAGGCAGTGATCCTTACTCTTATGCATAATAGAGTCACATCTGTATGTTGCTTGAGTAAATTAAGTTATTTCCAAATCATGTTGACTAAGTTTATAAACATACACAATCACAGATGTAAAATATTTTCAGTCATGCACAATATAACTAATGAAACATGCGATATTGAATTACAATAGATGTCAGCGGAGACTACTAACCTCTATCAAGTTTATATGGCTCCGTCGCTACTTTTAGGGACACATATTTGAGGAAAAATTTCTTGCTGCTATAACTGATGCAGAGGTTATATCTTAAATGTACCATGTATCGTAATAACTATTATTTTGTCAAAGGTATATTTTGTGAAATGTAGGCTTGAAAAGCAACACACGACACCACCTCACAATCCAAGCAATAAGATTTCTGCAGCGCAAATACCACTGCCCTGACCACTTTCAAATACCCATCACAAATAAACTCCAAGCCTACCTAATGTAGTTCCATCACCAATACAACAGCCAATCTCCTCCACCACATACATCTCTTCTCCACATTCACATATTCAAATACGACTAACCTTCAGAAGCATAAACAACTGCCTTCTCAATCACCTACCTGCTGTCATTTCATTCTCTCTCAGCCATTACCACTCACACTTCCACCAGCGTACAAAAACTACTTCATCCCCACTATCATCTTCAACCATAACCTACTACTGTAAACACACATAGTCAACCACCTTGCTACATCATCCACCACCAGCAACACTCCTACCAAACCAGTCTCTGCCTGCATATTCATACATAACCATACATACCATATCAACTTGCGATTCAAGCAAACATCACTCCCCCCGAAACATTCACCTCTAATTCAACTACTAATCCATGTCGACTTTAACAATAATATTTATTGAAATTATAGTTTATTTTGATGTATTAGGGTTCGATCTCATAATCTTTAAAACACGAGCCTAATGTTCATACAATTAACCAATTAACTTAGTCGCCTTTAACAATAATATTTCTCTTGTTATACAAATAAATTTTAAAATTGTTATAACTAAATCGTATTATAAATTTCAAACCTTTGAAAGTTATTGGTTTAATCGGAAATAAAAAGTGAATAAGATATATTGAAATTATATTTACGTTTGAAATTGTATTTAGGCTGGGTAGATAGATTATTCTAAATAAATATTTAGAATTGTTGGCAGAAGTGTATAGATTGTTTGTAGCTGTAAGTGAATATCTGCTTTTAGAAACAATATTGAAGTGTATAGACTGTGTATAGATTGTGTTCTGCTCCTTTGTCAACAATTTTTTTTTTGCACTACAATAACTACACAACCAATACAGTACCAAATAACCCTCTGCCATCACCATACATCTCATACAAGCACTCCATACCAATTCCTCTTCCACAGTCATATCAACTTCAACCACTAATTACATACAACAGATACACGTACATCAGATACAACAGATTTGCTACTCCGCCATATCGCATTGCCTTCAATAGCCATTCACCATCAACTGAGTTCTGCAGTTCAACAGCAACTTGCCAGTGCTTCTAACACACCACCAAATTACAACCACTTCAGCCATCAATATCTACACTGCCACATCATACAATTACCATACTTCTTCATCACCAAGTGTACCCGGCTTCATACATACATACCCAAAGCATTAACATTCTCCTCCGCCAAAAATCAATGACATAGCCAATACAAAACTGCTCTGCCTCTCTATTCACAGTCCTCCCTTACATCATTCAACATATCACCAAACTTCCTTCTCATCACATTGCTGATTGCCACTGCATACAATACTCAAGCAACCTGACCCCTTCACCATCTACCACATACAAAACAACTTCACCACATTTCACTAGTCAAAAACGCCCCAAAACAATCACCAATCCATCGCCTGCAAATAACCATCCCCCACGACCAGATCTGCTCCTCCTTCCTTCCCCAACCAAATCCATCCTCAATCTTCGTCTGGAGCATGCGGGCTCAATTAAAATGGACAGCACAATGCACATGATACTACTAGCGAGTAGAGAGGACATATGCATTTTTACTTTAAAAAGATGAGTTTGTTTGAATTTCTGTAATTTTTTGAATGGCGCCCAATAAACAGGACTGCATTCCAGATGGGTTTGTTTGAAATACAGAAATAAAAATGAACTGAACGTGCGTATGTGCATAAAAATTAAGAAATAGAGAGCACATATGCATTTTTACTTTAAACATCCAATTATTATTATCTTTTTTTTACTTTAAACGATGAATATTTTATAAAAATAAAAGGAAAAAAGATATATTTACTTATGAGAATTGGATTTGACATATTGTATAACAATAAAGATATCTTAAAGCCAAGGGTGATCAATAGTGCCTAATTACAATCCATTAATCGTTTAACATGAGATATAGGCCGATGAAAAGTATTCAGAAAGCCACCAATAAAGACTAAGAGTGATGGTGTCATGAAAATAACTATTGTCAGCTTACTGAGTCTATGACCAATCAATTACCTTAGTCAAAGTTGTGATCATAGCAACCCAAGTTTATGCTCGATGAATACCTTTTTTCAACTAGTCCTAAGAAGCAACTCACCAGACAGAAAATCTCATACAGTGGGTTCGCTGGTTGGCTCATTTACACGATACTAGTTAATACAGAGCACTAAATTTAAATTAACTTGATGGGCTAATTTGGTCAAGCTTGCAAGAGTAATGATTCTTCTATAGTAACTTGGATCTCCTACATAACTCAGCAAAGTACCAACAAATGCACTCAAAAATCCACAAATCCACAAAGTACCAATAAATTTTTAAGTGCATTGTGGATATTATTGTAAAAAAAGTTTAAAAAGGTTTATTTTTACAGAACGATCTGAAATCATGTCAGTTCAAAAACTGACATAGAATCAAGGTGAGAACAACGTATCTATACTTGTCATCAGCATTGGTAAGCTTTTTTGTTTTGTTTTAGTTCTGAAACTGGACTATATTGACTAAAATTTCATTATAATAAAGACTAAACGTTTAGTAACTTTGGAAAATTAGACTGAAATAATAAAAGAATCCATCAAATATTAGCATATTGCTAAAGACTGTCAAAATATTTCAGGTGAATGATGATTTCCAAAACACAAAAAGAAAGTATGGCTTACAACTCCACACCGAAGATGAAGGTAGTTCAAAATATTAAAAGATAAATTTACAAGTAAAAAAAAGAACAAAAAAGAAAAAAGAAAAAAATCCAAAAATTCAACATCAACATGCTGAACCAGTATATTTTAATTTAACATCCTAAAATCCTAAAATTCAACATCACCGAGTCAGCCAAAGAATATAATCATATTTGTGGCATAAGTAGATACGACCAATTATTGTCAAAAGTCGACTGGATGATTAATAGCAAAGAGTATAAAAATACTTCTGCTCACATGGCAATAAATACAAACCAGTATATTCTAATTTAGAAGAGCAGAAAAAACGAAAATCATTACCTGACTTTGAAAAGGGGCGAAGGTGGTGAAAGAGATGGCGAAGGTGGTGAAAGAGATGCGCGGTTTTGGCGAAAGAAATGGATGGAGGCTTTGAAATTACGGCGTAAGGCGGGCGACTCGTTGGATCCAACGAACGCTGGAGCGACGGCTTAAAAACCTAATTTGCTTTAGGGAAGAATGGTAGAAGCCAAGCGTGACAAACAACCGAAGCTACAATTGAAACATAAATGACGACTCTATCCAACGCCTTTGAGTTATTTACGAAAAGCCCAAATTTTGTCACGGAAATAACCGTGATAATACAATGTAACTATAATAACCGTTACAAATTCCCACAATAATAACCGTGACGAAATGAAACAAAAAAAGTGTGACAAAATAGCCTATTTGGTGTAGTGATAGTAATACAGCAGAAATATGAATACTACGGTAAAGGAAACATCCAGCTCGTCTCCTCAAGCTCCAAAGAACATTAATGAAAACCTGATCTTCTCAAACTACTCGAAAGAGTACGCGAGTAATTTAGGGAAAACAAAAACCAAACGTCGGACATAAGTCTGTTATGAGAAACTGAAAAAATATGTGGTCAACATATAACGGTACTTTTGAGACCGCATGGAATAGCGTAACGGTTATCCCCTCAAAAAAACCACATCTAATAAGTATATAAGGATATATAATGGATAATTCCTAGGGTGTAGAATATAAATATATAACATAGTCGAAATGGTTACATTCATTATATTCAACAACATATTAGAGGGTACAATCGAAACTTATAAGGAATGTTCGCAAAAGGATATTCCACGAAGATCCCTTCGGTCAAGCCAAAATTCAATCTCCATGTATAAGGTAAGAAAACACCTTTTGAACGACGTATATATCTAGATAAAATATACCATAAGGTAAACACAAAGGCCCACGCCTGAACATAAACATGAATCACGTGGAACCAAATATCATCAACTCCGGGTACTAACATATCGATAAGCATACTGTAGATATGGCATTGATAATATCATGTTGTAGGACTGCCCAGATTATGCATCATACTCTGTCTTTAGCCATTTTCGATGTCAAGGTCATGTCTGACATCTTTTACACGAGTCTTTATTACTCGAACAGAGTACGAATCCCCAATTGGATTTCTACATCTCGAATAGATCTCAAAACCACACTTGAATTCTAACATCTCAAACAGATACCATTTCAAGAGATAAAACACCTACCTAAGTCTTGAAGTGGTTTTCGATAAATAAAACACTTACCGATCCCCGTTTCTTTAAGACTGAATCGATGAATTTGATCTTTCAATAATAATGAGAACGATCGCATATGGAAACCAAGTCTCGTATACTTATTGCGTTTCTGATATTTTCATCTTAAAGTATCCCTCGGTCAAGAATGAAGCCGGTAGGTTAGAGCTCAATTGCTCATATCCTTACTCGAACGTCAGTCTTAACTCCCATAGATAGAAAATCCTACTTCATCGGCTTTTAATGCTAAGCATAGGACTAAATGTTTTCCATAAACAAGTAAACATACAAAGCACGATCAAGCCAGACAAAACACTATTAAGTCACATAAATGACTTCTGATCCCCTTTTTGTTTAATTAATCTTTTATTAATTAAAACCTGTTTTATTAGTACAACTTCTTTTATTTAATAAAACTTCATTTATCAATTTCTATTATTCATTTGTGTTCCTTCAATATTTCAAAAAGTATTCATATACTTATCTCAAATGGTCAATTATATTCACAAATCATTAAGAAGATCTCTTACTTTAAACCTTTGTTTTTTCTATCTTTTTTCCCAAAGATACCATACTTATAATTTTCTTTTATCCATTTAAGGATCCAAGCACTTTCACAAATCTAAAAGGTTTGGACTAATGTTACTTAAACATTTTAACTACGAACCCAAAACTATTTCACTTATACTTATCTTTAAAAAATTCTTTTAAAGATCTAATTACATTCAGAAGTATAATAAAAAAGGGTTAAACATGAATGTTATTAAAAACAATCACAACAAACCCAAACACATTTCATACTTATATTCATCTTTAAAACATTCTTTTAAAGATCTAAGGTAATATTTGGTTAAATTTGATAATCGACTAAGCGACTATCTAGTTAAAAATGACCACTTATAGAAATCGTGAATCATATACTTAACTCATTTCTGACATTCCAACTTAACTATTTCTCATCCAAGAGTGAAGTCAGGTAAGTTAGAGCATTGGTTCCATATTATACTCTTTCCTATACACTTCATTCTTGAATCTCACAAATAGATAAATTTACCTCGTCGGCTTTTAGTGTTAAGTATAGTATTTATGACTTTTATAAATGAGTAACAAACAACATGATTAACACATTTCCGACATTCCCGACTTAACTATTCCTCGGCCAAGAAGAAAACTGATGGGTTAGAGCTCTACTACTTATATCCCTACTCGACATTAGTCTTAACTCTCACAAATAGATGAGCCTACTTCGTTGGCTTTTAGCATTAAGCAAAGTTAATTACTTTTTATACAAATAAGTAAACAACGAGATTAACACATTTCCAACATTTCAACTTAACTATTTCTCGATGAAGAGGAAAACCGATAGGTTAGAGCTCTATTACTCATATCTGTACTCGACATCAATCTTAGCTCTCACAAATAAAGAAGTTTACATCGTCGGCTTTTATTGCTAAGCCTAGTTAATTACCTTTTTCAAAACTTATAAATATATACAATTAAACACTTTTAAAAAATTAAATAGGTTTTAAATGTCTATGTAAAATATTACTCGAAAATAACTAATTTATAGTTTGATGAAAAACATGTTTTATACTATAAAACCTCTTTACTTTGAAAATACATATATAATTATTAAAAATATGTTTAAACTTCAAAAGTAACTTTAAAATACTTCAAAATAGGTTAGAAAACATTTCTAAAAAGATTATAAAAAATCCCAGGTTTAAATATCATTTTTAAACACTTAAAACCATAAACGATTTACTATAACATTTATAAATGTTGTTAAAAGTCCTTGTTAAAAACAACATTGGAAAGCACGATCTTTGCAACTAGTTATCTCCACTTAAACAAATGATTTAAGGCTTGACATTTATGTAGTAAGTACTACCCTTAGGGTACTTAAAAACATATAAAAAACCTTAAAAATATCTTCCAATTTATTTATAAAAATTCTCGAAAACAGGCTAAAAGTCTATTTATAATCATATTTTTACTTCAATTTTCACAACTTTGGTTCACAATTTCTACAACTTTCAAAACCATTTCTTTACTATCCAATACACCAAAATATATGTAGAGAACAACTAAATTAAATTATCCCAAGTTAATATAGTAAATCACCAATTTACACAAGTTAAAGTTAAGGGATATCGAAGTACACTTATAGCGACTATTCTCAGTTCAAACACTTTCAAACATACTTCAATTCAACATATAAGCCAACCAACCATTTAAACATCAATTCAAGACCACGCCACATGTTTAAGAGGGTAATAGAAGTGATTCTATATAATATAAAATTGTCGTTTGCTTTCAAAAGTAAGAGGGGTTCAAAGTTTATAACTTTAGTTGGTTAATGTCACTTTAAATTTATATTTCAAAAACAACATACAAATAAGATAATGAGATAATTCACTTAGATTCAAGCCAAACACATAATAAGATAATGAGATAATTCACTTAGATTCAAGCGAAACACATGCTCTAGGACAATAAAATTAAAGAACACTTCCTACCATCACCTTGCAACCACCTTTCTTCCTTCTTCTTGCTTAAAACTTGCTTTTCCAAGACAAATTTGCCTTTATTGCTCACGATCGTCACTTGAGGAAGGAGCAAGGCTTTGCTTCATCAAAATAACATAATGGAAGGTGTTGTAATATTGCCCTAAGGCTTGTGGTAATGTTTGAGTGGATTTGGAGTTGTTTTGCAAAAAATCTCTATAGAACATTCGAGAAGAAGAAGATATTAAAGGAGCTTACATTTAGCTTTGCGAATTTGTGATCGTTTAACAAGGGTATGCCTTTCCTTATACAGATTGCATAAGATGTTTCCGAAGCTTGTTCTCACTCCCACCATGTCATGGAAGCCTTACCTCCACACATGTCCATCACTTCTCCTTTACACTAATTCATTTTTAACAAAATACTTAAATACCCTTAACATGTTAATATCTCTTATTCATTAGAAACTTCTAGAGCATTGAAATTGCTTTATGAATAAAAGTGTATTAATTAGTTCCTTATGTGTTTATTTGATCATTAGACAAGTGCATAAGAGTTCCAACAACCTATATTAAATATAAAAAAAACTGTTTATCGATAAACTGATTTTCGGTCACATTATCGATTTTTCTTCAAAGTATTTATTTTTGTAAACAATTTTCAAAAACAATTTTGCTATCATTAGTTATGATTTAAAAAGGGGGTTATGAAGGTTAATAAATCTATTTAATAACATTTAATCCAAGGTTCAAATATTTAAAAAGATCAAATATTTAAATATGAAGTATCCAAAATTCTAAGCCCTTGCATATACTTTTCACTACTAGAAAATGCATTGTTTTAGTTTGGTTTATAGTTTGGATCATAAAAGAGGGCATACTAAGCGCTAATTCTTAGTTTCAGATGTTTGTGGTTGAAAATTAATACAAGATATTATCATAGTTTGCACGATCAATTTATAAATTAATTCTTGCTTGGAAATTAATACTTGAAACCCAAAACTCATTGCAATCATATATTCTCGTATCTCTCGTACCTTCAGTTAGTCATGTTTCTATATCCCCACCTAATATCATTCATCCATTCTATTTTAATTATTTTTTCGACTTAAAGATGAATAATGCTTAAAGCTATGGTGCATAAAAGACACAAAAAATTCAAGTATAAAGGGTCTCACTTTAAAACAAATTTGTTTCATATTAATTAGTCTTTCATCATATCCATTTTCAAGATATAATAACGTAACCAAATTTCATATTAATATCCAGTGATGATATAAAAGGTACAATACTTAAGATTCCTTCTATTCGATTGAAGGGAACATAATGCACTGGATTCAAGCATGTGTATCTATATAGCATTCCTTTTAGCGGCCTAACACATCTCCTCTCAATCTATAGGACCCCGACCTATTTACCCATACCATACTCATTTCTATTTTTCATGAGCATCGACAAATTCCTCAACATGTACATACTTTCACATAGTATTATTTCTCTAAAGTTCAAATCTATGCATTAAAAACATCAGTGTAAAATAATAGAAATCAAATACCACTACAATAATGATTTAAATTGCTAATTGACTGAAGCATGTGTTGTTTTATATATTAGTATTACTAAAATTTTGTAAGCAACATCTTCACATCTCTAGTTTACTTAGGTATAAAACTTGATCGAGGAATACTAAAATGAATGGTTACGGGTGTCTTTCAACTTGTGCAATTAAAGCGCTTTGCAGTTCTATAGCGGTGGATGCGGAAAAAAATTATAACGGGGATAAAGCGAAGATATAACGGAAAATAATGGAGATGCAAAATGCTCATTAGATATAAAATCAAATATCTAAAGTAAATTTATTCTTATTCCCACGTCATTTGTGTGGGAAAAATAAATATTATTTAACCATATATAATAGAAACTGAAGAATATCATGATTTATGCAGACTAGATTTGATAAGTACAATAAATTTTTAACTTATATTGAGCAGTTATGTTTTAAAATTAGGTCTTTACCCTAATTTTGTTGATTTGGTTTAAAAGACAACTAGCCAATCAACCTTTATATGTTAATGTTGTTAAAGCGAGTGCTAAAAGCCTTGACTTAGAGGGTGTAGCAGAAAATAGCGGGGCTTAAAGTGAATCTACTGTTTAATAGTGATAAATTGAAATAGCGTAGTGGTGGAAGAGCGCTATGCGTTGCAACAGGGATTTTGCAGGGTTTTAACTACCCAACTTTCGGCAATGTTGCTTCTGTTGGAATTGGGCCTGCCGCAGCGGATGTTATAGGTGAATTTCAAAAATTTTACTTACCTGGATCTATATTGGACCTATGAAGTCTAATTTATTTGGAACATTTCCAATTTTAATTTAAATAAAATTTCTTATTTCATTTGAATTTCCAATTTATATATAGAATTTTGTTTAATTTATAGTTAATTAAGTATAATAATACATATATGCATCATATACATATATGTATGTGTGTGCATGTGTAACATAATAATCCGTGCAAGGTATAACATGTCCGTATATAAATATTGGAATTTACATCACAATGGATATTTTAGCTCATCCTGTATGTATTAAATGTTGTCTAGATATATGTATGTAAACTTATTTAGATAAATATTAAAAACCATGTAAAATTATATATATATAATACTTATATACAAAATATTAATGATTTATATACATATATAATATAGCATTCAAAGTTTAAATAACACACATACACATTCACATAATATATTAAGGGTTTTGAAAATCATTTTGCATACACACACACACACAATGTCACATCCCCTATCCATAGGCCAAAAGCTAAGCGCTACAGAAGCTGCAGTCGTCCATTGTATTAACTTCTAGTGACCAAATATGGTAATGTTAATGGTATCCATTGTATCATGAATATGAAACAAATCACAGATTTCAAAAACAACAACATTTTTTATTACATTTCCAAAACATGTTCCATATTCAATTACATAATCCCATCGCTTTACCAAGTTCAGATAAAATATAGTTATTACATAAATACGCCAAGAGCGACATATGACGATGCCCCCTTGGTTGATCAGAGTACTATATATATACACAACACAGCGAAATCAATTCAAAATAAAATAGCAACTCCTAATTAGCTATCCGTCAGCCACCTGCTCGTCATCGGAAGCTTTATTCGCCAACCTGCTAAAACCTATAATCCTCAATCCTCAGCCTACTCAAATCAATTTTGAGCACTCGAGAGTTTAAGGGGAAAACGAAAACTTCGAGTTAGTGACCAAATATGGTAATGTTAATGGTATCCATAGTATCATGAATATGAAACAAATCACAGATTTCAAAAACAACAACATTTTTTATTACATTTCCAAAACATGTTCCATATTCAATTACATAATCCCATCGCTTTACCAAGTTCAGATAAAATATGGTTATTACATAAATACGCCAAGAGCGACATATGATGATGCCCCCTTGGTTGATCAGAGTACTATATATATATATACACAACACAGCGAAATCAATTCAAAATAAAACAGCAACTCCTAATTAACTATCCGTCAGCCACCTGCTCGTCACCGGAAGCTTTATTCGCCAACCTGCTAAAACCTGTAATCCTCAATCCTCAGCCTACTCAAATCAATTTTGAGCACCCGAGAGTTTAAGGGGAAAACGAAAACTTCGAGTCAGACATAAAGCCTGGTGTGAATAATACTATACATCTAGGTTATCTGATATTAAGTGAGATCATGCCGCTTAGCGGAACAGATTTCCCCTCACTAATAT
The DNA here is from genome assembly GCA_030737815.1 of Allium fistulosum. Classification (NCBI taxonomy): domain Eukaryota; kingdom Viridiplantae; phylum Streptophyta; class Magnoliopsida; order Asparagales; family Amaryllidaceae; genus Allium; species Allium fistulosum. The sequence goes on along the minus strand of CM060903.1, from coordinate 509,909,776 downwards.
CCTTTTAAAACATATCTTTTGCAAATTATAATTCTACAACCAAAATTAGTTAAACATGTAAAGCAATATCATGTATTTGTACATATCCGTTATCCAATGGACTATCTGTCCATTCACTGTAGTTTTGTTTGGCTAACTACTAACCCTTGGCTGACTCGGGCCTACTAGAAAAACATAAAAATCTAACATCTATTAGATCCTCTTCTGGACGGTCTGTCCTTACTTACTTCTTCAGGTCTAACTGATCCTAATGGTTTTGCGGCCTTACCAATAACCTTTCTTTCCATTTTAGATTCCTTTCTGTGAGTAATATAATTTTAGCCTCACTTGTGACAAAGTCCTACACACTGAAATTTTGGACCTATTTTAGCTAGGGGCTACTAGCTAAGGTATAGGGTGCGACCTCATACCAGTCTCATCTGGTATTCTAATATCTGAGTCATTTTACTTAGGGTTATCTACCCATAAAATATTGCTTGTTAACTTTTTCATTCAAATTGATTTAAACCTTTAAATCATTCTTCAAACAAGGAAATTATTTATATATATATACTCTTTACTTTACTCAAATCACCTTGCCATGTTATTTATTCTTTACAAAAAACCTTGTTGATGAAAACGTTTAAACTTTCAAAAGTACCCCTTTCGAAACCATTGAAAGTATCCCTTTCAATACAAGTAAAACCTTAGGCCAAAGGTCAAAACATACCTTTCAAAATCATACCTTTGGAAACCATTCATATTTATCATTTGAAAAGCATCTCCTTCGAAAGCTTTAAAACCTTAAACATCCTAAAACACTTAAACGTTGCCTTTTGAAACCATTGGAAAACCTTTCCTTTTAGACCTTTCAAAACTATTGGGGAACCACCCTTTATAAACCTTTCTTTAAAACCTTTCGAAAGCATCAAAACATCAAGCCTTTCGAAAGCATTAGGGTTCAATTTATAACATGTGGAAATACCTTTCGAAACCATTAAAACAAACTCTCTCGAAACCATTTGGGTTCTACCATTTATAGAGCAAAAGGTTCATTAAAACATTTAAGTCAAAAGCATCCATTTCGAAAGCATTTCTAAGTAAAGAAGTGATGGTGTCCAAACCATCCCTTCAAAAGCGTTGGAGAAGCGGCTTGGTTTTAAAAACAAGGTAACCCTTTCGAAACCAATCTGGGCTGAAAGGTAAAAAGCGGCAGTTAAGGGTTTCGACCTAGTTGAAAGCATTTACTTAAAAACAAAAGCGCAACCTCTTAAAACCATTCTTTTAAAGTCATTGACACAGTCGAAAGCAGACCAAGTCGAAAGCTATTCAGTCGAAAGCAAAGCAGGTGCATTTTCATTTAAAAGCAAAGTAGCGCTTCGACCCCTTCGTAACCCCTAGTTTCGACCCAATACCTTCCGCCTATATCCAATTCACTACGTACCAGGTATCTGATACCATGTGCATTAGTTTCAATGGAGTCGGAGGCGGAGGTAAGGAGTCGGAAGCCTGGTGCCGAAAGCATTGAAACAAGAAAAAGCATGTCGATTTGACTTTTTAAATTAGTCCTTTGTACCTAACCTATCTTGTTTGTCAAATTATGATTGGTTGCAAAAAAAATTTCCTAAAAGTACAGCCGATTTTCAGAAATAACAATTTCGATTACTTAAAAAATACATTTTCTCCTTTTTATAAATATATAAAACATTTAAGTGACACACCTTAAATAATTATATATATATATCCATTAAACACTTAGGAAAATTCTACAAAAATTCCTGTAAATCATTTTTAATATGTTTTCCAACATATATAAATTTCAGACCTTAAGCCAATATAATTTGGCCATAATTAATTTTTAACCCACAATAGCATTTTCTTCACAAGAAATTCATATAAAATCCACAATAATTCAGAAAATTATGAAAATTAAAACCCATTTCTAAATTATTGTTTCCAATCTAAATTTAAATTTGTAAGGCAATTGCATGTCATATAATTGGGTTTTCATATCAAAACATATCACAAAATCTATGTGAACTAAAATAAATCATCAACATATAGATATATATATTTTTATCATCCAAAACATGGAAAAACAATTGCAAATAATTCGGATTTCATACTAAAACCCGAAAACCATTAAAAACTTGAGATGTAGTCATTATTTACCTTTGCTTTGTGATTAAAGATGTGAGATTTGTTCTTGATTAAGTGATTAGATTCTTCCTCTTGAATTCTTCTTCTTTGCTCTTCTTAATGGTGGCCGGCCTTAGCTCTATTTTTGTTTGTGGAAATAAAATGAACGTGTAGAATGAATTCCTAAGGGGGTTTAGGGTATAAGGATGTGTTAATTCCTATTTTTCCCCTTATATATTTCATTTTTATTCTTTAGTTCATTGTTTGCATGCCACGACTACCTCTTATTTAATCACAAATCTCAATCCATTAATCAACTTACATTATTTTATTTTATTTAACTAATTAAATATCCTAAATAGTGTTACTAAAAATATGGGGTGTTACAGACTCCCCTCCTTGAAGAATTTCGTCCTCAAAATTACGATAAGGTACACATCAAAACAATCAAAGGTGAAACATACCATCAAACAAATCAGGATAAGCATCTCTCATCATGTTCTCAGTCTCCCAAGTACAGTCTCTGTCATCATCGCTCCACTGGACTTTAACTAATCCGACTGTCTTATTTCTGAGCCTCTTCTCATCTCTTGCAACTATGCGAACTGGCTTTCTAAAAATAGTCAAATTTGGCTCTATGACTAAGTCATCTAACACAGTCGGTGATATAGTAGTGTCTGGATCCCTGACACACTTTCTCATATGAGAAACATGGAAAACATCGTGGACTCCTGCCAAACTACTCGGTAATTCTACTCCATACGCGAGTTTCATGATCCTCTCAATAATAGGAAATGGTCCAACGAACCTCGGTGCCAACTTCCCTGATTCCCAAATCGAATCACACCCGTTATCGGCGACACCTTGATGAAAACATGCTCTCCAACAAAAAAACTCTAAGTCTTTCCATCTTTTATCCGCATAACTCTTTTGCCTAGATTGAGCTTCCTTCATTCTAGCTCAAATTAACTCAACCTTTTCTGCAGCTTCTCTAACCAAATCCGGACCAAGAACCAACCTATCCCCGGTCTCTAACCAACAAACTGGAGATTTGCATGGCCTTCCATATAAAGCTTCAAATGGTGCCATCCTATACTAGCCTGATAACCGTTGTTATATGAGAACTCGATCACTCACTATCACTCAAAAACAACTTCGCATACAAAGAATCTCTATCACTCACTATACTACTAGGAATTCCGTGCAGTCTAACTACATTCTTTAAAAACTACTTCGCTAACATAGGTGTCGTTCTGGTTTACTTAATTGGAATGAAATGGGCACTCTTGGTTAACCTGTCCACAATGACCCGTATGCTTTCATTTCTCTATTAGACCTTGGAAACCTGTCAATGAAATCCACTAAAATAGAATCCCACTTCCACATTAGAATGTCCAAAGGCTGAAGCAACCCACTTGGCTTCTGATGTTTGGCTTTCACCCGTTGGCAATTCAGATACTGCTTAACCCATAAGCCTACATCCCTCTTCATACCTTCTCAGAAGAAACTTCTCTTCATGTCCTGATACATTTTAGTTCCTCCCGGATGAATAATGAGCTCCGAACGATGGCATTCCTAAAAAACTTCCTTCCTAACGTCTCCCACATTCGGAACACATAATCTTCCTTTTTTCCCAACCACCCATTCTGGTCAAGACTAAAATTCTTTAAGTCATCGCTCTCTGTTCCCTCTCTCAGCTTTCTGATCCGTTCAGCCAACACTGGATCCTCTAGCTGTATAGAAGCAACCTTTTCGATCATAACGGTCGAACTTCCAAACATGATAACAAAGCAGTTTCTGTACTTGAACTACTCTTAGTTTTCCACTGTGCTTTGCAAGTCGACAACTCTTCCAAATCTTTCCACTCTGCTATCATCGCTAACACCACATTCTGATGTTTTCTGCTAAGTGCATAGGCAACCTTTTTGTCTTTCCCCGGTGTGTACTCAATACTGAATTCATAAGCATCTAAGAATTCTAACCACCTCTGCTATCTCATGTTCAGCTCCTTTTGAGAGAACAAATACTACAATGATTTATGATCCGTATACAACTCAAATATTTCTCCCAAAAGATAATGTCTCCACACCTTCAGCGCAAAAATTACCGCAGCTAACTCCAAGTCATGGGTTGGCTATCTGACTTCATGCGGACTAAGCTGTCGAGAAGCATAGGCAATTACTCTACCCCTCTGCATTAACATAGATCCTAACCCAGTTCCACATGCATCCGTGTACACCACCAAACTATGATTCCCCTCTGCAACAACCAACACAGATGCATTAGTCGATAAGTGTTTCAGCTTTTGGAATGCCTCCTCACACTTATTGGTCTAAACGAACTTCACATCCTTTCGAGTCAGCTAAGTCATTGGTACCGCTATCCGTGGAAAATCCTAGTTAAACCTCCGATAGTAACCAGCCAACCCCAGAAAATTTATTATCTCAATCATCGTTTCTGGTCTTTTCCAACCGTTCACGGCCTCGATCTTAGCTGGATCCACTAATAACCCATTCTCTGAAACTACATGGCCAAGAAACTTCACTTCCTTCTTCCAGAATTGACACTTCGAGAACTTCACCTTTAGCTGATGCTGCCTCGGCGTTTCAAGCACTACTCTAAGATGAACTTCCTGCTCTCTTTCATCCTTAAAGTACACCAAAATATCATCTATGAAAACCAATACGAACCTATCCAAGTGCTCTTGGAAAATCCGGTTCATCAAATCTACAAAGAAAGGTGGCGCAATAGTCAGTCCGAACGGCATCACTAACTATTCGTACGATCCATATCTGGTTCTAAACACCGTCAAAGGTATATTATCTTCTGCTACTCTAAGCTGATGGAAACCTATCACTAAATCCAACTGCGAAAATATCCTGGCTCCACTCAACTGATCGAACAAATCGTCTATCCTAGGCAATGGATATTGATTCTTTATCGTTTTCTCATTCAACTTACGATAATCGATACACAACCTTAATGATCCGTCCGGCTTCTTAGTAAATACTGCGGTTGCTCCCCAAGGTGAACTACTAAAAATTCTTGCCTTTCAAATATACCAACTGCACCTTGAGCTCCCTCATTTCAGTAGGTGTCATCCTGCTTGGCGGTCTACTTACTGGTTCTGCTCCAGGCATCAAATCTATCTGAAACTTAATGGCCTGTTTCGGTGGCAATCCTACTATGGGTTCAAAAATATCCACAAATTCTCTAACCACAAAAACTCGATTCAGCTCGTCTTCTATCTCCACAACACACAACAAAGCATTCAACTTACAGCTAGGGTTTTCTATGGTATATACAATCTGCTCCCTATAGTCTAGATGTCTAAGCGATATTTTCCTATCATAGCAAAACATCCTAGCATCATACTTACCTAAACAATCCATACCCAAAATAATTTCGAATCCTATGAAATCAAACACATGCAAACTGCAAACAAAAGTATGACCTAACAAGTCAAACATTAGGTGGTCACATCTCATCCCAAGTGTTGCATACCCTCCTATCAGATTTGCAACCCTTAAGGAAGTAACTAGGTATGAGAGTTCTAGTTTAAGCTTATCTACCAAACAACGAGATATAAAAGAATGCGATGCACCGGTATCAAACAAACCACTAACTGCTATACCAAGAATTATAAGCATACCTCCCAATACTGCTTTCCCTTTTTCCCCCACCGTGGGTCTCGAAGTAGCTGGCTCCAATGTATATACTTTTCCCTTTTCATCCTTAGCAGGCTCCTTGCATTGGTTCTTGTAATGACCTATCTGGTCGTCGTTGAAGCATTTGATTTTCTTCTTCCCGGTCACCTTCTTTGCTTCTCCAAAACAACATTCATTCGCAAAATGCCCTTTCTTGTCACACTTAAAACATACAACTTCTGACTTTCCCTTCTTCACAGCTCCACCCTTCTGGGCTCGCTTCTTAGGAAAGACTTCCTTTTCTGACTTTGCCTCACCTGAACCTCCTTTGCCTTATTCTTCTCTATAGAAGAAATAATTTCCTCATGTCTCAGAGCCATCTCTACTACAACATCACAAGGATCCCTGATATGAGGTAATGTAGCCCTGGCCAATTCAGGTTTCAACCCTATAATGAACTTCTCGTTTCTCTTAATCACGGTATCCATAGTGGCATAACCATATCTTGCCAACTCCTCAAATCTCGTAGCATACTCTAACACAGTCATCTCTCTCTGCTCTAACTCGTCAAACTTTCTGAGCAAGGTAGACTTTGCTATCACGGACATGAATATCTCCTCGAACCTCCTCTTAATATCAGCCCATGTCATTGTTCCTTCATCCACTCCAACCGTCACACTATTCCACCAGTATAAAGCTGCTCCTTGAAGCTACCTCAAAGTGATCCTTCTTTTATGCTCATCACTGATCCCCAAATCTATAAAAATTCTCTCACGATGCAGCAACCAGTTCCCTACTTCTATGGCGTCTTCAATCCCAATGAATGGTTTTCCTCCCAAACTAGCATAGTCCCTACTCAAAGCAGCATAATTGTTGACTACTGGAGCTTCCTAGACTCCTCCTCCAACTACTTCGGCATCAACCCCTGCTTGCATCATATTTATGAAAAACTGATACATGGCTCCCATGTCAACTTGTGGGGCTTCAGCACCAGTATTTCCAGCTCATACCTGACCTTGGTTCCTTCTAGTATCAGGTCTGGCATTTCCATCTGCAGTGGTGCTTCCTCCTCTAACATTTTCTCTTTGAGAATCCATATCTGCATTCGAACCTTCATGAAATACAGAAAAATAACCTAATAGAGGTTAGAGACTAGAGATAAAGCGCATACTTATACATAGCAAATACAAGTACGTTACTATAATGTTATCCCTTACCCCAATATTATCGCTAATTCCTTAGGATTATATTTTCAAAAATCATCATTTTAGTTATGATACCAAGTTGTCACATCCCCTATCTGGAGGCCAAAAGCTAAGCGCTACACATGCTGCAGTTATCCATAGTATTAACATCTAGTGACCAAATACGGTAATGTTAATGGTATCCATGGTATCAGAAGCACATGAATGTGAAACAAAATCATAGATTTCAAAAACAACAACATTTTTTATTACATTTCCAAAACATGTTCCATATTCAAATTACATAATCCCCTCGCTTTCCCAGGTTCAGATAAAATATAGTTATTACATAAATACGCCAAGAGCGACATATGACGATGCCCCCTTGATTGATCGGAGTATTATATATAGATACAACACGGTGGAATCAATTCAAAATAAAACAACAACTCCTAATTAGCTATCCATCAGCCACATGCTCGTCACTGGAAGATTTATTCGTCAACCCACTAAAACTTGTAAACCTCAATCCTAAGCCAACTCAAATCAATTTTGAGCACCCGAGAGTTTAAGGCAAAAACACAAACTTCAAGTCAGACATAAAACCTGGTGTGAATAATATTATACATCTCGATTATCTGATATTAAGTGAGACCACACCGCTTAGCGGAACGGGTTCCGCCTCACTAATATCCTTTTAAAACATATCTTTTGCAAATTATAATTCTACAACCAAAACTGGTTAAACATGTAAAGCAATATCATGTATTTGTACATATCCGTTATCAAATGGACTATCTGTCCATTCACTGTAGTTTTGTTTAGCTAACTACTAACCATTGGCTGGCTCGGGCCTACTAGAAAAACATAAAAATCTAACATCTGTTATATACTCCTCTTCTGGATGGTCTGTCCTTAATTACTTCTCCATGTCTAACTGATCCTAATAGTTTTGCGGGCTCACCAAAAACCTGTCTTTCGTTTTAGATTCCTTTCTCTATGTAACATAATTTTAGTCTCACCTGTGACAAAGCCCTACACACTGGAATTTCGGACCTATTTTAGCTAGGGGCTACTAGCTAAGGTATAGGGCGCGACCCCATACCAGTCTCATCTAGTATTCTAATATCTGAGTCATTTTACTTAGGGTTGTCTACCCATAAATTATTTCTTGAAAACGTTTTCTTTCAAATTGATTTAAACCTTTAAATCAATCTTTAAACAAGGAAATTATTTATATATACTCTTTGCTTTACTCAAGTCACCTTGCCATGTTACTTATTCTTTACACAAAACCTTGTTGATGAAAATGTTTAAACTTTTGAAAGTACCCCTTTAGAAACATTTGAAAGTATCCCTTTCAATACAGGTAAAACTTTAGGCCAAAGGCCAAAACATACCTTTCAAAATCATACCTTTCGAAACCATTCATATTTATCGATTCCTTCGAAAGAATTGAAAATCATCTCCTTCGAAGCCTTTAAAACCTTAGACATCATATCTTTAAAACATTTAAACATTGCCTTTCGAAACCATTGGAAAACCTTTCCTTTTAGACCTTTCGAAACCATTAGGAAACCACCCCTTAGAAACCTCTCTTTAAAACTTTTCGAAAGCATCAAAACATCAAGCCTTTCGAAAGCATTAGGGTTCAATTTATAACATGTGGAAATACCTTTCGAAACCATTAAAACTCTCTCTTTCGAAACAATTTCGGTTCTGCCTTTTATAGAGCAAAAGGGCCATCAAAACATTTAAGTCGAAAGCATCCCTTTCGAAAGCATTCCTAAGTAAAGAAGTGATGGTGTCGAAACCATCCCTTCGAAAGCATTAGAGAAGCGGTTTGGTTTTAAAAACAAGGTAACCCTTTCGAAACCAATCTAGGTCGAAAGGTAAAAAGCGGCAGTCAAGGGTTTTGACCTAGTTGAAAGCATTTAGTTAAAAACAAAGTCGCAACCTCTTAAAACCATTCTTTTAAAGTCATTGACCCAGTCGAAAGCAGACCAAGCTATTCAGCCGAAAGGAAAGCAAGTGCATTTTCATTTAAAAGCAAAGTAGCGCTTCGACCCCTTCAGAACCCCTGGTTTCAACCCAATACCTTCCGCCTATATCCAATACACTACATACCAAGTATCTGATACCATGTGCATTGGTTTCGATGGAGTCGAAGGCGGAGGTAAGGAGTCGAAAGCCTGGTGCCGAAAGTATTGAAATAAGAAAAAGCATGTTGATTTGACTTTTTAAATTAGTCCTTTGTACCTAACCTATCTTGTTTTTCAAATTATGATTGGTTGCAAAAAAAATTCTAAAAGTATTGCCGATTTTCAGAAATAATTTGGATTATTTACAAAATACCCCTTCTCCTTTTTATAAATATATAAAACATTTAAGTCCCATACCTTAAATAATTTTATATATATCCATTAAAACACTTAGGAAAATTCTACAAAAACTCCCGTAAATCATTTTAATATGTTTTCCAACATATATAATTCAGACCCTAAGCCAATATGATTTGACCGTAATTAATTTTTAATCCAAAATAGAATTTTCTTCGCTAGAAAATTCATATAAAATCCACATTAATTCAGAAAATTATGAAAATTGAAACCCACTTCTAAATTATTGTTTCCAATCTAAATTTAAATTTACAAGGCAATTAGATGTCATATAATAGGGTTTTCATATCAAAACATATCACAAAATCTACGTGAATTAAAAAAAATCATCAACAACATATTGATATACATTTTTATCATCCAAAATATGGCAAAACAATTGCAAATAATTCGGATTTCATACTAAAAGTCGAAAACCATTAAAAACTTGAGATGTAGTCATTATGCATCTTAGCTTTATGATTAAAGATGTGAGATTTTTTCTTGATTAAGTGATTTGATTTTTCCTCTTGAATTCTTCTTCTTTGCTCTTTCTAATGGTGGCCGGCCTTAGCTCTATTTTTATGGAAATAAAATGAACGTGTAGAATGAATTCTTAAGGGGGCTTAGGGTATAAGGATATGTTTATTCCTATTTTCCCCTTATCTATTTCATTTTTATTCTTTAGTTCATTGTTTACATGGCACGACTACCTCTTATTTAATCACAAATCTCAATCCATTAATTAACTTGCATTAATTTATTTAATTTAACTAACTAAATATCCTAAATATTGTTACTATGGGGCTGACAAATACTTATTTAAATATTATTAATATACATGTACTTATATATATGTGTATATGTATTAAAAAGATTTAATTATACACACACACACATACATACACACACACACACACACATATATATATATATATATATTGATTAATTATGAAAATAAAAATTATACTTTTTTAAACCAACCAACGAAAATTAAAGACATTAACATCTTGCGGGGAGTGTACAGAACAAGTGAGTTCGATTAGGAATCGCGGTGCTTATTTCATTCTACAACAATAATTATGGTCCAAAGCTGGTGATAGGTCTTAGATTTATCTCTTAATTAGTTTTATTTTCCTTTGTATTATTTAAATGTAACGTTTCAGTTGGTGCAACTTTGATTTAAGACTTCATGTCATTTCAATTTATATTGCATTGCACGTCATTTCGAATTATGATCTGTATAGACTACGATGATATGTTAAAACATTTATCAGCTTGATCAATTGAGAATTATATGGCGTAAAATATGTATGTTGATGCAAAATGTTAGATTAGAGCGGAAAACGTAAGGGTGTGGGGTTGAAATAAATGGTTACAGCTAATTATGTTTCTAGAACTCGATGAAGTACTTATTCGAATGTCAGGAACACTGAGTTTTTTTCACTGGATAGATGAAATATTGGAAGCACCGACGGAGTAGAGGATTACTATCCAAAAAGCAAGATGCTTTTATCCAACAATAGATTTAAAAAAAATAGCATAAAGAGAAAGGGATGGCTGCTAACCGCTTTAATGTTATGAGTGTTACGGCACGCGCTTCGCGCGTAACCATAGCACACCCTTTGCGCGTGACAACAGCACACCCTTGGTAAATTGATTTTTTACAAATTATTTGTACTTAACATATTCAATAGAAATGATTTTCATAAACATTTAGCTATTTTTATGCATTGGAATCATGTGTAGTCAGTTTGAATTTTTATTCCTAAGTTGCATCGTTTAATTTTTTTGTTAGTTTGGATTTTTGTTTTCAATATCAATTAATAAAGAGCGAAAATGTATAAGAATTTTATTTTAAATCATATTTTTAAGTAATATTAAGTTTGACAATATGTGTAAAAGAGCATTATGAATTTGCAAAAAAGTATATTATTAGATTCTATTTTTAAGTGATATTAACATTTGTTAATATCCATAGATAGGCATTTTTGTAAGTTGACGTTGATAGCAGAAAAATGTACACCAAAGCTATTATATTTAAGTCCTAATGGCACGCGATACACGTGTGCATTTAAATAGTACAAACAAGACAGACGTTTTAATTTGAGAGCAAATCTAATTGTATTATATATTATAATATACAATTGTTATTATAAACAATTAAGTATAATATCTACATGACAGTATGAAAACTACAAGTTTGTAACATAATGATAAACTTATAAAAGTGGTTAGCTACAATTTTCAGATTCAAGTATGTAATATAATCATATGAATATGGTTCAACATGTGTAAACTCGATTATTTAACGTTATGTATCCAACAAAAAATAGTAGGTTCCCGAAAGAGGAGGCATAATGCAAGAGCATTACAATTTTTTTTTTTGCTTTCTATAAATTATGTTCTTTCTTTATAAAATACCTATCAATGTCTATAAAATAGAAGGTTACCGATTTCTATGTCTAAATTACTTTTTGATTGAATTTCATCACTTTAGTGTGACAATTTATTCAAGTATGAACATTTTTGCTTGTTTGTCTATTTTTTTTCTTCTTTTGGATATTCCATATCTTCTCTCCAAATATACAGTTTATTACATGATTCGCAGTAATAGGTTTGTTGCTTGGCCCTTCAACTTTATTTTTCAAAACAATACTTTCTAGTTGAGGATTTCTACTTCATTACATTTCTAAAGAGCTACTTACAAAAACTTGTCCAATATCAAGAAAAACTTAATATAATCATCATAACTACCTCTACTGTATAATTTATATTCACTACATATAATTCAAAACAAAATGTGTGCATAACATGATTCAGATTATGAGACAATAAAAAACAATCAAGGTGTGCAGAGATCTCAGCTTGTACTCTACCATGCTAAAGTTGTCAACTTGGTTTAATCAAAAAAAATAGAGAGAAAAGAAAAAATAAACGAAAAATGAAATATAAACAGTGACTGAATACTTCTACAGTAAGTTGAAATAATAATGGACAACTGAATAAAAGCTAACTTAAAAGTTATGATGTGTGAAAGCAATGGTGGCTAGCACGTATGAACAGTGATTGAATAAATGCATCCGTATCATGACAAATATCACGCTTTCACTTAAACTCGGGAACAAAAAGTTATAATAATAGTATATTTACTCTCTATTTTAACATGTTTTGAATCTAACGTATAATAAAAGATTGAGCTCTTAATGCTACTCACCATAGCATGCAGTTGACAATAATATTACACGTAATATAAGTGCGGTGCTATATGCATTGAGTTTAGGATCGGGCATGCAGATGCATTTTTTAAGATCAATTAATAGATGCACCGAGTTTAGGAATATATATGCAGATGCTATTTTTTAGGATCAATTAATAGGACAAATTTTTAATTTTCTTTATTAATAGTTGGAATAGAAGCACAATCTTTTGGTCCGACCGTGAACTTTCCAAAATAACCCTATATATAACTTTTTAAATATTAAATTGTTATTTCATATGATCTCTCCAATAAATTAGAAGATAAAATTATTTTATAATTACTTTAGACGTATTCAAACCTAGATGTTGATTTCAATTATCTTTATTTTAATAATAGTTGTAATAGCTTTGATGTCGCACTTTTTTGGTATCAACGTGAACTATCAAAAATGCCCATCTATATATTATCAACAAACAAGGAATGGCTGCCAACTCCCCAGAATTGAAAGATGATGGAAGAAAAGTCCCTCCCAAAAAAGTTGTGAAAATTTGGTCCCTATTTTTAGTTTTTGGCTAATTTATGCTACTTTGGCCCTTGATTTCAATGCTGGACCGATTTTCTGGGAGGGGACAGTTTGGTAAAAAATAACAAAACATGGACTTAATTTACATGGGTTTATGAGTAGGGACTTTTTGTGCATGGGCTTTGAGAATAGGGACCTTTGGTCCAAAACCCTTCTATTCAATCTATTTATTGTACATAAAAGAGAATATATTTCTATTTATATTCTTACTTTTTATTCATTCTCATTCACACTCATTTTCTCTCCTTAATTTGAGTGATAATTTTTTTACTTGCCTCTAATATAATCATTCACCATTTCCAACTCAAGGTTAAATTTCATTATAAGGAAATAAGCATAACTATAGACTGTAATAAATTCTTATCGATTGGTAGTAAACTAATTCTAAATACGATGGACAACATCAATGAAACTGATAAAAGGAGTTGATTAGAAGGAATCAACTACTACTAATTCGGTTGATTTTGAATTTAATTTAGTTGGAGTATTAACTACAATAAATTGTGTTGATTTAAGTCTATTCGATTATATAAAAAAATTAGTATCTGACCTTTCATATCCTGATTCTCATTCACCCTAAAATCATAAACTAATTCTATTCATTTGAATCAACCTTTTACAATTATTGCCTCCATTCTTTTATCACTTTACATCTCCATTAAAATACAAATTTCAAATGTTTATTTTAAATCTTTATCTTTCTCCACACAATTTATTCATTTGATTCAGGTAAATAAATGGCTTATCATATTTTTATTTTCCATTGTATCTTTGTTTTCATTCCCATCAATTAAACTATAATTTTTTTTAATGTATCTCTTATCAATTCAAAATATAATTGTAATAAATATTAAACATATATTTGAATTAATTTATCCCATGATTTTAATTTGGTAATTAAATGAAATTATAATTATCTGAAGGTTCATAAAATTCAACCTCTCACATTTTTGCCTCTTTTTGTCATTCAATCTTAATTGAAATGTTAATCTCTCCTTAGTTCAAGTGATATTTCTACACTTAGGCCCTTAATTATTTTCCCTCTAAACTTTCCCTATTACAAAATAAATTCTCTAATTAATGTTTGAACATTTCCATACTCATACTAATTCTCTTTCACCCATTATTCTATTTATTTATTTATTGTATCTATTCTATCTATCTATTATTATACATAAAAAGAGAATATATGACTATTTGTATTCTTGCTTCTCATTCATTCTCATTCACACTCCTTTTATCTCCTTAATTTGAGTGATAACTTTTTACTTAAATCTAATATACCATGTCAAACTCCAAATTAAATTTTATTATAAGGTAATAACCATAACCATATACTACAATAAAGTCTTATCAACTAGTAGTAAACTAAGTTTAAATTCGAAGGATTATATCAACCGATAAGAGAAAATGATTAGAAGGAATCGGTTACCACTAATTCAGTTGAATTTGAATTTAATTTAGTTTGAGTATTAACTATAATTAATTATCATTAATTTAAGTATTTTCGATCGTATAAAAATTTAAGCATCCGGCATATCATATCCCGATTCTCACTCATCGTAAATTATATCTCATTTCCTATTCATTTGAACAAACTTTTAATAATTATTGCCTCCATTCTTTTTGTTACTTTCCATCTCCATTAAAATTCAAATTTCAACTCTTCATCTTTCTCCATATAATTTATTCATTTTATTAAGGTAAATAAATGTCTTATCATATTATTATTTTCCATTGCATCTTTATTGTCATTCCCATCAATTAAATTTAGATTTTTTAAATGATGTCTTATCAATTAAAAGATATAATGATAATAAATGATAAAAGCTTATATTATACAAGGTAAGAGTCACAGGTCCCTGTTTTTGATGTTGTTATACAAAAAGTCCCTGCATAAATGAATTTGTAAATTTGGTCCCTATTTTTCAAAAATAAAAAAAACGCAAAGCGTCTTGCACTTTTCTGACAGAAAATGCAAGATAACTTGCACTTTTCTAATTTTGAAATATTTTTCGAAATTTTCTAAAATTTGAAAATTTTAAAAAACGCAAGTTAACTTGCACTTTCTATCAGGAAAGTGCAAGCTAGTTTGCGCTTTCTAATTTTAAAATTTTTGAAAAGCTCAAGGTAATTTGCGCTTTTTAATTTTGAAAATTTTTTGAAAATTTTAAAAATTTTGAAATTTTTGAAAAGCGCGCTTTTTATCAAAAAAACGCAAGCTGATTTGCGCTTTCTGATTTTGAAAATTTTGAACTTTTAAAAAGCGCAAGCTAACTTGCGTTTTGTAATTAGAAAAAACGGGGACTAAATTTACATACTTATTTCTACAGGGACTTTTCTTGTAACACCATCAGAAATAGGGACCTTTCGTGCAAAGCCCCTATATTATATCATTTTAGTTTAAGGTATTGGTCATTGTTTTCCTTTTATTAGTTTAGTTATTTGATTTTTATTAGATATTTACTCTTTTCCATACTCATCATTTCTAACTTTAATTTGTTTAGGGCATACATTCTTATGTAGTTTTTGCATTTTTATATTAGTCAATATTTATATTAAGGTACTCTTTGTTAAGAGTGTAATGTTGATTTTCATAATGTCTACAACCAATCCATGCGTAAGCATCTCACCTAAATTTTTATTGAAATCACATTTACTTTAACCGATAAAGGTAATAACTTTTATTATTTTTCTCAAAACAAATCTTTTTTTGTTGATTCTAAAGTAAAATGTGTAAAACTAAAACCTCGATCATTTGGAGATTATTTTATGCGACAAAAAATAGAATTTATATGCAAAATACTATGAAAAGAAATGAAAGTGAAAATTATGAAAAACCAAAAATGTGACGACCCGTCTCCTCGACCCTCATAAATTGACACTAATACATCCACGGTATTAATGTGCCGTAAATCCAAGCGTCGGGGAGGCAGATTATCAGGGGTGTAAAAGAAAATAAAGGTAGAAGTCAACACAATAATAGAATTTCACATCGCATTTAACATTTTAATTATACACAAATGATCACTCCAAGTGATCCATCAGAGTCAAATACTAATCTAGCCGGGATAGTTATTGTCTATCCTTACATATGCTGGGACATACTAAATACACAACAAAACGGAATATAGGTAGATATCTACATAGGGTACTTTAGCTTCATAGCCTCAAAAGACTTCTCCAGAACGCTCCCCAACATGCTCCAAAATGCTCCTAAGGTATCCTGACTACACGACTGCCCGAAAAATAGGGCACCCAGAGTTTAAAGGGAAAAACAAAGCTCTGGGTCAGTCATGGGACTGGTGTGAGAACTCAAAATACGATGTTTTGAAAACAAAAGGTATCTCATAAGACCACACCGCACATAAACATGAAACGGGTTTTTACCTTATGATAACCAAAACTTTTTATTACGTAAAATTAAGGGATATTATTTTTAATGACATTCTTGAAAAACATTTCCAAATAAACTTATTAATCTTAGCCAAAAATTGTTACCATTATTAAATTCCAACATGCTAGGTTCTACAAATAAAACTGCAAGTTCTTATTGGAGAATGGATTTCCATACAAATGACCAGGTGAAGGAACTACCTTCCGATGGGTACATTTCTAGATGGATGTCCCAAAGACCACAGAACATCTGCTCCCCTGCCAACACAAGACCGACCTACCTGTACACTTAGATAGTACCGAATATGTCATCCCCCGGTCATTACTGACCTTTATCCGAGACGTCTCTTAGCATACTTTCCACAATAATTAATACTCGAGCTCCATAACAGGTTATATTATATCTAAAAGGGAAGATCATACTCTAATGGTTGCGAACCACTTAGCCTTGCCGCATCTAACCCTGTTCCGGTCATTTCTCGGTTAATGAGGCTTGAGGCAATGATTACCTGTATACATAGCACAACTCCTTCCACTTTGAATGCCACATTGCCATTCCATAATCGCATAATTGATTTCTACAAACATATCATTTCTGAACTATTGAGGCACAGAGAAGGGTGTTAAGCTTAGAGAAGGTGTCTGCTCCGCCACCATCAATGATACGTTTAATAGAGATCACTTAATGTAAGTAGAATGCAATGTCAGACACTCTTCCATACAAGTTTGTTCTGGGAGTGAACGAAACCAAAGGCACTTTCCTACCACATCCTGTTAGGATTACTAGCGAAGTCCTTGCATTGGATATTTCATAACGAAGAGACTATTGCTACTATATGTATATTGGGAGTTTATCCCCAAATGATCAACAAGCAACCCTTCATTATGAAAATCCTGACTATCAATGTCTTTAACATGTTTTACTTCGAAACGTACATTGGTTCGAAGTGGTTTTCGGATTGGTCACCCAAATCTGACCCCGGTTCCTTCGAAATCCAATCATCGATAAAAATGATGTAATTAGATGATTGTTGTTCGATTCATTCATTCTCTTTACCAAAAATATCTTTGAGAAATATATATATCTTTATAAAATATTCTTCTAGTGAATATGGAATCATTAAAGCCTTTCTTTTAAGATTTTTCAATCCTTTGGTTTATTTAAACCTTTTTAAATCTTGGAATAATTTCAATTTATTTCGCCTCTTATTTAGAAAACTTTAATATAAATTTTTAGAGTATCCGGGCTTTCCCTTCCATCTGTTCCCCTTGTCTAAAAGATAAAGCGAAGGCCAGGTAAGTTCAGGGCACTGGTTGCTCTATCCCAAACTTTAATTAAACACCTTGTTTTACCGTTCAGCTCTCACAAGCGGGAGAAATGTACTAGTCGTTTCTGCATACATAATTTTTGTTAAGGATTATTTATACTTCCCAATCATTATTTAAAACACTTAATCATTCTTATAAAAACATTTATAAAAGATTAGAAAGAGGATTGTGGAGTTTAAATCCATAATTCATAAGTTATTACAAACTGTTGCAAAAGCATTGCAAAAAGCGTTACCAAAGAGTGCTTTAAAAACTATATTCTTCAAAACGACTTTTATATCATTTAGAAATCCATCTTTTCAACTTAAATAACTTTTAAAATGTTTTAAAAGGCTTTTAGAATTTATTTCATATTTTTTAAAACATTTAAAATATCAATTTTAAACTTTGGTCACTTTACTGCAAAAGCGCGATTTTTTTGAAAAATTGTTTTGGACATATTTTAAAATCTACAAGATGAAATCTTGATTTCATTTTTTTGTTGGAAAGATATGGATAAAATAGTTTGGAAATTTTTTATCTCGACGAATTCCGAGCTATAATCCACTACGTATACTCGTTTAAACTTCGCGGCGCGAAATCGCGAACTACCTTTACGCGACGCGCCTACTTTTGACTTATTTTATGTTTTTCATTCAAACTTGGTGAAAACAAGTTTAAATACTTATGGAACATTTCCAAAACATATTTAACCATTTTTAAAGGTATAAATGATTCCATATCACTTTCTTTTCATTTCTTTTGGAAAGTGATTTCCATGTGAAACAACGTCGTGTATACGTGACTTATTTTCATGTTCATAATCAAATATCAACATATAAAAATCCAAATCATAATCAACATCCATAATAACATCTCATGTCATAACATTTATAACTTGCATATCACTTTAATAATATTCACAAAATGTGTATGTATATCATGTAACTTTTCACATATGTTTCAGATGTTGCTATTTTCTTTTTCAAACACTTATCAAACATCATTATTAGCAATCAAACATTATTTTAACCATCATAACTACTAATATAGCTGTAGTTTAGATTTCTCACTTTGTTTTGTTATTTGAACGGAAAATCGGCTATAGCTCCGCTACTCGATGTTTTTTGCATACGAATCTTTGAACGCTTGGACTTGAAGTGACTCGACTTGGACTGGGGGAGGCGATGTTGCTTACGGCCTTAAGTGGAGGGGGAGGAGGGCTTGGGCGTGGGTGCTGCTGGTTGAAGCCGTGGGTAGAGGAAGAGAATGGAGGAGTTTTGAGGTGGTTCGGTCGGAGTTTTGTTGATATTTTTCTTTGTTTTTTTAGGAATATTTTGGCATTATTTAATTATGGAAAGAAGCCTTTAAAGGAAGTAAGAAATAACTTAGAAGAAGAAGAAGAAAATGTGAAAAAAGTGAGAAAGTGTGTGTATATTTAAAGAAATTTTTTGGAATTAAAATAATATTTTGTGAAAAGACTAAAATGCCCTTTGTTTAAATTTTAAGCAAATAACCTTTTCAATACTTAACATCATGTTTCAAATCACCATTTTGTGTCACTTTCACTTAAGAGATAAGTAAAGAATATAATGATTTGTTTACTTTTTCGAAATGACATGTTTTGTTTTTTTAGTTTACTTTTGCTAATTACTTACTAGAATTTTCTAAGTGTTTTCAAAAAGTAATCATGTTTATTTAATTTCAAATCACTCTTTATATGTTAAAATATTTATAAGAATGTGTACATAAAGGTGCGATGACGTTGCGACAACTTTTAATCGACAAAACTATGATTTTCGACAAAATGTTTTACGGTCATATTTTGACGTTTTAGTTAAACTATTTATTTATGTAAACCAATTTAAAAGTAAATTTGTATAATGCTATTTAAAAATAAAAACACTCATAAATAAATTAAAATAATTTATTTAACCATTGAAACTTACTTTTCTGAAATCAGGATTTAGTCACTTTTGTTAATATAAGCAAATGTTACTATCTCTATGTATGTTTCTATTTCCAAACCCTCTCTAATATTGTTTAAATCCTAAAACCTTATATATTTTATATTTAAAATCACTTTAAATGTTATACTTTGAGGTGGTCAAATTCTGGGTCATTACATTCTCCCCTACTTAAAAGAAATTTCGACCTCGAAATTAGATAAGAAGAGAATAGCTCAAAAGGAAATATATATTCGATAAAGTGGAATATATAAAATAAGTGACTACACCATAGGCAGTGAGTACACTCAATCGATAGATAAAGTCTATACATCGATCCTAAACTCGGGATATGCCTTCTTCATTCTTTCCTCCGTTTCCCATATGCAATCCTCTACATCTCCACTCCATTGGACTTTGACTAACCATACGACCTTCCTCTTAATCGTTTCTCATCTTGATCAACGATTTGAATAGGTCGTCTAATAACTGCTAAATTGGGTTCTATCTCCAAGTCCTCTTCAGCGGCCGTTTCTATGATTTGTTCTGGATCATATACATGCTTCCGTAAATGTGGCACGTGAAAAACATTATGTACACTAGACAATCTTTCAAGAAATTGTACTCGATAAGCTAGTGGGCCGATTCGTTCGAGAATGGGAAAAGGTACAATATATCGAGGTGCTAACTTCCCAGCCCTTCCAAATCTTACTACTCCTCTTATTGGAGAGACTTTCAACAAGACTAAATCTCCAACTGAGAATTCCAGATTTCTACGCCTTTGATCTGCATAACTCTTCTATCTGCTTTGGCCTTCTTTTAGCTTCTTTCTAGTCATATCAACTTTTTCTGAAGCTTCTCGTATCATATCTGGGCCAAGTACTAACCGATCTTCGGTTTCTATCCAACAAGTTGGCGATTTCCATGGAAGGCCATACAAAGCTTCATATGGTGCCATACCGATACTAGCTTGATAGTTGTTGTTGTACGAGAAATCTACTAAATGTAAATGATTTTCCCATGAGCCTCCAAAGTCTAAAATGCATGCTCTCAAAAGATCCTCCAAAACACGGTTGACTCTTTCTGCCTGTCCATCAGTTTGTGGGTGATATGCGGTGCTTATACTCGGCTTCGTTTCCAAAGCTGTTTGTAATGCTTCCCAAAACTGACTAGTAAAGATCGGATCTCGATCGCTTACTATACTTCTTGGAACTCCATGCAATCGGACAATCTCCTTCATATATATATATATATATATATATATATATATATATATATATATATGCAAGGCATGCAGCAGTTCTTGTTGGCTTCGCTGGAATGAAGTGTGCACTCTTGGTTAATCGATCTATATATAGTAAAGATCGGATCTCGATCGCTTACTATACTTCTTGGAACTCCATGCAATCGGACAATCTCCTTCATATATATATATATATATATATATATATATATGCAAGGCATGCAGCAGTTCTTGTTGGCTTCGCTGGAATGAAGTGTGCACTCTTGGTTAATCGATCTATGATAACCCAAATGCCTTCATTTCCTTTTCTTGTTCGAGGTAAGCCATCAATGAAATCCATGGACATTTGATCCCACTTCCAAGCTGGAATCTCCAAAGATTGAAGTAACCATGCAATCTTTTGTTGGTCACTTTTTACTTGTTGGCAATTCGAACAACAACTAACATAAATAGATATGTCCCTCTTCATGCTTTTCCACCAAAAAGAGCGCTTCATATCTTTGTACATTTTGTGAATTCCTGGATGTATATTAAGTTTGGATCTATGGCATTTAGCTAATACTTCTCGCCTAAGATTCACAACATCTAGAACACAAATTCTTCCATTTAATCGCAATACACCATGGTTATCTATTTTAAAGCTTTAATTTCTTCATTCTTCAGTTGCTTTGATGTATTTCTCAAATCGTTTATCTTTACTTTGTTTACTGGCGATTCTTTCCAGAAGATTTTGAGTTACTACTAAATAAGAAACAACAGCATGCTTCCTACTCAATGCGTCAGCTACTACGTTGGCTTTTCCGGGCGTATATAAAATATCTAGATCATATGATGCGAGAAATTCTAACCAACGATGCTATCTCATATTTAAATACTTCTGGGCGAAAAGGTACTTTAAAGATTTATGGTCCGTGAAGAGCTCAAAAATTAGTTTGATCTGTTTTACCGAGAAGGTCTACGGTTCGAGTCCGTATAGCCCTAACACATTCCACTTTTTTTTCAATCAAAATGAAAAAAAAGTGGAAATTCACCTATTTTAAAGATGGAATATTATTTACTATGGTCAATTCAAAGTTTTATTAAAATAAAATTTGAAGAATTCTTACCCAGCAAATAATGCCTCCGTATTTTTAAAGCGAACACAATGGCTAATAATTCTAAGTCTTGTGTTGCCTAATTCTTCTCATGCGTCTTCAGCTATCTACTTGTGTAAGCAATCACCTTCCCATCTTGCATTAAAACTGCGCCAACTCCTTCTCCACAAGCAACTGTATAAACGGTCAATCCACTATTTCCATTTATAATTGCTAAAACTGGAGCGGTTGTCAACCTCTTCTTAAGTTCTTGGAATGCTTCTTCACATTTAGGAGTCCAGATAAATTTAGCATCCTTTATTGTCAACTTCATTAGGTGATAGGCTATCTTAGAAAAGTCTTGAATGAATCTTCTGTAATATCCTGCCAAACCTAAGAAGCCACGAATCTCTTCAGGAGTTTGTGGCTGCTTCCAATCTTGAATAGATGCAACTTTCCCTAGACCCACTGAAATTCCAACCCTTGATATTATATGTCCAAGGAATCTTACCTCCTTCTCCTAAAAATGGCATTTTTAGAATTTGGCTTTAAACACATTATTCCTCAATATCTCCAACACAGCTTCTAGATGCCTTGCGTGTTCTTCTTCTGTCTTCGAATAGATAAGGATATCATCGAAAAAGACAAACACAAATTTGTTTAGCACATCTCTAAACACTCTATTCATAAGGTCAACAAAATAAGCGGGTGCATTAGTCAGCCCAAAAGGTATAACCAACCACTCAAAGTAAGTATTCGGACCTTTGAATGTAGTTAGATGGATGCGATCTTATGCGATCCTTAACTGATGGAATCCTGTAGTTAGGTCCATTTTAGAGAATACTCGAGCTCCATGTAACTGGTCAAATAAGTCATCTATTTGGGATAGAGGATACTTGTTCTTAATTGTTTGCTTATTTAGATCTCGATAGTCTACACATAATCTTATAGATCCATCGAACTTGACCACGAAAACTACTGCTGATTCCCAACTTGAACGACTAGGTCTTATCAATCCTCTCTTCAGTAGCTCTTGGGTTTGGTTATTCGACTTGTCCCTTTCTTTCGAATCCATCCTTCTATCTTGTTGTTTAATTGGCGTTGCACCAGGAACTAAATCAATACGAAATTCGATTTCTCGATGTGGGGACAAACTTTTTATTTCTTCAAATACGTCTATAAATTCTTTGACAATGGGGATCGTTTCTAATCCTGTCTGGGATGTATCTAAGGCATAAAGGAAACTATCTCTTCTTGGGCTAGGATCTTCACAAGATATTTCTATGAATTTCCCAAAGACGGTCCATAAAGATATCGTTCTTTTTTCGCAATCGAGCACAGCTTTGTACTTACCCAAAATTTCGAATCCAATAAAATCTAAGACGAAAAGATCAAAAGGAAAGTGATGGGGAGGATAGGAAATTGGGACTTTTTCATAGTGCATACAAAGATTAGTAGAACCTCCTATAGGATTCGTCACGCAGACAGGGTCATCAACAATTTTAGGTTTAAGTTCTAATTCTTTTACGGTTTCTTTAGAAATAAAACTATGAGAAGCTCCTGTATCAAATAATACTCTAACTAAAATATCGTTGATAAAAATATTACCTTCCAACACTCCTTTGCCCTTTTCATTCTAGGAGGTTGAAGGCTCATCCTTTATAGCATACACTCTAGCTTGTTCTCCCTTCTTCATAAGTGGACAATTTTTAATCATGTGCCCTGGTTGATGGCAATTAAAGAAGAGATTATTCTAAACCATAGGAGAGGCAGCATTCTGAACTTTGGGGCTCCAACAATTTTTTGCAATATGGACCTTCTTCTTACAATTGTTACAAGTGAAATCTTTATAGCGGTTCTCTTGAGACCCTCCTTTAGGCTTTCCTTGCCACCGCTTCTTGCTATTAAACTTCCTTTTCTTCCAATTACTATTATTGCTTTCCTGGGTGGCGGGTGGGTCAATCTTGTCCAGAGCTTCATATCTGAATCCCATGTCTATTAAGTCTACAAAGGGTTCTTTTACATGCCCTGTCATCCTTCCATGATACTGCTTCTTCATCCCCGCGATAAACATCTCATTCTTCTTAAGGGGCGTGTCTATTAATCCAGGCTCAAAATGAGATAATTCATTAAACTTGTTGGAATATTCTTCAAAAGTTATCTCTTCCTACTTCAAATCCATAAAATTGCGATATAAACGGGATTTTCCTGCGACTGACATGTATTGTTCCTCTAAAACTTCTTTAAACCGTTCCCAAGAGAAATTATCTTCCAATTCATTCAGAGTGAAAGATTCCCACCAAGCTAAAGCTCCATCCTGTAGTTGCCAGGAAGCTAAGAATCTCTTCTGATCATCTCCAATATTTAGCCCTTTGAAAACCCTTTCACATGAGCGGATCCATGCTTGTACTTCAATGATGGTTTCCGTTCCTCGGAATGGTTTACCACCAGGACTGGTATAATTCTTGCATAAGGTTGCAAAGTTGATTTGGGGTTGTACTGGAATAATTACTTCTTCAACTACTGCGGCTACGGGAGTTTGACTATTGGTGGCACTACTTCCTCCCCTTCTTCTGGCTCGTCCTCTTCTTCCACTCATTTCTTACTATCTGTTTGTAGTAAGCAAAATCTTTAGGATATATAAACGAGATACCTTAGGGAATGTTATAAAGTTTGAATATACTTATTCAAGTTAAAGTTTTTAAATATGCACTCTCTCGGACTAAACTCATTCTAGGGTATTACTAACCTTATCTCTAATGAGTCATACCCCAACAAAACCAAGGTTCTCGCTTAACCTTCGGATCTAATACCAACTGTGACGATCTAGGCTTTTCAACCGTCGACAGTGGATATACCCCACCGTAGCTCACACTGGCACCTCGCGATTTGCTTTTACGACCAGCCTCTCAATTGTAAGCCTAACTGGCAAACCAACCCTTTATCACTAGGGACATGTAGGAGCAAGATTCATCCGTTCCCTACCTAACAAGAAGCAAAAACCCCCTATCATGTTGAACATAATCAAGAAAATCCGATCTCGGTTCCTTCGAAATCCAATCTTCGATAAAAAATGATGTAATTAGATGATTGTTGTTCGATTCATTCATTTCTCTTTATCAAAAATATCTTCGAGAGATATATATCTTTATAAAATATTCTTCTAGTGAATATGGAATCATTATAGCCTTTCTTTTAAGATTCTTCAATCCTTTGGTTTATTTTAACCTTTTTAAATCTTGGAATAATTTCAATTTATTTCGCCTCTTATTTAGGAAAACTTTAATATAAATTTTTAGAGTATTCGGGCTTTCCCTTCGATCTGTTCTACCCCTCGTCTAAAAGATAAAGCGAAGGCCAGGTAAGTTCAGGGCACTGGTTGCTCCATCCCTAACCTTAGTTACACACCTTGTTTTACCGTTTAGCTCTCACAAGCGGGACAAATGTACTAGTCGTTTCTGCATACTCAATTTTTGTTAAGAATTATTTATACTTCCCAATCATTTTTTAAAACACTTAATTATTCTTCTAATTTTTTTTATAAAAGATCAGAAAGATAATTGTTGAGTTTAAATCCATAATTCATAAGTTATTACAAATTGTTGCAAAAGCGTTGCAAAAAGCATTACCAAAAAGTGCTTTAAAAGCTATATTCTTCAAAACGACTTTTATATCATTTAGAAATCCATCTTTTCAAATTAAATCACTTTTAAAATGTTTTAAAAGATTTTTAGAATTTATTTCATATTTTTTAAAACATTTAAAATATCAATTTTAAACTTTGATCACTTTACTTCAAAAGCGCGATATTTCTGGAAAATTGTTTTGAACATATTTTAAAATCTACAAGATGAAATCTTGATTTTTTTTTTTGGAAAGATATGGATATAATAGTTCAGAATATTTTTATCTCGACGAATTCTGAGCTATAATCCACTACGTATACTCGCTTAAACTTCGCGGCGCGAAATCGCGAACTACAGTTACGCGACGCGTCTAATTTTGACTTATTTTGTGTTTTTCATTCAAACTTGGTGAAAACAAGTTTAAATACTTATGGAACATTTCTAAAACATATTCAACCATTTTTAAAGATATAAATGATTCCATATCAGTTTCTTTTCATTACTTTTGGAAAGTGATTTCCATGTGAAACAACGTCGTGTATACGTGACTTATTTTCATATTCATAACCAAATATTAACATATACAAATCCAAATCATAATCAACATCCATAATAACATCTCATATCATAACATTTAAAACTTGCATATCACTTTAATAATATTCACAAAATGTGTATGTATATTATGTAACTTTTCACATATGTTTCAAAGGTTGCTACTTTCTTTTTCAAACACTTATCAAACATCATTATTAACAATCAAACATTATTTTAACCATCATAACTACTAATATAGTTATAGTTTAGAGTTCTCACTTTGTTTGGTTATTCGAACAGAAAATCGGCTATAGCTCCGCTACTCGATGTTTTTCGCACACGAATCTTTGAACGCTTGGAGTTGAAGTGGCTCGACTTGGACTGGGGGAGGGGATGTCGCTCACGGCCTTGAGTGAAGGGGAAGGAGGGGTTGGCCGTGGGTGGTGGTGGTTGAAGCCGTGGGTAGAGGTAGAGAAATGGAGGAGTTTTAAGGTGGTTCCGGCGGAGTTTTGTTCATATTTTTCTTCGTTTTATTTTTAAGAATATTTTGGCGTTATTTAATTATAGAAAGAAGCCATTAAAGGAAGTAAGAAATAACTTAGAAGAAGAAGAAGAAAATGTGAAAAAAAAAGTGAGAAAGTGTGTGTGTGTTTATATTAAAATTTGGAATTAAAATAATACTTTGTGAATAGACCAAAATACCCTTTGCTTAAATTTTAAGCAAATAACTTTTTCAATACTTAACATCATGTTTCGAATCACCATTTTATGTCACTTTCACTTAAGTGATAAGTAAAGAATATAATGATTTGTTTACTTTTTTGAAATGACATGTTTTGTCTTTTTAGTTTACTTTTGCTAATTAGTTTCTAGAATTTTCTACGTATGTTTTCAAAAAGTAATCATGTTTAGTTAATTGCAAATCACTCTTTATATATTAAAATGTTTATAAGAATGTGTACATAAAGGTGCGATGACGTTGTGACAACTTTTAATTGACAAAACGTTGATTTTCGACAATGTTTTGCGGCCATATTTTGACGTTTTAGTTAAACTATTTATTTATGTAAACCAAATATAAAAATAAGTTTGTGTAATGCTATATTAAAATACAAACACTCATAAATAAATTAAAATAATTTATTTAACCATTGAAACTTACTTTTCTGAAATCAGGATTTAGTCACTTTTGTTAATATAAGCAAATGTTACTATCTCTATGTATATTTCTATTTCCAAATTCTGTCTAATATTGTTTAAATCCTAAAACCTTATATATTTAATATTTAAAATCACTTTAAATGTTATACTTTGAAGTGGTCAAATTCTGAGTCGTTACAAAAAAGTTGATTTATTTGATCAGAGAATTAAATTATAGAGGGAAACATTAATTATTTTTGTTTGAAGATAAAATTGTAATAAAAACTTTACTAGAAAATTATAACAAACTTCAATCAAAAATAATTACCAAGAATAATAAAGAAAAAATTAGTCCATTTAAAATTTAGAGCTAAGGAACAATCATTATGACATGAATAAGTTTCAAAAATTTAGATATAAATATATAAAACATTCAATATTTGACATATTATATCTTAATTTCTAATTCAATTTGAGGTTATCTACACAACTCATAATCATTTAAAGAAACATTTTCCAATTATTCCTTTCACTTGTTCCTTTTTAAGTTTAGTCCCCAATTAAATGTAAAATCTAATTATTAATTTTATTTCTTATTTAATATTTCATCACATCTTTATTATCATTCTCTTAGTTTAAAGGAAAAATAAATTTTTTTATGAAAAAGTCACTTATCATTCTCTACTTAATAATGAAAAACTATTAAAAAGGATAAAGTCATTCACTCTTTTAATTTAGTCTAAGATATTAGTCATTTTTCTTTTTCTGTTTATTTATCTGATTTATAAATAGATAATTTCTCTTATCTGTATTCATCATTTCTATTTTTTATTTGTATGTCTCATTTTCGTATTTATTAGAATGACTCCATCAAAGATTGGATTTGCAAAGCCTTTTAATGATATCAGGTTATTTTTTAAAGTGACCTGAAAATTACTATGACTTAATGGAATTTTTGAGTTTTTATTCTACAGAAAACGAGGCATGCATTTGATTATATGTTGAGGAACATTGATTACTAATTTTTTAATATGTATACTATTACAAACTCATTTCTAATTAAAAATTTCTAATTCGTGTTATACTATATAGGTTAATAGCACCAATAAGAATAAAAGTCGCCATCGCTTATATGGATAACAGGGTTTTTATTACTTTCATCTATAATTTTGTATCTTTTCGTGTTTATTTGAATTAGAATATTATGAATTAAAAGTACTATAGTAATTTTCATTGTGTGTTCAACCAATCCTTTCATAAGTACATAATTTTTTATATAAATCCGCATCTTTAATTGATTGAATTTAATAACACTTTGTAGTGCAAAAATTGCACAAATGCGGAAAAACAATAAACAGGATCTAGATTTGCCAATTTGAACATCATTCAATCTAACAGCAATTATTCTATTACTCCAAATAAATAGCAAATAACTATAAAGAAGAAAGATACGTACAATATTTATACTGGTTCAACTATCATCAAGGTAGTGTATGTGACGACCGCCCATGACCCCTGCACTGAACATAGGAATAATGCGCTGTAAAGTGTGCCAGGCAGCCATGGACGGTTGCCAAGGTTAAATTAAAACAATAGAATCTATCGTTTAACTCACAGCGCATGGATAAAATACAATAGAAAGTATATATAGTGAAGCTTTACAGAACAAAATCTCAATTAAACTTCATAATAGTTTGGTACAAGCATCAGAATAGTCAATACATCAAGCCTCACTACATATCACTCAGAGAATATACAAGCAGCGGAACATCCAGTACATATAGTAAGAAAATAATATGCAAGCCTCCAGCTCGTCTTCGTCATCTGCATCGTCGGAAACTAAGAACAACACCTGTCACCTGCTACCTAGTCTGCCCATCCCAAAGCGGATGAACAGCCCAAGGCAATAAGAGTTAAACATAAAGCCTTGAGTCAGACAACAGTCTTAGTGAGCGGTAAATTAACTAACAACATACCAAAAGAGCGTAAAGGAAAAAGGAATAGGAATCCAAACCTCCCACTCCACCTCTTTCTACAGTGATAGCCCCCAGACACACTAAGCAGAAATAAACATAACAAAGCAGACATTTAAAGTAAAGCAATTATCACTCGAGTCAAGGTCGGTGTTTTCCAAGTACAAACCCCCAAGGCCTAAACCAAGATCAAATAAGCACCTAGAAAACATCGCTCTTGAGACCGAATGACGATACAACCAAACATCCATGACTCTGGCTATCACTGTTAACTTTGCTTCGATACCACCGTTAATTGAATGACCGGCACATTCTTTCAGCTGTCCGTCAAGGGTTAATGGCAACCCCGGTTCAAGACAGATCTCCGCACGTCGTCGCAGCCCATGCCTAGGACTATCGAATCTGCCCAGAGTACTCGACTATAATCATAGTCTTTAGGGACTATCGAATCTGCCCAACGTACTCTTGCTTTGAGCCTGCTAGAACCTTTAACAACGATGAAATCTCAGCCTCCTAGTCATCCTCCTCGACGACTATTTCCAAACTAGCTCAAGCGTCTCTCGAGCAAACCATTATCCTCAACTCGAACCATTTCACCGAGTTATCAACATGCTTGGAATGATCCCGTCTGGATTAAACCAAGGCTATCTCATACCAAGCCTCGCTTCATATCATCATAGCAAAGCCTCATCTCAACATCAACATCATCAAATCTATCCATATGAGCTTCATCATCCGCCACATATGCCACAAGCAGCTTTTCCAACTCAAGAGCCTTTCCCTTAGCTTTTGAATCATCTTCGACTAACTTGTCCAAATCAAATCATCAATCAACTAATTTACAACAATCAATCAAGTCAAACATTAATCCAAGTAATCAAGCATTCAAACATGATCAAATAAACAATTTTAACAATAATGGCAATCTTGTAATTAAAGAGACTAAATCTAACAAGCATGAATCACGAGCAATATCTTTACAACTTGATGAATGAACTTGCATAGGTTAATATATAGTAAAATGGATGTCAAATCATCATGAACAATAGATCTACACTTAAGTTTATGAAAATGCATGGAAATCACTATTTTAACACCAAATCAAGCCAATAATCCGATATACTCCTTTGGATCCGTGTGAGAGATAATCACCACTCACCGAATCACCTAAACACCTCAAAAGCAACACACTTCAGATCTGGACAGCGAAGGATCTAACTCGATTCTCTAAAATCCCGCTTCAAACGATGAAATCACTCTTCGAAGAATGTAGATCTTCAACTTTAGCTCTTGAATCTTCGATCTTGGATGGAAGGAAGTACTAAATCAAAGTGGAGAAAAGAAGTGAAGAAGTGTAGAACTCGAGCTCTCAAAATAGCAGCACTTCGTCGCTTCAAAATCCGAATCCCAAAAAGTGAAGAGAAACCGGGTATTTATAGGCTGAAATCCCCTAAGTCGTCCGCCTCCTTAAGTCGTCCACGACTCATAGAAACCTCACGACTTACGACTTAAGAAACACCACGACTTACGACTTAACCATCCCCTTCGACCTACGACTTAGCACTCAACACATCCTACGACTTAACAGATCTTCCAACCTACGACTTAACAGAGATACGACTCAACAAAAGTCGCAACCTAACACACACACGGTCTAGCAAATCCTACGACCTACGACTTAAGTCCTTACGCGACCTAACGACCTAACTGGGGTTACGACTTAACTACTTTAACGACTCAACGAGATACGACTTAGCATATACGACCTAACACCTTAACTCGTCCACGACTTAACTTCCTTAGGTCGTAAACTCACTCAACCCCTAGGTTGCTAACTGCTACCACCAGCTTCCTTAGGTCGTTGCCGACCTATCCTCCCTAAGTCTCTAACTCGCCCAGTTTCCTATGCCACTAACTCTTGGGTTGCCAACTCCTATAAGTCGCCAACTCCTATAAGTCGCCAATTCCTTTAAGTCGCCAATTCCTATAAGTCGTCTACTCCGACCTAACTACTATACGACCTAAGCCTTACCTCGTCCACGACTTAGACTCTGGACGACTTATCAACATTGCGACCTAATGACAACTGTTTTACGATGTTTCGATCCGTAAAAATACGG
Source organism: Allium fistulosum (assembly GCA_030737815.1). Lineage (NCBI taxonomy): Eukaryota > Viridiplantae > Streptophyta > Magnoliopsida > Asparagales > Amaryllidaceae > Allium > Allium fistulosum. Next base: position 509,878,302 of record CM060903.1, on the reverse strand, counting down.
GTCGTTACATTCTCTCCCCCTTAGGAATTTCGCCCCCGAAATTCCAAACAAACAATAGCAAACAAAAACTATTCCGCATGCCTACCATCCATAGCAATCAACAAACCATGCATCCAATTCTAGCTTAGCATGCAGAATTCTAAAACTATAACAAGCTACAATATCGTGAGATGACACGACACCTTATGGCCATACCTTGAAGAGTTCAGGATGAGCTGCCTTCATCCTCTCTTCCACCTCCCATGTACAGTCGTTATCATCATCACTCCATTGTATCTTGAGCAACCTAACTACCTTCCTCCTAAGCTGTTTCGTGTCGGTTTCCACAACACGAAGCGGCTTACGAGGTCTCTTATCGACTGGATCAACTTCAAAATATTCACAGCTATCAGCAGAAACCACTGTATTCGAGTCGTGCACATACTTCCGTAGATACGATACATGAAAAAAATTGTGCACACTCGACATCTTTTCTGGTAACTCCAATTTATAGGCGAGCTTTCCAATTCGCTCGATAATCGGGAATGGTCCAACAAATCTCGGAGTCAACTTTCCTTTCTTCCCGAATCGAATAACATTCTTCAGTGGAGAAATCTTCACAAAAACCATATCACCTACGTCGAATTCCAAATCCTTACGACGCTTATCGGCATAACTTTTTTGACGGTCTTGGGCTGTCTTCATTCGTTGCCGAATGATCTTTATGAAATCCGAAGTCTGTCGAATCATCTCTGACCCAAGTATCAACTTCTCTCCTGTTTCTAACCAACATGTCGGAGAGTTACACGGTCTTTCATACAATGCCTCATACGGTGCCATACCAATGCTTGACTGGTCACTGTTATTATACGAAAATTCCACCAAATGAAGGTGATCTTCCCATGATCCTCCGAAATCTAAAACACAAGCTCTAAGGAGATCTTCCAAAACTCGATTGACTCTCTCGGTCTGACCATCTGTTTGGGGATGATAAGCTGTACTCAAACACAACTCGGTTCCCAAAACTTCTTGGAAGCTCTTCCAAAATCCACTAGTGAACAATGGGTCTCGATCACTTACTATACTCTTCGGAATACCATGGAATCGAACTATCCACTTAACATACAGCTCCGCCAACTTTGATGCAGTCCTAGTCAATCGAACAGGAATGAATCTTGCACTCTTAGTCTGACGATCTATGATGACCCAAATCCCTTCATTTCCCGTTCTTGTTCTAGGTAACCCATCGATAAAATCCATCGATACTTGCTCCCACTTCCATGTAGGAACTTCTAATGGCTGAAGCAGTCCACTTGGCTTCTTCTGTTCGGCTTTTACCAACTGGCAGTTCATGCACTTGGAAATAAAATTTCCAACATCCTTCTTCATACCTTCCCAGTAATAGGTTCTCTTCATATCCCAATACATCTTATTTCCACCTGGATGAATTGTCAACTTCGAGTGATGACTTTCCTTCAGAACTTCATTTCTCAATTCATCTATATCGGGAACCACTAGTCATCCTTGCTTCCGAAGCCAACCCTCTCGATCGACCTCGAATCCTTTATCCTTTTCTGGAACCAATCCAGATTCCAAATCACGGATAATCTTGACAAGCTTATCGTCTTGCTTTTGGCTCTCACCAATCCTTTCCACAAGGGTCGGTCTTATCGATAAGTTTGCCAACATCTCAAGTTCCAATTCACATCTAGGCCTGAAGTCAAATCCAGCTAAATACTCGAGATTCTTCCATTCTAAAAACATGACTCCCAATCCTGCATGTCTTCGACTTAACGCATTTGCTACTGCGTTACCCTTTCCCGGAGTATAGGCTATACCAAAATCATATGATGCCAAAAACTCTAGCCATCGTTGTTGCCGAAGATTCAAATCCTTTTGGGAGAAAAGATACTTCAACGACTTATGATCTGTAAACAACTCGAATCGAACTCCCAGTAGATAATGTCTCCACATCTTTAGAGCAAAAACAATCGCCGCTAACTCCAAATCATGCGTCGGATAATTCCTTTCATGCGGCTTCAGTTGTCGACTTGCATATGCAACAACTTTACCCTTCTACATCAGCACTGCTCCAAGTCCAGTACCACATGCATCGGTGTAAACCACCATCTCATCATTTCTACTTGGAATAGTCAAAACAGGAGCACTTGTCAGTCGCTCTTTCAGGATTCCAAAAATTTGCTCACACTTAGCATCCCATCTGAATACTTGATTCTTTTTCGTCAATCCTGTTAACGGTGCAGCCACCTTGGAAAAGTCTTTGATAAATCGACGATAGTATCCTGCTAATCCAAGAAAACTTCTCACATCAGATGCATTCTTAGGTCTACCCCAATCCTGGATTGCTGCTATCTTGGCGGGATCAGCCGCTATTCCATTTCCAGAAATAATATGGCCTAAAAACCTCACTTCACTCTTCCAGAAGTGACACTTCAAAAACTTAGCCCTCAGCTGATGTTTCCGTAAGATTTCCAAAGCAATACGCAAGTGCGTCTTGTGCTCTTCTTCAGTTCTGGAATAAATCAAAATATCATCCACGAACACTAGTACGAACTTGTTCAACTGATCTCTGAACACTCTATTCATAAGATCCACAAAATATGTTGGTGCATTGGTCAATCCAAACGGCATTACCAGCCACTCAAAGAAACCGGATGGTGTCCTGAAAGCAGTCTTCGGTACACTATCCTTAGCCACTCTTAACTGGTGAAATCCCGTTGCCAAATCCATCTGAGAAAACACCTTAGCTTCGTGAAGCTGATCAAACAAGTCGTCTATTCTCGGCAATGGATACTTGTTCTTCTTAGTAACTTTATTCAGCTCACGATAATCCACACACAACCTCAGCGATCCATCCGCTTTGGTTACAAACACAACTGGTGCACCCCATTCGGACACACTACGCCGAATGAATCCTTTCTGTAAAAGATCATCAACTTGCACCCTCAACTCTTGCTGTTCCCTAGGCGCCATCCGCCTAAGAGGCATCACAACAGGTCTGGCTCCTTCAACTAAATCGATATGAAACTGGATCTCTCTATGCGGCGGTAACCCTTTGACCTCATCAAAGACATCCTCAAATCCATTAGCGATTGGCACAGATGACAGTCCATCCCGTGGAACAACCAGCGAATACATGAAGCTCATGAAGACGCCTTCCTCATGCTTACATCGTATCACAACCTTTCGCCCCTTCACATTCTCGACTGTCACCTCCAACCTTTCGCAATCAACCTTTGCCGCATACTTCCTAAGCCAGTCCATACCCAAAATAATTCCGAACCCCGCAAAGTTCAGAACAAAACAATCACAAACAAAAGAGCAATCATGACTCGATACAATCAGACCACGGCATAGCATACACAAACAAGACGAACCCCCAACTGGATTAGTCACAACCAATGGCCTATCAACAATATCCGGTTCTAATCCCAACCGGCCTACAAGTTCATTACAAACAAAAGAATGCGATGCCCCAGTATCGAATAACACTCTAACTGGAACACCACATTTGGAAATTGTACCTTGAACCACCACACTCTTTCCTTTCTCTTCAGCGGTAGGAGCTTTCGAAGATGATGGAACAGCCCCCAAAGCATAAGCTTGCACAATCTGTTTGTCCTTCCACGGTTCTGGACAATTTTTCCTGATATGCCCCGGCTTGTCACAGTTGTGGCACTTCACCGGCACCTTAGGATTCTTGCAATCTCTGGCGAAATGGCCCTTCTGCTGACAATTGTAGCAGGTCACTTCGCCCTTCGGCTTCTTCTGGCCATCCTTACCCTTTTGCTGCAGCTGCTTCCTCTTCTTGTTTCCACCCTGCTGTGGTTTAGACTCTCCTCTGGTCACAGCAACAACAGATCCTTCTTTAGGAAACAGATTCTCATGCCTGAGAGCTTTCTCCACAAGCTTCTCAAATGAATCGTCCAAATGATCCACCAACTGCCTCCTAAGATAACTGTCCAAGCTTGTCACAAACTTCTCATTCTTCTGGTATGAAGATTCAATATACGACCGGGCATACTTGGACAAAGCTTCAAACTCAGAAACATACTCAAGAACTGGTCTTCCACTTTGCTTGAGCTCCACAAACTTCTTGAACAGAACAGACTTCTGAGCAGTAGAAATGAACTTAGCTTCAAATCTGGCTTGGAATTGCTCCCAAGTAATTTCTTCCTCCGGAGTATCAATGGTGATAGAGTTCCACCAATCAGAAGCTCTCCCTTGAAGCTGTCTTGATGCTAGCTTCCTTTTAGTTGCATCCTCGATTCCCAAATCACCAAAGATCCTTCTACAAGCATCTATCCACCTCTGGACTTCAATGGTTGACTCTGTTCCCAAGAAAACCTTTCCTCCAAGGGTAGTATAGTCTTTACACAACTTAGCAAAATCCACCGGTTTTGGAGTTTGAACTTGAACTCCAACATCAACTGCTGACCCCGGAACTGGCATCCTTCTCATGATCGAAGTCATCATAGCTTCGAACATAGCTGCATAATCAGCAACCCCTCAGCAGCACGGTCTTCCCTAGCAGCTGGTCTCCCTCTTCGACTCATCCTTAATATCTATAAAAAGGAATGATTAATACGCCTTGAGAACAACTTCATAAAGGACTCACACACTTCTAAGCTACTATATTATATATAGTAATCATCCATCAAAATACAATTACGTCTCGCATACGTAGTTACGTCAGCGAGCGTTGGGTAAAATCGATTAACCAATGCTCTGATACCAAATGTGACGACCACCCATGACACCTGCACTGAACATAGGAATAGTGCGCTGTAAAGTGTGCTAGGCAGCCATGGACGGTTGCCAAGGTTAAATTAAAACAACAGAATCTATCGTATAACTCACAGCGCATTGATAAAATACAATAGAAAGTATATATAGTGAAGCTTTACAGAACAAAATCTCAAATAACTTCATAATAGTTTGGTACAAACATCAGAATAGTCAATACATCAAGCCTCACTACATATCACTCAGAGAATATACAAGCAGCGGAACATCCAGTACATATAGTAAGAAAATAATATGCAAGCCTCCAGCTCGTCTTCGTTATCAGCAACGTCGGAAACTAAGAACAGCACCTGTCACCTGCTACCTAGTCTGTCCATCCCAAAGCGGATGAACAGCCCAAGGCAATAAGAGTTAAACATAAAGCCTTGAGTCAGACAACAGTCTTAGTGAGCGGTAAATTAACTAACAACATACCAAAAGAGCATAAAGGAAAAAGGAATAGGAATCCAAACCTCCCACTCCACCTCTTTCTACAGTGATAGCCCCCAGACACACTAAGAAGAAATAACATAACAAAGCAGACATTTAAAGTAAAGCAATTATCACTCGAGTCAAGGTCGGTGTTTTCCAAGTACAAACCCCCAAGGCCTAAACCAAGATCAGATAAGCACCCAGAAAACATCGCTCTTGAGACCGAATGACGATACAACCAAACATCCATGACTCTGGCTATCACTGTTAGCTTTGCTTCGATACCACCGTTAATTGAATGACCGGCACATTCTTTCAGCCGTCTGTCAAGGGTTAATGGCAACCCCGGTTCTAGACAAATCTACGCACGTCGTCGCAGCCCGTGCCTAGGACTATCGAATCTGCCCAGAGTACTCGACTACAATCATAGTCTTTAGGGACTATCGAATCTGCCCAACGTACTCTTGCTTTGAGCCTGCTAGAACCTTCAACAACGATGAAATCTCAGCCTCCTAGTCATCCTCCTCGACGACTATTTCCAAACTAGCTCAAGCGCCTCTCGAGCAAACCATTATCCTCAACTCGAACCATTTCACCGAGTTATCAACATGCTTGGAATGATCCCGTCTGGATTAAACCAAGGCTATCTCATACCATGCCTCGCTTCATATCATCATAGCAAAGCCTCATCTCAACATCAACATCATCAAATCTATCCATATGAGCTTCATCATCCGCCACATATGCCACGAGCAGCTTTTCCAATTCAAGAGCCTTTCCCTTAGCTTTTGAATCATCTTCGACTAACTTGTCCAAATCAAATCATCAATCAACTAATTTACAACAATCAATCAAGTCAAACATTAATCCAAGTAATCAAGCATTCAAACATGATCAAATAAACAATTTTAACAATAATGGCAATCTTGTAATTAAAGAGACTAAATCTAACAAGCATGAATCACGAGCAATATCTTTACAACTTAATGAATGAACTTCCATAGGTTAATATATAGTAAAATGGATGTCAAATCATCATGAACAATAGATCTACACTTAAGTTTATGAAAATGCATGGAAATCACTATTTTAACACCAAATCAAGCCAATAATCCGATATACTCCTTTGGATCCGTGTGAGAGATAATCACCACTCACCGAATCACCTAAACACCTCAAAAGCAACACACTTCAGATTTGGACAGCGAAGGATCTAACTTGATTCTCTAAAATCCCGCTTCAAACGATGAAATCACTCTTCGAAGAATGTAGATCTTCAACTTTAGCTCTTGAATCTTCGATCTTGGATGGAAGGAAATACTAAATCAAAGTGGAGAAAAGAAGTGAAGAAGTGTAGAACTCGAGCTCTCAAAATAGCAGCACTTCGTCGCTTCAAAATCCGGATCCCAAAAAGTGAAGAGAAACCGGGTATTTTTAAGCTGAAATCCCCTTAGTCGTCCGCCTCCTTAAGTCGTCCACGACTCATAGAAACCTCACGACTTACGACTTAAGAAACACCACGACTTACGACTTAACCATCCCCTTCGACCTACGACTTAGCACTCAAAACATCCTACGACTTAACAGATCTTCCAACCTACGACTTAACAGAGATACGACTCAACAAAAGTCGCAACCTAACACACACACGGTCTAGCAAATCCTACGACCTACGACTTAAGTCCTTACGCGACCTAACGACCTAACTGGGGTTACGACTTAACAACTTTAACGACTCAATGAGATACGACTTAGCATATATGACCTAACACCTTAACTCGTCCACGACTTAACTTCCTTAGGTCGTAAACTCACTCAACCCCTAGGTCGCTAACTGCTACCACCAGCTTCCTTAGGTCGTTGCCAACCTATCCTCCCTAAGTCGCTAACTCGCCCAGTTTCCTATGCCGCTAACTCTTGGGTCGCCAACTCCTATAAGTCGCCAATTCCTTTAAGTCGCCAATTCCTATAAGTCGTCTACTCCGACCTAACTACTATACGACCTAAGCCTTACCTCGTCCACGACTTAGACTCTGGATGACTTATCAACATTGCGACCTAATGACAACTGTTTTACGATGTTTCGATCCGTAAAAATACGGGTCGTTACTGTGTACGTATAGTCCAAAGGAGAGAAATTTTATTACACATAAGAGAGTTACAAGAGATTACAGGATAAGAGTTTACGTACCAAAGCCCTAAATTAGGGTTAACAAGAAAAGACACTGTAACATCCCGCCTTTTTATACGTTTTAAGCAGACACACGTGCCGACTCAAACCATACAGAAGGGCGGACTGTTATGGGGTAAATAAGAAAAAGAGAAAGAAATAAAACAAAAACAAAATCTCAGAGCGGAATGACAAAATATAATAATCAAATAACAGTTCATGAAGCTGTACACAAAACATTTGATTATACTTATACAATACAAAAATCAGAGTTACGCATATCAGAGATAAATAAATAATGTAGCGGAACAGTATGAATGCGGTGGAATAAATATAGTAAATAATAGTAGTACAAATCTCTGTCTTCGTCCTCCAGAAGTAAGGTCTTCAAATCCTGAAATGCTCAGGCTGGCCCGAGTGAATTGAAAAGACAAAACACTCGAGTCAGAACTAAAAGATCTTACTTAAGTTAAATCAACAGCAAATAAATAATGAGTGGAACGGCTTCAGAGATGTTTACGGGGTTTAACATCTCCTATCCAGTGTCTAACGTGAGTGCAGTAACTTAAGAGATGCTCGGGATTCACATCTCTTAAGGATCCGTTAAACTATCTACTATGTAGTACAATACGCTATTATAATCTGTCTACAATAAAGTAAAAGTATTAAAATAGCGTTAAGGCGTTACCCATATCCCCCTTAACACATTTTTATAATGCCAATAGTCTATACAGTACCGTAACCCCCTGTAAACTGGAACCGCCAGAGGATACCCCATAGGTACGACATAAAACAAACTCGTAGAAGGCGCTCTAGGGCAGGTGACACGGCACAATTAGGCAATGCCAGGGTAGATATACCAATTACACTTCCGGACCGGTGGTAACGCATAGCAGCTACTACCGCCCACCTCGGAACACACTCCCAAATAAAAAATCGAGGGTGGCCACCAAAATCGCAAATCAGAATATAATATCGAAGGAATGTGCCCGATCGGAGGAATGACCTCACTTAGCCCGTCAATTGCTCCTGTTTTAGCCACCTTAAGCTAACTCATGGGAGTCAGGTCCATGTATATACCGCAAAGAGGACCATCGTCAACCTTCTTACTTCATTCTGGAATCTCCACCGCGTACACAGTTGTCAAAGTGGTTTTCGGTATCGACAGAGAGTATGCCCATATCCGATCCTGGTCTCTTTAACAACCAAACGCTTATTTCACACCGGATGGTTCTTTTACATTTCCAAAATCGTTTCATAATTGATATCAAAATATCATATTCAATTCAAATCATATCACTTTCAAAATCATTACTTACTTCCGAAATTATATCACATTGAAATCATAGTTCGAAATTATATTTCTTTTCAAAAGTCATATTTCCAAAATAGGTTAAACTCTCATTTCAAAATATCATATTAAACCAAATATGTTATTTAAATCCCAACCTAGGTTATAACATCATTAACCATATTCGCTTTTAACCAGTGAATTGAATATAACACTTCCCCTTTTCCTTAGTTTGAAAATTTTAAAAATAGTTTAAATAGTTATAAATAGTTAAAATACTCTAAAATAGTTTAATATAGATTTAAAAATGTTTTCTTACTTTAAGATAGTCATATAGATTTAAAAATAGATTAAATATAATTAAAATAGATCCAATAACTTTAAAATAGATTAATAAGATTTAAATTAAGTCAAATGGTTTAATTAGATTAAAAATTTGAAAATCTTAATAATTAAAGTCTTTTAAAATAATATATTTAAAATGGTTTATATGGAAAATATGAATTTGAAATTTATATCAATTTAAACTATTTATTTCATTCCAACGCATTTTGACCATTACAATGTCCCAAAACCCAATTTCAAATTTTCCAATTCAGAATTCTAGATAAATATTAAATTCAATATCTTAAATCCATGTTAAAACATCGATTTAATTACTCCAATTTCAATATATTTCCAAGTTATACTTCAATGATTTTAATAACTCAATTTCGATAAACTTCACTTATATTTCAAATTCACTTTAAAATTTCAATTTTATTCCTTTAACAAATCTTTCAAGACAATTCGATTTTAATATAAAACTCGAAATTCGATAAAAATTCGATTTATATAACCCAAATTTTATTTCAAAAATATCATTTAACTAAATGCAAAATTTAAGGATTCAAAATCATTTAAATTTAACCAATCTGGTGTCCGTATATAATTCTCTACCCTAGGGTCAAGTGATATGGATATTTATCATTTCAATCCGCGATTTAAATTTTTTATATTTACGGATATATATCATTTCAATCCGCAATCCCGAAAATATCAAATCCATAAAATCGCTCGAGTCTATCATTTCAACCCATAACGATTTTTCCTTAATCTATTGATCATTCGGGTATGTATCATTTCAACCCATGGTAAACTTGTAGTTTATAACGATATAAAATAAAACATCCATTCATCCAATATCAACAATCAACATCCATTACAAACATCATCCAAATCAATCAATAAATATCAATATAGAACTGATAATCGATAACAGGTATTTAACTGGCAATTTATATTCAATAATAAATTAAATAACGATTTAATTCAAATAAATTCAAATTAACTGAGATGATGATTTAAATATATCAAACAGCCATAAATAAATTTCTAATCACATCAAAAATTAATTTAACTAACATAAGAAATTTTAGAAGTTGTGAGTGGGTTAAAACACTCACCTTTGAATTTAAATCGAATTTAAATTCAATTTAAGCCTAAAAATTGAACGGTCTTAGAATTCGTCCAAACTAGCGTCAAAATGTCTAGAATATAGATACGATCCCAGTGGATCAAACAGCGCTTGAATTGGAGCATGTATGCAAAAGTTATTCGAATTAGAAATTTCAAATTTGAATTTAAACAAAAATAAGAGGGCAATTAAGGTTTTGACACGTCACCATCTCTCTCAGCCAAAACTGTGCCTATGTTGAAGCGCACCCATGAACCCACCCTCTGCTCTGTGTTGACCGCCGTTTACCTCACCCAGACGCTGTCGAAAATCATGGAACGACTCCTACAACTGCCCATGCCGTTGCCCATCGACCATCCCCGGTTCGATCGCGAAAAGTTCCTCCGACCGCCACATGAAAACCGCGATTTCTGAACCCTAAAATGTTAATTCAAGCCGCCACAGGTCGTGCTAGGCCACGCGACTACTACCCATCGACTCCCCCTGACGAGTTCTTCAATACCCATCTCTCAATTTCCCCGATTGAAGCCTAAATCGAAAAGCCCCAATTTAGCCTAGGGTTTCGAAATTTCATGGCTTTGACCACTATTTCTGGATGCCTCGAGCATTATTCAGACAACGGACACAAGACGCAGATTCGTATTGATGAGATCTTCGATATATATTTTTTTCGAATTATTTTGAGGAGTTTTATTTTCCGATTTGAATTTGATTTGAATAGAATTGGAAATTTGTTTGTCTGCCATTGGAATGAGGAGTTGAGAAGGAAATGTATGTACAAACAAATGAGAGTGAGGAGTGGCTAGGGTTTATAATGAGGTATTTATAGGTAGATCAGAAAATAAAACGAATGAACACGATTGATTTGGGATTGAACGATAAACGACCCGAAAAGCCCGTTTCGTTCCTGAAATGAAAATGGGTCATCCCATATATCAAAATATATGTTATTGATAATTTTAAACTTAATAGAATAGGTTTCAAGTCCTAATTCCATCATATGAAGAAATTATGTTAAAATCAGCTTATTTCAAATTGATTTCAATTGATTTTAATTAAATTGATTTTTAGGCGTTCCGAGCCCTTACGATCAAACGACAAGTCCGATCGTTACGAAACTTGAGATCCTACACTAATTTACCGTTACGGATCCGATGAAACTAGTTTCGTCGAAATCCGAGACAGTGGCCAAAATTGCTATTTTCACGTTAATAAAATTAATTAATAATTAAATCAATTAAATCACATTTTTATTTCAAAGTTAATAACTAACAATTTTCATCATTTTTGATTTCTTAATCACTTACAATAATTTAAACAAATTTAGATGTCAATTTAAAGTTGATTAATCCATCAATTTCAGTGTTTAATTTCAATTTCATTAAATTCAGAAATTATAAATTAAATTTTCAATAATTCCATTTAATTGACCTTTCATCCTATTATTCAACCCACTATTATCTAATGGATGAAATTAATATTGGTTCATGATCTATTACATTAATATTCTCAAATTTCATCTTAATCTCTATTAACGTAATATTTAAATATTTAATTTCATTTATTTGCAATATATCCAATTATTATAATTCGAATTCCAATAAATTAATAAATCTTGATTTCCATTCTTTTTATTCAACCAATTATCATATTATGAATAAAATTAGCATTATTTCCAAATATTAATTTAATTTGCATTAATATAATATTAAATTACATTTATTGAAATTTATTTCCAATTTAAATTAACAGGCTAAATAAATAGGTAATATACAATAATTGTTACCATTAACTTTTAATTACACTTATAAATTATTATTAACAAACAAATGTTAAAATTGCTTACATAATACTGTTTTTATCCAGTTATCATTAATTATATACTGATTCATCAATTAGTTCAATATCTACACTTGTTTCCATATATTCACTTTATAACCAAGTAAACATTCTAAATTGGGGTTTTGGACCAAAGGTCCTTATTCTTAAAGCTCATGTACAAAAAGTCTCTACCCATTAATCCATATAAACTAGGTCCCCGTTTTGTTAATTTTTACCAAACTGTCCTCTTCTAGAAAATCGGTCCAACATGGAAATCAGGGGCAAAAGTGACATAAATTAGCCAAAAACTAAAAATATGGACCTAATTTTTATAACTTTTTCAGAGGGGACTATTCTTCCATCATCTTTTCATTCTAGGGAGTTGACAATCATTCCTTGTTCTAAATTATTTCAATTAATTGGAGTTTCATTCACATTGTTAATAATTGACTTAGATTAACATTGTTACTTTTCATTTTAGTTGTTATTTCATAAATAAATTACAAATTTTTATTTCTTTCAATATTAAATTACCAAAATCTCACTAAATTAACAAATTTAATTATCGAAAATTACGGGTCGTTACAGACACTCTATTTGAAGATCGCTGGCTGAATGCCAAGATGGGTTTACAATGAATTCTACCCTCAATATATAGCCAAAGTGCAAATCCTTGAGAGTCGTCGATTAAATTACCAAGATATGGTAAAAAGATAACGGAGGCAACTTATAATGGTAACAAATGGTGCAAACATAGCAAGTAATTCACTCATTCATTTAATTAGCAAAGATGGAAGAAAATAATCCCAAAGCAATGCGATTACAGAGAAAGAAATAATATGCATATCCTTTTGCATATATTTTATTCCATAACGTGAGCATGCATTCCTTGCCATCTAATATAAATGCAACCCAATAATTAATGCATTTCCATAATAAACATACGTGACTACTTTCATTTTTGCATATTTGTCTCTTTCTATTTGTGATTTTGTATTACCAAAATTTAACACTCTTATTGTCCTATTTTTGTTGCTTGTCAACGGAACATGTGCTAAGTATAATTGCTTTATAGTTTATTTAAAGCACATAACAAAAATAGAGATTGCTTGCAAAATTTTATGGAATGAAATGAATGGAAAAATTATAGGTAAAAGAAAATTGATTTGTATCCTCAAGGAAATAAATTATAGAGCAAAAATATATATTTGAAATGAATGGAATACAAACTTCCACAAGAAATTAAATAAAATCATAAGAACAATTGCTAAGAATAAAAAAAGGAATTCAGAATTTCAAAATCAAAGTTAAGGAACAATAATTATGGCATTTATATTATGTTGGTGGATCGTTTTAAGTTGGAAATTTATCCATGCCTAAAGTTTTGAATTACTTGAATTATTATTATCTGTCTTTTGATTGTTACAATAAACACATTTGGTTGTTTACATATAATTATCTTAATAATTGTTAACTTTTTAATTTATTGAAAATGTTAACACTTGATTTCAACCATTAAAATCACTCTATGAGATAAAGATGATCAAATTTGACTTCAGATTGAAATAACAATAGGAGTAATTGGAATTTATACATTGCATTTTGTATGATTCCATATGACTTCAAGTGATGAATGAAAAAATAATCAACAGTTTATTATTAATGATTTACATAGTATCGAATACTAAAGGTTGCCCCTAGATTCTTTGTTTCCTTATTCTTCATTTCAATGTTCAATAATACAATTAGCATTAATCTAACATGCTTATTTTGCTTCATTATTTGCTATTTCAATGTTTAAATATCACAATTGACTATAAATTATTTTAACATTCATTTAGGATTCATATAGCTCTAATAATCTGTGTTTGTTTCAATTAATCAATTTTTTACATATTTTGTTTTTCATAAAATATTGTTCTACTTTATTAGAAATGTTTAAGTTTGTTTTTCAATTATTTTAATTTTACATATACTTATATAATAACAAGTTATTTAGGACTTCAACAACTATTGATGTCTGAGGAAAAATTAAAGATTGTGATTATCAAGTTATCTAATCATATTCCATCATTTATGATGATTATTTTCAGAAAATATGCCACGATTAAACTTTTAAAATATCTACACATTAAAGGATTGATGGATTTAAAGAATGGTAAGGTGACAAATCCTAAATTTGATATGGATACGTATCATATTCCATTCTATTTGTATTTTAAAAACATTTTTTCCATTCTATTTGTATAAATATATTTTTAGTTGTTTGTTCATGGGAAAATAGTGAAATACAATGACAACTTAATATTCATTTTTTTTGTAATATATACCTTAAATCATCATCTTAAGCATCTTCTGCTTAAAATTTAATATTTATACACATACAAATTCCGTTTCAATTCTTTTGTCACTCCGGGTGAAAAGCACGAGTTGGCGCTAGTATAACATAGTTATCATATATGAACAGGTTGTATGATTCAACCATCCATTTATATTCAAAAATTGACTAAAAATAAAATAGGTATGGCAAATAACCATATGCATTTTGGACACTCCTTTCAAGATATTCAAAACTATGTCATTGATGTCTATTTACTTACATAATAAAAGAAGGTGAAGCATGGCCTAGAAAACAAAGGTTGAAAGAAATGCATAAAGCATTGAGAATTTTACTCCATACTAGTCGGCTTAATTAAATTATCAACAACCGCAAACACTTTAAAAGAATATTAAGTGGATACAAATTCAAACTATTTAATTATTAGTTATAGTATTTATGATCAGGTTAATATGTTAATATATTTTCAAAACAAAACATATAAGCATTAGAAAATAAATGCGAAGAAGAGGATACATGCATGCCTATTAAAGGATGATAACAATGAAAAGAAGAAGAAAATAAAGGACGGGATGCCTTAATTGCCACATGCTACACGTTACTTTATCAAATGAATATATTAGAAAGCGCGCATATTGCTTTATGTTTATTACACACACAGATATATAACTCATTACTCGTAGTTTAACGTTTGTTTAAAAATTTTAAAAATTACATACAAATAATCTAAAGATAATAAATTACCATTTATAATTGTACCTTAAGACTTTCAAAAGTAGTAAATAGCGATGGCATCTAAAAACTTAAAGTTTATAAAACTACTATTGATGTAAGCATATCAAGTAATTAGATAAAAGTGATAATCAAAGAGCAATTAATCAAAAACTAAGTTAATTAACCAACCGACTAAAATTAATAATCAAAGAGCAATTAATTCAATTGCTAAATAAGTTCAAAATTAATCACTATAAGAAAAACAACATTTAACAGCCCCTAATCGCAGCGTTTTAGAGCAAAATGTCATTTTTTTAATGTTTTATTGCATAAATAATATAAGAAAGTTCCAGAGAACCTCTGCCCAAACCAAAATTTCAACCCGCCACTTCATTTTTATTTTGGAATTTCACCCGCCAATTGCTTCCTTTTCGTTTTCCCAAGAAACTAACTTCCCTCCCTTAACCTAATCTCCTTTCCCCCAAAATTTTTTTGCTACCCCATCCTTCAACTCCATTGCTACCTCCTCCACTACTTTACTACTTCTCGTTGACTCCTTCACTCTCCACTTTACCTACTTCACACCATTTGGTGCTGGAGCCTCTATGACAGACCATTGATTTTGTGTGCCAAATCATCGTCGATGGTTTATTCTATAACTTCTAAAGATGGTACAGTTAGCTGTCGCAAATTCATTAACTGCTAGTTCTATTGATTTTATTTCATATCGTTGTATATTTTTTCTTTTTACATTTGATTAATTTTGTATTTGTTTTTACCATTCATTGCTGAAGAGGCTATATAGTTAGATATATCTAGGATAGTGTTTCATGGTATGCGTTGGTTCACGATGAGGGTGAGAATCTGAAAACTTTCAAGCAATGGAGATGTAAAACTCCTGGCTACCCTGAAAACTTGAAGATGCCAAGGGTCAAAGTCACCATTGGTAGGCTTGTTAAATATGTATCACATTTGTTATCCCGCCTTTTGGCAAGGCCGTGACACCAAAAAGTTGACTGGAAAACTAAAGACAGTTCGTCGTGAAAGTTCGTTATACATTGTTTCACCCTGGATATCAATGATTTTTGTCCGAGTCCAGATCGGGCTGCAATTGATAAGACATGACAAGTGAAGCCATGCAAACCAATGTTCCAAGTTTCAAGTCAATCCGATTTCGTATGCTCAAGATATAATCGATTCAAGATAGAGAAAATGACCTTACTTCGAATCCATCCTATGAATCCATCCTATGACCTTACTTCGAATCCATCCTATGACCTTGCTTCGAATCCATCCTATGACCTTACTTCGAATCCATCCTATGAATCCATTCTATGACCTTACTTCGAATCCATCCTATGACCTTGCTTCGAATCCATCATATGACCTTACTTCGAATCCATCCTATGACCTTACTTCGAATCCATCCTATGACCTTGCTTCGAATCCATAGGCCGAGCCTTAGTTCGAATCCATAGGCCGAGCCTTAGTTCGAATTCATAGAACGAGCCTTAGTTCGAATCCATAGAACGAGCCTCAGTTCGAATCCATAAAACGAGCCTTAGTTCGAATCCATAGAACGAGCCTTAGTTTGAATCCCTAGAACGAGCCTTAGTTCGAATCCATAGAACGAGCCTTAGTTCGAATCCCTAGAACGAGCCTCAGTTTGAATCCATAGAACGAGCCTCAGTTCGAATCCATAGGCCAAACATATGGACTCGACCCTACCGATTCGATCGAATCCATAGGACGAAGAACACAACATTGAATCGATCATAACTTGAGATCTACAAGTCCAAATGCTATGAAATTTTCACAATAGCTTGAGCACATGTTGAAGAATTTTCACGCCAAATTTCAGCTCGATTGGACAATTTCTTGATCGATTCGAACCTAGGGTCGAATCGATCCCAAAGTGGGCCCGGATCTCCAGATTTCGGCCATGTGGGCCCCCTCACGTGCCAGAACTAGTCTCCCTTCAATCTAGGCGAAATATCAGCCTCCTACACCTATAAATAGAGTCCCTGGTCATTCAGAAAAGGGGTCGGACAATTTTGAGAGCTAAAGAGCGCCCAGACTCTGCCAGATCTACTCAGAATCACCACTGCTTCCTTAGATTCAGATTGTAATCATATAATCAGTTGTACTACATCAGAATAAATTGTAATCATCAAGAGAACATCAATAAAATCATCAACTTCAGAGTGGACGTAGGCAAGATCGCCGAACCACTATAAATCTCGCGTTTATGTTCATTATTTCTGAATTGTGATACTCTGTTTGCTTAGATTTGAGATTTGTGTGTGAATATTGTTGATTTATATTCATACACTGGTGCTTTCACAACATTCGGGGTTTGTGACCAATTTTGGCGCAAACACTTTGGTGCTTTCACTGAGAAGGACTAGCACCCGCTACACAAGATTTGAAAATTTGAAAGACAATGACTCGACAAACAAGTAGAAGGCAAAGAGCTGAGAGAAGTCAGCATGAAGGAAGTCAAGAGGCTTCCTCAGGAGCAAACCAAGCTTCAGCCTTCGTCACCAGGGACGAGATAGAGGCAATGATGAGAAGACAAGAAGAAATGATACAGAACTTGCTTCAATAAATTGCGCAACTTGGAGCGCAAAATCAAGGAACAACCAGAGTCCAGAACGAAGCAGGACCATCCAACGCAGCGCCGGAGCTGGGGGGCACACACTTAGAGCATGTTGATCCAATCCAAGGAAGAGATTCGAGGACATCCGAGCAACCTGGCGAAAATAGAGGGATGAACGCTCAGCCAGGGGGGCAGCCACCCGAAAGCTCACACGGACTTGGGGGGCAGATCGAAGGTAGTGAACGAGGACTGCAGCTTGGAGACAATGATAGATTGGCAGAGATGGTCAGGCGAGCCATGAGAGGCGGATTAGTAAAGAGATCTTGAAGACATGAACAGGAGTCCCTTTTCTCCTGCGATTAGGCTGGCTAGGAACCCACCAGAATTCAAACTGCCAACAGTAGAAAGGTATGATGGGAGGACGGACCTTGCGGTCCATCTAACGAGGTATATAAGGCACATGGAAGTGTTTTATATGTCATCTTTCTATTTTTGGTATAAGTGAACAAAATTTTATGGTTGCTAAGTTGTCTTTGAGGTGTTTTTGTTATTGTGAAAAAATGGCAATTTCTGTTTGTAAATTGTAAATGTATTTTATCTACAATTTTCTTGCTGGTTTCTTCTTATAAGTCCTCTTTGTCAAGGTATCACAAACGTTGTTGGATTAACATTGGCAGGAATGCCGTAGGTCCCTATTTTGTCTCACCCAACCCGATGAGAAACTTTGACATTTGCTCTAGTAAAAATGAAAGCATAATGAATCCCTCATAAAAATTATTTCACACCTGATCTAGCGGATCCATAAGTGGACATTAAGTTTTGTTTCAAACCATAGGTAAGTGATACTAGAAACTAACTTCTTTCTTATGAATGTTGCTGTATCACTCAATGAACACTACTTTTTTCATATTATTGAATTTTAAACTGTTAAATTTTGATGATACAAAACCACAAATAGAAGGAAATAAATATGCAAAAGAAAGAAAAAGAGATTTTGTTTCCCCTAATTAATAAGCATATTTGATTATGTTTATTTCTCTCTCTAATCGGCTAATTAATTTATTTTTTGCCATCTAATATTAACTTGGCCATTAAGCAATTGATGTTATAAATAGAGACTAGAAAATAAAGTGTTAAATGTATGCAAATCTATTTGCTAATTCTCTATTCTTCCATCTTTGTTCTTCTCCTCCAACCATTTTAGCCATAGAGATCAAGACTCCCTTTCTTAATTTGGTTATTGGTTCAATTTGTATTTTGTTTACTTTTATTTTGTTCGATTAATTATAGACAAATTTTGGTGAATCGATAAAGAGGATGGTTGGGTGGAATCTCTTGTGTATTTTTTATATATTTCATATCCGTTTATTTTCTATCCAAATTTATCTCTTTATGATTTGGATGATAAAAGATCTATTGGGAAAAGCTTCCGCAAAGCAAAGTTTTCACTACAGATTGGTATCATAGAAAGGTTATCGCAAATCTTAGAGTAATTTTGGATTTGAAAAATTATTGAGATGTCGGATGTGATTTCTTTTTCAAAGATGACTATTTTGGATGGAAAAAATTGGGGTATTTGGAAGCCTAGGATAGAAGATGTTTTGTACCTCAATGATCTTCATGATCCGGTTGATGGAGATGGAAAGAAGCCCTCTGATGTAGAGGAGGGAAAATGGAAGAAAATGGATAAGAAGGCAATTGCGTTGATTTGTCAGTATTTTGATGATTCAGTCTTCCATCATGTGGCTAGTTGTGAATCCACGAAGGCTTTATGGGACAAGTTGGTATCTTTGTATGAGTCGAAGAGTGCTACAAATAAGGCTTTTCTTGTTCGAAAGTTGGTTCAATTGAGATTAGATGGAGAGAAATATGTTGTAGAGCATTTGAACGAATATCAAGATGTAATAAATCAATTGGAAAATATGAATGTCAAATTTGATGATGAGTTACATGCTTTTTTATTGATGAGTTCGCTTTCAGAAAGTTGGGAAACTTTGTTTTTTCATTGATTAACTCCAATGCTAATGGAACTATCTCACTAGAAACTATTTGAAGTAGTCTTTTGAATGAGCAGCTTAGAAGAAAAGGGTCATGTATGAAATTAGTTCAAGATGAGGTTATGGTTGCAAAGGACTCGAAGAAGGATACAAGTCCGAAGAAGAAAGTCGCTAATGGTAAAGGTATGTCAAAAAGTATCAATTGTTATTATTGTCATAAAAAGGGTTATATGCGCAATAGGTGTGAAGCGTATAAAAAGGATCAAAGAAGGCTATACTAGTGACAGTGGCAGTGATACACGGACGGGCATAGCTGAAGGTAGCGATAGTGATAATTCTTGTGATGTCTTCATTAGTGAAGAGAGGCCTTGGAAGATGGATTCGGGAGCCAGTTTTCACATTTGTAGAGATGTGAATTGTTTCTCTTCTTATGAGAAGAGCGTCGACATAATTAGGACAGCTAATGGAGAAGAGCTGCCAATTTATGGTATTGGATCTATCCGGTTTCGTATGCATGATGGTGTTATTAGAGAAGTCTCGGACGTGAGGCATGTTCCATCTAGTTCACATAATCCTATTTCTCTCGCTCAATTGGATCGTCTGGTTGCACTTATGAGACTCGAGGTGGAGTTTTGAGAGTGAAGAAGGGTGGTCTTGTAGGGATGAGAGGAGTATTGGAAGAAGGAAACCTTTATAGTTTGGTTGGTCATGTAGTCGACTATGGTAAGCGAGTGATAGTTGGAGAGCCTAGTCCACAGTCAGGTGGAGAGGCTAATGTGTTCACTACTTATGATGATCGTGTTGAGGATCATATTTTAGACATAGGATTTTATGTTGATGATGCTCGAGAGATCGATTGTGATCATATAATAAGCTCAGAGCGAGTGGTGACTGTTGTCGAGTAGGAAAATCCAGAAAGACTGTATGGAGGTGTTTGTGGTATTACAAACGCTTTTGAGACCGATTGGTATGGTGCACCTCATGGCGGGAGATGCATCACTTGTAGGCGGTGGTAGAGGTTTGTAATTTGGTATGATTGAGATATAAGGAATTTTGATAGATTTAGAGATGGAATGCTTGATGTGTTGGAGATATGTGATTTTGCATCAAGGTGGAGTATTAAATTTTGGTGACACAAAATCACAAATAAAAGGAAATAAATATGCAAAAGAAAGAAAGAGAAGATTTTGTTTCCCCTAATTAATAGGCATATTTGATTATGTTTGTTTATTTCTCTAATTGGCTAATCAATATATTTTTTGCCATCTAATATTAACTTGGGCATTAAGTAATTGATGTTACAAATAGAGACTAGAAGAGAGAGTGTAAAATGTATGCAAATCTATTTGCTAATTCTTTCTTCTTCCATCTTTGTTCTTCTCCTCCAACAATTTTAGCCATAGAGATCAAGACTTCCTTTCTCAATTTGGTTATTGGTTCAATTTGTAATTTGTTCATTACAAGAAGATCATTCTTTAATTGCAAGAATGAATAGCGTCAGGAAGCAAGGCGCTGTTTCTCATTATTCAGATTTTAAATAGTCACCGTATTCACGCTACCAATTGGGCTCCAACGTTAATAGGATGAAAATAAGACATTTATGCGGCAAAATATTTTCATTCCCTCTCATAAATTAAATTTCGACTTTCATGTCAAAACCCCTTTCTTCCTTAACTTCGCTCTAAAGAACCCTAATTTCCTCCTTTCTTCATGAATCCAACATCATCAGATTGATCTTCACGAATACAAAAATAAATCACGTATAATCAAGCTAGTAAAGCAATCGCTTTCGGCCACCTAAATCTTAGGGCACCACCTTCAGCTCCCAGTATGTCAAACACGCAACCAAAAATGGAAAATAAAAACTATCCTGATCCATAGCCAAAAGGAAAAAGAAAAAAATCGCAATTGATTCAGATACGCTACTCAAGAAAGGCTAGAGCAGCAGCACGCCCAGGCATAGCACACGACAGAACTCTGGACTCAGACGGTGGTGGTGATTTGAATGCAATGACAACTAGGCGGTGTCGCGGTGACTCGAATCAGATGTGAATCCAATCAGGTAGCCCACGGTTGCGGGGACTCGATGACTTCGGCTAATCAGACAGTAATAGGCAACTCTAATGTGCATAGATCTTCGATTGTTACTGGTTGCTTCCTTATTGAAAAGGACCAAAAGGTACTTTATTCGTTGAGGGTTTTTGACATTTTTAAAATCTTGAACAAAATATGATTATGTAGACAAATTTGACTGACATTGATCCTATAAAATCCCATCGGAATATTATTGAACTGCATGAATTTATGGCCACAAAATCAAAGATATTTTTTGCCATGGAGCTGGTGAGAGGTGGGGGTTGTTTTATAGGATTGCTAAGCATGGGAGGTTGAAGGAGCACTGTGCTAGAAATTACTTTAGGCAGCTTGTTTCTGCTATTGATTTTTGTCATATCTGTGGAGTTTATCACAGCGATCTGAAGCCAGAGAATTTGTTGCTTGATGATCATGGTAAATTAAGGGTTACATAGTCTTTAGTGATTTACTTGCAAATTTTGGTCATTTGATTTCGGATCTGCCAATTATTTTTTGTTTGTTATGAGTTGCTTGACATATACATATGTACTACAAGACACTTGGTAAAAATGCTACTGTGTTAGATTCATGGTACCTCACTGTTGAGAAACATGAAAAATGAGTAGTGCCTTTAACACATTGCTAAATGATTTTGTGATGTATCCATTGCTAACTGATCAATTATTTTGGTTATGAGTTGTGATTGTTGAGAAATAGCTTGTTCCTAATTGTGTAGGAAATTTAAAGATAGCTGACTTTGGTCTTAGTGCATTTGCTGGAGCAGATGGTTTGCTCCATACGACATGTGGGACTCCAACATATGCAGCACCTAAGGTTGCTGAAAGGAAAGGATACGATGGTGCAAAGGTTGATATATGGTCCTGTGGAGTCATCTTGTATGTCTTACTAGTTGGTTCTCTTCCATTTCAGGTATAGTTGCATGCTTGTTAAATGAAATAAAAGATCCATTGTGTATATTTATACTGTTCATCATCTTCATTCAGTAGGATGATTTTCACTATTAGTGGAAACTTTGTTAGTTGCTCGTTCCATATTTATACCAATGGCATAGACCATTGTGTTGTTTATAAAATGGTACTTAGAAAATTATGAGCATAGCTATTGCATTTTCGTCGATTCATTAGTACTACCTAACTTTCATTAATAAATACAAAAACCTCGTTTATTTTTGTTATTTCCTAAATGTTTTGAAATCCCTCTTTTATTTCGAATAAGAAATGGTTGTGTATACAAAAGAAATATCATAATTCTACGTAGATAAGCTAGAATTTGAAAAAGTTTTTGTTCACCACCTGAAAAATTCTCTTTTCCATGGTCAATTCAAAAAGGCTTTGAATAAACACTATAAAGTTTCTTGCCTCTAAACAAAAACCATGTTAATTTCTTTTATCCATGGTGCTTTTTAGCCTATAGTTGTATTAACTTTCTATTGTGGTTTACACAAAATTGTTCCTTTTAAACCTTAAATTGATGTACTATTCAAAATACAGGATGACAATCTTGTGACCATGTGCCAAAAAATCCATAAAGGTGACTTCAAATGCTCCTCATGGTTCTCTTCTGATGCTCATCACTTGGTCACCAGACTCCTTGACCCAAACCCGACAACCCGTATTTCCGTTGAAAAAATAATCGATTCTCCTTGGTTCAAAAAATCTCTGATGCCACCACCACTTCCACTAAAGAAAGAAATCGATGATACCCCTGAAATATTCAATGCAATTCATCTAATTTCCCTTTCACAAGGCTTCAACCTTTCTCCTCTATTCGAAGCCGACTCAAAAGGATAAGATATCAGGTTCGCAACTAAGGAACCAGCTAGTGGCATAATATCGATATTAGAAGGAGTGGCTGCTGAGGCAGAAGGAAAGATTAAGGTGGCCAAAAGCTCGAGTGCTGGAGTTAGACTAGAGAGCAATGGGGCAAGGGGTAGAATGGGAAAATTGTCCGTGGCTGCTGATATATTCTCAGTTGCGCCATCTGTTTTAGTTGTAGAGGTCAGAAAAGAAGGAGGAGCTACACTAGAGTTTATGAGTTTTTGCAGTAATGTACTAAGGCCAGCGCTGAAGCATATTGTGTGGACTGCTGCTTCTGATAGCAAGCAAACAACTGCTGCGTAGCACATAGATTGAGAGATATGGATATGAATTATTACTGTCATTGGATGCATTTTAAAACTGCCGTTGTTTAATTGTACAATGATTGAATAGGATAATTCTGTTTCTATTGATTTTGTTCAATTATTTAGCAACGATTTGTTGGATGTCTGTTGCAAAATAGTTATATGGTGGAGGTCTCTGTTGAGTACTGGCTTGTCATTGTGTTGTCAGAAACTGTTTGTGGATTTATGAGATAAGGTTTTCCTTTTTGGATTCAGACAGTTATATCGACTTTAGATATATAATCATAGTAACAATCTGGGGTTTTAATAGTAAGAATATATCAATAGCTTCATGAAACAAACCATAAGATCAGTGTACTAATAACATAGTAAGAATCAACTTCCAAAGAATATAATCATATCTGTACATACATGTTTAATACTCTAAACATATATATATGTGTGTGTGTGTGTGTAACTGCACTAGGCTTGATTAAACATAGTAACAATCTTGGGTTTTAATAGTAAGAATATATCAATAGCTTCATGAAATAAACCACAAGAAATGTACTAATAACATAGTAAGAATCAAATTCCAAAGAATATAATCATATCTGTACATACATGTTTAATACTCTAAACATATATATATATATATATATAACTGCACTAGGCCTGATTGCATTTTTTTCTTCAGATGCAAAAGAAAGGATCATCTACCCGATCGGCATAAATGTTGCTTTCTCAAAAGTAAGATCAAAACCAAAACAGTTCAGGATACATCACCCAATTTTGTTCATGGTTTTTGTATGGACAAATGCGGTAAATCAAGGTGCCATGTTCTAGATTCGGGTATGGTTTCCTTATTACACGTATGAATATCGTATGAATCATTAGAGATGCATGAAAATGAATTTGAGTATCTTTTTATTTTTTCTATTGATATTTTTCTTGATAGGTTGCATTGGTAGTTGTTCTACAAATTGTGTTTCTAGTGGGAATTACGAGAGACAAATAATGGACTAAGTTTTTGTATGCCAACTTAATATATATGGTTGGTGCTGCTGAACAATTTTTTTTAATAAACGTAATGCTATAGGATTATATTGTATGAATTTTGATAAATGTGTTTTAAATTGGATTTGTTACTCATTAGACCACATTTTAAAATAAATTACAAATTTTAACAACCTTTGGAACTATTTATTAAAATAAAGCACTTTGGGTCTATCTGCAAAAAAAACTGGGATTGTTTACTGGAATTATTTGAAATAGTGTCATTAAAAATTTTCCCAAGGAAAAACTTCACTGATGCTATTTGAAATAGCTCAAGATGATTTGAGGTTATACCATGAAGCTTGGTTAATATCAGTAGGTACAATAAGGCTAAAGCTGATTTGAACTGAACTTGTGGGCAATAGAATGGTAGGAAGTGCAACAAAAAGCATATAATATCAGGTCATGAAAGCTTATAGCTGTAGAATTGATAGTGCATTCGTAATATTACAGGCATTAGAACTATAGAAATTGAGTAGGTAACTAATTGGCCTTGAACCGGTAGTGCATATAATAACTGATAATGCATGCTTGAACTGGAAATATAGTACCATTTGTCGCTAAACTGGTAGAGTGGCTTCACTGGCAATAATGAGGCATTGTTTGTAGGAAGTTCAGTTTATGACAATGGAACTACAGAACAAACGACATGCTTTGAGCTAAACTGGAGAGACTACGTGGCTGCATCAAGAATTGAGAAAAACTAGCAGAACTTGCCTTACTAAACATTTAAAAGACAAGCAATTAAGGAGAATTTTACTTGGAGCAGGATCATCCCTGCATGTCACTAATAGTTGTATGGTACTACTGAAAATGCAAGGTCATTTTGCATCTACCGTGCTTTTGTACTTTTGATCAACTGATTATTTATTTATTTATAATATAAAGCTTTGCTATTTCTATTATCAAGCTTCATCCAATAGTTTAGAGCTCCTACTTCTTTATATACGTATTATTACCCATGCATGTTATAAGCCACGTTTGTCCTTTTTACTACATGTGCTTTCTAAACTTTTAATTCTTATTTTTAGTTTCTTAAATTTTGATTTGTTTTCTTACATCTATAAATCTTACTAATTTGTATATCGGCAGATGGTAGCATAACTGGTGCAAACAGCATGGTAGAACAATAGGCGTGTGATTCCAAATAGCAAAAAAGCATTGAGTGCAAGACTAGTGCAAAAACGGATACAAGGCGAGCAAACTTGCTGACTCACATTCCCTTAACCGTTGTTTTGGAATTACTGCACTTATTTCCATTATGTTTGAAAGGTTAGTTTTGATTGGGTTTGGATATACATATAAACTTTTTTGGGTTAATTCCTTCAATGCCTTGATCTCCTTGCTGTAATCATCCTTGTCATCATTATATACATATATATAAGTATACGTATTAGTATAAATAATATATATAACAAATATTATATATACATGTGTGTGTATGTATATATGTGAATCATAAAATTTATTATCTTGATAAACTTATTAAGTAAACATATCACAGAACTATATGTATAAAACAAAATTATATATGAATTATTATATAATATGTAATAAATAAGTATATATGAATTAATATAATTTTATACATAAAAAATATTATATATATATATATGTTAATCATAAAAACATATTAACCTGATAAAGTTCTTAAACTAGAACATGTAAACATTTTGTAGAATTGAAATACCATGTGTTACCTGTACTTTACAATCAATGTAAATGTATTTTTCAAATATTTTTCTCCATGTATATATTAATCATTAAGTAAACTCATGTTTTATACTCATTACCTTCATATGTAAATGTATCATTCTGATATTTTTCTCCATATTTCATGGTAAAATAAGAGAGGAGCAACCAAGATAATATAACACCAGAAATATTGCCTTCTTCACATAATATGATTGCAACCATGTCTATTATCCTGAGATCACCTATTAGCTGAAACTAAAATATAAAAAAGCCTCTTGTTTGAATAGCTTGATGAATAATATCACTAATCTCATTTTTCTTGTAGCATGATTATATCTAAAGCTGTTTGATAGGTTCTTATATTAATGAAGCAAGTATATACTATAACACATTTTGTTCAGTATAGTAGTATTTGCGTACGGAAATAGTTGTCCAAACTGATGTTATAAACCTTCTATAGCTTGTCTACATATTATCCGAATTGATATTTTCACACTCAAATAAAGCTTCGATTTTAAACTTATTATAGATTGAGTACCTACCGGTTCTCAAACCACTAAAGAGTAAAAAAGAAAGCACGATTCAATTTTGAACTGAGGATGCTTCAGTTTAGTACTGAGGCAATTGCCTCAATTATGAACGTTGTCCTTCTCTTGCTTTATGCTTATTATCACCTATAGTTTTGAAATATTCTACTAGCAGTGTAAATGCATAAGTTCTATTTTTTGTTGACTGATATGCTGATTAATGTATGAGTTGAAATGGAAGAGATACCTTTCATAAGGACGTTTATTTCATTACATTAACCCGAACAATAAACACAACATTTTGAGATAGTATACGTATCATCATAACTATTACATATAACATGCTTTGTATGTAAATGTAGAAAACATCAGGAATGTAAAGCTCGTTTCTTGAGGTCGAAAGCAGATGCTTCAAAGCTATCAGATAGTTTGGTTCTAGTCTTGAAGGTGAGCTCCTCAGATGGATGATCTCCTGTAGAGAGTCATAACATAGGCTCCTTAGTTTTAACAATATTAATTTTTGTTTTAATGAAATGTTTATGAAATATTATGACATGACTATGTGTTATTATGTATGAATATTGTATGTTAAGTTATGTTTTATTTAATGTGTTTCTATATGCTTGTGTGAAATGTTATATTACATTTCTTTAAATTTGTGTAATGTAGCATTTTGAGTAGATAATTCTTCTATATTAGATGGCAATTGAAATTGATCACAATATGCAGAACTGGATAGAAATACAGGTAAAAAATTTAATATAAAAATGCTTGTTAAAGTATTAGATAACAAGCACAAAATGCTATAAAATCTCAACTACAGCGTTTTTGATTTGCTGTTGTAATTTTGGTACCTATAATAGCGTTTTCGATTTTGCCATTGTGAAATTTTAATAGCGTATATAAAATGCTATATAACGTTTTGATCTTGCTATTGTAAGTCTTTCATCTACGATAACATGTTGATATATAGCGTTTATAAAAATGCTATTAAAGGATTTGAGAAAGTCCTTATTAATAGCGTTTTTTATCTTGTAAGTTCCAGACCTACAACAACATGTTGATATACATCGTTTATAAAAACGTTGTTAAAGCCTTTAATACCCTTTTTAAAACGCTGTTAAAATCCCAGATTGTTGTAGTGGTTTACTTTTATTTTGTTTGATTACTTGTAAACAAATTTTGGTGAATCAATAAAGAGGATGGTTGGGTGGAATCTCTTGTGTATTGTTTTTTGATTTCATGTCTGTTTATTTTCTATCCAAATTTATCTCTTTGTAATTTGGATGATAAAAGATCAATTGGGAAAAGCCTCCGCAAAGCAAAGTTTTCATTGCATAAACTTCTTATCTTTTGGTTTCATGGGTGATATATTATACATCAAGGTTGATACTGTGGATCAATATAAACATTGAGCAAATATATCAGCTGAACTTCTCTTATATTATCACTCAAAGTTCATGTTTTTTGATTTTTCTTTTTGATGCATTTAAAAGCATTTTTGCACATAGATCCATAATTTCTAAACTGAATAAAAGTTATGTATGGATAACCATTTTTCTACTCCAAATGAACATAAAAATTATGATCAACTCTCTCCTTTTTTTTTCTTACAACGACCTATTTGTGGAGGATTTTTTTTAAATAAAACTAGATAAATGATTTCATCTTTGATTTTGGAAAAAAATGTAAATAGAAATGGTCCCCATTTTAGAGACTGATAATAATGAAACCTCAAAGTCTTGTATATTTCATGTTAAAATTCCTTTCGTCTCATTTTGATAAATCCAACTAAGAGACATGTCTTACTGTACATATGTACTAGTGAGAAGCATCAAAATCAACATACAAAGTAAGCAAAAATGGATGATCAAGGGTGCTCAAAATCTCCTTCTCAGTCACAGCTCTCTTTAGCTTCTTCTTGAATGCTTGTTCCTCTCTATCCACCACCTTCATTACATAGAGAAGGTTTGGAGAGGTTGATGGACATCTGTTCATGTTTCGAAGCGAGCAAAGGCATACATTACCAAGGTCGCCTCCTCCGAGTCTATGTCTTTCAAGTAGTATGTTGGCTCACAAACAAAGAATTAAGTATTATTTTCTTTAGAAATGTAGAAGGTCCTAATATTTTTTTGTCAAATCGTCAAGACTCAAGTGGAATAATGGAGTCTCCATATAACCCCTCCTAGTTTTTGGTCTCTAGCTCGACTTTCCTAACTTGTTATTTATGGACCTCCTAGCATTGTTCTATTTTGTTAGGTGATGACAAAAGATATGATCTAGTTAAATTTACAAGGGTTTATCATCTGCTGTTTAAGGGACTTATTTTGGTTATGAGAGTTTTTTTTCCTTTCAAATTGTTTCAAAGACCAATCACCCAAAATCAACCCCCTTATATCCAGAGAAATGATATCTTCAACATTACTGGATATTTTATACGACGACTCCAGATGCAAACAAAACAAAAATAAAGTAATTTTTATACCCATTTACAATTTCTGTAATACTTACCATATTATTTCACATCAAATAAGCCATACTATGAACAAATCTCAATTTTAAAGTACCTGCATAGAATTATGAAAATGGTTTAGTCTGATTTGGTTTGAAGAATAAGCACGAATGGAATTGATTGCTTTCTACTTAGGCTGGTTGGCTTTGTGAGGCATATGACAACTTCCAATGATGGATGAAGAGAAAACCAAACTGGTACATAACTTGAATTGCCAAAACTAACATCGCTACTGTCATAATTGTTAGAGGCCCTTTATAGTGAATGAGATATTGTCTCACATCGCCAAAAATAAGTTAATGTTCATGCTTATATACTACTTTCCTCAAACCCATATTGGCCCTTAGGGTCAGGTAATTTTGTGCGAGGGGGAGGACCTATATGGCCATGAACTAACACACACGCGCGTCGCCCGCCCATCCCGTACCGAACCGAGCCGGGCCGGGTGCGGCTGCGAGTCCAATAAGAGTAGGACCGTGTTATATTTTTGCTGCAAAGAAGTAAACAGTTTTCTACTGTTTAAATTCGAATAGAAGCGACTAGTGGATTGGAAATGCCCGTTGTCTGACCGGATGCGGCTTCTCAAACAGAAATAGGCGTTGCAAATGAAGAGACGCGACTGTTGCAAACCACGACGGTTTTTGGCCGTTGCAAATGAAGAGACGCGACTGTTGCAAACCGCGACGGTTTTTGGCCGTTGCAAATGAAGAGACGCGACTGTTACAAACCGCAACAGTTTTTTGGCCGTTGCAGACGAAGAGATGCGGCTGTTCCCAACAAACATAACCATTGGGAATTAGCCTATAAAAGGAGAAGGAAACCTGATCAGTTATTTTACTTCAAATTTTCTCTTCTTCCTCTTCATTTCTTATTCTCTACAATCTGTGCGCTTCTGCATATCACACAGAAGATCATACACATCACAATCTCGAGCAAATCACATCTGTTGTATCTTGGGAGACTTTAAATAAAGTCTTAAGGAAATTGTTACGACAAGCCTTAGACGAAATTTCCTTCTTCATCCGGTTAGATTTCTGTTTACTTATATATTTCTATACATCGTTCTGTAATCTTTTCCATTTCAACGTTGTGCTGTTTCTGCGAAATAGTACAACGCTTGTTTATCGTTATAGTTTAATACATCAATTTGTTGTTGTTATTGCTATAGTTTGTTGTAGTAAATTAATTACAACATAGTTATTGTTCAAAATTACTAATACAGAATTCTAAAGTAGTAGAAATCTGATTTGTAAACTTGTGTGACGAGTTTATAACATATTGGTCTCTGTTTTGGTATACTGATCGTATAACACCTTAAGACTTTCCTATTTTCACTAAAATAGAGATGGCGACAGTTGACCTATCGGCAAAAACAGCTACCCACAACAGGCCTGATCCGTTTAAAGGAGATGGTGATGACTTCATAACATGGCAGAATCAACTGTTGTTTTATCTCACCACGTTAGGGCTGCAGAAGTGCATTGAGGAGGATGAACCAAAGCCTAAAGACGGACAAACTATAGAAACAGACGCAGCTGTTTTTCTCGGAATTGACTCATGAAAGCATTCGGACTTCTTGTGCCGAAATTACATTCTGAACTGTCTGGATAAAGTACTATATAAAGTATATTAGCCACACCAGATAGCAAAATCCATATGGACTGCACTTGCAAATAAATACAAGACGCAAAATGTCAGTTTGTAGAAGTTGTACATAAATTCATGGAATACAAAATGGTGGATTCCAAATCCGTAACTAGTCAAGTGCAGGAACTCCAACTTATAATTCATGAACTTGAAGCAGAAAGACATCAAGTTGGAGAATCGTTCCTTGTTGAAGCGATAACAGGAAAATTACCACCATCCTGGAGAGACTACCGCAACTATCTGAAACATAAGAAAAAGGAGATTTCCTTAGAAGATCTCATTGTCAGATTAAAAATTGAGGCAGATAATCGCGGAATAACACAACCCAAAGGCGAAGAGGCACTTGTTACAGAAGGGTCAAAAAAGAAAGGACACTTCAACAACAAATAGAAAAGGAGAAAGGCACCAGATAATCAATCCAAAGTTAAGCAAACCACGCAGCTAAAAATTGCAGGCACAAGAAGGCAAATGACAAATCGGTGGCAAATATAGTGGAAAATTTGAGTTCAACCATTGAGGAGATGAACTTTTCAGGAGTTGTTTCAGAATTCAACTTAGTACAGAACCCTGCACAGTGGTGGGTAGACACAGGCGCTACTCGTCATGTCTGTTCTGATATATCTATGTTCTCCACTTACAAGAAATACGATCAGAAAGAAACACTCTACATGGGTAATTCTGTTGTTTCCATGATCGAAGGTAACGACACCGTCATCCTCAAATTTACATCCAGAAAAACTGTGACACTAAGTGAAGTTCTTCATGTTTCGGATATCCGCAAGAACCTTATCTCTGGACCTATGCTCTCAATGAAAGGTTTTCGTATGGTCTTCGAGTCGGATAAAGTAGTTCTGTCTAAGGCTGGAATTTATATAGGAAGGGGTTATTTATGTGATGTCTATTTAAGGCAAATGTAGCCATAGTTGGCAATAAAACTATGTATTCTGATTGTGCTATTAATAAAAATGAAGTTTCTTATTTGGTTGAGCATGAAATTTTACTATGGCATGATAGATTAGGACACATAAATTTCCGAAAAATGAAAAAATTAGCAAACTTGGGATTAATTCCTAAATTCTAAGTAGATAAAAACTACAAATGTAAGACATGTGTAGAAGCAAAACTGGTTAAAAAACCATTTCATACTATTGATAGAAGTACAGAACCACTAGGTTTGGTTCACAGTGATTTATGTGATTTTAAATCATTACCTACAAGAGTTGGGAAAAAGTACTTTATCACTTTTATAGACGACTATACACGATATTGCTATGTATATCTTTTGAATAGTAAAGATGAAGCAATTACATCGTTTATAAAATATAAGGCTAAAGTAGAAAATCAGTTAAATAAAAAGATCAAGATATTGAGATCTGATCGAGGTGGAGAATATGAATTACCATTGAACAATTCTGTGCAGAAAATGGTATAATTCATCAAACAACAGCTCCATATTTACCACAACAAAATGTTATTGCCGAGAGAAAGAATAGAACATTAAAAGATATGATAAATGCAATGATATTGACCTCTGGTCTACCGACGAACTTGTGGGGAAAAGCCTTAAATATGTCTAATCACGTATTAAACAAGGTTCCTCACAATAAAACAGGAACAATTCCATATGAGTTATGGAAAGGACACATACCAAGTTTCAAATACCTCAAAATGTGGGGGTGCTTGTCAAAAGTTGCAGTTTCGCCTCCCAAGAAAGTCAAACTTGGACCAAAAACTATAGAGTGTTACTATCTAGGGTCAGCCTAAAGTAGTAGTGCCTACAGATTTTTGGTATTCAAGTCTGATATAGCCGATATTAATGTCAATACAATCATAGAGTCTCGAGATGCCTCATTTTTTGAAGATGTGTTTCCGCACAAAAGGAATAAAGTAAATTATGTCCCTAAAAGGACAAGAGAAGAATCAAGCAAGCCACATAACAATGAAACTCATCGTGAAATTGAGAAAGTTAAACCAAGAAGAAGCGTAAAAGCAAGAACGTCCAAAACGTTTGGTTCAGATTTTCTAACATACATGTTAGAACACGAACCTCAAACATACAAGGAAGCAATGTCATCTTCTGAATCTTCATGTTGGAAAGAAGCAATCAAAAGTGAAATTGATTCAATTCTAAGTAATAAAACTTGGGAAATAGTTGATCTTCCGCCTGGAATAAAACCGATTGGTTGCAAATGGATCTTCAAAAGGAAGATGAAACCAGATGGCTCTATTGACAAATATAAAGCAAGATTGGTAGCCAAAGGATATCGTCAAAAGGAAGGTATAGAATTCTTTGATACTTATTCACCGGTTACATGAATAACCTCTATAAGAATGTTAATAGCAATTGCATCCATATACAATCTAGAGATTCATCAAATGGATGTAAAAACAACATTCTTAAATGGAAATCTTGATGAAGAGATTTACATGGAGCAACCTGAGAGTTTTATTTCCAAAGAAAATGAAAACAAAGTACGTAGATTAGTAAAATCATTATACAGCCTAAAACAAGCTCCAAAACAATAGCACGCAAAATTTGATAGTGTCATGATGAAAAATGGTTTTCGTATAAATGAATGTGATAAATGTGTTTATTATAAACAAGTTGGACAATCATACGTGATGATTTGTTTATATGTAGACGATATGCTAATCTTTGGTCCAAATAGTAAAGTAATAGAGACCATAAAGAAAATGTTAATCAACAATTTCGACATGAAAGATTTTAGGAGTTACATACATTATTTTGGAAATCAAAATAATAAAAACACCTAATGGAATTGAACTATCTCAGTCACACTATGTGGAAAAAGTGATTGAAAATTCCAAAATTACGGAATTAAAGGAGTAAGAACACCTTTTAATCCATCGGAAGTACTGCATAAAAACACTAATCAGAGTGTAATGCAATTGGAATACTCTCGTGTAATAGGATGTCTAATGTACCTCATGAATTGCACAAGACCAGATATAGCTTATGCAGTAAGTCGACTGAGCAGGTATACAAGCAACCCAGGGAAGGAACACTGGAAAGCACTAATGAGAGTGTTGAGATATATAAAGAGTACCATGAACTTTCCCCTACATTACGGCAAATATCATGCCGTCTTAGAAGGATATAGTGATGCAAACTGGATTTCTGATTTAGAGGAATCTACATCAACTAGTGGTTATGTCTTCACCCTAGGAGGAGCAGCAGTGTCATGGAAATCTTCTAAACAAACGTGCATAGCTCGATCCACTATGGAATCAGAGTTCATCGCTTTAGATAAAGCAGGCGAAGAAGCAGAATGGCTTCGTCAATTTTTAGAAGAAATTCCATTTTGGCTTAAACCTGTACCAGCCATATGCATACAGTGTGATAATCAAGCAACGTTAAGCAGAGCACAAAACTTTGTGTATAATGGAAAGTCATGACATATTCGTCGACGCCATAACACAGTTAGGCAGTTACTCTCAAGTGGAACTACTTCCATTGATTATGTGAGAACTACTGATAACCTTGCGGATCCATTTACTAAAGGATTACCAAGAGAGAAAATTGACTGCGCATCAAGGGGAATGGGTTTAAAAGCCTAAACCAACAAGAGTTACTTATACGGAAACCTATCCTAGTGACTGGAGATCCCACGGACTAGGATCAATAGGCAAACCAGTTCTGAGTAACTCAAGAAGCAATGCATTTGTTTGGACTTAGTCCTACTCCATTCGTATGGTGCACAATAGAATGCATGCCTACAGAAGTATTAAAAGGATAAAGCTATGCTTTTTAATGATGACTATATCTTGAAAATAACAAGTGGGGTATATATAGGATACTCTTAATGGTTGCAATCACCTATGTTAGTGTGAGCTGGGTCGGCTCTATGAGAATATTAATGGCTTAAATTCTCTAAAACACTCACAGAACCAAATTTGTTCAGGACCAAAATGAACACAACCAAGAGATTTGATGTGAAGGGAAACAATGCTTTGTAAAGCTTATTGTCTGGTTATGCACAAACGGCTGACGGTTCAAGATGAAATAACTCATCGATTAGCCAAGTATATCCGATAAGTTTTAACTAGGGAAAGTTCAAAGTGAAATATCTACTTATCCTCGATATAGCATTATTTTCATATGAACTGTGTGATATTACACATTGTGTGGGGGAAACATATATCATCATTCATGTGGGGGATTGTTAGAGGCCCTTTATAGTGAATGAGATATTGTCCCACATCGCCAAAAATAAGTTAAGGTTCATGCTTATATACTACTTTCCTCAAACTCATATTGGCCCTTAGGGTCAGGTAATTTTGTGCGAGGGGGGGGACCTATATGGCCATGAACTAACACACGCGCGTGCGCCGCCCGCCCGTCCCGTACCGAACCGGGCCGGGTTGGGTGCGGGTCCAATAAGAGTAGGACGCGGCTTCTCAAATAGAAATAGGCGTTGCAAATGAAGGGACGCGACCGTTGCAAACCGCAACTATTTTTTGGCCGTTGCAAATGAAGGGACGCGAGTGTTCCCAATAGATATAACCGTTAGGAATTAGCCTATAAAAGGAGAAGTAAACCTGATCAGTTATTTTACTCCGAATTTTCTCTTTTTCCTCTTCATTTCTTAATCTCTACAATCCGTGCGCTTCTGCATATCACACAGAAGATCATACACATCACAATCTCAAGCAGATCACGTTTGTTGTATCTTGGGAGACTTTAAATAAAGTCTTAAGGAAATTGTTACGACAAGCCTCGGAAGAAATTTCTTTCTTCATCCGGTTAGATTTCTGTTTACTTATATATTTCTATACATCGTTTTGTAATCTTTTTCATTTCAACGTTGTGCTGTTTCTGCGAAATAGTACAACGCTTGTTTTTCGTTATAGTTTAATACAATAATTTGTTGTTGTTATTGCTTAGTTTGTTATTGTAAATTAATTACAACATAGTTATTGTTCAAAATTACTAATACAGAATTCCAAAGTAATGGAAATCTGATTTGTAAACTTGTGTGATGAGTTTATAACATATTGGTCTCTGTTTTGGTATACTGATCGTATAACAATAATGATAGTTGGAGGATTCTTTATCATGCCCAGTTACTGCCATTGCCTTTTCGTTTATATTTAGTGAGATTAGAATAAGAGAGGGAGAGCATGTTTTATATAGAGGGATTCTAAGCATGCATTTATAATATTTGAATTGACTAAACTAACCTTAAAGGGTGAGAATGTATTTTTTTCTTGAACAAAGAAAAGGTTGACTTCATCTGTTTAGCAAGATTTAATTGCACCTTTTTTGATGATCCTATTTTTACAAATATTTGGTTTGGACAAAACAATGGGTAACACTATGCAATGACACATAAATTTAGATGCTTCCTAACTCCAGTCTGGGCTTAGTTCTGGAAACTATGTTATATATTGTTGAGGAATATGTCTATTATATAATGCGAACTGCCTTTTCCTATCATAGTGTTGCCAATCGCACGGATGGGATGTTTTTTTTTATAGTTCTATGATAATGCATTTTTCTACCTTGCAGCAGCAAATGTGTTGAAAGCAGATGCCCAGAATTCCACCTTGCTACCGAGGTAACGCATGTTTCTCCAGTATATAAGTTGTGTTAGATTTGCTAGTAGAGTGATTTTGAACTTTTAAGTGTATGTAGTGTATGTGCACAGAATTGCACAGTACACGTTAGATGTGCCATTAAATCTTTTATCTTTTTAACTAAATTGTTTGATGAACTTGGGTTATACTATAACACTCCCATTGCACAATTAATTATACAAAAAATACAGTATTTGAAATATATTTTTTGTTCAAAAGGAGAAACCTATAACTATTTCTTTTTTCCTTTTGTAGATTATGTTGTATAACTCTTTGGCCTATGTAGCATTAAGAGATTCCAACTGTAACCATACTCTTTGTTTAAGTATGTTACGTTTTCATCTATATGTTAATTATAATCCCTAGTGATACTAACTATAGGCTATGATGAGTTTATGTGTGTGTGTATCACGCTTAGCAATTAGTGTTGACATCATATCATCATATCATGTTTCATATGTATCAAAATCATTATAGCAAAAATTTGATAATTTTATTTATTTAATAAACAGCAGCACTTAGTTTTTATTCGACATCGATATTTATTATGCTGCCTCCTTCATCCTTGTTAAGAATTTTTTTTTACTTCATCATTACATAGTCAAAAATTAAAAGTGCTTACTTCTCTATTAAGAAAGCGATAAGTAGACAAATTGATGATGAAACAGAAACAGGAAAATAGGAAAGGCTGATAGGTGAATTGTTTGAAGATGCTCTTACATAGTTGCATCTGATTGATGCGATCGATGAAAATTGACCGATATCAGATTGCGGACGGTCAATGGCTGGTAATGGTTTTACATGTTTATATTAGTTCAACGGTTATTTTCACTAAATTACAAATTTCTATTCATGGGTTTAAATTCAAGTGCATTAATCAAGAAGTGTAATTTCTTCATCTTGCTTCCATTGAAGGCATCCTTTCAAGAACTTTAATTGAGACGAATGAAATGGGTCGTTTGTCACAGGCATTGACTATTGTTGCTATGTTACCATCTGAAAGCACGTTATATTCATTTTCTTCGCCTAAAAATAACTCAAATTTTGACCATTTTTGTATGGTGCTCAATAACATGCATATGTTATAAGATTTTACCTTCTATGCTTCATCCTCCAAGTTTTTTATTCTTTCAATTTATCATTTTTCAAACCATGAAAAATCAAAATGCGGTCTTCAAATGTCAATGTTATTTCTTCATGTGTTCTTTGTTTTACAGAGTTAGTAACACATCCTTAAAATTCTGGTGATATTTTACCAAGGAGTTTCAATATGCAGGCTAGGATCTTAGCAATGAATGCTTCCTATTCTCTCAAGAACGAGGGTCACTTTGACATACCCATCAGGGTCACTTTGACATACCCATCACATAAAGTTCTTTTATCTTTACCTGGTCATTAAGTTCTCAAAAGTGAGCTTATTGCTCCGCAGATAGAGCATATTTTTTTGAAACTGAGCAACTATCTAATATCTATCTGTTATAATATTTGCTGCTTAACTGAAGGAGTGTATTCTTTTCTCCAACTGTTGCAAAGAGCGTATTATTTTTTCGTTTTGCAAAGAAAAGTTTTACACATGTTTATGTATGTTGTTACTCGTTTTACTTTATTTTGAGGATAATTCATTAGAAGTTTGTATCATATTGGATTTATCTTTATTTTCTTTATTTAAAATAAAATACAAATCAAATAAATAGAAATGCCAATAACCATTTATATATAATAAACTAAATAATTTATAAAAATCAATTATAAAAATAAACTAAGTTCACTACATTTTATAAAAATTAGACAAATTAAGTTTTACAAAATTTAATTAAGTTGACCAAGTTTTATAAAATGAACTAAATTTATAAAAAATAATGGACAAATTTTCGAAGTAGGCCAGTTTCGAAACAATTTCATGATTGGTGCTGGTTTTGAAACTTATTATCAAACAATGCCACTTTCTGCCCAATCAACGTCCAGCTTAGCAATTTATAACTGCCTCGTATGGACGCAACTCATAGTTGCACCTATTTTTTTTTTATCTTGATATATCGGTGCAACTTTTAGTTGCGTCCACTCAAATAATTATAATTTCATTATTGGCACAACTATGAGTTGCGCACCTTGTTTTTTCCGTACTGGCGCAACTTATAATTGCGCCTGAACAAGTTGATGCTGCCATACAAAGGCAGCAGCAACCCATACCCCCACACCATATCATTTTCACCAACTTACTCCCCTCTTTGCTGCAGCTCGAATCCATCATTCCCAAGCCCTAGTTCTTGGTTTTCTCCATCAATTTCACTCAAAATTTACAAATTTTTTCATCAATATTCGATTAGAACAAATCTATAACGATGGAAGCGAGATTTTATTCAACACAATACGATTTTGGTAATCTCTAAACCTTATTTTTTTATTAATTTCTAATTTGCATATTATTTGTTTATATTTGCAAGAAACATTGTCAATTAGCATCTTCTAGGTGTTAGTGATCCAATTCGTACGGTTGAACCAATCATTTATTGTAAACGATGTTAAAAATATGAGTTTTTGTTAAATGAACTTTGTAGAACGGGAAGCGGAACCGTTGATGGTACCGTGCTATATTTGCAGAATAATCACCGCACAAATTTTGAAGATTTAATGAGGGTAATATTTTTTATTTTGTAAATATAGTAAATAGTTTAAGATTTTTAGCATTTTGAATTAAATATACGTTATAATTCTTTGTTTTGTAGAGTGTAAAATCCGTCGACTGTTTGGATCGTTCGCAGAATTTCGAAGGTCTGATGGAGATGGTTGATGATCACCGAGTTCAACAATTACTTCATCAAGCGGGCTTCTGGTATTTCATGCAAATAAAGTATATCAGATTTGATATGTCTTTACTGACAGCATTATGCGATAGATAGAGATCCGAGACTTACACCTTTCATTTTTCCATTGGAGAAATGACAATTACTTTACAAGATATTTTTATTTTGCTCGGCCTTCCTATATAAGGCACCATTCTGAATTACGGTGGTAATGTGGACGTCGATGATGTTTGTCATTGTTTGCTTAGTGAAATTCCACCCTTCGAAGCGGTGATTAATAGAAGAGAGTTGAACGTCAAATGGATAAATGACCTTATAATTGGCTGGAAGATTACCGTCGATTTATCTGTTGAGGAGCTAGAACAGTTCACATGGGCTGTTATATTGCTTCTTATAACATCCCGTTTTTTCCAAACCATTCGAAGGGTCGGGTAAGTGTCAAATGGTTATGCATGTTACAGGATTTTGCCACTATTTCTGATTATTCGAAGGGTAGTGAGGTACATACCAACGAAGATGTTTTAGAGGCGTGGGTGGTTCTTCACAAGGCAGTCAACTGGGGCAGGACATAGTTGAAGCTGGACAATCTCAACCGCCTCTGACTCAAACACAAAGAACACCACGCGAACTTAGAAACTTAAGAAATTAGGTGTTATGATGGGTGTACTTAAGTTGTTTAATTTGGTGTGTAGGTTGGTTGCTTTCATTTGAAGTTGTACTATGTTGTTTTGAACTTGTATTCACATTAGAAGGTGAACTTTGCTAATGTACAATCAA
The DNA here is from genome assembly GCA_030737815.1 of Allium fistulosum. Lineage (NCBI taxonomy): Eukaryota > Viridiplantae > Streptophyta > Magnoliopsida > Asparagales > Amaryllidaceae > Allium > Allium fistulosum. Next base: position 509,837,888 of record CM060903.1, on the reverse strand, counting down.
GATATGTACGTTGTTTAATAGATTTGTGGTTTTGCAACTTGTTATTGTTGTTTTCGTATATACAGTTAAATTAGATTTGCGTGAAATATGATGGTTTTGAATGAAATGCATATTTTGTTTCCTTATATGTGAGCTGCTGTTTGGAGATCGGTAGTAAGTTACAGGCACAAATGAAAGTTGCGCCCATAATGACAGAGTAGCGCAACTTTGAGTTGCGCTCTGTTATATACAGAAATGCGCATCTCAAAGTTACGCTAACATGCACACCAAAGAGCGCAACTCAAAGTTGCGCATATATTCATAGGCTGCTCTTACAAGCCCAATAGCAGCTTATAACCCCCTTTACTCCTCTCCACTTCAACAGAACTCCTCAAACCCATCATATTTCAAAAATCCAAAACTCCATTGCTCTTACTAGAACTCAACTAAAAATATAACAAATACACTCAAATTCGTTTAAATCGACAAAGATCAACACAAGATTTCACTTTCATCTACAATAGAGGTAAAGTTTTGAAACCCTTCTCTGCTAATTTTGTTAGATCTATTATTGAAATTTAGTTTCTTGAAATTTGATAAATTTATGACTACCGCACCGATTATTTGTCACTATGACGGTTATTTAACCATCGACGAAAATAGCAAGCCAACCTATGTTGGCGGAAAGCATAAAAGATTTAAAGTGAGGAAGGGTTGTAATTTCTTGAGTTGAAAATGGTAATTACAAAGCTACAAAGATTAATTCTATCGAATTCGACATCTCGTTGGTAAGTAAATGGGTAATGGATGATGGCCCGATTGTTATTGAGCTGAACGACGACGACGACGTCGATTCTATGTTTTGCGTGGGGATGAAAGTAATCGAGATGTATGTTAAGAAGAAGGGGGTGGTACAAATAACTGAACCGCAAGCTCACATCTTTGATTATGCAAGCCAACCAGGACCGAGTAATATTGCCGAGCAAAGTCAAATGCATTATCCATACTGCTCCTACCAGCCACCGAACATTTACGCACAAACAGCTGGATATGGTTTCATGTGATGTATGTATGTTTCATTCATGTTTTATGTAGTTAACACTCATATGTTTGTTTACAGGTTGTATACTCAGACATCTGGCTATGGTTTCATGCCATATCCATCGCAGTCATCCGGGTATGGTTTCATGTCGTATCCTCCACAGTCAATTCCAACTTCGAATTCAAACCAATACTTGCAAGAAATTGAAGATGAAGATGTTGAAACTGAAGATATGGAGGGTGGAAATGCTGATAATCAAATATCACATTTGGATAGCATGGAAATCGCTGCTTCACTTGACGAAGATGAGACATGGATAGATGCTATGAATGTTAACAATGACGCTCCTTTAGATGATATTCCAGAAGAAGTTGATGACATCGACGAGCATATTGAGATGGAAGTACCATTAGAGGATGACCAATGCAATGACACAATCATGGAAAGGTCTATTATGAAAGAAGTTCAATTTACCAATGAAATATTTGGACTGGAATGTGTGGAGAAAGACTCTCGAGTCGATATGATTTTTAAATCAAAGGAATCTTTAATTGAACATATAAGTGAATGGTCGATAAAATGTTCAGTTTCATTTAAAAACATAAAGTATCATGCTAGAGATTTCACCGCTATATGTGATATTGATGTTAATTGTTCATGGCGGCTTCATGCTATTGTTTCTAAAAGAGATCATGCTGGGTGGTGGGTGATAAAAAAATACGGTGGTGATCACGCATGCTCAAATACAATCATTAACTCGAACCACAAACAAGCAACATCCAAATACATTTGTACCAAAGTCCTTTCACATGTTCGATCGAACCTAAGTTACAGTGCAAAATCTGTCCAAGAGCTTATGAAAAATACGTACAAAATTCAAATAAGCTACATGAGAGCTTGGAAAGGACTAAGCAAAGCCGTGTCTAAAATATTTGGCGATTGGGAATCTTCATACAATGACTTATCATGGTTTCTTCGTGCAATACAGAAACGCAGTACAGGCACTGTTTATCATGTTCATACAGAAGGCGTTCAATTTTACGGGGATTTCTGGGCATTTGGACCGAGCATTGAAGGTTTCAAGAATTGTCGTCCTGTTCTTTCTATTGATGGAACACATCTTTATGGTGAATATCAAGGTACGTTGCTTGTGGCTACAAGAGTTAATGCAAATAACTCTCTTTTTTCTTTGGCATTTGCTATTGTACAAACCGAATTAGCAGAGACTTGGGGATGGTTTTTTTCATGAATGGGACGCTTAATTCCATCTTTAAATGCAAGATGCATTACATTCATTTATGATAGAATGAAAGGAATTCTAACCGCTTTGCAAGAGAAATGGAGAAGACCGCATCATCATCGCTTCTGCCTTCGTCATTTGAAAGCAAACTTCAAAAAGGCTAGTTTTGGTAGCAAAATTTTGCAAAACTTATTCCATGCTTGTGCTGAAGCAAGAGACTAGGTAACATACAAAGAACTAAGAAAGCAACTAAAAAATGTAAGTCCTGCGGCTGACGGAAGTCTCAAATATAAGGATGAACAATGGACTCTTTACAAGGACAACGGTGAACGTTTTTGTATGATGACTATCAATGCTTCAGAGAGTTTCAATGAAGTTCTAAAAGGTGCAAGATCATTACCGGTAAAGACGTTAGTAGCATGTACCTTTCATCGTCTAAATAGCTACTTCTACAGAAGACGTACTGATGGACTGGAGTACACAGCTGCGCTCACGCCAGCGTATGAAAAAATGATGAAAAAATATGCAGCAGAAGCACGAAATATGAGCATTAATAGGTTCAGCTTGACGAAGTGGCAAGTAACACACACAAACGCATGTAACTACACAGTAAATATTATCAATGACAACTGCAGTTGTTCATGCAATATTCATATTCTTACCCATTTTTCATATTCTCATATTTTGGCTGCATGTGCACGATGTAGAGGAGGAGCGAGCAGAGCTTACCATGATCTTATTTCGTCCTGCTTTACAGCGGACAGTTATAGACATGGTTATTCTCTAGTTTTTTATTCTGTGTTCGACAATAGATATTGGGATGTACATGAAGACCCAACTATACATCCACCGCCAATACGTAGGAATACAGGAAGACCGAGGTCCACAAGAATTAGGGGGTAGTAGACGAAATGGGGGACAGAAGACAGGACAGATGTGGACAATGCGATAACTTGGGTCATAAGAGAAGAACGTACGGAAAGCACTTGAAGGATGTTGACTCGAGATGATGACTCTATCCTTGATAAGTTTTTAGCTTTGTTGTAATGTTGGAAACAATTGTTATATCTTTGATCAATTATACTTGTGATGCTTGAATTGACGGTGTTGTGATCTGCTACTGCTATGCTAAGATAAATTGTTCTTGCTTATATTAGTTGTTGTAGTTTAGATATGATATTGAAAAGGATTTGAATCAGAAAGTTTAAAGATCAGTGTTTAAATCTGTATATGTTGGTTTTGATCTGGTCGGTTTTGGTTTGTAAATATGATTTGTTGTTAGATCAAATAAGGGTGTTAAGGATAGTGAAAAGGCTGATTGATGCCTGGATTAAGATGGAGTTACGCAAGACTGTCGGTTGCTAGACTTGGGACTGTTAACGGATGGATGGGCCATTGTGTGATGAATCTCTGGATGTAGTAATTCATAAAACTTGAATGATTATCTTGTGAAAATGTTTGTATCCGACAATGATGAATAGTTGATGATGATTTGAGATTTGTCGATTGTTGATCGTGAATCTAAATTGAGAGAAGAGATGGATTTTGGTGTTTGCAAAGTCTGACACTAGCTGAGAATCTCAAATCTGAAGTTGGCTATGTCTGAACAAGAATTAGGTAGTCCATTCGACCGATTATTAGACTGGTGGGAGTGAGAACATAGCTGCAGAGTTGGAGAAAAAGAATCTGAAAGTTTTATGAGGTGGTGCTCCTGCTAATTCAGTTAGAACATGTGAGTTATGCAACGTTGTCTGCAACAGCGACAAAACGTCTGCCTTCCATCTTGCTGGAGAAAAACAATAACAAAAGGTGAATGTATGTAGCTTACTATGCTTCAACTTTACCATGCATTTCTCACAGCAGTTAATGAATGATGTAGGTATTTGGAAGACCAAATATTCCTCCACATGTGCAAGATTTGCATTTCACAAACTAAGTTGCTGGTGCCAAAAAGTAGGGGCTTCTGCTGGCATTAACTTTGTTCAATCAACATTATGTGATATATGCAAGATAAATTGCAACTATCAAGAAGCTTTCAATGCACACAAAGTGGGTAGGAAACACCTTAATAATCTGCAAAAACTGTAAAGAGTCCATCAATCTAAATCTGGTGAAAGCTAATCAAAGCACAAGCGAAGCCAAAGCACCGACAAAAGGTTGACCTGGAGGTAAATAAGATGAAGGTTTTGAATCAAGGAGCTGCAACAAGTGCGGTAACACATACAACCTATGCAAATCCAGTTACAGCCATTGCTAGGCAAATTGAGAGTCTGATTCTACCGAGTTTCAAAGACGTTTCTCAGAATTGGTAACTCTTGTGCTCCCATTACTATTTTCAATCTTAAAGTGTCTATCTTAATTTCACGAAGCGGGAAAGCCTGAGATTTTCCAACAGTGGTATCGGAGCCAGGTTCATCCATAGCCGTAATCAAGCTCGTGCAAGTTCAAGATGGAGGATAATGTCGCTCATGATGGAGACATGTTCAAGCTCACAGCCAACAACTACTCCTATTGGAAGCCGATGATGGAGGACCACTTGTATTGCAAGGATTTGCATGAGCCCATCATCTACAAAGACAAGGTAGAAGGAAAGAGTGATGCACAATGGGAACTATTGAATCGAAAGGCCGTTGCTATGATCCGTAAGTACATTGACAAAACTCTCTTCGAGCATGTTTCTACTTATACAAATGCTTATGAATTATGGACAAAACTTGAGTCCATGATTCAGAAGAAAATGCCTCGTAACAAGGCTAATTTAGTTCAACGGTTGATGAAGTTGGAGCATAAGGATGGTCATAGTATGATTGAGCACTTGAATAATTTCAAGGGGTTCGTAAATCAACTAACAAAAATTGATATGAAGATTGATGATGAGTTACAAGCCCTTCTACTCCTTAGTTCCTTACCGAAAAGCTGGGACACACTCGTAGTTACACTTAGTAACTCAGCTCCGGAAGGAAAGCTAACCATGGATACCATCAGTGACAGTCTTCTTGGTTAAGAAGAAAGGAGAATAGAACGAGGTGAGTCTATCCATCCCGAAGAAAATGTTGTTGAGACTCAGGGTAGGAATGAAACTCGTGGACGTAGTAAGAGCCAAGATCCGCATCAATCTCAAGGTAGATCCAAGTCATGTTCGAAGATTGCACGCTATTACTGTGGAAGGATGGGTCACAAGAAAATGGAATGTCAATCCTTCAAGAAAGACCAAAAGGCCGGTAACGTTAAGCCAAACCAAATAAGCCCAACGAAGAAGCAAGAAGAGAAGAGTACTACTGCCGTAGTATTAAAAGAAGATCTGTTATATCTCGTTGGTGAAGGTAACATTCTAAACATTGCTTATGATGAGAGTTCTTGGATTGTTGATTCTGGTGCTTCCTTCCATGTTACTCCACATAAAAGCTTCTTCTCATCCTACCAAAGCGGTGACTTTGGTACAGTGCAAATGGGAAATCAAGATAGGAGCAAGATCGTTTGGATAGGAGACATCATTCTGACAACAAGCATCGGGTGCAAGCTTGTTCTGAAAGATGTGAGGAATGTCCCGGCCATGCGCCTCAATCTTATCTCTACCGGAAAGCTAGATGATGATGATCTGATGAATTACTTTGGTGAAGGAAAGTGGAAGCTCACCAAAAGAAGTTTAATAATGGCTCGAGGAAAGAAGGTAGGTCATTGTACATAATGCAAGCTAAGCTCTACAAAGGAGAGGTAAACATCACCACTGATGATATGGATACATGGCATAAACGACTTGGGCACATCAGTGAGAAGGGTCTTCACATACTTGCTCGGAAACAACTCCTCCCTAACGTGAAAGGTAAACCACTCGATCCTTATGCTCATTGTTTAGTTGGAAAACAACACAGAGTTGCCTTCCAAAGATCTTCTCAGCCCACAAGGAGAAAGAACATTCTAGATCTCGTGCACACTGACGTGTGTTCGATGTCTGAGAGATCCATTGGTGGTGCTTTACATTTTGTCACCTTCATTGATGATCATTCAAGGAAAGTGTGGTTGCACCTGTTAAAATCAAAGGATCAAGTGCTTGATGCCTTCAAAGAATTCCATGCTCTAGTAGAGCGTGAGACTGGACGGAAGATCAAGTGTGTACGATCAGATAACGGAGGTGAGTATAAAGGTCCTTTTGAAGCTTATTGCAAGAAATATGGCATTAGGCTAGAGAAGACTCCACCCAAGACACCACAATTGAATGGGCTAGTTGAGAAAAGAACCATACCATTGAAGAAAGAGTTCGTTGTGTGCTCTCTCATGCTAAGTTACCCAAATCATTTTGGGGAGAAGTTATAATGACCATGGTTGACATTGTCAACCTCACACCATCAGTTCCTTTGGATGGGGCCATCCCAGAGGAAGTTTGGACGGGCAAGAGGGCTTCATACAATCATCTTAAGGTATTCGGGTGCAGGGCATTTGTTCACATCCCCAAAGATGAGAGAGCTAAGCTTGATGCAAAGACAAAGGAGTGTATCAACCTTCGTTCACTAAAGGATAAATTTGGGTACCGGCTCTGGGATCCAAATAACAAGAAGATTGTTTGCAGTAGAGACGTTGTATTCTTCGAAGATTAAACAATTGAAGATATCAAGAATTTAGAGAGGCCAAGATTGAGAAGCAGTAAGAACATCGAACCTACTCTAGTTCGACATGAAGATAATAACACACAAGAAAGTAGTGATGCTGAAGATCATGAAATTCATGATGAACCAGTTCAAGAAGAACCTCAATCTAGCACTCCAACCACACCAGAGCCGAGACGATCCTCAAGGGACAGCCACCCGATACAACACAGAGAAGTACGTTATGCTCACCGATGAGGGGGAGCCTCAAAGCTATAAAGAAGCAATGAGTGATTGTCATAGAGAAGAATGGAGAATAGCCATGCAAGAAGAAATGCAATCCTTGCATGAGAATAACACATATGAACTAGTGGAGCTGCCAAAAGGGAGAAGAGCTTTAAAGAATAAGTGGGTGTATAGAATCAAGACCGAAGAGAACTGTTCAAAGCCTCGCTACAAAGCTCGGTTAGTCGTCAAAGGATTCGGACAAGAAAAAGGTATCTACTTTGAAGAGATATTCTCTCCCGTGGTAAAGATGTCATCCATCTGAGTTGTCCTTGGCCTAGAAGCCGTGCAAGATTTCGAGATTTAACAGCTCAATGTCAAGACGACATTTCTTCATGGTGACCTAGAGGAAGAGATCTACATGGAGCAGCCTGAGGGATTCAAAGTTCCAGGCAAAGAAAATTTAGTATGCCACCTCACGAAGAGTCTATATGGGCTTAAGCAAGCACCAAGGCAATGGTACAAGAAGTTCGACGCATTCATGGAAGAACATGATTTCAAAAAGACGGAAATCGATCATTGTGTCTTCACAAAGAGGTATGCAGGTGATGACTTTCTCATACTTCTGCTCTATGTTGATGATATGTTAATTATTGGTCAAGATCGCATAAAGATAGCTGCTTTAAAGAAAGATCTAAGCAAGAGCTTCGCCATGAAAGATTTGGGACAGGCTAAACAAATCCTTGGGATGAGAATAACTCGTGATAGATCAAAAAGACTATTATGGCTATCCCAAGAAAGGTACATTGAGAAAGTGTTGGAAAGGTTCAACATGCACAAATCAAAGCCGGTTAACACTCCACTTGCCGGACACTTCAAGCTAAGTTCGAAGCAGAGTCCGACAAGTGAAAAAGACATGGAGGAAATGAAGAAGATACCATACTCATCTGTAGTAGGCAGTCTCATGTATGCAATGATATGCACAAGACCAGATATCGTCTATGCAGTTGGTGTTGTCAGTCGCTTCTTGGCTAACCCAGGGAATGAACATTGGGTTGCAGTCAAATGGATCCTTCGATATCTACGTGGAACTTCCAAAAGATGTTTATGCTTTGGAAAAGGAAAACATGTATTAGAAGGATACACATATGCAGACTTGGCCGGTGACATTGATTCAAGGAAATCAACATCGGGATACTTAACTACTTTTGTAGGGGGAGCTATTTCATGGCAATCAAAGCTGCAAAAGTGTGTTTCATTATCCACTACAGAGGCATAGTATAACGCAGCTACCGAAGCTTGCAAGGAGATGTTGTGGATAAAGAACTTATTGCATGAGTTGGGAATAGATCAAGAAAAGTATGTCTTGAAGTGTGACAATCAAAGTGCAATTTACTTGGCAAAGAATTCAACATTTCATTCCCACACAAAGCACATTGATACAAGATATCATTGGATCCGAGAAGTCCTCGAGGAAAAGCAAATACATCTTGACAAGGTTCACACAGATGAGAACTGGTCTAACATGATGACCAAGGTAATACCAACAAAGAAGTTTGAAGATTGATGTCAAGGTACCGGTTTGCTACTACCCCCCAATTAAGTCGGGATGGGGAGATTTGTTGGAATCCCTCCTTAATTGGAGAGTTTCTAGAAAATTCTAGATCTTTCTAGAGAAGTATAGAATTTTGTAGAACGTTCCGGAGAACTCTCTATAAGCTTGTGGAAGAGTGTGGAACCCTCTGGAATATTTTGAAGATGTGTGGAACCTTCTGGAACCTTACGGAAGAGTATGGAAGGATGTAGAAGGGAATGAAAGAGTGTAGAGATTCCTAGAGAGTGTGGAGCATTCTAGAGAATCAATCTCCACCCTTGGATACAAGTAATATCCACCATTCATTGTGGAGGTTGAGTAGTATAAATAGGGGTAGGAGCCTTCATTCTTGATCATCAATCAAAAAAAGAAATATCCAAGAATTATAAAAGAGTGCCTCTTTGAGAGAAAAAAGAGATAGCTTGGGAAGTCTTTATCCTCAAGCTTGAGTGAGCCACCGAGTGTGAGTTGCTTTTGTAATCATATTCTTGTAATCCTACTATTCTTTAGTATAGTGGAAGAATCTCCATATTGGAGAATTATAAACTCTTGTGCTCCCATTACTATTTTCAATCTTAAAGTGCCGATCTTAACTTCACAAAGCGGGAAAGCCCGAGATTTCCCAACAGTAACACATACCACATTGTGATTTCTTTTGCTTATTTGCGGTATGAGTGCTGAATGTTATGTACTTGTATATTTTTTCTACTTTTAAATTTGATAATATTACATGTAGAAGCATGGGATGTGCAAGATACATTCAGGCTACATCATGTTGCAATGCCACAATTCACAATTGGTCATGCCACTGGTAAGTAACCAGGCATTTAAGACTACAACATCAAACTACATATTTGAGTTGCAAACATAAATACTTTATAAGTTTACCTACCTAATTATATGATGTAAGATCTTATGATGATTGGAGTTTGCTAGTGAAAGAATGAAATGTGGAAATCTAAAGTCAGCAACTCATAACCTTATAATGGATAAACAACAAATCTAAGGATCTTTGAATGACAGAAGTACTTCAACATTACTTACATCTTTTTGGTAATTGTTTATTCCTTAGAATATTACCTACAACTGTGATATATCATAGTTGCCTGAAGATCTGAAAAAGCTATGTTTATAAAAATTCATTTGAGTAATGTAAGTTATGCGTTTTTGGCTATTGTAATTTTATTTGGATGATGGTATAAATAGTTTTTAATACCATTGAATTTTACTTTTTGGCAGTTGAGGCATGCACTGTCTGTTGATTAGTTTGCAGAATCTGAGAGGATTTGGTTTTGAGGCGCGTAATCACTGTCCGAACCCCCTCTCACACACGTGAGGCGTGTAATCTCAGGATACAACAAAACTTGAATCCAAAGATATATCAATGTCCTTTCCTTTTCTGAACCCACTCTCGCACACGTGCTAATCGCTGTCCTTAAACCTGAATCCTAAATTCCTTCCCTTTCCAAAGATTTGGTTTTGAGGCGCGTAATCGCTGTCCTTAAAGCAATATTTGCCCCCACTCAATCAGAGTTTGCTAATGGGTTGGATGGCAAATTGCTTCTCAGGATACAACAAAACCTGAATCCAAAGATATAACAATGTCCTTTCCCTTACCGAACCCCCTCTCGCACACGTGCTAAGTGCTAAGTGTTTTCCGCGCATGCGTGTTATGGCAGTGCCCCCTTTCCCTTCTCCTTTAGTCATTTCAATTAATTGAACATGTGATGCTTCACATATATACTCAAATATTGAAACAACTCTCCCCGATGTGGGACTAATATACTTGCTTCCTCTTCATAAAACAATCTCCCTCAACACTATCTACTTTAACTATTGAGGGCGCTGTATCTGTACGTGGAGATAACTTGACGGGGTTGTGATGCAATTTGCTAGATGTAAGCTGAAAGTAGATGTAGTAATGCTAATAGTAATATTTACATACCTAATGGTACTGTTACTCTTTTTACTCTATTTTGAGGATAGTACATTAGGAGTGTGTATCATATTAAATTATTCTTAATTTAATTAAATACAAAGAAAATAAAATAAAATGGAAGTAAACATTTGTATATAACATAGTAAATAAGTTTATAAAAATTAACTATGTTAACTTAGGTTTTTATCAAGCCTCCTTTCGTAGGATAGAGGTGTAAGAAGATTCATCATCGTCCCATCCCTTTTAAATCAGGCTCTCATAGATGCACTTTTCGATCTCGAGAAGTTAATTTAGCTTTATAAAAAATAAATATATTAACTTAGTTTTGTTAAAATTTAACTAAGTTGACTAAATTTTGTAAAAATTAACCAAGTTAAATAAGTTTTATAAAAATTATATAAGTTTATAAAATAGCTAAGTTTATAAAAAAAACTAACTAAGCTTTAAAAAATTAATTAAATTGAATGAGTTTTGCAAAAATTAACTAAATCTATATAAATTAACCAAGTTAACTAGTTTTATAAAAACTAAGAATAACTAAATTAATCTAAGTTTTAAAAATATTAACTAAGTTTATAAAATTTAACTAAATCAAATAAGTTTTATAAAATTAAATAAATCAATTAAGTTTTATAAAAATTAAACAAATTTATAAATATTAACTAAGTTAAGTAAGTTTTATAGAAATTAAATAAATTAAATAAGTTTTGTAAAAATTTGACTAAGTTTTATAAAAATTAACTAAATTTATAAAAATTAACCAAGTTAAATAAGTTTTATAAAAATTAAATAAGTTTACAAAAACTAATTAAGTTTTAAAAAGTTAAATAAGTTTATAAAAATTAATGAATATAACTAAGTTCTATAAAAATAAATTAACTAAATTTTTAAAGAAAATAACCAAGTTGACTAAGTTTAACAAAATTTAGATAAATTAATAAAAATTAATTAACTTAACTAAGTCTCATATATCCAAATTTATAAAATTAAACTTCATTTTATGAAAGTTAACTAAGTTTTATAAAAATTTAACTTGGTTAACCAAGTAAATTTTAACTTTGTTTTACAAAAATTAAACAAGTACGTAAAATAAACTATGTTTTATAAAAATTTAACTAACTTTACTGAACTTCTAAAAATTTGCTAAGTATTGTAAATATTTAACTAAGTTAACAAAGTTTCTGCAAATTAGCGTATAAATTCAACAATTTTCCTAAAGTTAAGTTCCACAATTAATGACCAATTACTGTATAACTAACTTAGCTTACTAATTACCTGTATAACAATTAACTTATTTCTATTGTTTCATTGACCATAATATTGAATAATGAAGATGCAATAGTATGACTCAAATAATGTTGTATAGTAACATATTTGATACTAAATCAATTAACTAAAAAAAATCGAAGGGATATTAATACAATACTTAGTAAATTGAACAATTAATCCAATCTATATGGAGCAAATACCGCATTATTCTTTTAATATTAGGCTCCATAATCAATTACCATATTACTACCTTGATTTAGTAATCAACAACCATATTACAATTTATTTATCTGCTTAGTAATTAATACAATACTAAATAAATTCAACAAGTAATCTAATGTTATATGGAGCAAATACTACATTGTTCTTTTGATATTAAGCTTCATATTCAATTACCATAGTATTACCATAGTTTCCTAATCAACCATATTACAAATGATTTATTTGCTTAAATGCTTCTTTCTATTTGTTTGTTAAAGTAAGCTGACATTATTACTCTATTGCATGGTATTACAGATTATATTTAATCCTCCAAAACGTTTTATCCGTCTCATCTAGACTTGTCAAAATATGACTTAACCCATTAACCCAACCCATTTACCCTACTTATAAATGAATTGGGTCAACCCATTTATGAATATTATTAAATTGGTTATGGGTTGGGTTGACCCATTTTTAAAAGGGTTATAAATGGGTAACTCATTTACCCATTTATTAAAAGCATTAAATTTTAATATAAATTTGAAAAATAAGAATTTTGAACATACATTGTAGTTTTCATAGAGACTGACAGTTGTACTTGGAAAATGACAGGCTACCGCCTCCCCATATTTGAATTCGGCCTAGTGCAGAAGCCGTTATTTTTTTTGTTCAGACTGCAATAACTCCTTCGTTCTAATTCGGAATCAGGTGAGACTTCGACCGATGAACTCCCACCTAAATTACAGACAGTATGGAATACTCGGATACTTCATCATGTGAACGTACACTGTAGTTCTGCAAGGGGACTGACAGTTGTATTTAGAAAATAATAGGCTACCACATCACCATATTTGAACTCCGCCTAGTGCAAAAGCGCTATTTTTTTGTTCGAACTGCAATAACTCATTCATTCTAACTCGGAATCAGGCGGAGTTTCGACCGATTAACTCCCATCTAAATTACGGACAGTATGGAACACTCGGATACTTCATCGTGTGAACGCACACTGTAGTTCTCCAAGGGGACTGACATTTGTACTTAGAAAATAATAGGCTACAACATCCCCATATTTGAACTCCGCCTAGTGCAGAAGCCGCTATTTTTTTTGTTCGGACTGCAATAGCTCCTTCGTTCTAACTCGAAATCAGACGGGACTTCGACCGATTAACTCCCACCTAAATTACGGACAATATGTAACACTCGGATACTTCATCGTATGAATGCACACTGTAGGTCTCCAGGGGGACTGGCAGTTGTACTTAGAAAATAATAGGCTACCACATCCCCATATTTGAACTCCGTCTAGTGCAAAAGCCACTATTTTTTTTGTTCGGACTGCAAAAACTCATTCGTTATAACTCGGAATCAGGCGAGACTTCGACCGATTAACTCCCACCTAAATTACGGACAGTATGGAACACTCGAATACTTCATCATATCGTATGAACGCACACTGTAGTTCTCCAAGGGGATAGACAGTTGTACTTAGAAAATAATATGCTACCACATTCACATATTTGAACTCCGCCTAGTGTAGAAGCCGCTATTTTTTTGTTCGAACCGCAATAACTCCTTCGTTCTAACGCAGAATCAGATGGGACTTCGACCGATTAACTTCCACCTAAATTACGGACAGTATGGAACACTCAGATACTTTATCGTGTGAACGCACAGTGTAGTTCTCTAAGGGGACTGACAGTTGTACTTAGAAAATAATAAGTCATCGCATTCCCGTATTTGAATTTTGATGAAAATTAGAATTTTAAATTTTTATCGGAACTCAAAACATAAAAATTAGAATTAGAATTATTTTATATTTATTTGTTTTTTATTAGTCAAATTAAATTTAAATCTTTAAATGGGTTAAATGGGTAATCCGCTTATTAAGTGGGTTGGGTCATAAATGGGTAAAAAAGAATGGGTCATAAATGAGTTGGGTCAAACTCGACCCAACCCATTTTGACCCAACCCAATCCGTTTGACAGGCCTAGTCTCATCTAAATTCAAAACCCAACTCAATTTTAAAATTAAAATTCTCCAAAACCGTTTTATATACACACATTGCAGGTTATATTCTTGATAGCAAGTAAAGTATGAATCAATTCAAAAATTGAAATTCAACATAAATGTAATATAAAATAATAGATTGAAGGAAGTGCCATCTCTTCAAAAGGAGTCAACACAATGAATGAAAACAAAGCTAGAGCTGGAGAACCCAAGGTTGGAGGAGGAGTAGTGCAGCCGGTTTGGTGCGGGTGGCAAGTTCGATGATTGATGATTGTCGATAGTGGCTGATAATAGGATATTAGGCATTATTTCTTTTGAAGATAAGAGATTAGGGCTTTTTCGTTCTAAATTAGTTTTTTTTTTAATTAAGTATCGATTGGTTAACCTCTGATTTAGAATCAAATTTATAAGATGGAGATAACAAGAGGAGAAAGCAGAGGAAACGGGATAAATGAACCAATGAACATTCCTAACTGTTATGCCAGCAATGAACCTTCAGTTAGCTCATTCCGAAGTGATCCAATTTCATTTTGCAATTATAAAATGTATTCAACAACCCTTCGAAGTAGAGGTTATAGTTAAGTCATCAATTCATTCTTTAAATCCACTACCGTAGGGAAACGATATGCATCCAAAATATCAACTATTAATATTATTACTTATTCTAACAACGACTACCAAGGCAACAAATCCACATTAACAAAATGACGACGTATGTTGACTATTGTGACGACGATGAAAGGACGACGGAGGAGGTTGATTGTTTTCCATTCTTTTATTATCTATCAAAACACGAAAAACAAAATAAATTTGTTTTCTATTTTATACGTTAACTTCATTTTTCAAATCGATTGTTTTTTAAAGATACGTATGTTGTTTGCACGTTTTTCTGACAAAAACACAAGCTAAAAATGACAAACCAAAAATAACCTTATACCACTCTTATGGAAACGGCAAAAATGCACCAACTCACGTCTTTAAGAGTTAACTTTGAGACTAAAATTCAATACATGATAGATAATTCCCAAAAGAAATCAATCAATTGAAAGCGACATGCGACCTTGCTCTAATCACGATTTACCATGTCTAAAAAGGAGATGAGTCCATGGATCATAAAATTTTAGACTAATTTAGTTCTGTTTTTTCTGTTTCAACGACTTTAATACAAAACCCAACCCATGTAACATTATTTGTAGATTTTGCAATAAACTCTGTACCTGAGGTTTTAAAAAATAAAGTAAATCCTTCTCCGAAATGAAGACAGATCAAAGATCGGATGATAGTACATTCATTGCTTGCGCCGAAAAAATTGAAAAATAACAAACAATTTGCCTAAAAAAGGGTAAAGCACCACCGGTTACACCAAGTTTGAGTAGGTCTGTACTGAATATAATGTACATTTTATTTGAACCTCGTCACTGTCTGAATAACCATACTTCTATACTTGTAGATACAAATTACAGTAAGCAACATCAATCCACTTAATATTTATTTGTAGCCTACCAATACCAATAGAAAACCCCATGGTTATTTTCAACCCGGTTACAAAATTGTACTCATCCATAACAAAAATAGTCATTATTTACTAGTTGACAGAATAACACACCTACAAAAAGTTTATAAAACCCTTTTTAGTTTGTTCTGAATATATTTGAATATTTGACCAGATCATAAATACTTTTAACCTCTTTGTTTTATATGATCGGTTTGGGCTAAATTACGGTCATATAATTCACATTGTTTTCAACTTTTGATCAAACCAAGGAATGTTTTTTCTTCTTCTTTTTTTTCAGAAATTCTTATTATCATTCACGATGGATGGTAGCACTAATTGTCCTAGACAATTGCCTTTCCATTCTTATTTTTCTCTTTTGTAAGATCAAAACTGTAAAATTAAATCTTCTGGTAAAAGTCTCGGATTGAAGTTCAATTTATTTTATTAAATAATACATTTTCCAATTATAGATGTATGCTACCTGTAGATACTCATTGGATAGAAATGCTTTAAAAAATTAATTGATTTTCCAACATTTTTATAAAGAAATATATTTGAAAATCTCCTTTAAAATGTACACATTTTATTAAGAAACCAAATTTGTCAAGGCCAAATAAACCCCAAAAAACCCCAAACCGGCACCTAGGGCTGTCAATGAATACCTGAAAAATCCAAAATCCGTCCGCATCCGCATCCGAAAAGCGGATAAATATCCGATATCCGAAAAAACGGATGCGGATATAAAGACATACGCATCCGAAAATTATCCGTCCGGTATTTTTCAAGATTATAGTTTAAATTATGTGTATTTTAGTATAGCGAAATATATTTATTTATGATTTTATTAAGTTAGAAGTTTATAATATACGCACTAAATGCATATTAACTGCTCAAGACTATTTATTACCATTATATTTGTTTATTTTAACACTTTTATAGTCAGTTGGATTGAAAAAAGTTTATGTTAAACTAAAATTTTCCATTTATATTTATTGATTTATCGGTCGTTAGCGGATATGATAATTATCCGATATCCATCTGTATCCGCGGATGCAGATATCCGATATCCGAAAATGATTTCGGATGCGAATATGGCACTATCCGCATCCGAAAGTATCCGTTGACAGGCCTACCGGCACCTATTGCTTTTTTGGCTTCTTGAGCATCTCATTTTCAGTTTCTAAAAATAAAAAAAATAAAAAATAACCGCACTTTGATACACTATAATTTATTTGTCTCTAACTTTGAATCTTTTATTAACACATTGAGTTTCTATTCTCTAATTCTAAAATGCAATTCTAAAACTGCATTTGTACGTGAATATTAGGCACGCATGCCTAAAAGCAAACTTAATTCACTACAACTTCTCCCGTAAGAAAACATATTTTGCAGGTCCCTGTTTTTCATTTCGGCTGTTTTTTTCCCTAAAATACCCCTCCGCTTCTTGCACGATTGATTTTAATAACGAGCTTATCTTTCTTGATTTTATCTTCTTCTTCATCGGCGAACTTATCTTTCTTGATTTCATCTTCTTCTTCAATGGTGAGCTCAGCTTTATCAATTTCAATGGAAAACTGCAATTATACACAATAGTTGCAGAAATTTCTGCAACTATATGCAATAGTTGCAGACATTTCTGCAAGTAGTTGCAGTTCTGCAACTATAGGCAATAGTTACAGAAATGTCTGCAACTATATGCAATAGTTGCATTTCTGCAAATATGCAATAGTTGCAGAAATGTCTGCAACTATACCATATAGCTGCAGACATTTATGCAACTATACCATATAGTTGTAGAAATGTCTGTAATTATTTGTAAATTTTGTAAATTTAACAAAAAAATCGAAAAGGTTCAAAATTTGCTGAATTGTCTGCAAATATTTGAAATAATTGCACATTTACTACAAAGATGAATTTTTGTTATCAACAATAGATCTCGTTTTAAAGGTTGTAAAATTTGTGATTTTTTGGTGAAAACGGTATGTTGATCCGGTTTTTGTACATAAAGTTATACGCGTTTGAAATGTTAAAAACATAAAGGGTATTTAGGTCTTTTTGCGTGCGCGAATTTGAAAATAGGGACCGAAAATGTAAGTTTTGTTTGGAAAGGATGTTTTCTCTATTTTGAAACTTATTAGGGATGTGAGCCAAACTTACCATTTGTACAATGTATTTTCAATTAATAAGTTATACATTTATACTTCAAATCACTTAAAAAAATTAGTTTAAAATTTAATTCAGTTTACAAAAATTAATTTAAACATAGTTTATATACTTTAAAGTTTAAATATTAAAAAGAGTAAATTAGTTTAAAGGAAAAAGTTTAATAAAATTTAATTTTAATGGACTTTAAAATTTAACTTCCGTCTCAAGGTCAAGCGTCAAAATTTCACGATCGTTCCTGCTTTTTTAGTCTCTTTTCCTCTGTAAACAAAATTTCTCCTCCATCAAACAATGACCACCCAAACCCAAATCAATTTACTTCCTCAAACTGATTTACAAGCGCAATCGACTTCGGAAGCTAAGTCGATGGACGTAAATCACATATTTCAACAAATCCTGAACAAATAAATGATGAACCTAGGATTTTAAAAAGTAGGGCTTCGAATGTTATGCGTACAGAAATAAAGAGAAAACGAAAAACTAATTCATCCACGGCTGTTGATTCGACTGATATTCATAAAGAAACTAAGAGGACAAGAAAACCTAGGGCAGCAAAAACTGTGAATGAAGACGACATGAAGAAACAACAGCTTTGTGATGAAATCGTTAGTAGAAAAAGAAAGACAAATGTATAACATCTTATTATTATTTTCAAAATAAAAGATAATTTTACAATGATAGTTGAATTATCATTTTAATTGTAAATAGTTTTACAATAAAAGTTTATGCTGAATTGGTAATCATATAGATAGTTTTAGAATGATAATTGAATATATCACTTTATTCGTTACATGCATTATATTGAAATGGTAGATGAAAATAGCATTTCAGTTTTTGATAAATGTTAGATGATAATTAGAATGATAATTAAAGAATGATAGTTGAATATATCACTTTATTTACTGTATGCGTAATGATGCAATGATAGATGAAAATAACATTTCGATATTTAACAGACGGTGGATGATAATTTGATGGATAGTTATTGAATGATAGTTTAATACATCATTTGATTTGTTGCATGCATCATATTGAAATATGATATTATGGATGAACATAGCATTCAGTTTTTGATAGATGATAGACAACAATAAGATGAATAGTTATAGAATGATAGAAAAATATAACATTGAAAAAAATGATAGACAAACATAACATGATAGAATGATAGTTGAATATATCACTTTATTTACTGTATGTGTAATGATGCAATGATAGATGAAAATAGCATTTCAATATTTGATAGACGGTAGACAATAATTAGATAGATAGTTATTGAATGATAGTTCAATATATCATTTGATTTGTATGCACCATATTGAAATATGAGATGATAGATGAACATAGCATTCAGTTTTTGACAGATGATAGACAACAATAAGATGAATAGTTATAGAATGATAGACAAATATAGCATTGAAAAAAATGATAGACAAACATAGCATGATAGAATTATAGTTGAATATATCATTTTATTTACTGTATGTGTTATGATGGAATGATAAACGATAAATGAAAATAGCATTTCAATATTTGATAAACCCTAGAGGATAATCAGATAGATAGTTATTGAATGATAGTTCAATATATCATTTGATTTGTATGCATCATATTGAAATATGAGATGATAGATGAACATAGCATTCAGTTTTTGACGGTTGATAGACAACAATAAGATGAATAGTTACAGAATGATAGACAAGTATAGCATTGAAAAAAATGATAGACAAACATAGCATTCAATCTTTAAACTGTAGAAGCATACATTGAAAAAGAGCAATGATAGACAAATATAGCATTTGAAAAAATAATGATAGATGAATATAGCACTAGAAAATTATGCATTCATAGTTGAAAAAATTGATAGATAAAAATAAGAATGCATTTAAATATCGAATTATTCATTCATAGTTTTTTTTACAGGAATCAAAAGGTAAAAGATTGAAGAAAGCAAAAACAACATAAGGAAAAAAATCAAAGAAAGCATCTCAGGAAAAAATTCAGTATCAATGTAGCTTGCTTCCAATGATAAAAGTTTTTCGGTAAATTAAGGAAAAAGGAAGTTATCCTGTAGATCAATTGAATTATTTAAAACAAACACCCTTCGAAAAATTTATGCTAGTGTTTTTCAAAGAAATTTTATCCATGGCCGCTTTTACAAAATCATCAACAACCTTAGATGATATCATAGAAACATTTTCTATCAATGACGAAGCTTTTAAAGTGGGGAATATTTTTCTAAAAATCAAACCTAAAGATGTTTCAATTCTCTTTAGCTTACCTTTGTCTAGAATTAATATTTTTCCATTACCTAAAATGAGTTTACAAATCCTTCCAGACAATTGTAAAGATTTTGTACTAAGAAATTTTGGAACAGTAGAGCATATCACAAAGGATCTTACAGTTTCAAAGATAAATAATGTACAGGAAACACAACAATTTCAACATGAAACTGATTTTCCAAAACTGATTATTATTCTTGCAATGATAACCTTATTCTTTCCCGACAACCAAAGATACTTACCATGGGGATATATTCCTTATATCCTTGATCAAAACAAAATGAACTCAGTATCTTGGCCGGTTTCAATTCATCATTCATTGATTAGAGCTTTGACGGCTTTCAAAACAAAGCCGAGAAACATGCCGGGTTGTTCCATGCTCCAATTGTAAGTACAACATTCTAACTTTATGTTAACGCAGCTATCTCTATAACTGAAATTATACACATTATATGTTTTAACAAGTAATATTTTATTTGTAGTTTTTCCTATGTGAGCATGTGAGTTTGATATCTCATTAGCAACATATCGTTCTACCTTACCTAGATTTGGGAGGTGGAATATTGGAAGCTTGAAAAAGGTCATTTCAAGAGAAGCTTTGATGAACATGGACAATAGAAAGGTATTATTTCTCACACAAGTACAAGAAATATATAATGATAGATAAATATATCATAACATAGTGTATATTAACAGTTTGCATTTTGTTATTATACAGTCATAATTTAAATGATAGTTACATATATCACTTCTGCACAAATACAATTTTCTATAGTTGCTACTAAAGAATGATAATCAGATATAGCATCACATGAAAAATGACAATTATATATAAAATTAGTTCATTCATTGTATGTTAGCTCATTCATTACTATTTATGTTATTACATAGATTTTTGTTGAAATAAGAAACCTGACTGAAGATGAAAAAGCACTTCTTCAACAAACAAGCCAACAAAAATTTGTTCAGTTGGATACCAATGAGAATATTGGAATATAAAAAATAGAAAACTTGGAAGAGACATCAAAGAAGCAAGTCGACGCAATGCAGCAGTACATTGAAGATTTGGAAAATAAATTGAAGAAGAGTGAAAAAGAATTAGAAAAAGAGAGACATAAAAGAATACAAGCAGAAGGCATTATCATACAGTTGAGAAAAGAAATCAAGATGTTGAAATCAAAAGAAAGAGAAGAAATAGAACCACCATCATTTGATCTCAATATAACTCAGGAAATTAAAATGATACAGCAAGAGAAAGAACAACAGGATTAAAAGAAACCTTCATATGCAACAGAAAAATCCCCGACAGTGCATCAAAAAACACAGAAGAAACCAAGCTTTTTAGTTTTGAGGGTTAAAAAGCGCCAACAAAGGAATAAAATTGATCTCGATTGCCAGTATGAAATTGTTCATAGAAAAACAAAGAAAAATGTTGAAAATGAAGACCAAAAGGAGCAACCTGAAACCGAGGAAGGTCAAAAAGAAAATACAAGTGAACATGAACAAGAAGAACAAAATGAAGAATCTGATTATGAAGAGTCACTACAATTGAAAATGAAGAAATTATTGATGTTGATGGATACTCGCCATCAAGTAAAGCTTACAAGAGTTAAGATATCACAAAAAGCAGTATTCCACAATTATTGAATGAAGAATAGCAAAACAAAATTCTTACTTTCTTCAAATTTAACGAAAATGAGAAGTAAGATTTCTGACCTTTTTTCTTTCATTATATTTGTAATTAAATAAAATTGAAAAAAAAAAACCAACTTCTCAATTATCGATTTTCAATTACAACACTGTATCATATGAAAAAGATGAAGGGAACAAAGGAGGAATCACAATAGTGAATTCTATGCTGGAAGCCGTTCTGTTTGAGGGGGTTACAGATGGATAGGTATGCATCAAATTAGAATTATGATAGTAAAAAAGTGTATATAAATGTATAAAATGGAAGAATGATAGGTAAACCTAGCATTCAACTTTTCAAAGTGCATATAAATGAATTGAATGAGAGAGTGACAGCTAAAAGTAGCATTAGTATTTGTAAAATGAAGATAACTGTTTAGGATGGGAGAATGATTGTTAAAACTAGCATTCATAGTTTTTTAAGTGCATATAAATGTATAGGATGAGAGAATGATAGTTAAAACTAGCATTCAAAGTTTCAAACTGCATATAAATGTATTGAATAAAAGAATGGGAGTTAAAAATAACATTGGTATTTGTAAAGGGCATATAAATATATCGAATGTCCAAGATGATTGTTTAAACTATCATTTGCATTTTTCAGTGCATACAATGCAGTAAACATGTAAATGATAGTGAATACTAGTATTAATGTTACTGGTTCAAAAATATTAAAAAAAATAATTATCCCATAAAACTTACAACCTTCTTTGTTTGGTTAAACAACTTATTGATTGGTTTTATTACAATCAAGAGATGTATGAACACAATTACTACTTCACTACAATGATGATGGTAAGTATAAGCTTTTCATTATAAATGTTAAAAAATAATATAAAGTATTCTAATACATATGAATGTGCAGAATGCTTTAGTACATGATCAGCAAACTGTGATCAAAGACATAGTCATACCGACAATAGATGAAATTGTCAAAGATGAATTTACAGAGAAAATTTTCTTCCCTCTACATTACACAAACCATTGGAGCTTGTTGATGTTAAACTATGAAACAATGCAATGGAGTCATTATGATTCAACCAAACCAAAAACTAGATCAACAAGACTTTAAACCCCAGCTATAACCAAGCCCTCATTCTTGTAAGAAAAGTATAATTTTTAAATCACTGTAACATTAATATACAACAATAATTTTTCTTCTTGCAGAAAGACAAAATTGAATTGATGTTCAAGAAGAAATGAGAAGAAGTAGGAATATTGAGCAAAGAATTTCACAAACCTAAAGTGCTGCAGCCAAAAAGCCCACCACAGGATTCTGATTCGTAAGTAACTAATTTCATTTCTTCTCTCGTCATTTTAGTTTGTATATTCATCCAACTTTTGTTATTCTTTTTTAAAATATAGCTGAATACATCTAATGATCAAAATGATAGTTAAACCTACAACTGAAAATTTTAAAGTGCATAAAATTGGGAAAATGAAAAAAACGACAGTTCAAACTGTCATTTATAATTTTTCAGTGCTTATAAATTTATCAAATATCCAAAATGATTGTTTACAGTAGCATACATATTTTTAAAGTCTTTTAGACTAGACTAAACATGCAAACTGGTAACCAAAATATCATTTGTATTTTAAATTGCACTAGAATGCATTAAATATGCAAAATGATAGTTAAAGCTAGCATTGCTAATTGACAGTTCATTGAACTGCATCTATTGAACAAAAAGATTATGTATAAGGTGCACATTCCACATGCAGCAATGGTGTCTCTATGAATGCATTGATTAATATTGTGATCAAAATATAAAGCTATATTTTAGAATTCTAGAGTAAAGAATGCTATCTTATTTTAGCATTAGGTTATACTGTAATATTAACTAATATTTCTATATCTGAAACAGACTTGATTGTGCATTCTTTGTCATGGCAAACTTGAAAAAACTGGACAAGGATGAGATGCCAGAAAAATATCCAAAGGAAATGCTTAGAAACATAAGAGCTGCAGTGGTGTATGACATACTCAATGATCCACAATACAGTTGGTCAGTGGAGAAATCCTACAAAGATTCTACATAAGAATAGCTGTTGCATTTTAACTTCTTAGAACTTTGGATTTATTTGAATTTAACCACTTCTGCTAATTAAACTGAGATGGAGTCTGAGATGGAGTCTTATATGTTTTCCAATGCTTGTATTTTGTTCTCAGTGTATAAACCGCTCAGATGGATTTGAACTTCTCGATTTGAATTTAATTCGATTATAGTTGTCTATTTTCAGTGCATAAACTACAATGTATAAACTATGGATATATTCAAGTGTCATTTTTATGTGTTTTTTGATGCTTTTACTGTATTTCTGAAGTGGCGAATAATGTTTTATACTGAAATGCTAGATAGAACTAGCATTATGCGAAAATACATTTCTCAGTGATTGAACTGTGATGAATAATGTGTGAATTTATCCATATAGCATTTTTATATGATTTCCAATGTTTGAACTCTGTTTCAAGTGTGATGACTACTGTTTACACTGTAATGCTAGTTACAACTAGCATTTAATTGAAATGCTAAATACAACTATCATTCAACTGTAATGCTAGTTATAATGTAACGCAATCCACGTTGATTGTTATTTTGATGGTAGTTGCCAAAGTAGGTTTAGTGCACAAGTATCTCGTAGATCCTCTAACTTTTTCAGGCCCATAGCCCATTCTTTTTTTGGCACACATAATTTATCCCAAGAAGTTTTATGTTTCCTTCCTTCCTACAGAAAGTCTGCATTTATCTTATTTGATTTATTTAAAGCGGCAATAGGAAGTTGATAATCAGTAGCCAGTATAGCACCATATGATATATTACACCATAAATTAGTAGCCAATATAGCACCATAAGGTATATTACACCATTAATCAGTAACCAGTATTTGCAATCCCATTTATCTACTTTGTTTGTTATTTTCTAAAACAAAGAGGTGCAGTCTGCATAATGAAGATATTCCATAGGTTGCACTTTACAAATTGGTATTGATTCTTTTTTCTAACTGCTCTTTCTAACAATAAGGAAAGATATTCCATTGCAATATAGAAGAAATATGGGGGCAGATGTTCCCCCATATCATATAAACAGTACATCATCATACTGGCAATTCATCACAAAACCACTCATGTAATCTCATCAGCTAATCATATAAACAGTATATCATCATCATCAAATCCTTCGTTCTTGCACAACAGCTTACTCAGTTCTATACAATGACAGATTATGAGTTTCAATGTTGAAATTGTATATCAGGTGTGATGCATACTGATTATAATGAAATGCTAGTTACAACTAGCATTAGAGTGAAATGATAAGTACATTTAGCATTGAATAGAAATGTTAATACTGAAGTGCAGAGCTCATGCAGTTCTTTAATTCATATTAAATATTTTGCAATATGAATAAATAATAGATTCATAAAAATAGAAATTCAACAACAAAGGAAAATATAAGAACGGCAGATATTAGAAATTAAAACAAAATAACCAAAACATTTCACAGTTTATTTTCTAATGATTTCACAAAGTCTGACTTCATTCTTCTATAAGCTTTAGTAGCTTTACACTTAAAAAACTACTCCATTACACTAACAAAACACATAAATTTTCTTAACTTTTTGAAGAAGCAAGACAATTCCTTTTGTTGTGGCCAACTTCATTACACTAACTTCATCTGTTTCTTTTACTTTGAGAATATCCAAATCCACCACGCCTCTTTGTAGATGGTCTTCCTGCAGCACGAACTTCTTTAGGAGGCCTAATCAAAACATCATTTTCAGCAGCAACTGGCTTATCAAAATCTGGAATTGGATTGATAGCATTAGCATACGAAGATCTGAAAGCATTAATAGTAAAATAGTCCTCCACAAAATCATAAACTGATAATCTAGACTTGTTAATGCACTTAATTGCATGGGCGCATGGAAAACTAGTAACTCTCCATTGAATACAGCTGCATAAACGATTTTTAAGGTCAACAACCTGCGACTTAGGAGATTTAACTTCAAACACAAATTCCGAAGACTTATAAACATCCCAACCAAAGTCATCATCTACTAACTTAGACAAGCGTTCCTCCATAACAGGACAAAGATTCGTTGTCCGCAAACAACATTCCTCTCTTCGTCTCGCCATTTGCTCCATAACTTTCACTCGAATACCATCCAACAAGAAGTTATAGGCATAACTCTATCTTCCAAAATCCATGAGTTGAAACTTTCTGCAACATTTGAAGAATATTCATCATAACGCTTTCCTTGAAAAAACAAATCTGCCCAATGGTCAAAATCTCTTAGAAAATTTTCTGCGGACATACCCCCAATATCCTTAAATTTAGAAAGATATCGCTCAAAATCAAACATATTAGAAGCTCTAGCACAAAGTTTGAACAACTCCACAATAGATGAATCACCTTTAGCCGCCTTGACAACAGTACCAATATTCTGTTCCATGTGAAGTAAACAATAGCTATGATATGAAGAAGGAAATATTTTCGGAACACCTAAAATGAGACTCCATTGACGATCAGACATAAAAACTAAAGACTGGTCTTCATTAAGCATTCCTTTCAAATGGGATAAAAACCAAGACCAATTAGATTCATTTTCATGTGAAACAATACCCATAGCAAGAGGAAAGAAACCTACAAAATAAATAATTAATGACAGCTTAGTAGTAAAAAACATGAATTATATTAAACATCAAAACCTGTATTAAATGTTAATAATTTCTATTATACACAATTTAATTAGGTTCAAAATGATACATGAATATAGCATATGTTATTTTAAAGTCTTTTAGTTACTGCTGCATAAAATTTTAGTTCTTGTTTTTGTAAACATTTCTACTATAAACATTTCTAGTGTAACCAGCTCGATCATTGAATAAAATAAAGCAAACAATTCTAGTGTAAACATGGCTGCATTAAAAATTATGTACAACTTTGAACAATGATAGTTTAATATATCATTACCAGAAAAAATAAATAAGTAAATACCTTGGTTACCATTTTATTAAACTTTTTCCTTTAAAATAATTTACTCAATAAAACAAAACTAAATTGAAACTCATACCTTGGTTACCATTTTTAGAAGTAGCAGCTAACAAAACACCCGGTCTTCCCTTCAAAGCAGCTGCATCTAAAAATATTAATGGCCGACAGTGTTTAAATCCAAGTAGACAAGTACCAAAACCAATACAAACTCTCTTAAAGTGATTGGTTGAAGCATTAACTTCCATGGCCACGTCACTACCAGGATTATACTTTTGCAACGCCTCCAAATACCAATTTAAATCGTTATATGACATATCATCATCTCCGTATATTTCTTTCAAAGCCAACTGTTTTCCGCTATAAGCATAATAATATGAAAGATTAAAATTGTACTCTCTTTTAAATTCCTTCATAATATCTTTTGGCTTCTTCATAGGAACATCTCGAATTTGATCAACAATCAAAGATTTAACAAATCTACTTGAAATATTAACTTTATTAACATCTCTAAGACCGGCTCCACACGAATGATCAAAATTGTAGGTTCTGATAAAAAACCGAGAGAGTAGACCAGGATCCGAAGAAGCATTAAGATAAAACTTACAACCATCCTTCAACCAAGAGCAATTAACCAAAATTCTATCAGGAGAATTTCTTACAAAAATCAAATCATAACCATTTTTTATTTGATATGCCATTAAAAACTCTCGAAAATCCTCAACTCCATTAAAACAAAAACTAAGAAAATCCACAATAGCTTTTTGAGAACCTTTCTTCAACATGTCTTTCAAATAATAAGAAGAATCAGCATGTGAATCACTATTTGTACCAGAATTACTACCAATTGAAGTGCTTTGAACACTTGCATAGCCTAAACCACAGGCAGCAATATCAACTTCCATAGCACAAACATTTTCCTTAACGGTAAACTTAAATTATTCACTCTTCTTGAAAATTAGAAAACACAGAATACTAATTAAATCTGAATCAGTATCAATGATTATATTCTTATTCTCAAGAACATAAGATATCTCAGTAGAAAATGGACTAAGATGTGGCCAAACTACACAGATTTCAGTCTTAACACCAAACAAAGAAGAGCCTGTGGTAAGTCGAGTAGAATAACAATTCTCATTATGTTCAAAAATAACTAGCAAACTATTTGCTTCATTATAGATATCAGTACTACAAAAGAAATTAAAAAACCAATTAACAAACTTACTTAATCTTATGAATACAGCAACAACAGAAAATGCTAAATTAACATAGCATAACAAATGAAAATCAAATTAAGTGCTATATGAAAGAAATATAAATTAATTAAAAAGCAGATGATAAATGAACATAGCACAATCAAATTAAAACAAAATTATGAATACAACAGCAAAGAATGCTATATAAACATAGCATAACGCAACAAACTACATATAAAATTCAGTAGAATGATAAATGAACTGTAAAATTGTAAAACGATAAACTGTGTTGATGAAACATAACAGTACACAATAAAATCTTACTTTTTCATTGAAACAAATCTAAAATAGGTACCGAAATCTAGAAGAAGACAAACTGTGCAACCAAGAAAAACAAAAATATACTTAATAATCGAACGATATTATATCAGAGGAAGATAAGAAGAAGATCGAAACAAATAAGAGAAATATACCTGAATGTAAGGAAATTGTTTGACAAAGATCCAAAGCACGATGAAGATCAACGATAAAGAAACACGATGAAGATCGATAGACAATCGAGAAGATCGAATACAAAAATAAAGAAACACGCGTCCTTGAATCGAGAAGATCGATGAACTAAGATCAATAATATCAGAATGAAGATCAAGAAGAAATTAAGATGCAAATTTAAATTTTTCATAAGTTTGTCCTTAGAACGAAAAAATAAAGCCCGCGTCCTTCAAACGAAAAAAATAATCCGCGTCCGTAGGCCCAAAAAAAGAAGTAAAAACTTCCTCCAACCTATTTTTCTGTATTAAAAATTAGATAGGCTTTGAATTTTTGATCAAGCATTCAAAAAAATTAAAATTTTATTCAAATCATATTATATTTTATAAAGTTTTAACATTAAAACTAAACTGTATTAAAACTAATTGAAACAAGATTCAAATGTTATTTATATACAATATTAACTTTAGACAGAGTTTAGAGTTTCCATTGAGAAAAATAATTAGTTGTAAATATGAGCAGGTTGAGGAGGGGAAGGCGGTAGCTCGAGTTCGACGGCGACGACAGTTAAGCAAATCGATTTTGCCATGGCGACAGATGAGTGGGTCGAAGGTCAAGTAGGACAAATGACCTTTTTTGGCCCTAGTTCGATATCGATGTTGAGATAAATGCCCTAATTTGATTGATTTTTTCCAAATGATCCAAAGCTGGGCTTGATTTTGGCTTGAAGCCTTAGTTTTCTCTAACTGAAACTCATTTCCAAAAAAAGATGTTTTTTTAGTGCTTTGGGATTCAGCCGTTGAAAGCGCCTATGGAGCTTTTCTGCCACATCAAGCATCGCCGCTGCCTAGCTACCCAAAAAAGTCCTAGGCTGGCGCTTTTTGGCGCCTTGATAACAGAGTAAGAAACTACAAAAGCAAAAATATCAAGGCTCGTTTGGTTTGAACTTGAGTTGTGTATTTCCATTATGTATTTCAAAATGTATGCGCAAGGAGGGGATGGAAATGGTCAATAGAAATTGGTTTTAATGTATATAATTGAAAACGGTTTTTCTTGTTTTTCGGCTTCTGAAAAATATCAAAAACTACCTTCTCTTTTCCGCTTCGATGTATGTTAGAACCAAGATTTGATGTTTTGATAATAAAAACCATACGACAATGTCAATAATGAATTTGATAAGCATTAAGAGTTACAACAAGTATTATAGGTTGAAAGTTAAGCAATGTCAATGATAAGACAATTTATATAATTGACATGTACCAAGAGGAACGAAGAACAAGCTGTCAAACAACATTCAATGTTGTCAACAAGTCAAAACAAGTCAAATGAAGTCGAAGAAAACAATGTGCTCGAGTTAAAAGATGATATACAAACAGTGGAAGGTCAAAATAAAGCAAACAAGACAATGAAGAAATGTACGAACTTTTAAAGAGTTGTACCGGACAAAGTCGAAGAAACACTTGAAGATGGACAAACAAGCACAAAAATCAAGTATGTTATTTATTGAGTTCTTAGTTTAAATTATCAAAACCTCACAAATGATCTTCAAATCACTCCAAACTTGACATAACCTTCTACACATCATCTAGTATTTATAAGAATTTTTCTGAATTTTTCAAAGAAGCAAAGTAGCGCAAAATGAAGCACGAAAAGCGATTGACCTGAACTGTGCTTTGCATAATCCCACAAGTTACCTATGAACTACCACAGATCGACATGTCGTTCTCCCACAGATCGACATGTCGTTCTCCCATAGATCGATCTATGGTGGTCCAAGTCGCATGTTTTCCTCTAGAATAGTATTTTGAATGGGTGCGACTTCTTTTTCTTCCTCTTCGTTCCAACGGTCAACCCTCTTCATTTCTATGTAACTCTTCAATGACGGTACTATTTACACACACCTAAACACCTTGTTGCACTCATTTATTCTCTCATCCAATCAAATGCTTCACTCATCCACTCAGATTAGCGTGTAACTATGCGTTGCACACGATATGTTGTAAAAAAATAATATTATAACTATTTTTGAAGAATATAATTTATTATGCAATATTTGATGAATTTTGTTAGGATAAATGAGTTATAAATTGACATTACTATATTTATAACCGTGAATTTTTGTTATGAGATTCGTATATTTTTTTATTTGACTAAAAATTAAATTATCATTTTTGTCGATAAAAATGAGTTATATATTGATTTTTTTAGGATTCATTATTTATCAATTAAATAAATGAAATAAGTATTCTTAATAAAATTTTAAATTAATATTTTTTAATATTTCGTAAATAAATATTTATGTATATATATTATGAAATTGACATTTAAGTTTTGATACATTTGACTAAAAGGTAAATGATATATACACTAAATTTCAAATATTACTTGAGAGAATGACGACAAATACCTAAAAATAGAAGTGTAATACCAAGGACACAATGTATTTGTATGTATTTATAGTTCTTGCAGCACATATTTATCAAAATAAATATATGAGATTATCAGAGAGCTTTAAATTTAATGTATATAAGACCTTAACTTTACAAAGCACGTTGTCATTTTAATTATGTAAAAAAATGATTTTTAATCCATTGTTTCATATCTTACTATTTTTATTTTATAATAAAATATTTCAATAAATATTTAACATTTATGTAAAAAAGATGATAAAATATGAAAGAAAAATATTTCTAATCAAAATATGGTATAATTTTTGTCCATTGATTAACTCAGATTACGAATATAAAACATTATAATGTAACTTCTTGTACGAAAACGTACTAACTAAAAATATTTATTCTTTTTTCAATATTATAAAATACAAACATTCATCACTTATCATTAATTGTAATGTTATTCTTCACAAAATATAATTTATAATGATAAGAGTCCATTTGACGTACCAATTTTATGAAGGAAAAACGTTACATATGTTTGTGATGATGTACCAATTTTGAAAATAATTTTTTTGTATATTTTTTTGTAATGAAATACCAACTTTAGAAAGAAAAAATTATGTATATATTTCTTTGTATTAAATAACGAATTTTAGAAAGAAGGAAATTTTATAAACTTAAATGTAGGTGTATATAATTGTGAAAATATTAAATTATATGGACTTGAATGAAAACATAGTTTTACCATTTATGTCGGTACAAATACGGTATACACATTAAATTATCATTTTTTATGATTTATTAGATCAATTAAATATTTGTTAATTGGATTTAGTTAAAAAAATTAAATTCACGATCGGTTAATAAATTCAAATATATGGACTTAAATGTAAAATAACATAAGAAAACTTAGGAGAAATATGTAAATAATTGCAAAAATTATTGAATGTTGGCATTTAAATGAAAAATGATAGAAGAGAATATTAGTACAACATTGTAATAGTTTGCATATAATTATAGAAATTTAAAACTATCTAGACTTGAATGAAAAATTAGTTTTACCATTTTTGTCAATATGAAAGCGATACACATATTGAATTGTCATTTTTAAAGATTTATAGATCAATTAATGAATATTCATTAATTGTATTTGTTTTAAAAGCTTAAATTTAAGATCAACTAACTAAATTTAATATATACAGACATAAATGTAAAATAACAGAAAAAACTTGGAAGAAATCTGTAAATAATTGTTAAAATTAGTATTAAATTTTAATGATAGAAGAGAGAACCAGTAGAAACATTGTAATAATTACAACAACAATAAATTGCAAAGATGTGAAATAAAATATTTAGAGGAAATTAAGGAGAGATGAAGAACTTCCCAAAATTAATAAGAAAGCTTTAAATTCTTCCGCTTTACTATTATTTTATAGATTTTCATCACTTTTGTTCTCAAAATCATAACTCGACTTCTCATTTCTCATTTCAAACAACGGAATCAAAATTTCTTCATCTAGTTTCTCTACAATCAATATTTTTTTTTCATCTAATGTCGCATCGATACATAAGGATTCAATTAATTTGATTGTGATAAGTTGCATCGTCTTTACTTTTAAGTAAATTTTCCATTTTTTCAAATTATGTAATCCTAACTAGAATTAATATAGTAAAGAATAATTACAGCTCAAATTTGGTCCTATGGTAGAAAATAGTAAAAAACCCTCGTTGCCACTTCTATTAAAAATATCCAATCATTATTACTTCGGTTGTTATTTCAATAAGAAAACAAAAAAGAACGACGAAATCAATTGTAATAGAAAATGTTATGATATAATCAAATATAATTAACCATCATTATTTTTTCTTAGAAAATTAACGGGATTACAAAAATATTGATTTACATGCATATTTTAAATATAATTAAATATTTTAACTCAAGAACGTCTAATCTGAAATTGATAAAATAGTTTTACTTACGTTGTTCATCTCATTTTCTTTTACCATTAATGATTGATAGGATCGAAAAGTAATTATTTTTTAGGATTAGATTACATTATGCATAATCGATCACATTTAATTCCAAATATCTTTTAAGTAGGTCTTATGATTTAATTTGGTTAATGTTTAAGTTGTGTTGGTAATTGTTTATATGGATGTAAATAGTACCACCCCTCTTCAAAAAGCATCCCTCTGCATCCCCAGATCAGATAACAGGGTTTGCGGTGCTCAAAAAAGAATTTCTACTGCTATTTGATCTCTATCATTTTACTTGTTCATTAATTTTTAATTCATTCATTCAAAAGCAATAGACAAACCAGTGACTGTTCAACTTCACTACCCTAAATTATGGTTGTTTATTCCTCCTAAACCTCTTAAGCATTCATTTCTAAAAATCATTATTGTGGATTATAGAAATTTGTACTTCGATGTGACCAACCGGTGTATTGAAA
This sequence comes from Allium fistulosum, assembly GCA_030737815.1. NCBI lineage: Eukaryota > Viridiplantae > Streptophyta > Magnoliopsida > Asparagales > Amaryllidaceae > Allium > Allium fistulosum. The sequence goes on along the minus strand of CM060903.1, from coordinate 509,804,655 downwards.
ATACAGTATATAGTCAAGTTAATTCTTTGTAAAAAGAAAGACTGAAGTCATGTCATGGAATCTTCAAACAATTGATGTTGAAGTCCTGTTGCGGGGTCTTTAAACAGAGTTGAAGTAGGTTGCGAAGTCTTCAGGCAGTTGGTGAAGTCTTGTTGCAAAGTCCTTAAGCAATCAATGTTTAAGTCCAATTTAGTTGTTCAGGCAGTTCTAATATACATGCTCTTCCAGGAGAGGTGAGAGTTGTTAGTGAAATTCCAGAAAAAGAGTTATGAAACTGAATGTTGGACAGAAGGTCCGAACGAGCAACAAATTCTATAAATCATAGCATCATAGTATAATGGCTAGAAGAAGATCTAGTCACAACAAGGAGCGACATTTTTGTTACTTGACAACTGCTGATCAAGTAACTTCTGTTTTGATTTTTTTTAAAAGAGCGAACGCGATACCAAAGCACATATTTTGATATCTCAGGGATTTGAACTCATGACCTCTAGATCTCGATCTCGAACGTCATAGCACTTAGCACTTGAGCTAGAGATGTCCTTAAAATAGGGAAAGTAAACAGTGAACTATTAAAAAAACAAGAGTAGTAAATAAGCATAAATCTACTAAGAAAACTCTCAAAGATACAATAGGAAAATTAAATAGGCCGAACTAGAGATAGCAATGTTAAAATATGAAAAATTGATTTTAGAGGAAAAATTACAAAAATCATAAAATCCTTGTGAAATTTTGAACTCCCAAATCTGTGTGCTTAACAACCAAATTTTCAGAGATAAGAACTTCAAATTGTCAAAAGAAAACAGTGAATTGAAATAGACAATCAATCAATACTAAAATAAGTGACCTTAAACGAAAATTAAACGATTTGAAAATTAATCTAAAAATTTCTTCAAACAACTCTAGTTCTCATATCTCATCCCTTGAAAAAGAGAATGATGCTTTAAAGAAAGATAATCTAAAGTGATTAAAGAGATTGAAATTTTCAAAAATAAATTCGAAGTTTTTGAAAAAGACATTTTGAATTGCAAAATAAAATTTGAAAATGTCAATGAAAAAGTCATAATTCCAACAAAGGTGAAGTTAATTTATCATTAAAATACAAGTGCTTCATGGTCACACATGATAGAGCATGCTCTCATTTAACAATTAATGAATTATCAAAATAAATCTCTTAAAAAGTTTAATAAATTGATTTCAATAAAATTAAACGAAAACGATTAAGAAGTTAACTTTTTAAAATAACAAAAGAAAATTATGGAAAAAAAATTAAAATTTTGAAAATATTCAGGAGATTTGTTTTTAAAAAAATTCCTTGAAAAAAAAATGAGCGGTTAGAAAATAGAAATGAGAAAATTCCAAAGGAAGTCCATGATTTAAAAGAAGAAAATGTTTTTTTTTTGAAAAATCTTTTAAATAAATCAAATTCTCACAATTTATCTTTAGAAAAAGAGAATGCAACATTAAAAGAAAAGAATTAAGAATTATTTAAATAATAAGGTATTTTGAAAATAAGTTCTACAAAAAGAAATTTGTGATTATAAAGCTGATTTTGGTAAATTAAATGAAAAAATCACAAGTTCCAAAAAAAGAAAAGATATTTTATTCTTTCGTAATCTTAAATTCAAAAGGTGGAACCTAGTGCACGAGGCTCCACTCATAATCTTAAATTCAAAAGCCCACGACAAAATAACCGGCTTAGGCTATAGGAAAAATTAAAAATAGTAATGAATATGCAGTTATGTGTTTGAATCATTTTAAAAAATAATACTACACATTATAGTACGCCTAAAATTGCCTGAAATATACTAGAATTATGAAAATTCTTACGTACTATGCACAAGCATTTTAGCAAGTATAATAAGAGTTTTAGATTCATAATTAGAATTTTGGTTCCTATTACCGATACGGAGGAAGATAGAAATTTATATATCAAATACTATGTGGAAAATATAGTTGAAAATGAAAATTGTTTCTTTAAATGGTTAACCAAAGCCTCCTACGTACGGTTACCTAAAGAGTAATCTTTTGGACCATAACGTAGTAAATGAATACCAATTTACGGGATCCTAGCACATCAAAGGAGAGACGGATAGCCAATATTCAATGATGGAATCAGAATGAATATATCATTCGAAATGGAAACATCAACACCAATGGTATATTTATCTCACTTTATTTACTAATATCCTACATATAGAATTCAAAAATACGACTGGAAAAAAAAATCGTCTCGCATGGATAATAAGATAAATTTTCAAGAGACATGAGTCAATAATATTAACTTTAGTCTCTAAGTTAAATATTATTCTTTACTGACTAAAATCTATGTTTATGCCTTACTTTATAAAATATTCGACCGATGATAAAGGGGAAGAAAAATCGAGCATATAAATAGGGAAAGTGCATAGATATAGAAGAGCTATAATTAAAGGGGAGTATAGTATATAATTTTATTGTTTATATAAGTTGTGTTAACGTCATCAAAAAAGGAAAAGAATGTTAGAATAAAGATTTGACATTTTGATAATAACAACCACACGACAATGCTATTTATGAATTCAATAACTGTTATAGGATGAAGATAAGCAATACTGAATTACAACAAGTGTTACAGGTTGAAGTTAAGCAATATCAACACAAAAAAACGTTATATAGTTGACATATACCAAAGGAATGAAGAACAAGCTGTCAAACAACATTTAATGACGTCAACAAGTCAAATGAAAATCGAAGAAAACAATGTGCAGGAGTTAAATGACGATATACATACGCACGAAGGTCAAAACAAAGCAAACAAGACAATGAAGGAGTGTACAAATTTTCAAGTAGTTATAATAAAGTTAATAAATCCAGTAGAACACAACAAAATCGAAGAAACACTTGAAAGTGGAAAACGAATACAGAAGTTGTATGTTATTTATCAAGTCCTTATAGTTTGGATTGTTGAAACCCAAAAAATGATCTTCAAATCGCTCCAAACTTTGACACGCTATTCTACACATCTTCTAGTATTTTGAGAATTCTTCTGGATTTTTTGAAGAAGCAAAGAAGCGCAGAATGAAGCATGGAAAGCTATTAACCTGGAATGTGCTTTCCAATGGACTACCACTGGTCGACATATGGACCAATGGTGGTTTGGGTCGCACGTTTTCCTCTGTAACAAATAGCTTTCTGAATGGGTGTGACTTTTCCTTCTTCATCTTCGTTCGAGCAATCATTCATCTTCATTTCTATGTGATGTAACTCTTCAAAAGGCATCCCTCCCTCCACAACTATTAAAAAACACATGCATCCCTAGATTAGATTATAGACTTCAATACATTCTTCCATTATTTAAAAAAAGAATTTTAGTTGCTATCTGATCTTTGTCACTTTAATTGTTTATTCATTTCTAGTTCGTTTAAAACAATATAAAGATCAATGACCACCATCCTAAGATTTTGGTCGTTTATTCCATCTAAACCTATTGAGCATTCAATTTTGAAGATCATTGCGTGAGTTATGAGTTTGTATTTCAGTGTGACTAATCAATGTATTGAAGACACAATCTACAGTCAATTTAATTCTTTGAAAAAAGAAAGCTCGAAGTCCCGTTGTAATGTATTCATGCAGTTGGTGTTGAAGTCTTATTGCGGGGTCTTTCGACAGAGTTGAAGTCAAGTTGCAGAGTTTTCAAGCAATTGGTGAAGTCTTGTTGTGGAGTCATCGAACAATCAATATTGAAATCATGTTGCAATTGGTGAAATGAGGGTTGTTGGTGAAATTTCAAATGAGTTTTGAGACTGGACGTAGGATGGGAGATCTGAAGCGGTATTAAATCGATTATGTGACCATTTATTATTTTCACTTCATTTATTATCAATTACTCTGATGATCATTTTATAGACCATGTTTGATCACGACAATGCGACTTAACATGTAATGGTTAGGATTTCTCACTCTCTTCTCCTTTTCCACATCTTTTGAAATACATATTAAAAATGTTATGACACAAAACCCAAATTTCAAATCAAATACCCTCATTTTTTCAATCAAAAACTAAATTCACTTTATTTTTTTAAATCAAAGTTGAGTTGAAATTTGTTAAAGTTAGTAGAATAAGTGTTTCAAATAAAATGTTAAAACGGTTCAAGATTGATTTACTTTAAATTTAATATCTTTCTAAAAGAACGCATTTATTATTAGTTATTTTTTACTACCGAAAATATTTTTTTTTTTCTTAGCTACACATAATTTGTGGCTGTAAGCTTACTCATAAAAATTCAAGTATTTGTGACTTTTTTAGAATCAAACTGTAAATAAATAAGACCATCTAGTGGTTTTTATCACAATAAATACAATACTTCTGGAGGTGAAAGCAAAGAGGGATATATCCCAAGCTGTCGTAAGGTTCTAAAATGTTGCTGTGGTGTTTCTGCCTTAAGGAATGTTGCACTGTTAACATATTTATGCATGCAACTTTTTTTAGATAATTGGATGAGAAATAATTTGCTTCCATCTTTTTATCCTTCATTTTGATTTAGCCGAATCTCATTTTTTTTTTCTTCTTTTTTTAATATAAATATACATATATGTATAGTAAAATTCTATTTGGACACAACCTGGTGACACAATCGATCACCCTGATTTCCACCTTTAATGTAAAGACAAAAAATAATAAAAAATAATAAAAAAATCTAACGATCATTATTTGTTGTATCGAATTTTGTGTCTTGATAGCCGCTCCCAGTCAGTGTTCAAATATATACCCTTCATATCCCATAAGAGTCAAGAGTTTTGCAATCAGCAATGGTGTTGAAACAAGGACCTATTATTGTATGTGTTAATTGATAGTACAGAAAAACAGAAATTGAGGCATCACTTTGCAGCAATTTGTCAACTCATAACATAACCTTAGCGTGTAAACAGAAAGCATAGATGGTTTACAACTGAATTTTATAAATATTACTTTAGTATAATCATCAGACGTTATCATCGTTATATACTATCCAGATGTAATACAAGTAAATCAAATGAAGGGAGTTGGATTATCTCTGTTTAACGGGGCTGCCAACATTAAATAACAGTCAGATGCTGATCAACCTTATTTTATATTTCCCTTAAAAAAAACATCGAATGCAATTTTGCTCAATAACCTTAAGAATTGGAGGAAAAAAAATGAAGCATACCTCACCACAGTGAAGTTGATGGCCAATACTTCATATGCCATTGCCGCCTTCAAACCGGTGCGGAAAATCGAAGAAAATTGAACAGCCGATAGTAACACTAGCTAAACACATCATGCTGATATTGGTGTAAAGCTCCATTGGTAGGCGATAAAATCAGAATCTCCACGATTATAAAACCTCTTTGTCAGCACAACACAAGAACCCTTATCAGTCCATCTCAAAACATTCCATATCGAAATCCAAAATAACATCTTTCATAACCGATGTTATTTCTCCAACCACCAAATAAATTTCTTGATGTCTCGGCTGAGATTTATCCTCAACAAGAAACTTACACAATTCACCTCCCAATTCCACAACGCTATACCCAGCTTCTTTCCTATGTTGCTTCCCCTTCATCATTTTCCAAACCTTCACTACATCATCCCACTTCCCTTTTTTAGCATATATATTACCAAGAATCACATAATTCCCAGAATTCCAAGGCTCAAGTCTGAACAAAAAATCCGCCGCCAATTCAGCAAGTTCAACTTCACCATGGAAGCTACAAGCTCCAAGCAAAGCTCCCCAAATAACTGAATCAGGCACCATTGGCATTCCTCTAATAAGATCATATGCTTCACTTAAATGCCCAAACCGACCTAATAAATCAACCATGCAACCATAATGCTGGAGTTTTGGTGCTATTGAATACTCTCTCTTCATACATTCAAATATCTGTTTTCCTTCATTTACATAACCCCCGTGTGTGCACGCTAACAAAACTGCCACAAACGAAATATCATCAGGGGTAAAGCCTCTTCCTTTCATATCACTAAACAATCTCAAAGCCTCATCGCACTTTCCATGCAATGCCAAAGCCATGATGATCGAATTCCATGAGCACAAATTCCTTCTTCCCCCCATTTCATCAAACACTCTCCTTGCGTTCTCTATGCTACCACATTTCCCATACATTTCTATAAGAGCGTTTGCAACAAAAATATTACCAAAATACCCCTTCTCCCTTATGTACCTCTCTATCCTCTCTCCCAGCCCTAATGCCCCAATGCTTCCACACGCTGGTAAAACACTTGAAATTGTGACCTCATTGGGAAAAACCGTCCCACTGTCCCACATCGTGAGAAATATCAGAATCGCTTCCTCATGGGACCCGTTTTGGGCGTACCCTGAAACTAATGTGGTCCAAGAGATCACATTTCGAACTGGCATTCCATCGAATAACTTCCTGGCACTAGACATCTCGCCTATTTTTGCATAAGCGGACATTAAACAGTTCCAGCACGCAATATCTTTGTCGGGCATTTCATCAAACAGAAGTCGTGCGTTATTCAAAAGCCCGCACTTCGAGTACATGTCGATAATGGATGTGACGACATGGGCGTCGAACTGGAAGCCGTATCTGAGGAAGCGGGCATGAAGGGCTTGACCGTGAAAGGGTTGAGTGAAGTTGGAACATGCGGAGAAAGCGAAGGTGAAAGAATGGGGATTGGGGGTAGGGAGGTGGTGGGAGAAGAGGAGGATGGCCCGGCGGAAAGGGCCATGGCGGGAGTAGGCTTGAAGGAGTTTGTTCAGAAGGAAGACGGTAGCGATGGGTTTGGATGAGAGGAGGAGAGAGTGAGCGTATGATAGGTTCTGGAGCTGGAGAACTTTTTGGTGAAGGGTTTCGAGTTGAGGAAGGTTCAGTGTGCTCGTGCGAAGGTGGTTTGCGTGGATCTGTTTGATTTGGTTCATTTGGTTTATCGAGTATCCATCAAGGAATACATTCAAGGAAATGACCATTTATTACTTTGACGTTTTTAAAACCCACTTTCATAAGTTTCAAAGTAGACAAACGGGCCTTTTCCAAAACCACATTTCACCAAATATCATTTTGGTTATTTTCAACAATTTTTTTTTTTCACAACAGGTAGGATCTCCATTGCAACATTATAAAATCCGAAGACATACCGAACTTTTTTTTTTTTTTGCAGATATTTGCAGTTTAAAGTGCAAATTTCTTTTTAAAATATCATAGCAACATAATAGCGTAAGTACAAATTCTGAAGAAGAAAAAATCTGAAACTTAGAAAGATGTTCGGTGAAACTACATTTTCAAATTTACACTGGAATATTACGGGATAAATTCTCTGAATTTCAGACGTTTGAATTTCCAGTTCAAATGTTTGAACGCCTGTTTCTTACAGGTTTGAACCTGGGTGGGACAATTTCCCTTAGAGGAAATACTTCCAACCTTTTCATGTTCAATTTTCTTTCCCTTCCCTTCGACATTCGGCTCCATATCACCAAGACACTTCACGCCGGTACCGTTCGACACAAATTTACATCCTCGTTATAAGTCGTTCGACATTTGGATGGTGTATAACTTCGCACTCAACGAACGACTTTGAGCCAATGAACCTTTTTCAGAACTATTCGAGTTCAACCACCCTATCACCATATCAACTCTACATTCATTCAACAAATGCTAATTACCAACATGATGAATCATTTCCTTATCATTCTACCAACTATAAACCAAAAACCAATCAACAATCCAAACCAAACACAAAAACAATTCATATCAAATTATTTAACACATTTATTCTATTATCATCAAATTCATAAAACATCCATTAAACAAAACTCGCACATCCAAAATCCTATTTGAAGTTCATTAATCCAACCCTAACCAACATTGGATATTTAACATGAGCTCTCGCATATTTAGTAATCATAGAGAATCAACCTCGGTCACCAATTAGTAAGGAAACCAAGCTCCAATGAAACCCGCTTTGAAACTCTCTCTTAGTTTCTGAAATCCAGCTCCAAACTTCTCCAAAATGCAAACTTGAAGAGATGGATTTGTAGAGAATCTCTTAACTTAAATTTAGATATTATTTCATTTTTTAATAGTAAGTGTGGTACTTTATACAATAGAACACTCATTTTGATATTTTCAGGTTCGAACTCATGGCCTCTAGAACATTATTCTAGAGCGCTACACCACTTGCCACTTGAGCTAGTGGTCGTTGGCTTTATTTTGGAACTTATAGTGGAGAAATGAAGAAGTTATGTTGATTTTCCTTTTTAAAACCTAGTTTTCTCTTCTGAGAAGATGAAGAAGAAGAAGAGAAGGTGAAATGGATGAGAGAGGATCTCATTTCAAAACTAATATGGTCAGTTCTGGCTAAATGACCATTTTGCCTTTAGCTCCTCCTTGCTTCTTGTTTTATCAATCTTATTGATTTTACGAACTTTATATCGTTTCCATATGCAAGCAACATTACAAACGCAATAGAGTAGGTATACAGTCTTGATTTATTCATCTTTAAAAATTCTTCTTTTTAAGCCATTGGTTTGCTTTTGTCATTTAGTTCAATTAAAATGATTAATTATCTTTGTTAAGCATTAAAATTGTGGATTGTTACATTCTTCTCCCTCAAAAAGATTTTGCCACCGAAATCATCAAGAGTGGAACAATGCATCACATATACCCCAATATACACACGTTACTAACACTTAACATCAAAACCTCGAAACTAGCAAATCAAACATAGTAATACAAAGCAACTTCTACTATAGCATGTAATTTAATCAACCACATGAAAAAAAAATTACTTAGAGTTGGAATCACACTAATAAAATGTTCCATATTGGAAGCATGCATCTTCTCTTCTGGCTTCCAAGTATTATTTTTGAAATCTTCCATAGCACCCCAAAAATTTAAATAATAAATTAAATATTAATAAGGATAAAAATGTAACAAATGTTGGAATTAGGCTTTGAAACTTATTTCATTGTGTATGGAATGTCATTTACAGTCAGAAAAATATATGTAACAACCCGCGTATTTGTCGATTTTATATTTAAATATTTTATTTAAATATAACATCGTTCGTCGGATTTTAGTCCGAAAAACTACTTTTTGCAAACAGTCGAATTAGGACTCGAGACCACTTCCATTGAGTTCAAAACGTCGTTTACAATCTTTTAAGTATAATCTTTGATATGTTTGGAGTAAGTCGAATTTCGCTACTTTTTCTATTGGGTTTTGGGTTTGGGTTCAGCCCACTAGCTTAACTAATACCCTAGCTCAGCCCATCTCCTTCCACTCACTCATTTTCATTCCTCAAACACAAGTCAAAAACTGAAAATGGTGGAAGGGAAGAGGAAATAGAAATTGCAAACCCTAGTTTCTCTTGCAAGCTCAAATTCTTACTCCAAAATCAAAGAGAAGATATTGGTAAGCCTCCTCTTCATCTTCTCCAACTCTTTCTCTCTTTTATTTCAGTTTATTTCCTAAACCTAAATTTGGGAGATGCTTGTTTTGATCTTAGTTGGAGCTTCTTGAGTTAGGATTGAAGAGTGGTTGCCTCTCCTTTGATTTCAAGCTTCTCCTTCCTTGTTCTTGTGTCAAAGGTGAGATTTTTATCTCACATCTTAATCTATATTTATCTTCGATTGTTAGGTATGAATTCCTAACACTTATTCTTGTGCAAATGCTTTTGGTTTGGATTGATTCGGTGAATATTCCAATTTTTAGTGTTTTGAGTTCAATTCTTTGAAAATCCTAACTTTGATGTTTTGATCATGTTTTTGGTTGTGAATCGGAGAGCCTATACGGTCGTATTACCGATTGACAAAAACCCCGAACTCCATTGCTCGACCGGGTGCTAGTGTGGGAGAGAGTTTGCTCTCCCACTAGGCTGAAAAACGATTTCAGCTCGACACCAGACGTCTGCAGGTAGGCTCAGACGTCTGGAGTTTGTTTCAGGAAGTTTCTGAAACTTGCTGCAGACGTCTGAGCATTTACCCCAGACGTCTGGAGCCTGTGACCTGCTCTATTTCGCATGCTTTTGCCTATTTAGCTCGGGATTTCAATTTCTATCGGATCAAGGTTATCCAATTCGTCGTTATCATTTATTTTCTTCATTGATGACTTCTTCTCGGGATTTTTGAGAATGTCGCTCGCCTCTCTTGTCTGGAGTCTGCTCTATCCAATTCTATCGAACCCCGTACACCTCTGCGTAGGCGATCTTATCTGAAAAACATTAAACAGAACTTTTCCTACTTTGATGGTTTTGGGGATTGATTTCTTTGAACTTTACTCACGTCTCCGAACGTGAATTTTTATGATTGATTGTTTCTACAATCACTTCTATGATTTGTCACTTTAAAAATATAAAGGTTTCAATACTAGTAGTAAATATCAAAACTCTTTCATCAAAACGATTTCAACTCTATTTTCAATATCAAACTCGTTTATAAAACTGTTTTCCAATCTACTAGTATATACAAACCTTTACCTCATTCGTATGAGAAAATCTAATTAAACGGCTTAGCAAAACAAGTGGTATGAAACGCTTGCGTTTACTTCGTCGGTTAATTTATGGACTTATTCGATTGAAACTCTTGTGACAATTTTCTAGTGCAGATCTACAATCTGTTCGTAAATATTTGAGTTAAGCAAGTGGTTATGGGACATGAAGCTAAACTCTTATATTTACTAGCTTAGTGTAATCGACACTTCCTTATGATCATGACGATCATTCTTGTGATTTAGACTAGCGATTGAGCGATGTCTCTTTGTTGCGAGGTTAGACTAGACACCATTTGTGTGATTTCGATTCACACATATCTCTTTATCTTCAAGGTTAGTCTATACCTCATTGGTGTGATTTCGATTCACACATATTGAAACTCTTGTGACAATTTTCTAGTGCAGATCTACAATCTGTTCGTAAATATTTGAGTTAAGCAAGTGGTTATGGGACATGAAGCTAAACTCTTATATTTACTAGCTTAGTGTAATCGACACTTCTTTATGATCGATGACGATCATTTTATGGTTTAGACTAGCAATGTGCGATGTCTCTTTGTCCACGTGGAGGACTGTTCCTCGTTTTATTGAGCTTCGTCTCACTTCTCGCATGGGTCGTATCTATTTAGGTGCGTCGATGTTTATTTCTCGCATGGGTCGTACCTATTTAGGTGCGTCGATGTTTATTTCTCGCATGGGTCATACCTATTTAGATGCGTCGATGTTTATTTACTTCATGGAGCAATCGGCTCAATAAGTCGGGGCATGGGGCGTATCTATTTAGGTGCGTCGATGTTCGTCTATGCATGGGTCGTATCTTTCTAGGTGCGTCGATGTTCGACTTTGCATGGGGTGTATCTTTCTAGGTGCATCGATGTTAGACATTACATGGGGCGTATCTTTCTAGTTGCGTCGATGTTTATTTATGCATGGGGCGTATCTTTCTAGGTGCGTCGATGCTAGAGCATGGGTCGTATCTTTCTAGGTGCGTCGATGCTAGAGCATGGGTCGTATCTTTCTAGGTGCGTCGATGCTAGAGCATGGGTCGTATCTTTCTAGGTGCGTCGATGCTAGAGCATGGGTCGTATCTTTCTAGGTGCGTCGATGTTCGACTTTGCATGGGGTACGTCTTTCTAGGTGTATCGATGCTAGACTTTACATGGGGCGAACCATTCTAGGTGCGTCAATGTTCAGTCTATGGGATTGGCCATCCTTTTATTGTGATTTCTGGATTTCTAATTGATGATTTCTGGAATTTATGTTTCACCAGCTTTTACCATTGACATTGATGAGTATGTTATTATATTGTGGCTTGGTGAATTAAATAAGAATATGATATTCTTTTTGATGCTATGAGATTCTTGAGATTTTGTATGACTTTCGTGATTTTCTAATGTATACTTATCATAGTATGACTTTATTGTTATCATACGTTTTATTATCATATCTCATATTCTATCTCATTTTATCTGATAATTATAGCTAGACTGATCCGTTTATTATTTTCTTCTTAAATAATACTCGGGTCAGACTGAGATTTTACAGGTGCTTCTTCATGACTTCCTATTTGGAACCATCATCTGACTTTTGGCTAACTACTCTAGTTTAGTAGTTTTTGTTGTATACATTTGAGATTAGACTCCTTGATGTATACATATTCTATTGTCTTGCACTTGTATCTATTCTTTTGTGTTATTGTGGATCTTATTTGACCACTACTCTGATGTACACTTTCGTGTGTTATATTCATATCTATTTCCGCCTTTGTGATATGAATTGTCTGTGACTGATTTGTGTTACGTTTATTTCTATATTTGTTTTCGAAGATTTTATATAGCCACCGTGTGATAGCTTTGTGTTTGTATCGGTATGTCGGATTTTCTCTTTAAAAGATATGCATTCTATTCTATCTGACATATCGGTGCTCGCACAAAGAAGTTACACGGATGGTCGCTCCTCAACAGCCTTATTCTCCGTGCTAGTTGACAGCACTACACCGTAGTGTCCTTGGCTAGCGTGGGTATAGAGGTGGGGCATCACAATATAACTTGCTGAATTTGATAAAACATATCAAAGTTAGCGGAAATTGGACTCGATGGTATTTCCGTAAATAATAATTTCGGGATCAAGCCCAATAACCCTAGTTTTCAACTATAAATAAACACCTAACCCCACCTCTCTTGTCACATCCCGAAATTTTCGACTTTCGAAAATTCGACATCGATACTCACTTTATCGACTGCCGAGCAATCGAACGCCGGAAACTCCAATAGTGAGGGTTTTAGAAAGAAGAAGTAGAAGAAAAAGAAAGCAGAAGAAAGAAAGAAGAAGGACAACAGAACAACATCAGATACAGAAACAATATCAGAAATCTTACACATCGCAGCGGAACAATATATAATAGATAAATGAATAATCTTTAAAACAAAGAATTTTATCAGTTTATACATACATCAGTCATCAGAGTCAATATACAACAATGGACAGTCATATACTTGTCCTCATACAGAATACACAGCGGAATAAATACTATCAAATACAAATACTACGTCTCGTCATCCAGCTTGCTTCCAAAGCTCCAGAATATCCAGAATATCCTGATAATATAACTCTAGGCTGCCCGTGTGGAAATTGGTGGGCACCCAGAGTTTAGAAGGGAAACAATAAACTCCGAGTCAGTCATGGTGACTGGTGTGAGATCGTAAAACAGTTATTCTTTAAAATAAACAACAGGATAATTTTAAAGTCAATTCGAAATGCTTTTGGAAAATGAAACTACCATAAGACCTCCCGCCACACACACCATGCAAACGCAGACTTGGAGGAGATTTCTTCTTATGATAGTCAAAGATGCTTACTACGCAAAGATCAAATTCTTTTTGATATTATTATTAGTGCATAGTGTAGAAAAACATTTCGAAAGTAGAATATAAATCTTAGCCAGCATAGGTACCATTATAGTATGCTTGCTATAGCTACCATATTAAATGGCAGGTTCTACAACTAAAACCGTACAAGGCTCGTATTGTTTCTTTGGATTTCCAACAAATGGTCAGGCTAAGGAACTTCCTATCCACGATGGGTACGTCCCTGGAATAGACGACCCGAGAACCTAACCGGATTTCTGCCAACACAAGGCCGGGTTACCTCTGCAAAAATAGGTAACTACTGACACGCGTATGCCATCCCCCGATCGTCACCGATCTTCCCGAGGATCCCCGATTCGCAACAAACCACATAGATAATAATAATGCAGTAACCACAGAGGTTAAGTATCTGGGCTCCATACCATGATACCACCTTTATCCAGAAGGAATGACATACACTAAGGGGCGCTACTCCCTAGAACCTTGCTGCATTCGTCTTGTTTCGACCATTTCCGAGGTGTGAGGCTCGATGAAGTCTCGTCCACAAAGCTACGCTTTCTCAAAAAGCCCTGCTTCGGGTCAAACAAAATGATCAACCTATGATCACAAAGATATAAGATCAAACAAATGATCATATCACAAATGATCAAACACTGATCATTTCACAGCAACACTCAGTATGCCACGTTACCAAATTGAGATATATCGCTGATAAATTTCAACTACATAACCTCTGAGCTCGTACGTCTCAGAGAAGGGTGTTAAGCTAAGAGAATAAATTCTCCGCCACCAACAGAAATGTATTTGAAAGAAATCAGCTTTATATCTCAAATTGTAACGTCAGACACACAATCCATACAAGTCTGTTCCGGGATCGAACAGAACCGAAGGCACTTCTCACGAAGCCCTTGCACATCCGGATAATTTTCAATCACGTCAGGACTTCCCGTCACTAAGGGTGATAAAACCTCTAAATCGAAGATCAGTCGATGTAGAGTAACTCGACGGTAATCCTTCCGTTTTCAAAAATATCCGGTCTTCAACACCGGTCTTCAAATGCGATTCATAACGACGTATCACATATTCGGAATGGGTTATACGACCCCATGGTCCTTTCCCGGCTAACCCGAATAGTGAGCGATTATTCAACAATAAGTGTGGCATTCAAATTCATCCAATTCACAACAAATACCTACTCAAGGTAATTATTGATAGTCGGTTGTTTAACTATCAATAAAGATGCGCAACATCATCAGATTCCAAATAATTTTCCAAATTATTTCATCTTCCAAAAATATCTTTACTAGATATATAATTTCCACACGTTAAAAATAAATCAACGTTTATTTTTCTAAACAGTTTCCCTTTCCTTTATAAATTCCATAGTGAATTTATATTTTTCAAAATACCTACAGATATTCGATTTTCAATTGTTTTCAAATATTCACTTTCGATTTATCTTTAAGAAGATAAATTCTCAAAAACACTTCATTTCATTTTGGAAAAGCATTTCCATACTTATTTAATAATAAGTAATTCCCAAATCATTTATTTTCAACATTTGAACATATTCGATATACTTAAATCAATATTAAGTATATATTCATTCTTTTAAGGAAATCATACATTTTAACATCCATTTGAGTCAAAACGAATGTTGCGTAAAACATCGTTACGACGACTCAAAATCACTAGTATAGGGATTCGAAATTTAGATAGATATATAAATCCCAATACTACATTAAAAACATTTCCTTTCGGAAATCATTTACTATAACAACAGTGTTATAGTCCATCATTCCCTTATTTCTCGAAACGTCTATTTCAACACTAAATGTTGAAATCTATGATTTCGATATTCAATATATTTTAAAACATCGTTTAAAACAATTAACTTCATTTCAAATATCACTTTCCCAAAATAATATCCATTTCACTTAATAATATATTCACTGTCCAAAATCGTGAATATACTTCAATAATTACATTTCAATCTTTTCTACACGTTTTATTTCAAGAATTATCCACTATCCAAAATCGTGGATAAAATTTCCTTAATAACTTCTATATTACATTCATCAAATTTGATTGATTTCAAATTCATAAAACAACGTTTATAAATTCACCTTTATATTTTCTAACAACTTCGATTTATAAAATTCTCCTTTTATTAACTTCTAAAATTACTTATCAAAATAAGTGATTTCAGATTTATAAACAACGTTTATAAATCACATTTATACTTCATAACAATTTCAACTTATGAAATCATTTCATTTAGCAATTTCTATTTATATCCCAATTAAGTGCAAAAATCTAATTTATAAGTAAATTACTTATAAATCGTTTATTCTACAACATCTATTCACTTTATAACTTCACGTTGTAAATCTATAAATTTCATTCGCTTATGAAATTCTTTTATACTTCTTTTTAACACTTATAAAAATTCGTTTTATAAGTCCAATATTTCGATTTATAAAATATCCATTTTACAATTAAATCAACTTTCATTTCAAAAATCACGCTTTGGTTATATTTCACCAAAAATCTTAACTTTTATAACTTTAAAATTCTAGACGTTTATTTTTCTGAAATAAATCAATTCAAAAATTCGATAAACGTCTACTTTTCAAAAATCACTTTAAAATCTTTTTAAAATAAAAGTCGTTATTTTTACATTTCAAAACTGAATCCGATGATGCAACAGCATCAATCAGTCCATCACAACAGTCAATATCATATATCAATATGATAACAGAATATATCAATATATCAGTAAATAAATAAATACTGGTGAGGAATCCAGTCGGATCCCTCCAACATGTTTCCCTGCATCCACAGATGTTAGCACAATACCAATTCCGCTCCAGTACGGAATTATCGCGGTATATGGGTTTTTATAAATCCGCTTACTAACGGCGCAATAGGGTCTCATCCGCTATACGAGGCGGGAAATCAATCAATTCAATATATACATATGCCAATATGTATATATTGCTATATATATAGATATATCCTATCATATCTAATACCACATCCAATAGCAATCAAATCATCAATCAATAACTGCAATCAATTTTTAAATCTGAGTGAGAAGATCTCACCTTAGCTCTTTAATTTTGCAATCCAATCCAATTCGTCTTGTTCCCTTTACGATTTCAAACTGTATAAACATTTATACGATTTATTAATATTCGAATCAATTGAACAATTAAATTTTTCCTTTCTTAAATTTAATTAACCAATTTTTTTTTTAATTTAAATTAATACTCCTAATTTAAAAAAAAAAATTCCTTTTAACAAATTTATTTGACTACAAATAAAATTTAAAACTAAATTTTCTTTAATATATTATTATTTTTATTGATAAAAATCAATTTCTTTTTATTGGACATACCAACAAAATTTTCTCTGAAAATCATCTATATAGATTTTAAAAATCTATTTTTCTTCTCAACTTCATCTATAGCCTACTGAAAAATGTTTATATACATTTTTTTTTCCTTTACTGTAAAAATTCCTGTATATAGAAATTTAACAAAAATAATAATAATAATACCTCACCAAACGATCGACCAACAGTTCTTGACCTTACTGCCAAGCTCGAAAATGAACGAAACCCTAGCCGAGATCGCAGCAGCTCGAATTCCCATCGACTATCGCCTCCGAGCCCTGTGCGCGCACGCCCCTTCTCGAGGCTGACGTCGCCGCCATCGTTCTGCCCCAATCGCGAGCTACGCGAGCCGCCCCACTCTTCCTCCGATCCCATCTCGCGAGCTATCTGCCATCGCTCTCACCTCGGCTTCGACTGCGAAGTCGATTAAACTAATCGCGACCAACTGACAAGTGCCTTCCATCGAATAGACTCCCTCACCCACGCGTGCTTCCAACGAGACTCGGTCTCCACTTCCTGAGCTCATCATCGAGGAAATCGCGACTTCCAGAACGAACGTGCTCACCAGACGCGATTTGTTTTTAAAACGAACTGGAGATGGAGATGTTCTTTTGTTCGTTCGATTTTATTTTGCTTTGAGGGAGGATTAGAAAGTGATGAAGAGAGGCTCGGTCGCCATTGTTTTGTATACGAACGAATTGATTTTTTTAGTTGCCATTTATCTCGGCTATCTTCTTCTCTTCTGATCGAACTGAGATTTGAGAAGATGGAAAGGAAAGAAAAATGGGTACGAAGGAGACACAATGGAGGCGGGTTGTACATATTGTCGATAAAAGAAAACAATTATATTTTATTTAATTTCAATTTGCCTCAGAATAGATTTCTATGCGTTTATATATCGTACGCTCACAGAATAACTCCAATCAATACGAAAATTGAAATCCGACAATAATTCAATATTACGGACCCAATGGAACTGGTTTCGTTCAATTCTGAGACTGATCGAAAATTGGCTATTTTTACAGTCGATAATTAAATATTAAAATATTCGATTTTCACAGATTAACTCCAAATTCAATTTTAAAAGTTCTATAACCTTTCTATAACTCCAGTATGATTAACTAAAATTCTACAAATCATTTTCAATCATATTAAACTCGATTTTCAATTATCTCTGGAATTTCACTATTTAATTTATCGATTTAATTATCAAATAAAACCCAATATTCGAAAAATAAATCATTCGACTTCTAAATTCCATTTATTAATATTTAAAATTAATTAAATATTCGAATTTTAATTATCAAAAATTCTGGGTCGTTACAAACTTCCCCCCTTAAAAGAATTTCGTCCTCGAAATTACAAGTTAGGAAAAAAATGGTCCTTAACTCGTCTACTATTTTTCACAATCAATAGTTTTATCAATCTATCAAAACAAATCTTTCTACTAAAGATTCGTTATCATTCATACTAGCTTTCCAACTTCAATTTTAAGTTTCAAACAACATTGTTTAACTTCAAAATTCAAATTCCAGTTTAAATTCAAATTTTAAACTTTCAAAATTTCTCAAAAATTTTCTAACACTCGAAATTTTCGAAAAATTTCGCCAGCGTCTCCTTTGCGCGGCTAATACGGCACGACTACAAAACGTCCCTACGGACTCTCAGATTTCAAAAAGAAAAAGAAAAAGCCAAGCGGCTAGACAAGAAATCATCAAAAACTCATATTATAATTCAAATACATACCTTTTGTCGAGCAATTCAAATTTATCTTCAAAATTAAATTCCAATTCCTTTATACCTGTATATCCTACTAGCCATAATATCTAGTTACAGCATTCAAATCATTTTGCAAATTTGATTACAAATTTTCAATATATACTTCTCATATCCTCTTTAAATTCGCTATTGAAGTTACATATTCAATTTCGTTCAACTTTTCATTTCACATTCATTTGAACTTATAATTCACATTTTCAATTCTATTGGAATTTAATTTATCTTCATTTATAATCATTGAATTTAATTCGTTCAGACCTTATCCATTTGGTCAATAATCAATTAGCTTCACTTACTAACTTTCAGTTTAATACTTCATTTATCAAATTCAATTCCAGTTCTATTTACTTTCAAATTCAAAATGAATTTTAACATTCAATTTCATTTTCTGGCACTTACAATCGCAATTTATTCATTCATTCACTAATTCATTCGTTTTTCAATTTGAATTTCATTCTAATCAAATTTCAATATTCTATAAGTTATCAACTTATTAATATTTCGTAAGTATTTTAAATAGGATTCCAGAGTCGTTTCCACTTTTTCAAAACCATTTGAAAACAATTCAAATTCCATTTGAATTTCCAAACAAAAACCCAAATTTTCCAAACACTTTCCGTTTAAAATAATTTGGCAGCAATTTCTCTTTTGGAAACCCGAAAATGAACATCAGTGATGCTGCAGTCATTACCGAAGTTATTTTCCAGCGACCGAAAAGAGTCTAGAGCTTTCATCTCTTCAAAATACTTTTCAAAACCTTCGAAATTTATTTTCAAATCAAAAAGGATTTAAACTTTTCAAATCTCCAAAATTTTCAGATTCTTTTCAAAACATTTCCAAATACTTCTCTGGAATCCCTTTTTAAATTACAAATCACATTTATAATTTACATTCTTAAATTTCATTAGTATGTGAATTTATTTTAACTTTGGAGTTACAATTCCAATTTCTCATTCAATTTCAATGATAATAGTTTAATGTTATCATTTCTAGCAACCATGCAACCATATACTGTAATAATTTACAGAAAATCAATTCTTTTATATACAAAAATAGTTTTGGGCAAAATTATCTCATTTACCCCATTTTAAAACAATATTGTGCCGAACTGTTCTATTCGAGCGTTTAGAAACCCCTTCGATACAGTTTTGCAAGACTGTGCCGACGAAGGTTCATATACCACTCAATAAACCAATCATCACAATATAAAACAAATTTTATATTCACTAACAAATACGCGCTCGTATCTATTATTACACTCAACTCATTCTAGAGTACTGCTGACTCTATCTCTAATGAGTAACACCCAACAGAGCAGGGTTGTCGCTTAACCATATGCTCTGATACCACTTTGTCACATCCCGAAATTTTCGACTTTCGAAAATTCGACATCGATACTCACTTTATCGACTGCCGAGCAATCGAACGCCGGAAACTCCAATAGTGAGGGTTTTAGAAAGAAGAAGTAGAAGAAAAAGAAAGCAGAAGAAAGAAAGAAGAAGGACAACAGAACAACATCAGATACAGAAACAATATCAGAAATCTTACACATCGCAGCGGAACAATATATAATAGATAAATGAATAATCTTTAAAACAAAGAATTTTATCAGTTTATACATACATCAGTCATCAGAGTCAATATACAACAATGGACAGTCATATACTTGTCCTCATACAGAATACACAGCGGAATAAATACTATCAAATACAAATACTACGTCTCGTCATCCAGCTTGCTTCCAAAGCTCCAGAATATCCAGAATATCCTGATAATATAACTCTAGGCTGCCCGTGTGGAAATTGGTGGGCACCCAGAGTTTAGAAGGGAAACAATAAACTCCGAGTCAGTCATGGTGACTGGTGTGAGATCGTAAAACAGTTATTCTTTAAAATAAACAACAGGATAATTTTAAAGTCAATTCGAAATGCTTTTGGAAAATGAAACTACCATAAGACCTCCCGCCACACACACCATGCAAACGCAGACTTGGAGGAGATTTCTTCTTATGATAGTCAAAGATGCTTACTACGCAAAAATCAAATTCTTTTTGATATTATTATTAGTGCATAGTGTAGAAAAACATTTCGAAAGTAGAATATAAATCTTAGCCAGCATAGGTACCATTATAGTATGCTTGCTATAGCTACCATATTAAATGGCAGGTTCTACAACTAAAACCGTACAAGGCTCGTATTGTTTCTTTGGATTTCCAACAAATGGTCAGGCTAAGGAACTTCCTATCCACGATGGGTACGTCCCTGGAATAGACGACCCGAGAACCTAACCGGATCTCTGCCAACACAAGGCCGGGTTACCTCTGCAAAAATAGGTAACTACTGACACGCGTATGCCATCCCCCGATCGTCACCGATCTTCCCGAGGATCCCCGATTCGCAACAAACCACATAGATAATAATAATGCAGTAACCACAGAGGTTAAGTATCTGGGCTCCATACCATGATACCACCTTTATCCAGAAGGAATGACATACACTAAGGGGCGCTACTCCCTAGAACCTTGCTGCATTCGTCCTGTTTCGACCATTTCCGGGGTGTGAGGCTCGATGAAGTCTCGTCCACAAAGCTACGCTTTCTCAAAAAGCCCTGCTTCGGGTCAAACAAAATGATCAACCTATGATCAAAAAGATATAAGATCAAACAAATGATCATATCACAAATGATCAAACACTGATCATTTCACAGCAACACTCAGTATGCCACGTTACCAAATTGAGATATATCGCTGATAAATTTCAACTACATAACCTCTGAGCTCGTACGTCTCAGAGAAGGGTGTTAAGCTAAGAGAATAAATTCTCCGCCACCAACAGAAATGTATTTGAAAGAAATCAGCTTTATATCTCAAATTGTAACGTCAGACACACAATCCATACAAGTCTGTTCCGGGATCGAACAGAACCGAAGGCACTTCTCACGAAGCCCTTGCACATCCGGATAATTTTCAATCACGTCAGGACTTCCCGTCACTAAGGGTGATAAAACCTCTAAATCGAAGATCAGTCGATGTAGAGTAACTCGACGGTAATCCTTCCGTTTTCAAAAATATCCGGTCTTCAACACCGGTCTTCAAATGCGATTCATAACGACGTATCACATATTCGGAATGGGTTATACGACCCCATGGTCCTTTCCCGGCTAACCCGAATAGTGAGCGATTATTCAACAATAAGTGTGGCATTCAAATTCATCCAATTCACAACAAATACCTACTCAAGGTAATTATTGATAGTCGGTTGTTTAACTATCAATAAAGATGCGCAACATCATCAGATTCCAAATAATTTTCCAAATTATTTCATCTTCCAAAAATATCTTTACTAGATATATAATTTCCACACGTTAAAAATAAATCAACGTTTATTTTTCTAAACAGTTTCCCTTTCCTTTATAAATTCCATAGTGAATTTATATTTTTCAAAATACCTACAGATATTCGATTTTCAATTGTTTTCAAATATTCACTTTCGATTTATCTTTAAGAAGATAAATTCTCAAAAACACTTCATTTCATTTTGGAAAAGCATTTCCATACTTATTTAATAATAAGTAATTCCCAAATCATTTATTTTCAACATTTGAACATATTCGATATACTTAAATCAATATTAAGTATATATTCATTCTTTTAAGGAAATCATACATTTTAACATCCATTTGAGTCAAAACGAATGTTGCGTAAAACATCGTTACGACGACTCAAAATCACTAGTATAGGGATTCGAAATTTAGATAGATATATAAATCCCAATACTACATTAAAAACATTTCCTTTCGGAAATCATTTACTATAACAACAGTGTTATAGTCCATCATTCCCTTATTTCTCGAAACGTCTATTTCAACACTAAATGTTGAAATCTATGATTTCGATATTCAATATATTTTAAAACATCGTTTAAAACAATTAACTTCATTTCAAATATCACTTTCCCAAAATAATATCCATTTCACTTAATAATATATTCACTGTCCAAAATCGTGAATATACTTCAATAATTACATTTCAATCTTTTCTACACGTTTTATTCCAAGAATTATCCACTATCCAAAATCGTGGATAAAATTTCCTTAATAACTTCTATATTACATTCATCAAATTTGATTGATTTCAAATTCATAAAACAACGTTTATAAATTCACCTTTATATTTTCTAACAACTTCGATTTATAAAATTCTCCTTTTATTAACTTCTAAAATTACTTATCAAAATAAGTGATTTCAGATTTATAAACAACGTTTATAAATCACATTTATACTTCATAACAATTTCAACTTATGAAATCATTTCATTTAGCAATTTCTATTTATATCCCAATTAAGTGCAAAAATCTAATTTATAAGTAAATTACTTATAAATCGTTTATTCTACAACATCTATTCACTTTATAACTTCACGTTGTAAATCTATAAATTTCATTCACTTATGAAATTCTTTTATACTTCTTTTTAACACTTATAAAAATTCGTTTTATAAGTCCAATATTTCGATTTATAAAATATCCATTTTACAATTAAATCAACTTTCATTTCAAAAATCACGCTTTGGTTATATTTCACCAAAAATCTTAACTTTTATAACTTTAAAATTCTAGACGTTTATTTTTCTGAAATAAATCAATTCAAAAATTCGATAAACGTCTACTTTTCAAAAATCACTTTAAAATCTTTTTAAAATAAAAGTCGTTATTTTTACATTTCAAAACTGAATCCGATGATGCAACAGCATCAATCAGTCCATCACAACAGTCAATATCATATATCAATATGATAACAGAATATATCAATATATCAGTAAATAAATAAATACTGGTGAGGAATCCAGTCGGATCCCTCTAACCCGTTTCCCTGCATCCACAGATGTTAGCACAATACCAATTCCGCTCCAGTACGGAATTATCGCGGTATATGGGTTTTTATAAATCCGCTTACTAACGGCGCAATAGGGTCTCATCCGCTATACGAGGCGGGAAATCAATCAATTCAATATATACATATGCCAATATGTATATATTGCTATATATATAGATATATCCTATCATATCTAATACCACATCCAATAGCAATCAAATCATCAATCAATAACTGCAATCAATTTTTAAATCTGAGTGAGAAGATCTCACCTTAGCTCTTTAATTTTGCAATCCAATCCAATTCGTCTTGTTCCCTTTACGATTTCAAACTGTATAAACATTTATACGATTTATTAATATTCGAATCAATTGAACAATTAAATTTTTCCTTTCTTAAATTTAATTAACCAATTTTTTTTTTAATTTAAATTAATACTCCTAATTTTAAAAAAAATTCCTTTTAACAAATTTATTTGACTACAAATAAAATTTAAAACTAAATTTTCTTTAATATATTATTATTTTTATTGATAAAAATCAATTTCTTTTTATTGGACATACCAACAAAATTTTCTCTGAAAATCATCTATATAGATTTTAAAAATCTATTTTTCTTCTCAACTTCATCTATAGCCTACTGAAAAATGTTTATATACATTTTTTTTTCCTTTACTATAAAAATTCCTGTATATAGAAATTTAAGAAAAATAATAATAATAATACCTCACCAAACGATCGACCAACAGTTCTTGACCTTACTGCCAAGCTCGAAAATGAACGAAACCCTAGCCGAGATCGCAGCAGCTCGAATTCCCATCGACTATCGCCTCCGAGCCCTGTGCGCGCACGCCCCTTCTCGAGGCTGACGTCGCCGC
The DNA here is from genome assembly GCA_030737815.1 of Allium fistulosum. NCBI lineage: Eukaryota > Viridiplantae > Streptophyta > Magnoliopsida > Asparagales > Amaryllidaceae > Allium > Allium fistulosum. The sequence continues at coordinate 509,780,389 of CM060903.1, read as the reverse complement.
CATCGTTCTGCCCCAATCGCGAGCTACGCGAGCCGCCCCACTCTTCCTCCGATCCCATCTCGCGAGCTATCTGCCATCGCTCTCACCTCGGCTTCGACTGCGAAGTCGATTAAACTAATCGCGACCAACTGACAAGTGCCTTCCATCGAATAGACTCCCTCACCCACGCGTGCTTCCAACGAGACTCGGTCTCCACTTCCTGAGCTCATCATCGAGGAAATCGCGACTTCTAGAACGAACGTGCTCACCAGACGCGATTTGTTTTTAAAACGAACTGGAGATGGAGATGTTCTTTTGTTCGTTCGATTTTATTTTGCTTTGAGGGAGGATTAGAAAGTGATGAAGAGAGGCTCGGTCGCCATTGTTTTGTATACGAACGAATTGATTTTTTTAGTTGCCATTTATCTCGGCTATCTTCTTCTCTTCTGATCGAACTGAGATTTGAGAAGATGGAAAGGAAAGAAAAATGGGTACGAAGGAGACACAATGGAGGCGGGTTGTACATATTGTCGATAAAAGAAAACAATTATATTTTATTTAATTTCAATTTGCCTCAGAATAGATTTCTATGCGTTTATATATCGTACGCTCACATAATAACTCCAATCAATACGAAAATTGAAATCCGACAATAATTCAATATTACGAACCCAATGGAACTGGTTTCGTTCAATTCTGAGACTGATCGAAAATTGGCTATTTTTACAGTCGATAATTAAATATTAAAATATTCGATTTTCACAGATTAACTCCAAATTCAATTTTAAAAGTTCTATAACCTTTCTATAACTCCAGTATGATTAACTAAAATTCTACAAATCATTTTCAATCATATTAAACTCGATTTTCAATTATCTCTGGAATTTCACTATTTAATTTATCGATTTAATTATCAAATAAAACCCAATATTTGAAAAATAAATCATTCGACTTCTAAATTCCATTTATTAATATTTAAAATTAATTAAATATTCGAATTTTAATTATCAAAAATTCTGGGTCGTTACATCTCTTCACTCAAAATCCTAGTTGGCGCTAAAAAACTCTTTTTTTTCTTCTTCCTCAAAACTATTTAAATTTAAACACTTTTATATTCTCTTCTCCAAAATTCTAAATAAAAAACAAAATAAAATAAATAAATTGAAAGAGAAAGTGAGAGAGTCAATTCGAAAGAGAAAAGGAGAGAAGGACTAACAAATCAAGGCCTAGAGGTCTAGAAAAGAGGATTCACAAAGATTAAAGAGAAGAGAAAGCTTTAAAAAGGTGAGTGAAACTATTACGATGTATTTATGTTGTGAAATAGAAATTAAATCTCTTTTATACAACTATCTAAATTAAATAGATTGATTTTAGATTTGAATGCATAATTTCAGTTGAATTAGCAACTTTGAATTTGAATTGTAAACATGATTTCATATGTTTTTCATGTTGGAACTATGTCAGCCCCCAACGGAAGTAATAGGTGAATTTTAATTTTTTTTACCATTTTGGATCTTTATTGGTCCTATGAATCCTAATCTATTTAGAACATTTCTAAATTTCTTTTAAATAAAATCATTATTTTATTTATTAATTTATAATATAATTTTATATTAAGTAATTAATATTATATTATTCATATACATGTACCATATACATATACATATATATATATATATGTGTGTGTGTATGCATATGCAACATAGCAAACCGTGCAAGGTATAACATGCATGTGTACAAGCATTGAGATTTACACCGCAACGAACATGTTAGCTCATCTAATATACAAACATATTGTCCAAATGAATGTTTATATACTTCAATTTATATATACAGATGTTATAAATATATATATATATATTGGAATAATATATATATTATTTAAATAATTATATATATATACGTGTGTTATAAACATATGCATGGTATTTTAACATTCTATATATTTATAACTATATATAAGCATATTTAAATCATTTATAAATCATTTTTTGCTGCAAAGCCGAAAACAATATATATGTATAATTTTTTATTAAACATATTTATATTAAATACTTATATATATGTATAAAAATATAATAATATATATTTGTTAAAACTTTTAAAATAAACAATATATATATTTCATGCATACATACATACATACATATATATATTAAATATATATATATATATACTTGGCCATGCGCACGACTAAGAATTTTTTTAATTTTAAAATATATTTTAATATAAATATTTGTATGGATACTATTTAAAAATTACTAGAAATTATTTTCAAAACATAATTTTGAATTTTTACTAAAATTCTCAGTGATATTTTGTAATTTTTAATATTTAATATATAATTTTTATAATTTAAAAACAATTTTTAAATCTATTTTAATTCTCATCTTATAATTAAATATTTTTAAATTATAAAAAAATGTTTTTTATGTTGAGTAAGTTGAGTGTTAATTTAATTTTAAAATAAAAAACATAATTTATATAATATATACATTAATATAATTAATTTTATATAATTAGTTAATTTAATAATAATATATGTATATATAAAAATATTTTTTATCTCTGTCAAAAATATTATACCTATGAAACTTTGTATATAAGATTATATAACCATATTTTGAATAAAGTATGATGTAGTATTTAAATTATAAACTATATATATAGTCTATTGAATTATATAAAATAAAAAATTTGTTTTTTTGAGCCGTGATGTTTATAGGTACATACTTGACAAAATGACTTTTTTATACATATAAAGGATGTAAACATACCACCAATCCAAATTGTGATAATATATTTATATATTGGAATCGTCACCTAACTATTAATATAATATATATGATATAAACATTATATATACATTAATAATCATAAATAGGTTAAGAACATACCTTATATCCAATGCTTGTAAGTACACCTTGAAATGATGTGTTCTACTCCTCGAACTAGTTTCCAATCTAGTAGAGTGCTAATCTCTGAACCAATGCCCACCAACTATCGAATATGATCTTATTTACTTTGATTTGACTTTGGAAATGGAGAGATGGAGAGGTGGAGAATTCGGCCAGAAATAGGTATAGATGGAGGCTCAAAAAGTCCTCTAATAGGTGTGGGTTGAGATGCTTATGTAGAGGACAAATCGAGGCATGTTAGGATCTAGGTCTTTACCAATTCTCTCTCCCTTATTTATACAAATCTAGCCCATCCATTTTCCATCAAATGGTCGCACCTAAATACTCTCATCGTAGACGAATATATCAGCCCCTTATATGGGCTTCAAACCTATTTAAAGCTCAACAAAATATTTCACATTTAAATCCAATTTAAATGCATATCGATATCATATATTTATAACTATTATAAATATATTTCATAATATTTGTTTATCGAATCACAATAAAATTTTATAACTAATATTTCATAAATATTAATTAATTTAATTAATTATAACAAATACAAATTAATTAATTCGTTTGGTTAAAGAAGCATTCATAGTTTCGGTTGTGTGACCCGTTAGGTGTAAATTTGGTCAACGGTTAATATCAAACTATTCGAATATTAAATTTCACATGTCACTTGGCAGGTGATGTGACATTTTGGCCGTATTTATCGCTTACTCGGTTTGAGTAAAATCTAATTTTACTTTGTCAAGCATTACCCAATTATGACTATTATTTACACCAATGCTCTTCATCAAAACTATACCACTTTGAACTTATGGAATATGGTAAAGGTCAAAATTCCAATATCGTCAATATTCAACTCTATAGTCCAAACACGAAGTCCTAGGTTCAATAATAATAATAATTATTATTAACCGAACTACTATGGCTAGAGATTTTGACTTTGAGTTGACTTAAGTTTACCGTGGTACTAACCCAATATAACTAAGGAGACAAATCCTCTCTTGAATAGTGTTTCACTTTGAATTCTTCCACTCGACCTAATTATAGTAACACGATGAATGTCATGCCATGATTTGACTATAATCAAAACGAATCTTTCATATTGAAGATCAATGGCATTCTCAAGTCGAGATAACTGCGTAAATTAGTCACATCAATATTTTCTGGTTGACCATAGTTATATTAACCAATAGAAAACTATCGAGTGAGTCATTCTATGGTTACCCAATAACTATCAGTACGTAACCCCTAGGTTCCCCCAGCAGTCATGAGTAATACACTATCCAATGTTTGGAGGGCTTTACATACTCTAGTCTCAATGGATACATCGATATCCAGTCTCGATGCATCTTGACTAGGAATATTTATAATTATGGGGAGAATCAATGTCCACTAGGTTTCCAACTTCAGCCGCCTTTCTCATTTTTCCCATTTTCTTCATTTCATCCATTCCTCTCCTCTCAAAGCTCTTCGCCTTTTCTTCGTACCTAATCTATCTTTCCCTGTTGCTGCATCCCCCTATTGCTCCACGTCAGATCTAGATCTGGCAATCAAATCTGTATTGATCTGCCATCTCGCTTCCAGATCTAGCGTCTTAAGTACTGATCCACCCCATTTCAGCTAACAGTGCTCTTTGGTGGTTTTTGGCTTGCTCGATGATATGTGTTCTATGATTATCTTCTATGCGATGTGATTGCTTGGTTATCTTTTGGTAGCAGAGTGTATGGCCGTTGTTCTGCATCTACACCGCTGGCTCTAAGGAGCGACGGCCTCCTGTAACGACCGCCCTATACCACCGGCACCAATAGTATATAATTAGCGCGCTGTCCTTGCTCGACCGCTATAGGAAGATCATCAAGGTTGAAATAAACCAATATAGCATATATCATGTCGTATCTCATGGCGCATGGATAAAATATATTATCATAGATATAACATAAGAGACAGTAATAACTATGTGAACAAATTATCATCAGAGCAATAGTTCCACAAAGTTATACATCAAATGCAGTAGAGTTTATACAACAGAAGTAAACTTAAATATATTGTCTCAATAAATAGTAATAAGCAAGCACTGTCACGGGCTCCACAGCATTAATCAGCGGAATAAGCGTAGACTCCATATATGTATATAATACGAGACAGCTCCATCCAGCTCGTCCTCTAAACAGCTACTGCATCACCTAGACCTGTTATCTAGTTGACTCATTTAAGAGTACCCAAGATAATAAGAGGCAAAGCATAAAACCTTGGGTCAGACAATAGTCCGCTGTGAACGGTAAACGAGTCTCAAAATACTAAACAAGTAAATATGGTAAGGAACAGAGTACATGAACCGTACCTTACTTGTCCCTGCAACCAAAGAGTTAGCATACAATCCTATAATATGCTACTCTACAATATCATAAAGGTATACCAAAAACCAAATAAAGGATATCAATCTTCCAGGTATTCCTATCTCTAATACCTGCTTCCCTTGATACCTACGAGTGATAGCCTACAAAGGAGAGCAACCATAGCATCCATAACATCCATCAAACAATCCTTACTATCACTCTATGTGCTCTAAATATATGATAACTCATATGACCCCTAAGGCAGGAATAATGGAAATCATGGATCTATGTTGTAGTCTCCTATCTCACAACACAAAAGCTCGATACGTGTCTCGCAGCCCAAAGTGGGATAGTAGACTCAAAGCTACAAGTCCAGGGTATACAGGTCCCTTCAATGATCCATGGGCATCCCCACTTACAATACCCATGCTTCGAGTGCAACTGAAAACTCTCTGAGTCATCAATGGTCCTTAGCACATACACCCAAGTCCATCTTTTCTACATTTGGATACCGAGCCCTTCTTGCTCAATTTTGTTTCCATTATTCACATGGAACGCTTCCACATTCCCTAATCACATGGCCCATCCCCTTTACGAGCTGCCATCTTCGGAACCTACTCCCAACACGCACCAACATCCGAAGACCATAGCTTTTCATTATGTTATTATATCATCATCCAACCTAATACGAACATGCCAACACCTCCACCATGATCTACAGAACCTCAACAAGAGTTGCTAGAAGTTCCAACCCCATACCATTCACTATGATAGCTCGGTACCGAGTTATAGGTATAACTCGATGCTGAGTTATACACTTAGCCAACTAATGGCTAATCCCTCTACCATGTCTCTAGTACTCCCCTTCCAGTGCCTTGGACCCCGATTCATCCATCTTTGATAACTCGGTTCTCAATCCAAAGCTCTACTTCAAAGTTATAGAGATAACTCGATATAGCATCCAACCCTTAGCCAAATACCCTATACCATGCTATGGGATATCTCCTCTGGCCAAGCTCTATCCGTCCATGTCAACCACCGAGTCATAGCTTCCTTCCTCATAACTTGGTACCGATCTATCCCATAACTTGGCACTGACCTAGACCTTGCATCTAATTGAGGTGTGAGTTATCCTATAGCCTTCTGCATTGCTCCAGAGCCTATCCATCAAGTTTCATCCAATTCTAACCAACTTTTCCTCTAATTTGCTCATTCTCTGACCGAACTTTTTATGCAATCACAATACTAGTAAGCAACATCAAATCATATCATCCAATCGAACATGCAATCCATCAAAATAAGACAAACAAGTCAATTTCTAACATAGATCTACATATAGCATGAATATATGAGCATAAACAAGGGTGATTTCTAGTCAATCTAGATCATATACATAGTTTAACATGTAATTAAAGTTAGAAAAGGTTTTATGTCCAAAAAACCGATTCAAAACATGTTAAACCTATGATTTTACAATATAAACATGCATAATACAGTGAGAAGGCATAAACCACTCACCAATTACCAAATTCAACCAATATGAATGTAGATAAAATTCAAACAGCAATGGAATGTACTTCAAATCAAGCAAATCAATGATCTCTATCTTCTAGTTGATGATCTAATCTCTAATCTACAATCTAGTTTGATTTAGAGAGAAATTTGTGTGATTTTAGATGAAATTAGAATGGATCTAGGGCTAATTAGGGTTAGACCTGATTTAGAATGAGAGGGTAAAGTTTTAACTTGACTCTTCAGCACTCTATTTATAGTATTATTTGACTAGACTAAAGGGCTCACTAATGGGCTTAATTAATTACACACTAATCCTGGCCAGCAGCATTAAAAACTTAAAATAGACATAACTTTCTAACCGTAAGTCCATTTTTCTATTATGATCACTCTACGGAAATGAAAACTATCATCCTGAATCAATGGAATAGATTTGAGACCCTAAATCGACTCTTATCAAAAGTTATAGCCCAAATAAGTTTTCTAGGGTCAAAATGGTCATATAGAAATTCGAGAAAAACCATAGCTGTGTAGAATGTCCCTAAGAGCCATATCCCAAAATTATAGGATCATATGATCTTATATGAATAAAATAAAAATATTTTACGATCCTTCGATACGTAAAATACGGGTCATTACATCCCCCCTCCCTAGGAATTTCACCCCCGAAATCCCCAAACAAGCCAATGTATAAGCAACCATGATCATCTCGCATGCCAACCAAACATAAACAACCATCACACATATCAAACATGTAGCCATTCAATCAATTGTTTAGTTGACCAATTCTAGTATGCAGAATACTAACCTATCAAATATAGTTTACAATGGTGAAAGTAAACACGATAAACAATGGGTCTTACCATTCAAAGAACTTCGGATAAGAAGTCCTCGTGCTATCTTCCATCCCCCACATACAATCATCCTTACTTCCACTCCACTGTACCTTAACTAACTTCACTGTTTTTCTCATTAGTTGTTTCGTATCGTACCCAACAATACGAAGCGGCCTACGAGATATAGAAACTTATAGTTCTACCTCAACATATTCTAGTTGATCGGGTGTGATCTTCACGCCTGAGTCATGCAAAAACTTCCGTAGATAAGAGACATGAAAAATGTTGTGCACGCCAGCCATCTTCTGAGGTATGTCGATTCTATATGCTAGCTACCCAATTCTCTCAACTATCGAAAAAGGTCCTACAAATCTTGGCCCCAACTTCCCCTTTCTACCGAATCGAACAACATTCCTTAAAGGAAAAACCTTTAAAAACACCATATCTCTGACAAAAAACTCTGACTCTCTTCATCTCTTGTCTATGTAGCTTTTCTATCGATTCTTAACAGCTTTCATTCATTGTTGAATAACCTCAATCTTCTCCGAAGTCTTTCTAATCATATCTGACCCAAATATTAGTTTCTCGTCCACTTCCTACCAACATGAAGGAGCATTACATGGTCAGCCATACAGTGCTTCATACGAAACCATAGCAATACTCGACCGATAACCGTTGATGTATGCAAACTCCACCAAATGCAAATGATCATCCCATGATCCATCGAAGTTTATAATACATGCTCGCAAGAGATCTTCCAATATACGATTTACTCTTTCGGTCGGCCCATCCATTTGTGAGTGATAAGCTGTACTAAGATGCAGCTCCATCTCCAAAGCCACTTGTAAGCTCTTCTCAAACCCACTAGTGAAAAATAGGTCTCGATCGCTCACTATGCTTTTTGGCACATCATGAAATCGTACTATCTATTTTACATACAACTCTGCCATCTTGGATACCGTTCTACATGACTTGATAGATTTAAACCTTGCACTCTGGTCAACCGATCTACTATGACCCAAATGCCATCGTACCCTGATCGAGTCCTCGGCAATCCGTTAATAAAATCCATTGATACTTGTTTCCATTTCCATTCAGGAATCTCTAATGGTTGCAACAATCCAGTAGGTTTCAACTGCTCTATGTTTACCAACTAACAGTTTATACATGTTATCCAGCCTTTTGGTAAGGCCGTGATATCATTGACTTGGCTAGGAACGGATGGTTATCAGCCTTAAGAATCGATTATATACAACACTATGGACGATGGTCGGGCAAATCCGGACAGGGTCCCAATCGAGGTGCAAATCAGTATGGAGTGACTGGCATAGCCCCATGAAGTTATTTTCAAATTTCAAGACGAACGGAGTTCATACGCTCGAATTACGGGCAAAGCAAAGATTTATATGGATCGATCGGGAACGATCCATAAAACAGCTCAAATCAACGAAGATCGATCGACGTCTCAAAATCCACAAGTCCAATCCACTTGAAACTTTCAAAGCATCAATATATTAAAGAGTGCAGCCCACAAAAACGATTGCAGGTCAAAACCATGAGATATAAAGAAGGTCGATCATCTTAGGCCGATCGTTTTTGTCGATCCTTCATAAGGACCGGGGTAGCTCGGTGAACGTTTCAAATGTGACAAGGGTTATTCCATATCTCCCAATCTATAACTCAAAATGACTTCATATTTTAGGGGCAAGTTCAAGAGGTATGTAGGACCCCCCAAAAACGATCGCACATCATTTGGAGACCAAAAGTAACGATCGACATAACTATACCCGATCATTCCTAAATATCGAGTTGGGGCCACCGATCATTATGGTGGACCCCTATGGACCTAGAGAGCCTTCTGCCGAAATCTTAGCGTAATACCTCATCATCTCACCCTATAAATACACACCTGTTGGTTCATTTTTAGGATCTTTTACCCTGCTTGTTACTCTAGACTCCATTGTAATCAAGTGTTAGCTTTATTTTACTGTTGTAATCTGATTCACAAGAGAGTAATAAAATATAATCTTCAAAATGGATGTAGTATGACAACGTTGAACCATTATAAATTTCCATGTCTCTGATTATAGCTCATTCTCTGTTGCCTGCTAATTCACCTACTCGGTTTAATTTTGATTTTCTTCAGTTACTTCTCTACAAAAGCTATTCTTGAGTGTTTGTGAACAATTTAGTTGCAAAATTTTTGGTGCTTTCACTGAGAATCTCCATACTCGGCTTACTAGATCCCTTTTTTGCTATTGGATTGGATAAATCCCCCAATGGGGATCTGCAGTGATCTTCAGGAAGTTACAATAGTTGGTAAAAAACCAACAGGATGGTGGGCAGGGGACATCCGAACCCAACCGAGGATAAGTACCGCACAGGGCTGAGGAACCTGCGTGGACCGATGGGAGATTAGTAATCAATACAATAGTCGGAGGACCGCATTCGGATGATAAAAGTTGGCATGAGATGGAGCGCTATGCTAGTGCGATTAAGCATGTGGATTTTGAATGTTGTTCAAACATGGAGGATGGAGCTCCGACGAAACAACAACGTACAATGGAATAACCGTAGACTCCATATATGTATATAATGCGAGATAGCTCCATCCAGCTCATCCTCTGAACAGCTACTGCGTCACCTAGACTTGTTATCTAGTTGACTCATTTAAAAGTACCCAAGACAATAAGAGGCAAAGCATAAAACCTTGGGTCAGACAATAGTCTGGTGTGAACGTTAAATGAGTCTCAAAATACTAAACAAGTAAATGTGGTAAGGAACAAGAGTACACGAACCACCCCTTACTTGTCCCTGCAACCAAAGAGTTAGCATACAACCCTATAATATGCTACTCTACAATATAACAAAGGTATACCACAAACGTAATAAAGGATATCAGTGTTCCAGGTATTCCTATCTCCAATACCTACTTCCCTTGATACCTACGAGTGATAGCCTATAAAGGAGAGCAACCATAGCATTCATAACATCCATCAAACAATCCTAACAGTCACTCTACGTGCTCTGAATATATGATAACTCGTATGACCCCTAAGGCAAGGACTAATGGAAATCCCGGATCTTTGTTGTACTCTCCTACCTCGCAGCACAAAAGCTGGATACGTGTCTCTCAGCCCAAAGTTGGACAGTAGACTCAAAGCTATAGGTCCAGGGTATACAGGTCCCTTTATTGATCCATGCGCATCCCCACTTACAATACACGTGCTTCGAGTGCAACTAAAATCTCTTCGAGTCATCAATGGTTCCTTAGCACATACACCCAAGCCCATCTTTGCTCCATTTGGATACCGAGCCCTTCTTGCTTAATTTAGTTTCCATTATTCACATGGAAAGCTTCCACATTCCCCGATCAAACGGCCAATCCCCTTTACGAGATGCCATCTTCGAAACCTACTCCCAACACGCACCAACATCCAAAGACCATAGCTTTTCATTATGCTGTTATATCATCATCCAACCTGATACGAACAAGCCAACACCTCCACCATGATCTACAGAACCTCAACAACAGTTGCTAGAAGTTCCAACTCCATACCATTCACTATGATAGCTCGGTACCGAGTTATAGGTATAACTCGGTGCTGAGTTATACAGTTAGCCAACTAATGGCGAATCCCTCTACCATGTCTCTAGTACTCCCCTTCCAGTGCCTTGGACCCCGACTCATCCATCTTTGATAACTCGGTCCCCAATCCAAAGCTCTACTTCAAAGTTATAGAGATAACTCGGTATAGCATCCAACCCTTAGCCAAATACCATATACCATGTCATGGAATATCTCCTCTGGCCAAGCTCTATCCATCCATGTCAACCACCGAGTCATAGCTTCCTTCCCCATAACTTGGTACTGATCTATCCCTTAACTTGGCACTGACCTAGACCTTGCATCTAATTGAGGTGTGAGTTATCCTATAGCCTTCTGCATTGCTCCAAAGCCTATCCATCAAGTTTCATCAATTACAACCAACTTTGCCTCCGATTTGCTCATTCTCAGACCTAACTTTTTATGCAATCACAATACTAGTAAATAACATCAAATCATATCATCCAACATAGAATAACAAGAAATTTCTTTTTTTGAGAAAAATGTGCGATCCTCTACGAATAGGGGAGAGCACACATGAGAATGTATATATCACGTCCATAAGGTGCTGCCAACATGTCTGGCAGGTAACAAAAACAAAAAACATATATCAAATCTCAGGTACCTCTAAAATGAGTTCCGGCAAGGCCACCACCCATCGCACCCCAAAATCGAGCTCCGGCATGGCCACCGCTCGATATTGAGGTGTTTGAAGTACCTAAAAACTAAAGAAAGACAAAACTACTGGAAGACGACACAACTAATGAGGAAGCTCCAAACATCTGAATCGGAAGGGGTGAAAAAGCATCTGCTCTGAAGTGGATCTGCTGAAAAGAGAGACCGCTCTGAAGGCTCTGATCAAGAGGAAGAAGTGCCATAGATCCTCCTGAAAAAAGTACTCTATAATGAAGATAGCAGTATCCTATATCTGAGGAGATAACTGCTAGAAGTCCTGGATGAAGAAAACTCTGCTCTGGTGACCTCTCTGCAATCTGATATCCATCTATCTGAAGACAAGTGAACCTGCAAAATGAACCTGAAATCCTATCTCCCCTACCTGTATCTAAAACATGACTAAGGAAAAAATTAGAATGATACATATATATGTATATTTATATAGTAAATATACATATATATGTATTAATAAGGAAATAAAAACCTAAATAAGACTATCTGGACGATAAAAAAAAATGAATTACCTGTAAACTAAAACCAAAACAGAGACTAGAACAAAAATTAAAACAGATCTAATTTATGTACCTTTAATCATAAGCAAGTTATGATTAAAATTGAAATCATCATATAAATTAGAGAAAAAATCAATAATACTATTATTAATATTAAAAAAATTATTATTGTGTTTAAATAAATTAATATTATGATTAACTTTGTTAAGATACCGTTTGAAATGGATAATTTTAGCTAATTTATATTTGGGGTTAGAAATCCAATTAAAGCAAAATGAAGAAATTGAAAAAATCAATTTGTTTAAATGACTGTTATTATTATTAAAAATTCTTTGATTTCTTTCAAACCAAATAAACCAACTAATAATGATGAATAAAGTGTCAAGTAAAAATCTAATATTTTTTTTGAATTTGAATCTAGAATTATTCCAGTAGGATTCACAATCCGAAATTTTAGAAATTATATTAAAGTTAAAAATTTTAAGAGTATTAATTAGGATGTAATTAGAATCTAAACAATCATAATATAAATGATTAATATCCTCAAGATGCAGATTACAAAAATAACATTTATTATCATTTTGAATGTTTTTTCTTTTTAAAAATTCAATTGTATTAAGTTTTCCATGAAGTATTAACCACATGTGAATTTTGGACTTAGGAGGAGCATTAGATTTCCACAAATATTTAAAAGAATTGTTTATAGTACCCGAAAAATTAATATATCTGTAGAAAGAATTTGAGGTATATTTCTTACTCTTATCACATTCCCAACTAATAAAATCATTATCGTTATCAATATTATAAAGATTTAATCTAGCATAAAGCAAAGAAAGATTCCTAAGGGTTGAATCAACTAAAATTCTGTTAAAATTGAAATTCCAAGGAGGATCATTTTCAGGAGAATAAACTTTATTGATTAAAGCATACTTAAAGTTACAAATATCATACAGCTCCTTAAATTCTACCTTTCGAGGCAAGATCGAAATCCAACGGTCATGCCAAAAAGAAGTACAATTACCTGAATGTACTATCTTATTAATTCCTAAGTTAAAAATTTCATGACATTTTAAAATGTTTTTCCAAAAATTAGATAAATTTTGGGTGTAAGAATGAGCAATTTGATATAAATTGCTATTACCGTTATAGTAATATTTGGAAATGATCTCTTTCCAAATAGCATTATCATTTATATCTTGAAATTTCCAAAGCCATTTACCTAAAAGAGACAAATTCATATTATGCAAATTTATAACTCCTAAACCACCTTCCTTTTTGGCCTTACAGACGGTTTCCCAATTTACTAGACATTTAATATTATTATTAGAATTTTCCCCACTCCATAAGAAATCTCTTCTAATTTTATCAATAACCCAATCCGGAAACAGATGCATGGACATCCAATAAATCGAAAGGGTTGATAAAACCGAATTTATTAAAACTAGTCTACCTGCTCTAGATAAAAATCTCCCATTCCAGCTAGAAATCTTATTCTTAATTTTATCTATAATAATAATCCAATCATCATGTTTGAGATTGGTGGGTCTAATCACAAAACCAAGGTAGTCAAAAGGAAAGTTCATAATATTGCAATTTAGAGTATTAACAACTAAATTTTCAACTTTTTCAAAATCATTTAAAACTAACACAGAACTTTTGTCGAAATTTATTTTTAAGCCAGATAAAGTTCAAAACTATAAAGGATAAACTTGAGGGTTATAATGTGCCTAGGAAGGTGGGAAGAAAAAAGAATGGTATCGTCAGCAAATTGAAGAACCGATATACCATTACGCGATATGTCATTTCCTACACAACCTAGAGATCCATTATCCACTGCTCTTTTAATAATTTTAGCAAAAACATCCACAGCTAAGTTAAATAATAAAGGCGATAATGGATCCCCTTGGCTTAAGCCTCTCTTAGATTGAATTCTATTACCGAATATACCATTAACCATAACACTAGAATTTCCAGTTCTAAGCAAAGACATAATCCAACTGATCCATCTTTGCCCAAAACCTCTAGCATGAAAAATATCTACAAGAAAATCCCAATCCACCGAATCAAAAGCTTTAGCAAAATCAAGTTTTAACATCGCACAGGTTATGTTATTCTTACAACAGTAATTAATAAATTCTTGAACAACCGCCACACCATTAGTGATATTTCTCCCTTTAATAAAAGCCGATTGTGAACAATCAATTAAATCATTCATTCTTGTACTAAGTCTATTAGCTAGTACTTTAGAAATGATTTTAACTGAACAGTTAATCAAAGAAATAGGTCTAAAATCTTTTAAGTTTTTAGCTCCTACTTTTTTGTGTAACAAAATAACATTTGCGAAATTAAATCTCCCTAATTGCAAATTACCATTATAAAAATCATTAAACATATTAACTAAGTCAAATTTTAAAACGTCCCAAAAAGTATTATAAAATAAAATTGGAAACCCATCAGGTCTCGGGGATTTATCACTTGGCATGTCATTAATTGCTTTTCTAATTTCCTCTTCAGTAAAAGGATTATCTAACTCTGATAAATCAACAATAGAATCAGATGGATACAGATCTATCCATCTAACATTAATTCTATGTTTGATTTTAGAACCAAAAATATCCTTATAATAGTCTGTAAAAGCCTTGTTAAGATCTCTTTGATCAACTAACTCTATATTATTAACAAATATAGAGTAAATTGTATTACTACATTTTCTACCATTAGCTATATTATGAAAAAATTTGGTGTTATTATCTCCTTCATTGATCCATTGAATTCTGGATCTCTGCTTCCACATAACCTCCTCTTTTTCTAAAATTGAATTTAGTTCATCTTTTTAATTAGCAAGGACGTTACACTCACCTATATTTAAATGTCTAGATTCTTCAATCTTATTAATTTTAAGCATCTCATTAAGAATGTTATCTTTTTTATTTTTTATATTGCCAAAAACATTCTTATTCCAGTTTTTAAGAAAAATTCTAAGCTCCCTAAGTTTTAATACAAAAGATTTTGCTGAATTATTCTTATTTCTAGAATTATGATAACTCAAGGAAATCCATTTGCAATTAATTAAATTCACAAAATTTGATTCCAAAAGCCACATCTTTTCAAATTTAAAATTATTAGAAGTAACACTATGATGCTCACAGGAGAGGATAATAGGACAATGATCAGAGTACGTATAAGGTAAACCAGAGACTTTACATATCGGAAATTTATCCTCAATTTCGTCACTAACGAAAAATCTATCAAGAAGAGCCATGGATGGAGACTCTCTTGCATTACTCCAAGTAAACTCTCTATTAGAAAGGGGAATTTCAATCAAATTAGAATTTATAATAAATTGGTTGAATTCCTCCATAGCGGAGTAGTCCCCTTCTCTAGGTAAACGCTCACCAATGAATCGCGTAACATTAAAATCACCCCCCATAATCCAGGAACCCGGAGCTAAAGATCTAAAATCTAGACATTCATTCCATAATATTCTCCGATTAATTTTAGAATTAGGCCCATAAATATTTGAAATATTTAAAAAAGAGTTATCGGAAAGATTAATAAGAATAACATGAAGAGAATGCTGCATAGTAATACATTGAAGTAACTTAAAAAATTTATCGCGCCACCCTATCATTAAACCCCCTGAAGGTAAAAAACCCATTTTTTAAAATGAAACCCGCCTAATCCTCTAAAAAACGAAAGTCGGGACAGTTAATTTTAGTCTCCTGAAGTCAAGCAATATCAATTGAGTATTCTTTAAAAAACATTCTAACCTTGTCACATTTATTCAAGTCATTCAAACCTATAATGTTCCAACTAATGATCCTCATAAACTAACTGTACTAGCCCTCTCTAGTTCCTTACGTCTAATATACTCCCTATCTATCTCTACATCAGAAAAAATGAAAGAAGTGTCGCAAGCCAGCTGATTAAATTCAGCAGAAGAAAGATTACCTAATGCATATGTAGAGTACGTACTACCCAAAAGAGGACTCATACCTGAGCCTGGGTTCGTAGTGCCAAATGTGGCACTCGACCCAGGTCACTCACCCATAGACTGTAACTGACTGTTGCGAATTCTAGCACTTCGACGAACGGATCCACTAGAAGCTACAGAATTTCTATGCTTTACTTTCTTTGGCGACGAATCCAAAACAGTATTATTTCCTAATACTGTACGAGAGCTCAAAGAATAAACACTATCTTCTGATGACAATTCCGGATCAACACGTGAAGTCCTATCTGCTAAAAAACCCAAAGCCAACTGATTCGATGTGGTTCCCACTGAAGCATCAACACTTGAATCAGGACTAAAGTCTAATACTCTATCACCAGTTACGTTCAAAAGCTCAGAGTGAAGATGCTGCTTATCAACACCAATATTATCTTTAAACACATTAAGACATGCGTACATATCCACTGTACATGTGTGCACATCAGATGAAACCAATGAAGAAGTTAATCGCTTATCATCCCTAACCTTCAGCACCTTCTCGAAATAAACAAAATCCTCTTTCTCGACTTCAACTTCTACAGAATCATTAATCCATTCTAGTGGATTATCTTCTACCAGAAGGAGAACTGAAGGAAGCTCTGTTTCAAACATGTAGCTATTTTCTAATTCTGAATTGCTAACAGATAATAAATCATCTATGAAATGATCAGAATTGATTTCCATCACTGAAGAATGCATCTCACATGAATCTAATGAAACCAACATTGAGCTGTTGCAACCTATAACCATTGTATCCTGCTCCATTAATTTGAAATCCACTTTTTCTAGCTCAAATGACCCATCTATCCTCACAATATTCGAAAAACTTTTGTCTAAAGAACTTTCAACATCACTACTATCAACAGACCAATCACTCAAAACATTCAATTTTTCAAAGACATTTTGCTCAGTAATAACCATCAATTCACCCTCCCCATCTAGGCTATCTATATTAACATCAGCAATTAAACTCATGGTTAGACAGTCAAATTTGTTGAAAATAGGTATCTCAAAATTATCCTTTACACTGTTATAGGATTTTCTACTATTTCTATGATAAGGAATGAAATCAATACTCTGTTCTACTACATTTACATATCCATTCAGAAGAGAGACACAGGACAAATCATTACATGAAGCAACATCAGGATCCAAAAGAATGGGATCAAAACCCAGATAATCATCTAAACCAGAAAGACAAGTGGGGTTGATAGAACTTACTTTAATGGCCTCAGGAGAATCAGATTTGCTGTTAGATACATCAGATTTGCCAATATAATCCATAGAATCATTAGACCCTCTGCCAATATTTGGCTCATTAATGACTTCAAAGTGATGAAACAACTCGTCTAGATAGCCGATTCCTACATCCTTCCTAAACCAGAGATGATCTATCAATAATCCCCTCAACATCAAATATTTCAGCGCAAATTGAAAACCATGGTTAACCAATTTTGGTGCAATGAATCCCTGGTCACGAGAGTTATCAAACTGTTTCTTGACTATACATTCATCTGACTTGCCAAAATATTCTACTGGGTTTCCAAATCTTTCTACGTATCCTCTTCCTATGTTTGGCTCATTGATAATGTTTAAATGATATAGTAACTCTTCAAGATATTTGATACCTTCATCTTTCATATACCATGGATTATCCAGCAAGACTCCTTTTAGCTTCAAGAATTTCAAAACGAAAAGAAATCCATGGTTATTCAAGTTCGAATTTGTAACTATTCTCGAATTCGAATAAATTTCAGAAACCAAAATCTTCTCACAGTCCTTACTCTTATGCCCAAAAAAACCACAAGAGAAACATCTTACTGGTTCGCGACATTTATATGCATAGTGATTGAGATCCCAGCATCTAAAGCAAAAAGTCTTGCCCTTTCTTGAATCTATCCAATTCGTTTTAGGTTTACGATTCAATCTTGAACTCGAGACGGGAGATTGTTCTTGACGGCTTGGGCATAAGTATAAGAAGTAGGATAGCAGTAGGACAGATTAAAGAAAGAATTACTATAAACAAGATTTGGGATTCCAGGAAACAATGAAGATTTCTGATGCAAAACTTGATTGAACGACGACGAATTCAGACGAAAGTTTTTAGAGGACGCCATTGACGAGAGTTTTTAGAGGAATTTCCAAGATTCCTGCAAGATCTGTAAGTCGAATATTGTCGTATCAAGACCAGTACATCATGTTATTTGTTAATTAAAATAACGTTGTACCCAGAATAACAAGCAATTTCATCCAATCAAACATGCAATCCTTCAAAATAAGACAAACAAGTCAATTTCTAACATAGATCTACATATAGCATGAATATATGAGCATAAGCAAGGATGATTTCTAGTCAATCTAGATCATATACATAGTTTAACATGTAATTAAAGTTAGAAAAGGTTTTATGGCCAAAAATCCGATTCAAAACATGTCAAACCTATGATTTTACAATATAAACATGCATAATACAGTGAGAAGGCATAAACCACTCACCAATTACCAAATTCAACCAATATGAATGTATATAAAATTCGAACAGCAATGGAATGTACTTCAAATCAGGCAAATCGACGATCTCTATCTTCAAGTTGATGATATAATCTCTAATCTACAATCTAGTTGTATTTAGAGAGAAATTTGTGTGATTTTAGATGAAATTAGAATGGATCTAGGGCTAATTTGGGTTAGACCTGATTTAGAATGAGAGGGTAAAGTTTTAACTTGACTCTTCGGCACTCTATTTATAGTATTATCTACTAGACTAAAGGGCTCACTAACGGGCTTAATTAATTACACACTAATCCCGACCAGCAGCATTAAAAACTTAAAATAGATATAACTTTCTAACCGTAAGTCCATTTTTGTATTATGACCACTCTACGGAAATGAAAACTATCATCCTGAATCAACAAAATAGATTTGAGACCCTAATTTGGCTCTTATCAAAAGTTATAGCCCAAATAAGTTTTCCAGGGTCAAAATGGTCATATATATATTAGAGAAAAATCATAGCTGTGTATAATGTCCCTAAGAGCCATATCCCAAAATTATGTAATCATATGACCTTACATGAATAAAATAAAAATATTTTACGATCCTTCGATACGTAAAATACGGGTCATTACATCCCCCATCCCTAGGAATTTCGCCCCCGAAATCCCCAAACAAGCCAAAGTATAAGCAACCACGATCATCTCGCATGCCAACCAAACATAAACAACCATCACACATATCAAACATATAGCCATTCAACCAATAGTTTAGTTGACCAATTCTAGTATGCAGAATACTAACCTATCAAATATAGTTTACAATGGTGAAAGAAAACACGATAAACGATGGGTCTTACCATTCAAAGAACTTCGGATAAGAAGTCCTCGTGCTCTCTTCCATCCCCCACATACAATCTTTCTCACTTCCACTCCACTGTACCTTAACTAACTTCACTGTTTTTCTCCTTAGTTGTTTCGTATCGTACCCAACAATACGAAGCGGCCTACGAGATATAGAAACTTCGGGTTCTACCTCAACATCTTCTAGTTGATCAGGTGTGATCTTCATTCCCGAGTCATGCAAAAACTTCCGTAGATAAGAGACATGAAAAATGTTGTGCACGCCAGCCATCTTCTGAGGTATGTCGATTCTATATGCTAGTTGCCCGATTCTCTCAACTATCGGAAAAGGTCCTACAAATCTTGTCCCCAACTTCCCCTTTCTACCGAATCGAACAACTTTCCTTAGAGGAAAAACCTTTAAAAACACCATATCTCCGACATAAAACTCTTACTCTCTTCATCTCTTGTCCGTGTAGCTTTTCTATCGATCCTTAACAGCTTTCATTCATTGTCGAATGACCTCAATCTTCTCCGAAGTCTCTCCAATCATATCTGACCCAAATATTAGTTTCTCATCCGCTTCCTACCAACATGAAGGAGCATACATGGTCAGCCATACAGTGCTTCATACGGAGCCATAGCAATACTCGACTGATAACCGTTGATGTATGAAAACTCCACCGAATGCAAATGATCATCCCATGATCCACCAAAGTTTATAATACATGATCGCAAGAGATCTTCCAATATACGATTTACTCTTTTGGTCGGCCCATCCATTTGTGAGTGATAAGTTGTACTAAGATGCAGCTCCGTCTCCAAAGCCACTTGTAAGCTCTTCCCAAACCCACTACTGAAAAACAGGTCTCGATTGCTCACAATGCTTTTCGGCACATCATGAAATCTTACTATCCATTTTACATACAACTCTGCCATCTTGGATGCCGTTCTACTTGATTTGATAGATATAAACCTTGCATTTTGGTCAACTGATCTACTATGACCTAAATGCCATCGTACCCTGCTCGAGTCTTTCGCAATCCATTAATAAAATCTATTGATACTTGTTTCCATTTCCATTCAGGAATCCCTAATGGTTGCAACAATCCAGTAGGTTTATTTTGCTCTATCTTTACCAACTAACAGTTTATACATGTTACCCCACCTTTTGGCAAGGCCGTGATATCATCGACTTGGCTAGGAACGGATGGTTATCAACCTTAAGAATCAATTATATACAACACTATGGACGATGGTCGGGAAAATCTGGACAGGGTCCCAATCGAGGTGCAAATTAGTATGGAGTGACTGGCATAGCCCCATGAAGTTACTATTCAAATTTCAAGACGAACGAAGTGCATACGCTCGAATTACGGGTAAAGCAAAGATTTATATGGATCGATCGGGAACGATCCATAAAACAACTCAAATCAACGAAGATCGATCGACGTCTCAAAATCCATAAGGCCAATCCACTTGAAACTTTCAAAGCATCAATATATTAAAGAGTGAAGCCCACAAAAACGATCGTAGGTCAAAACCTTGAGATATAAAGAAGGCCGATCGTCTTAGGCCGATCGTTTTTGCCGATCCTTCATAACGATCGGGGTAGCTCGGTGAACGTCTCAAATGTGACAAGGGTCGATCCATATCTCACAATCTATAACTCAGAATGACTTCATATTTTAGGGGCAAGTTGAAGAGGTATGTGGGACCCCCCAAAAACGATCGCACATCATTTGGAGACCAAAAGTAACGATCATCATAACTATACCCGATCATTCCTAAATATCGAGTTGTGGCCACCGATCGTTATGGTGGACCCCTATGGACCTAGAGAGCCTTCTGCCGAAATCTTAGCGAAATACCTCATCATCACCCTATAAATACAGACATGTTGGTTCATTTTTAGTATCTTTTACCCTGCTTGTTACTCTAGACTCCATTGTAATCAAGTGTTAGCTTTATTTTACTGTTGTAATCAGATTCACAAGAGAGTAATAAAAGATAATCTTCAAAATGGATGTAGTATGACAACGTTGAACCATTATAAATTTCCATGTCTCTGATTATAGCTCATTCTCTGTCGCCTGCTAATTCACCTACTCAGTTTAATTTTGATTTTATTTAGTTACTTCTCTATAAAAGCTATTCTTGAGTGTTTGTGATCAATTTAGTTGCAAACATTTTGGTGCTTTCATTGAGAATCTTGATACTCGGCTTACTTGGATCCCTTTGTTGCTATTGGATTGGATAAATCCCACAATGGGGATCTGCAGTGATCTTTAGGAAGTTACAACAGTTGGTAAAAAAACCAGCAGGATGATAGGCAGGGGACATCCGACCCCAACCGAGGATAAGTACCGCACAGGGTTGAGGAACCTGCGTGGACCGATGGGAGATTAGTAATCAATACAATAGTCGGAGGACGGCATCCGGATGATAAAAGTTGGCATGAGATGGAGCGATATGCTAGTGCGATTTAGCATGTGGATTTTGAATGCTGTTCAAACATGGGGGATGGAGCTTCGATGAAACAGCAACGTACAATGGAATAAGCGTAGACTCCATATATGTATATAATGCGAGATAGCTCCATCCAGCTCATCCTCTGAACAACTACTGCGTCACCTAGACTTGTTATCTAGTTGACTCATTTAAAAGTACCCAAGATAATAAGAGGAAAAGCATAAAACCTTGGTCAGACAATAGTCTGGTGTGAACGTTAAATGAGTCTCAAAATACTAAACAAGTAAATGTGGCAAGGAACAAGAGTACACGAACTGCACCTTACTTGTCCCTGCAACCAAAGAGTTACCATACAACCCTATAATATGCTACTCTACAATATCATAAAGGTATACCACAAACGAAATAAAGGATATTAGTGTTCCAGGTATTCCTATCTCCAATACATGCTTCCCTTGATACCTATGAGTGATAGCCTACAAAGGAGAGCAACCATAGCATCCATAACATCCATCAAACAATCCTAACAGTCACTCTACGTGCTCTGAATATATGATAACTCGTATGACCCATAAGGCATGGACTAATGGAAATCTCGGATATTTGTTGTACTCTCCTACCTCGCAGCACAAAAGCTGGATACGTGTCTCGCAGCCCAAAGTTGGACAGTAGACTCAAAGCTACAGGTCCAGGGTATACAGGTCCCTTCATTGATCCATGGGCATCCCCACTTACAATACCCGTGCTTCGAGTGCAACTAAAAACTCTCCGAGTCATCAATGGTTCCTTAGCACATACACCCAAGCCCATCTTTGCTCCATTTGGATACCGAGCCCTTCTTGCTCAATTCAATTTCCATTATTCACAAGGAACGCTTCCATATTCCCTGATCACAGAGCCCATCCTCTTTACGAGCCGCCATGTTCGGAACCTACTCCCAACACGCACCAACATCCGAAGACGATAGCTTTTCATTATGTTGTTATATTATCATCCTACCTGATACGAACAGGCCAACACCTCCAGCATGATCTACAGAACCTCAACAATAGTCCGTAGATGTTCAAACCCCATACAATTCACTATGATATCTCCGTACCGAGTTATAGGTATAACTTGGTGAGGAGTTATACACTTAGCCAACTAATGGCTAATCCTTCTACCATGTCTCTAGTACCTTCCAGTGCCTTGGACCTCGACTCATCCATCTTTGATAACTCGATCCCTAATCTAAAGCTCTACTTCAAAGTTCTAGAGATAACTCGGTATAGCATCCAATCCTTAGCCAAATACCCTATACCATGCTATGGAATATCTCCTCTAGCCAAGCTCTATCCATCCATGTCAACCATCGAGTCATAGCTTTCTTCCCCATAACTTGGTACTGATCTATCCCTTAACTTTGCACTGACCTAGACCTTGCATCTGGTTGAGGTGTGAGTTATCCTATAACCTTCTGAATTGCTCCAGAGCCTATCCATCAAGTTTCATCCAATTCCAACCAACTTTGCCTCCGATTTGCTCATTCTCTAACCTAACATTCTATGCAATCACAATACTAGTAAACAACATCAAATCATATCATCCGACATAGAATAACAAGCAATTTCATCCAATCAAACATGCAATCCATCAAAATAAGACAAACAAGTCAATTTCTAACATAGATCTACATATGGCATGAATATATGAGCATAAGTAAGGGCGATTTCTAGTCAATCTAGATCATATACATAGTTTAACATGTATTTAAAGTTAGAAAAGGTTTTATGGCCAAAAATCGATTTAAAACATGTCAAACCTATGATTTTACTACATATACATGCATAATATAGTGAGAAGGCATAAACCATCACCAATTACCAAATTCAACCAATATGAATGTTGATCAAATCCGAACAGCAATGAAATGCACTTCAAATCAGGAAAATCGACAATCTCTATCTTCTAGTTGATGATCTAATATCTAATCTACAATCTAGTTTGATTTAGAGAGAAATTTGTGCGATTTTAGATGAAATTAAAATGGATCTAGGGCTAATTAGGGTTTATAGCTGATTTAGAATGAGAGGGTAAAGTTTTAACTCGACTCTTCAGCACTCTATTTATAGTATTATCTGATTAGACTAAGGGTATCACTAATGGGCTTAATTAATTACACACCAATCATGTCCAGCAACATTAAAAACTTAAAACAAACATAACTTCCTAACCGTAAGTCCAATTTTCTATTTTGACCACTCTACGGAATTGAAAACAATCATCCTAAATCAATAAAATAGGTTTGATACCCAAATTCGACTCTTATCAAAAGTTATAGCCCAAATAAAGTTTCCAGGGTCAAAATGGTCACAAAGAAATTCCAGAAAAATCATAGGTGTGTAAAATATCCCTAAGAGTCGTATCCCATAATTATAGAATCATATGACCTTATATGAATAAAATAAAAAATATTTTACGATCCTCCGATACGTAAAATACGGGTCGTTACATTCCCCCTCCCCTTTAGGAATTTCGCCCCTGAAATCCCCAAACAAGCCAAAGTATAAGCAACCACGGTCATCTCGCATGCCTACCAAACATAAACAACCATCACACATATCAAACATGTAGCCATGCAATTTGTAGTATAGGTGACCTATTCTAGTATGCAGAATACTAACCTATGAAATATAGTTTACAATGGTGAAAGTAAACACAATAAACGATGGGTCTTACCATTCAAAGAGCTCCGGATAAGAAGTCCTCATCCTCTCTTCCATCTCCCACATACAATCATCCTCACTTCCACTCTATTGTACCATAACTAACTTCACCGTTTTTCTCCTAAGTTGTTTCGTATCGTACCCAACAATACGAAGCGGCCTACGAGATATAGAAACTTCTGGTTCTACCTCAACATCTTCTAGTTGATTCGATGTGATCTTCATGCTTCAGTCATGCACAAACTTCCTTAGATAAGAGACAAGAAAAATGTTGTGCTCTCCATCCATCTTCTGAGGTATGTCGATTCTATATACTAGCGGCATGATTCTCTCAACTATCAGAAAAGGTCCTACAAATCTTGGCCCCAACTTCCTCTTTCTACCAAATCAAACAGCATTCCTTAGAGGAGAAACCTTTAAAAACACCTATCTCCGACAGAAAACTCTGACTCTCTTCATCTCTTATCTGTGTAGCTTTTCTACCGATCCTGAACAGCTTTCATTCATTGTCGAATGACCTCAATCTTCTCCGAAGTCTCTCTAATCATATCTAACCCAAATATTAGTTTCTCGTCCGCTTCCCACCAACATGAAGGAGCATTACATGGTCAGCCATACAGTGCTTCATACGGAGCCATAGCAATACTCGATTGATAATTGTTGATGTATGCAAACTCCACCAAATGCAAATGATCATCCCATGATCCACCGAAGTCTATAATACATGCTCGCAAGAGATCTTTCAATATACGATTTACCTTTCGGTCCACCCATCCGTTTGTGAGTGATAACCTGTACTAAGATGCAGCTCCATCCCCAATGCCACTTGTAAGCTCTTCCAAAACCCACTAGTGAAAAATAGGTCCCGATCTCTCACAATGCTCTTCGGCACATCATGAAATCAAACTATCCATTTTACATACAACTCTACCATTTTGGATGCCATTCTACTTGACTTGGTAGATATAAACCTTAAACTCTGGTCATCCGATCTACTACGAACCAAATTCCATCGTACCCTACTCGAGACCTTGTCAATCCATTAATAAAATCCATTGATACTTATTTCCATTTCCATTCAGGAATCTCTAATGGTTGCAACAATCCAGTAGGTTTCTTCTGCCCTATCTTTACCAACTAACAGTTTATACATGTTATCCCGCTTTTTGGCAAGGCTGTCATATCATCGACTTGGCTAGGAACAGATGGTTATCAGCCTTAAGAATCGATTATATACAACACAATGGACGATGGTCGGACAAATCCGAACAGGGTCCCAATCGAGGTGCAAATCAGTATGGAGTGACTTGCATAGCCCCATGAAGTTACTTTTCAAATTTCTAGATGAACGAAGTTCATACACTTGAATTACGGGCAAAGCAAAGATTTATATGGATCGATCGGGAACAATTCATAAAATAGCTCAAATCAGCGAAGATTGATCGATATCTCAAAATCCACAAGGCCAATCCACTTGAAACTTTCAAAGCATCAATATACTGAAGATTGAAGCCCACAGAAACGATCGCAGGTCAAAACCTTGAGACACAAAAAAGGCCTATCATTTTTGGCCGATCGTTTTTGCCGATCCATCATAACGATCAGTGTAGCTTAGTGAATATTTCAAATGTGACGGGTTGATCCGTATCTTGCAATCTATAACTCATAATGACTTCATATTTTAGGGGCAAGTGTAATGACCCCGAATTTTAATTAACATTATTCGGGATATTTAATTGGATAAATTAAATAGAATAATGTGAATAATAGGGAGATGAGATTAATAAATCCAATAGTCGTGTCTAAAAGAATGAACTAAAATAAAACGACTTAAATAAATTCAGAAGAGGAATTTTTCCTAAGGGGTAAACTTGGAAATGGGGCTACATTTCTTAGTATATATCTCTTCCTCCACCTAAATAAACTTCCACTTTCTCATTCTTAACTCCTCATCACTTCGGCCGGCCATTAAAAAGCTCCAGGAAGAGTTTAAGTTGAAGAAAAAGCTAAGGAATTAAAGCTAGGAAATTATCCCATTCTCCAATCAACTAATCAAGGTGAATAATCATGTTTATCATCTCGTTTTCTATGTTTGGATCGGTTATGGGTTATACCCGATTTATGTTTGTGATTTTGGTTAGGATTCCCGAATAATGCATAGGTGTTTTAAAATATTAAGGGATAATTAACACGTTTACTTTCGATTTTGGTTAAATTCCAAATTGTTTTTATCTTCATATGCTTTGAAATTTTAATATGATAAAGTATATGATTTATCAGATTTTTGGTGATTTTTGGGAATTTTTCCTTAGTAATTTACTAAGGTAATTAAATTATTTACACCCAAGGGTTCATAGTCATCCTAGGAAAACTATGGAGTGTGCGGTGGATAGCCCACGCCAACTTTTATAAAATAATGTACGATGGATAATCTGCATTTATTTTGAATGGATTTGGGATGGATAGTCCTATTAGATTACGACGGATCGTCATTTTAAAGATTTTTAGATGGGAAATCTAATAAATTGCTTTTATATGGGATATCTAATAAATGGGTGGATAGGATATCCAATACATATGATTTATGGCTTTATTTCATATTATGTTAAGACTAATCATTTTGGGTGTAGGGGCATAGTAAATGATTTGCATGTTTGTTGTGGATACTAGTAAGAGGAAAACCCATTCCGCTAAGCTGCGTGGTCTCACTAGCTATCTATTTATGATAAGAGATGATAGAAGATTATTCATACCAGACTTATTGTCTGACTCGAAGTTTGTGTTTCTCCACAAACTCTCGGGTACTCAAAATTAATTTGAGTAGTCTGAGAGTGGGAGACTTTTAGGTTTTTGGACGAATAAGCTTCTGGAGACGTTCAGGAGGCAGGATTAGATATATAGGAGCTATTTTGTGTATTCCGCTGTGATGTACTAAGAATAGTAAAGTTCATATTTATTAGTTCTCTGATCTGAACGTGGTTAACGTTTGGGATTGTGTAACTAAATCTTAAATTTAAATTCATAAGAAATGAGAAATTATGTTTTGTTGAAGTTTAAATTTTTTCATATTCTTGTGTTTCTGTGTTGTCAATAGTTTCACGATTCCGATTTTGGTCACTGTGAAGTAACACCTATTGATGACTGCAGCATCCGTAGTAGTTAGTTTTGAGCCTTCGGAAGCGGGATGTTACAGCAAGTTCAAGAGGTATGTCGGACCCCCAAAAATGATCGCACATCATTTGGAGACCAAAAATAACGATCGACATAACTATAGACGATCGTTCCTAAATATCAAGTTGGGGCCAACGATCGTTATGGTGGGCCCCTATGGACCTAGGGAGCCTTTTGCCAAAATCTTAGCGAAATACCTCATCATCTCACCCTATAAATACAGACCCGTTGGTTCATTTTCAGGATCTTTTACGCTGCTTGTTACTCTAGACTCTATTGTAATCAAGTGTTAGCTTTATTTTACTGTTGTAATCAGATTTATAAGAGAGTGATAAAGGATAATCTTCAAAATGGACGTAGTCTGACAACGCTGAACCATTATAAATTTCTGTGTCTTTGATTATAGCTCATTCTCTGTTGCCTGCTAATTCACCTACTCAGTTTAATTTTTATTTTCTTTATTTCTCTACAAAAGCTATTCTCGAGTGTTTGTGACTAATTTAGTTGCTAACATTTTCGTGCTTTCACCGAGAATCTCAATTCTCAGCTTATTAGGATCCCTTTGTTGTTATTGGATTGGATAAATCCCCCAAAGGAGATCTGAAGTGATCTTCAGGAAGTTACAGCAGTTCGTAAAAAACATGCAGGATGGCGGGCAGGGGAGCCCGACCCCAACCGAGGATAAGTACCGCACATGGCTGAGGAACCTGTGCGAACCGATGGGAGATTAGTGATCAATACAATAGTCCGAGGACCGCATCCAGTTGATAAAGGTTGGCATGATATGGAGCGCTATGCTAGTGCGATTAAGCATGTGGATTTTGAATGTTGTTCAAACATGGAGGATGGAACTCCGGTGAAACATCAACGTACAATGGAATAAGCATAGACTCCATATATGTATATAATACGAGATAGCTCCATCCAGCTCATCCTCTGAACAGCTACCGCATCACCTAGACCCGTTATCTGGTTGACTCATTTAAAAGTACCCAAGATAATAAGAGGCAAAGCATAAAACCTTAGGTCAGACAATAGTCTGGTGTGAACATTAAATGAGTCTCAAAATACTAAACAAGTAAATGTGGTAAAAAACAAGAGTACACTAACCGCACCTTACTTGTCCCTACAACCAAAGAGTTAGCATACAACCCTATAATATGCTACTCTACAATATCATAAAGGCATACCACAAACGAAATAAAGGATATCAGTGTTCCAGGCATTCCTATCTCCAATACCTGCTTCCCTTGATACCTACGAGTGATAACCTACAAAGGAGAGCAACCAAAGCAACCATAGCATCCACAACTTCCATCAAACAATCCTTACTATCACTCTATGCGCTCTGAATATATGATAACTCGTATGACACCTAAGGCAGGGACTAATGGAAATCCCAGATCTCTGTTGTACTCTCCTTTCTTGCTGCACAAAGATGGAAACGTGACTCGCAGCCCAAAGCCGGACAGTAGACTTAAAGCTATAGGTCCAGGGTATACATGTCTTTGCCGATCCTTCATAACGACCAGTGTAGCTCAGTTAACGTTTCAAATGTGACAAGGGTTGATCCATATCTTGCAATTTACAACTCAGAATGACTTCATATTTTAGAGGCAAGTTCAAGAGGTATATGGGACCCTCCAAAAACGATCACACATCATTTGGAGACCAAAAATAATAATCGACATAACTATAGCCGATCGTTCCTAAATATCGAGTTAGGGCCACCAATCGTTATGGTGGGCCCATATAGACCTAGAGAGCCTTCTGCCGAAATCTTAGCGAAATACCTCATCATCTCACCCTATAAATACAGGCCTGTTAGTTCATTTTCAGGATCTTTTGCGCTGCTTGTTACTCTAGACTCCATTGTAATTAAGTGTTAGCTTTATTTTACTGTTGTAATCGGATTCACAAGAGAGTAATAAAGGATAATCTTCAAAGTGGACGTAGGCCGACAATGCCGAACCACTATAAATTTCTATGTCCCCGATTATAGCTCATTCTCTGTTGCCTGCTAATTCACCTACCCGGTTTAATTTTGCTTTTCTTCATTTACTTCTCTACAAAAGCTATTCTTGAGTGTTTGTGATCAATTTAGTTGCAAACAATACACTTCGAGATGAATGCCCCAACATCCCTCTTCATACCATCTCGGTAGTAAGTTTGCTTTATATCTCGATACATCTTGTTACCAGCGGGATGAATGGTCAATTTGGAATGATGACACTATCTTAGCACTTCGTCTCTTAATCCATCAAAATCGGGAACAAATAATCTTCCATCCTTACGAAGCCATCCTTCTCGGTCGAGTTCATATTGCTTCATGTGACCATGTCTTCAGACTCTACTCCTTTTATTTTTTGCTATGATCTCCGCTAGTCTAGCATCCCACTTTTGATTAGTAACGATCCTTTCGATTAGAGTAGGTCTAATCGACAAACTTGCTAACATTTTAGGTTCTAGCTCGTAGTGAGGCCTGAAATTAAATCCAGCAATATACTCTATTTGCTTCCATTCCAAGAACCCAACCCAGCATGTCTTTTACTCAATGCATCGGCGACTGCATTCCTTTTTCCTAGAGTATATGAAATATTAAAATCATAAGAGGCCAAGAACTCCAACCACCGTTGCTGTCGAAGGTTGAGATCCTTCTGAAAGAAAAGGTACTTCAAGTATTTGTGGTCCATAAACAGCTCAAAACTTTCTTCCAACAAATAGTGCCTCCACATCTTCAAAGCAAAAAATAGTTGCCACCAATTCCAAATCATGAGTTGGGTAATTCCTTTTGTGCGGCTTTAGCTGTCAACTCGCATAAACGACAACCCTTCCCTTATGCATTAACACCACACCCAATCCAGTACCACAAGCATCGATGTATACTATCAACTCTTCATTTCCACTTGGAATGGTCAATACTGGTGCACTCGTCAACCTCTCTTTCAGACTCACAAATGCATGCTCACACTTTGCATCCCATACAAAGGTCCGATTCATCTTCGCCAAATTGGTCAACCGTGCTGCTAGCTTTGAGAAGTCCTGTATGAAGCGTCTATAGTATCCCACCAACCCTAGGAAACTTCTAACATCCGTAGCCTTTTTGGGCTAATTCCAATCTTGGACAGCTGCCAACTTCTCAGGATCCATTGCTATACCCTGTCTAAAAATGACGTGACCCAAGAATCCCACTTCTTCTCTTCAGAAGTGACACTTAGAGAACTTCGCTCTCAATTTGTGCTTCCTCAAATCTCTAGAACAATCCTCAAGTGCGTCTTGTGCTCATCTTCAGTTCTGGAGTAGATTAGAATATCATCCATGAGCACAAGCATGAACTTATTCAACTGGTCTTTGAAAACCCGATTCATGAGATCCACAAAGTATGCTAGAGCATTGGTCAATCCAAATGGCATCACCAGCCACTCATAGAAACCGACGGCACACGAAACACAGTAGTAGGCACACTCTCCTTCGCTACTCTCAACTGGTGAAATCCTATGGCCAAATCCATTTGGGAAAATACCTTTGCACCGTGCAGCCGATCGAACAAGTCATCAATGCGTGGGAGTGGATACTTATTCTTCTTCATCACTTTATTTAGCTCATGATAATCCACACACAACCTCAAAGAGTCATCTGCCTTCATTGCGGATACTGTAGGTGCACCTCGCTCATATATGCTTCTTCAAATGAACCTTTTCCTTAATAGGCCATTCACTTGCACCTCCAATTCCTTCTACTCTCTAGGTGCCATACGCCTCAAAAGCATAACTATCGATCTGGTTTCCTTCACCATGTCTATCCGAAACTCGATCTCTCTCTGCGACATTAATCCAGTCACTTCCTCGAAAACATCTGGATATTCTTTAGTGATAGGCACAGATTACAATCCCTCACGTGGAACCTCAAGCGAATATAGAAAGCTAACCATTACCCCATCCTCTGGTAGGCAGCCAATCACTACCATTTGCTCATCCACATCTTCGATTGTCACCAACACCTTCTCGCAATCCACTATGGCCGCACACATCCTAAGCCAGTCCATACCCAAAATAATCCTGAACCCAACAAAGTTCAAAACAAAGCAATCACAAACCAAAGAACATCCACGACTCGATAAAACTAGGCCACGACAAACCATTCAAAGACTATAGAGCCTCCAACAGGGTTCATCATGATTAGGGGTCAGTCTAGTATCTAAGGTTCCAATTCTAGTCTATCTACTAGGTCACTATAAATGAGCGAATCGAAAGTACCGTTATCAAACAAAACTCGAATAGGAACATCACCAATAGAAAGCATACCTTGACTGACGACTCCCTTCCCCTTCTCCTTCATCGATGGAGCACTCATCTTACCACTTCTCACTCGTCTTGCAATCTTTAATCAAATGACCCTTTTCGTTGCATCCAAAGAAAATAGGTTCCCATTTATCCTTCTTCTTACCACCCTTTCCCTGAGACTACTTTCTCTATCCTTTTCACTTCTTCTTGCCTTCACTTTCTTGCTAAGGCTTTGGCTCTTCTTTCTCGATACAAACAATAATAGCAGTCTTAGCCTTAGGGTACAAGCCCTAATGGCGAAGTGCCTTCTCTATAAGCTTCTCAAATGGCTCATCTATATGGTCCGCTAGCTTTCCCCCAAGTAGTCATCCAAACCAATGATGAATTTCTCATTCTTCCTCAAGGGAGTGTCAATGAATGACATCACATACTTAGACAAAGCATCAAATTCTGCTACATATTCAGAAACCGTCATCCCTCCCTGCTTGAAATTGGCAAATTTTCCGAACAGAACCGACTTCTGAGCAGTCAAAATAAACTTCTCCTCGAACCTTGCCTTGAACTGATCCCAGCTGAATTGATCCTATGAAGTAGAAATAGTAACAGCATTCCACCAATTCATGGCCCGACCCTGAAACTGTCTCAAAGCCAACTTCCTCTTCATAGCATCTTCCACCTCCATATCACCAAAGATGCACTCACAAGTATCTAACCAATCTTGCACTTTTATGGTTGACTTCGTTCCATAAAATGACTTTCCTCCAAGAGTAGAATAATCTTATTTCAGCTTGCTGAAATCAGCCATAAGTGTTTTCATAGGAGCACCTCCACCTATCCCTACTCCAGGAGCATTCCTCAACATATTAGCCATCATAGAATTGAACATGGCTTAGACATCAAGTGTAGCAGCTCCTGATCCCGCTCCTTCATCCACTCTTGAAGCAGAATTCCTCACAGCATTCCTCGTATGCCGGCTCATTCTTATTTGTAACAAGAATGATTAGTTTCTCATAAAGAAAATTGTGCCTATAGTGCTTATGTGTATGCGACTTATACTACATAATATCTTACTATATAATTTTGAAAACAAAACTTATAACAAGTACGCATTCTCTCGTACATATACATTCTCTAGATCTAGTCTAAGGCGATAACACATTTCCTATCTCTACTGGATCATGGTATCAACTCCAATCAATCGTGTAACCAAAGCACTAATACCAAATGTGACGACCGCCCTATACCACTGACACTAATGGTATATAATTAGTGTGCTATCTGTGCCCGACCGATACAGGATGATCATCATGGTTGAAATAAAACAATATAACATATATCCTGTCATATCTCACAGCGCATGGGTAAAATATAATATAGCAGATATAACAAAAGAGACAGTAATAACTATGTGAACAAATCATCATCAGGGCAATAGATCGAAAAAGTTATACATCAAATGTAGTAGAGTTTATACAACATAAGTAAACTCAAATAAATTGTCTCCACAAATAACAATATGCAGGCATTGTCACGAGCTCCACAGCATTGCTCAATAGAATAAGCGTAGACTCCATATATGTATACAACACGAGATAGCTCCATCCAGCTCGTCCTTCAAACAGCTATTGCGTCACCCAGACTTGTCCTCATTTAAGTGTAGCCAAGATAATAAGAGGTAAAGATAAAACCTTGGGTCAGAAAACAGTCTGGTGTGAGCGGTAAATGAGTCTTAAAATACCAAACAGGTAAATATGGTGAGGAACAAGAGTACACGAACTATACCTGACCTGTCCCTACCACCAAAGAGTTAGCATACAACACTATAATATGCTACTCTACAATATCATAAAGATATACCACAAACCAAATAAAGGATACCAGTCTTCCAGATATTCCTATCTTTAATACTTATTTCTCCTGATACCTACGAGTGATAGCCTATTAAAGAGAGCAACCAAAGCAACCATAGCATCCATCAAACAATCCTAACTATCACTCTATGTGCTTTGAATATATGATAACTCATATGACCCCCAAGCTAGGAACTAATGGAAATTTTGCAGGCCAAAGCTGGATACATGTCTCGTAGCCCAAAGCTGGACATTAGACCCAAAGCTATAGGTCCAGGCTATACATGTTCCTTCATTAACCCATGGGAATCCCCATTTACAACACCCTTGCTTCGAGTACAGTTGAAAACTCTCCGAGTCATCAAAAATTCCTTAGCACATGCACTCAAGCCTATCTTTGCTCCATTTGGATACCGAGCCCTTCTTTCTCAATCCAGTTTCCATTATTCACGAGGAACGCTTCCACATTCCCCGATCACACGACCCATCCCCTTTACGAGCCGCCATTTTCGGAACTTACACCCAACATGAGCCAACATCCGAAGACCATAGCTTTTCATTATGCTGTTATATCGTCATCCAACCTGATACGAACGAGCCAACACTTCCAGCACGATCTATATAACCTCAACAACAGTCCCTAGAAGTGCCAACCCCATACCATTCACTATGATAACTCTGTACCGAGTTATAGGTATAATTCGATGTCGAGTTATACACTTAGCTAACTAATGGCTAATCCTTCTTCCATGTCCCTAGTACTCTGCTTCCAGTGCCTTGAACCCCGAATCATCCATCTTTGATAACTCAGCCCCCAATCCAAAGCTCTACTTCTAAGTTCTAGAGATAACTTGGTACAGCATCCCACCCTTAGCCAAATACCCTGCACCATGCTATGGAACATCTCCTCAAACCAAGCTCTATCCATCCATGTTAACCACCGAGTCATTGCTTCCTTCCCCATAACCCGGTACCGAACTATCCCTTAACTCGGCATTGACCTATGACTTTGCATCCAATTGAGGTGCGAGTTATCGTATAGCTTCCTACCATGCTGTAGAGCCTATCCGCCAAGTTTCATCCAATTTTGACCTACTTTGCCTCTAATTTGCTCAATCCTCTGACTTAACTTTCTATCCAATCACAACACTAGCAAACAACATCAAATCATATCATCCAACATAGAATAACAAGCAATTTCATCAAATCAACACATGTAATTCATTAAAATAAGACGATAAAGTCAATTTCTAACATTGATCTACATATAACATGAACATATGAGCATAAGCAAGGGTGATTTCGAGTCAATCTCGATCATATACATAGTCGAACATTTAATTATAGTTAGAAAAGGTTTTATGGCCAAAAATCGATTTAAAACGTGTTAAATCATATGATTCTACCATATAAACATGCATAGTATAGTGGGGAAGCATAAACCACTCATCAATTACCAAATTCAGCCAATATAAATGTAGATCCAATCCGGACAGCAGTGGAATGTACTTCAAATC
The DNA here is from genome assembly GCA_030737815.1 of Allium fistulosum. Lineage (NCBI taxonomy): Eukaryota > Viridiplantae > Streptophyta > Magnoliopsida > Asparagales > Amaryllidaceae > Allium > Allium fistulosum. The sequence goes on along the minus strand of CM060903.1, from coordinate 509,744,696 downwards.
AAGCAAATCGATGATCTCTATCTTCTAGTTGATGATCTAATCTCTAATCCGCAATCTAGTTTGATTTAGAGAGCAATTTGGGTGATTTTGGATGAAATTAGGTTGGATCTGAGGCTAATTAGGGTTTAGACCTGATTTAGAATGAGAGCGAAAAGTTTTACCTTAACTCCTCAGCCCTCTATTTATAATATTCTCTAATTAAACTAATGAGCTTAATTAATTACACACTAATCCTAGCTTGCAACTTTAAGAACTTAAAACATGCATAACTTTCTGACCATAAGTCCATTTTTCTATTCTGACCACTCTTCGAAATGGGAAACCATCATCCTGAAGCAATGAAGATAGTTTGAGACCCTAATTCAACACCCATCAAAAGTTATAGCCCAAATGATATTTCTAAGGTCAAAACGGTCACTTAGAAATTCGGGAAAAATCATAGATGAATAAAATGTCCCTGAGTCATATCCCAAAATTATAGAATCATACGACCTCATACGAATAAAATAAAAATATTCTACGTTCCTTTGATACATAAAATATGAGTTATTACACCTTCGGTCTTTGATCACCCCGTACCGAGTCTCCATCTTATCATTTGGTTACCATGGCGGTTGCATACCAATGATGGTGACTTCTTTTGATTTTGATTGTCGGGTTTCATGTGGGCAACATGGTTTATCTATTTTGGTGCTATCTCCCCTTCTGTGGCATTCCAGTCTGGCTATAGGTGGTTTCAGTTGTGCATGAATTTCAGTTTGTCAATTTTGGTTTGGTTCTTTGTCATGGGTTTTGGGGTGATTGCATGCATATTGATAGCTTCATGTATTATCTTTCTCCTTGTTTGTTAAGTGGAAGCTTGTGATTTTATTGTCGCCTCATCTGGTCAGTGGGCTAGTTTAGCTTCAGCATGGTCATTTTGTTGAGTTAGTAATATGTGTGGTATCAGAGATCAGGTTGTGTAGGTATTGTAATGAAGTATGGTCTAGTATGGTAGGTGATGTTATTCTATGTTTTAGTTGTTAGAACCTCATATTTTGATAGTGACACCTATACAAGAAAGTATTGCATACGTTATCGACCTTTGTAGGAAATTAGCTATTCAAAGAGATCTATATAACAAAGACAAAGACGATGGTAACACAAGATCTTAATATCAGTCATAGAGTATTTTGTCTAGAGTACATTCATGTTAAAATCTCTTCAAAGTGGTATACACACATACACACAATCGAAATATTACTAAGTATTGAAAAACAAAAAAAAGCACATATCAGTTGACTGAAATGTGCAATACAGTTGATTGATATACACTTGTATACAACATGTTTAAACATGGTTCAGTTGACTAACATGGTATATTCAATCGACTGAATCCATGGATTTTTGCGCTCTTTTCTTGTGGGATAAAAATTCCTGTAATTCGATCGACTAAATCCCTTAGCTCGGTCCACTGAATGCTACACAGTCATTTTTTATTTTGAAATGTCAAAGGGATCTTCTCCTCCATGAAGAGACGCTTCCATCCAACAATGGTTGCAACTCTTCGATAAGTTATCATGCTTCACTAATAGTTGCATCTACTCATTCTCTATATAAAGCAATCTCTATTCTTGAATTCATAACAATTCTACTCTCTCTATTTTCAATGTCTTGTCTTGAATTCTCTAAGCACTCAATATATACACATTTCTTTCAATTTGGTCACTTGCACATTCATATATACTTCTCTTATGATCAACTCACTTTCAATTCTTCACGAATACGAAAGTATACCACTTTAAGGAAGATTATAGGAAGGTTATACTTATCGACCCATTCGTGTTCTTTAAGAGCACACGAAGTCACAAACTTAGCAAATCATTATAATCAAAGTCCTATTGGAGATCTTCGAGCAAGGAGTCTTGTTCGACGACTCGGGTAGTTGTAATACCTATTCCTCCAGGTTAAGTGAGGGTGTTACTTAAAATCCAGAGGGAATTTGGGACTGGACGTAGAACGGAAAGTTTGAACCAGTATAAAAATCTTCGGTATGATCATTTTTATTCTCTTTACTTTATTTATTCTACTACTGTTATATACAAGGTTTAATTTAGTAGAATTATTCATATTACTCGATCCATAGTGACTTTCATTTAGTATTAGAGCAAGATCATCATATACCGTAACAAAGTTTTTGATAATTAACTAATATGGATAGCACTACTTCGACTTTTGGTGAAGGTCAGTCTACTGCATGACCACCATTACTTAATGGATTAAATTATAATTATTAGTCAATTAGGATGAGAATATACATGCAAGTAAATGGTTATGGCACTTGGAATATCACCTAACAAGAATACATTATACTTGCTACTGATTATGCACAATGGTCAAACATTCAAAATTGATGCTACTAGTAATGCTAAGGCAATGAACATGCCTTTTTGATCTCTAGAAAAAAATGAGTTTAATAGAGTTAGTAAGTGTTCATCCACATATGAAATTTGGCGTACTCTTAAAATAACTCACAAAGGTACAAACAAAGTCAAACAAAGCAAGATTTCTATGCTTAAAAATCAGTTTCAAAATTTAAGAATGAAGCAAGACGAGACTATAAATTACATGTACTCTAGATTTCAAGACATATATCATTCACTTCTAGCACTAGGAGAAAAATACACTGATTTTTATACCGTTTCAAAAATTCTAAACTCTTCAACGGATGACTAGGAATGAAAGGTCTTGGCTATCGAAGAAGCTAATGACATTTCGGCCATAAAAACAGAAGAGTTAATAGGAAATCTCGTGTTCTATAAAGTAAATTTGCAGGAAAAACAGGTACAAGCCCAAGATAGGAAAACAATTGCCTTTCAAGTAGAGAACGAAGTATCTGACGAAGATGATGATAACATTGCATTTCTAGCTAAGAATTTTAGAAAGTTTTTGAAGTTCGAAAGAATAAGAAGTTTGGCAACAACGGAAATAGCAACAACAATCCGTCAACTTCCCCACTCAAGTGCTATGAGTGTGACAAGATATTTCACATAAAGAAAGATTTTCCATACCTTTAGAAGGTGAAGAATAACTTAAAGAATAAGAATAAGAAATTTCATAAAAAGAAGAAGCAAGCCTTTGCGGTAACTTGGGATGATTCAGACTTGTCTTCTTCGTCGGATAATGATAACGACTTCGAACAAGCAATTTCATGTTCCAAACGACGGGCAATAAAGATATGCTAGCGAATATTATCTACTCAGATGGAGGATCCTTAAATTTAGAGATAACTCTAAAGGATACGTTATTAGAAAAGGAGACATGAGCAACAACACCTCTTCCACTCAACCACAACATGTTGAAGAAAGTGATGACGATGCCATAGAAGAATTACCGATGGACTCAAGTGCATGACAATCTTTTGTCACTTTATCCAAAAACCAAAGCAAGCTAGAGCGTCACTTAAGTCGTGTCGAAAGCACTGTGGTTCGAATGGATAGTAAGCTCGACAAAATCAAAGGTTTCTTGGGCAAAATTTGGAACAAAATGTCTTGTTCAACATCTACAGCTCATTCTTCTCCTCTTCCTTCAATAGTAGATGCTCCAAATACTTCGGTTGATTTTAAAGGGACAACTTTAGAAGGAGAAGAAGAAGAATAATAAATCACTGCAGATAGTGAAGAAAGTGGAGAGTTTTAAGGGTGGTGAACTTGATTGACTTTGTTTAATTTCAAGTGCTCATGTGTTAAGTTATTTTGAAACTTATTTAGTGTTATGTAGTTATGATTGTCAAGTGTTTTGTGACTTTTGTTCAGTGTTTGTGGATGTGTTGGTATGTTGTTTGTGACTTTCCCTATTCATGTTTAGTAATGTTTTTGACTTTTTATGATCATGTACAATTGTGTTTATGTTCTTTTGTTGTTATGTGATGTTCAAAGTTTTTTTGTATGTGTGAGGTTGTTCGATGTTCACGTGTTTGTGATTATGTATTAATTTTTATGTGATAATTGTGTGTGTGATCACAAATTCTTTTCACAATAGTATACTACCACTTTTAATGTTTATATTTCACCTATATGTTCGATGATACAGGGGGAGAAAGTTATATGGCCATATCAATAGGGGGAGTATAAACTCAGAGGAAGGACTATCTATTGCTCTATTTTAAACTTATATAGTTGTCATCATCAAAAAGGGAGAAAATATTAGAACCTCATATTTTGATAGTGACAACTATACAAGGAAGTATTGTGTATATTATCAACATATGCAGGTAATTAGCTATTCAAAGAGACCTACATGACAAAGACAAAGATGATGGTAACACAAGATCTTAATATTAGTCATAGAGTCTTTTGTCTAGAGTGTATTCATGTTAACTTCTCTTCAAAGTGGTATACATACATACACACAATCGAAATATTATTAAGTATTGAAAAACAAGAAAAGAGCGCATATCAGTCGACTAAAATGTGCAATCCAGTCGACCTATATACACTTGTATATAATATTTTTAAACATGATTCAGTCGACTAACTAGGTATATTCAGTCGACTAAATCCAGGGGTTTTGCACTTTTTCTTGTGGAATAAAAATTCCTGTAATTTAGTCGACTAAATCCCTTAGTTCGGCCGACTGAACCTCCAACAATCGTATTTAATTTTGAAAATTTGAAGGGATATTCTCTTCCATGAAGAGACACTTCCCTCCAACAATGGCTACAACTCTTCGATAAGTTATCATGCTTCACTAATAGTTACATCTACTCATTCTCTATATAAACCAATCTCTATTCTTGAATTCATAACAATTCTACTATCTATTTTCAATACCTTGTCTTGAATTCTCTAAGCACTCAATATATTCACATTGCTTTCAATTTGATCACTTGCACATTCATATATACTTCTCTTGTGATCAACTCACTTCCAATTCTTTGCGAATACACAAGTATACCACTTTAAGGAAGAATATAGGAAGGTTGTACTTATGGATTCATTTGTGCTATTCAAGAGCACACGAAGTCACAAACTTAGCAAATCATTGTAATCGAAGTCCTATTGGAGATCTTCGGGTAAGAAGTCCTGTTAGACGGCTCAGGCAATTATAGTACATATTCCTCCAGGTTAAGTGAGGGCGTTACTTATGATCCAGAGGGAATCTGGGACTGGATGTACAACGGAAAGTTCAAAGCAGTATAAAAATCTACGATGTGGTCGTTTTTATTTTATTTGCTTTATTTATTTTCACTACTATTATATACAAGTTTTAATTCAGGAGAATTATTCATATTACTCGAGCCGTAGCGACTTTAATTAGTAAGCTATGTTAGATGTTGACCATGCTTCATTTCATACTCTCATTTTGCTACATAGGGATTGCCTAGGGCAACCACAGTGTTCTTTTTGGTGCGTTGTTGTGCTTCATGAGCATCTATGTCGATGTTTTGATGTGCTTGCTAGAGCTCATATTCCTTCGTCGCTCTCTTCGTTGGATCATCTTTGTGGATAGGGATTTGTTGGGATTGGGTTGGCTGTTGCAATCTTTGGCCTCTTGAGTTTGGATACCATCTTCCATTGGAATTTACTAGTTTCATTTTGGTCTAGTGGGAAATTATACTAACTTCTACTCTACCTATTTTGGAAATTTACTCCTAGAAATTACCGGCTTGCTTTAGTGCTAATATACATGGTGATTTACAATAATACAATATATATCAAACATTCGCTAATAGTATAATTAACTTTAGACACTAACTTTTTGTATCGCTTACTACATGCAAACTAACTTCCAAATGCGACAACTTTTTGCAACATGGACCAAACCAACTAATGGTACCATCACTACACATATACAACAAGCATTCATAGGTCAATAATATGAGCATTAAAATAGTTTAAAAACTTTTGTTATAAGAGTGAAGTTTTACTCACCGAAATGCTTGCTAACTTAACCAGAATTGCACTATGTTTGCGAATACGACTAGAACCAAGCTTTACTTTGTCAACGATTTGGAATTTTGGGTCTTGGTGGGATGTTTTGGTTCAGCCTAGACAAGAGTGGGCTCGCCCATGGTGCAATGGAGTGGAGATGGAGCTAGTTTTGAAGAGGATGGCTTAAGGAAGTGAAGAAAGGTATTTAAACGTAGAATTTTTGAATATATAAACTAGGTTTGAATTATGTAAATAATTTTGGAAGCCATGAATGGATATGAAAACATGGAAGAGTTTAGAAATGAGAAAGAAGAATGTAAAATGAAGAAATGTGGTGGGGTGAGCATATTTATAGCTATGGAGAGAAGGTAAATTACTCAAATACCCTTTGCATTAAAATATGATAAAGTTATCATGAAATCAAGGTAGCTCTGTACCTCCTCCACCCCTCTGGCACACATTGACCCCCCAGGCCACTCCCTTAACATGTTTTTGTGTACTTACCTAGGTGCTTAAGGTGATGGTTATGTACTTCCTTAGGTATAGGTTTTTATATGCATATTTAGTCAAATCATGTTTTATTTTAAACTAAGCATGGTTATTAACTTTAACACTATAATTAAATTATCACATGACATTTGGACATGTGTGTGCTCATGTGTATATGAGTTATAAAAAAATATGCACAATGTTTTCAACAACTTTCAAATGCCGAAAAGTCGAAATTTCGGAAAATGTTTCTCGGTCGCATTTTCTATTTTTATTTGAACTAACTATTTTGGTAAACAAAATTTGAAAATGATATTATTATCATTAATTAATATTTGAAATATGTTTATTTGGTTATTAAAATCCATTATTTAAAATTTAAAAATGATTTAAATTTTCAAATACAAACCGATTAATTTACGAATCGTTACACTCTCCCCCTTAAAAAGAATTTAATTATTATGGAGTGGAAGAAGTAATAACCAACCTTAAAAATCGATTTACTTATTTGATTTTCAGTAAAGCGGATTAATTATATTTTTTCCTACCATAAACATATGCAATATATACACTATAACAACCATATGCAATCAGGTAACATGATGCAACCAAAAAGTAAAGTAACAAATATATGCAATTAAATAAAGAGAATATTCTATAATAAATGCTATGCATCCAAAATTTCTCAATATACTTCCAAAATTTTAGAACTCAATGCCCAAGTTTTATATTCAAAATATTTTCAAATTTTTTTTTGAATTCTCAAAAAGAGAAGTAAATCAAAACCAAAATAAAAAATGTCAAGGGGGTTCCTCATAACAAAACATGTTAAACTCTAGAATTAAAATAATATGGAGCTTCTAGTGGTATTCTGGTTTCTCCTAAAACAACAACTAGAGAAGACAATCTATTTATTTCTCAAATTTTCCCATAAATCACTTTTCAAAATCACGGGATTTAGTCCTAATAATAATAATTCAAAAACCTTGGTTTACAAATTTTAACTCTATAAACTATAGTATATATGATCACCCAATCAATCAATTCAATCAAACCAATCATAATCCGTAAAGGAAAAAAAATCTAGCACTTAACATTACTTAAAATGTCAAATGACTAACTTAGGTTTAAAACTTTCTTGCTTGCCTATAAATAATTTTCCAAGCATACCATTTTGCTTATCAGCCTTTGGTTATTGCTTAGAGGATTATCTATGCTCCTTTAGACAAAATTGAAAGTCACTTTCTAAAATTATTGGTTTCTTAATTATACTAATATTTCTAAATCACATTAATTTGCATTTAGTATTTTATTCAGTACCAAAATTGTTTATGAATTGCTTCATAAATTTTCTCCTAAGTATAAAAATATTTTATAAAGTCTTTTCTATATATAACATCAAATAATAACTTATTCCACTTTATTTACTTGTATAATACTCTTTTATATCCTAAGAGTACATACAAATACAAATTTTATTTTACTTTTCACAGTGTAAGCGAAGATCTAATTAAAATTTGGGTCTTTGAAAACCAAGTCAACCTATCGACCTCTTTAACCTAGAGTGTTAAAATGGATGATGTTTATGGGTTGACCCAAAACAACAAATAATTTTACAGCTTATATGTTTTAAACAAAAGCTATGGTTTTAATAAAACAACGCCTATTAAAATCTTCCTACTTTTTACCTTAAGGTGCTATAATGAATGATGTTTATGGACTGGCCTAATAACATCAATTAGTTTACACTGCTTAGATGTTGAAATAAAATCTATGGTTTTGACAAAACAATGTTATCAAAACCTTCCTATCTAATCTAACCCATTTAAATTAGTGTTAAATGATCCCTTATCTTATATATGGGTAAAAATTCATTTATCAAAACAATCTTTTATCAAAAATACTTTTTTATTTTGAAATTAATTCCCTACCAAGGGAACTTAAAGATTAAATACCCAGTTATAAATTTCAAAACTCATCTTTGAAAGCATACTACATATATTTCCTTTATGAAATAACTTCAAACAATTTTATTTACTAAAACTCACTTTGGGTTCGTTTGGATTTGGAATCATTTTGATCGTACAATGATATAGAGAATAATTTACTTAGTACTCCACATCATTCGCCTAAGGAAACATCTGATTGTCACTTAGAAGATTATTCAGTTTACCACAAAACTGACCGAAATGTTTTTCCTCGAATTATCCTAAAGAAAATGCTTTCCATTTAAAATTTTCCAAAATATTTATATTTTAGAAATATTTTCAAATAATACCACTATTACTTTGTCTCAAAATCTTTTGAAACCATTTCGAACAATTCCAAGATTTAGATTCAAAAATCCTTTTTAAAACACACTTTTAGAAATACTCTTTAAAATGTTCCTTTAAAAGACAAATTTATAATACTAAGTGTATTAAAACAAGGGTAAAAAACAAATGTCATTTTAAACATCGTTTACTAAAATCCCAAAACAATTTACACTTAGCTTTATTTATTAACAATTCTATTTAAAAAATCTCATTTAAAACCATCATTTATTAATTTAAAACAATATTTACTATCCCCAAAAGAAAATAAAACAATTTAAATACCTTTATAAATTTAAAACAATATTAATTATCCCGAAAGATAATTAACCACATTTATTATCTCTTTTAAATAAACAAATCCGTTATCTTTAATAAAATAGTTAATTATTTCTAAACACTTTTATATCATCAGTAAATTAACTTTAAAATCTTTATTAAATCAGTTTATTAACTTTAAAACATTTTCATCAAATTAGTTAATTTACTTTAGTCACTTTTATTAAATTAATTTACTTTAATATCATTAATTAAAACAAATAATTAATCTCAAACATCATTAATTAAAATGATTAATAAGTTTTAAATACCATTAATTAAAATAATTAATTGACTTCAAATAATCATAAATTAATTGGATTAATTAAATTCAAACCTTGTCAGTTAGAACGATTAATTAAATCATCATTTGTTATAATGATTAATTAACTATAAACCATCATTAATTAAAATGATTAACCAAATTTCAAAAATAATTAGTTAAAACAGTTAACTAAATTCTATACAATCATTAATTAAAATGGTTAATTAAAGTTCAAAACTGTAATAACCCAGAATTTTAGACATTTAATTTTGGAATGTTCAATTTATTTTAAATATTGAAATGTTAGTTTATAAGCCAAAACAGCTTAAAATCTGAATATAGGAATTTATTTGAATATTTGAATGAAGGATTTAATATGAATAAAATGGTTTCGAAACCTTATTTAAATTCAGTATAAATAAAGGATGGAATAATAAACTTTTAAATTTAGATTTTAAAGTGATTTATTTGGTTTTAATAATAATTCATTTTAATTGACGAGTGAAAATAGCCTTCTGAGGCACTGTCTTGGAATTAGACGAAACCAGTACCATTGGATCCGTAATAGTGAATTATAGTATGCCGTCAAATTTCATGGTGATCGGAGGTATCGTTTAGTCGTTCGAGCTCGGAACGCGTAGAATTTAATTAAATATAATTTGATTTTGAAAAACTAACTTCTGTGTATGATGGAATTGGACCTCGATACTAGTTCCATTATGTTCGGAATAGGGGCATTACATAAAGAACGTCAGGCGGCACAACTTGTTTAGAGTTCTAGATTTTTGAGTGCTTAGTACGTTTGGCACGTCCGTTGGACGTGTGTATAAAACTAAGACAAAATTCATTTATTGTGAAAGAATGATCATAAGCAGAGATAATATTTGAGCAACAATTTGGTTTATGTGTAAATATTAAATAGGAAAACATATTATGAGATTTACACTTTATTCTTTTCTATAGTATGATTCATAAGTTTGAAAAGAAAGCATGAACCAAAATTATCTAACTGAATTTAGATTATTTAGATATTTGTAAATTTACGTAAAATTATTATGATAAGAGTTCTCAAACTCATTCTTCAATTCGTTTTTGAGAGAACCTAAATATATTTGAATATTCTACAACCACCATTATAATACAAATAAACATGATTCACATGCATTTTTTATTTTTTAAATGCCACTTGATAAGTTCAATGACAATCAAATAGTGCGCTATACAAATAAACATCAACTGATTAGTATATTTGATCGTATCTATGTTGCCTTGTAACTTCTCCATATTTATATGATTTTACTATTTTTGTAAGCAACCCACCACTTTAATCTTAAAACTTTGATTTGAGTGGTCAATATAATAATAAAAGTGAATAAAATAATATGAAATAGAAATACTAGCAAAGTAATTACAATATATAAATTTTTGAAAAAAGTTACATCCAAACACTGAATAACATTAAAATTTGAAATCCATGAGACCAATTGTATAATATGAAAAAATGAAATTTATATGTTGTACTACGTTATCTTTGAAGCAACTGGGTAGAGAAGCAAAATTTTCCTTTTTTTACTTTAAAATATCCAGTGTACATTAGCCAAAACCACAACTCCAGTTAATGCATTCTATTTTCTAGGTCATAAATAGTTTAAACGCAAACTAACAGACGTGGGTAATATGGCAATATAGTAAGCTTGTTTTTTGGAAAGCAGGTTAAACATTTCCTTTATTTCATTAAGTATAGTACAAATGTACAATATTTACAAAGAAAAGAAAACAACTCTTAATAATATATAAAAAAACAGATCGGATACATTCTGCCTAAAACTGCCAATCTCGATGTTAGTTTCTTTTTCATACAAAAGTAACTTGAACAACAATAAGAAAAAAGTTTAAGATAGTCCATCAATCATTTCTAGTAGAACCCTAGATGTATGGGCACTTAACAATTTAAGGTTTTTATGGAAATATAAACTAAATTTTTTGCTGAGAAGTTGCCAAATATACTGGCTCATTACTACCTTGATATGTATGTGATTATACATTAATTCTACATTGTCAGTGCAGTCCAATTACTAAAGTCTTAATCATTTAATCATAAACCCGCAACTGCATATTTCTTAAAGCATAAAAGGAAGTAATTCTCCCATTCACCTTGTATAATGCAATATGGAACTTATACTAAATAAAGTTAATGAAGTAAGGTACAAAGTATAAAGCGGCTAAAGCACTTTTATAGATTAAAATATGCTTTATGATGTGGGATTGCAGTATCCTTGTTACCAAAATGAATTCATAAGCTTAACTTAAGAAGATATATGCCATGTCTATATTAACCTTATGGTTAATGTTGCTTAGAAATGACTACAGTAAAAAATCTGACATGTTATTATTTCATTAAAAACCTTAGCTTATTCACTATTTTTGAATTGAGTGTTTGAGTTTTGGACTGATATTTTATTTATAGTGAATTAAATTTCCGATGTATGGAATATTTCATTGGTACGGTTCATATAATATGAAATAACCACCACATTTTCATCAATTTAGAAAAAGGCAATATATAATGATGAAACCGTCTGACCCTGTTTTGATATTGTTGGTGGAAAATAATCTCCTCGACTATGGCTGCTTCTGAACACCCATATAACTTGCATTCATTAATGCATTTTCTATCTTTGCCACTTCCAAACAAACATAATAAAATGCTTCTTTCTCTCCAACGAATCTAAATCCAAAATTGAAACACCGTGCTTTTGTACTTTGGTCCAAAAAGAACTGCATAGCTTTGGATTGTCTGAATGAGATCCAACAAAGTTTGTATCACTTTGGATTCCAGATTATCCGTGGGTAGAGTTTGATTCGCTTGGATCTGATAAAATATCTAAAATGAAAACAACAGATTTCCCATTTGTATTAACAAAATAGGATAATAATAAATTAGGATTTTGAAAATACATGCTTTTATGTTAATAGGATAATTAACTGCATCTTCATCAATAAGATAAATGGTCAGTTATGATTTCAAACACCATGAATAAACTAATCAGAAATCTCCCAAACCTTAATCTCCTCATCCCTGCCTCCTCACTCTCCTACTCCACCTTTAACTTTGGCGTCCGTGGCAGTGGTCGAGGCTCATTCCACCATCCTCACCGCCTTCTCCTCCTTCTAACTCTCAATCCCACGATCTCCCTCCCATTGGACATGGCGCGCCGCTATCCTAGTCACTCAAAATTTCCCCAGTTTTGGTCATGGAATAGGTCGCGGTGCTCTAATCGAAAACCCTCCCATTTAAAAGCAATTCTAAATTTGATGAGGCAACCGAAAAATCAAAGTTGGACTCATAATCCCCTTTACGGAGCTTCTATACAGATCCAACTTTATTTCATGAGATATGGGTTGATAATTGCACATAGATCCACAGTAGCTCAGCTCTACCTAAGCTGTGATTGCTTTCAATCATTTTTTTTACATCCTTCGTTGTTTGAGAACGATGAATTTTTGTACTACACCTCCTCTTTAAAGGTTTACCGCTCTATTCAATTTGATATTAAAAAGAAGGGTTTGAGTACCTCTGATAGAGAACTGGAAGACAGACTGCAAGTTGGAAATCGATGTTTTGTACGTGTTCATTTGGAAGCGAAATTACTTTTGAGATATAATTTTGGATCAAATTGGAACTTGAAATTTCATGCGGAATATGTCAACAGGTTAGAGAAATTGATGGGATAAATAAAATATCGTTAAATTAAATTACAAAAAAGTCCTTAAATTCTGTTTAGTACTACCATGGGCAATTTGGTAAATTCAAAAGCTTCAAATGGAGGTATCCTCATTATATATAGATATATATTAATCATACTTTAGCCCATGCCTTAACACTCCAGCCCATACTTCACACATACCTACCCATACCATCTTCCCCTTATTAAATCACGTTCAAACCAAAGGATTCATTCTCTTTCAAAATTTTCTCTTCCAATTCAAATAGACCACATCCAACGACCCATATCGATTGGAGCCAATTGTGGCATTTTTAGGTGAGGCCTCCAACTAGAGAAGTGTAGAGAGCGATGAAGTGAGGCTAGTGTACGGTGGGATCGAGCCAACTCGACACATGGCAGCTGCAGTTCCTAGATGAATGGAGTCACGTTTTTGCGCTCGTGGAGGAGCTGCGAGGAGTCGTGTTCTTGGTCTCGTTGGGACTGGGCTAAAGTGAGCTTTCGAACGATGGTTGTTAGGGGTGCTAGGCGGTGCATGGGTGGTGCAGTCGAGGGTTGAATGGAGGTTGTCGAACTTCGGGTTCAATGAAATCATTCACGAGTATGGGGCTGAGGTGAAGGACGAGGTGAGTTTGAGATAATTGGTGGTGAGGTGGGCTGTCTCGGGTAGGTCGGCGGCGAACTCCAATGACGTGGAGGCTGAGCAAGGAAAATGAAGTGGCAACCTGATTTGCGGATACGGGAGAGAGAAGGAGACAATATCAGTTATTTGGGGGTAATTAATTTGTTAACCAATGCAATTAAGAATAATTAGTAATATTATAAATCGAATGCTTATAATTGTATATCTCATTCATACAAGGTCAAAATCAAGCGCGACGAGTTGCGTTGTACTCGTATCAGCGAATACTATGTCATGGAATTAGTTTGGCAACGATTGGAGCTAGTTAAATTTGGACTAAAATCGGACGTCGTTCGAATCGGAACACCTCGGCGACAACTAGAATTGCGGTGAGTTAAACTCACCTTTTTGGTTAACCAGTAATGTTTTATAGTCGATAAAAATTGTTGATTGGATGTTTGAATAATTTACTGTTTATTAGTTGGTTTGGATTTATTCCCCCCTAGAGCGGATGACCTTTTATATATACCCGCCTAGTAGCGGATGACCCATATTATATGATTATATACTATTTGTGATGTAAGGGAAATAGGTTGGAGGGATCCAACATGATTCCTCATCGCCGTTGATTATATATATGGATGTGTGTGCACGCGCGCGCGCACGCGTGTGCTGATATATATAAGTTGTGATGCAAAAGGACATGTTGGAGGGATCCAACATGATTCCTCGCCATTGTCGATTTTAATTTCAATAATATCCTTGTTATATGAATCATTGAATAGTGAACTTGATTGTTGGCTCTATTGATTTTAACATTGTTATATGTTCAAATTTAAACCCTGTAGTGATGGAAAATCAATACCAATATCGGTTAAATGTTTGGGCTTAAATTAGTATTTTTAAATTCTATAAACTGCCATTTGGGGTTGGAATTAATTTTGAGATAGGAAAATGATTTTGAATTTGAAATTGGGTTTCGAAAATATTTTGTTTTAAAGGATTTAACTTCTATTTTACCCTAACCTTTTTATCTGTCTTTTCTAAGTTATTTATTTACATTTAATATTGTTTTAAAGATTATTTACTATATTTAATATTGTTTTAAAGATTTTTTTTATTTATAGTTAATGTTGTTTTAAGATTACTTTTATATAATTAATAATGTTTTAAGGTTACTTATCAATATTTTAGTATTTTGAAAAGTTAATTATTTAAATAGTTAATAAGGCTTGATTAATAACAATGATTTATTAATAATGTTTGGAAATAAATTTTTACTATTTATAATAATGATAAAGATCAATTATTATTGTTTATGTAATAATGTTTGGAAATAATTATTTTAAGATGTTTTGGGGTTAATAATAATAATTTATTTATAATGTGTATTGTTAATAATAATTGTTATTATATAATAATGTTTTGAAGTAAATGATTTTGATTTATTTATAAAGTTTTTGAGGCTTATAGATAGAGTTTATAAAAAGACTTGGATTTTATAAGAGGAGTTTATAAAATGATTTTGAAGACTTAAAGGAAGATTATTTACAAGGTAGAGGAGTTTATAAATGGTTAGATGTTTATAAACGAATTTTAAAAAGTATAAAAGACTTGAGAAATAATTTATTTAGAGACGTTTATAAATGGTTTTAGAGATTTAATAAATAGTTTATAAATGATTTTAGAGGCTTATAAAGGGTTTATGAATGATTTTTTTTTATAGAAATGTATAAAAAGAGTTTATAAATGTTTTAATATTTATAAAGGAGATTATAAATGATTTTAGGGATTTATAATGGAGTTTATAAATGATTTTTGAATTGTATAAAAAGAAAATCTTCCTTCGTTGTGAATATACTTATACCATTGAGATAAGTATATGATATTTTCTAAGTATTGAAGATGTAGGGATTGGTGTTATATCTTTGTAAAAGTATTTTATACAAGTAATTTACAAAGTGATTTTAATCAATGAAAGATTTATTAAGGAGGCTAGTGGTTGCTTATATGCTTAACCAATGTTGGTTTTCCCCATGGAATTAAATCCCTGATTTGGATGTGTGTTTGTTGATAGTTAAATAACTGACTATCAAATATGAACCCAAAACGTAACTTTGGAAATATCTAGGAGAAACACATGAGTTATATGGTACAGTCATCAGCGTTGATGCTGTACTATGCGTATAAATCTCATTTCGTTCTCCTAGGACACACGATAAGGAAATCCATTCACTAACGGTTAGCAGGTGATCTCCACTCTTATCTTTGACTATTTATTTCATAAAGAATCGGGGTTGAGTTTACCGGAAACTATCGAATGTTGTTTCGAAGAGACCGGGATTAGATGTGTTATTCGAAAACCACTTCGATCCAACTCAAGCGTTTCGAAGTGAAGACATCTTGAAAATGGTGCAATTGAAGACGGAGCTCTCAAGCGTTTCGTTCTGTCCTAGAATGAACTTATATGGATGGATGTTGGCATTGCATTCTTGCTTGGAGGGCAGTGTTAGCATTCTAAGTGGGAAGTGCTATATCAAAGGTAAAATGTAGCCTCAAGCCTCATCAACTGGGAAATGACAAAAATCAAGCATATAGCAGGGCCAAGTGGGTCGCTCCCATCAGGGTATGGTCATTCCAAATCTAGATCGATTATTATCTACTCATGTACGCTTTGGGGCCCGTTAACAAAAGGGGTGATCATATTTGGTACTGCTAGTCAAGTGGTAGGCCAGTCCTGTGTGGCAGGGGTACAAGATGTTCTTGTCAAACCCCGGTGCGTTTTATCTAGAGGTATACCATCAGAAGGTAGTTCCTTACCTTATCATAGTATAGAATCCAATCTCCAACACGTGCCTTTACGGTTTTGATTGTATACCTATTATGCTGGAATTTAATTAATGTAACAATTTGGGCTATGATTAATAAGTATTTGTATCTTAGACACTATTATAATATCAAAGAATTTCATATGAAATGGTTTGGTTATCATAAGGTAAAAACCCGTCCGTGTTTTTGTGCGATGTGGTCTTAGGAGGTACCTTTATTTCAAAAGGTTTTTATAACTTTAAAATTAAAATTGAGGTGTGTTTTTCTCACGCTGGTTTACCAAACTGACTCGGGTGTTATTTTATTATAATGCTCGGGTTAGATCGAGGATATTACAGATTCTTTGGATGCATTGGAGCTTAGGAGACGAGCTGGAGGTCCAAGATGTATTTCCGTATTTGTATAACTTTCCACTGCATTGTTGTTGAAATTATCAACAATTGTGAGAACATGTTGTTATCACTGTCCAGGCTGATGATTGTGATTTGTTGTTGTACTCCGGTTGATGTATGTATATTAAAGATTATAGTTTCTTTTTGTATAAAGGTCATTGTTATATTATATACTATTCCGCTGCGTTGTGAGATTCTGTGTCGTTTAGTTTTCTATTTTTCTTCTTCTTCTTTTCTCTTCTTTTTTCTTCTTTCTTTCCCATAACTATCCATCTTTCTGTTCAATTTGGGTTGGACATATATGGTTTATTGTCTGCTTAAACCGTACAGATAAGTGGGTCGTTACAAAAATCATTAATTAAAATGATTTAATTAAATTCAAATCTCATTAATCAAATAGATTAATAAATTTCAAAACATCATTAATTAAAGTAATCAATTAATTCCAAAATCATTAGTTAACATGATTAGTTAACTTTAAACATCATTAATTAAGATGATTAACTAAATTTCAAAACACTATTATTTAAAACAATCAATTAAATTTAACCAATTATTAAACAAATGATTTATAAAATTTACATACTATTAATCAAAACAATTAATTAGATTCAAAATGATTATTAGTTAAAATGATTAATTACATTTCAAATATCATTGATTAAAATGATTTAGTTAAATTCAAACATCATAGATTAAAATGATTAATTAATTTAAAATATCATTAATCAAAATGGTTAATGAATTTTAAACATCTACTTTTGTGAAAACACAAGCTCAAGCTCAGACACATCCATAAGGGTTCAAGCAATGTTATTCAATAAATGAAGGTATAGCGGAAATCGCTATAACGACACTTAAACAGTCTAAATGGAATATCAATATTACTTTCTATTGAACATTCATTTTCCAAACAGAAATTCAACCAAACAATAAATCAAACAATTTAGTTAACATCTAATTAATCTACACTAGTTTATAGCACACCTATATGACATAGTAAATTTTGAATGTGAGTTAAACTCACATTTAAATAATTCTCCTTTATTATAACAAAATTTTATCATATATTTATCCTCTAAATGTATTATCCTCCCATTTAGATTATACTAAATAACTTTTTTATTAAAAGTTTACTTTTAGCTTATCATTATTAAAAGATGACTTTTAGCTTAACGTTTTCACTGAACACCTTATAATCAAACTGTGAAACTTAATTCAAGGGGTTCATTTCATGGTTCCCTAATTCTTATCTGCCCAATCTGTACCTTACTAAGAAAATTTCTTATGAACTAATCAATAATAGTTAATGCTCAAACTGGACGAGTATAACTAAAACAAATTCCAAATAATGATAATAAAATATTATCATCTCCCAACAAATTCTTATCAATATAACTATACTAGTTTTGAAAATCATTCTTGTATATTAAAATATATTCCTAGGTAAAATTATTTCATTTACCGTTTTAAAACAATACTGTATCGGTAGGTCTGTTCAAGTGTTTAGGAATCCCTATCGATAACACTGATCAAACGCATCGACCAGAATTCATATATCACTCAATGAATCAAATAACACAATATAAAACATTTTTATAACACTAACAAATACACACTCAATACATATTTATACTCTCAAACTTATCCTAGGATATTACTAATCCTATTCCTAAAGAGTTTAACCCACCAGGGCTTAGGGGTTCGCGAAACCTAAGCTCTGATACCAATTGAGACGACCCACCTTTCTGACCCTTGGAAACGACACTTAATACATCCTCGGTATTCATGTGATGTTGCCTAAGCATCCAAAAGATAAGTTGTCTTTGGGTAAAATAAATAACAGAAAGAACAGATTAGAAAAACCTCACAACAGAATGGTTATATATAATACAAAATGATATGGTACAAAAGGCCACTCCTTACATGGAGTTATCAGAGTTATACAGAAGTACTACATCTAACAGATTGATAGCAATACATTCTGACTTTTAATTTTTAGATATAAAACAAACATACATAATCATACAGCGGAAATAAATAACTAGGTAACTAAGGAGTCGCCTGCTCAATCATCATCTTCAAAGAGCTCCAAAGAGACACGTGTTATTCTCGGACTACTCAAATATAATTGAGCTCCAAAACAAACAACTTGGGTCAGATGATATGTCTGTTTTGAGTAAAACTTTAAGCAATAAGGTGTAATTAAACACATACATGTGAGACCACGCCGCTGAACACAGAACAACTTTACTCTCACATAAATCAACATCCAAACGTAAGGAATGCATAAATAATTAAACACCGCGAAGAGTGGTTGACTCTTCCCGATGCAATTACGGAAGCAAATTCGAAGGTTCGAATCAAATAAGAAAAGGAAAATCTCCAAAAAAGGAATAAGAGGGTGCCCCCTATTGAAGTATGTCTCTAGTAATATACTTATGAGAAGCTCATTTACTCTGTGACACTTTTAAAAACCTCCAAGCCGGACCCTGCCAAACCTTACCGAGTATTCGAATACTTCACATCTAATAGCGCTACCAAATCCAATATAAATGAGATGTGAAAGTATCATAATGGGAGCAACCCCACGTAGCTTGGCCCTCTCTCGTGCTTTGGTTTTAGTCATTTCTGACAAAGGATATCAAAGCTCAATGGAGTAACAAATCGTCTTAGAATAATGACAATAAAGAAGCTGAAGTAACTGATAGCCGAGAAACCAACTATCAAGGATATAAAATGATCGTATATGGAAATTAAGTCTTGTACACTTATCACCACTCGTTGAATTCAAACTTGTACTAATTCTGGGTTAACAACAATACCAGACAAGCCAAGGTAGTGTTACCTCAAAGTCATGTCTCACGACCCTTCTTAACTTTCAGAACAGTGACAAGTCTACGTCTTAGACATTTAGTGTTAAGCATATAAATAAATCATTTCCATATAAGTGCTATCACTTTACGAAAATTAATTCATTTCCATAAACGAATCAAACTTTTTCTTTTAAAAACCGAATTCATGCTTGGCTTCATGTTACAAGTATTAGCTTTAAAACACTTTGTTAAAAGAGTTTACTAACTTCGAAACATTATTATAAAAAGGATTTAATAACTTAAACACATCCTTATTATATTGATTAATTAACTTTAAAAGTTCATTAATTAAGTTGATGAATTTACTTCAATAGCCTTTAATCCAAAAGAAGTTAATCACTTTTAAACACCATTAATTTAATTAAAAATTAATTATAATTAACTAAATTGAATAGATAAATAATTTATTATCATTAATTAAAATGAATAACAAAGTCAAAACATCCTTGTTACTTTAATAAATTCACTTTGAAACTTCATTAATTAAATTGATAAATTAACTTCAAATGCCCTTAAATTGAAAAGGATAAACCACCTTTAAAACATCATTAATTCCAATTGATTAATAAATTTAAATATAATTAATTAAATTAATAATTAAATAATAAAATCTCATTATTTAAAAATGATTTATTAATTATAAACATGAAATGACCCTCTCTTCTCTACCTTCATTTTGTAAGGATTTTTTTTAGAGATGATATATGTATATATCATTTATTAACAAATACATTTTTCCAGGGTCATTTATTTTTTTCCAATAAACAAACTTTATCCAGGATCAAAAATTTTACCAATATAGATATATCAGTACAACCACAAAAATATGCACACACATATGAAGATGCATGTGCCCCTCTGGTTTAATCAGGTCATGGAAAACAAGAGGTTACAGTGATTGATTAAATTTAATCAATCCCCACATAGCTTAATTTCATTTTATTATTTAAGTAATGACAATCTTATTCATATAGGTAATAGTATGGTTTTTATTCTTTGATAACTTGCTGGATTCTCCATGAAAATATGATTCATAGAACCCAGATAATTATGTTATGATTATCTGTAAAATCAATTGTATAGTGTCTGTGCTTTGAAAATGATATAAGCTTATATCATTTCCTATGTTTGCTTTCTTATAATATCTACCTTATATTCAAACTCATGTCTGGGATATTCTTAAGTGAATCATCATATTCCAGAAGCTTGATTCCTTGATACCAAGGTTCTAAACTAAATGAAATGCAGTCCGGGGTGAGTTTCCTCACACATGGATAATTAGCAAAATAAAATATGGATTAAACAGACTCTCTACTCAGACATATTTCAGAAGGTCTTAAAATGCATTTTGCCCAAAGCTTTAGTAAAGAGGGATTCAGATTTTATGTTAAAATTACTAAGGTACTGGTGTGACAGTGTCTGAGCAAATCATATCTGAACATGTAAATAATTTACTAATATGGATCTAACATCACTATCTTATAAAATCCCTACTGGTGATCTAACTTACAAAATTATAGCTAAAACTTTTCAACATTCCAGATAATAAAACTCAGATATTTTCAATACCAGTTCCAAGTCAAATTCTCAAAATACTTAACCAAATATCCAACATCACTCTGTACTTAGTACAATGGAAATTTTTTTCTTTTTAAAATATCATACATGCAAATTTCATCTTGTAAGCTCTTATCTATCTAATTCTAGCATGCTATAATCTTCTTCTCAATGCTTTACTTCTACTCCTATCTAGAGGCTGCTGTCCCTGAAAAAGCATTTGAAGCTGCCTCATTTTAAATGAGACACCCCAGATGCCATTAGCACACTAGGGTCAGACACATGTCTGGTATGAGAAAATTCACAAAAGCAATTAATTAATTAGGTTAAAATCAAGTTAAGTACATATACATAAAGTTCTGCCCTTTGGAAACAGGTAATACTTGTGTGCATGCTCTGTGTCATTGTGCATGTGCATATTTTAATCTTTCTTTCCAAAGACTACATATATAAATATGGTACATACATTCAAGCATACAATTCAGTCATAGTCAAACAATCATTCACACCAAACAGGAAAATAACCAATATGAGTTAAATCATTTATTTCATCCTCATATTTCAATTCTGGGAAAAACTCTAGTTTCCTCATCATATCAAATATTTTTCCCTTGGTATATTTATCTATCCTGGTCTCATCTGCAATATTTATGAATCAATGGACACACTGTAATGAACTAATTCACTCCATTACACAAAGATCTCAGGACTTAAACAAGCCATGTGTCAACTTGCATTACTCAAGAACACAAGTCATTCCTGCAGTAATCTTGACCCCATTTTCCTAATCAAATTCTTAGGTACTTTCTCTTTTAATTTTTTCAGAGCAAACCCAATCAGTGAGTTATTTTACAAAAACAAGCATTCATCTCATAGCATTCCTTGTCATTCTCATAAACAAACAGAGACAACCAAGCAATTTTAGTATTGGTACTTATTAAAACATGTTCTTGCAATTTTAAAGAGGTATAGACAACTAGCATTGGTTTATGGCTCTACGGGAAGATTTTATTGCAAACATCTGTGCTTTAGTTAACTCAGATTGACCAAGCTTCCTAAATCACAAATCTATTTGCTGGGTGGATATTTTATATTTTCTTTGAATCAGGAGTGTCAGCACATAGGCAAGCCTATTGCACTCCTAATTCCTTTTCATTTTAAGCCTCAGCACATATACATATGTATATTGCAGCCCATATGCTTATCAGTCCTTCTGGTTTGAGCCAAAACCAACACTACTTGTTTATATTCAACATTTTATTTTCTGGGTATTTATTTATATTTCCATCCAACATCATATCAGAAAGGGATCTGGGTTTTTAATTTACTTATTCATGCATACTGATCATATCAAGAATATTCATAGAATAAAACAATCAGAACAACCATCAAGCATTAAAGCATTCTTAATTTCTAAAAAAAAACAATCACATACTCTTTTGAGAAAAATTAATTTATAACAGGCTGCCTTCTTTAGGACTTAGTGCCTTAAGTTTTTGAGTGAGTTTTCTCACCTAGCTCTCTTCTTTGCTTCCTTAATTAATTGATGAACTTCTGCCTTTAGCCTCAAGCTCTTTTCCTTCCCTTGCCTTATGATTTCTATGGTGTTGTTTTTTTTTTCAAAGTTCTTTTCTGAGAAGGAGAGGAGGCTGCTGCATATACATATATATATATATATACAGGGTCCTCCTTAGGGTTTTGGGTATTGGCTAAAGCCATTTTTGCCCACCAGAAAAATTATGTTATCTGCATTTTATTTGAACCCAAAATTCTACCCTTCCCGGCTTAATTTAGGTGAAGAGAAAAGTGGTTATATTCTTTTTGGTTAATTTCAGAAATTTGCTTTTCAGAAAATACTTTTTCCTTTGTCTACAATCATGCTAAAAATGTGACTTGATTTGTTATTTATCAAATACTCTTCCTAATTCTGCCTATACCAAGCATTTCCCTGTTTTGTCTTATTTTTCCTATTTTTAGCTTTCATGTAAGTGGTATGTATTTCCTTTATTTATTTACAAGAGGACTACTCCTTTTTATATCCTCATTTTTTTTCTTTCTGCCTATATACTAAAATATGTCTGTATATTTTATTTTACTAATTTGGACTCTAGTATTTTATTAACATATATATACATAAGTCTTACTGAAATAATTAGTACACCCATATATATATTTATACATCATTCTGTATTGACACACACACATGCACATGTACACTCAAAAATATTCAGTAGCATCCATATATGTATATTTACTTATGTATACAGCTTTTAAGGATTTAATCTATATATATATATTCCCATACATATCAATATGTATTTATTCTTAGAGTTCAGGGATTTTAGCTTTAGTTCATGTGCATTTCCTGTGCGCACATGTACACACATACTGATACACTATCAAGCTATATCAATTCCCTTTCAAAATTTATTTAAAAATTATTTTGAATTTATTTATATTTTTCAGAATAAATTACTAAAATCTTGGGTCATTACATACACCCCTCCTTTTAGAAATTGTGTCCCACAATTTTCCTAAGCTTAAAATGAATTTTAAACTTAATTCAGAGAACAAGTACATTCTCAACCAGATAGATTTTTAGTTCTATAATAACTAAAAATATATGCATCTAAAATAAAGAAAACAATCAAAAATCAGAATTACCTTTAATCTGAAAATAGCTTAGGATAATTCATCCTAACTTTGTCTTCTAATTCCCATGTGCAATCACTAGGATCAAGACTCCACTGTACCTTTACAAGTTTCAGAGATTTATTCCTCAACTTCTTCACATCTTTTGCCAAAATTCCTACTGGATCCTTTTCATAAATCAAATTAGGATTTATCTGCACTTGGGTTGGGGTCTCAAGAATTTCTGCCTTGTCATGGACCCATCTTCTCAATTGTGATACATGAAAAACATCATGTATACCTTGCATGTTTTCTGGTAATTCCAACTTATATGCCAAGGGACCAATTCTTTCCAGAATTTTGTATGGTCCAATATATCTTGGGGTTAACTTGCCTTGTTTCCCAAACCTCAGCACATTTTTCATAGGTGAGATTTTGATGAAAACAAAATTTCCCACTTCATATTCTACCTGCCTCCTTCTCATATCTGCAAATTTCTTTTGCCTATCTTGAGCTGCTGCCATTCTTCTTCTTATCAACTCAATTTTCTCCTTAGTTTCTTGTATGTACTCAGGTCCTAAAATAGACCTTTCTCCTGCTTCTACCCAACAAACAGGTGACAAACAGGGTTTACCATATAAGGCTTCAAATGGAGCCATTCCTATGGTGCTTTGATAGCTGTTGTTGTATGTAAATTCAACTAGATGAAGGTAATCTTCCCAGTTGCCCCCAAAATCCAGTATACATGCTCTCAACATGTCCTCCAAAACTTTGTTTACTACCTCAGTCTGCCCATCTGATTGAGGATGGTAGGCAGTACTTAGGCATAGTTCACTTCCCATTGCTTCTTGAAAACTTCTCCAGAATTTTGAGGTGAAGATGGTATCCCTATCACTCACAATGGTTTTGGGAATGCCATGTAACTTTACCACTTCCTTTATAAAAATTTGAGCTAATTTTGGTGCTGTCCTTTCTGACTTGACTGGGATGAAGTGTGCTACCTTGGTTAGCCTATCAACTATCACCCATATGCTTGTATTGCCTCTCTTAGATCTAGGCAGTCCATCTATGAAGTCCATAGATATGTCTTCCCACTTCCACTGTGGTACACTAAGAGGCTGCATCCACCCTGATGGCCTTTGGGTTTCAGCCTTGACTTGTTGGCAAGTCATACATTTGGCAATGTATTTAGCTACATCAGATTTCATCCCCTTCCACCAGAAGTCTCTTTTCAAATTTTGGTACATTTTTGTGTTGCCTGGGTGTATGGAGTATTTACTTCTGTGATATTCATTCAATATCTCTTTCTTCAATTCTGTGTCCTCTGGTACACACATCCTATTTTGGTATCTCATATAACCATTTTTATCAATATGGTGATTCATCACTTCCTCCCCTTTTGAGAGGAGCATTTTCTTCTCTAATAAGTTGGCATCCTGTTCTTGCATTTTTCCTACCTTCAGAATTAAATCTGGTTGAAGTGTCATTAAGCTTAACTTCCTTTTGTCTTCTTGTGCACCATGCATCTGCTCATCAATGTGCACACAACCATTCTCCCCAATTTCTAACTCAGTTAGCAAAGATAAGTCTTTAAATTCTTCTATCATCATCATAGCCAATTTAGCATGCTGTCTACTTAGAGCATCTGCAACTTCGTTTGCCTTACCTGGTGTATAGAATATGTCAAAGTCATAGGCAGCTAAGAACTCCACCCATCTATGTTGCCTCATGTTCAAATCTTTTTGTGAAAACAAATATTTTAGAGACTTGTGGTCAGTGTAAAGTTCAAACTTAGTGCCTAACAAATAATGTCTCCAAAGTTTCAAAGCATAGATCACAGCTGCTAATTCAAGGTCATGTGTGGCATACCTTACTTCATGGGGTTTAAGTTGTCTGGATGCATATGCAATGACTTGGCCTTGTTGCATCAACACTGCACCCAAGCCAAATCCACTAGCATCAGTGTATACAACTAATTCTTCATTTCCATGAGGTACCTTTAAAATTGGAGCATTCACCAATGCCTCCTTCAACTGTTCAAAAGACTTTTCACATTTTTCTGACCAAACAAAAGCTTGGTTCTTCCTGGTTAGGTTAGTGAGTGGTGTAGAAATTTTTGAAAAATCTTTTATAAATCTCCTATAATACCCTGCCATCCCCATAAATGACCTTACTTCACTCACAGTGCTTGGCCTCTTCCATGCTTGAATAGCCACTACTTTATTGGGGTTCACAGAAATTCCTTGGGCAGATATAACATGGCCAAGAAAATGCACTTCCTCTTTCCAAAATTCACATTTTGAGTATTTTGCCTTTAAGTCTTTTTCCCTTAGTCTAGACAAAACCATGTGCAGATGGCTTTCATGCTCTTCCATTGTTTTGGAATAAATTAAAATGTCATCTATAAAAATAAGCACAAACTTGTCTAAATAATCTCTAAAGGTTCTGTTCATTAAATCTACAAAGTATGATGGTGCATTGGTCAAGCCAAATGGCATAACCAAAAATTCATACAACCCATATCTAGTGTTAAAGGCAGTGTACTTGATGCTTGATTCTTCCACCTTCATTTGATGAAAACCAGATGCTAAATCTAGCCTAGAGAATACTCTTGCTCCAGCCAATTGATCAAAAAGATCATCTATTCTTGGCAGTGGGTATTTATTTTTAATGGTTACCTTGTTTAATTCCCTATAATCTATGCAGAGTCTCAAAGTACCATCTTGTTTCTTAACAAACACCACTGGTGCCCCCCAGCAAGAATTACAGGGTCTTATAAAACCCTTATTTTCTAATTCCTCTAATTGTTTCTTTAATTCTTTTAGTTCATTTGGCCCCATTCTTGTTGGCTTTTTAATCACTGGGCTTGCTCCTGGGACTAAATGAATTTGGAATTCCACTGGCCTATGGTTTGGAACACCATTAACCTCCTCAAAAACATCCAAGTATTTATTGACTATGGGAATTTCCTCAATAATATGTTTACTGGAATCTTTACCCAAATCAATCAAATGACACAATTTTCTTCCCTTGGACACTTCACACAAAATTGTGATCCTCTGGCTTCCATGGTTTTGCAATGATATGGTGGATGAGTCTAAGTTAATTATAGCTTTGAATTGCTTTAACCAGTCTACTCCCAAAATGACACCTATGTTTGGGTAATTTAAAACATATAAATTGGAAATAAAAGTATCTCCTCCTATGTTTAATCCCACATCCACACAGATCATGTTTAAAACACTAGAACTTCCCAGTGGACTTTGTATATGTAAAGGGGTTTCAACCAATATGCAACTTAATTTCATCATTTTAACTAATTCATAGGAAATTAAAGAATGAGTTGCTCCTGTATCATATACTACTGCTATGGGTACATTACAAATAAATAGTGTACCTTCCACTTGACTGTGCTTCTCGGCATTGATCTCCACTGTTTTGCCTTTTTCTTCCAAGTTTGCTAATTTTCCTTGCTGCCTATTCTCAGGACAATTTCTTTTCATGTGCCCTTCTTTCCCACATAAATAACACTTGAAAGCTCCTCCTTTCAATTCTGGACATCTTGGTTTGATATGTCCTTCTTTTCCACACTGATGGCACATAATCTTCTTGGTTTCCTTAGCTTTGACATCTCCAGTGCCTTTGTTACTGGCCTCTTCTTTCTTCTTATCATAAGGATGATACCTCCCCTTACCTTTCTTGGTGTTATTGTTCTTAAAATTTCTGAACTTCTCCCTTTCCTTGTCATGCTGTTCCAACCTCAAAGCTAAGTCTATCACATGGTCAAAAGTCCTGTCAGCATAGGGTAACATGGCTCTGCTAAGTCCTGGGTTCAAACCTTTTATGTACCTATCATTTTTGGATGCCTCATCTGCCACAAGCATTGCTCCATATGTGGAAAGCCCCTCAAACTTTTGAGTGTACTCTGTGACAGTCATGGTTCCTTGTCTAAGTCTAATAAATTCTTCTAGCAAGGTAGTCTTAGCTGATGCTGGTACAAACCTTGCTTCCAACATCTCTTTGAATTGATTCCAAGTGATTTCATTCTCATTTCTTCCTGCAATGATTACTACCCACCAGCTTAAAGCTA
Organism: Allium fistulosum; assembly: GCA_030737815.1. Lineage (NCBI taxonomy): Eukaryota > Viridiplantae > Streptophyta > Magnoliopsida > Asparagales > Amaryllidaceae > Allium > Allium fistulosum. The sequence goes on along the minus strand of CM060903.1, from coordinate 509,716,678 downwards.
CTCCTTTTAGCTGTCTTGAAGCCACTTGCCTCTTTCTTTGATCATCAAGTTGCATGTCATTGAAAATTCTTTCCAATGTTCTCAACCATGTTTGAATTTCCATAATACTTTCTGTCCCTTCAAAGCTTTTGCCTCCTAAATGAGTATATGTCTTAAGTAATTTTGAGAGTTCTTCATAGGGATTTTCTTGCCTTTGTCCTGCCCCATCCCTAAATGCTCTCACCAAGTCTTGCAGATTGACCATTGGTGGTGCATGGGAAGATCCTGCTCCCTGATTTGGTGGTCTCCCTACATAGTTTGCTAATAATAATTTACATAGCTAGTTAGTTTGATTGGTAATTTTATTATTTCAGTGGTTTTTATTCACACTGAAAACATTGATATATATTTAGTTCCTTTAAATTTTATTTCTATCTAAGAACTTGATCTTTACTTCTACTATGTTGAATAACATAGCTCTGATACCAAATGAAATGACCCTCTCTTCTCTACCTTCATTTTGTAAGGATTTTTTTTTATAGAGATGATATATGTATATATCATTTATTAACAAATACATTTTTCCAGGGTCATTTATTTTTTTCCAATAAACAAACTTTATCCAGGATCAAAAATTTTACCAATATAGATATATCAGTACAACCACAAAAATATGCACACACATATGAAGATGCATGTGCCCCTTTGGTTTAATCAGGTCATGGCAAACAAGAGGTTACAGTGATTGATTAAATTTAATCAATCCCCACATAGCTTAATTTCATTTTATTATTTAAGTAATGAAAATCTTATTCATATAGGTAATAGTATGGTTTTTATTCTTTGATAGCTTGCTGGATTCTCCATGAAAATATGATTCATAGAACCCAGATAATTATGTTATGATTATCTGTAAAATCAATTGTATAGTGTCTGTGCTTTGAAAATGATATAAGCTTATATCATTTCCTATGTTTGCTTTCTTATAATATCTACCTTATATGCAAACTCATGTCTGGGATATTCTTAAGTGAATCATCATATTCCAGAAGCTTGATTCCTTGATACCAAGGTTCTAAACTAAATGAAATGCAGTCCCGGGTGAGTTTCCTCACACATGGATACTTAGCAAAATAAAATATGGATTAAACAGACTCTCTACTCAGACATATTTCAGAAGGTCTTAAAATGCATTTTGCCCAAAGCTTTAGTAAAGAGGGATTCAGATTTTATGTTAAAATTACTAAGGTACTGGTGTGACAGTGTTTGAGAAAATCATATCTGAACATGTAAATAATTTACTAATATGGATCTAACATCACTATCTTATAAAATCCCTACTGGTGATCTAACTTACAAAATTATAGCTAAAACTTTTCAACATTCCAGATAATAAAACTCAGATATTTTCAATACCAGTTCCAAGTCAAATTCTCAAAATACTTAACCAAATATCCAACATCACTCTGTACTTAGTACAATGGAAATTTTTTTATTTTTAAAATATCATACATGCAAATTTCATCTTGTAAGCTCTTATCTATCTAATTCTAGCATGCTATAATCTTCTTCTCAATGCTTTGCTTCTACTCCTATCTAGAGGCTGCTGTCCCTGAAAAAGCATTTGAAGCTGCCTCATTTTAAATGAGACACCCCAGATGCCATTAGCACACTAGGGTCAGACACATGTCTGGTATGAGAAAATTCACAAAAGCAATTAATTAATTAGGTTAAAATCAAGTTAAGTACATATACATAAAGTTCTGCCCTTTGGAAACAGGTAATACTTGTGTGCATGCTCTGTGTCATTGTGCATGTGCATATTTTAATCTTTCTTTCCAAAGACTACATATATAAATATGGTACATACATTCAAGCATACAATTCAGTCATAGTCAAACAATCATTCACACCAAACAGGAAAATAACCAATATGAGTTAAATCATTTATTTCATCCTCATATTTCAATTCTGGGAAAAACTCTAGTTTCCTCATCATATCAAATATTTTTCCCTTGGTATATTTATCTATCCTGGTCTCATCTGCAATATTTATGAATCAATGGACACACTGTAATGAACTAATTCACTCCATTACACAAAGATCTCAGGACTTAAACAAGCCATGTGTCAACTTGCATTACTCAAGAACACAAGTCATTCCTGCAGTAATCTTGACCCCATTTTCCTAATCAAATTCTTAGGTACTTTCTCTTTTAATTTTTTCAGAGCAAACCCAATCAGTGAGTTATTTTACAAAAACAAGCATTCATCTCATAGCATTCCTTGTCATTCTCATAAACAAACAGAGACAACCAAGCAATTTTAGTATTGGTACTTATTAAAACATGTTCTTGTAATTTTAAAGAGGTATAGACAACTAGCATTGGTTTATGGCTCTACGGGAAGATTTTATTGCAAACATCTGTGCTTTAGTTAACTCAGATTGACCAAGCTTCCTAAATCACAAAATCTATTTGCTGGGTGGATATTTTATATTTTCTTTGAATCAGGAGTGTCAGCACATAGGCAAGCCTATTGCACTCCTAATTCCTTTTCATTTTAAGCCTCAGCACATATACATATGTATATTGCAGCCCATATGCTTATCAGTCCTTCTGGTTTGAGCCAAAACCAACACTACTTGCTTATATTCAACATTTTATTTTCTGGGTATTTATTTATATTTCCATCCAACATCATATCAGAAAGGGATCTGGGTTTTTAATTTACTTATTCATGCATACTGATCATATCAAGAATATTCACAGAATAAAACAATCAGAACAACCATCAAGCATTAAAGCATTCTTAATTTCTAAAAAAAACAATCACATACTCTTTTGAGAAAAATTAATTTATAACAGGCTGCCTTCTTTAGGACTTAGTGCCTTAAGTTTTTGAGTGAGTTTTCTCACCTAGCTCTCTTCTTTGCTTCCTTAATTAATTGATGAACTTCTGCCTTTAGCCTCAAGCTCTTTTCCTTCCCTTGCCTTATGATTTCTATGGTGTTGTTTTTTTTTTTCAAAGTTCTTTTCTGAGAAGGAGAGGAGGCTGCTGCATATACATATATATATATATACAGGGTCCTCCTTAGGGTTTTGGGTATTGGCTAAAGCCATTTTTGCCCACCAGAAAAATTATGTTATCTGCATTTTATTTGAACCCAAAATTCTACCCTTCCCGGCTTAATTTAGGTGAAGAGAAAAGTGGTTATATTCTTTTTGGTTAATTTCAGAAATTTTCTTTTCAGAAAATACTTTTTCCTTTGTCTACAATCATGCTAAAAATGTGACTTGATTTGTTATTTATCAAATACTCTTCCTAATTCTGCCTATACCAAGCATTTCCCTGTTTTGTCTTATTTTTCCTATTTTTAGCTTTCATGTAAGTGGTATGTACTTCCTTTATTTATTTACAAGAGGACTACTCCTTTTTATATCCTCATTTTTTTTTCTTTCTGCCTATATACTAAAATATGTCTGTATATTTTATTTTACTAATTTGGACTCTAGTATTTTATTAACATATATATACATAAGTCTTACTGAAATAATTAGTACACCCATATATATATTTATACATCATTCTGTATTGACACACACACATGCACATGTACACTCAAAAATATTCAGTAGCATCCATATATGTATATTTACTTATGTATACAGCTTTTAAGGATTTAATCTATATATATATATATTCCCATACATATCAATATGTATTATTCTTAGAGTTCAGGGATTTTAGCTTTAGTTCATGTGCATTTCCTGTGCACACATGTACACACATACTGATACACTATCAAGCTATATCAATTCCCTTTCAAAATTTATTTGAAAATTATTTTGAATTTATTTATATTTTTCAGAATAAATTCCTAAAATCTTGGGTCATTACAAAACATCATTAAAGGGAAGATTAATTAAAGTTAAAACAAGTTGATTAACTTGAAAACCTGTTAATTAAAAAGATTAATTAATTTAAAACATCATTAGTTAATTGATTAATTAACTTAAATCCATCATTATTTAAATGCTTAATTAACTTTAAATATCATTAGATAAATTAATTAATTAATTTCCAAAGCATCGTTAACTAAGTAATTAGTTAATTTAAACGCCTCATTAACTAGTTAATTAATTAACCTCAATCCATTAACCTCAATCCTTGTTAATTAAATAATTAAATAATTAAATAATTATTATTAAAATAATTAATTAAATTAAATAATTATTATTAAAATAATTAATTAAATTTGGAATCATTATTATTTCAAAACTTTCTTAACTTGTAAAACTAATCCAAGAACGAAGATGAAACCAAATGGTTCCGATAAAATGTATTTTCGGTAAGTATCGATATAGCGACTATCGCTATACGGGAAGTCTAGAAAACAACTTCAAGGCATTAACATTACTACCAAACATCACCTAGCAAGGGCATGAACATATATACATGGTGATTTACAATAATACAACATATATAAAACATTTGCTAACAATATAATTAACTTTTGCCACTAACTTTTCATATTGCTTACTACATGCAAACTAACTTCCAAATGCGACAACTTTTTGCAAGATGAACAAAACCAACTACCAAACCATCACTACACATATACAACAAGCATTCATAAGTCAATAATATGAGCATTAAAATATTTTGAAAATTTTGGTTATAAGGGTGGAGTTTTACTCATCGAAATGCTTGCTAACTTAGCCGGAATTGCATTATCTTTGTGAATAGGACTAGAACCAAGCTTTACTTTGACAATGACTTGGATTTTTGGTTTTGGTGGGCTATTTTGGTTCGTCCTAGACAAGAGTGGGCTCAGCCATGGTGCAATGGAGTGGAGATGGAGCTAGTTTTGAAGATGATGGCTTAAGGAAGTGAAGAAAGGTGTTTAAGAATTTTTGAATATATAAACTAGGTTTGAATTATGTAAATAATTTTGGAACAGTTTAAAAATGAGAAAGAAGAATGTAAAATTAAGAAATGTGTTACGGTGGGGGTATTTATAGCCATGAAGAGAAGGTAAATTACTTAAATACCCTTTGCATTAAAATATGATAAAGTTATCATGAAATCAAGGTAGCTCCATACCTCCTCCACCCCTCTTGGACACGTTGACCCCCTAGGCCACTCCCTTAACATGTTTTTGTGTACTTACTTAGGTGCTTAAGTTGATGGTTCTGTACTTCCTTAGGTTTATTTAGGTTTTTTATATGCATATATACTCAAATCATATTTTATTTTAAACTAAGCATGGTTATTAACTTTAATACTATAATTAACTTATCACATGACATATGTACATGTGTGTACACGTGTATATGAGTTACAAAAAAATGTGCACAATGTTTTCAACAACTTTCCGATCCCGAAAAGTCGAAATTTCGAAAAACGTTTTTTGGTCACGTTTTCTATTTTTATTTGAACTAATTATTTTGGTAAACAAAATTTGAAAATGATATTAGTATCATTAATTAATATTTAAAATATGTTTATTTGGTTATTAAAATCCATTATTTAAATATTTCAAAATGATTTAAATATTCAAATACAAAGCGATTAATTTATGGGTCGTTACATGTTAGAAAACCAAGCTTCAACTAATTGCAAAAACGAAGTGTCATTGCCAATCAATAATAGATCATTGATATAAAGCACTAAGAATACGATAGCGTTGCCCTGTTCCTTTCTGTATACGCCCGCTTCCTCTGTGTTCTAATAAACCAAACCGTTTTGATTACCTTACCAAAACACTTATTCCATCTCTTTAAAGCTTGTATAAGTCTATAAATGGACTTCAACAACTTGCAAGCCTTGCCCTTACTCCCACTGGTCACAAAACCCTCCGGCTGCGATATATAGACGGTTTCTTCTAAATCAACATTTAGAAATGCAATCTTTACATCCATTTTTCATATTTCGTAGTCATAGAATGCCGCAATAACAACATAATAAGACTGGACTTAATCATAGATGTTGGCGTCAAAATTGACCACCAACACACAATTATATGAAAGCACCAAAATCTAACCCAGTCATAGAAACATGAAGAGAAATAAATATAGAACTATATTGAAACAATCAGAAAGCAAGTAAATAGAGACACAAATTTATAATGGTTTGGCAAACTCCGGTCTACGTCCACTCCAAAGATTTTTCTTTTATTTAGTTTATACTGCCCATTACAGTTACAAATCCGTGAAACTCAAGAATGAAAATGGCAGAGTTCAGCCTAGGTAGAAGATAAGGAGAAGTAGAAAGAAGATCCCCTTTTCTGAAGCCATGCCTGCTGTATTTATAGGCAAAGACAACCATCAATCTCTCTGAAACTTCGGCTGCAGGACCTTCTTTTCCATATGGGTCCAACATAGGGGTTGCTAGGCCTAAATCCCCACGAGGAGGGATCAGTATTGATCCCTGCCTTAGTTGGTTTTTGGGCAGGGGTTCCTATGGTGGATTCTTCATGATAAAGTATGTTGGCTCTCCAATTGTCATATCATTTGGACCCAAGGAGCTCGAGTTATTGAATGTTGAATGCAAGAATACCCTTTGTTTTTGACGTGTGCCGATCCCTCCTACGTGAGTTCAAATGTGTTGGTCCCTTGATAATCGTCAAGCCTTGACAATTCCTTTTATATGCTTCGATGATCCCTATCTTATGAGTCGAAACCCATGCCAATCCCTTGTATAACTACTCATGTCGATCCCTTTCTTGCTTGAGTATACCGATTCCTCTTATTCTACTAGGCCGATCCATCTAGTTTTACAAGGCCATGCCGATCCCTTTTATTCCTCAAGGCTATCCTGATCCAACCTCTGCCGTAATGTTATGCCAAGCCCTTCCAAGTTGCTAAGCCATTGAAGTATACCGATCCCTCCTGGTTGTAGCATGCCGACCCCTCTGAATTGAAGCCGATCCCTCCTTGACTTACCTGACTGATCCCTACATATGCTTTGTTACAACCGACTTCACTGATCCCTCACCCTATACAATACTACCGATTCCTCAAGCTATACCATACTACTGATCCCTCAAGCAATGCCGAACCCTCTCAAGGAGCCCATCCATACCGGTCCCTCTACATTGAAACATGCCGATCCAAGCTATGTCCCATATTTCTAGTATCCTGCATCGTTTATCCACCAACTCAATCCAACTCTAGCTTCGTATAACCATTTGTACTTTACCTTCGAATTCTACAACCTTCGCTCTATGCTCATCGGCCTTGATAATTGTGAAGTCTGTTGGGTTAAATCTGCCTATGTACTGCCTTGCCAAAAGGCGGGTTAACAATAGCTGTGTGCAAAAAGGTCTCGTCATAATTAATACCTTAAATTTGACGCAATCCATTTGCAACTAGCCTAGCTTTGTAAGTCTCTACTTCTCCATCTACATTTTGCTTTTTCTTAAAAATTCATTTGTTGGTGATGGGTTTTAGCCATTTGGTACATCTGACAAAGTCCATACTTTGTTTTCATACATAAAATCCATTTCGGATTTCATTGCATAAGCCAGAGTGCAGAGTTTGTACTCTATAGTGCTTGTTGGAAAGATAGAAGAGTGTCGTCATCTAAGACATGATCCTCCTTCTTTCCATCCATGAGAAAACTATAACATCTTTCTGGTGTACAAGATTCCCTACTAGACCTTCTAATAGGTTGTGTGTTTTTGTATACAAGTAAACTTGTTTCTCCCACTGGTTCGGTCTCAGTGTTAACTTCTTGGATCTCATCCAAGTCTACAACTTCACTGTTAATTTCCTCTGAAATAAATTCCTTTTCCAAAATGATAGCATGCCAAGAAACAATAACATTTGTTCCTTGGTATTATAAAATATATATCCCATTGAATTTTTGGGATATCCTATAACTTTACATAATACCAATTGTGTGCCTCTAGTTTATTTTGATCAACGTTCTTAATGCATGCCGGACAATCTCACACCTTCAAATATTTGAGTTGGGGTTTCTTACCATGCCACATCTCCTATGGCATTTTAGGAATAGATTTAGTGGGCAACAAGTTCAACATATGCGCTGCGCTTTCCAGCGCATGTCCCCAATAGGATACATGTAACTCAGCCTTACTCATTGTTAACCCAACTTTTAGCAAAGCTGAGATACCCAAAACTGACTGAAAATCAATAATAACTAGCCATGAATATCAGCTATGCATTGCAGGATAACCATGGATATCGATGAATTTTGTCCGAGTCCGGATCAGGCTGCAATTGACAAGACAGGACAAGCAAAGCCATGAAAGCCAACGTTCCAAATTTAAAGTCAATCTGAGTTCGTATGCTCAAGATATGATCGATTCAAATTGGAGGAAACAACTTCGTTTTCGTATCCATCAGTAAGCCACAGTTCGACTCGATCCGGTCCACCTCCATCGCCCACTTCACATCGGTCAGTTCCCCTTGGTTCGTATCGATCGAGCCATCGGCATTCGTATCCATCCAGCCAAGCATAACTCGTATCCATAGTTGAGCCTCTGATCGAATCCATCATCTTCGTATCGATTAGGGTTGCAATACCCTCGTATCCATCTGTCTCGAACCTAGTAGTGCACAATCGTTCACAACCATCCAGTTCGAATCCATCAGGCGATTGCTTTTCGTATCCATCATATGTCCTTGCTTCATACCCATAAGAGGCTCTTGTTCGAATCCATATCCAATGGCTCGTTCGTGTCCAATCGAGTCAAATGGACCTGGTTTGACGCAACGGCCATCGATGAAAACGAGGCGAGATCCATGGATGCGACACGGTCGAACCGGAGCAAAAGGTGGATCGATGTGTGGAATGCACGCCACGTCGCCGCAGAATCACGTGCTTCATCGAGTCGAAGTAGATCGATTCGAAATCGTGGTTTCGAACCAGACAGCCACCGAGAAATTCAACTTCGTATCGACCATAACTCAAAATCCACTGATCCAAATGCAATGAAATTTTCACCAGAGCTTGCGTACACATTAAGGAATGACTCTGCCAAATTTCATCTCGATTGGACATCATCTTGATCGATATGAAATGGATACGTATCGATCGCAGATTGAGGTGAAACTTTCTGAGATTGGTCGCGTGGGCCCCCTCACGTGCCAGAACAAGTCTCCTGAGATTTGAGCGAAATATCAGCCTACTACGCCTATAAATAGCGCCCCAGAGCCTACAGAAGAGGGATCTTTTTTCGGTCCAACGTCCAGACTTTGTCGGATTCAATTATACTTCTTTCCATTGCTGTTATACTCAAATTCATTCATTGTATCTGCTGTAATCACTTGTAATCAGCAAAGAACATCAATAAAAGATAAAAACCATTGAAGTGGACGTAGGCCGGAGATAGCCGAACCACTATAAATCTCGTGTTCCTGTGATTTATTTCTGGATTGCTGTTTGCTACTTATTTAGATCCATGACTTGTGTTTGCCATATTGCTGATTCATACTCATAGTTTGGTGCTTTCACAACACTTGGGGTTTGTGACCATTTTTGGCGCAAACACTCATCATATAACAAACCATATCTAATAAGGTTCGGTTCCTTTGCTCTGATACATCGTTGTGTTGTGGAGTATAAAGTGGAGTAATTTGGGAGATAATCTCATTCTCTTTTAAGTACTATTGGAATTTCTGTCCAGCATACTCACATCCTCGATCTGATCAAAGAATTTAATCTTACAGCCTGTTTAGTTTTCTACTACATTTTTATATTCGAAAAATTTCTCATAGACATCGAATTTGTTCTTCATAGATACACATTTCCTAGTCTTGAGAAATCATCAATAAAGGTAATAGAGTAAGAGATATCATCTTTGGTGATTATATGCATAGGGCCACATACATCACCATGTACTAACCTAAGAGTTCATCAACTCTTTCATTGCTTCCACTAAAGAAGGCGCTTGGTCATTTTACCTTTAAGACATTACTCATACGTGTCAAATGATTCGAATCAAGTGACTGGAGAAAACCTTTGGTTTTCAGTTTGTGTGGTCATTTCTTACTAATATGACCTAGCCTACAATGCCAAAGATAACTTTCATTTATATTGTTAGATGAATTATTCAATGAACACACATAATTAGTATTGATAACATAAATGCCATTTTCAAGAATACCATCGTAAACTTTATTTCCATTCAAGCTAATGCTCATAACATTATTTGCATAATGAAATATATATCTAGTCTTAGACAATCTAGAAATAGAAATAATCCCATAAATTAAGTATTTTACAAAATAACACTTATTTAATATCAAAATTACTCCACTAAGCAAATATAGATGATAGTCTCCGACTGTCATTACATCTACGATATATCCATCAACAACTTGGAGCCTCATCTCTCCTTTTGCCATGCGGTGTCAATTTCCAAACCTCTGTAACAAATTACAAACATTGGGTTCCAGATCTAGTATCTAAGACCCAAGACATTTTATCGATTGCAAAACAATTTTGAATCATAAATGTACCTAATGGAGCCGCATAACCATTTTGATTCCTTTCTCTAACAATCTTCAAGTAGTTAGGATAATTCCTTTCCAGTGATCCTTCTTGCGGCAGTGTTGACATTCGTCCTTGTCATCGGTCTTCTTACTTTTCTTATTTTTTACCTTCTCTATTCTGCTTCTTCGAACTCTTCGAAGATGATGCACTACCCTAACAGCAAGTATAACCCCTTGATCCTTCGATATAGACTCGGCTGACCTCAACATATTGAGTAGCTCCACGAGATTCATATTTAATTGGTTCATATTATAATTCAGTATGAACGGTTCATACTAAAGAGTAAGAGAACCAATGATCAAATCAACTTGCAATTCATTGCTTATCTGTACGTCCAATTGCGAAAGCCTATTAATATAGCCCTTCATCATCAGTATGTAGTCGTCCACTTTCTGTCCTTTGGTCATTTTAGCATTGAAAAGTTAAGCTTGTACCTTACAAAATGTGACTGTTCACTAAATAATGCCTTGAGACTATCAAATATCTCATGTGTAGACATATTTTTGTGCTGCCTCTGCAATGAATTGTCTATTGTAGATAACACAAAAACTTAGACGGTCTGTAGCTCCAACACCCATTTTTCATAAGCAAGTCTTAGTTTAGGTCTGTATCATCAATGGGTTATTCTTTAGGTTTGCACGTAATAGTTGACCATATGCCCTCGTAAGTCAACGCTATTTTAATTATTCCTAATTTATCGGTATAGTTTGTTATAGTAAGCTTATCATTAGCATAAAATAGCTTTGGAGTTGTTATTTTTCTTCAAGTTTTAAGTGGTAGATTATTAGGACAAATCATAGTAGATGTTCTTATAATATTAGTAAGGTTAAACTTTATGTTTCATTTTACTAATAAGCTCCCACTAGTCTTTTATGTTTTGCCAAAACCTAAGTCGAAACATAGAAGTCTTTTGACTTCACTAATAGGTGGCAAGACTCGTCTGTCTTGGAATTCTGACATTGAGTTTGCTTAGCAAGTCATAGCTCCATGGATGATAGATAACTCCTTATCGGTTGTATCATATACAACTCCTAACCCTTGGTGCCTTGTCCTAATTTCACTTCATCCTTGAGTTCACTCAAAAAATCAAATGAAATTTTTCACTCGTACCTACCATATCGCGACCACCTAAGTATAGTATATGTACCTTGAGTTTGCTTGACAAATACATATAGTTATCATACCTTGTCTATTCAATATATTAATAATACTACACATAACATCCCTAGCTTGAGTTTGCTTAACAACTAAGGAGTATGTAAGTAATTTATTAATATATATATGGTAGAGGACAAGATTATATTGAAGATTCATAATCTTCAATATTTTACATCGATTAATATCGACTTATGAAATACTCTCATGATTCAAGTGTTGGACACATTAAAAATCACAGTATACGTATATTTAGATATGTATTTATTCCTTTAGTCTAATTAGGATTTCCTAATGTTCCACCTTTAATTTATACATTCATATTATATAAGTTTTAATATTATATAACTTTTTTTATATATTTCATATTACTTATATAATAGTCTTATGTATAGTATTATATTAATTAAATCTTATTTAATTAATTTTAACTAATTAAAATTTTAATTAAATTTATATTATCTTAATATAACATTTATATTGAATATTAATTATATACTATAACCTTTGTAATATAACACATATATCATATACATGTGTATATTATTTAATTAATTAACATTTTAATCGATTCATTTAATTAAATAATTTAGTTAAATTATATTAATTTCAAAATTCATTTCATATATATGTGTGTGTGTGCGCACGCGCACCTATGTTATTTTAAATAGTTTAAAACAATATAATATATATCATATTATATAATGCATGAATACATTTATTAATTAATTAACTTATTTAATAAATTTATTTTATTAATCTTATTAATAATTTTTTTAGATTTCTAAATTAATTTATATTATTTTTCAAACATTTTGAAATATTAATTATATTATGACTTATATAAATATGTATATTTTATTTTAAATTTATAATCTTATATTATTAATTTTCAAACATTTTCAAAAATTATCCCAAGACCCAGTTCAAATTAGACATTTTCCATTAGGGGCAACTTTTGGGCTCACATATCTGTTCGGGCCAAGCTGTTAGCCAGGTAGGGTAGAGTACTTGATTACCCAAACTCAATCCTTCGACACTACCTTTCTAGATAGCTTATTATTTGGGCTATGAGCATAACTAGTTAACCCTAACATGGAAAATTTAAAGTGCATATGCTATTAGGCTCCGATACCATTGTTAGAACTAGGCCAGCCCATAGTGGAAGTAATGGGTGAATTTAAAAAAATTACCATTTTGGATCTTTATTGGGCCTATGAAGTCTAATTTATTTAGAACATTTCTACATTTATTTTAATAAAATCAACATTTTATTTAAATTTATATATAATTTTATATTAAGTAATTAATATTATATTATAAATATATGTGTATCATATACACGCATATATGTGTGTGCATGTGCAATATAGCAAACCGTGCAAGGTATAACATGCCGGTGTATAAGTGTTGGAATTTACACCGCAACGGACACGTTAGCTTATCTAATATACAAATATTTTGTCCAAATGTATTTATATATACAAATGTTACACACACACACAAATATATACATATATATATGAATAAAATAAATATTTCTATTTAAATAATTATATATATAATAAACATATGTATGAAATTTTAACATTGTATATATTTATAACAATAATAAGTATATTTTAATCATTTATAAATTATTTTATTTTTGCTGCAAAGCTAAGAGCAATATATATATATATATATGTGTGTGTGTGTGTGCACACACGTATGTATATGTATAAAAAAATTTATTAAACACACACACACATACATATATATATATATACATATATTAAATACTTATATATATGTATAAAAGATATTAATATATATATACATTAAAACTTTTAAAATACACAATATATATATATTAAATATCTATACCTGGTTGTTTGAAAAAAAATGGCACAAACATCAAAAGATTTAAGTAGAGAATAAAAGTGAAGAATTAAATGAAAGGTGAATGAGAAATAAGTAAATAATGCACACACGAGGTTTATAGTGGTTCGGCAAAGCAAGGCATACGTCCACTTTAATACTTTATTGCTGATTTCTGAATTGAAGGAAAAAGTTCTTAATAGCCGGTACAACTCCAGCACTTAGATTTTCAAAATTACAAGAATATAAGATAGAATAGAACTAGAGCCAAATGATCCTGAAAAATGAGCCCTACCCCCTATTTCTAGAGGTATGGAGCCTAATATCTCACACAAAATATCTCATATCTATTGTACATGATTTAGACCAATTCTCCCAAGAAAACAGGTGCCACATCATCAGGTTTGATGGGTCGGCACGACTCCAAGGGTAGGGGTCGGTACCGAGTCCACTCTGGGTCGGACTTGGGGTTTTTTATGGAACGACTCGGGTCTGACTAAGGGAATTCTCAAGTCTATTCTACTTCGAGTCTGACCTGATAATTTTGTGGGTTTGCTTCGAGTCGACTCCTCCAAAAACTTAAACTTCCAAATTTTCCACTTTTTATTTTATTTTTTGATATTCCTTTTTTCTTACCTTTTTATGATATTCCCGAAGTCCTTGGGTCATTTCTCCATCGTTCGCTCGTCTAATTCGATTGTTTAAGTTTGTTCGAATACTACTTAGTCAAAAGGCCGGATAACATTTGCCTCCCAAAGTACATCTTGTTGCAAACATGATGTGCTTTGAATCGAGACAAGTTGGATTGCTGGAATGGATTTCACTCAATACCTCAAATTATTGCTATCCTTTTGTCGAGTGGCTTTCACATAGAGTCGTATCTCTAACTGTTCGTTGCGATGCTTGGTCGACATATAACATTGTAAAATCAAACTGTATTTTCTTGGAAATTATATGTGCTTGGTTCCGTTGAGCTAGTTGATTAAGTTAGTAGGCCTCGATTATTTGAATTGGTTTCTTTTTCGAAAGTTCCACTTAAGAATTCAATTCTCGTCAATTCAAGAAATTGCATGTCGAGTATGCATGCGCGCTCGTACATCCATGCACATACTTTTGCCATTGGCTCCCAAGCATGTTCATATGCCTATAGGTCACTGCCAAGTTTTATGAAATTGTAAGCATAAGCCATAGTGTTAAGCTATCACATTCAGCTTTTGGGTGATCGTACTCCTGCCCATAGTCTTGGGTTAGTGAGGTTAGCACGCAGACGGTTGAGTCTCATCCTAATGAATTTATATTTTACCCATTGGGTCCAAGGTCTGAGTTAACGAATGAGTGGTCAGGTCATACCCATCTTGAGCTTGCACTCCCCTCGTCGGATCAAAGGTAGGAGTTGGCGAATGTCCAGATTGTAGATAGTGTCAACTGATGGATGGTCGGATCACATCCATCTCGAGTTGTGCTTCTGCTCCTGAGTCAGGGCAAAAGCTGGTGAGTGAACGGTCAAGTAACGTCCACCTTTGTTTGGATGGTCAAAGTTAGTGATACAGTCATGTCACATCCATTCTAATTTCATATTCCTCCCGTCGGATCAAGGGAGAGAGTGGGCTGATGGATGGTCGGATCACATCCATCTAGGATCAGACGGTCGAGTTATGCCTGCTTTGTGATTTAGGCTCTTCCCATCGAGTCAAGGAAAAGAAATAGTAGTCAGATGGTCAGGTCACATCCGCTCTAAATTCGATGATGGATGGTCGAATCATGTCCTTTTGTGTTTAAACTCCCCCTGTCGGATCAAGAGAAAGAGTTAAGTTGATTGATGGTCAATCACATCCATTTTGCTTTGAACTCCCCCTCTGGTCATAGGATAGAGTTAAGTTGATGGATGGTTAGTCACATTCATTTTGGTTTGAACTCCCCCTTCTGGTCAAGGGATAGAGTTAAGTTGATGGATGGTCAGTCACATTCATTTTGGTTGGAACTTCTATTGTCGAGTAAAGCACCAGAGTTAAGTCGTTGGATAGCTAGTCACGTCTACTTTCAGATCATGGTCATGCCCCCGAGTCAGGGGCAAGAGTTGGCTGATGAGCGGTCAAGTCACGCTCGCTTCGGTAGAGCTTCGCAGGTCTGATCATGGGCTATGGAGATTCGGTGGGAACCTAACTCTAGGTACATGCACACCTACATTATTCATATGCAGTTTCATTCGAGTTGGTCATGGCTCACAACAAAATTGCATAAAGGTAAATTTGCATGGCCGAAAAGCCATTTTATTGAAAAATAACAGTCCATTTTATCAAATAATTCAAAGCAAATAGGAATAAGTTTTATTCTCGAGCGAAATAGCATCTTAGATGCTCGCTATTGCATTCCGTTCCAGCCCTTCACAGTTGGAAGATGACCATCAGCGTCTAGTTTATAATCAATCTCCTTTTAGGTCGCCTAGGTTCATCAGCACTGGGAGCGGTCTATCCTCCTTGGGGGTCAGATGTTCCTTGCCCACCATCCTGTAGGTTTTTCACAAACTGTTGGAGCCTTTTCTTTTGGATCAATTCTTTTTTTATAGCACAAAGGCGTCTACACTCATTCATGTCATGACCATCTGTCTCATGAAATCTACATAATTTTCCAGATTTCCTCTGGTTTTCAGTTGACTCTCCCGGGGCTAGTTCCATGTACTGCTCTGAGTCGCAAGGAGCTAAGTAAATATTTTCAGTTGAGTCATTCAGTGGGGTGTACGTGTCAAATCTCAACATTCTCGGTCATCTTCTAGAATCCGGGATTTCATCTGGGGCCCCGCTACAGCCCTTGCTCTGGCTACTACTCTTATTCTGTACATTCACAACCATGTTCCGAAACTCACTTCGGACTGTCTTACAGCAACGTTGCTTCGCACTGCTTCGGCCTGATGGCCTGTATCATTTCTTCTTCAAGTCAGTGTAACCTGGTCCTTCCGCAAGTACTGGGACGTCTTGTTGTAAAAACAATCCAGAGTACCGGGTGGCTTTCTCGATAAGCATTGACCAAAGTCTGTATCGGGGTGGATCCCTCGATCAAAGCCATCAAGATTATGTTGTCCCGAGGGTTGCTCACCTCAGTCACAGTGGTATAAAATTTTGCAAAAAGTCCTTGAGCAGTTTCCGTGGTCCTCGGAATAAGTTAGACAATGACACGACATCCTTAGGGCGAGTCACGTGCATTCTGAACTGCTTGATGAACTTCCTTGCTAGTTGATCAAAAGAAGAGATGGACCTTAGTGGTAGTCGAGTAAACCACATGCTCGCCACCTCTTCTAGGAAGATTGGGAAGCACCTGCACTTGATTGCATCTTACGCTCTAGCGAAGTCCATATGCCACTGATATTTCATGAGATGTTGTCTAGGATTAGTCTTTCTTGAGTATGATGGCATCATCGACATATTGGATCTCCATGGGTACTCTTCGCGTAAGATTGCTTTAGCGAAGGGATTTTAACTAAAGGAAGCGCCCAAGTCATCGTTAGTTTGGCCTCGACTTTCTCTCACAAGTCATCTTACCATCTTAGCCAAGTTCGGCTCTTAAGAACCTACTGGGTTATGGTAGTCGTAATATATCCCTTGAGCTTGGCCTGGTAAATGATCCCATTTCGTGCCTTGTCGCCAAGGTTCTCCTAACTCTGAAAGAATTGTTTGCCTAGCAGCTCCACGTTCATTTCTTGGAGGCAATTCAGCAGCAAACTCTCGACTTCCAGTTCCCTGGTCAGTCACGGTGCACCCGTGCTGCATGCCATCACCAGCTCCGAGTCCCGACCCTTGATGAGTGGGTTTGGTAGTGACCCCCCGGTGGGATTAGTACCGACCCCTGTGCCTTGGTGAAGAATGGTCGCATATTCCTGCCTAGATATTCCTGCTTCATATGCCTCTGTCCTTTGTCTTCCGTTCCTTCTATAATTGTCAGAAGATGTGGAACTTCCTGATTTTGAGTATAGAGGAGATTGCTCTCTCCTAATCTTCCTACAGTGGGTATTCAGTTGGGTCATCAAGTTTCTGTTCTCTTGTATTTTTCGATACAACTTTGCATTGCTATGTTGTAGCTCTTTCATCATACGCTCAAAATCAATCCTGGTGATAGCATCTGAAGTATTTTGGACATTAACAGCTTCCTGCTGTGCATCTTCAACCATGATGTGAAGGTTAGTGTTCTCTATTTCATTAGTAGCTCTTGAGGAGGAAATAGCTTTGTCTTTCCGGAGGGCACTAAAGATAGCTTTTTGTAGACTTTGTTCAAATATGAGTAGTAGGGAACCTAGTTGAGAAGGAACTGGATCTCTTCCTTTGATTTTATGCAATTCAATAGTAGACAAGGATTCAAATAGCCCGAGAATCGAGCGCCCAATGAAAGCACCAAAATTTTTGAATCAAAAATGGCACAAACACCCAAAGATTTAAGTAGAGTATTAAAGTGAAGAATTAAATGAAAAATAAGCAAGAAATAAGTAAATAATGAACATACGGGGTTTATAGTGGCTCGGCAAAGCAAGGCCTACATCCACTTTAATAATTTATTGTCGAATTATGACTTAGAGGCAGAAGTTCTTAGGAGTCGGTATAACTCCAACATTTAGATTTTCAGAATTATAAAAATATAAGATAGAATGGAGCTAGAGTCAAAAGATCCTGAAAAATGAGCCCTACCCCCAATTTATAGAGGGCAGCCTAATATGTGGCACAAAATATCTCCTAGTCGTTGTACACGATTTAGACCAACTCTCCCAAAAAAATAAGTGCCACATCATCAGGTTGGATGGGTCGGCATGACTTCAAGGGTAGTGGTCGGTACCGAGTCAACTCTAGGTTGTGCTTTGGATTTTTTTATTGATTGCTTCAGGACTTACTCAGGTAATTCTCAAGTCCATTCTGTTTCGAGTCTGACCTGAGGATTTTGTGGGTTTGTTTTGAGTCGGCTCTTCAAAAACTTGAACTTCCAAATTTTCAACTTTTTTCGCTCGTTCTTTGATATTTCTTTTTTCTTGCCTTTTTATGATATTCCCAAAGTCCTTGGGTCATTTCTCCATTGTTCGCTCATCCGATTCGATTGTTTAAGTCTGTTCGAATAGTGCCTGATCAAAAGGCTAGATAACATTAGTCAAGCGCATGGCTCAGAATTTTTTTTTTAAAATTTAAAATATATTATAAAATCCATATGGGTTTATTTTAAAATTAGTGAAAATTATTTTCGAAATATAATTTTGAATTTTTAGTAAAATTCTAAGTGATATTTTGTAATTTTGAATATTTAATATATAATTGTTATAATACAAATACAATTTTAAAATCTATTTTAATTCTTGGCTTATAATCAAATATATTTTTATAAATATTTTTTCATTTTTCCGTCGAGAGTATGTTCAGTGTTAATTAAATTTTAAAATATAAACCATAACTTATATAATTAATAATATTTAAATAATATATATGGTATTTTTTTTATTTCTTCTAAATATTATACATACGAAACTTTATATATAAAATAACCATATTTTGAATAAAGTATAATGTAGTATTTAAATATGAACTATATATATAAATATTGTATATTAAATTATTTAAAATAAAAAATAACTATTTTTTAGCCGTGCTGTTTATTGGTTATACATGACAAAAGGAAGATATATATATATATATATATAAGTATATGTAATCATACAACCTATCCAAATTGTGATAATATATTTATATTGGGATCGTCACCTAACTATTAATATAATACATATGATATAAACATTATATATGTGCACACACACATTAATAATCATAAATAGGTTAGAATATACCTTATATCCAATGCCCATAAGTGCACTACGAAACGATGTGTTCTATTCCTCGAACTGGTTTCTAATCCAGTAGAGTGCTAGTCTCTGAACCGTGACCACAAGCTATCAAATAGCATCTGATTTACTTTGATTTGACTTTTGAAATTAAGAGATGGGGGTGGATAATTCAGCCAAAAGTAGGTATAATTGGAGGCTCAAAAAGTTCTTTAATAGGTGTGTGATGAGATGCTTACAAAGAGGAGGAATTGAGATATGTTAGGATTTAGATCTCTACCAATTCTCTCTTCCTTATCTGTACAAATCTATCCCATTCATTACCATCAAATGGCCGCAACTACATACCCTCATCATAGCTAAATATATTATCCCTTTATATGGGCTTCAAACCCATTTAAAGCCCGAACAAAATATTTTGCATTTAAATCTAATTTAGATGCATATCGATAGCGTATATCGATTAATATATTTTATAATATTTGTTCATCAAATAAAAATAAAAATTTATAACTAATATATCATATATATTCATTAATTAAATTAATTTATAACGATTGCAAATTAATTAAATCGTTTGGTCAAATGAGTATTCATCATTTCGGTTGTGTGACCCATTAGGTGTATGGTGAGCGGTTAATATTGAACCATTCGAATACTAAAGTTCACACATCATTTAGCAGGTGGTGTGACATTTTGGTCAAATTTATCGCTCGCTTGGTTTTGACAAAATTTATTTTGCTTTGTTAAGTGTTACCCGATTGTTATTATTATTTACTCCAATTCTCTTCGTCAAAACTGTATCACTTTGGACTTATGGAATTTGATAGTGGAAAAAATTTCAATATCGCCTATATTCAACTCTTTAATCCAACACAATGTTCTTGGTTTAATAATTACAATTATTATTAATTGAACTACTCTAGCTAGAGATTTTGACTTCGAGTTGACTTAAGTTGACCATGATACTAACCCATTATAACTGAGAAGACGAATCCTTTCTTGAACAGTGTTTCACTTCCAATACTTCCACTCAACTCAACTACAGTCACTCGATGGACGTTGTGTCAGGATTTGATTGTAATCAAAGTGGTGCATTCTTATTGAAGATCAACAACATTCTCAAGTTGGGAGAACTGTGTAAATTAGTCACATCGATATTTTCAATTTGACCTTAATCATAATTAACCAACAGAAAACTATCTAGTAAGTCATTCCATAGTTATTCAATAACTATCAGTACGTAACACCTGGGTGCCTCCAGCAGTCATGAGTAATACATTACACAACATCTGGAGAGCGTTACGTATTCTAGTCTCAACGGATACATCGATATCCAGTCTCGATGCACCTTGACTAGGAATACTTAAAATGCTGTGTTTATTGTATTGTGATATAATACACATGATTATAACTGTTTGTAATTACTATCACAAACACACTATTTATGGATTTTCTATTAGATATATTTTAATTAAATATTTAATTATTTATAACATATTATAAGAAATATATAACAGAAAGGAAAACACATTTACTACGAGCGGGAATTGATTATAGAGTTAATTAATTTACAATAAATTACAGAATTTCTCCTAAGGAATACTCCTAACTCTATCATTTCCAACATACTTTGAATTTAAAAAACCATAAGTAACAACTTTAAATCAATAAAACTTGGGAAAAGGTTAAATCAAACAAAATCCATATTGAAAACTGTATAGATCCAATTTATTGATATAGGTTAGGTTGATCCAAGAAAATCTACACATGTACCTTGAAAATTCATCTACATACAACTTTATTTATTTTGGATTATACAAAGATAAACGAGTAAATATAGACATATTGTTAATGACGATAAACAATATGATGTTAGAAATGGATATGATAGAAATTTTATATAGTTACTTGCCTAAACTCGAATTAAACTGAAATTAAAGTTCATAATAAAGTATGGAAAGAAGTAATGAAAGTTATACATAAAAAATAATGAAAAATACCCAGGTCAGACGTCTGAATTAGTACAAGACATCTGAATTTCAGCAAATACGAAATAGAAAGAAATCAGTTCAAAACTGGCATGACTCAGATGTCTGAACCTCTATTCAAACGTTTGGAATCAAAGTCAGAAGTCTAAATAGATTGTTAGACGTCTAAACACCTGTACCAAATTTTTGCATAGTCAGTCAGACGTTTTGACCAAAACCCAGACGTTTGAATTGCTACAGCAAGCCAAGGCTAAACCTAAGCTTGATATAGGCCAATTAGGATGGATCGGGGGAACTTTTTCCCATTTTCTCAACTTGCAGGAGTTCACGTAGCTGCATGGAGCTATGCAACAAGCGGGATTGGTATCACACTTGGAGATGCATCTGGGTTCACACTTTATGGCATGCATAACATGATACTCAATGAGGCATGCAATTATATCGCAACTAGATTATCTTATCATTATTGTAGCACTCTTGGTCACACATTTTAATGTCCAAGACGATGGGGAAGGGTGACAGAGGTGTCCGTAATAGTAGGGCTATACAATCGCGTAGTGGCTGAACCTACGGGGGAGTCATATTGTTAAACTACTTCTTCAGGTTTAGGTTGAATGATATAGCAGAGATGACATGTTTACCATTAGAAGGTTACATGAATGCTTTGGTAGGTTGTAAATCATCGGGATTGTATACCCAGTGCATGACCTTCTCTTAAATGCAGCTTGTGCTCTTCCTCGCTTTTCGAATAGACAAGTATGCCACCAACGAATACCACCACAAACTTATTTAGCAACCATCTAAAGACTTAACTCACAAAGTCTACAAAATATGTGGGTACATTAGTAAGCCCAAATGGCACGACTAACCACTCATAAAGTTCTTCGGGTGTACAAAAGGCGGTTTTCAGAATACTATCCTCGACCGCACACAACTGATGGACTTTGATAGCCAAGTCTGATACAGTTAGGGGTATGCCATAGGAGAAATTATGTAATTTGATACATATATCAAACTCAATAACCAATCTTGTTCGGAATTAAAGGTTTTTTCTTTTTATTATACACTTGATATAATATGTTATTGTTAATTAATTAATTAAATTAAAAGTATATCTAATGGAAAATCCATAAATGGTATGTTTGTGATAATAGTTATAGTGCGTTGTAACCATGAGTGATTAATCACAATAAAATAAACAGATCGTTTTAAATATTCCTAGTCAAGATGTATCGAGACTGGATGTTGATGCATCCATTGAGACTAGAGTACTAACGCTTTCCAAATGTTGGGCAGTGTATTACTGATGACTATTTCGGGCACCAAGGGGTTACATACTGATAGTTATTGGATAACCATGGAATGACTTGCTCGATAGTTTTCTGTTGGTTAATATAACTAAAGTCAAATAGAAAATATCGATGTGATAATATTATACAATTCCCTCTACTTGAGAATACCATCGAGCTTCAATATGGAAACTACGCTTTGATTATAGTTAAATCATGGCACGTCATCAATCGAACGACTATAGTTGGGTCGAGAGGAAGCATTGGAAGTGAAACACTATTCCAAAGAGGATTTGTCTACTTAGTTAACTGAAGGTAACTCAAAGTCAAAATCTCTGGCCAGATGTAACATCCCCCTA
Source organism: Allium fistulosum (assembly GCA_030737815.1). Lineage (NCBI taxonomy): Eukaryota > Viridiplantae > Streptophyta > Magnoliopsida > Asparagales > Amaryllidaceae > Allium > Allium fistulosum. The sequence continues at coordinate 509,693,715 of CM060903.1, read as the reverse complement.
CTTGGAAGTCCAAAACTAACGGCTATGGATACTGAAGTCATCCATGGTTATTAATCCTCGGCGACCAAATACGGCAATGTTAGGTACATTGATACACAGAAACAAATGAATATGGAAAATTTTAAAACAACAAACAAAGTCCACATTCCATTTCAAATATTTCAAATTCATTACATAATCCCAAAGCGTAGACCACGTTCAGACAAAATATGTTTATTGCAAAATACACCAAGAGCGACATATGAAGATGCCTCATTGGATGGTCAGAGTATGTAATATGGCACTAAAACAAATTTTGCCTTTACAATCAAACACACGGCAGAAATAAAAGAACTCTAATAACAAGCTTGCCTCCCGTATGTCTTCGGAAGCTTTATTCGTCTAAAAGAACACCTGAAAACCCTAAACCCCAAACCCCAAACCACTCAAAATCAATTGAGTACCCGAGAGTTTAAGGGAAAAACAAAAACTTCGAGTCAGATATAAAGCCTGGTATGAATAATAATCTACCATCTCAAATCATTTAGATATCCAGTGAGACCACGCCGCTTAGCGGAATGGGTTTTCCCCTCACTAATATCTTAAAACCTTTATAAAACCATATACTGTGCTCCTACATCCACGATGGTTAAAACAATTCAAAATAATATGATGATATGCAAACAAGTAAGTTAATTCTGGATTACCCATCCCCATTCCTTCTGACTATTTGTCTCAATTATAGTTTCTAGGGTTATTATTAACTTGTTAAATGTTTTTGGACTATCTGTCCAATTTCATAGTTTTCATGGATCACTAAGAACCTATTGGTAACTCCAATATCTTTTCTGTTATCCTAGTTTCATGGGCTGACTAGGAACCTATTGACTAACTGTCAATATCTTAAGTCAGATATAGTTTTCATAGGCTAACTATAAACCCATTGGCTCCTGCCAATATCAAATCATAGTTTTCATGGGTTGACTATGAACCTACTGGCCACTGCCAGTGTCTTTCCCTTCACATAGTTTTCATGGGCTTACTGTGAACTTATTGGCCCCTGCCAATATCCTTAATTAAGATTTTACCATTTCATAAGTTATATTCACTACTGGGTCAACCTAACTAGTTTTTCTGCCATGGTGAATAAATATATGAAGAAGTAATACTCTCAAAATCTTTATTTATGCCATGGTATTTCCTTTTAAAAATAAGAGTGGGTTATTTGTTTTGAAACCTTAAAACATCACTATTGAAACCATTGGATGACCTCCTTCGAAAGCATAGAAATCCTCTTCTCAAAATTCTAAGTATATCCTTTCGAATGTATCAAAACCTTACTTAATAATCTTTAGGAAAATAGCTTCAAAACTAATGAAAGTACCCCTTTCGAAAACATTGGGTTTTACTCCTTAAAAACATACTTTGGGTCAAAGTGGCTATATACGAAAGTATCTCTTTCGAAACCCACTATAGAATTGTTTGAGGAAAAGTAGAAGGTGTCGGAACCACCTATTCGTAAGCTCAAAACCTTTAAGTTAAAACTTCGAAGGGTAGCGTCGAAACCCCCTTTTGACCCCATTGCCTTAAACCCTTAACCCCTTTCGAAAGGCTTTAGGAAGCGGCTTAGCTTAGGTTAAAACGGAGATAACCCTTTGAAAGCATTGATGGCTTCAATACACTCGAAAGGGAAATAATGGCTGGGTTTCAACTTGGTCGAAAGCATTACTTTCGAAAGTGCTTAAAACAAGAGGAACCCATTCGAAGGCTAATACTTTAATCATAATATGGCAACCTTCTTCAAAAGCCGTTTATAAACACCTTTTGAAAACATATGTTTCGACTAGGTAAAAAGCCCTAAGCAAAATAAAGCAAACACTTAACTTTTGAAAATCAAATAGGGTTTCGACCCCATCGGAAGCATCCCTTTCGACACCATAACTTCCACCTTTCCTCCAATCCACTTCGTACCATCTAAGTGATACCTTGTGTATTGGTTTTGACTGAGTGGGTATCGACTGAAATGGAGTGGAGGTCATTGGAGTCGAAACATCCTGCTATATGAGGCGGAACCAACTTTTCTGATTAAAGGCTGAAATCATGCTCATTTTAGTAATTGCTTTAACTAACCTTCCTATGTGTAATCTTTTAATAGGTTGCCTTAAAACTTTTCAAATACTTTACAAAATAACTACCACATCTCTCAGATCTAAATCAAAGGAAAATTAACGTTTAAGTCCTTCCATTAAGCAAAACCAATATTGCAAATAAGTCCTTTCAAAATAATTTATTTTCCATAGCAAATTAATTTTGAAAAAATCCCCAAAAATCACAGAAATTCAATTTCATCGTGTTATCTAACATATTAAAATTTTAGACTCAATTTCTTCCTGAAATAATTGAAATAAATTTCAGACTCAAATATAGCATATTTTCCTTTAGAAATTCATAATAAATTTTCCATTGCTTGGAAATTTATGAAAAATTAAACGCATCTTTAAAATCATGTTTTACCTAACATATAATTTTTATATGGCATTCTAAATCCAATAACAATCGATTTTGCCCTAAACCGTGCAATTTCATATGTAAATGAATTGGTTTAATCAAACATATAATAATTCAAGCATATCATCATCCAAAGCATCATAAAACGAATTTAATCTTAAATCCAAAAACATATGATTATAAAACAAAATAGAGATGGAATGAATTATTATTCATCTTAGATATGATAAGGAATTTGAGATTTGTTGTTGATTAATCCTCCCTAGCTTTGATCCTTAGCTTTAGATTGAATTTTTCCTCTTTTCCTCCTTGTTAATGGCCGGCTCTAATTTAGGTTTTTGATTTGTGTTTGTGGAAAATGAGAAATGAAACGTGAATGGGCAATTACAAAAGTGCATAGCCGTGAGTATGAGGAGTGCGGCTATTTACTAATATGCCCATGTGTACATTAATTAGCTTACAAACCAAATTAAGCCCATTTATATTATTATTAAGCACGACCCTATAGGTTTTATCCAAATCTCAATCCCCTTATCATCATTATTCGATTTAATTTATATAATTAAATTTCCTGAATAATGTTATAAAAAATTAAGGATGTTACACCAGAGCAGTTCGTTCAATGATAATTTATATTATTAAACCATGAACTTTGTGTTTGGACTATAGAGATGAATATGGATGATATTGGAATTTTGACCATTACCAAATTCCATAAAGTCCAAAGTGATATAGTTTTGATGAAGAGAATTGGTGTAAATAATTGTCACAATCGGGTAACACTTAATAAAGTTAAACTGGATTTTACCGAAACTAAATAAGTGAAAATTTTGGTCACCATATCACACCACGAACTCCTTACGAAATAGTGTTTAGCTCAAACTTCATAAGTGCTATCGAGTATAATATGTCAATATTAAATTCTTGTTCAAACCTTGATTAAGAAGCTATAAGTTGGAAATGTTCCAAATGAAAGGTTGTGGCTGATTAACAAAAGGCTAAGTACATCGCCTTGAATAGCGACGTAATAAAAGCAGTGTATATAAATATAAATGCACAAATTTAAAACTGAGCTAGGGGTGATTCCTAGCATTAAGAATACTGCATCATTGTTATATGATAATAATGTAATTATAAGAGCTCACTAGAAGTCGAGAAACATACTCTGTATAGTTCCACATGATAAAGGTAGTTTATCAACATCGGAGAAAGTTGATTGACAAAGTAGTTATTGAAACCAACATAGCAGATCCATTCATGAAGCATCTAACTCGATCAATTCTCATCAAACTGATTGAAGGGATGAGATATAGACTCCATAATTGACCCTAAGTGCAAGTGGAAGATTGATAGAGTTAGGGGTATACCCTAGGAGCAATTATGTAATTTGTTACATATATCTAACTCGATAACTAATCTTGTTCGAAATAAAGATGTCTTCTTTCTATTACATACTTGATATAATATGTTATATCAACCAATTAATTTAATTAAAAGTGTGTATAATGGAAAATCCATAAATGGTATGTTTTGTGACAGTAGGTATAATGCGTTGTAACCATAAGTGATTTATCATAATAAAATAAACATACCGTTTTAAATATTCATAGTCAAGATGTATCAAGATTGGATATCAATGCATCCGTCGAGACTATAGTACGTAACGCTCTCCAAATATTGAGCAGTGTATTACTCATGACTGCTGGGGACACCAAGGGGTTACGTATTGATAGTTATTGGATAATTATGGAATGACTCGCTCGATAGTTTTATAATATAACTAAGGTCAAACAAAAAATAACGATGTGACACAATTCCCACGACTTGAGAATACCGCCAAGCTTAAATGTGGAAACTCTGCTTTGATTATAGTTAAGTCATGGCACGTCATCCATTGAACGACTATGGTTAGGTCGAGTGGAAGCATTGGAAGTGAAACACTGTACAAGAGAGAATTCGTCTCCTTGGTTATATGAGGTTAGTATCATGGTCAATTAAAGGCAACTCAAAGTCAAAGTTTCTGGCCAGAGAAGTTCTGTTAATAATAATGTTTATTATTAAATTAAGGACTTTGTGTTTGGACTATAGAGTTGAATATGGATGATATTAGAATGTTGATTACTACCAAATTCTATAAGTCCAAAGTGTTATAGTTTTGGCGAAGAGAATTGGTGCAAGTAATTGTCATAATTGGGTAACGCCTAATAAAGTAAATTGGATTTTACCGAAACCAAATAAGTGATAAATTTGGTCATAATATCACACCACCTGCTAAGTGATGTGTGAACATTAATATTCAATTTGTTCGGTATTAATCGTAGACTAAATATACAGCTAAGAGTCACACAACCAAAACAGTGAATACTGCTTTTATCACCTAATTTAATTAATTTGTAATTGTTATAAATTAATTAATTTAATTAATATTCATGAAATATTAATTATAAAATTTTGTACTTGATGTGTTGAACAATGTTAAACGATGTATTTATAATAGCTATAAATATATTAATCGATGTACGATATCGGTATGCGTTTAAATTTAAATATAAATGCAACGGACATTGTTTGGGATGGAATTGGTTTTAAGGCCCATATGGGCATGCAAATTTCGACCAAAATAGCTGGGATAGGCCAATCAAATGTTGAAAAAAAGAGGGAGGCTTTTGAATAGTCTAAAAAGGTAGATTTGGTAAGAGAGAGACAAAGATAAGATCCAATTTTCTCTTTATTTGACTTCCTATTTATATGTCACTCTCAACACCATTCTTTTTCATGCTTTTTCTCTCCTCTCCCTCTACAACTTTCAACCAAAAAATCCCATTTAAAACCAAAGGAAATCCAAGCTCAAATCACATTAAAATTCTTCGATTCGATCGTCGGTGGTAAAGTAGTTTGGGAGCTAGTAACTCTAGAACTTGGAATTTGATCTAAGGAGCCATTTCATCATTTCAAAGTGAGATCTCTAAGCCTTGGTGAATGGTATTCAACATGTTTACTAATTCATTTATTATTATTATATATTATTGTAACATATTGTAGGTTATTAGATTATATTACGAATCTAGTGTATCGATGTTCTCTTACATATTGGATGGTTGAATATATCAGTGAATCTATATAACTAAAATAAATAGAAAAACAATTAATTTGTATATTTGCTGATATTGAACTCACAGCCTAAAAATAAAAATAATGGAAAAACCAATTTTTTAATTAAATAATATTATATATGATTTTATCAATTAATAAAATATATCCTAAAGATTAAAATCATATAATGATTATTTTAAAATCTCTAAAATTATGGTTTTGCACAACAATGATTCGGTAGAAAATTTTACTTTATTTTAATATATATTTATATTAATTATACATCTAAATATTTATTTAACTAGAAATCGATTATATATATATATATTAATATGATTTGAAATTAATTATTAATTTTATTTAATAACATTACACAGTTTTTAGATTTTTAAATTATTTTTAATAATTTTAATAATTAACTTCGGTCGGTTTTTAAATTATTCTATAATTTTTATTTAAAAATTATTTTATAAATCCAAAAGAATATATTTTATTGTGCCATGATCTCCAAATCAACTAGCATCAATTTTATAATACAAATGTGTGTGTATACATATATGTGTATATGCACATGTGTTTGTATATTTATAATTATTTATTAATTAAAATAAAAAAATTAATTTTATTCTCGGGTTCGTGGAAGTAATTAAAAAAATTAAAAAATTATTTTATACTAATTATTAAATGATTTTGTTATTTAATACAAATGAACATTTGGAAAAATACATCTTCAATATTTTATACAAATTATTACAATTATTATTTCAATATATTTACATATAAATATATGATTGTATTTTATAAATGTATAATTTTATGTATGTGCGTGTATCTAACAGTTGATGCACACACGGGCACACGCGCGCGCACGCTCGCGCGCACACACAAATATATTCATTTAGACAACATGTAAAATACTAGAGGGACTAATATGTCCGTTGCAGTATAAATCCCAGCACATATACACAGGCGTGTCAAATCATGCACACTTTATTATTTTGCACGTGCACGCACGCACATATGTGTATATGATACACATATCCAAACGTAATGCAAAATAATATAAAGTAAAACATTGTTTATAAAATTAAATAAAACAATAATTTTATTTAAGAGAAATTTAGAAAAATTCTAAATGCTTTAGATTTCATAAGATCAATAAAGATTCAAAATGATTTTTATTTTTGAATTTCACCAATTTCTTCTACTATGGGCTGGCACAGCTTCAACAATGGTATAAGAGCCAAATAGCTTATGCGGTCTAAATTAGTCATATTAGGGCTAACTAATTAAACTTACAACCCAGTTAGTAGGGTGTCTAAGAAAGGTAGTGTCTAGGTTGGATTGTTGGGTAATCAAGTACCCAGTCCTACCTGGCTACCGGCCTAGCCTCAATAGTTATGTGAGCCCAAAGGTTGCCTCTAATGGAAAAGGCCCAAAGGTTGCTTCTAATAGAAAAGGCCCAAATTTGAATTGGGCCTTGGGCTAATTTCAAAAATGTTTTAAAATTAAAAATAAAAGTTTTAAATTTAAAAGTTAAATTCAAAATAAGAAAAATATCATAAATGTTATAATATAGATTTTCAAAGTGTTTTGAAAATTAGAATAGAAGTTTTAAATTTAAAAATTAGATTTAGAATAAACCACATATTGTAAAAGTTATAGTATAATTTTCAAAATGTTTGAAAATGTAATAAAATTAATTTCAAAAAATATTTATTAATAAGATTAATAAAATAATTAAAATAATTAAATATAATTAATCAATTAAATAAATGTACATATACATGTATAATACATAATGATGCATGTTATGTTGTCTTGAATTGTTAAAGAAAATATGAGTATACATGTGCATATAAAAGAATTTTCGAAATTAATAAAATTTATTTAAAATTGTTTAATTAAATAGATTAATTAAATGTTAATTAAGAAATTAAAATATGTTCATACATACATATATATAAGATATATGTGTGTTACCATAAAGGTTTATAGTATTTATATTCAATATAATATATTATAATTGAATAATATAATAATTAATTAAAGTGTTAATTAATCAAATAAGATTTAAATAATATAAGATTATACATATGACTATTATATAAGTATCAAATTATAATAGTTATATAATAAAACTTATATAATATAAATGTATAACAAAAGGTGGAATATTAAAGAAACCTTAAATAGATTTAAGGAATAAATACATACATAAAAGTACGTATACCGTGAAATGTGTCCGACACTTGATTCACAAGGGTATTTCATATGACATACATTATTCTATAAGTCGATAGTATCAATTATATTGAAGATTATGAATCTTTAATATAAAGTTATCATCTACCATTTATATATAATAGATTACTTGTATACTCCTTAGTTATTGAGCTTTCCTCAAGCTAGGGATGTTATGTGTAGTACTATTAATATATAGACTAGACGAGGTAAGATACTTATACATATTTGTTGAGCTTTCCTCAAGGTATCTATAGTATACTTAGGTCATTGCGAAATGGTGGGTATAAGTGAATAATCTTTCTTTATTTGCTGAGCTTTCCTCAAGATAAAGATGAGATTAAGACAATGATCGCAAGGTTAGGAGTTATATGTGATATAAGCGATAAAGAGTTATCCAGTATACATGGGAGTATGATTTTGTTGAGCTTTCCTCAAGGTCAGAATCCCAAGATATACGAGTCCTAACATCCACTTATGAAGTTGAAAGACTTTTATGTTTCGTTTTAGGATTTGGAAAACATAAAAGACTAGTGTGATCCTTATTAGAAAAATCAAAATGGTAGTATTTAACCTTTCTAATATTGTAAGAACATCTGTTATGTATAATTAAAAATAATCCGCTTCGATAATTTATGCATTAAATATAATTGATAAATTTTTTATCAATTAAAATATACAAAGGAATTAAATTAAAGATTGATAAAGAAATATTAAATATACTTACCAATAAATTTTTGCATGTTGACACATGTAAGCGCCTAATTATACAACTGCTAAATATGTTCGTAACTTGGTCACTTGCGTTTTTACTTGCCTAAGGCTATGTATTGTCTTTAATGAGTTTCAAACTCTAAAAGCAATACAAGGATATGGATATTTTATTCATTTCCAATTTCATATAAATGTTATATGGTGAATGGTCGCAAATCATAATGTACGAAACCTAATGAAATTAGTTCATTGAAACAAGTAAGTAAACTGTAGCGTGAGATCTAAGAATTCAACTGAAATGTCAGTTTGATAAGATTACGTAAAGTGCAATTTATTTGATATCCTTAAAAGTTAAGGATGGCCAAATGCACTTTTGTAAAGAATTCTTTACGATATTGTAGTAAGCATTTCCTTTAAATGGTTCGACCATTTAGAATGGAAATCGAATGTATAAGATTGGATGTAACCTAAGGCACGGTTGCGATGAAGAGAGTGAATGGTCATTTCTACTTTATAATGAATTTCAGATATAAAAACTATAAAATAATAATAGATAACTAACATTGGAATGAGAAATATGATTTCTATTCTAAAAGTAATTTCACATAAAAAATTGTTTTCTATGATATTTATTTCCTTGAATTTAAGGTACTTGATCTAAAAATTCTCGACTGTAAACCAGTTACAGTAAATGAAATAATAGCCTATATTAAGTGGTTAAATAAAGCTTTGTATTTTCATACTCTATTATAGTAATGACAGAAATAGTGGGAGCATGCCATATAACCCTTATTAGTTGCATCAAGTTACGAAAAGTGTTTTCTTAAAATATGCCAAATAGTATTTATGAAATAATAACTCTCTTTTAGTGTTGATTGAAAAACAAATATAGTTTTATTTTAATATGAATATTATGAATATCCATTATAAATAAAAATATAGTATAGGTATTTGTGATGCGTTGGAAAATAAAGAAGTATCTAAATTTATTCGCAATTATTTTGGAATTATGGACCAAACCACAGTTTTGAGAAATAATTTTATTATATGATGATTATAAATCATATGGTACTAGTAAATTATATCTCAGATAATTAAGGGAAAATCACCTATTCAATGGGAGCATTATAAAAGTTGAAGAACTTTACGGACTAATATATATAGATGTATGCAATTGAAAGTTTATTAATTCCAAAATGGTTCCACATACTTTGTTGCATTAATCAATGAATTATCACAAACATAAACATATGCATATAATACACATATGGTATGTTAAAGATGAGTTCATAGAATATAAAATGAAAGTAAATAAAATAACGCTCAATAGAAAATAAAAATTATTCGATTTGATCGAATGGGTGGGTATATTAGAAAAGTTCTGAATGTACCTAAAAATGAGTAAAGATTCATTCTCAAAAGTCACTCCTCCTTATGATACATAATTATGTATCAATAAGGAGTAATCGAACTTTGTTTAACAAAGTATGATTAATGGTGAGTGAAGTTGAGTTAACTTCTTTCTATAAGGTCGTGTACTTAAGTGTAATACATATGGCTAAAATTAATTTCATCTAAAGAATGGTTTACAAAATCATACAATTTAAGAGTTTATAAGAAACCCTAACATATCCTAGGCAAAGGAGTTGGCGAGTTGTGCGAGTCGAAAGACTACACATAGTAATTGTTTACGAGGTATCTTGTATGAATAGCCCCAAAAGGAGCTAGGAAACGATTGTCATTGAATCACAAATTTATGTTTTGAACATAAATATTGTAAACTAAAACCGAATCAGTTTTATATGTAAGGAAATTCATAAAATGTTTGTGAATACTCATTCCATTGAACCGAGAAACAATTATTGTTTCGAGAAATATCAACTTCATAGTGAAGGAAATTCTTTAAGAAATTATTGGTAAATCCAAGGATAAAAATAACTACGTGGGATGAAATGAAATTAACCAAACCTAAATAAACACAATGCACTAGTATGTCTAATAAGTATTCTCACACATTAAAGAGAAACTATGAGTTTCTTATCAATGTCGAGAATAGATAATCCTAGGTTGTCAATTAAGCCATTAAGAGTATTGGCTCTATGATAGGGTATGATTGTAATACCCCAAAATTTTGTGAAAAATCATTTTTGTAAAATGATTTAATTTTGAAATATTTAGATTTAAATATGGTGAAATTTCTGGAATAAATAGTGTGCAAGTATATGTGTGCACGTGCACACTGAAATGGCACAAGAAAGAACTCCAGATTTCTTGGATTTAAAACAAGAATTAAAGAGCAATACAAACATGATTTTGCAACATGGTTATTTGATTTCTGAGATTTTATGGGTCATCTTAGAAAATAAGAAAAGTAAGTTTTACTTTAGATCAGTAAACAAATTTATTTAAAACCCAGAAAAGAAAATAATATATATATATTTGTAAACTTGTATACATATAGGTGCATATGTTTCTGAATTTAAAAGAGGAATTAAAATAAGCCTAGATAAGATATGTATACAAATATACATTTTTAAATACTGAAAAGTACATATATATATATATTAGCAAGTGAAACCATAACATTAAAATGACATGAAATGTGATACAAGTCAATATGCTTGTGTAGGCAAAAATAGCAAAGGGGATTTTCAGAAATAATTAAAATAAATAGAATAGTCACACTTTTGACATGACTAAGTGAGTGGCCATTTTCTGAAAAAGTAAAAGAAAGAAAATGCAGCCTTTAAATTGGTTAATATGGCCGGGGTAATATGAATGAAAAATGCATGATGCTAAGCCAGGACAGAAATGGAATTCTGTTTCAATAAAACCCTAGAGGAAAAATGCTTATAAATAGGCAGTTTAGCCAGTAGAATTATTTTACCCCGAGCTGCATAAAAATAAGAAAAGAAGAAGAAAATATTGAAAGGAAGGAGAAAACACTCAAACAAGAATTTTCTGGATTAATAAGAAGAAACATTTAGGTGAGTAATCTCACTGAGTTCATGGCATTAAGACCTGAGTTGAGGCAGCCACTTTTTATATTGCCATTTATGTATTTCTGGTTTTGATGTATATGATTTCATCAATGCTTTTTGGATGTTTTATTTTAAATCTGATATGATTTAATATGGATGATTTTGATGATCTTTGATTGGTTGAGACATTTGTCTTTGGATGAGTATCATACTGTTTTATTTATACTCATAAATGTTAAAGTTTAGGATCTTAAAAATTATATAGAGAATACTCTCAACTGTTATAGATCTATGGCATGGAAACCTTATAAAAATGATTGGAGCTGCATTATACTTGGTATAAGTGCTGAGGCTTGAAAAGAAAAATGTTAAGGGTGCAATAGAAATTTTCTAAGTGCTGAGCCCTTAATCAAAAAAAAAAAAACCCACAAGCTAAAATTATGATTGAACCAGATCTTGAATCTGAATCAATCATAAAGGCTTGCAGATCAGTATAACATGCCATGCCTCTTTTACAGTTGAAAATGTTCTTATATTTACTAAGATCAAGACATATTGACCCCATTTAGGAAATGACTGTCTGATTATTTCTGAGGGGAAATTATGCTAGAAGAAATTATGGATGTTTCCATGTTTGCAGTGACATGTTCACTTAGCATATTTGATGTTAGGATTTAAGACAATACACTAGTAAATAAACTAGGGAAGGGAAGGCCAAGATGACTGCTGGAATGCTTGTCATATTTGAAGTATGCAAGTTGGCACATGGTTTGTTTAAGCCCTGAGATCTTTGTGCAATGATGTGAATTAGTTCATTGCAATGTGTCCCAGTGATTCCTTAATAGCAGATGAGGCAGGGATTTAAATTGAATATTACAACCTGTAAATGAAGAAATAGGAATGTGGATATTTCTTAGGTTGAATGGTATGGAACCAAGATGATTCCAGTAAATGAAATTGATGCCAATAGATAATCATGTTTGCATGATTATGTATGCAAGTGAAGGAATGATAAGTGAATATATCATACCTGAATCAACTTAATTATACTATGTTAAAATATTTGATTGCAGAAATTTGCTTAAATAACTAGTTAGTACCCTTATATTCTCTATTGCTTAATATCATGAATGAATTGATGTTATTCATACCAGATCATAGATCTGACCCTTGTTTGCTCATGGCATCTGGGGTGTCTCATTTTAAAATGAGGCAGCCACTTATGTTCTTTCAGGTAACCCAGGCACTAAGTAAAAATGAAGTTATGGCTTTTATGGAGGAGTGAATGAACATGCTAGCTAGTCTCAATAAGAGTTTAAATTGATTATATCTGCATGTATTCAGGAAAAATATTATGTTTCTAAGACTTCCAGTCATGTAATGAATTCTATTATGGTTAGATGAACTAGTTGTATCATGTTAAATATATTGTTATGCACTAAGGTTTAAAATCTCAAAGGAAAAATCTGACTGGGAAACAATGAAATGATTTTAATTATTGATATGAATGTTTGGAAGAGAAATATGCACATGTAGTTGAGCTACTGTTTTGTATAATTTATATTATGTATTAGTTAACCTTGAGAAATAACAGAGCACTGAGTTTTAGAACTAAAATCTGGATTTAGCAAGAAGTAAACTTAAAGGATTTTATTTTCTTTTTACTGAAATGCTTTGTAAATAAATCTGAATTCATTTCTGAATTGAATTAGGAAAAGTAAAATGTTTTTCTAAAAGCTTCAGATAGAATGAAATGAAAGGTATCTCCCTTGTTTTTGAACTAGTGTATAGCATATACAAGACTCATGAGTTAACCAGCCTCAACTAAATGAAGTATTGGTTGATCATGATAGACTGTATCTTGAAAATATAGATGCATTTCAAAGCATAGTACATTTAGCAATTGTTTCACTCAGTTTTCTGGAAACTGGGTAAAGGTAATGACATGTACATAAATACCTGTGTACATGTTGATAAATTGGGCAAAAATATAAATTTAAATTCTTAAAACAGTTGTAGGAATGGGTTTTAAAAATAGTTATGTAAAAAGAATTGTTTTGTATGTTAGGTTATAGGCAAAATCAAATATATATGCACAATTATAGGTAGGTATCAGATTTCAATCATACAGGAGAAAAATAAAAAGAAAAACCAAAAATTGTGTTTGAACCGACCAGCATAGCACTCGAACTCGTGACCTTTCATGTATAAGTTAGGCGCGTTTCCATTACGCCTAGATGTTGCTTGTGTTCACTTAGGATCCACTTACTTTTATACTGAATTTGATATTATCCAGACTTTAACATAATCATCTATATTAAAAGCTTGTTTACCACTGATTATTACTTGATCATTTCTTAATCCTAATGACAGACTAAAGTACATGTTTCTAGTGGATATTATGGCCAAAAATCTGAATACAATAATTTATCTGAATTGCTAAAAATCTAAATCAAACAGAATGTTCTTGTACAAAAAAATGAAGTATACACTCTGAACTTAGATAAGAAGATCACATACATCTTCATATGTATGTGTATGTTATTAGATATACACTGATATATTTATATTGGTAAGTTATTTTGATCCTGGATATATTTTGTTTATTGGAAAAAGAAAATGACCTTGGAAAAGATATTTGCAATGAATGATATATCTATATATCATCTCTTAGCAAAAAAAAAAATCCTTATGAAATTAGGGTGGAAATAGGAGGGTCATTTCAGTTGGTATCAGAGCACTTGGTTGCATTGATTGTTAAGTATTATAGAAATGTATAATGTCTGTTTGTTTTGGATGAAATAATTTAGATAAGAAATTAGAAATTATAGAAGCACTCATAATATACTAATACCATTTACCCAGAATTTAGTTAGCAGAACATGGTAGGAAGAGGATCTCATCACAATGCAGGAACCAGTGCACCTCAAATGCTTGATATGCAAGAATTTGTGAGGGTTTTAAGAGATGGAATTGGGCATAGGCCTGAGAACCCACATGAAGAGCTTTCAAAACTACTGAAGACTTATTCCAATTTGGGAGGCAAGAGTTTTGAAGAAACAGAGAGTGTGATGGAAATTCAAGCATGGTTGAGAACACTTGATAGGATTTTCAATGACATGCAGTTGGATGACCAAAGAAAGAGGCAAGTAGCTTCTAGACAACTGAAAGGGGTAGCTTTAAGCTGGTGGGAGGTGATCATAGCTGGAAGAAATGAAAATGAAATCACTTGGAATCAGTTCAAGGAGATGTTGGAGGCAAGATTTGTACCAGCATCAGCCAAGACCATTTTGCTTGAAGAATTTATCAAACTTAGGCAGGGAACTTTGAATGTCACTGAATACACTCAAAAGTTTGAGGGGCTATCTAATTATGGAGCAATGCTAGTGGCAGATGAAGCATCCAAGAATGATAGGTATATAAAAGGGCTGAACCCAGGACTTAGCAGAGCTATGCTACCATATGCAGATAGAACATTTGATCAAGTAATTGATCTGGCTTTGAAACTGGAACAACATGACAAAGAAAGAGAGAAATATAGGAATTTTAAGAGCAACAACAAGAAGGATAAGGGAAGATATCACCCTTATGATAAAAAGAAGGAGGAGGCAGACAACAGGAAGAGTAAAGATACTAAAGCCAATGATACTAAGAAGAAATTGGTTTGCCATCATTGTGGAAAAGAAGGACACATCAAACCAAGGTGCCCAGAGTTAAAAGGAGGAGCCTTCAAATGCTACCTATGTGGGAAAGAGGGGCATATGAAGAGGAACTGTCCTGAGAATAAACAGCAAGGGAAATTGGCAACTTTGGAAGGAAAAGGCAAATCTGCAATGAAAATTGATGCTGAAAATCATGGCCAAGTGGAAGGTACATTACTCATTTGTGCCATACCCATACCAGTAGTATATGATACTGGAGCAACACACTCTTTGATTTCCTATGAATTAGTTAAAGTGTTAAAATTAAACTGCAAATTGGTTGAAACCCCATTGCTTGTACAAAGTCCCCTAGAGAGTTCTAGTGTTTTGAACATGAATTGTGTGGATGTGGAGTTAAACATAGGAGGAAATATTTTTATTTCCAATTTATATGTTTTAAATTACCTAAATATAGGAGTTATATTGGGGGTAGATTGGTTAAGGCAATTTAAAGCCATAATTAATTTAGACTCATCCACCATATCATTGCAAGATTCTAGAGGCCAGAGAATCATAGTTCTATGTGAAATAGCTAAGGAAGGGAAATTGTATCATTTAGTTGACTTAGAAAAAGATCTGAGTGAACTAACCATTGAAGAAATTCCCATAGTTAATGAATACTTGGATGTGTTTGGGGAAGTTAAGGGTGTTCCACACCACAGACCAGTTGAGTTCCAAATTAATCTCATTCCAGGAGCAAGTCCAATAATCAAGAAACCTTATAGAATGGGGCCAAGTGAACTGAAAGAATTGAAAAATCAGTTGGAAGAATTAGAAGGCAAGGGATTTATAAGGCCAAGCAATTCTTGCTGGGGTTCTCCAGTAGTGTTTGTAAGAAAACATGATGGTACCTTGAGAATGTGCATAGATTACAGAGAACTAAATAAAGTAACCATCAAGAATAAATACCCATTGCCTAGAATAGATGATCTCTTTGACCAACTCAGTGAAGCTAAAATATTTTCTAGGCTAGACTTAGCATCAGGATTCCATCAAATGAAGGTTGAAGACTCAAGTGTTAAGTATACTGCATTTAACACAAGATATGGCTTATATGAATTTTTGGTCATGCCATTTGGTTTGACAAATGCTCCTTCATATTTTGTTGATTTGATGAATAGAATATTTAGAGATTATCTAGACAAGTTTGTACTGATTTTTATTGATGACATTTTGATTTATTCTAAGACAGTGGAAGAGCATAAAAATCATTTGCATTTAGTTTTGTCAAGACTAAGGGAAAATGATTTAAAGGCAAAATTTTCAAAATGTGCATTTTGGAAAGAAGAAGTGCATTTCCTTGGGCATGTCATCTCTGCCAAAGGAATATCAGTAAACCCTAACAAAGTAGTGGCAATCCAAGCATGGAAAAGGCCTAGCACCATCAGTGAGATTAGATCATTTATGGGGATGGCAGGATATTATAGGAGATTCATAAAAGATTTCTCAAAAATATCATCACCACTTACCAATTTAACTAGAAAGAACCAAGCCTTTGTATGGACAGAAAAATGTGAGCAAGCTTTTATCAAAATAAAAGAAGCCCTGATTGATGCACCAGTATTGAGAGTGCCAGAAGGAAATGAAAATTTGGTTGTGTACACTGATGCAAGTGGCTCTGGGTTAGGGGCTGTGTTGATGCAGCAAGACCAGGTGGTAGCCTATGCATCTAGGCAATTAAAGCCACATGAAACCAGGTATGCAACCCATGATCTTGAACTAGCAGCAGTTGTGTATGCTTTGAAACTTTGGAGACATTATTTGTTAGGTGCCAAATTCATTTTGTACACTGATCATAAGGCACTGAAATATTTATTCTCACAAAAAGATTTGAACATGAGGCAACATAGATGGGTAGAGTTCCTAGCTGCCTATGACCTAGATATACTGTATACACCAGGCAAGGCAAATAAAGTTGCAGATGCCTTGAGTAGACAACATGCCAAGGTAGCCATGTTGATGATGGAAGAGTTTAGGGATTTGTCTATACTTACTGATTTGGAAATTGAGGAAAACAGTGAGGAACAAATGATGCCTATTGAAGAAGGTAAAGGTAAAGGAAAATTAAGTATGATATCTCTGCAATCAGATTTACTTCTTAAGATTGGACAAATGCAGGAACAAGACTTAAACATGATGGAAAAGAAAATGCTCATATCAAAAGGGGAGGAAGTAATAAATTATCAAATTGATAAAAATGGTTATTTAAGGAATAAAAATAGGATATGTGTTCCAGAAAATATAGAATTGAAAGAGGAAATATTAAATGGGTACCATAGGAGTAAGTACTCCATACACCCAGGTAGCACCAAGATGTATCAAAATTTGAAAAGAAATCTTTGGTGGAAGGGGATGAAGTCAGATGTGGCCAGATATGTTGCAAGGTGCATGACTTGCCAACAAGTCAAGGCAGAGACACAAAGGCCATCAGGACTATTGCAACCCCTTAGTATACCACAGTGGAAGTGGGAGGATATATCTATGGATTTCATAGATGGTCTTCCTAGATCTAAGAAGGGAAACACAAGTATATGGGTAATAGTGGATAGGCTAACTAAGGTAGCACATTTTATCCCAGTTAAAACAGAAAGAAATGCTCCAAAATTGGCTCAAATATTCATGAAAGAGGTAGTAAGGTTGCATGGCATACCCAAAACCATTGTGAGTGATAGGGATACCATCTTCACCTCAAGATTTTGGAAAAGTTTTCAAGAGGCTATGGGGAGTGAATTGTGCTTAAGCACTGCCTACCATCCACAATCAGATGGTCAAACTGAGGTGGTGAACAAAGTCTTAGAGGATTTGTTGAGAGCATGTACATTGGACTTTGGAGGCAACTGGGAAGACCACCTCCATCTAGCTGAATTCACCTACAATAACAGTTACCAAAGCACCATAGGGATGGCACCATTTGAAGCCTTATATGGCAAGCCATGTTTATCACCTATATGCTGGGTAGAGGCTGGAGAAAGGGCTATTCTTGGACCTGAATATGTTAAAGAAACCACAGAGAAAATTGGGTTAATAAGAAAAAGAATAGCAGCAGCTCAAGATAGGCAAAAGAAATTTGCAGATAGGAAGAGAAAGCAAGTGGAATATGAAGTGGGAGACTTTGTTTTCATCAAGATTTCACCTATGAAGAAAGTCATGAGATTTGGCAAGCAAGGTAAGCTTACACCAAGGTATGTTGGACCCTATAAAATTCTGGAAAGAATTGGTTCATTGGCTTACAAATTAGAACTACCAGAGGAGATGAAAGCAATGCATAATGTTTTTCATGTGTCCCAACTTAGAAAATGGGTACATGATAAGGAAGACATTTTGGAAAAGCCTACCAAAATTCAAATAAATCCTGACTTGGTTTATGAAAAAGAACCAGTGGGGATTATAGCCAAGGAAGAAAAGAAATTAAGGAGCAAAACCTTGAAACTAGTTAAGATCCAGTGGAGTAGTGATCCTAATGACTGCACATGGGAGTTAGAGGATAAGATTAGAATGGATTATCCTAAGCTTTTTGCAAATTAAAAGGTAATTTTTTTTTTCTGGAAAAATTATTTGTTATGCATGGTTGATATGGTTGAATTTGTTTGCTTATGCATATATTTGATAAGTTTTCAGAAAAGAAAAATGATGCTTACTAAATGTTAGAAAAATTGTGAGGACACAATTCCTAAAAGGAGGGGTGAATGTAATACCCCAAAATTTTGTGAAAAATCATTTTTGTAAAATGATTTAATTTTGAAATATTTAGATTTAAATATGGTGAAATTTCTGGAATAAATAGTGTGCAAGTATATGTGTGCACGTGCACACTGAAATGGCACAAGAAAGAACTCCAGATTTCTTGGATTTAAAACAAGAATTAAAGAGCAATACAAACATGATTTTGCAACATGGTTATTTGATTTCTGAGATTTTATGGGTCATCTTAGAAAATAAGAAAAGTAAGTTTTACTTTAGATCAGTAAACAAATTTATTTAAAACCCAGAAAAGAAAATAATATATATATATTTGTAAACTTGTATACATATAGGTGCATATGTTTCTGAATTTAAAAGAGGAATTAAAATAAGCCTAGATAAGATATGTATACAAATATACATTTTTAAATACTGAAAAGTACATATATATATATTAGCAAGTGAAACCATAACATTAAAATGACATGAAATGTGATACAAGTCAATATGCTTGTGTAGGCAAAAATAGCAAAGGGGATTTTCAGAAATAATTAAAATAAATAGAATAGTCACACTTTTGACATGACTAAGTGAGTGGCCATTTTCTGAAAAAGTAAAAGAAAGAAAATGCAGCCTTTAAATTGGTTAATATGGCCGGGGTAATATGAATGAAAAATGCATGATGCTAAGCCAGGACAGAAATGGAATTCTGTTTCAATAAAACCCTAGAGGAAAAATGCTTATAAATAGGCAGTTTAGCCAGTAGAATTATTTTACCCCGAGCTGCATAAAAATAAGAAAAGAAGAAGAAAATATTGAAAGGAAGGAGAAAACACTCAAACAAGAATTTTCTGGATTAATAAGAAGAAACATTTAGGTGAGTAATCTCACTGAGTTCATGGCATTAAGACCTGAGTTGAGGCAGCCACTTTTTATATTGCCATTTATGTATTTCTGGTTTTGATGTATATGATTTCATCAATGCTTTTTGGATGTTTTATTTTAAATCTGATATGATTTAATATGGATGATTTTGATGATCTTTGATTGGTTGAGACATTTGTCTTTGGATGAGTATCATACTGTTTTATTTATACTCATAAATGTTAAAGTTTAGGATCTTAAAAATTATATAGAGAATACTCTCAACTGTTATAGATCTATGGCATGGAAACCTTATAAAAATGATTGGAGCTGCATTATACTTGGTATAAGTGCTGAGGCTTGAAAAGAAAAATGTTAAGGGTGCAATAGAAATTTTCTAAGTGCTGAGCCCTTAATCAAAAAAAAAAAAAACCCACAAGCTAAAATTATGATTGAACCAGATCTTGAATCTGAATCAATCATAAAGGCTTGCAGATCAGTATAACATGCCATGCCTCTTTTACAGTTGAAAATGTTCTTATATTTACTAAGATCAAGACATATTGACCCCATTTAGGAAATGACTGTCTGATTATTTCTGAGGGGAAATTATGCTAGAAGAAATTATGGATGTTTCCATGTCTGCAGTGACATGTTCACTTAGCATATTTGATGTTAGGATTTAAGACAATACACTAGTAAATAAACTAGGGAAGGGAAGGCCAAGATGACTGCTGGAATGCTTGTCATATTTGAAGTATGCAAGTTGGCACATGGTTTGTTTAAGCCCTGAGATCTTTGTGCAATGATGTGAATTAGTTCATTGCAATGTGTCCCAGTGATTCCTTAATAGCAGATGAGGCAGGGATTTAAATTGAATATTACAACCTGTAAATGAAGAAATAGGAATGTGGATATTTCTTAGGTTGAATGGTATGGAACCAAGATGATTCCAGTAAATGAAATTGATGCCAATAGATAATCATGTTTGCATGATTATGTATGCAAGTGAAGGAATGATAAGTGAATATATCATACCTGAATCAACTTAATTATACTATGTTAAAATATTTGATTGCAGAAATTTGCTTAAATAACTAGTTAGTACCCTTATATTCTCTATTGCTTAATATCATGAATGAATTGATGTTATTCATACCAGATCATAGATCTGACCCTTGTTTGCTCATGGCATCTGGGGTGTCTCATTTTAAAATGAGGCAGCCACTTATGTTCTTTCAGGTAACCCAGGCACTAAGTAAAAATGAAGTTATGGCTTTTATGGAGGAGTGAATGAACATGCTAGCTAGTCTCAATAAGAGTTTAAATTGATTATATCTGCATGTATTCAGGAAAAATATTATGTTTCTAAGACTTCCAGTCATGTAATGAATTCTATTATGGTTAGATGAACTAGTTGTATCATGTTAAATATATTGTTATGCACTAAGGTTTAAAATCTCAAAGGAAAAATCTGACTGGGAAACAATGAAATGATTTTAATTATTGATATGAATGTTTGGAAGAGAAATATGCACATGTAGTTGAGCTACTGTTTTGTATAATTTATATTATGTATTAGTTAACCTTGAGAAATAACAGAGGACTGAGTTTTAGAACTAAAATCTGGATTTAGCAAGAAGTAAACTTAAAGGATTTTATTTTCTTTTTACTGAAATGCTTTGTAAATAAATCTGAATTCATTTCTGAATTGAATTAGGAAAAGTAAAATGTTTTTCTAAAAGCTTCAGATAGAATGAAATGAAAGGTATCTCCCTTGTTTTTGAACTAGTGTATAGCATATACAAGACTCATGAGTTAACCAGCCTCAACTAAATGAAGTATTGGTTGATCATGATAGACTGTATCTTGAAAATATAGATGCATTTCAAAGCATAGTACATTTAGCAATTGTTTCACTCAGTTTTCTGGAAACTGGGTAAAGGTAATGACATGTACATAAATACCTGTGTACATGTTGATAAATTGGGCAAAAATATAAATTTAAATTCTTAAAACAGTTGTAGGAATGGGTTTTAAAAATAGTTATGTAAAAAGAATTGTTTTGTATGTTAGGTTATAGGCAAAATCAAATATATATGCACAATTATAGGTAGGTATCAGATTTCAATCATACAGGAGAAAAATAAAAAGAAAAACCAAAAATTGTGTTTGAACCGACCAGCATAGCACTCGAACTCGTGACCTTTCATGTATAAGTTAGGCGCGTTTCCATTACGCCTAGATGTTGCTTGTGTTCACTTAGGATCCACTTACTTTTATACTGAATTTGATATTATCCAGACTTTAACATAATCATCTATATTAAAAGCTTGTTTACCACTGATTATTACTTGATCATTTCTTAATCCTAATGACAGACTAAAGTACATGTTTCTAGTGGATATTATGGCCAAAAATCTGAATACAATAATTTATCTGAATTGCTAAAAATCTAAATCAAACAGAATGTTCTTGTACAAAAAAATGAAGTATACACTCTGAACTTAGATAAGAAGATCACATACATCTTCATATGTATGTGTATGTTATTAGATATACACTGATATATTTATATTGGTAAGTTATTTTGATCCTGGATATATTTTGTTTATTGGAAAAAGAAAATGACCTTGGAAAAGATATTTGCAATGAATGATATATCTATATATCATCTCTTAGCAAAAAAAAAAATCCTTATGAAATTAGGGTGGAAATAGGAGGGTCATTTCAATGATGCACAAATCCGAATAAGATTCCAAGTACGCAATCAAAATATGATTTTGATTGTTATACATCCCAAAGGGATATGATCTATCGACCGTGAATGTGTCTTCAAGAGAAAGACTAATGCAGTTGAAATATAATGAACAATGTTGATAAGAATAACATCGTAAATTTTAACTATTGAAATTCGTGTAATAGATCCATCATTGAACGTGCTTAAGTTATTTTGGATTTACTTACAAAATTATCACTTAGTACAACTTTGTGTTTTTGTACATATGTGCTAAAATGGAAAATTCTTAATAATGATTTAGAATATACTGTTTGCACATAACAACCAAAGTGTCTCAAAGTTAGTGAGAGCAATATTGAGTTTGTTGGTTTTTGGATATGATCCAAGAAATGATACAAAGTATCATTTTATAAGCATTGGCATTGAATAATTATTTTGACAGAAATATCGAATAGTTTGTTTTTCAGTCAAAATGCAGAGGAAGCATTTGTCCAGAAGAAAGAACCGTTAAAAGGTACATACATACACACACACACACAGATATATATATATATATATATATATATATATTCTAGACAATAAGTAAACAACATACCACTGATTGTTAACGATGTACTATGTTAAATCAGTAATAGTTAGGTTGTTTAATACTTGATATTGGATTTGTAAATTATACCTTTTATCATTAGTATAAAGGACGTTGGGAATGTCTTAAACGACATGCAAAGACACCATATTAAAATGTTTAATATGGAACATGTAAGATGGTTTCCTTATGTATCGACAGTAGGAATTATAATACATGTTGAATTATCTACAATATCGTAATTTGTTTTATGTATTTGATGCATGTAGTAAATATCAAATCTGAATTAAGATCACTAAATGGTAGTTTAGAATGTTCTCAAGTATTTGCAAAATACTAGAGAATTGTTTACAGAAACAATGACCTCTTTATGAAAGAGTGTTCTGACTCAAATTTCGTAAGTGCTATTAAATAATATGCCGATATTTAATTCATGTTCAAACCTTAATCAAGAAGCTTCAAGTTGGAAATGTTCCAAACGAAAGGTTGTGGCTGATTTAATGAAAGGCTAAGCACTTCACCTTGAATAGCGCCACTCTAAAAGTAATGTACATAAATTTAAAACCGGGCTAGGGGTTATTCGAAGTACTAAGAGCTCACTAGAAGTCGAGAAATAATTGTTATATGATAACACTGTAATAACAATGTTATATGATAACAATGTAACATTGTAATAATAAGAGCTTATTAGAAGTCGAGAAACATACTATGAATAGTTCCATATGATAAAGGTAGTTTACCAACATCGAAGAGAGTTGATCAACATAGTAGTCATTTAAACCAACATGATAAAGCTAGGCTTACTACATCATTGTTATGTGATAAAGCTAGGCTAACTACACGATAAAGCTAGGCTAACTGCATCATTATTATTACATGATAAAGCTAGGCTAACTACATTATTATTAAGTGATAACAACGTAATAATAGGAGCTTAATAGAAGTTGAGAAACATACTCTAAATAGTTCCACATGATAAAGGTAGTTTACCAACATCGGAGAGAGTTGATCGACATAGTAGTTATTTAAACCAACATAGCAGATCCATTCACGAAGGGTCTAAATCGATCAATTCTTATTAATGATTGAAGGGATGAGATAAAGATTCAATAATTGACCCTAAATGGAAGTGGGAGATTGATAGAGTTAGGTGTATGCCCTAGGGGCAATTATGTAATTTGTTATATATATCTTACTTGATAACCAATCTTATTCGAAATAAAGCCGTTTTCTTTCTATTACATACTCGATATAATATATTATATTAATTAATTAATTTAATTAAAAATATGTCTAATAGAAAATCCATAAATGGTATGTTTTATGATAGTAGTTATAATGCGTTGTAACCAAGAATGATTTATCATAATAAAATAAACATACCATTTTAAATATTCCTAGTTAAGATGTATCGAGACTGGATATCGATGCATCCATTAAGGCTAGGGTATGTAACACTTTCCAAATGTTGGGCGGTGTATTATTCATTACTATGGGGGCATCAAGGGATTACGTACTGATAGTTATTGGATAACTATGGAATTACTTGCTCAATAGTTTTCTGTTGATTAATATAACTAAGGTCAAATAGAAAATATCGATGTGAAATTCCCTCGACTTGAGAATACTATCGAGCTTCAACGCGGAAATTCCACTTTGATTATAGTTGGCACATCATCCATCGAACGACTATAGTTAGGTCGAGTGAAAGCATTGAAAGTGAAACACTATTCAAGAGAGGATTTGTCTCCTCGCTTATATGAGGTTAGTATCACGGTCAACTGAAGGCAACTCCAGGCCAAAGTGTCTAGCTAGAGCAGTTCTGTTAATAATAATTGTTATTATTGAACTAAGGACTTTGTATTTGGATTATAGAGTTGAATATGGATTATATTGGAATTTTAACCATTACCAAATTCTATAAGTCTAGAGTGATATAGTTTTGATGAAGAGAATTGGTGTAAATAATTGCCACAATCGAGTAACACCTAATAAAGTAAAATTTTATTTTACCGAAATCAAATAAGCAATAAATTTGGTCATAATGTCATATCACCTACTAAGTGACGTGTGAACATTAATATTCGAATTGTTCAGTATTAATCTCTAACCAAACTTACACCTAAGAGTCACACAACTGAAACAGTGAATACTGCTTTTATCACCTGATTTAATTAATTTGTAATTGTTATTAATTAATTAATTTAATTAAAATTTATGAAATATTAATTATAAAATTTTGTATTTGATGTGTTAAACAATGTTACAATGTATTATAATAGTTATAAATATATTAACCGATATACGATATCGGTATGCGTTTAAATTTAGATGTAAATACAACAGACATTGTTCGGGTTGGAATTGGATTTAAGGCCCATATGGGGCATACAAATTTCGACCAAAATAACTTGGATAGACCAGCCAAATGTTGAAAAAAGAGGGAGGCATTTGAATAGTTTAAAAAAGTGGAATTGGTAAGAGAGAGACATGGATAATATCCATTTTTCTCTCCATTTAACTTCCTATTTATATGTCACTCTTTACACCATTATTTTTTTTATACCTTTTCTCTTCTTTCCCTCTAACAATTTCGACTAGAGAACCCCATTTGAAGCCAAAAGAAATCCAAGCTCAAATCACATTAAAATTCTTCGATTCGATCACCGGTGCAAAGCAATTTGGGAGCCAGCAACTCTAGAACTTGGAATTTGATCCAAGGAGCCATTTCATCATTTCAAAGTGAGATGTCTAAGCCAGGGTGAAAGGTATTCAACATGTTTACTAATTCATTTAATATTATTATATATTATTGTAATATATTGTGGATTATTAGATTAGATTACGAATCTAATGTGTTACATATTGGATGGTTAAATATATTGGTGAATCTATAAAAGTAAAATAAAACTAAAAATAAAAATTAATTTTTATGTTTACTGGTATTGACCTCACAGACTAAAAATAAAAACTAAAAAATAAAAACCATTTATTTGAAAATAAATAATATTATATATGATTTTATCAATTAATAAATTATGTCCTAAGGATTAAAATAATATAATAATTATTTAAAGTCTCTAAAATTTTGGTTATGCATAAAAATAATTCGATAGCAAATTTTACTTTATTTTAATATGTATTTATATTTATTATACATTTAAATATTAATATAACTATTTATTTAACTAGAAATCGATTATATGTATAAACAAATAAATATATATTTTAATATAATTTGAAATTAATTATATATTTTATTTAATAACATTACATAATTTTTAGATTTCAAAAATATTTTTCAATAATTTTAATAATTAATTTCGATCAGTTTTTAAATTATTTCGCAATTGTTTATTTAAAATTATTTTATAAATCCAAAAAAAATTATTACTTTTTTATGTCGTGATCTCCATATCAGTTAGCATCAATTTTATAAAATTATATATATATATATGTATATGCACATGCGTTTGTATATTTATTATTATTTATTAATTAAAATTAAAAAAAATTAATTTTGTTCTCAGGTTTGCAGCAACAATTAGAAAAAGTAAAAATTATTTTATATTAATTATTAAACGATTTTGTTATTTAATATAAATGAACATTTGTACAAATACATCTTAAATATTTTATATAAATTATTACAATTATTATTCCCACATAATTATATATAAATATATGATTATATTTTATAAATGTATAATTTTATGTATGTGTGTGTGTATAACATTTGATGTGTGTGTGTGCGCGCGCACACACACACATATATAATCAACTCAAATCAAAAGTGTATTTCAACAAAGATGTTAAAAACAAAGACCAAATATTGTCAATTTTGGGCATGGTTGAAGACTCTCTACCTGTTAAATACTTAGGTAATCCACCATCTACAGATTACATTCATGTTTTTCAATGTACATCATTATTGAATAAGGTCTCTACTAAAATTGAGGCATGGGATAGTGCTTTATTATTACTGCTGGTGGAGCTGAATTAATTCAAAGCACCATCACACCCATTGTCTTATACCGGCTGCTAATATATCATATACCTACTTCAGTGTTAAACAAGGTTGAACAAATGTGCAAAAAAATTTCTGGGGTGGTTTTACTCACAACATTGCATGAGAATATCTATGTCGAACTAAATCAGAAGGGGGCATACGTCTGCGACTACTAAATGACCTTTGACATACATCATTGCTGAATTATTTTGGTCATTGCTTATAAAAACCTATATTTGGAGTGCATGGTTGAGAAGTAAGTATTTACACAATCAACATTTCTAGGTGATGGCTATAAATAATAATTACTCATGCACAATAAAACACATTTTACATGCACGAGATGCAATAGTAAAAATTATGCAAAGAGTTATTACTACTAGTACCACCACTTCTTTGTGGCTCTACCCATAGTTGAACCACAAGTCAATGATGGAGCTTTTGGGGTGGCACACCATTAATTTATGCCTACATGCAAATTTACAGTTAGCTGTATAATGGAGGGGAGATTTTACGTCCAGAATTGTTATCATTTACAAGACAGGTTAAACATATAATACGACATGTTCCTACACCAATAGATAATTCATCTGATTATTGGGAAATTGGTAACCTACCCTACTTCAAATTTGCAACAGTTATTATTATGGTTTTATCGCCCAAAGTAACTTGGGGGGAAGTGATTTGGCATCAAAGTATAGCAAAAAAATTAGTTTCACTGCCTATAAAGCCTGTATGGGTCGACTACCAACTAAGGACAAACTGTGCTCATAGGGGATAATGGATCAAACATATGTAAACTTTGTAATCAAGAAGTAGAATCTCATGAACATATTTTTTTAATGCAATTATTCTACTTATCTTTGGAATCAAATGCGAAGACGGCTCCTACTTCCACCAGCAATCCAACCATGCCTTCTTTATGAGCTTGATGATATCAACAACTGGTTTAAGCGTAAGGGTTTGAGCTGGGATATTACTTTGACAGCAATGGCCACGATGACACATCATGTAACACGCCTAATTTTTGATAACATTCTTTAAGAGATTTAATTAGATAAATTAAATAGAATAATGTAATTGTTAAGTGATAAGAGGGTTAAGATTTGAATAAATCTAATTAAGGCCATGCTTAATGAAATAATTAAATGGGCTTAAGAATGGGTTATAAACTAATTAAATTACATAAGGGTATATTAGGTTTTTGCCGCACACAACCCTTGCCCTTATATATTCTCGTTCTTACCATTTTATTCCCATTCACGTCATTTTGAAAACATAAAAAAAATCTTAAAGAGTAGCTGACCATTAAGAGAAGAGGAATTAAATCGAAAGCTAGAGATTCAAGCTTAGGGGAAATCAATCTCAATTCAATCTCCTTATCTTAATCAAGGTGAATAATAATTCCAACTCTATTTTGTTTTGTAATCATATGTTTTCCGATTTAAGGGCAAATTCGTTTTTATGGTGAATTGGATGATGATATACTTGAATATTAATTTGTTTAATTTAAACAAGATTGTTTAAATGGGAATATACACGGTTTTAGGGAGAAATTAATTTATGTTGATGTTTAAATGCCATGGAAAAATTTTATGTTATGTAAAACATGATTTTGGAGTTGGGTTTTAATTTTGATAATTTTTCAAGCTATGGAAAGATTGTTATGAATTTTCAAAGGAAAATATGGTTATTTGGGTTTATAAATTTATTTTTGAAAATATTGTTATGAAATAGGATAGGAAGTCGATATATTATATAAAGGTTATTAGTAAGCCCATGAAAAATAATAGGTTAATAGTGACCTTAGAAACTATAAATATGACAGGGAGTCAATTAAACAGAGGATGGGAAATCCAGAATGTTTTAACATGTTTACATATCATCATAATATTTTGAAATAACTATGTTTTAACCATTGTGGATGCAGGAGCATAGTACATGGTTTTATAAGGTTTTGGGATACTAGTGAGGGGAAAACCCGTTCCGCTAAACGGCGTGGTCTCACTAGATATCTAAATGATTTGAGATGGTAGATTATTATTCATACCAGGCTTTATGTCTGACTCGAAGTTTATGTTTTCCCCCTAAACTCTTGGGCGCTCAATTGATTTTGAGTAGTTTGAGAGTTGAGGTTTTTAGGTACCTCTTTAGACGAATAAGCTTCCGTAGACGTGCAAGAGGCATGATAGCAATTTAGAGTTCTCTTTTCTTTTGATTCTGCCATGTTGTTTGTAATGGCAAAGCTGTTAAATTGCCTATATATATACTTTGATCATCCAAGGGGGCACCTTCATATGTCGCTTTTGGCGTATGTTGAAATAAATATATTTTCTTTGTACGTTATTTACGATTATGGGATTATGTAATGAATTGGAAATGATTTGACATGGAATGTGATCTTGTTTGAAGTTTTAAATTTTTTCCATATTCATGTGTTTCTGTGTATCAATGAATCTAACACCGCAGTATTTGGTCGCCGAAGATTAATAACTATGGATGACTGCATCATCCGTAACCATTAGTTTTGGACCTCCGAATAGAGGGATGTTACACATCACCTCTGACTTGAGGGTAATGGAAGAATTTTCGAACATAAGAGGTGTCATGTTAATCTGAGAGAGAAATTGATAAAACTCAACATGCATGCTTAATTTTACAAGCGTTTCGAAATCAAAGAGGAGGAGGACATGAATCTACTTAGAAGCTAAAGTTTACTACTGATCATTGATAGAGGGTAGCCACACTTTTTTAGGGTTTTATGTTTTCAAGTTATTGGGTGGGTCAGGTTTGATTTGTTTGTTTGGAGCGGTGGTGTTTGTTTTTGTTCTGTCCATGTATCTTTTGCTTTCTTTATTTGTGTATTGGTGTGAAAATGTTTAAAGCTTTCCGTTCTTTTTTTCTTTGCTACTCTGGTAAGGTTTTTTAAGGAGGCGGGATCTTTTTTGTTCTTTTCGTCATAAATAAAGAACCCATTTTCAATATATATATTCATTTAGACAACACACACAATACTAGAGGGGTTAACATGTCCATTGCAGTATAAATCCTAGCATCTACACATGGGCATGTCAAACCATGCAAACGTTATTATGTTACCTTGCATACACGCACGTATGTTATATGATACACAAATTCAAACATACTACAAAATAATATAAAGCAAAACTTTATTTATAAAATTAAGTAAAATAATGATTTTATTTCAAAAAAATTTAGAAAAGTTCTAAATGAATAAGATTTCATAGGCTCAATAAAGATCCAAAATGGTAAAAAAATTGAAATTCACTCATTTCTTCCGTTGTGGGCTGGCCCAGTTCCAACAAAGTCAAGCTGAGAGAGTACATCTTCTCTAACTAACTGATCAAAGAGATCGTCTATACATGGCAGTCGATAGCGATTCTTCTTTATCGGCTTATCCAACTCACGATAATCAACGCAACACCTTAAAGAGCCATCTTCTTTGGTGGCAAAGACAATAGGTTCTCCTCATTTCGAAAGACAATAGGAAAAAAAGATCCAATAATTCATTCACTTGCTTGTTAAGATCGCATCTTTCCTTATGAGCCATATTCCTAAGGGGTAAGGCAACGGGTCTAGCATTCTCTTCTAGATAAATTTGAAATTCGATCTCCTGATAAGGAGGAAAACCATAAACTTTGGTAAAGAGAAGTCATGAACTATTGATATGGAAGCTAACTCCCCATGCGACGGGTCTAGGGAATATAGGTAACTCAATATAATTAAACTTCTGGGATCATGATAAACCTCGAGGTTGTGCCCACTACAAGTACCCAATAGAACCACCTTCCTATAATAATCTAGTACTGCTCCATACATAGTCATCTAGTCCATCCTTAGAATTAAACCAAGCTCAAAAAATCTCAGAACGAAAGCATTGTAATCGAATTCGATAGCCAAAATATACAATTTCAAACCCTCACAAATCATGGATAAATGAATCGTCCCCCCAACAGGGTTCGACACTGTGATGAGACCTATAACTATACTGGTCTCTAATTGTAATTCATCTACTAAGTTGCATGAAATAAATAAGTGTGATCTTCCTGTGTCAAATAAAGTATGGACTGATAAATCAGAGAGAGTTACACAACTTCTATGATGACCTTCCTTCCCTTTTCCATAGTTGGGGCTGCGCTTGAGCTAGGAACAGCATCAAGTGCATGAGTTGGAGCCACTTGGGTAGAAGTCTTAGGTGTGGTCGGACACTCTCTCCTTATGTATCAAAATTGGTAGCAGTTGTAGCATTTGATCTTAGTAATACTTGTCTTTCAATCCTTTATCAGATGTCCCTTGCCTTAACACTTCTTACACTTAAACCTTGGTGTCCTTATTTTGCCTTGAGCTTCTATTCTGCCTTTGTGGTGGACACGCTGAAATAGCTTCGTTTCTTCCTTCTTAGATCCTTCCTTCCCAATTATATTTGGAAATGCCATCTTAACCATGCTCTCAAAAGTAGCTCCAGTGGGTCTGTAACTCAAAGTAGTATCCCTTAAAGCTGGACTTAATCCCTTAGCAAAGTTTATTGCCTTTTCATCGATGTATTGATAAAGTCTAGGGCATACTTTACCAACCGATTGAACTAATTATTCCTTAACATGTAGTCTCCTTGCTCCAAATAGACGACTTCTCTAGCTTCATTCCCCATTCGATGGTCGATATAAACTTAGTCTCGAAATTCCTCTTAAAATCAGTCCAAGTAATCCCAACCTCATTTATTTCAACAAGAACAATATCCCACAAATTCAAGGTCACTCTTTGTAAGTGCCATGAAGCTAATTGTCTCTTCATTACATCCTCCACAACCATCTTAACAAAATTTTGATCACTACTGCTCTGCCGCACCTGCATCTCAAGAACTGATTGAGTCCCAAAATAATTCTTCCCTTCTAGACTTGGGAATCCTAACATAGCTTAGGGAAGTCCAAAGCAGGGAGAGGGGCTGGGGCTGCGGGTCCTTCATCGGGGTTAAGTTCGGTCTGGACTTTTGCTTGTAAGTACCGGTAAAACCATATCAAGATGTTCACCCCCGGGACCTTAACTGCTTAACCAAAACTATTTCTAGTTTGAATGCTTGTCTCACTTGTCTATAAATAGGAATTATTAGCAACTTTCCCCCCATAGTAGAAAGCATTACTAGAATTTAATGGATGTGCTTGCATTTACTTGTGTATAATAATTTTGAAATATACAAGCATGTTCTCTCAATACACGCTTAACCCCCAAGAAATCGTGAACCTTAGCTCTAATATCACCTGTAACAACTCGCTCCTCCGGACACACCGATCCAAAGCCCAAAAGTGACTTTTTAACTTGAGTTGTGTCAAGAAGTATGAATCATTAATTTTTTAGAGTTACATGGTAAAGAGACAAATATAAATAACATTCTACATTATCAGGTCGCACAACATAAAGAAATAAATATAAGTACCGAAAATAACCCAATCAGATGTAGTCTCAACGTAAACGCATTCCATATAATAACTGAAAAACATTGTCTCCTAATGATATCACATAAGAGTCTGACCGATAGATATAATATAATATAATGTACATGTGGAGTTCTATAAATAAATATGTCTTTGGAACGCCAAGTCACCTCCTCCATGCACCATATCCTATCTAAATCACCTACTGGCATGTCCTCCTATAATCTAGATAAAGAGGGAGAAATTGAGAGGCTCAGACAAAGTCTGGTGAGTGAAACATATCACTAGTGGTATGGTGTTGGAAAATAATTAAATTGTATAATCTATCAACTTAGGGGTGTTCATTTATGTTTATGTACTATATATATGAGAAGCTGTCGATTTATAGGTTACGCAGTAACCATCCATAAGACATCTTATCCCAAATACAATCTATGAAAATTTCCACCTGAAGTTTGGACATCCAGAAACTAAGTGGACCTAGGAATATCCCTAGTATATAGTCTTAACAATAA
The DNA here is from genome assembly GCA_030737815.1 of Allium fistulosum. Lineage (NCBI taxonomy): Eukaryota > Viridiplantae > Streptophyta > Magnoliopsida > Asparagales > Amaryllidaceae > Allium > Allium fistulosum. The sequence goes on along the minus strand of CM060903.1, from coordinate 509,660,650 downwards.
ACCACCTTACCATACATTGAGTTAAACTTCTCAATGCTGAACCGCTTAAATTGCACATACACACTGAGCGAACATCGCAATGCCTTGGCACACGTCGGGTATAAAGCATTCGTGTAACCTTCTCAATGTTAAACGTGTCAAACTCTCTATATCATTCAACATGAAGCTAAAGAAGCCATTTAACAATACTACTTCCTTATAGGTTCATCCACTACCCGACCTTATAGCTCTCCTATTACGGACATTTCCATCACCCTTTCCCATTGTCCAACATGTTAAAAGGTGCGACCGAGGACACTATAATAATGAAAAGAGCATCTAGTTGCAATATAATTGCACGCCTCCATGAGTACCATGTTACGCATGCCATGAAGTGTGAACCCAAGTGCATCTCCAAGTGTGAAACTAATCCCGCTTATTGTATGCTTCATGTAGCTATGTGTACTGCCACAAGTCAAGAAAATGGGAATAAGTTTCCTCCAATCCATCTTACTTAGCATGTAGCAGTTCCACGTTCAACCTGGGATTGCAGTAGTAATTTAGACGTTTGGATTTTGGTCTAGACATCTAATTGCCAGTATAAAATTTGCTACAAGTGTTTGGATGTCTGACCATCTATTCAGACATCTAACTTTGATTTCAAATGTCTAAATAAGGGTTCAGACTTCTGAATCAAGTCAGTTTTGAACTGATTCCTTTCTGTTTCATATTTTCTAAAATTCAAACGTCTAGTTACAAATTCAGACATCTGATTTGGGTATTTTTCATCATTTTTTATGTTTACTTTTCACTTCTTCTTTCCTCACTTTATTATGAACTTTGATTTCAGTTTAATTTGAGTTTTGAGCAAGTAACTATATATAATTTCTATCATATCCATTTCAAACTTCATGTTGTTTCCCCCTTTAACTATCTGTATATATTTACTCGTTTATCTACGTATAATCCAAAATTAATTCATTTTATATTTAGGTGAATTTTCAAGATATATGTGTAGATTTTCTTAGATCTATCTAACCCATATGAATAAATTGGATCTATGCAATTTTCAATGTGGGTTTTGTCTGAATTACCCTTTTCCTAAGTTTTAACGATTCAAAGTTGTTACTTAGGAATTTTCAAATTTAAAGTATGTTGGAAAAACATATGAAATCGTGTTTATAATTCAAATTCACAGTTGTTAATTCAATTGAAATTATCCGTTCAAATATGAAATCCATAAATTTACCTTAGATAGATGTATACAAGAAATTTAACTATTTGACAACACCATACCACTAGAGATACGTTTCACTCACCACACTTTGTCTTGCCCACTCCATTTCTCCATCTTTATCTTTATTATTAGTGGACGTGCCAGTAGGTGATTTAGCAAGGATACGTTGTGTGGAGGAGGTGACTTGGCGTTCTAGAGACATATTTATTTATAGTTACTTCCAATGTTTTATATTATATATTATATCTATTAGTCAGACTCTTATGTAATGTCATTTGGAGACACTTTCTTTTAGTTATTGTATGAACCATGTTTATGTTGAGACTACTATCCGCTTAGGTTTTTTTAGTACTTATATTTTGTTTCCTTCTAAAGGAGATCTGAAAGTATAGAACCAATCTGGTCAATAAGTGTGGCTCTAATATGCAATGTTGCCAACAATTAGGAAACATATCATAAGAAGGTCAAAATCAAATTCCACAATATACTCCAAACCGTTCCACTCAACAAACATAGAACCCAATATAGCATTGATAGTATTATGGGTATGTCCTAGGGTCAATTTTGTAATTTGTTACATATATCTAACTTGATAACCAATCTTGTTCGAAAGAAAAGTTGTTTTCTTTCTATTATATACTTAATTTAATGAGTTATATTAATTAATTTAATTAAAAGTATATTTAATAGCAATTCCATAAAAGGTATGTTTTTTCATATTTAGTAGAAAATCCATAAATGGTAAATTTAATTAAAAGTATATTTATCACAATGAATTTAAACATATTGTTTTAAATATTCCTAGTCAAGATGCATCGAGACTGGATATCGATACATCCGTTAAGACTAGAGTACGCAACGCTTTCTAAATGTTGGATAGTGTATTACTCATGACTACTGGGGCTCTAAGAGGTTACGTATTAATAATTATTGGATAACTATGGAATGACTCACTCGATAGATTTCTATTGGTTAATATAACTAAGGTCAAACAAAAAATATCGATGTGACAAAATTACACGGTTCTCTTGACTTGAGAATACTGTTGATCTATAATATGGAAGTTCCACTTTGATTATAGTTAAATCATGGCATGACGTCCATCGAATGACTATAGTTGGGCAAAGTGTAAACATTTGAAGTGAAACACTATCCAAGAGAGGATTTGTCTCCTTAGTTATAAGAGGTCGGTATCATGGTCAACTAAAGTCAACTCAAAGTCAAAGTCTTTAGCTAGAGCATTTTGGTTGATAATAATTGTTATTATTGAAACAAGGACTTCGTGTTTGGGCTATAGAGTTTAATAAGGATGATACTGGAATTTTGACCATTACCAAATTTCATAAGTCTAAACTGATATAGTTTTGACGAAGAGAATTTTTGTAAATAATTGTTACTACTGGGTAACGCTTAATAAAGTAAAATTGGATTCTACATAAATCGAATAAGCGATAAATTTGGCCAAAATGTCACCACCTGCTAAGTGATGTGTGAACGTTAACATTCGAATTATTCGATATTAATCATTAACCAAATCTACACCTACAAGTCATACAACCGAAACAATGAATACTCCTTTTACCACCTGATTTAATTAATTTCTAATTATTATAAATTAATTAACATTTATGAAATATTAATTATAAAATTTTATTTGACATATACTGAACGCTATTAAATAGTATGTTCATAATAGTTATAAATATACTGATCGATATACAATATCAAGACGCATATAAATAGGATTTAAATGCAACAAATACTGTTTGGACTTAGAATAGTTTTAATGCTCGAAAGGGGCTAGGCATAGTCGGCCTTGAATGGTCATTTGATGGCTTAATGGGGAGGGTTCTTGAATAAAAGAAAGAAAAGAAAGGGTAAGAGGAATAAGTGGATCTAGATCCTAATTTCACTCCCTTATCTCTTTGTTATATATTCATCTCAACCCTCATTAGAGAGGACTTTTGCACTCTCTCATGGCAGCAAACAAGGGTCGGCTAGCTATACCCCGTAATAGCCTCAAAATCCAAGTACAAAATTATATCGAATTAACTCGATTCGATCGACGGTGGTAAGGCAATTCGGAAGCTGGCAATTTTGAGATTAGAATACGATTCAAGGTGTCCTTGTCAACATTTCAAAGTGTGAGCTCTAGGCCTTGGTGAAAGGTACACATCTGGTCTATTTACAAACTTATTTATTTAGTTGGTCATTCCATCATATGTTAGCTAGTTTGATTTTATCATGAATCGGTATATCAATACATTGTCATATATTGATGTTTATATATATATATATACAAAATAAAATAAATAGTTTGCAATTATATTTATAGCATGCTCACGGCTTTATGATTAAAAAAATAATTTTTTTGATTAAAATAATATTATTAAATGATTTATTGATTAATTCAGTTACAAAATAATAAATCATATAATATATATACATATTTTATATTTATAAAATTTTATTTATACATAAAAGCATTTGTCAGTGAAATAAAAGAATAGTAATTATATATATAAACATTTAATTATTTAGTTGATTTAAAAATTAGTTAAATAAATAAAATACATGTAAATATGTTTATAAATAATATGATATTATAAAATTATTTTATATAATATAAAATGTACATTATGATTTCAAAAATTATTTTTTGAATTTTTTTATTTATTAAATATGTATGGTTATTAATTAATTTATAAATAATATTTTAAAAGTCCTTGAACTGAAAAGAAAATAAAAAGTTTGTTTATAAATAATATAAAATACTGAAAATGTCTAATATAATATGAAATGTACATTATGATTTTGAAAATTATTTTTAATGTTTTTATTTATTAAATCGGTGCAATGATTAATTTATTTTAAAATATTTATTTAAAAAATCATTAAACCGAAATAAATATCTTTTTATTACATAGCCAAGAGAAATAACAAAATAATATATATATATTATTTTTAATTTTATTATTATCATATATATATATTTATATATATATTTATTTATATAAATAGTCGTATGTATATTTAATATATATATATATATAAATTAATAAAATAAAATGTTTTGTTTGGATTTCATTAAAATATAATGAGTACTTAAATTATTTTATAAATTAACATTTGAATTAAATTTTGTAATTTAATTATATACATACATACATATATATATATATATCTGTGTGTGTGTGCATGTGTGTGTATTTATAATTACATTTCATAAATGCTTCATATAAATAATTACAACTAATATTTATAATAATTGTATAATTATATTTATACATACATACATATATATATATACAATAATTAATGCATATATATATGTGTATTTGGGCAATTATTTGTATACACGAAGGGCTAACATGTCTGTTGCAGTGTAAATCTTAGCATCTACAAAAGAGCATGTCAAATCATGTACACAATATCCTATTGCACATGCACATATGCACATATCTATATATGACACATGCATAAATACACACACACACAATACAAATTATATAAATGACATATTATTTACGAATCAGATAAAATATAAACTTTATTTGAAAAGAAATTTAGAAACATTCTAAATAAATTTAGACTACATAGGCCCAATAAAGATTCAAAATGGTAAAAAAAATTGAAATTTACTCATTTCTTCCACTGCGGGCTGACCCAGTTCCAATTACGCAATGCATCCCTATAGCATTTCCCTTTTTGAGAGTAAAGGAAATACCAAATTCATACAATGCTATGAATTCTATCCATCTTTCTTCTCTAAGATTGAGATTTTTTGGGTGAATAAATATTTCAAAGATTTATGGTCAGTGAATAGCTCAAAGCACTTGCCCAACAAATGATGCCTCTATGTCTTTAAAGTAAAGACAATGGCTGCCAACTCCAAATCATGAGTTGGATAATTTCTTTCATGGGTCTTCAGTTGCCTACTCGCATACAACAACCTTGCCTTTTTGCATAAGAACCACACTGAGTCCTATACCACAAGCATTTGTGTATACTGTAAATGGTTTATCCTCTTTCGATATAATAAGAACCAGAGAACTAGTAGACAATTGCTTCATCTTTATAAAAGTATCACTATGTGTGTAACACCACGAAAATTTATCTGAATTAAATAAGAGAATAAGTACTTAAAATTACAATCATCTGAATTTGACTACGAAACCTGCACCATTGTGTTTGTAGCGATTTTACGGACATTTTTAATATATAACACTTCATAATCCGAGTTAGTGTGAGAGAGTTACGGGTGTTAAAACGAGTTTAAAATTTAAAAATAAATATATAAAAATCAACATAGGTCAGGTCGACCTAAGTAGGTCCTGGGTCGACCAGAAGTGGTCGACCAGACCTAGGAGTGGTCGATCGACATGGGTTTTGTCGAGCATTAATCGATCTATAATGATGTAAATCATTTGCCGAGATTGGTTTTGGTAAGAAGTAGTTAATGGGTGGTTGAGATGATAGCTAAGGTTAATCTAATGGTCCTTAGTGTTAATCAAACCCTATAAATAAGTTAGTAAACCAAACCTAATTCTTTTGTTAAATGAACAGTAGGGGAAAATCTGCCAAATTTTCTACCGTAAACCCTAATTTTCTCAAACCTTAGAATCAAAATTAAACCCAAATCAAACTAGAAGCAAGGGCAAGCAATCAAAGGAGAGAGCTACCAATTGGAGGCCAGATTTCTCAAGTTCTAGAGCTTAGGCTAATGGTGAGTGGGCATAGATTAATAATTTGATTAATGTAGTTAATTTTAAATAATTCTAATTGATTAGAATACTATAAACCCTAGAATTGAATTTGTTAAACTTAAATTGATAATGTTTAAACCCTAAATATTTGATCCCTAAAACCTTAGATTGAATTGTAAATGGATTATGAAATTAGTTAATTAAATACTTATTTAATGTCAAATTGAAAACCCTAAAGACCAAATCCTAAATTGATTGAGATTGGAAAATTAATTAACTGAAAAATTAAGGTTAATTGGAATCATTAGTCGATTGTAATTAATGGCAATCACCTGTAAGTAATCGAAAATCTAAAAACTATTCAAACGCTGAAAATTCAACGTGAATGGTCGACTTGGGATTTTCTAGGTCGACCGTTAGCAGTCGACCTGGGGTTTGTCTTGGTCGACCGTTCATATGAAAATTGCACAATTTTGACTTTGGCTAAGGCCCATATTAAATGGATAAAAACTATATAATTAAGTTATGTATTATGTAATTAGTGAACTTGATATTGAGCTAATTTGGGCTAAGTATTTCACAATGCTTGATATTGGTATAGGCGATATATGTCGCACAAGCAGAGTTGATTAGGGCGATTTATTTCTCAATAGACTCGGGTGTGTTCCATATGGGCAAGCACAGCATTGTCGAATACGCTTTCTAAGAGAGTCCCGTACTAACGGGAGATCTAGGTACACGTGTTTCTAGCACAACGTGGTACGGGTGGACGCCGGTGCAGTATAATAAGTGGCTATATGTATCGATTAAATTGGAGCCCGGTATTAACGAGAGTTCCTATGGAATCCCCGTGCACTATAATAAGTGGCATGTTGGTGTAGTTAGGATGGGGAAGTAGTTCCTATTTTGGCTGACCATTAGTGTGAGGTTCGATCATTATGTTCGACCCATTGTGTTAAATAAGAATCCCTAGGTGTTGACCTTAGGAGTCTGGACACTTGCTACACATTCTATGTCACTTAGAGTAGATTTGAAGTTAATTGCACTTAATCATCACTTATTAATCTTGTTCTCATTCACCAGACTTTTGTCTAATTCATTCCTCTTCCATCTTTTTCTCCACCACAGGTGGACATAGCAGTAGGTGATTTGCCCATTTCAGATACTTGGAGAGAGTCGTGCTTTTCTTGGAGTCTGCTTTTATCACAGCTTCTCCTCATGTATCATTTTATCATATCAGTACAGTTATTTTCTTGTATCAGACTATAAAGGTTATTTTGCTATGTACTCTTATTTGGATCACGTACTGATATTTTTCTAGGACTATGGTTTGATGTTTTCTAAGACTGATATTTTCTATGATATTTACATGTCTTATTTCTTCCGTTGTGATACGTATTGTATAGTTAGTTTATCTTTCCAATATGGTACAAATTTGATAGCTAGTTTATTTTAGATTGTATCTGTTTATCTTAGTCTTTGAGATGTTAAAGTTTCAAAAACCCCGACGATCTGCATTTCTCGACGCGATGACTTTTAGAGCATGTCGAGAGGTGCCGGTTGTCACAGTTTGTATCAGAGCGTTGTTTCAATATTCCTTAGGATTAGGACTGTACTGAGAGATGTATTTTGAAAAAAATTTGAAAAAAATAGTTTCCAAAGTGGATTTCGAAAAGGTTTTCATAAATGGTCTTTTTAAAAGTGTATATATATATATATGTGCGTGTGTGTGTGTATACACACGCACATGCACACACACACATAATATTTCAAAAATCTTTCTAAATTTTTTGTATTTGAAAATCCCTTTTTTTCATGCCTATGCTATCTTTGATTCATGTTAATGTTATCTCTCTTATTTGTGCTTATAACATCTATGGAAAGTTGCTAATAGAAATCTTAAAATTCACAAATAGAAGATGTATGATCCCGTAGGTTCTGGCTTTGGCGATCCAGCTAAAATCCTAGGCATAAACATCCGTATATGGTTCCGCTGATACATTCAGGCTAGGGGATAAGCCGAGCTCAATCCCAATAGAGAACCCGGGAGAGAGCGATGGATGAGATTCCTGCTCGTCCACCTACCACTCCAGATTTTGCTAAGCTATGCAAAGATTTTTCTAGTCTCGAAGGCAAGCCATATTTGGGGACAGAGTCTTACTTGGATTTGAGAGCATGGATCTGCATTTGTGAGGGGATATTAGATTTGATGGGTCTGACTGATGTTATGAGGAGGTAGCTAGCTACCTAGCAGCTGTAAGGTGAGTTGCTGAGCTGGTGGGAGGTTATCGAAGCTGAGGCTGATGAGGCCAATATTTCTTAGGATGAGTTTTGTAGGAGGTTTGAGATGAAGTTCCTTTCTAAAGCAGAGGAAGGCGAGTAGCTAGAGAGGTTTATCCATCTCATGCAAGGACATATGATAGTCAAGGAGTATGTGAACCAATTTAATGAGCCGGCTAGGTTTAGTATGGAGTTGATTTGCACACAACACAAGAAAGCTCTTCAATTCGCTAAGGGATCGAATTAGCCACTTCATTATTTAGCTGTGAGTCAAATTCTGATAGGTGCTACCTATGAGAGGCTAGTGGAGATGGCCTTGCTAAACACCATCTCCAAGAAAGAAGTAAAGGAAGGGGCTCCGAAGGTTGTGTAGAAAGGGAAACAGAAGGGTATGAAGAAAGGAGGATTTGGATTGAAGGGGAAGGTTCAGAAGAAGGACTTGAGATGCAATAGGTGTAGTAGGCAGGGACATTTTTCTAGGGACTGTGTGGTGGATCTCTCCAAGATGAAGTGTTATAACTATGATCAGTTTGGGCATGTGAAGCGAACTTGTAAAGCACCACTGAAAGCTCCTATATAGACTTCTACTCAGGTGGTTCTGGCTTGTGCACTAGAAGCAGTCCCTAGCTCGATTGCACAACCAATGGTAGACAAGGGTAAGAAAGTGGTGATCGAAGGTGTTTTAATTCTCTCATGTTTATCTATTTGTGCATTATTTGATGCTAGAGCTTCATATTCTTTTATCTCTAGTAGACTTGTTGATGGCTTGTACTTAGGCACTAGTATTATCACATACCCTATAGTTGCATCAAACCACGTACGAGGACCGACCAATTTATCTATGTTGTGTAGGGGTTTGAATTTGTTTATCTTAGGGGTCGAGTTTGATTGTGATGCCTTTGTATTGGGATTCTCTGGATGTGGGTTGATATTAGGCATGAACTGGTTGACTATGTATAGCGCTATATAAGACTATGATAGGAAGGTTGTTAGGTTGAGCACGTGTAGGGGACGTAGCTTAGAGGTTTATTGTGACCCTCAAGGATTTGTTATGTTGAGCTACTTATATTCGTTGTACCTATCACACGATGAGTTTATTACAGTGCCTGTAGTTAGAGACTTTCTTGATATTTTTTCTGAGGTCACCGGTCTTCCGCCCTAGAGAGAGATCGAGTTTAGAATCTATCTAGTTAAGAATGATAGACCTGTCGCCTTACCATTTAGGCATATGGCTCCAAAGGAAAGGCATGAGTTGAATAAGAAAGTTAATGAGCTGTTGAAGAAAGGTTTCACTCGTAGGAGCATTTCAAAGTGGGGTGCACCGATCATCTTTGCCACCAAGATGGATGGTTCATTTGGACTCTACGTTGGTTATAGGGAGCTTAAAACTGACAAAGAAGAATCATTATCCTTTTCTCCGCATAGACGATCTCTTCAATCAGTTAGTTGGAGCGAGAGTATTTTCTCAGTTGGATTTAGCTATCAGATTCCATCAGCAGCGTGTAGCTGATGACAGTATTCAGAAGACAGTGTTCAGTACACCCGACAAATTGTATGAGTGGTTAGTCATGCCTTTCGGACTGACCAATGCACCTGCCTATTTTGTTGATCTGATGAGCGAGTATTTAGGGAGTTGCTTAACAAATTTGTTGTGGTATTTGTGGATGATATCCTTATATGCTCGAGGAGTGAGAAGGAGCAAGCTTTGCATTTAGGAAAAGTTCTCAGTACACTCCATGCGCATAAAGTGAAGGCGAAGTTTTCTAAGTGCCACTTTTGGAGATTGGAGGTTCGCTTTTTGGGACACATCGTCTTGGAAAGTGATTTTGTAGTTGACCCAAGTAAAGTGGCAGCAGTTCAAGATTGGCATGTTTCGAAGAATGCCACGGAGATGAGAAGTTTCCTTGGTTTGGCGGCTACTATCACAAGTTCATTAAGGATTTCGTGAAGATTTTTGCTCCATTGACCCGTCCTACCAAGAAGAATCTAGTATTTTCATGGGATGCAAGGTGCTAGGATGCTTTCATTAGATTGAAGGTGGCGTTGATGAGTGTGCCCGTGTTAGTGTTGCCGGATGGGACAAAGATATTTATAATTTATGCCGACGCCTGTGGAACGTGGTTGGGCGCTGTATTGATGCACGAAGGAAGGGTGGTGTGTTATGCAGGTCGGCAGTTGAAGACCCATGAGAGGAATTATCCTACACATAACCTTGATTTGGCAGCCATTGTTTTGCGCTCAAGTCATGGAGGCATTATCCTTGAGGAGAGCGATTTGAGTTGTATACGGATTACAAGTTCTTAAAGTATCTGTTCTTCTAGAAGGACTTGAACTTGAGGAAGCAAAGGTGGATGAAGTTTTTGGCATCCTATTATTTTGATATCTCTTATACCCCGGGCAAGGGTAATGTAATAGCAGATGCTTTAGGTGGACAACGAGCAGTGTTGAGTCCCTTATTCTTAGAATGGAGAAATGTGAAGTATATATCTACCTTTGATTCCCGACCATCATCGAATATTACCTTTAGATTACTAACGGCCTTAGATGTGCAGCCTACTTTGATGGAGGATATCGGATCTAGGCAAAGGGAGGATGAGGAGCTAGTAGATATTATAGAGAGGATTGGTGGAGGGGAGTCATCGGGTCATTCGAGGCGTTATGCTATGGACTCGAGAGGATGGTTGCAGAGAGATGATGGGCATTGTGTTCCTCACAGTATAGATTTGATTGATGCAATATAAGCTTAGTTGCACCATTCTTGGAAGACCATTCACCCTGGTGGTGACAAGATGTATAGAGACATGAGGAGAGTTTTCTATTGGTCCGGTATAAAGAAGAAAGTGGCGGAGTATGTAGCAATATTTATGACTTTCCAGAGGGTGAAGGTGGAGCAGAAGAAGCCGGGAGGACTGTTGCAGCCATTGGATATTCCTCAGTGGAAATGGGATAGTATCTCCATGGATTTTATAGATGGTCTACCTAGGAGTAGGAGAGGGAATGAGAGCATTTGGGTCATAGTAGATCGGCCGACTAAGTTCGCTCATTTCATACCACTGAGGAGTACCATGATGGCAGCATCATTGGTATCTCTATACATGAGAGCGGTCATTAGGTTACATGGAGTTCCAATTAGAATAGTTAGTGACCAAAATCTGCTTTTTACTAGTGAGTCCTGGAGGAGTCTATGGGAAGCTTTGGGAACTGAGTAAAGTTTGGGTACTTCATATTATCCGCAGACTTATGGACAGAAGGAAAGAGTAAATTAGGTTTTGGAGGATTTGCTACGGATGTGCATCATTGATTCTGGAGGTTCTTGGGAGGATCATTTGCTGTTGGTGGAGTTTACCTACAACAATAATTATTAGGCTAGGATGTCACATTTTGAAGCGTTGTATGGTAGACCATGTAGACAACCATCGTGTTGGTGGGATATGATTGATAGGATTATTCTTAGGTCAGACATGGTTAGAGAAACATCGGAGAAGGTGGATCTGATCTGTAGGAAAATGAACACTGCACATGATAGGCAAAAGTCATATGCTGACAAGAGGCGTACGGAGCTAGAATTCGCAGTGGGAGACATGCTATTATGAAGGTTTCACCCCTTAGGCATGTAATGAGATTTGGTACATCGAGGAAGCTTGCACCGAGATATTGTAGGACCCTTCCCGATAGTGGTTAGAGTAAGGAAGTTGGCATATATAGTAGAGCTTCCAGAGAAGTTGGCAAGGGTACATCACGTTTTCCATGTGTCGCACTTGCGTTAGTGCTTACCAATACACTACCACAGTCGAGCAAAGTCAGTTGGAGGAAGTGAAGGTTGAGCTTGAGTCACTTATTCACTATGCACCCACTTATATTCTAGAGCACGGTATAAAGCGACTCCGCAATTAGGTGATTAGACTTATCAAAGTACAGTGGGGAGACGATATAACGAAGAGTACATGGGAGCCCGATGAGAAGATCCGAGCTTCCCACCCATAATTCTTTTCTCGTATGTCTTCAATTTGAATCTTTCATTAGTTTAGAACTCTTGTGATAGGACTTAGGCGGTAAACTCTTTTAGTTAGAGACCTTTGGATGATAGGAATGGTTGTAAACATACAGATATGACATGTTATGGGTTATGAATGCTAATGGATGAATATGGATGCTTATGGATGTATTGTTCACATTTGTATACTTCTACACTTTAGGACAGTATATCCTTTTACACTATTATTGCATGATATCTCTTGTTGTGAAGTTCTAGTGGATGTTTTGCATATGGATGTTGCATATGTTTGGATGGTTGTGCATTCATATAGAATTACAAGTTTACTATTCAAGATGTTGCATACTTTTGGATGTATAGCATGAATAGTTTTGCATAACAGGAGGTTGACTGAATCAGTAGACCGACTACTTTTGCATTAGTATAGATTTATGTACATCTCATGTCACATATACATGTACATGTTGCATTAGAATTTTTTTAAGGACTATGGTTGCACATGGATGATGGATGAGTAGATGGATGGTAGTTATTGGTTGTTGTGTGTGAGTTACATTATTCCGTCCTTAGAGATTTTGGGGATGAAATCCTTTTTAAGGGGAAGAGAATGCAACACCTCGAAAATTTAGCCAAATTAAATAAGAGAATAAGGACTTAAAAAATAAATTTTTACAGACCTTCAAATTTGGTTACGAAACTTGCACCATTGTATTCATAGCAATTTTTCGGATATTTTTCATATAGAACACTTCGTAATCCGAGTTAGTATGAGAGAGTTACGGGTGTAAGAACAAGCTTAAAATTTAAAATAAATATATAAAATTCAACATAGGTCAGGTCGACAGGTAGCAGTTGATCCAGACCTAAGAGCGGTCGACCTGACAAGAGTTTTATTGAGGGTTAATAGTTCTGTAATAACATAAATCAATGGACGAGATTGGTTGCTTGGGTATGAAGTAGTTGATGGGTGGTTGAGATGATAGCTGGGGTTAATCTAATGGTCCTTAGTGTTAATCTAACCTTATAAATAAGTTTGTAAACCAAACCCTAATTCTTTTGTTTAACGAACAGTTGGGGAAACTCTGCCAATTTTCTACTGTAAACCCTAATTTTTCGAAACCCTAAAACCAAAATTAAATCCAAATCAAACAAGAAACAAGGGCAAGCAATCAAAGGAGAGAGCTACTAGTTGGAGGCCAGATTTCTCAGGATCTAGAGCTTAGGCTAACGATGAGTGAGAACAGATTAATAATTTGATTAATGTAGTTAATTTTAAGTGAATATTAGGCTCGGGTCCCTAATAAGTTTCAAAATACACAAAAACCCAGTAAAAAAAAGTATGTAAATTAGGTCCCTAGAATTAAGTTATTAAGTAATTGAATATAGTTATGCAATTATTCACTGAATAATTGCAGACATTTACGCAATTATATCCAAAAGTTGCATAAATTTATGCAATGTTTTCGGTGAATAATTGCGGAAATTTTCGCAATTTTTTTGGTGAATAAATGCGGAAATTTCCGCAATTTTTTGGTGAATACCTGCAGAAATTTCCACAAGTTTTTGAAAAAATTGCGGAAATTTTCGCAATTTTTCAGTGAATAATTATGGAAATGTCTGCAATTTTTTGATATAATTGCATAAATTTCTGCAATCGTTCACTAAATAATTGCATAAGTGTATGCCATTATTCAGTAACTTAATTCTAGGGACCTAATTTACAAACTTTTTTTTACTGGGGTTTTTGTGTATTTTGAAACTTATTAGGGACCTGTGCCAAACTGTCCCTAATTTTAAATCATTCCAATTGATTAGAATGCTATAAACCCTAGAATCGAATTAGTTAAACTTAAAATGATAATGTTTAAAAGCTAAATCTTTGATCCCTAAAACCCAGAATTGAATTTGTAAGTGGATGATGAAATTAGTTAATTAAACACTTGTTTAATGTTAAATTAAAAACCCTAAACCCAAACCCTAAATTGATTGAAATTGGAAAATTAATTAACTGTTAACTAGAACCATTAGTCGACTGTAATTAATGACAATCACCTATATCTAATCGAAAATCTAAAAACTGTTCGAACGTTGAAAATTCAACGTGAACCGTTGACCTGGGATTTTCTGGGTTGACCAGTAGTGGTCGACCTGGGATTTTTTGGGTCGGACCATTCGTATAAAAAATGCACAATTTTGACTTTTCCCTAAGGCCCAGATTTAAATGGATAAAAATAATATAATTAAGTTATGAATTATGTAAATAGTGAACTAGATATTAAGCTAATTTAGGCTAAGTATTTCGCAATGCTTGATATTGGTATGGGCGATATATGTCGCATAAACGGAGTTGATTGGGGCAATTTATTTCACAATAGACTTAGGAGTGTTCCATACATGTGAGTGCAGCACTGTCGGAGATGCTTTTTAAGAGAGTCCAGTACTAACGGAAGATCCATGTACATACATTTCTGGTGCAACATGGTACCGGTGGACGCCGGTGCAGTACAATAAGTGGTCATAGATATCGATTAAATTGGAGCCCAATACTAACAAGAGTTCCTATGGAACCCCGATGAAGTACAATAAGTGGCATATTGGTATAGTTATGATGAGAAAGTAGTTCCCATTCTGGTCGATCATTAGTGTAAGGTTCGATCTGTAGGTTTAAACCATTGTATTAGATAAGAATACCTAAGTATTGACCTTAGGAGTCCACGACTCCACAGACACTTGCTACACATTCTATGTCACTTAGAGTAGATTTAAAGTTAATTGCACTTAATCATCACTTATTAATCTTGTTCTCATTCACCAGACTTTTTTCTAATCCATTCCATTTCCATCTTTTTCCCCACCATATATGGACAGGGCAGTAGGTGATTTTCTGTTTTGGATTCTTGGAGAGAGCCATTGTAACGACCCACTATTTTGGACCATTCAAATCGACAATAATCCACGCATGTCTGACTTGAATAATTCAAAATAACAGATTGTAATAAAATTTAGAGCAAATAAAATCAAATACAGAATCACAGACACAGAATATCAGAATAACTCGCAGCGGAATATAAAAACCATAGTAGTTCATGAAGCTACTATAACAAACTCTCAAAACAAAATACATAATATCTGTTTGAAAACATATACAATAGAAATCTCAAATACATAGAAGTTTATAATACCAGAGCTGAAATAGAACAACTGAAACTGGAATGGATAGATAACTAGATAAGCAGAATCTCCAACGATTCCTAGCTCCAGAAAGAGATCCAAATCTAAGCTGTAAATACTCAGGCTGACCCGAGCGTAAAGCAAAATACAAAACACTCGAGTTAGGACAATATATACTTATATAATGTAAACCAACTCAAGTGAACTGTAGCAGTAATGCATAATAACTTAAAGGATGCTTGGGATCGCCCATCCTCTAAGGATCAGTTAAACCATAAATTAAATACATCCCGTGGTTAAAATTTCAAAATTGGTATTTTATATTTCAAAATCAAATATCATTTCAAAATTCAATATCATTTAAAAATCTAGCTCAAAATATCAAAATATCATATTTCAAAATAGTTTATATTACGAAACAAATTACTTCATTTTAAATCATAAAATGAAGTTATTATATTAAATAATTAAATTATTAAATTTCCAAAATTTTAATCTTTCAAAGTTCATTCGTTCACTTAAATTAATTAAAACAATGAAAATTCAACTTTCACAACATTTAGAAAATGCTATGGAAAGTCACATTTAAAACAGTTCAATTTAACAAAAGACAGCATTTAAAATGCTGTAATAGGGTTACATTAGTTTCAAATAAACTTAGTTAAATTCAACCATTATAACATTTACAAAAATGCCATAATAGCCTTTAATTAAATTCAGCCATTTGGTTCATTATTATCAACTACAGCATTTACAAATGTTGTATTATCATTTACATTAGAATTTAATAGCGTTTCAGAAATGCAGTTAACTAACTTCAAATATTTAGTATAATTTCACAAACAATTATATTTTTATATAAATCATTTTTTTACTTATAAAATCATATAATTTCACTTTTAAAACAATTATTCAAATACCCTTATATTCATGATTTTATAAAGTTAAAACTCCATTCAAAAATCAAAATTTAATAATAATTCACTTATTAAATTCCAATATTAAGTTATAAATTCATTAAATTAAATTAACTTAACACTTAAGTTTAAATTTTCAAATATAACTTAATTCCATTTTTATTTACTTAACTTAAAAATTCACTTTTAAGCCAAATTCACAAATTTCCAATTTTAGATATATTTCAAAATTTCAACTTAAATATTCATTCATTTCACATTTTAACTTTATTCAAAAAAAAACATTAATATATTATAAAATCATTTAAATTCACTTTAATCCAAATTATCATGAATTTATCACATTTCATATTTAATTTAAATTCCAATTATCACCAAATTAAAATTTCCCAAAATAACTTACATTTCAAATTTTCTAATTTTACCATTAATTTATTTCACTTATAAATTTTCAGAAAATCAATAATGCTTTACAAAAATCATTTTTATTTAGTTTAAGTCAAAATATTATAATATTTACATTTCTAAAATAATAAAAAAATTTATAAAACATATTTTAACACGGGTCTGTATTTCATTTTCTAGCCTAGGTAAAGTGATACGGGTAATTTATCATTTCAACCCGTAATTTACAAAGATACCCGGGTTTGATCATTTCAAACCCGCAATCCCAAGAAAATGAAAATAATTGAAAATCATTCAGGCCTATCATTTCAGCCCATAACGATTTTCTCTTATTCTAAAGTCCGTTCGGGTATGTATCATTTCAACCCATAGTGATTCTAATCTAAAGGGAACTTGCAGTGTGATAAACTGATAAAAATAACAGAACAACATAATATAACAGTAACATATGATATAACAGGTGTTTAAGCATGGGTGAACATCATATAATCATAACATAGCAGATATAATATGGTGATGCATTTTACAGATTCAAAAGTGGTCAATTTACTAGTTATATAGGTATACACTGTCTGGTGAGAATAACTCACTTGTTAAAAGCTGGAGATAGCCACAAAAGCACACAATACTGACACTACGAAGGCACGACAACACGGGAATGACTTGAGAGTGGAGAGCGAGATCCAAGTTATAGATCTTGTGTTACAACCCAAAAACAAAACCAAAATAATAGTTAAAAATCAATACGATTGAATTTGAATAACTTTGAAACAAAAAGCAGTTTGAATACGAAACTTTTTACCTTGCTTTCTCTACTTGTTTGCATGGCCTACGGGATCAATTAGGTCAGGTTTGTACTTGGTTTGGATCAGGTATGGGTCTGGAAAAGGTAAGGCTACAAGGTAGAACATGATGGAGGAAGTTACAACACAGGGATGTGAAGGGGTTTAGGCTAAAACATGGTTTTTGGCAACCAAAAGGGCTCGGTCATGGAGTTATATGCTTGGCCAGTCAAGCTCAGGTCTGGACAGAGGTTGGAGTGGTGTGGGGAGGTCTGGAAAAGGTGGTGGTGGCAGCCTATGGTGGTGGTGGTGGTGTAAAATGAAGGGAAGGTTGCATACATGGCTCGGGTAGGCGATAATTGTAGAGTTTTCAATGTTTTTGTGGAGTTTTGCTCAAGGGGAGGCCATGGCACTTTCATGTCAGTGGAGAATGATGGTTTGGCCGTGGATTTAGTGGGGAGGAAGGGATGGTGGTCGATGGTGGTGATGGTGAGGCTATGGGCCAAGCAAAGCATGAAGATTTCAAGGCAATTTACAAAGGAAAATCAATAAAAGAAGGTGAAAAAGAATAGAAAAGAGGAAGACATTACAATTCTTTTTCTTCAGATCTGAAAACATATGTGAATGAGAAATGAGAAAGTGATGTTTTCACGTGAATTGCAAAATGAGATATGCAGCTGAAAGAATGAGGAGTTAAGGCCAATTGAATGAAAAGTAATGTTGAAATGTGAAAAGGTGGGAATTCAAAAGGCCTTAGGAAATAAAAGCCACAAACCTTTCAAATCACTTTTATTTCTTTTTAATAAGTTTAAATAACTGAAAATAATTAAAAATTCAGTTTCAATTCGAAAATGTAACAAATATACAAAATATAAATAAATAAATATTAATTATATATGATTAAAATAAGAAAATAGTACAAAATGAAAACTAGTCTAGAAAATTTGAAAATAAATGAAATAAACTTAGGGAAAATTGTATGGACTTGGAAAAATATTTATAAATAAAGATAAGAACATAAAATAAAAATGCATACACAAAAATAAATAAATAAATTTTAATTAAATAAAATTTAAATGAAGAATATAGTAGAAAAATAGAAACTAGTCTTTAATAAATGCAATAAATTTTGGAAAAGTTTTATTATCACTTCAAAAATATTAAAAGACAAAAATATACATAAAATAACATATTAACACATTTTAAAATAAAATATGACAAAGAAAATATGATTTATAAAATTTAAAATAGGCAAAATTGCAAAATAAAACAAATTATACTCAAAATTGAAATGTACATAACTTTTACAATTTAATTCCGTTTTCAATGAAACAAAAAGCAGTATTCATGTTATTAAGTCTATTTTCATAATAAAATATAAAATTTAAGATTTTAAACAATTTAAATTTGAAGTTTTAAAAGTCAAAGTTTGACCAGTTTGACCAGAAATCCCTTTTTCAGGAAATGTTCAATTTATACCAGTTTGAAATTAAAAGTTACATAATAATCAACATTTATATTTAAAAATGAAATGTTTGAAATAAAACAAGTTTAAAATAGTTTTCAAAATATAATAAAGTCAAATAAAATATATACAAAAATCTAGGGCTGTTACACTCTCCCCCACTCAAATCTTTTCGTCCTCGAAAAGGAATGAAGTATGGAAAACATAGAAAAAGATAGAATGTAATAGGATTAAGACAAGATGACAAGAATATTAAAATTATACCTGATAACTGTTGTTATAGGTAAGTTTAACAAGGTGGAGAATAGGAATAGCAAGAAGGGAAAATAGGACGAAAGACAAGGATGAGCCATTTATTAAAAGTGTTGGTTAAAGAGGTAAAATATTTAAAACACTTTAAAATCCTTTAAAAAGGAAGTAACTGATCAAAGTATCATTTATATAATATTTTAT
This sequence comes from Allium fistulosum, assembly GCA_030737815.1. Taxonomy (NCBI): domain Eukaryota; kingdom Viridiplantae; phylum Streptophyta; class Magnoliopsida; order Asparagales; family Amaryllidaceae; genus Allium; species Allium fistulosum. The sequence continues at coordinate 509,641,261 of CM060903.1, read as the reverse complement.
CAAAATACTTTTATAACTCGATGTCTTAACAAGTTTATCCTCGTTCCTGCAGACTCTGGTAGTGCGTTGATCAGGCGCAAAGCTAGAATTCTCCAGGTACTTAGTAAACTTGTTTCAACACCCAGTGAAAATACTGGAAAACTTTTTTAAAAATAGAAATGGAAAGTACAATCCAAACAAAAACAAACAAAACCTTTGTCTAACCATGGTTCGCAGATACACAATGTTTACGCCTGGATCCCCCAGGAAACAATCCATATCCGTAAGCTTTCTCAGCCCTGCGAGTTACGCCATGATGACTAGTAGAATGCAGGATACACAATGGTTACGCCTGGATCCCCCAGGAAACAATCCGTACCCCCAGGCAAGCTCAGCCAAGCATTTGCGCTACTATTCGCGACCTACACAGATTGCAGGATACACAATGGTTACGCCTGGATCCCCCAGGAAACAATCCGTACCCCTAGGCAAGACTCAGCCAGGCAGTTGCGCTATGCAGTCACGATCGTAAGACCATGGGTAACGCCATGGAATTCGAAGGACACTCGAGTATCATATCCGGAAAACCAAAAATCAGAGAGAATAATATCGATAGAATGAATCCAAGATGTGGCCACAAATCGGATATCAAGCAGAAGGCACTTTCCATATCTTTACTTCGAAAATATGTATCATATAGTACCTTTTCAAATCACTTTCAAATATCGTACTTATATAAAATCCATTATATATAAGATTTAATTTTCAAATCAAATACTTTCCAAAATCAATAGTATATCAAATCATACTTATATAGACTTCAATTATATAAGATTTCACTTTCAAATTGAGTACCTTTTCAAATCTATAGTTTTCGAATCAATTTCATACTCATACAAATCAATTTTATATAAGTTCGACAACTCCCAAATCAAGTGTTTAGTAACATAAGGTTCTCAAATTTAAATTTGTTTCAATATCAGTTCAATTTCAAAATCATATACAATTTCACCAAATTATTTTCTTCTCAAATTAAATATCTTTAGTTTCAAAGTTTCCAAAATAATAGATTTTTGAAAATAAATCCAAATTTCCAAATCAATATAATTTAAGTCAACCAATTCATTTCCAAAATCAAATGTTTTCAAAATCATCTTATACTTACGTAAGGTCCGTCTTATATAAGGATCAAATTTTCCAAAATAAATTTCGCTGTATGAAGAGCCATATGGGATTTGAATATCTTTGCTTTTATAGGTTATATATCTTTGTAATTTAAATTGGAAAAGTAAGCAAAGATATTCTAACCCGACATCTTTCAATTTCAGCGTCAAAATATATCACTGATATTAGAATATAAGATGTACACACGTCATCATTTCGCAAAATCACATTTGATCGCTCGCTCGATCACACAAGTTCGCTTCGAACTAGTATTGTCCATTCGATTTCCCTACTGCGGACTTCGATATGGTTTCTCGACTAGAAGCCATCAGTCTCCTTGCATAGCCATATACTATGATAGAGAATTCTGGAATCAAGCCCAAAATCCATATCAAATATTCGCCATCAAGAATCGAATGAAAAATCCTAACACGAAATGGTGTAATCCACCTCGAACTTGTGTACTCAAACTTGGATCAAATTAATTATGCGAATAAAACAACATAAGTACAACTTATATATTTATTTCAACTTGTTAAATATATAGTTTCATAAAGATGTTACTAAGTTAAAACATTTAAACTAAATTTTATTCAAAATATTTTGAAGACCAAATTCTTTTCAAAACATTTCAAATCTAAATTTCATATTAGAAAATTTTAAAATTGCTTTATTCATTTACTTAACCAAACAGTTTCAACTTATTTAAATCATATTACTTCATACTTAAACATTCAAAACAAACTTATATACTTTATCAAATTACTTTTCAAAATTTCTTAGCTTTGAAAAGTTAACCTTGATTTGGAAGTGCTCGAACCTTTAAAATAGTTGAAGAAATCATATTTCAATCCAAGAGTTGGAAATCACAATTAAATCAGTAAATCCATTCCAAAAATAGGGTTATATCAAATCAAATCCAAAACTCAAGGACTGAACACCGGCTCATTTCAAATTTTACAAATATATATACATATATCTTTCGAATATCACATCACACTTCGGAATTTGAAATCTAAATTGGTTTCACAAATCAATCGCATAGCAATGCTACCGAAGTGGCCTCTCCCTCACTCAGAAACTCGAAAATCAATGTCGATGATGCGTGCACTCATCACCGAAATTATTTTCCAGCGACACAAGTGAGTTCTGGACTTCCATTTACTTTGAAAACTTCTTTGAAATTCCTTCAAAACCATTAAAACCCATTAAAATCATTGAAACATTACTTATTCGGAAAAATAATTTCAATCATATTATTTATTATTTCAAAATCTTAAAACCAGTTCCAAAATGCCGGAGTTCAATCACTTAAATTCAGATTCAAAACCTTCAGTTATAAATCATTTTATATGAAACCATTTCTTATAAAATTTTCACAATTTCAAATCCTTTCAAAACTTCAAATTCTCATTTTTTTTAAAAGGTATATAATCCTTATCAAAAACATTTCATCTTTATATAAAAATATGGTCATCCTTATCAAAATAAAACTACGATGAATACAAAATTTTTAAAAGACAATCAACCACAAACTTTCCAAGGGACGATTCAAGGATGGATTTCAAAGCAAAACAGAGATTCAAATTTAGAAGGACTCTAATCAAATAGAATTCTAATTCAAAGATAGGCTCAAACGAAGATAAGATAATTAAATTACCAAATACAAGATGGATAAGCCTATATGAAACGTGGGCGACCTTAACCGGTCAACCGTGATTTCAGGAATATAATCGATGCGAAAATATAAGGAAAATCGACCTTCGATTGCCAAAGATAGAATCTAAATATAGCAGAAGATAGAAAACATCGTAAACCGAGGATACAGAAATCTCCGGTGAATCAATGCCAATTATAATCATTCAAAGATTGGCGGAATCGCCACCCTATAAAGATCATACAAAGTGGAGTGATGCAATGCTCCAAAATCAAAAGAATACAATTAGGGGAGATAGGAATGGATTTCAGAACAAGTGAGCATTCCAAAATTCAAAGGAATCTTATTCGATAAGAATCCAAACGAAGATTAGAGAAATATAACCTATATCGATACAGAAAAATTCCCATTCAAAATTTGGAAAGACTCGAATTCATAACATACGAAAACAGAAGCATAAATATCTTTAGTTGGACAACTTTAGCTAAGAAAAGGATACAACAGAGTTTACTCAAAGCATCCTAACAAACTACTGATTTTGCCATACCCAAAATAGATTCCTATCAACAAAGGATCTAGATCAATCAAGAGAGAAGTTCAAAATTTTAGAGGATCCTAATCAAAGAAATTACTAACAAGGTGGATACGAAAGGAATGAAGTTTAAGAAATATTTTACTTTTAAAGCAAGGAAATTTATATCAAAATAATCTTTGAAAATTCTTTAAAAATCATTTGAAAATCATTTTATACTTCGAAAATACGTTCTCTCACAAAGAAATGATTCTGAGATTGATTTCACTTATTCTAGGGTATTTCAACCCTATCTCTAATGAGTTTTTGCTCCGCAGGCTAAGGTTTGCCTAAAACCAAAGCTCTGATACCAACTGTAACGACCCACTATTTTGGACCATTCAAATCGACAATAATCCACGCATGTCTGACTTGAATAATTCAAAATAACAGATTGTAATAAAATTTGGAGCAAATAAAATCAAATACAGAATCACAGACACAGAATATCAGAATAACTCGCAGCGGAATATAAAAACCATAGTAGTTCATGAAGCTACTATAACAAACTCTCAAAACAAAATACATAATATCTGTTTGAAAAGATATACAATAGAAATCTCAAATACATAGAAGTTTATAATACCAGAGCTGAAATAGAACAACTGAAACTGGAATGGATAGATAACTAGATAAGCAGAATCTCCAACGATTCCTAGCTCCAGAAAGAGATCCAAATCTAAGCTGTAAATACTCAGGCTGACCCGAACGTAAAGCAAAATACAAAACACTCGAGTCAGGACAATATATACTTATATAATGTAAACCAACTCAAGTGAACTGTAGCAGTAATGCATAATAACTTAAAGGATGCTTGGGATCGCCCATCCTCTAAGGATCAGTTAAACCATAAATTAAATACATCCCGTGGTTAAAATTTCAAAATTGGTATTTTATATTTCAAAATCAAATATCATTTCAAAATTCAATATCATTTAAAAATCTAGCTCAAAATATCAAAATATCATATTTCAAAATAGTTTATATTACGAAACAAATTACTTCATTTTAAATCATAAAATGAAGTTATTATATTAAATAATTAAATTATTAAATTTCCAAAATTTTAATCTTTCAAAGTTCATTCGTTCACTTAAATTAATTAAAACAATGAAAATTCAACTTTCGCAACATTTAGAAAATGCTATGGAAAGTCACATTTAAAACAGTTCAATTTAACAAAAGACAGCATTTAAAATGCTGTAATAGGGTTACATTAGTTTCAAATAACCTTAGTTAAATTCAACCATTATAACATTTACAAAAATGCCATAATAGCCTTTAATTAAATTCAGCCATTTGGTTCATTATTATCAACTACAGCATTTACAAATGTTGTATTATCATTTACATTAGAATTTAATAGCGTTTCAGAAATGCAGTTAACTAACTTCAAATATTCAGTATAATTTCACAAACAATTATATTTTTATATAAATCATTTTTTTTACTTATAAAATCATATAATTTCACTTTTAAAACAATTATTCAAATACCCTTATATTCATGATTTTATAAAGTTAAAACTCCATTCAAAAATCAAAATTTAATAATAATTCACTTATTAAATTCCAATATTAAGTTATAAATTCATTAAATTAAATTAACTTAACACTTAAGTTTAAATTTTCAAATATAACTTAATTCCATTTTTATTTACTTAACTTAAAAATTCACTTTTAAGCCAAATTCACAAATTTCCAATTTTAGATATATTTCAAAATTTCAACTTAAATATTCATTCATTTCACATTTTAACTTTATTCAAAAAAAAAACATTAATATATTATAAAATCATTTAAATTCACTTTAATCCAAATTATCATGAATTTATCACATTTCATATTTAATTTAAATTTCAATTATCACCAAATTAAAATTTCCCAAAATAACTTACATTTCAAATTTTCTAATTTTACCATTAATTTATTTCACTTATAAATTTTCAGAAAATCAATAATGCTTTACAAAAATCATTTTTATTTAGTTTAAGTCAAAATATTATAATATTTACATTTCTAAAATAATAAAAAAATTTATAAAACATATTTTAACACGGGTCTGTATTTCATTTTCTAGCCTAGGTAAAGTGATACGGGTAATTTATCATTTCAACCCGTAATTTACAAAGATACCCGGGTTTGATCATTTCAAACCCGCAATCCCAAGAAAATGAAAATAATTGAAAATCATTCAGGCCTATCATTTCAGCCCATAACGATTTTCTCTTATTCTAAAGTCCGTTCGGGTATGTATCATTTCAACCCATAGTGATTCTAATCTAAAGGGAACTTGCAGTGTGATAAACTGATAAAAATAACAGAACAACATAATATAACAGTAACATATGATATAACAGGTGTTTAAGCATGGGTGAACATCATATAATCATAACATAGCAGATATAATATGGTGATGCATTTTACAGATTCAAAAGTGGTCAATTTACTAGTTATATAGGTATACACTGTCTGGTGAGAATAACTCACTTGTTAAAAGCTGGAGATAGCCACAAAAGCACACAATACTGACACTACGAAGGCACGACAACACGGGAATGACTTGAGAGTGGAGAGCGAGATCCAAGTTATAGATCTTGTGTTACAACCCAAAAACAAAACCAAAATAATAGTTAAAAATCAATAAGATTGAATTTGAATAACTTTGAAACAAAAAGCAGTTTGAATACGAAACTTTTTACCTTGCTTTCTCTACTTGTTTGCATGGCCTAGGGGATCAATTAGGTCAGGTTTGTACTTGGTTTGGATCAGGTATGGGTCTGGAAAAGGTAAGGCTACAAGGTAGAACATGATGGAGGAAGTTACAACACAGGGATGTGAAGGGGTTTAGGCTAAAACATGGTTTTTGGCAACCAAAAGGGCTCGGTCATGGGGTTATATGCTTGGCCAGTCAAGCTCAGGTCTGGACAGAGGTTGGAGTGGTGTGGGGAGGTCTGGAAAAGGTGGTGGTGGCAGCCTATGGTGGTGGTGGTGGTGTAAAATGAAGGGAAGGTTGCATACATGGCTCGGGTAGGCGATAATTGTAGAGTTTTCAATGTTTTTGTGGAGTTTTGCTCAAGGGGAGGCCATGGCACTTTCATGTCAGTGGAGAATGATGGTTTGGCCGTGGATTTAGTGGGGAGGAAGGGATGGTGGTCGATGGTGGTGATGGTGAGGCTATGGGCCAAGCAAAGCATGAAGATTTCAAGGCAATTTACAAAGGAAAATCAATAAAAGAAGGTGAAAAAGAATAGAAAAGAGGAAGACATTACAATTCTTTTTCTTCAGATCTGAAAACATATGTGAATGAGGAATGAGAAAGTGATGTTTTCACGTGAATTGCAAAATGAGATATGCAGCTGAAAGAATGAGGAGTTAAGGCCAATTGAATGAAAAGTAATGTTGAAATGTGAAAAGGTGGGAATTCAAAAGGCCTTAGGAAATAAAAGCCACAAACCTTTCAAATCACTTTTATTTCTTTTTAATAAGTTTAAATAACTGAAAATAATTAAAAATTCAGTTTCAATTCGAAAATGTAACAAATATACAAAATATAAATAAATAAATATTAATTATATATGATTAAAATAAGAAAATAGTACAAAATGAAAACTAGTCTAGAAAATTTGAAAATAAATGAAATAAACTTAGGGAAAATTGTATGGACTTGGAAAAATATTTATAAATAAATATAAGAACATAAAATAAAAATGCATACACAAAAATAAATAAATAAATTTTAATTAAATAAAATTTAAATGAAGAATATAGTAGAAAAATAGAAACTAGTCTTTAATAAATGCAATAAATTTTGGAAAAGTTTTATTATCACTTAAAAAATATTAAAAGACAAAAATATACATAAAATAACATATTAACACATTTTAAAATAAAATATGACAAAGAAAATATGATTTATAAAATTTAAAATAGGCAAAATTGCAAAATAAAACAAATTATACTCAAAATTGAAATGTACATAACTTTTACAATTTAATTCCGTTTTCAACGAAACAAAAAGCAGTATTCATGTTATTAAGTCTATTTTCATAATAAAATATAAAATTTAAGATTTTAAACAATTTAAATTTGAAGTTTTAAAAGTCAAAGTTTGACCAGTTTGACCAGAAATCCCTTTTTCAGGAAATGTTCAATTTATACCAGTTTGAAATTAAAAGTTACATAATAATCAACATTTATATTTAAAAATGAAATGTTTGAAATAAAACAAGTTTAAAATAGTTTTCAAAATATAATAAAGTCAAATAAAATATATACAAAAATCTAGGGCTGTTACAGCCATGCTTTTCTTGGAGTCTGCTTTTATCACATCTTCTCTTCTTGTATCATTTTATCATATTAGTATAGGTATTTTCTTGTATCGGACTATAAGGCATATTTTTCTATGTACTCTGATTTGGATCACATGCTGATATTTTTCTAACACTATGATTTGATATTTTCCAAGACATATTTTTTCTATGATATTTACATGTCGTATTTCTTCCGATGTGATACAAATTGGATAGTTAGTTTATCTTTCCAATGTGATACGGATTTGATTGTAAGTTTATCTTAGATTATATCTGTTTATCTTAGTCTCTGAGATGTTAAAGTTTTAAAAACCCCGGTGATCTGCATTTCTCGGTGCAATGGCTTTTGGAGCGTGTTGGAAGGTATGGGTTTTCACAGTGTGCATCCCAAGTGAAGACTTGGTTCTCTTAGTTAGTCGGGTTAAATGTGTAGCAACCTCTGCGAATTCCTTAATAAACTTCTAATCGTATCCCGCTGAGAATAGGTAACACAAAGATTTTTGAGAACATACCTAAGTCGCCTAAGAACGAGCTACTAAATGATGGGCCTGCGATTTGACCATACCCACCTGAGAACAGGTAACCCAAAGATGAACCAGAGAACTCGTTGAGAAAAGTGTTATCTACTTCCTAATAGTAATTATTCGAGTAACGACCGTATGTACCATAACGCACGGGTGTACTAGATCCAAGTGCTAATCTGAGTTATAAGAATGGAAACCTTGTTTTACAGCGTGGAAACTTCTGTCTCCACTATCCTAATTGTTCGATTCATAGGTCTCATATTGTCAAGAATACTCTTTAGTGTTCTTTCTTTCATTCTTTCGTTCGTATCGTTGTATATATAGTTGTTTATATTAAAAACACATGTATATTTGTTTACATAGTTTACACACATGTAAATATAACATTATATAATAAATTGTGTTCTCTTATTCGTATATTCTCTTATCTTTTGAATATATAGTTTATTAGTTAGGAAAAATAGTTATTAAGAGTTTAGTTTAAAGTTAAGTATTGATTATGTATGATAACACTATCATTATAATCACAAGTAATGTAGTCTTAGTTTCAGGGGGAGTTATATAGAGTTATATAGTATTATAATTATGGAGTTATATGGTTTTTTGTTGATGACAAAGGGGGAGAAGTATAAAATAGGATAGTTAGGCATAAATTAAGGGGGAGTTATTAGAAGTATTAGGATAGAAGTGATATTTTATAAACAAAGGTTGTCATCATCAAAAATGGGGAGATTGTTAGTTCCCGAGGAGTTGGTTTTGATGACAACAACCTTACATAGAATTAGATTATAAAATATATAATACTAACATTATTGTGTAGATATATATAGATATGTTTGCAGGTACTAAAGAATGAAGAACTGTACAGTATAAAGATTCAAGATCAAAGGTTGAAGATATCAAGATTCAAGACTCATGAGTATCAAGAATTTCAAGAGTTCAAGTTTCCAAGATAAGTTATATAGTTAGGAATATTGTTAAAACTCATAGAAAGGCACTGACATCTTAAAATCTATTTTATTCGTGGAATGGAATCCACTTCGTGCTCGTTAAAGGGATGGAACCCTAAGTAGGATGGAACCTACGAAAAATCTAGTGGAACATCTTTTTGTATCCACTTACTTTTATTTCAAAATGATTTTCAAAATATATAGCTTGTTTTTCAAAATGATTTTAAATATTCCTGTTTAAAAACCAAAATCATATGTCTTGGTTTTTCAATATATTTTAGCCTAAAAAATATCCTTAGTTTTAAATATCCTTAATTTTAAATATCTTTGATTTTAAATTATTATCCTAAGTTTTTAAACTATAATTTTGATATTAATATATTTAGTTGTTTTATATATTTATACTTAAGATTTAAATATAAAAGTATAGAAAATTAGTATATATATTTTAATATTGTTCTCTATAGTTATTTATGTATTATAACTATATATAAGTATATTTTAAAGTTTAAATATAAGTATAATAAATAACCAAAAAATACAAGGGCATGTCGACATGGTCACATGTACCCCTGTCGACATGGTGGCAGTTAAATTGTTTTTTAAAAGAAGTGTCTATTCGCCACATCCCTTCACCAATGGACATGGCTATTGATCTACTATAAATAAAGGGTGTTTTCAACGAATTTTAATCACTTTTTTCTCTGATTTAACTTCTCTTCTTCTTCTCCACTTTCTTATTTACAAATTACACCATTACTCTGCCGAAATCAATATCGAATCTAAATAGATAATTTTTGGTTTTGATTCTCTCCACTATCTCTAAAAGATCCAAGTGCTAATATGAGTTATAGACTTTTTGTAACCAATAAAGCGAGAAAATTTGTGATTGTAGCATTGGAAATCAATTGGGTGAACTTGTTGCCCCGGAAATCAAGTATCTCTACCCAGAGGATTGTGAATCTGGAGCGGTGTACCTCGTAGCCTTGAAATCGAGGGTTGTATTTGTAAGAATTGTTTTTGAAAGGAAATCCGTACTTGTGTTGCGGGACTGGATGTAGGGTAACTCCGAACCAGTATAAAATCCGGTGTGTTCTTCCCTTTATTGCTTTTACTTTATATTTGCATCTGTGTTTGATTCTGTGTTCATATCTATTTCTGATTAGTGTATACATTGTTAACAAATTAAGATAAACTCAAAAAGATTAACAAATTTCTTAAAACACTATTCACCCCCCCTCTAGTGTTAATTCTAGCCTTAAGATCCTTAATCCGCATTCTAACAATTGGTATCAGAGCTTTGTTTTCAAAAGTTTCATAATCTGAATTTTGAAAAGTTTTAAAATGGCTATTTTTGAAAAATCTGTTAAAACTAGTTTAAAATTGTTTAAATCATCATTGTTCCATGAGTCTGCATATGAATGTTATTCAAATTCTAGCTGTCTACCCAAATTTTATAATGTGCAAGAAAGGTGCTTTATGGGTATTAAGGAATCAATCCACAATGGACAATCTGTGTGGATCAAAAGGAATAAGTGGATACTTGATAGTGGATGCTCTAGACACATGACTGGTAATCCGGATATGCTGAATAATATTATATACAAAGACGGAGGACTGGTTAACTTTGGAGACAACTCGAAAGGATACGTGATTGGCATCGGCAATGTCGGTAACTCTGAAACTACTATTATTACTAATGTTTTGCTAGTTAAGAATCTAAAACATAATCTACTAAGTATTAGTCAACTCTGTGATAAAGGATATAAGATTAAATTTGAAAAAGATAAATGTCATATTAAAGATAATAACTCAGCCATAATATTTGAGGGAATTAGGAAAAAGAATATTTATATTCTTAGTATGAAAGTTTCAAATGATAACCTATGTCTTTTGGCAAATACAAGTGACCCTTGGATTTGGCATAAGAGATTTGGAAATTTGAATTTCAAACTCTTATCTAGACTGTCAAAATATGATCTAGTAAGAGGCCTCCCTAAAATGAATTTTAAAGTAGATAGTTTATGTGATGCATGTCAATTAGGAAAGCTTAGAAAAAGTTCCTTTAAATTAAAAGATATGATTTCAACTTCGAAACCCCTTGAGTTACTTCATCTTGATTTATTTGGTCCATCTCAAATTCAGTCAATAAATCATAGTAAATATGTTTTTGTAATTGTAGATGATTATTCTAGATTTACATGGACAATATTTTTGAAACATAAAAGTGATACTTTTGAATGTTTTAAGAACTTTACAAAAAGAATTCAAAATCAATTATCTTTAAAAATTATAACTATTCGTAGTGATCACGGTGGTGAATTTGAAAATGAAAAGTTTGAGGAATTCTGCAATAAGAAGGGAATAACTCACAATTTCTCATTTCTAAGAACTCCACAACAAAACGGAGTAGTTGAACGTAAAAATAGAACGATACAAGAGTGTGCGAGAACTATGCTTTCAGATAGTAATTTACCAAAACACTTTTGGGCAGAAGCTGTTGCTACCGCCTGTTATATTTTGAATAGAATTTTAATTAGACCTTTAACTGATAAGACACCTTATGAACTTCTTCATGGAAAGAAACCTAAGGTATCATACTTCAGAATTTTTGGAAGTAAATGCTTTATTGTAAATACAAAAGATAATTTGGATAAACTTGATCTTAAATCCGACAAAGGAATCTTTATCGGATATTCTAATAGAAGTAAAGCTTATAGAGTTTTTAATTTAAGATCTAACACCATCGAAGAAACAATGCATGTTTCGTTTGATGAAAATTTAAAAGATTTTAAAATTACAAATGATGAAGAAGATTTAATTACTCAAAATCAGGAATCAACCGAAATTAATAATGAAATTAATCATTCTAATAAAAGGATTAAACTTTTAAAAGATCATCCTATTGAAAATATAATAGGAGATATGCAATCTATTGTTACAACTAGAAATCAACTAAGTAAAATGAGTAATGTAGCATTTATATCATCTATTGAACCCAAAAATCCTAAAGAAGCATCAACTGATGATTCATGGATTTTGGCTATGCAAGAAGAATTAAATCAATTCACTAGAAATGAAGTTTGGGAACTTGTTCCTAGACCTGAAGATAAAACTATAATTGGAACTAAATAGGTCTATAAAAATAAAATGAATGAACAAGGTGAGGTCGTTAGAAATAAAGCACGATTAGTCGTCCAAGGTTATTGTCAAGAAGAAGGTATAGATTGTGACGAAACCTTTACTCCTGTAGCAAGATTAGAAGCCATTAGGATTCTACTTGCTTTCGCAAATAATAATAATTTCAAATTATTTCAAATGGATGTTAAAAGTGCATTTTTAAATGGATTTGTAAAAGAAGAAGTATATGTTGAACAACCACCACTTTTTGAAGATGAAAAATTACCAAACCATGTGTACAAACTTAAGAAAGCTTTATATGGTCTAAAACAAGCTCCTAGAGCCTGGTATGATAGACTAAGATCTTATTTATTACAATCAAATTTTGAAATTGGTAAAATAGATAATACTATTTTTATTAAAAGAAATAAAAATGATATTCAACTAGTTCAAGTATACGTAGATGATATCATTTTTGGTTCAACTAACTTCGAAATGAATAAAGAATTTTCTGAAATAATGACAAAAGAGTGAGATGAGTCATATGGGTGAATTAAACTTCTTTCTAGGATTGCAAATAAAACAGTTAGATAATGGTATTTTTATTAGTCAAGAAAAATATGTTAAAGAACTAGTTAATAAATTTGGTTTGACTATTGGGAGTGGAAAACCTACTCCCATGGCAACCAATGAATATCTAAGTAAAGAAGATCTCTCAAAAGATGTAGATCAAAAGTTGTATAGAGGAATGACCGGATCATTGCTCTATATCACTGCTAGTAGACCAGATATCATGCATAGTGTATGTCTCTGTGCAAGATATCAATCTCATCCTAAAGAAACTCACTTAAAATCTGTAAAACGTATCATAAGATATATTAAACACACCTCTGATTATGGCTTATTTTATCCTAAAAATGATTCATTTGATTTAATATCATACTGTGATGCTGACTATGCTGGATGTAAATCTGACCGAAAAAGTACAAGTGGAACTTGTCACTTTTTAGGACATTCTCTGGTTTCCTGGTTTAGTAAAAAGCAAAATACAGTTTCTCTATCAACAACTGAAGCAGAGTATATTTCTGCTGCTTTGGCTTGTTCTAAAGTAATATATATGCAACAAACCTTAAGAGATTTTGGATTAAATATCTCAAAATCGCCAATTTATTGTGATAATACTAGTGCAATAAATTTATCTAAAAATCCTACTCATCATGATCGAACTAAACATATTGATATTCGACATCATTTTCTTAGAGATAATATAACTAAAGAAGTAATTACTCTCGAATATATAAACTCTGAGAATCAAACTGCTGATATCTAACAAAACCATTAAATGAATCTATATTTACTAAATTAAGAAGAGAATTAGGTATTTGTTCAATAACTAAAATATAAAACATAAATATATAACATAAATATATAACAAGTATAATTAAATAAATTAAAAATAAATTAGAAGCCAAAATTAAAATACCCCTGTCGACAACCCCATATCCCACCATGTCGACATATAACGGTACTTTTTGAAAATTAAAATTCCCACCAAAATTTGAAAAGTTGATTATATATTCTTCCATATTTCGACTTTCTCTTCATTCTCTCTCATTTTCTTCTGGTTTAACTTCTGAAACAAAGAAAATAATGGCTTCTCCATCAAATTCAAACATAAACTCGACTTTCTCATTTCACTCTCCTACTCCCGGCCCTCTTCAACGCTCCATTCATGCTCGTGTGATAAAATTAGAGGATACTACAAAGGATATTCTGCAAATGGTGACTGAGATTCAAGTCAAACAAATTCGGATGAGTAAAGAACAAGAGAAGCAAGGTCGAATCCTTAGAAATTTGTAGAAGTTCCTAATGGATAACCAAGCAAACCCGATCTTGATCGAAGAAGAGTCTTCTAGTAACCATGCACAAGAGGACAGCGAAGAAGAGCCAATGGAAGAGGAAGAAGCACCCTTGGAAGAAGAGGACGCACCTGTTCATGAAGTGCAAGTTGAAGACGACGACACCGTAGTTTGCGTTGGTAAAGTATGTTTTGATAAGGATGGAAACCTTGTCGAACAGCGTGGAAACTTCTGTCTCCACTATCCTAATTGTTCGATTCATAGGTCTCATATTGTCAAGAATACTCCTTAGTGTTCTTTCTTTCATTCTTTCGTTCGTATCGTTGTATATATAGTTGTTTATATTAAAAACACATGTATATTTGTTTACATAGTTTACACACATGTAAATATAACATTATATAATAAATTGTGTTCTCTTATTCGTATATTCTCTTATCTTTTGAATATATAGTTTATTAGTTAGGAAAAATAGTTATTAAGAGTTTAGTTTAAAGTTAAGTATTGATTATGTATGATAACACTATCATTATAATCACAAGTAATGTAGTCTTAGTTTCAGGGGGAGTTATATAGAGTTATATAGTATTATAATTATGGAGTTATATGGTTTTTTGTTGATGACAAAGGGGGAGAAGTATAAAAAAGGATAGTTAGGCATAAATTAAGGGGGGGTTATTAGAAGTATTAGGATAGAAGTGATATTTTATAAACAAAGGTTGTCATCATCAAAAAGGGGGAGATTGTTAGTCCCTGAGGAGTTGGTTTTGATGACAACAACCTTACATAGAATTAGATTATAAAATATATAATACTAACAATATTGTGTAGATATATATAGATATGTTTGCAGGTACTAAAGAATGAAGAACTGTACAGTATAAAGATTCAAGATCAAAGGTTGAAGATATCAAGATTCAAGACTCATGAGTATCAAGAATTTCAAGAGTTCAAGTTTCCAAGATAAGTTATATAGTTAGGAATATTGTTAAAACTCATAGAAAGGCACTGACATCTTAAAATCTATTTTATTCGTGGAATGGAATCCACTTCGTGCTCGTTAAAGGGATGGAACCCTAAGTAGGATGGAACCTACGAAAAATCTAGTGGAACATCTTTTTGTATCCACTTACTTTTATTTCAAAATGATTTTCAAAATATATAGCTTGTTTTTCAAAATGATTTTAAATATTCCTGTTTAAAAACCAAAATCATATGTCTTGGTTTTTCAATATATTTTAGCCTAAAAAATATCCTTAGTTTTAAATATCCTTAATTTTAAATATCTTTGATTTTAAATTATTATCCTAAGTTTTTAAACTATAATTTTGATATTAATATATTTAGTTGTTTTATATATTTATACTTAAGATTTAAATATAAAAGTATAGAAAATTAGTATATATATTTTAATATTGTTCTCTATAGTTATTTATGTATTATAACTATATATAAGTATATTTTAAAGTTTAAATATAAGTATAATAAATAACCAAAAAATACAAGGGCATGTCGACATGGTCACATGTACCCCTGTCGACATGGTGGCAGTTAAATTGTTTTTTAAAAGAAGTGTCTATTCGCCACATCCCTTCACCAATGGACATGGCTATTGATCTACTATAAATAAAGGGTGTTTTCAACGAATTTTAATCACTTTTTTCTCTGATTTAACTTCTCTTCTTCTTCTCCACTTTCTTATTTACAAATTACACCATTACTCTGCCGAAATCAATATCGAATCTAAATAGATAATTTCTGGTTTTGATTCTCTCCACTATCTCTAAAAGATCCAAGTGCTAATATGAGTTATAGACTTTTTGTAACCAATAAAGCGAGAAAAGGTGTGATTGTAGCATTGGAAATCAATTGGGTGAACTTGTTGCCCCGGAAATCAAGTATCTCTACACAGAGGATTGTGAATCTGGAGCGGTGTACCTCGTAGCCTTGAAATCGAGGGTTGTATTTGTAAGAATTGTTTTTGAAAGGAAATCCGTACTTGTGTTGCGGGACTGGATGTAGGGTAACTCCGAACCAGTATAAAATCCGGTGTGTTCTTTCCTTTATTGCTTTTACTTTATATTTGCATCTGTGTTTGATTCTGTGTTCATATCTGTTTCTGATTAGTGTATACATTGTTAACAAATTAAGATAAACTCAAAAAGATTAACAAATTTCTTAAAACACTATTCACCCCCCCTCTAGTGTTAATTCTAGCCTTAAGATCCTTAATCTGCATTCTAACAATTGGTATCAGAGCTTTGTTTTCAAAAGTTTCATAATCTGAATTTTGAAAAGTTTTAAAATGGCTATTTTTGAAAAATCTGTTAAAACTAGTTTAAAATTGTTTAAATCATCATTGTTCCATGAGTCTGCATATGAATGTTATTCAAATTCTAGCTGTCTACCCAAATTTTATAATGTGCAGGAAAGGTGCTTTATGGGTATTAAGGAATCAATCCACAATGGACAATCTGTGTGGATCAAAAGGAATAAGTGGATACTTGATAGTGGATGCTCTAGACACATGACTGGTAATCCGGATATGCTGAATAATATTATATACAAAGACGGAGGACTGGTTAACTTTGGAGACAACTCGAAAGGATACGTGATTGGCATCGGTAATGTCGGTAACTCTGAAACTACTATTATTACTAATGTTTTGCTAGTTAAGAATCTAAAACATAATCTACTAAGTATTAGTCAACTCTGTGATAAAGGATATAAGATTAAATTTGAAAAAGATAAATGTCATATTGAAGATAATAACTCAGCCATAATATTTGAGGGAATTAGGAAAAAGAATATTTATATTCTTAGTATGAAAGTTTCAAATGATAACCTATGTCTTTTGGAAAATACAAGTGACCCTTGGATTTGGCATAAGAGATTTGGAAATTTGAATTTCAAACTCTTATCTAGACTGTCAAAACATGATCTAGTAAGAGGCCTCCCTAAAATGAATTTTAAAGTAGATAGTTTATGTGATGCATGTCAATTAGGAAAGCTTAGAAAAAGTTCCTTTAAATTAAAAGATATGATTTCAACTTCAAAACCCCTTGAGTTACTTCATCTTGATTTATTTGGTCCATCTCAAATTCAGTCAATAAATCATAGTAACGACCGTATGTCCCATAACGCATGGGTGTACTAGATCCAAGTGCTAATCTGAGTTATAAGAATGGAAACCTTGTCGAACAGCGTGGAAACTTCTGTCTCCACTATCCTAATTGTTCGTTTCATAGGTCTCATATTGTCAAGAATACTCCTTAGTGTTCTTTCTTTCATTCTTTCGTTCGTATCGTTGTATATATAGTTGTTTATATTAAAAACACATGTATATTTGTTTACATAGTTTACACACATGTAAATATAACATTATATAATAAATTGTGTTCTCTTATTCGTATATTCTCTTATCTTTTGAATATATAGTTTATTAGTTAGGAAAAATAGTTATTAAGAGTTTAGTTTAAAGTTAAGTATTGATTATGTATGATAACACTATCATTATAATCACAAGTAATGTAGTCTTAGTTTCAGGGGGAGTTATATAGAGTTATATAGTATTATAATTATGGAATTATATGGTTTTTTGTTGATGACAAAGGGGGAGAAGTATAAAATAGGATAGTTAGGCATAAATTAAGGGGGAGTTATTAGAAGTATTAGGATAGAAGTGATATTTTATAAACAAAGGTTGTCATCATCAAAACGGGGGAGATTGTTAGTCCCTGAGGAGTTGGTTTTGATGACAACAACCTTACTTAGAATTAGATTATAAAATATATAATACTAACATTATTGTGTAGATATATATAGATATGTTTGCAGGTTCTAAAGAATGAAGAACTGTACAGTATAAAGATTCTAGATCAAAGATTGAAGATATCAAGATTCAAGACTCATGAGTATCAAGAATTTCAAGAGTTCAAGTTTCCAAGATAAGTTATATAGTTAGGAATATTGTTAAAACTCATAGAAAGGCACTGACATCTTAAAGTCTATTTTATTCGTGGAATGGAATCCACTTCGTGCTCGTTAAAGGGATGGAACCCTAAGTAGGATGGAACCTACGAAAAATCTAGTGGAACATCTTTTTGTATCCACTTACTTTTATTTCAAAATGATTTTCAAAATATATAGCTTGTTTTTCAAAATGATTTTAAATATTCCTGTTTAAAAACCAAAATCATCTGTCCTGGTTTTTCAATATATTTTAGCCTAAAAAATATCCTTAGTTTTAAATATCCTTAATTTTAAATATCTTTGATTTTAAATTATTATCCTAAGTTTTTAAACTACAATTTTGATATTAATATATTTAGCTGTTTTATTTATTTATACTTAAGATTTAAATATAAAAGTATAGAAAATTATTATATATATTTTAATATTGTTCTCTATAGTTATTTATGTATTATAACTATATATAAGTATATTTTAGAGTTTAAATATAAGTATAATAAATCACCAAAAAATACAAGGGCATGTCGACATGGTCACATGTACCCCTGTCGACATGGTGATAGTTAAATTGTTTTTTAAAAGAAGTGTCTATTCACCACATCCCTTCACCAATGGACATGGCTATTGATCTACTATAAATAAAGGGTGTTTTCAATGAATTTTAATCACTTTTTTCTCTGATTTAACTTCTCTTCTTCTTCTCCACTTTCTTATTTACAAATTACACCATTACTCTGCCGAAATCAATATCGAATCTAACTAGATAGTTTCTGGTTTTGATTCTCTCCACTATCTCTATAAGATCCAAGTGCTAATCTGAGTTATAGACTTTTTGTAACCAATAAAGCGAGAAAAGGTGTGATTGTTGCCTTGGAAATCAATTGGGTGAACTTGTTGCCCCGGAAATCAAGTATCTCTACCCAGAGGATTGTGAATCTGGAGCGGTGTACCTCGTAGCCTTGAAATCGAGGGTTGTATTTGTAAGAATTGTTTTTGAAAGAAAATCCGTACTTGTGTTGCAGGACTGGATGTAGGGTAACTCCAAACCAGTATAAAATCCGGTGTGTTCTTTCCTTTACTGCTTTTACTTTATATTTGCATCTGTGTTTGATTCTGTGTTCATATCTGTGTCTGATTAGTGTATCCATTGTTAACAAGTTAAGATAAATTCAAAAAGATTAACAAATTTTTTAAAACACTATTCACCCCCCTCTAGTGTTAATACTAGCCTTAAGATCCTTAATCCGCATTCTAACATCAACATGCATATGGATTAAAACTAGAAGTGTGAAATTTACTCACCCTTAGTTCTTATATTTTGCTTAGTAAATTCGAAGCCCAAAATCCACTTGATTTCTTTCTTGAAGCAAACCCCCAAAAGCCATGATTCATAGAAATACAAAAGTGATCAAACTCTACTTGAATTATGAAATTGTAGGAGGTAGAAGATGGAGATGAGGTTGAATAATGTACCTTGATTTTCTAGTAATTTTCTAGAATTTATTTTTAATTTAAATTTGCAAATTTGGATTGTAAGATGAAGGGGGTTAGAGACATGAAACCCTAGTTTCCTTCTCAAGCTTTTTTGGAACGAACATGCTAATCTAAAAAGAGGAAAATGAGAAGCTTACTTCTCATATTTGTTTTGAAATGGGTTTGGGTTATATCTTAGCCCACCTAATACAAGGATGTAAATCCTTTTATTTGTATTTCTTTATAAAATTTAACCTTTTACTTAATTATTTCAAATAATGTTTTCTTCTTCTATTTTACAATATATATATATATATATGTATGTATGTATATGTATATGTATGTATGTATGTATCAAAGCCAATTCATTAAATCGTGAATTGATTTCTCTAATTTCTTACAAAATCCAAATATACAATTTTATGGCTTATGGAAATTTTATTTATTTATTTTTTGATATAAAAGTTCCTTAATTATCAAAATAGCGATTTATTTCTAAAATATAAAATCCTAATCAATGAAATTTCCCAAACAACTTTTAAACACTGCCAAATAGCTTAAACCATTCATGAAGATTTTATTTCCTTAAACTTCACATGATACATTTTAAGTTTGGGATTCTTTATTATAAACCAATTAATTTTCAATAATAAAAATCCTCGATATATAAAAAATTTATTTAAAAAATTAACACTTCTTACCTCCGTTTTATAATAATGAATGGATATCCAAAACAAAATAAAATCTCTATCTATATTTTTTCAAAATAGATTTATTTATAAATTTAAAAATATTAATTCCATACCTTATGTCTTCTAATATCGGCCGAATTCAAAATCCTCATCCTCAAAGAATTTATGAATTTCCCAAAACAATATAGGTTAGGATATCTTCATATATTTTTACTTGGACACATTTCAATTTTCCATTTAAAAAAACCCTATTTAAATTATTCTATATTTAATTAAAGTGTGCCAAAAACCTGGGTTGTTACAGCTTATCTCATAGTTTCTCTAGTTCTTGGTTTAAGGGTTTTAGGATTATACTTTGAAAGAATTTGTTTTGTATTTAGGAAAATACTATATACTCTTATCTTCATTTCGGTTATTGAAAAAGATTTTATGGCACGTGCGGCACACATGCATATATAAAAATTCTTGTAAATATATTAAATTTAATATTTCTACGTATTTTTGATAGAAATAAATTGAAAAAATAAAGAATAAAATTGTAATCAATGGACAAAAGTTGTGTTTCTATTTCAGCTATTAATAAGGATGCATCCTTAGCACTTTACGGAGAGTTTCACTTTTCTTTTCATTCCTACTACCATACTTGTATTTTATTAACTAAACATCGAATTACGTAAGTTCTTAATGAATAAACATGCTTTTGTTTCTAACAAAGTAGCATATAGCATAAATATTCATCACTTGAAATCTATGCTAAGATCAAATAAGATATTACAAGACAAGGTAATTCATTTATGAGTAATCATGCATGCAAGCGATGATGATATACTTAATAATGTTGACTAAAATTATCGACACAAGGCCTTTAAGATTTCTTAGGATCTCTTCCAGAGGCAACTCAGGTAATAGATAAATCTTTATCTTAATTGACTAATGAGCAACTAGATATGACTACATATCTTCGAAATGAGTTTGACAAGGCCCAAAACAAACTATCTAAAATTAAACTTAGTAGAATGGGTGTTAAAATAGATAGTTGTAGGGTAACCATGGCCTCTCCTATCAGAACGACGATGGGAAGAGGAAGAGGCAAAGAAATGAAGACTCACCCTTATGCCCAATGCTAAATTAAAGTTGTAACCCCGACACCAGTTACTCTACGGAATGAATCCACCTATGGAAAACATGCCTCAATAACCCATCTAATACCTCTAAGATATGCTAGTTTATGTAAATATGAGAGAGTAATAACGTTCAGTAAATTAAAAAAGGAATATATCTAAAAGAAAAATAGCCAAACAGAGTAGCAATGGTCTAAGATCTTCGTAGATGTCAAGGCTAATGCCAAAAGACAAGTTAATCAATTGTTGGATAAAAGAGTATATAAATCTTCTCAAGTCAGTACAGTAGCCATCATCTTCTTTCGTCCTTAATGGCGTCCTCTCAAGATTTTTGTCTGCAATCTTCATCGTCTTCTAGGAATTCTTTTTTCCTCAATCGTAATTTCTTTCCTTATACATATGCTCAAGCAGTCAAGAATCAGTTCTCATCTCAATCTCAAGGACCGAATATTCGTAAATTTAAAACGAAATGGATTGATTCAAGGAAGGGAAAGAATTATTGTTTCAGATGTGGGGATTTCAATCACTTCAGAAATCAATGTCGCGACCCAGTCAGATGTTTCGCTTGTGGTGTTTTTAGGCCTAAAAGCAAGGACTGTGTGATGAAATCGACTTCTTCTGATACTAATTCTAATTCGATTAACCATGGTTTCCAATTTGTTTTGAAATTCTTAATGCTGAAAGGAGTTTTTCTTGATCATCACTGGTATAAGAAAGATGAAGGAATTAAATATCTTGATGAGTTATTGTATCATTTTGATATTATTAATGAGCCGAACATAGGTAAAAGATATATTGAAAGATTTGGTAATCCAGAAGAATACTTCGGCAAATCAGAAGTTGGAGAAGTTAAGGAGCATATTGAACCCAACAAATCCAATTATCGAGAACAGGGGAACTCTTTCCCAAAATTGGTTAATCATGGCTTTCAATTTACTTTGAAATATTTGATGTTGAGGGGAAATTTGATTGATCATCTCTGGTACAGGAAAGATGTAGGAATCAACTATCTTGATGATCTGTTCTATCACTTCGACATCATTAATGAGCCGAATATTGGCAAAGGGTTCATCGAAAGATTTGGTAGTCCTGTTAAGTTCGTTGGCAAATCTGGTGACTTGATAAAAAAGTCTGATTCTTCATAGGTTTTTATAGTAGATTCGATCATCCCTAACTTACCTGCTGCTAAAGAAGTTAATCTGGGTTTTGATCCCATTCTTTTAGATCCAGCTTTTTCTTTATGCAATGAACCATCTAGTTTAATATTATCTTTGAATGGATGTGAAAAAGTTGTAGACCAGAGCAATGTTTTCACTTCTTTTCGTAACAAAAATTGCAAAGCCAAATACCGTGTACAGGATAATTTTGAGATAACTATTTCTAAAAAATTTGATTGTCTTTCTTCGAGATTAGATACTGACTTAAATCTTGATAGTCTGGATGGTGATGGTGGTCTATTGGTTATCTCTGAGCATCTTGTTGCTGAACAATCGAATGTTTCGAGTGAGAGTATAACAATATCTGATAACAGGGAAGGTGCAAATTCATTTGATAGCAGTTTTTTGAGTGTTGTTAGGGTGGATTGTTCTGATGTTCTAGGAGTTGTGGATTTTGAATTATTGGAACAGGAATCAATGGTGTTAGGTAGTAATAGCTCTAGGGATCTAATGTTCTATGGAATAAAGAGTTTTGTAGAAAATTCGAAGTATGATGAGAAAAATTGTTTTGATAAAGTGTTGGATTCATTAAGTTCTTGTGTGATACAATCATCAGAATTGGTAAATAAATCAGAGATTTTTCAAGAAGATATATTATCTGTTAATTTCTCAGACTTGGACAATGTTAGTAACAACAGATATTCGAGTGAATCAAAACCTTATTCAGCAATCTATTCGGTCAAAGATGATATTCTAGAATGGAATATTGGATCTGAAGTAGTTGAAGATTTTTTTGAGGATAAGGCTTTCGTTTATTTAGACAACTTGCTGGAGGTAAGGGATGACAAGAGGTTATCAGCATCTAAGCTCTCAATTAGCATGTACACATGCACAGTGGACATGCAAACTTGTTTTCGTGCGTCTATGGTGGATATTGGCGAAGATAATCAGCGTCTGCTTACTGAGTGTTCGTATGTGAATAAAGCTGGTGATAGAGAATTAGGCATTATTCCAGCCTCATGCCTTTCTTCATCAAGGAGAGCAAATATTGATCAGTTTTCTTTGGGCATTTCATCAGATAGGTTGGTAGAAGTTGCTTCAGGAATTGCACCAGAAGATAGTGGTATTTTTTTGAGCACTTGTGCGGTGACAGGGACAAATACAGTTAAGGTTTTGGAGTCAAAAAGGATGGAGAGTGGCAATAGTACAGTTCCTAGTTCCTCATCGTTGAAGATAGAAAAGTGCAAGAAAACAGTAGCTTCTAGTGGACCTGTTCGTCGAAGTGCTAGGATTCGCAACTGTCAGCCACAGTCTATGGGTGAGTTACCTGGTTTGAGTGCCACGTGTGGCGCTACGAACTCAGGCTCAGGTATGAGTTCTTTTTTGGGTAGTACATACTCTACTTACGCATTAGGCAATCTATCATCTGCTAAGTTTAGTCAGCTAGCTTGTGATACTTCTTTTATTTTTTCTGATGCTGAGATTAATATGGAGTATATTAGATGTAAGGAATTAGAGAGGGCTAATATAGTTAGTTTATGAGGATCATTAGTTGGAACATTAGAGGTTTGAATGATTTGAATAAGTGTGATAAGGTTAGAGTGTTCTTTAAAGACTATTCTATTGACATTGCTTTACTTCGGGAAACTAAAATTAACTGTCCTGACATTCGTTTTTTTAGAAGATTAGGCGGATATCGTTTTAGAAAATGGGTTTTTTTACCTTCTGTGGGTTCTTCAGAGGGATTAATGATAGGGTAGCGTGATAATTATTTTAAGATGCTTCAATGTATTATTAAGCAGCATTCTCTTCATATTATTCTTATTAATCTTTCTGATAACTCTTTTTTAATTATTTCTAATGTCTATAGGCCTAATTCAAAAATTAATCGAAGAATTTTATGGAAATAATGCCTAGAATTTAGATCCTTAGCCCTGGGTTCTTGGGTCTTGGGGGTTGATTTTAATGTTACGCACTTCATAGGTGAGCGTTCTCCTAGGGAATGGGATTACTCTGCTATGGAGGAATTCCACAATTTATTATTAATTATAATTTGATTGAAATTCCCCTTTCAAATAGAGAGTTTACATGGAGTAATGCAAGATAGTCTCCATCCATGGCTCTTCTTGATAGATTTTTTGTTAGTGATGAAATTGAAGATAAATTTCCAATCTGTAGAGTCATTTGTTTACCTTACACGTACTCTGATCATTGTCCTATTATCCTCACCTGCGAGCATCATAGAGTTATTATAAACAATTTTAAATTTGAAAAGATGTGGCTTTTGGTATCTAACTTTGTGAACTTAATTAATAGTAAATAGATTTCTTTGAGTTACCATAATGTTATAAATAAGGAAAATTCTGCAAATTTTTTGTTTCAAAACTTAGGGATCTTAGGATTTTTCTTAAAATTTGAAACAAAAATGTTTTTGGCAATATAAAAATAAAAAAAGACAATATTCTTAATGAGATGCTTAAAATTAATAAGATAGAACTAAATTTAGGCGAACGTAATGTTCTCGCTAATTTAAAAGATGAACTAAATTCTATACTAGAAAAAGAGGAGGTTATGTGGAAGGAGAGATCCAGAATTCAATGGATCAACTAAGGAGATAATAATACTAAATTTTTTCATAATACAGCTAATGGTAGAAAATGTAGTAATACAATTAACTCTATTATTGTTAATAATGAAGAGTTAGTTGATCAAAGAGATCTTAACAAGGCTTTTATAGACTATTATAAGGATATCTTTGGCACTAAAATCAAACATAGAATCAATGTTAGATGGAAAGATCTGTATCCCTCTGATTCTATTATTGATTTATCCGAGCTAGATAATCCTTTTACTGCAGAGGAATTTAGAAAAGCTATTAATGACTTGCCAGGTGATAAATCCCCGGGTCCTGATGGGTTTCCAATTTTATTTTATAAAACTTTTTGGGACGTTCTAAAACTTGATTTAGTCAATATGTTTAATGATTTTTATAATTGTAATTTGCAATTAGGGAGATTTAATTATGCAAATGTTATTTTGTTACATAAAAAAGTAGGAGCTAAAAACTTAAAAGATTTTAGACTTATATCTTTGATTAACTGTTTAGTTAAAATCATTTCCAAAGTTCTAGCGAATAGACTTAGTACAAGAATGAATGAGTTAATTGACTGTTCACAATCGGCTTTTATTAAAGGGAGAAATATCACAGATGGAGTGGCAGTTGTTCAAGAATATATCAATCATTGTTGTAAGAATAACATAACTTGTGCGATTTTAAAACTGGATTTTGCAAAAGCTTTTGATTCGGTAGATTGGGATTTTCTTGTAGATATCTTTCATGCTAGAGGTTTTGGTCATAAATGGATCAGTTGGATTAAAAATTTGCTTAGAACTGGTAACTCTAGTATTATGGTTAACGGTATATTAGGTAATGAAATTCAATCTAAGAGAGGTTTAAGGCAAGGGGATCCTTTATCGCCTTTATTATTTAACTTAGCTGCTTATGTTTTTGCTAAGATTATTAAAAGAGCAGTGGATAATGGGTCTCTAGGATGTGTAGGCAATGACATTTCGCGTAACGGTATATCGGTTCTCCAATTTGCCAATGATACCTTGCTTTTTTCTTCCTATTTACCTAGACACATTATTACCCTTAAGTTTATCTTATACAGTTTTGAACTTCTATCCGGTTTAAAAATAAATTTTGACAAAAGTTCTATTTTAGTTTTAAATGATTTAGAAAAATTTGAAAACTTAGTTGCTAATACTCTAAATTGCAAAACTATGAACTTTCCTTTTGACTATCTAGAATTCGTGATTAGACCTACCAAACTCAAACATGATGATTGGCTCATAATCATTGATAAAATCAAAAATAAGATCTCTAATTGGAATGGGAGATTTTTATCTAGAGCAGGTAGACCAGTCTTAATAAATTCGGTTTTATCAGCCCTTCCGATGTATTGGATGTCCATGCATCTATTTCCAGATTGGGTTATTGATAAAATTGATAAAATTAGAAGAGTTTTCTTGTGGAGTGGAGAAAATCCTAATAATAGTTTAAAATGTTTAGTAAATTGGGAAACAGTTTGTAAAGCCAAAAAGGAAGGTGGCTTAGGAGTTAATAATTTGCGTAATATGAATTTGTCCTTACTAGGTAAATGGTTATGGAAGTTTAAGGATATAAACGATAACGCTATTTGGAAAGAGATCATTTCTAAATATTACTATAATGGAAATAGCAATTTATATCAAATTGCTTCTCTAATCACTCAAAATATATCTAATTTTTGGAAAAATATTCTAAAATGTCATGAGATTTTTAACTTAGGAATAAATACAATAATTCATTCTGGTAATTGTACTTCTTTCTGGCACGACCGTTGGATTTCGGTCTTACCTCTTAAGTTGGAATTTAAAGAGCTTTATGAAATCTGTAATTTTAAGTTTGTTTTAATTAATGAAGTTTATTCTCCTGAAAACGACCCTCCTTGGAATTTTAGTTTTAACTGAATTTTAGTAGGTTCTATCCTTAGGCAACTTTTTTTGCTTTATTATAGATTAAATCTTTATAATATTGATAATGATAATGATATTATTAGTTGGGGATGGGATAAGAGTAAGAAATATACTTCTAATTCTTTTTACAGATTTATTAATTTTTCGGGTACAATAAACAACTCCTTTAAATTTATTTGGAAATCTAATGCTCCTCCTAAATCTAAAATTCACATGTGGTTAATACTGCATGGAAAACTTAATACAATAGAATTTTTAAAGAGAAAAAACATTCGAAATAATAATAAATGTTATTTTTGCAATTTGCATCTTGAAGATATTAAACATATATACTATGATTGCATGGATTCTTATTACATTCTAAATAATACCCTTAAATTTTTTAACTTTAATATAATAACTAAAATTTCGGATTGCGACTTCTACTGGAATAATTTTATATTTAGGTTCAAAAAGAATATTAGATTCTTACTTGACACTTTATTCATTATTATTTATTGGTATATTTGGTTTGAAAGAAATCAAAGAATTTTTAATAATAGTAGTAGTCATTTTAACAAATTGATTTTTACAATTTCTTCATTTTGTTTTAATTGGATTTCTAATCCCAAATATAAATTAGCTAAAAATAATCAATTTAAAGGGTATCTTAATAAGGTTAGTTATAATATTAACTTTTTTAAACACAATAATAATATATTTAACATTCACAATAGTAGTATTAATATTTTTTCAAATTTTTATGATGATTTCATTGTTAATCATAACTTACTTATGATCAAAGGTTCATAAGAATTTTTTAAAGATTTGTTTCAATTAGTGTACTTGTCATTGTTGGTATTAGTTTACAAGTAATTTAATTCTTTAGTATTGGTCCAGTTAGTCTTATTTATATTTTTATTTCCTACCTCCTTAATACATATATATGTATATAAATTATATAAATATACATATATATATATGTATCGTTCTAACTTTTTTCTTAAACATCCTTCAGACACAGGTATGGGTGATAGGGTGTCAGGTTCACTTTGCAGGTTCTCATGTCTTCAGATTGCAGGATTTCGGATTGTAGAGAGGTCATCAGAGCAGAGTCTTCCTCTCAGGATCACTAGCAGTTTCACCACGGAGATTGGACACTTTCATCTCCATTGTGGCATACTATTTTCAGGAGGATCTACTTTTCTGCTTGGCACTTCTTCCTTTTATACAGAGTCTTCAGAGCGGATCTTCCATTCAGCATCACATTCAGTTCCACTTCAGAGTAGTTGCTTATCCAGTCCTCCAGATCCAGATGCACGGAGCTTCCTTCTTAGTTTTTTAGGTACTTCTAACACCTTAATATCGGGCGGTGGCCATGCCGGAACTCGATACGGGGTGTGATGGGTGGTGGCCTTGCCGAAACTCATCTTAGGGGTACCTGAGCTTCTTTGATACTTGTATTTGTTTTGTTACCTGCCAGGCATGTTGGCAGCGCCTTATTATTATGATATATATAGTTACATGTGTGCTCTCCTCTATTTATAGAGGATCACACATTTTTCTCAAAAAAATCAATTGTTGGATCATCTATTGAGGATAGAATTTTATTATGAATATGTCTTTGAAGCATCTGCAGCTTTCAATTTTCCGATTTATCTCTTGTTTATAATGGAGGAAGGTAAGCTTAACCATGTTATGTGCAAGAAACATGCTTCATTTTGCAATATACCGTTCGTCTAAGTATCTTTCTCCATAATCTAATAGAATGGATATACGTCTATTATACGAGATCCCCGTGAAGCTGAAGCTCCAGGGTGTTTGCAACCCAAGACCGAAAAGAAGTGGTAGGTAGAGGAAAAGCTATTATAGAACCGTGAATACTAATATCATGATTACGTTTCTACATTTGTAGATAGAATTTGAAGAGAGATTGATAACTGATGATGTAATCGAAACAGAGGAGTAAAAGATTAAAATGTTGTTTTATTGATAAAAAATTATGCACAGTTACATTTAAACTCTCATTTATATAATGTAATATAGGCTGACATGGTCTAATAATGTATAGTTGTACAGTGTTATATTACACTTTTGCCCTTTGACAAGAATTATAACATGACTGCTTTGTTCCTATATCGTCATTTATTCTAACTCCTTCTCTTGATTCGATCTAGGATTTTTCTCTTCTCCCCCAAATTGCTGCCGAAGCTTCTAATCTTCATATCTTCTCTCAATCGACAAAAATTTCTGGCCGATAAAGCTTCAGTAAGTATATCTGCTCTCAGGTAAGGAGCTAGAACGTGATTTATATTGATCTTTCCATTGTTTACTTGTTTTTGAAAAAAGTATAAATCAATTTCCATATGTTTTGTTCTTGAATGTAAAATAGGATTTGCTGAAAGTGGTACGACGTTTAAATTATCACATCAAATCATCAATTTGTTCTTTTCTCGATTTTAATCAGATTTTAGCCGTACTACTATAAATTGTTGTATGTTGTTTTATCTCCTTTTTCATTTATTTCTTCACTTCATTCTCTACTTTAATCTATTTTGGTGTTTTTCCAACTTTTGGCACAAATAGTGATTGTATTGGCTTTATAATGATGATATGATGCTTGTTTGGTAGTGTTTGTATACTTGTTTGTTTAGGTTAGAGTGCAGAGAATTGATATTTATTTTGGAGTATCGATAGGATCTAGAGTGTTTGGAGCTGAATCGATGAAAACGAATCACATAAGGAGTTAAGGCATTTGGAGTAGAGGGAAATCAACTCAAAAAATTCTGAAACGAAGATAAGTTTTCAGGACGGTCGATCATAATCGGTCCGTTATGACCGATCGATCCAAAGTACTCCAAAGCTCATGTGATCCATATGGAGTCTTGGAGATGGTGTGGAGAAGCTATGTAATCGGTCGCATGTGATTTGGAGTGGTGATGGGGGAGTTATGGCCTTAAGTGATATGGTTTGGGTAAGCTTGGGAAGGTCGATGTTGCTTCGTGCATTTTGTTTAAGACTTTGGGTACTGAGTGGAGGACTCTGGGCTTGGACAAAGAAAACGTTAGGCTACTTGATTAAGTGTTTGAAGAGACTCCAAGTAACTCACTATCGATCCTTCCATAGCCGAATGATAGTTGCTGTGTTTAGATCATCTTACGACCGATATAAGAGCCTTATGGAAGGTAGGTGGAGCTTAAAATCGGTCGTAAGAAAAGTTGTTAGGGTGTTCATGAATTGGAGGCCAAAGACAAACAATATGGTTTGGTTAAGGAGGTAGGATGCAAATATAAGGTAGAGAAGTGAAGACTTCAGGGTAATGTAGTATTGGCTTCAGGGAAATAAGAAGAAAACTTCGGGTTTGATTCGTAAAATGGCTAAGTAATATGAGCGATGGTTCGGATTTGATCGATCCCCAAACTCCATCACAACCATTAATTCCTATATCTTCAAATCGACACCAAACTTGTAATGATGGAAGAGCATGCTATGGTGAGGCTATTTGAAAAGTTTTGGAATGATCCAATGGTTGGATCTTGAGATATCGAGTGATTATGATTGATAGATGATGGATGTGGCCTATGAGTTGCTTTGAGAAAAACTTAGAGAAATTGGGTGGTTGCTTTAGGCTTTACCTTATGGAACTCAAGGAACTTAGTATGGCATTTTGGACTTCGACTAATCGACACCGCAAGTCATCTTGATTGAGTACTTTATAAGGAAAGCGACTATGACATGAGAGGAGTTACCAAACTAGCGAGTGCGTAATGATCACTTGTGAAGTAGATAAGAGACGGTTCTACTATCGGTACGTATGCTAGAGTTAGTGCTCATTTAGGGTAGGGTAGTCTGAGTGTACCCATTGGTTGGACATCTGAGTGATCCATATCCCTAGCCATTCGAGTAGCCATGAGTTTGAGTATTGAGTACTTACGACATTAAGTAGTCACCAACCATTTAAGTTGGTCACATGAGTTATCCAGGAGCATCTAAGGATGTGATGGTTGCTTTGATTGTTATGTCTTCTATGATTGTTATGTTTGCCTTGATTGATGTGTAATTGAGACGGATGTCTTGTGATGTAGGTATCACTATATTAGATACCCCAACACCTTACTCTGTACTTTGAACATTAGTACCCCCATAATGATAGTTTAACATATATTTGAGTTTATGTGCTAATTTGTTGGATGCAAGGATAGGTTAGGTATGACTCTTCATACTCGATGTCTCTATTGTACCATATCGGTTTTATAGTATCTTGAGATTATTTATCGCTCACACCAGACTACTGTCTGACTTAAGGTTTTATGCTTTGTTTCTTATTATCTCAAGTACTCTTAAATGAGTAGACTAGATGGTAAGTCTGCGATTAGAGCATGGAGCTATTCAGAGGATGACCAAGGAGCTAGCGCTTATCTATACTTATATTTTAGAGCTTATCGTTATTGTGCTGTGAAACACTATTGTTGACCGCATTTTTAACCAAGCAAGATTCAACCAGAAGTACAAAGACAAGACGAAGATGAAACGATTCGAAAACTTGGAAATACGATCAGAAGGATATATGATTCAAACACAATAAATTTCAATGGCTTTTAGGCTAAGGAAACCATTTAGTACCGAGAACTTTATCTCGGTACCAAGAGGTCCATTCAACCTAATTTTTCCACTTAAACTCCATGCACTCCATGTTCTACCTCAACCTCTCGTGATCATGTGCTTCTCTCAAATTTTGGATGAGCAATTCTCGCATTTGATGCGAAGAAAGTTAAGAAAGTAGGATAGTTCAAGTGTTCATAAGAGAATCATCAGAATCTACCTGGTGACTATGAAAAGTAGTTTGGAAAGCATCAATCAGGAGATAGAAAAGTGGTGCAAGTGGAAAAAACAAGTTTGCACTTAAGGAAAGAACACGATACCAAGAGGAAACTCTAGGTACCGAGTGGTCATTTTTACCATGTGGGCCCACGTGCTCACATGTACCTCTCTGGGCTCTCATCTGGGCTTCGATTCATATGGATTTTTGACCTTGTGCACTTATTTCACTATAAATATCAGCCCTAAAGAAACCAATGAAGGATCTTGGATCTTGGCTGACATTCACTCTACTTTTATCTTCATCTCATACCTCCCTCACAAGAGTCGCCTAGGCAGCTACTATTGGTAGTTCTAAGCTATAAGACTGGTCAAACCCTTGTACTAGTGACTTGTATTCTCTAATTCTCTATAAACAACAATCTATAAAATCTATAAAGTGGACATAGCCAGAGAATGCCGAACCACTATAAAACTCCTGTATCTCCTTGTTCTATTTTCCACTATTTTCTCTATTACCTGCTAGATTTAGGTCTCATAGATTCCCTACAACGTATCTTTGGATGTTGATCCATTTTTGGTGTTAGCATTTTGGTGCTTTCACTGAAAAAACTGAATCTAGGCTAAGATCTAGCTCTCTACTTTGGATTGGAAAGATGCTGAGGTTAGATCCAGAAAACTTGCTTAAAGAATTTGAGGGTATGCTATTGGAAATATATGACACCAAGTAAAGGAAAGTCTATATCCGGAAGATCCGTAGGATCGGTAGCTAGTGGTGATGAAGCAAACACTCACCATAGGAAGTAAAGAATGAACATGTAGTACTTGGTTCTTCTTCTCAAAATTAAGTAGTTACCAGAGGAGAACTTGATAAGATAATGCATGAGCTTAACTAAAAAATGGTGGATAGCCAGAAAGCTCTGATGGATAAGATGGACACTTTGCTAACTCTGCAACTGCCAAGGACAAGGAGAGTCAAAAGGGAAACTACTCCTGCAATAGAACAAGAGAACTGTTCAGTTTCGGGCCAAAACAGAAAGGATGGAAAGTAAAAACAGAAGGAAGCGGTTGTTGGAGTTACAGGAGGAAGTAGAAATTCCCCCTTTTATGAAAAACAACCGGTACCGAGAGGAATCCTCTTGATACCGATAGGAATCAACGGTTGGATGATGCACAAGAAGTGGATGCAATGGTAGTTTCTAATGATGAGGGAGACTTGCAGCTTGATGATGATTTGGAGTTGGATGTTGGTGATGATGAAGGTAGAGTTCAGACAACCACAACTCAACCAACCATATGACCACAAAATACATAAGGAGCGGTTCTCCTAGAGATAGGGTGATCTAAGGTCAGCCGGCAAATCGAGACTATTTGCATAGTCAAATGCTCGGTGCAGCCCTTGATAGTCAACCTTCGGATTACTATGTCGGTGAGGAGTACGTCGTTGATACGGTTAAATGATTGGTGGAGGAAAGTAGGAGTAAGAAGAACTAGGATTGGGGTTTTACGCCGAGCCGAACTCCATTCACTAAAAATATCTTTAGAGAAGAATACCCCAAAAAAATTTCTTTAGAGAAGAATATCCCAAAAAATTCACTACGCTAATGATGCCATCATACAATGGAACTACCGACGCCAGGCAACACTTACTCAAGTACGAATGGCATATGGATGGAGCTATAGCTACAGATGTTGTTCATTGTAGATGCTTCCTAATCTTCTTGGAAGGAGTCTCTTCTATGTGGCTCACTAGGCTCGTACCGAAGTCCATATCTATTTTCGATAAGTTAGTTAAGAAGTTTCTTGAGCAGTTTAGGCTCTATGCTACCTGACCGAAGGACGTGATGTCCCTATTTGGCTTGTCATGAGGCCCAAGGAGTCATTAAGGCTTTCTTAAATTGATTTAACGCTGCTGTTATGGAGGTTAGTGATCCGAAGGAAGCTCTCTTATTGATGCACTTGTCCGAGGCATTCACCCGGACATGGACTTTGGTAGGCGGCTGAAGATGAAATAACCAACTACTATGGAGGAATTCCATCAAAAAGCAAACAAGTTTATGTGATTAGAAGAAGCAAGCTTGGTTGAAGGAAAGGTCATCATTGATAATCGAAGGAGTTAATTAAAAGCAATGTAGCGGTTAAACGGTATGGAGAAAACGATGGTGGGATTGCATAAAATGCCTAAAATTCTAGGAACTGGAAAATGAGGAACCAAAACCCTGGTGGCAGGCATAATGAGTAAAGGAAGCATCCCAAGAACATGCGACCAGAAGATTATACGCCTCTGAATGACATACTGGAGAATATTTATCTTGCAACTCAGGAAACCAAGCAGTATAAGAAACCTATTAGGAAGGAAGCGATAGAGCAGTAGAAGCGATCAAGGAAGTACTTCCGCTCCCCAAAATGCATGAGCATAATACCAATGAGTGTCATCACTTAAAGGACTTGATTGAGGAGCTAATACAGAAGAATAAGCTCTAGCGGTATGTGAAGCAATAGAAAAATTCCGACCAAGCTGTCGGACCCCAAGGCCCATCAACTCAAGGAAAGCCACCGGGACCCAGTGGAGAAAGGCCCACAAGTATGGATGGAACACTAGTGATTAATACTATAATTGGAGGACCACACCCAATGGAGAGAAGCTGGGGCGAGATGGAAAGATATGCTAGTTCGTTGAAACACGCACCATAGAAAAGTTGCTACGCGATCGAAGATGGAGCCCAGCTATGCAACATAAGATAATAACGGATGACATTATGTTCAGAAACCGAGATTCCGATGGAGTTAAGGCATCAACTCTCTATCCTATGGTGATAATAGTCGGGACTGGACCAACAGTTGTGCATCTAGTTTGGTGGATAACGAAAGCTCATTTAATATTCTATTTAGAAAGACTTTCGACCAGATGAAAATCAGTATGAAGGGTATGACTGTCTACAAGACAAAGATCCAAGAATTTATGGGTGAAGCTAAATAGCCAATCAGGACGATCGACTTGCCAGTAGAGCTTGGTGAAGGAGAACCTTTGGTGGTGCACATTCAAATATTTGTTATTATCGATGAGTACTCAGCATACAATGCTTTCTTAGGCCGACCAACCCTAGCTGATTTCAGGATTGCTTTAGCTCCTTGGTACTTAACAATGAAGTTCCCAATGGAGAATGGAATTGGAGTTGTACGATGGGACCAGACCATAGCAAAAGAATTCTATATTGTAGAACTATGAGAAGCTAAATGTTGGGAGAAAGGAAAGAATGTGGGGAAGACTCCACATTCAAGAACTGTAAGTGTAGCAGTTACAGAACAACCCCGGCTTGGGGACCATAGCCGATTCGAAAAGTCTATGGATCCCTGGAAGAATTCAAAGGAAGTACGGGTAGCACTGGCGGAGCTTACGGTGAGTGTCCCTATTGATGTGGATGACCCGACTCGAGTACTGAAGATTGGTTCTCAGCTTGGAATTGGATTACGCAAGGAACTGATTAATTTCCTCCTCGGAAATCTGGACGTGTTTGCTTGAACACATGCCGATATATGCGGAGTATCACTGGAGATAGCATGTCACACACAAAATATCGATCCTAAGTTCACATCAGTGAAACAGAAAGGCGCAACCTGTGTCTGGAGCGATCTGCTGCGTTGAAGTAATTAGTGGATAAGCTGTTGGACAACGGCTTTATCCAGGACACTTTATACCCTTAATGGCATCTGACCCCGTAATGGTCAAAAGTTAAATGGAAAATGGCAGAACATGCATTGATTACTCGAATTTAAAAAAAGCTTGCCTGAAGGACGACTTTTCTTTGCCTAGAATTGACCAGCTCATTGATGGAACAGCAGGGCATGAATTGCTCCTGTTTACGGATGCTTCCTTTGGATTCAATCAGATCATGATGCATGAGCGGGATCAACAGAATACTAGCTTTATTACAAATTTAGGATTTAAACTTGTTGAAATGTTCTTTTGGTGTTTCTTCAGGAAAGTTTCTTAGTTTTATTATGAACGCAAGGGGTATAGAAGCCAATCGGGAGTAGATTGACGCCTTGAGAAATGTTAGAGCCCCGACAACAAAGAAGTAACTTCAGATCTTAAATGGAAAGATCACCGCTTTTGAGTCGATTCATCTCAAGGGTGACGGATATGTGTATACCTTTCTTTAACGCCCTCATGAAAGGTAAAAAGAACTTTGAATGGAATCGGGATTGTCAGAATGTCTTCAGGTTACTAAGGCATATGGAAATGACATTGGTCTTATCCAAACCACTAGACGAGGGAGATTTATTTGTCTATCTAGCAGTGTCTGCTCATGCAATAAGTGTAGCATTAGTACGCTAGGAGGAAAGGATTCAGAGACTAGTGTATTATATCAGCAACCAGTTTACAGGAGCAGAATAGAACTATCCGAAGCTGAGAAACTCGCATACTACTTGTTAATTGCATTAAGGAAGTTACGACTGTATTTTTAGGTCATCCAATCAAAGGTCTAACAGATCAGCCTTTGAAGTAGGTTTTGTATCGACCTGAGACTTCAAGAAGGTTGCTAAAGTGGAATATCAAGTTGAGCCATTATGACATCACTTACCATCTGAGAAGAGCAATAAATGGGCAGGCATTGGAAGACTTCATCGACGAGTTCACTGCATGTGATGGTGAAGAAGAAGAAGATGCTGCAGTCACAACTCCTCACTGGAAATTGTTTGTCGACGGTGCTTCTGAAGAATTTAGCTCATGGCAGGAGTAGTGATTGAAACTGCGAAAGTACGATTGATTTGCTACACACTAAAACTGGAATTCCCTGCTACTAATAATGAAGCCTAGTACGAAACGTTGATAGTAGGATTGAAAATAGCAAAGGAACTAGCAATAAAGATGCTGCACATATTCAGCGACTCACAGCTAGAGGTCTGCTAAATCAGGAAGGAATATCAGGCCAAGGGTACAAGACTAGCCCCTTACCTGTCAAAGGCACTGGAACTGCTTGAAAATCTAGAACATTGCACGATAACTCACATTTCCAGAGAAGAGAACATGAAGGCCGACTCACCAGTTAAGCTAACTAGTTCTGGAGAAGCACAACCGATGGGACTGGTTCCAATAGAGATTCTGACAGCCCCAAGCATCAATTAAATGGACGTTGATTGGATTTTAGAGACAATCGAAGAAGCAAAATCATGAATGACTCCTATTAAGGACTATTTACTCAGGGGAACACTTCCCAAAGACAGGAACAAGCGGAAGAAACTCCTTCAAAAAGCGCTGCGATTTGTGATTTAAGATGGAATACTATACAGGAGAGGATTCTCCTCTCCCTTACTTAGGTGTGTAACCAAAGATGAAGTTAGGAAGATTCTCATGGAAATTCATTAAGGCAGTGGCAGTGATCACACCGGAGGAAAGACATTGGCAAAGAAAGTGCTTCGTTATGGATACTTCTGGCCGACACTGAACAGATGCAGCTGATTATACGAAGCTATGTGACAGTTGTCGAAGGTTCGACAAGATTCCAAGAGCCCCATCATCGAGACTTAAGCAGATGATCAGTCCATGGCCATTTGCGATCTGGGGAATCGACATTATTGGTGTGTAACCAATATCAAAAGGAGGAGCCAAATACGCGATCGTGGCAGTAGATTACTTTACAAAATGGACTGAAGTGGAACCGCTTGCCACGATTACTACTAAAAAAGTAATTAATTTGTAACAAAGAATATTATTTGCAGGTTTGGAGTTCTAAAGAAGATTATCACAGACAATGGGACTCAATTCTAGATTGCTGAGTTTAAAGATTTATGTAGGTGGTACCGAATCTAGAAAAGCTTCTTCATGGTAGCACATCTGAAGGAAAACGGGCAAGTGGAAGCAGTAAATAAGATCATCAAATCCACATTGAAAAAGCGGCTGACTATAACTAAAGGAAATAGGGTTGATGAGCTTTCACTCACACTATGGGCTTAGAGGACAATGCATAAATATACGACCAAGCACTCACCATTCACCTTGGCCTATGATTCAGAAGTTATAATCCTAGTGGAAGTGGAAGTCCCATCTCATCGTAGAGGAAATTTCAACTACGAAGAGAACGAGCAGATACTGCTCGAGTCCCTCCACAAAGTCGATGAGAAGCGGGAAGAAGTTGAACTGAGGGCTGCTGCTCATCAGAAAAGAGTAGCATGACATTTCAACGCCAAAGTTCGCAACCGCACCTTTGAAGTAGGGGACTTTATTATGAAACAGGTCATCCCAGGTACGAGGGCACTTGGCCAAAAATTGGGAAGGATCATATGTAATTGATCAAAAGCTTGAAGATGGAACGTTCAGGCTAGCGACTGTCGATGGAGTCCTAATCATGCGTGCATGGAACAGTGATCTGCCCCGTTGTTATTACCAATAGTTTTCTTTATTTTGTTTCTCGCAATTAAGACATCTAAAGACACTAGAGTTACTGTAAATAGGCATGACTTACCATTTCTTTTATTCATCAATAAAATTAGCTTCTTGAACCAATAGAATCGTATTCTTGTAAGTAGGTCGACGGGTCGACAATCAAATCGACCCCTACCTTTTAAGAACCTGTGTTGCCTAAGCAAAGTCGGGAAGGTCCAAAACTAACGGGTTGACGGTCAAATCGGCCCCTACCTTCTGAGGATCGATGTTGCCTAGGCAACATCGGGAAGGTCCAAGACCGACGGGTCGACAGTCAAATAGACCCCTACCTTTTGGGAACCGGCATTGCCTGACGACGTCGGGAAGGTTTAAAACCGATGGGTCAATAGTCAAATCGACCCCTACCTTCTAAGAGCCTGCGTTGCCTAGCAAAATTGGGAAGGTCCAAAACCACTGGATCGACAGGGAGAATCGATTCCAATCTTTTGAGAACCGGTGTTGCCCAGAGATAGGCAACGTTAGGAAGATCAAAACTGCCAGGTTGACGGTGAAAATTAACCCCAACCTACCGATATTCGACGTAGCCCAGAGATAGGCGAAGCCAAGAAAGGATCTTCAGATTCAAAGTATCGATGCACTAACTTCCAAAGATAGAAGCCAATGCCCGATTGAGCACTAAAACCCTCAGGAACCTACCGTTGCCCGAAGACAGGCGACAACAAGAGGGTGAAGTTATTCCTAGTTTGAACGGGTTGTTCGACTCAAACGGGCAGATGTCAATGCTTACCCAGAGACATGCAACTTCTAGGAGAAACCCTCGATTGTAACCATTGGCATTCCGATTTTCGAAGACTGAAACTAGTGCACAACCGAATTCCCAACACCAAACATGGAAGAATTTGTTATGATGAAAGGTGATGATGATGCATCTTTATGATACATACATCTGGAATGACATTGGCTGAGGATGTCAACTTGGAAAAATTCAGTTGTTACCCAAAGATTGGCAGCATCAAACACACAACACTTGGAATCAAGTAGGAAAATCACTAGTTCCTGGAAATAGGAACTATCATGCAAATGAAATTTCTACGATGACGCTAGCGACCAAGCATGACACGCTCGGTCAAGGATACGCAGGAATAGTCATAAAGAATCTAAAGCTAGGATTATCAGACTTACTCGATCGTGGAGTAGGGTTGAGAACCAGACTGGAGGCAATCAAAAAAATTGCCTGTAGAATGTAATCACTCATAATGCTCAGAGTCTGGCATTTGGAGTAATAAATCTCGTGAACAAGGATACTTGTGCAAACAACCGGTCAAATGGATCCCAACCAAATTCAAACAGGAATAACCGCAGAGTCGGTTAAATAATAGCTCTGTCCTGCAAGATATAGTAGCTTGGCATCTACAAACAGAGCTGAGTAACAAAGCGATTCATAACAAGAGTATTAATTACATGCATAGAGTTGCATTAAATAAAAATATTGCGTAGAAACACAATTATATAATATAGGATAAATTGTAGCATAAGAAGTTAAATTATATACATAGGCAGTTATACGTAAACAAGCATAGTACATAAAATGAAGACAACTAAACTGAAGAGAGATTACAAACAAAAGTCAATCTTTCATTGCTAATAGTTTTTATGTACAATCGAACAGTGAGGGGCCATACCCGCACAATCTCGTCCTATTCAAAATAGAAAATAAAAACTATAGACTCGATAAATGACACAACTTCAAAAATGAAATCAGGCTACCATACTAGTAGTCTCAAAGCACTCTTCATTTTCCCCCTCTCTCCACCTTTACCACCGAAGGGACAACTCTTATACCTTTTCTTTTCATCCTTAAGTGCCCTACCGAGGGAGTCTCACCATCGAAATGAGTGGAATCTTCACCGGTCGCAATATATTGCTCTTCAGGTTGGGTGGTTGAGGTCTCAGTGGGCTTTGTCCTAGTGGTCGGATCTTCAGGGCGGGAATCTTGTGTCTTGGACTTATCACTTTAGAAGCAGCGAGCTTGGTGACCTTGGTCTCTTTCTTCACTTTGATTTTACCCATATCCTTCCTCAACCTCTCTGCCATACTCTAATGCTCAGTTGGGATGAAGCACCCAGAATAGTCAAGTCCTCCTCCTGAGAAATAGAAGTATCCTCCAAGTTCTCTAGGGCAGCAATCCTTTTGGAATCAGGACCTGGGCTAGAACTAGAGACAGGAGCAGTTGCACCAAGCCCTGTAGACATGGTGGTTGATGCAGTAAAGATAACGACAATTCCTTACCCCTGTGTAGCCAGAGGCAAATACAGTTGACCTATAAATTGACTAACATAGTAGAAAAGTTTATAAATGGACTCGGGAGTGAAGTGAAGCTTCTGAAACACTGGAGAGAGAAGAGAATTACCTGAGTCAGGGCTTCTTCCTTGGACATCGACTTCAAATTACCCTTCCTCTACCGTATGCTCCTTAATTTGGCCAGCAAGAGGGGGAATGTAAGGCTTAATAGATGAAACTGCTGCTGAAGTAGGGATTGCCCGGGTAGTTTTGGAGCTAACCCCCGTAAATGCAGGAGTAGTTGCCATCAATTCTTTGGATTCTGAAGCGAATGTTTCATGCTGACTCGAAGAACTTAGGCCAACGAGTGTGCTGGTAGTAGCAACATCAGCAGCCTCTTTAGCAAGGAGGGTCTTTCCAACAAAAAGAAATTATGTGTCCTCGGCATCGAGGTGCATAGCCATCAGCTCTTCCTTAGAACGATTGTCTCTGGCCTATGCAGCCTTGCACAACACTTCCTCCCAAATGCCAATAAGGGTCTCGGGGTAGTCATCCCCAGCAATTTCAAATTTCTGCTCATCACTATGTTTGTATAGATGTACATCATGTTGGCGTCGAGTTCTTCGCTAGTTCTAGCCTTCTTTTTCTGAAGCTCTTTGAGCTCTTGTTGAGAAATCGCAAGTTCGAGGTCATTGGAAAACTTTGCGTTGGACAGCTGCTACGTCTCCTCGGCGAGTTTCTTCTTCTCTTCATCGAGCTTATGATTCTCCTCAAGGAGCCTAACAAGTTATGCAGCTTGTTCTGAGATAGTTTGGTACCGGGCCCGATTAAACTCGTCTTTCTGGGTAAGCGCGTGTGCCCTCTCATGAGCTTGTTTCTTGAACTCGGCACTCTTGGCCAGGGCAGCTTTCAACTCTTTCCTCGTCACGGCCTCGATGGTGGCTTGAGCGTACTTTAACTCTTCCATCAATCTATGAATACTAGATTTTTTATTTTATATGAGGCCTCTTTCTCTCTGGCGTCCCTAACCAAATCCTCATCCTATTC
This sequence comes from Allium fistulosum, assembly GCA_030737815.1. Lineage (NCBI taxonomy): Eukaryota > Viridiplantae > Streptophyta > Magnoliopsida > Asparagales > Amaryllidaceae > Allium > Allium fistulosum. The sequence continues at coordinate 509,599,680 of CM060903.1, read as the reverse complement.
CTTAATCATTCATTCAAGGTCAGCTCTCTGGACTCCAAGGATCAAATATTAGTGTAGTCAATATTGTTTACTTCAGAGAGAGCAGCACATAGTTTCTTCAACTTAAATCCTTTGTCGACATGCTGCTTGATGCTCTTTAAGTTTCTCATCACCACTTATTTCGACATATCTAAGATGCTAGATCAAACTTGACACCATGTAAACAGAGGTGTGGAAATGCAGCCTGCAAGCATAGAGGACTGGGTGGGAGAGTGAATGAGGGAGTGGACACTCCCTTAGAAGCAGGCAGGGTAGTAATGATCAGACCTTAGAAGGTCGGAACGTGTTGAACCAAGGAAGTTTGAGCCTGTGTATGAGGTGAAACATCAGCAAAAGAAGGCCCCCGAAGCTTAAAGGAATCTCTTTGACCTTTGACTGTGTCGCGAGGTAGCTTAGTTTCAGCCTCCCTTTTCTGTTTTGCCTTATCTCTCTCCTTGTCTTTCTCCCTATCAGCCTTGCGAGCCTCATCAGCCTCGCGGTCTTTCCTCCTCCGCCTCTCCTCATCAGTTTCATAACAACGAGGTAGGTGAGGGTTAAGAGTCTGGCCTATGAATGTGTTGGCTTTGCGAGAAAGCTTCTCGTAGTAACCACGACCCACGAAACCTAAAACAAAAGATATATAATACAAGAGTCGTGACTTCAGAAAGCACAAGTGTATGCGGAGATGCGTGTTCATGATCCTAGTGAAGTGTATGACACTAATTACCCCAAGTACTCTACGGACCATATTTGCATGGGCGTAAAGATGGAGTTTCTCCACCTTTGCTTACAAAACCTCCTGGCGAGAAGGTAAATCCAAAGTAAGCTTTATCCATAATGTCACAAACAGTGAAGCCGATCTCACTGATATAACCTAAACTGACTAAGATGTTGCCAAAGGGGTGGGATCGAGGTGAAATCTCTACTGAGGGCAATACAGATTGATCTCCAACTGTTTCAGAGGTTTCCACAGCATGGTGCTCCTAACAGGGCGAGCTAGGGAGATCAGGACTCAAATAGGGCATTTCATCAAACGATTTGCCCTCTTCTTTCTCACTAGCGCGATTGTCACCATCGCTATCACCAAAGTCCTCTCCTTCCTCCTCAACCATGTGGTCGTTTCCTTCTCCCCTTTAGAATCCCTCGCCTTCTTCAAGAATCGAAGACATCCTAACATCATCACCTCGGTTAATCGGGACATCGGCATCGGCATGCTCTTCAGACTCTCCTTTAGCGGGCTCATCTAAGTGCACCACACCGGATGGACCAACATCATCCCGAGGAATACTCTCGATGGAGTTGCGAGCGGGCTGGAAGAGCATGTATGAGCTCTGGAGCCATTGGGAATAAGTGTCTATGCAACAACAAATCTACCAGGGCTCAACAAGCCATACCGCCACAAGTTTTCGTTCGTTGGAAGGAACGCGACGGGCGCTACTGGAACCTAACTTCTTGGAGTCCCTTAAGCATAGTCTCGTGTTCCTCGTGGTTATCTTGAACATGGATGCCTATAAATAAATAGACATCAGGTTGATAACTCGAGCTAAAAGGATTCAAGTATGGAAGGGGCAGAGGAAAGGAAGCTCACTTCTAGAAAGCTAGAGTCAGCTGAAGCCATACATACATCGTATGAAAAAAATACTCTTTTTTAAAGTATGAGCGCTTGTTGTGAAGCTTTTCAAGACCTTGCATCGGCACAAGCTTTGATTATCATGTATGATGAAAATTCTCGCCTCTTCTTGAAGTGCAGTAAATAAGTTTGCTCATGAAAATCCAAAGCCCGGTTAAACCGGTTCATGAAAGGAATGTAAAGGGAACTTAGAAGAGCGTATCCGTTTGGGTATATTTCAGATGGGGCCAGCTCAAGTTCTTGAAGAACCATAAAAAGAAAAGAATTGAAAGGCGGGACAACACCACTTATGCAAATGTATCGATTACACGTCGTATATCCTTTCGAAGGGTAACACGCAAACTCGCCCCTCCCAGAAAGAAGAACATCCCCTTTGGAAGTCCCGTGTTGAAGACAGATATTGTGAAGCATTCTAGTCATTAGAACCATTGGAACTTACTCCGCTGGATCATTTAATATTCTTAGGCCTAAGAGTTCATTCAACAAAGGCAATTGATTCAACACTGGAATGACTGGAACCATCAAGCCTTGTGGTTCTGATATAGGTGCTTAGCCTGGTCCAGTAGGAATCGTAGGAATGGCCAAAGCCATAGAAGATCCAGCTTCAGGAGGAGAGGAGGTTTCCTCACCGAACTTAGATCAAGGTGATCGATGAGTCATTCTGAACAACAAAACTTGGCGTTCAACATGATCAGGTATGTTTTTACTTTAAATTCAAACTCGTATAGCCAGCAACCAGAATCCAAAGGATGTCGACGTGTGTTGACCAATCAGATTCTGATTGTTGATCAGGGCAATTGATAAGTGTTAAACTATACAGTGTGGTCCCTTGTCCTATATACGACAAATGGACCAGCCTGTGTCGGTACTATATATTTGATTCTAGTGGATTGCAGAAGCTCAATGAATATCTTGTTCAAATAAACGTTTAGCCAGATGAAGATCATCCCACATGATGTAAAGTCTTGTAAATCCAGGATTCAAGGATTTGCTGGAAAGACAAAGGAGCCTATAGGAACTATTAATTTTTCCATTGAGTTATGCAAAGGGGATGGCAACGTTGTGCAGATCCATAAATTTGTTATTATAGATGAATTTTCGGCATATAACCCTTTTTGGGCCTACCGACCCTTATTGATTTTAGTATAATGCTAGCATCTTGATGTCTAATGATGAAGTTCCCTATGGAGAATGGGGTGGTATCGATCAACGGTGACCAGAGTGCTAGTCAGGAATGTTACGTTGCTGAGCTCAAAGAGGCAAAGCGAAGGGAGTAAAGGAGAAGGCGCAGTCTCAGTCCGGAGTGGTCTGCTGAGTTGGATGGTAATAGTTGATGGGATCACAATCCCGTAGGCATGAAATAGCAAGATAATTAGATTTATTTAGTTTATTTTCAACAAATAGGCAACTCTTGTGAATCAGTGGTAATGTAATATGGCAGAAATTGCCACATCTTTTCTTTTGTGAATGAAGTTAGCTTCTTGAACCAATGGAACAGTGTTCTTGTAAGAAAAACCTATGTCATGTGATTTGTAGTACAGTTAGATACCAAGAGATGGGTACAGACTCCTTTGATCCAGGATCAAGATAAAGGAGTATAATCACAAGGGTCGATCGAATCATTCGACCCGACCCCTCGGTGTTGACTAATCCTTAGAGGTACTCAAAGTTGATGAGGGATGCCCAGAATAATGAAACTAAAGTGCCAGTTTCCAAAGATACAAACTGGTGTATAGACAAAATTTTAACGACCACGCCTGTGACTTATTAGTACGTGCTAGGCCAAGGATAAGTGAGAACGGCCAAAGGGTACTCTCGGTCGATACTCGAAGATAGGTAAGACCGAGAGCGGATGTCCATAGATAGGTGTCCAAAGCGCCGATTCCTAGAGATAGGAACTGGTGTGCGGTTGAGATTTTCACAACAGGGCTTGCGGCCTAGCAGGACATGCTCAACCGAGGATAAGTGATGATGGTTGTTGAATGCTTTCGATTAATGCCCAGAGGTAGGTGAAATTGAAAACAGGTACCCAGAAAAAGGTACTACCAGGCTCCTCTAGTTTAGGATCAGAACTGAAGGAGTATAACCAAATTAGGGGCAATCAGATGATTTTGCCCCCACGTTATTAAACTTTGACCAATACCTAATGGTAAGAAGGGTCAAGGGATGATGCCCGGATTCTGGCATCTGGAGCGCCAACTCCCAAAGATAAGACTCAGGATGTGGTGGAATTACAAAAAAAATATAATCCCATGCGCAGCCCAATGGGACATGCTACGTCAAGGTCAAATGGTCAATATTAATGAAAGACACCGATCATGCTCGATTACTGGCGAGATTGGAGACATCGAGATATGAACATACCAACCACTATTTCCCAGAAATAAGAAACGACATAGAACTCGAACTATTTAACTGGTTATTGGTCGCAGGAAACTCGACCCAGATAAACGGAAATAACCATAGAGTTGGTTAGCTACTAGTTTAGTTTAGGAAAACGGAAACCCTTTGGCAATAGTAAACAAAGCTAAATAATGGAATATAGTCAATGCGACTGCAGGAATTTTACTTATATGTACAGAGTTACAATAAATAAAAACATTGCACAAACACATCCATGTATAATATGGATGAATTGCAGTAGAAGAAGTTATATTATATATGCATGTAGTTGTATATGGATATGAATAAAATATAAAGCACAGAAATGTTAATGGAACAGATAATGAAATAGAAAAACAATATATTATTACATTCAACCTTTATACACAACAACTACGGAGGCCAGTCCTGCATAAGCCCAGCCTATATATAAAAGGAAGATAAAAGGTACAACCAAAAAGAAATGAAAGGAAACCATCTCCACAACAACCAAGAGGAAAGCCTGCTTTTGTGTTTCTTCTTTTTCCTGCCACCTGAGCCATCGTGAGGCCTCTTCTAGCCATTCTCACTCTTTGGTGTGCTTCCTTCGAAGGACTAGTGTATGCTCCAGTGATAGTGATGGTAGGATCTTCAAGTCGGTTAATAAGGGGCTCGGACGTCTCTGTAGTGGCGTCGACATTGCTGCCCTTCAGAGGCTTGATGCTAATAGGAAGTATTCTTAGAGAGGGATTTTGCTCTTCAGCACTAGCTAATTTTTTGAGTCCAGGCTCGGTCTTGATCTTCACTTTGGAAACGTCGATCTTCAACCTCTCTGCCCTGGAAATGGAACCAGTTACGCCCGAGGCACATGTAACGGTAATGTCTCCCCCCAAAGACTGTGAGGCATCGTCCAATCCATTTAGAGTTGCGAATCAGGACCAGGAATGGAGCTGGAGGGAAGCTTTGGAACAACCAGTCCCGTTGTTACGGAGGTTGACTCAATAGTAATTGCAATAGGGCTCAAGCCTTGTATAAGAGGTCGTGGAGGAGGCGGAAGCGATGAGTGGCCTGTGAGTTTACTAACAGAGAAGTAAAAATTAGTAATTATCTCGGGCGAGAACTGAAGGATCTCGAAGACTGAAGAGACAGGGGACATATTTTCATTAGTCGGAGTCTCCTTAGTTGAAGATACAGTGATTTCACCCTCATTTGTAGTTGACAGGATGGGTTGAGAAATGGAAACGGGAATGAAGGGTTCGTCGGAAGTGATCGCTGTAAAAGCTGGGATAATAGTTTGGGTGGCCACGAAGCTGGCCCCGAACCTTCACTACGAGCTCTTGGATTTTGAGAGATGATGCATCTACGTGGCCCAATGCACTTGGACCATCAAGAGCTCTGGTGGCAGCTTCAATAGCGGTGACATCCTCTACATCTAAGATTTCTTTTCCATCTTCTATTTTTTCAATGTCATCGGCATCGAGGTACTTGGCTTTCACTTTCACTTCGATGAGGCCTTCACCGGGCACTTCCACACGATGCAGTACCTCTTCCCAAAGATCGATAAGAGTGATAGAATAGGTGCTTCCTAGCCACTTTAGGTTCTTATATTAGATTACTTTGGTGGAGAACTATTGAAGGGTGGAATTCAAATCTTCCTTTTCCTTGGCCATCTTCTCCTTTAGCTCGATTAGTTCGTTCATGGTTGTAGCATGGTCAAACTAGGCCTTCAGTTTTTCCGTTTTTGCCAGGAGCAAGGCGGATTCAAGCTTCTCCTTGTCGGTATGGAGTTCCTGGATGTCAGCTTCCTTGTCCTTGATAGCCTTGTCTTTCTTTAGGAGGGTCAAGTCCTTGATTATGAGTTGCGTTTTGAGAGTGGCATTATCTTCATGAGTGGATTTTACAAGGTTTTTCATCACAATCTCAGCCTGGTTGTGAGTGTTTTTCATATCTTCAACCAAGCCTTTGGCCTTCTTGTCCGATGTTCAGGTCACATCTCTTTCTTTTACAGCCTTAAATAAATCCTTCTTATATTCATCTATGATTCTATTATAGCTCTTCTTCTTTTACTCAAACGATTAGCTATCGGTTTGGTTAATTCTGTTGACATTAGTGATAGAAAAAGCAAGCTTTTTCCATTCATACCCTTGGTCTATCAGCTCTTGGATACTTTAAACTCTACGGTTGGCCTCTTCCCTTGGAATGTCCTTTAATTCATGGTCAAATTTAATTCCAGTCAAGCAAAGGCTTGGGAATGCGGCATGCATTCTGCTTAGAGGATCCGGAGGTGAAGCTAGGCGAATAGAAACACCTTTGGATTAATAGGGAAGAGGATCTGTGGTGGTCATAGAAAGCAAGGTTGGAGTTTGTTGTTGTGGAAGAAGCTATGGTTGATATCGAGAGGGAATGCCGAAAGAGGAACCATGGTGGTCACGTGAGTCCTTGTGCCATTTCCCTTGATCTTAGGATTCTCTCTCATCTCCCTGCCTTTTCTTCCTAGCTCCTTCCACCTGGTGGTCTAGATCTGCTTGGCGCCCTTTGTCTTTCCTTCAAGCCCTTTCTTTATCTGTTTTTGTTTCTCTATAAGAGCTAGAGAGAGGAGGATACGGCTCAGGAGTTATTTTCCTTTGTTCCGAGACGTCGAAATGGAGATATCTAAAGTGGTCTCTTCCGATCGTACCTAAAATGAAAGAAAAGATTGTATCAGTTTTAGAACATTGGAATATAAGCGCATGCAAGGTATGTGTATTTATGATCCTAAAAGTGTGTGGAGTGTTGGTGTTTCCCTAAGTACTCTACGAACCATGTTTGTAACACCCCATAAAATAAGCATCAATTAATTTAAAAGAATTAATAAATAATTATTAAATCTCAAAATGGAATTTGTGTAAATGACAAAATTTGGCTATGATTTTTTCACCGTTATTCGTTGCTATCTTCTAATCAACTTTCATATATAAAGCTTCGCGATCAGAGTTCCGAAGAAGTTATCAACATATGAAGGTTTCGAATCGAAAATAATTCAAAAGGAATTAAGAAAATAAATATTAATTAATGATGACATTAATAAATGTTGGACCACCAATCGGTCGACAGCCTCACTGGGCCAGTCGACCACTAGCAACCGATCGCCTATGGGGAGCGATCAATCGGTTTATGTTGTGGCAGTTAGGGTTGAATGCAACGACCGCCCTACACCGCCGAAACCCAATTTACTATGCAAGTGCACTGTAGTAGGACGATCATCAGTAATTGTAAAGTAAATAAGCAAGACATAACCTATCGTATATCTCACAGCGCATCAAAAAATATAATAGCAAAACATCTCAGATATAAAACAGGCGAGACATGTAACATCCCTTATTTGGAGCCCCAAAACTAACCGCTATGGATGCTGCAGTCATTCATAGTTATTAATTCTCGGTGACCAAATGAGGTAATGTTAGATACATTGATATACCAGAAACACATGAATATGAAATAAATTTAAACTCAATTTAAAACAAATTTCTCGTTTCATTTCAGATTCATTACATAATCCCATATGTAAGCCACTTTCAGAGAAATTACATTTTATTACAAAATACGCCAAGAGCGACATACGAAGATGCCTCTTAGTTGATCAGAGTCTAAATATAGGCACTAAACAACTTTTCCATTACATCTAATAACACAGCGGAATCAAATAAAAAGAACTCCTAATAGCTAGCTTGTCTCCTGCATGTCTGCGGAAGCTTATTCATCTAAGAAGAACTTGAAAATCGTAACTCTAAAACTACTCAAAATCAATTGAGCGCCCGAGAGTTTAAGGGTAAAACATAAACTTCGAGTCAGACAAAAAGTCTGGTGTGAATAATAACCTACCATCTCGAACCATATAGATATCTAGCGAGACCATGCCACTTAGTGGAACGGGTTTTCCCCTCACTTGTATCTAAACCCAATTTATAATAACCATGTATTGTGAACCTGCATCCACAATGGTAAGACATAACATAAGAAAATGTAACATGAAGATATGTAAACATGCAATATGCTCTAGATTTCTCATCCCCATTTACCTGACTATCTGTCTTAAGTAATAGTTTCCAGGGTCATTATTAACCTATTAGTTTTCATGGCCTGACTAATAACCTGTTCCAAGCTTACGGACTATCTGTCCAGTTACATAGTTTCATGGGATCACTAAGAACCTATTGGTATCTACCAACAACATTATCCAACCATAGTTTTCATGGGCTTACTATGAACCTATTGGATTCTTCAATAACATCTTTCATGTCATAGTTTTCATAGGCTGACTATAACCTATTAATATCTATCAATAACTTGTTCCAGACATAGTTTTCATGAGATCACTAAAATCCTGTTGGCCTATCCAATAACAATTTCCATTACATAGTTTTTATAGGCTTACTAAGAACCTGTCTAAACCAATGATCTTTGATTAGCTTTGGGCATCCTATATCCTGGTCCACTAACCTCCTGGATGCAATTCTACTCACACAGGAGTTATTTCAATGTATATTCACTACTAGGTCAACCTAGCTGGTTATTCTGCTGTTAACACCCCAAAATGTAGTTATGGGTTAATTATGAAGTGAATTTGATTACAGAAGCATACATGTTAACTGATCAAAACATAACCGTATAAACATCCATGGTTTAATTTCTTGTAATCATTTTCTACTAAAACATGGTTAATACCCTTAACCCACTATCCTTGGCAAGGAAAACTTCCTCTAAGATTTCAAATTTTTGAATGCCATTTCAAAACTCTTTTACATTGCCATGCGTTTACCTTTAAAAATGAGATTGAGTTTTCTTATTCGAAAGCTATGGCTTTCGACTAGATCCTTCAGATCATGGTGACGTCATGAATTACCCTCCGTCACTCTCACTTTTGAAAGCATTACTTAAAATATTAGGCCTTCTCTTTCGAAACTAAAAGCATACCTTTCAAAAGCATTGGAAACCTTCCTTTCGAAACACTGAAAAACATAACTTTCGAAGGCATTTAGTTCAAGTAAGAATTTATGGAAGCATAGCTTCGAAACCATTTGAAAGTATCTCTTTTGAAATCATTGGGTTTAACATTAAATATAACTACTGGGTCAAAGAGAACAAAAGCAAAAGTATCCCTTTCGAAAGCATTGATCTCAAGTAAAAGAATTGGGGAAGAAGATAGCTTCGAAACCAACCTTTCGAAACCATTGCCTCCAAAACTCTTATTAAAAGTGGCTAAAACAACCCTTTCGAAAGCATTGAGGAAGCGGCTTTAAAATTTAAAAGGACGAAAGCTTCCCTTTCGAATACTACAAAGAAAAGCGGCCTCTAACTAATTCGAAAGGTATGAATGCCTCAGCTAGGTATCAAATAGGTTCGAAAGTGGCAACTATTTCAAAAGCTTCTTTTAAAACAAAGGCAAGTTGATTGATTCGAAGGCTAATAAAAGTGGCTTCAACCCCTTTAAAAGCATATTTTAAAAACAAAGGTAAGTAATGGATTCGAAAGCTTATAAGAATGGCTTCAACCTCTTCGAAAGCATGCCTTCGACACAGTCCCTTCCGCCTTTCTCCAATACACTACGTATCAATTGCTTGATACCATGTGCATTGGTTTCGAATGGGTGCGAAAGGCCTACTGGGCATGGTGACGGAAGCAAGCAAATGGAAGTGGCAAAGTTGTAATTCGAACCAAAACTGATTTTTTTTGCCTTTCAAAGTAATTTCTTTTTATCTAACTTGCCTAACTTGTCAAAATATGATTGGTTGTCAATTCTTTATTAAAATTCTTTTCTAAAAGGCTGCCGAATTCAATAATTAACACACGAAATCATTTTAATAAATAAGTCCTTCCCCTTAACAAAACATTTAAAACATTTAAGTGCTCTAACTTAAATAATTTAATAACCATAGTAAAACACTTAGAAAAAATCCCAAAAAATCAAAATTATTCACTTTTAATATGTTTTCTAACATATATAAATTTCAGACCCAAAAACATTACTTAATTGCCTTAAATAATTTAAACCCAAAATTAACTATTTCTTTCATTCAATATTCCTAGTAAATTATCCATAGCTTAGAATATTATGAAAATTCAAACCTATTTCCAAAATAATGTTTTGCATAACATATTCATACATCATGGCATTTTAAAATCAATTTTCATGATTTAACCTTAAAATCGAATAATATTATCCTACAAAAATCCTTGTTTAAATTATAACATGGCATATAAATCAAAGCATATCATCATTCATCCAATCATACGGTTTTAAACCTTAAACCCGGATTAAAACGTTCAAGAAGACTTATATGAGATGGTTTAGATCATTATTCTCCTTGTTTAGATAAGGAACTTGAGATTTGTTCTTCACTTTAATCTTCCTAGCTTGAATTTTAGCCTCTAATTGATTTTTGAGCTCCTCTTCTCCTTGGGTTATGGCCGGCCATGTTTTCTTTTGTTTATGTTTTTGTTAGAATGTAATGAGAATGAAAAAGGTTATAAGGCTTTTCGGGGTTATGGGGTTTGTCTATTCCTATATTACCCTTGCCTTATTTTCTTAAGTATTTAACTTATAAATCATTCTTATAAATCCATTTAGTTAAGGCACAACCCAAATTAGATCTCAAATCTCATTTCTCTTATCACCCTAGTCTCTACATCATTTTATTTAATTTATCTAATTAAATCTCTTGAATAATGCTATTTAAAGTTAGGGGTGTTATAGGCTCCCTTCCCTAAAGAATTTCGTCCTCGAAATTCAGCAAGGACTAAATACTAAGCATAGAAATCATCTGTAACATCTCCTAACTACCATACTATCCTACTTGACTAGGAAATAGTCTATATAAAGTAAATATAGAACATACCCTTAAAGTAGATCAGGATAAGTATCTCTAATCATATCTTCTGTCTCCCAAGTATAGTCTTCCGATGCAGCCGGAGGAATAGTAGTCTCTGTATCATGCACATACTTATGAAGATGAGAGACATGAAACACATTATGGACACCTGCCAAACTGCTCGGTAACTCTACTCTATATGTGAGCTTTCCGATCCTCTCTATAACTGGGAACGGTCCAACATATCTCAATGCTAGTTTCCCTAACTTCCCGAATCGTAACACAACCTTCATTGGTGATACCTTAATAAAAAGCCTATCTCCAACTTAGAACTCTAGATCCTTATGCCTCTTTTCTATGTAACTCTTTTGTCTAGACTGAGCTTCCTTCATCCTACCTCGGATCAAATCAATCCTCTATGTTGCTTCTCTAACCAGATCTGCACCTAAGACTAATCTATCTCTAGTTTCCAACAAACATGCTGGTGACTTACATGGCCTTCCATACAAAGCTTCAAAAGGTGACATTCCTATACTAGTCTGATAACTGTTATTATAGGAAAACTCAACTAAGTGTAGGTGATCTTCCTATGATCCACCAAAATCTAGCATATAAGCTCTTAGCAAATCCACGAGTACCTTATTAACTCTCTCTATCTGCCCATCTGTCTGAGGGTGATAAGCAGTACTCATCTTGAGCTTGGTACCTAACACATCCTGTAGACTCTTCCAGAACTCACTAGTAAAAAAAGTATATCTATCGCTTATTATACTACTAGGAATCCCATCTAGTCTAACTATGTTCTTCATAAACAACTTAGCTAAAACAGGTGCCGTCCTAGTTGACTTAATTGGAATGAAATGGGCACTCTTAGTCAACCTATCCACTATGACCCATATACTTTCATTTCCTTGATTCGACCTTGGCGACCTATCTATAAAATCCATGGATATCGAATCTCATTTCCAAACTGGTATCTCCAAAGGTTGAAGCAACCTACTCGACTTCTGATGTTCGGCCTTCACTTGTTGACAGTTCACATACTGCTTTACCTACAAGCTAAAATCCTTCTTCATACCATCCCAGTAAAAACTCCTTTTCGTGTCTTGATACATCTTGGTTCCCCCAGTGTGAATCGTAAATTTGGATCGATGACATTCCTTAAGGACTTCAATCCTTAAGTCTCCAACATTTGAAACACACAACCATTCCTTCTTTCTCAACCATCTCCTCTGGTCAAGACTAAAATATTTTAAATCATCAATCTCTAATCCAACCACAGGCCTTTTAATTATCTCGGCTAATAGTGGATCCTCTCTCTGCTTAGAAGCAATCCTTTCGATCAGAACTGGTCAAACTTCCAAGCAGGATAACATGGTAGTGTTCTAACTAAAACTATCAGTCGATCTTAACTGCACACTATCAGTAGTCAAAGCCTCTAGGTCCTTCCATTCTGTTAACATAGCTAACACCATATTCTGATGTTTTCTGCTAAGAGCATTCGCTTTTTATTTCCTTTTCCAGGTGTTTACTCTATACCAAAACCATAAGCTGCTAAAAACTCGAGCCACCTCTGCTGCCTCATATTCAACTCCTTCTAAGAGAATAAATACCTTAAGAACTTATGATCTATGTATAACTCAAATCTCTCTCCAAAGAGATAATGTCTCCATACTTTTAGTGCAAAGATAACCGCTGCCAACTCTAGATCATGAGTAGGATATCTCACTTCATGCGGTCTAAGCTGTCGTGAAGCGTAGGCAATAACTTTACCTTTCTACGTCAACACAACCCCTAATCCGGTTCCACATGCATTGGTATACACTACTAATCCTTGATTCCCATTTGGAACTACTAACACAGGTGCATTGGTCAACAAGTTCTTTAACTTAAGGAATGCTTCCTCACATTTGTTAGACCAAATAAACTTTACGTCCTTCCTGGTTAGCTTAGTCAAAGGCGCTGCTATCCACGAAAAATCCTTAATAAACCTCCGGTAGTAACCAGCAAGCCCAAGAAAACTTTTGATCTTAGTCACCGTCTCTGGTCTCTTCCAGTTATTAACAGCCTCGACCTTATCTAGATCAACTGACAAACCCTTCTCTGAAACCACATGACCAAGAAACTTAACTTCTTTCTTCCAGAAATGACACTTTGAAAACTTCGCTTTCAGTTGATGCCGCCTCAGCGTCTCAAGCACTACTCTAAGATGAACTTCATGCTCTCTTTCATCCTTAGAGTATATTAAAATGTCATCTGTGAATACCAATACGAACCTATCCAAGTGCTCTCGGAAAACTCGATTCATCAAATCCACGAAGAAAGCGGGCGCATTCGTTAACCCGAATGGCATCACTAACCACTCGTACGAACCATATCAAGTCCGAAACGCCATTAATGGAATACTATCCTCTGCCACTCTTTGCTGATGGAAACCTGTCGCCAAATCCAATTGGGAAAATACTCTGGCTCCACTCAACTAATCAAATAAATCATTGATTCTCGGCAAAGGATACCTATTCTTGATCGTCTTCTCATTCAACTTACGATAGTCGATACACATCCTTAACGACCCATCCGGTTTCTTCACGAACATCATGGCCGCTCCCCAAGGAGCATTGCTTGGTCTAATAAAATTCTTTCCTTCTAAATCAACTAGTTGCACCTTCAATTCCTTCACCTCGGTAGGTGTCATCCTGCTAGGTAGTCTACTTACAGGTTCTGCTCCTGGCACAAGATCTATTCGAAACTCAATGGCTCGCTTCGGTGGTAGTCCTGTGACTGGCTCAAAAACATCTGCAAATTCTCTTACTACCAAAACCTGATTCAACCCTTCTTCTACTTCCATTGCATTCAGCAAAGCCCAAGCACTTGAGTTTGACTTCTCCACCGAGTATATAATTCGGTCATGAGTGTTGGGGTACCTTAGCGATATTTCCCTATCTTGGCAAAATATCGTAGCATCATATTTATCTAACCAATTCATACCTAAAATGATCCTGAAGCCTACGAAATCAAAAACATACAAATTGCATGCAAACTTATAACCTAACAATTCAGGTTCTAACTGGTCACATCTCATCCCCAGGTTGCGTACCCTCCTATCAGATTTGCAGTTCTTAAGGAAGCAACAAGTTATAAGGGTTCTAAACATAACTTATCTATCAAACACTGAGATATAACTGAATGTGATGCACCGACATCAAATAGTACCCTAACTGGTATACTATGAATCAAAAGTGTACCTTCCATCATAGTCTTTCCCTTCTTAGCAGCAGTTGGTCTAGAAGATGATGGTTCCAAGGCAAAAACCTTTCCCTTGTCTGTTCTGACTGGTTCTGGACACTGATTCTTGTAGTGTCCAATTTGGTCACAATTGAAGCACTTCACTCCTTTCTTATATGCAACCTTTTTCCCTTTTCCAGTTCGACATTCATGAGCATAACGTCCTTTCTTGTCGCACTTGTAGCAAACTACATCGGCCTTCCCTTTCTTGGCAACTCCTCTTTTCTAAGCTCCTTTCATCTTAAAGAATTTCCTTTTCTTGCCCTGAAAATCTTGGGTTTCAACCTGCGTCTCTTTCCCAAAAGTAGAAAGCATCTCTTCTTTCCTAATTGCCATCTCCATTATAATTGTACTTGGATCGTGGAGGTGTGGCATAGGCGGCATGGCAATCTCGGGTCTTAACCCTCGAATAAACTTCTCATTCCTTTTAATGACGGTGTCAATGGTAGCATATTCGTATCTGGACAACTCATCAAACTTTGTAGCATACTCAATCATTGACATCTCACCTTGCACTAAGTCCATGAACTTTCTCAGCAATACTTACTTGGCAACTTCAGACAAGAACCTCTCTTCGAATCTCCTTCGAAACTCTGCCCAAGTCAACTCTTCCTGGGGAACTCCCACGGTAATGCCATTCCACCAATAAAGTGCTGCTCCCTGCAACTATCTTGAAGCAAGTCTTCTCTTCTGCTCATTATTTAATCCCAAGTCGGCGAAAATTCTTTCACGGTGCAATAACTAGTTTTCTTCTTCAATAGCATCCTTTGTTCCCAAAAATGACTTCCCACCAAGACTAGTATAATCCCTGTTCAGCTTGGCATAGTTATTGCCAACTGGGGCCACAAGATTAGCTCCTCCAACATTCACAGCATTACCCCCAGCTATGCATGCAGCTGCTCTAGCTTGCATCAGATTGACGAAGAACTTGTACATCATCCCAATATCTACTGGTGGGGTTCCGACACATACATTAGCATTTGCATTTGGATTAGCATTTGCCAGTTGACCCAGATTCCTTCTTGTACTAGGTCGAGCATTTCCATTAGTTGTGATGCTTCCTCCACTTAGATTTCCTTTTCCATTTCCTTCCTTCATATCTTCCTTTCTCGTAAATCTGCATACAAGCCTTAGTAAGATACAGAAGAATGGTCTAAGAGAGAGGGGAATATGTACTTATAGGTATATATATATATAATAAATGCAAGTACGTTACTATAGCGTTAACCCAAACCCCGGTCGCATTTTCTTATTCATTGGGTTAATTTTGAAAATCCTTTAGGTTCAAATTTCTTTTAAATTTACATAAACCTATGCTCTGATACCAACTTGTAACATACCCCATTTAGAGGTCCAAAACTAAGTGCTACGGATGCTGCAGTCATCCATAGTTATTAATTCTCGGTGACCAAATGCGATAATGTTAGATACATTGATATACCAGAAACATATAAATATGAAAAAAAAATTAAACTCAATTTAAAACAAATTTCTCATTTCATTTCAGATTCATTACATAATACCGTGCGTAAGCCACGTTTAGAGAAATTATAATTTATTACAAAATACGCCAAGAGTGACATATGAAGATGCCCCCTTGGTTGATCAGAGTCTAAATATAGGCATTAATAAACTTTCCCATTGCATCCAATAACATAGCAGAATCAAACAAAAAGAACTCCTAATAGCTAGCTTGTCTCCTACACGTCTCCGGAAGCTTATTCATCTAAGGAGAACCTGAAAACCTTAACTCTCAAACTACTCAAAATCAATTGAGCACTCGAGAGTTTAAGAGGAAAACATAAACTTCGAGTCAGACAAAAAGTATGATGTGAATAATAACCTACCATCTCGAACCATATAGATATGTAGTGAGACAACGCCGCTTAGTGGAACGGGTTTTCCCCTCACTAGTATCTTAACCCCATTTATAATAACCATATACTGTGCACCTACATCACAATGGTTAAGACGTGACATAATAAAATGTATCATGATGAAATGCAAACATGCAATATGCTCTGGATTTCCCATCCCTATTTACCCGACTATCTGTTTCAATTTATAGTTTCTAGGGTCACCATTGACCTATTAATTTTCATGTGTTGACTAATAACCTGTTCCAAGCTTACAGACTATCTGTCTGTTTACATAGTTATCATGGGATCACTAAGAACCTATTAGTATCTACCAACAACATTATCCAACCATAGTTTTCATGGGCTTACTATGAACCTATTGGATTCTCCAGTAACATCTCTCATGTCATAGTTTTCATGGGTTGACTTTGAACCTATTGATATCTATTAATAACTTGTTCCAGACATAGTTTTCATGGGATCATTAAGAACCTATTGGCCCCTACCAATAACAATTTCCATAACATAATTTTTATGGGCTTACTAAGAACCTGTCTAAACCAATGATCTTTAAGCAGCTTCGGGCATCCTATATTCTGGTCCACGGACCTCCTAGATGCAATTCTACTCACACATGAGTTAATTCAATGTATATTCACTACTGGGTCAACCTAGCCAGTTATTCTACCCTTAACACCCTAAAATGCAGTTATGGGTTAATTATGAAGTGAATTTGATTACAGAAGCATACCGTTAACTGATCAAAACATAACCATATAAACATCCATGGTTTAATTTCTTGTAATCATTTTCTACTAAAACATGGTTAATACCCTTAACCCACTATCCTTGGCAAGGAAAACTTCCTCTAAGATTTCAATTTTTTTAATGCCATTTCAAAACTCTTTTACATTGTCATGGGTTTACCTGTTAAAAATGAGATTGGGTTTTCTTATTATTGGGTTTTCTTATTCGAAAGCTATGGCTTTCGACCAAATCCTTCAGATCATTGTGGCATCATGAGTTACCCTCCGTCACTCTCCCTTTCGAAAGCATTACTTAAAATCTTAGACCTTCTCTTTTAAAACCATTAAAAACATACCTTTCGAAAGCATTGGAAACCTTCCTTTCAAAATACCGAAAAACATACCTTTCAAAGGCGTAGTTCAAGTAAGAATTTATGGAAGCATAGTTTCAAAACCATTTGAAAGTATCACTTTCGAAATCATTAGGTTTAACATTAAATATAACTACGGGTCAAAGAGAACAAAAGCGAAAGTATCCCTTTCGGAAGCATTGATCTCAAGTAAAAGAATTGGGGAAGAGGATAGCTTCAAAACCAACCTTTCGAAACCTTTGGCTCCAAAAATCTTATTAAAAGTAGCTAAAACAACCCTTTCGAAAGAATTGAGGAAGCGGCTTTAAAATTTAAAAGGATGAAAGCTTCCCTTTCGAATACTATAAAGAAAACGGCCTCTAACTTATTCGAAAAGTATAAATACGGCAGCTAGGTATCGACTAGGTTCGAAAGCGGCAACTATTTCGAAATCTTCTTTTAAAACAAAGGCAAGTTGATTGATTCGAAGGCTAATAAAAATAGCTTCAACCCATTCGAAAGCATCTTTTAAAAACAAAGGCAAGTAATGGATTCAAAAGCTTATAAGAATGGCTTCAACCCCTTCGAAAGCATGCTTTCAACACAATCTCTTCCGCCTTTCTCCAATACATTACGTATCAATTGCTTGATATCTTGTGCATTAGTTTCAAATGGGTGCGAAAGTCCAACTGGGCATGGTGACAGAAGCAAGCAAATGGAAGTGGCGAAGTTATAATTCAAAACAAAACTGATTTTTTGCCTTTTAAAGTATTCCTTTTTTCTAACTTGCCTAATTTGTCAAAATATGACTAGTTGCCAATTCTTTATAAAAATTCTTTTCTAAAAGGCTACCAAATTCAACAATTAACAAATGAAATCATTTTAACAAATAAGCCCTTCCACTTAGCAAAACATTTAAAACAATTAAGTCCTCTAACTTAAATAATTTAATAACCATAGTAAAACACTTAGAAAAAATCCCCAAAAATCAAAATTATTCTCATTTAATATGTTTTCTAACATATATAAATTTCAGACCCAAAAACATTACTTAATTGCCTTAAATAATTTAAACCCAAAATTAACTATTTCTTCCATGCAAAATTCATAATAAATTATCCATAGCTTGGAATATTATAAAAATTCAAACCCACCTCCAAAATAATGTTTTGCATAACATGTTCAAACATCATGGCATTTGAAAATCAATTTGCACGATTTTAACCTTAAAATCGAATTATATTATCCCATAAAAATCCTTGTTTAAATTATAACATGGCATATAAATCAAAGCATATCATCATTCATCCAATCATACGGTTTTAAACCTTAAACCCGAATTAAAATATTCAAGAAGACTTTTATGAGATGGTTTAGATCATTATTTACCTTTTTGGATAAGATACTTGAGATTTGTTCTTCACTTTAATCTTCCTAGCTTGAATCTTAGTCTCTAATTGATTTTTGAACTCCTCTTCTCCTAGGTTAAGGTCGGCCCTATTTTCTTTTTTTCATGTTTTTGTTTTTGTAAGAATGTAATAGAATGAAAAAGTCTGTAGGGATTTTAGGGGTTATGGGGTTCGGCTATTCCCATATTACCTTTGTCATATTCTCTTAAGTATTTAACTTATAAATCATTCTTATAAATCCATTTTGTTAAGGCATGACCCCAATTAGATCCCAAATCTCAATTCCCTTATCACTCTAGCCTCTACGTTATTCTATTTAATTTATCTAATTAAATATCCTGAATAATGCTATTTAAAATTAGGGGTGTTATAGGCAGTAAATAACTGAATGAATCACAACATCAGAGTATATAGATCCATACAATAAATAACATAAGTGATAGAGTTATACATCAAATAATAACTCATAAATAACTATCTTGAAATGGCAAGGCACTAGCAAGCTCTATAATGCGGGGCACCGGAATAACAAATGAGTACATATAATAATACGAGAATAGCCTTCTGCTCACCACCTGTCTAGCTCCACGTGCTCTCCAGACCTGATATCCATAATCTACTCATTTAAGAGTACGTAGAGTAATAGGAAGCAAAGCATAAAACTCTAGGTCAGACAACAGTCTGGTGTGAGCAATAGAAATCTCAAATACTATAAAGGCAATAAACTAGGACAAATGGTATGGAAAATCATACCTGGCCTGTCCCTACATCCACAAAGTTAGCACATATAAAGGATATGCGCTACTCTATGATAATCATCATGGGTGTACCGTGTATTAAGGTACTAAGGGTGTCGAGATATCGACATCGGTAATATCTACATTAGGTGACATCCCTAATGTCATAAAAACAATCAAAGCAAACATAGCATCCATCATCCATCCTCATATTCACTCACTCAATGCGTTGGATATATGATGCTCGTATGACCTCATCATCCAATCAAGGACTACTCAACATCCCGGTCTCTTGGTACTCGAATCCATGCCACTTAGTTGCCAGGAACTATACTACCATCACCATAGTCCAGGGTACAATGGATCTAAACATCATGCAATCCAGGGGCCATCGCCACCCCAAGCAAGCACCCTCACATACTCCTGCTTTACGAGTACACATCAAAACCAACGAATATCAATTACCCCTTTGCACATGTCATCCATAACAGAGCCCATCTCAGAACTTTTTATATAACTCCCGTCTAAAGTCGTCACAGTTGAGAACTACTCTAGACAACCGTCATAAGTCACAAAGTGTCATTATGCGTTCCATAACCCGCCACGAACAGTCCCCTTGATCCGACTCGTCACCGCCTATACTACCTCTCGAAGTATAGCTATCCATCATCAAAGCCAACACTTCCCATCATGGAACTCCCATCGCCGACACAAGTGTGGTTGTCATTGAAAATCGCCGAAACGGTCGTCGAAAAACACACAACAAGGTTGACCCAAAGTCAAGTCCAAAGTACTCACCCCTTTGACTCGAAGCAGACTCTGGAAATTCTAGCCTGAAGTCAAACTCGGATAAAACCCAAAATTTCTCCAAGCAAGCTCAGGGGTGGGCACCTACCCATGGAATTAGCCAATTTTCTTCCTTTGAAATTTCCCCAAGACCTAGGTTTTTGGCCAAGTGACCTAAAGCGTGTCCTGAAGAAAACCACCACTGACCCATACTCCCAAGGTCATCACCGATCCATCAATATCTTGAGCATACGGACTCCGATCGACTTGAAATTTGAAATGTAGCCTCGTGGGGCCTTCCATATCACCCCATATCGATATCACCAAGTTTGCAATAAAATTTATGGATCATTACCGACCCATAACCGCCGAACTATCCCCACAGATCCATGGCCATCGAACGATCACTGCCAACCCAATATTTCGCCAACTAGCTCCTGTCAGTCCTCCCAAACTCCCCTATGGGTTGCACCTCAATTGGTTGAAATCACATGGTTTGGTACCAACCGTGGGACTTAGCCAAATTTTGGTGAACACCGACCCATGGACTAAGCCAAAATTTTGCTCCACCAATCCACCTCTTCAATCTCCTACCGGACCATAGCTTTATGGGCCTTCCCCGAACCATGCCATATGGTTTTTCACCGAACCATAGAAACCCCATCGATTCATACTTCAAATGGCCATAACTCGATCATACTAACTCCAAACGATCTGAAACTTGGTTTGCAACATCAAGAGGCCTTTCTTGTCACACATATTGATCGCACCCCAATTGGACAACTTTGGATTTATAGGATATCGACAAACCATGAATCCAATCCTAATTCTAAATCGCTATTCGATCGACGTTTTCAACCATTTAACATTAAATAAGCATACTAACATCATGTAGAAGTCAAACCAATAGCCAAACATCCAAAATATCAAATTCTAAGAAATCTAAGTTTAAGGTAAAAGTTGGAAGATTCATAAGAACAAGTTAAGAACCCATAAAATCACGTTTTGCAATTCAATTCCAAATCATCAACAATTCACATATATGGTATAAAATGGTCTAAAAACATTTTTATGATTTTTATATAATTTTTAAAACATAGTTTAGGGTGTAAAATAGCCTAATTAGTAAGTGAGAGATCTAATCACTCACCTTAATTCCAAGTAAAACCCAAATCGTCAAATGAACAGTAATAGTCATGAAATCCAATGCTCTCTCAAACGCAAATCTCTAATCCCAAGTGAAGATCTTGCTAATCCTCTCTTAATAACGTGATTTGGCTAATTAAAGTAGGTTTAAAGGTTTCTTTTTGGTAAGAGGAAGTTTAATAGAGGTTTCTAACTATTTTGGGAATAGTGATATGATGGGAATGAGGTCCCATTAGCCCCCATATACTCCAAACTCGAAATGGATCATGGGCTTCAAGGCTAATGACCCTGATTACCCACTAAAGTTGCTCAAAATCAGTGAAACTTTAAATAGCCCTAACCCGAAAAAATTAAGTCAGTTTTCTTAGTATGACCACTCTATAGAAAGGGAAACCATCATATGGATCCAATAGAAGTGGTTTCAGATCCTATCTCGACACCTATCAAAAGTTACAGTCCATACAAGATTTCGTAGGGTTAAAATGGTCATAGAAAAATTCACCAAAAATTCTTAGAAAAAGAGATGACCTTAGTAGTCATTTCTCAAAATTATAGAATCATACGACCTCATATGAATATAATATAAATATTCTATGATCCTCTAACAAGTAAAATATGGGTCGTTACATTCTTCCCCCTTTAGGAATTTCGCCCTCGAAATTCCATAATTAAGTCAATAAGGTCATCCCATATGCCTAACAATCATATACCAGCATAGGCAACCATCATACCTCAAACATGCATACATAGCAACAAAGGGAAAAGAAAGTATCTAAGCTTATCCTAACATGCATGATATTATGCCATGGTTAGTTCACGATATCGTAAGTAAAAGTAAAAGCGATAAATAAGAAATCTCTCTAAGCAAAGAGCTCTGGATATGTTGTCCTCGTGCTCTCCTTAGTCTCCTAAGTGCAACCGCCTTCACTATCACTTCACTGAACCTTTAATAACTTCATCGTCTTCCTTTTAAGCTGCTTTGTATCATGTCTGACAATATGAATAGGCCTACGAGGTCATAAATCCTCTTGTTCAATATTGACATCATCTAGCTGATCCGATGCGATAGTCACGCCTAAGTCGTGCACGAATTTCCGCAAATGAGAGACATGGAAGACATTGTGCACTCTAGCCATTCTTTGAGGTATATCGGCTTTATGAGCAAGGTTCTCAATCCTCTCCAGTATTGGAAAAGGACCAATAAATCTCGATGCCAACTTCCCACTACTGCGGAATCGAATGACATTCTTCAATGGAGAAATCTTGACAAATACCATATCGCCGATAGAGAACTCTAAAGCTCGACGTCTCCTATCAAGGTAGCTTCTCTGTTTGTCTTGGGAAGCTTTCATTCCTTGTTGAATGACCTCGATCTTCTCTGGGGTTTCTCTAATCATATCTAGCCCAAGTATCTGTTTCTCGTCCGCTTCCCACCAACAAGAAGAGGCATTGCATGGTCAGCATATAATGCCTCAAATGGTGCCATACCGATGCTAGACCGATAACTGTTATTATATGCGAATTCAACTAGATGTAAGTGATCATCCCATGGGCCTCCAAAGTCTAGTATGCAAGCATGCAAGAGATCCTCTAAGATACTGTTCACTCTCTGTTAGCACCAAAATTGGTCACTAACCTCGTTCAGAAAGATTGTGTAGAGAGATTAATGAAGAAGATAAATTAGAATTGAAACATAGTGTAATTCAATGCCAAAAGAACAAGAAAAACGAGAACACCATATTTATAGTGGTTCGGCGTAACTGCCTACGTCCACTTTGAGTTTTGATCTTTATTACTTTCACAAGTAGTTGAATACAGATACAATCCATATATTAATGACTTGAATACAAGTTTGAACTGAATAGAGTGAGTCTTGAAAGCGGCAGAGTCTCCCCAATGTTCTCGAAAAAGGTCCCTTTCACTGTGCCCCTGCCTCTTTATTTATAGACGAAGATGGGTTGGACTTCCCTGGTGGGCCTAGTGGCAAGATACCTCGGACCAAAACAAGTAACATCTGTGTGTCGAACCATGAATGCCAAATGGGAACTCTGTGCCGAGCCTCTCGTTACCGGGTCAAATAACCGGTTAACACTTTGCCCCCCAAAGTACGTCTTGTTGCATACATGACGTGCTTTGAATCGAAGCAAGTTAGAGTCTCTAGAAAGAAATCCATCATATTTTCTTAATAGTCATTATTCTTCAATTTTATCCTCCTAAAGTGTCGTATCCTTCTTTGGTCGTCCCAACGTTTGGTCGATTTCCAATAGTATAAATTCAGGATTGTAGTTCATCAGTGGCCATCTGTGTCTGGTATTTTAGGGCTAGTAAACTTCGGCTATCTAATCCAGTCTTTTCTTAATAACCCTATGTGAAAATCCAAATTCTGTTGATTTCAAGAAGTCGAATTTTATGACTATAAACGTGCACATTCAGGTACATGTTCTTGCCATTGGCTCCTGGATGCGTTTTATATTTTCGTGAGTTATCACCAATTCCTTCTAGTTTAATTGCAATTCAATTGCAATTCCTTGTTTATATTTTTTTTTGTAATATTGGTTGTCATCAGCCACTCGATGAGAGGGGACTTCAAGTTCTACATAGATGATGGCCTTGGAGCCATAAGTAAGGGCGAATGGAGTATGGCCAGTCGCGAACTCATGGGTAGTTCTACAAGCCCATAATGCTGTTGAGAATTCATACACTCATTTACCTCTAGCCTCCAAACCTCTCTTCAGAATAGACTTTATGATGATTTTGTTCATAGATTCAACCAATTATAATGGATCATGGAGGTCATAAGGACAGATGACATTAAGGACAATGAAGTTGATTATTTTCTTCATCTTGGTCGTGGTTAATAGTTCTTCATCTGCCCATTTGGTAAAGTAATCAACCGCTATGATGGCGTATTCCACGCCACCTTTAGGATCGGAAAGAAGACGATGATGTCAATGCCCCCAAGTGGCAAACGGCTATGTACCAGCCATTTGAGTAATTTCCATCGGCGGGGTTCCCAGAGTTTTTGCAAACATCTTGCACTCATCGCATTGTCTAGCATGATCAACCGCATTTTGATTGATAGTTGGCCAGTAATACCCGTAGCGGAGTATTTTCTTTGTTAGGGTTTGCCCCCTGATGTGCTCGCCGCATTCTTCTTCATATACTTTGCTCAAGACTCATTTGATATCATTATGGGTGATATACCAAAGCATGGGAATGGATAAACTTCTTTCTACACATGACTTCTTCTTGGATGATTTGGCATGAAGCTTTTAGGAGGATCTGTCGTTTTCCATTCCTCCATTCGGTAAGAATTTCTCATTGTAGATAGTCTTTGACAGGAGTCAACCATGACCCCTTTTCTGGCTCTGTCTCCAAGATCTAGCCGATCTCTATCCGTCAATACTTGGAATATTAAGTATTTCAATTGAAACAAAGTATGTCCGTTGCGCGTCCCTGAAACTGGCTAACATGGCCAGTGACTTGAATCTTTTCATTTCGATCGCTGAGGATGTGTGTAATGATGTAATACGTGAAGTCGGCTAGTAGCTCTTGGACCTGGTCGAGATAAGGAGCAAGACAATGCCCCCTAGCAAGATCAACTTCCTTAACTTTGCATACTACTAATCAGGAATCACAAAGGATATATAAAATTTCCACTCCAAGTCCTCTAGCAAGTTTGAGGTTGGTGGTCGAGGCTTCATACTAAGCATCGTTGTTCGTTACAGGGAAATCGAGTTTTAGGACGTAGCAGATCGATCGTTCCTCAAGAGTCATTAACATGACCTCTGCGCCAAAACACTGATCATTGGATGCTCCATTCGCGTACATTTTTCATCTGTTGGTTGGCTCTCTACTACTCGTCGAGTAGTCATCTAATGCAGTGAATTCGGGTATGAGGTTTGCTAATTTCCGTCCTTGGATATCCCTTTGAAGGAAACAAGTGATATCGATTTGGCTTAGTTCGATATTCTATTTATGTAGTCTTTTAGACGTCTCAGGTTATTGTATGCCCCGTCGTAATGGCTGGTAGGCATAGACGTTGATGGTTACTCTGGTCGAACCCTAGAGTCTTGTCATGAGTTGTTAAGTCTAATAATGAAGGGCTCTGAATGCTCTAATTGATTATCTGCAAATGGCCAAAGATCAGGCTTAAAAGCACGTTGAAGGAAATGTCGAGTAGGGGTCAGCCTCGAGTAGCGTGCAACTGCATAGCTGGATCTTGCTATGAGTTTGAATTTGCTTGTACATTCGAGTAACACATTTTCTATTCAATGCATTCATGATCCTTCACTCGCCCTTCGGGTTGGAGTGACAGTCAGTTGCCCACGAGCTTTGGCATTGATTTAATGATTCTATCTCTAGGCATTCTTTTGGTCTTAGCCTTGAGTAACTGTAAGCACTATATATAAGTTTCAATATTGAGCTATAATAGCTAGTCTTTGGATGATCACGCTTCTGCTCTTAGTCTCGGGTTGACAAATGTGCTGCGTGAACGGTTGAGTCTCGCCCTAGCTATGTTTATATTCCCACCTAAACTCCAAAAACATAGAGTTGATCGGTGAATAGTCGGTTCACATTCATCCTACTTCTCACTCGTGCCCCCAAGCCTGGGGTATATACCAACAAGTAGGAAGGCCAACCATGCCCTCTTTAGCTTTACTCTCTTTCCCCTTGAATTGTGGGATCAGGTTAGTTGATGAAAGGCCAAGTCTCGCCTATCCTGGATTGTATTGTGGTTTTTCATTCCAAGGGCGTCGTCAGTTTATGGGCGTAAGCTGGATATTGGACGGTCAACCATGTCCACTTTGGTTCATGTTCTGTAATCAGATCTTGGGGTAAAGTTGCCTCAAGAGCAGTCGGGTCATGCTCATCCAGTTTCATACTCCTCCTGATGGATCGAAGAAGGGTGCTGGAGAATTAATGACCAGGTCTTCATGGTTTACTCTCCTTTCCACACTCTGGTGGTCAAAGTTCTTCAAGGGACATTCGAATCACATTCGTATGTGCTTGGTGTGGATCGATATTGATCCTCAATCTGAGGTATGATATAGTCGGACGTTCGTAGCTTTGGATGTCGTTCCGATTGGCTTTGTATTGAGGTTTCCTTGCAGTTGTTGCCTTAAGTTGTAAAGAACGCCAAACTAGAGCTACAATGAGCTGTCGTATTCAGCTTTTAGTGATTTGTACTCTTGCTTCATACATTGATTTGGCCAGGCCATAAGTCGGATGGTCGAAGTCCATCCCTAGCGAGTTTACACTCCTCCCGTCGATTTTAGGCCGAAGTTTGCAGAATAGAGAACGGTCGGAATCCACTCATCTATTTATCAAAGTTTATACGCCACTCTGCATTCTAGTGACGTAGAGTTATTCTTCCCCCGGTTGGCTCGTGCCTAATTTGTGTTCATGCTTCGATCCATGCTCCGGGGACGTAGAGATTTGTCGAATGGTTTATGCTCTAGTCCATAGTTCGGGATGTAGAGATTTTCGTCAAGTCATTTATACTCTAGTTCGCACTCCGGAGACTCAGAGTACTCTAGTCCGCTTTAGGAACTTAGAGATTTTTCTCAAGCCGTTTATACTCTAGTCCGCTTCAGGGAATTAGAGATTTTTTTGAAGTCATTTATATTCTAGTCCGCGCTCTGGGGACTCAGAGTACTCTAGTCCGCTTCAGGGACTTAGAGATTTTTCTGAAGTCGTTTATACTCTAGTCCGCGCTCTGGGGACTCAGAGTACTCTAGTCCGCTTCAGGGACATAGAGATTTTTCTGAAGTCGTTTATACTCTAGTCCGCGCTCTGGGGACTCAGAGTACTCTAGTCCGCTTCAGGGACATAGAGATTTTTCTGAAGTCGTTTATACTCTAGTCCACGCTTTGGGGACTCAGAGTACTCTAGTCCGCTTCAGGGACTTAGATATTTTTCTGAAGTCGTTTATACTCTAGTTCGCGCTCTGGGGACTCAGAGTACTCTAGTCCGCTTCAGGGACATATAGATTTTTCTGAAGTCGTTTATACTCTAGTCCGTGCTCTGGGGACTCAGAGTACTCTAGTCC
This sequence comes from Allium fistulosum, assembly GCA_030737815.1. NCBI lineage: Eukaryota > Viridiplantae > Streptophyta > Magnoliopsida > Asparagales > Amaryllidaceae > Allium > Allium fistulosum. The sequence continues at coordinate 509,572,453 of CM060903.1, read as the reverse complement.
GCTTCAGGGACTTAGAGATTTTTCTGAAGTCGTTTATACTCTAGTCCGCGCTCTGGGGACTCAGAGTCCTCTAGTCCGCTTCAGGGACATAGAGATTTTTCTCAAGTCGTTTATACTTTAGTCCGCGCTCTGGGGACTCAGAGTACTCTAGTCCGCTTCAGGGACTTAGAGATTTTTCTAAAGTCGTTTATACTCTAGTCTACTTCAGGGACTTAGAGATTTTTCTGAAGTCGTTTATACTCTAGTCCGCGCTCTTGGGACTCAGAGTACTCTAGTCCGCTTCAGGGATTTAGAGATTTTTCTGAAGTCGTTTATACTCTAGTCCGCGCTCTGGGGACTCAGAGTACTCTAGTCCGCTTCTGGGACATAGAGATTTTTCTGAAGTCATTTATACTCTAGTCCGCGCTCTGGGGACTAAGAGTACTCTAGTCCGCTTCAGGGACATAGAGATTTTTCTAAAGTCGTTTATACTCTAGTCCGCGCTCTGGGGACTCAGAGTACTCTAGTCCGCTTCAGGGACTTAGAGATTTTTCTGAAGTCGTTTATACTCTAGTCCGCGCTCTGGGGACTCAGAGTACTCTAGTCCACTTCAGGGACTTAGAGATTTTTCTGAAGTCGTTTATACTCTAGTCCGCGCTCTGGGGACTCAGAGTACTCTAGTCCGCTTCAGGGACTTAGAGATTTTTCTGAAGTCGTTTATACTCTAGTCCGCGCTCTGGGGACTCAGAGTACTCTAGTCCGCTTCAGGGACTTAGAGATTTTTCTGAAGTCGTTTATACTCTAGTCCGCGCTCTGGGGACTCAGAGTACTCTAGTCCGCTTCAGAGACATAGAGATTTTTTTGAAGTCGTTTATACTCTAGTCCGCGCTCTGGGGACTAAGAGTACTCTAGTCCGCTTCAGGGACATATAGATTTTTCTGAAGTCGTTTATACTCTAGTCCGTGCTTTGGGGACTCAGAGTACTCTAGTCCGCTTCAGGGACTTAGAGATTTTTCTGAAGTCGTTTATACTCTAGTCCGCGCTCTGGGGACTCAGAGTCCTCTAGTCCGCTTCAGGGACATAGAGATTTTTCTCAAGTCGTTTATACTCTAGTCCGCGCTCTGGGGACTCAGAGTACTTTAGTCCGCTTCAGGGACTTAGAGATTTTTCTGAAGTCGTTTATACTCTAGTCCGTGCTCTGGGGACTCAGAGTACTCTAGTCTGCTTCAGGGACTTAGAGATTTTTTTGAAGTCGTTTATACTCTAGTCCGCGCTCTGGGGACTCAGAGTACTCTAATCCGCTTCAGGGACTTAGAGATTTTTCTGAAGTCGTTTATACTCTAGTCCGCGCTCTGGGGACTCAGAGTACTCTAGTCCGCTTCAGGGACATAGAGATTTTTCTGAAGTCGTTTATACTCTAGTCCGCGCTCTGGGGACTAAGAGTACTCTAGTCCGCTTCAGGGACATAGAGATTTTTCTGAAGTCGTTTATACTCTAGTCCGCGCTCTGGGGACTCAGAGTACTCTAGTCCACTTCAGGGACTTAGAGATTTTTCTGAAGTCGTTTATACTCTAGTCCGCGCTCTGGGGACTAAGAGTACTCTAGTCCGCTTCAGGGACTTAGAGATTTTTCTGAAGTCGTTTATACTCTAGTCCGCGCTCTGGGGACTCAGAGTACTCTAGTCCGCTTCAGGGACTTAGAGATTTTTCTGAAGTCGTTTATACTCTAGTCCGCGCTCTGGGGACTCAGAGTACTCTAGTCCGCTTCTGGGACTTAGAGATTTTCTGAAGTCATTTATACTCTAGTCCGCGCTCTGGGGACTAAGAGTACTCTAGTCCGCTTCAGGGACATAGAGATTTTTCTGAAGTCGTTTATACTCTAGTCTGCGCTCTGGGGACTCAGAGTCCTCTAGTCCGCTTCAGGGACATAGAGATTTTTCTCAAGTCGTTTATACTCTAGTCCGCGCTCTGGGGACTCAGAGTACTCTAGTCCACTTCAGGGACAGAGATTTTTCTGAAGTCGTTTATACTCTAGTCCGCGCTCTGGGGACTCAGAGTACTCTAGTCTGCTTCAGGGACATAGAGATTTTTCTGAAGTCGTTTATACTCTAGTCCGCGCTCTGGGGACTCAGAGTACTCTAGTCCGCTTAAGGGACTTAGAGATTTTTCTGAAGTCGTTTATACTCTAGTCCGCGCTCTGGGGACTCAGAGTACTCTAGTCCGCTTCAGGGACATAGAGATTTTTCTGAAGTCGTTTATACTCTAGTCCGCGTTCTCGGGACTAAGAGTACTCTAGTCCGCTTCAGGGACATAGAGATTTTTCTGAAGTCGTTTATACTCTAGTCCGCGCTCTGGGGACTCAAAGTACTCTAGTCCGCTTCAGGGACTTAGAGATTTTTCTGAAGTCGTTTATACTCTAGTCCGCGCTCTGGGGACTCAGAGTACTCTAGTCCGCTTCAGGGACATAGAGATTTTTCTAAAGTCTTTTATACTCTAGTCCGCGTTCTGGGGACTCAGAGTACTCTAGTACGTTTCAGGGACATAGAGATTTTTCTCAAGTCGTTTATACTCTAGTCCACGCTCTGGGGACTTAGAGTACTCTAGTCCGCTTAAGGGACTTAGAGATTTTTCTGAAGTCGTTTATACTCTAGTCCGCGCTCTGGGGACTCAGAGTACTCTAGTCCGGTTCAGGGACATAGAGATTTTTCTGAAGTCGTTTATACTCTAGTCCGCGCTCTGGGGACTCAGAGTACTCTAGTCCGCTTCAGGGACATAGAGATTTTTCTCAAGTCGTTTATACTCTAGTCCGCGCTCTGGGGACTCAGAGTACTCTAGTCCACTTCAGGGACTTAGAGATTTTTTCTGAAGTCGTTTATACTCTAGTCCGCGCTCTGGGGACACAGAGTACTCTAGTCTGCTTCAGGGACTTAGAGATTTTTATGAAGAGCAATTGTATTTCCACCCGTTTGATTTGTATTTCATTTACCGTATCGAGGCTAATGTTGTCGAATGAATGATCAATCCACGTTTGCTCATGGAATGGGACTCTGCCCCCAGCATCAAGGATGAAACTTTAAAAATGGACAGTCGATTCTCGTCCGCTTAGTGATTATAGCTCTTCCAATCAAATCAATGAAGGAGGTATATGACATATGGTTGGATCATATCCATGCTGGGGTTGGATAATCAAGTCTCGCACAATTTGCTTCGTATCTCTTTCCAAAAAATGAGGATGATGGATTACTAGGTAGACAAAGTAAGTTTCATATGTTTCAAGGCGCAGTCGCGTCCATGTATTGAGAGCGATGGTTAACGAGTAGGCAGTTTATCACAGCTACTTCAAGTCAGGCTTTCGAACCACCTTTTGTGTTCAAGGTAGGATTTGATGTGTAGATGATCAAATCTTGTCCTCTCTAGTTAGATCCCAGCATCACTGAGCTCCATGAGAGGCATATGTATTTTATCGAACTTTACTTTATGACCCGAGGATTGGATGATCGGGCCACATTCATTCCAAGCCTTGTTTAGGTCTCCAAGGCAAATGTGGAGGTCGATGAATGGATGGTCGATCATATTGGCTTTGTGTTGGGCTCTGACCGTGATGAGCTTTTCAATCTCTAGTCCTTGGCCCTAAATCAAAGGCGCATGGTTGATGACGAGCGATCGAATCATGCTCGTCTTGATGAAACTCCACAAATCCGATTAAGGTCTGCGTGGATTGGTTGGCGGCCAACTCTTAGTACTTGGTCACCTGCATCGTTTTGGAAGAAGTTTAGTTTAAGTCGGTCATAATTTAAAGCACAATTGAAATTGAAATAGAAATAATCCGAAGAAGATTGGTATAAATCTCGTTGATAAGTGGAGCAGCATTATATGCTTTTCAACTTTGCCCCTATCCCCTTCTAGCGGGATGTCGACTACCAACGGTTCAATTATTAATTAGAGTTCTTTATTGATGGGCACCCTCAGTTCCTGGCTCACCCTTCTAGAAGGGTTGCACGTACTATTGAAGCTTTCCTTTCCGAAAAAACTTTTCGATCACACCTCGGAGGTGTTTGTAATCGCTAGTGTTAGGATCAGTGTGCATCTTGGAATATACAACATTCCTCTGATTTTCTTTGGACTTTGGTGGACTCTCTCGAGGTTGGTTTTCAGTACCACTCTGAGTCGTGAGCTTCCAAGTAGAGGCTATCGATTGAATCTACCAAAGAGCATATGAGTCGAATTTTGAGATCTTGCTTTTATCTACTAGAATCAGTGTCCTTAGCCGACGGGCTTGCATTGTTATTTTTGGTAGTCTGCTCCACTCTCCTCACTTTGGTTCGGATTCATTTTGTAAAAGAAACGATCCATAGACGTAAGAGGCTCTTCAGCTAACTAGCTGCCAAAATATATCTGGAGGTCGACTCTCCTCAAACGCGATCAGTATGATATCCTTGTTAGTATTTGGAATAAATTGCTTAGAGCCAAACATTGGTTTGCTTGGAGTCACTAAATTCGAAGTGCTGGGTCAGCGAAGAATGGTGCTTGGAGTCATCTTGGCGTTTGCTATAGTCATATCATCTATGTTCTCCAACCTTTGGGAGTACCGTTTGAATAGCGGTTGCTTGTCCGTTCCCTTGATGCCGTTCATAAGCTACTGCTAGATCCTCTATGCCCTGGTCGATCATGGGATGTCAGGGAAGTGGATAGAATTTTCCTTTATTAAGTTGAGTTTTGAATTCACTATCCGGAGGCACTGCGCTGCAGCTAGGGTTCGGGGGTCGTACTCGAATTTTTTTTTTTAAAATAGGGGTCATACCCGATCCATATTTTTTTGGAATAGGGACCGGTCAGATTGTTTTTTGAGAGAGGGACCGGCATACACTGGGTCGCTCGGAACGACATGGTCCCGCTCGGCATACACTGGGTCGTTCGGCATGGTTCTACTCGGCATACACTGAGTCGTTCGGCATGGTTTCGCTCAGCATACACTGTGTCGTTCGGCATGGTTCTGCTCGGCATACACCGAGTCGTTCGGCATGGTTCTGCTCGGCATACACTGAGTCGTTCGGCATGGTTCTGCTCGGCATACACTGAGTCGTTCGGCATGGTTCTACTCGGCATACACCTTTTCTGGAGCGGTCGACATATGCCTTTTCTGGGATGATCGGCACACACCTTTTCTGGAGCGGTCGGCATATGCCTTTTCTGGGGCGATCGGCATACGCCTTTTCTGGAGCGATCGGCCGAATTACCTTCAGAGGAGGGTCGACCTTCATTCAACTTGAGTGCAAACTTCAATGTCCAATCCCCAGATCTTGCATACATTAGTGAATCCAATCTACGGCTATCAGCTTCCTTTAGATTTCTTTCAAATCTGAGTAGAATAGGAAGTTTTGTAGTAAACAACTGGATCTATCTCGCGAATATGGAAAATCCACTAGTAGACGATGAGATCCAATCAAGCTGAGAATTCAGTTCTCAGTGAAAGCACCAAAGTGTTAGCACCAAAATTGGTCACTAACCTCGTTTAGAAAGATTGTGTAGAGAGATTAATGAAGAAGATAAATTAAAACTGAAAAATAGTGTAATTCAATGCCAAAAGAACAACAAAAACGAGAACACCAGATTTATAGTGGTTCGGCGTAGCTGCATACGTCCACTTTGAGTTTTGATCTTTATTGCTTTCACAAGTAGTTGTATATAGATACAATCCATATATTAATGACTTGAATACAAGTTTGAACTGAATAGAGTGAGTCTTGAAAGCGGCAGAGTCTCCCTAGTGTTCTCGAAAAAAGGTCCCTTTCACTGTGCCCCTGCCTCTCTATTTATAGACGAAGATGGGTTGGACTTCCCTGGTGGGCCTAGTGGCAAGATACCTCGGACCAAAACAAGTAACATCTATGTGTCGAACCATGAATGCCAAATGGGAACTCTGTGCCGAGCCTCTCGTTACCGGGTCAAATAACCGGTTAACACTCTCTTGATTTGGCCACCAGTTTGAGGGTCATAAGATGTGCTAAGGTACAGCTTTGTACCCAACGCTTCCTGTAAGATCTTCCAAAACCCACTACTGAACAATGGGTCTCGGTCACTCAAAATGCTCTTTGGCACACTGTGGAATCGTACTATCCATTTCACATACAGTTCGTTCAGTTTGGCTGCCATTCTATTTGACTTGACGAGAATAAATCTGGCGCTCTTGGCCAATCGATTAACTATGACCCAAATTCTATCGTATCCCACTCGAGTCCTCGATAGTCTATCAATGAAAATCATCGATACTTGTTCTTATTTCCACCGAGAACTTCTAGCGGTTGCATCAGACCACTAGGCTTCTTCTGCTTTGCCTTAACCAACTGGTAGTTCATGCATTTTAAGATGGATGCCCTAACGTCTTTCTTCATCCCTTCCCAATAGTAGGTCTGCTTCATGTCACGGTACATCTTATTACCGCCGGGATGTATAGTTAATCTTGAATGATGGCACTCTCTAAGCACCTCATCCCTCAACCCATCGACATCATGAACAAACAATCCCCCGTCTTTACGGAGCCAACCATCTCAGGCGATCCGTATTATCTTATATCTTCAGACTCTGCTCCTGCTTCAATCTTAGAAATGATCTCAGCTAATATGACATCGCGCCTCTGACTAGTACCAATCCGCTCAATAAGAGTAGGTCTAATAGTCAAGCGCGTCAGCATCTCTAGCTCAATGTAACACCCTAATTTTTTTAAATGACATTATTCAGGAGGTTTAATTAGATAAACTAAATGGAATAATGTAAAGATTTAAGTGGTTAAGAGATTGAGATTTGTGAAAGCATAAGGTAGCCGTGCCTTAATGAGTAAACACATGAAATAAGGAAGAAGTAATAAGATAAGGGCAAAATAGGAATAGGTCATATTCTTATACACTAAACCCTTAACCTATTTTCATTTACCATGTTCACAAACAAAAACTTAATACCAAGCTTGGCCGGCCACCATTAGAGGATATAAGGGGAAGATAAGAAAGATTTCACGAGGGAAGCTTAATTAAATTAATTCTAGAGCAAATCTCAACCTCCTTAACACATAAGCTAAAGGCGAATAATAGATTACATCTCATTTATAAATATATATAGCTTTCGGTTTCTAGATAAGACTCATGTTTATTTTGCAAATGATTTGCCATGCTTTGATTGTTTAAGTGGATATATATATATATATATTTATATATATGTATATATATGCTTGTTGATGATTTAGGCTATTTCATATAGATTTTATGATAAGGATTGATTTGGAAAACCTATTAAATGACACCCAAATGACATGCTTTTTTGATATAAGGTCATAAATATTATTTTAGAGATGGGTTTAAAGTTTTATAATTTTCTGAATTATTGTGGATTTATTATGAATTTTGCTAGCAAAAAAATGGTTAAATTGGGTTTAAATTAATTTCGGCTATTATATGTTAGCTTTGTGTCAGAAATTTAAATATGTTAGAAAACATATACAAAGTGATTTATTGGATTTTTTGGATAATTTTCCTAAGTGTTTTATTTAATATATAAAATTATTTAAGGTATGAGACTTGCTTGTTTTATATGTTTAAAATAGGAGAAGGGGCAATTTGCTAAATGTTTTAAATTGTTAAATATTGAATTCAGCAGCACTTTAAGAAAAGATTTTGGAAAAGAAATTGGCAACCAATTATAATAGGACAAATACGCAAGTTAGATGGAAAGATATTACTTTATAAAGTAATAATTCAGTTTTTGTAAAGGTTTGTTGTTTCTCCACTCTCGGCAGCTACCTTTCGACTTCATACTACCGCCTCCATTATAGTCGAAACCAATACACTTGGTATCAATGCCTTGGTACGTAGTGGATAGGAGATGGGAGAAAGGTATAGGATCAAAACATGCTTTTGAAGGGGTCAAGACCTTGTTTTGCTTTCAAAAGAGATGCCGCTTGCTTTGCTTTCAAAAGAAGGGTATCGAAAGGGTTTTAATATAGCTTTCGACAGAGGTGCCGCCTTTTGTTTTAAACAAGCTTTCGACGGGGTCAAAACATCCGTTGCCGCATTCTACCTTTCAACCCAGTTGAGGCCGCTTTTGCCTTTAAACATTGGTTTTGAAAGGGTACTTCCGCGTTTTAATCAAAAGCCGCTTCTCCATGCTTTCGAAAGGGTTGGTGTCGAAACCTTCCACTTTCTTTTACTTAGGAAATTGCTTTCGTAAGAGTGCTTTCGACCTAGTTCTTTTAAGACCCTTTGTTTTATTGAAAGATAAACCCATAGGTTTCGAATAGAACGGTTTTAAATGGTTTCGAAACTATGTTCCACAAGCTTTTACTTGAACCCAAATGCTTTCGAAAAGCTTGTTTTAAATAAAGGACCTTATGATTTCGAAAGGTATATAATAAAGGTTTCGAAGGGATACCTTCAATGGTTTCGAAAGGTACTTAAAGTATTTTAAATGGATGATTTCCAAATGCTTTCGAAAGGCAAGTTTAAAGAGTTTTGAAAAGGGGACGTTTAAGGTTTATAAAGGTTTCAAAGGGATACCTTCAATGATTTTGAAAGGTTGTTATAAAGGTTTCGAAAGGTACGTTTTGGCTTTCGACCTAGTGTTTCAAGTTATAGTAGTTAACATATCTTGAGAGGGGTACTTTCAATGGATTCGAAAGGGTTGTTTAAAGTTTTTAAACAAAGGTTTTGAATGGTTTACCTTGGCCTCATGGCCTAAGAGTTTTTAAGTTAAAAAGGGTTTTAATTTACTTTAGAGGGATAGATAACCCTACTATATTTCATCAACATTTTTTTGAGTAAAGTATATATAACATGGCAGAGAGATTTAGTTAAAGCAAAAAGTATATTTTCCTTGTTTAAGTTAAAGGGCTGAATCAATTTGCAAGAAATGTTTTCAAGGAAAATTTTATGGGGTAGTTGACCCTAAATAAATGACTCAGATATTAGAATACTAGATGGGACTGGTATAGGGCCATGCCTTATATTTTAGCTAGTAGCCTCTAGCTATATAAGTCCAAAATTCCAGTGTGTAGGGTTTTGTCACAGGTAAGACTAAAATGATGTTACACACAGAAAGGAATATACAGAGTAAAGATTGATTATTGGTGAGCCCGCAAAACCACTAGAATCAGTTGACCTTGGGAGAAGTAAGTTAGGACAGATGATGTGCACGCAAATGTGCATATTTTTACCACCATATTTAATCTATTTAAATTAAATAAATGATCATATCGGGTATTTTAACTATATTAAACATAAATTCAAATAATTCCAAATTGTCACATATTCATCTTCATCCAAGGGCAAAATAGACATTTTTGTGCATAAATTAACTTGAGAAAATTTAATTATAAATTTCCATACTATTTTGTAGGAATTTGATTTCAATTACAAGTGGTTTGATGAAGAAGATATACATGCACAAATAGAACACAAAGGAATGAAGATGGAAATAATTCAAAGTGAAGATCATGGAGGACCCCACCCACTTACCTTTATTTTCAAATTAGGAGCTAAGCACATGATAAAAGGACATTAAAGCTTCATGTACATTTAAGTGGGGGATTAGTGGATGTTAATGATTACTTGGCCACCACACTACCTCAAGGGCAATTTGGGCATTCCCCAAAAATATGAATTAGGGTTCAACACTTGTATAAATACCCCATATCTTCATGTAACCCCTCTTCCCCCTTAGTCTCTCTTAGTTTAGTTTAGGCTCACAAATAAACAAGCTCTTCTCTTTCTCTTTTCATGGCTACTTAGCCATTTTTATCTTCATGTAATTTTTCTTCTTTATGCAATTTAATATATGATCTTTTCCCTTTCTTGTTTCTTTCTTTTCATGTTGTAGTGTAGATTTACTTTCATGTAAGTAGAATAGTTCTAATTCTTGTTAATTAGCTCTCTCTTTCATTTTGCTCTCTTTTTGCTTTCATGTTGCAAGCTATATTTGTTAATAAAATGACAAATATGAGGGGCTAAACCCCTTCAATTTAGGGGTAATGAAGCTCTCTAATTATGTAGCTTCAACTATTTGTTAATTCATGCTCTCTTTTTGTGCTTAATGAAGAATGATTGAAGTGGTTTCATTATTGTTTTTGCCTTGAATTTGATAGTCTATATTGTTGACACCAAATAGGCTATACTTAAACAATCACTAACACAAATGCCTCTTCATCAAAATATGATTATGGCAAAAGAAAGTGATTTGAAATTAAAATTTGATGGTCTATATTTCTAATCAATAGTTAATAGGCTATACTTAAAATAGATTTCATTTTCATTGTCAAGTTTCATGAAAGATGGTAAGTGGTTTAAGGGGTGTGTCAAAGTTTGATGGCTTATGTTGGCTAACTAATAGCACAAATATGCCATACTTATGATAGGCACATCAATTAAAGCACTAATGACCATAAAAGAGAGATCATGATTTCATATGTGTTGAACTACATGATCTAGAGAGTGGATTTATTCTCTAAATTGTCATTTAACTCTTATATTTGCATTTCTTTTCTTTTAGTTAGTTAGCTAATTTTCTAGTTCTCTAGCTTAACTTTCACTCGACTTTGGTTTAATTTGATTGAATAGAATTTTAAAATCATCAATTCCCTACGGATCGACCCGTACTCGCCACGTACTTCAATAGTAAGCCGTGCGCTTGCGGTTATATTTTTAATTTAAATTCGTTCGACGGTTTTCTAAACCGATAGAATTTCCGTCGACGAACAAGTTTTTGGCTATCGGTTTAGAAAACTGTCGAACGAATTTAAATTAAAAATATAACCGCAAGCGCACGGCTATCGGTAGACTATACTGAGGGTTAAACCACCCTTTTGCCCACTTTTTAGTTACGGGTTACCCAAATCATCGGTAACATAACAAATCATTTTGTTCCCCGAAGTGGAAAATCATTTTAAACTAATAATCACAAATACTTTCAAATACAGTATTGTTTATTTCCTCAAAATCTTTTCGAAATCAATTTCAAACCACCGGGATTTAAGTTCTCCAAATTCACTTTATTTATAAAACACATTTTATAAATATCATTATATATAAATCACTTTTATATAAAATCACTTCCAAAATATTGATTTCCAAATATTATATAAACGCCTTTATATCAAATCACTTCAAAGTATTTACTTCCAAATATTTCTATTTCTTTTCAAAGGAACCATTTTGTTTAAAAGATAAACATCTTTAAAATTATAATAAACATCTTTTATTATAACAATTACTTAATCAAATATTTTCATTGAACACCTTATAGTCAAACCGTGAAATTCTAATCACAAGGTGTTCATATCTACCCAACCCATGTATATAGATTTTAATTGCTCATAAACTGGAGGAGCATAATTCAAACAGGCAAACAAATAATAATAACAACATATATTATCAACAATTCAACAAACAGAATAATAACACATAAAACAGAATTAACTAGTATATGTAAATAAATGTCCAAATTTATATAATAGCAGAACATGGATTTATTCTGCTAAATACATGTCATTAATGAAGTATACTTCACTCGTTTGTGATATTTCAACTTGTACTATTCCTCGTCCAAGAGTGAAGCCAGGTAAGTTAGAGCACCGGTTTCATCAAAGCCTTTCGTAGACACTTCATTATTAAATCTCACAAATAGATAAGTCTACTCGTTGACTTTTAGCGTTAAGTAAAGTTAATTACCTTTTTCAAAACTTATATAATTATGAAAAATATGTTTAAACATGAAACCAATTTTAAAATATTATATCATAAGTTAGAAAACAACCCTACAAAAATTAGAGAAAAGTACAAAATTTAAATATCATTTTAAAACAAATTATAGTTTCAAACAACAAAGATAGCATTTCAGCAAATACTACAAAATAATTCGCAACAGATCAAAAGTGTCTCAGAAGCAAAGATGGCATTGCAGAAATGCTACCAGAAGTCCTGGCTGTCGTTTAAGATGAATTTGCTACAACTTTGCGCCTAGATTTCAACGTCTTGACAAATGTTTTTAATCCATTCTTTTTACAGTAGTTACTATACTTTGGGTACTTGAAAACCATAAAGAAATTTTAATTATTCTAGAGAATTTCCCGAAAACATGGTATTTTACCGATCTGCACTTATAGCGACTATTTTGCTATAAGTTTTTGCCTCTTCTTTCAACTGCCTATCAAATGAATTAAGGCAACTACTTTAACAAATCATATGTTTTTGGAAGCATAAAATAAAAGGTTATAACTTTTAGTAGTTAGTGTATATTATCGTAAATAATAACAAGCAATATTAACGTGTTTATTCAATATGTTATTATCAATTTATAAATTCATTCAATGTGAGAATAACTCACTTTTCATTAACCCAAATACTTCCTACCAACATTCAATCTATTAACACTTCTACTATCACGTCAATATAACGCAAGAACACATCCATGGCTTCACTCCATCAACATTTGTTCATGGCCCAAGGCATGTTTGCCCCCCATGCTCATGGCCTCAAGGCCATTTCCCCATAGCTCCATCTTCCTTCAACTTTTTAGAGGCTAAAGCATGTTCTCTAAGTGATATAAGAACTTTGGTAGAGTTTGAAAGAGAATGGAGTTGAATTGACATGAGTTTAAGAAAGTTAGATCGGAGGAAGAAGAAGAAGACATTGTTTTAGAAGTAGAGTTGGGTAGAAATAAAGAGGCATCTCCCCTCTATTTATAAGCGTAGGAATTTGAGGTAAATTTGTGCAAAACCACCTCGTTATCCATGAAGTTAAGCAAGTAAGACCATGCACTTACACAAGCATGCTTTCCTTAAATAAAGGAGTGGTTTAAGGGTTCTTTATGTACTCTTGTTCCCTTAATTAATACATGCTTGCTTTAATTGTTTTGACTGGTATAAGGGAGGCTCTAATACTTGTCATATGTTTACATAATATATCTATTCAAGTTTCGAAATGTTCACACAACTTGTATTGTATAAAAGGTTGATTTTTAACGAAACGTTTTACGGTCACATTTTCAGTATTTATCCAAATTGTATTTTTTTGTAAACACATTTCGAAAATAATTTTTCTAACATTAGTTATTAATTAAAAAGTATTTAGTAAGGTTATAAAATCATATTTAATCACATTAATTTTTAAATACAAATATTTAAATAATTTAGATATTTAAATACGAAGTGTTTAAAATTCTGGGCCATTACATTCTTCCCCCCTTAAAAGAATTTCATCCCCGAAATTCCAAGGGAGGAAAAATATAACGAAAACCAAACAATTAACAAAAGCTAAGCACACCAAAAATAATGTCACTCATAACCCCGGTCGGAGGTACGGTGCCTTGTCCTATCCATTTTATTTATCAAATTAAGGTAGTTTCATTTTAAAATTCCTAGGTTGATTTACTATCTCTAGATGAATTTTACTTAAGGACCTAACCTAAGCTCTGATACAAGCTGTGATGACCCGTATTTTTGAACCAGTTAAAACTGTCGAAAACTCGTCCATTCTAAAATTACTAAGGAAAACTACGAACTTAATACACAATATTATTTGATAGATATTCGACATTACTAAATGTATAGGATGCAACTTTTAATTATACAAGTTATCAGAGTTCTAATTACTTATTCTACAGGTGTGCATAAATACAAAGGAGACTCAATATACAATAAATCTACGCTACATAGCTCTAATGTGAGAGACATCAATAGTCATTCCTGCAAACTAAATGTACAAGTCAAATAAGGAATAAAATGGTAAGCGAGAAAAATACAACAACACAAGATAATTAGCAAAGAATAAACCAAAAAAAGATAAATTATTATTGGAGCTACGTCACTACCATTTGTGACTGCTTACGTACCCCTATCTAATTGGATACCCAATTAGATACAGGATCAAGCCAACGTAGTTCTCTGACCACAAATAGGACTCAAGGAGCCTACGATGCAACAAACAATTATGCAATTCCCAAACTACCACTTAGGCTTAATCTTCATATTTAGATTTATGAAATCTAATTAACTTTATTTTATTCAAAATATAATCCTTTTTGAAAATAATTACTTCAAACGAAATTCTCAGTTTTATTTCTAATCCTTTTGAAATAATATGTATATCTTTATATCAAATCATACTTTTCTTCGGGATTTAAGTCAAAATCTTTTCAAAACCGGTATCAATTACTCTGTATAATAATATAGTGGTGTATTTGATATATTTTGTTTGAAATCCAAAATACTCTACTATAAAAGCATATCAAAGTATATGCAACTAGATCGGGAGGTTTCTCCTAATAACAAGGCAACTAGGTCCCAGCCTTCCTAAGATAAATAATCAAAGTATATCCCTCTGTACAAAAAGTAGACTATACTGAGGGTTAAAACACCCTTTTCCCACTTTTTAGTTACGGGTTACCCGAATCATCGGTAACATAACAAATCATTTTGTTCCCCGAAGTGGCAAATCATTTTAAACTAATAATCACAATACTTTCAAATACAGTATTGTTTATTTCCTAAAAATCTTTTCAAAATCAATTTCAAACCACTAGGATTTAAGTTCTCCAAATTCACCTTATTTATAAAACACATTTTATAAATATCCTTATATATAAATCACTTTTATATAAAATCACTTCCAAAATATTGATTTCCAAATATTATATAAACGCCTTTATATAAAATCACTTCAAAGTATTTACTTCTAAACATTTCTATTTCTTTTCAAAGGAACCATTTCATTTAAAAGATAAACATCTTTAAAATTATAATAAACATCTTTTATTATAATAATTACTTAATCAAATATTTTCATCGAACACCTTATAGTCAAACTATGAAATTCTAATCACAAGGTGTTCGTATCTACCCAACCCATGCATATAGATTTTAATTGCTCATAAACTTGCGGAGCATAATTCAAACAGTCAAACAAACAATAATAACAACACATATTATCAACAATTCAAAAAACTGAATAATAACACATAAATCAGTATTAACTGGTATATGTAAATAAAAGTCCAAATTTATAAAATAGCAGATTGGGGATTTATTCAGCTAAATAGATGTCCTTAATGAAGTATACTTAACTCGTTTGTGATATTTCAACTTGTATTATTCCTTGCCCAAGAGTGAAGCATGGTAAGTTAGAGCACTGGTTGCATCAAAGCCTTTCCTAGACAGTTAATTCTTGAATCTCATAAATAGATAATTCTACTTGTTGACTTTTAGTGTTAATCAAAGTTAATTACCTTTTTCAAAACTTATATAATTATAAAAATATGTTTAAACTTGAAACTAATTTTAGAACACTCCATTATAAGTTAGAAAACAACTCTAGAAAGATTAGAGAAAAATACAAAATTTAAATATCATCTTAAAACAAATTATAATTTCAAACAGCAAACATAGCATTTCAGCAAATGCTACAAAATAATTTGCGACGGCTAAAATATTTCTCAGCAGAAAAGACAGCACTACAGAAGCTACCAAAAGTCTTGGGCTGTCGTTTAAAGTGAATTTGCTACAACTTTGCGCCCAGATTTTGACGTCTTAACAAATGATTTTTAATCCATTATTTTTACAATAGTTACTGTACTTTTGGTACTAGAAAACCATGAAGAAAAATCCCAAATAATATCTTTTAATTATTTTAAAGAATTTTCCGAAAACATGTTATTTTACCAAACTGCACTTATAGCGACTATTTTGCTATAACTTTTTGTCTCTTCTTTCAACTAACTATCAAATGAATTAAGGAAACTACTTTAACAAATCATCTGTTTTTGGAAACATATAATAAGAGGTTATAACTTTAAGTAATTTGTGTATATTATCATAAATAATAATAAGCAATATTAACATGTTTATGCAACATGTAATTATCAATTTATAAATTCATTCAAAGTGAGAATAACTCAGTTTTCATTAACCCAAATACTTCCTACCAACATTCAATCTGTCAACACTTCTACTATTACTTCCATATAACCCAAGAACGCACCTATGGCTTCACTCCATCAACATTTGCTCATGGTCCAAGGCTTGTTTGCACCCCCATGCTCACGGCCTCAAGGCCATTTCCCCATAGCTCCGTCTTCCTTTGATTTTTTAGAGGCTAAAGCATGTTATCTAAGTGATATAAGAACATTGGTAGAGTTTGAAAGCGAATGGAGTTGAATTGACATGTGTTTAAGAAAGTTAGAGAGGAGGATGAAGAAGAAGACATTGTTTTAGAAGTAGAGTTGTGTAGAAATGAAGAGTCCACTCCCCTCTATTTATAAGCTTTGGAATTTGAAGTAAAATCAAGCAAAACCCCCTCCTTAGCCATGAAGTTAAGCATGTAAGACCATGCCCTTACACAAGCATGCTTTTTTTTAAATTAAGGAGGGATTCAAGTGTCCTTTATATACTCTTGTTCCGTTAATTAATACATGCTTGCTTTAATTGTTTTGATTAGTGTAAGAGAGGTTTTAATGCTTGTCATATGTTTACATATGATAACTATTCAAGTTGCAAAATGTTCACACAACTTGTATTGTATAAAAAGTTGATTCTTAACAAAATGTTTTTCGGTCACATTTTCAGTATTTATCCAAAGTATATATTTTTGTAAACACATTTCAAATATAATTTTTCTAACATTAGTTATTAATTAAATTTTTTTTAATAAGGTTATAAAACCATATTTAATCACTGTAAATTTTAAATGCAAATATTTAAATAATTTAGATATTTAAATACGAAGTGTTTGAAATTCTAGGTCTTTACATTCTTCCCCTCTTAAAAGAATCGTCCCCAAAATTCCAAGGACGAAAAAATATATTGAAAACCAAACAATTAACAAAAGCTGAGCACATCAAAAATAATATCACTCATAACCCCGGTCGAAGGTATGGTGCCTTATCCTATCCATTTTATTTATCAAATTAAGGTAGTTTCATTTAAAATTCCTAGGTTGATATACTAACTCTAGATGAATTTTAGTTAGGCACCTAACATAAGCTTTAATACCAGCTGTGATGACCCGGATTTTCGGACCAGTCAAAACTACCGAAAACCCGTCCGTTCTAAAACTACTAAAGAAAACTACCAACTTAATACGCAATATTATTTGATAAATATTCAACATTACTAAATGTATAGGATACAACTTTCAATTATACAAGTTATCAAAGTTCTAATTACTTATTCTACAGGTGTGCTTAAATACAAAGGAGACTCGATATACAATAAATCTACGTTGCATAGCTCTGATGTGAGAGACAGCAATAGTCATTCCTGCAAACTCAATAAACATGTCAAATGTGGAATAAAATGGTAAGCAGGAGAGATAAAACAACACAAGATAATTAGCAAGCAAACCAGAAAAAGATATATTATTATTAGAGCTACGTCACTATCACTTGTGACTGCCTACATAAACCCCTATCTAATTAGGTACCCAATGAGATACTGGATCAAGTCAACGTAGTTCTCCTACCGCAAATAGGACTCAAGAAGCCTACGATGCAACAAACAAATATGCAATTCCCAAACTACCCACTTAGGCTTAATCTTCATATTCAGATTTATGAAATCTAATTAGCTTTATTATATTCAAAATATAATCCTTTTAGAAAATAATTTTTCGAACGAAATTCCCGGTTTTATTTCAAATCCTCTTGAAATAATATATATCTTTTATATCAAATCATACTTTTCTTCTGGATTTAAGTCAAAACCTTTTCTTCTGGATTTAAGTCAAAACCTTTTCAAAACCGGTATCAATTACTCTGTATAATAATACAGTGGTGTATTTGATATATTTATTTGAAAATCCAAAAATACTCTACTATAAAAGCATATCAAAGTATACACAACCAGATCGGGAGGGTTCTCCCAATAATAAGGCAACTGGGTCCCAGCCTTCACAAGATAAATAAACAAAGTATATCCCTCTATATAGAGAGTAAACGATACTGAGGGTTAAACCACCCTTTTGCCCACTTTTTAGTTACGGGTTACCTGAATCATCGGTAACATAACAAATCATTTTGTTCCCCGAAGTGAAAAATCATTTTACATGAATAATCACAAATACTTTCAAATACAGTATTGTTATTTCCTTAAAATCTTTTCGAAATCAATTTCAAACCACCGGGATGTAAGTTCTCCAATTTCTCTTTATTTATAAAACACATTTTATTGATATCTTTATATACAAATCACTTTTATATAAAATCACTTCCAAAATATTGATTTTCAAAGATTATATATATATATACCTTTATATAAAATCACCTCAAAGTATTTACTTCCAAATATTTCTATTTCTTTTCAAAGGAACCATTTCATTTAAAAGATAAACATCTTTAAAATTATAATAAACATCTTTTATTATAACAATTACTTAATCAAATATTTCCATCGAATGCCTTATAGTCAAACTGTGAAATTCTAATCACAAGGTGTTCGTATCTACCCAACCCATGTATATAGATTTTAATTGCTCATAAACTGGCAGAGCATAATTCAAACAGTCAAACAAACAATAACAACAACACGTTATTATCAACAATTCAACAAACTGAAAAGTAACACATAAATCAAAATTAACTAGTATATTTAAATAAATGTCCAAATTTATATAATGGCAGAACGGGGATTTATTCTGCTAAATAGATGATGTTAATGAAGTATACTCAACTCTTTTGCGATATTTCAACTTGTACTATTCCTCGCCCAAGAGTGAAGCATGGTAAGTTAGAGCACTTGTTGCATCAAAGCCTTACCTAGACACTTCATTCTTGAATCTCATATATAGATAAGTCTTCTAGTTGACTTTTAGCGTTAAGTAAAGTTAATCACCTTTTTCAAAACTTATATAATTACTAAAAATATGTTTAAACTTGAAACCAATTTTAAAACACTCTATTATAAGCTAGAAAACAACCCTTGAAAGATTAGAGAAGAATACAAAATTTAAATATCATTTTAAAACAAATTATAGTTTCAAACTGCAAAGATAGCATTTCAAAAATGCTACAAAATAATTTGCAACATCTCAAAAGTGTCTCAGAAGCAAAGACAACACTACAGAAGTGCTACAACTTTGCGCCAAGATTTCGACGTCTTAACAAATGATTTTTAATCCATTCCTTTTACAGTAGTTACTATACTTTGGGTAATTGAAAACCATGAAGAAAAAGCCCACATAATATCTTTTAATTATTTTAGAGAATTTCCCGAAAATATGGTATTTTACCGAACTGCACTTATAGTGACTATTTTGCTATAACTTTTTGCCTCTTGTTTGAACTAGCTATCAAATGAATTTAGGCAACTACTTTAACGAATAATATGTTTTTGGAACCATATAATAAAAGATTATAACTTTAAGTAGTTGGTGTATATTATCATAAATAATAACAAGCAATATTAACATGTTTATTCAACATGTAATTATCAATTTATAAATTCATTCAAAGTGAGAATAACTCAGTTTTCATTAACCCAAATACTTCCTACAACATTCAATTTATCAACACTTCTACTATCACTTCCATATAACCTGAGAACACATCTATGGCTCCACTATATCAACATTTGCTCATGGCCCAAGGTATGTTTGCCCCCCATGCTCACGGCCTCAAGGCCATTTCCCCGTAGATCCATCTTCCTTCGATTTTTAGAGGCTAAATCATGTTCTCTAAGTGATATAAGAATTTGGTAGAGTCTGGAAGAGAATGAAGTTGAATTGACATGAGTTTAAGAAAGTTAGATCGGAAGAAGAAGAAGAAGACATTGTTTTAGAAGTAGAATTGTGTAGAAATGAATAGGCATCTCCCCTCTATTTTAAGCTTAGGAATTTGAGGTAAAATTGTGCAGAAACCCCTCCTTAGCCATGAAGTTAAGCATGTAAGACCATGCTCTTACACAAGTATGCTTTCCTTAAATCAATGATTAATGTAAGGGTCCTTTATGTACTTTTGTTCCCTTAATTAATACATGCTTGCTTTAATTGTTTTGATTAGTATAAGAGAGGTTTTAATACTTGTCATATGTTTAAACATTATAACTATTCAATTTGCAAAATTTTCACACAACTTGTATTGTATAAAAAGTTGATTTTTAACAAAACGTTTTTCGGTCACATTTTCAGCATTTATCCAAAATGTATATTATTGTAAACACATTTCAAAAATAATTTTTCTAACATTGGTTTTTAATTAAAAAGTGTTTAATAAGGTTATAAAATAATACTTAATCGCATTAAATTTTAAATACAAATATTTAAATAATTCAGATATTTAAATACGAAGTGTTTGAAATTCTGGGTTGTTACAAAACAGAGCAGGCATAAAAAGTTAGATGTGAAATGGATAAATAAATGTCATTAGTGATTGTCCAATTTAAATAATAATGGCCATTTATAAAGGAAAATTAATTAGAAGTGAAGAAATAAATGACATTTAAATGACAAAAAGGGAAATGAAAAATAAAGACAACAAATGTGTAAAATAAGAATAAGTTCATGGTTAGTGAGTGAATAAATATTGATAAATGGACTTAAGAGGCAAAATAATTTCCATAGTTGAAATTATATGGCCTCGATAATACGTTTTTGATGGGCATGAATTAAATACTTAGATTAATTATATAACTTAGGATGGGTGGAGATGCGAGGTTAGTAGAGTTACACAATGAAAGTCTACCCTCTACGAGAGGCTACCAGCAGCTGTGTATACGTACTACTGATGTGGGACATCTCCAACTATGGGACCCGTGGGTGCTGAAATAAACTTTTACATATAGGTGTGAGAAAATATACCAAAGGATTCACCTTGTATTTAAAGTACATAATGGCTCAATACCTTTAGGGAGGTCAAGGGGTTTACTTCGGGCATGGAGGTATTAAATAGCCATTAGGTCTGCCTCCTTCCTATTTAAGAAGTCTTAAATAACCTACGATAGTGCCTAATTGAAAATATGTTCTTCTTCATTTCCAAACTGGAGGTATTAAGTAATTGGAGTGGGCATTTTCCTTGGCTTATATTAGGTAAGTATAAACGGGATTTCGGCCGTGGGGGTTGGTGGGCTATGTCAGTGTTGTTGCTAAACCGATATTTAGAAATAGGGCTGGTATATAGGCTTTGACAACCAGCGGTCTTGAGCGGTCATCAGTAAAGACTTGGTTTGCACCAAGAAATATTTTGCTTTCCACTAGTGTAGAATCCGTATCGGATATGCAAGGACCTCAAAGTTTAATTGATTATATGTTTGTCGAAGGTGAGCTAGTTAACCCTTCTATAAGTCTTTGAGATGCGTTAGTAATATGGCTGTATCTAGGAGTCATCGGGCTTTGTAGATTAGAGCTAATTAACTATCGATTACGTTACAGAGAGTCCGCTTTGGGGTCGAGGTATTAAATGGTCGTTGGGTATGCCTCCACATTATTAAGAAGTATTAAGTGGTCGACATTTCCTTTTCGGTGGTACAACGCTTATATATATATTTATATTTATACACATATTTATAGTTATACCTCGAAGAAGGTTGGATATATCGTACGCATGTAGGGAATTAAATGAATAACTCGTGAATAGCAGACATAACACTTAAATGGAAACCAATCGACATAAACTAGTGTTATGAATAAAGTATGTAATTTACCAGTCACCGGAACGTTGTTCTGACCCCCTCCACATTATAACCCACATAATAGATTTAGAGGGACAGACTATTGGTGCAAGATGGTAACAGTAGATGGAGAGGTCTTCTCATTCGTGCTCAGCACTAACAAAGCAACTAGATATCCAAGGAATAATATTGGTTCCAAGGTAGATGCCTTAGTCAGTACATATATTTTAGTATTCTATTAAGAGTTTGTATAGATAGCTCTTTGATATACTTTATTTGTTTCAGGTTACCAATACCAACAATTTGTACCCCAATGGACTTGAGTTTTTTATTTACTCAAAAAATCAAGCCCACTAAGGTGTAGGTTGTTACAATGTTCAGAAGGTAATAAAGATGGAGTCTTGCCTTCTTAAGCTAGGATGCCCTCAGATGGGAAGCTAAAAACATAAGAGCACTCCTTATGGAGATCATCAATGGGGATGTTGAGATCACTCAACAAGCCAAAAATGTTATTTGAAGAACCAGCTGGATGAGCCACCTTAGATATTAGTGACGTGTTCAGTTCTGCAATTTGTTAAGAAGTCTTAATGATTATTCGTGCGGACATGGCGATGCAAGAAGTTCGATGATTTTTGAAGACGTCTCTCCACGATACTTGTCTCCTCCTTAATCAAAGTCCTTGTCATCGTCGTTTTCCTAATCACCTTCTTCTTCTTCTTCTTCTTTCTCTTCTCCTTCCTTTTCTCTTCCTTTACTTTCTCCTTTAGGTATCGCTACCATTTAAACCCTTTCTTCACCTTCTACTTGCATGTCACTGGCAATGTGTACTTCCGTTGCTCTATCGATGGATTCACCGATATTCATCATGTCAGATGGGCCTCTGGCACCCCTTTAGACAACTTTGCTAGAGCAACGAATGGAGTCAAAAGATTCGGTAGGCATCCTAAAACCTCTTGTGGAACTTCGGCAGGAATGGCGAAGCGTTCAGGATAAAGAAGGCCACATCGGCGAAGATTCTCATCCTTCACAAGTAGGTGGTGGCGCAAATCGAATATTGATTCTCTTAAGGGTTTTAGAGTCTCGAAGTGCTCTTTGCTCATATCTCGAGCAACGATATCTATGAAGAAAGTGAATAACAATTTAAACATTTGGATGATGAGAATCCATGCATGGCAAAGAATGGAAAGGAAGAAGTCTTACTTCCAAAAGGCCGAAGCCTGTTAAAGCCTTATAGATATCGAAAAAAAGAAATACTCATTCTTGAAGTATGAACGTTTATTATGGAGCGCTTCGTTGACCTTACACCGACACCAGGCTTCGATAATCATGAGAGAAGGTGACTTGTTTCTTTCTTAAAGCTTAGGACATGTGTTAACTCCTCGAAGGCTAGTGGTCACTGAAATTTGATTCATGAACAGGACGGAGAGAGAACTCAGAAAGGCATAACCATTGGGGTGGACTTCAGTTGGAGCGACCCAAGCTCTTGAAGGAACATATGAAGGAATGGATTGAAGGGCAAAACAGTGCCGCTTAAGCAAATGTACTTATTGCAAGCTGTATAACACTTTTGAGGATTATGTGCTTGTTGCTTTCTTGTTAGGAGCAAGACATCAATCATGTATTCCATGCTAAAAGCATATGGTGCGAAGCGGCATAGTAGTGAGAACTGTCGGTATTTGTTCTGGAGGATCATCTAGATCTCCTAGGCTAACTAGCTCATTTAAAGGGGGAGGTTGGTTCTGGATTGGATCCGCTAGCACTATAATCATTTGTAATTCAGCATTGATCGCGAGCCTAGGTCCGACAGTTATAGAGATCGTGGCCTGAGTTGTGGTAGACCCAGCTTCTGGAGGCATTGATGTCCCAATGCCAATGTTGAAGCATAGTGAATGGCAAGTCATTCTGGGCAGGAAAACTCAATGTTGAACACGGTCGGGTTTGTTTTATTTTGAAATTCTAATTTAACTGTAAACCAATGTGACCGGCGTTCAGAATCCAACGGATGTCTACGTGTGTTGACGAACTGAATTTTGAACGTCGACCGAAGCATTTGGAAGTGTCAATCAATACAGTGTGAGAACTGTGTCCTATACACGATGAATAGACCTTCTGTGTAGATTGCCCGCTCGTGCTAGAAAACGAGCCACCTTGCATGATGGAACTATGCATCAGATCTAACCCGTTATCATCAAATAACCTATAATAGAATTCCTGTCTGGAGCGTTCTTTATAGCAACACAGGAAGTGCAGTGATTGGAAATGCTGTGCAGTGGATTTGTTCGATTGTCGGAGTACATTAAACACGACCGTTCGTCAAAAAAGAACCATCCATTGAAGTTTGAAATGACGACTAATGATCAACCAATTTTAGTAAGAAGAAATACATGCAAGAGTTCACTAAGTCATCACTGAGAAGTTGAATTTTTGGGGATTGAATGTGTTCACTCTGACTCAGTCACGAGTTCGACCTAGTGCAAGCAACAACCAAAGGGAAAATAGAGGATCGATCACTAAGTCAAAGTGTCAGCCACCCATCAACCATGGAAACCTCAAACCATCGCCGATGATGAACTCCACCACCATGAAGCAATTATGACCCACCTTCTTAATTTCAGATCTGGATATGAAGGCAAAAAAAATTCAAGGTCGAATTCATTTAAGAAGCCGATGATGGTCAAGGTGGGTAGCAAATGGTGGTGATGACAAGAACGAGTTGGTAGTGGCTCAATTTATTGGGGGCGAGCTATTGGAGCAAAAGGAAAATAGGTTGCAAGAGTTCGGGGTCAATCTGAAGCATGTAGGTCGAAATGAAAGCATGCTCGAAATCCCTGAGTATTGAGTATAAAGGAATTAAAACAACTCAGCATTTCATATCGGTACCGATAATAAATTTTGGACCTAAAATTAAAGGTAAATGAAAGAGGGGATAAAGGAAGGCAATCCTTACCTAGCTAAGGCATATAACGATCTCCAAAGTGTAGATCTTTCCCTTTTCATGGAGAGTGGCACCACTGCTATTTAAAGCAATTAGACGAATGCCCACAGAACAGAGACGACACATTGAAGCAACCCTTGGATAACCAACAGATTTGTTTGAATAATGATTTACGCTTGCCTTGTTCTAGAGCGTGCTTTATCTTCAGCAGAAGCATACTCTGAAGAGGAAAACCAAGCAGCTTTCCAATGAATCTGGATGTCGGGATGAAGATAAAATAGTTCAGGGACTTAGGAGCATGCTTGGAAGGAAGATGGAATTGGCTTCAAGGGTTATGAATGCTTAAGAAACCAAGAAATTAGTTCGGTATCGACCTCTTTCAAGGTCGGTACCGACCTCTTTTTGGACAATATGAAGAACTTTAAGGCTATGGTCCATAGTGAATCAGCTATAGTGATCATCCTGGGGTCCGTTTCTGAAGGAGTTGGAGAACAACTTCAGGGAAGCTCTAAAGACAAGGACAAGTATTAGAGATATCAGAACCTTCCGGCAATAACCTGATTTCCAGGACAAAAGTGATTAGAACTTTATGGATCGAAGATAGAAGACCAACTAGAGGGAGATGTCATAATTTTCCATCATAAGATCAGGTCAGTACTGATCACTTCTGATCGGTATCAAGATGATCACTTTTGATCGGCATCGTGACTTGGTATTTCAAGATCTGGAAATTCTGTTGGGCGATTTCTTTATAAATAGCAAGCATGTGGTAACTTAAAAAGGACTTTTGGCACTTTATCTTATTCAACCTCTCCCTCTATATGACCTTGTTATAAAGGAAGATACTCTTTGTTGTTCTAGGCTATTAGAACTCGAATTCCCTTATATTTGTAACAAAATCTCTAAGTAATAACATTAAAGTGGACGTAGGCCTCAAATTTTCCAAACCACTATAAAAATTTCACATGTTTCTTGCTTTATTTTGCTAGAACTCTCTATTTAATTTCGTTTTAGGGCATTGTGCCATTTTCCAGCTCAATAGCTACATAGAGTTCTTGTTAGTATTGTAGGTGATTGGTACCCATTCTTCATGAGTCAGTTATGGAGGAGTTACACATATCACACTCAGATGGATAGGCAGGCGAAGAAGGTGAATAGGACATTGGAGGATCCACTAAGAGCATGTACACTTGATTTTGAAGGAGCTTAGGAGGATAATTTATCTTTGGTTGAATTTGCATATAATAATAGTTACCCTGCTTGTATTGAAATGACACCATATGAAACATTGTATGGAAGGTCGTATAAGTCACCCTCTTGTTGGTGGGTATCGCAGACAAAGTATTTCTTGGACCAGAGGTGATACAACATACTTCGGAGAAGGTGGAACTAATCAGGAATAGAATGAAGGTAACAGAGGTTTGCCATAAGTTATATGTCAATAAGAGAAGGATTGAGTTGGAGTTTGCGGTTGGAGATCTGGTGTTTGTGAAGGTTTCATTATTAAAGAGAGTAACGAGGTTTGGAAACTCAGGAAAACTAGCACCAAGATTTATTGGACCCTTCTCGATATTGGACTAAATTAGAAGTCTTACTTACAAAGTGGAACTCCCAGAGATGATGGTAGGAGTCCATAATGTATTCCATGTATCACATTTGCGGAAATGTGTACGTGACTCAACCACTGTTATCGAGCCAAATAGGTTAGAGGATATTGAGTTAGAACCCAATCCTAGTTTATCTCATGGTCTAGCAAGTATAGTTGAGCATGGAGTGAAGTAACTTATGAATAAGGTAGTGAATTTGGTGAGAGTGCAGTAGGGTAATGACCCGATGGAGAGTGCTTGAGAACCTGAGGAGAAGATGAGGGCTTCTCATCCTAATCTCTTTACCAGTATGTTCCTTAATCTTGTTTTGTTTTCTTAGAATTTAGGTTTGGATGGTAGATTTTGGATGCTTATGATTGGTTGCTTCGTGGTTGACTTAGATTAGTATTGATTGTCTGGATGCTTGAACCTTTAACATATGATATGATGTCGACAAGTGCATTCCAGATAAATTCCATTTATGTTGTTTACTAGGATTTGATTGCATCATGCCTATATACCATTTATATTCCATATATTCAGTAGGTTGATTAGTTCAGGAGGCCGACTACTAGATTGCATTCTTGCATTACTTAAGTATTATATGCCATGACCATGCATTCCTATTTGTTCAACTATATGCTATATAAGTATTGATATGATTCCAATTGAATGATTGGTGTGAATTATTTGA
Organism: Allium fistulosum; assembly: GCA_030737815.1. NCBI lineage: Eukaryota > Viridiplantae > Streptophyta > Magnoliopsida > Asparagales > Amaryllidaceae > Allium > Allium fistulosum. Next base: position 509,545,629 of record CM060903.1, on the reverse strand, counting down.
CTTGGATTTTACATTAGTAATTTCGAGGGTGAAACCCTTTAAGTGAAGGAAAAGCATAATAACCCATTTTTTTGATATAAAATCAATAATTTTGACTTCGAGGGCAAAATCATTATTTTTCATACATTTGAATTTAAAAATAAAACTAGAATCATTACTATAAATTTGAATTTGGAAATAACCTGTATCTGAATTTGAATTTAAAATCAGTAACCCATATATTTGTTTGTCAAAATAGGAGTCTGGATGATGGATCTATCATGGTTTTTATATTTCGAGAATTTGAATTAAAATGGGCTGAGCCCAACTTAAATTGAATGGACACTTCTCTCTAACCATAAATTGCAGGTCGTTCATGGATTTTTGAATTTAAAAACATTTCTTATATATGTATCTTCTTTTCTCTCATAAAATAGAAAACCCTTTTTCAATCAAACTCAAATTTCTCCCTCTATTCCTTAAGAAAATCAGTAAACCAAAAAAATTGAAGAGCAAGTCTAGGCCTACATTCTAATACAAATTAGAGTAACAAACACTTTGATTTGGAGGTGTACCAAATTCCGAACGGCAAGCAATCGAGAGTATTTCAGATCCTTGTGAGTGGTTTTCATTTTATTTAACACATAACTAGTCAATCTCGCTTAATTCTTTGATAGCTTTGTTCAAACGTTTGAATTGGATGATTACTGATTTTGGACGGTAATTGATAATGATTACACACGATTTAAATGGTGACTTGATTTTAATGATCAATGGAATTGATAGATTGTTAATATTGGTTAAACCAGTGAACAAACTAGTGCATACTAGAATGGATATTGGAAAACTGTGGATTAAATTCATATCCAAATGAATGAATTGTATGAATCTAAAATATATGATTGAAGATTTTGAGTAACAAAGAATAAATTGTGAAATTTATTAAACAAATATGAATGAATTATACATACATACATATATACATACATACATACATATAAGAAGAGGAGAATATACAAAAGTGAACTTTTGTGATATATTGATGTATGATATATAGAAAATACTATTATAGATCAAATGAAAACTTATAAAATTGGTTTTAGAGGTAATTTATACATTTTAGTAAATAACTATGAATTAGAATGAATTTAAATATATTTGGTATGGAATATTTGGCAATATATCGAAGAATAATGTTTTGAATAAGAAAATAAATGATATAAAAATTTAAATATTATATATATATATATATAATTATATAAAAATGTTTACAAAATTTCATATGGTACATCAGGTCACATTATAATTTTATTTCAAAATCATAGTGATTTATAGAAGTATTTTTAAGTATATATGGTCAAAAGTGATATTACTAATTTCTGAAAACTAGTTTTATGAACTCTGGTTTTTTAAGCAATTTTGGAATGATTTTGACTCAAACCTTTTAATGAAATTGAAATAGAAAGATAGTAGAAGATCATATCAACATTTGAAAGAAAACAACTTGAAAAGCAAACCAAAAATGAGTAAGAAATCATAGAAAGAAAAATCGAAGAAAAAAAATAAGTGTGCAGGAATTAACTGGAGCCTTCGGCTCCCTGTTCCGATCACCACCAGTCGATCGTCGATGGAAGTCACTGGTCGACCGGTGGCTGACTATTGAGTCTAATAAACCTATACCTAACAAGGCTGGGTTATATAATTAAAGGGTGACCGACTCGGTTTTCTTCTAGGGTTCTTCGGATGATTTTCCAACTTGATTGAATTGAGTGATTGGACGTATATATAGTGATATATGTAGATGTATACGTATGGATAGTTGATTTCTATTGTTAGTAATTGTTTGACTATTGATTTTTGTGGCATGTATTAATTATTATGGTAACACGATAGCTCAATCATTTGAGTATTTTCTGAGGTGCATGTTGTAGTACGGAAATGGGTCTGTAAGCCGTATATGGAACTGCATCCATATGGTGATTTAGCTATGTGTTTATGTAATAGGGTAGGCTTGGCTTTTTATATGGTTAAACCACATCATTAACCATTGTAACCGTGCTGAATTAAGACCTTATTTCATGAGATAGTCGTATTTGTTTTGTAGTTTGACTAACTTGTTGGTTGTAGGTGAAACAGGACTAAAGTATGGTATTTACCATAGTTATCTTAATATTATTCGAAAATGATTAGAATATGTGGTAAAGTAGATCTATATCACTCAATAGACTGTAGTCTGATCCTCTCTTTATTTTTTTTCCTTATTGTTTCATCGCTAGTTTGATGGATTTGACATGTTGTATCTAGTAACATTCAAAGGTTTAAATGACGATGGCAATACTGGTGTATATAATTTTGTATATAAATAATCGTTCCGACATTGATAACAATTTTATGTGTGTGTCTATATTATATATATATATATCTGTGTGTGTGTGTCTAGATTAGTTTGAATTTTTATATGACTTATATTTACATTTTGAATACTGTTTTTGAAATAAAGTGACATTTGATTATATTATATGTTGTTACATTAAGCTGTGAGTTCAGAAAGAGATAGATAGAATATATTTTATGTTTTGTCCCTTTTATCTATCATCAACGACTTGTCTGTTTTGGTTTTCGAGGTCTACACATCGTGAGTTGTGTAAAAACAGAGGGTCAAAAATGTCGGGTTGTTACACAAATAGCCAATTACCATTCTATTTCAGCAAAGAGAAAGACCATTCCTCTCATTTCTCTCCTTTTAACCCAAAATCAAAATAATGGCCATTATCCACTCACAGTTCTAACCCTGAAAACCAAATATCAAATCCAATTTTAGTGAAAAGAGAGTAAAATTCAATGGGTAATTGCTCCTAACCATCTCCTAACTCTATATCACACTCTGTTAGCTTTAGATTAGGTGTATTTATTAACATTTAATTTAGGTCCATGGTCATAGTTGGGAATTTGGTGAGGTTTGGAGCAAGGGTCATGGAATCAAGCTTTAAATTCTTGATAAGGTGAGTGTAACAACTTAATTATGCCATGCATATTTAAATTTGTGAATAGATTATGTTGTATAATGCTTTGATATCTTGTTTATGATTGTTAGTGATGAATTACTAAAGTGATACGTTTGTTTGTTTTGATATATTGTGAAAATATTATACTATGTTTACTATAAAACTTAAAATGTTCCCAAATTCAAACAAGACTAAACCTGGATTTTGATTGATTAATTTTGTGTTACCTAGCGGTGAATGCTTGTCATTTTGAAGTCGGTAATTATTTAAAATGGTCATCAGAATCGAATCAGAGGAGAAAGGGGTGCACAATGCTGGGAAGAAGCCAAGAACTTGCGCTCTATGCTTCCTACTAGTCCATCGATGGTGCTGTCGGTGGCCGTGCTTGCTCTTGCATGGAGCTGATGCTTCAGGCCCTTCTTTTGTTAAACAAATAAAATTTTAAAAACAAGTTTTGATATTAAAAGAAAGATATTTTTATGTAATTTTTTTAAAGATTGATTGTCTAATTTATTTTGTATTAAAGAAAGTGAATTTTTAAACTGTACACGTTATAAATGTTTGGAAGGAGTTATTTACAAAATAGCAAGTTTTAAAGTGAATATTAGGCTCAGGTCTCTAATAAGTTTCAAAATACACAAAAACCCCAGTAAAAAAAAGTATGTAAATTAGGTCCCTAAAATTAAGTTACTAAGTGATTGCATATAGTTATGCAATTATTCATATGCAATTATTCACTGAATAATTGCAGACATTTATGCAATTATATCCAAAAGTTGCATAAATTTATGCAATTTTTTCGGTGAATAATTGCGGAAATTTCAGCAATTTTTTGGTGAATAATTGCGGAATTTTCCGCAAGTTTTTGAAAAACTTGCGGAAATTTCCGCAATATTTTGGTGAATAATTGCGGAATTTTCTACAATTTTTCAGTGAATAATTGTGGAAATATCTGCAATTTTTTGATATAATTGCATAAATGTTTGCAATTATTCACTGAATAATTGCATAAGTGTATGTCATTATTCGGTAACTTAATTCTAGGGACCTAATTTACAAACTTTTTTTTACTGGGGTATTTGTGTATTTTGAAACTTATTAGGGACCTGTGTCAAACTGTCCCAGTTTTAAAACTAGTTCATTTAATTGCATTATTTTATAAATTTATATTTTATTTATCGATCATTACAAATATACTAAAAAGAGAATTTATAATTGAAGTTTTAAACCATTTTCTATAAGTGGTTTAATAATTGTATGATATTAAATAAATCTTTTGAATTAGGAATTTTATATAACAACTCTCTTTATAGATTGATAAATCAAGAAAATGTATATTATGGAATGAGTTGTTGTATCATGGTATGTTATATGAATTGTGTTATTTATTATTTGTTTAATTTTCTTTTATATTCATATTATCACTATTTGTATATCCTTGATGTGTTGATACGTCGTTATGCACTTATGCAAATGCACTAGAAACAAATTGAAATATGATATTGAAAATTTTGTTGAATCACCTCACTGACATTTAGGTTGAACGACATTTAGTGAGGGTATAGCAAGGACGTGTTAAATAATAATATTAGTTGATCGAATCGTGGTGAGACACCAGATGGGCTAGTTTATCCATCATGGCCGAATTGATTCACGATCGCACCCTAGATCGTGGCAATTCGACCCCATTGCCACCAGTCCAAATAGTTTATTGCATGTGTACAAAAGGAGGTGTAAGGTGACTTGATGTGGTGGTGTGCTGATGGACAGTGTGGTAAGTTGGTAAGGTAGTATAATGGTGAGTGAATAGTGCAACCAAAAAGATCATGTGGGAGCACCCACAATGCTAGATTAAGGAGTCAACGAGATCCTTAGTGTTGATTCAGCATCTGACAGAGTGAAAGTGATAGGATTGAACTAGATACTTATACATCAATCATTTAGATAAACATTGTGTGTTTAATAATAAAGGTGAATAGTAGTGTATTCTCAGTTGACTAGAGTTATAGCTATGAGTCACTATAAGTATAGCTTAGACATGTGTGTTATAACCTTGTGTACGTTGAGATGTAGGTGGGTGTAGACTACCAAGTGTGTGACATTTAATTTTTTTACACATGATATTTATATCATGTTATACTATTATTCACTACTACACCCACAACTAGTTTCTTGCATAAGTCAAGGTGTGTTATTTGTGTAAAAACTTCTTGTAGAACTGAAATTGTATTTCAAGATGTTTTGTTATGGATATATGACTCTTTTGGGTTACAATTTGGTGATGAAGCAAATGACACTGGTGGTGTACCATTTGTCTTGTTTTGTAGTGATAGCATTACATGATGTTGTATATACTATTGTGATGCGTATATGTATATGAGTATGTATCGTTTTTGGCTGACATGTACTAGACATGTATGTGTTATTTTTGTGATATTCTCATATATTACATCATTATGTATATATTATACTTTTGATTGCTTTTCATGTTATATTTTGGGATATTTTTATATATGTATTACTTTTGAAATATTCACTTCTATAAATACTCGTGTAGGCTGCTTTGTGCCAAGACGAGATGTGTATTACCGAGTTGTATTATTATAGTGAAATGTATTCTTATTGGCCCAAGGGAGTGTATACGACAAACGCTCCTATCGAGCCCTTTATTCCATGTTTTCAGATTGTAAACTCTATCTTATACCATGGGCATTGGATCGAGGCGTCATAGATTGATATCAGCACACGGGATAGAATAATTCAAAAACAGGGACATAATTGGCCTTAAAGGAGTGAGACTTAGGATGTGTTACCCTATTTATGTCCGACTCTCATATATGATATGCGAGTTAGATGTGACCAAAGAGATGGTCATCTGGGTATTATATACATACACACATATACAGATGTGATATTATACGTACTTGTTAGTAAATTATATATATATGTATGTATGTATGTATGTATATGTATTTATGTTTGTATGTATGTATCTATGCTTCTCAACCGTGCATTATGCGTATGATACTGAGTATGGCAGGGCTAAGAATGCCCGGAGCTAGTACTGTGACCAAAGCAAATAATGATTAATCCAACGGTAATGGAAATCCTGGAGTTCCGATGACTATGGAGCAGATGGAAGTCATGAGAACAAGGTATGGGTGCCGCTGATGCATAGAATCCTAATCTATGTTCATATTTCACCAAGTTGTGTAATGACTATAACAACATAAAAGGCAAGCCATTTTTAGGAAATGAGGGTGTTATATGTGTGCATTCATCGCTTTGGACATGTGAGCAAATATTTGAGGATTTAAGGCTTTCCGATTGGGAGAAGAGAAAGCTTGCATCTTGTTAATTATAGTCTGGTGCTCAAGATTGGTATGACACTATAATGCCAAAGACATCGGAGAATGATATTTCTTGGCCTCCATTCAAAGAGATGTTCAAATCTCATTTCTTACTAGAAGCGAAGAATGCAGCATTACTTAGGAGTTTGTAGATTTTAAGCATGGCAAGTTATCAGTTCAGGAGTATGCCGATCAGTTTAATGCCTTGTCTAAGTATGGAACTACACTGATCGGCACACCCTTTGAGAAAAATGAAAAGTTTGTATTGAGATTGTGGAAGGATCTTCGTGATAGACAATTAATGCTGGTTCGCTATCCATTTAAGGAGGTTATAGGTATAACATTGCACTATGAAAGGATGCATGAGAGAGATACAGAATCGAAAGGACAACCATTTCATGGTTAGAAGCGCAAGGTTTTCTATCCAATGAAAGATCAAAAATTTAAGAAGAAGCAGTTTATGCTCATGCCATCCAATTGGAAGAAGCCATTTGATAAGCCGCAAGTGGTATGTTATGCTTGTAGAGCGAAAGGTAATTTTGCATATGAATGCTGAAGTATAAGTAAAGGGAAAGTTAAAAAGTGCTTCAATTGTAATGAAGTGGATCATACTTCAAAGAATTTTTCGAAGCCGCACAAGCAAAGTCAACTAAAGTAATTTGCTATCGAGGCACCTGGACCATCTGAGCAAGGTAAGGGAAGAATGTAGCAGTGTTGGAAAGTACGGTTTTATTTCATGGTATTTCTGTACGGGTTCTTTTCAGTAGAGGCGCATCACATTTGTTCGTATCAAAAGAGCTAGTGGAGAAGCTATATTTGGGAGTTACTTTGTTGTGACTTCATTTTAGACAGTGAACCCCATAAGAGTTATGCTAATTTAGAGATGAACTATTGTGGTGTTGTTGTTAACTTATACGAGTATTCTTTTGTGTGTGATTTGCATGTAATGGATTATTTGGGTTTTGGAATGATGCTTGGGATGGACCAACTCGAGCATTATAAAGCCCGTTTATTTTGTGTTGATCGTGCTAATACTTTAAAGCATCCATACCATCAAGAAAATGTCCTTATAGAACTCGATGTTGTTAAAGCCAGTTTTGGGTTTTCTTTATATGCTTTGGAATCTCAAGAAGATTAAATTGATAAGATGCAAGTTGTCAAAGATTTTCTAAATGTTTTTTAGCCCGTTATAGGTTTATTACCTCGAAAAGCAATTGAGTTTAAGATCGATCCCTTACCTAGTACTCAGTCTACTAGTAGGCCTCCAAACCGTATGTGCGCTAAAGAAACGGAAGAGTTGAGGACATAGAAAGAAGAGCTTGAGAAAAAGTACTTTATTCGACTAAGTAGTTCCATTGGGGCTCATCGGTTGTATTTGTAAAGAAAGCCAATGGGTCTTTGCGGCTATGTATCAATTATAGAAAGCTAAATGAGTTGACTATTAAAAATCGATACCCACTGCCTGGAATTAATGAATTATTCGATCAGCTGAGTGGTGTAAGAATCTTCTTGCAGCTCGACCTAGCTACTGGTTTTCACCAACAACAAGCGTTAGAACGTAGCATTCCTCTAATTTCCTTTAGAACCAGATATGATCTTATGAGTGGCTTTTTATGCCTTTGGATTGACGAATGCTCATGCATATTTCGTCGACCCTACGAATAAGATTTTCTATAGTTATCTAGATAAGTTTGTCATTGATGATATATTTGTGTATTCGAAGATAGAAGAAGAGCATGTCCTACACTTGCGTTCAATCTTAGAAATGTTGAGACCTCATGGACTCAAAGATAAGTTATCTAAATGCCATTTTTGGTAGAAATAAGTAAAGTTTCTAGGACATATTGTTTCTAAAAGAGGCATTTCTGTCGATCTGTCTAAGATTGAAGCTAGCCAGTAGTAGAAGAGGCCAAAGGAAGTTTTAGAGGTTTGTAGTTTCTTCTAATTACAGGCGTGTTTCTGAAGATTTCTCTAAAATCACCATTACACTTACTCATCTAACTTATAAAGGTGTGAGTATATCTGGTTAGGGAAATGTGTAGAAGCATTTATGAAGTTAAAGGAGTTGTTATTTAATGCTCCCATTCTCACCGTACTATAAGGTGACCTACGATGACCAAGATTTTGTAGTTTATACTAACGCGTGTGGGATAAGTCTTGGTGCTGTATTGATGCACCGAGATAGAGTTGTAGCTTATGCATTAAGATAGTTAAGATCGAATGAGTTTAGATACGCCAAACATGGTTTGGAGTTAGATGCAGTTGTATTTGCTTTGAACTTGTAGCGACATTATCTTCTGGGCTAGCGATTATTCTTTTATATAGATCATAAATCCCTGAAGTATCTATTTTCTTAGAGAGGTTTGAATATGAATTAGCAGAGGTAACTCGAGTTTCTTACTGCATACGACTTTACGATTCAGTACACACCTATTAAGGTTAACCGAGTAGCAGATGCTCACAGTCGAAAAAATCAAGCAGTTGTTTCGATGATGTTGGCTGAATGGAATGGCTTGGATCTGTTGGCCTCATATGATATTTAGTATGGAAGGATGGATTATTCTATTGCTATATTGGCTAGCTTCAAAGTTCGACCGAGTTTAGTTGACAAAATTAAGGCTAGTTAGAAGGATGACCCATTGTTGGTTGATCTTGTTCACCATCTGTAGAGCGGCGATGACAGTGATGATTTGAAGGAGTTAGAACTTAATCGAGTGGGTGTTTGAGATATCGGCTATGTGTTCCTAACATAGGCAATCTTAGGAGGGAGGTTCCCGATGAGTGTCATTGATCAACATTCACTATACATTGAGACTGAACAAAGATGTACAAAGATATGAAGTGGATGTACTTTTGGGAAAGCATGAAGCGGGATGTAGGCGAGTATGTGAGGAGGTGCATTACTCGTCAATTGGTTAAAGGTGAGCATCAGAAGCCCAGCGATTTACTTATGCCTCTAAAGGTACTGAAATGCAAGTGGTATCAGATTTTGATGGATTATATAGATGGACGACTGCCTTACTAAAAGTGTGGATTTTATTCTCGTACGTTTGAATCAAATGACAGGGAGCCTTACCAAGCTATTCATTAAGCACATTATCAGGTTGTATGGGGTACCTAGTAGTACAGTGATGTGATCGAGATCCACTCTTTGCTAGTCATATTTATCCAAGTTTGCAGAATGCTTTTGGAATCTAGCTCAATCTTAGTACAACATACCATCCACAAGTAGTTGGGCAAATTGAGTGAGTTAACTGAGTAATGGAAGATCTTTTAGGAGCTTGTGTTTTTGAGTTCAGTGATTATTGGGTGGATTATTTCCATCTGTTTGAGTTCTCATATAACAAGACATTTTAATCCAACATTGGCATGATGTCTTTCGAAGCACTATATAAAAGGTCGTGTCGTTCTCCGCCATGATTGCTAGAAATAGTGACACATTGGTTTGGGTTCGCAGATAGTAAGTGAGATAATGGAGAAAACGGATCTTATTAGTGTCCGAATGAAAATTGCTTAATTCAGGCAGAAGAGCTACGCCGACAAACGTAGAAAAAACTAGAGTTCTTAGTCGATGATCATATGTTTGTTAAGATATCACCAATGAAAGGAGTTGTAGGAATTGGTAGAGTTGGCAAGATAGCTCCGAGATAAGTTGGACCTTACCCTATTGTGGAGCATGTTAGTAATTTGGCTTATCGAATTGATTTGACTGATTATTTATCTAGAGTGCATAATGTCTTTCACTTTTCCTAGCTAAAGAAATGTATGCAAGGCCCTAATGCTATTGTGGAGCTAAGGCAGCTTGAAGACCTAGAGTTAGAGCCTAACCCAATTTTCATTATAGAGCCAACCTGCATTATTATCTCTAAGGTAAAGTAGTTAAGAAACAAAAGTGTTCCATTAGTAAAAGTTTAATGATCTGATAACCCAAGAGCTTGCTTATGGGAGACTGAGGAGCTTATACGAGGGACACATCATGAGATGCCCTTAAATCGTGCTTAAGTTAGATGTGTGTGTTTATGTTTTTTGTTTGATGTTGCTTGGTGTGACTTGGATGTATGTGTGTGTATAAGTGTATGGGTGTTGTTTTGTCATATGTGTCATTTGTGTGCATGTGTGTTGTGTATTGGTGGGGAAGAAATCGTTATAGAACCCTTCTTATAAATTGTGGGGATGCAATTTATTTTGGTGGGGTAGGAGTTTGTAATGAACTCTACGGAGCTATACCTAATATTTTGAATTAAAAATATATTTTTAAAGTGATTTGTAAATATTAAGATGAAATTATTAATTTTAGAAAATTTAAGTATATTTATTGAATAAAAATTTATTTAAATATAATAAAACTATTTAATGGTGAAATGAAAAGGATAAATATTTAATAAATAATTTTTAGTGAAATTTTGAATTTTATTGGTAATAAGTTTTATAAAATGTGAGTTAGTATATTTTTTTGTTAAATAAACTAGTAATAAAACTAAAATGTTCTATTATTTTTAGTAATATGAGCTAAAAATGTCGTTTGATAATTAAATAAATTCTTTAAAGAATTTAAATTGAATTATATGAGTTGAAATATAGTGAGAGAGTATTTTGTCTATAAATAAACGAATAGTAATACAAAGCATCTTTATTGTTTTAAATTTTCAAAATGAGTTTTAAAATGGTATTTGAGGTGATTATTGCTTGAAATAAACTTTTGAGAATTCAAATTGAGTTATAAGAAATTAAAATTATGTGAAAGTAAGTTTAAATGAATATTAACATGTGTATAAAGTATAAAATACAATAAATGGGCTAAAAGGGGTTCCTAGTCCACCCAAATAGATCCTTACCACTCTATTTCTACAAAGAGAAAGATCATTTCTCTTATTTCTCCTCTTCTAACACAACATCAAAAAATAGTCATGATCCTCTTACACTTCTAACCTTCTAAACCAAATTTTAAATCCAATTTTAGTGAAAAAGAGTCAAATTCAAAAGGTAATTGCTCCTTTCCATCTCCTAACTATATATCACACTTTGTTTCCTTCAGATTAGGTGTATTTATCAACACTTATTTCATTTCAGTAATCATAATTAGAATTGGGTGAGCTTTGGAGCAAGAGTTGCCTAAGAAAGCTTCAAATTCTTGCTAAGGTTAGTGTAACAATTTAGTTATACAATGTAGGTTTGAATTTACGATAAATTATGTTGTATAATGCTTCGATATCTTATTTATGATTGTTAGGGATGAATTGCCAAAAAGGTGCTTTTGCGTATTTGGATATACTGTGAAAATCTTGTATTCTACTTACTATAAAACTAAAAATGTTCCCAAATTCAAAACAAGCTTATGGACAAATATTGATTGATCAATTATGTGTTATTTGAGAGTGAATGGATGTCATGTTGAAGTTAGTAATTGTTTAAAATAGTTGCAGAACTCGAATCAAGGGAGAAAGGAGTGCATGGCATTGGGAAGAAGCCTGGAACATGCCTTCCAGGGCGATCCACCGATGGTCCCTCCACTAGTGCATCGGTGGTCCCACCGGTCCACTAGTGGTGCCACGAGTGGCTATGCCAGCTTTTGCATGAAGATGAATTTTTAGGCCTGTAACAACCTACCATTTTCGACCCTTTGATTTAACACCCAAATCAACATTCAAACAACGAAAGTCGAGAATAACAAATCATTAAGTGATGATAACTAGAAACAAAATATATTCTAACTATACCTTTCTAATCTCACGGCAGAAGGAAAAAATACATAATATAAAATGATATATATTCAAACCCAACTTCAATAGTATATATCCATAGTCATAGATTCATACAATAGCAATCACAAATCCAATCCACACTAACATAACATAATGTCGGATGAATATATATAGACACACATGGGTAATGCCTCCGTCATCCGCACCTTACGTTATCAGCTCAACTCCATAGTCCATTAACCTAACAATAACAAATATAAGAACAATGTTGAGAGGTCAGATATATATCTAAGTGAATGAAACAAGTTTATTTCACATATACTGCAAAAATACTACTGTAACATCATTAATGTCTAACAACATATGTAAACATACCTTAACCTGCCTAACACACATTCAAAGAGTAATATCAACTCCATAACATGATTGACTACTTGATTAAACTTGTGTTACACCTAACTATACTATATATATATCATTGACATGACAAAACATGTCCTACGCTCACAATACATTCAACCGATGGAAATAGGCACAGGAATGTTCCATCGAAGGTCGTATAAGCCTACATATGGGCTTCTCCATTCTCTCCTGGTCCACATACTCGATATGTGCGACAGGTGATGCCATGGTGAACCATAGGAGCCTCCAAACATTAATACGTAATTGATACAATCATAGAACATCAATAACTACGTCAGATGCATCCGAGTCTATTCGTTGGACATCCAAACATCAATAACTCTATCATACATCAAATTCATCCACATCGAACATGCCCATATACCATTATGTCCACATGCCTCATCACATAATGTCGTGCTGCGTAGTCGCCTTTGAAGTAGCCTCGGAGCATCGCATGAAGTAATGGTTCCATAGAAAAAACCTTTCAAATATCACTTTTGGTCCAAGTTCATATTGGGCCCAATAGTAGCCCACAGGTCCACCGATGGGTCCACTACCGGTCGATGGATCCTGACTGATTCACCAAAGGTTAGCCACCAATCAGGCCATATTTTGTCCCTTCTATGCACGTTTATTCGTCATTTCTTCATTTGTTTTGCTTCGTTCCTCATCGTTTTGATTATTACTACATTATTTTACTTTGTTATATACTTATTCTACAATCTATTCATGATATAGTTTATCCGTTTTATCTTCTAATTGGTATACTTTCAATTAATTTGCATATAACTACTAATAACATTAGTTACCCCTTTAATTATAAATTAATCATAAAAACTAAATGTAAATTTGTAATTAGGTCCCTAACCATCTTAGGCTGGTATGATTGTAATATATATGTATAAAATTTCCTCATTCACCGAGGTTAAGCCCCAAAACTTTATTGAAGAAGAAGAACTATGCAATTGCTTCGCTGTTCGGAAAAGCATGCCTGTAAATTGTCTTGAATTTCCTGGAAACTAGTATCCACTCATAGTCTTCACTCCAGTAGTTATTTTGACAGCAAATTGGTCGTTAAAAACTATGTAAGAAATTGTATTTTGAAATTTGATGAGGACAGGGAAAAAGGAAATAGGTAGGGAAGAAGAATGATGTTTGGAAAGGAAAATTGGGCCTTATTTGTAATAGAGGGAAATACTGTTGAAATTCAAAATTCAAATAACGAGCCAAACCCGTTTAACCCATTACAAACCCAAAACATGTATCCTCCATATCTCCTCCTTACGATCTCTGATTCGAACAAGTATATACTTAAAACTGATCAGAAAAAGCCTCTCTGCGCAATAATTCAACTCTCGTTATAAATTTCCATCATTTGTAAAATGAACATTTCCCCTTATTAATTAAATTAACTAGTATATCCTTTTAAATTATTATTAAAATTTTAGGGTATTACGAGGTCCTTCTTTTAAAAAATTAAATAAATATTTAAAATAATTTTGATATTAAAAGGAAATTTTTAATTATTTCAAAGATTGATTATCTAATTTATTTTTTAATAAAGAAAGTGATTTTTTAAAGTGTATATTTTATAAATGTTTGGAAGTAGTTATTTTCGAAATAGCAAGTTTTAGATTAGCTTTTTTAATTGATTTATTTTTAATAGATATTTTATTTATCTACCATAACAAAAATATTAAAATAAAGAATTCATAAATGAAGTTTTAAAATGTTTTCCACATGTAGTTTAATAATTTTATGATATTAACTAAATCTTTTGAATTAGGGATTTTATATAACAACTTTTTTTATATATTGATAAATCATGAAAGTGTGTATTATGAAGTGAGTTATTGTATTATGGTATGTTATATGAATTGCATTGTTCATTATTTAATTAATTGTCTTTTATATTCATGTTATCATCATCATTTGTATATGCCTTGATATGCTGATAGATTGTTATGCACTTATGCATATGAACTAGAAACAAATTGAAATGTGATATGAAACATGTGTTAAACTATCTTAGTGCCACTAGGTTTGAATGACAATTGGCGAGCATACCGTCATTAGTGAGTACATGTTACATAATAATATTAATTTGGGCAAAGCATGGTGAGACACTAAATGGGCAAGTTGATCCATCCTAGCTGGACTGATTTAGGGTCACAACTCGAATTATGGCGGTTCGACCCTATTACCACAAGTACAAACAGTTTGTCACACGCGATGCGAGGTGATTTATTGTAGTGGCATATTAATGGATAGTGTAGTGAGCTAGCAAGGTAGTGAGTGAATAATGATAGAGTTAGGGGTATGCCCCAGGGGCAATTGTGTAATTTGTTACATATATCTAACTTTGTGACCAATCTTGTTTGTAATAAAGGTATTTAATTTCTATTATATACTCTATTGTATATTGATATAATTAATTAAGTAATTGATCTGAAGTATATAAATAAGAAAATCCTTAAATGAAATGTTATGTGGTTATAATTGCAAATAGTTGCAATCATAAGTAATTAATCACAATATGAATAACATTTATTTTAAAAATTCCCGGTCATGATGTTTCGAGAAATGATAGAGATACATCCTTTGAGACCAGAGCACATAACACTCTCCAAATGTTAGGGAGTGTATTATTCATGGTTGTTAAGGGAAGCAAGGGGTTATGTACTGATAGTTATTGGATAACTATGGAATAACCCATCCGAGAGATCCCTGTTAGTTAATAACAGCTAGGTCAAAAGAGAAATCTTGAAGTAACAATATTACACAGTTATCTCGACTTGAGAATACCGTTGAACTTTAATGTGGAAACTCCTTTTTGATTATAGTTAAATCGTGGCATGGAATCTATTGAGCGACTATAGTTGGGTCTGAGTTGAAGCATTAGAAGTGAAACACTATTCACTAGAGAATTCATCTCCTAAATTCTATGAGGTTAATATCATGGTTAAATATAGTCAACCCAAAGTCAAAATCTTTGGCCAGGGTAGTGTGGTTAATAATAAATGTTATATTAAACCAAGGACTTTTTTTTATGGACTAACCAAGTTGAATATGGATGATATTGGAATTTTAACCAAAACCAAATTCCATAAATCCTAATGTGATATAATGTTGATGAAGAGAACTGGTGTAAATAATCATTACTATAAGGTACCACTTGAGAAATTGTGAAATTGGATTCTACCGAAAAGACAGTAAGCGATGAATGGGACCAAACTATCACACCACTAGTTAAGGTGAAGTGTGAAGGTTGATATTTGAATAAATCAATATTAATCGTTGGCCGAATTCATAGCCCTGATACCATTGAAGGAACTAGGCCGGTATGTAGTGGGTGAAATAGGTAGATTTCATATAAAATTCTTTATCTAGATCCTAGTGGGCCCATGAAGTCTAATGGGTTTTCACTGGATCCAATCTTGTTATTATTAATAAAATAATGTTTTGTTAATATTGTACTATTTTAGTTTTATTACATATATGTATGTACATAAACATAAGTGTATGTTTCAGATCTAATCGTGTCAATAGGGACAATAAATTAAACTATAAAACTTTTAACTTTCTTTATGTTAATAATTATACGCTTTTCAATTTAGATATGACATAAATTTCTTTTTGATTTTTTAATGGTTTGGATGTTTTCTATCATTAATTTTGGAATTCAACATGGTATTAAATTAATTGTTAAATTGATGATTGTAGAAGAAAGGTAAAGTAGAATTGCTCTTCATGCTTACATCTTTTTTAACTCAGATTTGACTAGATTTAATTGTAACATGAATTATCTTCCAACCTTCATTCTTCTAATTTACTTTTATTTGAAATATCCACTTTATATGAATAATTTTAATACCTTTATAAGTATATATGCATATAAAATATATAAGTGGCAAGAAAGATTACATATATGTATGTATGCATATGTGTCTAAACTATGTATATGTGTTACTATCAATATGTGTATACAAATCATATACATATATTGTAGTATACTCAAACATATGTATACACTTAGACATTTATATTCTTGATATGCATGTGAAATTATTACATGTATATGTAAGTATAATATATATATATATACAACATATGTAAATCCTAAAATCTAGATGTGTATGTGTATATATACACATACATGTTCATATATTAGTTTATTTATGTTATTGTATGTTTTGAATGTACACATGATGCATTCCTAATAAAACATTTAGTTGAAATGTTAACTTATATCAATTTAAAATCAATTAATATGATTAATTAACTAAAATAGAAAAATATTAATGAAATATGATTTTATTAATAATCACTAGATTGGATCTAGTAAAAAATCCACTAGACTTCATAGTCTCACTATGATCCAAATAGGGATTTTTTTTAAAATCTACCCCTATCATACGCTGCATACCGTCCTGATTCCTTTAAATTGGGAAGCCAAAAGATCATGTAACGGCAGTCATAACACTAGATTGAGGGAATAGCGGGATCCCTAGTGTCGATTCGGTATCTGGTGGAGTAAAGGTGAAATGAGATACTTATGCATCGATCATTTGGATAAACATTGTGTGTTTAACAATAAAGATACAACTAATAAAGCTGAGTGGGAGTATATTTTCAGTTGACAAGAGTTGTAATTGTGAGTCACTATAAATAGAGCTTAAACATGTGTGTTATTAACCTTATATGTACGTTGAGACGTGGGCAGACGTAGATTAGCGAGTATGTAAAATTTAATCTATTTGCTCCTATTATTTATTTCATGTTATACTATTATTCACAGTTATACTTAAAACTAGTTTCTAGCTTGACCTAGGATGTGTTATTTGTGTAACAACCTCAGTCAGACCGAGGTTGTATTTCAGGATGTTTTGTTATGAACATGTGACTCTTTTGGGCTATGTTTTGATAATGGAACAAATGACGTTGGTGATGTCCTGTTTGTCCTGTTTTGCAGTGATAGTCTTACATGATGTTGTGTATACTGTTGTGATGTGTTTTTTTAGGGTTATGATGTAGCATGTTGGATGGTCGGTGGTATATGTATATGCGTGTATACCATTTTGGGTTGACATTTACTAGACATGTATGTGTTATTTTTGTAATGTCCCTGTATGTTGACATCAACATGTATATATTATATTTTTATTCGCTTGATGTTGTATTTTGAGTTGCTTTTGTATATATGTACTATTTCTGAATTATTCAATTTTGGAAAATACTCATGTACATTGCTTTGTGCTGAGATGAGATATGTATTACTAAGCTGTATTATTATACTGAAATGCATCTGTGTTGGCCCAAGGGAGCGTATATGATAGAGTGCTCCTATTGAGCCTTTTACTTCGTGCTTTCAGACATTAAACTCCCTATGATAGCATGGGTACTGGGCTGGGGCATCATAGTGTACTTTAGGTTTTCCTGCTTTGTTTTTTGTTTTGCCCTTCTCTGCTTCTCCGAAAAATCTCAAGAAATTTCAAAAATATTGTAAGATGTTTAAACATTTTTGTAATTTTGAAGTGATCTGTAGATCATTTGCGAAGATTTTACAAATCTAGACTTTATCACTCGATAAATAACATACTTAAATTGTAACTCTTTGGTCCATCTTCGAGTATTTCATTGAACTCCATTACATTTGTTAACATAACCGAACATTGTTCAAAGCTCATTCTCCACTCCATATGTCTTTGTTTATTGGTATTTGTATTTTTATTCATTATTGCCGCCTTGTAAATAAATCATTGTATTTCTTTCCTTTAATGGTGTTATACTATAAAGCTTAATATCAATCTATAAAACTTGATAAATTAGTACTTTTATCGTATGATTGTTCTCATCAAAATATGAAAATCGATGTTCTAACACACCCTTCTTAGAGGAGAAATTTGATTTACAAATTGTGAATCGTAACTAAAGTTTGGTAAGTGGAAAGTTGTGAGTAATTTTAAGTTCACAAATGTCTAGTGTTATTTGCATTGCACTATTTGATTAATGCTTTAATGATTTTTCCCCTCATTTTCAGGTTTTTTCTTCATTTTCTTACAATTTCGATATCTCATTCCTATAACAAGCAACACAACTCATGTTTTTCTCAATGAATTTAGACTATAAAGAAAAAGTATATCATATCTATAATTTAGTTCCATATCAACATATTAATATTTAAAGTTCATTCAATACTAAATTTTAAATGTGACAAACAGGTATATAATGTATTTAACATGATTTTTTAATTTGATCCGGAATCACCATAGCCAGGATAAATCAATTGTTTCAGTCATCATTATTTTTAATATACTAACATAAGATCATGTTAGTTATCTTCTTAATCATCATAAGCATCATTATCATTTTCACATTCCTTTATTTCATCAATTTCTCAATTTTGGGTTAAATTTTGGGTTCTCATTCATCATTTTTCTAGAATGACACTTATGCTTCGCACATAGGCAATTAGTGGTAGTTAGCAAATGGAATATTTTGAATAATAGAGAAAACATTTAATGTTCAAAATCAACCATGAAAAAGTACGGTTTGAATGTGTATATTGTTAGCGCGTTTGGATCGTGATGGTATAAGAAATTTATAAAAAATTAAGAAAAGAACAACATTGTTGGATAAGTTGATCATATTCAGTAAATACGGGTATCCCATTTAAGGTTGTGTAATATATAACAAGTAGCCAATACATGTAGTTTACAACAGAGAAAAAATAGCGCAAAGAACAACGCTGCATAGGTCCAAGGTGCATTCACAATCAATTTTTGCTCTGCTCTAATTTTTTATGCACCTGACACATCATAAATTAGAGCAGAGAAAAAAGCAATTGAAAGTTATAAAATGAATTAGCTTACCTAATTTACACAATTGTATAGATGAAATCCTTTTAATAGTTGCCATAGCATGCATAGAGTCTACCCACGTTTAGTTGTGGATATCATTTTCATGTATGGACTTGTTAATATCAACACAAAGTGTTTTCAGCGCCTATGGCAACTTTGATTCCCCCTTCTCCCCATTCCACTGCTCCTCCAGCCCCCCCCCCCCCACCGCGTCCTCTTGACCCACTTTCGTTGCCTTCCTAAACCGCTTGTCTAGGCCCAGTCCTTATACTCTCCTCTCTTCCCCTGCCCATTTCCATATCGCCAAATCTCCCATTGTCTGACACTTCTCATAATGATTCTGATTGTAATAGGTCTTCTCCTTAGTCCTCCTTATTCAAGAAGAAACCATGCAATGTTGGAAAGTATGACATAAGCAGTTTTTTTTTCAGGTTATCTAATCAAAAGGCCATGATTGCTCCACCTGAGGTGATAGAAGAAGGTATGAAATATTAGGAAAAGCACTTGTTGGCTTTTTTTCAAGATAAATCTCTATCCTACTCCATTGTCATGTATTATCTGCATTTAATTTGGGGAAATCTAGATGGTGTATATGTCAAGTCAGATGGAAAGTTCTTCTTCTTTGATTTTGAAGATGATAAGAAGAGAGACAAAGTCCTTGAGTCAGATCCAATCATCATAAGAGGGAAGGTCTTTATAATTGCTAAGTGGAATCCGACTGTAGGCACCATTTTAGAGCAAATTAAAACTGTCCATGTTTGGCTTTTCCTATCGAAAATACCATCAGTGTTATGGTCACTTATTGGGATTAACTGGATAGCCAGCTATGTTGGTAATGTCATATGCTTCGATGAATCCAAAGAAAAGCTAAATCATTTTGAGCTTGCCATAGTCTTGGTTAACATTGATGCGACGAAGCCTCTGATTCAATTGTCGGAAGGAAACATTGTCTATGTTAATGTTGAGTACTCCTGGAAACCTTACATTTGTGATGCATGCAAAGTTTTTGGTCACATAAAAATTAGTGGAAATTAGCCACAAGGGCCTCTTTAGCAAGTGGAATTAGTTTCTAGGACACACAACTGAAATAATTACTTTCAAGGACAAAACGTAAAATAATTAGTTTCTAGGGCCTAAAAATCTATGAAATTATGTCCTTGAAAGTAATTGGACCGTTGACTTTGTTCTTGAAAGTAATTATTCTGCTGACTTTGGCCTTTAAAGTAATTTCTTTGAATGTGTGTCCTAGAAACTAATTGGACTGCAAAGTTTGTCCTTCTGGTGAAATGCCCCTAAAAATTATGTAGCAAAACAGCTCAAATTAATCCCTCTAAGAAAATGGAAAAATCAGCTTCTGTTGAGAGGAATAATGCCCAAGCCTTAAAAAATTTGAACCTAAATCATTCTAATGTATGGAAAACCAATCAAAGGAAGAAAAGAAATGCAAGTGGGATGTCTAATCGACAAGGTTCAATTCTTAAAAGCAGCAGCGAAATTAATGATGCAAAAGACAAGCAAATAAATAATGCTTCCTAACTTCCTTGCAATTCTGCCACTTGTCAGCCATCCTCTTACAACAATGTCTCCCATGTTAATAACTTACTATCCTATGCATGCAAATCAGCACATCTTAAAGAATTCCTTTAAAAATTAGTTTGCTCTTATTCAAGTTGCAAATAATGCTCGACTTATTTCAACAACCAATTTACATGTCTCTGATGAAACTGAGCAAACCATATCCTCTCTTCTGAACAATTTACTTAGCTCATTCTCTATCCAACTCTTACCTTCCATATCTAATTCTATTCCTACCGTTTCTTCTATTCAAACTTCCTCAAACAATTCTGCCTCAGCTCAAATCAGCTATTCATCCCCCTCTGAGATTTCTTTCTCCAAACCATCCAATATCACCATTCTACCATGCTCATCAGGAGCTTTTCTGTCCAACTAGGCTCATGTTTTCTTTTTGTTTTGTCCCTCCCACGGCTACTAACACGGCTAAATCCCTTCTTACATCCAATTCTTCATTATCCTCTCTAGCAACCACCACATCTATACCTCCCAGTACCATGTCTAAATCTATTTCCTCTCTATCCATTCTCTCTGGTACTGACACTAGATCTCCAAGGTCAATAATTTGTCACCACATCTCACCAAGAATCACTAGGAGTAAATCTAGAGACAGAGGCAGAGACAAAGGGAAAGTGTTTAATAATGGAAGTATAGCCTTATCCACTCAACCATTATTTTCTGCATCCATGTCCTCTGGTCTCATATTTCCTTCCACCATGCAAGATTCACCCTCCCCCTCTAAATCCAAAGATCAGTTATGATTAATAAGATAGGTGTTTGGAATATTAGGGGAGGAAATGACATTTTCGAGCAATTAGCAATTCAAACTTTTATAATGAAAACTCTCTGCAAATGGTTGCAGTTCTAGAAAATAAGCTCAATGCCTCCAATATTGGCAAGGCATGTAATACTATTAAAGAAGCATGGCATTTCTCTAACAATTAGCATGTGGCTCCTTTTGGTGGGATTTTGATTCTTTGGAATCCTCTCATTTTTGGCACAAATACTCTCCTATCTGACAGACAATTTTGTCACCTTCATGTTCTGCATCTACCTTACAATTCCAACTTCATATGCACCTTTATTCATGCAGAAAATCTTATTGCTTCTAGGCGGAGTTTTCTAGACTCTCTTCCTTCCCTAAATCCTTCCAACCTCCTATGTATTGTTCTAGGCAACTAGAATTGCATGTTAAGATCTTATAATCGCCTTGGTGGTAGTCCAATATCTCTTTATGACCTCCAACCTTTAAACAATGCTATTCTTCAATATGATCTCATTGAATGCAACTCTAAAGGCCTCTTCAACACCTAGAATAATAAGTCTAGAAGTGTTGTTTTAACTCTCTCAAAGCTGTACAGAGTGTTTTATAACTCTATTGCTCAATCTATGTGGCCAAACTTGTTTTATGAAGCTCTTCCACCAAACTTGATTGATCACTCTCCTCTCTCCATTAACTTTGGCCCTCCTGAAAAGAAGCTCCATGCTGCTTTTGAATTCTTCAATCCTTGGATAAATCATCGAGAGTTCTTTTCCCTTGTAGCTGATGCTTGGAACACCCCCTTCCATGGAAACCCTATGTGCATTTTACAACAAAAATTAAAGGACGTTAAGTTTATCCTTAGGGCTGGGAGTAAAGAGACATTTGGCAAAGGAAATAAACTCTCCTCTCAAATCAAACAACAACTAGAACAATTGACCTGCTCTTTTTGCTAACCCTTCTTATAATGATCTTTCTATGCCGAAACTAAATCTTTCTGATCTCCTGTCAAGAGCTCTTCAATCTGAAGAAAATATGATGAAGAAAAAGTGTAGAGAAAAGTGGGACATGCAAGGGGATAAGAACACTTCCTATTATCATAATTCCTTAAATCTAAGAATACATATAATTCCATTCTTGAAATTCAAGATAGCTCTGGCAACAAGCACGTAGGTCAAGAGGAAGTCGGCAAAGCTTTTGTTGATAATTTTTCTATAATTTTTAGCAATATTGAGCTCTCCAAATTTGTTTTGAGAACATTGATCATCTCCCCTTTCCTACTTTATCAGATGAGCTTGCTACTGCCATTCAGGAAGACATTTCAAATGAATAAATAAAGTTAACCCTTTATCAATTCCAAAAGAATGCTCTAGAGGTCCTGATGGTTTCAACTCTTGTTTTTTCATTTCTTATTTGGGAATTATCAAGGATGTTTTCTTAGAGGTCATTCATAACTTCTTCAGAAGCAATTGTATGCTTGGAAACATCAACTCCACCATTATATGTTTGGTTCCAAAAATTAACAACCCGTCCAATGTCTCCCACTATAAGCCCATAAATTGTTGTAACACCGTTTACAAATGCATATCAAAAGTGCTATTTAGGAGAATGAAGGAAGTGCTTCCTTGCTTAATCTCCATGAAGCAGAGTGGTTTCCTTAAAGGAAGGATATCGTTGATAATATTTTATTGACTCATGAGTTATTAAGAGGATATGGTAGTTCCTCTCCCAGCCCTAGATGTTGTCTCAAAATAGACTTGATGAAAACATATGACTCAACAAAATGGCAAGCAGTATTATATGCCCTGAATAGGCTAGGGTTTCTCTTTAAATTCATAAAATCGATTGAAGCTTGTATTATTACTCCAAAATACTCAGTTCAAGTAAATGGATAGATTTGCAGCTATTTTCATGGAACATAAGGCTAAGGCAAGGAGATCCATTTCTCTCTTACGTATTTTTGACTATTATAGAGATGCCATATATAATCTTGAGAGATAAATACTCAAAGAAACCGATTGATTCCCCCCAAATGTAAGCAGCCACCAATTTTTAGTCTATGTTATGTCGATGACCTTGTGATCTTTTCCAAACCAAACCAGATCACTATCTAATATACGTTCAGCTTTGAGTGAGTTCAGATTGCACTCAGGTCTTCAGATGAATCCCTTCAAGTCCTCGATCTAATCACTGCAATTCCAAATGTTGAGAGAAACAACCTAGCTTGCACTTTCAACTTCTCGATCATGTTCGCTGATATGTCTTATTTGGGAATCCCTCTCACCACTACGAGGGTAAGGAAGCAACATTGTCAAGTACTATATGAAAGAATCATTATAAAAATGTAAACATGGTGTAATAAATTTCTTAGCCATGCTGGAAGACTTACCATCATTAAATCCATAATATTTTCTATGCAAGCTTTCTATTCCAGGGTGTTTGTCCTCCAGAAACTGTTAATTCATATGATTGAGAAAGCTACAATCGTTTTTTATGGTCGGGGAATTCTTTCTCAAGGAAGCCTACCCTTATCTCCTTTAAGAAAGTTAAGGTTCCCTTAAAATTTGGAGGTCTTGGAATTTTAGACTTAGAAAGATAGAACCAAGCAGCAATATCAGCTCAATTAAATAGTTTATTATGCAATAGGAGCTCTCTTTGGAGAGAATGGTGCAATAATCATTACATAGGAAATAGGGATTTTTGGATTTTGGAAAAAAAGCAAAATAATGGTTAGGTGTAGAGATGTTTACGGGAAGCAAGAGATAGTCTGAAGCATATTATTCAATTGTCAGTAGGCCGTTGTTGTGCAGAAATTCAATTAATTTGCACTAAATCCAAAACTGCAGCGGAATGCTAAAGCGTAGAAACAATCAAAAGAAGGATCTAGCTTGTCGATTAATTATCAACCACAAATTCAATGAAAAATAATCACCAAACAAAGAAAAACAAAAGAGTAGAGAACACAAAGATTTAACGTGGTTCGAATAGATCGCCTATGTCCACGGACCCAACAACTATTCTTTATTTCACTGAAGAAAGAGAGTACAAAAGAGAGATTACAAAATTATAGGTAGTAGTGCAGAGACTATCATATAATTACAAATTGAATAATCAATTTATCCAAAGACTTGTTTACGTTCAAAACCCCTAATTGATTGACTGCAGAAATTAGGGTTTACTGAAGAAGAGGATAATGGTGGATGCTCTCTCACATTCACGAAGATGAACTTCCTTCATTTAAATAGGCATGAAAA
Source organism: Allium fistulosum (assembly GCA_030737815.1). Lineage (NCBI taxonomy): Eukaryota > Viridiplantae > Streptophyta > Magnoliopsida > Asparagales > Amaryllidaceae > Allium > Allium fistulosum. Next base: position 509,520,742 of record CM060903.1, on the reverse strand, counting down.
TGAAGGATGCTTGGAGATGAAGAAAATTAATTTCCAGATTATGTGACAACCTTTCCAAGTTACTTGATTTGATTCCAATGTACATAAATGACAAAAAATCTATGTTTCCATAAATTTTCATTGCTCAAATCAATCTCCATGTATAAACTTGTCTATCTTCGTATAATGGATCTGACTAATTAATTGATTAGCAATTAATTAGTTTCCTTTCTCTAAAAGATATCACACATATCCTTCCTCTTTATCTTTCCATATATAGCCTAATTAATTGATTGAATGAATCAATTAATTATTTTCTTGTCTTCTTTGGAAAATATTTGAATCACATAAATTCAACACTCCACCTTGATTCAAATATAACAATCTCTCTGCATCACCATATCTCGACAAATTGTTGGGTCTACATCAACAAGCTCAATGTGAACTAGTTTGGGCAATATTGCCCAAACAGAGCTTCCAAATATTTCCCAAGCACAAGAAAGATAGTATGCACATCAACAAACAAAATGCATACGAGCAAATACCAAAATTATTCAACAAATCCGATGTTGGAGACGAACATGTAGATACTAAGCTTTGAGAGACCAACGGAGATTTAACAGCACGTTTCACCTTCTCCATTCCAAATTGAGTGAGGAAATACTCAACATTATCTACTCCAATCTCCTCCATAAGAATTTTGCCAAACTTTCCTAAGTCAACATCCGCAGACTCGCCAATAAGCTCCACAACATTGAAAGCATAAGATGAAGAATCATCGCTACAAATATGCTTACAAATAGGGCCAACTGAACCAAAAGGCCTTTTCAGCAAGTGAGCTCCACTTAGAGTCTGAACCTTTGTAATCTTCTCATCAACCATGGTATCATCGGAAATACTAATATCTCTCCGAATATGGAAACAATCTGATGACTCCAAATGTGTTTGGCAATTTTCTGTCCTCCTAATGTCATCACTTGATAGAGGCTCCATCTTCAACAAAGACCTCTCATCAAATATTGCATGCCTGCTAGTCACAATTCTCCTAGTTGTTTTACACCACAACCTATACCTCTTCACTCCTTCTCTATAGCCTAACAAAATGTGCTTGCTTTCCCTAGGCTTCAACTTATCATGTCTCTCAACTTCTAAATAAGCTGAACAACCAAACACTTTAAGGAATGAATAATCAACAGGCTCTCTTTTCCATATATGTTCCGGGATCTTCGTATCTATGGCAATTGAAGATGTATGATTGATGAGAAATACTGCCATAGATATCGCTTCTGTCCAAAATCTCTCTTCTAGACCAGCAGTCGTTCTCAAGCTTATAGCTCTCTCCCATAATATCCGACACATGCTCTCCGCCACTCCATAACAATGCGACTAAACAGAAATAGATAAATCTCTAACTATATGCTCGGACGCACAATAGTTAGTGAATTCTTGTGACATAAATTCACTACTATTTCCAACTTTGAGAACCTTCAAACGCTTCCTCGACTGCTTCTCTACCAAGGTCTTCCACTTACAAAATTGGGCAAATATTTCGTTTTTGGCCTTTAAGAAATAGACCCAGACCTTACGTGAGAAAACATCCACAAATAAGACGAAGTAACTGGCTCCACCAAAAGATGCAACTGGGGTGGGTCCCAGCACATAAGAATGAACATACTTTAGAAACTCTGTAGCTCTAGGTCTTCCAACGTCAAATGTGACATGCTTCTTCTTTCCAAAAGAATAATCTCCACAAGAGCTAGGCTTCGACTGACAAACACCATCAATCAACCCACGCTTCTTTAATACTTCAAGACTCTCCTCATCAACATGACCTAAACGAAGATGCCATAGCTGAGTAGAATCTGAAATACTAGAATCAGTAGAAACTACCGTCTCTTCTAAGACTGCCTCTCCATGAAGCACATAAATATCATTAACTTGCACCCCTTTCATCACTACCAAGGAACCCTTCGCCACTCTCAAATTCTCTCCATCTATTATTATCCTCATACCAAGTCTACTCAAAGCTCCAACTGATAACAAACTTCTACACAGCATTGGAACATGTCTAACATCCATGATAGTCCTAACAACACCATCATGCATCCTAAACCTCACACTTCCAACGCCCACAACATGACAAGATGTGTCATTCCCCATATGAACTGCTCTGCCATCAGTTTTCTTGTAACTGACAAAACAACGCCTATCTGACGTCATATGACAAGAGGCTCCAGAATTAATCACCCAAATATTATGCTATAAAGGTGACATACTGGATGAAAATAATGGTGTATTACTAGCACATCCACTTCTGATCTAACTGCTGGCAAAACTAAAGCTTTCTCATTCTTCTCTCTCTTCTTTCTAAGATATGGACAATCCCATATGAAATGCCCCTTCTTCTTACAATAATAGCAAGCACCCCTTCTAGGACCCTTGAAGTAGGACCTATGCATATCTCTACCTCCAAGGTGCTTCTGGCTTTTGTCTCTTCCTCTAGATGAACAAAGTTGTTGCTGAAGAACACCGTCATTAGTCTTCACCTTCCATGTCCCTAAAACTCTTTTTCTAACATATTTGATGATGCCATAATTTTTCATACCACTACTAAAAGAATTTTCCATTGATAACTAATCTAGAACAAGACAGCTAGCTCTGATACCAAACTGTTGTGTGGAAATTCAATTAATTTGCACTAAATCCAAAACTGCAGCGGAATGCTAAAGTGCAGAAACAATCAAAATAAGGGTCTAGCTTGTCGATTAATTATCAACCACAAATTCAATGAAAAATAATCACCAAACAAAGAAAAACAAAAGAGCAGAGAACACAGATTTAACGTGGTTCGGCTAGATCACCTACATCCACGGATCCAACAATTATTCTTTATTTCACTGAAGAAAGAGAGTACAAAAGAGAGATTACAAAATTATAGGTAGTAGTGGAGAGACTAACCTATAATTACAAAAGACTTATTTACGCTCAAAACCCCTAATTGATTGACTGTAGAAATTAGAGTTTACTGAAGAAGAGGATAATAGTGGATGCTCTCTCACATTCATGAAGATGAACTTCCTTCATTTAAATAGGCATGAAAATGAAGGATGCTTGGAGATGAAGAAAATTAATTTCCAGATTATGTGACAACCTTTCCAAATTACTTGATTTGATTCCAATGCACATAAATGACAAAAAATCTATGTTTCCATAAATTTTCATTGCTCAAATCAATCTCCATTTATAAACTTATCTATCTTCATATAATGGATCTGACTAATTGATTGATTAGCAATTAATTAGTTTCCTTTCTCTAAAAGATATCACACATATCCTTCCTCTTTATCTTTCCATATATAGCCTAATTAATTGATTGAATGAATCAATTAATTATTTTCTTGTCTTCTTTGGAAAATATTTGAATCACATAAATTCAACAGCCGTAACTCCTCCTCATCTTTTAGGAATGCTCCATGGGCTAGTACGGGTGTTTCTCTTAGTGACAAGCTATTCTACCTTAAGAAAATTCAATTTGGTTTTCCCCACAATGCAAAAATTAAGGATTATGTGTATGAGAATAGTGTCATTCTTCCTCGTTCCAACTGTTTACATGTAAGACAATTATGGAATTTTGTCCAGAAGTACAAATTTAAAACAAGTGAGAATGATGCTTTATTGTGGGGAGCTAAGGCTAACATTCATTCTATCAAGCACGTATATAATCAAATTTCTATGTCAATGTCTATTGTTAGAGATCCTTGGAAAATCAGGGTATGGGATCCATTTGGAAATCATTCTCACAAAATTTTCTTATGGAGAGCCATAAATAATGCCTTTCCTACCCAAAAAAAGTTATGTCACATGGGCTTGTTGTCAGCTTCCAACTGCATTTTGTGCTGCCAAGGCAATGAGACCAACTATTTCCTTTACTTTGAATGTGAATTCAGTCATGCTATTTGGACCAAACTAATGATTTTAAGTGCGTTTCACATTCCAACTCATGTCTGTGCTGAAGAGTGGCTCATTCTTTTTAAGGCAACTAAATGGAAGAATTACTAAACAAAAGCTTTGTTGATGATGTTAAAAATAAAGGCCAAGGAGATATGGAGAGAGAGGAACCTGAGACTTTTTGAAAGGAAACATAAGATTTATGAGTAGATAGTGCAAAGCTGTGGTAATTTAATCAAACAGAAGATTCGAATATGTGGTGAATCTGCAATTGATTGTGATGGTGATAGGAATTTTTTAGCTCATTGGCTAGGTTTTTGTATGTAATTCCCTAGCCATTTTTTCCTTTTTCTCCTCCTTTGTACGTATTTATTTTTATTTTGATAGAGAGAGGTAAGGGCCTCTATAAAACCCTGCTTAAATTCCAAAAAAAAGCACAAAGTGTAATATTATCAGTTTTAGATTGAATGTCCTAAGAATTAGTATCATGTAATGTGTATTATGTTAGATTTCGGTGATACAATATTTCCAAATTAACGTAGATTTTGAAGATATTGTGAGTCAAGGTGGAATTGTTACTCAAATATATCACCTCTTTTATATATTTTGTAGAGCGATTAAACAATACTAATTGCATCTTTTACTATATTTAAGAAGGCAATGATTATCTACATGGGAATGATTTATTTTGGGAGATGGAAGTAATAAGCTAATTCCTTAAATAACTAACTAAAAAGACATTTTATTAAGGCTATTATGAATAGGCATGTATAAAGTTCATTATAAGTGTGTGGTGAAAAGGGTTTTGGGAATTGAGATTTCTTCTTAATTCTTGGGCTTTCTCTTGTAACCTTTTAGTGAATCAATAAAGGTTTTTAGTTGAAATAATTTGTTTTCGTTGTTTTTTCTTTACTTATATCTCTTCTATAATCTAATCGTGTAAGGATCCTAGGAAAAACCCTAACAGTTGTTATCGGAGCCTATTAAACAAATTTTTCTGAAGAGAGTTTTGGTATAGAGATGATAAGTGTTCAAAACTTAAAGGGAAAAATTAGGGGTTATGGAAGGCAAAGATGGAAGATTTTCTATACCTCAACTATCTTCACCAACCATTGGAGAACAAAGGGGAGAAATATAGTAATCTATCTGAAGAAAAATGGGAGACTTTGGATAGAATGGCTACGGTGGCTATATGTTGCTTTATTGGAGAATACGGTGTTTCATATAATTGCTGAAGAAACATCCGCTTATTCAATTTGGAATAAACTAGAAGGAATTTATGCAAAGAACTCAACAACAAATAAGGCCACTTCTTATGGAAAGATTGGTGAATCTGAAACTTAATGAAGGTAGGCCTATTGGAGAGCTTTTTTACGATTTTCAGGTAATTGTGGACCAATTGGCGACCGTGAATTACAAGGTGGATAATGAGACACAAGTCTTGATGTTGATGAGTTCATTACAGGAGGGTTGGGAAACGCTTGTGGTTGCATTAAACAATTCAAATTTAGATGGAGTTGTTTCAATAGGTTCGGTGGTTAATAGCCCTCTATGAGGAGATGCGGAGGATGAACCTCATAAAAGGAAAGGATAAGGAGGAAAAGAAAAGTGGAAATCCAATTGAAGAGGTCCATCTTGCAAGTAGGGGTAACCATTCAAATATGGAAAGACGATCAAATGGGTTGAACATGGAAAGATATTTCATTTGCTATTACTATGAAAACACGGTCATCAAATGAGATTTTGCAATAAGCTTAAAAAGAACAAGGATAGGATGAAGGGATTGGAAAAAGACCAGAAGGAACAAAAATAAAATAGCAATGGTGATGTGCATTTTGATAAGGAATTTGATGACAACATCCTATGTGTGGATAATGGAAATTACAAAGATTGTGTACTTGACTCGGGTGCTTGTTTCCACATATGCAATCAAAAGGAATTATTTATTGATTATGAAGAGCAAGATGCTATAGAGTAATTTTCTAATGGTAGAGATCTGGATGTAAACGACATAGGTTCAGTTAGGTTGAAGGTGCATGATGGAAGTGATAGAGTAAAGGGTATACACTAGGGGCAATAATTTATTATAAATTATTAACTTTGTATTAAAACCTCGTTCAAAATAAAAGTTGTTTCTCTATTATATACTTGTTATAGTGTATTACTTAATTAATTATTTAATTTAGGTATATTAAATAAAAAATCCATAAATGGTGTGTTATGTGATAGTAATTACAATATGTTGTAATCATGAGCAATTTATCACAATATATTAAACACATTGTTTTAAATGTTCCTAGTCATGATGCATTAAGAATGGATATCGAGACATCCATTGAGACTAGAGTATGAAACACTCTACAAATGTTAGGTGGTGTATTACTCATAGCTGTTGAGGGCACCAAGGGATTACGTACTGATAGTTATTCGATAGCTATGGAATGTCTCACTCGATAGTTTTCTATTGGTTAATACAACTAAGGTCAAATAAAACAATCGATGTGACAATATTACACAGTTCTATTGACTTGAGAATACCGTTGAACTTCAATGTGAAAACTCCACTTTGATTATAGTTAAATTGTGGCATGGTGTGCATGAAACAACTATAGTTGGGTCCAGTTAAAGCATTGGAGCGAAACGGTATTCAATAGATAATTTGCATCCTCATTCATATGAGGTTAGTATCACGGGCAACTGAAGTCAACTCAGAGTCAAAGTCTCTGATCAGAGCGGTTCGATAAATAAATTTTTTTATTATTTAACCAAGGACTTTCTGTTTGGATTATACAAGTCGAATGTGGATGATATTAGAATTTTGACCATAACAAAATTCCATAAGTCCTAATGTGATAAAATTTTGACATAGAGAATTTGTGTAAATAATTGTCACTATAGGGAACTGCTTAAAATAAGTAAAATTGGGATTTAAGAAATCGTGTAAGCGATAAATTTGGCCAAACTGTCACACCACTAGCTAAGGTGACGTGTGAATGTTAATATATGAATTGTTCGATATTATCGCTGACTGAATATACACCTAACAGTCACACAACCATAATGTTGAATGCTCAAACTACCACCTGGTTTAATTGAATTATAATTGTTATGGATTAATTAAATTAATTAATATTTGTGAAATATTAATTATAAAATTTTATTTCTTTTGTGTTGATTAGTATAGAAAAAAGTGTGTATATGAAAGTTATATACACACATATTGATATACGTTTAAATTTCATTTTATTATGAATCGTCTAATCTGGTTTGAAGTGGAATGGAAGCCTATATGTGCCCATGGAATGGCCGGCCAATACATAAGGGGAGGAGGGGCTTGTGATGATATTCATAGGGTTTGAATTAGTAGAGAAAAGGGTGGATCTGGATCAACATTTTACTCCCTCCTATCTCTTATTTAAACTCATCTACCTCTCACTTTTGAGATTTTTTACTTTGGCTTTTCCTCCCTTCCACCTCTTGCCGAAATCATCACATCCCCTCCTCCATCATTTTCCAAACTTAAAACAAAAATTCAAGTCAAATAGAAGAAAGGTGCGTAGATCTCTTTGTCTGATTGCGTTTTTATGAAAGAGATTAGATTCAGATTCAAGGAGTTCAATAGATTCAGCATTCAAGGTGTTATTGTTAGTCTACAGTTGAGGTAAAACTTTAATATATATACATACATACATACATACATACATACATATATATATATATCCAACACCACTGTCTCAATGGTTAGGTGTTCTGACTCTGATCCATGAGGTCATAGGATTGAATCCTGCATAACGCATGATTCAAACCACTAGACATATGTTGCTTATTGTATGTTATACTACCTAAGACATATAGTACAACTATGTACTGCAACCTAGGTATCCAATTCTAAATTTATACATATCATGAATCCTTATATATGCACGCTATCAATCTAAAACATATATATATATATATAAACATATTGTTGTTATAAATAAAGAAATATATATACATATATTTGCATGTGTAAACTATATGTTCGGCCAGCATTTTAAAATGGAAAAAAAATCGATTTAAAAATAATTTAAGAAGGTTTTTAAAAAAACTTGAATTTTTATATTTAATAAACATATATAGAAAAATGTAAATTTTGTTATTAAATTATAAACATATTACCATTTCGAAAATAAAAGATTTATATATATATATATTCGAATTATATATATATTTTATTTTTTAAGTATAGTGCATTAAGCTGATTTTAATATATTATAAATACACACACATATACACACGTACAAAGATAAATACACACACACATATATATACATATAATGTTAGACCTCGATCTTTCCATCCCTCTCTACCAACAACCTATCCAGTCTCCCGAACCTGGTTTCGTCCCCTCCAACCTCATCCTCCCTGACTTCCCCATTATCACAGCCCCTGTCCTAGCCGACTCTCACCCCGTTGACGTCACCTCCCCCATAAACGTGGCCCCTCCACTTGAACTCAATCAGGACGTGGTAGTTCAGACTCCCCAGCTCGACCTAGCAAAATTCTTCTCCCCAGCACTGGTTAGGCGTAGCTCCAGATTGGTTGGAGCAGCTTCAGATCCTGGACAACCTGGTAGTTTTTTTAATGCCTGTTGTTTTTTCCTCCGCAAATAAAAGGCTTAATAAAATTTTATCACGTTGCGTGGGCGTGAGTTTGCACGATGAACACTTCACATGCATGCAAACTCTAGAACAAGAGCGTATTTCCCAATCCCAATGAAACTCATCACTTGGAATATACGGGGGTTGGGGGACCCATCTAAGCGTTACGCTGTAAACACAATCCTGTCCCCCCACAAAATTTATATTATAATGCTTCAAGAAACTAAGTTAGCCGACCCCACACAATCACACTTGACACAAACTGTTGGTACACTCTTATCTGGGTGGGCCCACATTGATGCCATTGGATCCCGTGGTGGGATCATAACAGCATGGAATGAAAATAAATGGTCCCTACATCAAATCATCAAATTCCCCTCAATACTTAATGTCGCTCTGCGAAACTCTGAATCTGGCATAATCTACTTTTTCTCGAATGTGTATGGTCCCTCCGACTCACAAGGCAGGGTTGTCTTGTGGGATCATTGCATGGACTTCGCAGCCCGAATAAATGGCCCATGGATTATTGCCGGAGATTTTAACACCACTAGACACCCCACTGAAAGAAACTCTGGTAACCTTTCCCAAGACTCAACCGCCTTCAACAACTTCATCAATTCTTGTGTGCTAATTGATCCCCCCATCAGTAACCGCCTCTTTACCTGGTCTAACCGTAGAGACAACCCATCCCTGGCCAAATTAGATAGATTCCTTTTCAACACAGCCTGGGAAGACCAATATCCCCTCTCATCTGTCTCAGGACTGGCAACCACAATCTCAGACCATTGCCCCCTCCTGTTTGACTCTGGCTCTCTGAACACCACTCACAAACCATTTAGATTCGAACAACTCTGGCTTCTAGAGCCATCTTTTGATGACTTTGTCAAGTTAGCCTGGTCTCAACCCACCAATCTAGAATCTCCTACTGCTCGTATTGTGGCCAAGCTCCGTTCGCTTAGAAAATTGATAAGACCTTGGGCCAAATACATCTGGGGCTCCCTTAAATTTCGGATCTCACAAGTCCAAGATGAAATCCTCAACCTTAATATCATCGCCGAATCTCAACCCCTAATTGAACCAGAAATACATCAGTTGAACCTCCTTGAAAAGGAATTGGACAGGCTCCTTAAACAGGAAGAAATTGGTTGGAAACAACGTTCCAGAGCAAAGTGGCTGGAAGAAGGAGATAGAAACACGGCCTACTTCCACAGGTTAGCAAATGGACGACGCAAATCCTCGACCATCTCTAACATTCAACATAACAACACCACCTACTCTGACCAATCTGATCTCCTCCGCCTCTTCACCAACCATCACCGCAACATCCTAGGCAAACTTTCCACCCCTCTACCAGACATAGACTGGAGTCTCCTTTACCCTGACCCTCAAAGTCTGCAAGTAGATCACCCCTTCTCGGAACAAGAAATCTGGAATGCAGTTAAAGGTATGTCAGACAATAAAGCTCCTGGACCTGACGGCTTTGGCCCCCTTTTCTTCAAACACTTCTGGAGTACAGTGAAATCAGACATTATGGACATGTGCCTCGAATTTCAAAATGATCCCAGCTCGGTTGCACGAATCAACTATGCCATCATTTCCCTCATCCCAAAAACTGATGACCCTTCCTCCCTTGATTCCTTTCGACCTATCAGCCTCCTCAACACCACCTTCAAAATCATTACAAAAATCCTTGCAAACCGACTTCAAGCTGTAATATCCCCTCTAGTTGGCCTGGAGCAATCGGCCTTCATACTCGGGCGCAATATCCTAGATTGTGTGGCCGCCACTCAAGAAGTGGTGTCATTCTGTCACAGAACCAACACCCCAGGAATCCTACTTAAGCTTGACTTCTCTAAAGCCTTTGACTCAGTCAACTGGAACTTCATTCTCACACTATTACGACATAGAGGCTTCCCACCGAGATGGTGCTCCTGGATATCCTCTATCCTGAACTCCAGCATGTCTTCTGTATCAGTCAATGGAGAACTTGGCGGTCTGATCAAGTCTACGAGAGGCCTACGTCAAGGAGACCCTCTCTCCCCCCTAATTTTCGTTCTTATTGCAGATGTCTTCAACCGCATGATTAAACTGTCCATCTCCAACAACCACTTGGCCGGAATCAGCATCCCTACATCTAACCTTCAAATTTCCAACCTACAATTTGCTGACGATACCATCCTCTTTGCCTCACCCAATCCTAATCACCTACACTGCCTCAAAGTTCTCCTCTATGTTTTCGAATTAATCTCTGGCCTCTCCATCAACTTCCACAAAAGCTTCCTTATCATGCTTGGCAATACCAACCACCTTGGTCCCGCAACCGCTGCCGTCCTCAACTGCAAACTTTCCCAGTTTCCAATTTCCTACCTGGGTCTACCTATTCGGCCCACCAGACTCACGCGTCCTGACTGGTTACCCCTCATCAACAAAATTGAATCCCGCCTCGCATCCTGGAAAGCTGCTTCCCTCTCGACAGCTGGTAGATTAATCCTAGTTAAATCGGTCCTCTCTGCCATCCCCTCCTACTGGATCTCCTTCCACAAACTCCCCTCTTGGGTCTCCAATAAAATTGACAAATCTCGCAGGACCTTCTTATGGAATGGCTCCAAAGCAAAATGCCTTATCAACTGGCGCTCAGTCTGCCTCCCAAAATGCCATGGTGGCCTTGGTGTCCCGGATCTCTCCTCGCTCAACACTGCCCTATTAACAAAATGGCTCTGGCGTTTTCTCTCCCCTGAAAATTTCCTCTGGAAGGATTGGATCCTACATTCATATCACTACTCTAATCCACACCTAGCTCTACACCTCCCCCCCAGTTGTAGACCTTCTCCATTCTGGTCCAATGTCCTCCACACCATCCCCCGAGTCAAATCCCTCTTTCATGTTTTAATAGGCAATGGCAACAACTGCCTATTTTGGCATGACACGTGGGTGGCCTCTTTCCCCCTAGCCAAAACACTACCTAACCTCTTCTCCTCCTCAAATCTACAACTTGCCACCACCTCTACCCTGTGTCACCTGGGCCCTAGTAGCCTTCATCCCCCCTCCCTTTTTTCCATCGAAACTTTCAATGAACTTCTCGTAGCCTCGAAAATCCTACAATCCCTTCGCCTATCCCACTCACCAGACCGCTTCACCTGGGCACTTAATCCATCCAAAGGCTTCTCTGTATCATCTTGCTACTCTTTCCTCATCCACCCTGGCCGCCTTTTCCCCTACAGCAGGATCTGGAACTGCCATTCACACCCTAGATTCCTCTTCTTCCAATGGTGCCTCATTCGTAACCGCATCAACACCAAAGACAGACTTATTCGCCTAAACATCCCTACTGGTCCCCTCTGCGTACTTTGCTCCTCTCAAGACGAAACAATTACCCACCTTTTCTTAGACTGCGATTTCTCTTTCGCAATTTGGGCCCCGACCAGCGCACATCTATTGGGTTACATTCCAGAGCGCATTTCATTTTTTGAATACTGGCAGCAAGACCTTGGAAATCACAATCTCGACATCTTTATCACCATTTACTGTTGGTGCATCTGGAAAGAACGAAATGCTTTTGTCTTCAATAAACCTAGATCTTCATCCACGGCCATCTGTAGTCGAATCTCACAACTTTTCAATTACTGGACAGGTACCAACTCGGCCCCCTTCAGATTTAGACTGAGGTCCGCTCCTGCTGACTCGGCGGAATCAATGGCCAGTACCAGCGCCACCCCGCGGTAGCAGCTCCGGCGCGATTCTGTCTGCCCCCATTTTGTTCGTTGAATCATCGATGTCGGTGATTGTGTCCCATCCTGTAATCCATTAACTCTTATGTACATTTCTATGTTAGCTAGCTTAGCCTATTTTTTTGGCCACCGGTTGGGCTTGTCAACCGGACTTTATTTCATATTATTCTAATATTATTATTAACCGGTTGTGTAGTCTATCACTACACAACCGTCTTTCTCAAAAAAACATATATATATATACATATACATATATATATATCTATATACTCAAACTTTACATACATTATAAAATAATTTTCTACGAAAAAACTGTTTTTTTGAAAAGAATTTAATTTTTAAATTAAAACAACAAAAGATATAAATCATATGGATTTAATTAAAAATGATTTTGTCAAAATATAAATGTGACCAAAAATAAAATGCATATAAATATATGTTATTTATTTTCATACTTAATTGTATAATATCATTTTATATTATAAACGATTTAAAAATATTAATTACAATTTATATGTACATAGTATGACGTAAATATATATATATATATATATAATTGTAAATATGTGTATATATTATTAAAATATAATTCATTACAAAATTGAATTTTAAATTTGAAACTAAAATATATTTTCATATGTTGATCCAGTTTTAAAATATGAATTTTGAATTTGAATTTGAATTTTAAATTATCTGTATATATATATTTTAAATATTATTTTATGTGTATATATGTATACATGTGAAAAAAATATTACTTTTGCATTATGATATATATATATGTATGTATGTATATTCAAATATAAATATAATTTTATATCACATTAACATACACACAAATATATATGTATATATATATATATATATTTATGTATGTATATGTATATGTATATGTACGTATTTATTAGATAATACTTACATATACAGAGGGGCTAACATGTCCGTTGTGGTGTAAATCTCGAAATTTAAATACAGGCATGTTAAACAATGCACACTGTATATGTTTCACATGCACGTACATAATATATAATGTATATATAATATCAACTAAATCATTTTATTAACAAATTTATTTAGATCAGATCTAAATTAACTTAGATATCATAAGCCCAATAAGATCCAAAAAGAAACATTTTTATAGTTCACTCATTTAACCTGGTGTGTGCTGGTCCAGATCCAACAATGGTATCAGAGTCCAATAGCCTATGCGGTCACAATTAATCATATTAGGGTCAACTAATTAAGCTTACCCATTTAATAAAGTGTCTAGAAAAGTAGTGTCTAGACTGGGTTTGGGTAACAAGTACCCTATCCAACTTGGCTGTCGGCATGGCCCAAAAGGTAAAGTGAGCCTAAAGGTTATCCCTAATATAAAAAGCCCAATTTGAATTTGGGCCTTGGCCAAAATTTCAAAATCTGCTCTGAAATTAAAATAAAATTTAAAAGGTTAAATTTAAAATAAGAAAAATATTATAAATGTTATAATATAATGTTCAAAATTATTTTGAAAATTAATAATTTAATTTCAATAATTAAATAATTATTAATCAGATTAATAAATTAATTAAAGAGTCAATTCATTAAATTATATAGCATATATAATGATATATTTTACATTATCTTGAATTGTTTAAGATAATGTAAGTATATATGAAATTTTTGAAATTAATATAATTAGTTAAAACTATTTAATTAAATAAATTAATAAAAATTTAATCAATAAATAATATAATATATATATAAAAAGATATATGTGTATAGCTATAAACGTTATAGTATACATATTCAATATAAAATGTTTATTTAAATAAAATAAATTAATTAAAATTTTAATTAATTAATCAATTAAATTAATTAAATAAGGTTTAATTAATAATATTAATATAATATTATATGTAAGACTATTATATAAGTTAATTAAATTATAAAAGTTATATAATAAATAAAACTTATATAATATGAATATATAATAAAAGGTTGAAAAATATGAAAATCTAATTAGATTTAAGGAATAAATAGATATGTATAGTATGTCTAACACTTGAATCATGAGGGTATTTCATAAAAAAATATGTTATTCATAAGTCGATATCACTTAGTTAGACATATTCAAGGTTATGAATCTTTAATGTAATAAGTTGTCCTCTATCATTTATATATATATATATATATTAATAAATTACTTGCATACTCTCTAGTTGTTAAGCAAAGTCAAGCCAGAGTTGTTATGTGTAGTATTATTGATATATAGAATATAGGAGGTAAGATAGCTATATGCATTCGTTGAGCAAACTCAAGCTACATATATTATACTTAGGTTGTCGTGAAATGGTAGTTATGAGCGAATAATCTCTTTCGATTTGTTGAGCAAACTTATGGTCGAAATGAGATTAGGACAAAGACCATGAGTTAAGAGTTGTATATGATATAACCGAAAAAGTGTTATCCATCGTTTGTGGGCCTATGACTGATTGAGCAAACTCAAGGTCGGAATCCCAAAACAAACGAGTCATAGCACCCACTAGTGAAGTCGAAAGACTGCTATGTTTCGTCTTAGGGTTTAGAAACATAAAAGACTAGTGGGAGCTTATTAGTAAAATGAAATATAATGTTTAACCCTACTAGTATTCTAAGAACATATACTATGAATAATGTCCTAATCTACTAAGTTAAAATTTGCAGAAAATGTCTACACCCAAGTTATTTTTTGAAAACAACAAACTCACAAAACCTAACTACATGGATTGGTTAAGGACAATAAAGATAGCACTAACATACAATGTCTATGAACCTCCAAGGCAAAAATTCATTGATAATGCGGACCTTGAATTACACATAGCCTATAACAAGTGGGTCGTAGACCTTGAGATCACCTAAGTTTACTGTCTATGTTAGACAAACTATTGTAGAGATAACACGAGAACATGAGTGTCCATCCAATTTTCGATAGCCTCAAAGCTTTGTTTGGTGAACAGTCTCGTTCTGCAAGGTATGAACTTACGAAGAAACTGTTCAATATGAAAATAAGGAAGGGCATGAAAGTGGATGATTAGGTTCTTATGATGAAATGCTATATCTATATACTTTCTCAGCGATGGTAGATAACGAGTTGCAAGTGGATATGATCCTAAGGTCTCTTACTCCTCAGTTTGAGCCGTTCATATTAAACTACTATATGAACCAATTGAACATAAGCCTCATGGAGCTTCACAATATGTTGAGGTCAGCCGAGTCTTCGTCCAAGGATCAAGGTGCGGTAGTCGCGGTAACAACGAATGAACCATCTTCGAAAGGTTTGAAGAAGCAGAAAAAAGTTAATAATAAGAACAAGAAGATTGCTCCAACTGACAAGGGCCAATGTCATCACTATCACGAAAAGGGTCATTGGAACTAGAACTATCTGGAGTACTTAAAGATTTTTAAAGAGAAGCAATAGAATATTTCTTTTTCTCCTAAGGTATATTTCCGACATCCAAAATTGTTTTGCAGTCAGTAAATTATCTTGGGTTTTAGGTACTTGATCAGGAACTCACATTTATAATTTGTTATAGTGACATAGGAACAAACATCCTGTGGCGAAGGGAGAAATGAGGCTTCAAGTTGCAGATGGATCTCTGGTAGATGAAACGGCGGTTGGAGATTATCATTTATCTTTGCCAAATGTATTAGTTTTAATATTAAATAATTTCTACTATATAAAAACTTTAGTTGTGGTATTATTTTTGCGTCTAGATTGTCTGAGACTGTATATATTTTTCACTGCATTAATAATGTTATGAACATTATGTTGGAAGGTAATAAAGACTGTGATGGCATTTTAGATAATTGCATTTATGTGATTAATACTAGTTATTTTTGTGCTATGAATAATTCTTCTCATATTAACATAAACAATAACTATCTATGGCATTGTAGGCTAGGTCAAATAAGAGAGAAATGACTACACAAATTGAAAACCGAGGTTTTCTACCATCATTTGATTCTGAATCATTTGATACGTGTTAGTTGTGTCTCAAAGGAAAAATGACCAAGCACCCCTTTAGTGAGAGCAATGAAAGAGTTCTCTTGGGCCTCGTATATGCCGATGTGTGCAACCCAATGCCTATAGTTACAAAAGATCATTCTTATTACTTTATAACCTTTACGAACTATTTCTCAAGGCTAGGATATATGTATCTTATGAAGAACAAATTCGATGTCTATGAGAAATTTATGTTCATTAGTCTTAGGTATCTGAATTAATTAAGCCTAAGGGAAGTTAAGGGGGCTGGTTAATTAAGCTTAGGGGAAGTGACCCGCTTGGAAATTGGGGAGGTTCGCGTGAGGCTTTGTCGACTGAGAATAGTCCTTTGAGTCCGGAGGAAAGTTAGGCAAATCAATAAAACTAAGCATAAAGTGAAGCTGATCTAGAACCAAGTGTTCCCTTATGGGATCTTTTGGTCCGTCCTTTGAGCCTGGGGTGGTAGGGTGCTTTAGGAAGTAGCGCGCTAACACCTTTTAAGCAAGAAAGAAAAAACTTGAGTTTAGGAGTAATGACGGGAGCCCTGACCTAGTCGGCTAAGGCGAGCTTATCACTCCAATCTATGATAAAATTGAATACATGCGAAGTCACCTAAAGGAAGTGAGTCATGGCTTAGTTGGCTACGACGAACTACGACGAATAGGAATGAAGCTGTGGTATCGTCGACTACAACGATTAGCTCATTTTCAATAATACCAAGCCTTACTCAAGGAAGGCCCCGAGCACCGAGTTTGTCGCCCCAAAAGTAGAGGACATAGAGACAAGTAGATGGAACAGCCCTGTGTAAGGCATAAAGTGAACAAATCCTTATCCTATTGTAGTCTTATGAATATGGAGAATCCATCCCAAAGGACATACTCTCTTAGAACCCTCCCCCATTTGGTTAAAGGGGGGAAATGGGTGTTTTATTAAGGATTTGGTAAGGGGAGGGTCCCAAGGAAGGGAGAGGGACTCGAGCTGATCGGCTCCTCGAAAAGTAGTCTTAGTATGCTAGGAAACAAAGGCAACTGAAGATAGATGCAGAGGAAATAGAGGCTACCAAAGGAACATGCAAGAGGCATAAGAGCCGATCGAATGGAGCACCTAGAGTTAGAGTCGAGGCTTGTGAGATGCAGTCAAGCTACTCAAGCCCTGTATGAGATGCTTGGAGGCCTGCCTTGTTTTAAGAAAAATGATATTTTTTCGGGTTTAACATGTGATGGGATAGGAATAGTGAAAAATGAATTCTCGTTCATTTTTCATTCATATCTTGAGCTTGAGATCAAAATATTCCTGAAGTTTCTCACTAAAATGTTCACTTTTTATTTGATTTTGAATGAAATAAACAATAATGTTCGGTAAAGTCTTTCCCTTGGGAAACCGAGATTGAGTTCCCTTTTTATTTTATACGAGGAGCGCTTCAATTATTAGGGTTTGGGATTTCGTGGATGTGGGAATTCCCCTTTGGCTTCCCTTGGAAAAACAAACAGCGAAGCGATTTCAATTTTCCTATTTTGACAAATAGGTTTCCTGGTCTGATGAATCGACCTTTTTTCCTTAAGTAAGCCTAGGGAAATTGAACGATGAAGACTGGCCATTTTGGCCTCAAAAGGGTCGATTTTGCTATCTCTAATCAGACAACTTTGTGTTCGGTTACTTCACATACACGTATACATATGTACATGTATGTGCCCATGAAGTGACTTGATGGAACTCCTGAATAGATGTGAAATTCTTGATTCACGGCCTATATCGAAAATTGTCTTTATTGAGCCCGGAGGGTGGTAATCTGGGGTGGGAGGTTAACCAGCTTTGCGATCTGGCGCAAATATAATCAATCATAGTAGCCCAGAATGAATATAAAAACGAGGTTAAAAACCAGACAAACCAAAAGATTAAAATACTTTAATTTGATCAAGGAGGTGAGTATGTTGGATAAGACCTCCAACAGTAATTAAAAAGTAATAGGATTATCTCTTAGGTTACTTCACCCTATAATCCATAATACAACAGTGTTTCGAAGTGAAGGAATCGAACCCTATTAGATATAGTTCATTCTTAATGAGTAAAGCCGAGTTACCTTTATCCCTTCAGGGATATGTGTTATAAACCACAACATATATGTTGAACTTGATGCACTCTAATTCTTTTCCTAAGACACCATATGGGATGGGGTGTGGGAAGAAACCCCAACTCAAGTATATAAAGGTGTGGGGTTGCATAGCCTATGTTAAGAACATTGGTCCCAATAAACTCAAGGCAAGATCAGCATTGTGTAAATTTATAGGATATCCTAAGAACTCAATGAAATATGTTTTCTACATAATTGAGGAATAAAAGGTATTGTTTCTTGGCATGTTGTCTTTTAGAAAAGGAATTTCTTTCAAAAGAAATTAACAGCGAGGTTGTAGACTTGGATGATATTCAAGAAATTAACACAGAGGCCAAATCAGTGGTAGAACCAAATTCACCTGTATACGATAACATGCAATCTATTAGAAGGTATAATAGAGAATCTGTCCTCCGGAGAGATACTATGGTTTTATCATGGATGGAGAGAAGGTGGACTACGTCTTAGATGACGACACTCCTCTATCATTCCAACAGACACTATAGAGTAACGACCTACACTTTAGCTTGGAGCTATAAAATCCAAAATGGATTCCATGTATGAATATAAGGTGCGGACTTTGGCTGACATACATGAAGGGGAAGACCCATCGGGTACAAATGCATTTTTAAGAAAACAGTAAATGTAGATGGACTAGTAAAGACTTACAAAGCTAGGCAACTTGCGAAAGGATTTCGTCAATTTCAAGATGTTGACTATGATGAAACGTTTTTGCCTGTAGAAACGCATATGTCCATCCGAATAATGCTAGTTATTGTTGCATTTTATGACCATGAAATATGGCAGATGAATGTAAAATGATATTTCTAAATGATGATTAAGAACAGACCATCTATATATTGCAGATCGAGGGTTTTGAGGTCGGTGGGAGTAATAATATGTCTTGCAAATTATTAAAGTCCATTTATGGATTTAAATAGGCTTCAAAGAGTTGTAATAAGTGTTTTAAAGTAATCAAATAGTTTGGTTTTTATCAGTACATAGAGGAAGCATGCGTATACTGAAAGGAATAAGGAAATGCTATTGTGTTCTTAGTTCTATACATTAGTGATCTTCTGTTGATTGGCAATGACGTCTCATTATTGGATTCAGTGAAAGCTTGGCTTTTCAAATATTTCTCCATGAAGGATTTAGAAGAAGAAACCTATATACAAGGTATAAAAATCCATATAGAGAGATCTAAGAGGCTGTTGGGATTGTCCTAATCCTTGTACATACTATACCGAAAAGGTTCGGTATGGAGAATTCCTATAACGACCCGCCATTTTGGACCATTCGCATCCATTATAAGTGTATAGGTAGACACTCATGCCGGAGTTGAATTGCTCAAAATACCGCGTTGTTAATTTAAATTTGGCAAAACTGAACATATACAGTAAATAAATAATCACAGAACACAGACACAGAGTAATAATTTGCAGCGGAAATAAAAGAGATAGTAGTTCATGAAGCTACTATATAAATGTATAAGTTACATCAGATTTAACCAGATACAACGGAAGAGTAATACGATACATCAGATACAAATCAGAATACATCACTGGAATCATCGAATACTGAAAGCAGAATAGATGGCTGGATCTTCAAGCAAAGCTCCAACTCCAAAGGTGAGTCTCGAATACTGGTACACTCAGTCTGACCCGAGCGTAAAGCAAAAACACAAGACACTCGAGTCAGGATTAACATTCTTATATTAATAAATCCAACTCAAGTGAAATACCAATTGAAATACAAGTAACTCAAAGGATGTTTGGAATAACCATCCTTTAAGGATCCGTTAAACTATCTACTATGTAGTAATGTACGATAAGTAGATAATGTCTATCAATAATAATAAGATATCAAAATAGCGTTAAGTCATGGCCCATTCCACCCTTAACACAGTTTTATTCCCAAAAGCATATATAAGACCGTAGTTTCCCCAAAACCGGAAGTCACCAGAGGGCAATCCATATACTAAAGGTACAAATCAAAATCGTAGTGGTCGCGCATAAATGGAATACAAGTATGACAAGGCACATGAGGCTATACCCAAGGTAGTGATACTACCATTCGCCTGATCCGGACTGGTGAGAACGCAACGCCGCAGCGCCCGCAACACCGTGAAACAACACTCCCAAAATCAAGGGTGCACCAATCGACAACAAGTATAAGTAGTTCGAAGAAGTGTGTCCACTTGAGGTATCAATCCTCCATTGGCCCGGCACAGCTCCTGTTTTAGTCATTTCCAATTCGACACAAGTGTCAAGGCTATCCATTATCGTTCTCTTTCTTCAGTCAACACGTACATCATTCCAACCACTTCATTCTGGATCATCACTCCGCGCATAGTTATTCAAGTGGTTTTCGGTTTAGATAGAGAGTATACCCATAACCGAATTCCGGTCTTTTTAATAACTTTCGTAATTATTACACCGATTGGTCGTTTATTTATTTCAAAACCAAATCAATTTCAATTTTAATTTCAATTCGTAAATCAATATTTCATTTGTCTTTCGAAATCAATTTCCAAAAATTTCGTTTCAAAACTTCCAATTTACCATTTCAAAATCTTATAAATCAAATTCAAATTATTTAAAACAATTCAAATTTGGATTCAAGTTCGTAGATAAGTTTCATTCCGAAATCATTTAAATAAATTTTATTTAACATTCGAATCAATTTAAACTCATTTATCGATTTCATTCAATATTCGTTAAGTTACTTTATCATTCAAAACAATTTCTATTAAATTTCCAATTCATTAAATCAATTTCTTAAGTTCAACTTCATTAAATCAACTTACACTTTTGAATTAAATTAAATTCGTCAAATCAATTCTTTCAATTACAAGTCTTACATTGATTCCAAAAATATCACATTTTCATTTCTTGTTAAAGAAATTCAATTTCACTTATTTACTTTCTTAAATAATTTTCCAAAAACTTAATAAAGAAACTCAATTTCAATCATTTACGAAGAAAAATTCACTTATTCAAAAGTTCAATTTAATTTAATCATTAAATAATTCAATCTTATTTAATTATTAAATAATTCAAAACTTAATTATTGAATAATTTCAAAGTTTAATAATTTCAAACTTAATTATAATTTCAAACTTAATTATAATTATTAAATCATTTCAAATAATTTCAAACTATATTATTAAATCATTTCAAAATTTAATTCAATCATTTCTCAAATTTAACAACATTCTTCCATCAATTTCATTGTTAACATTTTGTTTCAGATTATTAAATATTAACATTTTCCTTTCATTAAAATTCAAATTTCAACTTCATTTCAAAATCATATTTTTATTCAAATAAAATCTTCGTTTATTTTTAAATCAAATTTATTGACCAATCGGGTTTTATTTAATTTTCTATATCCAAGGTCAAAGTTCAATTTGGTTATTTATCATTTCAACCCGATTCCAATTCAAATTCAAAATCAAAACATATCAAAGGGAACTTGCAGTGTGATAACTGGGATGGTGTCAAAGTAAATAAACAAGCAATAACAACAATCAATATCAATCCAATAATCAATTCAAATAATCCCGAAATAACCGTATTAATTCGCATTGTTATTTGTACGAATTAATATAATTATTTCTAGAATCTACACTATCATTTCATGTAGATTAAAGATTATTACATTACGGTTTCACTTGTCATTCAATTTCAATTTCATACATCATCAGTTTAAACAACATACAATTGATGGTTCAAGGTGTAGTTAAACAATCTTACGTGTCAATAAATTTAACAGTTAAAGGGGTCATATTATACAAATGTCAGTTAATCAAATTTAACATTTAACTATCCTATATCAAGTTCAATTTCATACTATTTATCATTTTAACATTAACAATTTAACGTCCAATATAAACATCAACAATCAATCAATTATCAGCCAAACTGTATTATCATCGCATAAATAATTAACAGATAATGGTGTCAAATGTCACAGGTGAACTGATGCAGACAATAGCATATATAATAGTGTAATTAACTAACAGCAGTATATTTCAATTGTCGTTTCAATTGAAATCAAATTTAATAAATAAAAGAACGTTAATCGTGAGTGATTGCTCACCTTTCGAGGCTAGATAGATTAGGCACAGTAATGAGCTACGAATTCCAAATCGAAACAAGATGGGCACGAATTCGACGATCAAAACAAGGCTGAAATCGATGAAACACATTTGAATCAGACTTGATATAAACTAAATCTATATATATAACATTACCAATAAACTCATAGCTTTTCCCAAATTCAAAAATTAAAACCAGACATCAAAATCCCACCTAGTTCACACATCTTATTGAATCCTAACAATTTCAATATATCTACGGTTCACAAAACTAACATTAATATAACATAAACATTTTACTACCAATATAACTTAATAGATATTCGTATGTAACAGATAGTTCACAGAACATATTTATATAATATTCATTATTAACTTATATACATAACTTTTCCACGAGAACAACAAGCAAAACCCAACATATGTCATGCGGCCTATAGCTTTACAACGTATATATCTTATAGCAGATAAAAAAAAATTTGAAGTAAACTGAGTTCAAATCAACAGGCTGTATACAACTCAATGTAACTATATTTATGTAAATTAAAAGTTCAACCTTCATTTCCACACAATAGACAGAACCTATATGAATATCTTATAGACTAACTCGTATATATCTTAGGCCAGCAGATTTGATATTTTAAAAACAGATATTTTATAAACCTATATAACTTACGTACACACATATATATGTAACTAAACATAAGTTGATGCAATAACTAATATATAAACTTTTATGTCAGAAACTAATATACAAGCTATATAAATAAGCTGACCTTATAATATCACACGCATAAAGCAATAGAAGGAGACGAGGAGGCACGGGCGTGGTTTGATGGCCGGGCTGTTGTGATTGGCTTCGGCAGGAGGCACTGTCTCGGGTCTGGAGTGAGGCAGTGGCGGAAGTAGCTGTTGGATGATGGCATGGAGGTGGCTATCGGCAAGGCGGAGCACGAGGTGCTGCGTGGTTTAGCTCGGCAATGAGAAGAGAAGGCGGGAGGCCGTGCTGTGGTGCTAGTCGATGCCAGGTGAGGAGGCGGGTGGTGGAGATGCGGTCGAGTGTTGAAGATGTTCGAAAGAAAAGGCACAGGGAGTCACTTCATTATGGCGAGGCGGAGCTGACCTGAGGTGCGAAGGCGAGTTCGGCAGCGGAGATGGAGGAGGCCGGGTCTGGGTGGTTGAACGGCGGATGATGGGGTGTTGCACGGACGTGGAGATGACAAGGCGAGGCCAAGCGCGAATAGCGGAGGCTTGGAGATGTTGCCTTTTTGGGTCTTGCGTGGGTAGGTAGGGAACGTTTGGTGTTTGGATGGAGGGGAAAGGTGATGGGTAGAAGCTTGGGAAAAGGGTGAGCTACAGGGAAAAGAAGAAAACAAATGAAAGCCTATGGATTGCAAATGCAGGGAAGAAATGAAGGAGCAACAGAGAAATGGAAGGTGATGAAATAGTGAAAATGAGAGATTGGGTTTCAGAAGAAAACGAAGCAGCAAAATTGAATATATATTAAAAAGAATAAATGTGATATGAACGGTGGTGCTATGATTTTGCAGAAAATTATTAAAGCGAACAGTTTCAAAAAAAAAAATCAACAGTCTTATACAATGAAATAGCAACGGTCAAATGCTTTGATTTGGTGAATAATTAAAGCAAATTATTACTGTGATCCAGGCTGTACGCTACAACTTTGAAAAGTAAAGCAAAGTTAACGGTCACAATTTATGGTACCGATACGACGTACCGGTTCAACATTTCCGTCGCATACCGGACCTCAAAACACAGAATTGAATATACCGTAGAGATCAGCACGATGAGGCGATCAAAATGGTATACAGATATTAGTTGTATGATTGAATTATAAAAATTTGAATTTTTTTAATAGCGGAAAATGCAAGAAAAACGCTGAAAAATAAGATCGACGGAACCAAAGATGTCCGAATTTGGAAAAACGACAAACAGACATCTTGCTCAGAAGATGGTTTAGAATTTTTCTATGTAAAAATATTTAGGTTCCGAAAACATTTTATTTTCATCGCTTTTTAACTGATTAAATTGAAGTGAATTTACGCGCGAAATAAACTTTCATATTTTCGGACGAAAATTTACCAGTTGCTATGTTTAACAAGACGTATTCCAAATATTAAATTTTATTTCAAAATTTTATCGTTTAAAATTTCAACTAATTACGTTATTAAAACAGTTGAAATTTACGGGTCGTTACACTCTCCCCCACTCAAAACTTTTCGTCCCCGAAAAGGAACGAGGTAGGAGAATAGAAACAACCAGAAAGAAAACAGATTTGAAATACAAAATAACAATTAATTTAAACCATATAAATTCAAATTTAAATTAATTGGTATTCAATAATTGATTTAATCCATTTGATTTCACTAAAATCAATCTCAGCTATTTCTAAATTCATTATCTTATTATCCAATTATCTTTAATTTACAATTTCTAAAACCATAAATTTGAATAGTCTTTTATTATAATCATATTTTCTTCTAGCAATTTAAATTCTTCTTTATTCCAAATTACTGTTAAATTTATTCTACTTAATATATCTTATCACATATATCTAACCCATATAAATTTATTTAAACCAAAAAAGTTTCGATTTAAATTAATTTACATCTATTAATTTCTTTTAAATTTAATGTATTTTCATATGTTGATCAACTTTCAATTTGTTAATCCTTTCGAAACAAATTTATTAATTCTTTCAAAACAAATTTATTTCATTATTAACTGAGTTTACTAATTATCCTATCTAACTCTATTAACATCGTTATAATCAAAATTTAGTGTATAACATTTATTATAAACACTCAAATTTTATTTATAAATTCAATTTATCTTATATATTATCCAATTACATATTCAACTTCTGAATGATTTAGGTAAGTTGTATTAGAATGCAGTTGAACAATATACAAATAAAATTTTCCCAATTCAATTATTCAAGTTTAAATATTTATTTCAAATTTTTGGTTTTATTTATAATTAAAATCATCCTTTAACAAAATTGAAGAATTAGATTTCCGATTAACTTTAAACAATTTAGAGATATATATAATATATTTATATCAAATCAAATTAAATTTTAAAATAAGATACCTATATATATGTGAATCAAAATACACTGGAGGAATTCAAATCAAAATATTTTTCCAAAGCAAAACCGTAGCAAAGCTACAGAATGGTTTCTCCACTTCGAAACTCGAAAATGAATGTCGATGATGCGGCCGCCATCACCGAAATTATTTTCCAGCGACAAAGAGAAGAGCACTGATTAAACATCTAAAATTTCTATGAAATGATTTTATTCGAAAATACTTTAGATAATACATTTTAAAACTTTAAAACCAAGGCTTGAAATTTTCGGAAATTAAATTCTCAAATTCTTGATTTAAATTCATTTAAATTTACAAAATCAATTTATAAACCAAGTGTATAAATTCATTTTATTTATATTATGCAATAGTCAATGGTTTACAAAACAATAAATGAAAATCAAATATTATTATTTCTGACAACAAATTCATTAACAATTTAATTTCAGAAAAATTATATTTATATATATATAATCATACCAAACTATTTTATTTACTAAATTTGAAAACAATGTTGTGTCAGTTTGCTTTGCTCAAGTGTTTTGGAGATCCTATCGATAGCGCTGATCAGACGAATCGATCGGAAACCCAAATCACATCAACAACTCAAACAACACAGCATGTTAAAACATTTATATATTAGTTTACAAATACATTTCTTTGCTCGACGATACAGGAATGAATTTCCAAAATAAGGCTAGGGTTTCAAATTTGAAGGACTCAAACCAAAGAGAATTTTGATTCGAAGATAAGTTCGAAACAAAGATACGATGATTAAATAACAAAATAAGGCGATGGATAAGTTTATATAAATCGCGGGCAACCTTAACCGGGTCAACCGTGACTTCAAAAATAAGATCGGTGTAGAATTCCGAGGTAAATCGACATTCGATCTCAAGAAATAGAATTCAGGTATAGTAAGAGATAGATAGCATCGTAAACCGAGGATACAGAAATCTCCGGTAAATCGATGCCTATTATAAAGGAGTTTTGCTCCTTTACGAATCATTCGAAGATTGGCGAGACCGCCGATTTACTAAAGATATCATTTAAAATGGAGTTTTGGGGTGCTCCAGAATTGAAAGACGACGAATAGTGAAGGACACGAATGAATTTCGGAACCGAGGGGAACGTTCCAAAATTCAAAGGAATTGAGTCAGAGGAAGAGATTTAAACTCGAATGAGGGTGATTCTGTAAATACATTTACCCTATATATTAAGTTTTGCCTAGAGCAACCTGGCTCTGATACCAACTGTAACGACCCGCCATTTTGGACCATTCGCATCCATTATAAGTGTATAGGTAGACACTCATGCCGGAGTTGAATTGCTCAAAATACCGCGTTGTTAATTTAAATTTGGCAAAACTGAACATATACAGTAAATAAATAATCACAGAACACAGACACAGAGTAATAATTTGCAGCGGAAATAAAAGAGATAGTAGTTCATGAAGCTACTATATAAATGTATAAGTTACATCAGATTTAACCAGATACAACGGAAGAGTAATACAATACATCAGATACAAATCAGAATACATCACTGGAATCATCGAATACTGAAAGCAGAATAGATGGCTGGATCTTCAAGCAAAGCTCCAACTCCAAAGGTGAGTCTCGAATACTGGTACACTCAGTCTGACCCGAGCGTAAAGCAAAAACACAAGACACTCGAGTCAGGATTAACATTCTTATATTAATAAATCCAACTCAAGTGAAATAGCAGTTGAAATACAAGTAACTCAAAGGATGTTTGGAATAACCATCCTTTAAGGATCCGTTAAACTATCTACTATGTAGTAATGTACGATAAGTAGATAATGTCTATCAATAATAATAAGATATCAAAATAGCGTTAAGTCATGGCCCATTCCACCCTTAACACATTTTTATTCCCAAAAGCATATACAAGACCGTAGTTTCCCCAAAACCGGAAGTCACCAGAGGGCAATCCATATACTAAAGGTACAAATCAAAATCGTAGTGGTCGCGCATAAATGGAATACAAGTATGACAAGGCACATGAGGCTATACCCAAGGTAGTGATACTACCGTTCGCCTGATCCGAACTGGTGAGAACGCAACGTCGCAGCGCCCGCAACACCGTGAAACAACACTCCCAAAATCAAGGGTGCACAAATCGACAACAAGTATAAGTAGTTCGAAGAAGTGTGTCCACTTGAGGTATCAATCCTCCATTGGCCCGGCACAGCTCCTGTTTTAGTCATTTCCAATTCGACACAAGTGTCAAGGCTATCCATTATCGTTCTCTTTCTTCAGTCAACACGTACATCATTCCAACCACTTCATTCTGGATCATCACTCCGCGCATAGTTATTTAAGTGGTTTTCGGTTTAGATAGAGAGTATACCCATAACCGAATTCCGGTCTCTTTAATAACTTTCGTAATTATTACACCGATTGGTCGTTTATTTATTTCAAAACCAAATCAATTTCAATTTTAATTTCAATTCGTAAATCAATATTTCATTTGTCTTTCGAAATCAATTTCCAAAAATTTCGTTTCAAAACTTCCAATTTACCATTTCAAAATCTTATAAATCAAATTCAAATTATTTAAAACAATTCAAATTTGGATTCAAGTTCGTAGATAAGTTTCATTCCGAAATCATTTAAATAAATTTTATTTAACATTCGAATCAATTTAAACTCATTTATCGATTTCATTCAATATTCGTTAAGTTACTTTATCATTCAAAACAATTTCTATTAAATTTCCAATTCATTAAATCAATTTCTTAAGTTCAACTTCATTAAATCAACTTACACTTTTGAATTAAATTAAATTCGTCAAATCAATTCTTTCAATTACAAGTCTTACATTGATTCCAAAAATATCACATTTTCATTTCTTGTTAAAGAAATTCAATTTCACTTATTTACTTTCTTAAATAATTTTCCAAAAACTTAATAAAGAAACTCAATTTCAATCATTTACGAAGAAAAATTCACTTATTCAAAAGTTCAATTTAATTTAATCATTAAATAATTCAATCTTATTTAATTATTAAATAATTCAAAACTTAATTATTGAATAATTTCAAAGTTTAATAATTTCAAACTTAATTATAATTTCAAACTTAATTATAATTATTAAATCATTTCAAATAATTTCAAACTATATTATTAAATCATTTCAAAATTTAATTCAATCATTTCTCAAATTTAACAACATTCTTCCATCAATTTCATTGTTAACATTTTGTTTCAGATTATTAAATATTAACATTTTCCTTTCATTAAAATTCAAATTTCAACTTCATTTCAAAATCATATTTTTATTCAAATAAAATCTTCGTTTATTTTTAAATCAAATTTATTGACCAATCGGGTTTTATTTAATTTTCTATATCCAAGGTCAAAGTTCAATTTGGGTATTTATCATTTCAACCCGATTCCAATTCAAATTCAAAATCAAAACATATCAAAGGGAACTTGCAGTGTGATAACTGGGATGGTGTCAAAGTAAATAAACAAGCAATAACAACAATCAATATCAATCCAATAATCAATTCAAATAATCCCGAAATAACCGTATTAATTCGCATTGTTATTTGTACGAATTAATATAATTATTTCTAGAATCTACACTATCATTTCATGTAGATTAAAGATTATTACATTACGGTTTCACTTGTCATTCAATTTCAATTTCATACATCATCAGTTTAAACGACATACAATTGATGGTTCAAGGTGTAGTTAAACAATCTTACGTGTCAATAAATTTAACAGTTAAAGGGGTCATATTATACAAATGTCAGTTAATCAAATTTAACATTTAACTATCCTATATCAAGTTCAATTTCATACTATTTATCATTTTAACATTAACAATTTAACGTCCAATATAAACATCAACAATCAATCAATTATCAGCCAAACTGTATTATCATCGCATAAATAATTAACAGAAAATGGTGTCAAATGCCACAGGTGAACTGATGCAGGCAATAGCATATATAACAGTGTAATTAACTAACAGCAGTATATTTCAATTGTCGTTTCAATTGAAATCAAATTTAATAAATAAAAGAACGTTAATCGTGAGTGATTGCTCACCTTTCGAGGCTAGATAGATTAGGCACAGTAATGAGCTACGAATTCCAAATCGAAACAAGATGGGCACGAATTCGACGATCAAAACAAGGCTGAAATCGATGAAACACATTTGAATCAGACTTGATATAAACTAAATCTATATATATAACATTACCAATAAACTCATAGCTTTTCCCAAATTCAAAAATTAAAACCAGACATCAAAATCCCACCTAGTTCACACATCTTATTGAATCCTAACAATTTCAATATATCTACGGTTCACAAAACTAACATTAATATAACATAAACAATTTACTACCAATATAACTTAATAGATATTCGTATGTAACAGATAGTTCACAGAACATATTTATATAATATTCATTATTAACTTATATACATAACTTTTCCACGAGAACAACAAGCAAAACCCAACATATGTCATGCGGCCTATAGCTTTACAACGTATATATCTTATAGCAGATAAAAAAAAATTTGAAGTAAACTGAGTTCAAATCAACAGGCTGTATACAACTCAATGTAACTATATTTATGTAAATTAAAAGTTCAACCTTCATTTCCACACAATAGACAGAACCTATATGAATATCTTATAGACTAACTCGTATATATCTTAGGCCAGCAGATTTGATATTTTAAAAACAGATATTTTATAAACCTATATAACTTACGTACACACATATATATGTAACTAAACATAAGTTGATGCAATAACTAATATATAAACTTTTATGTCAGAAACTAATATACAAGCTATATAAATAAGCTGACCTTATAATATCACACGCATAAAGCAATAGAAGGAGACGAGGAGGCACGGGCGTGGTTTGATGGCCGGGCTGTTGTGATTGGCTTCGGCAGGAGGCACTGTCTCGGGTCTGGAGTGAGGCAGTGGCGGAAGTAGCTGTTGGATGATGGCATGGAGGTGGCTATCGGCAAGGCGGAGCACGAGGTGCTGCGTGGTTTAGCTCGGCAATGGGAAGAGAAGGCGGGAGGCCGTGCTGTGGTGCTAGTCGATGCCAGGTGAGGAGGCGGGTGGTGGAGATGCGGTCGAGTGTTGAAGATGTTCGAAAGAAAAGGCACAGGGAGTCACTTCATTATGGCGAGGCAGAGCTGACCTGAGGTGCGAAGGCGAGTTCGGCAGCGGAGATGGAGGAGGCCGGGTCTGGGTGGTTGAACGGCGGATGATGGGGTGTTGCACGGACGTGGAGATGACAAGGCGATGCCAAGCGCGAATAGCGGAGGCTTGGAGATGTTGCCTTTTTGGGTCTTGCGTGGGTAGGTAGGGAACGTTTGGTGTTTGGATGGAGGGGAAAGGTGATGGGTAGAAGCTTGGGAAAAGGGTGAGCTACAGGGAAAAGAAGAAAACAAATGAAAGCCTATGGATTGCAAATGCAGGGAAGAAATGAAGGAGCAACAGAGAAATGGAAGGTGATGAAATAGTGAAAATGAGAGGTTGGGTTTCAGAAGAAAACGAAGCAGCAAAATTGAATATATATTAAAAAGAATAAATGTGATATGAACGGTGGTGCTATGATTTTGCAGAAAATTATTAAAGCGAACAGTTTCAAAAAAAAATCAACAGTCTTATACAATGAAATAGCAACGGTCAAATGCTTTGATTTGGTGAATAATTAAAGCAAATTATTACTGTGATCCAGGCTGTACGCTACAACTTTGAAAAGTAAAGCAAAGTTAACGGTCACAATTTATGGTACCGATACGACGTACCGGTTCAACATTTCCGTCGCATACCGGACCTCAAAACACAGAATTGAATATACCGTAGAGATCAGCACGATGAGGCGATCAAAATGGTATACAGATATTAGTTGTATGATTGAATTATAAAAATTTGAATTTTTTTAATAGCGGAAAATGCAAGAAAAACGCTGAAAAATAAGATCGACGGAACCAAAGATGTCCGAATTTGGAAAAACGACAAACAGACATCTTGCTCAGAAGATGGTTTAGAATTTTTCTATGTAAAAATATTTAGGTTCCGAAAACATTTTATTTTCATCGCTTTTTAACTGATTAAATTGAAGTGAATTTACGCGCGAAATAAACTTTCATATTTTCGGACGAAAATTTACCGGTTGCTATGTTTAACAAGACGTATTCCAAATATTAAATTTTATTTCAAAATTTTATCGTTTAAAATTTCAACTAATTACGTTATTAAAACAGTTGAAATTTACGGGTCGTTACAATTCCAAGCGTGGAAATGTTTCGACACAACCTGGAATCATCCTTCCTAAGAGCGTGTTCCTCAAACTGATGAGGAGAAAGAGCGTATGAAAAGGATATCATATGCTTCGGCAATCGGTTCCATAATGTAGCTATGCTATATACTAGATCAAATGTGGCATATGCATTAGGATGCATAAGCCAATAGTAGTTTGATCCTGGAGAAAAACATTGGATGACTGTAAAATGTATATTAAAGTATTTAAGAAATATTAGGGACTTATTCCTCATATATGGGAATGGAGACCTCCTTATGAAGGGGTATACAAACTCTATCTTTCAGAGTGATATCGACGATTATAAGTCAGATTTAGGTTACGTCTTTACTATAAAAGGTGGGATTGTTGGTTGGAAAAGTTCCAAACAAGAAATGATAGCTGATTCCACAATGGAGGTCGAGTAAATCACCTTCAATGAAGCAGCTAAGGAAGCAATTTGGATGTGCAAGTTTTTAAGTGAACTAGGAGTGGTTTCCGACATGAAGAATCTAATGGCATTATTTTGTGACAACAACGTGGAGATGCAGATCACAAAGGAACTTAAAGCACATAGGATATCACAACACATTCTTTGAAAGTTCTACCTAATTAGAGAATTCGTTGAGAAGGAAGAGGTCGTGATACAAAGAGTAGAAATGAAGGACCATAACAGATCCATTCATGAAGGGACTAGCTTGGTTAGTTCTCGTCAAACTGACCGAAGGGATGAGATAGAGATTTCATAATTAGCCCAAAGTGCAAGTGGGATATTGATATAGTTAAAGGTACGCCCTAGGAAAAATTCTATAATTTATTATAAATTATTAACTCTGTAATAAAATCTCGTTCGAAAAAAATGTTTTTCTTTCTATTATATACTTGTTATAATGTGTTATATTAATTAGTTATTTAATTGAAGTATATTTAACATAAAATACATAAATGTTGTGTTTTGTGATAGTAATTACAATATGTTGTAATCATGAGCAATTTATCGCAATATAATAAACACATCGTTTTAAATGTTCCTAATCAAAATGTATCGAGACTAATATTGATATGGTTGTTGAGACTAGAGTAGCCCTCCAAATGTTGGGCAGTGTATTACTCATGGCTGCTGGGGACACCAAGGGGTTACGTACTAATATTTTTTTGGTTAATTATGGAATGACTCACTCGATAGTTTTCTATTAGTTGATATAACTAAGATCAACAGAAAATATCGATGTGACAATATTACCCAGTTCTCTTGACTTGAGATGCTATTGAACTTCAATGTGGAAACTCTACTTTGGCACAACGTCCATTGAACGACTATAGCTGGGTCGAGTTGAAGCATTGGAAGTGAAACACTATTCAATAGAGAATTCGTTTCCTAGGTTATATAAGGTTAGTATCACAATCAAATGAAGTCAACTCAAATTCAAAGTTTCCAACCACAGTAGTTCAAGTAATAATAATTGAATTATAAAACCAAGGACTTTGTGTTTGGAATATACAAGTTGAATGTGGATAACATTGGAATTTTGACCATTATCAAATTCCATAAGTCCTAATGTGATATAGTTTTGACGAAGAGAATTGATGTAAGTAATTGTCGCCAACGAGGACCACTTAAAATAAGTAAAATTAGATTTTACCGAAACTATGTAAGCGATAAATTTGGCTAAATTGTCATACAACTGGCTAAGGTGACGTGTGATTGTTAATATTCGAATTATTCAATATTGATCAATGACCGAATTTACACCTAAGAGTCACACAACTGCAATGTTGAATACTCTGACTACCACCTGATTTATTTTTATAAACTAACTAAATTAATTAATATTTGTGAAATACTTGTTATAAAATTTTATTTTATTGTGTTGATTGGTATTGAAAAAGTGCATATATAAAAGTTATATACACACGTATTGATATACGATATCGATACACATTTAAATTTGATTTAAATATGAATTGTCTAATCTAGTTTAAAGTGGAATGGAAGCCTATATGAGCCAATGGAATGGCTGGCCAATACATAAGGGGCGTAAGGGTTGTGATGATATTCGTAGGGTTTGAATTAGTAAGGAAAATGGTAGATTTGAATCCACATTTTACTATTTCCTTTCTCTTTATTTAAACCCATCTGCCTCTCACTTATGGGATTTTTTACTTTGGCTTTTCCTCCCTTCTACCTTTGGCCGAAATCATCCCATCCCCGCCTCCATTGTTTTTTAAACTTAAAACACAAATTCAAGTCAAATGGAAGAAAGGTGCGTAGATCTCTTCATTCGGTAGCGTTCTGAAAGAGGTTGGATTCAAATCCAAGGACTTCGGTAGATTTAGCATTCAAGGTGTTACTATTAGGCTACGGTTGAGGTAACACTCTATTTATATATATATATGTGTTTGTATATATATTCATTTATTATGATTCACATATGGTTAGACTAGATATATATATATATAACAAATCTTTATACATGTGTCTTATCAATCTAATATATATATATAAACATATAGTTATTATATATAAATATATATATGTATGTATGTATGCAATTATATTTTTGGCCAGAATTTTTAAAATAAAAAAATTACTTTTCAATTTAAA
Source organism: Allium fistulosum (assembly GCA_030737815.1). Lineage (NCBI taxonomy): Eukaryota > Viridiplantae > Streptophyta > Magnoliopsida > Asparagales > Amaryllidaceae > Allium > Allium fistulosum. Next base: position 509,486,210 of record CM060903.1, on the reverse strand, counting down.
AATAATTTTAAAAGGCATATTTAAATAACAATTGAGTTTTTAAATTAAATAAACACACATAAAATAAATGCTAATTTTGTTGTTAAATTATATATATGTTACTATTCTGAAAATAATATATACATACATATATGTGTGTGTGTGTGTGTGTGTTTGCAGATGTATATATTTATAAAAATAGTTTTAAATATACACATTATTTTTTAAATATAATGCATTAAGTTAATTTTAATATATTATAAATACATACACACACATATATATGTATATATATTAATGTACAAAAAATTTACAATCAATGTAAAGTATTTTTTATGAGAAAAATTGTTTTTCTATGCATAATTTAATTTTTAAATTAAAAAAATAAGGATATTAATCTCTATGGATTTATTAAAAAGTATTTGATTTTGTCAAAGTATAAGTATGGCCGAAAATAAAATACAAATAAATATAATTTATTTATTTACATACTTAATTATATAATATCATTTTGTATTATACATGATTTTAAAATATTAATTTCAATATATGTGTGTGTGTGTGTGTGTGTGTTTGTGTGTATGTGTGTTTATTTAAAAAAATATTTCCATAAATATATGCATATATTATTAAAATATATTTCATTACAAAATTGAATTTGAAATTTAAAATTAAAAGATATTTTCATATCTAGATCTAGTTTTGAAATTTGAAATTTGATATTTGAGTTTTAAATTATCTTTATTTATATTTGTCAATATTATTTTATGTATATGTATACAATATTACTTTTACATTATTATATTTACATTTATATATTCAAATATAAATCTAGTTTTATATTATATTAATACATATATACATACATACATATATATACATATATATTAGACATTATATATGTATATGAAGGGGCTAACATGTCCGTTGAGCTGTAAATCCTAGCATTTACATACGGACATGTTAAACCATGCACAAGTATATGTTGCACGTGCACCTACACGTACATGTTTATATGATACGCATGTACACATTATATAATGTATATGTAATATAAAACTAAATCATTTTAGTAAAAAAATTAATAAAATAATGATTTTATTTAAAATTTACTTCGATCGGATCTAAATTAAGTTAAACTTCATAAGCCCAATAAGATCCAAAGTGGAATTTTTTTTGAAATTCACCAATTTAACCTGCAATGTGCTGGCCAGGTCTAACAGGAAGGATGGTGAAGTTTATAGGAGTTAGGCTCATCCTAGAAATTACAAAGAATCTTGTTTCAGTAGGACGGTTTGAGGTAAAAGGTTGCAACTTTTCGATTCAAGGTGAAGTCACAGGGGTTTGAAAGGATACTGGGGAGGTGTTGCGTGCAAAAAGAGAAAGCAACAATGTATACAAATTATTTGGGAAAATGGTGAAGAATGAAGGAAATTCTCAAAGTGATATTGGAGAGGCAAATTTGTTTGAATCTAGGTGAATCTAATAGCAGAAAGCCGCAAAGACTGCATGGAGGCCTTTGTAGTAATGCAAGCAGTTCTGATTTATTGACGATATGCATGTTCATTGGGGGGCATGCATAATTAGGCAGTTTGGAATTAGCTAGTTTTTGGAAGAGAGAAATTTATTTCCATGGTAATATTGGAGATTGTTTGAAGCTTGAGGTTGTAGGTGGAGCATGGATGATATTTAAAGAAATACAGTATCAAGGTGGAGGTTGTTAGATTTTGGTGATACAATATTGCCAAATTAAAGTAGATTTTGAAAATAATATGAGTCAAAATGGAATTGTGACCCAAATATATAGCCTCTTTTATAAATTTTGTAGATTTTACAGAGTGATTAAAGAATATGAGTTGCATCTTTTATTGTATTAAAGAAGGCAATGAATTATCTAAATGGAAATAGTTTATTTTGGAAGATGGAAATAATCAGCCAATTCCTTAAACAACTAATTAAATAAGATATTTTATCAATGCTTTTTTTTTTTGAAAACCTAGGAGAACCCGGTGGCCCGGTAAACTCCTGAGGAGGGCATAGTAAAGCCGTCCGCCGATCCAAGTCCCCATACCCCCGGTAAATTTATATAGGATAGGGAAGCGCATGGTATGAATCGAACCTGAGTCTTTTTACCAAAACCCAAGCATCGTTTCCACTGCGCCGCATCCACGGACTTATAAATGTTATTATAAGTAGCCATATATAGAGTTCATTATGAGTATGTGGTAAAAAAGTTCACGATAAACGAATTCTCCATTCCCAACGCTTATAACCGTTACAAACCAATTTTGTAGCAATATAGGCATGTTAATCAAGCACGTGGGAAATTTTCTCATAAAATTTGTAATTGATATAACCATTGCAAATACTAAAATTTATAGCGGTTTTAATCATTGCAATTTTTAATATCTGTAACGGTTATAGTCATAACGAATGCAGCTCCAACACTGTCCGGTTCCCAACATTTATAATGGTTGGCAATGTTTAATTTACCAACGCTTATTACTGTTAGGAATTAGGTATTTTATTATACATTTTTTTCTCTGAATAGTCATAACTATTGGTAATTCATATTTCTTCAAATTAATGTAGAATACAATAGCCTGTGATTTTTGTTTGATGATAATAAACCTATATAAATTTGTTTAAATGTATTTATTATTTTACTATTTTACTTTTCCATATAATAAAATAAATATTTATTAAATAGAATAAATAACTTAGAATTTATATTCAAACAAATATTTTATTCAAACAAATAGTACAAATTTAAGCTCCCACTATACAAGTTTCAATTACAACACAATTTTCAAATATAGAATTGTTTATACATATTTCACCTCACTACATAATTCACTCAACACTCATCCACTTGATCTTGCATAGCTCTAGCTTGTATCCAGCCATCTGTTATACGTGTTAAATAAATAGCGCAGTAAACTAGAAAAAGAAACAAATTTAAATTGCAAAAATAAAATTGAATTTAAAATTTGTTTTTGCCTCAGGTATTTGGGTTGTTTCTTTTCATATTTTCTGACAGGGACCAAATATATGTGCACGGACAACTTGTGATATTCACAGTGACCGTTTCCCAATTTCATCTCATAAACTAGTGCAAATGCACACATGATGAACACACTTGAACCAGACATGTATGCATATATATATATATATATATATATATATATATATATTAGTTTCAGAGACATGGACCAAAGTGCAAAGCAATAGAGAAATGGACACTTCACAATGCAACCAGAGTTTATAAATACGATTTTACAGAGAGATGCAGCAGTCCAAACATACACGTGAAGACTCAAAGTAGTGAACCAGATCAACATACCAAACAGACTGCAACAACACAGTTGTGAACACATATAAGTGAACATGAAACAAAGGCATGAATAATTTCAAGTACAGATGCACACACATACATACATACATGTATGTATGTATATACTCCCTATTTAACCCAATTTCATCATTGGCAAATAGGTATTCGAGTTCAAGAAAATACCAGAGTAGAGTCTTGAAATAAATCACGAACAAATTTATAACTCGAATCAGAGTCGAGAACTAAAAGGGAAACAATCATGTACCAATCCATCAACATCCAACTCGACTTATTGAAGCTACCAAGAGCAACTCAAGCTAGGGATTGATTGACTAAGCAAACCAAAATCAAAATCATCACTTCAATCAATCTATTATTAAGCGGCGGCATCAATTGGTGAAGAAAACCCTGAATTTTGTAAAGGAAAAGGAACGGTCGAAGAAGAGTAAAGGGGAGACGTTTTTCTCAAGTTATTTTCTAAATAATAGGGTTTTGTCTTTATTTTGTTTTAGTTTTATTTTCATTTGTAATTTTCCTTTTAATTTGTGTAACTTTCTAGTTGTGTAACTAGGTACAAACTACGGGGTGTAGTTTAAGAATTCGCAACTCAGTGGCTGAGTTGTGGTAGGGTTTTGAGCTTAGAGTTAGGTTAGTCAAGTTAGCAGGTGTCGCAAGTTTACGTGTGTTTGTAAGCGTCTGACTACTTAATTTCTAGTAGAAACCTTAGGGGCAGCACGTAGGCAGGGTTTTGCCGAAGCTGGGTAAATTTGTGTGTGATCTCTTCTGCATTACTTTCCATAATTATTTTTATTTACGCATTAATTTTTATTATTATTAGTATCACCCTATTCACCCCCCCTCTAGGGTGAAAACGATCCTATAATTAATTCTTTTTCACCAAGTTAGTCCTACATCTAATCATATTTCAATTGTTGGAATTCAATTTCAGAGTGATGAATACATAACTAATTTTCAAGTTGAACAATATCAAATATATATTCCGCACCAAAATTAACAAATTTCAAAATATCACGACTTCAATTTAGATAATAACTTAACCATACATAATGAACATCAAAATATCACAACTTTAATATACATAACAAACGTAAAACTATCACAATTTAAGTCTAAAAGTTTACCGGCCCGCCTCAGGAGTTTACCCTCCTCAGGGGTATGGGGGCTTGGATCAGCGGACGGCTTTACTATACCCTCTCAAAAGTTTACCGGCCCGCCGGGTTCTCCTGGGTTTTCAACAAAAAAAGTGTTGACTAGTTTTCTAGTCAACCTTGGAATGATATGAATGTGTTGTGAAAAGCAAAAGTTGCTTGCTAATTACTAAGCTCAAAAATAGAAAGAACGCGGAATTAAATACGCAGCTGAAAGGTAAATAGCACAAGATAAAGAGTGGTTCTGCAAAGCTGCCTACGTCCATTGTGAAGTTCTCCTACTGTATATTTCTCTTACAACTGCAGGAAATTAAAAGAGAATAATAAGAAAAAGAGGGTGTTTAAGACAAATAAAGCTACGTAATCTTAAGGACTTAAGTGGTATCAAGAGCGTTGAATTAGGAGTAGTATTCAGAATCCTTGGATGTTCTAACCTCTTTTAAGTTACAATGCAAGGAGTATTTATAGTAGCTGAAGTGGATGGTGAACGGTTGACATCATGCTATAGAGCTGGCAGAAAAAGAGCTTGACCGTTGATCTGAGTATAGAGGTGGATGGAAAAAGTGTTTGACCGTTGATCTGACTGTAGAGGCGGATGGTCAACAGTTGTAAAGTGTGTTAGAAGATGTGCGGTGGATGATATTGTGCTCATTGCCTCTCTATACCAACCGTGGGCTTGCATTAAATGCGCAGTTAATGCTGATAGTAAGCCACATCAGTTCAGTCGTCCAATTATGGTGCTTTGGATGGATGGATGGACAACTTTGTCGTTCACTTGAGTGCCTACATAGCTGAGCTGGTTGAGCTGGCTGATCGGTTGTCGGCAATACGAAAGAGACTTGGAATCTTGCTGAGGACCATATAGGGAAGACGGTTAATGACCAAGCATGAGGCAGCCGGGAGGGAGGTATGTTGTTGAGTTTGAAGTTGGCTATACTAAAGCTGTGCTAAAGATGGGCCATGTTTGGGCCACTCTGGGCTGATGTACTATCTAGTAGGGTGGCCTCGGATTGGATCTGGTCCGTTGTCAGCCGATGTGACGTCAGGTGAATTGTATTGTCTTTTAGCTACTGTTGGAAAAACTTTGATATAGGAGAGATGGTCATGACCGAGCTGGACCTGTTTGGATCGGGTCCAGAACTTGTCTAGCTTGAAGGTTGCTTTGGGTGAGACGGTCGGGCCTTATCTTGGTGCCTAGCTAAGTAGAAAGGTTGGTTTGAGACCAACATGGGCTTGGACCGGGCTTTGCAGGCTGGTGGAAGATCAATTGAGCTGGATTTAATTGGGCCAGACTACCTTTAATTGTCCTACTAATTGTTTGCGAGAAAATTGAGCAACATTGTTCCCCTAAGTCTGTATCTGCTTACGGATGCAAGCTTGAAGATTCATACAAATCTTGCTGATTGATGGCTCTGCAACGCATTTAATGCGCTTTCCACATGACTTTGTGCAGTTTTCTTGACGGTTCATTTTTTTGGACGCGGCAGAGATGTATCACGTCTCCCCACGTGTATGACTTGACTTAATACTGGTCACTTTTTAACGGTTGTGATTCTTTTTCCTTTTGAATTCTACGCATGCGATTGAAGGCGTGGGTATATAAATACCGCTTCTTCTTCATTCCTAAGCCCATAAAATCATTATTCATGAAAAAAATTTCCAAGCTTGTGAATCTTGCACAATTCTTTATTGATAAAAAGTCGCTAGCTTCATTGTTTGTTTACTTTAGAAACGCCTTTGCATGCATGCCTTTTTATAAAATTTAGCCGGGATGTTGAGATAGGAGAAAGCTCTTTTGTGTTTGACTTGACACTTATTGATTGCAATTCAAATCATTGGCTGGAAACTTTTGCTTAGGGTGGACCATGCCTTGCTATTTGGCTTGGACACTTGCCTACCGTCAATGTTTTGATGATTGTTGAAAGTCGGTATCAAACTGATGATCTAGGTGAAGCTAGGGTGCTTCCTTGCTTTGAGGCTCTGATACTCCCGACCTTAGGTCGGCTTGGGTGCTTTTGTGCTTCTTTAGGAGTAGTGGTTGTAGCCTCTGGTTCTTCTACCATGACTGAAGCCTTGGTTTTCTCGTTTTCTCTATAGCGATGTTGTCTGTGAGCTTCTCGAGACCCCTTATGGGACTTGATGGGAAAGGGTGTTGGATTTGGTATCACACTTCCCCTTCTCTAGCATGTTCTTGATCGGTCGAAGTATCTGAAGTGCTTCTCCAATGAAGTCAAGGGCTTAGTGAACGATGATAAGAGTGCGGGCTGGCCTGTCTCGAAAGAGTTGTTGGCATGCTTCTTCTTCTTTGCTCCTTTTTTTTCTTTACAACTAGCTAGTAATAAGAATATCATTGTATAACGCACCACCTCGAGACTCACACTAATAAAGGATATTACTATGTAATACCGTCTGCTAGTGTAGAGAATAAGGCTGGTTTGGCGTGACCATCTGGGAATATTGCTTTAAGCGAATATTAACATGTCGAACTGAGTAATATAATTTTTTCAAAATAGATTCGACGCATACAATATAGGCTTAAAACAGTATTACGATGGTTATAATAATGGCCGGAACAACATAAGATAACTCAGTACATAGAATCACAGAGTACACAACAGAGAATATATAACATACACTGGAAAGATCGAATGAATATAAACAAGGAGTTGTCTACAAAGATAGTGATATGAGTACAACATGCCTTACGTAATAGATACAACCCAAGTCAAAATGATATACATAAACTAGGTCTCTATCCCGACACGAATATACGCATAGTACATCGACATAGGACTAAGAAAAATAGTACATCGAATGCTAAGATAACAACATAAGAGATAGTCTTCAGGCTAGGCAAGCTCTAGGATCAACCGAAGATACTTGAAACAACTCGATCTGACACGACTATTATTTAAAATAATAAACGAGTCAGTCTTGTACTGGTTTAAGTCAATAAAGTTGTATAATATGATGAACGTACATAAACAGAATAAAAGAGCAACTTGATCATATCTTTATCTAGTGCATGTTCAAATACTATAATGGTAACTCTTATACTAATATTCTCAATCTAGTGCAAATTATAAATACCATGTTGGTAACTCATACGGGAATAGTCCCAAAATCTAGTATTAGCCACAAATAACAAGTATCATCAAAATCTCGAAAATCACCAAAACGAGAAACAAATGTACAGCCCTATATATGGGAAAAACTAGAATTTAGTGAAAACTCAAATCAAATCTCAAATCTCAATGTTTAACTAAATAACACAAAATGGCGCCAATCTTCATAGACGAGTCGATGCTCGCCACTCATGCCTGCCATTATGAAGTACAGTCCCCTCCAGGACAAACTAGACTGGAGACGGGCCCGAAGGTAATGCCTAACTTGAGACGGGCCCGAAGATCATGTCTAACTGGAGACGGACCCAAAGATCATGTCTAACTAGAGACGAGGACAAAGGATACATCGAACACAAATGAGGTACTTCCCCTCATGGACAATCTGGAGATGTACCCAAAAGTAACGCCTAACTGAAAATGTCATTTACTCTCACTTAGTAACCGAATGGATTTCGCCAAAACGTCTCATACAATATGACTAACTTCAACTATTTACTAAGAGATCATAAACTCCACTTGGTAAAACATAAATAATAATATAATATAATATAATAAAAATGTTCAATCGAACAAGTCTGGAAATTAACCGATAAAGTAAATGCAAGCGTTCTATACCACTTGTTTTACTAAATCATTTACTTATAATTTCTCATTTGAGTGAAGTAGTAATTTTATATTAGAAAATAGTTCTTCAAAATCTCTTTGAAAATATTTGTTTAGTAAATAGTATTTACTAGTGGATAAAAATAGTTTCATGAAAATATATACGTATAGATTAGATTCTTAACTGAAATAGTTTGAGGCTAAAAATAATTTTACAAACATGATTTGAAAACAATAAATTTTGTTAAACTTTCCTTTTGTAATCTACTTGTATTCAATTTATATAATAGATAGATTTTTATATAATATTTGAAATTACAAATCCAAAAAAAAACATCAAATGGTGAAACGGAACATCATATATAAAAAAATAAAGCCAAAAGAAGTCATCAAGATAAGAAATAGCATGCACAAATTAAAACAACGGCAAAACATGGACGTGCCAAAAATCTAAGGCAAAGGCAAAGGCAAAAGATGGTAGCCAACAAAGAAAATAATAGGCAGGGGCATATGAAATAATGCAAAAGGCATGGGTGCGTGACCATTTTTCAAGTAACGGGAAACATAAAGCAAAAGAAGAGAAGGCAAACTTAAACAATGAAGCAAAAAGGGACGTACACAATTAATGCAAAAGCAAGGGTGACCATTTTCCAAGTACAGAGCAAATTTTCAAGGCAGGGACATATGCAACCAATGCAAAGCAAGGGTGCATGATAAATTTACAAATACAAGGCAGCATGCGTGACAATTTTCAAGACAGGGCAGGGACGTACGAAAGCAAAGCCATAGGCATGGTGCGTGATAAAAATTTCAAGGCAACAAGGCCTTGCGTAACCGATTTCAAGACAACATGTTAATTTACAATTAGCAACTAAGTGCATATAAACAGCAGTAACAGTAGATTATCACCTAAGTTATATAATAAGATAATTTTTTATCAAATTATAAAAATTAATTACCCAGGTTTCGACATTTTAAATTACAATAAAAAGGGTAATTTATAGTCATTATAATAACTTTTCAACCTAAACTCCAACTATTCATCATATATAATAAAATGCAATTTTATCCATCTTATTACTTTTACAATAGTTTGTTATACACTAAATAATTCAAATTTCTCAATTAAGAAAATTATTTCCATTGATTTCTAATTAGTTACAATAAATAACTTTTTACGACCAAATTCAATTCAATAAAAGCCAAGGCTCTATTTAAATTTCAATCAATCACCATAACAATGAATTCCAATTCATTTGTCAAATAAACTCAGGTTATGAATATCCAATTTATTCAATTCAAATTTTAAACCAAAAGATTTTATCCTTATAATCTTTTAATTAATTATAATAAACGATCAAAAGTCGTCAACTCAACTTTTATCCCTATTTAATCCAATAATACCATTTACTAGACTTTGAAATAGAATTTGCATAATTTACATAATATATGAATGATCACAATTCTATATTATTTTATTACCAACTCTATTTAATTTTTAGGATAAAATCTATATAATTCCAAATTAAACTTTATTATCATTGCTTAAATCCATATTTTAATTAATTAATTATCTTTCCTGATATACCATAAACCAGGCTTGTTACACATTGTAAGGCTAGCGGGGGGGAGGATTGTGCCTTCGTGCTCTTTTGAACCGAAGAAATAGATCTTTTGTTGCAAATTTTGATTTGAGAAATTTGTTGTGTTTCTTGATCGTCTGTGCGACTTGTTGAGTGGAACATCTTGAACATCCAATAGTCCCTATATTTATTCTGCAGAAATTTCTTTCTTTTTAGGATTATGCTATCAATATGGAAATAAGGCTGGCTGGACACAACCATTAATGCAGCCAAGTTACGGCCAAATGTAGAGTGGTGGTTTGCACCGGCATGAGCTAAAACGCAAATTTGCTCGCGGGTTCTCTTGGGCGACAAGCAATCGAGCATAGAGTGGCGAACGAGCCCAGGCTCAAACTCGAGCGCATGGGGCTATGAGGTCCTATGTGACACATCGCATGTTGTGAGGTAACCATTGATCTTAAACTGAACTGAAGTGCATTTTCTTAGCTATAACACTCTAGTGAATGTGAGTTGCATGATGGTCAGGCGGACTATACTCAGCCCGCTCACAAAGACTTAATGGTGAGATAGGCTATATGCAGCTCGCTCACAAGGAATAGATAATTGGAAAAGTATTTATGTTATGCTTTTTTTTGAAGGAGAACTTATCTGTAATGATGAGTTTGAGTTTGACCCGAGGTTATGATGCCCTCGGCTTTCAGATGAGGCGGTCGATTATGAGAGAGTAGGGGCTGTTGCTAATGCTTCGGGGTTAGGGGCGGTCTTGGAAAGAACCAGGCATTGATCGGTCCGCTGGATCTGTTGAGAAACCTACCATTGATGGTGGAATGTTCTTGCTACAGTATGAGAACACCCTTCTTTGCTTGCATAAGGGAAGTTCTATATCATTTCCTTGATTTTGTTGGTTTCCCCTGATTTCGCCGACCCCATCTTGGACGAGGAACTTCATGATGAGTAGTTGTAGGGGACGATGGCAATCAGCTTAGCAAGCACCGATCATCCTATTAACAGGTTATAAGCAGATGGGGATTCAACTACTACAAAGTTTACATGGATCTTTGTGGCGATGGGCTCTTAGCCGAATGTTGTTATGAGAGAGGTTGTGCTCATTGGAACAATACCCATACCCCCAAAGCCATAAATAGGTAAGGCGCAAAGGGTGGGGTTGGAAGCAGGAAGCCTGAGAACTTGAAATATGTTCTTGAACATGACGTTGACCGAGTTTCCCTCATCCATAAAGGCCCGATGCACATTGGAGTTCACCAAGGCAAGAGTAATGACCATGGGATCGTGATGGGGTAGGACGTTGCTTCCATATCCTGATCCATGAAGCTGATCGGCCGCATTGATTCCAGTTGGGGCGCTTTGGATGCTCGGGACTCTAATGAGTAACCCTACCTAGTAGTGCTCACTTCTCTTTGATAGCGGGACAGGGAACCCCGACTGTTGTCAGCCATATATGCTCTGCGCATATGGTCAGGACCTCGGTGATGGCTCGAACATTGGAATCACTGGGCTGAGGGGGCTGATTCTGACGTTCTTCATGGATTTCCCTTTGCTCAACCTGATATCAAACAAATTCCAGGAGCACTCCTTTTTGGATGAGCCTTTTGTTCTCATCCTTGAGCACACGGTAGTCTATTATGGAATGACGGTTCATTCAATGGAACTCGCAGTACCTGCCATTGCGGCGAGTTTCCTCCTGCTTTCCATCTCTGATGGTGGCGGCCTTTGATATTGCACTTTGTTCTTGGAGGTGAGGTAGATAATGGTGATGTCCCTATTCGAGCGTGTGTAATTATGATACATAGGCTTGTAGGGAGGGCCAGCCTCTAGATGCCTTCTGATATCAGCTTGAGACTGGTGTTGCGGCATTCATTGTTGTTGTGAGGACCAATTTACGTGGGGCGTCTTACCCCGTTGTCGCTGTCTAAAAGATCTGCATCTTCCATCCTTATCATGCCATTCGCCCATTGATGGAAGTTGGATAGAGACAAAGCCGACTGTTTCTGGAGCTCTCTCCACATCCTTGACTTGTACCTGACCCCTAAGTAGAGGGCCACGACCAAGCTTCTCACATCTGCACCTCTAGCCTTGGTGGACTGTTTGATAAAGCAATCAACATACAACCATAAGCTTTCAAAAGGACCTTACTTAATATTTCCCAGCTCGTTGGCAAACATGACAAAAGTAATGGATGTGAAGAAACAAGTCTTGAAGTCTGTGCACAAATATGGATGTAAGTGTCTAGGATTTCATCGGAGAATGGTTCCCCGTTCTTGTCATCTGAGAATGCCTCGCCCCTAGCGGCGCGGGCTTGCATTCCGTTGAGTTGTTGGCGAAGGGCATGCATTTCTTTTTGGAAGTCGACACCAGTCTATTGTGCGATGTTCTAGCCAACTACATGCTAAGGGCTCAGCCTACGCTGGGGCAGAGTAGGAGATCGATGGCAAGATGGAGAATGACAAGGAAGAGCTGGAGATCTCCCCTATGCATTAAGGGGGATTGAGAATGCATGGCCCGCTCTCCGCTTTGTCTGCTTCCGACGACATCCCTATGGGATCGGAAGTGCGCCGAGGGAGCCATATGCGCCCTGATGATGGCAAGGGAGCTGCCATTGAGATGTCAAATGCAAATTTTCATAAACGATCAGGAGCTGGTGGTCGTTCAACTAAAGGGGAACAACATCGTGGGATGGCCTTACAAGTGAAGTCGTGTTTGGGCCAAGATCAATTCGGCTAAGCAAGCGCACGGCGTACCATCTAGGATGGGCAGGGACGTTCATCAGCAGAGTTTCTGGCACCACCCTCTACTAGGCCTCGATAGTGTTTAGGAGATCACAGCCACTGGGAGGCATTGGTCTACGAGTAGGCAGATCGACCAGGTCGACTGTCGAAGGAGCTGTAACGATCCGGATTTTTCAACGTTTAATTTGGGATATTTAAATGGTTTTAAATATTGGATTTGGAATTATAATTTAGTAAGATTTTAAAACTGAAAATTTCAAGCGATTTCGTAAAAATAGAAAATCGTCGATTTAATCGACGATTAAAAATAGCGATCCGGGGCACAGTCTCGGGATTCAATAAAACATGTTCCATTAGATCCGTAATAGTGTATTATTATTGGATTTCAAATTTCGTAGCGTTTGGATTTACCGTTTGGTTGTACGATCTGAAAACGCCTAGAAATAATTTAATTGAATTTAATTCAAATAGTCGATTTAAAAAGTTGTATTCCACATATGATCGAATTAGACCTCGAGACTTGTTCCATTAGGTTCGGAATAGCGGTATAACATTATAAACGCCAAACGGCACGCCTCGATAGGGATTCGAAATAATTAGCCCGGTATTTGGAAATTTAATAACATATGGTCATGTCAATTTAATGCCTTTGGCCATTTCTTTCATTCAAAGCCACCCTACCTTCTGATTTAAGCCGACCTACTTCCTTTCCCTGTTTAAATCACGCACTCCCTTTTTCTTTCCTTCCAGTTCAAAGCAACGAGATAAAAATCACGTTATCTCCTCTATCCCTTTTAGCTTCTTCAGTAAATCGAATCACGAAAAGAAAGAAAGAAATCAAATTCATGATTCTCGCATAAAAAAAGGAAAGGGGGCTCACGCGATTAAATCGCGATAGGCGAAGGCAAGGCGGAGTGAGGCAGTTCATGCTACAGCTAGGGTTTAGGGTTCGTCAATGGTTATGTGCTCATCTGGATTACTAGAATTTATTTTAAATAGTTAAAATAAATTATTGAATGCCGGTTGAATTTATAAATTATCATATGTTGAATGTTAAATATATATAGTAGAATATATATTAGTAGTTGGATTAATGTTCCCGCATATTTTAGCGGATGAGACCCTATGCGCCCCGCATAATAGCGGATGACCCTATATACCACGATATCCCCCTCGAAGTGGGATTGGTATTTTTATGATGTATTAACATCTGTGGATGCATGGAAATGGATTGGAGAGATCCAACTGTTAGTCCTTGAAAAGAATGGTTTTGATGACAACAACCTTAGGACTTGTTATAAAATATAAATACTAACATTATAGTTTAGATATATATGTATATGCAGGATATAAACATGCAGGTACTGAGAATGAAGACTGTACAGTATAGAGACTCAAGATAAGACATCAAGATTCAAGACTCATGAGTATCAAGATATCAAGAGTTCAAGATTTCAATAGTACAAGACAAGTATCGAGTCTAGAATTATGTTAAAACTCCTAGAAAAGCACTGACATCTTAAAATCCATTTTATTCGTGGAATGGAATCCACTTCGAGCCTGTTAAAGGGATGGAACCCTAAGTAGGATGGAACCTACGAAAAATCTAATGGAACATCTTTTTAAATCAAAAACATCTATCCTGGTTTTAAATACTTTTAGCCTCTAAATAATCTTTATTTTCAATATCAAAATTACCCTTGGTTTTAAACTATCTTTAATTATAACGTACTTAACTTTTAATATTTATATTTAAGATTTAAATATGAAATTATAGTAAAATTTTATATATACCAAAATATTATTCTCTATACTTATTTATGTATTTTAACTATAGTATATTTATAAAGTTTAAAATAGTTTTAATATAAGATAGAAGTTATTTTCAAAATAAAAACAAATTATCAAAAATACCTTAGGCATGTCGACAACCCCTAGGTACCCATGTCGACATGATGACAGTTTATTTCAAAAGTTTGAATTTCAAAAGAAGTGTCTATTCGTCATATCCTTTCCCGAATAGACATGGCTGTTGTTCTACTATAAATAGGGGATGTTTTAAACGAATTTATATTCATAATTTTCTGATTTCACTTCTCTTCTTCTTCCACATTTCTTTATATATATTTTTACTATTACTCTGCTGAAATCTCCATTGAATCTAACTAGATCATCTCTGGTTTGATTCTCTATCACTATCTCAACAAGATCCCAGTGCTATTCAGAGTTATAGGCTTCTTTTGTAATCAATCGAGCGAGAAAAGGTGTGATTGTAGCCTGGAAAATCAATCAAGTGAGAGAAGGTGTGATTGTAGCCTAGGAAATCAATTGGGTGAACTTGTTGCCCGTAAAATCAAGTATCTCTACCTAGAGGATTGTGAATCTGGAGTGGTGTACCTCGTGGCCTTGAAATCGAGGGTGTAATTGTAAGAATTGATTTTGAAAGGAAATCTGTACTTGTGTTGCGGGACTGGATGTAGGATAACTCCGAACCAGTATAAAATCCGGTGTGTTCTTTCCTTTATTGCTTTTACTTTATATTTGCATCTGTGTTTGATTCTGTAATAATATATGTGTCTGAATATTGCATACATTTGTTTTCAAATTAATATAAATTCAAAAAGAATTAGTAATTCCTTAAAACACTATTCACCCCCCCTCTAGTGTTAATTATAGCCTTAAGATCCGTAATCCGCATTTCTCACATTTGGTATCAGAGCAAGGATTTCAAAGTTTCATAATCTGAATTTTGAAAATTTTCAGAATGGCTACCAACATCGGTACTGCTCTTACTACCAACACTAGTTCATTTATAGAAGGTCAGTCTACTGTCAGACCACCACTTTTTAATGGCAGTAACTATGCATATTGGACATGTAGGATGAAAATATATATACAATCAGTAGGACTAGACACTTGGAATATCACACAGACTGAATATTTTGAACCCACAACTGATTTTGCATAGTGGACTGTTGAGCAAAAGACAATCGCATAAAATAATTCTAAAGCTATGAATATTCTGTTTTGTTCACTTGATAGGAATGAATTTAATAGAGTGTCAGTTTGTAAGTCTGCATATGAAATCTGGAAAACTTTGCAAGTTACTCACGAAGGAACAAGCAAAGTTAAACAGACCAAAATTTCCATGCTCACAAATCAGTTTCAATTATACTTTTTTCAAAATCAGCTTTAAAGATTGATTTGTTTATTCTAAAAATGAGTCAGGGAATTTACAAATGAAATTTGTAAAGGATTTGTGAATTGTGAAATAAATGGAATATTTCCTAAGTATTGGAGATAAATTGATTTTTGGAAAATATACTTGTAATTATTTCCTAAGTATTGAACTGGAGGGATTTGAAATATTTCTCCTACGAGATTATTATTATTATAGAAATATTTTCAAGTATTGAATTGTAAATGGAATCGAATGAAAATATTTCTAAGATATTGGGATGGTTCGGGAAAATCCTGTTATGGGTATTAGAATTTGAATTGGTTTTCAAATTTTGAAATATTGGAAGAAATTTGAATATATATCTTATAAAGAGATTTTGAAAATAAATTTTGGAAAATTATAAATAATGGCCTAGTGACTGCCTGTGGATGTTATTTGATAGTTAAATAACCGACTATCAATATTGGCAGATTTCATTAATCATTTCGAAGAGAACAACTTGTATGGACGAATGCTATCAGAACATCGTCATTTGAGGACGATGAGCATTCTAAGTAGAATTGTTCTTGAAAGGTAATCGTTAGCCTCAAGCCTAATCAACCGGGAATGACTAAAACAGGGGAGATGCAGCAAGGCTAAGTGTGTCGCACCCAATTAGGGTATGTTATCACTTTTCTAGATACCCTCGGAAATATATATATATATATATATATATTATGGATATGGTTGTGCATGGAAAAGAGAGAGCGCTCAATTTTTAAGGGTGGGAACACCCGGGGTGATAACATATTCAGTACTATTCAGGTTAGGGGTAGGCCGGTCTTGTGTTGTAGGGAATCCCGACAAGGTCCTCGGTACATTTTTCTTGATGTGTACCATGATAGGTGGTACCCCAGTGCCTAGTCATTGTATGGAATCCATTCTCCAATACGTGCCTTTACGGTTTTAGTTGTAAATCCTAGTATGCTGGAATTTAATTAATGTAACAATTTCGGCTATTTGAATAAGTATTTGTACTTAGACACTATTATAATATCATTGGATTTCTTATAAAATGTTTTGGTTATCGTAAGGGAAAAACCCATCGTGTTTATGTGTGACGCGGTCTCACGCTGGTTTTTCAGACTGACTCGGGTGTTATTTTATTATAATGCTCGGGTCAGACCGAGTATTACAGATTCATGATAGGATGCTGTGGAGCTCAGGAGACGAGCTAGATGACAAAGACGTATTTCCGTACTTGACTTATATTTCCGTTGTATGAGGATAAGTTATTATAACTGTCCAGATTGATGTATTGATTGTTGTACTCTGATGATTTGTAAGTATAAAACAGTTATAGATTCTTTTGTATAAAAATCTGTTATTATATATTATATTTTGTTCCATTGCGATTGTGAGATTTTGTGTTGTTGTTTCTATTTTTTTCTACCTCTTTCTTCTTCACCCATAAAGATTCGTATTTCCGTTCAGTTTGAGTTGAACTGATGTGGATTATGGTCGACTCAAAGGGTACGGAGATACGGGCCTTTACAAGAGCTGGTGGGGAAAAGTTAACATTGGCTTGAGCATCCAACTGCGTCCTTAAGCCATCCACTTCGTGGGCCAACTGACCCATGTTTGACAGTTGTAGTAGTACAGCATGCCATATTTCTTCGTTGATGCCAAGATTGGGCTTTGCAGCATTGAAAAGAGTGTTGCCGTTGGTTTAGTGTTCGTTGGAGTTGTTACCTTCGAACGACGAAAGATTGTCTATGGTAACAAATCAGATCGGGTCTTGTGGATTTGAGAAGGGTGGAAAGGGTAAATCTTTTTCGGAGGAGGCCCTCCGTCTAGCGCCAACATATCGACTAGTTTTCTAGCCAACCTCGGAATAATATGAATGCGTTGTGAGAAGCTAAGGTTACTTGCTAATCACTAGGTTTAAAAATAGAAAAAATGAGGAGTTAAACACGCAGCTGAAAGGTAAATAACATAAGACATGGAATGGTTCGGCAAAGTTACCTACGTCCACTATAAAGTTCTCTTACTATATATTTCTCTTACAGTTTTAGTGAATTACAGGAGAATAATAAGAAAATGAGGGCGCTTAAGACTAATAAAACTATGCAACCTTAAGGACTTATGGGTATCAAGAGCTCTGAATTGTGCGTAGTTTTTAGAATTCTTGAAAGTTCCAACCTCATTTAAGTTGCAGTGTGTGGGGTATTTATAGTAGCTAAAGTGGATGGTGGACGGTTGAGATCACATTGCATAGCTGGCGGGAAAAGTGCTTGACCGTTGATCTGACTATAAAGGTGGATATGGAAAGTGCCTGACCGTTGGTTTGACTGTAGAGGTGGATGATCGACACCTGAAAGTGTGTCAGAAGATGTGCGCCAGATGATAATGCACTCATTGCCTTTCTGTATCAAGTGTGGGCTTGCATTAAATACACATTTAATACTTATGGTAAGCCATATCAGTTCAGCAGCCTAACTACGATGCTTTGGATGGATAACTTTGTCATTCACTTGAGTGGCTACATGGCTGAGCTTGTCGGCCGACTGTTAGCAACACGGAAGAGACTTGAAATCTTGATGAGGATTATATGGGGAAGACAGTTAATGATCGAACGTGAGGCGGCCAGGGGCAGGCCTAATGCCTATTGGAGTTGTTTGTACTAAAGTCATGCTAAGACGGGCCATGTAACGACCCGTAATTTTCGATAATTAAATTTGTTAATTTAATAAGATTTTGGTAATTAAATACTGAAAGAAATAAAAAAAATTTGTAATTTAATAATGAAATGAATACTAGAATGAAATGTAACAATGTTAATTAAAGCTAATTATTAACAATTGAAATGAAATTCCAATAATGAAAATAAAATTTAAATGTTATACTTGGCTATAAATTGAATATAAGGAAACAAGTGTAGATATTGAACTAATTTATGAATTAGTATATAATTAATGATAATTGGATAAAAACAGTGTTATGTAAGCAATTGTAACATTTGTTTGTTAATAATAACTTATAAGTGTAATTAAATGTTAATGGTAACAATTATTGTATATTACCTATTTATTTAGCCTGTTAATTTAAATTGGAAATAAATTTCAATAAATGTAATTAAATATTATGGTAATGTAAATTAAGTTAATATTTGGAAATAATGTTAATTTTATTCATAATATGACAATTGGTTGAATAAAAAGAATGGAAATCAAGATTTATTAATTTATTGGAATTTTAATTATAATAATTGAATTAATTGCAAATAAATGAAATTAAATATTGTAAGTGATTAAGAAATCAAAAATGATAGAAGTTGTTAATTATTAAACTTTAAACTGAAAAAAAAGTGATTTGATTAGTTTATTGATAATTTATTTAATTAATGTGAAAATAGTCATTTTGGCCACTGACTCGGATTTCGACGAAACCAGTTTCATCAGATCCGTAACGGTGAATTATGATAGGATTTCATGTTTCATAACGATCGGACTTGTCGTTTGATCGTACGGACTTGAAACGCCTTGAAATCAATTTAATTGAAATTAATTGAAATCGATTTGAAATAAGCTGATTTTATCATAACTTCTTCATACGATGGAATTAGGACTTGAAACATGTTCCATTGAGTTTAAAATTTTTGAAAACATCTATTTTGATATATGGGATGACCCATTTTCGCTCCGAGACAGAACAGGCTTTTCGGGTCGTTTATCGTTCAACTTTCAAATAACCTTGTCCATTCACTCTATTTCTCAGCTTTGCCTATAAAAATACGGTTATAAACCCTAGCTATCCCTTGTTCCTCAAGTCAGTTTGTCTGTATGTACAATTTCATTTGTTCCTTTCTTTCCAATGGCAGACAAACCCTAATTCCCAATTGCAAATTCAAAAATCAAATTCAAATCAAAAAATTAAACTCCTCCAAAACCTATCATATTATTTATCGATTTGAAGCTCTCGACGAGCGCAAGTCAAATATGTGATTCGTTTTTCTATTTGGATCATGGTTCGGCCGGAAATTGGGCATTTATCCACGGCCGTTCATCGTGTCACGATCAACTTTGCCTGATCGACAAATCGAAGTTGCTGGGTCGAAGAGATTCACGAGTGGAGTTCATCGGCATAGGTGGTTCGTCGATTCAACGGTCGGATTGGAGGCGAAAATTCGAGTAGGGTTTGTTGTAAATGGAGGCTACTGCTCGTTTGGGGGACGATCGGCTTCGTGGAGATGGTCGTGACTCCACCGTGGGGTCGGCATGGGGCGGCGAACTCGCTGGTTATCTTCGTTTGAGGCACGACAGCCTATAGCGGCGACGGTAGGAACGAGCAGGCGGCGGCTTCAGTTGTTCGAGAGGACGATTAGGGTTTCGCATGTTTCTGTGGTGACGTGGCCGCTTTGATAGCTGGGTAATTGTTTTTTTTATTATTTTATTTTATTTTGAATTCAAATGTTATAACAGGCATAACTTTTGCATAGGAGGTCCAATTCACGCGCGGTTCGATCCGCTGCGATCCTATCGAAATTTCAGACATTTTGATGCTGACTTGGATGAATTCTAAGACTGTTTGAATTTTGGATTTAAATTGGATATAAATTCGATTTAAATTCAAAGGTGAGTGTTTTAACCCACTCACAACTTCTAGAATTTCTTATGTTTGTTAAATTAATTTTTGATGTGATTAGAAATTATTTATGACTGTTTGGTATATTTTAAATCATCATCTCGGTTAATTTGAATTTATTTGAATTAAATCGTTATTTAATTTATTATTGAATATAAATTGCCAGTTAAATACCTATTGTTGATTATCAGTTCTATATTGATAGTTATTGATTGATTTGGATAATGTTTGTAATGAATGTTGATTGTTGATATTGGATGAATGGATGTTTTATTTTATATCGTTATAAACTGCAAGTTCACTATGGGTTGAAATGATACATACCCGAATGATCAATAGATTAAGGAAAAATCATTATGGGTTGAAATGATAGACTCGAGCGATTTTATGGATTTTTTTATTAAATTCGGGATTCGGTTTGAAATGATATGTAACCGTAAATTTTAAATTGCGGATTGAAATGATAAATATCTGTATCACTTGACCCTAGGGTAGAGAATTATATACGGACACTGGATTGGTTAAATTTAAATGATTTTGAATCCTTAAATTTTGCTTTGAATTAAATGAGATTTTTTGAAATAAAATCCGATTTATATAAATTGAATTTTTTACCGAATTTCGAGTTTTATATAAAAAGATTGAATTGTTTAAAGGAATGGTTAACGGAATAAAAATTGAAATGTATAGTGAATTTGAAATACAAGTGAAGTTTATCGAAATTGAGTTATTAAAATCATTGAAGTGTAACTTTGAAATATATTGAAATTTGAGTAATTAAATTGATGTTTCAACATGGATTTAAGCGATATTGAATTTAATATTTATTTAGAATTCTGAATCGAAAAATGCGAAATTGGGTTTGGGACATTGTAATGGTCAAAATGTGTTGGAATGAAATGAATAGTTTAATTTGATATTAATTCCAAATTCATGTTTAATATAAACTATTTTAAAAATATATTATTTCAAAATTTCTAATTATTAAGATTTCAAAGTATTAAACTATTTTAACTTGTATTAATTATATTAAATCATTTTAACCTATTTTAAACCATTTAATTTATTTAAACTAATTAACCTGTTTTAACTTATTTTAAATCTAATTAATCTATTCTAAAGCAATTTAATCTATTTTAATTATATTTAATCTATTTTAAATCTATATTAACTATTTATAACTATTTAAAACTATTTTCTTCTAAATTCCAAACTAAGTAAAATGGATGGGTTTATATTCAAATTCTCGATTTTTAAAGTGAATGTGGTTAAGCGACATTATAACCTAAGTTGGGATTTAAATAACATATTTGGTTTAATATGATAATTTTGAAATGAGAGTTTAACCTATTTTGGAAATATGACTTTTGAAAGGAAATATAATTTCGAACTATGATTTCAAATGTGAAAGGATTTCAAATGTGAAATGATTTCAAAGGTGAATATGATTTCAAAAGTAAGTAATGATTTCGAAAATGATATAATTTGAATTGAATATGATATTTTGATATCAATTATGAAATGATTTTGGAAATGTAAAAGAACCATCTGGTGTGTAATAAGCGATTGGTTGTTAAAGAGACCGGGATCAGATATTGTCATACTATCTGCCAATACCGAAAACCACTTTAACAACTGTGTACGCGGTGGAGATTCTAGAATGAAGTAGGATGGTGGCGACGATCCTAAAGGTATATACGTGGACCTAACTCCCTTGAGTTAGCATAAGGTGGCTAAAACAGGAGCAATCGACGGGTTAAGTGAGGTCATTCCTCCGATCGGGCACATTCCATCGATACTATATTCTGACTTTGCGATTTATTTGGTAGCCACCCTCGATTTTTTTATTCGAGAGTGTGTTCCGAGGTGGGCGGTAGTAACTGATATGCGTTACCACCGGTCCGGAAGTGTAATTGGTATATCTACCCTGGCATTGCCTAGTTGTGCTGTGTCACCTACAATAGTGCGCCTTCTACGAGTTTGGTTTGTACCATACCTATGGAGTGCCCTCTGACGACGTCCAGTACGGGCGGGATTACGGTACTATATAGACTATGGGAAATAAAAATGTGTTAAGGGGGAAAATGTAACGCCTTAACACTATTTTAATAGTTTATATTACTATAGACATATTATAATAGCGTATTGTATTACATAGTATATAGTTTAACGGATCCTTAGGAGATGTGAATCCCGAACATCTCTTAAGTTACTGCACTCACGTTAGACACTGGATAGGAGATGTCAAACCTCGTAAACATCTCCGACGCCGTTTACACTCATATTTATTTACCGTTGATTTAACTTACATAAGATCTTTTAGTTCTGACTCGAGTGTTTTGTCTTTTCAATTCGATCGGGTCAGCCTGAGCATTTTAGGATTTGAAGACCTTATTTCTGGAGGACGAAGACGAAGATTTATACTACTATCATTTACTATATTTATTCCACTGCATTCATACTATTCTGCTGCATTATTATTTGTTTATCTCTGATATGTATAACTCTGATTCTGTATTGTATAAGTATAATCACATGTTTTGTAAACAGCTTCATGAACTGTATTTGATTATTATATTTTGTCATTCCACTGCGAGATTCTGTTTTATTTTTATTTCTTTCTCTTTTTCTTATTTACCCCAAATAACAATCCGTCCTTCTGTATGGTTTGAGTCGGCACGTGTGTCTGCTTAAAGCGTACAAAAATGCAGGATGTTATAGGCCATGCTTGGGCCACTCTGGCCTAATGTGCTATCTGTTGGGGCAGGCTCGGGCAAGAGCCGGTCGTTTGTTGATGTGATACCAAGTGAATTGTGTTGGCTTTTAACTGATATTGGAAGAAGTTCGATATAGAAGAGCTGCTCTGGACTGAGCCGTACCCGGCTGGAACAAAGGGACCGGGTCCATATCTTGCCTAAGTGTAAAGGTTGTTTTGAGATGAGACAGCCGGGTCTCATTATGGCGCCTTATTGAGTAGAAAGGTTGGTTGAGACCAACATAGGTTTGAACCAGCCTTTGTGGGCTGGTGAAAAATCATTGGGGCGGCTTTGATTGGGTCAGACTGCCTTTAATTGACTTATTAGTTACTTGTACGAAAATTGAGCAACAAAAACATATAAAAAGCTTAGAAATCATCATCTTCTTCTTCGATTGTAATGCCTTGTTCATTATTTGATATTATTGTTGATTTAGGCTATCATGATGCTATTTTTTTAGTGACATCTTTAGGCAGACAATCATAAAACAACAGAAGATCTTTTGGTTGGCATGCTCATTGTTATTATACTCTATCTAAAAAGACAATAAAACAAAAGTAGTGAAATATTTAAATTTTGAAATATTGTTATCATTATCATTATTATTATAAACCAAAACTTTAATTCTTTGCATTATCTGGAGAGTGCACTGTCTCCCAAATGAGAGTGGAGAAAAACATAAACAAAGTACAAAATTACTTAGTTTACCACTAATGACGATAAAAGAGCTAATACACTGTTTGTACCAAAATTGGGCACAACACTCTTCGGAAGTGTTTGAAGAGATAAAATGAAGAAAGTAAATGTAAAAAGAGGATTATCTAACAAACACTCCAGACAATAATCAGAAAAACAGCAAAAGAACACATAGATTTAGAGTGGTTCGGCATGTTGCCTACGTCCACTATGAAATGATCGACTTTTATTAACTTTTGCTTGCTGGTTACAGCGGATTACAACAGTAAATTTCGAGTACAACGGTGATTTTTGAGTGCAACAATGGTTTCGGCAGAGTCTGGACATCAAAGAGCAAAAAGATCCCTTTTCTGTAGGTTCTGGGCTGCTATTTATAGGCGTAGGCTGCGAATATCTCGCTCAGATCTCGGGAGACCTATTCTGGCACGTGGGTGGGACTACGCAATCGATTCATGCGGTGTGCGCTCGATCTGTGATCGATACGAACGAATTTCGTATCGATTGTAATTTGGTCCAATCGAGTCGAAATCGATCATGAACATTCTTGAGGATGTACGCAAGCTTCTGTGAAAATTTCGTAGCATTAGGACTTGTAGATTGTGAGTTATGATCGATGCAAACTTGTGTTTTCTCTAGGCTATCGAATTCGTATCGATATCGTTCGCATCGATCTGTTCGTATCGCTCTTTGTGCATGCTCCATCGATACGAATGCTCACCGTCCATCAATACGTAGCTGCACTATATCCGGATCGATACGAACTCGTCCTTCAACCATCTTCGATACAAATACTACTTTCGTATCCATCTACACTTCTTCTTCTCCAAGCAACACAAATGCCCTTCCAACACTCCTCGACCTTGCTCCGACCTATGTCCGACCTCTTCATCACCAGAATCAACCACAAATACGAGTGGGATGGTACGAAAATTCGAGTCTCATCTTTTTAAGTTAGATTTGGTCGATTAGTTACCTAATTTGAGCAATTAATTTGAGGGATTAAAGTTTGGTTCGATTTGGAAGCAAGAGCAGTTTCCTTTTCTCGAGTTTGGATCGATACAGAAAGCTGGAAGTCAAATAAGAACAAGTGAAAAAATTTCAAAGTCCTAAACCATATTTATATGGATCGAACCCAAGGAAGAAAACAATTTGCCTCCCAGTAGTAGAAACTGATTGAAACGGTCGTGAATTCTATCGACACGAAGAGAATCGTTCGCATCCATTAGTCTAGAACAAAACAATGGTTAACACTTCGTATCCATCAGCAAGTTACCCCTAGCTTCGTATCCCTATATTCAAGTTTCATCGATACGAGGCGCTATTTCGAATCCATAAGCTTGGAGGCCTAAGCTTCATATCATCGATACGAAGTGACAACTTCGCGTTCATCATTTTGAAGACCATTTGAATTTGTATCCAACGATATGAAATGATTCAAAGAACCAACTAATTCGTATCGGAGCGACCTTTTTAACTCTTCACATCGATCCTGGAGAGGATCGATACGAAGGGACACTCCAAAACAACCGTCAAGCGTTGTTACAAATCAAATTTCACATTGATTCAGGAGAGGGTCAATATGGAATTCGATACAAAAAAAACTGAAAAATTGACAACGACTCGTGAACGTGCGAACGTTAACGGAAGTCAGGCTAGCATGTATTCATGTATAACGGACTAACATACAATTTTTAAAATTCACAGGATTTGAATACTCGTCTAATGACAAGTACAATAATAGATAGCAGTTTGCTATCATCCAATACTCAGTTACAACACTGCACAGTACAATAATTGGCAGTCAAAAGTTCATATAACTGAAGGATAAATCAAAGGTTATATCTTTCGACGAAAAGACAACAACCATTCAGACAAGTCGGATAAAACTGTTCAGGATGAAGATTGCAACTTTTCAAAGCACGTCATGTTCTCACAAGACATACTTTGGAGGGAAAATGTTATCCTGCCTTTTGGCAAGGCCGTGATACCAAGAACATAGCTGGAAACCGAGGACAGCCCATCCCGAAGATCGGTTATACACAGGCTCACTATGGATATTGTTTGTACCAAAATTGGGCACAACATTCTTCGAAAGTGTTTGCAGAGATAAAATGAAGAAAGTAAATGTAAAAAGAGGATTATCTAATAAACACTCCAGACAATAATCAGAAAAACAGCAAAAGAACTATGGCGCCCCACCTCTATACTCACGCTAGCCAAGGACACTATGGGGTAATGCCGTCGACTAGCACGAAGAATAAGGCTGTTGAGGAGCGACCATTTGTGCAATTGCTTTGTGCGAGTACCAATATGTCAGAAAATATAACTTACATTTCATTTCAAGAGGAAATCTGACATATCAAATACTCACTCAAAGCTACCACACAGTGGCTATGTGGACTTCGGAAACAAATATAGAAATAAACATAACACAAATCAGTCACAGACATTCATATCACAAAGGCGGAATCAGATATGAATATATCACATAAAAGTGTACATCGAAATGGTGGTCATAGAAGATCCACTACATCACAAAATAATTGATACAAGTGCTAGACAAAAGAATAATTATACATCAAGGAGTCTCTATCTCAAATGTATAACAACAAAAACTATTAATCTAAATTAGTTAGCCAAAAGTCAGGTGACGGACCCTGATAAGAAGTCAAGCAGAAGCACCTGAAATACCTCGGTCTGACCCGAGTATTATTTAAGAAGAAAATAATAAACGGATTAGTCTAGCTATAAATATCAGGTAAAATGAGATAGGATAAGAGATATGACCAAAAACGTATGATATCAAAAATGGCATACTGTGACAAGTATACATCAAATAACAACAAAAATCATACAGTATCTCAAGAATCTCAAAGCACCAAAAAGAATGTCATATTCTTTTAGATTATTCACCAAAACACAAATATTGACAAAACATATCAATGCCAATCCACGAAAATTGGTGAAACACAAATTATAGAAATCAGCAACCAGAAATTCAGAAATCACAAAGGGGGAGGCCTATCACAAACGGGAGCATGAAAACTCACCAACACGTGCATCACAAACGGGTCGCTAACCCATGGTCGCTAACCATAGAGCCGGTGCCACGACGTAGTACAACGAACGCCCAAGGAACCAAACTCAAATAATCCAGAACATCGACGTAGTACAGCGTTACGCCCGATGAACCAAACTCAAATAATCAGGCACAACGACGTAGTACAGCGAACGCCCGATGAACCGAACTCCATAAAACCATAGGTCGCTAGCCTATAAAAATGAGACGAAGCTCAAAAGAACGGGGTATAGTCCCCCACGCGGACAAAGAGACATCGCACATCGCTAGTCTAAATCATAAAATGATCATCATCGATCATCAAGAAGTGTCGATTACACTAAGCTAGTAAATATAAGAGTTTAGCTTCATGTCCCATAACCACTAGCTTAACTTAAATATTTACGAACAAATTGTAGATTTCCACTCGAAAATTGTCACAAGAGTTCAATCGAACAAGTCCAAGAATTAACCGACGAAGTAAACGTAAGCGTTTCATACCACTTGTTTTACTAAGCCGTTTAATTAGATTTCTCATACGAATGAGGTAAAGTTTTGTATATACTAATAGATTGGAAAACGATTTTAAAAGAGAGCTTTATATTTAAAATAGTGTCGAAATCATTTTGATGAAAGAGATTGAATATTTACTACTAGTATAGAAACCTTTGTATTTAGAAGTGACAAATCACAAAAATGATTGTAGAAACAATCAAATCACAAAAATCCACATTCGAAGACGTGAATTAAATCCAAAGAAATCGATACCAAATCCATCAAAATGGATATTCTCAAAAATCCAAAGAAAGAAGTCATCAAAGTCGATAGTAAGTGATAACAACTATCCGGATCAACAATAATCGATTAAAAATAGGAAATCCACACAAAACAGCCTAAATAGACAAAAATAAACATTTCCAGACGTCTGATTTGTTTTCTGAAAAATAGTTCAGAAGGCCACCCAGACGTTTGGAATTATCAAAACAGACGTCTGAGCCATGACCAGACGTTTGGTTTAGAATCCAGACGTCTGGTTTCGTTCCCTGGAAATTATCCAAAGAACCCCCAGACATCTGAAACTTCAAGTCAGACGTCTGAGACTCATCCAGACATATGATCTTGAATTTCAGACGTCTGGAATTAGTCTCTGGCATTTTTTTATAATCTGCGTGCATACATTTTTCTCTCCAGGTCCAAACCAAACGTCTGGACTTGGTCACCAGACGTCTGGTCACCTGGTCTGGGCAACATTTTGCCTAGGCCAAAGTGGCCAAAACGTATCGGAAGCGATCGAACGAGCAACGGCGACTAAGGATTTACGCCAAGCGACAACCCGGCCTTAAAGGCTCTTCGATACACCCCGAATATCGATGTCCAAAGGTCCATAGAAGGATTTTCATAAAATTGGACCAAAACGCCAAAATTTGGAAAATTCACCAAATCAATTCTAATCAAAAGCAAATGAATATGCACAAGTGTTAGGAATTCATACCTAACAACAAAGGTAGCTATAGACGTTGATGTGAGTTAAAGAACTCACCTTTAAACCCAAAAACACAAGACAGAAGCTATAGAGCAAGGCAAGAACAATCACTCTTAAATTTTAATCCAAGAAGCTTCAATCTAAGCTCAAAAGAAAAACATTTTCTAAGTTAGGGTTTAGGAAATTTCTGAAATTGAAGAGGAAATGAGATGGAGAAGATGAAGAGGATGCTTACCTAAGCTTCTCTTAGATTTTGGAGCTGGAACTTGAGTTTGCAAATGAATCTAGGGCTTTGGAATTTCTAATTCCTTTTCTCTTCCCCCATTTTTCTAAAGCTTGAAGTGTTAGGAAATGATAGTGTATGAAGAGGAGAGGGGCTAAGTTAGGGTATTAAGATGGGTTAGTGGGCTGAAACCCAAACCCAAAGCCCAAGTAGAAAAATAGCAAATTATACTCAACTCCAAACATATCGATGTTTATACTCAAAAAAGTTGTAAACGCCATTTTGGACTCAATGGAAGTGGTCTCGAGTCCCAATTCGACTGTTTACAAAAAGTAGATTTTCAGACTTTAATCCGATTAACGATGCTATATTAAAATAAAAAATTTAAATATACAATCGTAAAATATGCGGGTTATTACAGACTCCCCTCCTTAAAGAAATTGCGTCCTCGCAATAATTAAGAGGAAAATAAAGAGTAACAACCGTAAAAGCATATCAACACAAAAGAAAATTTGAAATAAGAAGTTCACCATAAAGAGCACGAAAGAGTAAGTCCGAATGTGTTTGCTCGATGAATTCTCAAGATTCCTAAGAGAAATCCTTAGGAGTTGTGGACCATTGAACTTTCACAAGATGAACATCTTTATTTCGAAGGCGTTTAACCTCCGAAGCAATGATACGAATAGAATGTTGCTCATAAGTCAAATTTGGTGAAACTTCAATTTCTTCAATAACACCGGACTCAAGAATAGAATCGGAATCCCTAAGGTATTTTCGTAGCTGAGAGACGTGGAAAACGTCATGAATAGCAGAAAATTGAGCCGGTAATAAAAGTCGATAAGCCACGGAACCAATACGTTCGGTGATGGGAAATAGACCAACATATCGAGGTGCTAATTTTCCCGATCAACTGAAACGCACAACGCCCTTCATAGGCGAAACACAAATGAACACCAATAAAATCTGGACCTAAAACCAGCTTCTCACCGGCTTCAAGCCAACACAAAGTAGATCGGCACGGCCTTCCGTAGAGTGCCTCGAAAGGTGCCATACCAATACTAGATTGGAAGCTATTATAGGAAGAAAACTCAAGAAAATAAATATAATCTTCCCAACTTCCACCAAAATCAAGAACACATACACAGAGAGGATCTTCAAGAGTTTGATTCACACGCTCTATTTGTCCATCGGATTGAGGACGATAAGCGGTGCTAGAATTAAGCTTTCTTCCCAAAGCTTTTGAAGACCATACCAAAATCCACTAGTAAAATAATGGATCCCGATCGCTAACAATAGAAGTAGGAACTCTATGCAATTTAACAATTTTTTTTGACATAGAGTTTAGCCAAAAGAGGTACGGTCCAAAAGAGAAGGATGAGCCTCAAGGCTACACAAAACAAGAGATGATCATGAATCGGATTCACGATCTCGAATCTCACAAGTGGATAAAGTCTCGAGATCACTCCATTCGGATATCATCATGGAAACAACCGATTGTTGCTTACAACTAAGGACATCGGCAACACGATTTCCCCTTTCTGGGAAGATAAAGAATATCAAGATCATAAGATGCAAGGAACTCGAGCCAACGTTGTTGACACAAATTAAGTTCCTTTTTGAGAAAATAAATACTTCAAAGATTTATGACCGGTGTAGAGAACAATTTTCTCTCCCAAAAGATAATGTTGCCAAATTCTAAGAGCGAAAACAATAGCCACGAGCACCAGATCATGAATGGAATATCTAGTCTCGGCAGGCTTTAATTGCCTAGAAGCATAAGCGATAAAACGTTCCCATTTTCATGAGAACGGCACCCAAACCAATACGACTAGTATCGGTACAAACAATAAAGTCTTGC
This sequence comes from Allium fistulosum, assembly GCA_030737815.1. Taxonomy (NCBI): domain Eukaryota; kingdom Viridiplantae; phylum Streptophyta; class Magnoliopsida; order Asparagales; family Amaryllidaceae; genus Allium; species Allium fistulosum. The sequence continues at coordinate 509,455,792 of CM060903.1, read as the reverse complement.
TTCCCTTCGGGAATCACAAGAATAGGAGTATCGGAAAGGAATTGTTTTAAATGATCCCCTTTCCCGAAAAGCTAAGACATTCAAAATTATCATTAACTTTATGTAATCACCTTTTTAGAAAAATTTACTTTTTACAAGTCAATTTATTGTGTCTGACTGTCTCATCATAGCGTTTAGGAGATTCCTATCGATAACGTTGATCAAGCGCACCGACCAGAATTCTTAAAGCACTCAATGGGCAAATTAACACAAAGTTATCTTCTATATGATAAACATGCCTCTTATAAAATTTACAAATATTCTTTGCTCGTTTTAAGAACAAAATCCAATCATACTTATAAATATCTTATTAAAAATATTTGCAAATTTTAAATTGTTGTTATCATCCATAATCAATAAATACAAGGATAAACTCATCGAGATATTCGTAGAATACTCGATTCATAAGATGGATGAAATAAGGTAGAAGGTTCGTTAAACCGAATGACATAATGAACAACTCACAAGAATAATAAAGAGTGCGGAATGCGGTAAGTGGAATGCTACCCTCCGCAACTCGTAGCTGATGAAAACTGGTGGCAAGGTCGAGCTGAAAAGACCTTAAAACCATTAAATAGATTTCTTAGGTGATAATCCTAAGACAAGCTCAAATATACCGGAAAATTCACAAACTACTTGAATGAGAGAAATAACATCTTCTTCATCAAGTGGGTTTAAAGAATAAAATGTTGCCACCAAATTTGGAAACTAAAATCTTTAAAAACAATAGAAATCTGCTTAACAGATTGAGAATGTCGAAGATAAATAGTTCGCTCAGGACATAGGATGTGGGCTTCATTTGCATAGTGGTCCGTAAGACCATAATTGTGGCATCGTCCACGACTAGAGGTAGGAGTCTTTGCTACCGAAGTTTCTTGCTTCCCTTTCTTGTTGGGATTGGAATTAGGGCCTTTGAACTTAATATGCATCTTATTGTTATTGTTGAAGTTTTGTTTGGCACGCACAACTTCAACATCACTTTCTCTATTGGTCTCTTCAAGTCGAAGAGCGATATCTACGAGCTGATCGAATGAAACTTCTAGTTTCAGAAGTAAAGGCTTTTTGAGGTTCTTATTCAACCCATAGACAAATCTCTGATTTTTCTTCAACGGGGTATTAATATATTCGACCCCATATTTAGAGAGAGATTCAAAAGATGCGACATAATCTACCACAGAAGATTCACCTTGAACAAGGTCAATAAAGCGTCGGGCTAAAATTACTTTTTCAGCCTCCGGCACAAACTTTAATTCGAACCTTTCCCGGAATTGCTCCCAAGTAAGATCCGCTTCAATAATTTCGGAGATCAGAAGCTCATACCAGTCTAATGCTCTTTCTTGGAGCATGCTAGAAGCCACTTGGACACGAAGTGAATCAATAAGATCCATGCGGGAGAAGATGCGATCGCATGATTTTTAAGCCTTGTTTGAGTATTTTTAAACAACTGGTTTGAGAGCAGTTTGTTTTTGTTTGAAAATTGGATTTTGACCAATTTCTGGTGATCGACTGAGTCGAGTTGGTCAAGGTTGTGCGCGGAGATGAAGGAGCCTACGGGGGTCCTAGGAAAAATATTGGTTGAGGTTGCAGGTGATCGTGGTGGCGTCGGCGAACGCGAGAAGTTCGTAAACCTATTTTTTACGAGGCTATGTAATTTGGTTCGTTCATCGTCGATAGGTGATCGAGTTCGACGTACTTTGGGGAGATGGTGGAGGAAGTGTTGAGGAGTGGGTAGCCGGAGTTTCACGTGTTCTCGTGGTCGGAGCCGTGAGAGCGAGGCGTTGACAGGTTGGGGTGGTGATGTCTGGGTTGTTTCCAGGTTTCGAATTTTTAGCTCGATTTCGAACTCGAGACGATGGTGACGATCTGGCGACCGGAAATGAATGCATGGGTGGATGTCGACTTGTTCGACGTCGTGGCGATGGCCGGAGATGGCCAACGACTGTGTGCACGTGCACGAGTACTTGGTGTCTTGGGATTGTTTTGCCTGGGAAGGAATGAGTTTTCCTCGCGTCGTACTCGAGTGGTTCGAGTCATTTACTCGAAGCAAGGAATAGAGAAGCTCGGGTCAAATTTTTGTTCCAAGCTTCAACCTGAAACTATCTCTGTTTTGAAATTTTAAAACCAAATTCAAATTTATCAAGCAAGGTTTTAAAACTGAGGTTAAATCAAAAGTAAATTTAATCCAAGTTGAATTAGAATTCAGTTTAGGCATAAATAAAATTTTAAAATTCAAATTGTTCAAATAACTCAAAAGCAACTAAAGGTAGTGGAGGAATTTGAATTTAAAATGGACTTAGAAATTGAAAATGAAAATTTAAACAAGTTAAAATTTAAACTTGGAACTAATTCCAAATCAGATTTTAAAATTTTGAGATTTAATTAAGTTTTATAACTTAATTTTGTTTTAAACTTATTTGAAGATAAACAAGAATATATTTCAACCTTGAATTTAAATTGAAATTTTAAAAAGGGAAAATTTGAAACAATGTTTCCAATATATGGTAAATCATCATTAAATTATAAATATGAATGTGTTACTTAAAAAAATGAAGATTTATGATTTAGAATTCAATTAATGAATGAGTTCCTAATGGTTAATTAATTTATAATCAAAAATGATTAATATAAGAAATTTTCTTTAAAAAAGGTGATTAAAGAAATTTAATAGTTAATAAAATCATTAACTAAGATTATTTGAACAATTAATTAATGTGACTAATTTTAACAATGAATTTAGATAAATTAATTTAATAATGATCATGTGTGGAATCATTAAGTATAATTACTTAATATAAGTAATCAAGGAATTAATTTATTTAGTGGAATCAATTGAGTTAAACTTGGTTAGCTCAAGTTTAAATTTCTTAAGCATAATTCAGAACAATCACTTGATAATTTGGGAAAATATAATTACTTAGAGAAGTAATTAATAGATAATTACTGAATGTAATTAATTGAATGATGATTTGAAATTGAGTAAATTGTTTGTTAATAAATTAAAGGATTAATTAATAATGGTGATTAATTAAGATTTATTAAATAATTAAAGAATAATTGATTCATTGATTAAATTGATTAGTTAATAATTAAAGGTTAACTAATAAATTTGAAAGGAAGATTTATTTCAAATAATTTGTAATTAAATTATGATAATTAACCCGGATTAATAATTGATACATCTGATTTAAATGAATTAGTTGATTAATAAATTTACTTGTGAATGTTTGGACTTGACTGAATGATTGAATTGTTTGATATTTTGATATGTGATGCTGTGTGATATATATATTCTGATTTGTGTGTGATCTGTACTGTAGTTATTTATCTGGGATGAATGTAAATTATTATCTGTGACTTATATATCTGTGATCTTTAAATGAAAGATAAGCGTTATAGTTTATACCGCTTATCAACTATATTTATGTATTCTGATCTGTGATGATTGAATGATGTTGCACTACTGTGTGAAACCCCTGGACCACACCATACACACACAAATATGGATTTCACGTGGAAATCGGTTAAGTCACAGATGATTTAAATTTAATGTTTTTGAAATGGAAATTTTAATTTCAATTGATTTTGGAAATGGATTTGGGTTAAATGTTAAAGCTTTTTGAGATAAAAGTTATTTTGAATAACTTGGTAAAGCTCCCAATTTAAATAATTTAATTTGAATTTGAATTCAAAATTTGGAATTGAATTCCATGATTGGAAATTATGGTTAAAGATGTTATAAATATGTTTATATGAATTTAAACCATTTCAAAAGTATGGTTTTGAGAATTTGAATTTAACCCAAGGATTGTAATTCGTATAAATGAATCAGATTTTCTGAAATGAAAACTGTTTGTTTTCAAATGATAAAAGCTTTCATATAAGAAATGAAATTCCAATTTAAGTTAAAGGAATTTCAAGTTTGAATTGAAAAAAATGGTTTTCCAAGTTATGAGTGAATTCTTTTTGAAAGCTATAAGTTAAATCTTGATTTAATGAGTTAATCCAATTGAAATGGAAATCGATTTGAAAATCTATGAATAGATCTTTGTGAAACTAGGTGAACTTTGTGAGATGAATCTTTTTGTAAAAGATTAAAATGGTGATTTGTTTGAACCATTTGAAAGAAACGTTTTGGATAATAAATTGTGGCTTAACTGAAATCCCAATATCCATATGTTTTTAAATATTACGCTCACTATTCGGTTTAGCCGGGAGAGGACTTTGTGTCATATAACCCATTCCGAATAAGTGATACGTCGTATATGGATAGCAATTGAAGGCCGGTGTTGAAGACCGGGTGTTTGCGAAAACGATAGGATAACCTATCTGTTAGGTGTATCTCGACCGGTGTAACATCATCACCGAGCCAAACCCCCGAGGCCATGCCTCACCAACTTACCGGACCACGTATCCATCCACTGCCGGTCCAACACCACCGAACCATATCGCCCACTCAAACGCCAAACCAACACTGCCGAATCAACTCCACTCCACATCCCCACCGATCCAACCAACCACCGAACCAAATACTACCGGATCACTTCATCTCCGGACCAACACTGTTGAATCAAGGACCATCTCCTCCCACCACCGGACCAAGTCCTACCGAAGTCCTACCAAACCAAATTCCGTCTACTTACAACTGGACCAGAGCTATTCCGAACCAAGGTTGCCAGGCCAGACTGCATCAGCCCAAGCCCACCAGCAGCTGTATACATCCAAGACCCTTGCTCCCAGCCTCACTCTATAAATAGAGGGGCAGGGGTACAACAATGAGGGACAATTTGAGAGCTCAAGCACGGAGAAAACTTTCAAACAACTTTCTTTTACTTGTATCAAAGCTTTGTACTTGTAATCTAAACAAGAGAAGAGAAATAACATATAAAGTGGACGTAGGCACATTCTGGCCGAACCACTATAAATCTGCGTGTCTTTTTACAGTTTAGCCCCTGCTTTTCATATATTTGCATAAATCACCCAAATCACTAAGAACAACATAAGATCTACTAAATCATACGACTTTGAGGTGTTTGTCCATTTTTTTGTGCAAACATTTTTGGTGCTTTCACTGAGAGCTAGAAGCTCGAAGCTTCAGCTTCATTCACTTAACATTTTTCCTAACAGCATCGTTCGCCACTTGGAAAACATGCCTCCCAAACAGAGAAAAGATGTTAACAAAGGAAAAAACATCGCATCCAGCAGTCTTCCAGATCCAGCTGTCACGAATCAAGTAAATTGTCCTCCTCCAGCAGTAGTAGCAAATGAAGGACGGGCTAATCCGACCACTCCTGCCACAGAACAGCCCGCAGCAATTACTAGGGCAGATTTTGACAGGGTTGTGGTTGAAGTAACTAACCGCTTCACGTCCCAGCAGGAAGCCTTGGTGGACCATCTCATGTCACGCTTAAGGGATGCTGAAGAGTCCAATCGCAACACTGAATCATGGGGCGAATCCCAGTCTGGAGGATCTCAGAGACAACAAAGATCTTCCTTCTTCGAAGGAGCTAACGGCAGAAGTAGCCATGGTAGGAGCCGAGATCGAGCACAGCCCGAAGTTAGGCCTGAGGAAACGTTTGGTATTGAACCCAACGGGGGAGGTACCGGGCGAAGGTCAACTGTAGCTAAGCCTGTCATACTGCCTAACCACGGAAACGCTAGTGAACGAGGCCGAGCTAAAGTCCAGCCCGAAGTTGGACCCGAGGAAGTGCTTAGATCAGAGCCCAGCAGGGGAAGATCAAGGCAAGGGCCAACTGTAGCTGACCCTAGCATGCTCCCAGAAGATCAAAGGCAGCCACTGGAAAATATGAGGAATGATAGAAGATACCATCCCTACAGGTCATCTGGACGGAATCAATCCCACAGAACAGACCCAAACTCATTTCTATCTGCTCCAAGTTCTGATGAAAGGATGGCGCGCTTATTCAGAGAGTGCGTCCAACGGGAGTAAAGAGATCGAGGGATAGGCGCTAGGGTAACCAGCCCTTTCGCCCGCAATATCGAAATTGCTATCACCCCCCGAGAATGGAAGATGCCAACAATGGAACCTTACAAAGGAACCTCCGACCCCGTTGTACACTTACATAGATACACACAACATATGCTCATGAGTGGAGCGACAGAGGGAATACTGTGCAAATGCTTTCCACTTTTCTTAGCAGATCTCGCTACCTCCTGGTTCTGTCATCTACCCCAGGGATCCATCAGCTCATGGGAAATGTTGAAAGAAAAGTTTATCAGTTAGTTCCGCATTCATGTGGAACAACCTAAGGACGCTTATTCCTTATCCAGCGTCAAACAGAAACTTGGAGAGAAACTGCAGCAATACCTAACCCGATTCAATGCCGCAGCAGCCGCAGTCCAAGATGCCGATGAGAAACTTATCCTAATGGCCCTCTGTAGTGGTGTGCATCCGGACACTAAATTTGCTAGAAGGTTGACAAAAGAAAAACCAGCTACTTTACCCGATTTCTTCCATGAAGCCGGGAAGTATATGAGGCTTGAGGATGCTGCCGTTGAGGGGCAGTCAGGATAGCAAAGTAAGGCAACTCACAGCAATGCCCCTGCTGTGGCAAGGGACGTTCGAAGAAATGATTCCAGAGACAATGCTGGGGGCAAGAAGGGAGAAAAGCGCCTATATCGGCCAGGACCAAGATTCGACACTTACACTCCTTTGAACGAAACCGTCGAAAATATCTTCCTTGCCACCCAAGGCGAAGTTAGATACAAACGCCCACCATACAAGAAGGAATCAGATAACGCGCAGAAGTCTGGAAAGTTCTGTCGCTTCCACGAATCTCATGGGCATGATACCAATGAATGCCATCATCTCCGGGACTTGATTGAGGAACACATCAGAAGGAAGAAACTGGAACGCTATGTAAAAGGTCAGGACAGGACTCCAGCTCCTGCCAATGAGAACCCAAGGCTACCCTCACCGGAGATCGGCAGAGGAAATCGCAACACTAGCGGCTCTAGTCAAGAGAAGATAGTGGTCCATACCATCTCGGGAGGACCGCACATCGCAGACAGAAGCTGGAAAGAGATGGAAAGATATGGAAAGTCGCTTAGAGACAATAAAGACTGTGTCAATTCGGTTATAGAAGAGCGCCACCCGAAGCGGAAAGAAAGTGATGACATCACATTCGGTAAGCGTGACCTAGAAGGAAAGCAATACCCTCACATGGATCCCATGGTTATCTCTGCCCGGCTCGGCCCCGCCGAAGTTTACCGAATCCTAGTAGACACTGGAAGCTCAGTAAACATCCTGTTCAAACATGCATTCGACAAAATGAAGCTATCTATGAAGGATGTATCTCCCTGCGATAAACCACTACACGGTTTCACTGGGGATGCAAAGATGCCCCTCGGGCAACTGGACCTCTTTGTTGAGATTGGAAGCCATCCCCGCTCCATTGTACGGAAACAGACGTTTGTGCTAATAGAAAACCATTCGGCCTACAACGCCTTCTTAGGAAGGCCAGCCTTGTCTGACTTCCAAATTGTCTTAGCCCCATGGTGCCTAAAGATGAAATTTCCAACGGACAATGGAATAGGGGAAGTAGAAGGAGACCAGGACGTTGCTCGAGACTGCTATGCGACTGAACTTCGCAACAACCACAGGAAGGATAAAGGGAAGGGTGTAGAGGTTGCCATCTGCACGAAAAGTCTAGACGCATAGCAACTAAAGAAAGCCCCTCCTCTTTGATATACCAGCGACCCTTTCAATGAATTAGACCCTAGGGACAAAGAGGAGGAGGCCACCGCCGAGCCTGCAGAGGCTATGGAGTTTGTATCTGTAGACAAGCACGACTCAAGTAGACTATTGAAAATTGGGTCCCAACTAAAAGCAGAGTTGAAGGAGCAACTCATTGACTTTCTCCGCCACAACTTGGATGTATTCGCATGGTCACACGCTGATATGACCGGAATCTCCCCCGACGTAGCATGCCACATACTAAACATTGATCCTACCAAGGCGCCCGTAAAACAAAGAACAAGAAGTATGGGGGCAGAGCGATCGGCAGCCCTCGATGAAGAAGTAAAGAATCTACTCGCCAATGACTTCATACGAGAAGCCATCTACCCGAAATGGATCGCTAACCCGGTACTGGTGAAGAAGGCTAATGGGAAGTGGAAAAAATGCATTGACTTCTCCAACCTAAACGACGCCTACCCAAAGGATTGCTTCCCACTCCCTCGAATCGACCAACTTGTAGACAGCACAGCCGGGCACGAGCTCTTATCTTTTATGGACGCATACTCAGGGTATAACCAAATTCCTATGCATGCTCCCGACCAAGACCACACTAGTTTCATCACCGACCGGGGTTTATACTGCTATAAGGTAATGCCTTTCGGACTTAAAAATGCAGGAGCCACCTACCAGCGCCTCGTCAACAAGATGTTTGCAGGGCTAATAGGGCAAACTATGGAAGTATACGTGGATGACATGCTGGTAAAGTCAAGTAAAGCCGACGATCACGTAAGCCACCTAGGCAAGATGTTTCAAGTACTTCGCCAGTATGGAATGAAGTTGAATCCTCTAAAATGCTCCTTCGGAGTGTCATCAGGAAAGTTCTTAGGATTCATCGTCCATGCCAGAGGGATTGAAGCAAACCCTGAACAAGTCCGAGCGCTAAGGGATATCAAGATACCTTCCAATCGAAAGGAAATGCAAAGCCTGAATGGAAAAGTGGCCGCCCTAAGCCGATTCATCTCCAAAGCAACGGACAAGTGTGTCCCCTTTTTCGAAGCTCTAAAGAAAGACAAAGGAAAGTTCGAATGGACCGACGAATGCTTGACCGCTTTCCTTAACTTAATCGAACACCTCCAGAAACCACCGGTACTCTCGACTCCAAGCGAAGGCGAAGAATTATACCTATACCTCGCTGTGTCATCCCACGCCCTAAGCGCTGCCTTGGTAAGGGAAGACAACCGCACGCAGCGGCCAGTTTACTTCGTTAGTAAGAGGTTTACGGGGGCAGAAGTCCGATATCCTAAACTTGAGAAGCTAGCATACTGTTTACTAATCACATCACGGAAACTGCATCACTACTTCCAGTCCCATTCCATCAAAGTTCTGACCGATCAACCACTGAGGCAGGTACTCCATCGTCTCGACACTTCTGGGCGACTACTTAAATGGTGCATTGAACTGAGTCAGTATGATATCACCTATCACCCTCGCACCGCCATCAAGGGACAAGCCATGGCTGATTTCATTGCAGAATTCACTACCAACGAAGATAAGGAGCAATTGGAAATAGCAGAAGATATCAAGTGGAACCTCTTTGTGGATGGTGCATCAAACGAACAAGGCTCGGGGGCAGGTGTGGTAATAATCACTCCCAGGGGAAATAAGCTGCACTATGCTATAAGGTTGGAGTTCGCTGCCACCAACAACGATGCAGAATATGAAGCAGTGATAGCTGGATTAGAACTTGCCATAGAAATCGGAGCCAATTCTTTGTGTCTTCATAGCGATTCTCAACTTATTGTTAATCAAATACTAGGAGAATTCCAAGCTCGAGAAGAACGACTCATAGCATATTTAAAGAAGACCAAGTTACTTCTCAGCCGATTGGACCACTACTTAGTCAAACACATCCCTCGGGAAGAGAACCAAGAGGCCGACGAATTGGCAAAGCAAGCAAGTGTGAGTGACATTGCCATCTTCGGAGCAGTAACCATCTCAAAGCAACTGGCCCCAAGTTTTGAGCAAGTGAATCTGATAGCTGCAACCGAAGAAGAAACTTGGATGACTCCCATCCGAGACTACCTACAAAGCGGCACGCTACCCAACGGGCGTAACGAAGTCAAGAAAATCTTGAGGAAAGCATCCCGCTACACAATACAAGAAGACATCCTCTATCGGCGCGGATTTTCTAACCCGTTATTAAGGTGTGTCGCTGGGAGGGAAGCCAAGGAAATCTTATTCAACATTCATCAGGGAAGCTGTGGAGATCACACCGGAGGGCAAACATTAGCGAAAAAGATACTCCGATATGGATATTTCTGGCCCACCTTAAGCAAGGACGCCTTAGATTTCGTCAAAAAGTGCGATAGATGCCAGAAGTTTGCTAAGATTCCGCGGCTACCAACAACTGAGATTACTCAAATGACCAGCCCTTGGCCCTTCGCAATATGGGGAATTGACTTAATCGGCGAGCTACCGATGGGCCGAGGCGGGGCCAAATATGCTATAGTGGCAGTCGACTATTTCACCAAATGGGTGGAAGCGGAACCTCTGAATAAAGTATCTTCAACAAAAGTTATTAACTTCTTGATCAAAAATGTTCTTTGAAGGTACGGAGTCCTACTCAAAATCATATCAGACAATGGGCTACAGTTTGACAGCGAGGAATTCGCCAACTGGTGCCGAGAGCACGGAATTCACAAAAGCTTCTCATCTGTGGCGTATCCCCAAGCAAACGGACAAGTCGAAGCCGTCAACAAAATTCTGAAAACCCTAATCAAAAAGAAACTCGAAAAGTCAAAGGGCGCTTGGGTGGATGAACTCCCCACGGCACTGTGGGCCTATCGCACATCCCTCAGAACTTCAACGGGGCACACTCCTTTCTCTTTGGCATACGGATCGGAGGCTATGCTCCCAGTTGAAACTATTGTGCCTTCCCACCGTAGGATCCACTATAATCCAAAAGAGAACAAAGAACTCCTTCACATGTCTTTGGATCTAGTTGAGGAGAGAAGAAATGATGTAATCCTTAAAGCAGCAGCCCACAAGCAAAAAGTGGCAGCACAATACAACTCCAAAGTCAAGCATCGTACCTTACAAGAAGGAGATCTTGTCCTCAAGCGAATCTTCCCTCGCTCCGGAGCACTAGACCCAATCTGGGATGGACCATATGTAATTCATAAAGATCTCCACAATGGAGCTTATATTTTGTCAACAGTGGACGGAGAGGTGTTCCAGAGGGCATGGAACATCCAACACCTCCGTCGATACTTTTCTTAACTTGTACTGCCCATATGAAGTGAATTAACAAAGAGAATCAGTGGACGTAGGCCTTTTCGTGCCGAACCACTTTAAAAAACCTTGTCTCTTTTTTTACTTGTTCCTTTATATATTGGCTGCTTGTTAACTTTATCCTTTTCTATTGGACAAAATCCTATGCGTATAGCATTTCCACCCAAAGCACTCCACAGCGCAACTTCACCTGGACAAGACCTAACAGGTACTATGCGAATCTATGCCCTCGCCAATGAGACACTTTCGCTCCAGCATCCCTCTGCTGCGGGTTAACTCATTGCTCGCGACGGCCCTTAAAGCCAACTGTAATGAGCCGATTATAAGCCACCGAGAAGGCCGACTATAGCCGAGGCAGCTCATTACGGCGTTCAGCTCGGTGGCAACTGTGAACCGACTATAAGCCCCAACATAAGGTGTGGCCAGCCAGGGGCAGTTCACGGTTGACGATCGGCATCCACGCTAGCCGACCACAGTAAATCGAATAATACCCACGATTACGGGCCATAATGGCCTGGGTAGTTACTGTGCGCGATCTCGGCTCTGATGTGTCTTAAGTGCGGCTGTGGTAAAAAAGAATTAACTCCCCGCGGAGGCGTAAGATGGGTGACAAATGTCTCCAAGACCCACAGCTAGGGAAAGTGACTACAAAGCTCGTTTGCCACGAACTTAAGCACATCGAAGGCCTTCCGTGATTGGAAGTTTTACCTTTTCACATATTTCAATTTTACTTAAGCAACTTTTCTCCTATCCTCTGTAACAATCCCTGAAGTACAGGACACAGAGCAGGAGACATTCACTAATGGAAGTAGACGCTCACGACGAGATACTGGACCGCATCCCTTACTCGGTCACACAGAATATTCAAAGCTGCCATCCACAAGCAAGATATAAAGGGCGGTATTTCCTTCTTTCATATGCAAACATGTGACTATAATTTATTCACACCTCACGCTAACATTACAAGTCATGAAATTATGTTTTATACAAAAACCTGACATCAAACACGATTTGATTACAAGAATATGCATAGCTATATTTCTCGTACGACATGTCAAAATAGCAAAAAATATTCAAAAGACGACAAAATCAGCTTAAGTTAAAGAATTACACGTCAAGAATAGAGCTATTTATTACAAGTAGCAAAAATTACCACCTAAGAGTTACTTTACTAGTTTAAGACTAACATATACAACCATGTCAAGTCCACAAAAAGAATTTTCCAGGCCTAATCAAGGAGCCGGCTGCGTCGGAGTTTTGTCCTTGTCCTGTTGCCCACCTGTCCGGTCAGAAAAAGAATTCGTCAGTGATAAGAAACCAAGTTAACGGAAAGACTAGAAAGGAAGACTTACCAGCATCTGCTCCTTGATCAACTTGATCATCATCCTCCGCTTGCACACCTGTCTCCTCAGCTGCAAGCAACCGCATGCCCTCCTTCACCGCCACCTTCTCCTCCTTGGTAAACTGGGCGGTAACAGTATCCATCCTAAAGGCCGCCCCACCCTCCTTATCTGCCTCAGCCTGGGCCTCCTCTAGAGCCCTAAGATAGATCCTAGCCATAACCCGAGGGTAATCATCCATCCAGGACAAGTTACCCTGTCTCAAAGTACGGAAGTACATATCCTGGAGCATCCCCTCCACCAGCCCCTCGTTCTCTTCAAACTCCCTCGCCCGGGCCTCGGAATCCGATAACCTTATGACGGCAGCATCTCTCTCCAATTGATATCTCGAGTAGTCAGCCTGAAGGGATTTCCGCATCGCCTCCATCTCCTACCTCAACTTGGCTTGAGCAAGCTCTGCAGCCTCAAGCTTCCCAGATAACTCCTCTATCTGCTCAAGATCCGCTTTCCGAACCTCGTCCACCGTGGCGATGGCCATATCGATCCGTTCCTTGCAAGTAGCCTCCATTTTCCGCAGTTTGGCCCGGCTGGCCTCTTCCATAGTTTTCTTTAGACGTCCAGAGGTGGCCTCGTGTTGAGAGATCTGGATGGCCTGATCAGCGAGTTGCTTGGTCTGGTCGGAAACCACTAACCGCAATCTTATGTTGGCACTCCCAATTTCCTCCCCGGCCTTGACCAGTCGGGCATGATGCCCCATCAACTTCCTAGTTTCCTCAGCAACCCGGTCGATGTTTGCCTTAGCTTCGTCCCCCATAATGACAATCCGAGTAGTAAGCAAATCGAGGTCCAGGGACTTGGAGTCATCTAGCACCTTTACCATAGGGTTGCGAGGAAGAAGGTGCTCACCGGTAACCTCGTCGAAGGAAATATCATGAGAACTTGGATCCAGATCAGGATGACCCGCAAATGGATTACGAGCCAAGCCAGGACGATCAATCTGAGTAACGGTAGGATTTTCAGACAGGTGCGGAGAGGGTGTGAACTCAGTGTCCTCCTCCGTGATATCATGAAGAGGCTGAATTGGGGGCTGAGGACCAAGTGAAGGTTCGGATAGGGAGCGACTCCTCTTTCTCTTTTGAATACCCTCTTCAATAACCCCGAGAAGAGGACGGTAGCCGACTACACCCCCGGAACGGTGGGCCGGAGGCTTCGGCTTGGTGGAAGCTTTGGAGAGCTTGTATTGTTCAAGCCTGTGCCGAAGATCTGAGGTCTTGGCCATTTTACCTGCTCCTGATATGAAAACCAAGTGTTACCAACATGTATTGGGCCATCACTCAAGAATTGAAAGAGTAAAGTGAAATTCACCTTGAACCGCCGAAGTTGTTTCAGTAGAGGCGCTCCCGGAAGATAGATCGACGCCGGTCCCAACGTTATCGGCTTTCTTGGACTTCTCCGTCCCCTCCAAACCTTCGAAAGCTTGGCGGAAAGCGTCATCCGTCCACTCCTGCATCTCGCCTACTTGCCCAGAAGATAAAGCCCCGACACCGTCGCCTCCTCCAGCGCTTTCTCCTCCATCTTCGCCTTGCTCCTCCTCAACGTCTCCCTCCTCCGGGATATCTGGACATGAGCTGGGAGAGGGACCGTCAGACTTTTTGAGCTTCTTCCCCCCGGCAACCGGGTGTTTCGGAAAGGGCCTCCTTTTACTGCTCTTTAACTCGGCCCCTTCTTTAGCTTGGGCAGCCTTCTCTTCAGCCGTGTCCCTCTGCTTGACCACGGATTGCTGTGGAAGGATCAAGTTGTACTCCAAGAGTGTAGCGTTCCTGATCAGGTAGGCACCCGACCTATCTCTCCCAGTAATAGCTTCTATTTCTGCTGCCGTCTGAACCAGGCGGTCATTCTCCAAGACCGCAAAACCACCTGTCGCTAGCAAAAAATAAAAACACATAAGAAAGAGTATTGCAACCAGAACGGGATTTAAAAATAGAGCTTTGACTTACATCCGGAGGTGAAACGCCGAATGGAAACGGAATCATCCCTGACGAAGAACCATTCCTTCTTGAACATACTATACTTGGAGTATAAATCCAGGACCGGCTTAAAGGTTACGGCTGATTCCAAGCTGATGTAGGGAGACCACTTCTTGTAGCCTCTCAAGTTATACAAATACCGGATCTCCCGGTTGGAAGGAGGACGCCCATATCTCCTCTGGAAGATGACGAAGAGACTCACCAGAATGGCATAAGAGTTAGGCTGAAGTTGGAATGGAGCTACCTTTAGATATGTAAGAAAGCTGACTACCCAAGCATTAAGAGGCGGGATGGCACCACACATGCAGTGGTATCTGCTTTAGGAAAAGTACCCTTCGGGAGGGTCATATGGCATAACTTCTCTCCCTGGCAACAGCATGCGTGCCCTATCAATTCCGAAAGAACGGGAGATGACATCAAGCTGCTCTTCCTTGAGGGAGCTGGGAAAGCAATCGGGCGGGGAGTTCAGAAGCTCCTGAGGGCCGTACCCGTCCACCAGTGATCTCGGGGCAGGTCCGTGACGTTCCGGTCCTGGCTGAGCAGGGGGCACTGCGGAAGATTCTCCTTCGCCCTGGGACTTCTTTTTATCTGATCGAGTTTCTGCTTTTCGAGACATTTATCTGCAACACAAAAGCACGTCGTTAGAACAGAGGATATAAACAAGAATATGATTTCATTCGGCACTCGGAGTCTCCAAGTCCATTCGGTGAAAACCCATTCGGTAAAAAGGGAGAGGATCAATACCTGATTCGGTGAAAAGAAACACTTTGGTTTGGTTAACACTTTGGTTCGGCAAAGCACCTTGGTTCGGCTAAAAGCTTTGGTTCGGCAAAGCACCTTGGTTCGGCTAAAGCTTTGGTTCGGTTGAACACGTTGGCGATACTCCTAATTCGGCAAGAAGTCAATGCTCGGCTGTCTTGTTTGGTAAGAAGTATCGGAGGCCCTAGCCTCCTACTTATAGCCGAAGGCGAACAACCGGACCGACTGGTTCGGCATACAGGACCGGATGAGGATGACCAACCTCAAACAAAGCACGCCATGTGCATGCCCATACCCCACTTTGGGGGGCAAGTGTTAGGTGTATCTCGACCGGTGTAACATCATCACCGAGCCAAACCCCCGAGGCCATGCCTCACCAACTTACCGGACCACGTATCCATCCACTACCGGTCCAACACCACCGAACCATATCGCCCACTCAAACGCCAAACCAACACTGCCGAATCAACTCCACTCCACGTCCCCACCGATCCAACCAACCACCGAACCAAATACTACCGGATCACTTCATCTCCGGACCAACACTGCCGAATCAAGGACCATCTCCTCCCACCACCGGACCAAGTCCTACCGAAGTCCTACCGAACCAAATTCCGTCTACTTACAACTGGACCAGAGCTATACCGAACCAAGGTTGCCAGGCCAGACTGCATCAGCCCAAGCCCACCAGCAGCTGTATACATCCAAGACCCTTGCTCCCAGCCTCACTATATAAATAGAGGGGCAGGGGTACAACAATGAGGGACAAGTTTGAGAGCTCAAGCACGGAGAAAACTTTCAAACAACTTTCTTTTACATGTATCAAAGCTTTGTACTTGTAATCTAAACAAGAGAAGAGAAATAACATATAAAGTGGACGTAGGCACATTCTGGCTGAACCACTATAAATCTGCGTGTCTGTTTACAGTTTAGCCCCTGCTTTTCATATATTTGCATAAATCACCCAAATCACTAAGAACAACATAAGATCTACTAAATCATACGACTTTGAGGTGTTTGTCCATTTTTGTGTGCAAACACTATCGATTGTCTCTGCACTGGGTAGCGCCCGGTATAGAGATTCCCTAAGTGATGGGAAGTCCGATCGGGATTGTGAATACCCGGATTGCAAGGGTTTCTTTGGAAGTGCCTTCGGTTCTGTTCGAACCCGGAACAAACTTGTATGGTTGTATGTCTGACGCTACACTTTGAGATATAAAGCTGATTTCTTTCAAATACATTTTTGTTTGGTGGCGGAGAATTTATTCTCTTAGCTTAACACCCTTCTCTGAGACGTACGAGCTCAGAGGTTATGTAGTTGAAGGTTATCAGTGATATACTCCCAATTTGGTAATGTGACATGCTGAGTGCTGCTGTGTGATGATCATTGGTTGATCATTTCTGATCAAAGCATGGCTTTGTGCCAAAGCGTAGCTTTGTGGACGAGACCTCATCGAACCTCACAGACCGAAAATGGTCGAAACAAGAATGATGCGGCAAGGTTATGAGGGTCACTCCCTTTAGGGTATGTCATTTCCTTCTGGAAAAGGGTGGTATCATGGTATGGAGCCTAGATACTTGCTCATGTGGACACACTATATTTATTACTGTGTGATGTTGTTGGTTATCGAGCGTTCGGATAAAGGTCCCAAAGGACCGGGGGGTGGCATATTCATGTAGTAGTTACCTAGTGTAAGGGGTAACCCGGCCTTGTGTTGGCAGAGAGCTAGTTAGTTCTCGGGACGTCCCGCCAGAGGCGTACCCATATGGCAGTAGGAAGTTCCTTAGCCTGACCATTTATTGGAAAATCCAAAGAAACAATACGAGCCTTATACGGTTTTAGTTGTAGAACCTGCTATTTAACATAGCAGCTATAGTAGGCATAATATAATGGTACCTATGCTGGCTAAGATTAATATTATATTTTCGAAAGGATTTTCTGCACTATGCACTAGTAATAATATCCAAAGATTTTTCTTGCGTAGGAAGCATGTTTGACTATCAAAAGGAGAAATCTCCCCCATGTGTGCGATTGCATTGTGTGTGTGCTGGGAGGCTTTATGGTAGTTTCATTTTCCAAAAGCATTGCGGATTTCAATGTTTAAAATCCTTTTGTTGTTTGTTTTAAAAATAAACTGTTTTTGTTACTCACACCAGTCCCACGACTGACCTGGAGTTTATTATTCCCTTCCTAAACTGTGGGTGCCCACAATTTTCCACATGAGCAGTCTAGAGTTGGGTTTTTCAGATAGTCAGGTTTAGTAGACTAGTTGGAGCTAGTTCAGTGTTTGGAGTTCACGGACGACTGGCGTTGCTTCTCTTGGTGCAACGTGATGGTGGTTCGAGCTGATGTTGGAGTTATTGGTCTCATTCTCTTTGTCGGATCATTTGGAGTTATCACTTCTGTTTCCGCTGTATCATTATTTATCTCTGATATTCTTGTATCATATTGATATCATTGTTGTATATCATTCCGGATATTGTATTCATTGGAGTTGTATATGATATCATCTATTTTTTTATTCCGCTGTGTTGTTATACTTACTGTGTTATAAGCTCCGGCACGAGTCGAATTTCAACGATTGAATCTGCGGCATTAGAGTACAAGTGAAGTACAGGTGTCGATTTTCGAACGCTGAAATTTGGAACGTGACAAAGCTGTGGCGCCCCACCTCTATACTCACGCTAGCCAAGGACACTACGGGGTAATGCCGTCGACTAGCACGAAGAATAAGGCTGTTAAGGAGCGACCATCTGTGCAATTGCTTTGTGCGAGTACCGATATGTCAGAAAATATAACTTACATTTCATTTCAAGAGGAAATCTGACATATCAAATACTCACTCAAAGCTACCACACAGTGGCTATGTGGACTTCGGAAACAAATATATAAATAAACATAACACAAATCAGTCACAGACATTCATATCACAAAGGCGGAATCAGATATGAATATATCACATAAAAATGTACATCGAAACAGTGGTCATAGAAGATCCACTACATCACAAAAGAATTGATACAAGTGCTAGACAAAAGAATAATTATACATCAAGGAGTCTCTATCTCAAATGTATAACAACAAAAACTACTAATCTAAAGTAGTTAGCCAAAAGTCAGGTGACGGACCCTGATAAGAAGTCAAGCAGAAGCACCTGAAATACCTCGGTCTGACCCGGGTATTATTTAAGAAGAAAATAATAAACGGATCAGTATAGCTATAAATATCAGGTAAAATGAGATAGGATAAGAAATATGACCAAAAACGTATGATATCAAAAATGCCATACTGTGACAAGTATACATCAAATAACAACAAAAATCATACAGTATCTCAAGAATCTCAAAGCACCAAAAAGAATGTCATATTCCTTTAAATTATTCACCAAAACACAAATATTGACAAAACATATCAATGCCAATCCACGAAAATTGATGAAACACAAATTCTAGAAATCAGCAACCAGAAATCGAGAAATCACAAAGGGGGAGGTCTATCACAAACGGGAGCATGAAAACTCACCAACACGTGCATCACAAACGGGTCTCTAACCCATGGTCGCTAACCATAGAGCCGGTGCCACGACGTAGTACAGCGAACGCCCGAGGAACCAAACTCAAATAATTCAGAACATCGACGTAGTACAGCGTTACGCCCGATGAACCAAACTCAAATAATCAAGCACAACGACGTAGTACAGCGAACGCCCGATGAACCGAACTCCATAAAACCATAGGTCGCTAGCCTATAAAAATGAGACGAAGCTCAAAAGAACGGGGTATAGTCCCCCACGCGGACAAAGAGACATCGACATCGCTAGTCTAAATCATAAAATGATCATCATCGATCATCAAGAAGTGTTGATTACACTAAGCTAGTAAATATAAGAGTTTAGCTTCATGTCCCATAACCACTAGCTTAACTTAAATATTTATGAACAAATTGTAGATTTCCACTCGAAAATTGTCACAAGAGTTCAATCGAACAAGTCCAAGAATTAACCGACGAAGTAAACGCAAGCGTTTCATACCACTTGTTTTACTAAGCCGTTTAATTAGATTTCTCATACGAATGAGGTAAAGTTTTGTATATACTAATAGATTGGAAAACGGTTTTAAAAGAGAGCTTTATATTTAAAATAGTGTCGAAATCATTTTGATGAAAGAGATTGAATATTTACTACTAGTATAGAAACCTTTGTATTTAGAAGTGACAAATCACAAAAATGATTGTAGAAACAATCAAATCACAAAAATCCACATTCGAAGACGTGAATTAAATCCAAAGAAATCGATACCAAATCCATCAAAATGGATATTCTCAAAAATCCAAAGAAAGAAGTCATCAAAGTCGTAGTAAGTGATAACAACTATTCGGATCAACAACAATCGATTAAAAATAGGAAATCCACACAAAACAGCCTAAATAGGCAAAAATAAACATTTCCAGACGTCTGATTTGTTTTCTGAAAAATAGTTCAGAAGGCCACCCAGACGTCTTGAATTATCAAAATAGACGTCTGAGCCATGACCAGACGTCTGGTTTTGAATCCAGACGTCTGGTTTCGTTCTCTGGAAATTATCCAGAGAACCCCCAGACGTCTGAAACTTCAAGTCAAACGTTTGAGACTCATCCAGACGTTTGATTTTGAATTTCAGACGTCTGGAATTAGTCTCTGGCATTTTTTTATAATCTACGTGCATACATTTTTCTCTCCAGGTTTAAACCAGATGTCTGGACTTGGTCACCAGACGTTTGGTCACCTGGTCTGGGCAACATTTTGCCTAGGCCAAAGTGGCCAAAACGTATCGGAAGCGATCGGACGAGCAACGGCGACTAAGGATTTACGCTAAGTGACAACCCGGCCTTAAAGGCTCTTCGATACACCTCGAATATCAATGTCCAAATGTCTATAGAAGGATTTTCATAAAATTGGACCAAAACACCAAAATTAGAAAAATTCACCAAATCAATTCTAATCAAAAGCAAATGAATATGCACAACTGTTAGGAATTCATACCTAACAACAAAGATAGCTATAGACGTAGATGTGGGTTAAAAAACTCACCTTTAAACCCAAAAACACAAGAGAGAAGCTATAGAGCAAGGCAAGAACAATCACTCTTCAATTTTAACGCAAGAAGCTTCAATTTAAGCTCAAAAGAAAAACATTTCCTAAGTTAGGGTTTAGGCAATTTCTGAAATTGAAGAGGAAATGAGATGGAGAAGATGAAGAGGATGCTTACCTAAGCTTCTCTTAGATTTTGGAGCTGAAACTTGAGTTTGCAAATGAATCTATGGCTTTGGAATTTCTAATTCATTTTCTCTTCCCCCATTTTTCTAACGCTTGAAGTGTTAGGAAATGATAGTGTATGAAGAGGAGAGGGGCTGAGTTAGGGTATTAAGATGGGTTAGTGGGCTGAAACCCAAACCCAAAGCCCAAGTAGAAAAATAGCAAATTCTACTCAACTCCAAACATATCTATGTTTATACTCAAAAAAGTTGTAAACGCCATTTTGGACTCAATGGAAGTGGTCTCGAGTCCCAATTCGACTGTTTACAAAAAGTAGCTTTTCGGACTAATCCGATTAACGATGCTATATTTAAATAAAACATTTAAATATACAATCATAAAATATGCGGGTTGTTACAAGAACACAGAGATTTAGAGTGATTCGGCGTGTTGCCTACGTCCACTATGAAATGATCGACTTTTATTAACTTTTGCTTGCTGGTTACAGCGGATTACAACAGTAAATTTCGAGTACAACAGTGATTTTTGAGTGCAACAATGGTTTCGGTAGAGTCTGGACATCAAAGAGCAAAAAGATCCATTTTCTGTAGGTTCTGGGCTGCTATTTATAGGCGTAGGCTGCAAATATCTCGCTCAAATCTCGGGAGACCTATTCTGGCACGTGGGTGGGCCCACGCAATCGATCCCATGCGGTGTGCGCTCGATCTATGATCGATACGAACGAATTTTGTATCGATCGTAATTTGGTCCAATCGAGTCGAAATCGATCATGAACATTCTTGAGGATGTACGCAAGCTTCTGTGAAAATTTCGTAGCATTTGGACTTGTAGATTGTGAGTTATGATCGATGCAAACTTCTGTATTCTCTAGGCTGTCGAATTCGTATCGATATCGTTCGCGTCGATTTATTCGTATCGCTCTTTGTGCACGTGCTTGCAAGTTGACGTGGCGCTAACTCCTCGGATCGATCCACATTTCATGCCGAGTGACTAAGTCTTTCAATGGAGTGCATCTTGTTTGCATCGATCACCTCCGCCTTGTTCGTATCGATTGTCATGATACTGTTCGTATCGATTGCTTAATGGCTTTCTTCGTATCGATAGATGGGGGCCATTTCGTATTGATCGTTTGATGGCTTATTCGTATCGATAGCTGGGGGCCACTTCGTATCGATCGTTTGATGGCTTATTCGTATCGATCGTTGATCGATCGATACGAGTTGTGAAATTGGGATCGATACGAATTGGCTCCAATTGATGGATACAAAGTTGAGTGCACGTGATGGATACGAACAACAGATAACTGACGGATACGAACATATGAAGCTTGATGGATGCGAACAGATGGCTACGAACAGATGGAGGTGAACAGATGGATGCAAACAGATGGATGCGAACAGATGGAGACGAACGGATGGAGACGAACAGATGGATTCCCTTGGTTTGCATCGATCATATCTTGGTTCCCATAGTGAGCCTGCGTATAACCGATCTTCGGGACGGGCTGTCCTCAGTTTCCAGCTAAGTTCTTGGTATCACGCCCTTGCCAAAAGGCGGGATAACATTTGCCCCCCAAAGTACGTCTTGTGAGAACACGATGTGCTTTGAAAAGTTGCAATCTTCATCCTGAACAGTTTTATCCGACTTGTCTGAATGGTTGTTGTCTTTTCGTCGAAAGATATAACCTTTGATTGATCCTTCAGTTATATGAACTGTTGACTGCCAATTGTTGTACTGTGCACTGTTGTAACTGAGTATTGGATGATAGCAAACTGCTGTCTATTGTTGTAATTGTCATTAGACGAGTATTCAATTCCTGTGAATTTTAAAAATTGGATGTTAGTCCGTTATACATGAATATATGCTAGCCTGACTCCTATTAACGTTCGCACGTTCACGAGTCGTTGTCATTTTTTTTGTATCGAATTCCATATTGACCCTCTCCTGAATCAATGTGAAATTTGATTTGTAACAATGCTTGACGGTTGTTTTGGAGTGTCCCTTCATATCGATCCTCTCCAGGATCGATGTGAAGAGTTAAAAAGGTCGCTCTTCGTGTCGATGGCAATCGATACGAATTAGTTGGTTCTTTGAATCATTTCGCATCGTTGGATACAAATTCAAACGGTCTTCAAAATGATGGACGCGAAGTTGTCACTTCAGATCGATGATATGAAGCTTAGGCCTCCAAGCTTATGGATTCAAAATAGCGCCTCGTATCGATGAAACTTGAATTGAGGGATACGGAGCTAGGGGTAACTTGCTGATGGATACGAAGTGTTAACCGTTGTTTTGTTCTAGACTGATGGATGCGAACGAGTCTCTTCGTGTCGATAGAATTCACGACCGTTTCAATCGGTTTCTACTACTGGGAGGCGAATCGTTTTCTTCCTTGGGTTCGATCCATATAAATATGGTTTAGGACTTTGAAATTTTTTCACTTGTTCTTATTTGACTTCCAGCTTTCTGTATCGATCCAAACTCGATACGAATTTTGGAACTTGCAACCGATACGAAATTATTACTGTCGATCAATACGAATTGAAGATTTATCGATCGATATGAACACTTTTTTCAGACCGATACGAATCTGTGGGTTTTGGGATCGATACGAACCAATCCTCTTGTGATCGATACGAAACCTTAATTTCCACGATCGATACGAAGTGGGCTTCTTGTAGAACGATCCAAGTTTGAAATTTTGATCGATACAAAATCTTTGCATACTCGAACATTTGACTCCGACGAGCTTTAGCCTTGCACAATCGGACTTAACCTTTTCACTGCATACTTGACTGCCTTTCGAAGCTCGTCTATGGCACTGTAACTTGAAAAAAATTAACGAACTTTAACTTGGATCGATCTCCAAAGTCTGGATGGCACAGTTGTGACGGTCAGCGATGACGGTCACTCTGGTTGAAATTTTAAGTCTTGTCGTTCGAACACCTCTCAATCCCATAGAATTTCTCAAGTAATATGTAGCACTGCACTACACAACATATTCATGCACTTCACACTGAGGAACACACGGGCTTATTATCATCTAATGATGGTTTTTAATAAGTTGATTAGTTATGGAGTCTACGAGCTCACAACAACAGGAGCTTCAGAGTTTATCTCCCTTAGTCATAGAGATTCCGATCATCGCGGTCGAGGTTATAGATCCAGCTCCGGACGAGCTGCCTGGTGCCAGGTTTATCATGAACCCACAAGATTCTGTGCCGTCCAACGTCTCCGAAGATATGCTGGGACGAATATGTCTAAGGCATGGTCTACCGTTGGACGACGTTTTATTACCGGGGCCGAATGATAGACCGCATGCTCCCCCGGAAGGGTTTACTGCCTTCAACGGGCACTCATGTACAACCGGGACGCTTCCTCCATTCAATCAATATATTCGGGAAGTGTTGTCCTTCTTTGGGATTGCCCCATCACAATTACATCCCAATGGATACGCGTTGCTGAATAGTCTATTCGTTGTATTCATGGAGCATTTTTTCAAACCCCCGATTCTGATCGAAATCAGATACCTTTCTAATGTTAAGAGTCGGGGAGATAGCCCTTCTTTCACATTTCTGGAGGCGGTCAGGAACTGTCAAGTTGTGACTGGTGCTTTGACCAGATTGAGCTACTTCAAAACCGAGTGGTTCTATGTTCGATGCCCACCAGGGTTTGCTAGTCGATGGTTGGCTAGACGTAAGTGCTTCGACTTTTCTAGTAGTTAACAATATAGTTGCAACTGGTATTGGGACTAATACTCTTTTTCCGTTACAGCCGTAATTCCTCGTCCTGATGGCGCACACTTTAAAGAAGTAGTACGGATCCTCCAAGAAGTTCCAGGCAAGATGAGAGAAATTGAATCGGTGCTCACCGACAGGAACTTAAGAATTCTTGGGTTAATCGAATGAAAACAAAGCATAAGGCTTGAAGGAGTGCTTAGGGCGGCCCCGACGAAGCGGGTAAAGGCAAAGCGCCCGGGGTCGTAATTGCTGAGGAAGGTGATGAAGAACGCACGCCTACGAATGACGAACCTGTGGTCGGGCCTTCTGACAGTTTTCAGGGTTCAGAGGGATGGAGAAAAGGCAAGGCAGTTGCACACAAACGTCACAAATCCTCAAGATGGAAATCTGTAATAGTGTCCCTGCCAGCCTCCGGTGTTAGAATTTCGGAGGCACCTCCCTCGCTAGTAGAGAATCCTTTTGAAGGACTTGCTGATATTCCAATTCTGGACTATGTGTCACTTCAACATGACACCGAATTGGAGGGGCTCCAAAGTGCTCTAGATTTAAGCGAGTCTCTACCCCTCAGTGCGGTCGACATTACCGGTTGGTTGGGGGGTTGCACACACATATACACTTCACGGCACTACAAGGTTTCCAGCCTTAAGTTGCCTGCTTCGAGAATTCACTAACTTCGTTCTTCTTTTACTTTACAGATACGATGAATAGGCGAGATTCTATGCTCGGCAGTCTCCGTTCAGCATGCCAATCATCGAGCTCGTATTATGAGTCCCGTCGGAGGGAGGATGATAGAAACCGCGATCGCGGTTATTCTAATCAAGAACGTTACGAGAGGGATAGAGATAGAGATTACAGAGAACATAGATATCGATCCCGATCGCATGCTCCACCTCCCCGACTCCCTACACAACCTTCTATTCACAGCTCACATCCTTCGGAGCCTCCACGCCAAAAACCGTCTTCTCATGCTCCAAGGCCCGAGTCTCAGTGTCGCAGGACTGAGGTCGAATCTTCCATTGTTGCTGAACAAGCCATCTCTGAGCCCACTGGGGAAGGGGCTATCAGAATTGCCCAGTTAAGAAAAGATTTTCCGAACATATGTTTTGATGGCTTTATCTTCCCTCCTCACCCAAAAAAAATCCCGTCGGAGGCTGAACAAACGATGCATGATTATATTCATGACATTTATACGCAGTATAAGGAGTGGATGAAAGCCGTAGATAAGGCATCAGCGGTGGCTTTCGAGCGGGCTAAAATAATTGAAAAGTTAGAATCTGATCTCGCCCAGAAAGATCGCATCGTCCAAGTGCTTAACGATGAAGCCGAATACTCTCGGAAATCAAAAATAGAGGCCATCCAAAAGGCCGACGAGGCGAACTTGGCTATGGAGAGGATGAGGCAGACACACTTCGCTATGGTGGAAGAGATGGGCCACCAAACACCACTGTCACAGCTGAACGGGACGCTGCTCAGAAAGAACTTAACGAGCTCAAAGTCTAATTTTCCGAAATCACCAAGGAGAAGGATGATGCAAATAGAGCAGCTCAGGAAGCATGTGAACAGGTCGTAGTGTTTCGGAGCGAACGGGATGCGGCAACAGCTAAGGTCCGGGAAGTGGAGGCTAAGGTTGAAGATGAGGTTAAGATGGCGGAGGCTAGGCTAGAGGCTGACAATGAGGATCTACTCATTACTTATAATGCCAACGTCTTGAAGCATAGAAACCCAGCCTGGCTTGATAATTATTCGACACATCTGTATAACGCCTGGGGTCGATTAGTAGGAGATGAAAAGGTTGCGCATCAGGGCGAATCAGTTGATGAATTTGAGCTTGAAAATCGAATGCTGAATGAAGACGAGCGAAAAATTCTCCATGATACAATGATCTCATATGAGAAGGAGAAGCTCGGCGCTCGGCATTTGGAAGTTGGAGAAAGTTCTAGCATCGAGCATCATGATACAAGTTCTAAAACTCCCGTGCCGACTCAGTCCGAATTCACACCTACGGTTGATCCTCAGCCCGTTCCCGCTTATAATCCAGATCAACCGCAGATATCTCCAGCCCGCGAGCAAGTCTCTGAGGCAGGTCCGCCACCCGCGAGCCAAACTGAGCAAGGTACTCTGAACATTCTCTATGTTTATCCGAAATCGAAAGCGTCACTTGAAGTAATTATTAACAGTTCTTCTTTTGCTTTTATCCAGTGATTGAAGCTACACCAGTTGTGCCTTCTGCAACTCAAGAACCACATCATATGCAGGAGGCCATTATAACTGAAGCGACCACCACAGCGACCATGGCACCGACCGATGGAGCGCAGGGGAGCACACTTATTTTTGATGAGCAGATGATGGAGGAACTCCTCGGTCATCACAGTGACCCTTTTGCAGACTTGTCGTTCGTTATGGGTGGAAGCGTTCTAGTGACAAGTTCCTCGGCCCCAACTACGGGAGTCTCCAGCGATGCGCAAACACTTCATAAGGAGGAAATCATAGCCGAAATCAATGCTGAGATGGAGGCAGCCGCGAGGGGCAGCGGTTTTGGCGGTGGGATGGCTGGACCTGGTCCAGCCCCTTTGCGGATGATATCTCCGGGAGGAACGGTCGTTGAGACGAGTGTGCCTATCCTGCCTCCTACTGTTGATCTTGTTTCTCCGACTCCACCTTCAGGGAGCGTTCCAATACATCTGAGTTCAGAGGAGGAAATTGATAAAATGCCCCTGACTGGAGATCGACCACCGAAGAGCAAGAGTTCAAAAAGAAAACCGAGTGAGAGCTCCAGCGGGTGCACACCGAAGAAGGAAAAAGAGTAGATACGTCTCTTCGGCTCGTTTTGAGTAGATAGGAATTTCTTTAGTTTTTTGCAGGCCGTGTATAGATGCGGGTTCGGCCCGTGCTAGTAGGATTTTAGTGATAAACTTGTACTTTGTTTTCTTCCACAAATAGTTGAAATGAAATTCCATTTTGTCTTTAACTCAATTTTCGTTCATTTGCTTAAGTGTTTCAGCATTTGAACTCCAGTCTAGTATATTTGTTGAGTTTCGACCTTTGGATTGGACCCAAGTTTAGTCGTTAAGTCCTGAAATCACGACTATAAGTGGTGACTGAATGTCAAGCTGGACTCCGATGCTGCACTGTCTCAATCAGTGATTGACGCTTAAGTTCTGCCCCAGTTTTAGGGACGAACTGTAAGATCAAGTGGCAATTGCACTCCGCTTTCAACTCATCGAGCTTAACGTCGTCGAATTGATGCTGAAATAAAGAAATTCGAGTGGTCGAATCGCACTCGCTCATCCATTGACGATTGCATCCACACTCTGGGGATTTGCATTCGTACGTCGGCGGTCGGGCTTGCCTGCTTGAGTTTCAAGGATACGTCCATGCTCCAGGGACTTAAGTCATTTTCACGGGTGGTCAGTCACACCCGCTTAGTGTTTGTAACGATGTCCACACTCTGGGGACTTTAGATGGATTCGTGGGTGGTCAGTCACACCCGATTTGCATTTACACTCTAACCACGCTCCGGGGACTTAGAGTTGTTTTACGGACGGTCAATCCCAATCCGATTTGTGTTTAAACTCCAATCCACTCTCCGGGGATTTTGATTCAACGTTTATACTCCAATTCGCACTCTGGGAATTTGGAGTTGGTGTTTATGTTGACACTCCGGTTCACACTCTGGGAATCCGGAGTTAGTTAATGTTTATACTCCAATTCGCGCTCTGGGAATTTGGAGTTGGCCGACAGATGGTCACTCACATCTGTTCAGGCTTTAGGATTTCGTTCGCACTCCGGGAACGACTAATCTATCAGGATCGTGGATGGTCGGTACACCTCCAACCCGAGTTAACAAGCGAGGTCGTTAGATGGATGGATCCATTTTCCTCAAACTTGATCAAGGTACGGGCGAAGTCGTTAGGTGGACGGATCCACCCTCTTCGAAACCGTATTTGTAAGTTTATACTCCAGTTCACACTCTGGAAATCTGGAGTTGGTTAAAGGATTGTCGTGTATCAATCCTTTTTTGACTTCGGTGTGATGACTTGCTCCCGAGCTCGGGTATCATCTAGCGAGTAACCGATCGTATCACAGTCACTCCCTATTTGAATAAATTCCACCGTCGGGTGGAATTTAGCTCTTCATGCATAGTGATAGTTGTATGACGCATTCAATAAATCACAGCTCTGGCTCGAAGAGATTGCATTTTATTGTTGAAATAAGAAAATACGAAAAAATCAGTTGCCTTATTACAAATTCAAATTTCGAAATGCAGAAACAAATTGCAAATGAAAAATAGACTAAATAAATAAACAGAGCCTGTCATGTGTAGTAGCGACGAAGACTTTCGCTGTTGCAGGCTCTCGGAGGCGTGAGACCTTCAACGGTCCATAATTTGAATGTGCCATCTCCGAGTTTTCGTTCAATAACATACGGCCCGTCCCAAGTTGGCTTCATATGCGAAGGGACCGGGTAAATTCTCTTAAGGACGAGATCGCCGAGTTCAAAGGTTCGGGGTCGGACCTTGGCATTGTATAACCGGGCGACTCGACTACGGTATGCGGCTGCCTTCAAATCAGCCTCTTCACGCTTCTCATCCAATAAATCCAGAGATTCGGCAAGTAATATAGCATTTGTCTTCGAATCATAGTATGTCACACGATGAGAAGGCACTTCTAATTCTACTGGGATAACAGCTTCTGAACCATAAGAAAGAGAAAACGGAGTGTGGCCGGTTGCGGACTTGTGGGTTGTTCGGTAAGCCCATAAAGTCATAGGAAGTTCATCGACCTATTTGCCCCCGGCCTTTTCCGGTCGTTTCTTCAGAATAGACTTTATAACTTTATTAACAGCTTCGACTTGTCCATTCGTTTGAGGATGTGCAACTGCAGAGAATTTTTTTTGAATGTGGAATCGTTGACAGAAATCCTTAAATCCAACACTATCGAATTGGGTCCCGTTATCAGTGATAATAGTATGTGGGAGACCAAATCGGCAGATGATGTTGCGCACTACAAAGTTGATCACCTTTTTCGTTGTAATTGTAGCAAGGGGTTCAACTTTCGCCCACTTGGTAAAGCAATCAACTGCTACGATGGCGTACTTCGCACTACCTTTGGCTAGAGGTAGAGAGCCAATAATGTCAATGCTTCATACTGCAAACGGCCATGGACTGACCATTTGAGTTATCTCGGTAGGTGGGGCCTACGGAATACGAGCGTGCTTCTGGCATTTGTCACACTTTCTAGTGTAGTCTGACGCATCGCAATTTACGGTTGGCCAATAGTATCCATATTTGAGCACTTTCTTGGAAAGGGCTTGCTCCCCGATGTGATCGCCACATTCCCCTTCGTGCACATCATCCAATACGCGTTTGATTTCGTAATGAGCGATACAACTGGAGTAAAGGAACAGAGTATCCTCTTCTATACATGACTTCGTTCTGAATAGTGAACCGCGAAGCTTTTCGAAGAATTTATCTCTTTTTACTTCTGTGCTCTGGCAGGGTTTCATGCTCGAGATAATTTCTGAACGGAATCATCCATGAATCCTTATCGCGAACAACCTCAAATATCCAATCTGTCTCCATTCGGTCGATTCTCGGGGAAGCTAATGTCTCCACAGGAACGAGTCCCATTTGTTGTGCCTCACCTGTGCTGGCTAACTTTGCTAATGAATCGGCTTTTTGATTGCGCTCTCGGGGAATGTAGTAGATGACATAATAATCGAACTGATTTAATATTTCTTGAACACGAGCAAGGTAAGCAGCCAGTCTTCGGTCCTTGGCCTGGTATTCCCCCCGAGCTTGACATACGACCAATTGCGAATCACAATAAATCTCCAAAATCTTTGGCAAGCCTCAGTCCGGCAAGTAAGGCTTCATATTCGGCTTCGTTATTGGTTGCACGGAAGTTGAACTTTAAAGCATAGCATATAGATCGACCTTCAGGAGTTTCAAGCACAACCCCTGCACTTGAGCAACGGTCATTTGATGCACCATTTGTATGCAGTTTCTAGATATATTTGGGAGATTCACTAGTTTCGGGCAAGTCCTCTGGGATGGTAAATTCAGCTATGAAATCTGCTAGGACTTGTCCTTGAATGGCTCGGCTTGAAGTGTAGGTAATGTCAAACTGACTTAACTCAATATTCCATTTGAGTAACCTACCAGACGTCTCAGGCCGCGTAACGACCTGTCGTAACAGCTGGTCAGTGTAAACGGTGATACGATGAGCCTGGAAATACAAACCGAGCTTCCTCGAGGCAATAACAAGACAATAATCCAACTTCTCTAGCTTCGGATAATTTCTCTCAGCTCCGGTTAGCCGTTTGCTAATATAGTAGACCAGCTTTTGTATTCGGTCTTCCTCTCGAACTAGGGCAGCACTGATTGCGTTTTCTGATACCGCCAAATAAATGTACAATTTCTCGTGATCGATAGGCTTTGAAAAAATTGGCGGTGTGGAGAGGTGTTGAATTAGTGCTCGGAATGCACCCTCACATTCCATAGTCCATTCAAAATTTCGTTTCCCTTTTCGGATTAGATGGAAGAAGGGAATGCATTTGTCAGTAGATTTTGAAATGAACCTGCTTAGTGCTGCTACTTTCCCGTTGAGGCTCTGGACTTGCTTTATGGTTTTCGGAGGTTCAAGGTTTCTAATCGTCCAGATCTTTTCGGGATTGGCTTCGATTCCTCGAGCGTTGACGATAAACCCAAGGAATTTTCCTGATGCGACCCCAAAGTGACATTTCAACGGATTATGATTTATTCTGTATTCTCGGAGAATATTAAACATTGACTCCAGGTCCTTGACGTGGTCAATGGAGAATCGTGACTTGACTAGCATGTCGTCCACGTATACCTCCATGGTTTTCCCAATCTGATTGGCGAACATTCGATTAACTAATCGTTGATAAGTTGCGCCAGCATTCTTGAGTCTAGAAGGCATAACCTTGTAGCAATAAAGTCCCATATTGGTTACGAAGCTGGTATGCTCCTGGTCGGGTAAGTGCATTGGTATTTGATTGTAGCCGGAATACGCATCCATAAAGGATAAGTTCATGCCCGGCCGTTGAATCTACGAGTTGATCAATTCGAGGAAGTGGAAAACTGTCTTTAGGGCAGTCTTTATTCAGATCAGAGTAATCGATGCACGTTCTCCATTTCCCATTTGGCTTTCGGACAAGTACAGGATTTGACACCCATTCCGGATATAATGCATCTCGAATAAATCCATTCGATTTAAGCTTGTCTACCTCTTCCTTAAGGGCGGCAGATCTCTCTGGATCCATACCACGCCTTTTTTGTTTGACCGGGACGTGCCGCGGGTTAATGTTCAATGCGTGGCTCGCGATGTCCGGCGAGATTCCACACATGTCAGAATGCGTCCAGGCAAACACGTCAAGGTTTGCCCGGAGAAATTCAACCAATTCCTGTTGCATTTGTTGGCTTAACTGAGATCCAATTTTTATCATTCTAGAATCATCGCTATCATCGATCGGGAGATCGATCGTCAGTTCGGCCGGAGAAGCTTGACTGTCTTTACTTTCATCTTTACTTTCGGTGTCTCTCGGGTCAAGATCTCTTTGGAATTGGTTGGGGTGCCCAGGCCTAGGCCCAGGCGTCAATTGTCAATTATCAACAAAACGGACGCAAAGAGATTCCTCTACGCCATTTACTTTCTCTTTTCGTTGCGCCTTGCGCAGTTCAGCAACATAACAGGCTCGTCTAGCAGCCTGATCGGTGGGGAACTTTAGAGTCAAACACCATGGGGCAATAGCAGCCCTGAACTCAGCTAGGGCCGGTCGGCCCAAGAAAGCATTATATGGCGAGTCTATATCCAAAACAACAAACTGCATTATCCGGACTCTTCGGCGTTCTCCAATTCCTAACTCCACTGGCAATTCCACCACTCCAGTGGGTATAGTTGCACTCCCATTGAAACCATGGATACGGTACCGACAAGGTTTCAAATCTTTAGTCTCCATTTTCATCTAGTCATAGGCTCGCTTGAACAATATATTCACAGAACTTCCACTGTCTACCTAGATCCTCTCCAAGCAGGACCTACTTGAGCTGATATGACAAGTGGATCGATGGTTGGGGCTTCGATCCTATCGGCATCTCTGTCTCGGAAGACGATGTCGTTAGTCATCATCTTTTGTTGCTTGGTCGAAGCCCCATCTTCCAAACTACTACAACACTCGAAGCTCGCATGCCTAATAGAACTGGCATACGACTTCATTTCCTTCCAGCTTCGGTCTGCTGGATGAGGACCACCACTAATGGTATTTATCACTAACCTCCCGCCAGTACGAGCGGGTTCCTCCTGTTTTGCCTGATTCGGTGTATGGTTCTAATTCGATAGGCCCGCACCTCCAGACTGCGGCGCCCACACAAACTGTTTCAACTTCCTTTCACGTATCAACTTTTCAATGAGATCCTACAAATGACGGTACTCATTTGTGTTATGGCCGTAGATTTCGTGGAATCTGCAAAACTTCCCTGTCTGAATCTGTTTCTCCGATGACTGTTTCGGAGCAGGTTTCTTGTACTGAATAGTATTGCAGGTCTGTAAATACACATTCTCCAGCGACGTATTCAAAGGAGTGTAGTTATCAAACTTAGGAGCCCTACGTCGTGGACTACGATTCTGATCCCATTTCCTGTTTTAATTACCATTGCCTTTCTGCTGATTTTGTTTATTCTGAATGTTCAATTGTACCTTTTCGGAGCTCTCCCCGGATTGTTTAACAGTAACATTACTCTGAATTCCTTCCATACTAGGCCATGCGTCATCCTTTTTACTAGACTGTTTCGCATCCTCCCTTCTTAAGAATTGGGCTACCTTGGAATAGAAACGGTCCAATGACGCAGGAGGTTTTCCGGCCAACCAGTTGCCGAACTCAGAATCGGGATCAATCCCTTTAGTCAATGCCATTAGAATGGAGTTATCATTAGGGTTGCTGATCTCAGCGCATGCAGCATGAAATCTCTCTAAATAACGTCTGAGTGTCTCTCCAGGAGCTTGAGTGACACTAGACAAAGTATTAACATCTTTCGGTCTTGCGACATGCATGCAAAATTGCTCAATAAACTTTGTTGCCAACTGGTCAAAACAAGAGATAGATCGAGGTGGTAAACGAGTAAACCACATGGTTGCTATGCCCCCTAGAGAGATCGGGAAGCTTCGACACTTAACTGCATCATCAGCTCGTGCAGCATTCATCAACCATTCATACTTCAGGATATGTTGATTAGGATTAGAGCTCCCTTCATAAACGGGTAAAGTCGGCATCTTGAATCGCCGAGGTGGTTCAGCATAGAGTATCTCATCAGTAAAAGGGGTATGACTCAGGGAGATTCACCAGTCGTCATTGCTAAGACCCTGACTTTCACGGATCATTTGACGGATCATCGTCGGAATGTCGAGCATCTGAACATTTTGTGCATGTTGAGCCAAGGGTGTGGTCAGGTTCCACAATGCGAGGAGGGGCCGCTCGCTGTCGACGGTCCATGTCTCGCCTCCTTGGTTCTACGTCTTCGGGGACGTAAGGCTCAGGAGTATGGTTGCGTTGGCGGTGGGTCGGATTCGTTCAGTTCCGAGCGTCAACTCCCAAATCAGTAGCTGTGGTAGTACGGTTATCAGTAATATGGTATGGGGTAGCGCCTCCTCGGAAGGAGGGTCCAGTATGATGGCTGGTTGACGGGCCAACTCTCGGTTGCCCAAGACTCAATGTATGTTGATGCCTAGTGGTCTGTGTGTAACTTCCGTCCAGTCGCGGGCGCTTGGATCTATGATGGTAGTCAAAAGAGGCTGAACTTTCGGTGGATGAATAGGAAGCCTGATCCCTTTTGGATCTCCTTCGTCTTTGACGGTTTAGCTGGTTGGTCAATTCCGCATTAGCATGAAGCTGTTGAGTGAGCTGTTGGCGGCTCCGAATCAGTTCTTGCATTAGCATCTGGAATTCATCCCCGATGACAGGGCCTTGTGGATCTGATGGTCCGACAGCATTCTGGTCGGCAGGAGGTGGTTGTACGGGGTTCTGTCTGTCCCGTCCTTCTGGACCTGCAGCAGTTGAGGTAGTCCTTGTGTTAACCATAATGGATAGCGAAGGTCTTTCCTAGACTTGATGCAAATCTGAATAAGATGGAAGAACTTTTAACTTGAAATCTAGATCTTCTTCTTAGATTTATGCAATCTGATATCGATAGTAGATCCAATGAGCATGAGAAAAACTTCGTTTCTCAGTGAAAGCATCAAAGTGTTTGTACCAAAATTGGGCACAACACTCTTCGCAAATGTTTGAGGAGATAAAATGAAGAAAGTAAATGTAAAAAGAGGATTATCTAACAAACACTCCAGACAATAATCAGAAAAACAGCAAAAGAACATAGAGATTTAGAGTGGTTCGGCGTATTGCCTACGTCCACTATGAAATGATCGACTTTTATTAACTTTTGCTTGCTGGTTACAGCGGATTACAACAGTAAATTTCGAGTACAACAGTGATTTTTGAGTGCAACAATGGTTTCGGTAGAGTCTGGACGTCAAAGAGCAAAAAGATCCATTTTCTGTAGGTTCTGGGTTGCTATTTATAGACGTAGACTGCAAATATCTCGCTCAGATCTCGGGAGACCTATTCTGGCACGTGGGTGGGCCCACGCAATCGATCTCATGCGGTGTGCGCTCGATCTGTGATCGATACGAACGAATTTTGTATCGATCGTAATTTGGTCCAATCGAGTCGAAATCGATCATGAACATTCTTAAGGATGTACGCAAGCTTCTGTGAAAATTTCATAGCATTTGGACTTGTAGATTGTGAGTTATGATCGATGCAAACTTGTATTTTCTCTAGGCTGTCGAATTCGTATCGATATCGTTCGCGTCGATCTGTTCGTATCGCTCTTTGTGCACGTGCTTGCAAGTTGACGTGGCGCTAACTCCTCGGATCGATCCACTTTTCATGCCGAGTGACTAAGTTTTTCATTGGAGTGCATCTTGTTCGCATCGATCACCTCTGCCTTGTTCGTATCGATTGTCATGGTATTGTTCGTATCGATTGCTTAATGGCTTTCTTCGTATCGATAGCTGGGGGCCATTTCGTATTGATCGTTTGATGGCTTATTCGTATCGATAGCTGTGGGCCACTTCGTATCGATCGTTTGATGGCTTATTCGTATCCATCGTAATCGATCGATACGAGGTGTGCAATTGGGATCGATACGAATTGGCTCCAATTGATGGATACGAAGTTGAGTGCACGTGATGGATACGAACAACAGATAACTGATGGATACGAACAGATGAAGCTTGATGGATGCGAACAGATGGCTACGAACAGATGGAGGCGAACAGATGGATTCCCTTGGTTTGCATCGATCATATCTTGAGCATACGACCTCGGATTGACTTGAAATTTGGAACGTTGGCTTCCATAGCTTTGTTTGTCGTGTCATGTTAATTGTAGCTCGATCCGGACTCGGATAAAATTCATCGATATCCATAGTGAGCCTGCGTATAACCGATCTTCGGGATGGGCTATCCTCGGTTTCCAGCTAAGTTCTTGGTATCACGGCCTTGCCAAAAGACGGGATAACATACACCAATAAAGATAATAATATTCATAAAGCAGTTTTATGTCAGAGGCTTATCTGGCCTCTTCAGTTAAAGGCCATGGACGGTGTCATTTGATAAAATACACCAGGGAATAAAATTGGTCGTTCAAGCTGAAGCACTTGACCTCATAAGTTCGTTTATAAGCTCTATGATAGGTATTTTCAATAACTATTCCTAGTTTTAAAGAAACCTCTATAATATATTATCTAAAAAAAATACAGCAGCAGCATACCTCAGTTCCAACTCCTATCACCCAAACCCAATACAGAGAAGACTCCAAATAAATAGTGTAGGACTGTAGCAGTCTTCATATTCACCCTGCATGAATGGCTGCTATTTCTCAATATTGACTAAGAACCCGAACTGCTAGTACCTACAACATAAAATATCTTTCCTGGTTATAATAGCAAGAAAAAAAACGTACGACTATTTTTTCATTCAACTATAAAGATATAAATATCGCATAATGTAAATTATGTATATAAACAATAATAACAAAGTTAATTTATAAAACTGTTATAAACCAATTATCTCAAAATTTTATAAGAAATTGCATTACAGTTTTCTATTTTGAACTTCAAATAACACAGCTTTGAAATTTCTACAATTTTTTTTTTATATAAATCCCTCACTAATTATTTCCTTATTTACTTATAAGTTCATACATTTGAACTAATTACGTAATTTAAAACTTAACTTATTTAAACAAATTCAGTCATTAAAATTGTTAACTTCAACCTATATACCATAATCATAACAAAAATGATAATTTTTTTTTACTTGAATATAAATATATATACAAACTATATAACATAAATTATTACATAAATAATAACAACATTTTTAATATATAGTTCATACATTTCAATGGATTTATCATATATTCCATAATAAAGTTTAAGATTAATATAAATACTATATTTTACAACATTACAGGGTACAATGCACGTGTCACACACTAGCATAACAATATTTCTAAGGTTTTATTTTTTGTTTGTTTTTTTAACTTTAACGATAGTTAATTCAAATATTATATTCCTGGTCCAATTTGTACAGTTAACTAATTTAAAAATGTATCAAGCGCCTGTTGTTTCATTGCGTACATGACAAATAACCAATGTAAACAATGCTTCAAAAACAAGAATTAAAGTTAAGAAAGATAAAATAAAATTCAGATCACCTAACAAAATTTTATTTTTATTAATTAAACCGAATAACATAAAGCCTCAAAATAATTTGAGACACCGTAGTACATGCACATCAAAGTTTTAGTCAGCAACACCCACTTGTAAGTACATGTAACATAACGTATGGACATATCACATATGTGCACAGTTTGTTGTATGGATAAAGAATTTTAAAGCATTTCTCAACAGCATTGAATTTGCGGGACAAGGCGTGGTTGGTGAGGTACATATCTAATAGTTCAGATATCATTTTCTTTCCCAATTTTTATACGACTAAATAGAGTGGCCTCACTTGTAATGCTTGGTCCAAACTGGAACAGAATAGATCAATGTTCCCAGGACAAAGGAAGGAAGAATAGTTGCCAATTCATAGACAAAAGCCCTTCCGCTATGTCCACTTTCTCTCATGGCATATACTTCCGCAACAAAGGTCGAGACAGTGCTCAGACAACCTAGAAACCCAAACTGGATCCCGCTAGTCACTACTGTGCATCTCTTTGTATTCACCTGCACATAATCATATATATCATAACTCCATAAGCTTGTGAACTACAAAATAATATATTGTTTTGCTAATTGCAGCATGATCGTTATACAGGAAGCACACAAAAAAATACGGAAAGCAAATGGTTAACTCATGCTGCATTGCAAGTATTATCAAAGCAACTTCGCACATACCGCTTTACTTATTGTAGAAAGAGATGCCATAAGACATGCTGCAATAATATTTGCTGATAAAGTTCCTATTGGTAACCACTTGAGAGATCCATTCCTTCCGATGCCCTGGCCATTAAGCCTTGCTAAATACCAGCGGGCCCATACACCAGGAGGGCCCACTAAGCAGCCCAACCAAAGAACCGCTCCATCCGTGTTGTCAGTTAATTTTACCCCTGCTAATGCTCCACTCAAACTCCATAGTATGACAAGGAAAAATAGCATAACTGCCGCAGCCATAACATGTCTTTTGAGACTATTTACTCTCATATGTTCAAAGTAGGTCCCATTTTTGATGAACTTTGTGGAAAGGGTTTTCTTAAGGCCTGAAGCGGATTCAACCCCCCATCGAATACTCCCGTCTACGATTAAAATACCTGTAATATAACTAAAACTAAGAAAGGTTTTCAGCTGCAAAAGAATGATATTCATATTAGCAATAATTTCAGCTTAGAAGTTTGAAACCAGTTATACCCAGTATGATGCCAGCTATAGCGTATGTCCAATGACTTGTAGATGCCAAATTAAGCATTTTCTGATTCCATCCACTAAAAGTTGTCAGGCTACCCAAATAGCCGGTTGAAAATCCAATTGCTAAGTGCTCTGAAAAATAACGTATATTTGACTTGAACACTACTCCAAGCCACCCCATGAGAAAGGAACCTAGCTATTATGAGCAAATTATGTAACCTACAGTGAGACCAAGTACAGATGAACTAGACAGTTCACATAATAAACTGTATTGTGTGCATTAGAATTTCAGTAAAGCATTATTGATGCCAGTATACATGATGTTTAACATGTAAAATTAGTTACACAGCAACGCTATCTTTAGTAAAAAATAATTTTCTTACTGATCATGAAATCGCATATTATGCGATCCTTTATACTTTGTTCAAGGTTAACTTAATATGTACTGTATACTTAAATTTTGCAAATTTCATATTTGCTTCACACCTGCTAAAAAGGTCGAACTCCAAAACTTAGCTTTCATTATTTTATGGGTAGGAAAAAAAAATCAAGAGAAGTAGAAATACCACATTAGAAGGAAGATCAAGGTATATCGGTGTGTCATCTCCTGTAAGCTTAAGAAGATTGGGGCCAAAGAGTTTTTGTAGCAAATACCTGGTTAACACCTGTAGCATTAAAAATTCAATTTTTAAGCCACATGCTCAAGGAAATTATTCAATGGTACATGCTTAATACAAAACCAAAAAGGACATAAATTGCAAGACTAAATCTGTATACATGAAACTCTCAATTAAGGCAATGAGACAAGACGATAGAAAAATATAAGAGAAGAAAAAGTGTAGCACTTACCCCGAGAATTCCAAAGAGAGCTAAATTAATCAGGTAAACTAAGTAGTCTAGCTTTTGAGGAAGCTTATAATCATTCTCCTGCAAATAAATCACATTTTATTAGATATGTATTGCATACATGTATGTTGAAACTGTTAAATTTTGGTGATACAAAATCACACATAGAGGGAAAGAAATATGCAAAAGAAAGAAAGAGAAGATTTTGTTTCCTCTGATTAAATAAGCATATTTAAGTATGTTTATTTCTTTCTCTAATTTGCTAATCAAATTATTTTTTGCCTCTAATGTTAACTTGGGCATTAAGTAAATTGATTATATAAATAGAGACTAGAGGAGAGGATAAATATATGATGGAAAATCTATTTGATAATTTTCTCTTCTTCATTTTTGTTCTTCTTCTCCAACAATTTAGCCATATAGATATTTGCTCCCTTTCTCAATCTGGTTATTGATTCAATGGTATTTTGTTTATTTTAGCTTTGTTCTATTAATTGTAAACAAAAATTTTTTTGGTGAATCAATAAAGTGGGTGGTTGGGTGGAATATCTTGTCTTATTGCTTTTAATTTCAATTCCGTCTTGTTTTCAATCCAAGTTATCTCTTTGTGATTTGGGTGATAAAGATCCGTTAATATAAGCTTCTGCAAAGCGCTACCATTTTTGCACTACAGTTTGGTATCAGAGCCAGATCATCGCAAAGCTTAGAGTAATTTTGGATTGAAAAATTATTGATGTCGGATATGATTTCATTTTCGAAGATGGCTATTTTGGATGGAAAAAATTGGGGTATTTGGAAGCCTAAGATGGAGGATGTTCTGTACCTCAATGATCTTCATGATCCAATTGATGGAGATGGAAAGAAGCCCTCTGATGTAGATGAGGGAAAATGAAAGAAGATGGATAAGAAGGCGATTGCTTTGATTCGCCAGTATCTTGATGATTCAGTTTTCCATCATGTGGCTAGTTGTGAATCCGCGAAGGCTTTGTGGGACAAGTTGGTATCTTTGTATGAGTCAAAGAGTGCTACTAGTAAGGCTTTTCTGGTTCGAAAGTTGGTACAACTGAGATTAGATGAAGAGAAGTCTGTTGCAGAGCATTTGAATGAATTTCAGGATGTAATAAATCAATTGGCAAATATGAAGGTCAATTTTGATGATGAGTTACAAGCTCTTTTATTGATGAGTTCGCTTTCAGAAAGTTGGGAAACTTTGGTTGTTTCATTGAGTAATTCCAATGCTAATGGAACTATCTCTTTGGAAACTGTTCGAAGTAGTCTTTTGAATGAGGAGCTTAGAAGAAAAGGGTCAGGTATGAAATCAATTCAAAGTGTGGCTATGGTGGCAAGGGACTCGAAGAAAGATACAATTTGGAAGAAGAAGGATGCTAATGGTAAAGGTGTTATCACTTGTCATTATTGTAATAAGAAAGGTCACATACGTAGCAAGTGTTATGCTTATAAAAGAGATCAGAAAAAGGCTGCGCATGGTGATACTAGCAGTGATGCACATGCAGGTTTTGCTGAAGGTACCGATAGTGATGCTTCTTATGATGTCCTCTTTAGTGAAAATAAGCCTTGGAAGATGGATTTGGGAGCTAGTTTTCACATATGTAGAGATGTGAATTATTTTTCTTCTTATGAGAAGAGTGTCGGCATGATTAGGACAGCCAATGGAGAAGAGCTACCGATTTGTGGTATTGGATCTATCCGGTTTCGTATGCATGATGGTGTGGTTAGAGAAGTCTCTGGAGTCAGACATGTACCCACTTCTTCGCATAATCTTATTTCTCTCGGTCAGTTGGATCGCCGTGGTTGCACTTATGAGACTCAAGGTGGAGTTTTGAGAGTGAAGAAAGGTGGTCGTGTAAGGATGAGAGGAGTATTGGAAGAAGGAAACCGTTATAGCTTGGTTGGTTCTGTAGTCGACTATGGAAAGCGAGTGACGGTTGAAGAACCTAGTCCACAGCAAGGTGGAGAGGTTAATGTGGTCACTGCTTATGATTCTAGCATTGAGGATCATATTTTAGACAGGGGTCTTCATGTTGATGATGCTCGGGGGATCGATAGTGATCAGGTAATGAGCTCAGATCGAGTGATAGACGGGTGTCGAGTTGCAAAATCCACAAAGACAAGACGGAGATCTTTGTGGTATTACAAACGTTTTTGAGACCGGATTTGTGTGGTGCACCTCATGTGGGAGATGCATCACTTGCGGACGGTGGTAGAGGTTTGTAATTTGGTATGATTGAGATATAGGGAGTTGTGATAGATCTAGATATGGCATGTTTGATATGTTGGAGATATGTGATTTTGCATCAAGGTGGAGTGTTAAATTTTGGTGATACAAAATCACACATAGAGGGAAAGAAATATGCAAAAGAAAGAAAGAGAAGATTTTGTTTCCTCTGATTAAATAAGCATATTTAAGTATGTTTATTTCTTTCTCTAATTTGCTAATCAAATTATTTTTTGCCTCTAATGTTAACTTGGGCATTAAGTAAATTGATTATATAAATAGAGACTAGAGGAGAGGATAAATATATGGTGGAAAATCTATTTGATAATTTTCTCTTCTTCATTTTTGTTCTTCTTCTCCAACAATTTAGCCATATAGATATTTGCTCCCTTTCTCAATCTGGTTATTGATTCAATGGTATTTTGTTTATTTTAGCTTTGTTCTATTAATTGTAAACAAAAATTTTTTTGGTGAATCAATAAAGTGGGTGGTTGGGTGGAATATCTTGTCTTATTGCTTTTAATTTCAATTCCGTCTTGTTTTCAATCCAAGTTATCTCTTTGTGATTTGGGTGATAAAGATCCGTTGATATAAGCTTCTGCAAAGCGCTACCATTTTTGCACTACAGAAACTAGTTTCACTTATTTGATGGGGAGAAAAAGGAAAAACTGTTTAAGCCCTCAATGAATTCTAAAGGATTCATGTTACTTGTGTCTTTTCTTTACCAATATCCTGAACATAGAAAAATAATTGGATCTCAAAGCAAAGTTCAATTGTTTAACTGTTTCACATTATTGAAACTTCACTTGGTGGTTACTCAAACATGCTCATTTACACCATTTAAAACCTCTTAAATAGAAAAGAAAGAACGAAATTGCAAGTCTAACCTTGACACTGTGTTCTTTGTGTGACTGGTTTTTCTCGGCCGAATTTAGCATGCTATCAGCAGGTAATGGTGAAGTAGCCTCATCTTTATCTGGTGAAACAGGCAATACCGAGTTTGAAAGATGTGATCTAATTTTAGTTTCATTCTCAATGGATTTGTTATCATCTCTATAATCTATTGACACACGATCTCCACTGTCTCCTACTTGAGCAATCTCGGAGCTATCAACATCACCAAGCATTTGTTCTGCTATGTCTCGAGATAGACTGAGAGATTTTAAAACTCGATCACCTACATCCCGAGAAAGGCTTCTTGAATTTCGTCTGAAAGAACCACGGCTACTCTTCCTGATAAGTGATTTATCTCTATATTCTGAATCTGTAATTGAAGCTTGATCCATCTTCTCAATGTCTAGCAACGATCCTGCAGTAGACACAAACTATTATCAATAAAGGTGAAAGCTGACCATATATATCATGTGTTTAAATTTGAGATATAAAGTGTACGAAGGTGCAAATATAACAAGCAAATACAATTTTCGCTTCTCTATGGAGAAGTATATTTATTGACTGAAGACCTCAAGAAAGATAACAATGATGCTACCAAATAAAGCCAGGATTTAAAAAACCTCGTTCTTTTGTTGCTTGATTCCTTTTATTATTCCTAATTTTATCCCTCTATAATTCTGTGGGTGACGATAAAAACATTTTTAAATCGACTAGCGCTTAAAAGTACAGGTAATTTGGATTATCTATTGGATACAATCAAAAGTTTGGTCCCTTTTTTTGAATTTATTTCATTTTATTGAAGCAAGTAGCCAAACTAGTCATTCAGGTAGAGTAGGGCCATTATCAACATATCGTAAACAATTAAGCTGTCATGAATTATATAATAAGTTTTTAACATGATACTTTGATAATAAAGCTAGCAACTTTTGTTATATAGTCACCTATTTAATATGGCATTCATACGTAACTGAAAGTTCAAACAACTCAATAATTTACTACTAAAACAGTTTAATTTGGTCCCACAATATGTCTGAAGTTTCAGTTTAAAAGTTGATGTAATTTGATAGTAGACATATTGAAACTTGTGGAGCATGATTCAAAACTTTCGAAATTGACCGAAACCAATAAAATTTCAAATGACCAAAACCGAGTTCTCGAACCTTGCTATAAACCATACACCATAGTTACCATACAATATCACCGAGTATGTATAATGCTGAACTAAACTTATGGGTTAAATTGAGATGGACTTAGCCAAAGGTTGAATTCAATGCAAGCAACATTACAAATCACAAGTCATGAAATTTAGATATTCTTCTCCAGTCCAAGTCAATGCAAGGGCTTGTGCAGTGCTCTTGGTTAGAGAAGAAATAGGTCTGCGGATTCATCAAAAAATATATACATTTATGTAAAAAAAACAAAATATTAGCAGTAGAGAAAGAGAAAAAAAATTCTTCCCATACTTTTACCTACATTTAGACAATGTATCAGCCTGCAAACTAAAAAATTAATAATAATGATAGATACAAATGTGTTATTTTGCACATAGCTTCCCAACTAACACAATATCATCTAATCTAACAAATGTTCACCCATTGTTTTTAGTATGTCAACGAATACATTCAAATGCAGATAGTGTTATATTCGCATCCGCATCCAAAATCATATCTGTTGTTTCGGATATCATATGTTTATCCGATTTCATGGATTTCGGATTTGTTGGGTAATCATTGACAAACTTAATCGTTTTAACCATTTTCCCACCAAAGACAAAGGGTTATAAAAAAATTCCATGCATATAAACAAAATATTTATTAGCACAGCAAAGAAATAACTTATATCAGACTGAATAATAAAATCTCAGAAACACTAGCAATCTTGTAGAATAATTGAAGTGCTGCAATGGATTTGGATGGCCAATCCTATTTTCTCCTGATTGAATTTGGCAAAATTAGGATGCGAGAGATTCGGGGACTAACAAAAATGGATTCAACAATTTTGACTAATAAAAAAGTTAAGTCATTACAACCTGCGGCTGTGGTTTGAGAAAGAAAGAGGAGAGTTTGTTTGCATAGTGGACCAATTCTTTTTGTACCCAAAAGTTTACATTCATGCCCCTTTTGTTCTTTCCGAATGTGGTGCTATGGTTGCTCGGTGGGCATCACGGACGACAGTTGGCGCGAGAAAAAAAACTCTACCACATCGATCTATCGAGATACAAAAAGTTTACATACCGCTTTTGTTATCTGTTCTTACTGTTGTTTCTCAAGTTCTATGCTGAATTCTTCTTTGTTTAAGATTTGTTTTTTAATTTTCACTCTTCAGTTATTTTATTTCTATCTTTAAACATCAACCAAGATATCTCTCAACTTACATGTTTCTTCTTAACTTTCGTAAATATAGTCAATTT
The DNA here is from genome assembly GCA_030737815.1 of Allium fistulosum. Lineage (NCBI taxonomy): Eukaryota > Viridiplantae > Streptophyta > Magnoliopsida > Asparagales > Amaryllidaceae > Allium > Allium fistulosum. Next base: position 509,411,272 of record CM060903.1, on the reverse strand, counting down.
TTAAACCGGAGCTTCATTCATTATTCATCTACTTTCCAATTTCATAGTTAAACAACAATTTATTTTTAAACTTAATTTCAGTAGTTATTCCAATTATCATCAAATTTTTATTTGTTACTCCGATTCAATATCTTTAATCTTTCTCAATTTTGCGAGAAAATTAATATGTATTGTTTCCAATGTAATAAGATAATGGATCTTTGATAATCAATTAAGTTCATTTTATTTCTTTTATCTTCGTAGAATTTGATCTTTGCTAATTGATTTGCTTTTTGGTTTTTCCAGTTGCAATTTTTTGCTTTTAGGTATAATGATATAATATAGCATACTGAAGTAGTCTGATTCTAAGAAAAAAAACTGTGCAAGTGAATGATACGAGGGCTTCAATATCATTTATTTTGAGTTTTTATTTGATATATCAGTGAATAAATTCAAATTTTTTTTGTCTATAATACTTTTTTGATTAAGTTTATACCTTAGTTGGTACATGACTATGGATTACAATTAATGAAAGAATTGCAAGGCTCTGTCTTAATGAAAGGTAATTTTATTCCACGATCATCCATTATATATAAAATCTATTCTAGGCTAATTCTATTAACGCACCGTTCTCCTTCTTTCCCACCCTACTAATTTTTTTAAAAAATAGTTGACGAATTTACCCTATGATTATTTAGGTTGATATGGCTTTTGTCTTTCCCAGTTTTCTATATTTTCTTCTTCTTTATTGTTACTGTAAACATGAATGACCCTAATGATGATAAAATATCTGAAGAAGACAATTTTCTGGAAGAAGACGGTGATTTTGAAGAAGATAATGAAAATGAATATCAAGTATTTAGAAAATCCGTATATTTTTCAGAAGTTGAATGTAAATTTTTCTATGGTTTTCTTCAAAGAAACTAGGATTTGATGGCAATCAAGTATAGACCTAACTTGGATTGTAAGTAAACCTAGTGTTTAACGCACTTGGATTGCTGTTGAATATAGTGTAGTATAATCCATTGCTAATCGAGAAGTTTTTTTGGAAGAAAGCACCCTGATTTTTTTCTAACCGTAAAAAAATGGAACAAAAAAAATAAGATGATAAAGCAAGGGGGTATATTTGGAAGACATCGGGGTGAGAAAAGAAATAAACGAGGTGTGTCTTTTTTTTTAAACTTTGAAGTGGAAAAGGAGGAAAACAGTGTCTTAATAGAATTAGTCTCTACACACACATATGTGCACATACACACACACATATATACACATACACACACACACACAAGGGATCAGTGAGCTCGAAAATGGGCTCACCACTGACTGTCAAGGTCACTTTAGTGACCCTAGCAGTCATTGAGTTATCTGACATTATTAATGCTGGATAACTTGTGTGGTTAGGTCAAATTGTTTTTCACGGAGATTGAAATCGGACTATATATTTATTCAACATTATAAATGCCGGATAAAATTATATGTTGCTGGGTTGAGTCAACGTCAGTTAGTGAAAATTAATATATATTTAATGTTGTGACTGACTTTTTGGATTGGGAAAGCTCTAACAAAGCAATACATATACTTTCATGAATATAGTAATAATTAATATAATCTGTACTAATTACCAAATATAATAACACCCTTTGGATACGATTGGTCAGTATATCTAATTTATGCAAATTGCTATAAGGCTATTACATATATTTATGCTAAATGCCAACTGCATATCAATTATACAACTTAAACTACAATATGTCATTTAATACAAATCATGTTCATTTATAAGTTAATCCCATAATAAAACCAATCCGTAAATTTTTTTTCTTTATGGAAAATGAAGGTATAAAAAATCAAATGCTAATTTATGTAAATCTAGCAATAAAAAATTATAACCATATCGTACAATAACTCAGATTTCAGATTTGATGTGAAATTGAAAAAACATCAGACTTATTACTAATCAGAACCAATTAAGTTGAAGCATATATACATTTGCATATGTATAAACTTAACCAACTAATCATGCATTAAGCTGTTTATGCGTATGGCTATATCCAAAAAGTCATAATGAAAACTTAATTATGCCTACACACAAAAGTTGAGAGCATTGACATATATACTATGCCTTACAAACAGTAACGAAACTATTTTGACTATAAAAGCAAAAAAGTACAATAGTAGTATCAGTGGCGTAGCCAGGACCAAACATTGGCGTGAGCACAAAGTGAAATGGGTCCACATAAACAAGCAAAAAAAATTTGCGATGAAAATCTGAGATGCAACATTGGCAACTAACAAAATATCTCCATTGCAAACACAATGGTCTGCGTTGTTTGCCTTACTATGCTGCAAATTATCAGTTCATCCTAATAAGAAAAACAAAGTTGAAAGTAAGTTTTCCTGGAAAAAGCATAAATCAACTCCACCAAAAAAATATGTTCAAAGACTCACGTGCCTACCCCATTTGCAAGGGGGCTCAGCCGTTGAGTAGTATGTAGAAAAGTAATTTAGAAATGATATATTGACCTAACATTACCTCGCGGTTAATTTGCAGTACTCCACTATCAACTTTGCCTTCCTCAAATTATAACGTTAACCTTTACAAAGATTTTCTAGCATTTTTTTCCTACAATTTGAATCTTGTTTCCTCAAAATTCTTTATTATTAAAATAAAATAAAATATATTAATGCACATTGAATGTATAGTTATAACAATTAATAAAGCAATATATATATACCATTACTAATATAGTAATAGTTAATTTAATATGTTAGTAGGTTGTACTTATTACCAAATATAATAACACAATTTGGGTAATGATTGGACAGTTTTTAATTTATGCTAAGCCTATTAAAAGATAATTCGAAATATTGTAATTATGCTTCTGCTTTATTCAGAATGAATATCTCATAATTGTACATCAGTATGCTATTGTATTTATACAAGTGATATACGAAGAAATATAATACAAGTGGGCTGCAGTTCAAGGCCCAAAGGCAAGTGTAACCGTAAAAGATAATTCCAGATAGGAGCCCATCATAACCGAAGTGTATTTCAGAACATAAGCAAAGCATAGGCATTATTACGCCCCCTCAAATAAAACTAGGGTTCCCATTTCTCTTCGTCTTTCATGGCGGCGGAGAAAACTCTGAGCTCATCCCTAAATCGATCAAAATTCTTAGTCGAAATAGCCTTAGTCAATACATCAGCACGCTGATAAAAGGCAGGAATGTGTTGAATCTGGAGTTTCCCACTTCCTGTTCGTTCGCGAACAAAGTGGAGATCCACTTCCGAGTGCTTCGTTCTCGAGTGCTGGATAGGGTTCATAGACAGAGAAATAGCGCTCAAGTTGTCAACCCAGATCGTTGGCTTTCGATTTAGCATGAACCCTAATTCCTGAAGTAAAGTTTCGGTCCAAATTATCTCCGCAGTGGTGCTGGCAATGGCCCTGTACTCGGCTTCGGTGCTCGATCTGGAGATGGTGGCTTGCTTTTTCGTGCACCACGAGATGGGATTGCTACCAAGGTAAATGCAATATCCGGTGATAGATCTTCTATCATCCAGATCATTTGCCCAGTCAGAATCACTGTAAGCTTGTAAGTATAAGTTCTTGCTTGATATGAGCTTTAATCCATGGTTGACTGTCCCTTTTAAGTATCGTAGAATACGCTTCACAGCACACCAGTGTTCACTTATAGGAGCTTGCATGTATTGACAAACTTTATTTACACTAAAACAGATATCCGGTCTAGTAATAGTAGCATACTGAAGTGCCCCAACAATACTCCTGTACTGTTTGATGTTCTCAATAGGTTCACCCCTTTCTTTAGATAACTTGAGATTACTTGTCATGGGAGTAGGTAGTGGCTCAGCTTTATCCATGTTTGACCTGACAAGTATGTCTAATATGTATTGTTTTTGCGATAAAATGATGCTTGAGTCTGCATTCCTTTGAATATGTATGCCAAGAAAGTAATTTGCTTCACCCATGTATTTTATTGCAAATTCCTTATCCAAGTATTTCATGACTAGTTCGATCTCATGCTGATTGTCTCCTGTGATGAGTATATCATCAACATAAACTAAAATGTAGATACTGTTTTCCCCTTTTTTTCCTTGTATAAAAAGAACTGTCTGACTTAGTGGCAGTGAATCCCAGTTTAACTAAGATGCTCTTTAATTTATCATACCAAGCCCTTGAAGTTTGTTTTAAACCATAAATTGCTTTATATAATTTGCATACTTGATTGATACTTGCTTCAGAACTGTAACCTTTTGGCTGCTGCATATACACTTCCTCCATTAATTCTCCATTTAAAAAGGCATTATGCACATCTAATTGCCTTATTCTCCAGTTTTTATGCAAAGCAATGGTTAGAATTATCTTTACTGTTGCTGGCTTAATGACTGGAGAAAAGGTTTCATTGAAGTCAAATCCAAACTGCTGGGTATAACCTTTTGCCACAAGTCTAGCCTTGTATTTAGTGATCTTACCATCAGCATCTCTTTTGATTTTGTATGTCCATTTGCTTCCTACAATATTTTTATGCCTTGGTAAATCAACAAGTGTCTATGTTTTATTTTTAACTAGAGCATTATACTCTTCATCCATGGCTTTTCTCCATCTTCTGTCTTTTACTGTCTGTTCATATGATGTTGGTTCCACCTCATTAAGTTGAGTGTTTAATACTTTGGGTTTATAAATCCCACTCTTTGATCTAGTAATCATGGGATGCTGAATAGTAGTTGGCTATGGTTCACAATGAACCTCAGTATACTCATCAGAAGTTTCATCTGTTAATTCTCTACTGATATGATCTTGCTGTGTGTTTGATTCTTGTTGTTCATCATGTTGAGGACTGCTTGTTATTATTTGCTCAGAATGATCATTAAGCTCATTCCTTGTTGGTTCTCTGTCTGATTGAACTTCTGCACTTATCCATTATGACAAGTCTGATATGTGACTAGTGCTTGCTTTGTTTACATCAGTTCCTTGCATGTGCTTTTCCTATTCTGCAAAAGGAAAAACGTTTTCATTAAAAACAACATGCCTTGAAATATAAACTCTGCCTTGAATGTCTAGACATATGTACCCTTTTTTATTATGTGCATATCCTAAAAAGGTGCATTGACTAGACCTTAGGCTTAATTTATGTTTATTGTATGGTCTGAGGCAGGGAAAACACAAGCACCCAAAAGTTCTCAAATATTCATAATTTGGTTTAACACCAAATAATTTCTCAAAAGGACACACATGGTTTAACACTTTGGTTGGCATTCTATTAATGATATGATTTGTAGCTCCTGAGTCTGGAAACCAATCCTCTGTGTTGATGTCATCAGTCTTGGCAGCATCATCTGTTGAGTTATCTGAATTATTTCTTGATTGATGATTGGTTTGTGCCATAGTTACTGTTGGTTGCCTGCTTGATTGTGTCTGTTGTGATGGGTTGTAATCCTCTTTGAATTTGAAGTAGCACTTATTTGCCATGTGACCAAATTTCTCACAAATTTGGCATTTGACTCTATTGTTGTTTGAAAACCTTCCTCTACCCCTGCCCCTTTGACTGTAACCTTCTCTTGGATTCTGGTTGTTCTGACTATTTTTCTGACTTTTGTTCTTTGTGGTTGAAACATAATTTGCTGAATAATCTTCTTGCATAAGTCTTCTCTGCTCTACTCTACCTTCATGTGCAAGTAGGGCTGAGTAGACATAGTCAAGATCAGGTAGGGTTGGTTGTGTGACAATGAAAGTCACCAGAGATTCATACACTTGATCAAGGCCATTGGTAACAATGAGAATATGTTCACTGTTTGAAACATTATGGCCAACTGCCTTTAATCTGTCACACAGATTCTTGATTTTGGCAAGGTATTCTCTCATGCTCATATCAGTCTTTCTTGTATTTTGTAATATATATTGTAAATGTTAACTACATATTAGTAATTAAACATAAACCACAAATTAAATGTCATTAAATACAAATCTTATTTATTTATAGTTTAATCCCAACATGAACCAATAAATAAATAAATATTTTATCTTTGTTTCAAGTGAAAATATAAAAATCGAAGTGCTAAGTTCTGTAAATTTGTCGATAAAAGAATATAACCATATAATAACTCGGATTTTAGATCTGGTATGAGGTTGAGGAAAAAAAATATGTGCTTATTACTAATCAAAACCAATTAAACCGAAACATCTACAGATTTCTATACGTATATTTAACCAAATAATCATGCATCAAGCTAATTAGGCAAATAGTCCATATCCAAAAGAACATAATGATAACTTAATTATATCTACACATAAAAGTTGAGAGCGTTTACATCTGTACTATCATGCTAATAATACAGTAATGAAACCATTTCGACTGTAGAAGTAAAGAAGTACAATAATAGTATGTAGAAAAATAATTCAAAAATGATAGATTAATCTAACATTACCTCACAGTTAATTTCCCAAACTCCCCTGTCAACTTTGCCTTCATCGAATTTAACAATTAATATATTGTCCAACTCTTATCCACTTTGTCTTCAAGAACTCTGTTTGTTAAAGGTACAAAATAACAAAGAATACATTAGACTAAAATCTTCATCAACATAAGATAATGGATGAGATATCCTATACATGTCATAACTAAGAAATTAAATTATAATATTTACACATTCAAGAATTTGCTTAAAATCAATTTTTTATTCATTAAATAGAAAGAGAAAATACTATAATTGATGTTTGTCAATTCTTCAAGTGTCAGTAGTCTAAAAAAACATCTGAAATTCCCATGCTATAGGCAAATCCTGGAGAAATTACTGCAAAAATTGAAACCAAGGTTACAAATTCTGTGTAAAAAATTTGTCAGATAGAATAGTAAACAACTTACATTCATAAAAAAGAACATATGGTAATAATTATTTGAAATTATTTTGTTAAAGTACAAATATTCAATCATAAAAGGAAGAAACCGAAAACACCTGCTTTTGAAAATTCAGATTAGATTTTGTCTTCCCCTCTTCAACTTGCACGGGTAACCACTTGTTTTTAAAATTTTAAATTTATTTCTAATAACATGAGGAAGATAATGGAAAATTGTTCGAGAAGATGAGTTCATTTGCGTAGAATAGGAGAAATAGTGAACGTATTATACGTGGAACACAAAAAACCGAGAGAAGATATAGAAATGTGTGGTCGAAAGGCAGAATTATCCTTGCATTAGTGTATGCATTTAACCCTAAAAATGGCATCTTAGGCATCTCGAAAAATGCTTCACTTTAACTGTTTGCCAAGGGTTTTGCTTTATAATATAAAGATATATAAGATAAAAAGGTATATTACTTTGATGTTCAGATATCTGCAAAACAATTCATAATATACCTGATCACTTGTTGGTTAGTAGCAATCCATTTGCATTGTAAAAAAAATGAAAACTCAGAGAAAATAATATAAATGTGGTCGCACTTTACAAACTAATGTCTCATTTCATTCGCCCTTTTCTCTATGGACCCGAGAACAAAACAAGTGTAATTGTGAGTTCTGATTAGTTCTAAATAAGTGTTTAGAATGAGAATTTGATGATTATTGATTACGTTTCAAATAAAAGATGTATATGCATTAAGAAATTATGTAAGCATGAAAAAAAGCATGTAATATCTTTTAAATTGTTTTGACAATCCTAGTCCATTGGATTGAAAAGTAAATCATGCAAAAGCATGCGGCAGTAGGCTAACATAATCAATACTCGTATTTTCTAGCTGTTAAAGACAATACTATCTATAACTAATCATCTTGTGTCATTTATGTAAATATTAAATCCAATGCTTTCTGTGATTTCTTTATATTTATTACAAAGATGGCTAAACAACATCTTCAAGAAATCGATTCAATAGAAGTAGCTTACATGTCATGGTAACTTGTATGAGCTATAGCTATTGGGCCTTAATATAAACTACCTTATAGATACCTATCTTTTATTCTATCAAGCTTTTGTTATTCATAAACTCATAAGCCTTGTTCATATGATAAGGTCTTGTACTTAAAATTTCATGAGCTCGTAACATCCAAGCTCATAGAATTGAGATAAGTTATAAGCAATTTTAATACGTATTATAAGATGTTGATACTGCCAATGATAAATTAACATTATAACTTGATAAACTTCATCTTTCAATGGATCATGAAATGGTATTTAACTAGTATCATGATTTCATGTGCTAAAACTAAATGCATCAATAATATTTGACCCTACCCTTTTAAAAAAGAACACATTATTTAATACAGCATATCATAGGTGATAATTATTGAATGAATTGACTGCAATAATAATATTTGACCCTGCCATTTAAAAAAAAAAAACAATCAACGGTGCATGAATTTAATGCAACCCAAAATCCAAGTAAAAATGTGATACTGAAAATGTAATGGTAAAGTATTCCATGAATAACCCGAGGACATGCATGCTGCATTAGTGAGCATCTAATAAAGATTCCCATGCATCTCAAAGGCTTACCTAATGTACAGTAATCTAATAAATGCTTTCCCTAAGCATTCTTCAAATAAGAGCATGCGTCTACCAACTTAACATAAATGCAATGATCTTCAACCCGTTCCTTCTTTCATTTAGTTCACATCGCAATACCATTGATACCCACTATATATCCATAATTCAACTTATCACAATTAGGTACTTAAAGTAAAGAGTTTATGCATTAGCAGTAAAGATAAAAATTGAGCCCATTAAAACTATTCACCATAAATAGCAAACGCTCTCTCAGAACTAAAACCGGACAATAACAACTTAACAAAGTGCAAAAGTTTAATTCTGCTAATAATAACTCGTAAATAAAAATAATTGAAAACCTACAATAAACTGTATAGCCATATTTGAAAATTAAATAATGGTGCAGTTTGAGCAAGTTATTTAATGGGGTTGACTATGCCATTGCAATTAATAATGTGAGTTTATCTCAACTTATAACAGATGGAACTATTGTTTTTCTTCTTAACTGTTTGGTGCTATACATTTTCAGCAAAGTCTTATTTATTAGGACAATTTTTGAAAGAGTACCTCTAGAAATAACAAATAATAGTTTTAGGCTTCGTCAAAAACTTATTGCAAAACTAGACCTCATTTTGACTAAGGCTTGCGCAAGCAGTAACTTTATTTTATACGTAGAGCTTGCACATTTCATAATTGCGCAAACTCTATGTATATTGATTGCGCAATCCATATATGCACAAACTTTATATTTAAAGCTTGCGCATATATGGATTGCGCAAGCTCACTTTTGGGCATGAAGAAGACAGTGAGTCCAGATCTGTCTTCATTTCGTCATTTTCCTCTCAAAATCCTCCAAAACTCTCATCCCAAATCAAATTTTTACCAAATCCAGATTCTCAATTACCTTGTCAAACAAATAGTTGCTAAACTATATATGGAATACTCTTCTTCATCCTTACAAAACAAAGGTAATAATTTATGTTGATCAAAACGGTGCTCAAATTTTGCTATTTTGGCTGTTGTTGAAAATTAAGAGTTATTGTTATTAGTGATGGTAAGTACTAGGTAGTGGTGTTCTTATTGTTGAAAAATTTAGTAATGATTAATGAAATAGGAAATCCTAGTTGTAAATTGGAAACCCTAATTGATATGTCATTGTTTTATTGTTTATTTGAAAGGTAGACATAAATGTTTGGGAGATTGACGATGAAACATTGTGATGTACTTGAAGCGCAAATCGGTGTTGTAAGCTCAAGTCATATCGACGTTGGTATTGATCATGTTCCGAAAACACAGTTCGAAACAATACCGCGTAAATTCCATTCTGGACCATCAACCTTACACGCTCGTTTACGTGAAGTTGTGTCTACCGAAAGTCTCGGTCATCAAATTTACGTTGACGGAAATATGCTGACGCATATACATACTGTTGGTCCATCCATGCCACAGGGACAACGACCATATCCAAATTGTTATTGTAGAGATATGTGTGTAGTGGTCGTTTGAGAAAAGCAAAAGAATGTCGGGCGAAGATTTTTCGGTTGTAGTTCGTACAACGAATACAGACTGAATCCTCGTGAAGTTGATTGTTGTAATTATTTTAAATGGATTGATCAACCATTGTGCGAAAGGGGACTCGAGTATGCCTACGAATTGCAAGTCGAAATCAGTCGTTTCAAAAAGGTGAATGAAGAACTAAGAGAAACCAGTGGGAGACCAAGATTTTGGTAGTCGTTTGGGACTAGGTTAACGCTGTCAAATTTGGGTTTTTTGTTGAACTGTAGTATTTTGAATATGATTTTCCGAAATGTTTGTTTTTGTTTTAACCCGTACTGTGTGCTAGCTAAGCAGTTAGATAAAGACTATATGATTTTGGGTTTAAATGTAATGTAGAACTATAGTGTTGATTTTGTTCGTGAAATATATTGGTTACGTTATTATATTGATTCGTTTGCTTGCTTTTTCTTAAAGATTGATTTGACTGCTTTTGGTTGAAGATTGCCTTCGGAAACAAATTCTTTTTAGGAAAATAAGGTATTAATTCAACAAAGTTATATTTAGCATTATGTCACAAAATCAAGATTTTGAATGTGGTATTGCAACTGATTTTGTAGAAAATGTCAAAGATTCCTATATTTTACTATGATGGAGAATTGTTGGTTGATGATGAAGGTAAATCTAGATATGCTGGTGGAAAGCGAAAAGAATCGACAATAAAAAAATCATTGTAGTTTCGAAGAGCTTAAGCAAAGGGCATTTGAAGTGACAAAAGTCAATCCTGTGATGTATGATTTAAAATTAGCGATGAAATGAGTTAGAGATGATGGTTCATCCGCTATTGATTTGGAAGATGACGATGATTTGAACTCTACGTTTTCGGTTGGAATGAGAGTGATAGAAATATATGTTGCGAAAGTGGAACATGATAATGTGGTAGAAACACATCCGACAGTAATTTCTGTGGATGAGTATGTACCCACCACACTGTTACAAGAAACACAATGGTCGGCGTATCCTTCTTATCTTACAAGTCATCAAGGGGGAGAGTTTACAAACTTACTTCACAGGTACAACGGAATGGTTGGAGTATCTTCAAGTCTAGAACAAAATATGATGCATAACTCTATACATCCAAATCAATCGCAAGCGTTGGAAAAGTAAGTAATATTATACTCTAGCACTTGCATTTGGACTTACGTTCATGCAAATTTTACCATTATTTTTTGTATTCGTAATGTCGAAGAAGCATTAATTGGTTGTGCCGACGATGATGATGATGATCATGTTGATATTGCAAACGAGAGCGGAGTGCAATTGGATAGCATGGAAGTAGCTTGTGCGGATGATGTAGATAGAACTTGGATCCATCAAATGGAAGTTAACAATGATGCAATCATATATGCAGACATTGAGGAGGCTGATGATGTAAATGTCGAAGATGAACAAATCACTTATGAAGAGTCTCTAACCGATAATTTATGCATTGCAACAATGATGGTGAAATCGATAATGGAAAATTGTCTATTAGACCTGGAAGTGTTTGGAAAAGAATATGTTGAGAAAGGACCATGATTTGGGTTAATTTTTGAAAGTAAGCAGAAGCTTGTTGAACTGTTATGCGAATGGACGATTAAATGTTCAATTTCTTTTCAAGTTCTGAAATTGCATGCAAATCAATACACAGTTTCGTTGTGATGTGGATGAAACATGTCATTGGCGAGTGCATGCTAGCCTTTCGGTTAGAAAAAAAATCAAATTGGTGGAAAATAACAACATATGGCGGCGATCACACTTGTTTAAATGCAACAATCAACTTAAACCATCGACATGAAACTTCAAAGTTTATATGTAGCAAAATACTTCCATTGATTAAAGCTGAAACAAACATGACTGCAAGAACTGTTCAAGAGACAATGTCAAATACGTTTCATATTAAAGTGGGTTATTCTCGAGCGTGGCACAGACTACAGAAAGCTGTTGCAATGATTTATGGAGATTGGGAATCGTCATACGCGAAATTGCCAAAATATATTCGAGCCCTGCAAAGTACCAACCCCGGAACCGTGTATGATGTTATTCATAGCCGTGGTGTTTTTGATGGTGCTTTTTGGGCTTTCGGACCTTCTATTCATGGTTTCAACCACTTTATATTGATGCCACTCATTTATACGGGAAGTATCCGGGTACATTACTAGGAGCTACTAGTGTGGATGCAAACCAAGGTCTATTTCCGTTAGCCTTTGCTATTGTACAAACATAGTCGTAGCAAACGTGGAGTTGGTTTATTCATTGCATATGGAATTATATTCCATCTATACGTATCAGACGTATTACCTTTATCTTAGATCATATGAAAGGAATTCCACGTGCGCTTAGAGAAGCTTGGCCAATTGAGCATCATCATCGCTTTTGTATTCGTCATATTAAAGTAAATGTCAAGAAAGCAGGGTTTGGCACGGATGAGCTACAAAATTTATTACATGCATGTGCCACGACATCGGAGGTTGTAAAATATAATGAACTCCGAAAACAATTGAAGGCTATAAATCGAGATGTCGATGCGTGGATTGAAAGAAGTTTGAAAAATCAGGAATCAAGCTGGAATCTTTGTCACGACGGCGGCGTAAGATTCAATACGATAACAACTAATGTTTTCGAAAACTTTAACGGTGTGCTAAAAGGAACTAGGAATTTACCTATTTGATCCTTGGTCGCACGTACGTTTCATCGATTGAACCATTACTTTGTCGAACGTCGAACTCAAGGAGAAGAGTGGACATCACAGTTCGCACCGAGGTGTGAAGCATTAGCGTGGAGAATAATGGAAGAATCAAGGTTCATGTCCATAGAGAGATATAGCTTCATAGAAAGGCAAGTGAAAGATGTTCATATATTTGATTATACAGTGAATATCGAAGATAATGTCGCCAAATGTTCGTGCAACATACCAACATTAGATCATTTTCTGTGCTCCCATGTATTAGCAGCTTGTTCATGTGGTTCGGGTGGTGCTAATAGAGCGTATTTTGACTTAATCTCCACGTGGTACACAACGACTAGGTATACCACAGCTTATGCTTCTTTATTACACCCTGTACTAGATAGTCGACATTGGGATGTCTACGAAGGTCCTATTATACAACTATCACCAATGTGTAGAAATCCAGGACGTCCGCGGTCAACTCGAATCAAAGGTTTCATGGATCCGCCATCTTCTTCCGGCCATAATGGATGTAGCAAATGTGGTTCTATTGGCCATAAGAAAAGAACATGTCCTCGTTGAATTGTATGAGTTGCTGTATATCTTTGTTATTCAATATTTTTATTTATTTGTAACGTAAGAATTGTGTTAACTTTCTATTGCATATGTTTGTTTTTTATTGCATAAGTTAATTTCTTACTGCGTATCTTAATTTCTTTTCATTGTTAATTTCTTTTCATTGTTTGTCATCTTCAGAATGCTTACTGCCTCGCACATCAGTAAAATATAGCTTACGCATTTGTGGATTGCACAAGCTATATTATTTGATATAACTTGCGCGATTCTAAAATGCACAAGCAATACAGCAGAATATTGCTCTCTGTCTTTGGCAAGACCATATTATCACTTGCGCACTTGTGAAATGCGCAAGTGATAATAAGCTCTTGCCAAAGACAGAGAGCCATATAAATTAATATAGCTTGCGAATTTTTGAATTGCGCAAGTCTTATTTACGAATATAGCTTGCGCATTTCAAAACTGCGCAAGCTATATTAATTACTAAAGCTTGCGCATTTCAAAATTGCACAACTAGTATTTTGCTGTTGTCAAAGACAAAGAGCTGGTGCACCCTTCTCCAATACACAACAATCAACATTACATAATATCAACAACAAAATATACCATCCATAATGCAATTGAATATCATCAACACAACTAAACATCGTGAACAACAAAAAATACTATCCAAAATGCAATTTGTAACGACCCACCTTTTTGGATAGTTTAAATCGACAATAAACCTCACATGTCAAACTCAAACCATTCAAAAGGGAGGATTGTTATGGGATAAATAAGAAAAAAGCAGGGAAAGAAAGAGAAACAAATACAGAATCTCGCAGCGGAATGACAAAATATAATAATCAAATAAACAGTTCATGAAGCTGTTTAGAAATAACATTTGATTATTCTTTTACAACACAAAATCAGAGTTTCATATAACAGGAATAAATAAATAAATGCAGCGGAACAACATGATGTAGTGGAGTAAAAAAAAAAAAAATAGTACTAAATCTCTGTCTTCGTCCTCCAAAGCAGTCTTCGATATACTGAAAAGCTCAGACTGACCCGAGCGAATTGAAAAGACAAAACACTCGAGTCAGAACTAAAAGATCTTATGTAAGTTAAATTAACAGTAAATAAATATGAGTGTGACGGCGTCAGAGATGTTTATGGGGTTTGACATCTCCTATCCAGTGTCAACGTGAGTGCAATAACTTAAGAGATGTTCGGGATTACCATCTCCTAAGGATCCGTTAAACTATCTACTATGTAGTACAATATGCTATTATAATATGTATACAGTAAAGTAAAGTATTAAAATAGCGTTAAGGCGTTACCCATATCTCCCTTAACACATTTTTATATATTAATGTAGTCTATACAGTACCGTAATTCCTCCGTAAACTAGAGGGCTATCAGAGGGCACTCCATAGGTACGGTACAAACCAAACTCATAGAAGGTGCGATACGGCATGTGAACACGGCACTCGAGGAAATGCCAGGGTAGGATTCTACCATTTGCGGATCCGGACTGGTGGTAACGCATAGCAGCTACTACCGCCCACCTCGGAACACACTCCCATAATCAAATCGAGGGGTGGCCACCAAATCAATCACAAAGTAATAATGGTATCGAAGAAATGTGTTCGATAAGAGGAATGACCTCACTTGGCCCGGCGTGGCTCCTGTTTTAGTCGCATCTAAGCTGACTCACGAGAGTCAGGGTTACGTAAATACCTCATACAGAATTGTTCGCCAAACCATCCTACTTCATTTTGGAATCTCCACCACGTACACGGTTGTTAAAGTGGTTTTCGGTATTGGCAGAGAGTATGACAATATCCGATCCCGGTCTCTTTAACAACCAAACGCTAATTTCACATCGAATGGTTCTTTTTCATTTTCAAAACCGTTTCATAATTGATATCAAAATATCATATTCAATTCAAACCATATCACTTCCGAAATCATGTTCACTTTTAAAATAATATCAGTAAATAGGTTAGATCTCATTCCAAATTCATCATATTCAATCAAATATGTCATTTCACTAGGAAATATCATTTTGTATCCCAACTTTGGTTATAACATCATTTAACCGTATTCACTTTAAATCAAGGATTTAGTTATAAACACTTCAACTTTACACGTCTGAAATTTAGAAACAGTTTCGATAGCTTTTAAATAGTTTAAATAGTTTAAAATAGCTTTAAATAGGTTTAAGATAGTTTAAATAAAATAAAATAAAATATATTTAATAGATTTAAAATAGTTTAAATAGATTAAAATATGTTAAATAGATTTAAAGTAGATTTAATAGATTTAAAATAGATTAAATAAATTTAAAATAGATTAAATGAATTTAAATAGATTAAATAAATTTAAAATAGGTTAAATAAATTTAATGTAGATTAAAATGGATTAATTAGTGTAAAATAGGTAAAACAGATTAAATTGGATTAAATAGATTTAAAATAAATTAAAAAAATTAAAATAGTTTTAAATTGATAAAAATAGTTTTAAATTAGTTTAAAATAGATTAAATTGGTTTAACAGTTTGATAACCTTAATAATCAAGATTTTAAAAGAATATATCTTCAAACAGTTTATATTAAGATAATAAAATTGTGGTTAACATCAAAATTAACTATTTCTTCCATTTCCACAGATTTGGACATATCCCGATTTCAAATCAAAACCCAATTTTAAATCTTAAAATATTAATTTTACGCTATTCCAATTTTAATAGATTTCAAGGTTACAATTTCAAACTTCTCAGTAACTCAATTTCGATAAACTTCGTTTACACTTCAAAATTCAATTTTAAAATTTCAATTTAAATCCTTTAAATAATTCGCTTAAAACAATTCAATTTATATCAATCAAATTCTATTTCAAATTATCGTTTAACTGGATTCAAAGTTTAAAGATTTAAAATCATTTAATTTAACCAATCCGGTGTCCGTATATAATTTTCTATCCTATAGTCAAGTGATACAGATATATATCATTTCAATCCGCAAAAATTTAAATTTACGGGTACATGTTATTTCAATCCGCAATCCCAAATTCCAAATCAATGAAAATCGCTTGGGTTTATCATTTCAATCCATAACGATTTTCTCGTATTCTATATGATCGTTCGGGTATGTATCATTTCAACCCATAGGGATTTTCTAACAATAACCAAAGGAACTTGTAGTGTTATAACAATATAAATATAACATCAAATCATCCAATATCAACAATTAAACATACATCACAATCATCACCCAAATCAACCAATAAACATCAATAGATAACCGATTATCATTAACAGGTATTAAATTGACAATTAAATTCAATATTAAATTAAACGGTGATTAAATGCAATAAAAGTTAAATTTAACTAGAATGACAATTTAAATATACCAAACATCAACCAATCAATTCCAAATCACATCATAAATTCAATTTAACTAAGATAAGATAATTTAGTAATTGTGAGTGGGTTAAAACACTCACCTTTGACTTCAAATCGAGTTGAAATCCAAAATAAGGCCTAAAATTCAACGGTCTCAAAATTCGTCCAATCCAGTGTCAATACGGAATTTCGATACAATCCCAACGAAATAAACCGTGCATGAATTGGACCTCGTACGTGAAAGTTATTATCATTAGAAGTTAAACGATTTAAAAATTAAATAAATAAAATAATTACATAAACATGACACGTCAACATCACCTTCGAGTAACTCCCGTTCGAACCTAGGCAACACGCACGCACGACCCAAAAGCTCCAACTTTGACCGCCAAATTCTCCCACCTCCGGCCACGATAGCCAACGCCGCCACCTCCATCGTCTTGCCCACGATGAGCCGCACCAATAGGCCCCACCCCGAACCCTCCGGCCTCCCAAAGGCGCCGCGCCGCTGCCTTCAAACCTTAGGGTTTCGAACCCTAATCCGTTGATTCCAACCATAACATGCACATCCAGGCCAAGCGACCACCAGCGTCGAACTCCAGATGACGAGCTCTACAAAACCCATATCCTGATTTCGTCGATTGTCGCCCAGATTAAAACCCCCAATTCAACTTTGACCACGATTTGCCGCTGACTCGATCACTATTATAGAAAATGAACACTTGTTGTATATTCCATTCATCGAGACCTTCCCAACGATATATAATTCGATATTGTTTGAGGAGTTTTTTTTCGATTTGATTTGATTTGCAATGAATCAAAAAAATGGAGTTTCTACCATTGAGAAGGAGAAGCCAGAGAGAATTGTACGTTTAGTAATAAGGAATGGAAGGCTGCTAGGGTTTATAAGAATCTATTTATACTAACGAAGCCCGATAAGAAAATAAACACGTATCCAATTAGTACGAACGACAATAATGACCCGAAAAGCCCATTCTGCCTCCGAAACAAAAGTGGGTCATCCCATATATCAAAATAGATGTTTTCGATATTTTTAAACTCAATGGAACAGGTTTCAATTCCTAATTCCATCGTATGAAGAAGTTAGCTTTTAAAATCAGCTTATTTCAAATTGATTTCTATTAAATTGATTTCTGCGCGTTTCAAGCCCGTACGATCAAACGACAACACTATAAGAAATATTACGTTTGACAGCTTCTAAACACAGCATTTTTACACAACTTGCTGTTGTAAATCTCAACGTAAATAAAAAACCGAGCACAACACAACATGATGCTGTATTAAGTCACTTTCCAGTACACTTTGATAGCCCGCCTAAGTTTTCCTCTGTTATTTTTACTTCCCGCTTAAAGCTTATTTTCCCCTTACTATACAGTAAGAAAAATTCTCTAATCGCTCATGCCTTATTTTCCTCTTCCTTTACTTCACTCTAAAATTTGAAACATAGACAATAAGAAACCTCTCCCGTTCGTGCTTTAAGTTTTCCTATAAGGACTCGTCCAGTTCCTAAATTAGCTCAGCTATAGAGGTCAGCTTAATTCATATTTATATAGTAGTTTATTGTCGACTTTAACTAAATAATATTCATATTTTCCTTTGTGATTTCCTTTTAAATGAAAATGGAGTTCTCATAGATTTAGCTTTATTGCTTACATGAGCTATTTGGTTTTATGATTTGTTTAGGCTATTAAGATAGTTTAGGGCACTCTTCCAGCTTTTGTAAACTATTAGAAATATGGAGATCGTTTTCTCACTCTAATGTTTTTTCTTTTCATATGGTTATATAAAACTAAGCTTACTGGGGTTATTTTGGGATTGAATTTAGTTAGATGATTTATTAAATGTATGATTCATGTTTAGGAAAGTTTTTAGTTAATTTATGCACGGATAGTTGGAGCTATATAAGTACTGCCTATAAACTGTTTGTTATAAGTTCTGAATATTACCGAACATGTGCTGTCAATTATTGTTTTAATTCCAATTAGTATGTATGAAGCTATAATATATAGTAAGTAGTTGAGTATGTATGTAATGTGCGGTGTTATCAATTGGTTTTAATTCCAAGTAGTTCTGTGTGTGTGTGTAATTTATGCACTGATAAACGTGACTGCAGTGGTGTGTTATCAGTTTCTTCTAAGCTGCCTTTTTTTTCTTTATTCATTATTGCATAGATAGATCAATTTGTTGCTAATGTGTTAATAGTCTTTATTACCATGTGTTAACTTTTTAGCTTAGCTATGATTTGGTGAATGATGTTGGTAAATTGATTTGATAATTTGCACGTGTGATTGGTTGCTTGGCATCAGATGGGCCAAAAATTGTTTCATGAGTATTCATTGAAGTTAATTTGGATATGGTCTGGTAAATCATTAGCATGCAATATAGAAAGCTTAGCTGGTTAAATGCTCAAAAAATGAAATATATAATACAGTTAAACAATGTTCGATTTCAACCTCCACAGTTTAGTAGCTATAAATAAGTTCTCCCAACGTAAATTATGAATATTGTTTTATTTTTGTATTTTCCACCTACCATGTGGTTATTTCTTGACTTATAGTCTCTTATAGCCAGTCTAATTTCTCAATTTCAAATTTTTTTCTGTTTGGAATCTACATACATGTACTTACATTTGATTGCACATATTACTGCTCTGTGGTCCAAACACAGTTTATCTTATGACATTTTCCAATTTTTTAAATTTGCTATATAGTGTGATTTAAGCCCAATACATTTAGGATCACACTATAATGGCCTTACCAATTTACTAGTGGTCCTCAACTGTATCTTATATGACCTTTATGCTGGTTTACCTCATCAGTTGCTTTTTCCTCCTTTTTTTCCTCTCGTTGCTCTGCCCTTATGCAGGAACTTAAGTTTCCAATGGAGAAAAACAGTATAAATGCCCTACATGTCAAGTCACAAAAGGCACCCTTATTCTTCAGGTACCATTAAAGGTTTTCAAATTTTACAAATTCAATTTATGAATAGACAATGAGCTTTAATAGATTCATGAGCTAAAAGATAAATTTATGAGCTATAATATTCTATCAAATTCTCAAACTTAAAAATATTTGTACATTCTAATTTTGCGATTGTCAAATAGGATTTTGCTGTTGGTTTGCTTTTTGCTCTGCTTCTAGTTTTGTGTTCTACTTCTGGTCTACTCCATGGAGTTAAATCAATGGAAAAAATCGTAAGTAGTAAAAAAAAATTGAGATTACTTCTATATGACTAACACGAGAAGTTTGTTGATACAAATGTGAAATGCCTCAAAATATGATTTGATTTAATATTGCCTTGGTTATTCTTTTATTTTCTACATGTTGGTATTTCTGTTATATCTTTCTACCAAGTTCAGTTCTTTGTTGTCTAATATGTCCACTAGGATCATAAGTTGCTCTGCTATAGCCTATATTGACTAATGAATCAAATCCACCTGACAGATCTTAATTTTCAAAATTTTGGCATATACAAGGGTTGGTTATGGAGTGTGTACAATAGGAAATCTGCAGCAACAAGAGGAGCTCTGCAGCACAGTGGGAAGCATGTAGTTAAGCCTACTAATCTTAAGATAATGTGAACATCGACATAACATGGAGCAGCGTCAGAACAGTTGGGAAATTGTGGCATATGAAGAGCTATAGAAAAATAATGAAAACAAGGTACTGAAAAGTGAATGAGATTGCAAGGCAGAGAGTCGGATTTGAAGAAGCACGGTGGGGTGTCCGAATCGGCTAAAGTGAACATCGGAGACTCTTCTATGTAGGAAGGTACACTATGATCAATCCATTCTAGATTTCTTGAGATGGAACGGTTGCAATGTGTGAACTTGAAGACCTATCTTTAAAGAATGCAGAAGGAAAATGCAAGTTGTGTCCAACTGAAAAACATGGGCAGGGGGTGCAGGTGCGTGCAAATGAAAGTGAATCAATAATGTGAGCGACTGAAGGCATGTGAGATCTGGGAAGAAGGTGCAGATGTGTGCACCTTTCATTGCAGGCAAGATCTTAAAACAGCATGGGCAATTGCGTGAGTACGAAGGCCAAAGAGCTAATCACTGTCAAGGAGCCAGAAAGTGGGTCTTTGCACCAAGTTGAACAGGCTGAAGGGCTAACATAGTGTAGGAGCCAAAACAGGAAATGAGTCAAGGTTGAAGAAGTAACGGCGGGATGTCTGAATCAACTACAGTAACGGCGGGATGCATTAAGGTGTTGTTTTGATTTTAACATATAAATTGATTGATTAAGAGAATATTTTCTACAAGAGAATATTATCCTTAATAATCTTTGTTACATTAATGTCCTTGATGTTCAATAATTTGGATTAGTAAATTGGCGTAATCAATAATTATTTAACTTTTATTTTTATTTTTATTAGAATTTTTTCACTTCGGTTTTTTCTTCTTGTTGCACTTACTTTGTAACACACTTTTTTGACATTACTAAGATAAATTTATTAGAAGGTAATATAGGCTGAGCTCAGATAAACTGAGAGCACACTAGAAACTGGGTGCATTTTTTGAAAATAAACACTGAAGTAGTTTTTTAGTGCATGATTTTTTGCAGGGATCAGATTTTAGTGCATGTTTTTTAGATATGTTGCTAGAGTTAATGAGCTATCTTTTAGTTAACTCATAGAATGAGCTTGATGGTCTTTCTAGCTGAAATCAAACTTATTTTGAATTTTTAATCTAATTGAATTAGCAACCTGTGTAATTGTAAAAGTTGAAGGAATATGTTTAGGCGATTATATCTATGCATTGCAATATTTATATTATCAGTCACTATCACTTTCTTTGGCATGTATTTTTTTACCTTAATTTCTTGAGCAAAGTACATATATTAAGATCAATGTTTGGGATGTTCCCAGCTGTTATTACCTTCTTTGGTTAATTTCTCTGGATTTCAATTTTTGTATCGCTGTTCTAGGTTCCATTTAGTGAGCATATTTCATCTCATATTGAACCGTGTTTCTGTGGAGAAGCTTCTATCTATATATTTACCAAGACCTTTCTGCTTTGATTTTTTATGGTTAACGGAGGTTTATTGGGTCTCCTTTTCTAGATATTACACTGCTCCATCAGGAAAGAAACCTAAGTCAATGGTTGAGGTCCAAAGGTTTGTTTTGACAATTTCCATGCTGTGTTTTTAGTAATTACAATTCTTTTCAGGCCATAATCATTATTACCATCATAGTCTTAAGCCTATGAATTCAAGTCACTAGATATTTGGAAGTAAATCACATGATGAATATGCTAAAACATGTTCGTTTTCTGAACGTTGACAACTCTCAGTTTTTCCACTGCCTTGTGCACTTGCAGGTATCTTGTAGAAAATCCAATGCATGCTTCACAAGGGGTACAATTATCTCAGTTTTCTTTCCAGACCCCAAA
Source organism: Allium fistulosum (assembly GCA_030737815.1). Taxonomy (NCBI): domain Eukaryota; kingdom Viridiplantae; phylum Streptophyta; class Magnoliopsida; order Asparagales; family Amaryllidaceae; genus Allium; species Allium fistulosum. The sequence continues at coordinate 509,389,219 of CM060903.1, read as the reverse complement.
ACCACTTCAGGAGAATTATGTAAGGAAACGTCCTGCAAAAGTACCAAATTCTACTGATGGTAGTCTTGATCCAAGCCCCCTGGAAGCAGAAGGTGGGTAATGCACATGTGCTTTCTTATCTTAATTTATATTGCTGATATTTGCCAAGAAATGTATCTCATGCTTTAAATCAAATTATATGCAATTTTCTGTTTGACAAAGTCCTTGAGATCCGGCTTGTTAGTGTAAGTACCTATATTCCTTGAAGTGAAGAAACTGGGGCCGTAGTTTATTGGATGGCAACTTTTATCCAGCTTGTCTACTACTTTTCTTAAATGGTATATCTATTTACTAATCGGTTAAAATTTATCAGTCAAGCAACTATGTTGATAAACAACCTACAACGAGCCCATTTCCTTCTTATTGATAAATTCTTACCCTGAAATTAGAGGTCATTTATTTTGGCTTCAAGATTGAATGATTATTTGTTGTATGATGCAGGTTCATTTTATTCTTGAGAGGAGGGTCGGTAATTTGTCAGATGCTGAGGTTTCAAGGCGTAACTCATGGGTGATTGGCCTTCAAGTTCTAGCTTTATTGCCATTGCCTTCTCAACAAAGGTACTCTGGGTTGCATGAACATCCTCATTCGATCGTTGAAATCCTGTTGATGATGAAACAACTTTAGGCTGCTGCTTTGGTAATACTATGTTTGAGATTTTACAAAGTATTCAAGTTGATCTTATTTTAGGGTTCAAATGGAACAATATTAACTAAAATTATTTAACTAATTTATAAACTAAGTCTTATAAATATTCAACTAAGTTAATTAAGTGAGTTTTATAAAAATTAATTAAAGGATATAAAAATTAACTAAGTTATATAAAAATTACTCCCACACTTGGTTAACTTAGTTAATTCTTTGTATATTGGAAACATTTGGCATAAGAATGAATTCCTCTATCTCACTCAATCTATCAATCTTTGCATATTGCCTCATAAACTTATGTTCTACGGTTATATGATGTCGTACAATGGTTTAAACATGGCCTTCGATCAATTTTGATCGTAATTTATCATCTATTGGAAGTTTCTTGCCAAGTGAAGAAATAGAAGAAATGGTATTAGGTGGAATAAAACTTGTATGCAAATTTTATAACTGTAAACAGAAATGCCCTTAACATCACTTTGTTTGTATATGTTAAACTTAATCATCAATATGCCTTGCAGACCGCCAAAGAATATTCTGAGCAGTTAGGCATTGACGCTTGTATTAAACTTTTTGAGCAATTTAAGTCCTATGAAGGCCTATGCTTCTTCCTGGGATCGTATCTTAACTCAAGGTATTTTTAAGATATATTATAGTTGACGTTTTGTTACTTGAACATCCCTAGAAAGTGATAATTTTTATTTAATATCTGACAGTGAAGACCCGGAAATTCATTTCAAGTATATTGAAGCGGCTGTGAAAACTGGACAGATTAAAGAGGTCGAAAGAGTAACAAAAGAATCAAATTTTTATGATGCTGAGAAGACTAAGATTTTTCTAATGGAGGCAAAGCTTCCTGACGCTCGTCCACTTGTTAATGTTTGTGATCATTTTGGTTTTGTTCCCGATCTGACACACTACTTGTATACGTGCTTCGATATATTGAAGGCTATGTCCAGAAGGTATGCTTCTTTCTTTAAAGGTAACATCACTTTATATGATTTTGATTTGTAGGCTGATTATGCACATCTTGTATCAGGTGAATCCAAGTAACGCTCTGTTAGTAGTTGGCCAATTGCTGGATGATGAGAGCCCTGAAGATTTTATTAAAGGTCTTATCCTCACAGTTTGATCTCTTCTTCCTGTAGAGCCTCTGGTGGATGAATGTGAAAAAAGGTTTATAATATGATACTTATTTTCAACACTATACTCTTCTTGTTTTGATTTCTGCTGTTTACACCTGTTGCCTTATGTCTTTGTAGAAATAGTCTTCGACTGCTCACACAATTCTTGGAACATCTTGTGAGTGAGGAAAGTCAAGATGTACATGTTCACAATGCTTTGGGGAAAATCAACATCGACATCAACAATAATCCTGAGCATTTTCTCACCACAAACCCTTACTATGATTCACGAGTTGTAGGTAAATATTGTGAGAAACAGGATCCTACTCTTGTAGTTGTTGCTTATAGACGAGGGCAATGTGATGATGAACTTATAAATGTAACAAACAAGAATTCTCTCTTCAAGTTGCAGGCTAGGTAGGCTTTGTTTATCTAAATGTTTAAGCCTCTCTTATGATCGTACAATCAATTTACCCAAAAGGTAATATGTTTAAATTTGATATTGAATATGATCGTACACTTGCTCACCTGATTGTTAATAAGTAAGAAATTTATGGGTCTCTCCGCCTATGTTTCTTTTGTTTAATTTCTTTTTCTTACACTGAGTTTGGTACACGTGGATTTGCCAAAACCATTCACAGGTGCACGTGGATTGAGTCTAGGCCTGACTGTACATGACTTTGACCACGATAGTTAAGCTAAATTTTGTTCATGTTTCACTGGAACAACCATACTATGTTCCCTACAGTTGTATTTTCTTCCATATTGATGTATCTGTGTATGTGGGGTGTTTAACTTCACAAATCATTTTTATTTGACAGGCTCTGCTTGATTTGTGATACTTATTCAAGGGCAGAAGGTTGAAGATAATATGGTGGTTGAGAATGGTTGAAGAGATGTTGTCATACTTGATGAGGTACGTTCTACCGTTGTCATTATACTTTTGCATTATATTGTTTTGTTCATACTCCCAGTCCATTGATTATATTAATTTGCAAAGCTAAAATTAAAGATAAATTCAAACAAATTCAGACTTCAATATTTTATAGTGGAAAAACAATGAATAAAGAAATGCAAAACAATTATCAACTAGTAAAAAGATAATTGTTTTAAAACTTTAGAAAAAATACTTTGCAGGATTGTCAGAATCATTAGCAACTCACAGTTGGGTCCATACTCACGGATTGCTATCCATCATCGATGATAACAAATTTAGGAGGAATCCCACGTTTTTCTAAGCTGAAAGAATAAACAAATGCTTAATGGTTCTTACTGGACGACTATATATGTAAAAAGTAATTCTTAAAGTGAACAATAAAGCACCATTCTAATCCACTTTTAACACCGTCTGCAGTGACATTAACATAAAATGCATCTTCTGTACATCGACCAAACTAGTTTAATGCATCTAGCATCTGTCATATAAAGATAATTGAGTATTTTATCTATAATCAACGCATAAATATTGGGCGTCTATCATAGATAAATGCACATAAATATCAGTTACGTTTTCAGAAAAGAGAAACTCATGTTTTCTGTCACTATATCCCAAATGAACTAATAAACCAAAGTACATAATTAATTAAACTGTATAAATTAACAACTTTAAGTGAACATATGTATATTATTAAGATTCTGTTGCTAATGCATATATGATCTTAAGAGTTAAGTAAGCTGGATTGAAACCGTACATCTGATCATATTTACACACACAATATATAAATTCACCTATATATAGTATACCATTACAAACCTATACTAACATGATCATAACATGTACAAACCAATCAGTTTACCATAATATATGACATTGGTAACAAGAAAGCTAAGAAGTTTTCATATACTAACATGATTTAAAGCATTCATCCTCCTTGTACGATTCATCAACCGCCATAGGGAAATAGGCAATGGGACAAAATAAATGCATCCACTCGTATCGTTTTCTATGTAAAAACTGCGATATATATCACACATTTCCTTCCCACCATCCATTTGCATCCTTATAATAGTTAAGTTTGTTGCATGCAAAGACAAAAAACTCCAATAGTTAAGTTTGTTGGGTCGGATTTTGTGTCTTAGTAACTATAGTGTGTGTGAGATATTTGAAAAAAGTTTGATTTTATCAGAATTATCGAAATATGATCTGAATTGAGGAAATATCCTTAAAAAGACAGGTGTTTTAAGTTTTAACTTGTACAATTAGTCTACTTAATCTTCTTTTCATTCATAGAAACTGACAGTGGAGTATTTTTATGAATCTGATTTATCTTTGTGTACACTTTTTTGATGAATTGATTCTCAAGCATTACTTTAGCTTTACAAGTAGATAGATGACTATGATGCAAAAAAAGGTTGCAATGAGTTATGGATCGAAGTTATTTTTGCTGCTAGAACTACTTTTTGGTTTTAACGTATGTGCTACTTGCTTTTGTTTTGCTATTGCTACTTGTTCTATATTTTGTTTTTGAACTATTGATGACAAACTATTTATGTTTGGTGTAAGAATATTATGTATTTTGATTATGAAATTTCATACGTTGGTTATCAAATATGTGTGTCCAAAATGTGGTATTGATACAATATGTTGATTTTGAAATGTGATATTGATATAATATGCTAATTTTGAAATGTGGTATATATACACATTGTGGCGGATGTTTACTGAAATGGAATTAAAACATTCCACGGCGTTTTTAAAACGCTGTTAAAACATTCCACAGCGTTTTTAAAACGCCGTTGAAAGTTTTAACAGCGTTTTAAAAATGCCGTTAAATTGTATCTAAAAACATAAAGCACGATTTATTGCACCAAGGAAACGCTGTAAATAAATATCACAACATTGAAAAAACGCTATAAAATCTTATCTTAGCACGAAACAAACGCTAAGAAAGATCTCTAACTGCACCCAACCAAACGCTGTTAAATGATTTCATGACACCAGGGAAACGCTGTTAAAAAGGACATTTAACAGCGTTTATTTCTTATCATTGTATATCTCTGACATATAACTGCATGTCAATATACAGCGTATGTAAAAACACTGTTAATGGCTTTTATAGCGTTTTTAAAACGCTGTTAAAGGTCTTGTTTGTTGTAGTGCAAGTCCGATCGCTCTGAAACTTGAAATCCTACAATAATTCATCGTTACAGATCCGATGAAACTGGTTTCATCGAAATTCGGGACATTGTCCAAAGTGGCTATTTTCACGTTAATTAAATAAATCGTTATTAAATTGATTAAATCACTTTTTAATTTCAAATTTAATAACAAACAAATTTTATCATTTTTGATTAACTAGACATTTACAATAATTTTTTTAAAACAAATTCACATATCAATTCAATGTTAATTATTTTACTAACTATAGTGTTCAATTTCAACTGTAATTAAATCCAATTAATTATAGTTTAATTCCAATAAATTGAATTAATCGATTTCAATCTTCTTATTCAATCCTTCATTACTTTATGTATATATTCAACATTGGTTTATAGCTTATTACATTAATAATCTTCAATTATTACCTTAATTTACATTAACGTAATATTTAGTTATATTTATTGCAATTTATTTCCAGTTTGATTTTCATCAAGTTAAACAAATAGGTAACAAATAACAATTGTCACCTTTAGCTTGATTTAATCACGTTTATAAGTTGATTATCTATACAAATGTTATAATTATTTACACAATACTAATTTTATTCAATTACAATTTATTACATACTATTTCATTAATTTAAACAAGATTTAAATTATCAATTTCTCTTTTAATCCGATTATCAATTAATACACGCATTATTTCATCAATTAATATAACATTTAAATTTATTCCTTATTTTAAATTTATAATCAATTATAACTTACAATTATTACAATTACTTGAGATTACATTCAAATAGTCATTTATTACATAAATTTACATTATTAAACTTCATTCTAGTTAGTTTCTCATTTCTACATCATAATTTTTTATTTTCTTCCAACATTAAATTACATAATCTTATTAAATTAACTATTTTTAATTATCGAAATTACAGGTTGTTACACAATTGAAAATCATCAAAATTAGGTTCAACAATATATATACAATCAACCAACTTCATACACATCAACAACCACCTTTCCGACTAAAGAAACATCAACAACATATGTTAGCCAAACAATAATACACCTCAATCGCGAAGCCTTCTAAGCTCAACAGGTGTGTCTCTCTTCTTCTTCTTCCTTCTTTACACGATTGGAGCAGAACCTTGGCCTTCTTCAAATGTTGGAGCAGGTGTTGGAACTGGTATTTTTTGTTCTTGACTGGGCCCGAAAATTAACTCTTCTTGTTGTCTCTCCTACTGCGGCCGCCCTTCTGTTTTCTCTTGTGTGGATTGACCAAGACACCCAAAGTGTTATTCTCCTTCATGCCAAATGGGCTATTGAGCTTGAATTTCTCCGCCGATGTGTTGTTGTTCTTCTTCATGCCAAACGGGCCATCGAGCTTGAATTTCTTCGCCGACGTGTTGTGTTCCTCCTCTTCCGTATGTGCCTCCCCCCAAGGCGTTTGTCCTTCTTCCGCTCCCTCCACTGTTGTACGTGTCGCCTCCGTAGCATGTGATCGTTCTTCTACAATGCGCAAAGGTTGTGCCGGCCTTCTTAACTTGTTTCAACCAAGAATCGTATCGAGTATACGTCATAGGTCAATGCATTTGCTTTTCACCTTGTCCGGCTCCATACGACTATCTTCGATTTTGTCGACCACATCCAAAGCACTATATATCTGCTTACCTACGCGAAATTCAAAATAATGTAACAACAAATATGATATAAAAAATTGAATAATCAAAATTTATAAATTACAATACTAACCACATCACGCTCTAGTGGAGCTTGCGGAATGTACGCAACCAATTTCCTAGCCGACTTTTTCAGAATATAATGGCGAGTAATCTGCCAATACCAATACTCATACTCGCTCAACGGTGTTGAGGGATCACATGCTTGTTCGGAACGATCAATTCTAGAATTCCATATTTCTATACTTTCCTGTAGAAATGCCATCCAACTAGGGGGTTCTGGGTCTAATGGCACCATGGAATCGGGAATGTGCTGATAGTCAAAGGCAAACTGTCTCATTACTCGGTCGGGAGCATATAATTCAAAGTCCAAAAAAAGAATTAGTCTGCTCTTAGCGATCCAACCCGCCAACATATATTCAATGTCGGGATGCCTAAATTTATTCACCAAAGAATATGGTTCCCAGGTAATGGCGTCATCCGCTAACAAATCCAATTCCTTACGGTAAAACTGTACATTTTTTGGAGTTTCACGCCAACTCCTAGCACAATTCCACCTGCACCCGAATGGAAGATACAGATCTAAATCAATAGGAATTCTTATAGAGGGTCGTCCAATAGCAATATGGGACTAAGACCATATTTGCAACAACGTTGCAGAACCTCCTAAAACTTTTCTTCGTCGTAAGGCAACGTTTGTCAACTTACTGTACAAATAAAAAAATACAACACTGCCCCATGAATGGTAACCATAGTTTGCTAAATCATCCAGAAATGGTAAAATGTTCAAATTCAATCTACCTTTCGAATGATCTGGAAAAAGACGGCAACTTAAAAGGTATAATATAACAGCATGACTGCGACGAAGTATATTGTAACAACCCGTGTATTTGGACCATTTAAATTGACAATAATCCACACATGTCAACTTAAATAATACAAAACACGAATCATTATGGGATTATAAATACATAAATGTAAATGAGAATCAATACAACATCACAGAACAGTCACAGAATAATGCAGCGGAAAATACATCGTCATAATAGCAGTTCATGAAGCCACTATATAATATACAACAATGTCTCAACATCAAGTGACTAGTACCAAAAATGTCCAACAGACTAGGACATCAATACAGGAATATAAATAGACTGATAAAGATAAATGCTAAGCCTTCAGCATCTTCAACCAACCTTGATCAGCAACTGGATAGCTTCAGACTGACCCGAGCATATGCAAAAGAACACTCGAGTCAGGACTCAAAATCTTATACAATTAAATCAAGTGCAAGGTAACAGTTCATCACTTAAAAATGGATAAAATAACATCTCTAAGGATCCGATAAACTATCTATATATACAATAGAATACGATAGGTAGATGATGTCTAATCAGTAAAGTACGATATTAAAATAGTGTTAAGTCATGGCCCATACCACCCTTAACACATTTTTATTCCCAAGAGCATATACAAGACCGTAGTTTCCCCAAAACCGGAAGTCACCAGAGGGAAATCCATATACTAAAGGTACAAAACAAAACGTAGTGGTCGCGAATAGGATAATCAGTATGACAAGGTACATGAGGCGATACCAACCAGGATACTAGTAGTTGCCTGATCCGGACTAATGTTGAGCATAGCAGCTACTATCTCAACACCGCGAAACAACACTCCCAAATCAAGGGGTGCACCCAAATCGAATCACAAAAGTAATAGATATGGTATCGAAGAAGTGCGTCCGCTAGAGGTGGCGAACCTCAATGGCCCGGCGCGGCTCCTGTTTTAGTCATGTCAGGGGTCGTCCAATATCGTTCTCTTTCTTCAGTCAACGCGTTCACCAAACCATCCACTTCATTCTGGATCAACACTTCGCGTGCAATAGTTATTAAAGTGGTTTTCGGTATCGACAGAGAGTATGTCCATATCCGATCCCGGTCTCTTTAATGACTACGTATTTATTACCCAATGGTCGGTTAACCTAACGTTTAAAACAAATCAAAGTCCAAAAGTCAAGGTGCAAATTTGACTTCCAAGTTTTGACATTTCACGATTCAATTTATCTCGAATATTTAAAATCACATTTCCAAATGAAATCTGTAGTCCAAACATTTGAATTAACAATATAATTAAATTTTCAAGTTCAATTTAATAACTCACTTACTAAATTTAGTTCAAAATCAATTAACTCAAATTTACCGGTTAACTAAGTTCGAATCGTTAAATCAAATTCTATTTATCACAATTCATATTTACATTCATTGTTACATTAAATATAATTATAAATTTGATTAAATCAATTTCATTAGATTTAAAATTATTTACCTTTAAATTGTCGCTAAATTTAATCCATAAAAGTTTAGTTAGTTTCGTATTCCATTTTAAGTCAAAATTTCCTAAATCTAAATTATTATTTATAACAAGTTCAAATCTATTTAATTTAAAACTTAGTTTAAATCTGAATCTACCAATCTAATAAATTAAATTATTAAATTCTAAAACTCACTTGTTTAAATTTTATTTCAATCAAATTTGCCAATTCATTTTTCTCCACTTAAATAGATTTATTAATCCGTTTCAATTTAATCCATTAATTTATTTTAATTAAATCCATTAAGTCGTTACTTGATTTCCAAACAATTTATTAAGTTCATTTCTTAATTTCAAATAGATTTCAATTTCAAAATAATTTTGTTGACCAATCGGGTTTCTTATTTTTAATTGTCTATCCTAGGCCAAGTTATTTAAGTGGGTATTTATCATTTCAACCCGATATCATTCAATATAAAACAAATCATAACAAAAGGAACTTGCAGTGTGATAACTGGGATGGTGTCAAAGTAAATAAACAAGCAATAGCAACCATACATAACAAATTAACAATTTATTCAAATAATCCCGAAATAACCATATTAACTTACATTAGTTAATTATGCAAATTAATATAATTATTCCTAGGATCCAACGGATTAAAGATTATTACAGGATGATTTTTTTCTTGGCGTCCGTTATCAAATTCTACATCAATCGTACATATCAATTTTAATGTCACTATTAGTTACCCTAATTAACATCATATTACAGTTCAACATGTTTAATCAATTTGAACAATACATGGCGTCAAATTTTTAGAAATTAACAATTTATTTCAACCAAATTTTAACAATCAACAATTTAATATCCAGATCAATATTAACAACAATTATCACTTGATGATCATAGCATAATAGATTTGAGTCGTGAATAAAATATTCACCTTGCGAGGTTGGAGAAGATGGCGTGGCACGAAGAAAATAGACAAAATAGACCCTAATAGGCACGACGCAAAAATGAACACAAACTGCAATCAAACAACAATTAATCAATAATTCGTGTATTTGCAGTATATATATTGATTGAATATATATATAAAATCATACCCACGATGAGGCAAGATAGGTTCGACGAGCGGGATGGAAATACTTATACTTCCGGATCAATAGCAGGAGCTGAAACAAAAATGCAACAGACTGTATGTGAGCAACCCAACATTCAAAGTATAAACTGTTATATAATCCAATAGTTATATAATCTAACAGTTATATATATATCAACTGATATATATATATATATAACTGATGCACAGAGCAGGATCTCGGCCACTGCGAGGCCCAAAGGTGACGGCGGAGCGACTGGGGCGGAGCGGGGTTGGAGCGGGCTGGACTGGGAATGGCGGGGTGCAGCTGGGCTGGGGTGGCGCGGGTGTGGCGGGTGCTGGCGGAGGGTGTGGCGCGTGGCGCGGAGGGCTGGGCTGTCGTGGGGCGCGGGGACGGGGCTGGTAGAGGCCAGGCAGGTGCGGGCTGGGGCGGCAGGTAGGGGTGGAGCAGTTGGTTGCTGTGGGGTGCGGGCCGGAAGTGGGGAGTTGGGCGGAGGCCGGGGCGTTGTGGCGGAGGGGACGGGCAGTGGGCTGGGTGGCGTAGTGGGCTGGGGACAACGGGCAGGCGGGCTGGGGACAATGGGGCAGGCGGGCTGGGGACAGCGGGACAGGCGGGGTAGTCGAAGCAAGGCTGGGGTGCTGGAGGGCGTGCAGTGGACTGGGACGCAGAGGCTGGTGGCGCGGTGGTGGGGCAGGCAGGGACGGCTGGGTGCGGTGGTGGGGCAGGCAGGGACGGGTTGGTGGAGCTGGGCTGGGGGGTGGCGGAGGTAGCTGGGGCGCGGTGCTGGGGAGTGGCCGGGCGGAGCTGACTGGGTAGGCTGGCAACAGGTTTCGGTGGAGGCTAAAGGGGACGGGACAGTGGCATGGGGCGGAGGGTCTTCATTTTATTTTTCTTTTTGAAGTTCAAAAAAAAAAGAGAAAGTGAAGAGGAGAGAAGGAGTGAGCTGTTACCTTGCCAAATGAAATATACGAAGGAAGGAGGGTTGGTTTTTTTTTCACTGGAGAGGATAACTAAATAGCAAAGAATATGGGAAGGAGAAGAATATAAAGTTGCAGAGAGAAGACAGCATGCAGGATGGAGTGACGTGCAATAAATGCGAGGTTCAGTGTGCACAGTAAATACAATGATGATTCACAATGGAGGCTATTGGTGTTCCCAAGGTCAGCTGACTGGTTCCAAAATTTGAAACCTGAAATGTTGGGTACCGGTTTGCGCTGCGTAACGGACCGGTGTGTGCTCCGTTAACAATTATAATTTGCAATGCCGAACTCCGATTGACACAAACAAATATACCGTTTTGATCAGCGTGACGAGGCGGACACAACGGTATGAAGATATTGATGGTTTGACATTGTTTGCGAAGGGGTAAATCTTCTGAACCATTTGCACGAGTGAACATTTTAACTAGCAATTAAAAGCGAAATTTGACGAAACGAAATGCGCCGTCATGATCAGAATATTTTTCTTATGCAACATTGTGAAAAATATTTGAGTTCGGACGATAGAAAATTTACACATAAAATTAAAACTAATATGTAAATTTGACGAGCGAAATTTTCTACAATATTTTTCGACGAAATTTGGCGTACGCTTATGTCTATCTAGACGCATCCCAAATGTGAAGTTTGAACGGCAACGGAAATTATTTGTGAATATTTGAAATTCCCATTACGGAGAATGCAGCAAAACACCGAAGAATAAGATCGACGGAGCTAAAGATGTCCGAATTTTGAAAAACGAAAAATGATGCCTTTGTCAGAAAATGATTTAGAATTTTTCTATGTAAAAATATTTAGGTTCGGAAGATAAAAATTTTCACGTTTTAAAATGAACTGATGTGCAGTAAAACGCGCGCGAAGTTTACTGCGGTATTTCTGACGAAACTTTACCCATATCTACAATCATCTAGGCGCAATTTAGAAACAAAGTTTGGACGCTGATTGAAATCGTATGTAAGTTTCACATTTTTAATTAAAATAACGGTTCTAAAATTTTTAAATTGGGTCGGAATTTCAGGGTCGTTACATATATCTAAATCGGTCGCACCTTCAGGTAGTGGTTCAGAAAATTCACTTTTAAACCATGTCATTGCTAGCTCACTTTTAGACTTAACAGCCTCTTTTGGTGGAAAAATACCAAGAAAATCATGACACAATTCCAAATAATTGATATCCAAATTTTGTGAACATACCGAGAAGTCGTCTGTACCTAGACCAAAAAGAAAATAAACATCGGCTAGAGTTACCGTCATTTCACCAACTCTTAAATGAAAAGTATTTGTCACCGGCCTCCATCTATCGCACAAAGCCGTAATAAGGTGATAATCTAGTCGTATGTTGTTAATTTGCATAGCTTTCCGAAATTCGGCAATTATTAGGTTCTGTTCCAATCTAGGATCTTTAAAGTCTACTTCCTTTAGCTTCCTCGAATGGTCGCAAAGCTTAACTGTTTCCACATCCTGACAATTATCAAAGAATTTAAATTAGTAATTCATAGTTGCATTTTGGTTTAACATTAACGCATTGTGCATAAAATAATTACTTCCATAAGCGCATCATTTTGGCTTTTATGTTGTTCTTGAAGATAGAGAACACTTTTTTCTTCGGGTCCAGAGCCAATTCTACATTATATAGATCAACCAATTAATCATTCAAACATTTATTTTCCATCTAGGGTTTAGGTTTTAAGATTAGTTTATTGCTATTTCCATTTTCAACAATGACAACAACCATAGGCATAAATTTTCGTCGACATCAACAACACTACTTCTTCCATTAACAACAACAATCACTTGTTAACTAGAAATCAATTTACACTACAATTATTTTTACCTCTAATCACCGTAGATGAAGAACTTTCTTCCATTTTTAGCTTAATCAAGTAGTTGCTTCAAGGAATAGTATAGAATAATGTAATTGAGGATTTGGATTGGGTTTGGAATGAGAATTGGGGAGGGTTTAGTGAGGAAAAGGATGAAGTGAGTAAATGAAGACAAATCTGAGCTCACTATCTTCTTGATGCCCGAAATTGAGATTACGCAATCCATATATATGTAAGCTTGCGCAAGCAATATACATAGAGCTTGCACACTTATGGAATGCGCAAGCTCTACGTATAAAAAAGTTACTACTTGCGCAATCCATAATTGTGCAAGCCTTATTCAAAACGAGGCCTAGTTTTGCAATAAGTTTTTGATGAAGTCTAAATCTATCATTTGTTATTTCTAGGGGTCCTCTTTGAAAAATTATCCTATTTATTATTAAAAGTCTCCTTCCTAAAATTATACTATAAATAGAAAATACACAACTTTCAAAAATATACCCTTGCACATTATAAAGTAATAAGAACGTAGATAATTTTTGTGCTCACACATTCATAATTTACAAGAGTAGCAACAAAGTCACTCTGAAAGAGCATCAACCGTTTTTTTACTATATGTGTGTAGAAAGATTTGTGCCATGAACTACATATAACTCATGTAGAACTTAATTTCAACTATTAATATCTTTTAATACATTTGTATAGCATGCAAAGTGGACCATTATGTTCCAATCTGCAATAAGTTTATACTATAAGAAAGCTTAGCTGACCTTAGGTCATCAACCTCACTTGGCAATGAGTGTGTGCACAAATCACTATTGAAGTTTTGTCTCTTAAAAGAAATTTAAAGACAAAAATAAAATTCTACTCTAGGTATATGAGTGAAAAATCATGATTTAGTGACAGTAATAGTTGTAAAATACATATTATTGTAAGGAAATGACAGTATAACTATAAAATCATTAAAAATTAGAAAAAAAACTCGCACAAAATACCTATTCATTTATAAAATCAATCGACTATAAAAAATAATAACAAAAACCTTAAGCTCCAAATATTGTTTAGTCTCAAATTTCAAAAACTGTAACCAAATCGGCCATAAAGATGCACAGCATAAGTAAGGAAGAGAGAACATATGAGCAATGAAACTTTTTGAACTCCTCTATTTGGTCCTTAATTAAGACTAGGATGAAACCATGCTACACACACAGATTTGACGGTATGTTAATCAACTTATACATAGACATTTTTTTGTCATATGAGAACATAAATTTGCTATCTATTTTTTCAAACCTAATTTGTTGTTAAGCCTATTATTATTCATAACCTAGTTTAGAAAAACAGTGTCCATCCATGGTAGTAAAGAAAGTACCAGCAAAATATAAAATAAACAATCATTTAAGTATCCAAAGAGTCTAATTTTTATAGGATGGGTAGAAAATTTAAAGCTACGAATTCCTAGTAAAAAATGTGGCTCAAGAATATATCTTAAGCTGAACAATATTCCTATACCAACTGGTAAATAAATTTTAAACTTGCAACCCGGAGAATTAAACCAGAAAAAAATAGGTCTAAAAATTGATGTTAAAGGACTAATATTCTAACGGTATAATAAAACCAGCTACATGATTTCATAGATCAAACATGTATTTCATATTTTTATTCTAGACAAACATGAAAATAAATTGATAGTAGAAAAGCAAACATTAAATACACAAATCACGAGCTTACAACTAAAGGTATGAATCAAATATTTAGTACTGAATAACATCGTATAGATTAAATAAAACTTCGAATTTATACATAGAATGGGATAGAAGGAAAACCATCTACTGAAACAAACATATCCCAAAAAACCCACATAAAAAAGAAAAAACTTGAAGAAAAAGCCTTATAACATTTCAAACAACTTTATTTCAATCTCACAACCACTTTATGGCACTTCTTGCTAGAGTAAATATCTTCTCTGACAATAAATGTATCAATAACTCAATTGCCTAGAAGAATACCTTCATCAAATTATTTTAATATCCACTAACCAAAGCAACTGCCTTTTGGTTCAAAGTTCCATGGAGTTAGCCTCAAGTATTGAATTCCAACACACATTTTTAGGCATATAATCTCCATAGTCGCTTTTTGTTTCTACATAATATTATATAATCTCTTCCAATTTCTATGAAAAGTTGATCGAATTCCATGGTGAAATGTATGTTTTATTGCCTGAACATGTAATGCAAAAATTAAAACTTTAAAGCATTGAAATTTAAGTTTTGCAAATACCATCATTATAAATGCACATGAATATATGCATAAACTAATCACACACAAACATATGATTGAAAAAAGATAAAGCTCAAATGGAATATCAAAACCTTTTTAAACTTCTACATGGCAGCAAATGTCAAAGCTACATTCTTTGTTCCAAGATTGAAAATGTGTTGGCATTATGATGTAAATCGGGTATTAGAAATATATTTCTTATGTGTCCTATCATGAAACATCAAATAATCTAAAAATACTATAACATGTAGCATCATGTTTCGGGATATAAAATAATTTAAAATCAATAAACTTATGATGCGATATCAAACATGAGGATATAATAGTAGTACAAAACATTTGAAGTAATAATAGAGCAATGTATAACTAATAAAATAATAAAACATATAAAGAAACTATGTATATAACCCTAAAAAGGTATAATAATAAATCCAAAATGTTAGATCCAAACATCAACCATAAAACAATAAAAGAAGTTTGAAATCTTATGGTTTTCTACAATTGCTAAGGGGAAAAATTAGTTCTGTAATTTGCAAAGGAAGTTGATGTTTGAATGACTTTTACAGACCTGTATACCTTGGTTCAGTTTTTTTGGATTTTGATAATACAAATTTTTGTTGGAATTAGCAAAAATAAAAATTTATAATTTATAATATGGTAACATGATTTGATGTGCATTTTAATTCCTTTAGTTGCCATAAATATATAGGATAAATAATCCACAACTAAGAAATTCATCTGCTTATAAAGAGCTCATTTAGAAATCCATAGCCAACGATAAAAGTTCATCCTAACTATACATAAATAGTGAATAGGCACGTCCTAAAAAATTATATAATTATATATTATCAGTAAAGGATGGTAGTTTTATGAACTTCGCTGATGTAATGTTAATAACCACTGTGTAGTATAACTGACCAATGGTCCTTGAAGTAACATATAACATGTAAATACAGATATTGTCACTTTTTTCCCTACTTTTGACATAATGATGTGCTAGTGAAAAAAAAACCTTGAACCATAATATTTTCATTGGTTCCACGTATTCCCCTACTTGTATATGCTTCCTTTTTTAGTATATAAAGTTTATATATTCTCTTTCCTTTTGCACCATTATATCAGGTGAAAATAATAGTAGTTAAAAGTGTACAAATCCTAAATGTATAGCGAATTTATTTAATTAACCAAACTAAAGTAGATAAAGTTAATTAGTGTATATTTTGGCTTTTGCTGAAGGATTCATATATGTTTATGGAAAGAAAGACATCAATCTTTGTAGCTAGTTAGGGAAATAATTTAAATAAATAGCAAACAATTAAGAAAATTATAGTAAGATTTATAATATATAACAGTTAATCGAGAAGGAGATCGTCTAAATTTTGTATGAGATATTGCACAATTTGTGATGACATATTCTATTCCTAAAAAAGGACCATGCACTTTAAACATACAAAAAGGAGATCAGAGGTATATATGACAACACATGGACAGGTGGTAACATAAAGCATTATAAAGCATCATATGTAATAACCATTTAAACATGGTACTTGATAAGTACTGTGTTAGCAGTCCATAAACGGTGTGGAAATTACAAAACAAACCCTAATTATATTTTTGCTACTCTCTAGTACTAAAATTATCCTAGAATATTTAAAACCTTATTTGGTATAAATAGTTATATATTGGATTACATATTTAAGTATAATTCTTTGAAACTTAACACGGCAAGATCTATATTTAATGCTAATGATTACGGAAGAGTGCCAATCAATAGGTAAAACAATTATTTTTCTTTTATGACTTGAATGTTCTTGCAAAGAAAATGAAAACTGGAAATATGGACATGAATAAATGGAATCTTTATTCCAGTAAAGTTATCTTTTTTGTTATCTAATCGAAAGTAGATCTGTCCAACGTAGGTAGGTAAATAAAACACAATCAGCTTCTATTAAACTTAAATCATCTTAAAATTTCAAACTTAAATCATCTTAAAATTGGATTAAAAATATTGAAAGCTAAATCAATGATATACTATATAATAAAAATGTATACCTAAAAGCAACCCAATTAGGAGGAATAAAATAAACAATGAATTTGTTATATGTAATATTCTTTATTTGCATAAATATTCTCACTTTACATATACGTGCGACATGAAGAGCGCATGTATTTCATGATTGCATGTTGAATGAAGGCTATATGCACTACAATTTAAACACATGCTATGCAATATGGTATTTTTTTAAAACAATAATAGGCAAAGAATGCATGATAAAAGCAACGAAGATTAGTTTGAAATTTGATAAGTGAATGAAATAAGTCAAAATTCCAACTATTTTTTGCGTATAACATATTAATTCCAACATGGTCACTTATTAATTGACCAACATAGTAGTTAAAAGTGTACAAATCCTAAATGTATAGCTAATTTATTCAACTGACCAAACTAAACTAGGTAAAGTTATATTTTAGCTTTTGCCGAATGATCCATATATGTTTGTCGAAAGAAGCACATCAATCTTTGTAGCTAGTTAGGAAAATGATCTAACTAAACAACAAACAATTAGGAAAATTATAGTAAGATTTTTAATATATAACAGGTAATCGAGAAGGAGAGCATCTAAATTTTGCATGAGATATTCCACTATATGTGATGACATATTACATTCCTAAAAAAGGACCATACATGTTAAACATAAATAAAAGGATTAGAGATATAATATATGACAATACATGAATATGTGGATAATATAAAGCATTATATAACGAACTCCATAAATCCCTGCTGACCTTAAATATCATTAGAATGTTCTTCCCTAACATCAGCTTATATTTAATATCCATTTAAACATGATACTTGATAAATATAGTGTTAGTAATCCATATGGCGTGGAAATTGCAAACAAATGTTTATATGTCCATAATTATATTTTTGCTACTCTCTGTTAATAAATTATCCTAGAATATTTAAAACCCAATTTGTTACACATAGTTACATATTGGATTCATATTTAAGTATAATCTTTTTAAACTTAGTACGGCAAGATTTATATTTAATGCTAGTGATTATGGAAGACTGTCAATCAATGGATAAAATAATTTTTTTTAATGACTTGCATGTTCTTGTAAAAACTGAGAATATGGACATGAATAAATGGACTCTTTATTCCAGTAAAGTTATCTTTTTGTTATCTAATCGAAAGTAAATCTGCCCAACGTAGGAGAATAAAACACAATCAACTCCAGTCAAACTTAAATCGCCTTAAAATTGGATTAAAAAAATTGAAAGCTAAATCAATGACATTCTACGTAATAAAAATGTATACATAAAAATTAACGCAATTAGGTGGAAGAAAATAAACAACGAATTTGTTACTTGTAATATTCTTTATTTGCACAAATATTGATTTCCTCAAGTTACATCGTGAAAATTGGACCTAATATCCAAAATCCACTTTTCTCCTTATAAATTTCAAACCAATATCATCTTCCAATGGCATCTGAAAGACTTTTTTGAATAATTGAACATAAAATATATACTTATACCCTTATTATCCTTTCACTCCATATAATAAGTAAAACTTTTTTATATCAAAAATGTTGGTTTAGTAAACTAAACTTGTATGTAACTCATAGAAAATAAAAAATGAGTGGATTATTCAATTGATTTTAACATTAATGCTTGAGGGAAATTGTGTAGTATAAGTTTGGATTACTATATGTGTTGGGGAAAATCCCTTCAGATGATCAGTCTAAAGGGATAAAAAACCCAACGCAGCGGAAAACAACTGGATTGTGATTGTAGTGAGACGAAACAAACAGAGATAAACACCAGAACATACGGTCACATATCTATGCAATGCAGAAAATTAAATAACACCAGTATTTATAATGGTTTCACTACCGTGAGGCAGTGTACGTCCACTTGGGGAGAGGAGATTTTATTAATCACTGAAAGATTAGAGTTACAAGATTGATTCACTTTTGGAGGCTATACATAAGAAGAATTAACAATGCAGACAAAATTCTATAGAGTTTCAGCTCTGTAGGATGGCTACCATTGTTGTCCAGAAGCTCCACTATTTATAGAGTGAAGAAATGAGGAGGAGTAGCTGCTATATAGCAGTCCTGGGGTTTGGTTTGGCACATCTGGTTTGGCAAACAACACTTAAGATCTGGACCGGCATGGTCCAATACCGAGCAAAATATTTGGTTCGGCCTTAACTTGATTCGGCATCACTTGGACCGGCATTCTGTTCAAAGCTTGGTTCGACAGTTGAATAATAAATTTGGGCTGACACTCATCTGGAGCGGCATTACAACATCTGAATGAAGAATTTTGGACTTGCATACATCTGGAGCGGCAAATTACCACTCCAAATCACCGAACAAAATATTTCGTTCGGCAAATCACCGAACGAAATCATTACGTCTTCCCCAAATCTAATGCTACCGCTCCAAATCAAACTACCACCGAAACCTTCAAGCCCTAGCATCTTCCCCAATTCTCGTTCGGTGATTTCAGCTTTTGCTCCTAGGGCTTCGCCTGCTCCTCCTCCTTCGTGATTCCTACTTCTTCAACGATGGAATCAACATGTAACAATTCCAACAATCTCCACCTTATTACCATATTCCATCAAGTTATTAAACTCCATCCATACCTTTATGCTTCAAGCAATGGATACTTACCCAATGAGTTTTGGCAATGCCATCACCCATTACATTATGTCAACGAACTCCGAAAAGGCCACCGCCCGTCAACAAAGTGTTCGAAGTACCCAGTCCGTGTAGAACCTATCAATCTCCACCATGAAGACAAATGTCTCCATGAACCATATTAACCGTCCCTCCGTGCCACCCCGTGACACCTAGCACTTCATTAAGCGAATCAAGTCCGAGCAATGCTCGAACTTAGCAATAGGCAACGACTTGGTAAACATGTCTGCCGCATTCTCCTTTGTGTGAACTTTTTGAGGACGAACTAGCTTCTCTTCACTCATCGAGACAAGAACGACTCTCTCACCTCAATATGCTTCGTCCTCGAGCTGAACGCCAAATTTTCAGCTAAGTGAATTGCACTCTGACTGTCACAGTACACATCCACGCCTTCATATACGAAGCCCAAATCACACAACAATCGCCTTAAATAAAGCGCCTCCTTAGCTGCTTCAACTGCAGATATGAGCTCTGTCTCTGTAGTGGACAAAGCCACAATCGTCCGCAACCTCGCTCTCTAACTGATCGCTGTCCCACCAATGGTGAACACATATCTCGAGGTTGACTTCCTTCGATCTCTATCACCAGCATAGTCGGAATTGCAAAATCCAACCAAGCTGAAATATCTTCCTTTACCACCAAAGACAAGTCCATGGTTTGGAGTTCCTCTAAGGTATCTGAAGATACACTTCACTGCTTCCCAATGCGTCTTTAATAGATTCGCCATGAATCTACTCACCAATCCAACCGCATGTGCAATGTCAGGCCTAGTGCAGACCATGGCATACATCAAGCTGCCAACTGCACTTGCATATGGGACCTTCATCATATGAGCCTTGTCCTTTTGCGAGATCGGAGAGCCTTTACTAGAAAGTTGTATGTGCAAAGGCATGGGTGTGCTGATTGCCTTTGCCCCTTCCATGCTAAACCGAGCAAGCACATTTCGAATGTACTCCTTTTGAGTGAGGCTCAAAAGTCCGAGCTTTCTATCCCTTTAGATTTCCATACCCAAAATTTTCTTTGCTTCTTCAAGGTCTTTCATTTCGAATTCCGCTTTTAGATTTAGCTTCAAACTATCGATTTCAGCCTTATCCTTGGAAGCAATCAACATATCATCTATGTATAAGAGTAGGTACACCCATCTATCATTCTTTAAATGCTTGAAGTACACGTGAGCATTTTTGATGCTACGATCAAAACCAAGTGAAAGCATAAAAGAGTCAAACCTCTTGTACCATTATCTAGGCGAATGCTTAAGTCCATACAAAGACTTCTTCAATTTGCAAACCCAATTTTCTTTCCCATCTACAACAAATCCTTCTGGCTGCATCATGTAGATTGTCTCATCCAAGTCTCCGTGCAAGAAAGCGGTTTTCACATCCAGTTGCTCCAGCTTCAAGTCATGAGCTGCGACGATAGCAAGCAAAATGCGGATGGACGTATGCTTCACTACTAGAGAGAATATCTCATCATACTCCAATCCCTTTCTTTGTGAAAATCCTTTAGCAAATAGTCTAGCCTTGTATCTCCCATCATCCTTCACCTTGAACACCCACTTGCAACATATGGCTCGGCTTCCTTGAGGAGGTGGTACCAAATCCCAAGTCTTGTTCTTCTTCAACGACTCTAACTCCTCTTTCGTAGTGCACATCCACTTCGAACTGTCACATGACTTCAAAGCTTCATCAAGGTCAAGCGGCTCCTCATGAACCACATGTAGGGCATAGTCAAACTGATCGCCAAGGCTAAGGTTCGCAAACTGCTAATCACCGTACTTTTTGGGCAGCCTAATAGTCCTACGACTGACCCGGGTAAGTACTGCTTCGCCTAAACTCCTTTCAACTCCACCTTGAACCAAACTTCCTCTAGATTCATGCACATCACCAGCACTACTAGAAGGTACCTATGGACTATCATGTAATGTTTCATCAACTGCGTTTTCCTCGACAGCATCAACAACAATTCTACTATTCGGCTGGAACACGGGAACTTCTTCCATCTCCTTAGGCCTATCAGACTCTTCTGATGTGGTAGGTAGCTTCTCCTTCGGATTGAACATAGCAGACTAATCAAAAGTAACATGTCTGGAATGAACAATCTTCCCATCAACAGGGTTCCAAATTCGATACCCTTTCATACAATCGGTGTATTCCATTAGTATGCCCTTGTATGCTCTAACCTCCAACTTGTCATCACCTGTATGGTGGATGTACACAGGACAACCAAAAATTCGGAAGTAACCAAGATACACTGCTTTACCTCTCCACTTCTCCTTTGGAATCTTCCCATTTATGGCTGAGCACGGAATTCGATTTATGATATGCGTCGCAGTTGATAATGCCTCAGCCCAAAAGCCTCTAGACAAGCCCACTGTCAATCTCAAGCAACAACCCTTCTCCGATAGAGTCATATTCATCCTTTCTACAACCCCATTGGATTGCGGATCTCCGGGTGTAGTCAAATGTCTCTGAATGTCATTCTGCCTACAAAAGTCAAGGAAATCCCTAGAGACAAACTCACCACCATTATCAGATCTCAGCACCTTCAACCTAGAACCAGATTGGTTCTCAACAAGCGCTTTCCAGTCTTTGAACTTCTCAAAACTCTCTGATTTGGCCTTCAACACATACACCCATACTTTTCGAGAAAAATCATCAATAAAAGAGATAAAATACTTTGCTCCTCCAAGAGAAGGAGTAGCAACCGGTCCCCAGACATTTGTATGCACGTACTCAAGTACTCGCCTCGATCTATAGAGTCCAACTCCAAAAGATACTTTAGTTTGCTTGCCTAACACACATTCCTGGAAAAAGTCCATCTTGTCGAAGCTTTCTCCTTTGATCATCTTCCATCTCCGAAGCAAATCTAAGCCCTTCTCTGAAATATGACCCAACCTGAGATGCCAAAGCTTTGTGGCATCCAATGCACGAGAACTGTCTACTCCAACACACGACTCTCCAAGAACCGTGGTTCCTTTCAGCAAATACAGATTTTGGAACACATCTCCTTTCATAAGAACTAGTGCACCTCTCGAAACCTTCAAACTATCCTTCTCGATAGTTACCTTGCATCCCAAAGATGCCAATTCTACTAAAGAAATTAAGTACTTCCGAAGACCTGGAACATACCGGACACCTGCCAAAGTGCATATCACTTCATCAAACATCCTGATCCTCACTGTACCTTCACCCATTGCTCTACAGCTAGCATCATTACCCATAAGAATAGAGCTTCCCTCTTGTCCAATGAAAGAACTGAAGTAATCCTTATTAGGGCTGTAGACAACACATCATCGGATACAGACTTCTCCACCGCAAATAATGAAGATCCGTCTTCTTACTTCTTCTTTAAATTTGGACAATCCATTTTCCAATGACCAGGTTTCTTGCAGATAAAGCACTTCCCACCTTAGACTTTCCTCTCCTGCCATTACTGGGCTTCCTGGACTTGGAACGCCCTCCAGAGTGCCAATTCTTCTTATCATCTCTACCTCTTTCAACAAACAAGCCGTGACTACTACTTACACCTCCACTTCCTTTACTTATCTCTTTCATCTGATCTCTCAGGCCCTCGGATAGAAGGCCCAACTTCACATCTTCCATAGTCAATGTGTCTCTAGCGAAGATAAGGCAGTTAGCGAAACCCGTGTATCGCTCCGTAAGAGAACACAAAAGAATCATTGCCATTTGCTCCTCATCCATCTTCAAGTCAATAGTCTTCATCTTCGTCATGAGATCATCAAAGAAATTAAGATGTTCCTTCACTGAAGTACCCTCTCTCATCCGCATGGTGAAAAATGTCTTCAGTGATATCAGACGGTTAGTCAGAGATTTCTTCAAGTAGAGATTTTCTAGCTTGGTCCAAATACCCCTAGCAGTGGTCTCACTGCTAATCTCTGAGATAACATTCTCTCCCATGGCTAGCTGTAAAGTAGTAAACGCCCATTTCTCCATCTCCTTCCTTTCCGCGACTGAGATGTCAGCCGTCAACTCCTTAGGGGAAAACACCACTGGATGGACTTCAGTCCACATTAGAACAGCCTTCATCCTCCATTGCTACTTCTCGAAGTCTTTATCCCCATTCCATTCCTCAATTGCCAACTGTGATCATGACGCGATACACATCCCTCTAGTATAGGGCCTTGTAACAACTGGAGTCGCTTTATCCCCTGCCATAGTGTCTAACACTCCTCATCAACCTTGCAGCTCTGATACCAAACTGTTGGGGAAAATCCCTTCAGATGATCAGTCTAAGAGAATAAAAAACCCAACGCAGCGGAAAACAACTGGATCGTGATTGTAGTGAGACAAAATAAACAGAGATAAACACCAGAACAGATAGTCACAGACCTATGTAATGTAGAAAAATAAATAACACTAGTATTTATAGTGGTTCCACTACCGCGAGGCAGTGTAGGTCCACTTGGGGAGAAGAGATTTTATTAATCACATTGGTAGTAAAAGAAATAACATTGCAAAGCCATTACTAAACTTTCAGAACTCACAGTGGATGGAACAAAATATAATAGTAAAGTGTACCCATTTATTTCAAAACCAGAAAAATGTCGTAACACAGAATTCCATAAAAACCGTAATATAGTATTTGTTACAACAATTGTTTAAATCCATGGGTACACATGAAATCAAATAATAATAAATACTGCCACTTGCCAAGCTTCCTCATCTTTAAGCATCGTCATCTCCATCACTCCTCCCTTAACCTATGTTGTAATGAGGAGGAAGTCAAAACAACAAGTGTCTGGTGAATAAAAACCTCGAGTCTTACCTTTTCAGTACTTGGGTAGTATATTTCAAAATAATAATATGGCTATGAACATAAAATTATTGAAATCATTAAATACTTCTTTATAAGGAAAGGAGGCGGGTCCAACCACTTAATACCTTCCATTCTAGAAATAGATCTCATATCCTAATCGTACGTCATAAATAGCTAATGATGTAAAAGATGGTACCCAAGCCATTTAATACTTCCTAGTGGAAAATAGGCAGACCCCTTCATTTAAGGCCTAATTGCAGAAGCGTGCTCCTCGATGGTACTATCTAGCCGACATCATATGGAATCTCATAGGCCACTTAATACTTCCAAGTGGAAAATAGGCAGATCTGTCATTTAAGGCCTAATTCCAAAAGCGGACCCCTGTTGAGATACCATCTAACATAACCCTTTGGCCATTTAATACTTCATCTGGGGAAAAAGACGAGTTCGACCACTTAATATCTCAAGCCCCGAAGCAGGCCCTTCGACTTATGGCTCATATCCATAATGACGTCTCATATTAGTCCTCTATTCGTATATAGGAACTGGTAGCCAGATTAGCTGGGAAGATTTCCCCTATAGAATTTGAAACTAACCTTACGCCATTATAAATATTTATCATAAGGATATCTCACATCAATAGAAGTATACACAACTGCCGGTAGCCTCAAAGTGAAGGGCATACTTCTGTCATTTAACTCTATTGACCTCGCATCCTTATAACATAGCCATAAATTAATTACTCTATATATATACACATACCTACCTCACCGTTTCATAAATAAGGCCTTATAAGGAATCTTCCTTATTACACCTTAAAATAATAATTAGGCTATATAAGAGTTTCCTCTTATCTTCAACTCAAAATCAATTACCTTCCTAATGGGGGAAAATAAATGTATATAAATGTCTAATTAACTACGCCATATATGCAATAGTTATACGTTAATTACGTAGATAGAAATATATAAATATTCGCACCTATTAAGTTCTAAACACATGGATTTTACGTCCTAAACTAGCGTTAAATGTCAGTTCTCTAACCAATTATTATTACAAGTCATTTTCTTCAATTTCCCAAGATTTCATGGAATTCTAATATCCAAAACAGGGAATAAATATTCATAATCAAAACTGTAATAACAGACTTGTAAATAAAATAGAAACTCAATTTACTATACTAATTCAATGGAATACCTTGAATAATAAGAATTGCAACCTAAACCCCATGTTCTATTCAACTCCTCTTTTATAAAGAAATAGATAAGAATAAGTGGTGTAAACTACGAATAGAATTCGTAATCTAAACCCCTTATTTTATTGAAGGATCGCAATTTGACCTGAAGAAGAAGGAGAAGTGGAATAGACTATGAAATTATCAACAATTGCATAACAAAACAAATTCCATCAAATTAATGTAAATAATTGGGAATCTCAGAATAGATTTGACATATCGAATTAAAAAGGAATTTTGGAGGATTTTATCTATCATATTTTCGAAATCCCAAAATCCCTAAGGCATATTCAAATTCAAAAGAAATACACTAAACAATTGCTGAAAATAAATACTAAGGTTTCCACTCACAGAATAGCCTTAGATTTACTCAAATGGATTTGTAGCTTTACGATCTCTTTCAGTATCCCTCTCTTTTGATATATACACACACAATAGGGAAGAGGTATATATATTCATTAGATTCAAAATAATTGGGGAAGGATAGGATAAGAATAGATTGGAGGAAGAAAAAACAAATAGGAAATATGTTGAATCCATACCTGAATTTTCTACGAAGTTTCTAAATCTTATCAAAAAGATAGCAATGGCAGAGTTTCATCGTATTCCCCAAAATAATATGAATAAAGGTGGAGAGGATAGGGTTTTATTTATAGGAGTTGAAACGCACCAGAACCGTAAGATGGAAGTAGGTAGGAAACGAGTAAATCTGGAGCGCACAACCGAATAGAACATAACATAAAATCCTAGCCGCCACAGGCTACTATCGTTGCCAAGCAGTCGACCGCTACGGTCGACCGGTTGACCTATTTAGGTCGACCGATCTTTTATTCAAGGGCGTTAATTTTTGTTTTCATTGCCGAATTATTTTATTCCCTAATTAACATTTTAATGTTAAGCCTTAATTAATCGTTCACTTGGCCCCCAAGCTAAATTTTGAAATTCAAATCCTAAATTTAATTTCACGTTTGAATTTGAATTCAAATTAAATTAATTCAAATCTGAGAACTTCAAATGCTTATAATTTCTTTGGTTGAGCTCCGTTTTCAGCATATTATACATGGAAATAGATCAAAATTTCTCCATGAATGCAACATAATAACTTTCATGGTCAAATTCCAACTTTTATAAAATTCGCATATCCAACCCTTATCATATTTATTTTATTTTATTTTATTTATGATTCATTTTATGGGGTGTTACATTCTTCCTCCCTTAAAAGGATTTCGTCCCAAAATCTTCTAAGCGGCGAATAGTGTAACTCGCAATACATCCATGTTATACAACCAAGTTCTCTACACAACCATCTACTCCACCATAAAATGGATAGTCGTGTTATGTAAGTATGTATGCAAATATCCTAAACATGCGTGAAAATGTCTATATGAGTGTAAAGTGATTATGAAAAAGTGTAACAACCATCTCCTACCATCCAATCTAGCAACCGTGATGCAACCAAAATCCTGATTTTGGAGAGAGAAATTACCAGTGAAAAGCTCTGGTTGAATGTGTGAGAAATGCGGATTACAGATCTTAAGGCTAGAATTAACACTAGAGGGGGGTGAATAGTGTTTTAAGAAATTACTAATTCTTTTGAGTTTATATTAATTGGACACAAATGTATGCAATATTCAGACACAGATATGATCACAGAATCAAACACAGATGCAGATATAAAGTAAAAGCAATAAAGGAAAGAACACACCGGATTTTATACTGGTTCAGAGTTACCCTACATCCAATCCTGCAACACAAGTACGGATTTCCTTTCAAAATCAATTCTTACAATTACACCCTTGATTTCAAGGCCACGAGGTACACCGCTTCAGATTCACAATCCTCTGGGTAGAGATACTTGATTTTACGGGCAACAAGTTCACCCGATTGATTTTCCAGGCTACAATCACACTTTTTCTCGCTCGATTGAATACAAAGAAGTCTATAACTCTGAATAGCATTGGGATCTTGTTGAGATAGTGATAGAGAATCAAACAGAGATGATCTAGTTAGATTCAATGGTGATTTCGATAGAG
Organism: Allium fistulosum; assembly: GCA_030737815.1. Taxonomy (NCBI): domain Eukaryota; kingdom Viridiplantae; phylum Streptophyta; class Magnoliopsida; order Asparagales; family Amaryllidaceae; genus Allium; species Allium fistulosum. Next base: position 509,361,349 of record CM060903.1, on the reverse strand, counting down.
TAATGGTAAAAATGTATATAAAGAAATGTGGAAGAAGAAGAGGAGTGAAATCAGAGAAAATATGATTGTAAATTCGTTTAAAACAGCCCCTATTTATAGTAGAACAACAGCCGTGTCCATTCGTGAAAGGATATGACGAATAGAAACTTCCTTTGAAATTCAAACTTTTGAAATAAACTGTCACCTTATCGACAAGGGGTCCTTGGGGTTGTCGACAAGCCTAAGTTATTTTTGGTAATTTTGTTTTTCTCTGAAAATAACTTCTATCTTGTATTAAAACTATTTTAAACTTTATAAATATACTTAACTATAGTTAAAATACATAAATAAGTATAGAGAATAATATTTTGGTATATATAAAATTTTATATTTAAATCTAAGTATAAATATTAAAAGTTAAATATATTATAATTAAAAGATAGTTTAAAACCAAGGATAATTTGATATTGAAAATAAAGATTATTTTGAGGCTAAAAGTATTTTAAAACCAAGATAGATGTTTTTGATTTAAAAAGGAAGATTTTGAAATCATTTTGAAAACAAGATATAATTTTGTAAAACATTTGAATAAAAGTTAGTGGATACAAAACAATGTTCCACTAGATTTTTCGTAGGTTCCATCCCTTTAACGGGCTCGAAGTGGATTCCATTCCACGAATAAAATGGATTTTAAGATGTCAGTGCTTTTCTAGGAGTATTAACAAAATTCCTAACTAAATTACTTATCTTGAAATCTTGAACTCTTGATAATCTTGATACTCATGAGTCTTGAATCTTGATATCTTCGATCTTGAGTTCATCAGTTCTTGAATCTCTATACTGTACAGTCTTCATTCTTTGGTACCTGTATATATATCCTTCATATGCATATATATCTAAACAATAATGTTAGTATTTATATTTTATAATCTTATTCTAAGGTTGTTGTCATCAAAACCAACTTCTTAGGGACTAACAGAATGTTCTTCATTTTCTCCTCGGTCTCCAATGTGTTTTCCGCCAGATTGTCCCCCCATTGTACTCGGACCAACTTAATTATTTTATTATGGAGTCTACTAGTATCGTGCTCCATAATGCATGCGGCACGAGGCACTGTCGGCTCCATCTCAAAATCCCCCAACTGATCAGGCTCTACTCTGCTAGTGGTGTTATGAAGGTATTTCGTAAGGTGAGAAATGTAGAAAACATTGTGGACTCCTGCCAACTTGTCAGGAAGCTCCACACGGCATGCCAATTTTCCTATTCTTTCTAGAATTCTGAATGGCCCAACAAATCTAGGTGCCAATTTTCAAGACTTTCCAAATCTAACAACTTTTCTAAGAGGGGAGATTTTAACAAATACCATATCTCCAACCTCAAATTCAAGCTCTTTCCTCCTTTTATCCGCATAAGATTTCTGATGGTCTTGTGCTACCTTCATCCTCTGCCTGATCAACTCTATTTCTTCCATGGTATCACAGATCAAATCGGGTCCGAGCAACACTTTATCGGTGGTTTCCCACCAATAGCTAAGCGATTTGCATGGCTGCCCATAAAGTGCTTCAAAATGGGACATACCAATCGTAGTTTGATAGCCATTATCATATGCAAACTCAACCAAAGGTAGATGATGCTCTCAATGTCCTCCGAAATCCAAGACACATGCTCTTAACAAGTCTTCCAAAATTCTATTCACTCTCTCTGTTTGTCCGTTAGTTTATGGGTGATACACCATGCTAAGGTTCAAAGAAGTTCCCAAAGCTGTCTGTAGGCTCCTCCAAAACTCGCTAGTGAACAAAGGGTCCCTACCACTGCCTATGTTTACAGGAATTCCATGTAGACGAACTATCTCTTTAATACAAATCTGGGTGAGAGAGGCGCTAGTCCTATTTCTCCTAATCGGAACAAAATAGGCACTCTTGGTGAGTCTATCTACAACAACCCAAATAGCCTCATTGCCCTTCTGACTTTTAGGAAATCCTTCCACAAAATCCTTTGAAATATGCTCCCACTTCCAAGTCATAATTTCCAGAGGTAATAATAATCCACCGGGCTTCCCTTGCTCATCTTTTATCTTTTGATATGTCAAACACCTAACAACAAACTCAGCTACGCTCCTTTTCATTCCATTCCAAAAGAAAATTCTCTTCACGTTCTTGTACATCTTATCTCCTCCGGGATGAATGGTCATCCTTGAGTGGTGACACTGCTTAAGCACATCTCTCATCAAGTCATCGGTCATTGGGATGCAAAGATGTCCATCTCTTCTCAAATATCCCTTCTCATCAACTGTGTACCTCCTAGCATGGGGAAAACGCTCTCCTTAATTTTTTTTCCAAAATCTCTACTAACTCCTTGTCTTTTACTTGCTCGTGCCCTATATGATCCATCAAGGTTGGTTTAACCTCCATAACTGATAGAAAACCTTAGATGGGTTCTGTTGACGGTTGGAGGTTAAAATTCAAGAGAAACTCCAACTGTCTCCATTCATATATAGCAACCTAGGGCAGCGTGTCTCCTACTAAGAGCGTCGGTGACTACGCTCCCTTTTCCAGGGGTATATTGAATACCAAAGTCGAAGGATGCTATATACTCCATCCACCTCTGCTGCTTAACATTTAAATATTTTTGGGAAAATAGTTATTTGAGAGATTTATGATCAGTGAATAGATCAAACCTATCCCCCAAGAGATAATGCATCCACATCTTCAAGGCAAAAACAACGGTTGTCAATTCTAAATCATGCACTAGATACCTCTTCTCATTATCTTTTAGTTATCTACTAGCATAGGCAACTACCTTCCCTTCTTGCATAAAAACTACTCTTAACCCTGTGCTACATGCATCCGTGAAAACCGTAAACGGCTTGGTTCTATCTTCAATAGTTAAGCACAGGTGAGCTAGTTAATGACTCCTTAAGCTTCTCAAATGTCGTGGTGCACTTATCATCCCAAACACAGACTAGATTCTTCTTAATCAATCGAGAAGGGGCTGCTATTTGTGCAAAGCCCTTGATGAACTTCCTATAGTAGCCTGCCAACCTTAGAAAACTTCTAACCTCCGATGCATTACTAGGAACCTTCCACCCTTGGACAACTTCCACTTTAGTAGGGTCCACTGCCAATCCTTTCTCCGGAACAATATACCCAAGGAACCTACTTCATTTTTCCAAAAGTGGCATTTAGAAAACTTGGCTTTGAGTTGACTTCTTCTCAAGGTCTCCAATACCCCCCTAAGGTGGTCCTCAAGGTCCTTCTTGCCTTTGGAGAAAACCAAGACATCATCAACAAACACCACGACAAATTTATTAAGTCGCTCTCTAAATATTCTACTCATCAAATCCACAAAGTATGTTAGGGTATTTGTCAGCCCAAAAGACATTACTACCGACTCATAAAGCCCATCTGGAGTATGAAATGCGGTCTTCGGCTTGCTTTCCTTTACAATCCTTAACTGATGGAATCATGTTGAAGTCTAATTGGAAAAAGATTTTAGCTCCTACAAGTTGGTCGAACAACTCATCTATTCTAGGTAGAGGGTACCTATTTTTCCTTGTCAAAATGTTCAACTCGATATAATCGAAACAAAGTCTTAAAGAACCATCTGCCTTAGTAGCAAACACGACAGGGGCTCTCCACTCAGAAGTACTCCTACGGATGAATCCTTTCTTCAATAGCTTTGAGATTTGCTTATCCAATTCCCTTCTTTCCTTGGGGACCATATGTCTCAAAGACAGAGTGACGGGTCTTACTTCCCTCTTCAAATCGATTCGGAACTCAATCTCCCTATGGGGTAGAAGACATGAGACCTCCTCTAAGACATCAATGAATTCACAAACTACGGGTACAGATAGTGGCTCTCGAGCAACATATAGATTTAGTAAGTATAAATGGCTTAACTCAACTAAAGCTTTGGGTGTACAAAAAACTTATAGGTCACGACCTCGATGACTCCTTAATCATACTACCCTTTTGTCAAAGTCAAGAATGGCTTCATAATATGACAAACAATCCATACCCAAGATAAGTCCATACCCCTCGAAATTTAGAACATATGCAGTACATATGAAATCAATGTCGCATATGTCTAACACCAGGTCTTTGCAAATAAAAAAATAATGGATGAACCCCCAATGGGATTGGAAACATCTATTAGGCTATTAACCATCTGGATTTTAAGGTTTAAGGAATTTACTACATCCCTGGCTATAAAGGAATGAGATGCCCTTGAATCAAATAGGGTAGGAATAGTAACCCCAAAAATAAGAGTTATACCTTCTAGAGCTGCTTCCCCTTGGTCTCTTAGTGGCTTACTGGCAATAGGGACAGCTTCAATAGCGTAGGCTTGTCCGCTTGGTCCTTCCTTAGCCATCTTGGGATATTGATTCTTGTGATGCTCTTCCTTATGGCAGTTAAACCACTTTCCTTTAAAGGCTTCCTTCATCAGACTCACCCTACAATATTTAGCCTCGTGACCCCTCCTTTGGCATCTCTTACACACCTTTACTTCCTTCTTAAACTTCCCCTTCGACTTCTTGTTGGCCCAAAAACTCCCCTTCTTAGACCCTCCTTGCTTTTGGTCAGTGCAGACTTCTCTTTCTCGCTCTTATCTTCCTCATTGGCCACGTGCAGCATCGCTGTTCCTACAAACATCTCATACGTGGCCCCCATTGGTGATTGGGTCAACAACATTTCTCTTAGCGGGGAATTTAAGCCCTTCATGAACTTCATGGCCTTTTTCATAGGTGTATCTATCAGGTTCATCCCGAATTTTGCCAATTCAGTAAACTTAGCTATGTACTCCTTATGGGTAGAATCTCCTTGTCTCGATTGAATGAACTTTTCCAATTGCAAGCTAATCTCTGCTCTAGACATGAATCTCATCTTGAATCAGTCCTTGAATTCATCCCAAGAGAAGATCTTGCACGGGTGCTCATCAGTCACAAAGTTCCACTAGTTTAAAGCTTCTTCCTAAAGGTGCCAAGCTGCCATTCTTCTTCTTAACCGATCATCCCAACTAATATCTCTAAATATCTTCTCACAGTTACCAATCCATGCTTAACTTTCGAATATCCTTCAACTCCATAGTATGTCTTCCCTCCCATATTGAGAAAGTCCTTACATAGCTTAGAAAAGCCGACAGGATGGGGTGCTGCATCAGTGGCCAGGGCAGTGGGTGCTACTGGTGCAGCTGGAGGAATAGGAATTTACCCGAAAGTCCTAAGATATTGTTTAAACCATTCGGGCATTCCACGAATGGGCAGTCTTCCGCGGGTAGGGTTCCCTAGTTCGGAAGAAGATTGATTATCAGCCATATTAACTATCTGTAGATTAAACCTTTAGCGACAATTTCCTAAGATAGTATTTACATGTTGAAAGAAAAGAAAAGTTACCAAGTGTATGTACGTATGTTCATGAAGAGGGAGTATAGGGGTGTGTGTGTGTTTAGATATATAGAGTAAGAATTCTTTTGAAAATTCTTTTTGAAAAACCTTTTTCAAATAATAAATACGTCTCTCATACGTATAGTTTTTCCCCGTTGATCGGGTAACCTAAAGATCTAATACCAAATGTAACAATCCACCCTGGAACATGCCTAAATTTCGACCCAGAAAAGGCCCATTGAAACTTAGATCGATTCTAAGGCAAGCTGTTGGTAGTAAAATGAAATAACATTGCGGAGCCATAACTAAACTTTTGGATTTCACAGCAGATGGAACAAAATATAATAGTAAAGTGTATCCATTTATTTCAAAACCAGAAAAAAGTCATAACACAAAATCCCATAAAACCGTAATATAATATCCATTACAACAATTGTTTAAATCCATGGGTACACATGAAAGCAAATAATAATAAATACTGCCACTTGCCATGCTTCCTCATCTTTAAGCATCATCATCGTCATCGCCATCACTCTGGCCTTAACCTGTGTTGTAATGCAGAGGGAGTCAGAACAACAAGTGTTTGGTGAATAAAAACCTCGAGTCTTACCTTTTCAGTACTTCGGAAGTATATTTCAAAATAAGAATATGTCTACGAACATAAAATCATTAAAATCACTTAAAAATTCTTTATAAGGAAAAGAGGCGGGTCCAACCACTTAATACCTTCCATTCCAAAAGTAGATCTCATATCTCATCATACGTCATAAATAGCTAATAATGTAAGAGATGGTACCCAAGCCACTTAATACTACCCACTGGAAAATAGGCAAACCTTGTCATTTAAGGCCTAATTCCATAAGTGTGCTCCTCAATGGTACTATCTAGCTGACATCATATGGAATCTCATAGGTCACTTAATACTTCCAAGTGGAAAATAGGCAGACTCCGTCATTTAAGGCCTAATTTCAGAAGCGGACCCTTGTAGAGATGCCACCTAACGCAACCCTTTGGCCAGTTAATACTTCATCTGGGGAAAAAGGCGTGTCCAACCACTTAAACCTCAAGCCCTGAAGCAAACCCTTTGTCTTATGGCCCATACCATAATGACATCTCACATTAGTCCTCTAAACATAGGAACTGGTAGCCAGATTAGCTGGGCGGATTTCCTCTAAAAATTTTGGAACTAACCTCGCGCCATTACAAATATTTATCATAAGGATATTTCACATCAATAGAAGTGTACACAATTGCTGGTAGCCTCAAAGTGAAGGGCAGAATTCTATCATGTAACTCCATTGACCTCGCATGTAACATCCCCTATCTAGAGGCCCAAAGCTAAGCGCTACAGATGCTACATTCATCCATAGTATTAACTTCCGGCAACTAAATACAGCTATGTTAATGGTATCCATAATATCAGAAGCACTTGAATATGAAATAAAAACATCACAGATTAAAACATCTTTTTTTTGTTGCATTTCAAAACAACATTTCATATTCAAATTACATAATCCCATAATCGTTTCCCAGGTTCAGGTAAAATATAATTATTACATAAATATGCCAAGAGCGACATATGATAATGCCTCCTTGGTTGACCAGAGTACTATATAGACATAACTGTCTTAAATACAACACAGCAGAATAAAACAAAACAAATCTGTAAGTCCTAAATAGCTATCTGCCAGCCACCTGCTCGTCTCCGTAAGCTCTATTCATCAACCTACTAAAACATGTAAAACCTCAACCCTCAGCCTACTCAAATCAATTTTGAGCACCCGAGAGTTTAAGGGGAAAAACATAACTCGAGTCAGACATAAAGCCTGGTGTGAATAATACTATACATCTCGGTTATTTGATATTAAGTGAGACCACGCCGCTTAGTGGAACGAGTTTCCCCTCACTAATATCCTTTTAAAACGTATCTTTTGCAAACCTTTATCGTGCAACCAAAACTGGTTAAAACCGTAAAGCATTATTATGTAAACATACATATCAGGAAAAAAATGAACTATCTGTCCGAACACTATAGTTTTGTTTGGCTAACTACTAACCTTTGGCTGACTTAGGCCTACCAGACAATATAAACAAAATAATCTAACACCTGTTAAACACTCCTCTTTTGGACGTTCTGTCCTTAACTATCTGTTAAAAACTCCTCTTTTGGACGGTCTATCCCTAACTTAACTTCTCCTAGGGTCACCTGATCCTAATGGTTTTGCGGGCCCACCAATGACCTATCCGTATACAAATATATATTCCCTTCTGTGTGTAATCATAATTTTAGTCTTACCTATGACAAATCCCTACACACTGGAATTTTGGACTAAATTAGTTGGGGCTAATAGCTAATGTATAGGGCGCGACCCTATACCGGTCCCATTTGGTATTCTAATATCTGAGTCATTTTACTTAGGGTAATCTTCCCTTAAATTTTCCTCGAAAACATTTTCATCTCAAATTGATTTAAAACCTTTAAACCAAACTTAAATAAGGAAAATATATACTCTATGCTTTACTCAAAATCACCTTGCCATGTTATATATACTTTACTCAAATCTTTGTTGATGAAAACATTTAAACCTTTGAAAGTACCCCTTTCGAATCCATTGAAAGTACCGCTTTTGAAACCAAGTAAAACCCTTCTTTAACCTAGGCTGAAAGGCCAAAACATTCCTTTCGAAACCATTTATAATCTTCCTTTCGATAACGTTGAAAAATCATTCCTTTGAAAGCATTAAAACCTTAGACATCCTTCTTCAAAACCTATAAACATTACCTTTCGAATACATTGGAAAACATTTCCTTTCAAACCTTTCGAAACCATTGGGTAACCACCCCTTCGAAACTATTCTTTAAACCTTTCGAAAGAAATAAAACATCAAACCTTTTGAAAGCCTTTGGGTTCAAGTAAAATATATGGAAACACCTTTCAAAATCATTAAAAATTAACTCCTTTGAAACCATTTAGGTTCTACCTTCAACAGAGCAAAAGAGTCATAAAACATTTAAGTCGAATGCACTCTTTCGAAAGCATTTCCTAAGTAAGAAATGATGGTGTCGAAACCAACTTTCCAAAAGCATTGGAGAAGCGACTAAGTTTTAAAAGCAAAGTATACCTTCCAAATCCATTGGCGTCGAAAGGAAGAAAAGCGGCAGCTAGGGGTTTCATCCCCGATAAAAGCATTTACTTAAAACAAGAGGCGCAACTAATTCGAAACCTTTCCTTTAAAACATTTGACTCAGCCGAAAGCCAACTAAGTCGAAAACATACCCTTCGAAAGCAAACCAGGCGTGTTTTCATTTAAAAGCAAAGAAATGTTTCAACCACTTCGGAACCTTTGGTCTCGACCTAGTGCCTTCCGCCTTAGTCCAATCCACTATGTACCAAGTTATTGATACTATGTGCATTGATTTTAATGGCATGGAGGAGGTAGTACTTGGTCGGAGCCCCTGTGCCGAAAGTGGCAGAACATGCAATTTACATGTAAAACTGGTTTTTAACCTTTTTAAGTAATCTTTTTAACTAATTTGCCTTGTTTGTCAAAATCTTATTGGTTGCTAATTTTTCTTTTCTAAAAGTGCTGCCAATATTTCAGAAATAAACAATTTAAATCATTTACAAAATATCCCTTCTCCGTTTATAAGTATATAAAACATTTAAGTCCCATAACTTAAATAATTTTATATACCTATCAAAACACTTAGAAAAATTAAACAAAAAATCCAGAAAATCATTTTTAATATGTTTTCTAACATGTATAAATTTTAGACACAAATTATGTATAATTTAACCATAAATTATTTTAAACCCAATAAATTATTTTCTTCACTGGAAAATTAATATTAAATTCATATTAATTCAGAAATTTATGAAAATTGAAAATCATCTCTAAAATATCATTTTTGATCTATATCAAAAATCACAAAGCATTTGGATGTCATTTAATAGGTTTTTCACATTAAAACATATCATAAAACCTATATGATTAAGCATAAATCATCAACAAGCATATATTAACAATTAATCATTCAAAAACATAGCATAATCATGCAAAATACTTCGGATTCATCTTAAAACCGAAAAAATAGGAAAAATGAGATGTAGTCATTAGTCACCTTAGCTTTTGAGATTAAAGAGTTTGAGATTTGAGTGGATTTAAGTTGATTAAGCTTCCCCTTGATTCTTTTATCTTCCTCTAGTTGCTTCTAATGGTGGCCGCCCTCTTTGTTTAATTTTTGCAAATGATTTTATTGTGAGGATACATGGCTAAGGGTTTAGGGTATTAGAACGCTCATTTTCCTATTTTTCCCTTACCTATTTCCCTGACTCATTTTATCTTAGTTCATTCATTTATATGGCACGGCTACCCTTAATTAATACCAACTCTCAATCTCCTAATCATTACATTATTTTGTTTAATTTAGCTAATTAAATATCCTAAATAATGTTACTAAAAATATGGGATGTTACATCGCATCCCTATGACATAGCCATAAATTAATTACTACACACACACACACAAACACACTCAATTCATCGTTTCATAAATAAGGCCTTATAAGGAATCTTCCTTATTACGCCTTAAAGTAATAATTAGGCTATATAAGAGTTTTCTCTTATCTTCACCTCAAATTCAATTACCTTCCTAATGGGGGAAAATAAATGTAAATAAATGCCTAATTAACTACGTCATATACGCAATAGTTATATGTTAGTTACGTAAATAGAAATAAATGACACACTACACCACAAATAGGATTTTGGCGCAACCGTAGGCGGGGCATTTGATACGGCTATAAGCCGTATCAAATTTTAATACGGCTTATAGCCGTATCTATATTATTTAATACGGCTTTAAACCGTATTAAAATTTGATACGGCTATAAGCCGTATCAAAATCTATGCCTCTTTTCGTGGGAAAATTTTCCCCAAAACGCACACCCTCTCCCTCCTTTTTTTTATTTCCAGATTTCCTTTTTTCCCCGTGCTTACTTAGGAGTTAAATCGCCAGAGCTTCTACCTCGATCGCCAGAGATTTGACGTCGTCCATCAGAGCCTTCCACGTCTTCCACCCCTTCCACGTCCAGGTAATTTTGTTATGAAATTGCGTGCTTAATTTCGTTGTTTTTGTTATGAAATTGCGTGGTTAATTTTGACGTTGGAGTTCAAACTACGGACTATATTGTTGTTTATTCGACTTGCACCTTTGGCGCTTGCTATATTTACCTTCTGTTTTACAGTCTCGGTATTGGAAATTATAGTAAATAATAATAATAATATATTGTAATAACGTATAAGTTTTAGTTCACAAAGTACAACATATTTATGGGATACAGGAGTTCGTTGTGGCATCTAGGTTGAACCAATGACTTTTGGTTTGTGAGTTCAGTTTGTTTCAACAAAATTTTGATGTTGAATGATATGTTTGGTGAATTAATTGAAGCAGACGGTTTAGTTGATGGAATCTACTCAAGCAGTTAATATATATTTTTCAAATTTTGTTTATTTTTCTATTTTCAAATAAATAAGTGAAACATTGCAAGAGTTTTTTATCCATACGTGAATAAATATGTATGTTAAAGTCAATGTTTGTTTAGCTCAAGGGGAATACTACTATCTTTTACTTAAAATTATTCTTCACTTTTATTTATGTTCAATTATGTACTGTAAAATTTGCTACTGCTCAATGTATATTAACATCTATAGTCATAACATTTATTTCAGTGCAAATTATATAAGTAATATTTTTGATAGTGTATTATAACGAAACAATATTATATGTTTGTATTTTTGGAATATATTTGTCTTATGAACACAAGACCTAGAAGCAGAGAAGATGCAGAGAAATACACACATAAGATTGTATTGAACATGTTTTACATTTAATTGTTTGTGCGTTTGGAAGAGAGTGCATAAATAGGTTATTTTTAGCAACTGAAAATATCATTTGAATTTTAATTTGTTACTTCTATATTTTATATTTTCTTAAATGTGAAACAGAATAATAAATGCCTTATGTGAACAAAGCTATGTCATATCGGACACAATCTTATCCTACATTCACTTTCACGCAAGCAGAGATTTGTTGCATTTTAAATCCGTGTTTTCGATTGTAAACATAACGGACATGGGAAAAGGTGTTGATATCAAATGCTCATAAAATCTTACGAGTAACAGTAAATATATAACTATCATTAACCATAAATATATTATTCACCATTTCCCTCTCTATTTAGTGTATTGTTGTTTATATGTCAGTAAATATGTTGTTCTGACATTGTATATGGTTTTGACATTGTAGTATAAGTGGATAAAATTATTGTTAATGGCGCAAGCCAAGTATCAGGAGAGGGGTAATGCATAGACATTACTCCGGTGCTACAAAATAGCGCCGTTGTAATGACAAATTTTTTTGGAATCAGTTTGGTGCTAATGTTGTATATTGTTCTGACATTGTTGTATAAGTGGATAAAACTGTTGTTAATAGTGCAAGCCAAGTATCAGGAGAGGGGTAATGCATAGACATTACTCCGGTGCTATAAAATGGCGCCGTTGTAATGGCAAATTTTTTGGTAACAGTTTGGTGCTAATGTTTAAAATAAACCCTATATTTTGAGTTCCATTTATTGAAATTTAAATAGTCCATATATTTTAACTATTTAAAATTAATTAAATGTCTATGCATTACCCCTCAATGAATGTCCACGTGTTTTGCTGATGATGCCGAACAACTCATCAACATACATTATATTTATATATATTATGCCAAACAACTCATTGTCGTACATTATATTTGGTAGTACTTGCACCATATTAGAACTAATAAGAAGCATCAAATTTATTGAAACAAACATATGGATTATGATAATTATACTTATTTTTAAGCATCATCATCATCTGAACTTTCCAATGGAAAGTTAGTAAAAACATAAGTTGACAGTCTGGCTTAGTATAAACTAATAGTTTGAAAACCGAACAATTGCACTTAGTTTACAAATGGAGCAAATGCTCGGTATTAAAAACTAAGCAAATGCTCAGTTTTGTACGGCGAGCAAATGCTCAGTTTTTAACCAACTGGGTTAAACTCAGTTGAAAACTGAGTTTTAATAGCTGGAAGAAGAACTCTTGGTGTTTCAAGTATACATTCGGAAAGGCAACATAAACATTTTCTTATGCTATGCTCTTACTTTTATTCACTATGAATTTTGAATATGAATTATAAAACAATTTTTATATAGCACTAACGAACACTCTTTTTGTATGGGCAAAGAGTTTGAGGTTAATGCGCTTTCTGCTCCATGTTAATAGTGTGAGTTGCAACTCTGAACTAAAGCAATAGAACTTCACTAATATCAATTATTCCAATCAAAACAGCTTAAAAATATCATATTTTTAAATGGATATCTTACATGAATTGCAGTAATAAATCTTACAGGAACCGCAATAATACAAATATAAAATAAGTATGATGATCTTGCCATTAAACTCCGACATCATGATGTTATACTCTGATCATCAGATTATTAAAATACATCAGACATGAATCATATTATTACATATATAAACTAAAAATGGTGATCATGCTTTCAGCACAATTTTTGTCTACCCGATCTACTGATATGTTGTGCTTGCTTCCCTTTGTTAGCTTATTTGTGTTCCACTGTTACTGCTATGAAAGAAAATGGAGCAAAGATGAGGACGTATGATTCCACTATAGTCAAAACTGAGACATTTGGCTGGATAATAAATTTTGTAAGGGACAAAAAAATCGAAAGATAAGGGATGTTCTATCTGAAGGTCTTCCAAAAGTCTAAATACTTTCGTTGATTTCATACCTTCCGCATAAGCCTGGAAAGGCTAGTAGAAATAATTTAAACTTGTAATAAAATATCAATGAAGGACCTACCGAATAATCCGAAGTAAGCCGAGAAGTGAAATGTTATATACATATATTCTAAAGGACCTCAATAAATTATGTAAAATAATATGTGTTTAAAGGGTTACCCCTTAGAACCATTGGTGAAGATTGACTCGGGGTAGCCCTTGAGTTATTTCTTGCTTGCCTTCAAGCAGCATAATAAGTAGGTTTTTATGCAAGGGTCAAGACCTAGAAGGGAACCAAAATGTTCATGGGATATACTAACTAGAGATGACCACTAATTAGGGAGTTTCCGTTAATAAAAAAAGTGAATTAAAATCCAAAACAAAAAATATCGAGATAAATGAAAGACTCAATGCTTGGGAAATATCCATATGGTATGGCTTGATTCAGGGTGGCCACTTGAATTGTTACTTTTTTTTCTGAAGTAAAATAATTAGATCTCTAAGGGCATGTGCCCTGAATTGAAAGAGATCTAGAAATGGTGAATGGGTTAGAAAAAAGTTGGGTTGCTTACTTTCTGAATAGGGTCCAAACCCAGTTATTTGGTAATCACTAAAGTCAAGATTGATTTCAGATAATAATAGATTAACTCTGAATTGAAACTTCATTGGTTGGTTGGGAGTTGTAAATTAAAGTATAAACTCTTTTAACTTTTGCAGTGAAAGTAATTGTTATACAAATGGAACAAATCAATGGAAGCAAGAAAAGAAGAAAAATATAAAGCAACAACATTCTTATTATATTAAATCAATAAAAGAAAAAAAAATGAAAAAATCAACTAAATTTTATAAGAGGGAAAGAAAGAAATTATAGAAAATGAGAAACAAAATTGATTCTCTTACCCTTGGATGCAATGAAAAAAGTAACGTTTTTTTGATTTTTTTGCAGTGTCTGCTTTTTCTTAGGTTCCTTCAAATAAGGCTTCAATTATTAGAATTATGATTTACAAGGGATTCGATTTTGGAACTCAATTTGATGTAACTAAAATTCAAAAGGGAAAAATGATGTTAAGAATAATGGTCCACAATTCAACAGTTCAAGTGGGGCAAGGATAATAAGGAATTATGAAGTTTGCTAATCATAGAGATTAAACAAGAAAAACAACCCGTTCGTATATTGTGTTTGATGTTTTGCAGGCTTTAATAGCTTCAAAATCAAAGTAAGATAATATATCTACAACTTAAACTTTACTATAGTATGCTCGAATTTTAATTTTTGTATTATTATTATTTACTTTTTGATTAGCAAAGTATTATGGAATAATTATAAACTTTCATTTAGCAAATTAATATTAAGTGAAACATGTCTATTTTTTCATTTAGTTGTCTAGTGAGTAAAAGAAAGTGGTTGGTAAATGGAAAGTCCTATTCAAACTCCTTCAAGCAGCAAGCAGCCCCACCAAAAAGGACAAAATTAGTATATCCCTTAATTATCTAAGTTAACCCTTTAATGTTACTATTTTTTACCATTCCTACCCCTCAATATATTTAACATAAGGTAAACAAAAATATGAAGAGGTTTATGGTTCAAATTTCAACACGATAGTAAATCTTTAAAAAATTGCCATTTTAATAAAATGCTAAATGGCTTTCACTTTTTGACAAATAGCTAAACTTTTCAACGATAATGGCAAATCCGTAGAAAAACTAACATTTTTATTTTTAACACCAAACTAAATGTTGTCTTTTAAACAAAGTGCTAATGATTTCATCCATTAATAAAAATGGCTAGCGTGTGTATAAGAAAGTTGAAATATTGTATTGTATTCACATTTTTATCATTGTACAGACTTGTGATGTATTTATACAAACAAGTCTCATGTTCTGTTAAATATGATATAGGAGGGCAGTATGTCTTTAAGCATAGATAAACAATGGATAAATGAATCAGATCTAAGATCTACATACTATATAGACGGGGTGTAGAAGTTCATTAGTTTTGTTGAAGAAAACGGTGGTAAGAAAGGATTGTATTTATGCCCTTGCACCCGGTGCAAAAATATGAAGACGATCAAATTAGATGACATTCATTTTCATTTGCTTAGATGGGGTATTATCCAATCGTATACAGCGTGGTATTTTCATGGGGGAAAAAGGGCGGAGATGGAAAAATAGCAACCAGTTAGTCATGGCAGAACTACTGCTGAGTCTGAACATATTAGGATGAAAGATTTGGTCAATGATGCAGATATATTTCATCATTTTCAACCTACAAATTCGTTGCCTGATCATGCTAATGTTGGAGAGCAGTCTATTGATTATCCAGATTGGCAGGCCAATGAAAGTAAGAAGTATAAATCGCTTTTTGGTAGCATAAAAGAGCCACTGTATCCTTCATGTTCAAAAGGGATTACGAAGCTGTATGCCATTGTGAAACTGAATAGCTTGAAGACCCAATACAACTTTTCAGATAATGGTATGACTGCACTTCTCGAACTAATAAAGGAGTTACTCCCCGAAGGTAACATGCTGCCGACAAAGTACTCAGACGTGAAGAAGATCATTAAGCAAGTTGGGATGAATTACAAAACTTATGATGCATGCATCAATGATTGCATATTGTACTGGAAAGATGATGCGAACAAAGTTTCTTGTACAAATTGCAATGAACCAAGATATATGACATCATTAAACGAAGAGAGAAAATGCACCAAAGTACCTCGAAAGACATTAAGACATTTTCCTTTAATTTCTAGATTGAAGAGACTGTATACTGTACCATGGATGGCAGATGCGATGATCTGGCATGGTCGTGCTAAGTCTGATCCAACCGTAATGCGTCATCCATGTGACACTTCTCAATGGAAAGTCGCAGATTCATTTGATCAAACTTTTGCTGCCGAGCCACGAAATGTCACACTTGGAATAGCAACAGATGGTTTCTGTCCATATGCTTCTCTCTCTAACCCTTACAGTTGTTGGCCAGTAATCGTAGTACCATATAATCTTCCTCCGTCTATGTGCATGAAAAGGGAGTTCTCAATGTTAACATTGTTGATTTCTGGGCCAAAACAACCAGGAAAGGATATTGATGTTTATTTACAGCCGTTGATAGACGAGCTAAAGCAGTTATGGGAAGGAGTAGTTACATTTGACTCGTTAAATAAATCTGAGTTCACAATGAGAGCTAGGGTGCTGTGGGCAATCCATGATCACCCTGCTTTTGGGACTTTATCAGGATGTACAACTCACGGTTATTTTGCATGTCCTGTTTGTGGGGAAAACACTTGTTCTTATTATCTTCCTAAAAGTAAGAAGATGTGTTACATGGGACATCGAATGTTTATTCCTAACGAACAAAAGTTTCGATACGATAAGACAAATTTCAACAACGAACAAGAACTTCATCGTCCTAAATGGCCATTGACTGGTTTTCAAGTTGAAAAGAAAGTAGCGAATATCAAAATGAAAGTTGGTAAACAAAAAGAAGAAATTGGTCAAAAACGGAAAAAGTCAACCAATGAAGATGTTGACAATATTTCTGGATGGTATAGGAGGTCTATCTTTTTTGATTTACCATATTGGAAAGCAAATTCGGTCCGACATAATATTGATGTTATGCATACGGAGAAGAATGTCACGAAGCATCTCATCAGCACCATTATGGACCATAAAGATAAGTCAAAAGATGGCATCAATGCACGCAAGGATTTGAAAATCATGGGTATAAAACAAAAGTTGTGGGTGATGGAAGATCCTGAAACAAATAAAACAATCATACCAAAGACAACTTTCGCTTTGAGCAAAGAAGAAAAGATACGGTTTTGCACCGTTTTGAAAAATCTGAAAGTTCCTAACAAATTTTCTTCTAACTTTCACAACAATGTGAGCATCAATCCTCCTGAACTAAGAAATATGAAGTCACATGATTACCATGTCATAATGCAGCATTTGCTTCCGATATTGCTTCAACATTCTTATCCACAACATAAGGATCTACGAAATGCTGTTCATCGTATTAGTTTATTCTTTAACATTTTGTGTTCAAAGGTGATCAATAGGGAACATCTTTTAAAAGCAAAGGCTAGCTTAGTAGAAGCAATGTGTGTTTTTGAAAAACATTTTCCACCTGCATTTTTTGATATCGGTGTCCACCTTATGGTTCATTTAGCCGATGAAGCGTTGATTTGTGGCCCTGTCATATATAGATGGATGTATCCATTTGAACGGTAAATTTCTAATTTCAGTTATGCACATCATTATTTCATATAAATAGCTACCGTCTACAGTATATAATTGATCACATTTATAGGTTGATGAAAACATATAAAGGATATATGCGCAACAAAAGATACATTGAAGGGTGTATTGCAAAAGGATATATCGTACAAGAAGCTAGTCTTTACTGCATGGAATATATGCCAAACGGAGGTGATGGCAATTATAAACATACCCACGAAGCATTTTTAGACGAGGACGATGAGTTTGCTGGTGAGATACCTCTGGATAATGGTAAAGACATAGCGTTAACCCAAGTGCAGTTTGAACAGGTGCGTAGATGGGTCCTTAATAAGTACGATGGATTGGATGAATGGAAGAAGTAATTTCACGAACTTGTTTGGAATTTTAATTTTTTTAATTCAATTTATATATACATTTTGATATGTGTTTTTCGTAGGAGGTATAACTCCTATGTGAAAAGTACTAGATTTCAACCTAGAGGCAGGGCTACCACCGTAGAAGTAGTTCAAAGTTTTAATCTATGGTACGTAATGAGGTTTAACTTCGTCTTAAGTATTTCATGTGTTTATAAGTGTGCAATACACCTTTGTGACCATGCTTTTTTACTTATTAAAATTTATGTAGCTGTTAAAGACCATCGATGTTGATCCAACTCTGTGGCGGTTAGTGCACGGGCCGAAGTTCATCACGCGTAGTTATATGAAGTACCAAGTGAATGGATTTTCATTTTCCACGAAAATGTACGAAGACCGTATGGTAACACAAAATAGCGGTGTATGCATGAGAGCAATTACAAAATTTAGAGCGAGTGGCAAGGATAAAAATTATAAGGAAGCAGAAACAACGTATTACGGAGTCATTCAACAGATACTTGAGTTGGATTACACTGACTTCAAACAAACAGTTTTTTATTGTGATTGGGTAAAAGTCGAGGATAAGGTCAATGGTTGCAAAATAGATCCCATTTCAAATATCATCATGGTAAATTTAGGGAAATTGAAGAACAAAAATAACGTGAATGACGAGCCATTTATTCTTGCATCAGAAGCGAGTCAAGTTTTCTACTCAAAAGATTTAAAAAATAACGGATGGTCTATGGTCTTGCATACACCAAAACAGTTGACTACAAATGTGGATGACATTGAGTTCCCTACCGTCTACCAATCAGCTTTTGAAGACAATGAAAAATTAGAAGACCTTACCAAATCCATATGTTAACTTATTAGTATTCGTACATCACATGATTGTGTGTCTGTATATTTTTAATTGCACGATTATGTGTATGTATGGTTTTGAATATTTTATACATTCCAATGCAATTCCAGGTGTTGTCACTTAATAATTTTGTATGTGCAAGTGTGTTATATTATGGAGTGTTGACATTGATACATTGATACATGTATAATTATTATCGTGACTTATTAAAATAATTAGTAATATTATATTTTGCAGGAAACTATGTCAGAAAATCCACCATATTCACATTCGTCATGTTCAGAGGCGAAGAAAGTTGATCAAAACTTACTTGGTATTCCGGTCTCAGATAACGCTGGAAAAATCGCTACTATGCTCGGTAAACTGGTAAGAGCTCATGTGCCGATATCATATATAAGTTGGAATAAAGTACCTGGAATATACAAGGACAACGTTTGGAACGAATTGGTGGTAAGTATCCTTATCTGTTTGACAACGACTATTTCATTCAATAGCCTTATGGTTTCAACTCTTTGCACAACACATAATTTAATATATTTTTTGCAGAAAATTTATGAGCTCGATCCGCTTTCAAAGGAAATGTTTTTAAAGAGAATGGCCGAGGCTTTTAGGAGATACAAGAAAAACTTGAGAGTAGTTTATTATGACCCTTTCAACAATGACGAAGAACGGTTGAAAAATTGCCCACCTACAGTTGCTCAAGAAGATTGGGCAGAGTTCGTAAAAAATGAAGCAACGCCTGAAGCGAGCGGAAGAAGGGAGGTAGGCAAAAAGAACAGAGCATTGCTTAGTTATGCTCATCATGCAGGACGTAAAAGTCATGCTAAAATAGAACAAGAAATGGTAATTTATATTCATTTTCATTCAAATGATTTACACATTGTGATTGGATATTCATGCCGAGGCATCAACTTGTATTGCAGATCATTGCTAGTCCATCAACTAATATCAGTCGTCGTCAAGTATGGGAGAAGACACACAGGAAAAAAGATGGTAGCATATCAGATGCCACTTCTTCATACTTTGTAAGTTAAACAAATATTAACTTGCATATTCTTTAAAATTCCTTATTCATGTAAGTATTATCATATTACAGGATCAAATTGCGAAAGCGAAGGAAAAGATCACTGATAGTGATGAAGAAAAATTGACAGTGGATGAAGACATCTTATCACAAGTGCTTGGTAAGGATGCAAGGGGTAGGAGCCGCGGTGTTGGGACCGTTATACCAAAGACTAAAGTTAAGGCTTGTGCCATTGCACAGAAACGACTCCGACATGTTCGTGGCGAGCAGGATGAGTTGAAAATGAGGGTGGGAAGTTTGGAGGGTACAGTGGGAAATTTGTCTGGGCAAATGGAGGTTTTGATCAACATGGTGGGAAATATTGAACAGGGAATTCATGCACCGGTCAATTCTTCTGATGGAGGACGCGCCACACAATTCAATGCTCCTGAATTCATTGCTTTGCAGTTCCAGGATTCGACCAATGTTACGAACAATCAAAAATGTGAAATCCTCAACTCTGATTTAGAAGTAATAGGAACAGGTACTATATGCCAAGATTCTACATTGTCCAACATCCATGGGAAATCTGTACCATCCACACATGAAAAAGTGGTGTTGGACAGTATACTGCTACCAGATGAGAGAACCAGCAAAATGAATCATCAATTTGCAGAGACCTTTGCTGATGTTGGAGTGGGTGGATATGTGTGCCATCCGAAGTGTCTTATTCGATATCTCTAGATGATGGAGCAGGTATATTTTCTCTTCGCCGTACGTTTTAAAGTACACGTTGAAAACGAAAACCACAAAACTCGTTTTCAAGCCAAACGCTATCTTGAATCCCCAAAATTTTCTATCTTGAATTAATTTCTTCCTAAAATTCTTCTTTTCATTAATTTGATTGGCATATTCTCTTGGAGGCATTTCTTCCTTTACCTACGATTGATCTATATTATATCTATATTAAAGGTATCGATTCCACATAAATCCCAACTGCTAGTCTCTTGCACAATTGATGGAATTCAAGATATTTCATGTATTAGAAAAGATACCTAAAATGATTAATTCTATATCTAATTGTGCAACAATCAAAATCCTAGGCATTGCCATCCTAAATCATCACTTATCCCAATCAATCTCTTTTTTACCTTAATTTTTTATGTTGTTGATTGGTTTAGATAAATATTAATTCTACAATAATATCATGTCGTTATCAAGAGCGAAGCCAAACCACTGGTACTAAGTAGCAGCGCACAAATTGTCGTCTTCATGTTCACATTGGACAAATTGACTGCATCACCTCCAAGCCTATAGTTTAGTCTTAATGGCCTTTAGTTTACAAATGAATTGATAAGTACAGGAACCACCAAACTGTGTGACCATCACCCTTAGTTATGCAATCTGTATCTCCAAATGAATCATTTCCTCCTTCAGAAATCTATCACCAAATTTTGTGCAAATCGCTAGCCTCTGTCGTCAACTGTCAACTCCTGAATTGCGAATCGCTAGCCTCTGTCGGCAACACTCGATCCCAATCCCTAAACGCAGCCTCTGTATGGAATGCGTAACCTCTGTTTGGAACCTTTATCATAATCACTAGCCTCTGCTTGGAACCCTAAATCTATGCCTCTCCTATTTTAACTGTCGTGAGAGGTACCACAACATTTATTATTATTTTTTTCATTGCTCGTTCGATCGTATATGTAGTAATTTGGGTTGACGCTAGGAATTGACCAAATAAGGTTCTACAAATTGTTGATATTCTAAAGTTAGGGTATTGATTATGATATTGCTTTCCATAATTTAAATTACTAACAGTAATGATTTTGATTTTGAAGTTGAGAAATTTGTGAGAAAAAACAATATTAGGTATTAGAGTAACTGGAAAAGAATGAAGAATTTTGTGATGTGCTGTGTGGAGTGTGTTGACTGATGAATGTTGCCTAAATAGATAGCAAATCAAACCTAAACTTGATGTGGTACTTATTTAATTCGTGAATTAAATTTTCAACTTAATACTATGTTTGAATTATCTTATTACTACATAGCATCAAGTCATTGGGAAATTTAATCTAAGGGAAATTTAATCTAACTGAATTATGATTAGACGACTTTGATGATCCTTAAAGATTATTTTATAAGGCTGAATTTAAACTGTGAGGAAAGGTTGAAC
Organism: Allium fistulosum; assembly: GCA_030737815.1. Lineage (NCBI taxonomy): Eukaryota > Viridiplantae > Streptophyta > Magnoliopsida > Asparagales > Amaryllidaceae > Allium > Allium fistulosum. The sequence continues at coordinate 509,339,523 of CM060903.1, read as the reverse complement.
TTAGTGTTTTTTATGAATCATTACTAATCGTTAAAGAGTAAGTACCAACTGAAATTATATGTATATTTAAGTTTAGGTAAACACAACTATAAGGTCAAAATACATAGATTGTTAATGTCAATACAAGTTTAACTTGGTTCATCAGATTAAACAAAAATGATAACTTGCATTATTAAATGCAATTTTAACTTTCTAAATCATTTTTTCCTCTAATCCTATTTTTGATTTTTGATTGATGGCATACCGTCTTATATATGGCAGAACTTGTAGTTGGAAGTGGTTCATTTGGTGTCATGTTTCAAGTAAACTAAACTTATTCTTAACGCTTATCAAATTAACATCTTTGTTCTTTAAACCAAGTTGACGTCATTCCATATATTTCTACAATATTTAAATTTGAACTTGTTCAGGCTAAGTGGTTTGAGACTTCAAAATTAATAGCCATCAAGAAAGTGTTATAAGACGAGAGGTACAAAAACAAAGAACTATAGATAATGCATTTAATCTTCATTGCATTTCAATTCTTTAATAAAATGGATTATACTCAACTTTACCACCTTGCAAACACTTTGAACCAATTTGCATAACTGCCCATTCCATAAATTTTTACTTCTCAAGCTCGTAAACTTTCTTTTTCAATTCAAAAAAATAAAAAAAAATCGTACTTATCTACATAGTATTTTCATATTGTTTTCCTTTTGTATACCTGAAGTTACTGATTAACCTTCGAAAAACAAACAAAAAACTAAGAGCATGTTGAACTTGAAAACGATACCTGCACCTGTTTTGTCATGGATAAAAATTGACTTTTCTAAAAGGGAAATAATTGAAAACAAATAAACTAGGAGTAACATGAATATTGACAAAAAAATAGGACATAATTTTTATTGACTTAGTGGATTGTCTTAGCACTAATAGCTCATTTTTATAAATTTTGATATACAAAGGGTTTAAGATATGTATCCTTCTTATATATATTTATAGTAAGAGTTTCATACTTATCATCTAGTCGAAGGCATCGCAAATTAATTATTGAGAAATAGTTACAAATTAATATTGATGACCCTTATATGCCAACAAAACAAGCTTGAGCATATTGTTCACTCTGTTGTATTTTATCATTGCCTGGCACGCCGTAATGGTAGATTTAGGTCTGGATTGATTTATAGAATAGTGTATTTTGTAAACATACTCTTCTGGTTAATTTAGATGGTCATCTACTATTCTGTCCATGGTGATACAGTGTATACAGATTTATCTCTATGGGTTCCTATTAAGATAATTAACATTTAAAATTGTATTACCTCCTTTTTGTTCCATATAATTGAGTTTATTTGAAACTAGATAGAAAAGAACCTAGTGCATTAGGAAATTCCAATTTCGTAACCGACTATATTTCTTGATGGTATTGTGGTCTTTCTCCTAATCCAAAATCTGGGATCTATTTGATCTAAATGATAAGATGTGACTTGATTTAGAGGTTTATTTAGGCATAAGGATCCCAGTTCACCCTTAGTTATGCAGTCTGTATATCCTTGTATGTAATGCTAACTATTCACGTATCTGAACGGCATTCCTTTCTTTGATTGCTTTTCCCGACTGAGACGGATGAGTATGGGTGTGTGATCACTTGCCAATGAACAGAGGGCAACTGTCGAAAATTGTGGAAATATAGATAAGAAGTCATAATTGACTGAAACCTTATCTATATTTGATGCAATACCCCTTGCCTGCATATTCAGTTTGACACCCTATAACCACATACCATCACATACCACTCAAAACTACTGCACTAATCACTTTTCACACCACCATCACAACCTACCTGTCACAGTTAAACCATTGACATACCAAACAACAAAGTCTACCTGTCATAAAACATCTGCCTCAATTTATTTACTCCGTGTACTCTTCTACCAGTCACAGTTCTACCTGTCACAGTTCTACCAAACAACAAAGACATACCAAACAACAAAGTCTACCTGTCACAGTTCTACCAGTCTATATGTACTCTGTGTACTCAATTTATTTTCCACCAAGCTCGGTATAGTAAGCTTGTATGTACATAGAAGCATGAATGTTTGATTAATTTTCTCATCAACATTCATACCTCTAATATTTCATGATATAATTCATTTACCCTTCATTTGAGGATGATACAATGTCTTCTACAATCAGAGTGTCATATAAACTTGCATGTGTACTTGCATTATGATTAGTTTTAGTCATAACATCCAAAGAAATTTCATCTGTGTGTGAATATTAATGCAAAAGGACATAATTTTTACACCCTCTTAATCTTAAATTACAAACCATAATTGTAACTAATTTATTTTCTTCATATTTTGAATGTCTTCAGCAGATTATGTGCAATTCTGGTCTTCTACTTGCAGTCTGATACGTATCATTTGGCAAGATATAGTGTTGGGATCATTGGTGGTGATGGTGAAGAAATTGGCAAGATATAGGCATTGATGGTACTATCTGAACTTTGTAATTGCTGAACTTGCCGAAATTTGCGTTGTATTACTAATGTTATTCATGTTGTTGAACTACCTTGTTGAACTTTTGTTGTATGTATTGTCGTTGAACTTTGTACCGTATGTAATGTTGTTGAATTGCATGAAGTATTGTAATTGTAATGTACTTAGTGTTGACTATTTTTTGAGCTGCAAGATGTACGAACTGTGAACTATTTATGCAAATATAATTTCAAAATTTATTGTTAACTATTTCTTCTTTATGTTGAATCGTAAAAAAAGAATTAGATACGGCTTTTAGCCGTATCTAATTGGTTCGTAGAAGCTACATATTTGTCAATTAGATACGGCTTCTGGCCGTATCTACTGTGTCAATTAGATACGGCCAAAGGCCGTACCAAATTGCTTCATTAGATACGGCCAAAGGCCGTATCAAAATATTAAGCTCGGCATATTTTGATACGGCTTTTAGCCGTATCAAAATATCGTTTATGGTGTAGTGACAATTCTCTAACCAATTATTATTGCAAGTCATTTTCTTCAATTTCCCAAGATTTCATGGAATTCTAATGTCCAAAACAGGGAATAAATATTCATAATCAAAACTGCAATAACAACTTGTAAATAAAGTAAAAACCCAATTTACTACACCAATTCAATGAAATATCTTGAACAATAAGAATTGCATCCTAAACCCCATATTATATTCAACTCCTCTTTTACAAATAAATAGATAAGAAAAAGTGGTGTAAACTACGAATAGAATTCGTAATCTAAACCCCTTATATTATCGAAGAACACAATTTGACCTAAAGAAGAAGGAGAAGTGGAATAGACTATGAAATTATCAAAAATTGCATAACGAAACAAATTCCATCAAATTAATGTAAATAATTGGGAATCTCAACATAGAATTTAAATATCAAATTAAAAAGGAATTTTGGGGGATCTATTATATTTTCAAAATCCTAAAATCCCTAAGGCATATTCAAATCCAAAAGAAATACTCTAAACAATTACTAAAAAGAAATACTAGGTTTCCACTCATAGATTAGCCTTAGCTTTACTCAAATGGATTTGTAGCCTTTCGATCTCATCCAAAATCTCTCTCATTTGATATACACACACAATAGGGAAGAGGTATATATATTCATTAGATTCGGAATAATTGGAGAATAATAGGATAAGAATATATTGGAGGAAGAAGAAACAAATAGGAAGTAGGTTGAATCCTTACCTAAAATTTCTACGGAGTTTTTGAATCTTATTTGTAATAACCCGACTTTTTCTCCACAGAAAGTCGGATCATTATGAAGAAAGAAAGGGGTAGAAAATAGAAAAGAAGAGAAGAAAGAAAGAAACAACAACAACGATCTCACAGCGGAACGAATAAATTATATTAATAACATAAACTATTACATAGTATACAACAATTTACAGAGTTACATGGCATATATATCACTTACTAGACAGTTATAAACATCTGTCTAGACATTACAACTCAAATACAAGACAAGACACTATCACAGATATCAACACAGCGCAATACTATATCTACGAACGCCGAAGCCTCCTGCTCCATTGCTCCTCCAGATTTACTCGTCAAGGCTAAACCTGAATCCCTTGGATACTCGTAAAAATTTGAGTACCCAAGAGTTTATAAAACAGAAATAAACAACTTGGGTCAGACATGGGTCTGGTGTGAGTAACAGGTTAAACTTGCTTAACTTCAAAACCTTTTGAAAGAAAAGGTATCACGTAAGACTTCCCACACATAAACATGGGTAAGTTTTTACCTTACGCTAACCAAAACATTTGATAGGAAATTCGATTGTATTATAATAGGGTCTAGGGTTTTCAAATAAATATGAAATAGCTGAAATTGTTACATTATTAAATTCCAGCATACTAGCCACAAAGTGGGTTATACAATCAAGTCCGTTGGCACTTATTGGATTTTGGATTCCATACAATGGCAGGGCTACCGGGGTACCGCCCATCACAGTACGTGGCCTAGATCACCGTACCGAGGATCACTCCCAATCCCCTGCAACACAAGGTCGGAACATCCCTTACTAGATAATTCCCGCACAAGATACCTCACGGTTGGGATCAGCAACCGCACCACTAAGTCGAAAATAGAAAGGGACATCTAGACAGAGGTAATCTTGTCCTACTTGGGTGCTACCCACTAACCTTGCTGCACCTCCCCTGTTTTAGCCATTCCCGGTTTGTGAGGCTTGAGGTCACGATTACCTTAGAAAAGAACACATCACTTAGAATGGTCATCGTCCACCTAACGATGTTCTGAAAGCATTCAATCCATACAAGTTCGTTCCGGGTTCGAACGAAACCGAAGGCATTATCTCGTTACACTCGTTTTGGAATCACCCTCAGAGTTAACGACAATAACCCTTGCACTCTGAATCTTCATCTTCACTTGATTCACGACCTATCGTAAATTTGGATCGATGTGGTATTCGGGTCTCCAGACCTGGAAATCCGGTATACGGAAACCCGATCCCGGTCTCATCGAAATCCAAAGCGTATCTTTTAAGGCCAAGTTGTTTTAAAGGTTAAAACAAATTCAATTCATTATCTTTATACACAAAGAAAGATAATTCACAACAGATAATCAACATTATCAGATAATCCATATTATCATCACAATTCAACTAAACATCCATATCACACAGCATATATCTCATCAGAGATATCAATCAATGCAAAGCATTCAATATTATCATCCATTCTTAAGTAATGATTTATACCATTTCTAATTAATTTAAAATGAATTAAATTAATTACTTCATTCTATAAATCCTGCTTACTTAACCATTAATTAATTACAATCAATTAATTAATTATCCTCTAATAATTCATTTCAATTAATCATCTTGATTAATTATCTTTTAATTATATCCAAGTAATTTATCTTTAATTAATTACTTAAATTAATTATCCTTAACCACTTATAGTAATTAACCTTTAATTAAACAACATTTATTAATCACCCTTGATTAATCTTTAATCAGTAATTAACTACCCTTAATTACTTTCATTAACTAAATTAATTACTCCTTAATAAATTTCTTAATTAATCCCTTGATTAATTATTCAAAGTAATTAACTCAAATTACTTCTATTAATAAAATCATTTATTCAACTAATTACTTCCAGTAATTATCTTATTATTTACTTCTCTAAATAATCTTACTTTAATAATTACATTAAGTAATTATTATTAAATCATCTCTTGATTATTCTAAATTAATTAAACTTAATTAATTAATTTAACTAAATCAAATTAACTTAAATTAATTACTATAAGAAATAAATTCTTAATTACTTCCATTAAGTAATTCATTTAAACAAATGATTATCTTTAAATTAATTAATCTAATTAACTATTAAAATTAATCCTATTAATTAATTATTTAATAATCCATAGTTAATGACTTCATTAACTACTATTTAATTACTTTCCCTTAAGTAATTATCTTATATTAATTATTATTAATCCTAAATTAATAAATCTTAATAACCAATTTATTAATCTCTAATTACTAAATTAATTAAGTGTTAACCATAACTTAATTAATATTTAATTACTTATTAATTAATTACTAACCATTAAATAATACTCTAATTTATAATCCTCAATTATAAATTAATCATCCCTAATTAATTAATCTTAATCATAAATAAATTAGTTTAAACCTTTAATTACCTATTTAATTAATCTAAATGATTAATTAATCAAATTAAATTAATTATCTATTAAATCTCTAAATAAATTAAATAAACACAAGTCTTTAATTAATTTAAGATAAACTTTATTTTATTTGATAAACAAGTTATCATTTACAATTTATATTTGAAACATCCATTTCAAATCTACTTTTAAATTTCATTTTAAATTCTGTATTTAAAATGAATTCCAATTTATTTTTAACTAAGTTTTTAAAACCAATTTAAAAACTTTTACTTATTAAAAATTCTTATCTCTTATAAAAGAAATTTAAGAAGAGTTTAAACCAAATTCCTTTTTATTTTTAAACATTTAATTAAATCTAATTATCATTTAAAACCTATTTAAACCATATAAATTTATAACTTATTTATTTCAAACCTTTAAGATTCAAAACCAACTTGAATCTATATAGTTAAACTTGATTTAAATTCTTGTTTTAAAATTTCCTTTACAATTTTAAATCCAGTTTAAAATTTTAGAAACAGACAGTTTAATAACCTGTCAACAACCAAAGTACTCGAGCCAATCCTATTTTGCTTCGAGTCGCAACCTTAAATTTCCGAGTCTCCCTCGCAAAAACTCTCGAAAATCTCGAGTCCTTCTCTATCACTTGAGTCCAACCTTCCAGCTCCAACGACTTCGAGTCGCCCATCAAAATTTCCGAGACTCCCACGAACAAACCCGAGAAAACTTGCATTCGTCTTCTCCAGTGAAACAGACTTCACCCAGATACAATCTTCGATCTCGTGCACGTGCACAAGCGAGTTGATCGCCTCCGACCATCCACGGTAACCTCCACAAGTCGACGCTCACCCTAACACTAAAACCCAATCACCAAAGCCTCGAACTAACTTCACCATCGAATTCGAACAACTCGATCACAACCTGGAAACAGTGAACTCCTCCCAAACCCAAACCTGGAAAATTCCTCGAGTTCATCTTTCTGACCACCGGAGCACCTGAACTCCTCGCCATGCCTTCGTCTACGTTCCCATTTCAAATTTCCAAAGTCTGGTGGAACTCGGTCCACCAGAGACGCCGTGGTGGATGCTTTCCTGACCATCATCAAAACTAGGTCTACAGACTTAAAATGATCACCGCCACCACTACTGTACTTTGAATACCCTTCTGCCATTTTTCCCAACCTCACCCATCATTCAGCTAGCTTCAAAGAGAACCACATCTTCTCCGATCACCTGGATCGTCAGAGATTTCCCAAAACATCAATTCCAGTTCAACTCGAACTGCTCTCACTTCCTATTTCTAAAAATCGTGATTCGAATTTTAAAAATCATGTCTTCATACCAGGATTCAGATTATACGCCTGAATTAATGATTTAAGTAATTTGAATTTTTACTAAAACTTAAGTTTTCCTGCTTTATTTAGTTTCCAGAACAATTCCCCATTTTCATTTGTTTAAATAAAATTTAAACTTTAAATCATGGTTAAACAATCGAGTTCCCTTTGAATCTTAAGTCTAAACACAAATCAAATTAAAAGATTTTGGATTTAAATCAAAATATGAACCTGAGAACTAAAAATTAGAGAAGACTCAGATAATAAACAGACATGCATATCACCAATTTCCATCCATATATACAAAAATATACATACATTCCAAACATATTAAACAACATGCAGGCATAGATTCAAGCTTCCAAACAGATATCATATACTTTAATTTTTAGAAATAAATGTTACTCACCAGGCAAAACAGAGACAGGGCCTTTTATAATTTTGAAAAGCTTTTGAAACTCTAAAATCTGAATGCCTCTTTTGATTAAAAACTTGAGTTGCTGGCTTTAAATTGCTTTAATCTACATGCATGCTTGTATTCCAGGTTGAAGAAATAAATGCAGACAGCTACTGACTTGAATTGGTTCCAGATTGAAAAATGCAGACTGTTTTCTTGAGTGGTTTTGATTTGAAAAGAATTACAGATTGCAAGCTTGATTACAGGGATTTGATCTTGATGTGAGGGGTTTGATTTTCATGTTTTACTGGATTACAGGGATTTGCTTACAAGCTTTGAAATTTTGAAGATGGTTACAGATTTGAAAAGATTACAGGGAAAATGATTTGCATATTGGAATGAAGAGGATTACTGATTTGTTTTGAACATGATTTCTGGATTTTTAGAGAAGTTATTGATTTTCAGATTTGAAGAGTTTGATTACTGATTTCATTTCGTTTATGAGAATGGGTTTGAGTTTTCTTGCTTTTGGAAAATGAGAAAAAGAATGGGAAGAGAAAAGAGATGTGTATATAGATTAATTTTGGATTTATCAAAAATTAAAGAAAATAAAATAAGTAAGGGACACTTGTCTTTTACCATTATTAGTTTTATTACACATGTACTATTATGCTTTAATATGATGACATTTGTTCTTTAAGTATTTTATTTTAATTTAAAATGTTAAATAAAGCTTTTAACTTAATTTATTAATTCATATGTAAATACATATATGAATTTCTTTTTAAAGAAAATGCAATAAAACAAATTATATATATACAAATAAAAGTTTATCCAAATATTTTTAAGATCCAAAACATTTTAAATATCTATCCTTTGAATTTCAAAATAAATTCCAAATTCATATTCAAATTAAAATTGAAAATCTAATTTAAAAATCAAGTTATATATATACATATAACTACATAAATTCAATTTGAAATAACAATTTATCGAATCTCAAAAAAATTTATAGAAGAAATTATCCCTTAATATAAATTACTTATTTTACTATCTTTGAAAAGTCCAGATTAAATTAAATATAAATTCCCAATTTATCAAAGCTTCTATTTACAATATATATAAATAAATATATATATTCAAATAGAAATATCTTATTAACTTTTAAAAGATAAAATCATCAATTAATACTAATTTAATCAGATTATTAAATTAAATTCAAATCTTATTATCAAAGATTATCCATATCAATTTAATTATTCAACAGTTTATTAAATTGATATTGTCAAAATTTCCGGGATATTACATTCCTTCCCCCTTAAAATAATTTCGTCCCCGAAATTTAAACAAAGGTAATTTAATAATCTTATTAAAGATTTTAATTTAAAACACAAGCATATACTATCATCCATATGCTAGCAACCATAGCAACCAATTCATTCAATCAAACAATTCTAACTATCTAGACTAAATTCTAGATAAAATTCCTCGAGTTTCCCCAAGTATATATATATACCGGGATACTCGCTCTACAAACAATCTAAACTATTAAGCTATAGATCTCCTATTCATCTAGACCTACAGAACTAAACAGAATATCAGACTACAGACGAGTCTGACTCAACTACCAAACTTCCCAAAACTGTAGATTCTAAAACCAAAGATAGATCAAATACGTATTCCCTCAGAGATACGTAAAACTCAATGAATTCCAGTTATCCAAACTGACCATTCAATTCAGAAGTCCAAATACTTATCCAAGTCAGAATACAGAAGAGATCCAAAACACAACTCTACTTCACAACATCAGTAGATTCCAAACTTACTTCTCCTATCCAGAGATACACTCCGAACTGCTTTCGCTGCTCAACTCTGATCTGAGGTAGAACACAAGCACAGACTGAACAACTCATTCCAGAAATAAGGTTCACTGATCCATAAAGAAAACTCAGATACTCCATCAAAACTTGAGCTGTTTCACCAACTCCATCTCTAGGAAACATCCTTCCACTAGACTGAACCACCGGTATCACTCCTGGAATCCAGTCGATAAGAAAACTCAACCTTCAGATGCGGACAAACTTCTGACTTCTCTGAAGACATCCAGAAAACTCTGACAACACAAGAGAACACTCAGCAATCACAAGTCACTTTTGCGATCAACCCATCCTAATTCCAAACAGACTGTTCTCTCTTTACCAATCAGAACAGCTTACACTTATTTATCCAATTTATCGAAGAAATGGATCCACTCTGCTACTTCTGATCTTCACTTCCAGAAAAACTGCTCATCCAGAAAACTTCCTGCCATCACAGAATACTCTGAGCTGCACTGCTGACACTGATGCTCCTATCCAAAGCTCTTCGAGAAACTCGAATTCCAAACCAAAGCAGAAACACCATGCTGAACTCAGCCACAACACCGAAGCATACACACTTCCTTAATCTTGTTCCAAAGAAAACATCTTCGGGAACATCCATCGTCACTGTATCTCATCATACAGCTACTATTACCTGAGGTATCAAGGTACCATCACTCGCTTCTGTTCAACCGACAGATCCAACTTTACTCATCCAAACTTCAAAGATAAACTCCGAACCTTTAAAAGGTTTCCTTCAGAGATCGATGAAATCCTTTACCATAGCAAAGCTTACTCGAGACGGTATTAGGTTTACAGTCTCGACAGATACACTTCCAACCTCAATATTCAGACTCCAACCATTGGTAGTCGTGTTACACACACCACTACCCTATCTACCTTTATATCCTATATTGGAAAACCCGAACAGGTAACCCAACAAATAGGTAGAAATATATATATATATATAAAATGGTACTTTTTATATAGAAATTATATTTGGGTAAAATTATTTCATTTACCTCTTTAAAACAATATTGTGTCCGTTGGCCTGGTTCAAGTCTTTAGAGATTCCTATCAATAACGTTAGCTACTCGTATTGACCAGAATCCATATACCACTCAACCGATCAATTAACACAATATAAAATCATTTTTATATAACTAACAATTACGCGCTCTCAAGATAGACACCACTTCAGAGCCTAGGTATTCACTCTACCTACTGCTCTGATATTCACTTAACCAAAAGCTTAGGCATTCGCTCAACCTATGCTCTGATACCAACTGTAATAACCCGACTTTTTCTCCACAGAAAGTCGGATCATTATGAAGAAAGAAAGGGGTAGAAAATAGAAAAGAAGAGAAGAAAGAAAGAAACAACAACAACGATCTCACAGCGGAACGAATAAATTATATTAATAACATAAACTATTACATAGTATACAACAATTTACAGAGTTACACGGCATATATATCACTTACTAGACAGTTATAAACATCTGTCTAGACATTACAACTCAAATACAAGACAAGACACTATCACAGATATCAACACAGCGCAATACTATATCTACGAACGCCGAAGCCTCCTGCTCCATTGCTCCTCCAGATTTACTCGTCAAGGCTAAACCTGAATCCCTTGGCTACTCGTAAAAATTTGAGGACCCAAGTTATTTATTTCTGTTTTATAAACTCTTGGGTACTCAAATTTTTACGAGTAGCCAAGGGATTCAGGTTTAGCCTTGACGAGTAAATCTGGAGGAGCAATGGAGCAGGAGGCTTCGGCGTTCGTAGATATAGTATTGCGCTGTGTTGATATCTGTGATAGTGTCTTGTCTTGTATTTGAGTTGTAATGTCTAGACAGATGTTTATAACTGTCTAGTAAGTGATATATATGCCGTGTAACTCTGTAAATTGTTGTATACTATGTAATAGTTTATGTTATTAATATAATTTATTCGTTTCGCTGTGAGATCGTTGTTGTTGTTTCTTTCTTTCTTCTCTTCTTTTCTATTTTCTACCCCTTTCTTTCTTCATAATGATCCGACTTTCTGTGGAGAAAAAGTCGGGTTATTACATTATTAGAGATATAGCAATAACAGAGTTTCGTCGTATTCCCCAAAATAATATGAATAAAAGTGAAGAGGATATGGTTCTATTTATAGAAGTTGAAACACACCAAAACCGTAAGATGAAAGTAGGTAGGAAATGGGTAAATATGGAGCGCACAACTGAATAGAACATAACATAAAACCCTAGATGCCACTGGTAACCGTCGTTGCCAAGCGGTCGACCGTGCTTGGGTGATCGGTCGACCCTACAGTCAACCGGTTGACCTATTCAGGTCGACCGCTATTTTATTCAGGGGTGTTTATATTTGTTTCCATTGCCGAGTTATTTATTCCCTAATTAACTTTTTAACATTAAGCCTTAATTAATCGTTTAATTAGCCCCCAAGCTAATTTTTGAATTTTAAATCTTAAATTTGATTTGTCATTTGAATTTGAATTCAAACTAAATAAATTTAAATCTGAAAACTTCAAATGCTCATAACCTTTTTGTTTGAGCTCCGTTTTCAGCATATTATATATGGAAACAGATCAGAATTTCGCCACGAATGCAACGAAATAACTTTCGTGGTCAAATTCCAACTTTTATAAAAATTTCCATAGCCAAGCCTTATCATATTTAATTTAATTTACCTTATTTATTTATGGTTTATTTGTAGGTGGAGCATGAACGACATTTACGAAAATATAGTATTGAGGTAGAGAATGTCAGATTTCGGTGATATAATATTTCCAAATTAATAACTTCTAAAGATATCGTGAGTCAATGTGAAATTGTAACTCAAATATATTGCCTCTTTTGTAGATTTTTTAGGTTTTGTAGAGTGATTAAAGAATATAAGTTGCATCTTTTACTGTATTTAAGAAGGCTATCTACATGGGAATGATTTATTTTGGAACATGGAAGTAATCAGCCAATTCCTTAACAACTAATTAAAGAAGACATTTTATCAAGGCTATTATAAATAGGAATGTATAGAGTTTATTATAAGTGTGTGGTGAAAATGGTTTTGGGAATTGAGATTTCTTATCAATTTTTAGGTTTTTTTTCTTGTAATCTATGGTGAATCGATAAAGATTTTTGGTTGAAGGAATTTGTTTGTTGTTGTTTTTTCTTCACTTCTTATCTTTTCTAAAATCTAATTATGTAGGGACCCTAGGAAAAACCCGAACATACGACTCATCACTTGGAAGGAGATCAAGAATAAGAACACATTCATCTAAGCAATTTGAGAATTTGACCTAACCATTATTAAATAACCTTAAGATTTGAACTATAATTTTCTAATAACTTCATATTTGTTGGATCTGGGCCAACCCGCAATGGAAGTTATGGGTGAATTTCAATTTTTTTTACCATATTGGATCTTTAATTAGGCCTATGAAGTCTAATTTATTTAGAATATTTCTAAAATTCTTTTAAGTAAAATCTCTACTTTATTTAAATTTATTTAATGATATAGTATTATTTAATTTATGTTATGTTATATTTACATGCATGTATCACACACACACACACACACACACATATATATATATATAAATGTATGTGTGTGTGCGTGCGCGCGTGCGCACATGCGCAACCTATCAATCAGTGTAAAGGTATAACATGCCCGTGTATAGATGTCGTGATTTACATCGCTACGGACACGTTAGCTCATCTAATAACAAATATATTATCCAAATGTATGTTTATATATATACACACACTTACACTTTCATATACAAAATATTACAAAATATATAAATACATATGTATAAACTAAAATTTTATTTATATATAATTTTGTACAAATATATAAACACATAAATATACATAAACATAAAATATTATCAATATGTATATATTTATAACAATATAAATATGTTTAAATCACTGATAAAATATATTAAATATTTTTTGGTACAACATCGAAGTTATTACATGTATAAATATATTTTTTAAATACAAATATATGTATATTATATAGGGGTTTTTAGGCTCAAGAAAAAAGTTAGAGAAAAATTTAGTTTCAGGGACAAGAAGTTTGTTTTTTAGGCTGAAGGACACTTTTTAGTGTAAATCACAGAATGATAGTTGTAACTATCATTTTCAGTTTACACTAAAAAGTGTCCTTCAGACTAAAAAGCAAACTTGTTGTCCCTGAGACTAAATTTTTTTGCAACTTCTTCCTTGTGCCTATTTACCTATATTATATACTTATATTGTATAATAATAAATAAATACATACATTAGTACATATAAAATCATAAAATAATTTATATTTAAATATATAACAATCTGGTCTTACGCATAATTCAAGATTTGTTTTAATTTTTAATTTTAAATACATATACATATATTAATAAAACTAATTAAATCATTAAAAGGTAAAAACTAAATTATTTTTCAAAATCAAATTTGAGCTTTGAATTTTATAATTTGAAAACTTATTGTATAATTCTATAATTTAAAACAACTTGAAATCTATTTTCTATTTTTTGGTTTATATTTAAATATCTAACATTAAAAAGAAGTGTTTTTTATTTAATTTCAGTCAAGGGTATAATATGTATTAATATAATTTCACAAAATATAAAGCATATTTTAAATATATATATATATATGAATTTATATAATTATTTATATGACTAATTGATTTAAATATTATTTAAAATAATATATATATATAATTTCTTCCGGTCGAAAATAGTATACTTATTAAACATTATATATAATTATATTTTCATATTTTACATATATATATATAATGTAGTATTTAAATTCAAACTATATAAATATATATATATATATATATAATTATTTAAATCATAAAAAATTTGTTTTTTTAATTCTGAGCCATGCTGCACAAGGATGTATTATCATTAAAAAAAATAAACATATATACACGTACATACATCCAATCAATATTATGACAATATATTTACTTGTTGGAATCGTCACCTAACTAACAATATATATATATAATGAATATTATAAAAATAATTTAATATTAGGAATAATATTAGGAATGTATCTTGTAGCCAAAGCCCTTAAGAACAACTTGAAACGATTTCCAATCCAAAAGAGTGCTAGTCTTTGAACTATTGACCAACGGCTATCGATAAGCACTGAATTTGATTTGAACTTGATATGAAAGAGGGATGGAGAGAAGAGGTCGGCCAGAAATGAGATGTTATTGAGGCTTCAAAAGTCTTCAAATAATTGAAGTTAGAGATGCTTATATATTAGAGAATATAGAGACAAATTAGGATCTAGATCCACCTTTTATCTCTTAGCCATTACCTTCCATCCTAGCCAACATAATCAAAACCCTCTAACAAGCCATCATATGGCCACATTTAACCTCATTATAGCTGAATATAACCAGCCCCTATATGGGCATCAGACTTATTTAAAGCCCGAATAAAATATTTTACATTCAAACTCAATTTGAACTCTTATCGATCTCGTACATCGATTAATATATTTATAACTTTTATAAGTACATTTAATAGTATTTGTTTATCAAATCAAAATCAAATTTTATAATTAATATTTCATAAATATTAATTAGTTTAATTAATTTATAACAATTACAAATTAATTGGATTGCTTTCCTCTACAATCCTTAACAAATGGAATCTCGTTGCTAAGTCCAATTGGGAAAATACTTTAGCTCCTATAAGTTTGTCGAACAAGTCATCTATTCTAGGTAGAGGTTACCTAATTATCCTTATCAACTTGTTAAAATCTCTATAATAGACGCGAAGTCTTAAGAACCATCTGCCTTAATTAGTAGCAAACACGACAGGGGCTCCCCACTCAGAAGTACTCCTACAGATGAATCCTTTCTTCAATAGCTCTGAGATTTGCTTATCTAATTCCTTTCTTTCTTTGGGGGCCATATGTCTCAAAGGCAGAAAAACGGGTCTTGCATCCCTCTTCAAATCGATCCGGAACTCAATCTCCCTATGGAGTGGAAGACCTGAGACCTCCTCTAAGACATCAAGGAATTCACAAATTACGAGTATAGATAGTGGCTCTCGAGCAACAAATAGATTTAGTGAGTACAAATGGCTTAACTTAACTAAAGCTTTGGGTGTACAAAGAACTTCTAGGTCACGACCTCAATGACTCCTTAATCATACTACCCTTTTGTCAAAGTCAAGAATGGATTCACAATATGACAACCAATCCATACCCAAGATAAGTCCATACCCCTCGAAATTTAGAACGTATGCAGTACATATGAAATCAACGCCGCATATGTCTAACAATAGGTCTTTGCAAATAAAAGAAAGATGGATGAACCCCTAATTTGATTGGAAACATCTATTGGGCTATTGACCATCTGGATTTTAAGGTTTAAGGAATTTACTACACCCTAGCTATAAAGGAATGTGATGCCCCGAATCAAATAGGGTAGGAATAGTAACCACAAAAATAAGAGTTATACCTTCTAGAGCAGCTTTTCCTTGGTCTCTTGGTGGCTTACTAGCAATAATGATAGCTTCAATAGAATATATTGGCTTGTTTGCTTGGTCCTTCCTTAGCCATCTTGGGACATTGATTCTTGTGATGCCTTTCCTCATGGCAGTTAAACCACTTTCCTATAAAGGCTTCCTTCATCAGACTCACCCTACAATCTTTAGCTACGTGGCCCCTCCTTTGGCATCTCTTACACACCTTTACTTCCTTCTTATACTTCCCCTTCGACTTCTTGTTGGCCCAAAAACTCCCCTTCTTAGACCCTCCTTGCTTTTGGTCTGTGCAGACTTCTCTTTCTCCCTCTTATCTTCCTTATTGGCCATATGCAACATTGATGTTTCTACTAACATCTCATACGTGGCCCCTTTAGGTGCTTGGGTCAACAACATTTCTCTTATCGGGGAATTTAAGCCCTTCACGAACTTCATGGCCTTTTTCATAGGTGTATCTATTAGGTTCATCCTAAATTTTACCTAAGCAGTAAACTTAGCTATGTACTCCTTAAGGGTAGAATCTCCTTGTCTCAGCTGAATAAACTTTCCAATTGCAAGCTAACCTCTACTCTAGACATGAATCTCATCTCGAATCGGTCCGTGAATTCATCCCAAGAGAAGATCCTGCCCGGGTGCTCATCAGTCACAAAGTTCCACCAATTTAAAGCATCTTCCTTGAGGTGCCAAGCTGTCATTCTTCTTCTAACTGATCATCCCGATCAAGCTCTCTAAATATCTTCTCACAGTTACCAATCCATGCTTTAGCTTTCGAATATCCTACAACTCCAGAGTATGTCTTCCTTCATATATTGAGAAAGTCCTTACATAGCTTAGAAAAGCCGACGGAATGGGGTGCTGTATCAATGGCCGGGACAGTGGGTGTTACTAGTGCAGCTGGAGGAATAGGAATCTGCCAGACAGTCCTAAGATATTGTTTAAACCATTCAAGCATTCCACGAATGGGTAGTCTTCCGCGGGTAGGGTTCCCTTATTCGGAAGAATATTGATTATCAGTCATATCAACTATCTGTAGGTTAAACCTTTAGTGACAATTTCCTAAGATAGTATTTACATGTTGAAAGAAAAGAAAATTTAGCCAAGGGTATGTACGTATGTTCAAGAAATGGGAGTATATGGGGGTGTGTGTGTGTGTGCAGAGTAAGAATTCTTTTGAAAATTCGTTTTGAAAAACCTTTTTCAAAATAACAAATACGTCTCTCATACGTGTAGTTTTTCCCCGTTGATCGGGTAACCTAAAGCTCTAATACCAAATGTAACAACCCACCCCGAAACATGCCTAAATTTCAATCCAGGAAAGGCCCATTGAAACTTAGATCGATTCTAAGGCAAGCTGTTGGTAGTAAACTGAAATAGCATTGTGGAGCCATAACTAAACTTTCAGATTTCACAGCGGATGGAACAAAATATAATAGTAAAGTGTACCCATTTATTTCAAAACCAGAAAAAAGTCATAACACAAAATCCCATAAAATTGTAATATAATATCCGTTACAACAATTGTTTAAATCCATGGGTACACATGAAAGCAAATAATAATAAATACTGCCACTTGCCATGCTTCCTCATCTTTAAGCATCGTCACCGCCATCACTCCTCCCTTAACATATGTTGTAATGAGGAGGGAGTCAGAACAACAACTGTTTGGTGAATAAAAACCTCGAATCTTACTTTTTCAATACGTGGGAAGTATATTTCAAAACAAGAATATGCTACGAACATAAAATCATTTAAAAATTCTTTATAAGGAAAGGAGGCAGGTCCAACCACTTAATACCTTCCATTCCAGAAGTAGATCTCATATCTCAATCATATGCCATAAATAGCTAATAATGTAAGAGACGATACCCAAGCCACTTAATACTTCCCAGGGGAAAATAGGCAGACCTCGTCATTCAAGGCCTAATTCTAGAAGCGTGCCCTTCAATAGTACTATCTAGCTGACATTATATGGAATCTCATAGGCCACATAATACTTCCAAGTGGAAAATAGGTAGACCCCATCATTTAATGCCTGATTCCAAAAGCAAATCCATGTAGAGATACCACCTAACGTAACCCCTTAGCTATTTAATACTTCATTTGGGGAAAAAGGTGTGTCCAACCACTTAAACCTTAAGCCCTGAAGCAGACCCTTCGTCTTATGGCTCATACTATAATGACGTCTCACATTAGTCCTTTATTCGTAGGAACTGGTAGCCAGATTAGCTGAGCAGATTTCCCTTAAAAAATTTGGAACTAACCTCGTGTCATTACAATATTTATCATAAGGATATTTCACATCAATAGAACTGTATACAACTGCTGGTAGCCTCAAAATGTAGGGCATGCTTCTGTCATGTAACTCTATTGACCTCGCATCTCTATGACATAGCCATAAATTAATTACTCTCTATATATATACTCACCTCACTGTTTCGTAAATAAGGCCTTATAAGGAATCTTTCTTATTACGCCTTTAAATAATAATTAGGCTATATAAGAGTTTCCTCTTATCTTCACCTCAAAATCGATTACCTTCCTAATGGAGGAAAATAAACGTAAATAAATGCCTAATTAACTACGTCATATATGCAATAGTTATATGTTACTTATGTAAATAGAAATAAATATATATTCGCACTTAATAAGTTCTAAACACATGGATTTTACATCCTAAACTAGTGTTAAATGTCAATTCTCTAACCAATTATTATTACAAGTCATTTTTTACAGTTTCCCAAGATTTCATGGAATTCGAATGTCCAAAGCAGGGAATAAATATTCATAATCAAAACTGCAATAACAGACTTGTAAATAAAATAGAAACTCGATTTACTACACCAATTCAATGGAATACCTTAAACAATAAGAATTGCAACTTAAACCCCATATTCTATTCAACTCCTCTTTTACAAATAAATAGATAAGAAAAAGTGGTGTAAACTATGAATAGAATTCGTAATCCAAACCCCTTATTTTATTGAAGAATCACAATTTGATCCAAAGAAGAAGGAGAAGTTGAATAGACTATGAAATTATCAAAAATTACACAACGAAACAAATTCCATCAAATTAATGTAAATAATTGGGATTCTTAGCATAGAATTGACATATCGGATTAAAAAGGAACTGGGGAGGATCTATCATATTTTCGAAATCCCATAATCCCCAAGGCATATTCAAATCCAAAAGAAATACACTAAATAATACTAAAAAGAAATACTAAGGTTTCCACTCATAGATTAGCCTTAGCTTTACTCAAATGGATTTGCAGCCTTCCGATCTCTTCCAAAATCTCTCTTTTGATACACACACACACATAATAGGGAAGAGGTATATATGCTCATTAGATTCAGAATAATTGGAGAAGAATAGGAAAAGAATAGATTGGATGAAGAGGAAACAAATAGGAAATAGGTTGAATCCTTACCTGAATTTTCTACGGAGTTTTTGAATATTGTTAGAGAGATAGCAATGGCAGAGTTTCATCGTATTGCTCAAAATACTATGAACAAATTTAAAGAGGATAGGGTTCTACTTATAGAAGTTTGAAATGCACCAGAACCGTAGGATGAAAGTAGGTAGGAAATGGGTAGATCTGGAGCGCATAACCGAATAGAACATAGCATAAAACCCTAGCCGTCACTGGCAACTATTGTTGCCAAGCGGTCGACCGCCCTTGGATGACCGATCGACCCTGCGGTCGACCGGTTGAATTATTCAGGTCACCGCTCTTTTATTCGGGAGCGTTTATTTTTTTCCGTTGCCGAGTTATTTTATTCCCTAATTAACTTTTTAACATTAAGCTTTAATTAATCGTTTACTTAGCCCCCAAGCTAATTTTTGAGATATAAATCCTAAGTATGATTTCATTTGAATTTGAATTTGAATTCAAACTAAATAAATTTAAATCTGAGAACTTCAAATGCTCATAACTTCTTTGTTTGAGCTCCTTTTTCAACATATTATATATGGAAACAGATCAGAATTTCATCACGAACTCAACGGAATAACTTTCGTAGTTAAATTCAAACTTTTATAAAATTCCCATATCCAACCCTTATCATATTTTATTTTATTTACTTTATTTATTTATGGTTCATTTTACGGGGTGTTACATATACAAGCCTTGATGTTGATGAGTTTATTACCAGAAAGTTGAGAAATGTTTATAGTTGCATTAATAATTCAAATTCGAATGGAGTTGTTTCAATGGGTTCGGTAGTTAGTAGCTTGCTCAATGAGGAGGTGCGGGGGATGAATCTTATGGAAGGAAAGAATAAGGAGGAAAAGGAAAGTGGAAACTCGATTGAAGAGGTCCATCTTGCAAGGAGGGGTAACCATTCAAATATGGAAAGTCGATCAAATAGATTGAATGTGGAAAGTTATTTCATTTTCTATTTCTATGAAAAACCTGATCAGCGGCTGAGATTTTGCAATAAGCTTAAAAAGGACATGGAAAGGATGAAGGCATTGGAAGAAGACCAGAAGGTACTAAAAGATAATAGTGGGATGATGTGCATTTTGATGAGGAATTTGATGACAACGTTCTATGTTTGGATAAAAGTAAAAGAAAAGATTCGGTGCTTGATTCACGTGCTTGTTTTTATATATGCAACCAAACGGAATCATTTATTGATTACAAAGAGCAAGATGATAAGGTGGAATCTACTAATGGTGGAGATCTGGATATTAAGGGCATAGGTTTAGTTAGTTTGAAGATACATGATGAAAGGGTGGTGTAGCTTACATGAGTTAGGCACATCCTAAAAATTACAAAGAATCTTGTTTCAGTATGACAATTGAAGGTAAAAGGCTATTACTTTTCGACTCAAGGTAGAGCCATAAGGTTTGAAAGGGTATCAGAGAGGTGTTATGCGCAAAAGGAGGAAGCAACGATGTATACAAATTACTTGGGAAATCGGTGGAGAATGAAGGAACTTCTCACTGTGGTATTGGATAGGAAAATTTGCCTAAATCAAGGTGGTGCCAGCAATAAAAAACTATAAAGACCGCATGGAGGTCTTTGTGGTATTACAAGCAGTTTTGATTTATTGGTGATATGCATGTTCAATTGGGGTTATGCATAATTAGGTGGTATGTAGGTTAGCTAGTTTTTGGAACTGAAACATTTTTTCCATTTTAATATTAGAGATTGTTTGGAGCTTGAGGTTGTAGGTAGAGCATGAATGACATTTACGAAAATATAATATTGAGGTAGAGACCGTTAGATTTCGGTGATATAATATTTTCAAATTAATAACCTTTGAAGATATTGTGTGTTAAGGGGGAATTGTAACTCAAATATATTGCCTCTTTTTTATATTTTTTAGGTTTTGTAGAGTGATTAAAGAATATTAGTTGTGTCTTTTACTGTATTTAAGAAGGCAATGAATTATCTACAAAGGAATGATTTATTTTGGAAGATGGAAGTAATTAGCCAATTCCTTAAACAACTAATTAAAGAAGACATTTTATCAAGGCTATTATAAATAGGCATGTATATAGTTCATTATAAGTGTGTGGTGAAAATGGTTTTGGGAATTGAGATTTCTTATCAATTTTTAGGTTTTTATTGCAATATTTGGTGAATCGATAAAGATTTTTGGTTGAAGGAATTTATTTGTCGTTGTTTTTTCTTCACTTCTTATCTTTTCTAAAATCTAATTGTGTAGGGTTCCTAGGAAAAATCCGAACATACGACTCATCACTTGGAAGGAGATCAAAAATAAGAACACATTCATCTAAGGAATTTGGGAATTTGACCTGGCCATTATTAAATAACCTTAAGATTTAAACTATAATTATCTAATAACTTCGTATTTGTTGAATCTGGGCCAACCCGTAGTGGAAGTTATGGGTGGATTTCAATTTTTTTTACCATATTGGGCCTTTAATTAGGCATATGAAGTCTAATTTATTTGAAACATTTCTAAATTTCTTTTAAATAAAATCTCTATTTTATTTAAATTTATTTAATGATATATTATTATTTAATTTACGTTATATTATATATACATGCGTGTATCTCACACACACACACACACACACACACATATATATATATATATGTGTGTGTGTGTGTGTGTGTGTGTGTGTATGTGTGTGTGCGCGCGCGCATGTGCAACCTATTAATCTGTGCAAAGGTATAACATGCCCGTGTATAGATGTTGTGATTTACATCGCTACAGATATGTTAGCTCATCTAATATACAAATATATTATCCAAATGTATGTCTATATATATACACACACTTACACTTTTATATACAAAATATTATAAAATATATAAATATACATATATATAAAGTAAAATTTTATTTATATATAATTTTGTATAAATATATAATACATAAATATAAAATATTATCAATATGTATATATTTATAACAATATAAATTTGTTTAAATCATTGATAAAATATATTAAATATTTTTTGCCGCAACGTCGAAATTATTACATGTATAAATATATATTTTTTAATATAAATATATGTATATTATATACTTATATAGTATAATAATAAATAAATACATACATTAATACATATAAAATCATAAAATAATTTGTTTTTAAATATATAATAATCTGGTCTTGCGCATGACTCAAGATTTGTTTTAATTTTAAATTTTAAATATATATACATATATAAATAAAACGTATTAAATCATTAAAAGGTAAAAAATAAATTATTTTTCAAAATCAAATTTGAGCTTTGAATTTCCAACAAAACTTTAGACAAATTTTTTATAATTTGGAAACATATTGTATAACTTTATAATTTAAAACAATATAAAATCTAATTTCTATTTTTTGGTTTATATTTAAATACCTAAAATTAAAAAGAAATGTTTTTTATTTAATTTCAGCCAAGGGTATAATATGTATTAATATAATTTCACAAAATATAAAGCAATATACGAGTATATATGCACGCCCAAGTGGCCTGCATTTAGTCACAATGTGCATGCATTTATGGTTGCACCACTGGAAGTAGAGTTGACAGTATATTTGTCAACATAAACTGAACCTAAAGCAACGACCAACAAAATTAAATAACTAAAGAACCATCGTAGAACCAATTTTTTTTATAGTACTAAAGTTTTATCGTTTGTTTCTTTTGTTTTAGTTTATTTTATACTACAGGAAATAGAAATAATACTTGTACTTGTAAATGCATATGCTTTTTTATTACATTTGTCAAATTTGGATATGGATGGATTTTGAAATTTTCAAATATTCATTGACCTCTTGTTTTTTTCTACTAATTTCTTCACTTCTACTTTGTGCCAATATTACCTGAATTAAACATTTGGCAACTGGGGGTCCATACGGTCGTTTCTTCATGTTTGAAGGCCCATAAAACTCTGATAAACTTTTGTTAATAGAAACATGATTAAGAAACTACAAATCATGTAGTCTTTAGAAAAAAGTACATAAACTTTGAATGTGCACAATGATGTAATTCAGTTGCACAACATAGTCAACAGTTACATGTATAGCATTAAATACAGAATCATACATAAGCTACCATCAAATTCAAATCATGAAACTATTAAACAAACCCTCTAAAAAGAGGGAAAGGAACTTGGGAAGAGCACTTAGTATTAGGCAAAATAGGATACTCAATGAGAGTACTTCGAGAATTGTCCATGCACAAATAAACTTGATAAAGTCGACTGTCTCCTGATTCATCTCTGTTGCACTCAATCCCTGGCATGAATCCAGTCGAATACCTGATTGCCTGACTAATGCTATCAACGTTGTATGATTAGTCATTAGGCTCAATGCTTGTGCAAAAAATTACAATATATTTGAAATTTTGTAGTTTAATTTATAAAAACACCATGCAATCTGGACTTTACCTTTATTGCTTAGTATTTGTAGTAGTTTCACTCGTTTCTTCATGTTAAGACTCGACTGGAAGTAGCATGTTCATCCAGCATGGATTCTAAGCATGTTCCATGTTTATTCCATTCATGCTCCAAAATGTGACCCCTTTGTTGCTTGGGTAGCCTAGCGTTGGCCAATTTGTTTCAGTGCTTCTTAATAGGCCTCTTATCTGCACACACACACACACATACACACACACACACACATATATATATATATATATGCATGTCTTAAGGAAGATATTTATGTATATCTTCATGCATATCCAGTATTCACAACATAATTTTAATTAGAAATTTTAACTACTAACATTAACAATGATTATTGATACCTCATTCTACAATGAAAAACCAACACTTTACATAAAGATTACTTCATCAAAGCTTACTTAAAGATTAAAATGTAATGGAAACAGTGGAAAAATTAGGAGACAATTAGATTACTTAAAGCTAACCACAAATAAAATATATACACCATAATAGGATAAACCAAACTAATTATCATAAACTCCATAAATAGTGCTTCAGTAAGTGGTGAACCCTTGCTTCAAAAATTACAATGAACGTAAGCATATATTTGGGAAGAAAAATTATTGTGAGTTGTTTTTGTTGCATCCTTATTACAATATATGCATGTGCTAATTGTGTTTGTGAATTCATTTATAAATCGACCAAACATATACAGTGCGGAAAACATTGTAGATCGCATTTCTGGTCTACAGCTCTTTATATGCCCTACAAAAGGACTTGCTAATTTTCAATTTAGTGCACAGATTCTAGTTTTTGCCCCATCCTACAATGAAATCACAACTACATAATAAACAAACTAGGTGATAACTTAAAGGTGTGGCTTTCAGACTCATGCCATTTAAGCACGCCATTTCTCGGTTCACTTATCTAATGTTAAGCCAAATAGTGTAGTGTCCTTTATACTATAAAGAAGAAAGCACATTTGAAAACCTTAACATGTACAGAAAGGAATACATGCATAAAGCCTCGGTCATCAAGATTCAGAAACTGCCAACAAAAAAGGAAAATAAAGAATAACATGTGACATGTCATAAAAGTACTCTTTACAGGATTGTCGGCCAAGTGAAATCAAGTTTATGGAAGATTGTTTACATATCATGAATTAGGGCTCCATCTGGATCTGGGAATGGGAATTTAGGAAAGAACAAAATTAGGTTTAATGAGGTAAGAATGCAGATGGGAGGGATGCACGTCTAAAGGATAAGGGTATTTCGGGTATTTCAAAAGACATGGTAGAAATTAGTTCAAGAAATTTCATTGTTAGTAGTAAAGATAAAGATGAGATTAATCATCATATTTACCATCTTATTATTTGAAATTTCAAAACATTATTAACATTATTTATTTTTTGAAATAAGATGGAAATTAATTTAGTAATAAGATTAACCATCTTATTAATTAAATTTTTAGCATCTTATTAACTAATATAAGATGGAAATAATGTTAAATTATTTAAATTATCATCATATAAGATTTTAACCATCTTATATCATGAGATTAACCATCATATTATTTGAAATTTAAAAACATCATATCATGATAATGATAAGTATCATGATAATGATAAGTATTGCAAATGAATTTAACCATCTTATTTACCATCTTATATCCATTGCAATAATACCATCATATCATAAATATGTGTGTATATATAAATAGTAAATACAATACTTCTTGATACAACTTCACTAAATTAAAAATGGTTTTCAAAGATGGCCACGATTGAAAACAATGTAGCTATCGATGTCGAACTATTTACGAATATATAAAGACGAGAAACATTTTTACGAAGTGATAACCCAATAATATAGCTACAGGAATAGCTTACAACACACACACATAATCGAACATTTTTCAAAAAAGTTCTTCCTTCTCTTTGATCTCTTTCGGCCTTTTAATTTTATTTTTCAATCTTCAAACATTTGCAAATCAAGCACCATTAAGATTTGTATATTACTGGTTCTTGAGTTAAATTATTGCTAAAGGAAGAAGTGGGGATCTAAAAGAACTGGAGGGAATATCGTGCATTAAAATACATGTTAAACGACTAACAGTATGCACATTCCTTAATCATGCAAAACTTATAATAATAACAATATGAGATCCAAATGAAACCATGCATAACTTACTTCATTTGTATTTTTATCACGCAATAAAAAATTCACCATGCTACATGTTACAAATACACATTATGTCATTTGCATTTTTATATGTTAAACTTCAAATAAGAAAAAATAAAAAAATACTATAATCAGCTATTTGGGATTAAGAAAATAATAATAATAAAGGTATAAAAGTGCAAAAAATTTCAAAACAAATGCTACCAAATTCAAGTTAGAGTTCAAATACTAAAGGTATAAAAGTGCAACCTTTTGCTTTTTCCAACGGTTACATTCTTTGAAATTATGAGCATAAAGAAACCAATTAACTTTTGTGCAATTAAGCTAATAAATTAATCTTGCAGCTGATATTTTACAGGCATAATAAAAAAATCCCGATTTAACAATGGAAAATTCTTCAGCTTACAATGAAAGTTTAGAAATAGGATGTTCTATAAAGTGTAATTTCATTAGATTACATCCAATAATTTCCAAAATATCATTATTTTGAGAATCAAGTAGCTTAGATGATCCATTACTTAATTTAAGTTGGCATGGCTCAAAATTAGCATGAAAAAGGTCATCTATTGTTACAAAACTTGTATTTGTAACATCAATTAGTGGAGATGTGAAGAGTAGGCTGACAATAAACGAAGAGTATACTGAAAATAAATGAAGATTATAGTAAAAATATTTGTATAATTAGTAACCACAGTAATGAAAATATGTTTGTTTGTAACAAATTTCATTTTGCAAATTGCAAATTAGGTGGAAAAATTATCCTCTATGTCACAGATTCACAAATCAGATCAAACAATGCTAAAATAATGAGTAACGATGTCAAAGTTGTATGGATTCAAATCGAAGAAATCACATCAGTGAGAATAAAGAATAGCGAGTGATGGCCTAAAAAAGTGATCGATGCATGTCAACTTTTTAGTTAAAATATATAAATTTCACAGAAGCATACCTAGAAGAGAAAGCAAAAGGCAAGAGATATCATATGCCACCTCAGTTGTCAGATAGGTAAGCAGTGAGCTACCTCTTCCGGCTCATCCGGTTGCCGGCCATGGATGGTACATCATTGGTGTGATCGAGTTTGGGGATGAATGGAATTGAGAATGAATAACGAGGGAGCTGGAGAAGCGAGGATCGGATTTGGTAATTCGCAGATTAGGAAGATCGGTGTTGAGGTAGGCTATCGTGGATGCTATCTCACCGATGAGGTCAAATTTGAGGATGAATGGAATCAGGGATGAATGGAATTGGTATTTTGAGGATGAATATAAGGAGGAACACAAATTGATTAAGGGAGAATGGGAACAGAAGGAACGAATGCGTTGGGAGGGATGACTACTTGAGTGCGGACGTGAAATCGTAAGGGTATTTTTGTCATTTCAAAAAGACACGATTGAAATTAGTTTATGGAATTCTCATTATTAGTAATAAAGATATATATATATATATATATATGAATTTATATAATTATTTATGTGAATAATTGATTTAAATATTATTTAAAATAATATATATATATATATATAATTTCTTCCGGTCGAAAATATTATACTTATTAAACATTATATATATAATTATATTTTCATATTTTACATATAGATAATGTAGTATTTAAATTTAAACTATATAAATAAATAAATATATATATATTAAATTATTTAAATAATTAAAATTTTGTTTTTTAATTCTGAGCTGTGCCGCACAAGGATGTATTATCATTAAAAAATTAAACATATATACACGTACATACATCCAATCAATATTGTGACAATATATTTATTTGTTGGAATCGTCACCTAACTAACAATATATATATATATAATGAACATTATAAATATAATTTAATATTTGTAATCATATTAGGAATGTATTTTGTAGCCAAAGCCCTTAAGATCAACTTGAAACGATTTCCAATCCAAAGAGTGCTAGTCCTTGAACTGTTGACCAACGATTATCGATAAGCACTGAATTTGATTTGAACTTGATATGAACTAGGGATGGAGAGAAGAGGTCGGGCAGAAATGTGTTTATATGGAGGCTTCAAAAGTCTTCAAATAAATGAAGTTAGAGATGCTTATATAGAGGAGAATATAGTGACAAATTAGGATCTAGATCCACCTTTATCTCTTATCCATTCCCTCCATCCTAGCCATCATAATCAAAACCCTCTAACAAGCCATCATATAGCCGCATATAACCTCATTATAGCTGAATATAACCTGCCTCTATATGGGCTTCAGACCTATTTAAAGCTCGAATAAAATATTTTACATTCAAACTCAATTTGAACCCTTATCGATATCGTACATCGATTAATATATTTATAAATTTTATAAATACATTTAATAATATTTGTTTATAAAATCAAAATCAAATTTTATAATTAATATTTCATAAATATTAATTTGTTTGATTAATTCAATTACAAATTAATTAAATCGTTTGGTCAAAAGAGTATTCATCATTTCGGTTGTGTGACTCATTAGGTGTAAATTTGGTCAACGATTAATATCGAACCATTCGAATATTAACGTTCACATGTCACTTAGTAGGTGGTGTGACATTTTGACCTATTTATCGCTGTCTTGATTTCGGTAAAATCTAATCTTACTTTGTTAAGCGTTACCCATTGGATTAAATTTATTGGTTGAGCAAGCAAATTAACTTGTACCGTAAAAGATGTCTTCTATAAATAATTCTATGGCTACACACTTTTGAAATACGTATGACTGAGCACCCATCTGCAATGACATCCTTTTTAACTACACATGGATTCATTTGCATTAAAAGCAAATAGTTTTCACATGCATAATTTAATAAAAACTACAAAAACAAGATTTGTCAAACATGAATTCTGGTTATACGGTAAACATAAGTTAAGGTTGGCACTGTACATGTTTATAACCATGTACTCTCACGTTACTAGAACACTGCTTATCTTCAAATCAGCCAAAGGTTGCCTGGAAGAATATAATTTTAAGTGGAAACCTTTTATTTGAGGGTGAAGGGGGAAAATGTTGAATCAAATAAGGCTCAAAGCATGTATTTAATACACACTGTAGAGGATGAGAGCATACCTGAAATCATGAAAACCCAAGATTTATTAAATCGGACTGGTAAAGATGAACATGATGATTTTGATTTAAACTTTTTTGAAGTGTAGAAACCATACGTAGACGAGAATTGACTTTTATTGGAGGAAATCCATCGATCTGGATGATAATTATCAATTAAATACCTCAAACTAAATTCTCCTTCTCTCGATCTACAGTGGATCGACCATGGCAAATTTGGTGGAATCCATTTCAATGATGATGAAATATAGTAATAGGTGTATCTTATGGGTTTCAATTTATAGGAGTATAATTTAGAGAAATTAATGTAGTTGGAACTAAAGGAGAAAAAGGATTGGAAAGCACTTAGAGCACAACCAACAATGGCTTGTTCAGTTGAAAAACTAGCCATCGAGCAATCAGGTATGGTTTGTTCACTTCCCTGTGGCTGGTTTGGAGTGATCTTGTGACTAGTTCTATGAACATGGGACTGCTTTTTATAACGGCGAAGATTTCTTCGTTATAATATTATAACGGCGAAGACTTCGCCGTTGTAATAATTAAACCCATGCTTTCATAAAATATAATGGCGAAGACTTCGCCTTTATAATTAAAAATAATTATAACGGGGAAGTCTTTGCCGTTATATGATGTGTTTTAGATAACTGATCTTTGGCTGGTTCCACGGTTACCTGGGTGTGTAACTCGTTCGTTCAATCCGAAAGTAAGAGAGAGAAAGTACAAGTGAATAGGTCAGTTGTTGGTTATGGTCTTAGTGGAAGGTAACAAATCTTGTTATTAAACAAAGAGGGTAGGGTACATGAGCTGTTTGTTTTGAAACAGTAGAAAGAAGTGGTGCCACATAGTCAATATTTAGTTCCCGCCTTTAGGTTTAAGTAATAGATTAATAACTTTCATTTGATTTTTTTATGACAATTACAAGTTTGTAGACTAATAATCAAGCGCCAAATAACGTTTACGGTTAGACATAAAAATAAACTAGTGTGAAACTTGTGCGCTGCACATGGTGATTTTGTTAGAAAATAGTATTTATATTTTAATTATCGCTAAAATAGAATTTTACTATGCAATATATGATAAATTTGTTGTAATAGATGAATTATAAATTAAATGACATATGATGCTCCAATATAAAATTCAGGGTTCAATCCTCACTATCTACATATCTTTATGAGAGTTAATTAGGGCTATTATGGCAATGGTAACCATTATCGATATGAGAAAACCGTTACTGTATTGATATTATTGGTAAGTCAAAAATGACTACCGATACTATACCACTACCGTTGATAAAATAATCATTGGTATACCGATAAACTGGTACACCGTTGGCTGGTAATGGTAAATTTACCAGTACACATAATTTTCAAATTTTATTGTATTAAAATTTTAGATAATAATAAAAAAGTAAATATTTTATTTTTATTCTAGCTCTATTAATATTTATATCAACATTTTGACTTATTTTAGCCGACATGAAATTTTTTCTTAATTCATCACAAATTATTTACAACAATATGAAATAATAACTTTGCTAACCTTAAAATTTGAGCATGATAAAACGAAAACATAAATTTTACCATAAATAATACCGACAGAGTTAGGGGTATGTCCTAGAGGCAATTATGTAATTTATTATATATATCTAACTCGTTGACCAATCTTGTTCGAAATAAAAGGTATTTTCTTTTTATAATATACTTGATATAATGTGGTTATATCAATTGATTAATTTAATTAATGGTATATTTTATAGAAAATCCATAAATGATAAGTTTTGTGATAATATTTACAAAGTGTTGTAATTGTGAGTAATTTATCACAATAAAAATAAATATACCATTTTAAATGTTCCTAATCAAGATGCATCGAGACCGGATATCGATGTATCCATTGTGAGTAGAGTACGTAACGCTCTCCAAATATTAGGCAGTGTATTACTCATGGCTACTGGGGGCACCTAGGGGTTACATATTGATAGTTATTAGATAACTATGGAACGACTCACTCGATAGTATTCTGTTGGTTAATATAACTAAGATCAAATAGGAAATATCGATGTGACTGATTTACATAGTTCTCTCGACTTGAGAATACTGTCGATCTTCAATATGAAAGTTGTGCTTTGATTATAGTCAAATCATGACACGACGTCCATCGAATGAGTATAGTTGGGTCGAGTGGAAGTATTGAAAATGAAGCACTATTGAAGAGAGGATTCGTCTTCTCGGTTATACGGGGTTAGTATCATGTCAACTCAAGTCAAAGTATCTGGCCAGAGCATTTTGATTAATAATGGTTGTTATTGTTGAACCAAGGGCTTTATGTTTGGACTATAGAGTTGAATATGGACGATGTTGGAATTTTGACCATTACCAAAATCCATAAGTCAAAGTGATATAGTTTTGACGAAGAGAATTGGTGTAAATAAATGTCACAACTGGGTAATGCTTATTAAACTAAAATTAGATTTTACCAAAACTGAGTAAGCGATAAATTTAGGCATAATGTCACACCACCTGCTAAGTGACGTGTGAACGTTAACATTCGAATAGTCCGATATTAATTGCTGATCGAATTTACACCTAAGAGTTACACAATTGAAATAATGAATTCTTTTTATACCAAACAATTTAATTAGTTTATAATTTTTATAAATTAATTAAATCAATTAATATTTATGAAATATTAATTATGAAATTTGAATATGATTTGAGGAATAAATATCGTTGTATATATTTATAATAGTTATAAATATATTGATCGATATAAGATACCGATAAGAAATTAAATTGGATTTAATTAAAAATATTTACAAGGGATTAAATGGGCTATTAGCCCATGATATTAGGGACTAATTTCAGTTGGAAATATGGGATGTAGATAGCGGCAAAATATATAGTAAAGGGGTGTAATGGGTGGTTAAGATTTGGTGAGAAAAGGTAAGTGATCTGATCCACTTTTCTTTCTGATTCAACCACTACAAAAGAAACACTAACCCTAACTTAACTTGATCTCTTTTTACTACTTCCTCTATCATCTCATCGCCAAAATTCATCTCTATATATACTTCATGAAATTTCAAATCAAATCAATTCATATCCAAGGCTATTTGATAGCAAAGGGTATGCGATTCAAGACAAGCAATCTGACGAATTAAGGAATTTCCAAAGGGAGAGGATTCATCTTTTATCTTGGACTTAAGGGAATTTATTGTAGGTAACCATTTATTTACATAATAGATAGATAATTATGGTATAACAATTCATTGCTCATGCACACCTATGTATATATATGTTATTATTGCTTAGCTACTTATGTGAGATTTCTATAGGTAATGTTGTTGTCACAATAATGATTGGTTATGTGCATAAATTTAACGTACTCATATATACTCATATTTTATTAATAATCTAATGATCTATGCTAAAAAAAGTATTTTATTTTGATATTGTATTAATTGGTACACAAATATATTAATATGTAGATCAATACATTTATCCTTTGCCAAAAAAATAATTCAATACATTTACACTATTTACATCAAAGCATATATATACTATATAAAATTGATTTAAGATTTTTCTAATATATGTTTATATCAGTTATGAATTTTAACAACCGAAAATAATTTTTCTGTTATTATTAGATATTTTTATTATTATTTAATCAATGCAAGATTTAATAAATTTAATAAATCATACAAAATAGATAACGTTTCGAAAATTTAATTTTATATTTTTATAATTAATTCATCGTCTCAAAAGTTCTCAAAAAAATTTCAAATTTTTTATTTTATTTAATATTTTTAAAAATTAAATTAAAAATCCGCTGTTTACTATTTAATTATTTAAAAATATAATTTTTATTCATAAAAATCTAAAAATTTTCGCAACCCTTAAAATATAATTCTTGATTTTGAAAAATTTTAAATTTGATATTTCAGTATATAATTATTTTATGTTATTTAATTAATGACAAATTGATTAATTAATTCATAACATATATGTATTTATATAAATAAATTATAAAAAAAATCAAATCTTTAATGATTTCAAACTAGAAATTTAAAAAAAAAAATTAAATTTGTATATAATTTATTATAATACAAACTTACATTTATTATTATATTTGTATAATTGTTTTATATTTTAATTCGTATGTATATACATAAATTAGTAAAATAATTTATTTTTATAAATATATAATTTTATATGTACATATATATGTTTAATTGTAATTTATAGTATTATATAGATAATATTTTATATAATAAATATATTTATATATATATATATGCATATATATATATATATAATTACTTGAATTTTATAAATATAAGTATATGCATATATTTAGACAACATATAATACATATAGAACGAGCTAATGTGTCCGTTGCGATGTAAATCTCAACATCTATATACGGGCATATTATACCTTGCATGGAATACCATGCTACACATGCACATACATATACATATGTATATGATACATATGTATACTTATATATATGTATATATAAAGTGAACAAACTAAACAAATTTCGAACAACAATTTATGAATTTAAATGAAATATCTGATTTTTTTTAAATTAAATTTAAAAATGTTCTAAATAAATTAGACTTCGTAGGCCCAATAAAGATCCAATAGAGTAAATTTTTTTGAAATTCACCCATAACTTCTACTATGGACTGACCCAATTCCAACTGTGGTATCAAAGCCTAATAGCCTATGCGGTCTCATTAGTTATATTAGAGTTAACTAATTAAAGCTCACCCATATAGTAGAGTGTCTAAAAAAGTAGTGTCTAAGGTTGGGTTTGGGCAATCAAGTACTCTGCCCTACCTAGCTACTAGTCTGACCTTAAATGATGAGGTAAGCCCAAAAGATTATCCCTAATAGAAAAGGTCCAATTTGAATTGGACCTTGGGCTTATTTAAAAAAAAATTGAAATTAAAAATAAAAGTTTTAAATTTAAAATAAGAAATATATTATAAATGTTATAATATAAATTTCCAAATTGTTCTGAAAATTGAAAATATAATAATTTTAAATTTAAAACTTAGATTTAAATTATAGTATATACATATTATAAATGTTATAATATAATGGAATCTTTTCAAAATGTTTGAAAGTTAATATAAATTAATTTCGAAATTTATAAAACTTATTAATAAGGTTAATAAAATATATTAATTAAGGCTAATTCTTCTGTCAGTTTCTGGCACGATCCTTGGGTCTGTAAGGGTCTTACCTTGTCTAATTTGTGTGATTATAATCAGATTATGCAGTCAGGAATACACATTGATGCAAAGGCTTTTGCTTACATACATGATGGCAAAATTGTGCTGCCATACAATAGTAATCAAATTTTAAGGCAATTGTGGAGTGAAATGCAACAACAATTCTACCCTGCTAATCATTATGATACTGTTGTTTGGGATATGAAGCCTCATACTATTAAAGGAGTTTACAACTATGTCTCTATTTGTGCTCCTTTGCCTGCATCTAAATGGTGCTCTGTCATCTGGTCTAGTGATTCCCAACCTAAGGATAATCTGATGCTCTAGAAAGTTATAAATCAAGCCTTGCTAACTAGAAATGTTCTGACCAAATATGGTTTGGGATGTTCTTTGAAATGCCTGTTTTGTGACCAGTATGAAGAGACTCCTCAACATATTTTCTTTGACTGTCCAGCTCTTCTTTTTCTTTTACATAGAATTGGTACTAAAACTGGTATAAATCTTTTTATTGATAACTCTGGGGATGTTTGGGATGTATTCTACTCAGAAACAATGATGAAAAATGAAGAAGGTAGAATTCTAGCTGTTTGCATGAAAATGTACATGTCTGTCATATGGAGAGAAAGAAATGAATATTTTTTGAAAATCAAAGAAAGAATTGGGATGAGCTTTGGAATGAAGTTAAGTATGGTACATATACTCAATTGAAGAATCGCCATGCTGTTTTCTCACCTGATTTGCTGCATAATTGGGAATGAGTCCTGTTTGCTTTTCTTTTTGTTTTCCCTCCTTTGTTTTCTCATTGTATCTTCTGTATCATTTATTGTTTTGCAATAAAACTGGTAGGGGCCCAGTTAACCCCGTTGGCTTTGCCAAAAAAAAATTAATTAAATAAGTTAATTAATAAATATATACATGTATTATAGATAATAATATATGTTATGTTGTTTTAAAATGTTTAAAATAACATAGGTATACATGTGTATATATGAATTGAATTTTGAAATTAATATAATTTAATTAAAAATTTTAATTAAAAAATTTAATTAAAAATTTTAATTAAAAAATTTAATTAAAGGTTAATTAATTAAATAAACAAATTAAAGGTTAATTAATTGAATGAATATACACATGTATAAGATATGTGTGTAATACTATTGAGGTTATAGTATGTAATGAATGTTTAATATAAATGTAATATTAAAATAATATAAAATTAATTAAAATGTTAATTAATTAAAATTAATTAAATAAGTATAATGTTATACATAATACTATCATATAAGTAATATAAAATATAAAAGTTATATAATAATCAAACTTATATAATATGAATGTATAAACTAAAGGTGGAACATTATAGAAACCCTAAATAGACTTAAGGAATGAATACATATGTAAATGTACGTATACCGTGATTTTAGATGTGTCCGACACATGAACACAAGGATATTTCATAAGAAATATATTACTCCATAAGTCGATATCACTCGATATAATATATTAAAGATTACGAATCTTTAGTATAAAGTTGTTCTCTATCATTTATATTAGATTACTCGCATATTCTTTAGTTGTTGAGCTTTCCTCAAGCTAGAGATGTTATGTGCAGTACTATTAGTATATTGAATAGACTGGGTAAGGTAACTGCACATATTTGTTGAGCTTTCCTCAAGGTATGTGCATTACACTTAACCATCGCAAAATGATAGGTCCAAGCAAATAGTCTCACTTTACTTGTTGAGCATTCCTCAAGGTAAAGGTGGGATTTAGACAAGGAACCACGAGTTAGGAGTTGTATGTGATACAACCAATAAGGAATAATCTATCATATGCCAGCCTATGATTTGTTGAGCTTTCCTCAAGGCCAAAATCCTAAGGCATAAGAGTCCTAACACCCACTAGTGAGGTCGAACGACTTCTATGTTTCATTTAGGGTTTGATGAAACATAAAGGACTAGTGGAAGCCTTATTAGAAAAATGAAATGATAACATTTAACCATTATACTATTGTAAGAACATATGCTATATAATGTTAATAATAATCTAAATTGATAAATTTGTGCATTTAAAATGATTGATAAAACATTTATCAATTAAGATATACAATTAAACTGAATTGAAAATTGACAAATAGAAATATAAAATATACTTACTAATAAATGACTATTGCATGTGAATGTTTCCATACCCTTGCAAGTGCCTAATTTTACAACTTAATATGTTCGTAATTTGGTCACTTACGTTTTATTTGATGAATTTTATGAATTTTCGTACTCTAAAAGCAA
Source organism: Allium fistulosum (assembly GCA_030737815.1). Lineage (NCBI taxonomy): Eukaryota > Viridiplantae > Streptophyta > Magnoliopsida > Asparagales > Amaryllidaceae > Allium > Allium fistulosum. Next base: position 509,302,554 of record CM060903.1, on the reverse strand, counting down.
TATGAGGCTATATATATTTTATCCATGTAATATCGCATATAAATGTTATATGGGATACGGTCACAGTTCGTAATGTACGATACTTAGATGAAGTTGGTTCATTCGAAAATAAATCAATAAACAGTACTGTGAGACGGAGTATGTAACAACCCGTATTTTTAGGTCTTCGAATTTGAATATTTAATTTATTTAAATATTCGGATTTGAATTAAATCATAACAAAATCTTTGTTTCAAATTTGAACCTGATTTTTAATAACGTATTTTTAATTTAATTCATAGGATTTTTTTCATAATTTTTAATTTGGAAAATAAGTAAATCTTCGTTTGACGTATTTTATGGCAAACGGGGCCATTTTTGACACTTCACGGAATAAGTTAACTTGTCTATTTTATTGTTGTTTTACGATCGTCTCACATTGTTGTGCGTGACTGTATTTTTATTTCTGCCCTTCGCGGCTCGTACGCGAACGGAATAGTGTGTGGCATGGTACCGCAAAACTTTATTTTCAAATCCAAAACAAACCATTCACCCACGCAACCTTCCTGTATTAAATCTTTGCATACATATATTCTGCTTCGTCTGTACTTCACTGAACATTTGGGGCTTGCATTAACTTGTTGTCCAATATTGCTCAACTACAAGGTAAAAATTTGTATTATATATACATGGAGAGCATTCTTCTTCATTTGGATTTTTTTGGCATTGATTTGTTAGCATCCCCTCACTGTATACATTCAGATCAATGGAAAAGCAAACTTTACCTTCATTCAAAATCTATATCTCCTAATCTAAGCAAAATTGTCTGAAACCGCCAAAGTGAAAATTGTTTGTCATTGAATCTAGTTTATTTTAAAAATAGTTTCATGGGTTTTCGTCAGGTAATTGGAAAGATATTTGCAAATAACGGCAAGCGGTCGAGAAAATGATCGTTTTCTACGATCACGGGTTGACGAATGGAGGATACGGATGGGTTCATAGCGGCGATCGGGGATTTTTGGAAGCGTTCGTTTGATTTTTAGTAGCATGGTTTTTCGAGGAGAAGGAGATGATTGGAAATCGTTCAAAAATTAATTTCCGGCGAACCGGTGGTCGACAGGTTGATCGGAGATGTCAAAAAGGGGCCTTGGGACAAGGCGGAGGCAACGACCGTAGCTGATTTTTGATTAGTGGTCCGTGTTGTTGAAAATAGCTAAAACTAGGGTTTGGGAAACTTTGGGTCTCACGTGGGGACGCGGCTGAGTTGGCGGTAGAGGGGATCATCAGAGTCGACATAGTTGGTGTTGGAAGGTGGCACGGGTGATGGCGGTCCTTTCGGAAGTAGTGGCGAGACGAAACATGGAGTGTAGGGGTGTCTAGGAGTTCGCGTTGTGTCAGGTGGTTTTGGGTTGTTGGGTTCGCATTATCGTAATGTAAGGCGTTTGACTGAAGAGGGTGGGAGGTGATGATCTGCAACGAGCACGAGATGATGGATATGTGTGGGAAGTTGGTTTTGCGATTTGGGAAATGGAGCAGATGTGCACGTGCACGTTGTACATGCACAACGTTCGGTTACATGAGGAATGGAATGGAGGAAGAAGAAGAAAGGGTTGTGGCGAGCGTTTTGAGTTTATTTGCTTTGGGGCTCAGCCCATTTTTCTTTGAAGATGAGAATGCTTGTTATTTACTTAATTGGTTATAAAGAAATTAGTTAAAATTTGAATGATGATGTCTTGCTTATTTCGAACCCGATCGAAAAACAAATTTTTGCATTGTACTCGTATGGACGAGTACAACGTTATAGTGGAACATGTTGATAGTTTTGGCCAAGTATAAATTTATGACTTATTATTACGGATGGAATTTAAATCATGTTATTTTAAATAATAACATTGTTTAAATTTATACCTTAATTATTGATGTTTATTTGGCCAAATAAACTACTGTTGAGTTAAATTGGATTGAATATGGTAATTGGACATCTGTTGAGCGGAATAAAACACCGTTCCGCTAATTAAATTAATTTGACATTTAATTAGCAGAATAAATCCTCGTTCTGCTATTTTATAGATTTGGACATTCGATTGTATGTCGTTAATTGATATGCCACTTGGAATATGTGATATGTTAATCCATGATGGTTAAGTGTTGAATTTATTTATATAGTCATTGGTTATGTAAATTTCAGTTATTGACTTAGAAAGTTAAATTGAATGAGATGGTAACTTGTTTAAGTACCATGGTGATCGTTAAGCCTTCTTCAAATTTGAAAAGTAAAATTTTGATTTGAAAGTTATTTTAAGAATAATTATTATTTAGTAATAAGATTTAAAAAGTAATAATTATTTATTAATAATGTTTTAAAGATAATTAATAATTGTTTTAATAATGATTTAAGCTAATTAGTTTATTAATATGATTCTTATAAGTTATTTAAGAATATTTAATTATTATTTTAAAGTTATTTAATATTTGTTTTAAAATGTTTTAATTAAATTTTAATTATTTATTTAAAGTGATTTAACTATACTTTAATTTTTAATTAAACTTGATTAATTTATTGATTAAGTTATTTAATTATATTTATGGGTTAGTTAATTATAATATTAATATTAGTTAAAATTAATTAATTATTGTTTTAATAACGTTTTAATGTTAATTAATTATTATACTAATATTGTTTTGAAGTTAACTTATTATTACAATAATAGTGTTTAAAATTAATTTAACATTTTTCTAATGAGATTTTAAGTTATGAGATTTAATTTAAATGAAATAGAAGGATGTTTAGATAATAACTAATTATTTTAAGTTATTTAAAGTTATTTTAAATAATGTATGGTTTATCAAGGGAACCTCGTGAACTTAAAGAGTTTGTTCAATAAATTTGTTTAAATATAGGTAGTATTTTATTAATAGTTCTGAATATTTATAGAAGGATTATAAATGAGTTTTAAAGGTTTGAAAAGGAGAAGTTTTATAAATGGAGTTTTGAGATATATAAAGAATGTTTTATAAATAGATGGAAGATTTATAAAGAATCTTTACAAATATATTTGGAAATACTTATAAGATAAAGAAATTTAGAAAGAGATGGTTGATATTCATGGCGTAATTCGAGGGGCAGAGATTGCCTACAGTTTACTATGGATTCGTTGGGATAGCGACGTAACCATTATGTAAACTTCGATCCATGATTGATACCGAATGATACTTTCCAAAATCTATTTTTAAGCATTTTCAATTATTTTTGGAAGAAATGGTGTGTGAATATACTTATTCCGGTGAGATAAGTATATGAAGATTTTAATAAGTATTTGGAATGTAATTTCAAATTTATGAAAGATTAATTTAAGAGGCTTAATAGTTTCCATGCGAAATATAATCTATGTTGGATGTTTGTTTATTTGATAGTTAAATAGCCAACTATCAAATCTGGACAAAAATACAATTCCGAAAATATAAAGAAGAAACATGTGAATTATATGGCACAGTCATCTTTGATGATGATGTACTGTGCGTAAAGATAGGGAGATCCGTCCACTTAAATGATTAGGGGGTGATCCCTTCTCCTATGTATTGTTTGATTATTTCCAAAAGAACTGGGGTTGAGTTTACCGAAACTATCAAAAGTTATTTCGAAGAGATCGGGATCAGATAAGTATAAATTATCCGAAAACCACTTCGATCCAACTCAAGCATTTCGAATTGAAGACATCTTGAAGAATATGGAATCAAAGATGGAGCTTTTGAAGTGCAAGGGCTACCTGCTTCTAATCCTGAGGGTGATTCCAAAATGGATGTAGTGGAGGTAGTGCCTTCGGTTTCGTTTAGGCCCAGAACGAACTTGTAAGGATGAATGTCGGCACTGTATTGCTGCTTGGAGGGTAGTGTCAGCATTCCAAGTAGAATTTCTATATAAATGGTAATCGTAGCTTCAAGCCTCATAACCCAGAAATGGCTAAAACAGGGTAGATGCAGCAGGGCTATGTAGGTCGCTCCCATTAGGGTGTGTCATCACCTTTCTAGATCATCATATTATGGATTTGGTTGTGCATGAGGGCTCTCGATTAAGGTTGGAAAGTGTAAAGGCCCGTAAATCTGTACCCCTTTGAATTGACCAAATTCATAATGGTTCGACTCAAAATGAACGGAAATACGAATCTTTAGGGTGAAGAAGAAAAGATAGAAGAAGAAAAAGAAAACAACAACACAGAATCTCACAATCGCAGCGGAACAAAATATAATAACAGTTTTTAAATACAAGAATTGTACTGTTAATATACATATCACTATCAGAGTATATCAATCAATACATCAATCTGGACAGTTATTGTTAACCCGCCTTTTGGCAAGGCCGTAGATAGGAGGACTGAACTAAATTGACTACTCGTTCGTCGAGGTCGGTTCATGATGGATTTAGTCAACTGGATGGATGGACGATCAAGCATGGTCGATGGGTAAACGACGCTGCACACTTAGAAGGTTGGTCGGCCGTATTGGATTGGCTTAGTTAAAGGTGGTTCGGCACCACCTTGGGTCGGCACTAGGATGAAGTTCACTTGGATATGTCGTTCGATCGAGAAGTGGAGAAGATACATGGCTCGGTCTGGAAGTTCTGGGTCGTTTGGCATGGGCGGCTCGGTCTGGAAGTCGTGGGTCGCTCGGCATCAAGTGTCGCTCGGCATCGTGGGTCGCTCGGCATCAAGTGTCGTCGTCATCGTGGGTCGCTCGGCGTCAAGGGTCGCTCGGCATCGTGGGTCGCTCGGTGAAGGATGGAAGCTCGTATCTGGTTCGGCATTTGGGTGGTTCGGCACTCGATGGTGGCTCGGCATTTGGGTGGTTCGGCACTCGATGGTGGCTCGGCATTTGGGTGGTTCGGCACTCGAAGGCGGGTCATGTTACTTCGAGTCTCTGAGCATATCACTTTGGGTCAGTACCAAGGTTACTTCGGGTCGGCCTATGGAGGAGTTGGGGTCAGTTAAGGTGAAGGGTGTGAACTCGGCCGAAGTCTTATTGGGCCTGTATCACTTGAGAAGCCCAATTACCTGGTTTTGCCTATAAATACAGCACGTAGGGCTTCTGAAAAAAGGATCTTCTTTCTGCTCTCTAGTTTTCTATTTTCGAAGGCTGAGGCTACTCTGCCATTTTGTAACTGTAATTGATTCGAACATCAATAAAAAGGAAACTTCTGGAGTGGACGTAGGCCGGAGTTAGTCGAACCACTATAAAATATGTTGTTCTTTACTGCTTTCATTTTAATTTTTACTGTTCTTCACATCATTACTCTCTACATACATTCTGTTTGTGAGTTGTGACTGGTATTTGGTGCTTTCAACTGGATTTGGGTGTTAGCGACCAATTTTGGAGCTAACATTTTGGTGCTTTCACTGAGAGGCAAGCACTCGGGGATTCAAAAGCTTAGGAACTTGGATTCTAGGAAGTAATGGCTAGGCCATCAACAAGGAAGCAAGTGACAGAAAGAAGCAATCAAGAGGGAAGTCAAGAGGCCTCCTCTGGAGCTGGAGCAGGTCAAGCGTCCATCTATATCACCAGGGACAAGATGGAGACGATGCTCAAAAGGCAGGAAGACATGATACAGAACCTGCTTCGACGGGTTGGACATATTGGGGCACAAAGTCAAGGGAATGGACCAACCGCGGCTGCTGGCATTGCAGAACAAGGAACCAGGGCTGCAGAAGTATCTGGAGGTCAAAACCAGAACCAGACTGGAGAGGTTGGAGGAAATCAGCCAAGGCCTGGGGGCAGACCTCCAGGATTGGATACTGGGAGAGCGATGAATGAAGCTCAGCAAGCAGGGACCAACGTGAACGTAAATGGCCAACATGAAGAGTACTACCCGGAGTACACCCTAGGACATGGGGGGCAAAGTAGAGATGCAAACAGGGGACAACCCCTGGATGGAGATGAAAGAATGGCTGGACTAGTACGACGGATTATGAGAGGAGGATTGTCAAGCGGAGGCTTAGAGGAAGTTAGTCGGAGTCCGTTCACTCCGAATATCAGAAATGCAAGGAATCCTCCAAAGTTCAAGTTACCCGCGCTGGATCCTTATGATGGGAAATCAGACCCAACCATGCATATTACCATATATATCAGGCATATGGAAGTGCTGGGGGCATCCGAGGAAGTGATGGCACGATGCTTCCCTCTATATCTGACAGACTTGGCTGCGCTTTGGTTCAGGCAGCTAGAGAAGGGATCAATCAGAACATGGGGTGAGCTAGTGGAACGCTTCATGAGACAGTTTAGGGTCCACGTGACGTGACCCAAGAGTGTGATGACCTTAGCTTTAATGAAGCAGAGGACCGGAGAGTCCATAAGAGATTTTCTATTGCGATTCAATGCAACGGTGGCTTTAGTAGATCGCCCGGATCCATCGATGATTTTGATGGCGGCGGTAGCAGGGGTTGCGGAAGGCACAGAGTTTAAGGATTCTCTGGCATGAGATCCACCACAAGACCTCGAAGAATTCTATCATGAAGCTGAAAGGTTCATTCGGCTAGAGGATTCACGTGCCGAAAGGCGAGAAACAAATGCTGTACAAGGCGAAGGAACCTCCAAAGAACTACCTGGAGCAGACAAAGGTAAGCGAAAGCAGGATGACAGATACGACGGTCCTGACAGACGGAAGAAATTCTGAGAACCCAGGTTCAGACAATACACGGACTTGACGGCAAACCTGGAACGGATTTACACGGAGACTCGGGGGCAGCTCCCCTATCGAAAACCACCCAGGAGAGATCCCACAGAAAGGGAACGTAGAAGTGGAAAGTATTGCCTATTCCATGAGCTAGAAGGGCATACTACCGATGAATGTCGCCATCCGAAGGATGAGGTGGAAGAGCATGTCAGAAGTGGTAGATTGCCACAATACACCAGAGATCGGACAGTGGCCGTAGGACCTGAGCAACTACCGCCTCCACCTAACAGGACTAATCCTGGATCGAGATCACGACTCGTCATCAATTGATCATGATGGTAAGGGCCAAGTTCAGGACTTGAACTTTGGTCGATTACATAAACTCTTTAGATTTGATTTTAAAATAAAACGGCTATTCCACTTACACATGTACTGGAACCAGAGAGATCCCCAGGCATGCTCTGAGATGGTAACAGACCGCTCTGCCCGGAGAGGCGGTATCTAGGTTTATCCTTTATTTGTGATTGAACATTTGGAATTTTAAATTAATAAGTGAACTTGAATTTCATAAAATGAACCCTTGACCAGAGGGTTAAAGGACGAATATTGAAAATTGATTTGAAATTGATCGCTTTATGACCCTACCCGGAGAGACGGGGTCCGGAGTGCAGGGAGTGACGTTGCTTCGTCGGAGAGCAACAGGATCGGCTCACTCAACACTGTTTCCCCTTCACCGGAGAGTGACAGGATGGGATCCAGTAAGAGCCCGAAGAGGCTGACATCGGTCCAGGAGGATCATGACATCGCTTAATGTTCAGGGACACTGAACCAGAGTGCAGGGAGTGACGCTGCTTCGCCGGAGAGCGACAGGATCGGCTCACTCAATGCTGTTTCGCCTTCACCGGAGAGTGACAGAATGGGATCCAGTAAGAGTGGGAGAGGCTGACATCGGTCCAGGAGGATCATGACATCGCTTAATGTTCAGGGACACTGAACCGGAGTGTAGGGAGTGATGCTGCTTCGTCGGAGAGCGACATGATCGGCTCACTCAACGATGTTTCCCCTTCACCGGAGAGTGACAGAATGGGATCCAGTAAGAGCACGGAGAGGTTGACATCGGTCCAGGAGGATCATGACATCGCTTAATGTTCAGGGACACTAAACCGGAGTGTAGGGAGTGACGCTGCTTCGCCGGAGAGCGACAGGATCGGCTCACTCAACGTTGTTTCCCCTTCACCGGAGAGTGACAGGATGGGATCCAGTAAGAGCCCGGAGAGGTTGACATCGGTCCAGGAGGATCATGACATCGCTTAATGTTCAGGGACACTGAACCGGAGTGCAGGGAGTGAAGCTGCTTCGCCGGAGAGCGACAGGATCGGCTCACTCAACGCTGTTTCCTCTTCACCGGAGAGTGACAGGATGGGATCCAGTAAGAGCCCAAAGAGGCTGACATCGGTCCAGGAGGATCAGGGCATCGCTTAATGTTCAGGGACGCTGAACCGGAATGCATGGGATAGGTTGCTTCGTCGAAGCGCGACACGATCTGCCTATTCAATCGTTAAGTTTGGATCAGGCTTGGCAAGGGTCCGGAGAGGCCGTCAACGGTCTGGATAGATCGTAGGATTCGATTGCTGACTTCCAAGGGGCGAATTCGGAATTTGATAACGACTTGGAACGGTCGCGGAATAAACTATCAGATTCGGATGGAATCGTTTGATCACGAATGTATCATGGACTTTGGATATCGGGATAGAAACTATTCAAAACACACCTTCCAATAGCAAGGCATGTTTTGGGGGGCAAAGTGTTAACTCGCCTTTTGGCAAGGACGTAGATAGGTGGACTTAACTAAATTGACTACTCGTTTGTCGAGGTTGGTTCACGATGGATTTAGTCAACTGGATGGATGGACGATCAAGCATGGTCAATGGGTAAATGACGCTGCACGCTTGGAAGGTTGGTCGGCCGTATTGGAGTGGCTCGGTTAAAGGTGGTTCGGCACCACCTTGGGTCGGCACTAGGATGAAGTTCACTTGGATATGTCGTTCGATCGAGAAGTGGAGAAGATTCATGGCTCGATCTGGAAGTTGTGGGTCGTTCGGCATGGGAGGCTCGGTCTGGAAGTCGTGGGTCGCTCGGCATCAAGTGTCGCTCGGCATCGTGGGTCGCTCGGCGTCAAGGGTCGCTCGGCATCGTGGGTCGCTCTGCGTCAAGGGTCGCTCGGCATCGTGGGTCGCTCGGCATCGTGGGTCGCTCGGCGTCGAGTGTCGCTCGGCATCGTGGGTCGCTTGGTGAAGGATGGAAGCTCGTATCTGGTTCGGCATTTGGGTGGTTCGGCACTCGATGGTGGCTCGGGATTTGGGTGGTTCGACACTCGATGGTGGCTCGGCATTTGGGTGGTTCGGCACTCGAAGGCGGGTCATGTTACTTCGAGTCTCTGAGCATATCACTTCGGGTCAGTACCAAGTTTACTTCGGGTCGGCCTATGGAGGACTTGGGGTCGGTTGAGGTGAAGGGTGTGAACTCGGCCGAAGTCTTAATGGGCATGTATCACTTGAGAAGCCCAATTACCTGTTTTTGCCTATAAATACAGCACGTATGGCTTCTAAAAAAAGGATCTTCTTTCTGCTCTCTAGTTTTCTATTTTCGAAGGCTGAGGCTACTCTGCCATTTTGTAACTGTAATTGATTCGAACATCAATAAAAAGGAAACTTCTGGAGTGGACGTAGGCCGGAGTTAGCCGAACCACTATAAAATCTGTTGTTCTTTACTCCTTTCATTTTAATTTTTACTGTTCTTCACATCATTACTCTCTACATACATTCTGTTTGTGAGCTGTGACTGGTATTTGGTGCTTTCAACTGGATTTGGGTGTTAGTGACCAATTTTGGTGCTAACAGTTATAATAACTTGTCCTCACACAGCTGAAATACAAATCTACGGAAATACGTCTTGTCATCAAGCTCGTTTCCTGAGCTCCATAGCATCCTACCTTGAATCTATAATACTCGGTCTGACCCGAGCATTATAATAAAATAACACCCGAGTCAGTCTGGAAAACCAGCGTGAGAAAAACACACTCAATTTGAATTATTAACCTTTCTACAAAATCCTTTGAAAACAAAGGTATCTCGTAAGACCACGTCACACATAAACACGATGGATTTTTACCTTACGATAACCAAAACATTTTTATCAAATCCGTCTGATATTATAATAGTGTCTATAGAAAGTAAATAGAAAATAACTGAAATGCTTACATCTCACGTTTCAGCATAGTTGGGCACAATCAAAACCGTACGGCACTTATTGGAGAATGGGTTCCATCGAATGACTGGGCCACTGGGGTACGCTCGTCACAGTACACCTTTAGAACAATGTACCGAGGACCACGCCGGGATCCCCTGCTACACAAGACCGGCCTACCCCTAACCTGGATAGACCGAATATGTTATCACCCCGGGTATTCCCACCCTTACTATCGAGCGCTTATACTTTCATGTATACCCATAATTAAGATAAATCGGGTTCCGAGGACATCTAGAAAAGTGATAACATACCCTACTTGGGTGCGACCCACTTAGCCTTGTTGCATCTCCCCAGTTTTAGTCATTCCTGGTTGATGAGGTTTGAGGCTAAGCGTTACCTTTCAAGAACAGTTTTACTTAGAATGCTCATCATCCTCCAATGACGATGTTCTGATAGCATTCATCCATACAAGTTGTCCTGGGCCTGGACAAACCGAATCACCGTCTTTGTCATCTTCACGGTATTCATTCGTAACGTTCAAACCGGATCGAAGTGGTTTTTCGGATAATTAAACCCGATCCCGGTCTCTTCGAAACGATTAACGAAATTGGCCAATATTGATAGTCAGTTATTTAACTATCAATAAAACATCCATAAGCAAACACTAGGCCAATTTTATAAATCTCCAAAATCTTTATTCCAAAACATCTTCACCAAGATATAAATTCAATCTCTTTGAATATTTCTATATTTGAAAACAAATTCAACACTTGTATCCATAACAGGATTTTTTACCATTTCAATACTTAGAAATATTTCCAACTTCTATTTTTACAACACTTAGAAAATATTTCTATTCCAATCATTTCCTACTAAAATATTTCCAAAACCTTCCTTTCGACACTTAGGAATATTTATACGTATAATCTCCAAAATCATTTTAATATCTAACTTGGAAATATTTCATACTTATCATAAGTCTTTGAAATTTTCAATAAATTCCTCTTACGATTTCCAAATCGATTATACTTGTTTATAATCCCAATCCACCATTTATAACTCCTTTAAAAGAATACAAAATCTTTCTGAAGTTATCGCATCTAGACATCGGAAATTTTCTTAAGTCCCTCTAATTCCATTTATAAGATTTCTCTTATAAAATCCCATTCTTTAATAAACCCGTTTACACATTTCGAGAGAATTCATAGTAAATTTGCAATCATTTCAAACTATATATATATAACGAGTATTTTCTTTAAAGAACAGTAATTTATTTAAAATATGTTTAAGCTATTGTTTAAAATATTGAAAACACCTTTATATTATTAATAACTCATTTTTAGATGAACAAATAAATTTTCAAGCCGAATTTAAAAGTTAGAATTTATTAAATAAATACATAACATTTGAAACCTACTTACCGAAGTATTTAAATCTCAACTGGGTTAAAATTCCATGGTTTTAAAGTAATAAAATTTTCCATTTACACAAACTCATTCTTACAATTTAAAATATACTTTTTTAAAGTCTCAAAAACCAATTCAACTTATGAATTCCTCTCGACTTCCATCACATCACTTCTATTCCGATTTCCTTAACCGTTTTTTCACTTTTCTAAAATAGTAATACACTATTTCCCTCACCCAATTTTCCAAATTCTAATATAATTTCACTTATGAATTTTATATTCCCAGTTTATCATCCTGATATCGACTTCCCTTATTTATAAACATCGTTTATAAATTTTAGTAACTCCTTTAAATTTCTTTTGTCCATAAAAAACGATCTTATTTGTAAAATTTCATTTTATAAGTCCATTTCTTTTTAATTTGATTTATAATTTCCAATGTATTTTTAATACTGACTTTAACTCCTTTTTATATTTCCAGAATACCATTTATAAATTCTCTTATATAATTCATTTTTAAAAATCTCCATCTACTAATTCGCAATAGTTAAGTATAACTAAACTCAATTTTTTTTTCAATTCAATTTCTTTAAAATAACTCTGATTCCAATATATATATTTTTATATCAAATTCCATAAATTTTATAAATATATTTATAGTATTTGAATTATCAACATTCAGGCTAGTGCTACAATAGCATCCAATAATTCCAATTACTACAATAATCTATAATAGATTATTCTACACAGATCATATATTATTATATATGAAAAATAAACAATAAATTTGAGGAATCCAGTTGGATCCCTCCAACCTATTTCCCTGCATCCACAGATGTTAATACAATTTAAAAATACCAATCCCACTTCGAGGGGGATATCGCGGCATATTGGGTCATTCGCTATTATGCGGGGCGCATAGGGTCTCATCCGCTATAATATACGGGAATATCACTCCAGTACTAATATATATACTACTATGTATATATAGTCATCCAACGGATAAATTATAAGTTTATCAACCAATCAAGCATCCAATAATTTAATTTTAAACATTTAAATTTAAATATGGTAATCCAAATGAGTGAGATATTCTCACCTTGATTTTTATTTTTCCGAACATCCAGATTTTAAACCAAATTGAACAACGTTCGATTTAATTTAAAATTCCAGCTAATTCTGATCTACTCCTAATTGATTCCAGATGTCATATTTATCGATATGATCCCATCACGTCTTTCTTCGTTAAATTTCGATCTCGTATGAACACGTTACGAATTTTATTAGCATATGATTTTAAATAATACTTGATCTAAACCATTAAATTTTCAATTACTAAAACAATCTCACCTTTCCCAAATCTCGTTTGCAGTCAAACAACCCAGGCTGAACCCTAACCGACCCCTCCCAAGATTTTTCACGTATGAGAAGCGTCGAACCTCCGTTCACCATCGCTGTGCCTCCTCCCAAGCTAACCCCTAACTGCTTGACACTCTGGCCAACACGACCATCCAGTCTTCACGCGCGAACCATCGAGGAACCCTCCCCACTTCGATCGCGAAGCCAAACCCAACCTAACTCCATGTTGACTTCACCAACCACGAACGCGACCGAGGATCGCCTGCCATACGCTTCCTTGAACCCACCACTACCTCGCCACGCCTTCTTGAGTCCATCACCGGTTCGCCACACTCCACACCACCGCACGATCACATCCCGACCTCGCCTCCATGTGCGTACGCCTCCACCCTAAACGCGACTCACCTTCCTCTGCCACGGCAAAGAATGACTGCAGCCTCGCCTTCGAGAACGAGGTCGACACTGAGAATCACAGTGACAAACGCGATTCCCCTTTTAAGATGCGAACGAAGCTCACGATGTTGCACGATTTAATTCGATCGCTGCCCTCTCTTCAGATTGACATATTTATTTGGTGAATTGAATTGTTGATTGAGGGAGAGGCTCGTGTTTTATCTCATTCTCTTTTTATTTATTTATAAATGAACGAATTCGATTACGTTTTGTTGGGAGAAAGGAGGGGTACGGGTGTTTTAAATTGAAGGGGTGGCATAAAGAAGGAGAGCATGGTAAGATCACTTCAGATGGGATAAAATACGGCTGTTGACGGAAAGGATGGAATTGCAGCTGAAAAGAAGAGCTGACTAGATAATATATTTATTAAAAATTTCAAATTATCTCGATTACACAACTAAAAATCCCGAACCCCTATCAAGGCATGCCGCTAAGCGTTTGTAATATTATACCCCTATTTCGAACGCAATGGAAAAAGTTTCGAGTCCTAATTCGATCGTATGGAGAAGATAGCTTTTTGGACCCTATTATCATATTAAATTTTCGATATAAATGTTCAACGCGTTTATATCACGTACGATACAACGATAACTCCAAACACTATGAAATTTGAAATCCGATAATAATACATTATTATGGATCTGATAGAACTGGTTTCGTCGAATTCCGAGACTGTGCCTCGGAAGGTTATTTTTAAATGTCAATTTGAAGTAACTATTTTTAAGATTGAACAGATCACTTTTAAATTCAATTTTAAAACTTTTATTATCTTCATTATTATTAATATAAATTTTACAAGCCTTTAAATTATTTTTATCGAGCTTAAAACTCAAGATACAATAATTTAACTAATATTAAATTATAAAATTCAATAATTAAATTATCCGATAAATCGCTATATTTAAATTCTGAATTTATTTTATAAATAAAAAACCAAAATTTCCATACTCAAAACAATCTAAAATTCAAATTAAATATTTAAAACCATTTGAATATTCCAAATCAAACGTAGAAAAATCCGGGTCGTTACAGAAAGAAACCGGGGTAATGACATATTCGGTACTATCCAAGTTCAGGGGTAGACCAAGGTCAGGGTCTAACCCCTAGTACATTTTATCTAGAGGTGTACTGTACGGAAGGTAGTCCCTTACCTTGCCATTGTTGGAATCCATTCTCCAATAAGCGCCGTGCGGACTTAATTGTAAACCTATTATGCTGGAATTTAATAATGTAACAATTTCGGCTATGATTAGTTTGTGTTTGTATCCTAGACATTATTATAATATCACTGGATTTTTCTATAAAAAGGTTTGGTTATCGTAAGGTAAAAACCCGTCCGTGTCTATGTGCAGCATGGTCTTACGAGATAGCTTTGATTTTTAAAGGATTTTACAAGCTATAGTAAATAAAATTTCTTGTGATTTGAGTTTCTCATGCTGGTTTTACCAGACTGACCCGGGCGTTGTTTTCCTATAATGCTTGGGTCAGACCGAGAGACGTACTCACGTAGATGGTTATTTTCTTCCACTGCATTCATTGTTGAATATTATTCAACAATTGTGAGGATAGGTTGTTATAACCGTCCAGGCAGAAATAGGTTAGTATACCCTGATTGATGTCTGTATATACATATATTACAGTTTTGTTTTTTGTAAAGATTTGTTATATATTATAGATTATTCGTTCCGCTGTGAGATTTTGTATTGTTTAGTTTCTTCTCGTCTTCTTTCTTTTCCCTAACTATCTGCTTTTTCTTCAATTTGAGTTGGTATCGGAGCTTAGGTGAGTGAATACCTAGGTTTTGGTGGGGTTGACTCATTTGAGATAGGGTAAGTGAGACCCTAGGATGAGTTTGAGAGTATATGAGAGTGCGTATTTATTAGTGATATATCATATTGTGTTGTTTGATCTATTGAGTGGCTTAAGAATTCTGGTCGATGCGTTTGGCCAACGTTATCGATAGGGATTTCCTAAACACGGGAACAAGACCAATTGACACGGTACTGTTTAAAAATGGTTAAATGAAATAAATTTACCTGGAAATATATTTTATATATTGAAAAGAATAATTTTTCAAAAATTAATATAGTTATTCTTGGTAGTGCTTAATTGTTAGGAAGAATAATATTCCATCATTATCATCTAGGATTTGATTAGACATGCTCGCCAGTTCTGAGCATTGACTATTATCGGTTAATCTATCTAGAGTCTTCCGTTTAAAAACTGGATTGGGTAGATAGGAATTTTGGGAACATTGAAACGAATACCTTGTGAATTAAGTTTCACAATTTGAATGTGAGGCGTTTGTTGAAAATGTTGGGTTAGAATTTGATTTCTAAGGGTGTTTATTTAAAAAATTTTTTTGAATATTTTGGAACGAATATTTTAGAAATGATTTTAAGTAAGTTGATAAAATTAAGTTTGAATAAATGTTGTTTAATTAAAAGGAATTTGGAATATTTTGAAATAATATTTTGGAAATAATTGAATATAAAAGTTGGTTGTAATTAAATGAGGTTTTATAACAGAAGTTATTAAAAGAAAACTTAAATATTTCAGAAATAATACTTGAAAAATGATTTATATAAGGAAGCTAGAATATTTTTGCAATAACTATTTGAGAATGATTTTCTTTAAATGGGGATACTTAATAAATTTGATTTATTAAATTGTGTCTTATAAATAAAAGGAATTCGAGAGTTTAAATCCCGGTATTTTGGAAAATGGTTTTCATGGTTTTCAAGTAAATAATGATAATATTTGATATTTTTAGGATAAAAATATTTCTAAGGATTTTCAAAGGGATGTAAGCACTGAACTCGCTTCGGCGGTTGAAAAATAATTCTGACGATGATTGCAGCGCCGTCGGAGTTCATTTTTGAGTTTCTAAGTGAGGGGTTGCTACCATTAGGATCTTGCTTTATAATTGTTTTGATAAAACAAATTTTGATCTAATTCTGAAAGTATGATTTGATTTACCATAGAGTAAAGATGTATATTATTATTTCATTTAGAGTGAAAATAAATTTTGAAATGGTTATAGTAATTTACTTAAATATATTTTTAAGTATGAATTCTTTTAAAAAGGAGAATTTAAAAGAAATATATATTTATTTGGATTGGTTCAGGAAAATAAGTCCCAATTTGTTTTGTGGTGATCAGAATAATCTTCAAAGTGACAATCGAATGTTTCTTTGGTGAATGGTATTGGGCACTTAGTAAATTATTCTCTTTGTCATTATACGGTTGGGACGAGTTTAAATCCGGACAAATCCGAAGTAAGTTGGAAACTGGTAGTTTGATGAAAACTATTTATTTGGAAATATATTTAGTATTGTTTCAAAATGGGTTTGAAAAGAAAGAAGTGGTTTTAAATTAACTAGTTCGAGTGGCTCGAAAATAACAAAAAATGGGTAAGGGATGCGTTCGGATGGTAAACGTTTCTCTTAAGTATTATCCATCTAATAAGGAAATGTATGATACTGTTTTGTAGTACCCAGTTCCTTGGTCCTATTTTGGGGTTACTTGGGCCATATATATTGTTATGTATTGAAATATATATAATATCATTTCAAAAGTTTTTGAAATAAATATCCAAGTATTTGACCCTTAAGTTTCCAAAATATATAGTAACATTTCAAAAAGTGTTTTGGATAAAAAGAACGTGTTTTAAATTCTTAAGTGAATTCAAAATAAAAGTTTGAATTATAGTTTTGTATACCCTTAGGGTATGATTTGGTATTATACCCGTTTGTAAATTTAAGCTGTGTTCTATGAAAACGTTTTCATAAATAATTTAGTGGTAGTAAAAATTGGTATTAGGAATAACCAATTAAAATAAGTACGTTAAATGGATATAGATTATTTCTCTTTTCATATAGTTTGATCTAATATTCGAACACAAGACTTTGAGGTGTTTTAAACCGTTCCAAATAAGGATCTATTACTCGATTTGACGGCGAGCACATGATGAGGGTACTTGATATGGAACCAAGATTTTCTATCATAGTATATGGCTATGTAAGGAGAATAGAGGTTCCTAATCAAGGGCCCGATCGAAGTCCACACTAAAAAATCAGGAGAGCGATACTTGTTTGGAAGTGGAGTTATGTATTCGAGTAGTGATCGAATCAAATTTAGTATATGAATGATCTATGAACATCCTGCAGACTTATGGATAGTATTGAGTGTTATTGTGTAGGAATTTCGGGGATGAAATTCTTTTAAGGGGGGAGAGTGTAACAACCCGTACTTTTGGGTCTTCGAATTTGAATATTTAATTTATTTAAATATTCAGATTTGAATTAAATTATAAAAAAAAATATGTTTCAAATTTGGATCTGATTTTTAATGACGTATTTTTAATTTAATTCATAGGATTTTTCCATAATTTTTAGTTTGGAAAATATGTAAATCTTCATTTGACGTATTTTATGGCAAATGGGGGCATTTTTGACACTGCACGGAATAAGTTAACTTGTTTATTTCTGTCCTTCGATTGTTGTGTGTGACAGTATTTTTATTTATGTCCTTCGATGTTCATACGCAAACGGAATAGTGTGTGGCATGGTACTATGAAACTTTATTTTCAAATCCAAAACAAACCATTCACCCACATAGCCTTCTTGTATTAAATCTTTGCATACATATATTCTACTTTGTCTGTACTTCACTGAACATTGGGGTCTTGCATTTATTTGTTGTCCGATATTACTTAGCTACTAGGTAAAAATTTGTATTATATACACATGGAGAACATTCTTCTTCATTTGGATTTTTTTGACATTGATTTGTGAGCATCTCCTCACTGTAAACATTCATATCAATGGAAAAGCAAACTTTACCTTCATTCAAAAATCAATATCTCATAATCTAAGCAAAATCGTCTGAAACCACCAAAGTGAAAGTTGTTTGTCATCGAATCTAGTTTATTTTAAAAATAGTTTCGTGGGTTTTGTCAAGTAATTGGAAAGATATTTGCAAATAACAGCAAGCGGTCGAGAAAATGATCATTTTTGACAATCACGGATCGACGAACTAGATGGCTTCACAGCGGCGATCGGGGATTATTAGAAGCGTTCGTATGATTTTTTGTAGCTTGGTTTGTCGAGGAGGAGGAGATGATCAGAAATCGTTCAAAAATTAATTTCCGGTGAACTGGTAGTCGATGGGCTGATCGGAGATGTTAGGAAGGGGCCTTGGGACGAGGCAGAGGCGATGACCGTGGCTGATTTTTGATTAGTGGTCTGTGTTGTCGAAAATAGCTAAAACTAGGGTTTGGGAAGCTTTGGGTTTCACGTGGGGACGCGGCTGAGTTGGCGGCAGAGGGGATCATCAGAGTCGACATGGTTGGTGCTGGAAGGTGGCGTGGGTGATGGCGGTCCTTTCGAAAGTAGTGGCAAGACGAAACGTGGAGGTAAGGGTGTCTAGGGGTTCGCGTTGTGTCAGGTAGTTTTGGGTTGTTCGGTTCGCATTGTCATAATATGAGGCATTTGATCGGAGAGGGTTGGAGGTGATGATTTGCGACGAGCTCGAGAGGATGGATATGTGTGGGAAGTTGGTTTCGCGATTTGGGAAATGGAGCAGATGTGTACGTGCATGTTGTACATGCACAACGCTCGATTACAGGAGGAATGGAATGGAGGAAGAAGAAGAAATGGGTGAGCTGAGTGGTTTGGGTTTGTTTGCTTTGGGGCTCGGCCCATTTTGCTTTGAATGTGAGATTGCTTGTTATCTATTTAATTGGTTATAGAGAAAAAAGTTAAAATTTGAATAGTGATATCTTGCTTATTTTGAACCCGATTGACACGCGAATTTTTGTGTTGTCCTCCTATGGATGAGTACAACGTTATAGTGGAACATGTTGATAGTTTTGGCCAAGTATAAATTTATGACTTATTATTACGGATGGAATTTAAATCACGTTATTTTAAATAATAACGTCGTTTAAATTTATATACCTTAATTATTGATGTTTATTTGGCCAAATAAATTACTATTGAGTTAAATTGGATTGAATATGGTAGTTGGACATCTGTTGAGCGGAATAAAACATTGTTCCGTTAATTAAATTAATTTGACATTTAATTAGCAAAATAAATCCTCGTTCTGCTATTTTATAGGTTTGGACATTCGATTATATGTTGTTAATTGATATGCCACTTGGAATATTTGACATGTAAACCCATAATGGTTGAGTGTTGAATTTATTTATATAATCATTGATTATGTAAATATCAGTTATTGATTTGGAAAGTTAAATTGAATGAGATGGTAGCTTGTTTAAGTACCATGGTGATCGTTAAGCCTCCTTCAAATTTGAAAAGTAAAATTTTGATTTAAAAGTTATTTTAAGAATAATTACTATTTAGTAATAAGATTTAAAAGTAATAATTATTTATTAATAATGTTTTAAAGATAATCAATAATTGTTTTAATAATGATTTAAGCTAATTAGTTTATTAATATGATTCTTAAAAGTTATTTAAGAAGATTTAATTATTATTTTAAAGTTAATTAATATTTGTTTCAAAATGTTTTAATTAAATTTTAATTATTTTTTCAAAGTGATTTAACTATACTTTAAATTTTAATTGAAGTTAATTAATTATATTGATTAAGTTATTTAATTGTATTTATGGGTTAATTAATTATCATATTAATATTAGCTAAAGTTAATTAATTATTATTTTAATAACGTTAATATTGTTTTGAAGTTAACTTATTATTACAATGATAGTGTTTAAAGTTAATTTAACATTTTTTAATGAAATTTTAAGTTATGAGATTTAATGTAAATGAAAAAGAAGGATGTTTAAACAATAACTAATTATTTTAAGTTATTTAAAGTTATTTTAAATAATGTATGTTTTATCATGGGAACCTCACGAACTTAAAGAGTTTGTTCAATAAATTTGTTTAAATATATGAAGTATTTTATTAATAGTTCTGGATATTTATAGAAGGATTATAAATGAGTTTTAAAGGTTTGAAAAGGAGAATTTTTATAAATGGAGTTTTGAGATATATATAAAGAATGTTTTATAAATAGATTGAAGATTTATAAAGAAGCTTTATAAATAGGTTTGAAAATATTTATAAGATAAACAAATTTAGAAAGAGATTGTCAATATTCATGGCGTAATTCGAGGGGCGGGGATTGGCTACAGTTTACTATGGATTCACTAGGATAGCGACGTAACCATTGTATAAACTACGATCCATGATTGATACCGAACGATACTTTCCAAAATCCATTTTAAAGAGTTTTCAAGTATTTTTGGAAGAAATGTTTTGTGAATATACTTATTCCGGTGAGATAAGTATATGAAGATTTCATTAAATATTTGGAATGTGATTTCAAATTTATGAAAGATTAATTTAAGAGGCTTAGTAGTTTCCATGCGAAATATAATATATGTTGGATGTTTGTTTATTTGATAGTTAACTAACCGACTATCAAATCTGGACCAAAATATAACTTCGGAAACATATAGAAGAAACACGTGAATTATATGACACAGTCATCTTTGATGATGCTGTACTGTGCGTATAAATATCGTTTTATTCTCCTAGGACAAATGATAGGGAGATTCGTCCACTTAAATGGTTAGGGGGTGATCCCTGCTCCAATGTATTGTTTGATTATTTCCAAATAAACCGGGGTTGAGTTTACCGGAACTATCGAATGTTGTTTCGAAGAGATCGGGATCAGATAAGTATAAATTATCTGAAAACCACTTCGACCCAACTCAAGTGTTTCGAACTGAAGACATCTTGAAGAATACAGAATCAAAGATGGAGCTTTTAAAGTGCAAGGGCTACCTACTACTAATCCTGATGGGTGATTTCAGAATGGATGTAGTGGAGGTAGTGCCTTCGGTTTTGTTCAGGCCCAGAACGAACTTGTATGGATGAATGTTGGCACTGTATTGCTGCTTGGAGGGCAGTGTTAGCATTCCAAGTGGAATTGCTATATAAAAGGGCTCAAGCCTCACAACCCGGAAATGGCTAAAACAAGGTAGATGCAGCAGGGCTATGTGGGTCGCTCCTATTAGGGTGTGTCATCACCTTTCTAGATCATCATATTATGGATTTGGTTGTGCATGAGGGCTCTTGATTAAGGTTGGAAAGCAACCGGGGTGATGACAAATTTAATACTATCCAAGTTCAGGGGTAGGCCATTTCTATGTTGGCAGGAGTAGACCAAGTTTAGGGTCTAACCCCAAGTACATTTTATATAGAGGTGTACTGTACGGAAGGTAGTCCCTTACCTTGCCATTTTTGGAATCCATTCTCCAATAAGCGTCGTGCAGACTTGATTATAGACCTAATATGTTGGAATTTAATAATGTAACAACTTCAGTTACGATTAATATGTATTTATATCCTAGACATTATTATAATATCACTGGATTTTTTCTATAAAAAGGTTTGGTTACTGTAAGGTAAAAACCCGTCCGTGTTTATGTGCGGCGTGGTCTTACAAGATACCTTTGATTTTTAAAGGATTTTACAAGCTATAATAAATAAAATTCCTTGTGATTTGAGTTTCTCACTCTGGTTTTACTAGACTGACCCGGGCGTTGTTTTCCTATAATGCTCGGGTCAGACCGAGCATATTTCCAAGTTTAGTAGGATATGTTTGGAGCTTCAAGAGACGAGCTGGAAGCCCAGAGACGTACTCACGTAGATGGTTATTTTTCTTCCACTGCATTCATTATTGTATATTATTCAGCAATTATGAGAAAAGGTTGTTATAACTGTCCAGACTGAAATAGGTTAGTATACTCTGATTGATGTTTGTATATACATAAATTACAGTTTTGTTTTATGTAAAGATTTGTTATATATTATAGATTATTCGTTCCGCTGTGAGATTCTGTATTATTTAGTTTCTTCTTGTCTTCTTTCTTCTTTCTTTTCCCTAAATATCCGCCTTTCCGTTCAATTTGATTTGGTCATGTGTGGTTTATTGGCCGCCTAAACTGTACGAAAAAGTGGGTCGTTTTAGAGTATTCAATTTGATTGATTACAAGAAGGATCGTATCATGTTTTATAACATTGGACCAAAAACTATAATATAAATCTAAGAACTCGATCGTTGAAATGTTAGTTTGATCAGTTTATGTAAAGTGCAACATATTTGATGTCCTTAAAAGTTGAGGATGATTGAATGCTTTTTTGGTAAAGAATTCGTTATAATATTGTAGTAAAGGTCTTCTTTTGAATGGTTTGACCATTTAGAAAAGAAAATGAATGTACAAGAGTAGATGTAACTTAAGGTACATTTCGAATGAAGAGAATGAATAATCACTTCTGCTTCATAAAGAAACATCGAAAAGAAGAATTGTAAAAATAACTAATACTTAATATTGGAATAAGAAATATGATTTCTATTCCGAAGTGTACTTCCATATAGAAAATTGTTTTCTATAAGATTTATTTCTTTGAGTTCAAGATATTTGATCAAAGAACTTTCCACTATGAACTAGTTGTAATATATGAAATAAATAAACTATATTAAGTGAATGATGGACCTCTGAATTTAGTACGCTATTATAATAATGACGGAAATAGCGGGAGCATGCTATATAGCACTAATTAATTGCATCAAATTACGAAAATCATTTTCGTAAAACATATCGAACATTATTTGTAACAACCCATAATTTGGCATTAGTAATTTAATTAGTTAATTAATTTAGCCCCAAAAATGAATTCATGTGAATGATGGAATTTGACTACGAAACTTGCACCATTGCATTTGTGGTGAAATTCCAAGCAACTTTCATATTTTGAGTTTTACGATCGGAGTCCAAACGAAGAATTTACGGACGAAAAACGAATTTGGAACGAAAATAAATAAATAAGAAAAATTAACGTATTTAATTAATTATGTGGGGCCCACAATCGACCTGCATATTGGAGTGGTCGACCAGGTGCGGTCAACCCTTAGGAAGGGGGCGGTCGACCGCTTAATGTGTTGTGGCTCCAATAAACCTAGGTCACAACAGACTGGATTTAATATATTTCGATCTAACGGTTCTGGTTGATTCGAGCGCCTATAAATTCAGGCCTAGCCCTCCGTTCGTTTCACATATTTTTTGGAGGCAGTAGTGAAGCTCTGCCATTTCTTCTTCTCTATTTTCTTTCTAAATTATAAAAATAAAATATTTGCATTTATATTCATACGAATTGAAGAAGAATATAAATCCAATAAAAAGGAGAAGATGGGAGAATAGCATATACGCGTATTTGAGGTAATTTAAATATTTGTATCTATTTTCTCTCCCAATCCCAAATTCCTTCTCAGATCTGTAATTCTGATGTATGTATATACCCTTTTATACATATTTATTGGATTAAAAAGGATTTGAAGATGAATCAAAAGTTCTACTTCAGATTTGGAAATTTGGATCGTTTTTAAAAGTGAGTGGAAAATTTTATAGATTTGTATAATATGAAAATTATCTCGTTGGTGTTTATTTGATTTTTATGCCTAACTGGATAATTGTATATGAGTTGTAGAAAACAAATTATATATGATCTGAATATAATAAATATCACTTATATATTCTTATTTATGAATTGATTTAGAAATGTTTTAAAACATCATATGGAAATCAGTCCCAAAAGTAAAAATTTAGAAATTGATTTGAATGAAATTTATTCCAGATCTAAATGAGGTTGTATAATAATGTTATGAATTTGGATTCTTACTCTAATCTTGTTGGAATGTAAATTTCTCTATGTTTGGAATTGTTGGTATTTTAGATCTGTTTAATATTTGTAAATTAGTTGTTTTCTTTCCCTTTTTGGAAGAATACGACATTTGATCTAGCAATGGATAGATGCAAATAAGAAGAGAAAGAGATGTGTAAGTATGAATTCATTGTAGTTTACACTGTCTATTTCAGTAATAAAAAGAAATGATTACTCCTTGTAATTTCAAACAATGTAATCTTTTATATTTTACAGTTAAATCTTTTGTTTTGGACTAATTTATGGAAATTATAGCGGATAATTGTTTTAGATATGATTCTAACAACTGAACATGGAAAAGAATATTCTAGTGAAGATATATAACTACAATATATTAGATAAAAGTAGATATTTGTACGTAATTTACTGCACTTGTAATAACTAAATAAAAAGCTAATAACGACGCTTACATGTAATATTCGCGTTTAGGATAACAAATTAATAAGAAACAAATTTAAAAGATTGTAACTCCAATAAATGGAAAATAAATGGTAACAAATATGGGAGTTGCAATAATTTGATCGGGCAAATGGATTAATGAGACTGATAAAAATGGAATAGATATAAAATGTTACTAATTTGAAATTAGTAATCATACGTAAACGTCTAAGGAAATGTTCGTTAGGATTTTATGGACAAATTGACATTTATGAGCATTAAACAGGGATTTATGGGTAAATAAGTATTTAAGGTAAATCTTATTGCCTTAAATAAAAAGGGGAATTAGTAAGCTAAGTCCAATGTCTACATAAGATAATATAAGTAAAGACTTGGGATGGTTAATTGGACTTAGTAGGTTACTAATGCGAGGTCGGTAGAGTCACTCGACGGAAGACTGCCCTTCACTTTGAGGCTACCAGCAGTCGGGTGCACTTACTACTGATGTGAGATATCACTAATCCTAGGACCCGCGACGACGTGAGAGATTGGGCCTGCTTTTTTAATTGGAAAGTAATAAATGGTCCAAATTTGGAATCAGGAGCGGTGAGGGATATCTCCATAGGGGTTCATTTTGGTTTGAGGTATTAAGTGGCTGTAGGGTCCGCCTCTCTCCTAAATGGAAGTATTAAGTAACCTAGTGAGATTCTAAATAAATAAGGATGTCTCTAAAATGGTTTACTTCAATGTTGAGGTATTAAGTGGTTGTAGGGTTCGCCTCCCTACCGAAAGAAGTAACCTAATGAGATTCCATATTTACAATTAAGAGTGATAGGGGATATCTCGGGAAGGATTCACTTCAGGTTTAGGGTATTAAGTGACTGTAGGGTCCGCCTCTTTCATATAAAAGAAGTATTAAGTAGCCAATGAGATTTACAAGCAATGTCAGCTAGATAGTACGAGTGAGGAGTCCGCCCTGGGTTGGGTATTAAATGACAAAGGCCTACCTATAAATAGGTGTTAAATGGTCAGGGATCTACCTAGTCCATATTAATGATGTATTAAGTGGCTTAGGTATAGTCTGTTATATTGCTAAGGCCATAACAATGATAGTACCAGTGAGGATTCCGCCTAGAGATATGTATTAAGTGATGAGGAACTGTCTAGAATATAAATATTAAATGGTTAGAAGTCCGCCTAGTCCTCTTTAAAGGTATTAAGTGGCTTGGCTACTGTTTATTACATGGCTACGATTTTATCAATGATAGATGCGATAATAGTTGGACATTAAATGTCAGAAGCCTTAAATAGTGGTTAGAGGTCTCTGTAGCTAGAACCCACCGACCATTGACAACATTGTTAGGAAACCACCTTGGGAATAGGTCTTAAATGACATGTTCTAGCTTAATTTAGGTATTAAAGGGTAGGATCTACCTTGACTGAGGTCTTAAATGGCAGAGTCTACCTATTTATCTTTTAAAAGTATTATAGAAGCCCACTTCATATTTAGAAGTATTAAGTGGTAAATAGATTTGAAAGTATTAGGTGGTAGATAAGGCTTCATCGATATTTTGTACCTTAGGGAAGGGGTAAGTATGTAATCGTGTGTGCAATGCAAGGTTGGATTAAAATTGCTAACCTTAATGGACATAACTATTAAATGGAAACCAATCGGTATAAATTTATGTTATGGACAGTTTTTAGATTTTTCAGTCACCAGAATGTTGTTATGAGCCCTCCTCATTACAACCCACATGATTGAATTTGAGAAACAGGTCACTAGAGCTGGATGTGCTTTGTTGTTGGAGAAGTCTTCTTTTCTCTCATGCTCGATGCTGCTGTGACAATCTGATATCCAAGGAATACCATAAATTCCAAGGTAGTAGTCATGGTCAGTATTCTTATCCTATTATTGTTTCCACTGTGAGTTTAGATATTTATCAATCTCTGATAATGCTCATGCTTATTTGCAAGCACCAAATCCAATAATCTGTGCTTTGATGGACTTGGAGTTTTACTTTTGTCAAAATTTAGGCCCCTTAAGGTACGGGTTGTTACATTAGGTATCGGAGCCTAGGTTAGTAGATCGAAGGAATTATGATAAATTAAGAGAATGTATATGTACTTTCCTATCTAGTGATATTATATTTTTACGTTGGATTCTAAGAGTTTCGACTATTGAAGTAGTTGTGGTTCCACTCCGAGGGAATGGACAAAGCAACTATAGGTTGGAAATATCTTAGAGTTAAGATTTTTACACCGACTCTGAAGTACCTCACGGAATGCTGACGATGCATAAAGCGATGTTGATGAAGACATGAGTATGACATATGGCAGAATCATGGAGATTGGAGGTGTTCGACTTGATGGTTGAGATTCTAGCTACCTTGTGATTTTGGACTTCGATGACGAGTTCCAGTTGGAGACATATTTATTCTAAGTGGGCGGGAAAGTAGAGTCTGTATGTCGCAATTGTCCGGAAGAAAGCTTTTGCTAGGATGTTTTCATTGGTAACCTCTTTGATGGAAAATCGAATTTTTATTTGGATAACTAATGTCGATTCCTTAGCCTAAAAACTATGAGAGAATTTTTATAAAGTATATTTTGAAAATACCTTAGAGTTTGGATAAAGGGTTTTCAAAGGATTTCTTTTTCCAAGGATTTATTTTGGAAATTTTGTTTTGGGAAAGTTTTGAAATTTTAATTCTCAACGAAACACGTATACCACTAAATTGGTCGTGTTAAGAAATTTTTAGTTTATAAAAGGTTAATTTTTGAAATCCTTAAATATTTATATGTATATATCTATAAAAGCTTGATTTTGATTTTGGCAAGGGAAAAGTTTTCCAATTTGGGAAATTTGTGTTTTAAAATGGTTTTTGGAAACCCGGAAATATATATATATATATATATATATATATATATAAGTTTGACTTTTAACAGAAGTTTTGTAATAAATGGTTTCTATTATTTAGAAACAAGCACAAAGGAGCATATATTTAGCTCAATGATTTTTCGGTTTATAAAATCGAGGTTTTTATATTTTCTCTCTTTAAGATACAGACAAAATAGGAACGACGTTCAATTTTATTAGGGTATGTTGTTTGAAGTGTTGTTGTACCACCAGCTATTAGAAGAAATATTTCCCTGCGAAGTAGGCAGAAAATAGCAGATGGAATATTTTTGGGTTTTTGGAATTGTTGTTGGTCGCAGCAGTTCTGTTGGTGCTACTGTGGATTGCTAGAGCATGCTTCGGGACTAGGCGGTAGGCTTTGACACCACCGTGATGAGGGCAGGAATTTTTCAGATCGTGTTGAATCAAAGGAGACAACGCGAAATGATTATTATTATTTAATCTGATCCTAATTAGGTCTAGGTTTAATTAACGCCCAAATCCCATCTAGAGGTTTTCCACCTACTAGTAAACCTATAGTGGTCTACCAGTAACGAGTTTTGAATGACTTAAACCTGGAACGGGACTATAAAAGCCACGTCCAAATTTCCCTAGTTGCCTTCTTTCGTTCCTCCTTTCTCAATGAGCTAAACCCAATCTACAGCCTCCTCCTCATCCAAGTGCCAGCTTCTTTCTTCCGTTCCTCCTTAGACGACACCGTTTTCCCCAGGAACAGCAACCTCGCCTCCCCCTCGTGCTGATTTTGCACATTAGATCTCGCCCCATCACCACTTCAGATCTAAACCCTATTTCCTCCCTCCGACCACTTCTTAGCCCAAGACCTCTTTCCGCACTGCCGGTTTTTCCTCGCACCATTATGGTCTCAACCCTCAAGAGGCCACTTGGCTGGACCGGAATGAACAGAAGGTTTCGCCACTTTTGGGGTGGAAGACTATTCGTCGTGGTAGGATTTGCACCTATCCTTCGCTTCGAGACTTTTCAACGGGAATGTTACCCGTGTTGCATCTACCTTTTTGATGGAGGTAGTAGTTTGATTCATTCGGAGGAAAAGGGTGTCTTGATTGAGCTAACTAACGATGATCTCGTTGAGATTTTGGAGGCCTCTGTGAAGGACGTGGACTTGGATGATTTTAAAGTGACCGACTCAAAGATTTTGTAGCAGATCTTTTCTCAAGATGTCGGTGTTTGGAAGATGGATAATCTATATCTGACTGCCCGTTTGATTATGTGCATCATTCGACACAACGTCATCCCTAAGATGGGAAGTTACGACCGGATTTATCCCATGGTGCGGAAGACCACCTAGTATTGATGGCATCGTCGCCAGTTGGACTCGCACCCTTTTGATTTGATTTGTTATTAGCACTCCACAGTGTCACTTTTCATATTTATCACCTATCAACTCCCGTCTTTAAGTAATACGGATGAACCTTCATGGAGAGGCAGTTTGGTAGAAGGTTTCTTCTGCCATCATTAGATCCTTTCTTAGAAAGATGAAAATTCTGAAGCCATCAACAACACCAGCAGCGCCAGCGGCACAAGATTGGGTGTATAGCCGCCATGCTATGACCATTCAAGAATCGTAGCAATGGATCGAGCTTAGCTGCGGAGTAAGGCATCTCGTAGTCTGTAGGCATTATTTTAGGATTTATGGTGTTGTTGTCTTTTCCTTTCCAGCATTTGTTCTTTTCTTTTAGGTTATTTGGATTGTAAAACTGTTAGTTGTTTCTTGAAAAAGGCACGCACGATATTACGAGTTTCTATTTATTTACTATGTTATTGTTTCTGGACTTGCGAACCGCTCCTATATCTGCATAGTGAAGAAGCAGTTTAAATATGGGAATCTCATAAAGACACTTGATTAACAGTAAATGCAATATAAGATTGGAAGTTTAGAATAGTTGGAAATTTTAGCAAAGGACATGATAAGGTTGTTTTGATATCATGGGTCAATGCTCATGTTCTCTAAAAGTTTTTTTTGAATAATAGATGTGATGACATTTTTAAATAAAATGTCAAGTTTTTAGGTAAAGGTTAGTTGTAGAATTTTGGAATTTGGTTTATGCGTTTAGCGCATAACCGACTTCCGACTATGTTGAGATTGTGGCTTAATTTATCAAAAAAATTTAGAAGGAAAATATTTTGTAAAATTTCCCCTTGATTTGAAAAGTTCCCATTTGAAAAAAAATGTTTTGTGTTTTAGTTATTTTTGACTCTTAAATTATTTTTACAGTTTTTGTCTAAAAATTTGATTTCAAGGAAAAATGTGTGTCTAAATATTTGGGGATTTTATTTTCAAATGACATACAAATTTGAAAAGCGATAAATATTTTTGTGAAATTTTTGATTTTGAAGGCCACATGTTAGGCATAGGGAAGACAAATAGAGTTAGAATTTATGAATTTAGCAATGCATTAGGATCGACGATGCGATAAATGCAAGCAATAATAAGAGAAAAACTGTTTTAACATTGGAATTTCTATTTTTATACCCTGTCAATGATGCATGCGAGTTGATATTTAGACTTAATTCTGTTTTATAGCTTGAAAATAAGTCTTCTTATGCGTTTTGTACATGGAAAATTTGGAGTAAATCTGGAGCAGCGAGGAAATTTCCACCGTACTACGGGAATAGGAAGATTATAGGGTGGTAAAAATGTTAAATTCTCCACCTAAATTCCTTTTTTCGGCATAAGAGTGAAGTTTAAGAAGCGATTTTTCGATGCGTTAGATTATTGGATGGTAAGAAGTGGATGCAAAATTGGTTGCTTAATACTTCTCTTCGTAGGAGTATGGGGGTTTTGGTTGAAAGGATTTTTTTTAAAAAGCTGCATAAATGTAGAGCTTCCAGTATATATGTAGGTTTCTTGCATCATGTTTTCAAAAATGTTTTCAAAAGAAATGCATTCATATAGGAGGATCCGATCTAGAATCATTCTGCATAAATATTTTCTATGTGGTGAAACAATAATATATTATTCATTTGTGCACGTTTTGTGGCAAAATCGGTTGTGTAGTTTTTGATAATTAGGAGCCAAAACCATGACTTAGTCATTGGTGAAATTTTGGAGATGAAATTCTTTTTAAAGGGGGAAGAATGTAACACCCCGTAACTTGACATTAGTTATTTAATTAGTTAGTTAATTAATTTAGCCCCAAAAATAAAATTTGTGCAAACGATGGAATTTGGCTACGAAACTTACACCATTGCGTTTGTGGTGAAATTCCGAGCAACTTTCATATTTGGAGTTTTACGATCAGAAATCAAACGAAGAAGTTACGGACGAAAATCAAATAAGAAAAATTAACGTTTTTAATCAATTCTGTGGGGCCCACGGGTTGACCGCACATTGGAGCGGTCGACCAGGGGCGGTCGACCCCTAGGAAGGGGGAAGTCGACCGCTTCATATGTTGTGGCTCCAATAAAGCTAAGCCACAATGGCCCAGATTTAATATATTTTGATCCAACGGTTCTGGTAATTTTAGCGCCTATAAATTCGGGGCTAGTCCTTCCTTCTCTTCTCTTATTTTCTAGAGGCAATAACGAAGCTCTGCCATTTCTTCTTTTCTATTTTCCTTCTAAATTATAAAAATAAGATATTTGTGTTTATATTCATACGAATTGGAGAAGAATAAAAATCCAATAAAAAGGAGAAGAAAAGAGAATCGACTGTACGCGTATTTAAGGTAATTTATATATTTATATCTACTTTCTTTCCCAATCCCAAATCTCTTCTTGGATCTGTAATTATAATGTATGTATATACCGTTTTATACATATTTCTTGGATTTAAAAGGATTTGAAGATGAATCAAAGGTTCTACTTCAGATCTGGAGATTCAGATCGCTTTTGAAAGGCGAGTGGGAAATTTTATAGATTGTTATAATATGAAAATTATCATGTTGTGTTTATTTGATTTTTATGCCTTACTGGATAATTGTATATGAGTTATAGGCAATAAATTGAATATGATCTGAATATAATAAACATCGCCTACATATTCTGATTTATGAACTGATTTAGAATTGTTTACAACCTGATCTGAAAATCAGTCCCAAAAGTATGAATTTAGAATATTGATTTGAATGAAATTTATTCCAAATCTTAAGTGGGTAGTATAATAATGTTATGAATTTGAATTATTACTTTAATCATGTTGGAATATAAACTTCCCTATATTTGGAATTGTTGGTTTTTAGATACGTTTAATATTTGTAAATTAATTGATTTCTTTCCTTTTTTGGAGGAATACAACGTTTGATCTAGTAATGGATAGATGCAAATAAGAAGAGAAAGAGACGTGTAAGTATGAATTCATTGTATTTTACACTGTCAATTTCAGTAATAAAAAGAAATGATTATTACTTGTAATTTCAAACGATTTGATCTTTTATATTTTAAAGTTAAATCTTTTGTTTTGGACTAATTTATGGAAATTATAGCGGATAATCATTTTAGATACGATTCCAACAACTGAACATTGAAAATAATATTCTAGTGAAGATATATAACTACAACATATTAGATAAAAGTAAATATTTTAACGTAATTTACTATGCTTGTAATAATTAAATAAAAAGCTAATAATGACGCTTACACGTAAAATTCGCATTTAGGATAACTAATTAATGAGAAATGAATTAAAAAAATTGTAACTCTAATAAATTGAAAATAAATGGTAATAAATATGGGAGTTGTAATTATTTGATAGGGCAAATGGATTAATGGGACCGATAAAAAGGAATAGATATAAAATATTACTAATTTGAAATTCGTAATCATACATAAACGTCTAAGGAAACATCCGTTAGGATTTTATGGACAAATTGATATTTATGAGCATTAAATGGGGATTTAAGGGTAGATAAGTATTTAAGGTAAATCTTATTGCCTTAAATAAAATGGGGAAATAGTAGGCTAAGTCCAATGTCTACCTAGGATAATATAAGTAAAGACTTGGGATAGTTAATTGGACTTAGTAGGTTAGTGATGTGAGGTCAGTAGAGTCACTTGACGGAAGATTGCCCTTCACTTTGAGGCTACCAGCAGTCGGGTGCACTTATTACTGATGTGAGATATCACAAATCTTAGAACCCATGACGATGTGAAATTGGGCCTGCTTTCTTAATTAGAAAGTATTAAATGGTCCAAATTTGGAATTAGGAGCGGTGAGGGATATCTCCATAGAAGTTCGCTTCTGGTTTGATGTATTAAGTGGTTATAGGGTCCGCATCTCCTAAATGGAAGTATTAAGTAACCTAGTGAAATTCTAAATAAATAAGGATGTCTGTAAAAGAGTTTACTTCAGTGTTGAGGTATTCGGTGGTTGTAGGGCCACCTCCCTACCGAAAGAAGTAAACTAATTAGATTCCATATTTAGAATTAAGAGTGATAGTGAACATCTCAGGAAGTGTTCGCTCCAGGTTTGGGATATTAAGTGAATGTGAGGTCTGCCTCTTTACTATAAAAGAAGTATTAAGTAGTCCAATGAGATTTACAAGCAATGTCAGCTAGATGGTACGAGTGAGGAGTTTGCCTTGGGGTTAGGTATTAAATGACAGGTCTACCTATAAATAGGTGTTAAATGATCAGGGGTCTGCCTAGTCCTTATTAATGAGGTAATACGTGGCTTGCATACAGTCTCTCATATTGCTAAGACCATAATAACGGTAGTACCAGCGAGGAGTCCTTCTAGAGATATGTATTAAGTGATGGGGACCTGCCTAGAATATAGGTATTAAATGGTTAGAAGTACGTATAGTCCTTTTTAAAGATATTAAGTGGCTTGGGTACTGTTTATTACATGGCTACGATTTTATCGGCGATACATGCGGTAATGGTTGGACATTAAATGTCGGAAGCCTTAAATGGTGGTTAGAGATATTTGTAGCTAGGACCCACCAACCATTGACAACATTGTTCGGAAAACACCTTAGGAATATGTCTTAAATGATGGGGTCTACCTTGATTTACGTCTTAAATGACATGATTTACCGTGATTGAGGTCTTAAATGGCAGAGTCTGCCTATTTCTCTTTTAAAAGTATTGTAGAAGCCCGCTTCATATTTAGAAGTATTAAGTGGCACATAGATTTGAAAGTATTGGGTAGTGGATAAGGCTTCATCAGTATTTTATACCTTGGGAAGTGGTAAGTATGTAATCGTGTGTGCAATGCAAGGTTAAATTAGAATTGCTAACCTTAATGGACATAACTGTTAAATAGAAATCAATTAGTATAAATTTATGTTATATATAGTTTACAGATTTTCCAATCACCAGAACGTTGTTCTGACCCTCTACTCATTACAACCCATAGGATGGAAATTAGAGGAACATGTCATTGGAGCTAGATGTGCTATGTTGTGGGAGAAGTCTTCTTTTCTCTCATGCTCAATGCTGATGTGACAATCTGCTATCCAAGGAATACCATAAATTCCTAGGTAGTAGTTATAGCCATTATTCTTATCCTATTATTGTTTCCGCTGTGAGTTTAGATTTCTATTAATCTCTAGTAATGCTCACGCTTATTTGCAAGTACCAAATTCAACGATATATGCTTTGATGGACTTGGGTTTCGATTTTTTTCGAAATTTAGGCCTATTAAGGTACGGGTTGTTATATTATTTATGAAATAATGACTATTTTTGGGTATCGACTGAAAAATAGAAGTAATTATATTTTAATGTGAATATTCGTTATGAAATTAAACTTAATGTTGTATTGTTTTCATGACAAAAGTGATGCATTACAAAATACAGAAGTGTCCAAAACTATTTACAATTATTTGGAATTATAGACTAAGCCGTAGTTTTAAGAAATAATTTTTATTATAGATTATGAATCACATGATATTACTTAATTATATCTCAAACAATTACATGCATCCATTTAGTGGAAGCATCATAAGAGTTGATGAACTCTTCTTATTGATTCATATAGATGTATGCAACCGTAAGTCTCTTAATACCAAATAGTTCCACGTACTTCGTTATATTCACCGACGAGTTATCACCGACATGAACGTGTGTACTTGATACATATGTAGTATGTCTAAGATAGATTTATAGAGTATAAAACGAAAGCAAATAATATAACATGCAATAGAAATAATACGATTTGATCGAATGAGTGAGTATATTAGAAATAGTTCCGAACATACCTAAAAATGAATAAATATTCAATCTCAAAAGTCACTCCTCCATGTGATATATAATGATGTATAGATAAGGAGTAATCGAACTTTGTTGGACAATGTACAATTAACTGTAAGTAAAGTTTAGTTAGTTTCTTTCTATAAGGTCATGTACTTAAGAGTAGTACACAAGATTAATATTATTTCATCTAAATAACAATTTAAAAAATCATACAAGATAAAGGTTTATAAGAAACTCCAACATATCCTAGACCAAGGAGTTGGCAGGTTGTGTGAGTCAAAAAATTGCACATAATAATTGTTCGTAAGGGATCTTGTATGAATATCCCCAAAAGGATTTTGAGTAAGACTGTCATTGGATGACATATTTATGCTTTGAACATAAGTCTTATACACTAAAACCAAATTAGTTTTATAAATAAGTAAATTCATAAAATGTTTATGAATGTTTATTGCATTGCACTGAGAAACAATTTGTTGTTTCAAAAAATATCAACTTCATTGTGAAGGAATTTCTATGAAGAATTATTGGTAGTAAAATGAAATTAGATGTAATTCATAGATAAAACTGATTAGATTAGATGAGATGAAATTAAATTAACTAACCTAAATGAACACATCGCATTAGAGTGTCTAATAAGTATTCTCGCACATTGAAGAGTAACTATGAGTTTCTTATCAATGTCGAAAATAGATAATCCGCGGTTGTCAATTAAGCCATTAAGAGTAATGACTCTATGATATGGTACGATACAAAAATCCAAAGGGATTGCAAGTACGTTATCAAAATACGATTTTGATAGTCGTATCCAAAGGAATGTGATCCATTGGCCATGATTGTGTCTTCAAGAGACTAATGTAGTTGGAATTTAATGAGCAACGTTGATAAGAATATCCTCGTAAATTTTAATTGTTGAAATTAGCGTAGTAAATTCATTATTAAACGTACTTAAGTTAATTCGGATTTACTCACAAAATTATCGTCTAATATGACTTTAGGTTCTGGTATATATGTATTGAAATAGAAAGTTCTAAATCTGGATTTAGACTGGACTCTTTGCACATAACAACCAAAGGGTCTCGAAGTTAGTGGGAGCGATTTGAGTTTGTCAGATTTTAGATATGATCCAAGAAATGATAGAAAATATCATTTTATAAGCATTAAAATGGAATAAACGTTTTGATAGAAATATCAAATTGTTTGATTGTCAATCAAAATGCAGAGGAAGCGTGTGCTCATAAGAAAGAAAGTTAAAAGGTACATAGATATTTCTAAACCATAAGTAAATAATGCAATGTGGATTTTTTTAATAATGTACGTGTTAAAATCAATTTTAGTTGTTTTAATAGTCAATGTTGGATTTGTAAATAATGTCTTTTATGGTAAGTATAAAAGATATTGGGAATGTCCCAAATCGATATACAAAGACACCTTATTAAATTGTTTGATACTAAACATGTGAAATGAATTCCTTATGCATTAGTAATAGGATTTATCATACATGTTATGTTGTCTACGATGTCGTAATTTGTTTATGTATTTGATACATGAAGCAAATATTAAATCCAAATTGATATCACTAATTGTAGTTTGAAGTGTTCTTGTGTATTTATGAAATACTAGAGAACTACTTATGAAACAATGAACACCTTATGAAGGAGTGTTCGGACTCAAAATCCATAAGCGATATTGAGTATAATATGTCAATAACAAATTCAAGTTAAGAATCTTCAAATTGGAAATGTTCCAAATAAAGAACTATGGTCGATTCAATGAAAAGGCTAAGTATATTGCCTGGAATAGTGCTACAATAAAAGAACAATGTATACAAACATAAATGCACAAATTTATAACCGAGCTGAAGGGTGATTCCAAATGTTGAGAATCCCACAACATTGTTATATGATAACAATGTCACTATATAGTTCATAAACAAACTTAAAGCTCGCCAGAAGTCGAGAGACATACTCCAAATTGTTCCACATGATAAAGGAGTTTATCAGCATCAGAGAGAGCTGATTGACATAGTCGATAACTAAAACATAATAGCATACCCGTTCACTAAGGGACTGACACGATCGGTTTACAAGAAACAGATTAGAGAAGTTGGAATGAGATTCCATAATTGACTACAAGTGCAAGTGGGAGATTGTAGACTTAAGGGTATGCGCCCCTAGGGGCAATTATTTAATTTGTTACGTATATCTAACTCGTTGACCAAGCTTGTTCGAAATGAAAGGTATTTTCTTTCTATAATATACTTGATATAATATGGTTATATTAATTGATTAATTTAATTGAAAAGTATATTTAATAGAAAACCCATAAATGATATGTTTTGTGATAATAGTTACAAAGTGTTGTTGACGTGAGTAATTTATCATAATAAAAATAAATATACCATTTTAAATGTTTCTATTCAAGATGCATTGAGAGTGGATATTGATGTATCAGTTGAGACTTGAGTACATAATGCTCTCCAAATGTTAGGCAGTGTATTACTCATGGCTGTTGGGGGCACATAGGGGTTACGTACTGATAGTTATTGGATAACTATGGAATGACTCACTCGATAGTTTTCTATTGGTTAATATAACTATGGTCAAACATGAAATATAGATGTGACTGATTTACACAGTTCTCTTGACTTAAGAATACTATCGATCTTCAATATGAAAGCTCCACTTTGATTATGGTCAAATCATGACACAGCGTCCATTAAATGAATATAGTTGAGTCGAGTGGAAGTATTGGAAGTGAAGCACTATTCAAGAGAGGATTCGTTTCCTCAGTTATATGGGTTTAGTATCACGATCAACTCAAGTCAACTCAAAGTTAAAGCCTGTGACCAGAGCATTTCAGTTAATAATAATTGTTATTATTGAACCAAGGACTTTGTGTTTGGACTATAGAGTTGAATATGGACATGTTAAATATCTGTTTCTAGTGTTTTAATGATGACAACTATATCATCATATATTTCTAATATATAACTATATTGCAGGAGAAAGAGCTACAACAAAGACAATATGACTACCACCAAGAAGGATTGATCACGTTCAAGAAATTCAAAGATCGTCAAACTAGAGTATGTTTATGGTTATAGAATTATATGTAAAATCTCCTTGGTATCTCATATATACACATATACTCGCCTGTATACATAACTGGTTACATAGAGATTGTTTATATCTATATTTCAAAAAAAGCAAAAACTCATAAGTTTTCTGAATTTACCCAGTTCATTCGACTGAGGTATTTTCTCAGTTTACTAGGGGTAGTTGACTGAGAAAACACCTCAGTCGAGTGAACCTTATTATTTTACCATACTCCAAAATTTTGGAAATTTTAGCATGAACTCCTTTGTTCTTATTCAGTAGACTGAATTTTATACTCAGCTGACTGAATGCTGTATAACGGTTATTTTTTGAAAAGTCACTTCGAAAAGTTACAACCTTTCTAACAGTAATAATCATCTACGAATGATTGCAACCTTTTAATATACCACTTTGATTTCTATAAATAAACTACAAGATCATAATTCCAAATCTAACTTGCTTACCTGCTATCTCTATATTCTCTGATCTCTTAGTACTCATTGCAATTTAATTCTCAATATTCACTCAAACTACTTCCATAATCACAAACTATACACTTCCACATTACCAAGGAGATTATAGGAAGAATTGTACCAGCAGCCAATATCTATATTATTTAGAACACAAAGTTTGTCAAAGAAACTCTTTAGTATTAGCCTATTCCTCCGGGCGAAGTGAGGATTATTTGGTTAAAGTTAATACTGAAGGGGAGCTTCGGGACTGGATGTAGGAGTATAAAATATCCGATGTGCTCGCTTTTATTATTTACCTTCTTTATATTCAGTTATTATTCTCTGCTTAATGTAATTAGTAATATAGATTCTCACACTTATATATAAGTTACAATATATAAAGATCCTAGAATATTTCTTTTGGTATCAGAGCATGGTCATTTCAATCTACAGTAACACATAGTTGAAAAATCATTAATATGGAAAGCACTTTTCAATAAGGTCAATCAACTACTCGTCCTCCACTATTTAATGGTTCTAACTATGCTTACTGGTCAACTCGTATGAGAATTTTTATGGAAGCAAATGGGTTAAAAATATGGCTAGCAACTCAAAACAAATATGAAGCACCTAACACTGACATTAGTACTTGGGTAGATGCACAAAAAGCAGCAGCATCTAACAATGCCAAAGCTATGAATGTATTGTTTTGCTCACTTGAGAAAAATGAGTTTTCATGTGTCATGCTATGCACCACTGCGTATGATATATGGCATACTTTACAAGTCACGCATGAAGGCACAGCTAAAGTCAAGAAAACTAAAATCTCGATTTTACAAAACCAATTTTCATCTTTCAAAATGAAAGTAAATGAATCAATTATTGATATGTATGCTAGATTTCAAACCATTCAACATGATCTCATAGTACTTGGAGTTAAATTCACAGATTTTGATTTAGTCACACGAATTTTAAACTCTTTGACAAATGAATGGGAAAGAAAGGTTTTAGCCATCGAAGAAGCTAATGATCTTTCTCAACTCAAAGTTGAAGAGCTAATAAGAAATCTGATGTCGCATGAAGCTAACTTCCAAGCTAGATAGGATCAAAATCATGAAAAGAAAACCATAGCATTCCAAGCAAGTAATGAAGATTTGGACTTAGACGAAGATGAGATTGTTTTTATTGCCAAGGACTACAAAAAATTCAAGAAGTTCAAGAAGATGACTAGATTTCAAAATGGTGGCAAATCAAACTCCTCAAATCAAAAATCTATTAAATGCTATGAGTGTGACAAATTTGGCCACATGAAGAAGGATTGTCCATAACTTAATAATGATAAAAAGAAAAGCAAGTTTGAGAAATTCAAGAAGAAAATGAAAAGATCTTTTCAAGTAACATGGGACAATTCAGATTCATCTTCTTCATCTAACAATGATACTGAAAGTGACTCGGAACAAGCAAATATGTGTTTTTTAGCTAACACTGATGAGCTACGCCCTAAACTTACTTATGA
Organism: Allium fistulosum; assembly: GCA_030737815.1. Classification (NCBI taxonomy): domain Eukaryota; kingdom Viridiplantae; phylum Streptophyta; class Magnoliopsida; order Asparagales; family Amaryllidaceae; genus Allium; species Allium fistulosum. The sequence continues at coordinate 509,263,166 of CM060903.1, read as the reverse complement.
TGAAATAATGGAAATTGGAATTGAATTAGATGATAAGTATAGAGAATCAAAAAAAATTAAATAAGGAATATATAGGAAAGTTAACCAGAGCAGAATTAGAAATTGGATTATTAAAAGATGAAAAAATAATCTTAGAAGAAGAATTAGAAATTACTCAAAAAAATGTGCAATGATATTATATCAAAATGACATCCTATTACATGATTTAGAAAATTATAAGTTAGAAAAAGTTAATCTTAAAAAAGAAAAACTAGAATTACAGGCAAGTTTAGATCTAGCAATACTAAAATTTGTGATCTTAAAAGTAAGTTAGATAAAATAACAAATAATGTGAAAAAATTCAACAAAGGAAAACAAAATTTGATTAAAATATCTAAACCATCTAGAAATCGAAATGGATTGGTTTTAAAAGCAAACAAAAGTCAAAGAATTATAGCACATTATACACCAAATTCAAAAGGCTAAAGTTAGAAACTAAGATTAAGAATTCATACACAAATATGGTCAAAATATGGTTCCTAAAACAAATAATAAACTAATTAGACAAAAGTATATTGATGAATATTTAAAGAAAGTTGTATATAACAATAATTACATTTCTAAAGGAACCAAATCCTCATGGATATGGCTACCTTTTTCCACTAACACGTAGGACCCTAAACAATGAATATGGGTACCAATTAAAATTTTCTTATTTTGCAGGTACCCAAAATTAAAGTAAAAAGTAAAGAGAAGTGGATACTCGATAGTGGTTGCTCTAAGCACATGATTGAAAATGCTCATATGTTATCAAATATAACATATATTGATGGTGGCACTGTGAGATTCAGAGATAATTCAAAAGGATTTATCATCGGCATTGGAGAAGTCGTCAATATCGGTATTTTTAATTCTTCTATTATTACTCATGTTTTATTGGTAGAAAATTTGAAATATAACTTATTAAGTATAAGTCAATTATGTGATAAAAGATTTAAAATTGATTTCGAGAAGAACAAATGCATTATCTTTGACCAAAATAAAAATCTAGTTTTTGAAGGATTTAGAAATCGAAACATATATGTTTTAAACATTAATGTCAAAAACAACACTAATTTATGCTTAGCCGTAGATCATGATGATCCATGGTTATGGCATAAATGTTTTTGTCACATAAATTTTAAAAATATCAACAAACTAGCTAAAAACGAATTAGTTAGAGGATTACCAAAAATCAATTACAAGATAAAAAACTTGCATAATGCTTATCAATTTGATAAATTAAAGAAAAATTCTTCCAAATCTACAAAAGAAAATTTCCGCAAAGCAACCTCTCGAACTACTCCACCTCGATTTATTCGGACTGACTCAAGTACGTTTAATAAATCATAATAATATGTTTTTATAATTGTTGATAATTTTTCAAGATAAAAGTGACACTTTTGAAATGTTCAAAATTTTTGCTAAACGAATTAAAAGTTAAAAGTATACGAAGCGGTCATGGAGGTGAATTTGAAAATGAACTATTTACAAAATTTTGCAACAAAAAGGGAATTAGTCATAATTTTTCATTTCCACGTACACCACAACAAAATGGTGTTGTAGAAAAAAAAAATCGAACTTTGTAAGAATGTACACAAACTTTATTAAATAGTAGTAACCTACTAAAAGTTTTTGGACTAAAGCTGTTGCTACCGCATGTTATGTATTGAATTATGTAACACTTTGACCAATGACCAAAAACACATGCTATGAAATATTTTTCAAAAAGAAACTTAAAGTATCGTATTTTCGAGCATTTTGATCAAAATGTTTTATTTTAAACACAAAAGACTATCTAGGAAAATTCAATTCTAAAGCCGATGAAGGAATTTTTGTTTGCTATTTGGATCGAAGTAAAGCATATAGAATTTTTAATTAACGAACAAACATTATAGAATAAAGTCTTCATGTTTCGCTTGATGAAAATTCTAAAAATAATAAAAATGATGATGATGAAGAAGTTATAAATAAAACTAATGCACCTACACATGAAAATAATGATAATAATAATATCACCATACTGCCCATTTTGCCACACCCCAACGTGGAAAAATTACCATGGTTTTGAGCCGTAGCAATTTTACCACGGTATTGAGCCGTGGTAAAATAAACCACCATGGTTACTGGCCGTGGCAATATTGAGACGGCTATGGACCGTTCCAATATTACAAAAAAAAAATTAAACACCCCCTCCCCCCCGTTCTATCTCCATAACTCTACCGCTTCTAAAAAGAACGCCAAAATTAGCCCGCCATGGATACTGCGCCCTAATTTCACCCAACCAAAATTAGCAGCAGTTCACTCATCTTCTCATTCAAATTGTGTATAATCTCACTTAATCGCTCTTCTAGGGGTTCGAGGTATTCTCACTTAATCGCGTATATCCAATTTTTATTTATTTTCAGGTTTATATTTTGATTTTCCATCATTTGGTTAATGATTAATGATTTTGGATTAATTTTTGTTATTTCAGCGATAGGTAATTATTGATGGTCTAGTGCTATTGCTTGTTCATATGCACTCAGTTGCTTCGAAAATTGGTTACGCAATGCCCTGTTGCTTTGTAAATTTGTCACGCACTTGCCTTGATTTGTTCATTTTCCTGTTGCTTAGATTTCGTTCGTCCCTCATGTTTTATATTGTTGGCTGCACTTTTGTAAAAGCAACTTTCCTTCTCTATGCGCAATTGAACACATTTACTTGAACCTAAGTGCAAACCTCCTCTTTGTGAATAGTGCTCTTTTTTGTTGCTTTGATTTTTGTACGCATTCATCGTTGCTCTATTGAGTTGATTTAGTGCATTGCCTCTGTAGCCTTAAAATTTTGTCACGCTCCATTCTTTTTGCCTTCATTTTGTATGTCTGCATAGTGTCTTGATTTTTTTCGTCCCTGTTGAATTCCACTGTTGGCTGCTACGTATTTTCACACGTCCCTGCTACCTATTTGGACTTAAAAAAGTGAATAAACTGAAGGAAAAAACTGAAACTTTTAAAACGTTTGTCAGTAGGGCGGAACAAATTGTCGTTAGTAGCGCAAGCTGCTGCCGCAAGGCAACAGCGCAGCAGCACAAGCTACTTTTGCGTATTGTCTCCAGCCCCGGCTAAGTGGCCTGGCATCATTCATATAAAAAAGAAGCAGCTGCTTGAGCTATTTCTTTGGATTTTCGAATATGCAGTCTTTTAAGTTTGTGTGCCATCCAAAGAGTAATATTCGATATCTGTAGACCCATAAGAAGGTATGTATGTATTATTATACTTTGTTAATTTTAAAATTACTTTAAACTTGTTCATTTAAACTCAATGTGTTCATATGAAAGATTGGAAAAAACCACTTCTTAAATATTGAACTCAGTTAAACTTTATATTAGTTTTCGAAGAGTATATTATCTACTTATTGGCGAAATAAAAGCTTCTATAAACATGTACAAAATACTGAACTTGTATGAAAAACACTAAGCTTCAGTTTTGATACCATTTTATAAGTTGTAACATGGATCTAAAGTTGCAAACAATATTGGATTTACTAGTGTATCGTATATTTTGACCATTGTGTTATGCAGAAATTGCACAAATGCGGAAAGACAATAAACATGATCTAGATTTGCCAATTTGAACATCACTTAATCTAGCAGCAATTATTCTATACTCCAAATAAATAGTAAATAACTATATAAAAAGAAGAAGACACACAATATTTATACCGGTTCCACTATCATCTAGATAGTGTACGTCCAGTCCAAAGGAGAGAGATTTTATTACACTTGAGAGAATTACAAGAGATTACAAGATAAGAGTTTACATACCAAAGCCCCAATTAGGGATAACAATAAAAGAGACACTCTATCTGGAAATCACTGGCTGAATACCAGGATGGGTTTACAATGAAGTCTACCCTCAATATATAGCCAATATAAATTCATGTGAGTCATCAATCAAATTACCAAAATATGGTAAGAAGATAATGGAGGCAAATTACAACGGTAACAAATCATGCAAACATAGCAAGTAATTCACTCGTTCCAAAGATGGAAGAAAATAATCCCAAAGCAATGCGATTACGAAGAAAGAAATAATATGCATATCTTTTGCATATATATTATTCCATAACGTGCGCATGCATAAATTTCCTTGCCATCTCATTCAAATGCAATCCAATTATTAATGCATTTCCATAATGAACAAACGTGATTACTTTCACTTTTGCATATTTGTTTCCTTCTATTTGTGATTTTGTATCACCAAAATTTAACACTCCACCTTGATGCAAAATCACATATTTCCAACACTCCACCTCGAGTCAAATTCTCTTTTTAACATAAAACTCTTAAAATCAAACTCCACCTTCAACCAAAATCTCTTAACGAGATGGATACCAAAAATGAATACTTACCCAATGGGTTCCGGCAAGGCCATCCCCCATCACACCTTGCTAACGAGCTCAGACTATGTCCCCGCCCGCCAACAAAATGTTGCAAATATCCAAAATCAAAAGAAGGTAGATATCAAAATAATCTCAAAGCCACCAAGGCCAAAAAAATTCTCTCAATCACCAATCAAATACAGAGCTAGAAAACAAAAAGCCAACAGACATAACAAGGCTGATCCAAATCTCTGTATACAAGACAAATCTCTCTCCTTCCACATACCTTATCTGCCAAACAACAAATTTCCCATGGAAATCAACATAAGACTCTCACATCAACATCGAGCCATAAAGCAGATACAAGTTCCCAAATCCAGATGTCTCTTCAACACAGTAAACTCCTTATCATCAAATTTCCAAGACTGGAACACTCTTCTCTCTCAACATAATCTCCTCCACTCCATATTGCACAAAATCTTCTTTTTCCATCCAAATGAGTAATAGCATAATCACCACCAGATCTACCGCTCTTTCTAGAAGCCATTGATGCACAAATCTGAACAAATCGCCTAGCTCTGATACCAATCAGTTGTGCAGAAATTGCACAAATGCGGAAAAACAATAAACAGGATCTAGATTTTCCAATTTGAACATCACTTAATCTAGCAGCAATTATTCTATACTCCAAATAAATAGTAAATAACTATATAAAAAGAAGAAGACACACAATATTTATACCGGTTCCACTATCATCTAGATAGTGTACGTCCAGTCCAAAGGAGAGAGATTTTATTACACTTGAGAGAATTACAAGAGATTACAAGATAAGAGTTTACATACCAAAGCCCCAATTAGGGATAACAATAAAAGAGACACTCTATCTGGAAATCACTGGCTGAATACCAGGATGGGTTTACAATGAAGTCTACCCTCAATATATAGCCAATATAAATTCATGTGAGTCATCAATCAAATTACCAAAATATGGTAAGAAGATAATGGAGGCAAATTACAGCGGTAACAAATCACGCAAACATAGCAAGTAATTCACTCGTTCCAAAGATGGAAGAAAATAGTCCTAAAGCAATGCGATTACGAAGAAAGAAATAATATGCATATCTTTTGCATATATATTATTCCATAACGTGCGCATGCATAAATTTCCTTGCCATCTCATTCAAATGCAATCCAATTATTAATGCATTTCCATAATGAACAAACGTGATTACTTTCACTTTTGCATATTTGTTTCCTTCTATTTGTGATTTTGTATCACCAAAATTTAACACATTGAACGTTGCTATAGATTGTGTACTCATAAATATCCTGCAATTGAAAATTTAGAAATTATTAACCAAAAATGAACATATTATAATATCAATGTCATTTTCTACTTAATGTAAATATATGAACAAAGTCAATCTTTGATGCAAATGTCAGATTTCATATTTTAATTATGTATAGCTATAATCAAGTTATCATAAAATTAAGCGTATGAAATATCTTTAAATTATTAGTTACATCTTAAAATGAAAACAACTTTTGATAAAAATTAAGTTTAAAATAGAAATTGAATTTCAAATAGATGTGCGTAATACTTTTAGTTTGAGCAAAATTGGGTTCAAACTTGTTCATCCTAGTTAAAAATCGAACATTGACTGGTAATGAATTTGTTGTTTTTGGGTTGGGTTTTGTAAATAAGAGGGTGGTTTACATGTTTATTGGTTGGAGTGTTTTCTTAAATATGCATTGAAACACAACCTTCCTGAGATATAAAAAATGAACCAATTGTCATTAAATCCTCTCTTACAAAGAAGTCATTGGACAAGATCATCGATCTTGATAAACGGAAAAAATATTCAAGTGCCAATGTGCTATATTTTAAAGTGTGCATAAGTTATTGGTGTAATATTTCTTAGTAATATAGAAACTTAAAATAGTATATTGTATACATTACAAATTTAAAATAACAAACAGTGCTAGGAGGAACCTAAATTGGAAATTGAGACATGAAGGTATGCCTCATTTTACATAACAAGAAGTCCTATCTAGGTATACTGAGCATTTTATAACTTTTAAAGCTTTCTTTTCTCTGCTTGGTGTTGTTTACAAAATATATTCTTTTAAGAATTACATTTCCTTTTTAAAAATGTTTTTGAATGATTTCAAACCTTTATAGCCTTATTATGTAACTTCATAATCCTAAATTTTGACCATAATACCACTTCTCAGTTTGAAGTGTTACAGACCTAGATAGAGACCATTGACATGCTTCAACGGTCTAACTTATCCTGATAGACATGTGTAATTTAGTATAATGTTACTAGAAGATTATATAAAAAAATATAACTATTCAGATCGTGAGTTCCACAAAATTAGTATCAACAAATCATTGTTCATTTACCTCAACCAATAACTATTATTTGAGACTTTTACTTGTAGTAATTTGCAAACCTGTCATTTTTAGTCAAAATTTAAAGACGCATGGATGCCGTAATAGTTGAGAAAATGGTTGTTTGTATCTTATGGATTATCATCAACTAAGGTCTGAATTGGACTTTGAGAATATGTTATAAATATTGGGGATTTGTACAAATGTATGTATGTATGTGTCCACACATATATGTGTGTGTGTATGTGTGTATTCGATTCAATTTTGAAACTAAGATAAAGAAATTTATAGGCACTCCTTTAGCCTTTGCACATTGGCTTGCATATGCTCTAAGTACCTATTTCTCCTTCTTTGGTCCACTATAATCCCAACAATTCATGCCTACTTTCGATTCACCCTAGTCATCTGCAAATGAGTTGGTTTTACAAATGACAATCAAAGATAATGCAATTAAGATATTTCACTAAACATTTAAAGATTAAAAAATAATTAAGGCCAAGAAACATTCTTTTAGAGATGATATTATTTTCAAGTGCTACTTTTACGGATAGAATACGCACATACAATATATATATATATATATATACAAGTATGGTGGCACGTCCGTTGGACGTGTGCAAAGAAGGAAGCGACGTATTTTGTCTTTGTTACAATTATGATATTGTGAGAAAAAAGGAAGTGACGTATTCTCATATGCAATCAAGACTGTGCATTAACAACAACCAAGTTTTTTATATTGCAACTCAAACCATATAATGATTAAGATTTCAACAATGGTTATTACTCCGAGACATGTACCAAACACACATTTGAATTTAAATATATATATATATATATATTGTGTGTGTGTATATATAACATAATTGAATTTATAGATACCACTGTGCATATATGTCCAATGGACGTTTGCATAGAAAATTTCTTTCTAGTTGGAAATGAGTGTTATATGGAACCTAGATTGCCTTATCATGGCCTATTGCATCAATGGTGAAGCCTATCAAATAAATAAAGTATATGTACATACAATACACACGTTTAGGTGTGTATATATGTAATGGTTTAACAGTGTACCAAAAGATAGTTCATGTAATCTTTACACATGCAAAGAAAACAATAAGTAACATGCGAGGTCTATCACTATACTCGTTAATTTCATCAATATTGAACTTTATCCACGTCCTTGGTTTACTTTATTCACCTATCGTCTTTGTTGTTTTCAAGTAGCAGAAGATTGATAAAAAAAATTATACTGAGAATATTATTTCTTGAGTGCTAATATTCTATAACAGAATAAGTATACAATAATGCCCAGAACTACAAAAAGACGGGGCTCAAAAAAATTAGAGCACAACACCTACATAACAATATAAATAGCACCTTACACGTGCCTTGCAAACAAACTGTCACACTAAATATACACGCATATATATTGCGGCATGCAAGTGTTTATAATATGAAGTGCATGACACTTCACCAATGCAAACATTGCTATTTATGTAAAATATTTAGGCATGCATACCCCTTCAAATGAGCACGCACAAACTAATGTTTGCACTTACACAAATATTCACTCAACCTGGCACAAACTCTGCTGTAAACGTAGAAATTCAGTTGGCAGCAACAAACATTTTTTTTCAAGACAAAAAACATCAAATAAACTATAAATTTATGTTCACCAATCATGATAAACAACTTCAAAGTTAAACACATAAATCATCACATACCAAATAACCAAAAATGTATTTCCACATACCATAAAATATATCAATATCCCTTGCTTATTGAAACCCACTTTATTCCTTTATACATAGCAAACATTACTCCCACCTAACACAGATTTCTTCCTTCAATAAGAAAACTCATACAACATTGTATGCTTATATTTATCTCCAGGTCTGACCACAACAGAGGGAAAGTTTTCTTGGTTTACAGCATTAGGAAATCCTTGAGTTTCCAAGCAAACTCCTGCATGCTTTCCATAAACTGCGCCTCCTTTGCCAACTATGCCATTAACGTAGTTCCCAGTGTAAAACTGCATTCCAGGTGCATTGCTCCATAAGTCCAGTACTCTTGAAGATGATGGATCTTTCAGTTTAGCTGCATGTTTTAAACCATCTGGTCTCTCCTCTCCACAGTCTAACATGTAGTTGTGATCGTACCCAAGTCCGACTTCATGGATCCTATCACCGATCCTCTAATCTGAAGTGAAGTCAAAAGGTGTGCCATTTACATGCATTATTTCTCCAGTAGGGACAGTGTTGCTGTCTACAGGAGTAATGTGGGAACCCCAGATTTGGATTGAATGATCGAGAATGTTGCCAGAGTTGTAGGCAGCAGCAAACATAACTCAACCCTACACTCGCAAAAATGAAGAAATAACCAAAATGACAGCAAAAGGATATGTAGACCCACACGTAACCAATGCGCAGGCAGTACTCAACAGCACACATACACATTCTAGAAAACACACACTCACTGCCTTGCACGCCCTACCCGAGACACACATACTCTCTCTTCTCTCACAGAAGACACTACACACACACTCTACTACTTCTTAGCATAACTTACGCAACCTATATATCACACAGCAGCATCCCTTAAACTCTACAACCCACGATACACGATATCAACGCACAAATATACACTGACATTCACTCACGAATTGACTCACCCATGGAAATCAACACACATATGCACGCATAAATTATACACACACACATACACACATTACGCACATGCTTACGCATTCCTTTACACTCCCTGGCAGCACATACACGTGCTCTGTTATGCACACAATCTTACCTTTAAGTAATCAACTACTAAACATTTACTTTGTCTATTTATTAACTTAAGGTATTGTTTGCATTTGTATTTAATATAAATATATATAGCCATGCAAAGATTAATAGAAAATAAAAATAAAAAAGGAAAGTATATATATATTTTGCCAATTCAAAAATTCATTAACAATAGTATGAGCCAATTTCATTTATACAATCAAAAGAGTTCATATTTCTTCTTTGCTTTTTGTCGATTCAAGTTCAAATTGTCCAAAAAGATGACGGTGAATTTACACCCTAAAACAGACCAATACAACAAACTATCCCTGACGGTATAAATTTACATTCCCAAAACTAAGAATATGATAAAGGTAACATCTTTACTGACCTTAGAATTCCTTTACTAAGCTTGTTCGCAGATTCGACGTTAATTTGTGAGTGCTGCACATGATTACATCAAATCAATATTGGCTGCACCGCTATTTCTTTCACTGTTTCATGATTCTTACTTCTCTGCAGCAAGGTCTTATACTCATTGTCAATATTTGCATTGTTCTCTTCAATCCCTTATACGTCCTTTTTGCTTCTTTTAAGTCATGTCCATTGAGGAGCTGCAAGTAAGATGCATATTCTTCTTCTTAACTATATGGAAGAAAGAATTACCTTGTGATAATTACAAAACTATTATTTTAACTACCTATGGTAACAGTAAAGAGGTATGTACAAAAAATTATATTTATGAACTGATATAACATCCAAGATACTAATATTTATCAAATCTGAAAAGCAGTATGTTCGAGTGTGACCACATACCATATGTAGAAGAAGATTTAAGGAATGGACTACTGAATGAGGTTGTTAAAATTTTTGTTACTTGAGGGAGTGAGCTGCCTTCGAGGAGTAAGGTCCTCATTTAACACAGTCACATGATGATAAGCCTGAGTTAGCACCGGTCCGTCCTAAGAGAGCCATCAAGTCTCCATCAAAATATTTGGAGTGGCAGTAGTAGCATTTGACCGAGCATATTAGAAGCAAAGGTGAAAATAACAAAATGAAATGAAACAATTTATAAACTAATGTTTTCAATCGTTCTAACTGATTATATAAAATAAAAAAGCAAACCTGGGTAGCCGATATTTTGGTGAAAATCGATGATGCAAAGTATCATTTTCCTGGGCTAGCCGATTGGGTTGGGGAAGTTATTGCTTTTCAATTTCTTTTTAACTTTCTGGCAGGATCTTGATGGTAGCTGCAAATCTAAATGATTTTTTGAATGTAAAAACAGCAGTTTTAGCAATGATTGAAATACAAATTGTAATAGTAAAAAATAGTACCTTAATTTGGTCATCATTCGCTTCTTCTGTAGATCTATCTGAATCACTGTATTGCATGCGAAAATAACATAAATGGAATTAGGGTTTCAAAATAACTGTAGCAACATGAAAAAGTTGAAATTCCAGTCGAATCGTAGATAGTAGATACCGTGAGTTAGGATCTGTGGTGCGCCATCGTCTTCGTCGCAGTGCTCCATGGATCGTGTACTGAAACTGCTGAACGGGACGAAATTCCAATCAAATTTAGAAAATCGATACTGTAAGTGAGGATCACTGTGCACCATCGTCTTCGTCTTTGTGCTCTTGTCCATGGATTGTGTACTGAAACCGTTGAACCTCTCAACTTGAGCAGCGTAAAGATTCGTCAGTATTGTCAATGGGGAAGAGAAGGTAAAGCGGTTTCCAACCGAGAAGAAAGGAAAAAAAAGAAGAGGAAACGTGGGATGATCTATTGCTAAAACGTGGATAAGATGGGGATAGAAATACCAAAGTACCCGTAAACCTGTATTTTGTTTACAACTTGCGGTGGGGATAATTTGGGCATTTCAAAAAAGGCTTCACTTTGACCGGTTTGACCAGGTATTTGCATTATAGTATAGATATATATATATATATATATATGTGTATGTGTGTGTGTGTGTGAATATATAAACACACACACATATACATTTTATGAAGTTATTGTTAACTCTTAGGGTAATTGTGTTGGCTAAATGTCAACGCTAGTTATATTTCTATTTATACCCATAAATTAATATGGATAAAGATATATTCAGTGAAGCTGAAATTTTTTAAATAACTAGAACTTTTCTTATCTAAACATTTTCATACTTTCTTACTTTAGATTATTGCTCATCTCTCCTGGAATTGCCATCTTAGTAAAATTAGCATATTTTTGTCTTGATGCACTTGTTTACTTACTGATCATTGTGTTATTTTACTAACTTATTTGCTTAAGTTATATTAGAGCATGGTGTTAGCTTAGAGGTTTCTAAATTCAGAGCACCATCAGTTAGTAAATTAATTTTTAACTTTCATCTCATTGATTATAAATCCTTGAGAATAAGATGTTACCTTCTAAAAGTGTCCTGATATATTGCTGTCATCATTAGGTGCAAACAAGTTGATGCAGGGATAAGGATATTTTAGTTATAGTTCACTTGTTCTATCTGTTATTAATAAAGACACGAGACATGGAATTCAAACTAAACAATATGTTATTTACAGTATAACTTCGCTGTCTTCTCGGCTCTATGTAATTTTGTTGTTTGTCATCTTATAAGCTTCCGTAATATCAATATCTATATATTTATTTTTTTGTGCATATGTGCTCCAAGTTTGACCTGTTTAGAGCATACCTTTCCCTTTGCTAACAAGTTCCATTTAGGATATAATTTGGAACAATTTATTTTTAATCTTAAAACATGCAGCATCAATTTTCTATGAAGTATGTTATGAATATATTAATTACTTTTTTTACTTGTCTTTGTAATGTACAGGTTCCAAGTGCAGTTCCTGCACTATAATCTACAAGTAAAGGAACAAGAAGGCTTTAACTATATGCTGCTGCTTTTTTGTGCATGTAACTATGTACTAAACTTTGTATTCAAGTATTGTAATTGTTGAATTGTTTGAACTTTGTATTCATGTATTATAGTGTAGGATGTTATTGCATTTTTAACTAAGTCTATCTCGAATTAATGTTTGAGATAAGACACTGTTGTATTGTTTAATGTAAGCTGTTTTGAGTTTAAGGCGAGACATTTTTAACTTATTTGTTTTGAGTTTAATGTAGGTTGTTTTGTGATGTTTTTTTTAAATGCAAATGCAGTATTTAGCCATGGCAAATTTTTTGCCACTCCCCATTTTGCCACGACTCGGGACCGTGGCAAAATGGCTTTTTTTGGTGTAGTGTCAATAATGATAATGTGATAACGTCACCACCTAGGATAATAAAAGACCATCGAATTAATAATATCATTAGTGATTTAAATACAAAAGTATCAACTAGAAAAGGTTAAATCAAATGAGTCATGTTGCATTTATATCAAATTTTAAAACTAAAAATTATAAAGAAGCATCAAGAGATGATTTTAGGATTATTGCAATGCAATAAGAACTTAATTAATTTAAAAGAAATGACATATAGGAACTTATAATAAGACCAAACGATCAATCTGTAATTGGAACAAAATGAGTTTTAAAAAAACCAAGCGGATGAATATGGAAACATTGTTCGAAGTAAAGCAAGATTAGTAGCTCAAGGATATAATCAAGAAGAAGGAAATGATTATGAAGAGACATTTGCTCCGGTAGCACGTCTCGAAGCAATACGAACATTACTTGCTTTCACTTGTCATCATAATTTTAAACTTTTTAAAATGGATGTAAAAAGTGCCTTTTAAACAGATTTATAAAAGAAAAGGATTATGTTGAACAACCTCCGCTATTTGTTCTTGAGAAATATCCCAATCATGTATTTAAACTAAAAAAGGCTCTATATGGATTAAAACAAGCACCTCGTGCTTGGTATGAAAGATTAAAAACTCATTTATAAAATTGTGGTTTCAAATTGGTAAAATTGACTTTACTTTATTTATAAAACGAGAAAGTAATGATACATTAGTTGTACAAATATATGTTGACGACATTATATTTAGATCAACTAATGAAGAATTGTGTAATGAATTTTCTGATATTATGAAAAATGAATTTGAAATGTCACATATTAGTGAATTAAACTACTTTTTGGGTTTGCAAATAAGACAACTATAAAATGGAATTTTTATAAATCAAGAAAAATACTGCCTAAATTTATTAAAATGCTTTGGAATGGAAAACACTTCAAGTAAACCGACTCCGATGAGTACTACTCTACATATAGATAAAGATGAAAACGGAAAAGATTATGATCAAAATTATACCGAAGTATGATAGGATCCTTATTATACTTAAAGGCCAATAGACCAAACATTATGATGAGCGTATGTTTATGTGCACGATTTCAAGCACAACCAAAGGAATCACATCATCGAGCGGTTAAACGAATTTTAAGATACTTAAGCAACACCAAAGATTATGGTCTTTTCTACCCAAGAGGCAGCTCTTTCGAACTCATGTCATATAGTAATGCCGATTTCCTCTCTACAAAACAGATAGAAAAAGCACCATTGGCATATGCCATTTTATTGGTCAATCTTTAGTTTCGTGGTTTAGTAAAAAAATTAAACTATGTTTCTCTCTCGACATGTGAAGACGAATACATCTCAGTGACTTTAGCATCTGCTCAAGTAATTTATATGCAACAAACACTTCAAGATTTCAGTAAATTAATTTCAAAATCTCCAATTTATTATGATAATATTAGTGCCATAAACCTTTCCAAAAATCCTATTAATCATTCTTGAACAAAACACAATGATATCCATCACCATTTCTTAAGAGATAATGTTGAAAAAGGAATTATATCACTTGAATTTGTGAATACCAAAAATCAAATTTGGGATATTTTTACCAAACCACTAAACAAACCAACTTTTATAAAACTAAAACGAGACCTAGGAATTTGTTCTTACAATGAATTAGTAAACTAAGGTATATAACTTAATAACTCAGATAAAATGCAAAAAATAGTTTTGTACAAATATTTACAATTGTTTTTATCCATACAAAAACTAACTTACTTCTATTTTAATTTCTATGGTTAAAATTTTACTAACATAATAAATAAACTTTCAAAAATAGTAAACAAATCTTATATAAAGGAATTCTGTAGGAAACTAAATTCAATATATCCTTTTTCCCAACCTCTGTTTAAAAACCTTAAACCATATTTATTCAAAATGTCGTTTGACCATACTTACTCCACAATTGACTTTAGTTCTCCATCATCAAATAATGTTACAACCTCTCCAAATACAGCAACTCCACCCTCGAATAGATCAACCTCTCTAAATGTTATACACTCTTCAACATACCACACTGGTTATTCCCCAAAAGGGAAAAAGATAAAACGTGCAATCAATCTCGAGTCATCGTCACTAGAAACTAAAGTAGATGAAATCTTCCATCATCGGTAGGAAATAATGGGAATTCAACGTGAAATTCACTACGAGCAGCGATGGCAAGAAAGACGCCTCAATTTTTTTGGAGAAATGCATCTTGGCTATATGTGGACATTCTCCCACGAAAGACTGTCTCCATAGAAATCACCATGTATAATTGAGACGTGGTTAGACTATGCAATCTTACTCCTCATAATATATGGGAAGCAGAACCGCCTAACCAAACTAAATCACCTCGAACTCCGAAACACTCGTATTGGTCTCCACTGAGGCCGTTTGTTGAAGAGACAACAATTGAGCCGAATTTGTGGGACTTGCAAGAAATTAGAAAGTCCACTCCTTTGACAAAAACTAAAATTATGATGGCGTTACGTCTAAATGTTTATTTGCTGAAATAATATTTTGTATTATATATATATTGTTGTATGTAAGAATCATTTGAATTTTTGAATAAATTTTATAACATTTTCACATTCAAATATTCAAAACAAGCCAAATCTGGAAATATACATGTCACAGATGTTTGTGAAATCATGTGTGGTAAAAATTTAATGATGGTACTAGCAGGCTTTCATTTGACGCTCGAACAACATGAAAAACCTACAACAAAGTTTAAAATCCAACCAAATAATATTCTCAAAACAGTTAAAAATCTGAAAAACAAAATGGCTACAAGTCAGCCGATTGAATATAAAACTCAATCGACTGAAATCAACTCCTCAGCCTTCTAATTTTCAACTTTAGCCTGCTAAATTGGTTTCTGAATTTCTGTATCAAATTTGACCATTTTCAATCGACTGAAATCATGGGTCAGTCGACTGAAAATGATCATGTACTTTCTGGATCTAAAAACCCCTATTTTAGTCGACTGAAAATTGTCTTCACTCGACTGAAACGGGCCAACCTGCTTTTTAAACACCAAAATCGTCACTTCTATTCATCACTTTCTCTAAATTTAGTTCCTAAATCAAAAATCCTAATTTCTTCTTCCTCAAAATCAATGGCTCCATGTCCAAAAAATCCCGTTTCAAAGACGAGAGCACATAAAGGCAAAGAATCGGCTGGTCCATCTCGTCCTGAATTTACTCTGAATAAACAATTGCAACAATGGTTGAATGGAGGTAAAAAATCTCTTTAATACTTTAATGAATTGAATGATAAGCATATATTTCAATAAACTTCCTACTAGATGTCCGATTTCTCCCAATTCAACATTGAAGCTTTGGCCCGGGAACATGGATTTCTATCACTGATCGATGCTAAGGAGAATAAGGTAAAAATTTATCCCTTTTTAGTACGAATGTTCTATGCAAACCTTCAAGGTGATTTTTACAAACCTCTATATGGTAATGACGATGGGAAATTATGGAGTAGGGTTTTAGGGGTTGATATAGTCTTAAATGTCCATGACTTAGGAGTTATTCTTGATTGCAATAACTTTGGTGCAAAACTAGAGGATATCAATCACCATAACATGGCTTATGATGAAGTAAATTACGTTTTCCGAACCAAAAGAAAGAAAACATTTCGGTCAATTTATGACCTCAAACACGTGTAATTAACAAAATGATCCTTCACACTATTTTACCTCTAACTGGAAGTTATGAAAAGATGTATGACAACAACTATAAAATTTTATATGCGATTTACTCAAATCAAAAGTTGAATTGGGTTCGACTCGTTCACGATGAAATCTAAAGCTTTCATCCCCGTACTCATCGTACGATATTTTATGGTGCTTACTTAACGAAGATCTTCACTCATTTTGGAACCAATGTTGACACGCTACAAGACTTGCTTCATCCAAAGATTATGGACCGAAAATCTATTTCTCTAACGAAGCTTCCATCTAAAATGGAGACTCTTCCTCCATACCATGTTTCTTGTCTTGTCCATGACACTGTAGGACAATCCTCCACTCGACAAGTGGGACAAGAGGATATTCAACAAGAAAATCTGGAAGAAACTTAATGGAGCACGGATAGTGATCAAGGAATCACTTTGTTCAAACCATCTAAAAATGTTACCGCTTCAGATATTATTCTAAAAAATCAAGAAATAATCTTCAATCACCAAAAGAAATTGATCAAACATCAACAAACTTTTGAAAAGACAACTCTCGGTTCTTGGAGAAGATTTGGAGCAAACTTACTTC
Source organism: Allium fistulosum (assembly GCA_030737815.1). Classification (NCBI taxonomy): domain Eukaryota; kingdom Viridiplantae; phylum Streptophyta; class Magnoliopsida; order Asparagales; family Amaryllidaceae; genus Allium; species Allium fistulosum. Next base: position 509,246,058 of record CM060903.1, on the reverse strand, counting down.
GTGTTCTCGTTCTTCTTCACCATCAAGTACGGAGCCAGAATCTTAGATAATTGGGCAAGACTATCTACTACTATGGCTTTTTATGTTCCATGATTTTTCTATGTTTCATGCTTATCTACGTGTTTGTTTTTACGAACTATGTAATCTTTAGAACTCTTATGGTATTTTGTTTGGTTGTTGTTGAACTTGTCTAAAAACTATATATTTGTGAACTTATGTTTCTGTGTCAGTATTTGTATATGTAATCTCTCTTCTGCAATGTGTACTAGTTCATGTTATTTTTGGGTATTTGCTGTTTAAATGTCAAAATATTTATTTTTTGTTGATGACAAAGGGGGAGAGATTTGTGATAGGGGGAGCATACGCGTAGGGGGAGACTCATTTATATATATAGTTATCATCATCAAAAAGGGAGAGACTGTTAAATCTCTGTTTCTAGTGTTTTAATGATGACAACTATATCATCATATATTTCTCATATATAACTATATTGCAGGAAAAAGAGCTACAACAAAGACAATATGACTACCACCAAGAAGGATTGATCACGTTCAAGAAATTCAAAGATCGTCAAACTAGAGTATGTATATGGTCATAGAATTATATGTAAAATCTCCTTGGTATCTCATATATACACATATACATGCCTGCATACATAACTAGTTACAAAGAGATTGTTTATATCTATGTTTCAAAAAAAGAAAAAACTCATAAGTTTTCGAATTTTCCCAGTTCAGTCGACTGAGGTATTTTCTCAATCAACTGGGGGTAGTCGACTGAGAAAACACCTCAATCGACTAAATCTTATTATTTTACCATACTTCAGAATTTTGAAATTTTAGCATGAACTCCTCTGTTCTTATTCAGTAGAACTCAACCGACTGAACGCTGTATAACGGCTATTTTCTAAAAAGTCACTTTGAAAAGTTGCAGCCTTTCTAATAGTAATAATCATCTACGAATGGTTGCAACCTTTTGATATACCACTTTGATTTTTATAAATACACTACAAGGTCAGAATTCCAAATCTAACTTGCTTACTTGCTATCTTTATATTCTCTGATCTCTTAGTACTCATTGCAATTCAATTCTCAATATTCACTCAAACTACTTCCATAATCACAAACTATACACTTCTACATTACCAAAGAGATTATAGGAAGAATTGTACCATCAGTCAATATCTATGTTTTTTTTATGAGCAAGACGGGTGTGTAGCGTGACACTACACAGCCGATTAGAAGCATATATAATATAATATTGTTTCGATCAACAGGCCTGATCGATGGCACGTAGAGCAAGTACAGAAACTACACAAACATTCGACATAGTTAGGACAAACATTCGACATGTTCTTTAGAACACAAAGTTTGTCAAAGAAAATCTTTTGTATTAGCCTATTCTTCCGGGCGAAGTGAGGATTATTTGGTTAAAGGAAATACCGAAGGGGAGCTTCAGGACTAGACGTAGGATGGGAGGTCCGAACTAGTATAAAATATCTAGTGTGCTCGCTTTTATTATTTACCTTCTTTATATTCAGTTATTATTCTCTGCTTAATGTAATTAGTAATATATATTCTCACACTTATATATAAGTTGAACTATATAAAGATCCTATAAATTTTCAGGACGATGTTGGAATTTTGACCATTACCAAAATCCATAAGTCAAAAGTGATCCAGTTTTGACGAAGATAATTGGTGTAAATAAATGTCACAATCGGGTAACGCTTATTAAACTAAAATTAGATTTGATCAAAACTGAATAATCGATAAATTTGGCCATAATGTCACACCACCTGCTAAGTGATGTGTGAACATTAACATTCGAATAGTTCGATGTTAATTGCTAACCAAATTTACACCCAAGAGTTACACAACTGAAATGATGAATTTTCTTTAGACCAAACGATTTAATTAGTTTATACTTGTTATAACTTAATTTAATTAATTAAATTTATGAAATATTAGTTATGAAATTTGAATATGATTTGAGGAATAAATATTGTTTTATATATTTATAATAGTTATAAATATATCGATCGATACAAGATATCGATAAGATATTAAATTAGATGTAATTAAAAATATTTACTTAGGCTTAAATGGGCTATTAGCCCATAATATTAGGGACTAATTTTAGTTGGAAATAGGAGATATAAAGGTGGCAAAATATACGGTAAAACGATGTAATGGGTGGTTAAGATCTGGTTAGAAAAGGTAAGTGACCCGATCCACTTTTCTCTCTGATTCAACCACTACAAAAGGAACCCTGGCCCTAACTTAACTTGATCTCTTTTGCTGCCTCCTCTATCATCTCATGGGTGAAATTCATCTCTATATATACTCCAAGAAAACCCAAATTAAATCAATTCAAATCCAAGGCTATTTAATAGCAAAAGGGTCTTCGATTCAAGATTAGCAGTCTGACGAATCGAGGAATTTCCATAAGGAGAGAATTCATCCTTTCAACGTGGACTTGAGGGCATCTGTTATAGGTAACCATTTATTTACATAATAGATAGATAAATATGGTATAATAATTCATTGCTCATGCACAACTATGTATTATATGTTATTATTACTTAGTTATTTAGGTGAGATTTCTATAGGTAATGTTGTTGTCACAATAATATTGGCTATATGCATAAATTTAATGTACTCATATAAACTTATATTTTAGTAATAATCTAAAGATCTATGCTAAATAAAAGTTTTTTATTTTAATATTATATTAATTAATGCATACATATATATAATATGTAAATCAATACATTTACACAATTTACCTCAAAGCATATATATATATATATATATATAACTATCTAAAATTGATCTAATATTTTTATATTAATTATGAATTTTAACCATTGAAAATATTTTTTTGTTATTATTAGATATTTTATCATTATTTAATCATTGTAAGATTCAATAAATTTATATAAAATAGATAACGTTTTGAAATTGTAGTTTTATATTTTTAAAATCATTTCATCATCTCGATAGATTTCAGTAAAAATTTTAGATTGTTTTAGATTTTCATTTTATTTTAAAAATTAAATTAAAAATCGGCGGTTTAGTATTTAATTAATTAAAATATAATTTTTATTCAAAAAAATCTAAATAAATTTCGCAACCCTTAAAATATCATTCTTGATTTTCGAAATATTTAAAATTTGATATTTTATTATATAATTATTTTATATTATTTAATTAATGACAAATTGGTTAATAAATTCATAATATTGTATATATATTAAAATTATAACAAATTCGGATATGTCATGATTTCGAATTGGAAAATTAATAATAATATTTATTTTTTATTTATTTAAATTTTTAAATGATTTAGTATAATACAAACTTACATTTATTATTATATATATATATATATATTTATACAATTATTTTATATTTTAATTCATATGTGTATATATAAATTATTAAAATAATTTATTTTTATAAATATATAATTTTATATTTACATATATATGTTTAATTGTTATTTATAATATATAATATATATATATATATATGCACATATATATATATATAATTACTTGGATTTTATAGTTATAAGTATATGCACATATTTGGATAACATATAATACATATAGAATGAGCTAATGTGTCCGTTGTGATGTAAATCCCAACACACACACACACATATATATATATATATATATATATACAAACATGTCATACCTTGCACGGAATACCATGTACACATGCGCACACACATACATATGTATACTTACATATATAAAGTAAAAACAAATCAAACAGATTTCAAACAACAATTTATAAATTTAAATGAAATATCTAATTTTATTTAAATTAAATTTAGTAATTTTCTAACTAATTTAGACTTCATAAGCCCAATAAAGATTCAATAAGGTAATTTTTTTAAATTTACCCATAACTTCCACAGCAGACTGGCCCAGCTTCAATAAATACTACAAACGTCTTCTTAAAAAACGATATAACTCCAAAAACGTTCATGATTAGGATTATTTTAAATAGTGAAAAAACATGATTAATATGACTGGTAAAGTTACCATTACTGTTGGTTTTGATCTTTCCTTAATGCTATATTTACCGATAACAATAATAAATTTATCATTACCATTCCGATAACATTGGTATACCGATGTAGCTTAAACTGGTTATAAATTTTTGGGTATTGGTACAGTACCGATAAATTTACCATTACCATAACAACCCTATGATTAACGTCCTAACTCAATAAACATATACATTAAAATTATTAATACTTTTTATGTAGATAATTTATATCATGTGATGTTTTATTATATAAGTGAGTGAATAAATAACTTTATGATTTTTGCTAATATGAATGTTGTATCATATTGAATTATTTTTTCTAAGGATTTATAAATGAATGAATGAATATTAAATAATTGAATTTATTTAAACAATTTAAATCAATAATTAACTGAACTAATTAAATATAAGGAGTTATATGAAATTTTTTTGGAGAAAACTGAGAAGAGCTTTATATGTAGTGAGCTTATCTACATATGAACTTTTATCCAATAATTACTTTGATATTAAATAATTTTATCTTTTTGATTAACCATAGTTTTATGCTATTGTGGAAGATTCATGTTTAAAACTTTGGTAATTGCAAAATAATGTTCTGCATCAATTAATTGAGTTATATATAGGGTTTAATATCGTTTTGAAAGTGAGAATGTTTATATAATCTAATGTTCATTAGTGTAATATGTACATTTACATCATAGTGTTGTAAAATATAAACATATCCTTTAAAAGTTGTCAAAAACGAAATTATTTTATGTTGTGTATGAATTTTTTTTTGAGATAAATGAATTAGAAATTAGAAATATTATTATTATTTGTGTATACATTTTATATTATATGATTTTAATATCTTTATATTAGAGTAAAAAATTAACTTTTTTATTTTTTTCTCATATATGTGAATATTGTGTATTTACTGAAATTCTCGTATATTTAGGAGTTATTAGAAGAATTATTGAATGTTACTTAATTGACTCATTTAAAGGGGTATTTAGTTTTAAGGATACATTAAAAAAAATCTCACAACAACGGACTTTAATAATTAGATTAAGGTTGAAGATCCCATTAGATTATGCAAACCTCGAGTTCTTTTTAGTTACTCATCTTCACTAAATTAATAAAAAATAAAAATGACGCTCGAAATTACAAGAAAAAGTGATTTAAAAAACATTTTAATCAGTAAATATTAGTATAAAAAAATACACAGCTCGGAAATCTAAATGAATATTGCTTTATAACTTTAAAATAACGTTGTACTATATCACTTAAAATATAGAACTAAGCCATTTGGAAAGCTATTCCCATTTAGTATTTTGATAAATGTTAGTTGTAAATAACAAAGCTATATACATTTAGCCTTCCATACTGTTTTTTCCTATATTCTTTTTTCTCACATTCACAAAAAAGAAACGCTGCTGTAATTAATTTTTATTACTTGTGAAATGTCGGCGTGTGTCCTTCATTTAAAATATTTGAATTTTATCCAATTAAAACTTCAATGTTGTTCTTGATGTGAATAACGGAAGTTAGTTGTCCTTTGAAAAAAAGAACAATTTTGCCCTTAAAACAAACATCCACTTATTTAAATAGTATAAATATAGTGAAATTTTATCATACATCCTTATGATTATAAAAAATTAGCCTTAGATCCTTTCCATTTTTATTATAAATTATATCATTATTTTAAAAAACAAGGTGAAATTTAGGGGTATTTGGATAATTTTACTAACTTTAACATGTGTTTTTAGCGTATATATACATAACTCATAACTGTCCCAATACATGTCTTAACGGCCGCTTTTAAACTTGAAAACGAAAGAAGTAAAAAGGAAAGAAATTCAAAAAAAAAGAGATATAGGAAATAGTTTATAAAAGGGAGGGATGTAAAAAATAAGTTTAGAAAAATGGACGTGTCCCTAATTTTCACTTAAAAATTTAAAATTACACAATTAGTCAAATAAATGGACTTGAATGTAAAATATTAGAGGAGAATCATGAAGGGATTATAAGTAATTAGAAACTTTAAAATGTAGGAATTTGAAGTTAATAGTATTTTACAGTATAATATATGATAAATTCATTCAGGTAAATAAATTATAAAATAAATTGTTAATGTATATAATTTATTTTAAGGATCTAATGACTAATACTTATTGTGTCTGTTTTATTTTGTGTCCTAATAGCCGCTTCCTTTTATTTTATGTCATATGCATGTGTGTATGTGTGTGTGTATGTATGCATGTATGTGTGCATGTGTGTGTAAATGAAAAAAAATAATTTTACCAATTTGTTAATACGCCTATGCTATACTTATTGAAACCGACATATTATATGATTTATTTGATGTATTAACAAATATTAGTTGACCGAGTTTATTAATTAGTTTAAATTTTGGATTATGAAATAATTTTAATGTATGACTTTAGTGTAAAATATTGGAAGAGAATTGACAAAAGATTTGTAAATTATTGTAGAATTTTTTAAAAATTAGATATTTGAACGTATAATATTGAGAGAAATTTAGTAGAACAATTATAAAGTGATAAAATTGTAGGACTTTGAAAATAATACATTTGGATTTAGAGAGAGAATTAGGAAGAATGAATAAAACTCCCTAAAATTAATAAAAGTGCTTAAATTCTTTTGTATTATTATTATTTAATAGATTGAATTTGCACTACAAAATTTAAGATTTATTACTTAAATGTAATACGGGAACTAACAAACTGCTTATGTGGTATCCTCTTTGCTTTCCTTTTGAAGATAAATGCATTACAACGGTTTGAATTTTTTACCCTTTACACATGAGTTCACTTTTCACAACTCGATTTCCTTGCCACTAAATTCTGCACATCACCATTTACTTTCAAATTCTCATCTTCTTCCATCAATTTTAAACTAAAACAAATTACATGATTAAGTTTAAATGTCTCTTGTTTTTCTTTGTTTGCAGTCATTCTCGTATGTTCTTATATGAATTCAAATTCTTCCTCTAAAATATCTATAACCATCTACGTATACGAAATCCATCTATACATATAAAATCGAAGGGTACGGTCATGGAGGAAATACTTGTCACCTCGTTTCGCCAGTAAGCTCCTTTTAACAGTCTCACTCGTCTTAGAAAATCATATCTAAGATTGGGGCTTTTGTCAAACGTTCATGGAGCAGACAATCATAACATCTTATGTTTGGTAATTTCATTCTCTTAATTTTTGAATCGATATGTTATATTATTTGAGTTGTTCATTTAACCATTGCCATTTCTACATTTAAATGATATTATTTGTTGATTGACTATTCCTATTAGGGGAATGTTGTCTTTCAAATTTACATAGAAAGTAATAGTACTTTAGTAATCCTCGGATAGCAAAGCTAATGACATTAGTATTGATTATTTTCCTTTTTATTTCTGGAAATAAAGTGTTTGCAAAAATCCTTAGACAGGAACATTAGTGAAATGAGTTCACTTTTAGTTTTGTTGTTATTTTGGGTAATATAAAATGTAAGATGTGCATGTATGTTGAATGCGTATTGTTTGGTTAAATACATCCATATATACAAGATTGAGAAGTAATTTTATTTGGATCATTGCTTGTTAATCGAAGATCTTTTACTTCTCAATAAATAAGCTTATTTCTTCTTATGATATATTTGCATTTTGCATAGGCATGCTCCGTAAGGGATCTTCAAATCTTTCATGACGAAGAGCTTGAGAGATTATTTTATCGTTAATATGGCGGTTTTGAATTATGTACCATTCAACTGTAATTTGTGAGCCAATAACATACCATAATTCATAAATACATATCTATAATTCTTAAGGTTTTGCCATCTTCTAGGTCATGTCAATTTTAACCTTAGTTATACTACCAACAGTACTGCAATCAACACTTTCAATGATCGTGAAGCAAAATAATTTACATAGCTAATTCCTTCTATTTGGTTTACCAAACTTTCGCTTCAAACCGTAATTTTTTTCATTAGGTATTCATGCATGTTAAAATTTCCAAACTAGCTCGCTTGATATATGAGCATACCTTATATTTGTTGATAAATAGTTCAACATCTTTAACATAATATAATAGACTCTCGATTAATACTAAGAGATTATTCTTCAAATCACATGTTGGTTTTGTGATAACTCAAGTGATTTCTAGATATCAATCATCATCCCAAAACATTTAATAGCCCAATTATATTCATCCCCTTCTTTAAATATTACTCTTTTCCTTAATTCACGTCATCGATAGCTTTTGTGATTTATAATTATCAGAGCCATTATTGCAGAACATTAAATAGCGTCAATTATACTCTTTCTCTTCTTTTAACCATTAACCTTTTCCTTATTATTTGTTCCTTCTAATGTCAACATATTATAGGTCAACATTATATTGTTTCATTCAATTTCAAGTTAATCGAAAGAAGATATTTTTTCGAGCATTAGTCTACTACATCTGTAGAGAAATACTATAGGTTAATCACAAAAAAAAAAAAAATATAAAATCTATTAAACAATTATGATGTAATGCACATATTTTGATAATATAGAATAACAAGCTTTAGTCCCAATTTTTTTGCAAACAAGAGAATCGTACTAGGATAATTGAGAAGCTAGCATCAACATTCATAAAATAAAATGGACCGCCTACCATTAATCAACGTTTATGATAAAGAGACATTAAACTGATAATAATCCAACAACACTCTAAAACCCTGTCATAATTAAACAATCATCACTAGAGGTATTAATAAGATAGATGGATACATGTATATAAATTAGCACAAATTCGAAATTAGCCAACAAAACTCTGGAAATTTAACAATTTTTTGCAATTATACCATCTTATTGAACAGAAAAGAAAACGACCCGTGGAGCGGCCGCACATCAGTAACAAAACCATCCAAAACAGAAGGAGGTTTTCTTTTCCATTCCCCATCGTCTCGTCTCCATTTTCATTCTGCTATCTTCCTATCTGCTATCTGCTGTCGATTCGTATTGCTATTCATTGTACGATTCTCAAAATCCATTACCCCCAAAATGTAAGCTACTGATTTACTATGGTTTATTATATTGTTCCCATTTTAAAACCCGATCTAGAATTATTTTGTTAGGTCTTTTATTGCCTGTTTATAGAATTATCTTTATTGTTCATATTTTTTTGCTTAAATTTACTCGATTAGATGTTTAGGGTTTCCTTGACTTTTTTCTGAACAAATAAGAAAGTGTTTTTTCTCCTTCTAATTGATCGGATGATGTTTCGACTTCTTTTTGTATGACAATTAAATGTTATGTCTTTATGGACTTGATTGCTACTTCGAAATTCGTAATTACAATGTAACTCTCACTCATGTTTCTAATTAAGTTATTGGAGAAGAACAATGATGGTGTATTGAGAAGAAAGACAATTGATTGAAAAGAAGGAATCATATAATTTTGACTTATATTAAATCTGAACTAATTGATTAATCATGAAAGTTGCGGCTTATTTTTGTCTTTCCTTTTATAATGTTAAAAAGTAGTTCAAACTTATTATTCTATTTTAGAGTGTTGACTTGAATACTTTGATTAGGATAATTCTTTTGTGTTATATTGAACTAGCATATATGAATTAGAAACTGTGAACCATTAGCTAGATATAATATCATCATCACAAAATATGTTTTTGGCCAAACAGTTAAATTTATTATTCCCTCATTTTACTTTGTCATTTTTACCTAATACCGAACTACCATTAAAATTTGGTTTTATATTTCTTTGTGTACATGTTATGGCTTGAATTAAATGAGCAGTTTCTTAATATTTCTTTGTGTACATGTTATGGCTCTGAATTTCCTTAATAGATTACAATGTTATTCTCCTACCTTATATTTTTGGTAATCTTGATTCTCCATGACTAGATATTTTTATGTATTTTTTTATCTTAAAGGACAACCATGGTTGAAGATGGAGACAGGACTTGTCCTATTTGTGCAGAAGAGATGGATTTGACTGACCTGCAATTGAAGCCATGTAAATGTGGATATGATGTATGCTCCCATTCATCTAATATATTTACACTTTAATTTTTTTTGTATTCACTATAATATATTGTCTTACTCTTTCTTTCCTTGGTTTTGTTATAATACTTCATTGTTGTACAACTACATTTCTGATGAGTAACAAAAATTATATTGTGATACATGGTACAAGTGAAAGTGTACGTGTCTATGTGTGTGTGTGTGTGTGTGTAGACACACAATTCTAACTATATAAAGTAAGTAAACAATAGTAAATAATATAAATCAGAATAAGCACACCATGATTTTTATATTGGTTCGGACCTTCCATCCTACGTACAGTCCCAAAGCTCCTCTTCGAAATTTCACTGGACAACAATCTCTTAACTAGGAGGAATAGGTTTTACATCAACCTGCTTGAATTCCCAATGCGTGACTTCCTTTCCTTCTGAAGGTATAACCTTTGACAACAATGTGTTCTTGATAATACCGATTTTGTCGATATAATAAATGCACCCTTCCTATAATCTCTTTAGATTGTGGTAGCAAGTGAAAGTGCAAAGATCATCGAAGTAATTCGATCACCAAAAGTTAACTTGCTTTGAGCGATCACTTTGAAAACGTTTTTTGGATGTTTATTGAATCAATAATGAGCAAGTAATTGATAAAGAAAGTAAGTTAATTGCAATCTTTTGAAATCAAACTCGTTATATAGATGTTGAGAAGTTATGATATATAGTTGCTTCTTCTTGAAGAAGAAGTATCTTTTTTGAAAAGAGATATGAGTTATGAAAAGTCATTTTCCAATTGTCAAAAATTTATAGATGGAAAAATTGTAAAAATTTGCTTGGTACAGCAGTCGATTGAAAATAAATCCAGTCGGCCGATTTCTTTCCAGTAATTTTCCCCACAACTTGCTAGTTCCATTTTCAAGCTATTTTAGCCGACCAAATTTTCAGTGAGTCGACCGAATTCTCAGTCGGTCGACTGAATTTCCAGTCAGTCATCTGGTTAGAGCATTCAGCCGATTGAATGCTTGAAAACGGCAGCACTAATAAAATTTTTATTCCAGTTTTTGAACATCGTTTAAAAAATTGTTAAAATGAAGTAACTTTCTAAAGTGTGCGTTTTGTGACTTGTCTAGTAGTAATAAATGCTTCTAAAGACTCACACATATAATTTATTCAATGTAGTCCATCGAGTCTTCAAATTCCATTGTCTTTAGTCCTTTTTAGATTTGTGTACCTGCAATAAGTGTTGGTGGCTATTTTATAGCTGTCATTATCAAAACCATCAAATACATGGTTCTAATAACCAGTACCTTTACATTAACTCTCAGTTTACGTCTAGTGCAAGAAAATAATGACATAACACATAGATTAGCAGGTATAAAGCATGAATAATGGCATTTGAATGTTAACATTTATTGAACTGTTTCTCAACATATGACCACTATCTTAATATGCAATTGTTATTTGTGATTGTTCTACCTATCAAGTTATATCTATTGAGGTTATCTTTTGTTGAACCTTTCTTGAATATATTGATATGGAAGCTTATTTATTGTATATGAGAATTTGTCCCAACCAAGGCTATTGATAATACCCTGAAATAAATTTAGAAATCAACTTTCTCATTGACTGCGCAGTAGATATTTCATGTTTATTTAAGCAATATTGCACTGTGTATGCACATTAAATAACGTTTGTAATGCTAATGCTGTAAACACACGCTTACTTTCTCCGCACCATATTTTTTGTACACCCCTGACAATGATCACAATCTCACCGTGACTTAGATATGTGTTTGGTGCTGGCATCAAATATTAGGGAGGGCTGAGAAAGATGGATCTGAAGGGCGATGCCCAGCTTGTCGCACTATATATGATAAAGAAAAGATCATCGCAACTGATAATAGTAAAAGGTTTTAGGCATCATTTACCAAATGAGTAACAGAGTTTTTTTCAGTTATTGTTTATGTTTTCTTAAAAATGGCTATACTATAACTAGTAGGATCTTGCCGGAAGAAAAAAGACAGAAGTCACAGAGGACAAGGAACAAAACATATTCAACAATAGAAGATAGAAAGCAACTTACCAATGTAAGGGTGGTACAGAAAAACCTTGTGTACGTAATGGGAATGCCATCTAATTTAGCTGATGAGAAAGTATGCAGTTTAGTATTGTTTATAAAAGTTTTTTTTTTATAATTTTTTTTCTTTTTTGGTTAATATTGTTTTCAATCTCTTTGTTAAATAGATTCTTGAAGGTAAAGAATACTTTGGACAGTACGGAAAGGTTTTAAAGGTTTCAATTTCTCGCCAGCCTGGCATAACTCTGCAACATGCTTCTATGAATGATACATTTAATGTGTAAGCTTGCTTTTTATTTATTTTATTTGAAGCAAAACATTTAAAAGTTACGTTAGCTGGGAGCCAATATACTTCTGATATGAAGTAGAAAGGTTCCACAAACCTGAAACACCAAATCTATTGCTATAATTTGTCTAGGAATGGTTCTTTCTGGGTAGCATATAAAGCTTAGCCTTAACTTTTTCTTTCTTCTTCGTAGTTTATATAACGTTAACGATCACTTTGGAGTTGTGCATGCATATTACATGTAGAATGGTGTTTTGTAATTGTGCTTTTGTAATAGGCTACTGTCTTTCTCCAGCTACACGTGATAATCACATTATCCTTTTTGCAATCAATTTTCATACACAATTTCAATGATATATTTGGCAAAATTCATGACCAGTTGTAGACAATTCTCCTGCACAAATTTTATACTAATGGTAGTAAGACAATTGACACGTGGATGTAAAATTTCCAAAAATAAAGCTTAGGATGAAGGTTTGTTTTGACAACATATGGTATGTCATGACACATGATTCGATGGTGTGCAACAATAATACAATTTTATCTTGTGATATGACATATATGAAAAGATATATAAAATGACGCATGACTCATAAAAGATGTTTTTTGGCATAGACTTTTTTTCCCATAATTTTGTTTTTTCATTTTTCATTTACGCTATTGAATTTCATCTATAACATGTTATATTTGCACATGTTTATATAAATGTCTAAAAGGCATAAATATTATACTTGCAAGTGTTTTATATTAGTATTTAAGTCTTTGTAGTCTACATATCTAGTTCTGTGAACATTATTCTTTTAATTTTATTTTCTGAGTGATTTCTGTTCTTAAAATTCTATGCTTATAACATTAAATATGATGACATTTTTGAAATGATGTAGAATTACTTGTTGGGTATCCTTTAGTAGAAATTACATAATTTTTGTTCAAATAAATAAGCAGTAAGTCAAAAAGACGCATGTCGTGTGTTGTACAAATTAAATATGGTTTGTACAACGTGGCGTGAAGAATATTTTTATTCATTTGAGAAATTTTGAGCAACTCTTGTACTAGCTTGTGTGGCTAAAGATTTGAATGTATTTAGATCTAAGTTATTCACTACCCCATACAATTTTTTGAATCCACGGTTGAATATACATTCATTTTTGAGCTTTTAATTACAAAACTGGAATTTAGCTTTCAGTTAGAGATGTCCTTGTTGTCATTTTCAATGAATGCTGTTATCACATACAAGGACGATAATCACTCCCATCAGAGTTATACATTAACTACTACTTCTGGGTTAATTCTTGTCCAAACATGTCAGTAAAACATGTTTACCATGGTAACACTAAGCAAATGACTTTATAGTATACTAGTGGCAATGAAATATTACAATATGAAGTTTTAGCGGATTTTTGTCATTGCGATTGTTAACTTTTGATTCTTCAATCAAAGATATTGTGATGTGTTTTCAACACATATTATAGTTATAGGCTAAGCATTGTCATTTTTTGTCACCATATTTCATTGGTGACCGATTAATATGAATTGTGGTACTCACATTATCACCTTGCCATCCCACAATATGATGTTATATGGACAGAGCAAAGTGCCAAAGTTAAGAAAATAGTGAGAATTAAAGTTTTGAAGATGTGATGAGCTTTGCGTGTATGGTTGATGAGTTGATGGAAGTAAATGAGAATTTCAAAATTTTGGTTGGGGGCTTAAAATATAATGCGAGAATTAAGGTGAGATGAGGAAATGCTTTTGAAATTACTCCTATATAATAGATTTGTATTCAAATTGATTGTTTTATTATATAGTTCTGAATTTAAGTATATTTTCTATCTTTAATTGTATGTAAGATCTATTTATTTATTATTATTTTTTAATAAATTGTAATCAGAATGTAGTAGTCCTAAAATGAAAATCACTTCTGACTCTAAATTTTGTTTATATCGTATTATCTGTCAAATCAACAATAATCAATGCTATATTCAAAGTTAGTCTTCAATTATTCTCAGCCAATATGTGTTTTTTTGTTAAAGAATACTTTTTTCTAACGTGCACGTTACAAAGTGCCATAGGAAATGAAAAGAAAATTTCAAAACATTAAGTGAAATCTTTGACGTCACAGTCCTATCTAACATCAATATGCATAGTTACATTTATAAATGAAAGAAGATCCAAGCTCAAATATTATTGTAAGGATGTAATGTATATTAGTAACAAGCTAGATGATCAGCTATTGCTGTTCGGTTCTGTCTGTTCGGTTCTGGCCAGAACTGGATCTATATCAGCCAATTACCCTTAATATACCGGCAATAATTGAAACAGAAAACAATAATTGAAAGAGATTCAAATAGAAAAAACAATAATCAAAACATAAAAGAAAAAGAAAATTAAAATTAAAAACTTAACCCATGATAACAGCATACAAAACGAAATGAACCCCAAATAAGTTGCAGCTCTGACAAATCTGATCTTGTGTCTCGCCCAACTTGAAGTTTTTTTAGCTGCATTTCTGAATGTCCTAATTTTGTTTACTCATCTAGTGAAAAATGAAGGAGACTCAGGTTTAGTTTATCTGGGTTTTGATAATTGGGTCGGGTTTGATAGTTGCATTGGTTGTGTTTTGTAGATTAGGTTGAAATCATTATACTTGTATCACAATGCTGGGTAGGGTTTTGGATTATGTTGATTTTACATTAATCTACATTGATATGGTTTTTAGTTTACTTATTGTTACGTAAAATTGATTTAGTTTAATTGCTAAACTTTACAATTATTAATATCAACAACATATTCCATTAACTATTCGTTTTCTTTTGGAATTAGTAACTGAAATTTAAAACCGAAGCGTTTACTGAAATTTCTGAATCTAATTAAACAAGTTTAACTTCAAAAATAAAAATAACAACAAAATAAATAAATAAAAAACCAGAAAAGCTTAACCGAAACCAAGTTCTCAAACCTTGATTAGTACATGAATAATAACAGTTTACTTGCATGTTTACTAATGTTGAATAGATATGCCCTTAATTGTTGCTTATTGTTGTGCATGTAGTTATATGGTATATAATGATCTAAAGTCTGCAATTTAATCATTGTGATATACAGGTACATAAGTTATGCTAGAGAGGATGAAGCTGTTAGATGTATTCAATCTGTCCACAATTTTGTACTAGAGGATAGACCTTTGAGGTAGGCTTTAATCATAAACTTCAAACTCATGCATTAACTTGTATATAATCAGTTTAATAACATTGGAATATCTTTCTCAGAGCATGCTTTGGCACTACGAAATATTGTTACATTTGGTTGAGAAATATGGTAAGCTGAAACAATATAGGAACAACCTTTTTATTGCATCTTAGACTTCCAAATCCTTAATTTTCCTTTCATACAGGTTTGCAACAATCCAGATTGTTTATATTTACATGAAATAGGAAGCGAAGAGGAGAGTTTTACTAAAGATGAGATCATATCAGCTTATACACGGTAAAATTACATGCGGAGATGAACTACCGCATAACTGCTCTCCGTATATCAAATGTTATTGTTACACATTACTTTTCTTTCTAATGTATCAAGTGATGACAATTCTGTCTGGATATGGTTATGCAGTAGTAGGGTTCCTCCGATACCTTCAAATTGTTTACAACCGCGTGCTGGGGATGTCTTGCCTCCACCTGTAGATGATCTTCACAATGGCATCACTCTCACCACTAACCCCCCTATAAAGAATTCCAATAATGTGAGTTCATGCTTTTTGTCAGAAACTGGTCCTCCTTTATCTCATGTTTTCATGTTATTAAGTATTAAAACCAAGCATTAAAATTAACTCATACTCTTCCCTTGGGCATGAAGATGTACCAAGAGCACGGTTTGCAAGTTCTTAAAAGACACAACAGATATAACAATTACCTTTTTCTAGAAAAAGAAAACAAATAAAGACATACAGCAGATATAGCAATTACCTTTTTCTAGAAAAAGAAAAAAATTGGTTACGTACATGCCCTAGGTGGGTGCGTAGGGAGAGTGGCGGTAGAACTGTCAACGGATACTTTCGGATTCGGATAGTGCCATATCCGCATCCACATTCGAAATCATTTTCGTATATCGGATATCCGCTTCCACGGATACGAACGGATATCGGATAATTATCCTATCCGCTAACTATCGATAAATCAAGAAATATAAATAGAAAATTTTAGTATAAATTTTTTCCAACCCCATTGATTATAAAAGTATTAAAAATGAACAAATATGACGATAATAAATAGTTTTGAGCAGTTAATAAGCATTAAGTGCATATGATATAAACTACTAAATTAATAAAATAAATAATAAATATCTTTTATTGTACTAAAATACACATAATATCAACTATAATTTTGACAAAAACCGAACAGATAATTTTTGGATGCGAATGTATCCGCATCCACATCCGTTTTTTTGAATATCGGATATTTATCCGCTTTTCGGATACAGATTTTGAATTTTTAGGTATCCATTGACAGCCCTAAGCGGCGACACCATTTTGTATCATATATGCTCCTAAAATTCTCATGCAATTATGCAAGTTTTTACTCTATTTAAGCTTTAAAAAAAAGTCTGATTGTATATTGATATTTGTACGTGCATTTTTTTGGTTAGTTTCGTAAACAACATTGCTATTATATATATATATATATATAGTGTATTCTATGACATACTTAATGATAGACAATGTTAATTTGGATTATTTTTGGTCTAGTGATTAGTGATTACTATTGTAGTTTAACCTCATAATTAACGTTTAAGATAAAAGGACAGAAAATTGTTTGAAGGACAGAAAATTATGTGAATTTTTGCTCTAATTAAGCTAGTAAAAAAAGTCTGATTATATATTATTATTTGTTCTGCGTTTTTTTTGTTACCATCAGAAACGTCGCTATTATTTTTATGCAGTGTATTTTGTGACATACTTAATGATTCAATTTGGATTATTTTTGGTTTAGTGCCTAGTGATTACTATTACAGTATAACCTGAGGTTTGAGGTTTAGACCGGAACCTCAAAATTCCAGCCATGCCACCGTCGAAATCTACTACAAATCCAGTTTCGGACAAAACAGTGGGTTTTCTGTTGTAAAAATCACATTTTTAAAGAAGCAAATCAATGAACACGGATCTAGGAAGAAAAAACTAAAAGAAAACTGCAAAAATTCTCTCAAATAGAATGTTATATGAATAAAAGTAATAATGCATACCTGGAGTCAACTTCCACAAATCCTGATTTCAATTTTGGTTGCAAACCCCCAATTCTCTCCTTTGATTTCATTAATCAATCCCTATTTTTAATCAATTTGAACCCAAAAGAGTTTTGACCTAGACGATAAGTTCACGTATGTTTGTGCAGCTTGAGAATTGAAATTGGAACTAGGGTTTATAATTGCTTAGTGGGTTGGATTATTTGGGGTTTAGTAATTTAGTTACATAATTGTTAGGGTTTATAATTGCTTAGTGGACTGGATTATTACGGGTTTAGTAATTTAATTACATAATTGTTATCATTTATACGAGTATATACGCACGTCGAGGACCTAGACCTGCATTTGATCGAGCCATATCGTTAATTGCTAATTATAAAATAACATAATTATTTAACGGTTGAATTATTACACTTGAAGTATTGTTCTGAATTTTAATTCCAACGGTAGAATGGAGAAACATGCATTAAGTTTTACGTTTATCCACCACAATCCACGTAAGCAAGAGTTGAAAAGTTATAACAAAACAGAACAATAATAGTCTATAATGTTCGATGATATGGTAATTTACTTCAATCAATAATGAGAACTTGTTATCCATAACTTCTTTTAACAATATACATCATCATTCAACTCAATAAACTCAAAAGTGGAGGAATTAAAACATGTAACAGTTCCAATCAAACACATAGTAGACTCAGCATAGATATCAACAGGCATATATTTGTTTACATGGTGTACAAACCAAGTTGAGTAAAATACCTGACAATAAACTGATGTGAAATGCAACAACAAAAGTTGCAGAAAAATAACCGTCATTGCAAAAACAATTCAGATTCACTTCACTTTTTAAAATAAAAAATCATAACCGAAATGGTAGCCTTAGAAAATGTTACAAATGACCATATCTATAGCTTTCAAAGTACCCATGGTCTGCATCCAATAACACCAGCCTTACCTCCTTCGAGCACAAAGTAATTTGCAGTGCAATAATTTCAAGAAGAAAAACCTGGTACCGTGTCTTGAAAATTGTTCAGGCTAGTGAAATAACATATTGCCTCCTTTGCAATCAGATCTGCATCTTATAATTTGTTTCCTATGACATCATTCAGGCTTCATCAACATTGGTGATCCAGTTTATCTTTTATTGTGGCTTAAGGTCCAAATATTTATTGATTACAAAGGCTATAAGAGGAGCCATCTTTTTGCCCACAGAGTTTTTGAAAGCCTGACTAACAGCTTCATTATATCCATCACAGAGCATCCATGAATTTCAAAATCTGAAAGATACATTTTTATTGTTGGTTTATGTAGTAACTCAACAACAATAGGTGTACGGTCACTATACTCTATTATTGCAATTATGAAAGAAGTCAGTCATTGTACAGTAAATATAACGACTGAAATGCTGTTGCCAATAACACTGATGTTCCTTTACTCTATTATTGAAGAATCAAATGCTAAATACAATAACTTAATCGTAGCACAATACTTGATAATCATATAATAAATACAAAAAAATACATGTTGATGTAGCACAAAAGTACAGTAGGAATAACTTAAACGCATGAAAATTGACCAATTATTAATGGCAAAGTTGACAAATTATATCATATGATTAGCTAATACTCTCCAAAGTATTTAGTATGAGTTGGGTTCTAATACATATTACCTTCTTCATGTTCTAACAATCAAATGTTTGCATGAGCTGATGCTTTTGGTAACATTAACACTTCATCATGTAAACTCTTAAAACAATGGTCAGTTATTATGAAGTCAAAATAGCATCCCATTACTCAAAACACAATATATTGAGTTTGCAGTTGCTTGTTTTGTTTTGATTATTTAGCCATAGACCTCAAATTTAATTTGTTGCATAAATTTACCTAAAATATACATTTAATCACTATAGTAAAATTAAAAATTCTCACAATATCTGATAGTCTAAAACAAAAGCTAAACTTGTTTACAAATTTGTGGTAAACTCCAATTCACGTTCATCCTATCAACATCATTAGCTTGCTTATTAAACTACCTATAATCGATGTGAAATTCTCTTACATCCATTAAGTTCTCTCCAAACACCAACTTCTTGTAAAATTTCTCCCATTATAACCTTTAGCTATCAAACAATAAGCATCTGCATATGTAACATAAATGATCAAAGTAGTAATTCGTTTTGCACTAATTGGCATTCTGTATGTATACAAAGAAAAGCCAGTAACAAAATGAGAGCGTGTAGTACATACATGCTCAGTTTCTCCTCTTATGACCTTTAGCTATCTACTATAGAATGCATGTTAATTTTTGTATCTATATAGAGCAATTCATGTCATCCTTGTCACTGGTTAACTTGAACGTAATTGTAGTATTTTCTATGCTAATAATACTATTTGATGTAAAATCAGTAGTTTAGGTTAGTGCTTTTCCCTTGTGTACGTTCTTACACTATATTAATTAATAGGGTTAAATAATATTGAATTTCAAATGTTACTTGAAGCACTTATTCATTACTAATTTGGTAACAGCATTCATACCCAAAAGAGTTATAGAGCTAACAATAGTTGAAAATTGTTCCGGAGAAATAAATTAGGAAACAATCAACAATGCAAGTTTGATGTATCATACTATCATACATTTCAGACAGATCCTATGCATGCTTCTATGTATAGCCATTAGGCATTACATGTCTGTCTATATACGTTAATTATTATAATCTCTTGGACTCTTAATACCCTTGAGTTGGGATCAGCTTGGAAATAAATATTCTCATTAAAAATAGTGAAAATATGGATATTTTTTCTACATTCTAGGCCACAATCATGTTGAGATTCAATGCATTTAAAACCTCAGTTTCACCTAAAGAAGGATAACGTACCGATCTAATTCTCATAATAAACTTTTTCATTAACAAATATGATATAATTTGTTAAAAAAGCTTATTAATGAATTCTATAACTTTTATTTAGCCACACCACAGAAAACAGTTTCAACATAGGATCATAATGTACCTGCCTCAACAAAACAGCGCGTGAAGGAATTATGCAATCGGTTGCAATGGCGGTTCAAACTCAGACCTGAAGCAAAAAATAGCGGACGAATGGATCGTCGTTCGATCTGTAGTCATTAATCACACTAACGACGGAGAAGATAGCAGATCGAGAAACGCACTGAACTAACTATCAATCGGTCATGGGAATAGGCATTGGAGAAGGGATAGATCTTGAGTAGGCTTGGATGTGGAATCAGATCTATAGTCTCTCTACAGGGAGATATTAGAGTCGTTGTTATTGAGGGTCGTTTACTTTAGGAGAGAACGATGCGAGAAGAAAAGTATGTGATACGAACAGAAAAGGATGTGATGTGGGAAGATTGATGCGAAGAGGGTATTTCTGGTATTTCAAAAAGACACGGTTGAAAATATATGGGTGGAATTTACATTATTAATAGTAGAGATGTATGCTTATTTGACATTATGGGCCTAGATAGTTTATAATGAGCTAGGAGAATAATAAAAGTGTGATAAACATATTTTTAGTTATTTAATTTACTTAAGATAATTTGTTAAATTACGTTACATACTTTCTATTAGAAATGCATCGAAATCTGGAGCCGAAATTTCCGAGATGTCCGAAATTGACCGAAATTTCTAAAAGTGCTAAAGGCTGAAGCCGAAATCTATCAAACCTTGGTTTAACCTTATAATGAACGTTTTAAGATAAAAAGAACAGAAAATTGCATGAAGAACGTAGATGGTGTCAAGGCAATGCAAGGGTTGAAACACATTATTATTAAATATATATATGTTTATATATATATATATGTTTATATATATATATATGTTTATATATATATATATATTTGGGACGTGGTTGTGCTCTTTATAATATATTAAGTTAATCACTCCGAAGATATTATATGAGAGAAGTGTCAAGATATTTTAGTTAAGTCATGTAAATGGATTTGCTAATGGGAGAAAAAGCTAAACTGTCAAAATCTTAGGTCCCGTTTGGTTTGCCTTTTTTAGTTGTGTTTTTGTAAAAAAACGTGCACATGCGTATGTATTTTTTAAAAACAACCGATTTGGAAAATGAAGCTAACATATAAAATAGAAAACAAATTTATTTTGTTTTTTATGTTTTGAGAAATAACAAAAGAATGGAAAACAAGCCATTCCCTCCGTTGTCCATCCATTCCCTCCGTCAACCCTCCATCGTCGTCGCAATAGTTTAAAATTTTATATTTCTCTTCCGTTATCCTTATATTTTGTAATGGAGGTTAAAAACGGAACACAAAATGAAACCAAACACGCCCCTAAATTCTTAAAACCTTATAATTTGAATCCTTCTTTTAATTGGATCTTTCTCTTTCCAATTCGATTTACATTCCGATTCAAATCCAGTTAAACCTGCAATTGAGAAAAATCATTCAATCCATATTGATATAATGATATATTCAATACGGCTATATCTATTAACACTCCACTTATTTATTTTCCACCTCAACGTTTCCTTAAAAAAAAGTTTGCACCCCATAAACTACTATTCTCACCTAGTTTTATAACAATTATACCATTACATATTTTTTTCATTTACTGCTTCGTCCTCACTTGTTGAGTTACCCTGCTGTGGTGTTGATTAAAATCTAGTGTAAAATAACATAGGTCTTGATTGATTCCTAGTATGCCATCCACTAGGTAATGATTCCTAGTATGCCATCCACTAGGTAATGATTCCTAGTATTGCTTAATGCTTAATGCTTAATGATCAGCTTTCAGCTCGTCGGTTTTTTATAAAATCATAGTTTACATCATGTTAAATTTCAAGGAAATCTTAAATAAATATATAAGTTTTCTAGTTACGATCAGACGTTTTTTGTTCGATCCATCCAGTGCTATCGACGAGAAAAAATGAATGACAACAATCATTACCAAAGCATTATTTAAGAACGGTAATCACGCTTCTTTTATTTATCCCAAAATAGAAATTTGTAAATGAATATACACTAACAAACGATGGTGTAGTTTGATGATGGTGAAGCGGTAAATAAATTATTATTTTTGGGGCGTTTTTTTTTTGGGGTGGGGGGGATATAACTAGTCGTTGAATATACTTTACTTAGAACAGCAACACCCATCCTACCGTTTTCTAAAAATAATAAAAAATGAAACAAGAGAGAATTGAATTTTAGGTTTAGATGTAAAAGTTTAAACATTATAATCAATTTCAAAGTGTGTACAAAACTTAAAATATGGATCTTTTGAATCCGCAATCTATGATTTAAATCCCGTTTCAATATAAAGTTTGAACTTACAGTTTACAATTTGAATCATGTTTTGAAAACATTGATTTAAAACACAATCTATTGATGTCTCTTGCACCCCAGCAAAAAAATAAAAAATACAAATAGAGCTGACAAATCTAAGCACATCTGGTCTGCTTCCAACTCACTTTTTTAGAACATTGGCTTTAGAATTTTGTACTGAAATATCATTCTTTCTCCACGGATTCTTAATCTGCATTTCCACATCATTCATTTTAGTTTTCAAAATATTTGGCTTCAGAATGTTTGCCAAAAATTCTAACGAAGTCCCGTTATTTGTTTTGTTGGAACCAGAATTTTGGTTCACGGTAGTCATTCATAGTACTTGATCCAGTATTTTTTATGGAGGAAGCCCTTTGTTAAAATTTTTTGATGCCTACTGAATGATTTTACATAATTTATAATGAAAATTCCACTTTCTTTGTTGCTAGCAGAAGAACATAAACCAGCCGAAAAGCCTTCCTGTGGATGCAAACAGCACAAGGTCTACGGTCCTTCCAGCTGCTGCTTCATGGTATGGTGTTCCATCAAGCTAATTGTGTGTATCATCCCTTTATTTATTTGTTAGTAATTCACCCTTAAAAATTCCCAGAACATTTGGTTGTAATGTATGTCTACTAAATGGCTTAAGGGAGTTGTAAGCATTATAAATGTGTTATAACAGTTTGAATGTTGTAATAATTATGTACTTAGGGGATCACGAGCTTCAAATTGCCGCCCATCAATCTCGAGTGTAGCAAACTTGCAAAGTCCTACCATGCAAAAGATTGAATTGCCTAATGGCACATCTAATTCTTCAATACCAAAAGATAATTCTGTATGTCGTGAAGATATATCTAAGATCAATGAGTCCATTAAAAGTAACAGTGGCACAAGTAGTTATTGTGAAGTACAAGATGTAGAGCATAATGTAATCTCTGCTTGGGAGGATGACACACCATCAGAAAGCATTTCAGACAGGAATCAATTGGTGTATGCATGTGGGGTATCTAAGAACATATCATCTATTTCTGGCACACCAGGAGAAGTTTCCTTAGAAGAAAGCCGTCATTCTGAATGGGATAATGGCATGTTTTTAAATTCGAACATGAGTAGAGAAACTGAAAATGTTGATAATGATGAAAATATTAGACCAGTGGAGACTGTTAACAACGACTCGATAGCTTGTGAGTCGATTAACTCATCTGTTGATGAGCTAAATCATGTCAGTTCATCATTTAATGAAAATAAAGTGAGCGTACACCTTGATTTAGATAGCCATAGTGAAATGAATATTATGGAATTGCCTCCACAGAAGAGTACATATATCAATCATCAGTTAGCTGAAAATTTTGGAATACAAAATTACAGTGGAAATGAAGTAAGATGTTTGACTTCACTTCCGGAGAGTAATAATCCTTCAATTCATGAAACACATGTTTTATCACCGTCAATATCTTGTGAGCATCAAATGACTTCACGCACTGGTGAGGCTGTTGATAAGCTCTTTTCTGTTGATGGAGACTCTAGCATTAGGTGGGATAATAGAGATGGTGATCCATCATATTTCACAGGAATATCTGAATCTA
Source organism: Allium fistulosum (assembly GCA_030737815.1). Classification (NCBI taxonomy): domain Eukaryota; kingdom Viridiplantae; phylum Streptophyta; class Magnoliopsida; order Asparagales; family Amaryllidaceae; genus Allium; species Allium fistulosum. The sequence continues at coordinate 509,221,490 of CM060903.1, read as the reverse complement.
ATGTCAATTGCACCAAGAACGAGCAGTTTTTAAGTGATTATGATAATAGTTTGTATATTAATAGAAATGGTAATGCAAATAGAGGGGAAGAGGAAAGCATTGTGTCAAAAGTTTTATCATCAGATTTTGATCCCTGGGATAATTCATGGTCTAAACTTCTAGCAGAAATGAATATAAATCATGGGGTGACTTCTAAACAGGCAACCTCAATAAAGGTACAAGATGCTAGTCAGTCTAGGTTCTCATTTGCGAGGCAGGATAATTTTCAACCGACTACTGGATTTGGGCAACAATCGGTCTTTCCAAAACAAGAACCATCATATGAAAATTTCAGAGATACTGCACTTACAAGTAATTTAGAACGTGCTAATGTTCTTGAGAACAACGGCTCTATTATCTCATCTTATGCTACACCAGGTCAGTCTGTTGTGTATCAAATTATTCCGCTATATATTATTTCTGAAGTAGTATTATCCAAACAAGTAACTAGTGAATGTAAATGAATTAATTGTGGTAATACACTGGAAGAGAAGGCTAAAAATAAATTGTGATCTCAGGCAATTATATGGGATGTATTCTATTTTGTATTAGAGAACCATACAATTTAATCACTTACAAATAGTTGTATACTGGGAAACACTGTTGAACTTGTGGTGTTCACGATTGTGGTAAACATTTTAAATCGTATTCAATTTAAATAACGACAATGTGACATTATACAATAAAGAATTTTTTTTCCAGAGTATTTGAATTTTTTTTTGATAGTAAGAGTGGTACCTAGAGTATTTGATTTTTAAAGGACAGACTTGCGGATAATATTAAATCAGTCTGTATCCACTTGTGGATGTGAGTTAAACCTGGGGAGTGGCTTCGTAGAATATTTATTACAAGGGCTGGTCCTGTCCTCTTATCAAGTTAAAATAATTATGAAAAGTGTGCCCATTTTATTCTTACATCTGTCTCAATGAGTGTAAATTAAACCTTTAAATCTGACTTTTTATTTTATATTTTTATAACGAAGGTACGACGAGGACCAAAATACCACCTCCTGGATTTGCTCTTACAAATTATAGAACACCACCAGGCTTTTCTTCTCCCAGCAGATATGATCAGGCTATCAACACATTTTCAGGTTTTTTTTTCCTCAGCTCTTCTGCTCAGAAAATAGTAATAGGGTAAATAGCTCTGTCAAAGGCTCTGCTTAGGCACTGTCAAAGCTCAATTTCTGATATTGCTGTCTAAGCGCTTAATGGTGACATAGAACCCCACCTTATCATCCGTAATCTGCATATGGTCACCTTGCCATTTTTAGTTACTTTAGTGTAGTGGCTGAGCTAGTCCAAGATTCCAGATATGGCAAACATTTTCTTCATTTGGGAAAACATACCAAATAAAAAAAGTTGAAAATTACACAATTGACATGCATCTTCGTATGTAACATCGATTGGCGCTTCACTACAAAGACATCTGAAAACTAAGAAAATTGAATAATAATCAAAAATCCAAAATTGAATAATAATCAAAGCACTTAACAGAGAATTAGTGAAATAATGCTAACCTTTGCATACTAGTGAATTAGAGTTTGGGATTATATGGTTTCAGGGAAATACTGTTTGAATTGTTATTTAATTGAAATGAGGGTATGGAAATGAGAAGAAACATAAGAAAATTAAATGACTAATGGTGCTGAAATTGGAATTGAAGCTTGAGATGGTTGGGAATGTTATAGTGGAAGTCAAAATGAAACTGGACTTGGATTCTTTGTTACAAATTAATCTTGAACATGGCTGAATATGGATTCGAGATAAGGGTGAATGTTAATTTGGGATGGGGCTGAATTGCAATTTTGTATTTCTTGTAAAAGATTTCAGACTTCTCAGCTAAGGCATTTGCCTCATCTGCCAAAATGTCTCAGCCCCTGCTTTCACGATTAGCGCTCTGTTCCATTTGCAGTTTGCATATCATTGATTTTTATAGAGTTTCCTTTAGTAATAAATTCAGTCTTTGCAATTTGCACCTGATAGCATAGATTTGCATAAAGTTTCCTTGGGTATCATTCAGTATAAGAGTCTTTGTTTGATACGGCTTGTATCCAGATAGGGTAAAAGTTCCCCGTATCTTCTTTTGTTTCATCTTGGGCTCTGTTAGCAACTCAAATATTGACAGATTTCTTTGAGGTTCCTCTGAAGTGTATAATGTTTGCAGAAACAATATTAATTCTTTTTTGGTCTTTTCGCAGTGGAGATATTTCGGCATCCTTTCCAAGTTTTACCATTAACATTAGTAAAAATCTAATCAAAAACAATGTTTTGTTTCCCTGGATTTCTAAATGGTTTATATATTTTTACTCATGCTTGCAGACCCTCAGTTACTTAATAGTCATCTCCAGAATCAATTCCAAGTTCCTCCTACAAACACTGCTGCTGATGTGGAATTTATTGATCCAGCTATTCTTGCTGTGGGCAAAAGAAGGATGCCACTTGAATTAAATAATGTCCATGGATTAACTTCCAGATCATCCACTTTTAATCCACATGTTAACACAACAGATATTGATGCAAGAAGACAGTTACTGATGCAGCAGTCTATTTCTAATCACGCTTCAAGAAATCTGAATCAATTTGACAATAGGTTCTTACATATTGATGATGCTTATACAAATTCTAGATACTCATTGCATAATCAAGATCCATCACTTCTTTCTCATGTGTCCCAGCAGCAACCCTCGTATAACCTAAATAACCTAAGCAGTCAAACTCAATGGAATAGTTGGAGTGATACACAACTTACTAATGGGATTAATGGCAGGCTCAGTTTGAGTAACTATTTTCATGCTAATGAGGAGCCAAAGCTTCATGTTTCCAGTTCCGGTGATTTCTATGCTAGATCTTTTGGATTATGATTTCAGAAGGTCAAATATTGCTTGACTTAAAGAAATTGACATCTCATTTCTCTCTCAAACATAGCAATTGTTTTCCAAACGTGTCATGTTCTGTGGAAATTGAAGCTTTTACACCATGATGCTTCAAATAAAAAGTGTCTCCACCAATTGGACTGTGTTCAAGGCAAGTTTCTCTTCTTGTTATTACACCTTTTTATTTAATTTGCAGTAGAACCAATATTTATATAACTTCATCAACTGGTAGCGTACTAATTAGAATTGCTTGGAACAAAAGTAATTTTAGCATCTCTGTCGCAACTATTTCTTAAAATCTAACAGCTAGGGTTCAAAGGATAGCTTAGTAAGAACAATTTACCTATTTTATCTGTATAATTTTTTATTTAAGCAAGTTATTATATTCTCATATATAATATCTATTATTGCTTCCTGTAATAGATATCTGAAAATAAACAGAGAAATTTTAAAACAGTAACATATATTATATATATCAACTGCAACATGGCTACTAGTCAAATGTATACTTTTGATTTTAGCTTTCAGGAATTTCTATTTAATTTGAGAAAGACGGATAAAACAGAAAGAGAGAAAGAATAATAAAAGAAACAAATTTGCAGACAAAACAATTTCTGGATTTATGGTTTCATCCATGAATATATTCTTATATAAATCAATCAACGAGAGCATTTAAAACAAGTTTATGTTACAGATATTTCCTAAGAAAGAGATGCATAGACGGTAAAGCGTGCACACTTGACTTTGCAAAAGAGAAAAACATAGTAACAATAGGAACCTATTTTGGTTCCAATACCAGGATTTAAAATTATAATGTTTGATGCTTGCTGTATCTGGTGTCATTAAGAGAAAAAATTCGTTCCATGCAAGTAATTTAATGTAGGTACTCCTTTTTTGTAAAAAATAAAATAAAACTAACTATTATGGGAAACAATTGTGCATGATGAATGTTATGGATCCGCCGTGGTGTTTTTGATTGTCTACACAGTAAGTTCTAATGTTTAGAACTTTAAATAATCATAATAGAGCTTGGTGTTGAACATCTAGCCCCCTAAATTTCATTGTGTTTCAGGGGTTGATATAATTTTTCTATATTTGGTAGGTAATCTTTCTCAATCATTCACTGTTGGAATAACTGTGCAAAATGTGGTTTTTAATATGTTGAAGACTATTAAGTAGCACAACTGGCTGAAGCATGTAAGTTGGAGCATGAGTAAACAAATGTAAATTTGAGTGGTGACAGAGTATAAAGATGTGGCATGGAACAAATCTGATGGAAACTTTGTCAATATGTTGTTTTATTTTGTCAACTTGATGTGTGTATACTTGTGGACAATATACATGATCTGCAACTTATTAATTACTAGCGTATTAGATAGTTGCTTCTGCTCTCGTTGTTTGGTTTTATGATAAAATTTCCTCAGTTTATTTTGGTTCATTTAAGCAAATTTGAATCTCAATTACAGAATTTACCCTTTTTTTTCTTTTGGGATCCTTGTAAACTTCACGCTGGACTTTGCAATTGGCTGTTAGTATCCTATTAGTAGCTAGGAATGGCTAAGCAAACAATATAATGATGATTGAATGACTTGCAGTTGCAATCCAAGGCATGTCTTTGTTGTCAAAGTTGTTAAACAAACAATATAACAATGTCCAATTGACGCGGGCACAATTTTTTCAAGGAATGACTGTCTAGTCCTTAGAGTTGAAAGATAATGGAAGAAAGTTCCTTTTAAAAAAAATTATGAAAATTAGGTCTCTATTTTTAGCTTTTAGCTAATTTATGCTACTTTTGCCCCTGATTTCGATGCTGGGCCGATTTTTTGAAAGGGGGCATTTCGGTAAAAAATAACAGGACTTAATTTACATGGGTTTATGAGTAGGGTCTTTTTGTGCATGAGTTTTGACAATAGGGACCTTTGGTCCAAAACCTTCAATTTTTTACCTTATTGAACATAGCGTACAACTTTACCAATGTGTACCACTTTGAATTTCAATAAAACCAAGTTCAATGTGTATCAATATAACTAGTACGGCCGTATGACGGTGGAGAATTTCGATTACATAACTAAAAAAACAAAAGGTTTTCGATTACCTAACTAAAAAAACAAAAGGTTTTTCATCAATTTAAATTAAACATCAAATGATGTATGTAAAGAACAATTTAGAATTGAAAAAAATTTAATGAGACATTTTATGATAAAATAAAGTAAATAGTATTGGAGAGATTTAAGAAAACATGCTAAAGACACACACACACATATATTTGTTTTATATTATTTTGTTTTACAAGCCTACAATATATAAATCTCACTATTCGAAATAAAGAAGCTGTTTGCACTAAAAGTTAAAACTCATATAGCTCATGTAACATTTACATTAGTAAATAAAGAATTGCTCTTCTTTCTACATACTCTAGGAGCATTCTCAATAGGGGATGAATTGCTTGCATCTCTAATGGGGTATTATTTGCTTCGTTTGAAGCGGCTAAAATAAAAACTTACCAACTCGAATATATACTTTGTGTATTTTCATTTTGAATCACCCGGTATATTTATGGATTTCTTATAATTAATTTATATATGTATATATTATTTAATTATTTTGTTTTATTTGTTGAGGTAATTGAATACGATATGTTAGGGGCGGGATGTTGAGATTTATAGAACTATCGCCTCGTTTGATGTCGCTTAAACACCGTTTAAGCGTTTGCTTAATTTTTTGAATAACATTACCAATATTTATATAAATTTACGACAAAGAGATTATGTGAAGTGTATCATTTGTCTATGGATAAATTGATAAAAATAAATGAAGTTTAACTTTGAAGTTAACTTATAAATTTATGTTGCAAAAGCAAAATTTTACATTAACTATTTAGTAAAAATTAGCATACTCAAGATGAGTATAAACCGTGCATATTTGTCAAATAAATATAATCTTATGTTTATGTGAAAAAATTATTCACCATCCATCGGTCCATATCATAAAAAATGAGAATTTTTTTTGCTAGGGAATAATAATAATAATAATAATAATAATAATAATTTGTTATAATCCTTTTCTTTTTTATTTCAAAATAATATTTATTATTATTTTTTGGTTACTCGTGCTTAATCATCTTCTAAATTTAAGCAAAACGCAACTAAGCGTCAATTAAGCTCGTTTAAGCGATCGCCATTTAATTCATTTGTTTTTTCAAAAAATTAAGCATTGAACATGCATTTAGCGTGCCTTTTTCATAACATAGTGTAATATAACATATGATGTTGGTGTTTTGTGGTTAGGAATGCTTTAACATACTAAAAAAGAGCATGTGTAAATTTGAAACTATACTTCATGACCTATCAATTTTAGACAAATTGATTTTAAAAGACTTTGATATGACAATAAACCACCAACCATCAGCAAAGGATGCCATCCCTTTCCATCTACTTATTTTAACAATCATCCAATAAGAAGGGTTTAAATTTATTCAAATGAACTATCTGAATACCTATTATTTCTAACGCTAATTGCAGACTGGTCAATCGTGCTTTGCAATTCATATATGTGGATCCCGAACCTATGAATGGAGGTATTCTCGACACTCACAAAGAAAAAGAAAAGTAATTTGGACAAAAAAGGAAGTGACTTGGACAAAAAAGAAGTATATGTAACTCAATACGGTATGTGGGTTTCTCAAATGAGAAACAAGAAACACACGATGGACTTCTGCCAAAGTATTTGCAACTTGACACGGTATCCGAGTTTCCTGATTTTTTCCACGATAGGAAATAGTCCAATATATCTTGATGCAAACTTTCTCGACTTTTCAAACCGTATAACACCCTTCGTAGGTGATACTTTCAAAAAGACGTTGCCTTGATTGAGTGACATTCACCCTTTCTCGGATTAGATCATTCTTTTCAATTGCATCCCTAACCAACTCTGGACCAAATACTAGTCTACCTCATGTCTTTGACACATGCTGGGTAATTGCATTGTTTTTCATAAAGAGCCTCGAATGGTTCCATGCCTATACTGAAGGAACCGGGACGGTCAAAAACAGGTTAAATGAATGGACTTCAATTTTTTCCCATTTAATATTAGTTGAGTCTATGAATCCCGATTTTAGATACAATATAAATATTTTAAATAAAATCTTCATTTTATTTAATATGTTTGAAAGGTTATTTTGGTTTACAAGTATATCAATATACTTGTTTATGTGAAGAGCACGTGCTACAGATAAGAAGTGTATATAGTTAATGCGACCGTAAGGAAACATTTCCCCTTTACATATGTCTTTGTTGTCCAAGGTTTTGAATTAAGAAAAAATATATAATAAATGTGTAGAAGTATATGAATATCTGTGTGTGTATCATATTAAACAATTTTATATGTTTTGAAATCTAGAATTAACTATAATGAATTTGGTTTCAATTAAAGAAAACTTTGATATTAAATATTACATTGCAGGAAATTATTGTCAAGGACAAAATTTCTCAGCGTTTTTGCCTTAAGGACAGGCCTTCAATATTTTATCCTGAAGGACAACTTTCTTTAGGTATCAGTTTTTAGTCATTGATAACAGTTTTTAGGTATCAGTTTGTAGTTATCGGTATCAGTTTTTAGGTATCAGTTTTTAACTTGGTAGCAGTTTTGTTGTCCTTATGAATAATTTTGAAAAATGTTTGTCCTTATGAATAATTTTTAGGAGAATGTTTGTCCTTATGGTAAAAATATTGAGGTTGTGTCCTTGAGGCAAAAAATATACAAATCTTTGTCCTTTAAATTAATATCCCCTATTACATTGTTACATAAGATCCATCTTGTGAATTTGAATTAAAGCAACACATGTGTGTGTATTAGAATTTAAAGTCAACAATTTAAATCAAACTTTCAGTGTAGAAAGAAAACTAAAGTTTAGGATTTTACACAAAACTTTAAATTTAGAAAAGAGACAAAAGATTTAGAATTTACACAAAAGTCCATTTATGAACTCTAAATCAAATCCTTGTATTCTTATGTAGACAACATCCAAAATATTAATATTCAAAACATTAATCATATAATATAAGAAATTAATTTTAAAGGTAAAATTGAATAATCAACACTTATCGTTTATTTACATATTTGTGTATGTAAATGTTATTAAATTATAAAACAGATCCAAATCAAAATTAACCTTTTTTAACAAAATTTTCGAAATAAAAGAAAAGGATTGGACCTGTGCAATTAAAGCTCCGCTAAAGCCCCCCAAACTTCCCGTTATTGCGTAGTGCTCTTCGACCGCTATGCTTTTTCAATACAGCGCTATTAAACGGTAAATCCGCTTTAACCCCCGTTATTTTTCGCTATACTTGCTAAATCAAGGCTTTTTAGCACCCTCTTTAGCAATATTAATATAAAAATGTCATTTTAACTAGTTTTTTTAAAACCAAATCAACAAAGTTAGGATAAATACCTAATTTTAAGGCATAAATGCTCAATGTTAGATAGAAATCTATTGTAATCACCAAATCTAGACCACATAAATCATGATATTCTTCGGTTTTGTTATATAAGGTTAAACAATATTCTTTTTCTTTCACAAATGATGTAATAATGAGAATGAATTAACTTTAAATATTTGGTTTTATGTATAACGAAGCTTTTTGCACCTCCGTTATTTTCTGCTATATCTCCGCTATAACTTTTTGCACTTTCACTGTTATGGAAATGCAAAGCGCATTAACTACGTAGAATTGGACAAATTAGGAACATGCAAATTCGTGATAAAAACATTCAGATCTAAATAGTACAGAGAACATCAATAAATTATCAAAGTTGACATATGATCTAAATCATATAAGTTATGATGAACATATATTGAAAGAAGATGAATAACAAAAGTAGATCTGAATCAAAACAACATAATATACATACTTTCAATTGAGATTGAAAAAAGAAGGTTTGAATTACATATTGCAAGATGAACAATTAAAACACAAAATGAATCGTATAGAGTCCAAGCATATGAATAATAGAAATACATAAACAAATTAAATAAGAGAATTACCTTAGGATGTTACCTAAAGTCACACATTGAATGATGAATCGATACCCCTATATTCTTAGATAAACCTTCAAATTTTGCAAAGATCAAGATGTATAAACTACTTTTAATAGATTTATTTAATTTGTCTCTGTTTTGGGAATTTTTTTCGAGGTCATGACAATTTCGACCATTAAAGGAGAGAAGGAGAGCAAGAGAAAGAAAATAAATTTTGTCAGAAAAGAATAATAGAATAAAGGAGAGAGAATATGTTTCAAAGGAAACATCGAAACCTTTGAATTCTCTCCTTTAAAACCTTCCCTATTTAATTCTCAATTAAATCTCATCAAATCATCTTCCTCCACTATGCATGGCCGGCTATAGAAAGAGGTAGAGTGGGCCTCAAAAATTTCGAAATCCATTCAGCATTTGCTTTATTTAAATCTAATTTAAATATTGTATTGATATCTTATATCGATACACGTATCTATAACTTTTATACATGCACTTTATCAAATAGTAATGGTATTCAAAAAAAATCAAATAAAATTTAATAATTAATATTTCATAAATATTAATTAATTCAGTTAATTTACAATAAATCATGTGGTTTATTCGGAGTATTCATCGCTTCGGTTGTGTGACTCAAAGGTGTAAATTCAATCAGCGATTAATATCGAATAATTCGAATATTACCGTTCACACTCACCTTAGCTAGTGGTGTGACACTTTGGCTAAATTTATCGCTTACACATCTTTTCGATAAAATTCGATTTTACTTATTATAAGCGGTACCCGGTAGCAATGATTATTTACACCAATTCTCTTCATCAACACTATATCACGTTAGGACTTATGAAATTCGGTTTTGGTCAAAATTCCAACATCGTCTACATTTAACTTTGTAAGTCCGAACATTAAAACTTTTATTCAATATTAGCAATTATTATTAACCATACTGCTCTGGCCAAAGACTTTGACTTTGAGTTGATTACAATTGACCGTGATACTAACCCCATATAACTCAGAAGACGAATTCTCTATTACATAATGTTTCATTTCCAATGCTTCAGCTCAGACACAACTATAGTCGTTTGATGGACGCCATGCCATAATTTAACTATAATCAAAGTGGAGCATCCACATTAAATCTCAACAATATTCTCAATTTGAGAGAATTGTGTAACATCATTACTACGAGATGACCTTCATTATATTAACTAATAGAAAATTATTGAGTGAATCATTCTATAGTTATCCAATAACTATCAGTATGTAACCCCTAGTAGCTATGAGTAATACACTGCCCAACATTTGAAAAGCATTATGTACTATTGTCTCAACGGATGTATTGATATCTTATGTCGAAATATCTTGACTAGGAATATTTAAAATAATAAGTTATTTTTAATGTGATAAATTTCTCATGGTTATTACACATTGTAATTACTATCACATAACATATCATTTAAGGATTTTTTATTTAATATACTTTAAATTAATTACTTAATTAATCATATCACAATATAACAAGCATATAATAGAAAGAAAACACATTTTATTTTGAACAAGATCGATTATCGAGTTAGATATATGTAACAAAATACATAATTGCGCCTAGGACACACCCCTAACTCTATCATATGCTGGTCTGGTAACTATTATTATGGGAGAACTCAACTAAATGCAAATGGTCTTCTCATTACCCTTCAAAGTCTAGTACACAAGCTCTTATTAGATCTTCAAGTACTTTATTAACCCTTTCCTTTTGACCATCAATCCGAGTATGGTAAGTGGTACTCATTTTCATCTTCGTACCTAACACAACTTGTAAAATCTTTCAGAATTCACTGGTAAACAATAGATCATAATTGTTTACCATGCTACTTGGTATTCCATGGAGTCTCATAATATTCTTCTTGAAAGCTTTGTCAAAATTAGTATTGTTCTTGTTGGCTTAACGAGAATAAAGTATGCACTCTGGGTTAGCATATCAACTATAACTCAAATACTTTCATTTTCCATATTTGACCTTGGCAATCTAGCCAGGAAGTTCATTAATATAGAATTCTGTTTCCATTATGGCACTTCTAAAGGTTGAAGTAATCCACTTGTCTTTTGATGTTCGACTTTTACTTGTTGACAATCAAGATATAGCTTAACCCATAAGCCTACATCTTTCTTCATTCCTTTCCAGAAAAACTCCTCTTCGTATCTTGGTACACCTTTGTACCTTCGGGATGAATGGTAAACTTTGTCGATGGCAATCTCTAAGAACCTCCTTCCACGGATTGTCTATACCTAGAACACACAAGCGTTCCTTCTTCTTTTAACCAAACTTTTTGGTCAAGTGCAAAGCCTTTCAATTCTTCCATATTTGTACCCATTTCCAGTCGCTTAATTCATTCGGCTAATAATGGGTCATCTCTCTGCTTCAAATCAATTCTTTCTGTCAATATCGACCGAACTCCCAAACAAGAGATCATCGCGGTACACTGGCTGTAACTGGCCGTCATCCTCATGCGAATGCCACAAGAAACTAGTGCCCCCAAATCATTTCATTTAGCTAACATTGCTAGTTCCACTTTCCGATGTTTTCTACAAAGTGCATTGACAACCTTATTTCATTTTCATACCGTAGACTCAATTCCAAAATCATACGTCATCAAGAATTCAAGCTGTCTTTGTTTTATGAGATTAAGCTCATTATGAGAGAATGAATATTTTAGAGATTATAGCCCGAGAATAACTTAAATCATTATACTAAAAGATAATGTCTCCATAACTTTATTGCAATGATTACAGCTACGAAATCTAAATCGTGGGTAGGATAGTAAACTTCATGCGGTCGAAGTTGTCGAGAAGCAAAGGCAATAACTCTCCCTCTCTACATTAGCACAACTCCCAATCCAATTCCACTAGTATCTGTATAGACAACTAGATCTTCATTTCCATTTGATACAATTGACACTGGTGCATTTATCAATAAATGTTGCAGCTTCATGAATGCTTCTTCACATTTATCGGTCTAAACAAAATTTGCTTCCTTTCTCGCTAGTTTGGTCATAAGCGCTACTATAAGAGAGAAATCCTTAATAAATTTTGTTAAAAGCCAACTAATCCCAAGAAATTTCTAATTTCAATTATGGTTTTCAGCCTTTTCCAATTATCAGTAGCTTTAATCTTCGATTTGGCAAGTAAAACTTGCTGATAAACAATCCATAGAATTAACTGCCTTCAGTTTCCCATAAGGACATTTTGAATGGCTAGTTATTCCTTTTGGATTAACCACGTACCACAAGTATTTAAAAAATGGATGAACTTTATGTTCGAACATTTACCATTTACGATTATTTATATAGACGACATTCTAGTATTCTCTAATACTGTTGAAGAACACAAACAACATCTTCTATCAGTAGTACAAATACTACTATGGTGTAATCCAAAGCCTTAAAAAAATTGAGTTGTTTAAAAAAGAAATTGATTTTCTTGGAAAAAGAATTTACAATGGACAAATAGAATTACAATAGCACATTTACACTAAAATTAGAGATTTTACTAATAAATTCAAAACATTAAAAGAACTTCAAAGTTTCTTAGGACTATTAAATTATGGCAGAAAATTTATTCCTAATTTATCCGCTAAGACTCAAAATTTACAAAAGAAACTTACAAAAGAACAAGCAAATACAAACAACATAATGGAGAACAACTAAGAAGATGTAACATGGATAAAATTTCTATTATGTTACAACAACAAGAAGAAGAGGACATAAAGAAAAATTAAAGATCTAGGAAAAATCAAAAAATTCTCTATTTCCTTCAGATGAAGAATTTCTTACACTACAAAATGATGCTTGTGACAATTTTTGGGCAGGAGTATTAATCGCAAAACAAAATGAGGTAGTGGCATATTCTTATGGAAAGTTTAACAAACCTAAGATTAAATATGCTACCTATGACAAAGAATTACTTGCTATTAAATTAGCAATTAAAAGTATAAGAATTTATCTGCTACATAGGCAATTTATAACTGAAACAGAAAATCTTTGTATCAGCAACATCTCATTGATGAAAGTCAACTTCTTTTGTTCTTTAAGATATTAGAAGACATAGAATTAATAAAACTCCTAGAAAATGAAGAGTTGATCCTTAACAATAACAGGAGACCATGCTTGTTAGCCTGTTTTTTAGACATAGAGAAATACAACAAACATATGAAGAAAGGCTTGGTTTATGAAATTTACGTCAACACAAGCCACCCGAAGAATATACAAACTGTATTCCTGACATTTGTAAGGAAAAACTTGCTAGATATTCAAGCAGGTTTTTACCATGTTTATGTTTAGAATATGGAGCATTTGGGAGGAAAGACAATACATTCAATTGTACCCTTCTATTCAACTATGGGAATTTCATAAGGTAACAGAAAATCCCCAGCAGGAATTCATTAAATTCAATCGAAAAAATTTTAATGAAGAAAATGAAAGGCTACTAGCGTCACAAGAGTTCTTTTTTGAAGCCATCAGCAAAGGAGAAGTTGGAGCACACTCCGCAACCGAGGGTAATACAATATTGCTATTGGACTACCTATCAGAGCTCGAACCATCAACAAATAGAATAATGAAAGTCCAACGGTTCTTAGACGGACTCAAAATTGGACCAATTGGCACAATGGCACAAGAATAATATTTGAAGAACAAGTTGAAAAAGAAAGGTCAAGACAGGACTCCATAATAAGAGACACTATAGGGACAAACCCTTTCGATGATGAGTCTCTAGCCAACCTGGATATCCACAACTAAACAGAAGCATGGTGGACCCTTGTCTTTATCTACTACAGAATGAAGAAATAACATAAGGAATCTAGCTACTAATTTTGGGTGACAAATCACCCAAATAGACCTAACAGGGTTCCTATATACGGAATAAAAAAGGAGGACACATCCTTAGCCTACGCAATAAAGTAATGGATACATATTATGCCTAAAAGTCTAGAGAGGACGGATATGAAGCCTACTAAATAATAAATAAAGGGCTCAAGAGATTATAAATAAGGAACTCCTCCTTCAGAGAAGATCATCAAAAAAAGAAAGTCTCTTAAGTTTGTTTCTTCTTTTCAAATATATTGTATTATTATCTGCATCCTCTGTAAAATTATCTACTATCTTAATAAATTCTTAGTTCTGCATTTGGCTTCTGATGTTTTCTAAGTTCGTGTTTCTGTAAAGATCAACCTTTTCTGCTTTGTTTGCGTTGATTGGAATTTACTTAAAACTAATACAAAAAAGTTTTAGTTCTCATCTTTCTCCAGCCTTCTTAGTACGGAATCATGTTGAAATCAAAAGAGGAAAAGAAAGGTTATAAATTACTGAAAGCTTAATAGTTATATAAAATTTGATGGATATTTTATTCCCTCTACTGAACATTTGACAAAACAGATATAGGGAGCAATATATTACAGTAAATTTGATGCCAAATCAGGCTTTTGGCAAGTAAAACTTGCTGATAAACAGTCCATAGAATTAACCGCCTTCAGCTTCCCATAAGGACATTTTGAATGAACATTATACATTTTGGATTAAAAAATGCACTAGAAGTATTTCAAAAATGGATAAACTCTATGTTCGAACATTTACCATTTACGACTATTTATATAGACGACATCCTAGTATTCTCTAATACCGCTGAAGAACACTAACAACATCTTCTAATAGTAGTACAAATATTACTAAAAAATAGTGTAATCCTAAGCCCTAAAAAAATTGAATTGTTTAATAAAGAAATTGTTTTTCTTAGAAAAATAATTAAAAATGGATAAGTAGAATTACAACATCACATTTACACTAAAATTAGAGATTTTCTAATACATTCAAAAAATAAAAGAACTTAGAAGTTTCTTAGGACTATTAAATTATGGCAGAAGATGTATTCCTAATTTATCTACTAAGACTCAAAATTTACCAATGAAACTTACAGAAGGACAAGTAAAATACAAACAACATAATGGAGAACAACCAAGAAGATGGAACATAAATAAAATTTCTATTACGTTACAAGAAGAAGAAGAAGAGGAAATAAAGAAAATTAAAGGTCTAGAAAAGATCAAAAAATCCTTTATTTCCTTTTAGATGAATAATTGCTAACACTACAAACTGACGCTTCTTACAACTCTGTCCATCAACCTTGTGTGAGACCAACACCCATGATTTAAAAAACAAGCAGCTAACCAATAAGGGTGCGAGCATATACTGCCTCTTTCCATGCCGGAAGAAAGCTAAGGAAAAGACCTCTATGAGATTGCGAGAACTCCAAGAAGCTTCTGCTTGTGCCGGAGAGGAACAATACCACCCTATGAGGATGCACGAGCCAAACAACACTCCCGTTTTGTATTAGTGACACTGATGCATAGATGGCGAACCACCCACAATGTTGCCCTGACTCATGCATTCGTGGTGTCTTGCCCCGTGAGGATGCATGATCAAAACAATGCTTCTATCCAAGCTGGAGACATCGATGAACAAATGGTGCGACTACCCATGTAGTGGTTCTAATTCCTTTGTCTGTGATGGTGCCCATTCCCCCAATAGTAGAATAGGGCATTGATGCAAAGGTGGATGCAACTACACATGAAGTAATTTATGGTTTTTGCATCCGTAGTGTTGCCCACTTCGACCAGTTAAAATGGCCTTATCTTGATGGGGCTAGGCCATCTAAAACTTTCCTGTTCCCATCGTTTGAGCGGCCCTACCCAGGTGGGGCTCATCATAAAGAACCAAGTGCCTTAACATAGGTAAACAAATGTAAAAGCCAAAAATATTTTCAGGTGCAAGGACAAATTACCCAAACAACAAAGTTGCATGACCACTTAAAAGGCATACACATGAGCATGCGACACGGCTCATCGACAACCGCCTACCATAGAGGAAAGCACTACAAAGCTAAGTTAAAATTCCCCACCCTAGGTTTTACTCCAACGTTACAATAAAAAAATTCATGCAAGTATGCCCTGTTCCCTTAAGAGTTTGCTCTCAAATAACCATAGCTAAAATGTAGGGTGGCAGATAGGGTATGCACAAAAAGTTTTTTGGATACAGCAATTGGAGCAAAAAGTATATTTCATTAATAATCCAAGTCATTTTACAAAAGGGTCGTGCCCGTTACAAAAAAGTACACAAAATCCTAGCTATTATAAAATGATGGCTAACCAAGTTTAATGGCGTGACAGTCATCGTGTTCCTTTACAACCTCCTGCTTAGAGGCGAGGCTCTAGAGGTGGTCGTCAGTGAAGTTATCTGATCCGGCTCTAGGACATGGGGAGGGGTGTGGCCAGTATCATTTCCATTATTACTACTTGTCGAACCTTACCAAGCTGCCGGGCATTGAGAAAATCGATGGCCAACGGCAAGTGGAAGTCGGCGGAGTCAATATTCCTTTTTGAATAATTATTAGCTGATTATTCCAGATGCCTTCATCTTGACTACTTCCACCTTGTAGGCCTCGGCGGTTATACAATGATGGTGCAGGAGAAGGGAGTTCTGGATATCACTGACCTCCTTCGCTTTTTTCCTTTAGTTGAGTCTTCATCCGCTGCACCTCTCACTCCTGCCCCTTATAGCAGGAGGTCTCTTTGCCTAGCAACCTTTCCATTGCATCCTTAGCTTCCTTATTAGCTGCTTGGACACTGCCTCGGCATCCCTTTCCACCTCCGCATCCACCACCTTCTTCTGCGCTTCCTTTAGACTCATTTAGGCCCTCTCCCTCCTCGCCACCTCCACCACCCTTGTTACTCATTTAGACTCATTAATATCGAACAATTCTAATATTAACGTTCACACATCACTTAGCAGGTAGTGTGACATTATGGCCAAATTTATCACTTACTCGATTTCGGTAAAATCCAATTTTACTTGAGTAAGCGTTACCCCAATTCTCTTTGTCAAAACTATATCACTTTGAACTTATGGAATTGGTAATAGTCAAAATTTCAATATTATTCATATTCAACTCTATAGTCCAAACACAAAGTTCTTAATTCAACAATAAAAATTATTTTTAACCAAACTGCTCCGGCCAGAGATTTTGTCTTTAAGTTTACTTCAGTTGATCGTGATACTAACCCTATATAACTAAGAAGATGAATCCTCTCTTGAATAGTGTTTCACTTCCAATACTTTCACTCGATCCAACTATAGTCACTCGATGGACGTCATGCCATGGTTTGACTATAATCAAAGCGAAGCTTTCATATTGAAGATTGACGTATTCCCAAGTCAAGAGAACTGCGTAAATTAATCGCATCAATTTTTTCTATTTGACCTTAGTTATATTAACCAATAGAAAACTACCAAGCGATTCATTCCATAGTTATCTAATAACTATAAGTACATAACCCCTTGGTGCCCCCAACAGTCATGAGCAATACATTGCCCAACATTTGGGGAGCATTACGTAGCCAGTCTCAATGGGTGCATCGATATCCAATCTCGATACATATTGACTAGAAATATTTAAAATGATGTGCTTATTATAAATTGCGATACAATACTAATGATTACAACTATTTATAATTACTATCACAAACACACCATTTATGGATTTTATATTAAATATATTTTAATTAAACATTTAATTATTTATAACACATCATAACAAATATATAATAGAAAGAAAATACCTTTATTATGAACGAGAATTAATCACACAGTTAATTAATAATAAATTACAGAATTTTCCCTTGGGTATACCCCTAACTTTATCACTAAGTAGAGATTATGCAAGTCTTGTGGAAATTTGTTTATGGGAACCGTGAATGCTATAGACTTTGAGGATTGGCTTCTCCATTCCAAAAGAATTTATACAGATCTTGGCTTAAATGATGAGTGGAAGAGGAGGTGGCTTCTAGGCAATTGCAAGGAGTTGCCCTATATTGGTGGAATGCTATGACCATTGATGTCCTAAAGGATGATTTTGCTTGGAATGACTTTAGAGGGAGGTTTGAAGAGCAGATTCTACTCGAAGCTGCGAAGATTACTTTGTTTAGAAAGTTCAAGGAACTTGAATAGGGAAATATGACAGTTCTAGAGTATGCTACAAAGTTCAACGAGCTTCCTCATATATTTTGTGATCAAGATGAATGACAAGTTCATATAGAGTTTGAAACATGAGATTGCTATGGGGACTATGCCACATCTTAGGGGACTATTTAACATTGTTGTTGATATGATTATGAGAAACAAGGATTACCTTTCGATAGTTACAAAAGACATGGTAGATGTTGAAGAAGATAAGCTCTCTAACTTTCTAGGCAAGAAGAGGGAGTTCTTTCTCCAAAGAGGAAAGAAAGGAAAACAAAAGGGTAAAGCACCTAAGAAGAAGTGTGAGTTAAATTTCTTTAGTATGATAAGAAAGGACACTTCATTAATGAGTATCGTGAGGCTGTTGGCAAGAAAAGTGGTGGTAAGAAAGGAGTGAAGTGCTATAACTATAATAAGCTAGGATACTACAAGTGGGATTGTCTCTAACCAGCAATGGCTAAAAAGGGAAAAGTTTTTGCTTTTGAACCTATGACATCAAGGTCACCTGCCGAGGAAAAAGAAAAGACCGTGTTAGGAGGTATGAATTTCATATATAGCATGCATGTTAAAGTATTATTTGATATTGGACCATCCTATTATTTCATATTTAGGCATTTGGTAAATAGATTAAACCTTTAACCAACATACCTCTTAACCTCTTTGAGAGTTGTGAATCCAATTAGAGGTTATGCAACTCTTAGATTGAGATGCGACCAATTAGAGTGTTATTTACTAGGTCACAAGTTTACCTGCAAATTGTATCTGTTTGATTTTGTGGGTATTGTTATGATTTTATATATGGATTGGTTAAACCAATATGATGTTAGAATATTATGTGAAGATAGAGTTATATCCTTAAGATATCTTATGTGTAGTGAACGAATCCTTTATACAATTGAGGAATAATGTTCTGATTTATGCGATATTGTACACTATGGATGACGCAAAAGACGAAATTGATTGGGCTTTCATAGCAAGATAATATGCTAATATTTTCAAGCTAGTAACAGGATTACTACCAAAAAGAGAAATCAAATTTCAAATAGATCTCATATCGGGAGCTGAACCCATAAGTATACCACTTAGTAGGATGACACCTGATGAAATAAAAGAACTAAAGGTACAATTAATGGAAATAGAAGTAAAAAATATTCATTAAACCAAGTAGCTCACTTTGGGGAGCTTCAGTGGTGTTTGTAAAGAAGTCGGATGTGTCACCTTGATTATGTATTGATTATAGAAAGCTTAATGAAAGTACCATTAAGAATCAATACCCTTTTCCTAGAATTGATGACTTGCCCGATCAATTGACTAGACTCATGGTGTTTTCACAACTGGGCTTAGTGGTAGGTGTCCATCAATTGAGAGTGGAAGAAGAAAGCATACCACTAAGAGCGATATAAACAAGATATGGTTCGTATGAATAGTTAGTCATGCTTTTCGAACTAACCAACACATATTCTTTCTTTATAGACTTAATGAATGGGATCTCCCAGGAGCATTGTGAATAAATTCATTTGGTTTTTATTGCTCATGGTATACTCTAAGAACAAACGTGACCATGAAGTTCATTTGAGAATAGTGCTAGATACGCTGAGGCAACATCATCTTAAAGCGAAATTTCAAAACGTCATTTTTGGAAAGAGAAGTAAAGTTTTTAGGTTATAGTTTATAAGGATGGTTGTCGGTTGATCCATCGAAGATTGAAGCTACTAATAACTGGAAGAGGCCGAAAACCATAATTGAAATTAGAAATTTCTTGGGATTAGTTGGCTTTTACCGAAATTTATTAAGGATTTCTCTCTTATAGCAGCGCTTATGACCAAATTAATGAGAAAGGAATCAAATTTTGTTTAGACTGATAAATGTCAAGAAGCATTCATGAAGCTACATCATTTATTGACAAATGCACCAGTGTTAGTTGTATCAAACAGAAATAAGGGTCTAGTTGTATATACAGGTACTAGTGGAATTGGATTGGGGTTGTGCTAATATAGAGAGGAAGAGTTATTGCCTTTGCTTCTCGACAGCTTCGACCGCATGAAGTTTACTATCCTACCCACGATTTAAATTTGGTAGTGGTAATCGTTACAATGAAGTTATGGAGACATTATCTTTTGGCAGAATGATTTAAGTTATTCACGGGCCATAATCTCTAAAGTATCCATTCTCTCATAATGAGCTTAATATGATAAAACAAAGACGGCTTAAATTCTTGATGACGTATGATTTTGGAATTGAGTATACGTATGAAAATAAAATAAGGTTGTCGATGCACTTTGTAGAAAACATCAAAAAGTGATACTAGCAATGTTAGCTAAATGAAATGATTTGGGTGCAATGGTTTCTTGTGGCATTCGAATGAGGATGACAGCCAGTTACCGCTAGTGTACTACGATGATCTCTTATTTGGAAGTTCGATCGGTATTTATAGAAATAATTTATGTAAAGCAGAGAGAGACCCATTATTAGCCGAATGAATTAAGCAACTAGAGATGGGTATAAATGCTAAAGAATTGAAAGGCTTTGCACTTGACCGAAAAGTTTGGTTAAAGGAAGAAGGGACGCTTTGTACGTTCCAGGTGTAGACAATCTGCGAAAGGAGGTTCATAGAGATTTCCATCGACAAAGTTTACCATTCATCCCAAAGGTACAAAGGTGTACCAATACATGAAGAGGAATTTCTTTTGGAAATGAATGAAGAAAGATGTAGGCTTATGGGTTAAGCGACATCTTGATTGTCAGCAAGTAAAAGCCGAACATTAAAAGACATGTGAATTACTTCAATCTTTAGAAGTACTACTATGGAAACCGAATTCTATATTAATGAACTTCCTGGCTAGATTGCCAAGGTCAAATATGGAAAATGAAAGTATTTGGGTTATAGTTGATATGCTAACGAAGAGTGCATACTTTATTCGCGTTAAGTCAACAAGAACAATACCAATTTTGACAAAGCTTTTATGAAGAATATCATGAGACTCCATGGAGTACCAAGTAGCATGGTAAACAATCATGATATATTATTTACCAGTGAATTCTGAAAGATTTTACAAGTTTTGTTAGGTACCAATATGAAAATGAGTACCACTTACCATCCTCAGATTGATGGTCAGAAGGAAAGGGTTAAGAAAATACTTGAAGATCTGATAAGAGCTTGTGTACTAGACTTTGGAGGTGTAACCACCACTTTTCCCGTATAGTTTAAGCGGATAATCAACCACACATGACCCACTCAAATTAAACGAAAAGGCAGATAGTTAGGAAAATGAAGAAGGAAGAAGATAAGAAGGAAAAAAAAACAATCACAGAATCTCACAACGGAATGAATAATCTGTAATATGCAACAAATCATTACACAAAACAACTGAAATATATATATATATATATATATATATATATATATATACAGACATCAATTATAGTATACTAACCAATTTCAGCCCGGATAGTTATAACGACCTGTCTTCACAATTGCTGATAAATACAACAATGAATGCAGCAGAAAAATAACCATATACGTGAATGCATCACTGGGCCTCCAGCTCATCTCGTGAGCTCCAACGCATCTAGAGAATCTGTAAATTCTCGGTTTGACTCGAGCATTATAATAAAATAACACCCGAGTCAGTCCAGTAATCCAGCGTGAGAAAAACACACCCAGTTAGATTTTAATGTTTCAAAAATCTTTTAAAAATAAAGGTATTTCGTAAGACTGCACCACACGTAAACAAGGATGGGTTTTTACCTTACGATAACCAAAACTTTTCTATAGAAAATCCATTGATATTATAATAATGTCTAGTGTCAAAGTAAAATATGAATATAGTTGAAATTCTTGCATCTCACGTTTCAGCATAGTTGGGCACAACTAAGTTCGTACGGTGCTTATTGGAGAATGGATTACATACAATGACTGGGCTACTGGGGTACCACCCGTCACGGTGCATCTCTAGATAAAATAACACTGAGGACCTCACCGGGATCCCCTACTAACACAGAACCGGCCTACCCTTTACTGGATAGTACCGAATATGATCACCCCTTTGTTAATGGGTCCCGAAGCATACAAATGAGAGATAATATCGACTCTAGACAGGGATGATCATACCCTACTTGGGAGCGACTCACTTATCCTTGCTGCATCTCCCATGTTTTAGTCATTCCCGGTTGATGAGGCTTGAGGCTACGTTTTACCTTTATATAGCACTTTCCACTTGGAATGCTACATTGACTTCCAGTCGACAACATAATATCAGCACTCATCCATACAGGTTCGTTCTGGGACTGAACGAAACCGAAGGCACCACTTCCATTACATCCATTTTGGATTCACCCTCAGGATTAGTAGCAAGTAGCCCTTACACTTCAAAGAGCTCCATCTTCAATTCCATCATCTTCAAGACGTCTTCACTTCGAAACACTTGAGTTGGATTGAAGTGGTTTTCGGATAACATATCCGATCCTAGTCTCTTCGAAACAACATTCGATAATTTATGGTAACTCAAACTGGTTCTTTAGGAAATAAACAGTCAAAGATAAGAGCTTAGATCACCTCCTAACCGTTAGTGGATGGATTTCCTTATCGTTTGTCCTAGGAGAATGAAACGAGATTTATACGCACAATACAACATCATCGGAGATGACTGTGCCATATAACTCAAGCGTTTCTCCTAGATATTTCCAAATTTACATTTTTAGTCTATATTTGATAGTCGGTTATTTAACTATCAATAAACACACATCCAAATCAGGGATTTAATTCCATAGGGAAAACCAACATTGATTAAGCACATAAGTAACCACTAGCCTCCTTAAATTTTCTTTTCATTGATTAAAATCACTGTGTAAATACTTGTATCAAAATACTTTTACAAAGACCCATTCACAAACCCTTATATTTCAATAGTTGGAAAAATATCTATATACTCATCTCAATTGTATAAGTATATTCACAAAAACGGAGGAAGATTCCCTTTTTACACAATTCTAAAACCATTTATAAATCCCTTAATAAATCTCTAAACCCATTTATAATCTATTTTATAAATCTCTAGAACCATTTACAAACATCTCTAAATCATTTCTCAAATCATTTATAACTCCTTATACCTTGTACATAATCTTCCTTTAAGCCTTTAAACCATTTTATGGGACTTCCCTTATAAAACCTAAGTCCGTTTATAAAACTCTATTTAAGCCTCGAAAACATTATAAACAAATAAAAATTCTTTACTTCAAAACACTATTACATAATAATTATTAATAATAAACATTAAAATAAATAATAATTATTAATCTCAAACTCCTTAAAAATAATATTTAATAATTTCAAAACATTATTAAATAAACAATAATAATTAATCTTTACCATTGTTATAAATAGTAATAATTTATTTCCAACATTATTAATAAATTCTTATTATTAATTTCAAAACATATTAATTATTTAAAATACTTAACTTTTCAAAATATAAAAATTGCTAAATAACTTTAAAACAACATTAAATATAAATAAGAAATCTTTGAACAATATTAAATATAAATAACCTTAAAACAATATTAAATATAAATAATCTTAAAACAATATTAAATATAAATAATCTTAAAACAATATTAAATATAGATAAGTAATTTAGAAAAGACAGATAAAAAGGTTGGAGTAAAATAGAAGTTAAATCCTTTAAAAACGAAATATTTCTGAAACCCAATTTCAGATTTAAAGTCATTTCCTATCTCAAAGCCAGCTTCAACTCAAATGACAATTTATAGTATTTTTAAAATACTAATTTTAGGCAAATAGCCACCCAATTTAATCAATATCGATATTGATTTTCTATCACTACAGGGTTCAAGTTTTGAACATATAACAACGTCATACCCAATAATGCCCACAAATCAGGTTTCATATTCAAAAATTATATAATAGGAGTATTATTGAAAACAATTCAACAATGGCGAGGAATCCTATTGGATCCCTCCAACTTGTCCCCTACATCACAACTCATATGTATATCAACACATATATGTAAATAAAACTCAACAGTGTTGAGGAATCCTATTGGATCCCTCTAACCTGTCCCCTTACATCACAAATAGTATATGATTATATAATATGGGTCATCCGCTGCTAGGTAGGTATATATGTAAGGTCATCCGCTCTAGGGGCGGGAATAAATCCAAACCAACTGATAAACAGTAAATCATCCAAACATCCAATCAATAATTTTTATTGACTATAAATATTATTGGTTAACCAAAAAGGTGAATTTAACTCACAATTTTTTTCCTGTTGTCGCCGAGGCATTCCATTTTGTCTAAGTCAAACGACGTTCTATTTAGCATGAAATTCAGCTAGCTCCAATCGTCACCAATCCAATCCCATAATGTAGTATTCGTTGATACGATCCTAACGCGACTGACCTCATTTGATTTGAACTTAAAACGAATGAGATATTAAATTTATAAGACCACGAACTAAATAATATAATTATATTCCTTAATTACATAAATAACTATCCTAATTACCCATCATTAGCTTAAATAATCACCATTGATTAGCCTAAACTTTTCGTTCAAACTAGCGCTTATACATACGGGACTTCACCGAACCATCGCCGCTGCCACGCTTCATAGCCGACAGTTTCATGCTCTCAGACCGAAGCCTTGTCCTTGCTCTTGCCATCAATGGTGGTTTGACCCATTATTGTGCCGCCATCGCCCCGAATTTGGCAAATAAGCGTTCCACGTACGCGGTGAAATTCTAGCCCCATGCGATGATCTATGGCGATCCCACCGCACGATCTCCACGTCCCGTTGTCGCGGTCATGTTTGTAGTTGAAGTCGACGTCAGATTTCGCCTCGAGTGGCTCCAGCCGTTGGTGGCCGTTCAATGTGGTGGGTTTGGTTTTTTTCTAAAAACGAACTTATTCTCTGGTTTGCACTCAATAATATAGTGAAAGGAGGGTATGGGTTTGAATGTGCTTAGGTATAGGCCAATAGTACAAGCATGGGCGGATGTTATGGCTAAGTTATGGTGAGTATATATTATTTTATTTAAAAATATCAAGCTTCAAACGTCCGAAAATCTCAAACTCCTATCGAGACATGGTGACTGACATTCTATATGTAATACCCCTATTCCGAACACAACCGAACTAGTCTCGAGGCCTAATTCGATCATATATAGAAGATAGATTTTCAAACCAAATTATATTATATTAATTCCTGAAATTAATTTATATGTGTTTCAAACTCGTACGACCACATGATATGTCTGATCGTCATGAAATTTGTCGGCGTACAATAATTCATTATTACAGATCCAATGGAACTAGTTTCGTCAAAATCTGAGACAATGTCCTGGAAGGCTATTTTCACATGTTAATTAAAACGAGTTATTACCAAACCAGTTTAAATAATTTTTAATTAAAATTTAAAAGTTACTATTATTATTCTCATTTAAAAATAATTTGAATAAGCTCTCAAAATCATTTTTACTCACATTAAATTCAGGATTTAATTATTTAAACAGTTCCAAATATTAAATTTAACAATTTAATTATCAAATAATCGCTATATTTGAAATTCAAGTTATTTAACTTATAAAATTAACTTTTCAATATATAAAATCAATTAAATATTCCAAATTCAAATGACTGAAATTCTGGGACGTTACATTTCTCCCTTAAAAGAATTTCGCCCACAAAAGAATTTCGTCCTCGAAATTAGCAAGTAAGAAAAATGCGCAAACCCATTAACTTTTCAAAACCAATTAGTTGAAATAGACTTCCAAATTCTTTTAATCCTTTAACTTTCCAAAAATCAATTTGCTGAAATTTTGGTATCACCTTTCCTACGTCTTTAAATTCTTTCATAATTACTAACTAATACCATTCCAAATTATAACATAAACATCAAATTTTTAGTTATAAAAAAGTTTCCAAAATTCTCAAAAAATTTCTAACTCTTAAATTTATGGAAAATTTCTCCAGTGTCTCCTTTGCGCGGCTAGATTAGAACAAGTACAAATCGGCACTACGGGCCTAGCCAACAAAAGAAAACAAAAGCCAAGCGGCTCAATCGTAAAACCATCAAATTCAAACTACAATATAAACATGTACCTTTTAGTCGGGCAACCAAATTTTACTTATGAAATCAAAGGCATCAAACTAGATCTTTCTTTTATATACCTGCATCTTATTTACACATAATATCCAACCATATAATTCATAACTATATTATTTTTCATTTTCCGGTGACAAACATTTAATTATGATAAAGCCTATAAGCGTACATATATCATCCATAAGCAATATCAAATCCGATCGCTCGCTCGATCACACAATTTCACTTCCGAACTAGTATCGTTTACATGACCACTCTTATGCAGACTCAGATCCGGTTCCTTGATTAGAAACCGTTATTCTCCTTACATAGCCATATACTATGATAGAGAATTTCAGAATTAATCAAAAATCCATATCAAGTGTTCACCATTGAGAATTTACTGAAAAATTCTAACTCATACCGATGTAAATTACCCCGAAATCGTATATTCGAATCTGAATCAAACAGTTATACGAATAAAATAATATACGTACAACTTACTTATTTATTTCAATTAGTTTCTCATTATATCCCACTATGTTTTCTTTATTCAGATTCTTTTATTTATAATCATTTCATTTCTTAGTATATTTCTTTTAATACTAATGTCACTTAAGAATTATTCCATCAAATTTTACTTAAGTTTATTATAAACATTTTATACAACCCTTCTCATGTTTATTGTCACTTCAAACTTAATTTCGTATTTTTTTATATCAAATTCAATTTCATTTAACTCATTTCATTATTCGATTTCATTAATTCATTTCAAATCACAATCAATTTCAAATTTAGTTTCCTTAACATTTATATTTAACAAATTTAAAAATTTGTTTTAACTAGCTAATTCTCAAAATTTATAAGTTATAAAACTTAATTTCTCATATTTATCAAATTATACTTTGTATTTTAAAATCAAAACTTGTTTTACCAAAACAAAACCCCAATGGTACCAATTTCTCTCTTGGAAACCAGAAAATGAACGTCGATGATGCTGCAGTCATCGTCGAAATTATTTTTCAACGACTGAAGTGAGTTTAGTGCTTTTTATCCCTTTTAAATCCTTTTAAAATATTTTTAAATTTATATTATTATTATTCTTCCAAAACCTTTGGAAGTTTTTGTCAAATCATCGAGATTCAAATTCTCAGCCTTTAAATCCTTTTTATTTATAAATCATATTTATAAATTTTCCTTATATATATATATAATTTCACTTTGATTATATAAAACCATACCTTAATTGTTTATCTTTGTTTAAATTATTGTAACAACTTTTAGTAGAACACAAACAACAAACACAAATGATAATAATATTATCATTCACTAACAACCAAACACACCCTATATAATAATTTCTAAAAAATTATCCCTTTATATATAAAATATAATCAATGTAAAATTATTTCATTTACTCAATTTCAAAACAATACTATGTCGAATTGCTCCGCTCAAGTGTTTAGAGATCCCTATCAATAACGTTAATTACTCATATTGACCAAAATCCATAAGCCACTCTATAAATCAATCAACACAATATTAAACATTTTTATATCACTAACAAATACATGCTCATATATATATATACACTCAAACTTATTCTAGGGTGCTACTGACCCTATCTATAATGAGTACCCCACCAAAGCCAAGGTTCTTGCTTAACCATGCGCTCTGATACCAAGTGTAACAACCACTTTTCCATACAGTTTAAGCAGACAATAAACTACATGACCTACTCAAATTGAGCGGAAAGGCGGATAGTTAGGGAAAAGAAGAAGGAAGAAGATAAGTAGGAAAAAAACAATCACAGAATCTCACAGCGAAATGAATAATCTATTAGATGCAACAAATCTTTACACAAAACAACTGTAATATATGTGTTTGCAGACATCAGTCAAAGTATACTAACCAATTTTAACCTGGACAGTTATAACGACCTGTCCTCACAATTGCTAATAAATACAACAATGAATGCAGCGGAAAAATAACCATATACATGAATACATCTCTACGCCTCCAGCTCGTCTCCTGAGCTCCAACGCATAAAGAATCTGTAAATGCTCGGTCTAACCCGAGCATTATAATAAAATAACACCCGAGTCAATCCGGTAAACCAGCGTGAGAAAAACACACCCAGTTAAATTTTAATGTTTCAAAAATCTTTTAAAAATAAAGGTATCTCGTAAGACTATGCCGCACATAAACACAAACGAGTTTTGATCTTACGATAATAAAAACATTTTGTATAGAAAATCCATTGATATTATAATAATGTCTAGAGGTCAAAGTAAAATTTGAATATAGCTGAAATGCTGGCATCTCATGTTTCAGCATAGTTGGGCACAACTAAGTCTGTACGGCGCTTATTGGAGAATGGATTCCACTGGGTTACTGGGCTACCGCCTATCACGGTGCATCTCTAGATAAAATAACACCGAGGACCTCGCCGGGATCCCCTACCAACACAGAACTGGCCTACCTTTTACTGGATAGTACCAAATATTATCACCCCTTTGTTAATGGGCCCCGAAGCATTCAAATGAGAGGTAATATCGACTCTAGATAGGGATGATCATACCCTACTTTGGAGCGACCCACTTAGCCTTGCTGCATCTCCCCTGTTTTAGTCATTCCAGATTTATTAGGCTTTAGACTACGTTTTACCTTTATATAGCACTTTCCACTTGGAATGCTATATTGCCTTTCAGTCGACAACACAATGTCGATACTCATCCATATAAGTTTGTTCTAGGACTGAATGAAACTTAGGACACCACTTCTACTACATCCATTTTGGACTCACCCTCAGGATTAGTAGCAAGAAGCCCTTGCACTTAAAAGAGCTCCATCTTTAATTCCATCATCTTCAAGATGTCTTCACTTTGAAACGTTTGAGTTGGATCGAAGTGGTTTTCGGATAACGTATCCGATCCCGGTCTCTGCAAAACAACATTCGATAATTTTCGGTAAACTCAACCCGGTTCTTTAGGAAATAAACAATCAAAGATAAGAGCGGAGATCATTTCCTAACCGTTAGTGGGTGGATTTCCTTATCATTTATCCTAGGAGAACGAAACAAGATTTATACGCACAGTACAACATCATCGGAGATGCTTGTGCCATATAAATCAAGTATTTCTCCTAGATATTTCCAAAGTTACGTTTTGGGTCCATATTTGATAGTTGGTTATTAACTATAAATAAACACACATCCAAATAAGGGATTTAATCCCATAGAGAAAACCAACATTGATTAAGGACATACATAACCACTAGCCTCCTTAACTAATCTTTTCATTGATTAAAATAACTTTGTAAATACTTGTATCAAAATACTTTTACAAAGATCCATTCACAAACCCTTATACGTCAATACTTGGAAAAATATCCATATACTTATCTCAACGGTATAAGTGTTATCCAAGTTTTTAACCCAGCTGAATCCGAAGGAAATCGAGAGGTAAGCATTCATCTGGTTCAACCAACAGTCTAATGCAACCAGCGTGTGGATCGACATCAAAACAAGGAGACATGTTATGAAATTACATGGAGAACATCAACATGAGATAATAGACGCGATCCAAAAGGCAAAGCTCAGAAATCCACTAAGTAACTATGGATCGCCAGCGATCCATGCACTATGGATCGCTAGCGATCCATGCCTTTTCGCCAGATCGCCATAAACTCCAGAGGACAAGGTCCAGAAATTCACCAAGTACATGGATCGCTAGCGATTCATGCACTATGGATCGCTAGAGATCCATACCTTATTACTAGGTTGCCACATTCTTCAAGGGAGAAGGATGATGAGGAGAATTTCAAGCAAATGGATCGCCAGCGAGCCAAAGCTATGGATCGCCAGCGATCCATAGACGATGGATTGCTAGCGATCCATCAAGTTAGTTCGGTTCGCGGCGAAATTTACAATGCACCTTCATACGATCATGTGCAAGCATCTGGCAAGAGGGCCTAACCCAATAGCTCTCCAACCCCTATAAATACAATCCTGCCTGCAACATGAAAGGGATCCTCTAGACTAGCTGCTGAAACTCTGCAGAAACTATTCTTCACTCTTCTCCTCCCTCCTCACAACAGTCATCCAAGGGGTTTAATGTGATTCTCCAGTGAACTCCAGCATAGGGGACTTAGCCTAACTTGGGATACTCAACAGCTTTGTAATCCAAATTACCTTGTAATAACAATCAGTCAACAATAAAAGTTATAAAGTGGACGTAGGCTTTATTAACAGCCGAAACACTAAAAAATCTTATTGTCGTCTTACTATTTCTACTTTTTCAACATTTATTCTCTGTATTATTGCTCTGTAAGAACAGGGCTGGTGCTTTCACGCTCAATCCAAGGTGTTGATCCATTTTTTGGTTAAAATTTTGGTGCTTTCACTGAGAACTCCAACTCAGGATTTAGATCTAGCTATCTTCTTTGGATCAGATAGGTTCAGAAGTTAGATCCTCAATTTTTACTTAAAAAATCTGTTGCTCAGAATCAATGGCTCCGGGAAGGAAAAGAACTGCCTCTGGAAGATCCATAGAGGCAGTAATAGCCGAAGAAGAAATGAATCATCAGCAAACCGAAGTAAATGGCGCCAACGTAGGAAATCAGGTGCCAGAATTCTCCAATCAGCGCGAGGTCGTTGCAAGAGATGAGTTGAATAAAATGGTTGATGAAATCAATCAGAAAATGGAAATTAGTCAGAGAGCTTTGATGGATAAGCTTAATGCCCTCTTGACCTTACAGTCACATCCTGCTCCAAGAACTATGGCCGAACCCGCGGCTGCCTAGAACAAGAAAATTCGTCCGTTTCTGGTCTAAACAGAAGAAACGAAAAGCAGCCACAACGAGGAGGGATAGCTGGAACCGTGGGAATCAACGTGGAAGGAAACACAAGTACTCTGCCAACCGCAAGGCAACCAACTATGAACTTGAACCAAGGAGGGAAGACCCCACAAGTGGATATAGCCATGAACCTCTCCGACTTAGTAGATGGAGAGAAATTTAACGACGACAAGTTGGAAGGAAATGCCAATGCATTCGATAACGCCAGGAATGTCCAAACTGCCCCGATCAGGCCAACCTCAAGCCAACGGGACCCCGAGGGAGTGGCTCTTCTAAAGGCAAGAGAGCCTAGGCTTCAGCCCCCTCACCAAGTCCGTTTGCAAAGCCAAATGCTCGGTGCGGTGACTGACAGCCGAACCTTGGACTACCGGACATCAAAGGCATTTACCGCGGATATGGTCAAGCGGTTGATGGATTAGAATAAGAATATAAGAGATGATGAATGGGGATCCGCTCCAAGTCGGACTCCCTTTACTGATGAAATCTTGAATGAGCGTTATCCATAAAAGTTCACTATGCCAACTATTCCGTCCTATGATAGAACAAAAGACCCAAAACCCCATTTGTACAAGTATAGTTGGTACATGGACGTAGCGAATGCTTCGGATGCTATTTGGTGTAGATGTTTTCCCATATTTCTGGAAGGACTTGCTTCCATGTGGTTCACAAGGCTTTTGTCAAGATCTATCTCTACTTTTGACCAACTAGCAATAAGATTCCTTGATCAATTTTTAGACTTCACACAGCGCAGCCTAAAGACGTGATGTCCTTGTCCGGCTTATTCCAAAGATGAAATGTGCGACGACCTACTTTTCGGGAGGTCTAAATCGACAATAATCCACACATGTCCGACTTAAACAATCCGGAACATAGATAATCAATGGGGTTAATTAAGAAAAATAAGAAAAGAAGAAGAAAACAAACACAGAATCTCGCAGTGGAACGATAAAATATAATAATCAAATAAACAGTTATGAAACTGTTTACTATACATTTGATTATAATTTATACAACATTTATCAGAGTTATACATATACAACAGAACAAATATAATGCAGCGGAACAACAATGATGGAATAATACTAGTAATAATATACCAAATCTTCGTCTTCGTCCTCCAGAGAACATTCTTCGATAAGCTGAAAAACTCATGACTGACGCGAGCGTAATGAAAAGACAAAGCACTGGAGTCAAGACTAAAATATCCTTATGTAAGTCAAATTAATATCGCATATAACATGAGTGTAATAGCATCAGAGATGTTTACGGGATTTCACATCTCCTATCCAGTGCATAACGTGCGGGCAATAACTCAAGCGATGTTATGGGATTTTCCATCTCTTAAGGATCTGCCAAAATATTTATATGTAGTAGAATACGCTACATATATAATGTCTAATCGATAAAATAAATATTTTTCTTAGCGTTAAGGCTTTACATTGGTCCCCCTTAACGCGTTTTTAAGCATTGTCGTATAGTTTGCATTTGACACCACCAGTAGAACGTCGGTAGTTAGGGATGCGCCCTGATACGACAACACTAAACCAAAATCGTATGGGTTCGTATAGGAATAAAAGTATGACAAGGCACGTTAGGCAATGCCCAAGGTAGGATACTACCAGTTTACCCTTGCCGGCTGATGGTAACGCATCACAGCCATGATCGCCCACCGCGTCCAACACTCCCATAAAATCGGAGGGTGCGCACCAATCAATCAAAATGTAAATGATGGTAATACGAAGAAGTGCGTCCGCTTGGGGTAGCTAACCCACTTGGCCTGTACGGCTCCTGTTTTAGTCATTTCAAATTGGCACAAGTGCTAGGCAAATCCATCATCGTTCTCTTTCTTCAAATCCAGCAAACGACGCCAAATCCAACAACTTCGTTCTGGATCATCACTCCACGTACACAGTTGTTGAAGTGGTTCCGGTATTGACAGAGAGTATGCCCATATCCGGCCCCGGTCTCTTCAACAACCAAACGTCGTTTTACACATTGGTTGGTACTTTTACCTTTCGAAAACACTTCATACTTGATATCAAAATATCATATTCGCTTCAAAATCAAATCCATTTCGAAATCATCATATTTACTCAAAATATACCATTTCACTTCAAAAATCATTTTCGCCTCAATATTTCGATTTCGCTTCCAAAATTGTTTCGAATTTCAATTTAGGTTATAACTTCATTTTAACCCAATACGTATTTAAATCCGAGATTTAAATATAAACACTCCTTTGACCAATTTGAATTTTTAGAAAATAGTTTAAATAATTAAAATAGTTAAAAATAGTTTGAAAGGTTAAAATAGTTTTATATAAAATAGTTAAGTATTAAAATGGTTTATATAGCAAAATCATTTAGAAAATCCAAAATGATTTGAATATTTTAAAAAAAAGATAAATTTAAGTAGTTTATATCAAAATAATTTATTTGAAAATAGTTTCAAAGTCAAACTGATTCAATTTCCAAATTTCCAATTCAAATCACTTTTAAATTTCTATTTCGATTTAATCGATTCAATTCCGATTTCAAGTCGAATTTTACTTCGATTCCACATTAATTTCGATGTTAATTTCATATTAATTTCAATTCCATATTCAGATTAATTTCAATTCCATATTCAGATTAATTTCAATTACAATTCCAAAATAATTTCAATTTCAAATTTTGAACCATTTGGATTTTTATCAATTCCGAGTTCGATTTTCAAAACATCGATTCAAAAAACTTAAATCAAATTTACCTTCAATACCCAATTTGAAATCCAAATCCTCAAATATAATTCAATTCCGAGCTCAATTTCGAAATAGTTCAATTTCCATAAATTCGATTTTCATTTTTCTTAAAATCAGATCATTTAAATAAATTTTAAATCAAAATTTTTAAAATCATTTAATTTAACCAATTAGATGTTCGTATATAATTTTCTATCCTATGGCCAAGTGATCAGTTATTTCAATTTAATTTCAGGGATGGATATATATCATTTCAATCCAAATCACAGTGTCATAGGTATATATCATTTCAATCTATTTCTTAATTTATTCGAAATAATTCAATTTATAGATTTATATACTGTAAATAATATACAGGATGATGACAGGATATATGTAAAAATAAATAAGCATCCAAATCATCCAAAATATCAGCCAATAACATCCATCATAATTAATCATACAAACATTCAATAAATCACAATAATTAATGTCGGGTATTTTACTGGCAATTAAATTCCAATTTCAAATTTGACTGTCAATTTTTATTTTTAACAGTAAATTCAAATGACAATCAAAATTTTCAAACAACGATCAATAAATTTATATCACTTCATAATTTCGAATTCAACTAGCATAAAAATATTCTAGTACATTATGAGCGTTATAAAACACTCACCTTTATTTGAAACTAAAAAATATCTCAGTTTCAAATAAATACCGCTTCAATTCCATGGCGCAGATGATAATATGATCCCAACGCAACTTGAATTGTCCGAATCGGACCTCATAAAGACAAAATACGATTTTTATAAGTATTTACATTAAATAAAATTTATTAAACATTAAATTCATCATGTTAATTACCTTTTAATCACACTTAACACCTTAATCTCGTCATTAGCGTAACTGTGCTTCCCTCTTCCCAGATAACTCGAACAAACCGTGCGACCCACACATCTCCACTTCCTTGATTGTCACGTGATCATTAGAGGATACGACCGCTGCCGATACTGCCCAGGCGACGTGCCTCCCCAGCTCTGACCTCCAGCAGCGACACCGGTCCCCAGCACTCCCCCTATGGCCACGAAATTGGCCGAAAATGATTTCCGTTCATCTCATAATCGCCGCTGCCTCGAGCCAAGTTGCGCCACCAAATCCACCAGTAGGTAGCCCTCGATGACCTCCACACTTCTCTTTTTGGTCCCTTCGTCTCTCGATGATCAGGGGCGCTGGAATTCCCCACCTAAGATCCCACGTTCAACTGCCCCTAGCTGCCACTGTGTGCCCTTATTATCGATCTCCACCATTCAACAGACTCGCCTTCATAACGCGCACCAGACTCCAATTGACGGCCTCACCTGACTCGGCCTTGAGTGGCTCCAACCATCCAGAGCCGTACGATTTTTGGGGAGGAAGTTCATTGCAGGAGACGAACGTGTTTATTTTTTTTATCTAAGCCTTTTAACTTGCTATGTTTTTCTCTTCTTTCATTCTATTTTAAAATTTTAAGAGGGGAAAAGAACATGTTTATAAGAGAAGGCTGCGTCCAATCATAGGGTAGGGTGGCTGAAGCATATAGGGTGGCTGATGGAACATTTCTGTGGCTGATGTGAATGCAGGGTCAAGTCCATATATATATATATATTAATTAAATTTTCAAAATATCTCGATTTAAGTAACTTAAAATTTCGAACTCTTATTGAGGTGTGCCTCCAGGCGTTTATAATGTTATACCCCTATTCCGAACGCAATGGAACAAGTTTCAAGTCCTAATTCAATCGTATGGAGAAGATAGCTTTTTGAACCCAATTATTATATTCAATTTTCGATATTAAATTTAACGCGTTTCTATCCTGTACGACCAAACGATAACTCCAAACATTACGAAATTTGAAATCCGATAGTAATACACTATCACGGATCCAATGGAACTAGTTTCGTCGAAATCCAAGACTATGGCCAAAATGGCTATTTTTACTCGTTAATTATAATATGAAAATTCCAATTTCTAATTATTCACTTTAAATCCAATTTTAAATGTTAACAATCATCATTGTTGTTTAAATAAAATTTAAATCAACTTTCGATATCGTTTCAATCATATTAAATTCAGAATTCAATTATTCAAATAATTTTCAATATTAAATTTAACAATTTAATTGTCCTATAAATCAATATAAATAAACCATTAAGTTCCAAATAAATTTTAGTTATCAACATCATTTTATTTCTATCTAAATAATTCACAATTATTATTCAACTTCGGTTATTGATTATAAACCCAGTTAATATATAGAATTTCATTTCAATACTCGTTATCGCCAAACCTTCGAAATTAGTTTATTTCAAAATTTTATTCAAGTTCATATCCAATAACTTACATTCAAATCATTAATTTTTTTAGTTTTAACCATTTTTATTCAATAATTACATTAAATTTAGTAATTTAAAGTAGCTAAAAATACGGGTCGTTACAAAATGATTCTTTGAAGTCTTTCATGAATCGGTTTAATACTATAGTGATAGAGGTAAGCAATCCAAATGAGGATATGGTTTTTATGGCTTTGGTCCGCGCCATCCACCCCGAAACTGAGTTCGGAAAATGGATCAAGAAGAAACAACCCTCCACTAGGAAGGACTTCAACCATAAGGCGAGTCAATTCTTGAGATTGGAAAAGGCGCAGGAGTTGGAAAGGAAGTTTACTAGTGTGCAACCAATGAACGTCGGGTAGAGTGATATGGCGATGAACCAGAACATAAATGCCTCCGGGACCGCTGAAGGAAGTGCAGGGAAAGGCGAAAACCAAAAAAGGAAGAGCCAAAATTCCAATAAAAGAAATGGTAACAACAAACAACTTAAAGGCTTTAGGCCCGAGGATTACACCCCGCTCAATGATACGCCGGAAAACATCTATTTTACGACACAGGGGACAAAGGAGTATAAAAAACCCCCTAAGAAGGAAGCAACTGAACAACAAAAGTGCTCGGGAATGTTTTGTCGCTTCCATGAAATGCATGGTCACAACATGAATGGGTGTCGTTATCTAAAGAACTTGATTGAAGAGCTGATCTGAGAAAATAAGCTTCAGCAATACGTGAGGAAGATGTAAAATCCTGACCAACCCGCAGCTCCCCAAGCTAATAAGGATCAGAGAAACAAAGCTGGAACCAGCGAAGAGGGATCAAAGCGAACTGACCAGAGACTCATCATTGGGACAATATCTGGAGGAACACATCCTGGTTGTTAATGATTGACTTTTTCAATCTTTCGACCTTGGTGCGCAGAGAAGTTGGGGGAGAAATGGAGTGGTATGCGAGTTCGTTAAAGCACGCTCCGAAGGAATCGTGCCTCACAATCTAAGATGGAGCTCCAGCCAAGCAGCAGAAAACTTTGAATGATGATGTAGTATCCCGAAATCGGGACACCGAAGGGATTGAAGCTCCAACTCTCGATCCCATGGTCGTGATAATAGGGATCAGACCCACCGTGGTCTGACGAGTATTGGTTGACAACGGCAGTTCTGTAAATATCCTTTTCAAGTGCACCTTTGATCAAATGAAGATCATCATGAAAGACGCATTCGCCCTCCAAACCAAAATTCAAGGATTCACCAACGAGCCTAAATAACCCGTCGGAACGGTTAACTTACCTGTAGAACTTGGGGAAGGCGACCGAAGAGTCACCCTCACCCAAACTTTTGTGATCGTAGACGAAATGTCAGCGTACAATGCCTTCTTGGGATGACCCACAATGGCAGATTTCAGAATCGCTTTAGCCCAATGGTGCCTTACCATGAAATTTCCAACGGAAAATGGAGTTGGAGTGATCAAAGGAGACCAAAGTGTCGCCAGGGAATGTTATATCGCAGAACTGCGTGAATCCAAAAGAAAAGAAAAGAAAAGAAAAGGGGAAGAATGTGGGGAGAACTCTTTACATTCGCGAACATGTCGAATAACAACTACAGAGCCGCCCCTGGCTTAGGGACCATAGCCGATTCAACAAGACTTTGGACCCTAGAAAGAAGAGTTCAAAGGAGGATCGGGCACGGGTCTTTAAAATTGGATCGCACCTTGGAAACAAGATGCGATTACAACTCACCAAATTTCTTCATGCCAACTTGGATGTGTTCGCTTGGACACATTTCGATATATGTGGGGTATCACCAGAAATTGCATGCCACGCGCTTAACATTGACCCAGGTTTACACCGGTAAAACAAAAGAGGCGCAGCCTGGGCCCTGAGCGGTCCAAGGCATTGCGAGAAGAAGTAGACAAACTAGTGGCCAATGGTTTTATCCATGATGCGACCTACCACGAACGAGTATCTAACCCGGTTTTGGTCAATAAGTCCAACGGGAATAGCGAACTTGCATCGACTACTTAGACTTAAACAAAGCCTGCTCGAAGGATAGTTTTCCACTTCCTAGAATTGACCAGCTTTTGGACGGAACGGCCGGGCATGAATTGCTATCATTTATGGATGCATACTCGGGCTACAATCAAATTCAGATGCACGAGCCCTACCAGGAAAACACCAGCTTCATCACCGACCTAGGATTGTTCTGCTACAGGGTAATGCCTCTAGGTTTAAAGAATGCAGAGGCAACCTGCCAAAGATTAGTGAATGTCATGTTCAAGCGTTAGATCGGGAAAACCATGGAAGTCTATGTGGATGACATGGTTGTTAAATCGCGAGTAGCTGCCAACCACCTGGATAATCTCACTGAAATATTTGAAATACTTCGAAAATATGGAATGAAACTCAACCCACTCAAGTGTCACTTCGGGGTAGCCTCCGGAAAGTTCTTGGGATTCATAGTGAGAGCCGGAGGCATTGAAGCAAACCCAAAGCAAATAACTGCCCTACGAGAAGTCCAAGCCTCGAAGAACAAGAAGGAATTACAAAGCTTGAATGGGAAAGTCGCAGCGCTGAGCCAGTTTATCTCGAAAGCCACCGACAAATGCATACATTCTTTGATGCATTAAAGAAAGGAAAGAAGAACTTCGAATGGAATGAGGCTTTTCAAACCGCATTTGAAGAACTGCGGCGGTAGATGGAAGCCCTGCCAATCCTATCAAAGCCAATGGACGGAGAGGACCTGTTCATCTACTTAGCAGTCTCACCTCATGCATTGAGCGCTGCCCTTTTGCATGAAGAAGCAAAAATTCAACGACCCGTATACTGCATTAGCAAGCGCTTTACTGGAGCCGAGAAAAATTACTCGAAGCTGGAAAAGCTAGCGTATTGCCTCTCGATCTCATCTAGGAAGTTACGACCATATTTCTAGGCGCACCCAATCAAAGTAATGACTGATCAGCCTCTGAAGCAAGTATTGTACCGACCCAAAACTTCCGAGCGACTCCTCAAATGGAATTTTGAATTGAGCCAATGTGATATCACTTACCATCCGAGAAGGGCAATCAATGGGCAAGTGCTGGCAGATTTCATCGCTGAGTTTACTATACGGGATGACGAAGAAGAAATACCGTTGGAAGTGGAAACACGATGGAAACTCTTCGTCGACGTCACATCTAACAACCTCTGTTCGGGGGCAGGGGTGGTGCTTGAAATGCCCGAACGACGAGCCAATTGCTATTCCTTATGCTTGGAATTCCATGAAAGAAATAATGAAGCGGAATACGAAGCGTTGATAGCAGGACTGAAAGTTGTGAAGGAACTCAGAATAAAGTCCGTTCACGTCTACAACGATTCTCAACTAGTCGTCTGCCAGGTAAAAGGCGAATACCAGGCCCGAGGGGAGAATCTTGCCCCATATCTATCTAAAGTACAAGAGTTGCTAAATGACATCGGACACTACACCATAACTCACATCCCACAGGAGCAAAACACGAAGGCTGACTACTTAGTTAAACTGGCAAGCTCTAGAGAAGCTCAATCATTAGGTCTAGTCCCGATTGAGACCCTGACCGCTCTGAGTATAAATGAAATGGATGTCGACTGAATTTTTGAAACCACCGTCGAACTAAAAACATGGATGATGCCAATCAAAGACTACTTGCTTACAGAGACTCTTCCAATCGATAGGAATCAAGGGAAAAAGCTTCTCCGGAAGGCACCGCGATTCATAATGCAGTTCATGAAGGCGACTGCGGAGACCATAATGGGGGCAAACCCTTGCAAAGAAAATCCTTTGGTATGGATATTTCTGGATTCTCTACCCCCTTGCTTAGATATGTGACCGACATTGAAGCTCGACGGATCTTGAATGAAGTTCATGAAGGCGATTGCGGAGACCATAATGGGGGCAAACCCTTGCAAAAAAATCCTTTAGTATGGATATTTCTGGCCAATGGTAAATCGCGATGCAGCAGATTATGCCAGAAGGTGTGATCGATGCCAAAGATTTAGCAAGATTAAAAGAACTCCATCAACAGAGCTAACGTAGATGGCAGCCCATGGCTGTTCGTAATATAGGGAATTGACCTAATTGGCGTATTACCGATGCTAAAGGAGGGGCTAAATATGCTATAGTTGCCATTGACTATTTCACAAAATGGGCCAAAGCGAAACCGCTGGCCACCATTAACACAAAGAAAGTTATTAATTTTGTTACTAAAAACATCATTTGCAGGTTTGGCGTGCCACAAAAAATCATCACTGATAATGAGACCCAATTTGAAAGCGCCGAGTTCAAAGACTTTTGCAAACGCTTCCAAATCGAGAAAAGCTTTTCTGCAGTCGCTCATTCGCAAGCAAACGGGCAAGTGGAAGCAATAAACAAGATCGTTAAGTCCACTATCAAAAAGAGGCTGACTAGAGGTAAAGCAAATTGGGTTGATGAACTTCCAATCGCACTATGGGCCTACAGAACAACACACAAAGCAATAACCGGGCATACCCCGTTTGCTTTGGCATATGGTTCAGAAGCAATGATCCCCGTATAGCTAGAAGTCCCCTCTCATGGAAAACATAATTTCAATCAAAGGCAAAATGAGCAGCTCCTACTCGAGTCGCTTGATATGATTGACGAAAAGATGGTAGAAGCTGAACTGAGGACCGCTGCTCACCAAAAATGGGTCGCACGGTACTTCAACTCCAGAGTTCGTAACCAAACCTTCGAAGTAGGAGACCTTGTCCTCAAAGAGTCTATCCCGTGCGGGAGCCTTCGGACCGAACTGGGAAGGGCCATATGTGGTCAATCAAAAGCTGGGAGACGGAACTTTCATACTGACAACCGTGGACAAAATCCAAATTCCTCGAGCATGGAACAGAGAATCGCTGTGTCCTTACTTATCTGAAACTATCTTATGTACTTTCTATTTTTCAGCAAATAAGCCGTCCCGGGATACCGGGGCATTGTAAATATGCAGAACTTGCCCAACTTTTCTAAATAAAATTGATTTGCTTTCTGAACAAATAAAACTACGTTCATAATAGTAACCTGCTGAGTCGACGGTGTCAAATCGGCTCAAAACCATTCAAGTACTGCTTGAGATAGTGGAATCACGCTCAAGT
Source organism: Allium fistulosum (assembly GCA_030737815.1). Taxonomy (NCBI): domain Eukaryota; kingdom Viridiplantae; phylum Streptophyta; class Magnoliopsida; order Asparagales; family Amaryllidaceae; genus Allium; species Allium fistulosum. The sequence continues at coordinate 509,180,315 of CM060903.1, read as the reverse complement.
ACGCCCCATTTACCCGTCGGGTCGACGGAAGCAAATTGACTCAAACCGTTGGATCGACGGAACCCGATCCCCGTCTTCTAAGAACCGGTTTTGCTCCGACGGCATCGGGAAGGCTCAAATCAAAGACGCACATCCAATAAGCCACGCACTACCTTTTTGAGCCATGGAATCACGCTCTTAAAATATAAACTCCTTACGTTGCCCGAAGATTGGCAACGTCGAGAAGTTTCGAAACCGTTTTGGATCGACGGGTCATATCGGTCCCAAAAGCCGCACATCCCATAAGCCGCGCATACTTCTAAAGAAGCCGTGCATCCCATAAGCCATGCAATACCTTTTCAAGCCATGGAATCATGCTCTTAAAGCATAAACTCCTCACGTTACCTGAAGATTGGCAACGCCAAGAAGTTTCGAAACCGTTATGGATCGACCGGTCATATCGGTCCTAAAAGCTGCGCATCCCATAAGCCGTGCATACTTCTAAAGAAGCCATGCATTTAATAAATTGCGCACACTCATAAGTACCGAAATTGCCTCGCCGATACCGAGAAACTCTTCCATTGCAGGAATAGCAAGGATCAACCCTCTCCAATTATTAGGCATAATGTGCATGAATCCAATAAAATCGAAGCGCTACAGATCGGTAGGAAATTCCAACCGTTGACCAACAATAAATCTATAATTAAGCCGTTCAAATCATAATTTCCCAAGGATAGGAACCATAAAGCAAGTTTGGTGATAATGATGACAATAATAAACAAACACTCGGATCAACCAGTCGTTTGTTAGTTGTTTGAAGTAAATAGCCTTGTGAACTGAGGGCATACACCGGTACTCAAATAGAAATGCTCAAGAACAAAAACACTTCACAAGTTCTGTTACCCTTAATAAAGAATTTTGGCAGTAATCACAGGACTAGATAAAACTAAATAGCAACAAATGAAATAGACAAATACATAAAACAAAGATAAGCAAACAGGTAAAGTTACAACCAAAATGTCAGCATTGTATTACTTATAACTTTTTTGTACAAGGTCAAAATGTAGGGGCCTTACCCACACAATACGGCCAACAAAAAGAAAAGGTACAGGCGCTACAACAAAAGCAGTAAGTGCAGACTCTGCACTTGAACAAAATAAAACAAAATGTCTCAAAAATCAGCTCCACTGCCATCCGGGCTTCTCAACGCCTCTTTCCGCCGCTCCCCTTCCCGCCTTTGGTTGGAATTTTTTGCTTCCCCTCAGAATCCCGACCACGGGTAGTGTCACTGCCGGTGATATTGACTATCTCCTTAGTGCCGACATCTCCTCCCTACTCTTTAAACTTCTCGAAAGTCTCCTCTTTCATCTTGTGCTTCCGGGATTTGCGAGGACTCTTCGAGGATTTTATCGCTTTAACCTTTTCTTTCTTGACGACAACCGGTTGTTGTTCGGATTTACGCGGCTGCTCAATCTGGACCTCTTGCTCCCGTAAAGTCACCCTCCAAAGATACGGAAGGGTCATCCAAGCCATGTAATGCAGCGATCTTCTCAGACTTCGGCCCTGGCTACGAACCGGACACAGTCACAGCAACCGGAGAAACTACAGAGACGAGTGCGGAAGCGGTTGAAATAGCGATGGGTCTGGGTATCAAGGAAACCGGCGGATCAGCGGGTAAGGAAGACGGACTTATAAGATCAAAAATGAAAGCATTAAGTTCATCTTGCTCTTGTGGCGTGAGTTGAAAATTCTCGAACTCGGGAGAAATAAGGAAGTTACCTACATCAGAGGAGTAGCCGAGATTGTTGATCTCATATTCATTGCCTTCTCCTTCTTTGGATGGTTGTGTTAGGAAATCCAATCTATGGTTTCGATGACAACAACTATACAATGGAAATCGAATATATATATATATATACAGGTACTTATTAGAACAACATCACTACAAAGACAAGAACAACACTCAAAGGACACTACAAGAGACTACAAGTCGATAGGTACAAGGAAGTAAAAGAAAGGATGCACAAAAACTGACATGCACCATATCAAACGTCTGGGTGCACAAGCCAGACGTCTGAAATAGTTCTCTGGAACAACAAACAGGCTAAACCAAACGTCTGGTAATAGCACTCAGAAGTCTGATCCTTTACTATATTCAAAAAATATATAGTATCAGACGTCTGAAACAAATACCAGACATTTGAATTCAAACTCGAACTTCATAAATAAACTGCAACTGCCACATGTGAATGGACATCTCCGCTTCTCTTTGCCACAACTCTTCACTATCAACAGAAGCAACCTTAGAGGATTCATTAATGGATGTAACTACTCAAGATACCTATCTACAACTATATATAGCATCAAGAATCAAGAGAACATAACTTACTTCACTTACTTACGCTTTCTAATTCTATACTCTATCCTTGATCTCTGCACTCTAGCAATCTTTACTTGTATTCACTCTTCCATACACTAAGTTCTTCATAGACAATATTCCTTAGAAATATATTGGAAGCAATTGTACCAATTAGTCAACATCCGTGTTATATTAGAACACACATTTGACAAGAACAACTCATTGTAACCAAGCCTATTCCTTCGGGTGAAGCGAGGGTTATTGATAGTCGAATTCCTAAGGGGAGTTTCAGGACTGGACGTTGGACGGGAGGTCCGAACCAGTATAAAATTCTGGTGTGCTTATTCTATATTTACTTAGATTAATATTAGTTGCATCATATATTTTGTCACATATACTTGCATATACACTACATGATCCACCCCGTAGACTTTTAATTGGTATCAGAGCAAGGTTTGATCAAAGTACAGTATCACGTATTTGAATCACTTTAATATGGCAAGTATTTTTTAAGAAGGCCAATCCACAACACGTCCCCCACTTTTTAATGGTTCTAATTATGCATATTGGTCAACACGTATGAGAATTTTTATGGAAGCTAATGGATTAGAAATTTGGTCAGCCATTCAAAATAAATATGAAGCACCTAACACTGTTATGAACACATGGAATGATGCACAAAAAACCGCAGCTTCTAATAATGCCAAAGCTATGAATGTTTTATTTTGTTCATTAGATAAGAATGAATTTTCACGTGTCATGTTATGTAACACTGCATATGATATTTGGCGTACCTTACAAGTTACACACGAAGGCACGAACAAAGTTAAGCAAACTAAAATTTCAATTTTACAAAATCAATTCTCATCATTCAAAATGAAACAAAATGAATCTATAGTGGACATGTACTCTAGATTCCAAACTATTCAACACGATTTAATGACACTAGGAGTTAAATTCACAAATTTTGATTTAGTATCTAGAATACTCAATTCTTTAACTCCAGAGTGGGAAAGAAAAGTATTAGCTATCGAAAAAGCTAATGACCTCTCAACACTCTTAGTTGAAGAATTGATAGGAAATTTAATGTCATATGAAGCTTATCTGCAGGCAAGAAAAGAACAAAATTCGGAAAAGAAAAACATAGCATTTCCAGCAACAAATGAAGACTCCGACTTAGACGAAGAAGAAATCGTATTTATTACCAAAAACTACAACAAATTCAAGAAGTTTAGGAAAATGACCAGATTTCAGAAAGGAGGAAAATCAAGCTCAACAAATCAAACGTCAATCAAATGCTATGAATGTGATCAATTTGGACATATGAAGAAAGATTGTCCCAAGCTCAACAATGATAAAAAGAAGAACAAATTTGAAAAATTCAAAAAGAAGAAAGCTTTCAAAGTAACATGAGATGACTCAGATTCTTCATCATCATCAGATAGTGACAACGATAGTGACGGAGAACAAGCTAATGTATGTTTTATGGCACAAACCGATGAGGTATGTCCCAAACTTAGCTGTGATGAATTATTAGAGCTTAGCATGTAATTAGATGATAAATTTAGACAAATTAAAAAATTGAATAAAGAACACATAGCCAAAATAAATCGATTAGAACTTGAAATAGGAATGTTAAAAGATGAAAAAATTATTTTAGAGGAGGAACTAGAATTATCTCAAGAAAAAAGTAAAAGTAGTTTAGTTAAATATGAGACTATATCTATTGACTTTGGAAATGTTAAACTTGAAAAAAGATAACTTGTTAAAAGAAAATATCAACTTGAAAAGTAATATAGAAACATTGAAAATTGAAAATTTTGAATTAAAAGAAAAATTAGATAAAATTACTAATAATGTTTCAAAATTTAATGAAGGAAAACAAGATTTGGAAAATCTTATCAAAACTTCAAAAACTTCAGGTAATAGAAATGGAATAGGATTTAGAAATATTCCTAAACAAAAAGGGAATAATATTAAGAAGCATGGTTTTATTTATCAAAAGACTAAAATATCACCTAAGTCTAATACGAATACCAAAAACATAAAAATTTGGATTCCTAAGACAAATAATAATTTGATTAGACAAAAACATATTAATAATTTTTTAGATAATGTAGTCTATAATAAAAATTATGTTCATAAAGGTACCAAACCTTCTTGGGTGTGGCTACCTGCTCCTCCTAACATCTAGGACCCTAACAAAGTATATGGGTACCAATTAAATCATTTTTATCTTGTAGGCACCCAAAATAAAAAATAAGAAGAAATGGATACTTGATAGTGGATGCTCCAAGCATATGACCGGAAATACAAAAATGCTATCAAATATAACATATATCGATGGTGGAACGGTAACTTTTGGAAATAACTCAAAAGGATACGTCGTTGGCATCGGAGAAGTCATCAACTCTGGTATTTCTAACTCTCCTATTATTACAAATGTTTTGTTAGTAGAAAATTTAAAACACAACCTACTTAGCATTAGTCAATTATGCGATAATGGTTTTCAAATTAATTTCAAAAAAGATAGATGTAATATTTTCGACAATAACAAATAACTTATCTTTGAGGGTTTTAGAAACAAAAATATTTATGTCTTAAATATGAATATAAATCGAAATTCAAACTTATGCTTAACCGCCAAACATGACGATCCATGGTTATGGCATAAACGATTCTATCATATTAATTTTAAACATATTAATAAATTAGCAAAATATGAGCTAGTTAGAGGTTTACCTAAATTAAATTATAAGGTAGAAAATTTATGTGACGCTTGTCAAATCAATAAACTAAAGGAAAACTCTTTTAAATCTAAAAATAACATTTCTACAAAACAACCGTTAGAATTATAACATTTAGATTTATTTGGTCCAACTCAAGTTCGATCTATAAATCACAACAAATATGTTTTCGTAATAGTTGATGATTTTTCAAGATATACATGGACCTTATTTTTAAAACATAAAAGTGACACTTTTGGTATGTTTAAATTTTTTGCTAAAAAGGTTAAAATTCAAATGGATTTGAAAATTAAGAATATTCGAAGTGATCACGGTGGAGAATTCGAAAATGATCTTTTTACTAATTTTTGTAATAAAAAGGGCATAAGTCATCATTTCTCTTTTCCCCGCACACCACAACAAAATGGTGTAGTAGAAAGAAAAAATCGCACGTTACAAGAATGTGCACGAACACTATTAAATAGTAGTGGTTTACCAAAACATTTTTGGGCTGAAGCTATTGCTATGGCTTGTTATGTTTTGAATCGAGTGACCATACGACCTATGACTAAACATACTTGCTTCGAAATGTTTTTTTGGAAGAAAACCTAAAGTATCATACTTTAAAACTTTCGGATTAAAATGTTTTATATTAAATACAAAAGATAATTTAGGAAAATTCGACCCGAAGGCCGATGAAGGAATCTTTGTTGGATATTCGGATCGTAGCAAGGCATATAGAATTTTTAATAAACGTAGTAACATAATTGAAGAAAGTTTACATGTTTCATTTGATGAAAATTTCCTTAACAATCATACTAATGACGATGAAGAAATTATTCCTATAGCAAATACAACAAACTCACCTAATAATGAGACAAATGCACAAAATAATACTCTAGTGTCACCCCCTAGAATTCTAAAAGATCATGCAAAAGATAATATCATTGAGGATCTTAATTCCAGAGTAACTAGAAATCAACTTAACCAAATAAGTCATATTGCATTTGTGTCAAATTTTGAACCAAAGAATTATAATGAAGCTTCAAACAATGATTTTTGGATAATAGCCATGCAAGAAGAATTAAATCAATTTGAACGTAATAATGTTTGGGAATTAGTACCAAGACCAGAAAATCAATTAGTTATTGGAACAAAATGGGTATTTAAAAACAAAGCAGATGAAAATGGAAATATAGTTAGAAATAAAGCACGTTTAGTCGCTCAGGGTTATAATCAAGAAGAAGGTATCGACTATGACGAAACTTTTGCTCCAGTAGCAAGACTCGAAGCCATACGTACATTACTTGCTTTTGCAAGTCATCACAATTTTAAATTATTTCAAATGGACGTCAAAAGTGCTTTTTTTGAATGGTCTCATTAAAGAAAACGTATATGTTGAACAACCTCCATTATTTGTTCACGAAAAATATCACGATCATGTTTTTAAATTGCACAAAGACCTATATGGTTTAAAGCAAGTCCCCCCGTGCCTGGTACGAACGTCTTAAGAATCATTTAATTACATCTGGTTTTCAAATAGGTAAAATAGATACAACTTTATTTATTAAACGAGAAAATAATGACATCTTAGTTATAAAAATTTACGTAGACGATATTATTTTTGGTTCAACTAACGAAAATCTTTGTACTCAATTTTCAAATATTATGAAAAGTGAATTTGAAATGTCTCACATGGGTGAATTAAATTTCTTTCTAGGTTTAAAAATAAAACAACTTGAAAATGGTATTTTTATTCATCAAGAAAAATATTGTAATGATTTATTACGTCGTTTTGGAATGGATAAAACATCGAGCAAACCAACACCAACGAGTACTAGTGTTCACTTAGAAAAAGATGATAACGGAAAAGATTTTGATGAAAAATTATATCGTAGTATGATTGGCTCCTTACTATATTTGATGGCTAGTCGACCCGACATTATGATGAGCATATGTCTTTGTGCCCGATTTCAAGCAAAACCAAAAGAGTCTCACCAAAGAGCTGTTAAACGTATCTTACGATATTTATCTAGTACTAGAGATTACAGTTTGTTTTACCCTAAGGGATTATCGTTTGAACTTGTTTCATATAGCGACGCCGATTTCGGTGGATGTAAAACAGATCATAAGAGTACTAGCAGAACGTGTCATTTTATCGGACAATCGTTGGTTTCATGGTTTAGCAAAAAGCAAAATTGTGTCTCTTTATCCACTTGTGAAGCCGAATATATTTCAGCGGCCTTAGCATGTGCACAAGTGATATACATGCAACAAACGCTTAAGGATTTCGGAAAAGTTATCGATAAATCACCAATATATTGCGATAATACAAGTGCAATAAATTTATCGAAAAACCCTGTAAATCACTCACGTACTAAACACATAGATATACGACATCATTTTTTACGCGACAATGTAGAAAAAGGAATTATTACATTAGAATACGTAAATACTGAGAATCAAATAGCAGATATTTTCACAAAACCACTAAATGAACAAACGTTTGTTAAACTATGTTCTCTTAATGATCTTATCAGCTAATTCTAAGTTTCATTCATTCTATTTTTGGTTAAAAAGTTTTAATCCATAAACAAAATCTTGTAACACTGACCCACAATTTTTTAGAATGTTTGTTTATTGAAAATAACTATTTATAAATTTTTAAAACATGAATAAATAGCTCCTACTGCTACAAATAAAATACAGATTTTATATTGGTTCCTTTTAAAAAAACAAACAAAAGCAAAACAAAAACATGTCTTCCGACAACTCTCACCTCTCTTTTTCAACACAAACCTCAGATAGTTCAGCGGATACCCCTCATCGACTTCCTACTCCTACACAAGGTCAAGAGCCGACCTATAAGTGGTCCTCCTAGCACACAGGATTCACTCCCGACACAAAACGGTCCAAACGATCACTATTTGGATCTCCTAACACCAAGGAGAAAATCGATGATATACATCATTATCAAAAGCAACAAATGGATTTACAATGAGAATTATGCTTCGAACAAAAAGTCACTGCAAGACGACTGAGTTTTCTAGAGCAAGTAGCAATCAAATTTTGCAATTCACGAAAAAAGGATGTACATGAACCACTTCAGATTCCTTGCAATCCTCTGGATCCTTCTGCTTCTTATCGAACAACTTGGGATCCTCCACCTAGGCAAATATCTAGTTCCCCAAGAACCAACGAACGTGGAAATATTTGGTCTCCACTCAAGCCGTGGAAGGATAGCAAATCTGAAGATCGCAATGCTCCATCTTCATCTAAATAAATTTGTTTATTTTCATTGTATTTTCATCTAATTATATTGGTATTTGTTTTTCAAAAATAATAATATTTTGTTTCAATAAAATCGATCCCTCGAAAATCAAGCAAAACCTTCCAAAATAAGACTATTTTTAGACACATTGCATATTTCAGACGTCTGATCAATGCAATTAGACGTCTGGCACACTTATATCACACCGTTTTTTTAATACTGAGAATATGTCATACGTCTTATAAATACAACCAGACGTCTAAAAATTGTCTCTGCCTCAAACAACATACAAAACAAACTATTTCAGACGTCTGAAGTTGTTACCAGACGTCTGAACAAGTATCTGGCTTCTTAACATAAAAATCAGGCCATTTTCAGACGTCTGACACTATATCCAGACATCTGACAAAACTATCTGCCTTCAAAAATTTACAATTCTGCCTATTCCAGACATCTGCCAATAACACCCAGACGTCTGAAAATGTTTACTGCCTTCAAACTAGGGTTAAATCAGACGTCTAATTCACTTCCCAGACGTCTGAAATTCAATCGACAGCTATTCGTGACCTTAAAACAACTGTATTTCAAATTTTCCAATTTACATTTCATTTCGTTTCCTCTTTCAAATTCGAAACCCTATTTCTCCAAATCACCATCTCCTTAATTTTGCTGGATTTCATGGCGCCCAAAACTAAAAACCCTAGAGTTTCTAAGAGAAAGCAAGAACAGGCTACATCCTCCAACCAACAAGTATGCTCCGATGATCAGATTGAGAAATGGATGAATCGAGTACCTCATTCTATCAAAAGATATGAAGATATCCAAAAGAAAAAGCTACACACAGGTCCATTCTATAATTTGCTTAAATTCCCTATGTATGATTTGGATGAGATGTGTGAAAATGCTGGGTTACTGTTAGCACCAAAATTGGTCACTAACCTCGTTGAGAAAGATTGTGTAGAGATATAAATGATGAAGATAAATTAAACAAAGAAGAATATGCTAATTCAAATGCAGAAAGTAAGAACACCGGATTTATAGTGGTTCAGCGTAATTGCCTACGTCCACTTTGAGGTTAAACTTTATTGATCTTCTTAATGATTGATTACAAATACAATTCGTAGATCAAATGCTTGAATGGAGTTGCTAAGTAAAGAAGATGAGTCTGAAAAATGGCAGAGTCTCCCCAGTGTTCCCAAAAAAGGTCCCTTTTCACTGTGCCCCTGCCCCTCTATTTATAGACAAAGATGGGTTGGACTTCCCAAGTGGGCTCGGCAGCCGAACACCTTGGCCCAAATATAGTGGTCGCCGTATGCCGAACCAAATAGGCCGATCACAACGATGCCGAACCACCCTCTCTATGCCGAACGATACGCTTGCTGCGTGGGAAGAGTAGAACGAATACCAGTCGAAGCCGAACGTGCCTCTGGCCGAACGAAGCGCTTGACCGAACGTTGTCTCTGGCCGAACGTTGGTGCTGGCCGAACGATAGCTTTAGCCGAACAATGCTTCTGACCGAACAATGTCCCTGGCCGAATGATGCTTTAGCCGAACGATGTTTCTTGGCCGAACGAGAGTTATGGCCGGACGTTGCCTTTAGCTGAGTAGTGCCTTTGGCCGAATGATGGTTCTGGCCGAATAATACAGCCATGCCGAGCAGTTGTACATGCCGAATGTCTTCCGATGCTGAGCGCTTACAGACGCCGAGTGCTACTGGATGCCGAGCGCTTACAGACGCCGAGTACTACTGTATGCCGAGTACTTGCCAATGCCGAGTACTCAGTTGCCTGGTCAAATCTCCAGGAAACACTTGCCCCCCAAAGTGTATTACGTGACTGAACGTGATGCGCTTTGAATTACGTATCCTCCATGTTTTGTTTCAAATCCTTGATTAAGTCCAGATGCCTTCTTGAGATTGTGGTGTGTGCCTAACATGGTATAAATGCCGAAAAATACGCTCGAAGCCGAACGATCCTTATGCGCCGACCAATTCTACGTTTTGAAGCCGAACGATACAGCTTTGACCGGTTCTACCGGATATAGCCCCTTTGACTTCCACTTTTTCCCCTATAAAACCAGGTTCTTCCCCTCTTCTCTCCTTTACTCTTTTACTTCTGTCACTCCACAAAGATTTGCAATTCTCGCCAATCGACCAGACTTAAAACCTAACTACTCCTTCCTAAGCTCCAATCTGCAAACTAGGTATTATTCCTTGTACGATTCAAATAGGTTTCAAACGAGACGGCCGAGTGTGTCATGTAGAAAACTTTCGAGTAGGTCGTCTTTATTGCGTCTTTATTGCTGAACGATGATGCAAGGCGAGGAGGGATGGTTAGTAGTGTTCGCACATAAGACCATTGGACTTAGCTTCCTCGCGTCGAACCGAAGTTAAAGGAGAAGAAAGAAGAATGAAAGTGTTGGAGGTGGTAAGGGTGTTGAACGACATAGCTCTGGTTCGGCGTATGTTGTCATGCGCCGGACGGTGAAATGGAGGGCTGCCGAACAGTATTTTAGCCGAACAAACCAAGGCCGAACACTTATTCAAATGCCGAACAACAACTTAGCCGAACAAAACCAAGGCCGAACACTACTTAAATGCCGAACAGTATTTTAACCGAACAAAACCAAGGCCGAACACTATTCAAATGCCGAACATTATATATGTCGAACAACAGACATGCCGAACAAACATGAAGGCCGAACAATACTCGGGGCTAACAAACTTAAACGCCGAACCATGTCAAGGCCGAACACACTTAAATGCCGAACCATATCAAGGCCGAACAATACAAATGCCGAACAATCATAACGCCAAACAACGCTTAGGCCGAACTCCACTTAAATGCCGAACAGTATTTTAGCCGAACAAAACAAATGTTGAACCAGACTTAAGCTTAGCAGACATAAATGCCGAACTACACTTAGGCCGAGCAATTCAAATGCCGAACCAAACCTAGGCCGAACAATACAAATGCCGACCAATTGTAAATGCCGAACAGCATAAATGCCGAACCATTCTAAGGCCGACCAATACAAATCCTGAACTACACTTAACAAAACAGGGACAAGGACCCGGGCGTGCTAGCATATGAGACTGACCTGGATCATTAACTCCCTGGTTTTTATAGACATAAATCTAAACTTAGATTAACACACGTTTTCTGAATCTGGAACTGTAATCACCACAAGGCGGGCTTTTTGAGACGGTCAGCGATGACGGTCTTCGAAGGCAACGATTCGAAACTCGTTTTCGTATCTTTGTAATCTCTAGATTCTCATTGCTTATATACGATTGCTTGCACTAGTTTACACACCACGTGGGGGGAATATTCGTTATTGTTAATTCTAACATTCAACATTTTTCAAAAATCTGCTTTGACGGTCTAAAATTCCTCCCGGCTATTCACCATATCCCAGGGCACGTGAAGCAGAGTGCCATTGCCTGTAACAACGATGTCTATGTTCAACATGACGCGTTTGTGCACTTGGTTGAAAAGGTCTCGACGGTGTCTGTTGAGCGACAATATGAAATTGTTCGTTTGAAACTGGAGGCTGGCTGTGACAAGAACATCATCAAGCATCAAGACGAAGAGCTCGCTTCGTATAAGTCGAAGCTTGAAGCCGCTGAGCAAAGTGCAAAAGATACCGCTGAGGCAGTCACTCGTTTAGAGATGGCCCACAAGAAGGAACTCGATGAAGCAGTCCAGCGCAGCGGTGCCCTTGCCTTAGAAAAAGATTCCATCCAAAAAGAAAAGGACGCGCTTTCCATACAAATCAAAGAGTTGAAAGAATTACTCTCTAAGGAGAAAGAGGATAAAGTAGCTGCTCAAGAAGAGTCACAACAATATTGTGATGAAATCGTTGCTACTCGACTCTTGAAAACGAAGCTCGATGACGAACTTGCTGGGGTTGAAAAAATGAAAGACGAAGCTCGTGAGGAGGGCAAAAGAAAAGCTATGGAGGAAATTGACTCTCGCCTCGAGGCAGCCGTAGAGCCCGGCAGGGAAGAGGTCAAGTGCATGTTTGACCCGTTGATTGCTGAGTATGGAGCCCGCGTCCTTATGCATCGCGACTTGACATTCTTGGGCGAGGGCTATCTCGAATCCCTAACTGAGGCCTGGGAAACTTTAGTGAAGATTAGGAAAATTGAGTCGGGCTCTGAAGAAGTCGATGAGGATGCCCTGGTGAAGGAGTTTCTTAGAGGGAACGAGCCAGCGGATTTATCCGCAGCTTTGGCGCTTTATAGCAAAGGCTCTCCCCTTCCAAAAGAGAAAAGTGATGAAGCTGGCCCATCTGGGGCTAAGACTACGGCTCCTCATATTGCTGCTCCTCCCACTGCTCAACCGGCCGGTCGGCCGACACTTGACCCATTCAAGCAGCATGCCGGCTACGATCCTGAAGATCCCGGGCTCGGCGTTCATGTGCTATCTCCTATTCTGGAGGGTGAAACTCCACGCGCAACTGATAGCCAGCCAGAACCCGGTAGGAAACTCTTCTTTTTTAGAAGTTAAAAGATCTGTCATTTTCCAGTAGTGGTTATTCGTTCTAATGTTCATTCTTTATGTTTTCATGCAGGCTTCTCTGACCCCGAGCCAACTCCGAGGAGCGATGACGCCAAGGAGGAGGCAAAGAAAACAAGCGATGTTGCTCATGCGGGAGTAACTCCTGGCCCTGACGCTCAAGTGATCGGGGCGCTAGATGATGATAAGCTTGACACTTCATCTCCCGCCGAAGGGAGTGATGAAATCGAAATCACTAGCGCCTCTGAACATACCTCAAAGATGAGCATGAAAGAACGCCTCGCCGAAGAGGAGAAGAAAAAGTCGAGGTCAAAGTTGAGCCTGAAATACTGGAACTTACCGACCCGCGGAACAGACCTTTGAAGATCATTCTCCCGGGCAGGTCCAAACCACTGGATGTTCCTTCTCCTACTCCTGACTCCGCTTCTTTAGCAAGCAAGAAATCCAAGAAGAAGCGTGAGGGAGAGGAGTCATCGGAAAAAACAAAAGAAGACAAGAAGAAGAAACTGAAGAAATAATCGCTATACTCGTTCAACGAGTTTCTTGCTTAAGTCTTGTAATTACTTTTATCTTTTGTCTCCGTAGTTTGTATAGATAGGTTCTTGACTCCAAGTTTTGGAGGGATAACTGTGTAACCTCATTTTGGACTATTAAATAAAGTTTAGTTCCTTAGTCGTTTGAACGATTCTTTTACTTTTTTAGCTTCCTGAATAACTGCGGTCAAAACTCAAGCACTTATGAGTTGTATATTTCCCAGTCCATTCTCGCGTTGTTCGAACATTCTTCGGAGTGGCATACTTCTGGTTCTACATTTCTTAAGTACTTAGAATTTTTTCTAAACTCGCGTTCCAGGGACTTATAGTAAGTTGACCCGTATTCAGGGGATTCGGAGATTGAGATTGTTAATACTCTAATCCACGCTCTGGGGACTTAGAGTACTCCGGTCCGCACTCTGGGGACTCGGAGATTGAAATCGTTTATACTCTGGTCCGCGCTCCGGGGACTTAGAGTACTCCGGTCCGCACTCTGGGGACTCGGAGATTGAAATGTTTATACTTTGGTCCGCGCTCCGGGGACTTAGAGTACTCCGTTCCGCGCTCTGGGGACTTAGAGTACTCCGGTCCGCGCTCTAGGGACTCGGAGATTGAAATCGTTTATGCTCTAGTCCGCGCTCCGGGGACTTAGAGTACTCCGGTCCGCACTCTGGGGACTCGGAGATTGAAATGTTTATACTCTGGTCCACGCTCCGGGGACTTAGAGTACTCCGGTCCGCGCTCTGGGGACTCGGAGATTGAAATCGTTTATGCTCTAGTCCGCGCTCCGGGGACATAGAGTACTCTGGTCCGCGCTCTGGGGACTCGGAGATTGAAATCGTTTATACTCTAGCCCGCGCTCCGGGGACTTAGAGTACTCCGGTCCGCGCTCTGGGGACTTAGAGTACTCCGGTCCGCGCTCTGGGGACTCGGAGATTGAAATCGTTTATACTCTGGTCCACGCTCCGGGGACTTAGAGTACTCCGGTCCGCGCTTTGGGGACTCGGAGATTGAAATCGTTTATACTCTGGTCCGCGCTCCGGGGACTTAGAGTACTCCGGTCCGCGCTCTGGGGACTCGGAGATTGAAATCGTTTATACTCTAGTCCGCGCTCTGGGGACTTAGAGTACTCCGGTCCGCGCTCTGGGGACTCGGAGATTGGAATCGTTTATGCTCTAGTCCGCGCTCCGGGGACTTAGAGTACTCCGGTCCACGCTCTGGGGACTCAGAGATTGAAATCGTTTATACTCTAGCCCGCGCTCCAGGGACTTAGAGTACTCCGGTCCGCGCTCTGGGGACTCGGAGATTGGAATCGTTTATACTCTAGCCCGCGCTCCGGGGACTTAGAGTACTCCGATCCGCGCTCTGGGGACTCGGAGATTGAAATCATTTATACTCTGGTCCGCGCTCTGGGGACTTAGAGTACTCCGGTCCGCGCTCTGGGGACTCGGAGATTGAAATCGTTTATACTCTGGTCCGCGCTCCGGGGACTTAGAGTACTCCGGTCCGCGCTCTGGGGACTCGGAGATTGAAATATTTCATACTCTAGTCCGCGCTACGGGGACTTAGGGTACTCCGGTCCGCGCTCTGGGGACTCTGAGATTGGAATCGTTTATGCTCTAGTCCGCGCTCCGGGGACTTAGAGTACTCCAGTCCGCGCTCTGGGGACTCGGAGATTGAAATCGTTTATACGAGTTTGCACATCATACAGAATAATGTAGCTCTAGTAATTCATCACCCGACTATGAGATATAGAAACGTTAGTAATTCATGAAAAATATGGCTTCAAGCCTTTATTAATGAAAAACAACTAAACTACCTGATTACATGGCTGAAAGGAAACTAAGTTACGACTGAACGAAAACATACAGGAAATAACTGTGCCTAAAATAGGGAAGAAACATGCTAAAAGTAATAATGTCGCAAATGTTCACTGTTCCATGCTCGGGGGAGTGTCATGCCATCAACGGTCGCTAGCTTGAATGTTCCTTCTCCAAGCTTCCGTTCAATGACGTATGGACCTTCCCAGTTGGGATTCATACGCGATGGTATCGGGAAAACTCGTTTCAGAACGAGGTCACCCACATCAAAAATCCTTGGGCGGACTCTGCCGTCGTAGTAACGTTTGACTCGGTGCCTATGCGCTGTCGCCCTTAATTCGGCCTCTTCACGTTTTTCATCGATGCAGTCCAGCGATTCCAACAAGAGGTCCTGATTTGTCTTGGGATCATAGTATGCCACTCGGTGCGATGGAACTTCAAGTTCCACGGGTATAACGGCTTTCGAGCCGTATGCCAAGGCGAATGGAGTGTGGCTGGTCGTGGACTTGTGAGTAGTTCTATAAGCCCATAATGCTGTTGGGAGTTCATCTACCCACTTGCCTCCGACCTTCTCCAAACGCTTCTTCAGTATGGACTTGATTATTTTGTTAACGGCCTCGACTTGTCCATTAGCTTTTGGGTGTGCAACGGCGGCGAACTTCTTCTCGTGCCATACTTTAAACAGAACTCTTTGAACTCTCTGCTTTCAAATTGCGTCCCGTTGTCCGTAATGATGGTGCGAGGGAGGCCAAAGCGGCATATAATGTTTTGTACAACGAAGTTAATGACCTTCTTAGAGGTGATTGTGGCCAAAGGTTCTGCCTCAGCCCATTTTGTGAAATAGTCGACTGCAACTATCGCGTATTTCGCACCACCTTTGGATATAGGCAAAGAACCGATTATGTCGTTTCCCCAGATTGCAAATGGCCAGGGACTAACCATTTGTGTGAGTTCTGTTGATGGAGTCCTCGGGATTTTCGCATATCTTTGACACTTGTCGCATTTCCTTGCGTAGTCTGCAGCGTCCCGATTTACGGTCGGCTAGTAATATCCATAGCGGAGGATCTATTTTTCTAGCGTTTGCCTCCCAGTATGGTCACCGCATTCTCCTTCGTGTACCTCCTTCAAGACCCGTTTCGTCTCATCATGTGCGATGCATCGTAATAAGGGGACCGAGAACCCCTTTCGATACATTAGTCCATCCTGCATCACATATCGCGCGGCCTTTCGAATTACCTGCCGTCTTTCACTCCTTTTTTCTGGTAAAACCTCGGTTGTTAGGTATAGTTTGAATGGGGTTATCCACGATTCCCTCTCGATTCCTGTTTCCAACACAGAATCAACTTTCATTGCGTCTATGCTTGGAGCACGCAAGGCCTCAACGGGAAACAATCCCATTTGCTGAGCATCGCCAGTGCTTGCGAATTTCGCCAATGAGTCAGCTTCTTTGTTCTGTTCACGCGGGACATGCGAAATATCATAGCGCTCAAGGTTTGACAGCAGTTCTTGAACCAGAACAAGGTACGGAGCAAGCTTCTGTCCCTTTGCTTGATAATCTCCTCGCACTTGGTTGACCACCAACTGTGAGTCACAGAAGATTTCAACTGATTTTACCCCAAGTTCTCCAATGAGTTTTAAGCCCGCAATCAGTGCTTCATATTCTGCTTCGTTATTTGTAGCCGGGAAATCGAGCTTCAGAGTGTAACAAACCGATCGATTTTCCGGAGTTACAAGAACTATGCCAGTGCCGGAGCAACGGTCGTTTGATGCCCCATCGGTGTACAATTTTCATCGAACAGGGGGAATGACATCGTGATTATCTGGTTTGTCGGGTATGGTAAACTCAGCGATGAAATTTGCTAATGCTTGCCCCTGTATGGCTCTTCGTGGCAAGTAGGCGATATCGAACTGGCTCAACTGGATGTTCCATTTTAACAATCTTCCAGAAGTTTCTGGTCGTTGGAGTACCTGCCGTAGGGGTTGATCGGTATAAACACTGATTAAGTGTGCTTGAAAATATGGGCGCAGCTTACGTGATGCAATCACCAAGCAATAGGCCAATTTCTCGATTTTAGGGTAATTTCTTTCTGCCCCCGTTAAACACCTGCTAACGTAATACACCGGCTTTTGGATTCGGTCCTCCTCGCGAACCAAAGCCACACTTATAGCATGTGGGGATACGGCCAGGTACACGTACAACATCTCATGGTCTACTGGTTTTGACAGCACTGTTGGACTCTCCAGATGCCTCACCAAATCCCGGAATGCTTCCTCACAATCGTGTGTCCACTCGAAATTCCTCTTCCCTTTCTTTATTATATCAAAGAAGGGGATGCACTTGTCCGTGGCCCTGGATATGAATCGACTCAGCGCAGCTACTTTTCCATTCAAGCTCTGTACCTGTTTTATAGTCCTGGGCACTTGGACATCTCGAATAGCTTGAATCTTTTCTGGGTTAGCTTCAATTCCCCTAGCATTGACGATGAATCCCAAAAACTTCGCCGACGCAACGCCGAAGGAACACTTCAGAGGGTTGATCTTCATCCCATAATATCTGAGTATGTCGAACATCTCAGCCAAGTCTCGAATGTGGTCGTTTGACTGTCGTGACTTCACGAGCATGTCATCCACATAGACTTCCATCGTTCTACCAAGCTGGTCTTTGAACATTCGATTTACCAAACGCTGATAAGTCGCTCCTGCGTTTTTCAGTCCGAAGGGCATTACTACATAGCAATATAGCCCGACATCTGTGACGAAGCTGGTGTGTTCTTGGTCCGGAATATGCATCGGGATTTGATTGTAACCCGATTATGCATCCATGAATGATAACAGTTGGTGTCCTGCAGTGGAGTCGACCAACTGATCAATCCTAGGCAACGGGAAACTGTCCTTGGGGCACGCTTTGTTCAAGTCGGAATAATCTACGCAAGTTCTCCATTTCCCATTCGCCTTTTTCACCAGCACAGGGTTCGATACCCATTCAGGGTAGAGGGCATCGCGGACGAACCCATTGGCTTTGAGTTTGTCCACTTCCTCTCTGAGAGCAGCGGACCTCTCTGGGTCCATTCCTCTCCTCTTTTGTTTAACTGGGACGTATTTCGGGTCTATGTTCAACATATGACTCGTAATGGTGGGAGAAATCCCGCACATATCAGAATGCACCCAGGCGAAAACATCAAGATTTTCCTGGAGGAAATCACTAAGGTCTTCAGTCATTGCGGGGCCGAGTTGTGATCCGATCTTCAGCACACGCGATGGGTCGTCTCGGCTGACTGAAATGTCAATTGTTAATTCAGCCGGCGCTGCCTTTTCTTCCCTGGGTTTCTCATCGTCATCTCTCGGATCTATGTCTCTGAAGATCCGAGAATTATGCCCGAGCCAGGGCTCGGGCAATACTTGTCAATTATCATTATTAAGGATGCGGACATGAATGTCCGCAACCTTTCATTTCTCCCTCCGATGGGCCTCTCTGAGCTCTGTCACATAACATGCACGTCCGGTCGCCTGGTCGCCATGAACAACTTCTACTCCTTTGTCAGTTGGGAATTTCAAAGTCAAGCACCATGGGGCTAATGCTGCCCTAAACTCAGCCAGGGCCGGTCGGCCCAGGAATACATTATACGGAGAATCCACATCCAAAACTACGAAGGGCAGGATTCGCACCCTCCGACGTTCGCCTTGTCCCAGTTCAACTGGTAACTCAACATACCCTACCGCATCGGTCGCTGCACCATTAAAGCCATGTATGCGAGCATTGGACGGTTTTAAGTCCTTTGTTTCCATTTTCATCTGGTCATAAGCCTTCTTGAAGATGATGTTGATAGAACTTCCACAATCGATCAAAATTCTTTTCACATACGCCGGTCTGATCGTTGGAGATATAACCATCGGGTCGATGGTTGGAGCCTCCACTTGGTCAGCATCTCTGTTTCTGAATACTATATCGTCTATCATTACGCGCTGCTGCTTAGTAGGGGTCCCATCCTCCATGTTCGAACAACATTCGAAATCTGCATGCTTCAGGGCACTAGCATACCGCTCCATCTCCTGCCAATTCTTATCCGCGGGGTGAGGCCCGACGATGATCGTGTTTATGACTAGCCTACCCACAGTCCGGGTAGGTTCATCGGGATAACGCGGAGCTGGAGCACGACCTGGGTTGGATGTTCCCTGTCCTCCTTCATGAGGATCCTTCACAAATTCCTGCAACTTTTTCTGCCTGATCAACTTCTCTATAGCGTCGTGTAGGTGTCTGCACTCTTCCGTATTGTGCCCATAAGTCTCATGGAAGCGGCAATATTTCCCGGTCCACTTCTGTTCCTCGGTTGATTCTTTCGGATGTGGCTTTTTGTACTAAAAAGCATTGCAGGTTGATAGGTAAATGTTCTCAAGAGACGCATTCAGCGGGGTATACTCGTTGTAGCTTGGAATTCTCGGTTTCCACTTCCCCGCTTCTCTCTTCTTCCCTTGATTTCTTCCTCCGGACTCCTTTGGCTGCCCAGGCTTGTTCTGGACATTGACTTGGACCATTCCCGAGTTGTCTCCGGACTGCTTCACAGCAACGTTGCTTTTCACGGACTCCTGGACAGGTCCTGGTGCCTTATCTCGCCTTACCCACCTAGCTTCCTCTCTTCTTATGAACTGGTGTGCCTTTGAGTAAAAACGCTCTAGCGTAGTCGGAGGTTTTTCTGCCAACCAGTCTCCAAATTCAGAATCTGGATCCACACCTCGCATCACGGCCATTAGAATTGCATGATCATTGGGATTACTGACTTCAGTCGTTGCAACATGGAATCTTTGTAAATATTCCTTCAATGACTCCCTAGGATTTTGAATTACACTTGACAGAGACATCACGTCCTTTGGACGAGTAGTGTGTATCCTGAACTGCTCAATAAACTTCTTCGCCAACTCCTCAAAACTGGATACGGACCACGGAGGAAGTTGGGCGAACCACATCGTAGCGATCCCAGATAGAGTAATTGGGAAGCATCTACACTTGGTTGCATCATTTGCTCTAGCTGAATCCATCATCCACTCGTACCTCATGACATGCTGTCTAGGATCAGTCTTTCCCTCATAAGCATGGATAGTTGGCATACTAAACTTTCTGGGGTATGCTGCCTGTAGGACAATGTCTGTGAATGGAGTATGACTTCTTGACGCTCCCCAATCGTCATTTGACAAGCCTTGATTCTCTTTCATTAATTGCCTGATCATGGCTGTCAGGTCTGGTGGTTGTATAGAAGGTGGAAGGTTAGAGGCTGTTCTATGTGACTGTCCATGCTGATGCCTCCTCTCCTGGTGATCTGCCAAATGTGCGTCTTGAGGTTCGACATCGTGAATGTTTTGATTGTCTGGGCCTCCAGTCTCCATCTGCCCTCCAGCTCCTAAGTTCCCGGTTCCGACTTGGTCACGGTCTCCAGCTGTTCTGACAGCAGCGCCTGCTTGAGCAGTCTCAGTCTTACGGCGTCTACGCTTGGGAGGTTCATCAGAGGAAGTTGAGCTGTCGGATGAGGAATAAGGAGCGGGATTGCCTTCAGCATTCTGTTGCTGCTGTTGGGTGAGTTGTGCCATCAGGTTGGCGTTAGCTTGCATCTGCTCTCCTAGTTGTCTCCTGCTTTCCCTAAGTTCTCTCATCAAGTCATTGAACTCTATCCTGGTGACAACTGGCATTTGGTCCTGGGCGGTAGTCCCTACGCCTGGACTCGCTTGCTGATTGCTAGGTCCTGCTTGTTGCACGCTAGCAGTCTCATGGGCATCCGCATTATGAGAAGCTGACCTGGTACGTGGCCTTGCCATTGTAGAGTTATTGGTATGAACTCTGAGTAGAATCAACGGACGTCCTATCAATGATTTGGATCTTCTTTGGGGGATTTGTTCAATCCAGTAGCTTCAAAGCAGATCCTTGAGGTCTGAGAATTCAATTCTCAGTGAAAGCACCAAAGTGTTAGCACCAAAATTGGTCACTAACCTCGTTGAGAAAGATTGTGTAGAGAAATAAACGATGAAGATAAATTAAACAAAGAAGAATATGCTAATTCAAATGCAGAAAGTAAGAACACCGGATTTATAGTGGTTCAGCGTAATTGCCAACGTCCACTTGAGGTTAAACTTTATTGATCTTCTTAATGATTGATTACAAATACAATTCGTAGATCAAATGCTTGAATGGAGTTGCTAAGTAAAGAAGATGAGTCTGAAAAATGGCAGAGTCTCCCCAGTGTTCCCGAAAAAAGATCCCTTTTCACTGTGCCCCTGCCCCTCTATTTATAGACAAAGATGGGTTGGACTTCTCAAGTGGGCTCGGCAGCCGAACACCTTGGCCCAAATATAGTGGTCGCCGTATGTCGAACCAAATAGGCCGATCACAACGATGCCGAACCACCCTCTCTATGCCGAACGATACGCTTGCTGCGTGGGAAGAGTAGAACGAATACCAGTCGAAGCCGAACGTGCCTCTGGCCGAACGAAGCGCTTGACCGAACGTTGTCTCTGGCCGAACGTTGGTGCTGGCCGAACGATAGCTTTAGCCGAACAATGCTTCTGACCGAACAATGTCCCTGGCCGAACGATGCTTTAGCCGAATGATGTTTCTTGGCCGAACGAGAGTTATGGCCGGACGTTGCCTTTAGCCGAGTAGTGCCTTTGGCCGAATGATGGTTCTGGCCGAATAATACAGCCATGCCGAGCAGTTGTACATGCCGAATGTCTTCCGATGCCGAGCGCTTACAAACGCTGTTAGCGCCAAAATTGGTCACTAACCTCGTTGAGAAAGATTGTGTAGAGATGTAAGTGATGAAGTTAAATTAAACAAGGAAGAATATGCTAATTCAAATGCAGAAAGTAAGAACACCGGATTTATAGTGGTTCAGCGTAATTGCCTACGTCCACTTTGTGTTTTGATCTTTATTTCTTTCACAAGTAGTTGAATACAGATACAATCCATATATTGATGACTTGAATACAAGTTTGAATTAAAAAGAGGAGAGTATAAAAAATGGCAGAGTCTCCCTAGTGTTCTCCAAAAAAGGTCCATTTCATTGTGCCCCTGCCCTTCTATTTATAGAGGAAGATGGGTTGGACTTCCTTCATGGGCTTAGGAACAAGGTGCCTCTGCCCATAGTGGGTGAATCTGCACACCAGGCCAGGCAGGACGAATGCTCTTGCTTTATTGTGGGCCTGACAACTTGCTACCACCTCCAGTCTCTCCTTGATCAGAATCTTGTCTAGTGCTAATGATAATTTCTTCAACCGTCGTTTTGTAACCGGGCTAAGATGTCGGTTAACACTTGCCCCCAAAGTGTGTCGTGTGAAGCAACACAACACGCTTTGAATCAGCGAGTATTCCTTGTCTTTAGAAAGAAATCCACCATGTTTCTTGAATAGTCATTATCCTCCAATTTATCCTCCCAAGGTGTTGTATCCTTCTTTGGTCATCGTGATGCTCGGTCGATTCCCAATATTATAAATCCAGGGTTGTAGTTCATTAGTGGCCATCCGTGTCTGACTCTGCAGAGCTAATAAGCTTCGGCTATATGATCTAGTCTTCTCTTAATAACCCTTAGTGAGAATTCAATTTCTGTTGATTCCAAGAAGTCAAACTTTTTCGGATGTATACATGCACGTTCGGGTACATGTTCTTGCCATTGGCTCTCGGATGCATTTTATATGCTCATAAGTTGTCGCCAACTCCATCCAGTTTAATTGTAATTCAATCGCGATTCCTTGTTTGTATTTTCTGTGAAATAAGGGTTGCAATCAGCCACTTGAGGAGTTTTCCAAACCTCTCTTCAGTACAGACTCTATGATTTTGTTCATAGCTTCAACCTGTCCATTTGCAGTTATAATGGATCATGGAAGGTCATAAGGACAGATGACGTTACAGATAAAGAAGTTGATTATTTTCTTCATCTTGGTCGTGGTTAAGAGTTCTTCATCTGCCCATTTGGTGACGTAATCAACTGCTATGATGGTGTATTTCGCACCACCTTTAGGATCGACAAGAAGATGATTTCAGTGCCCCCAAGTGGAAAACGGCTATGAACTAGCCATTTGAATAATTTCCATCGGTGGGGTTCCCGAATTTTTTGCAAACATCTTGCACTCGTCACATTGTCTAGCATGATCAACCGCTTCTGGGTTGATAGTTGGCCAGTAATACCTGTAGCAGAGTATCTTCTTTATCATGGTTTTCCCCCTGATGTTATTACCGCATTCTTCTTCATAGAATTTGCTTAAGATATCATCATGGGCGATATGCCGAAGCATAGGGATGGATAAACTCCTTTTGATACACGACTTATTCTTAGATGATTTGGCGTGAAGCTTTGAGGAGGATCTGTCGTTTTCCATTCCTCCGTTCAGTAAGAATTCCTCATTGTAGATAGTCTTTGATAGGAGTCAACCATGACACCTTTTCATTTTGTTCGCTGAGTACGTGTGTAATGATGTAATACGTGAAGTCGGTTAGTAACTCTTGGACTTGGCCGAGATAAGGAGCAAGACAATGCCCCCTAGCAAGATCAACTTCCTTAAATTTGTATACTACCAATCAAGAATCACAAAAGATATGTAAAGTTTTCACTTCAAATCCTCTAGCAAGTTTGAGGCTGGCAGTCAAGGCTTCATACTAAGCATCGTTGTTTGTTACAGGTAAATCAAGTTTTAGGACGTAGCAGATTGATCGTTCCTCAGGAGTCATTATCATGACTCCTATGCCATAACACTGATCATTGGATGCTCCATCCACGTACATTTTCCATCTCATGGTTGGTTCTTTGCTACTCTTCGAGTAGTCATCTGAGGTAGTGAATTTGGGTGTGAGGTCTGCTAATTTCCGTCCTTGGATAGCCCTTCGTGGGAAATAAGTGATATCGAATTAGCTTAGTTCGATATTCTATTTAAGTAGTCTTTTAGACGTCTCAGGTCATTGTATGCCCTGTCGCAACGGCTGGTAGGCATAGACGTTGATGGGGTGAGCCTAAAAGTAAGAGTGGAGCTTTCATGATGAAATCAATAGGATTGTGCTAGCTTTTGTAGCTTCGGGTTGATATCCAATGCATGGCTCGCGATAGTTAATGAAATCACATATGCATGTCAGAATGGGTCCAAGGGAACATATCATCATTTATTCAGAAAAATCCAACTAATTCTTTTATCATCACTGCACTGAGCTGTGATCCGATATTCAGCACCCGAAAGGGTCGCCATGGCTGGCTGTAATGTCGACCGTCAGCTTAGCAGGTGCCATCCCAGATTCTTTGAGTAAAGATGTAACTATTTTGCATAACATTCAATGTGAAATATGGTTGGGACGGTCAATGTTGATGGTTATTCTGGTCGAATCCTAGAGTCTTGTCATGAGTTGTTAAGTCAAATAATGAAGGGCTCTGAATGCTCTAATTAATTATCTGCAAATGGCTAAAGATCAGGCTTAAAAGCACGTTGAAGGAAATGTCGAGTAGGGGCCAGCCTCGAGTTGCGTGCAACTGCATAGCTGGATCTTGCTATGAGTTTGAATTTGCTTGTATATTCGAGTAACGCATTTTCTATTCAATGCATTCATGATCCTTCACTCGCCCTTCGGGTTGGAGTGACAGTCAGTTGCCCACAAGCTTTGGCATTGATTTACTGATTCTATCTCTAGGCATCCTTTCGGTCGTTGCCTTGAGTAGCTGTAAGCACTATATATAAGTTTTAATACCGAGCTATCGTAGCCAATTTTTGGATGACCATGCGTCTTCTCCCAGTCTCGGGTTAATAAATGTACTGCATGGACGGTTGAGTCTCGTCCTAGCTATGTTTATGCTTTCACCTAAACTCCAAAGACATAAAGGTGATTGGTGAATAGTCGGTTCACATTCATCTTGCTTCTCGCTCGTGCCTCCAGGTCTGGGGCATATACCGATAAGTAGGAAGGCCAGCCACGCCCACTTTAGCTTTACTCTCTTTCCCGTTGAATCGTGGGATCATGTCAGTCGATAGGAGACTAGGTCTCGCCTATCTTGGATTTTATCGTGGTTTTTCATTCCAAGAGGAATACTTCGATGCCACGTAAGTTTTAGGGCGTAATTTGGACAGTGGATGGTCATCCACGTCCACTTTGGTTCATGCTCTGTAATCAGATCTCGGGGTAAAGTTGTCTACAAATGCAGTCGGGTCATGCTCATCCAGTTTCATACTCCTCCTGACGAATTGAACGAGGGTGCTGGAGAATTTTTGACCAAGTATTCGTGGTTTGCCCTCCTTTCCATACTCTAGGGGTCATAGTTTTTCAAAAAACAAACATCCGAGTCACATTCGTATGTGCTTGGTGCGGATCGGCATTGACCCTTGGTCTGAGGTATGATATAGTAGGTTGCTCGTAGCTTTGGATGCCGTTTCGATTGGTTCTGTATTGAGGCCTCCCTGCAGTCGCTGCCTCAAGTTATAAAGAACGCCATGCTATGGCTATAGTAAGCTGTCGTATTCGGCTTTTTAGTGTTTTGTACCCCTGCCCCCAGCATTGATTTAGCCAGGTCACTAGTTGGATAGTCGAACTCCATCCTCAGCGGGTTAATAATCCTCCTGTCGATTCCAGGCCGAAGTTTACGGAATAGAAAATGGTCGGGATCCACTCGTCTATTTATCGATGTTTATACACCACTCTACATTCTGGTGACTTAGTGTTATTCTCCCTCCGGTTGACTCGCGCCCAATTTGTGTTTTATGCTTCGGTCCATGCTCTGGGGACTTAGAGATTTGTCGAACGGTTTATGCTTTAGTCCATAGTTCGAGACGCAGAGATTTTCGTCAACTCGTTTATACTCTAGTTCGCACTCTGGGAACTTAGAGTAATCTGGTCCGCTTCTGGGATTTAGGGATTTTTCTGAAGTTGTCTATAATCTAGTCCATGCTCTGGGGACTGAGAGTACTGTAGTCCGCACTCTGGGGACGTAGAGGTTTTTGAGTCATTTATACTCTAGTCCGCACTCAGGGACTTAGAGTACTTTAGTCCGCATTCTGTCTCCCGTTCCAGAGGGTGAGACCCCCCGAATGGCTGAGAGTTTGCCTAAACATGGTAGATAATCCTTCTTTTTAAGATTCTCTTTAAGATTTTGAAAGTCGTTATTCTTTATGCAGGACTATTGCATTCTAATGCTTGTTTTCCACGATTTTGTGCAGGCCGTTCTGACCCCGAGCCCACTCCGAGGAGCAATGTCGCCAAGGAAGTGGGGGAGAAAACAAGTGAAGCCACTCACGCAGGGGAGGCTCCTGGTCCAGACGCTCAGGTGATCAGAGCGCTTGATGAAGACAAGTCTGAAACCTCCTCTCCTACTGACAGGGGTAATGAAGTAGAAATTACAAGCACCTCTGAGCACACATCCGAATTGAGCATGGAGGAACGACTCGAGATAGAGAAGGAGGAGACGGTCAAGGTAATAGTAGAGCCCCGAGTTGTGGACTTGGACGATCCTTTGAACAAGCCATTGAAGGTCATCCTTCCTGGCGGGTCCAAGCCCATGGAAGGCCCCCGTACTCCTTCAGTTGCTACCCCTCTATCAAAGAAGAGTACCAAGGGTAAATGCTCTGGAGAGGAGCCGTCTGGAAAGAAGTTGAAGAAGCACAAGAAGTGATTACTATCCTCGTTCAACGAGAGTTAGTTTAAGTCATGTAATTATTTTCATCTATTTCCTTAGTCCTTCTAAATAGAATGTCGACCCCGAACTTTGGAGGGGTTGTAATAGAAACTCATTTCTAAATAAGGTTTAGTTCCTTTTTCTGTCTTACAAAAGACTCTTATTGTTCAGTTTTCTTTGTGATTGTGATTTTAATCCAAGCAGTTGTGAGTAACATAGACTTCTCAGTCCATCTTCATATAACTCGGAAACTCTTCGGGAGTCGTTGAACTTCCATTCTGTGCTTCGAGCACTTAGAATACTTTCTAGCCCGTATGTCAGGGATTTGACAAATTCAAGTCATTTGTGTCATAGTTCATATTCAGGGAACTTGGAGATCCGATTCGCTTATATTCGAGTTTGCACTCTGAGGAGTTAGAGTACTCCAGTCCGCACTCAAGGGACTTGGAAGTTTAAGTCATTTATACTCTAGTCCACGCTCTGGGGACTTAGAGTATTCTAGTCCGCACTCTGGGGACTTGGAGGTTTAAGTCATTTATACTCTAGTCCGTGCTCTGGGGACTTAGAGTACTCCAGTCCGCACTCTGGGGACTTGGAGGTTTTAGTCATTTATACTCTAGTCCACGCTCTGGGGACTTAGAGTACTCCAGTCTGCACTCTGGGGACTTGGAGGTTTAAGTCGTTTATACTCTAGTCCGCGCTCTGGGGGCTTAGAGTACTCCTGTCCGCACTCTGGGGACTTGGAGGTTTAAGTCGTTTATACTCTAGTCCGCGCTCTGGGGACTTAGAGTACTCCAGTCCGCGCTCTGGGGACTTGGATGTTTAAGTCGTTTATACTCTAGTCCACGCTCTGGGGACTTAGAGTACTCCAGTCTGCACTCTAGGGACTTGGAGGTTTAAGTCATTTATACTCTAGTCCGCGCTCTGGGGACTTAGAGTACTCCTGTCCGCACTCTGGGGACTTGGAGGTTTAAGTCGTTTATACTCTAGTCCACGCTCTGGGGACTTAGAGTACTCCAGTCTGCACTCTGGGGACTTGGAGGTTTAAGTCATTTATACTCTAGTCCGTGCTCTGGGGACTTAGAGTACTCCTGTCCGCACTCTGGGGACTTGGAGGTTTAAGTCGTTTATACTCTAGTCCACGCTCTGGGGACTTAGAGTACTCCAGTCTGTGCTCTGGGGACTTGGAGGTTTAAGTCGTTTATACTCTAGACCACGCTCTGGGGACTTAGAGTACTCCAGTCCGCGCTCTGGGGACTTGGAGGTTTAAGTCGTTTATACTCTAGTCCACGCTCTGGGGACTTAGAGTACTCCAGTCTGCACTTCGGGGACTTGGAGGTTTAAGTCATTTATACTCTAGTCTGCGCTCTGGGGACTTAGAGTACTCCTGTCCGCACTCTGGGGACTTGGAGGTTTAAGTTGAGAGCAGTCGTATTTCCACTCTTTAATTTGTATTCATCCACTGTATCGAGGCTAATTTCGTCGAATGAACAATCGAACCACGTTTGCTCACGGAATGGGATTCTGTTCCCTAGGATGAGGGATGGAATTTGAAAAATGGACGATCGATTCTCGTCCGCTTGGTGATTATAGCTCTTCCAATCAAGTCAAGGAAGGAGGTATATGACAGATGGTTCGATCACATCCATGTTGAGTTAGATAGCCAAATCTCTTACAATTTGCTCCGTATCTCCTTCTAGAAAATAAGGATAATATATTGTTGAGTAGACAAAGTAAGTTGTATATGTTCCAAGGTGTAGTCATGTCCATATACTGACAGCGATGGTTAGCGAGTATGCAGTCTACCATAGCTACTTCAAGTCGGGCTTTCAAACAACCTTTCGTGTTCAGGGTAGTTTTTGATGTGTAGATGATCAAATCACGTCCACTTTAGACGGATCCCGGCGTCACTGAGCTTCATGAGGGGTATCTGTATTTTGTCGAACTTTGTTCTATGACTCGATTGGAGTGGATGATCGGGCCATATTCATTCCAAGCAGTTTAGGTCTCCAAGTCAAATGTGGAGGTTGATGGATGGATGGTTGGTTGTTCGAATCGATCATAAGTTGAGCATACGAACTCGGATCATCTTGAAACCTGGAACGTTGGCTTCCCTGGCTTTGATTGTTATGTCTTGTTAATCGTGGCTCGATCCCGACTCGGACAAAATCCATCGATATCCATAGTGAGCCTTTGTATAACTGATCTCCAAGACGAACTATCACTGGTTTCTAATCAAGTTCTTGGTGTCACGGCCTTGCCAAAAGGCGGGATAACATTTGCCCCCCAAAGGACGTCTTGTGTAAACATGACGTGCTTTGAAAAACCGCAGTCTTTCATGCTGAATATTTCCGTTCAGTTGATTGCTTGACAGTCGTCTTTTAATCGTTTCGTCGCAATCTTCTTTTAGACAAATGTTCAACTAGCGTGCTTTGCTTTGGTTCTGCCCCCAGTTTTGGGGATGAGTATGGAGTTGATGTATGTTTATACTCCGTCTCGCACTCTGGGAGTACGGAGTTGAGTAGATGTTTATACTCCGTCTCGCACTCTGGAAATACGGAGTTGATTAATGTTTATACTCCATCTCGCACTCTGGGAGTACGGAGTTAAGCGAATGTTTATACTCCGTCTCGCACTCTGGGAGTACGGAGTTGATTAATGTTTATACTCCGTCTCGCACTCTAGGAGTACGGAGTTAAGCGAATGTTTATACTCCGTCTCGCACTCTGGGAGTACGGAGTTGAGTAGATGTTTATACTCCGTCTCGCACTCTGGGAGTACGGAGTTGATTAACGTTTATACTCCGTCTCGCACTCTGGGAGTACGGAGTTGAGTAGATGTTTATACTCCATCTCGCACTCTGGGAGTACGGAGTTGATTAATGTTTATACTCCGTCTCGCACTCTGGGAGTACGGAGTTAAGTAGATGTTTATACTCCGTCTCGCACTCTGGGAGTACGGAGTTGTGCGAAGGATCGTCGTGTATCAACTCATTTTTAGCCTTGATGTGATGGCTTGCCCCCGAGCTCGAGTTTCACTTAGCGAGTGGCCGGTCGTATCGCAGCCGCTCTCTATTTGAATAAATTCCACTTGCAGGATGGAATTTAGCTCTTCGTGCATCATGATGTTGTACATTGTATTTAACCCATAGCCCCAAATCAAAGGCATATGGTTGATGATGAGCGATAGAATTATGCTCGTCCAGATGTAACTCCACACGTCCGATCATGGTCTGCGTAGATTGGTTGGCAACCAAATCTGAGTACCTGGTCACCTGCATCATTTTGAAAGTAGTTTAGTTCAAGCTCGTCGTAGTTCATAGAACAATTGAAATAGAGATGGAAATGGAAATAATTCAAAGAAGATTATGGTAAATATCATTGATATGTGAAGCATCATCGTGTGCTCGCTATTCGACTCTGCCCTTGGCTCCTTTCAAAGGGATGTCGGCCGTCAACCGTCCAATTGATAATCATAGCCCTTTATTAATAGGCATCGGATATTCGCTGCCCGCCATTCTGCAGGACGTGTACATACTATTGAAGCTTCCCTTTCTAGGTCATCTTTTCGATCACACCTCGGAGGTGTTTGTAATCGCCCGTGTTAGGATCAGTGAGCATCTGGGAATATACAACATTCCCCTGATTTTCTTTAGACTTTGGTGTACTCTCTCGAGGTTGGTTTCCAGTACCACTCCGAGTCGTGAGTCTTCAAGTAGAGGTTGTCAATTGAATCTTTCAAAGAGCATATGAGCTAAATTCTGAAGTCTTGTTTCGGCTACTGGGATCTACATCCTTAGCCAACGGGCCTTCATTGTTATTTTTCTTAGTCTGCTCCACTCCTCCTCACTTTAGTTCTGATTCATTTTGTAAAAGAAACGATCCATAGTCGTAGGAGGCTCTTTAGCCAACTAGCTGCCAAAATATATCTGGAGGTCGACTTTCCTCAAACGCGATCAGTATGATATCCTTGTTAGTATTTGTAATAAATTGCTTAGAGCATTGGTTTGCTTGGAGTCATCTTGACGTTTGCTAGAGTCACATCATCTATGTTCTCCAACATTTGGGAGTACCGTTTCAATAGCGGTTGCTTGTCCGTTCCCTTGATGTCGTTCATAAGCTGCCGCTAGATCCTCTATGCCCTGGTCGATCATGGGATGTCAGGGAAGTGGATAGAATGTTCCTTTATTAAGTTGAGTTTTGAATTCACTATTCGGAGGCACTGCGCTGCGGCTAGGGTTCGGGGGGACAAGTTTTTTTTAGCCTCATTTTCGAAAATTTGGGTTGTACCCGAAAAAGTTTTTTTTTTGTAAGTAGGGGTCATATAAGAGACCGGTGTAACTTAAGTTTCGATCGGCATTGAGGGCCGTTCGGCATTACAAAGTTGCTCGGCATACAAGACTGTTCGGCATCCCACACTATTCGGCATTCCTCACTGTTCGACATTCACACTGTTCGGCATTCCACACTGTTCGGCATTCCACACTGTTCGGCATCCACACGTGTTCGGCATTCACACTGTTCGGCATCCACACTGTTCGGCATCCCACACTGTTCGGCATCCACACTGTTCGGCATTCATTCTTGTTCGGCACAACCGAGTCGTTCGACATACAATACCGTTCGGCATTACAGAGGTGTTCGACATTCATTCTTGTTCGGCACAACCGAGTCGTTCGGCATACAATACCGTTCGGCATTACAGAGGTGTTCGGCATAGAGGTATGGTTCAGCTTGGAAGAGCGTTCGGCCTAGAGGTATGGTCGGCCTGGAAGAGCGTTCGGCCTAGAGGTATGATCAGCCTGGAAGGGCGTTCGGCATAAGCCTTTTCTGGGGCGTTCGGCATATGCCTTTTCTGGAGCGTTCGGCATACGCCTTTTCTAGGGCGTTCGGCATACGCCTTTTCTGGGGCGTTCGGCATAAACCTTTTCTAGGGCGTTCGGCATACGCCTTTTCTGGGGTGTTCGGCATACGCCTTTTCTGGGGCGTTCGGCATACGCCTTTTCTGGAGCGATCGGTCGAATTGCCTTCAGAGGAGGGTCGGCCTTCATTCAACTTTAGTGCAAACTTCAACGTCCAATCCCCATATCTTGCGTACATCAGTGAATCCAATCTACGGCTATCAGCTTCCTTTAGATTTCTTTCAAATCTGAGTAGAATAGGAAGTTTTCTAGTAAACAATTGGATCTATCTCGCGAATTTACAAATCCACTAGTAGATGATGAGATCCAATCAAGCTGAGAATTCAATTCTCAGTGAAAGCACCAAAGTGTTAGCGCCAAAATTGGTCACTAACCTCGTTGAGAAAGATTGTGTAGAGATGTAAGTGATGAAGTTAAATTAAACAAGGAAGAATATGCTAATTCAAATGCAGAAAGTAAGAACACCGGATTTATAGTGGTTCAGCGTAATTGCCTACGTCCACTTTGTGTTTTGATCTTTATTTCTTTCACAAGTAGTTGAATACAGATACAATCCATATATTGATGACTTGAATACAAGTTTGAATTAAAAAGAGGAGAGTATAAAAAATGGCAGAGTCTCCCTAGTATTCTCCAAAAAAGGTCCATTTCATTGTGCCCCTGCCCTTCTATTTATAGAGGAAGATGGGTTGGACTTCCTTCATGGGCTTAGGAACAAGGTGCCTCTGCCCATAGTGGGTGAATCTGCACACCAGGCCAGGCAGGCCGAATGCTCTTGCTTTATTGTGGGCCTGACAACTTGCTACCACCTCCAGTCTCTCCTTGATCAGAATCTTGTCTAGTGCTAATGATAATTTCTTCAACCGTCGTTTTGTAACCGGGCTAAGATGCCGGTTAACAGACGCCGAGTGCTACTGGATGCCGAG
The DNA here is from genome assembly GCA_030737815.1 of Allium fistulosum. Taxonomy (NCBI): domain Eukaryota; kingdom Viridiplantae; phylum Streptophyta; class Magnoliopsida; order Asparagales; family Amaryllidaceae; genus Allium; species Allium fistulosum. The sequence continues at coordinate 509,147,636 of CM060903.1, read as the reverse complement.
CGCTTACAGACGCCGACTACTCCTGGATGCCGAGTACTACTGGATGCCGAGTACTTGCCAATGCCGAGTACTCAGTTGCCTGGTCAAATCTCTAGGAAACAGTTACAAAGGCCGATTTCCTTCAATTCGAATAATGTCCAAATTGATCAGCTTGCAATATTCCTTTTTACGCTAATCTAGATAGCACGGCCGTATGGAATACAGATAATGATGATAATTGGCTTTGGTCGAGTGTTTACGGCAACACTATTTGACTAACTCCGGGAATTATAGGTTGTACTCTAGGTTGTTTCGACTCCGGAGAAGATTTGTATAACATCCCGGATATGCGCCTCAAACCAAGAGATAATATTACCCATCAAATTTGGGAAGATGAAATGCCACGATTTGCTTCAAAATACTTACGACCTAAGGCAAGACTACTCACTAGGATGATTATCAACACAATCATTCCTCGACTTGGCAGCCATAATCAAATAATAGAATTAGAGCACAAAGCTCTATATGCTATCTTTAGTGGTACGAGGGTAAATTGGGAGAAATTCATCTTTGACGAGCTTAAACATTATTGGACTCGATCACGTACATCAATCATTTACTCTACATACATCATGTGCCTTCTGCAAGCCCACAACATTCCATCATATTTATCGACTTTTGAGGAGATTGCCCCCAAGCATGCCTCTACAAAATTCTTCTCTCTTATTCACTTACCAGAAAATCCCTCGGATTTTATTTCATTTGAAGAATGGACGCAACGTCGTCAACAAGCTAGACAAGCTATGCCTCAACAACAACCACCACAAGAGGAATAACAACATCACGAACACACTCCTCCTCCTCCTGTACCTTTTGACTATCCAGGCCAAGACGACATTTTAGAGACTCGCACTGAAACTAATCCAAATGGAAGCATTCAAGATTTAACACTCCAAAATCAACTTATCTTATCAAGAAATCAAAAGTTATTGGCTAAGCGAATCGATAGCTTCGAAACAACATTTGATACTCGCCCAACAACAGTTGAAACATCGCTTTCAACAACATTATCTGCTCTAAAAGAGGTTCTCCAACGAGTCCGTGGCCCTACACCAGCTTCGGAAGATTGGCCAACTCCAACGCCTTCTCCTCCTCCTTCAAAACATTCTAAACTTTTTGAAGAGGAAAAAGAACCTCTAGAACATACCCCAAAATCTCCTAGAATACAAGCTAGTTCTTCCAAAAATGAAGATGAAGGAGATGATCAAGCCAAAACTTCCCTAAAAAAATCCTTAGATTTTTAATAGGTTTCATCTTTTGTATTGTAATGAAATATGCATGTAATCACTCGCTATGTTTAATGGTTATAAAAATACCTTTTGGCTTGTTACTTATGCGTAATTAGTTACCTCTCGTGTATTAATGATAATATGATTATTGATTATATCATACATTTTCCTGTATTAATGCTTTTTGATAATGCCAAAGGGGGAGAAATTATGGTAAGCACATATTCAGGGGGAGATTTATAAAATTATATCTAAGTACATTGCATAGTTGTCATCATCAAAAAGGGGGATAATGTTAGGAAATCCAATCTATGGTTTCGATGACAACAACTATACAATGGAAATCGAATATACATATATATTTATATATAGTACTTGCTAGAACAACATCACTACAAAGACAAGAACAACGCTCAAAGGACACTACAAGAGACTACAAGTCGATAGGTACAAGGACGTAAAAGAAAGGATGCACAAAAACTGACATGCACCATATCAGACGTTTGGGTGCACAAGCCAGACGTCTGAAATAGTTCTCTGGAACAATAAACAGGCTAAACCAGACGTCTGGTAATAGCACTTAGACGTCTGATCCTCTACTATATTCAAATAATATATAGTATCAGACGTCTGAAACAAATACCAGACGTCTGAATTCAAACTCGAACTTCATAAATAAACTGCAACTGCCACATGTGAATGGACATCTCCGCTTCTCTTTGCCGCAACTCTTCACTATCAACAGAAGCAACCTTAGAGGATTCATTAATGGATGTAACTACTCAAGATACCTATCTACAACTATATATAGCATCAATAATCAAGAGAACAGAACTTACTTCACTTACTTACGCTTTCTAATTCTATACTCTATTCTTGATCTCTGCACTCTAGTAATCTTTACTTGTATTCACTCTTCCATATACTAAGTTCTTCATAGACAATATTCCTTAGAAATATATTGGAAGCAATTGTACCAATTAGTCAACATCCGTGTTATATTAGAACACACATTTGACAAGAAAAACTCATTGTAACCAAGCATATTCCTCCGGGCAAAGCGAGGGTTATTGATAGTCGAATTCCAAAGGGGAGCTTCGGGACTGGACATAGGACGGGAGGTCCAAACCAGTATAAAATTCTGGTGTGCTTATTCTATATTTACTTAGATTAATATTAGTTGCATCATATATTTTGTCACATATACTAGCATATACACTACACGATCCACCCCGTAGACTTTTAGGTTGCACAATCCACAGAGAAGCTTCAGGCCCAGAACTCGCCAATTGATCGTGTGGCTGTCTCGACGATTCGCCAGGTCTGGAAACAAGTGGCTCCGACATCGTTTTGGCAGTCGCTGCCATAGCAACATCGGCAGTTTCCCGTTCCTTTTCAATTTATAGAATTTCCCGACCCTCTATCTCCCACTCAGTGTAGGCATCTCCACTATCTCAGAAACAAGTCAAAATTTCCTAACAAACCATGGCGAGAGTGCGTGGGAACTTGGGGCCCAGATAACTGAGACTCCCCTGATGCATCAAGGAGTTGACGTAGAAGTTTAAGATGGTATCGTCCATCTTGTCCATCTTCCTCTCAAAAATGTCCTGTAGCTCCAAATAATCCACCGTAACAGTGGCCTTTTCAACTTCAATGCGAGTTTTGTCGGTGCTAAGCTGCGCAACTCTTTCCTGGAGCAGGGCAATCGTCCGGGCTTGATCGGAAATGGTCTTATCATGCGACTTCACGACCTGCTCATATTCCGCGATTGCTTTGTTATGACCTTCAACAATCTTGTCGTGATCAGCAATGGTCTTCTTCTAGGCTTCAATAATCGTGTTGTGGGCTTCGAGCTCCTCTTTCTACTTGACTTCTTCTGCATGGGCCTTCTTAATTTCATCTTTGTAAACGATCTTTATTTTTTCATGGGCCTCTTTCAACTCTTTTAGCAAGCCGGTGCTATTTTACTCTTCCAAAGCGCCGCATCCCTTTCTTGTGCCAGTCGTTCAATTCTGGCATCGCCTTCCACCAACGCATTCTCGAAGTCATCCTTCTTTGATTCAAATGAGAGGATCTCTTGGTAATTGTTGTGGTTTGTATCAGCCAGCTGCTTGCATAGTTTTTCTCATCCCTCGGCTTGCTCCAAATCACTTTGGATCACTTGAAGCCGGGGCATATATGAATCCTTGCGGACTGGGCGAAGGTCGCAGTCAAACTTAACCCCTTTTAAAAACTACCCGGGGAGCGCTGTTTCAGGACTAGGAGGACTAGACGGAAGAACGTAAGCCGATCTCCGGTGAGGAAGCGATGAACCAGGGGCAAGTAACATGTGGCACGATGGAACTTGGGATGAAGATGGAGCTTGAACAGAAGAAACTAGAACTTCGAGACCGACTGAAGCTGGAGCCGGGGTAAAGGCTTGTTGCTTTGAAGGATGTGAATTGCGATCGACCTTTGATCTTTTGGACGGTTCCTCTCGCTCATCAAAGGTCTTTCTCTTCTCGTAACCGCATTTGTACGTATGACTCCATTCCCTCTCATCTCGATGACGAGCTTCAGCCTCTGAATCCTTCCGTCTTCTCCATTCCTCCTCGGTCTCACGAGGCTGATGACGGCTGGTGGATCGTTTCGACCAACGTTGCAAATTGACGAACTCCTCGAGGTCGTCATAAAGACCACATCCTCTCATGGTAAGAACAGATAAAGAGCTTTAGTAACGGAAAATAGGCTTAAATAATGTGTGTAAGTTAATGTGACCTTAGTGAAACGTGCAATGTGTTTGGGAGGGCCTAAAATGACGTCACAAACCAGATCGGGCAGCCATTGTGGTAAAAATCGAACTGATTTCGAGCGCAACATGGCCTTGACGAGGAGACGTCTCTTCAAATCTGAAATCTTCCCCCATAAGTTCGTCAAAATCGACGTAGACATTGCTAAGATCCCCGAAGTCTATGCCAGCATCTTTAATCGGGGAATCCCGACGTCACTTAACTTCTAGAGCAGCATCTTTATTGCGGTCTCTTGGGGAGGTGAGTTCGGAATAACGGGACTCATCCTCGGAGTCTCGTCACATGATTCGGAGTCTTCGTCACCATAACCCGCGTCAAAATCATCATCACTAGAGGAGGAATCATAGCTACTGCTACTCTCAACTTCACCCTCCTCTTTTTCAGTTGCCGCTGCAGCCTCGCCTTCTCGTTGTTTAAACTCTTCTTCCGCTTCCTCCGGAATCGGGGGCATTCTGGCCAGGTAGCTGGTTTCGATCGCAACATCTCTTCCATCATGAGTCTCTTCCACCGACTCGCCAGACAGCTTTCCTTTTCTTGAAAAACACCCCCTTCAGAACCATGAGACAAAGAAGTAGAGCGTGTTTGTATTCTGGAACAAGAAGGAAATGAGACCTCAACCGCTACGGCAGATCTCCCTGGATGCAACAGTCCATACCGAAGCAAGTTTTCATCCGTCAGCAAGAACTTAACCGATCTTTCCTTGGCATCTACAGCCTTCAGAGTATGGAAAATTTGGTCAAGCGATAAGTATTTATTTAGTTTTGAAATAACTACAGGAAGCATTTGACTTGTTAGAAACTCCATAGTGACATTTCAAAATTCCATGAGCAAAGAAGAGAACTTACCCCCCTTTGTCCAGAGACGATTGAACCCTTCGGGCCATCTAACGCAGAAGTACCAAGCCTTGAATTGGGACAAATTTCTTTGAAGCTATAGCACGATCTTGCGATTCCTTTAGGCCTCAATGAAGACAAGGGATGGACACTCGTCTCTCCTCTCAAACGAGACGAAATATCTCAACTCATCGAAACTTGGAGCACGACAAAATGTCCACATAAACAGAATGTGCAAGCAAGTCAAGATCACATACCCATTAGGATGGATTTGGAATGGGGCAATTCCCAAGTTCAAAAGAGTTTCTCTCAAGAAATCATTGAAGGAAGGCACTGCTCCATTTAAGCACATATATTAATGGAAAGTAGTGTACCCCGGAGGCAGCATATGGGTGAATTCATCCTTCTCCGGTAGACACACGTCATGCCATATTGCAAGCAAATGTTATGAAAAACCTTGGCGGAGATTACGGAAGAAGCTCTCCCCGGCGGGTTAAGAAGAACTCTGAAATTTGGCAGAGTTTGGTCCACAACTGGACCAACTGGGACTAGCTGATCGTATTCAGGCCGCGAAGCGGAAGAGGAAGGGGCGACGGACAATGATTCAGCTTCTGAAAGTGTTGGACTTCCTCCACTAGACTTACAGAGAGAAGAAAAATATTTCATTCAAAACAACAAGACTTGCGTCCAAAGTGGTCAGGTAATTCCACCTTTAACTAAAAACTCCCCTATAATACTTGAATTCTGAAAGGACATCGATTCATGCCGACACGTCGGATTTCAAGTATATACCGGGGCAAGTGCAGTGTGTTATCTACGGGGGGGTGAGCTTAGTGTCTTGAATACCACAAATGCGCTATCCCGTGTAGATAGTTTGCTCATAGTAAAGAATGGAAAGGGCTTTTCGTATCATTTTTTGAAATTATTTCTTCTACACTAACCCGTTATCGATCAATAATCGATAACAGATCTGTTGTCCGAAGCGACACGGAAAGCTCTTCCCAGTATAGGTACACCGAGCGTGCAAGAAACAAGACTAGTCCGAATTCTCCGGAAGGGTAAAACCAATTCACGATGTGTCATGCGGTATCGGCAATGTAACTTAGTACAAGTCAATTTTGGTTTTATAGATGAAGACAAAACATGCCAGGCATCGGGGCAAAGCCCGAATGTCGTTCCGTGAAGAACTCAAGACTCGGTTTACTATATTCCTCCATAAAATCACAATCAACTCAGACTCTTTGCTATAATCATCACCAATACACTCCGTCGTCAAATCACTAAACGAACATCAGAATCATCATTACCCACCTTGAATCAAGAATCGAAAGGCAAGAATGGTCGACCCAGCGATTAATCAAATTGAAATGGATCGCTAGCGATCCATCAAATTGAGCTCGATCAATTCTGAAATTAGCCAATATCATCCACGTGCTATCTAAAGGCATTCTAAAAGTTATGGGGCCAAACCTTGTTTGCTATGACAAGCAACAATAATTCAGGTCAAAACCTAACGAGCAACTGAATAGCCAAAGTCAAATTCACATGGTCCTAACACGATTACCTGAAAACCTCACCAAGTAGAAACAGAAAGCAATTACTTCCAGAGCATACCTTGTTTTCAATGAAGGCATACTCTAGGGGAAAATGTTATCCAGGTTTTAACCCAGCAGAATCAAAGGAAATCGAGAGGCAAGCATTCGTCTGGTTCAACCAATAGTCTAATGCAACCAGTGTGTAGATCGACATCAAAACAAGGCTACATGCTACGAAATTACATGGAGAACATCAAGACGAGATAATAGACGTGATCCAAAAGGCAAAGAACATAAATCCATTAAGTACATGGATCACTAGAGATCCATGCACTATGGATTGCCAGCGATCCTTGCCTTTTCGCCAGATCGCCATAAACTCCAGAGGACAAGGTCCAGAAATTCACCAAGTACATGGATCGCTAGCGATCCATACCTTATTACCAAGTTGCCACAATCTTCAAGGGAAATGGATGATGAAGAGCATTTCAAGCAAATGTATCGCCAGTGAGCCAAAGCTATGGATCGCTAGCGGCCCATTAAGTTGGTTCGGTTCGCGGCGAAATTTGCAGTGCACCTTCATACGATCATTTGCAAGCATTTGGCAAGAGGGCCCAGCGCAATAGCTCTCCAACCCCTATAAATACAGTCCTACCTGTAACATGAAAGGGATCCTCCAGACTGGCTGCTGAAACTCTGCAGAAACTATTCTTCACTCTTCTCCTCCCTCCTCACAACAGTCGTCCAATGGGTTTACTATAATTCTCCAGTGAACTCCAGCATTGGGGACTTAGCCTAACTCGGATACTCAACAACATCGTAATCCAAATTACCTTGTAACAACAATCAGTTAATAATAAAAGTTGTAAAGTGGACGCAGGCTTTATTAACAGCCGAACCATTATAAAAATCTTCTTGTCTTCTTACTATTTCTGCTTTTTCTACATTTATTCTCTGTATTATTGCTCTGTAAGAACAGGGATGGTGCTTTCACGCTCAATCCAGGGTATTGATCCATTTTTTGGGTTAACATTTATATACTTATCTCAACGGTATAAGTATATTCACAAAACGGAGGAAGATTCCCTTTTTACACAATTCTAAAACCATTTATAAATCCCTTAATAAATCTCTAAACCCATTTATAATTTTATTTATAAATCTCCAGAACCATTTATAAACATCTCTAAATCATTTGCCAAATCATTTATAACTCCTTATACCTTGTACATAATCTTCCTTTAAGCCTTTAAACCATCTTATGAGACTTCCCTTATAAAACCTAAGTCCCTTTATAAAACTCTATTTATAGGCCTCGAAAACATTATAAATATAAAAATCCTTTACTTAAAAACACTATTATTTTATAATAATTATTAACAATAAACATTAAAATAAATAATAAATATTAACCTCAAACTTCTTGAAAAATAATATTTAATAATTTCAAAATATTATAAAATAAATAATAAAAATTAATCTTTACCATTATTATAAATAGTAATAATTTATTTCCAACATTATTAATAAATCCTTATTATTAATTTCAAAACGTATTAATTATTTAAAATAATTAATTTTTCAAAATATTAAAATATTGATAAATAACTTTAAAACAACATTAAATATAAATAAGAAATCTTTAAACAATATTAAATATAAATAATCTTAAAACAATATTAAATATAAATATGAATAGGCTTAAAACAATATTAAATATAGATAAGTAATTTAGAAAAGACTAATAAAAAGGTTTCAGTAAAATATAAGTTAAATCCTTTAAAAACAAAATATTTCCGAAACCCATTTTCAGATTTAAAATCATTTCCTGTCTCAAAGCCAACTTCAACTCAAATGGAAATTTATAGTGTTTTTAATATACAAATTTGAGGCTAATAGATACCCAACGTTTAACCAATATCTACATTGATTTTCTATCACTACACGGTTTAAGTTTTGAACATATAACAATGCCATGCCCAATAGTGTCCACAAATCAGGTTTCATATTCAAAAATTATATAATAGGAATATTATTGAAAACAATTCAACAGTGGCGAGGAATCCTGTTGGATCCCTCCAACCTGCCCCCCGCATCACAACTCATATGTATATCAACACTTATACGTAAATAAAACTCAATAGTGGTGAAGAATCCTATTGGATCCCTCTAACCTATCCCCTTGCATCACAAACAATATATAATTATATAATATGGGTTATCCGGTACTAGGCAGGTATATATAAAAGGTCATCCGCTCTAGGGATGGGAATAAATCCAAACCAACTGATAAAGCAGTAAATCATCCAAACATCCAATCAACAATTTTTATCGACTATAAATATTATTGGTAAACCAAAAAGGCGAGTTTAACTCACAATGTTTTCTATTGTCACCGAGGCATTCCATTTTCCTCTTGCGTGAAATTCAACTAGCTCAAATCATCACCAATCCAATCCCATACTGTAGTATTCGTTGATACTATCCTAACGCGACTGACCGTATTTGATTTGAGCCTAAAACGAACGAGGTATTAAATTTATAACATCACAAACTAAATAATATAATTATATTCCTTAATTACATAATTAACTATCCTAATTACCCATCATTAGCTTAAATAATCACCATTGATTAGCCTAAACCCTTCTTTCAAACTATCGTTTCCAAGCGCCTATACATACGCGATTTCATCAAACTATTGCCGCTGCCACGCTTCATTGCCGACCGTCTCATGCTCCCAGACCGAAGCCTCGTCCTTGCTCTTACCATCGATGGTAGTCCAACGCATTACTGTGCCGCCGTCGCCTTGAATTTGGTCAATAAGCATGCCACGAACGCGGTGAAATTCTGGCCCCTATGCAATGATCTACGGCAATCCCACCACATGATCTCCACATCTCGTCGTCGCGGTCATGTTTGTAGTTGAAGTCGACGTCAGATTTCGTGTAACAACCCAAAATTTTGGGTATTTGATCTTAAATGTTTAATTAATTTTAAATATTTAAAATAACGAAATTTTGGGATTTAATAATTTATAATTCAAATATAGGGAATAATTAAATATTTGAATTATGAATTAAATGTTAATTAAATGTTTTAATAATTTTTTAACTCCTTTTAATTAATAAATAATATTGGTGAATTCAATTTGTAAATTTATTTACAAGTATAAATAGATCAAATAAATATCAATATTTAAATTGTGCCCGATTTCTTTAGGAGCATTTATCGCTTGATTTAAAATGAACCCTCTGTGAATTAATTTTCATAATTTAACTAAGAAGGTGTTCAAAGAATTTGTTAAGTTAAAAATTCCCCGTTTAATAATGGTGGGTTAAGGATTAAACTTTAATAAAAAGTTGTAAATATAGTCTAAATGGTAAGATAAAACATTTGAAAAAAATTTGATTATAATAAAGAAGAATTATTAAATGTGAAATGATATTTATATAAAGGAAATTTTATATAAATTTAGTTTGAGAGATATGTTTAAAAAGGATTTTTAATCTAAATCCCAGAGTTTTTGAAAATAATTACAGAGGAATTTTTGAGAAATGAACTAGCAGTACTTTTGAAAGTAATTGAAAATGAAATTATTATGGGAAGTAAAATTTAAAGGAATGCATTTTCTTTGGGATAATTAGGAGAAGATTGTTTCAATTGGTTTTGTGGTAATACGAGTAATCTTCTAAGTGACGATCAGATTTTTGCTTAGGTGAACTTGTGGAATACTTAGTAAATTATTATCATTATCATTATGCGATTGAAATGAGTCCAGATTCAAATAAACCCAATGTGAGTTTTAATAAATAAATTGTTTGAAGTTATTATATATAAAAATATATGCAATATGCTTTCAAAATGGAGTTTTGATATTAAAACCGGGTATCTAACTTTTAAGTTCCCCAAAAGGAAATTGGTCTAACAATAAAAAGTATTTCCAATTAGAGATTGTTGTGATAAATAAGATTCTTCCCTTAGATAAGATATGGGATAATTTAATACAGGTTTATATTGGGTTAAATTAAATTAGAAGGTGTTGATAAACATTGTTTTATTAAAACCATATAATTGTTTAAAACATCCAAGTAGTATGAGCTACTTGTTGATTGGGTCAACCCATAAATAATATTCATTTTAACACTCTAAGTAAAAGGGGTTAATATGTTGACTTGGTTTTAAGAAACAAAAATTTGATTTGATCTCCATCTAGATCTTTGACAAGGTAAAATAAAATTTGTATGTACACTTAGAATAGAGAAGGGTATTATACAAGTGAATAAATGGGAATAAGTTATTATTTGATGTTTTATAAAGAAATAACTTTATAGAATATTTTAACACTTGGGTGAGAATTTATGAGGTAATTCATAACTAATTTAGTATTAAATAAAATACTAAATGAAAATATAAGTGAATTAGAAATTATTTAATATAATTAAGAAACTAATAAAATATAGAGTATAACTTTCCATTTTGTAGAAGTTAGTTTAGATAATCTTCTATGTAATAACCAAAAGCTAATGAGCAAAACGATACGCTTAGATAATTATCTATATTTTTGGATAATTAAGAAAGTTTTGAACCTAAATTAAAATTTGTTTATTGGTCATTTGACATTTTGAAACAATGTTAAGTGATAAATTTTCCCTTATGGAATTTGATTGACCGTTAGTGTTAGTTTATTCTTTCACGGAATTTGATTGATTGGATTTGATTGAATTGAATAGATTGGTTGTGTGATTTCATATACTATTGTCTATAAAGTTTAAATTTATAGATAAAGGATTTTAAATTGTGGTTATTAAGACCTAAATCCCGATGATTTTGAAAAATGAGAGTTTTGAAGACTTTGGGAAAGGAAAAGATATTTATTCACTCTAGTTGATGTTTTGGAGGAACCAGAACACCACTGGACGCTCTAGGTTGTTTTGATTCTAGAGTTTCACCATCATTTATTTGGAGGAATTCCCCTTTGTCATTTTGATTCCGATCTTTGATTTTATCGTTTGAGAAATTTGAAAATAAAATTTTTAATTGAAAAACACGGGTATTTAGATCAAAATTTATCATCTAAATTTTTTTTGATGCATGGCATCTATTATAGTATATCCTCTTATTTGTCGCATATGATTGAGATATGGTTGTTGGTTGCATATAGATTTATATCATGCTAGTTTTTGCATGTAGAGTGACACATATTGTTTTTGCCAGCCTGATTTTCTTTTAGATTTTTGTAAGTACAGGCATGCAAGAGATTGCTATCAATTCTTGTGCACCTGCATTTGCATAGTAGATAATAAATTACTTGCCAAAACATAAATCAAACACAAAAAGGTACGAAATAAATTTAGAAAATTTAATTTGGTTGATGATTTTATGCCCCAGATATGGGGGCCCACTTGGCTTTTGTTTTATTTGATTGGTTTGGAGCCCATTGAGGCGATTTGTAGTTGTACCGATCGAGCCGCGCAAAGGAGACGCTGACAAAATTTTCTGAAAAATTTTGGAGTTAGAAAATTTTTGGACAACTAAAATTTGATTTTCTGGACTATATCTTGAATAAATGAATAGATGAGAATTAGTTGGAATAGATAAATGAATTTAAAAGACTTGGAAACTTTGGAATCTATTCCAGCTAATGGGTTTTGAAAATAAGTTTAATAACTCATTTTAATTAATAGTTTTAACCTTAAGGATTTGGAACATTTTCTTCCTTAGGAATTTCGAGGACAAAATTCATTTAGGGGGGGGGGGTGAAAATGTAACAACCCAAAATTTTGGTTATTTGATTTTAAATGTTTAATTAATTTTAAATATTTAAAATAATTGAATTTTGGGATTTAATAATTTATAATTCAAATATAGGGAATAATTAAATATTTGAATTGTGAATTAAATGTTAATTAAATTGATTTAATAATTTTATTTAACTCCTTTTAATCAATAAATAATATTGGTGAATTAAATTTGTAAATTTATTTACAAATATAAATAGATCAAATAAATATCGATAGCTAAATATTTAAATATGTGAAATTAGCCTTTCGGGGCACAGTCTCGGATTTCGACGAAATAGTTTCATTGGATCCGTAATACTGAATTATATTATGCCATCGAATTTCGTAGCAATTCGACGTATCGTTTGGTCATGCGAGATCAAAACGCGTTGAAATTAATATCGGAAATTTAAAATAATAACTAGGTCCAAAAACCTATCTTCTGCATACGATTGAATTAGGTCTTGAAACAAGTTCCATTGCGTTCGGAATAGGGGTAAAACATTAGGAACGCTAGGCGGCACGTCTCGTTTGGAGTTTGACATTTTCGAGTATATTTTGCTAAATAATTTAAAATTAAAATAATATTTATATGCACCTACCCACCATATCAACCCATCATTTCATAGCCTACACACCCATCATTTCACAGCCCACAAACATTGGTGGCTCGAGAAAAACATTGGCGGCTCGAGAAATCGTTTTGTAGAGGAAAGAGGAAACATAATCATTTTGTTTTTTATTTTATTTTAAAATCAAATAAATTTAATATATATAAAAACCTAGGTAAACACTTGTTCTCTCTCCTCTTTATATCCTTCACTGTAAAAAAATAATAATAGATAGAGCTTTTCTTTTTGAAACAAGAATTCAAAAAAATAAAATATGAAGATGTACACCTCTAAATATCTTGAAACTAGTTGTAAAAATCAAGTTTTAACCTGAGCTTCCATCCTATATCCAAGTTGTAGCTTGTGGTCATGGTTTGGCCATTGCCCTCTTTTTGGCGCGAACTAGGGTTTGGAGTTTTGGGTTGTGCGAGCGATGATTCGACAAACGGAGTTCGGATTTGGATTCAGCGATGAATTTTACACCAAAGCGCATAATTTCTCAAAGTTCGGTGTAGGGGAGTGACACACGACCTGTAGCAACTGTGTGGAGATGATGGGTATAGGTCGCGAATGCTTGGGTGGCTCCGGGGTGGTCGTGGTGGTGGAATGCAGGTGCGGTTCGTCGAGAGAAGGCTATTAGCGAAGACGGTTCGACAAACGGAGATGCGTAGCTCCGTGTTAGTGCAAATTCGTGCACAACCATTTGGGTTGGAGGTATCATTGTGCACGTTTCTTAGTTTGGGGAAGAAGATGTTCGAGGGGTATAATTGTAATATTGTTTGAAGTTATTTTGATTTCTATTTAAATTATCGATAACTTATAATTTGTGTAACTCATTCATATGAGGTCGAAATCAAACGTCGTTTGTTGCATTGGACTCGTGTCGTCGAGAGCTTCGCGATGAAGTTGGTTTGGTTGGATTTGGAGCAAGTGGAAATTTAGGCTAAAATCGAACGACCGTTCGGTTTTAGTCCAAAATCGCGACATTGCGGCGAAAACGAAAATCAATGTGAATTTAACTCACATAAAATTTATATCATATTAGTGATGTTATAAATATTTATTGATCGTTTAGATGTTAGTTAAATTGTTTGATTGCTTGTTCGTTGAATTTCCGTTTGGAAAATGGATGACATATTAAATTGATCGTTATAAACCCATATGATCATCTATTTACTATCCATAACCATTGTTTTGCAGAGAAAATCTGTAGAGAGACCCAAAGAGGGTTTCTCGGCCATAAATTATTTTATTTACATCAATGTTGTTATCGATGGTTTATTGAAATTAATTACTGATATTCCCTTTTATAGTTTAAATGTCGTTATAGCGATTTTTGCTATATTGTCATTTACTAATTTCAACCCAAAAACCCTATCATATGAACTTGAGCTTGTATTTCCGCTAAAAAGAATATTGAAAATTTATTAATCATTTTGATTAATGATAGTTTAAATTAATTAATCTTTTAATTAATTAATTTGAGATTAATTAACCAATTTAATAAATGATGATTAAAAATTGGTTTATCTTTAGATTTTATTATCATTTTTGCTAATTATGTTTTATACTTAATTAATCGTTTTAACTAATGATTATTTGAGTTTAATTAATTCTTTTAATTAAGGATAATTGAAATTAATAATTATTTTAATGATATTTAGAAGTAATTAATCATTTTTGATAATGATAATTGAATTTTATTAATCATTTTAATTAATGATTGTTTTAAATTTAATTAATTGTTTTAACTAATGATTTTTGGAATTTAGTTAAATCATTTTAATTAATGATGTTTTATAATTAAATAAATCATTTTAACAAATGATGTTTTAATTAATCGGTTTGACTAATGAAGTTTGGATGTAATTTATCCGATTAATTTATGATTATTTTGAACTTAATTAATTGTTTTAATCAATGGAATTTAGAATTACTTATCATTTTAATTAATGATGTTTGAGATTAATTATTCATTTAATTAATGACTATTTGAATTTAATAAATCTTTTTAATTAATTAATTTAATAAAGGTGATTAAAGTAAGTTAACTAATATAATAAAAATTGCTTTAATAAACTGATTTAAAGTTAATAAACTGATTTAATAAAGATTTTAAAATTAATTTACCAATGTTATGAAAGTATTTGGAAATAATTATCTATTTTATTATAGATAATGAATTGTTTATTTAAAGGGATTTTAAATGCAATTAACTATCGTTCGGGATAATTAATATTGTTTTTAAAGTATAAAAAGGAATTGGAACTCGATTATTGGGATAATAAGTTGGATAATCTTCTGGGAATTTGGTCTGATGTTGGTTTAGGCCTTCAGGGTCGCGCACTTGGAAAAATTATTCTCTTAACGTTTTAATAATCTAGAACTAATTCTAAAAGTGTTTTACCAATACGAAAATCAAGCCAAAAAGTTCTGTTCATTTTTAAAAAGAAAAAGGATGATTCGTTTATGGAAGTGAATTATTTCCGTAAAGTGAATCACTTATATGGAAACGAGTTATTTGTATAATTAGCACTAAACATCGAAGAAGTAGACTTGTCGCTATTTCAGAAGTTAAGAATAATAGTGAGTCATGACTTTGAGGTAACACTACCTTGACTTGTCTGGTGTTATTGTTAACCCAGAAATAGTATAAGTTTGAATTCAATGAGTAGTGATAAGTATACAAGACTTAATTTCCATATACGATCGTTTTATGTCCTCGATAGTTGGTATCTCACCTATCGACTACTTCAGCCACTTTATTTTCGTCACTCTAAGACGATGTGTTGCTCACTTGAGCTTTGTTATCCTTTGTCGGAAATGACTAAACCCAAAGAGCGAGTGGAAGCCAAGCTATGTGGAGTTGCTCCCATTAGGGTATATTCACATCCACTCTAGATTGGATTCGGTGTTGCGCATTGAGATGTGAAGTACTCGGATTCTCGGTAACCGTTGGCGGGATCCGGCTTGGATGTGTCTGAGAGCCATCAGAGTTCCAAGTATACTTTCGGTGAGGGGGGCGCACCCTCCTAGTCATTTGTTGGAAAATTTCCTTTCCTTATTTGATTCGAAAACCCTGAATCTGTTTTAGCTTTAAATTTCCACGAGTAGAGCCAACTCCTCATCACGACATTTTAGTGTTTATTTAGTCCATTCTATCGAGTTTGGACTGTCACTTTATTTAGCTCATTTTATCGAGTTTGGACTGTCACTTTATTTAGCTCATTCTATCGAGTTTGGACTGTTACCTTATTTAGTCCATTCTATTGAGTTGGACTTTTTTCCCTTATTCTATCCATTCTGTCCAGTTTGGATTTTACTCGGTTTATTTCCATTCTTTCAAGTCTGGTTAATTTTATTTATGCTTAATCATAATTGGTTTTGTTTCCTGATATTCATTTTTGCTCTTGCTTGTATGGATGTTATTCTTGTGAGGTAAAAAACCGTTCCGCATTGGTGGCATGGTCTCACAGAATTTTTATATAAGTTTCCCCTTATTTAAGTTATCTCACGTTGGTATTTCCAAACTGATCCGGATATTATTTATTTATAATGCTCGGGTCAGACCGAGTATTTTCCCAGGTTGTCCTTGAAGTTTCGGAGATCGTGGAGAGGAGCTGAAGTTTCACCTATCATAGTATTTTATTTTCCACTGTATTATATAGTATACCTATCGGCATTTGTAAGGTCAGGATTTTATAACTGTCCAGCTGATAAGGTTTGTTTTTAACTCTGCTACACTCTGTATGTTTGGAGTGACATTTTTGACTGTCCTTATTATATTATATGTTGTCAATTCCATTGAGAGATTCTAATTTTCTCTATTCTTCGTTCGTTTTCTTTTTATTTACCCTAACAATCTGCCCTTTTGTCGATTGGATGCGCAACATTTGGACACAGTGGTAGTGTTTGGTGTTGACTTTCGATGGACAAAAAGGCGGGTCGTTACATTTCTTCTCAAGTGGCTCCAATCATTGGTGGCCGTTCGATGTGGTGGGTTTGGCTTTTTTTTCAATAGTACAAGCATTGGCTGATGGTATGACAAAGTTACGGTGAATATATTTTTTTTATTTAAAAATATCAAGCTTCTAACGTCCAAAAATCTTGAATTCCCATCGAGACGTGCTGCTTGGCGTTCGATATGTAATACCCCTATTCCAAACACAATGGAACTAGTCTCGAGGCCTAATTTGATCACATACAGAAGATACCTTTTCAAACCAAGTATTATTATAGTAATTCCTGAAATTAATTTATATGCGTTTTAAACTCGTACGACCACATGATATGTCTGGTCGTTACGAAGTTCGTCGGCATATAAAAATTCATTATTACAAATCCAATGGAATTGGTTTCGTCAAAATTTGAGACAATGTCCCGGTAGGCAATTTTCACATGTTAATTAAAACAAGTTATTACCAAACCAGTTTAAACCATTTTTAGTTGAAATTTAAAAGTTACTATTACTATTATCATTTAAACAGAATTTGAATAAGCTCTCGAAATCATTTTTATTCACATTAAATTCAAGATTTAATTATTTAAACAGATCCAAATATTAAATTTTACAATTTAATTATTAAATAATCGCTATATTTGAAACTCAAGTTATTTAACTTATAAAATTAACTTTTCAATATTTAAAATCAATTAAATATTCCAAATTCAAATGACTGAAATTCTGGGTCATTACAGGAGGGTAATGGGACGATCATTTGCATTTAGTTGAGTTCTCCTATAATAATTGTTACCAAACCAGCTTATGACAGAGTTTGGGGGTGTAACCTAGAGGCAATTATGTATTTGTCACATATATCTAATTCGATAACCATTCTTGTTCAAAATAAAATGTTTTTTTTCTATTATATTCTAGTTATATTGTGATAAGATTAATTAAGTAATTAATTTAAAGTATATTAAATAGAAAATTCTTAAATGATATCTTATGTGATAGTAATTACAATGTGTAGTAATCATGAGAAATTTATCACATTAAAAATAACATATTATTTTAAATATTCCTAGTCAAGATGTTTCGACATAAGATATTAATACATCCGTTAAGACAAGAGTACATAACGCTTTCCAAATGTTGGGCAGTGTATTACTCATGGCTACTAGAAGCACTAAGGTGGTTTGTACTAATAGTTATTGGATAATTATAGAGTGATTCACTCAAGAGTTTTCTGTTGGTTAATATAACGAAGGTCATCTCAAAGTGACGATGTTACACAGTTCTCTCAACTTGGGAATACTATTGACCTTCAATGTGGACGCTCCACTTTGAATAAAGTTAAATTATGGCATTGTATCCATTGGACGACTATAGTTGGGTCTGAATTGAAACATTGAAAGTGAAACATTATTCAATAAAGAATTCGTCTTCTGAGTTATATGGGGTTAGTATCATGGTCAACTGTAGTAAACTCAAAGTTAAAGTCTTTGGCCAGAGCAGTACGATTAATAATAATTGCTATTATTGAACAAAAGTTTTTTTCGGATTTACAAAGTTAAATATGAACGATGTTGGAATTTTAACCAAAATCGAATTCCATAAGTCCTAACGTGATATAGTGTTGATGAAGAGAATTGGTGTAAATAATCATTGCTATCGGGTACCACTTATAATAAGTAAAATTGAATTTTACCGAAATGATGTGTAAGCGATAAATTCAGCTAAAATGTCATACCACTAGCTAAGGTGACATGTGAACGTTAATATTCGATTTTTTCGATATTAATCGCTGATTGAATTTACACCTTTGAGTCACACAACCGAAATGATAAATACTCCTAATAAACCACATGATTTAATTAATTATAATCATTGTAAATTAAATGAATTAATTAATATTTACGAAATATTAATTATTAATTTTTATTTGATTTTTTTTGAATACCATTACTATTTGATAAAGTATATGTATAAAAGTTATAGATACGCGTATCGATATACGATATCAATACAATATTTAAATTAGAGTTAAATAAAGCAAATGCTGAATGGATTTAGAAATCTTTGAGGCCCACTCTACCTCTTTCTATAGCCGGCCATGCATGGTGGAGGAAGATGATTACATGAGATTTAATTGAAAATTAACCAGGGATGGTTTTAAAGGAGAGAATTGAAAGGTTTCGATGTTTCCTTTAAAGCATATACTCTCTTCTTCATTCTAATATTCTTTTTTGACAAAATTTATTTTCTTTCTCTTGCTCTCCTCCTCTCCTTTAATGGTCGAAATTGTCATGACCTCCATGGCCAAAAAAAATTCACAAAACAGATACAAATTAAATAAATTTATTAAAAGTAGTTTATACATCTTGATCTTTGCAAAATCTAAAGGTTGATCTAAGAATCTAAGAGCATCGATTCGTCATTTAAGATGTGACTTTTGGCAACATCCTAAGGTAATTCTCTGATTTAATTTGTTTATGTATTTCTATTATTCATATGCTTGTGTTCCATATGATTCATTTTGTGTTATAATTGTTCATCTTGAAATATGTAATTCAAACCTTCTTTTGTCAATCTCAATTGAAAGTTTTATATTATGTGTTTTGGATTCAGATCTACTTTTGTTATTCATATCCTCTCAATATATGTTTATTATAATTGGTATGATTTAGATCGTTTGTCACCTTTGATAATTTATTGTTGTTCTCTGTATTATTACGATCTGAATATTTTTATCACGAATTTGCATGTTCCTAATTTGTCCAATCCAGTGCAGTTAATGCGCTTAGCATTTCCATAGTAGTAAAAGTGCAAAAAGTTATAGCTGAGATATAGCAGAAAATAATGGAGGTGCAAAAAGCTTCGTTATATATAATACCAAATATTTAAAGTTAATTTATTCGCATTATTACAACATTTGTGAAATAAAAAGAAATATTGTTTAATCTTATATAACAAAACTGAACAATATCATGATTTATGCAGTCTAGATTTGCTGATTACAATAGATTTCTAATTAATATTGAGCATCTATGCCTTAAAATTAGTTATTTACCCTAACTATGTTGATTTGTTTAAAAGAAAACTAGTTAAGATGACATTTTGTGACGACCCGGAATTTTGAACATTTGAAATTGGTATATTTAATTAATTTTAAATATTCAAAAGAGTAATTTTGACTTGAATTTCAAATATCACTATTTATTGGGCAATTAAATTATTGAATTTAACAATTGGAAATTGGGTAAAATATTGAATCTGGGATTTTAAGCCTGCTAAAAATAATTTAAAGGCTTGGCAAATTTACATTGTTAATATTGAAGGTGATTGAACTTTTAAAATTGAATTTAAAAGTGTTTTATTCAGTTTTGAAAATATATCGTTTGAATCGATATTTAAAAATAGCCTTCCGAGGCACAGTCTCGGAATTCGACGAAACCTATTCCATTGGATCCGTAATAGTGTTTTATTTATGGATTCCAAATTTCAAAGTGTTTGGAGTTGTCGTGTGATCATACGATATATACACGCGTTGAAATTTATATCGAAAATTCAATATAATAACTGGGTCCAAAAAGCTATATTCTCCATACGATCGAATTAGGACTCGGAACCTTTTCCATTGCGTTCGGAATAGGGGTATAACATTATAGATGCCTAGCGGCACGCCTCGCTACGATGTCAAGATTTTAAGCTGCAAATTCATGACGATTTAAATTTAAATTTAAAATTTGATATAAATATATAGGGTGTTTTGACCAGGCAACCTTTAGTTGAAAAAGTGTCACACCAGTGTTTTTTTTCCTTTCACCTCAGAAGCACGATAGCAGGTTGGTCTGAACACGCTAATATCTTATCCTGCCCCTTCGTTTTTGTTTTATAAAAAAAAATCTCGTTACCAAATTCATTTGCAAAAGAAAAAAATCAATGGCCGAACAACAGTTCTTCTTCCCAAATAAATAGTTCGATTTATTCTCCTCCTCTTTGAAAACAAAAGAATGGACGAACCACTTTTAAATCGAAACAAATTAAATCAGTTCGTCTGTCTTCAAATTTTCTTCCTTCCTTTCCAAAATCGAAATCGAACTAAATTCATTCGTAAATCAATAAGCTTCGTAAATTCGTTCATAAATCAAGCCAAATACTTCATCTTAAAACCGAAGCCACAGCCTAAATTCGAGTTTCTCGATAAGCTTCTCCTTGATATTCAAATCGAAGAGTGCGCCTTCGAGTAAAGTCATTCGACATGGCATGTCGAACTGTAGATCGAAATCTCAGGCTTAAGTTTATGATGGAGGTAGTGGGAGTTAGGCGAGGGCGGTGGTCGAGACGAGGGGAGTAATGGAGGCGCAAGGGCAGGCTCGAATGGGTCGTCGGTGGGAAGATATACTCGGGCACGGCTTAGGGTATCAGCGTGCATTTTTGGGCACATCGGTGTTGTTCTGCTGGCGATTTTGGATCGTGTTCGTTGTTCGGCAGTAAGGTAGCAGATTTATGCATATATTTTTATCTATTTATTAATTTAACCAATATATATATAGATCTGGAAGAAAAAACAAAATTCAACAGTAAGGTATTTAGTAGGTTATTTGAGTAATCAGGATATACACATATACCCGACTATGAAATTAATGATTTGGTCAAAGAAAAAATATATAAATATGTATATATAGTTAAACTTAGATTGTTTGAAATATGCGTAAACAAATCGTTAGAGATTATTTTATAAAAATATATGTAGTACCGAAAGGAAAACTATTGGTTTAAATTTAAAACACCAATTAAACTATTAAATGCTTATGGACTGTTCGAGTAGTTCAAATGTTAATAAATTCAGAAATTTTATTTATACAAGGTCAAAAATCAAGAAGGAAGCAAGCTGGATTGAAAATGGAATGCTAATAAAATAGAGGTGAGTTAATCTCACTCATCTGGATTTTTATTTAAATTTAAATGGTTAAATTTAAATAATTGGTTGAATGATTGAATTGGTTTGATGTGCTATATTATATATAGTGGTATATATAGTATATATTGGAGTTATTGATATTTCCACATTATATAGCGGATGAGACCCTATGCGCCGCATAATAGCGGATGATATTTTATAATCCCATATACCGCGATATTCCACCTCGAAGTGGAATTGGTATTGTGCTAACGTTTGTGGATGTAGGGAAACAAGTTGGAGGGATCCAACTGGATTCCTCAAAATTTATTTAGAATGTTAATATTCTCTGTTATGAATATTTGATATCCCATGGTGAATTATATTAATGATTGGATTGTTGGATGCAACGGGTTGATTAAATATATTTGTGTATACTGGGTTACCAAAAATATATATATCGGACTTTTGAAAAGGAAATATAAGAGAAGATTTTAAGTAGAGAATGATAGAGAATTTGAATAAATTCAGGAATGAATTGAAAAGAATAAAAGATATTTTTAAATTCTAATAAATAAATGCCGAGTTTGGAAAGGGAATTTTGAAATAACCAAGGAATAATGAATTTTTAAAACTCAAGCATTATTATTTAAAGAAATAAAGAATTTATTTTGAATTCAAGGTTTGAATTTATTAAAAAGGGATAAGAAAGGAATTTGGGAATTCGAAATTTGTATTCTCAGTTAAAAAGGATTTTTAAATCATAATAAGAAATAAAATCTGAATGTTAATGGATTTTGAAATAAATGGAGTAAGTAAGGAAATTTATTTCAAGGCGAAGTAAATTGGAAATCAATTGTAAATTGATTTAAGTGTTTGGAATTGGAATTTAAAAGAGAACTAAGATTTTGGAATTTATAAACTGGGTTTATAAAGTGAAGTAAAATATCAGTGGATATTTGGAAGTATAAATTTCATGGTGGAAATTATAAAGGGATGGGAATTTGTTTTAAAAATAAATAGTGATTTATTTTTAAAGGTATGGAAATGGGAAGTGTATTTCCCTGGAAAGCCGAGTATATTTTAAAGGAGACTTTTTATGTATAAGTTAAAGGCTTTAAAAAATTTGTTATAAAGAAATGTTTTAGAAGATTTATTATTTTAAATGTTTAGAATTTAAAGTAAATATTCTTCAAATTTATTTTAGTAGTAATTATTTAAAAATGTCTTAGTATTATGTTTTAAAGATAAAAGCCTAGTTTATATTTAATTAAGTAGCTTTATTTTAAATATTCTCAAGGTATATATCCTTGAATAAAGTATTAATGTAGTTTTAATTTAAATGTTTTGTTTAAAGTATAATTTATAATATAGTATTTTTAAATTAATTTAGAAATCTAAAGTGTTTGCACTCGGTGATTTCAGTGGAAATAGAGAATATTGGGAAATTTATTCCATGAGAGAAGTGTGGTTTGAAAACTGTTTTCAAAAGGATTGAAAATGGAAATATATCCTGCGAAGATATTTGTGAGGTAAATAAATAATTTGGAAAATTATTTATTGTTTGATGGATGTTTGTGAATGTTAATTGATAGTTAAATAACCGACTATCAATATTAGCCAATGCGCTGATCGTTTCGAAGAGACCGGGATCAGGATTTATTTTTCGAAAACCACTTCGATCCGGTTTGTACGTTTCGTGGGGAAATGAGTTTGAATCGAAGATGGTACAGAGAAATGCAAGGGCTAGTCGCTACTAATCCTGAGGGTGATTCCAAAATGGATGTAGTAGGAGTAGTGCCTTCGGTTCCGTTCGGACCCGGAACGGACTTGTATGGACGAATGCTTTCGGAACATCGTCAGGTGGGCGATGGGCATTCTAAGGGATATGCTCTAAGAAGGTAACGCTTAGCCTCAAGCCTCATCAACCGGGAATGACTAAAAATCAGGGGTTATGCAGCAAGGCTATGTGGGTAGCGCCCATTAGGGTGAGATCATTCCTGTCTAGATGTCCCTTTTTATTTCGGCTGTGTGGCGGTTGGTCACGCCAACCGTGGGGTGATCTTACTCGGAATTACCATTAGGTAGCTCCGGTCTTGTGTTGTAGGGGATCGGGCGTGGTCCTTGGTACACTGATCTAGACCAGGTACTGTGACAGGTGGTACCCCAGTGCCTAGTCATTAGTTGGAAATCCATTCTCCCTACGTACCTTTTACGGTTTTTGTTTGTAGAACCCACTTTGTGGCTAGTACGCTGGAATTTAATCATGTAACAATTTCAGCTATTTGAATAAGTATTTGTATATAGACACTATTATAATATCAGAGGATTTTGATAAAAAAGTGTTTTGGCTATTGTAAGGTAAAAACCTGACATGTTTATTTGTGGCGTGGTCTTACGAGATGCTTTTGATTTCAAAGGGTTTTGGAAAACTTTAATAATCCAATTGAGTGTGTTTTCTCATGCTGGTTTTCCAGACTGACTCGGGTGTTATTTTATTATAATGCTCGGGTCAGACCGAGTATTATAGATTCAGGATAGGATGTTGTGGAGCTCAGGAGACGAGCTGAATGGCGAGACGTATCACTCGTACTTGATGTATATTCTGCTGTGTTGATGCAGCGCGGCAGAGTTTGAGGGGGGAAGGAGTCAAAGAGGCTACCTTGAGTCGCGATCGATCATCACCGTTGCTCCGTGATGCAGCACGTATCTCAATCTGCAATGGCGAAGACGAAGATGAGCGACTTAACTACAGCAAGCTGAACCATCAATGCGACCTATCTCCACTACTCAACAACCTACCAAACTCCATGACTTACACTAAGTCGTTCTCCGACCTATCTCAACAATTCCCCGACCTAACCAGAAATCGCGACCTAAAACCTCCGCGACCTACGACTCAAAATCTTTCCCGACCTACAATCCAGATCCAACTGCGACCTACCACCGACCGAGTTAAAAGCCTAAGTCGCGAGACAACTAAACCTAAGTCGCAAAGTTCCATCATCCACGACCTAAACCTAACTTCACCGCGACCTAAACTTCACACCGATTCCATGCCGCGACCTATCCTTCCCCACGATATAATTCCACCGCGACCTAACCCACGACCTAAATTTCCAGAGACAATATTCACGCGACCTAATTCCAGTAGCTTTCCGACCTAATGATGGATCGCAAACAAGTCCAGTAATTCGTTGATTTGATAAGTCGCGAGAAGAGCTATGTTGATACCGAGCTATCTTTAAGTCGCGTGAAAGCATTGTCGTACGACCTTTCTTAAGTCGCGAGCGACATAGTTAGGTCGCTGATGATTTCTGAGGCACGAAATTTCTTTGCCATGCTTCATTTTAACTCGCGAGTTTGATTTGTTAAGTCGCGTGCGTTCTTTAAGTCGCGTACATTTCTTTAAGTCGCGTGAATGAGCTATGTAAGTCGTTAATTACTTAGATCGTGTAACTACTGTTAAGTCATTTGTAATTCGTTTTGTAACTCGTGTTGTTGAGTGTTGTAAATATTCTAAGTGTTAGGTCATTCAAGACCTATGAGTTGTATTGTAAGTGTTGTGTTGTATGCCTATAAATAGGCAAGTTATATCATTTGTAATGGTTGTTGATTTTGAAATAAAATTTCTTTTGTTAGCTTTGTGCTTTCATCCAATTGGTAGTCGAGTGTGATCTCCTATCTCCACATTCGGTCAATCGAGTGCGCTCGATTCAACGATCGTGAAGCCAATTCGCGGCATCAAGTGCGCTTGATCAACGCTCGAAGAATTGTAGATCTCTCTTCACGGTATCGTGTGCGATCAACGTATCAGAGATAGCTAGAATTCGGCATCTTCGGATCAACGAATTTGGGCATTTCAGTATTTCTCAATCCACCGATTGCTACTTTCATCGTATCAACTGTTTTTGTATTCCGCCGCTGCGTCATGTGTTGTGTGTATCATGTATTCAGTTTTGTGAGGACATGTAGTGATTATTGTACAGTTGTGTGTTAGATGTTGTTGAACTCTGATGTTGTATTCTAAAGATGTAAAGTATAAAACAGATATAGTTTTCTTTTGTGTAAAGATCAGTTATTATCTATTATATTTATTCCGCTGCGTATGTGAGATTCTGATGTTATGTTGTTTCCTCTTCTTCTACCTCTTTCTTCTTTAACCCAAATGGTTCGTATTTCCGTTAACTTTGAATCGATGTTGGAGAATAGTGTCGATTTTAAGGGATACAGAACTGCGGGTCGTTACACATTTTTATACTAATATTGCTAAAGCGGATGCTAAAAAGCCTTGATTTAGAGGGTGTAGTGGAAAATAGCGGGGGTTAAAGCAAATTTACCGTTTAATAGTGCTATATCGAGAAAGCGCAGCGGTCGAAGAGTGCTGCGCTATAACTGGAATTTTGCTGGGTTTTGCAGGCCTTTAATTGCACAGGTCCAATCCTTTTCTTTTGTTTTGGAAATTTTGTTAAAAAAGGCTAATTTTGATTTGGATCTGTTTTAAAATTTAATAATATTTACATACACAAATATGTAAATAAACTGTATATGTTGATTATTCAATTTTACCTATAAAATTAATTTCTTATACGATATGATTAATGTTTTGAATATTAATACTCTGGGTGTTATTTATATAAGAATACAAAGTTTTGATTTAGTGTTCATAAATGGACTTTTGTGTATATTCTAAATCTTTTGTCTCTTTTCTAAATTTAAAGATTTGTGTAAAATCCTAAACTTTAGTTTTCTTTTACACTAAAAGTTTGGTTTAAATTGTTAACTTTAAATTTTAATGCACACACACGTGTTGCTTTAATTCAAATGCACAAGATGGATCTTATGTAACAATGTAATATTTAATATCAAAGTTTTTTTAATTGAAACCAAATTCATTATTAGTAATTTTAGATTCCAAAACCTATAAAATTGTCTAATATGATTTCAATATGAAAAACCTGTTACATTAATTGAAAATGTAAAAACATCAAAAATAATATGACCAAAAATTTGCACTAACATACCAACTTCAAATGAGTTTGCAATATTGATACATAATATGCTAGAACCACTATATTCAGATAATCCATTAAAATGGTTTGATAAAGCGCCTATGTATTGTAAAATCTAGCTAATGGAACAATACAAAGATTCCAAAGTTTGAGTTAACAGTATCGTGGTATCATTAACAGACAAAAAAGAATTTGCAAAGCAAACAAAAGATCTATTAGACTTAAAACTAATACAAAAAAGTTTTTGTGCTCATTCTTCTCCACCCTTCTTAGTGAGAAATCATGTTGAAATCAAAAGAGGAAAAGCTAGAATGGTTATAAACTACAGAAAGCTTAATAGTTATACAAAATTTGATGGATATTTTATTCCCTTTGCTGAACATTTGACAAAATAGATACATGGAGCAAAATATTAGTAAATTTGATGCCAAATCAGGCTTTTGGCAGTAAAACTTGCTGATAAACAATCCATAGAATTAACCGTCTTCAGTTGCCCACAACGACATTTTGTATGGCTAGTTATGCCTTTTGGATTAAAAAATGCACCACAAGTATTTCAAAAATGGATGAACTCTATGTTCAAACATTTACCATTTACGACTGTTTATACGGACGACATCATAGTATTCTCTAGTACTACCGAAGGACAAACAACATATTCTAAAAATAGTACAAATGCTACTAAAAAATGGTGTAATCCTAAGCCTTAAAAAATTGAATTGTTAAAAATGAAATTGATTTTCTTGGAAAAAGAATTAAAAATGGACAAATAGAATTACAACAACACATTTACTCTAAAATTAGAGCCTAATACATTCAAAACATTAAAAGAACTTCAAAGTTTCTTAGGACTATTAAACTATGGCAAAAAATTTATTCCTAATTTATTAGCTGAGACTCAAAATTTACAAAAGAAACTTACTGAAGAACAAGCAAAATACAAAGAAAATAATGGAAAACGACCGAGAAGATGGAACATGGATAAAATTCTATTATGTTACAACAAGAAGAAGAAGAGGAAATAAAGAAAATTGAAGATCTAGTAAAAGATCAAAAATCCTCTATTTCCCTTTAGATGAAGAATTATTTACAGTACAAACTAACGCTTCTGACACTTTTTGTGCAGGAGCATTAATCGCAAAACAAATGGAGGTAGTGGCATATTTTTATGGAAAGTTTAAAAAACCTTAAATTAAATGTGCTACTTATGACAAAGAATTGTCTGCTATTGAATTGGCAATTAAAAGTCTAAGAATTTATAGACTAAATAGACAAGTTATAATTGAAACAGGCAACAAATTTGTTGCTCAATTCTTAAAGAAAAAACCGTAATCAATCCAGAAGAAAATCTTCAAAGAATCAGATTGGCAATGTATTTAGAAATCTATGATTATGATGTCAAATGTCAAATACATTCCAGGTTACACTAATTTTGCTGATGATCTTCCCAAGTTATGAAAAATGGATGAAGATGATTTAAAAAGAATTCAAGAATTGCTAGAAAAAATGAAAAGGCAAGAGGATTTCCAATAAGTGAAATCGTCAAAGAAAGCCAAACAAGCCTCCAAAGAGGCCTCCTCCTCACAAGTTTCCAAAGAAACTGATACTTCTACAGGAATTAACGAAGAAAAGGTCCAATAGACCAAGACCATTCCAGTGAACAAAGGCAAGGCAATGACTTCCAATGGAGTACAAAAGTTTGTTCCGATGAACAAAGGCAAAACGATAGCTCCTGCAGGAGTACAAAGGCCATATTCCTCGGCAGTAGTCAATGACTGGTACAATTTGGAAATGAAAACAACAAACCCAAACTTATACGAAAACTTTAATGGATGTTTTAATGTCATCCAATTTGCAGGCCATATAGCTGCAAATTTCTGGTTTACCCAACTAGAAAAAACTTATTTGGGATTGAAACACACAATATCCCGAAAGGACAAAAAATTATAAGACATACAAAAAATAGTGTCTAGATTATATTGATATTCTTTTACCTCTAGGTCTGAAGCACTAGACCTAAAGAAGCAGAATTTTTCACTGACAATTCAGCTGAACAAAGCCATTTGAAAGAAAAATTTACTCAAATGCAGACATCCGTTCTTGTGAATCTAAGAATTCAAGACTTTCTAGAATTACTTAGACTCTATGAGATTGACAATACATAAACAAAAAAGATGGAAGCTGAAATGACAGTACAAGATATGATTTCTCTATATCAGCAACATCTCATTGATGAAAGTCAACTTATTCTGCTCTTCAAGAAATTAGAAGACATAGAATTAATAAAACTCCTACAAAATGAAGAGTTGATCCTTAACAATAACAAGAGATCGCACTTCTTAGCCTGTTTTTCAAACATACAGAAATACAAAAAACATATCAAGAAAGGCTTGGTTTATGACATTTACGTCAACACAAACCATCCCGAAGAATATACAGATTGTATTCCTGACATCTGTAAAGAAAAACTTGTTGAATAGTCAAGCAGGTTTTTTACCATGTTTATGTTTAGATTATTGAGCGTTTGAGAGGAAAGACAATACATTTGACTATACCCTTCTATTCAACTAAGGGAATTGCATAGGGTAATAGAAAATTCCTAGCATGAATTCATTAAATTAAATCGAAAAGATTTTAAGAAAGAAAATAAAAGGCTACTAGCAGCACAAGAGTTCTTTACTGAAGCCGTCAGCAAATAAGAAGTTGGAGCACACTCCGCAACCCATGGTAAAATAATATTGCAATTGGACTACCTATCAGAGTTCAAACCATCAACAAATAGAATAATGAAAGTCCAATGGTTCTTAGATGGACTCAAAATTGGACCAATTGGCACAATGGCACAGGAAGAATATTTCGAAGAACAAGTTGAAAAAGAAAGGTCAAGACAGGACTCGATAATAAGAGACACTATAGGGACAGACCCTTTCGATGATGAATCTGTAGCTAACCTGGATATCCACAACTAACCTGAAGCATGGTGGACCCTTGTCTTTATCTACTACAGAATGAGGAAATAACATAAGGAATCTAGCTACTACTTTAGGGTGACAAATCACCCAAATCACCGTAATAGACCCAACAAGTTTTCTATCTACGGAATAAAAAAGGAAGACACATCCCCAGCCTACGCAATAAAGTAATGCACACGTATTATGCCTAGAAGTCTAGAGAGGATAGACATGAAGCCTACTAAATAATAAACAAAGCATTCAAGAGATTATAAATAAGGAACTCCTACTTCAGAGAAGATCATCGAAAAAAGAAAGTCTCTTAAGTTTGTTTCCTCTTATCAAATATATTGTACTATTATTAGCATCCACTATAAAATTATCTAATTTCTTAATAGAATCTTAGTCCCGCATTTAGTTTTTGCTATTTTCTGAGTTCGTGTTTCTGTAAAGATCAACGTTTTCTTCTTTTGTTTGTGTTGATTGGAATTTGGTACAAGTCAAACAGCTTAAATTTCAAATATAGGGATTTATTTAAATATGTGAATTGTGAAATTAATAATTGGATCTTGGATTTAATTTGGATAAAAATGATTTCAAAGCTTATTTAAATTCTGTTTGAATAAGATTGGAATAATAAAATGTTTAAATTTAGATATAAAAGTGATTTATTTGGTTTTATAATAATTCCTTTTTAATTAACCTGTAAAAATAGCCTTCCGGGACACTGTCTTGAATTTTAACGAAACCAAATTTGTTAGATCCGTAATAGTGAATTATTGTATGTTAACCAATTTTGTGGCAACTGGACGTATCGTGTAGTCGTGCGAGATCGAGACGCGTAGAAATTAATTAAAGGAATTTAAATTAATATAATTCTATTTAAAAAGCTATCTTCTATATATGATTGAATTAGGTCTCGAGACTAGTTCCATTGTGTTTGGAATAGGGTTATTTAGTATAAAATGCCAGGCGGCACGCCTCGTTTGGAGTTCAAGATTTTTGAGTACATCGAGCTAGATATTTTTGAATACACACACACACACACCCACACCCACACCCCTCACCATACCTCTCCACTGTAGCCATACCCTTACCTATGTTCAAAGCCATACCCTTTCTTTCTTTATAAATCGCGTTTATCAAAGAATTTGGTTAGAATTTTTTTTCAAATATAAACATCACCTCATCGAACGGTCGAGGATCATCGGGACCAATCCATGAGAATTTAGGAAAAGTCACCAACTGGAATTTTATTGTTGACGTCGAGATGAAGCTAGTGTATGGTTGGATCGTCGTCATTCATCGTGAGGTGGCCGCAGTTCGTCGATGAACGTTGGATCTTCTTTTGAACTTTTCGGCGAATGGGTTGCCTATTTGGCGATGAGGTCTGAAGAAAAGTGGAAGAGGACGTTGAGAGCTATATGCTAGCGAAATTTGGCTGCATGGCATGGCCTGTGATGGCTGTTGTTTGAGGTTTAACGTGCAGCGTTTATGGGTTCATTCAAACGAATGGCGACGTCATTGGTGACGAGGCCAGTGGCATGAGGCATGGTTGGGCTAGGCGAGGCGACGGCGTGAAGGCCGCGACGTCCGACGGAGCAACGAGGCGGCGGCGGCACGATGAAAGTCGCAATGTCAAGTTGAGTTCGTCTGGGATTAAAACGTGATTGGGGTAATTAAACTAATTATGTGATTAATTAATATAATAATGTTATATAAAAATATTTGAATGCTTATAAAGGTTTCATACGAGATCAGATTTGAACACGGCGAGTTGCGATCATATCAGCAAATACTATGATATAGAGTTGGATTGGATGCATTTAGAGCTAGTAGGAATTTGGGTTAAAATTGAATGCCTGTTCGATTTTAATTCAAACCGTAATGCTTCAGCGATAACTAGTACTTCGGTGAGTTAAACCCACCTTTTTGGTTAACCAGTATATTATATAGTTGATAATAAGTGTTAATTGGATGTTTGAATGATTTACTATTTTTATCAGTTTGTTTGGATTTATACTCGCCCCTGCAGCGGATGACCTTTTATATATGCCCGCCTAGTAGCGGATGACCCATATTATATGATTATATACTGTTTGTGATGCACGGGGACAGGTTGGAGGGATCCAACGAGATTCCTCGCCATTGGTGAAATGTTTTCTATAATATTCCCGTTATATGAAATTTTGAAAATCAAACCTGATTGTTGACACTATAGGTTATTACATTGTTATATGTCCAAACTTAAACCCTGTAGTAATAGGAAATCACTATCGATATTGGTTAAGCGTTTGGTAGCTATTGGCCTTAAATTAGTACTTTAAAAATACTATAAATTGCCATTTGAGTTGAAGTTGGCTTTGAGAAAGGAAATGATTTTAAATCTAAAATTGGGTTTCGGAAATATGTTGTTTTAAGGATTTAACTTCTATTTTACTTCGACCTTTTTATCCGTCTATTCTAAGCTATTTATTTATATATAATATTGTTTTAAGATTATTTATATTTAATATTATTTTAAAGATTACTTATTAATATTTAATGTTGTTTTAAAGTTATTTATCAATATTTTAATATTTTGAAAAGTTAATTATTTAAATAATTAATATGTTTACAAATTAATAATAATGATTTATTATACTGTTTTGGAAATAAATCGTTACTATTTATAATATTGGTAAAGAATTATTATTATTGTTATTTAATAATGTTTGAAATTATAAATTATTATTTTTAAGATGTTTTTAAGTTAATAATAATTATATATTTATAATGGTTATTATTAGTGATTATTATTATATAATAGTGTTTCAAAGTAAATGATTTTTATTAATTACAAATGTTTTTGAGACCTATAAATAGAGTTTTATAAACAGACTTGGGTTACCAGAGGAGTTTTATAACATGGTTTGGAAACTTAAAGGAAGATTAGTCAAAGGGTAAAAAGTGTTTTATAAATTATTTTAGATATTTATAAAAGAATTTTAGAAATGGGTTATAGATTTATAAAAGGAGTTTTATAAAGGTTTTATGGAAGGGTTTATAAATGATTTTAGGAACGTATAAAAAGAGTTTTTAAATGGTTTCAGATATTTATAAAATGGTCTATAAATGGATTTTGGGAATTTATAAAGAATTTTTAAATGGTTCTATAATGTGTAAAAGGGAAATCTTCCTCCGTTTTTGTGAATATACTTATACCATTAAGATAAGTATATGGATATTTTTCTCCAAGTATTGAAAATATAGGGATTTGTGGGTATATCTTTGTAAAGATATTTTTATACAAGTAATTTACAAAGTAATTTCAATTAATGAAAAGATTAATTAAGGAGGCTAGTGGTTACTTATATGCTTAACCAATGTTGGTTTTCCCTTTTGAAATAAATCCCTGATTTGGATGTGTGTTTGTTGATAGTTAAACAACCGACTATCAAATATGGACCAAAAACATAACTTTGGAAATATCTAAGAGAAACATGTGACTTTTATGGCACAGTGATCTCTGATGATGTTGTACTGTGCGTAAAAATCTCGTTTCGCTCTCCTAGGACAAACGATAAAGAAATCCATCCACTATTAGTTAGGAGGTGATCTCTGCTCTTATCTTTGACTGTTTATTTCCTAAAGAACCGGGGTTGAGTTTACCGAAAACTATTGAATGCTGTTTCAGAGAGACCGAGATCGGATAGGTTATCCAAAAACCACTTTGATCCAACTCAAGCATTTCAAAGTGAAGACATCCTAAAGATGATGGAATTGAAGAGGAGCTCCTTGAAGTGCAAGGGCTGCTTGCTACTAATCTCGAGGGTGATTCCAAAATGGATGTAGTAGAAGTCGTGCCTTCGGTTTGTTCATATCCTGAACAACTTGTATGGATGAATGCTAGCATTGCATTGTTTCCTGGTGGGCAGTGTTAGTATTCCAAGTAGGAAGTGCTATATAAAAGGTAAAACGTAGCCTCAAGCCTCATCAACATGGAAATGACAAAAATCGGGCATGCAGCAAGGGCATGTGGGTCGCTCCCATTAGGGTATAGTCATCCTAAATCTAGATCAATTACTATCTACTCGTGTATGCTTTGGGGCCCATTAAAAAAGGGGTGATCATATTCGGTACTACTAGTCAAGTGGTAGGCCAATCCTGTGTGGCACAAGTATAAGATGTTCTTGTCAGACATCGGTGCATTTTATCTAAAGATGTACCATCGGAAGGTAGTTCCTTACCTTGTCATAGTATGGAATCCATTCTCTAATACGAGCCTTTACAGTTCTAGTTATATACCTATTATGCTAGAATTTAATTAATGTAACAATTTCAGCTATGTTAATTATTTACTTGAAAACCCTAGACATTATGATAATATCACTAGATTTTCTATAGAAAATGTTTTGGTTATCGTAAGGTAAAAACCCGTCCGTGCTTATGTGCGGCGTGGTCTTACGAGATACCTTTATTTTGAAAAGAGTTTGATAACTTTAAAAAATCCTTTTGGGTGTATTTTTCTCACTCTGGTTTACCAGACCGATCCGAGCATTCTTCCCTTCAATACCGAGTCAGGCCGAGCATATTTACAAATTGTTTTGGATGCATTGGAGCTCAGGAGATGAGCTGGAGGCCTAAGATGTATCTAGGTATTTCTTTGTGTTCCGCTGTGTTGTCTGTTGGTTGTGTTTATCAACAATTGTAACGACAGGCTGTTATAACTTTCCGGGCAGAAATAGGTTAGTGCACTCTGATTGGTGTATGTATATTACATTTTTCTTTCCATAAAGATTTGCTGTATATTATAGATTATTCATTTCGCTGCGAGATTCTGTGTTGTTAGTTTTCTTTTTCTCCTTTTTCTCATTTCTTCTCCCTTCTTTCTTTTCTCTAACTATCCGCCTTTCCATTTAATTTGAGTGAGTCATGTGTGGTTGATTGTTCGCTTAAACTGTGCGGAAAAGTGGGTCGTTACAGTATCAAAGCCTGACTGAGCTCAGTAACTTCTTCTAGATTTATATGTGATAATTTCAATTATTCTGGATATATATTACTACCGCAAAAAAAGGGCAATTTTTTTTAAAATTTCTAAAATGAAAGCCTAAGCTATTCTTTTGGGCATAATTCGTTATGAGTCCACGAACCTTTTATGCATGATAAGTTTTTTTTCAAAATTTTAAATCAATTCGAACACCTATTGTTCTTGCTTATTACGCACTGGAGTAGGAAATGAACCATTGCTGTGCTCTATTTATGTGAAGCGATGGTATAGGCTAGTGGTAGAAAATTTAAGGCCTAATCCAACTATAAATCTATGGTATGCTATGTATGCATGAAGGGGTACTGTGTCTAGCCGCTTAAAATATGGTCAAAACTAATCTAATAACTTTAAGTGTATAAATCTTGATTAATCATTCGAAAAAGGATTTTATCTAAAAATAGAGGTTTTAAGAAAATCATAATTGAATTATGTAATGACCCATAAATTAATCGCTTTGAAATTGAATATTTAAATCATTTTTTAATATTCAAATAATGGATTTTAATAACCAAATAAAATTTTTTAAATATTAATTAATGATATTAAAATTATTTTCAAATTTTTTTTACCAAAATAATTAGTTCAAATAAAAATAGAAAATATGACCAAAAACGTTTTCCAAATTTTCGACTTTTCGGCCTCGGAAAGTCGTCGTAAACGTTGTGCACATTTTTGAATAACTCCTACACACATACACACACATGCACATATGTCATGTGATAAGTTAATGATAGTGTTAAAATAAATAAACCATGCTTAGAATAAAATAAAACAAGATTTGACTTAAAAAAATAAAATAAAACCTAAATAACCTAAGGAAGTACATTACCATAACCTAAGCTACCTAGGTTAGTACATAAAGCATTGTGGAGTGTGGACAAGTGGGGTGTGTGCGCACCTAGGGAGAGGGAAGAGGCATGGATGCATGCACATGAGAACATTTAATATATTTAAAATGTTAAAGTTAATTTAATTTATAACTTCATTTCCTTCTCATCTCCACACTTTTTTCACTTTACATATTCATTTCTATCTTCATTTCTCTTCTCTTCATATACATGAATACTTCCATGGCTTCCAAGAGGAATTCCCAAACCAAAATCTAGTGAATACACTTTCAAAAATCAAGTTAAACTCCATATATTCATCTACAAACACTCCTCTACCAAAACTAAAGCCATTCCCACCTCAAAACTGCAAGGCCAAGCACTATATTGACCTGGCCGAACCCAAACCCAGTCCATTAAGGGCCCAAAGGTCCAAGTTAAGGTGTCGTGAAGATAGTTCGTGAATTCGACAACCTGTTGTGGTGATATGATCAAGTTAGAAGTGTTTTTGTGAGTAAAGCTTCCACCTTTGAACCATAAAAGTTTAAACTATAATCATGCTCATATTTGTAGCTACCGAATGCTTATCGTATAGTTGTGATAATGGTTTAGTTGTTGGATTGGTTTTTTGCTTGAAAGTTAGTAGCTTTGGAAAGTTAGTAAGCGAATCCATAGTTATAAGAAAATCTAGTAGTTAAACTAATTCCATTGTTATTAAATGCTTGATATATGTGGTATTATTGTAAATTACCATGTATATATGCTATACCTTTGTTATGTGATGTGTGGTTGTATTTCAAATGTCATAAGCTTGAATTCTGAACTGCCAGTATAGCGATAATCGCTATGTCGGCACTTTCGAAAAATCACCTTTTGTCGAAACCATTTGGTTTCATTATTGTGCTTGGAATTATTTTATAAGTTAAGAAAGTTTTTGATTAATGATGTTTTCAAAAATAATTAATTATTTTAATAATGATTATTTAATTTAATTAATAAAGATTAAAGTTAAACTAATTAACTTATTAACGATGTATTTAAAATTTAACTAATTTCTTAGTTAATGATGTTTGAAATTTAATCAATCATTTTATTTAATGATGCTTAAGGTATCTTTTAATAATGATGGATTAAAGTTAAATAATTAATTAATGATTTTTTCTAAATTAATTAACCTTTTAATTAATGACTTTTAAAAGTAAATGAATCTGTTTAACTTAAATAAATATTTTCTTAAATAAAGTTTTAAATTAATTAATCACTTTTAAATAATGATATTTAATTATTATTTAATTATTATTTAATTATATTATTAATTAATTGAATTAATGATGTTTTAAAGGAGATTTACCTTTTTTAATTAAAGGTTCTTAAAGTAAATTAATCAGCTTAGTTAACGAAGTTTTAAAGTCAATTAATCAATGTAATAAGGATGTTTTAAGTTGTTAAATCCTTTTTATAATGATGTTTCAAAGTTATTAAACTCTTTAACAAAGGGTTTTAAGGCTAATACTTGTAATGTGAGGCGAAGTATGATTTATTTGTATACTTAGCACTAAACATCGAAGAAGTAGACTTGTTGCTATTTCGAAAGTTCTGAATAGTCATAAGACATGACTTTGAGGTAACACTACCTTGACTTGTCTGGTATTATTGTTAACCAAGAAATAGTACAAGTTTGAATTCGATGAGTGGTGGTAAGTATGCAAGACTTAATTTCCATATACGATCGTTTTATATCCTCGATAGTTGGTTTCTCAGCTATTGGTTACTTCAGCTTCTTTATTATCATCATTCTAAGATGATGTCTTGCTCCGTTGAGCTTTGTTATCCTTTGTCGTTAAATGACTGAACCCAAAGCGCGTAAGGACTTCCAGCTATGTGGGGTTGCTTCCAATAAAAGGGTATTTCACATCTTATCTAGACCGGATTCGTTTGCGCATTTTGATGTGAAATATTTGGATACTCGGTAAGATTTGGCAGGGTCTGGCTGGTATATTTACGAGAAGTGTCATGGAGTATACGAGCTTCTTAGAAGTATATTACTAGAGGTATACTTTAAGGGTGGTGTACCTTCCTAGTCATTTGTTGGAGATATTATTTTCTGATTTGATTCGAACCTTCAAATTTATTTCCTTATTTGCACCAGGAAGAGTCAACCACTCTTCGCGGAGTTTAATTATTTATCCATTCTTTATGTTTGGATGTTGATTTATTTGAGAGTAAATCCATTCCACGTTCAACGGCGTGGTCTCACGTGTTTGTGTTTAATTTCACACCTATTGTTTAAAGTTTTACTCATACCAGACATATCATCTGCCCCAAGTTGTTTGTTTTCTCCAAACTCTCGGGTACTCATTTTATTTAAGTAGTTCGAGAGTAGCAGGTCTTTGTGGGCTCATTTGAAGACGGCATCCGAGCAGGAGGCTGTTATCTACTTAGCTATCCATTCCGCTATGTTTTCTATTTTGTGTAAGTGTATTTTGTTCAGCATTTGTAAAGGCAGGATGTTATGACTACCTAAGCTAATTTGTAGTACTTTTGTGTAATTTTGATAACTCCCCGTTAAGGAGTAACCCGATGTACTATTAATTGTTATGTTCTATTTAGCAGTTTCGTTGTGAGGTTTTCTTTTCTATTTTTTATTTTATCCTATGACGATTCATCTTTCTAATGCTTGGGCAACAGTACATGAGCACCGAGATGTGTTAGTGTCACTCCTAGGGGTCAGAAAAGTGGGTCATCACAAATTATGTTCAAAGGACCCTCTTTTATGGAAGAAAATGGACTTGTTATTCTTGACACACATAAGTGTCAGTTTAATCTAAATACATAACAATATGAACTTGTTGTTCATATACCAATGCGTGAAAACTCAAAAAATGGAATCCACAATTTTATGATTGATCTACTATAGGAAATAAAAGATATAAATAACAAACTACAAAAAAAAATTTAACAATGGGATTTGACTAGAATACACTAACAATCCATCCGCTAAACAACATTAGAATGGTTAAGCATACTTATAAAGAAAATAACAAAATAAATGTGGAGGATATTGATCCTACTTATTATCAAAATGACTTATTCTTCAAGAAAAGGGACTTGTTGGAGAAAGATAGTATGGAACTTTATTCTTACTACGAAGAACATTTTGCTGCAATAAACTATTTCAAATTCAAAAATACTAAAGAACTTTCTTCGCATGAAAATTATGAACAAGATTCTAAAAGATCTATTGAATCATATTATATGTCTAACACATCCGATAAACTTATTTTCAAAGTAAACACCAACAGAGCCGAATCTAGTAGAGGAACAATGATGTTACCTCCACTAGAAGGTGTATCCATGGTGAACAATCCCTCTCTTGATGTTGATATGGAAGATCAGGAGCAGGTCGAAAATGCATATAATAGTCCACATAATGATCCTTATCCTAAAATGCTTAGACATGGTACTAGGTCAGACTGAACTAGGTTCATTCTTTACAAAAACAATTAAAAGGTTTTTATAATAAACAAACTTCTTCATCATATAGTTTAACTTTCAATATAGATAGAATTCCTCATAGGAAAATATATTATAACATGGCTTTAGAATATTAGTGGAACAATCTACTTACTACCCCCTAATATGAGTGTCATGGAATACATACATTATGCTACAAGTTATTGGACGGGAGATGCTTTAGCGTGGTTAATGAATTTCGAAAGAATAAATCCAACATGATTATAAAGAATTCAAAATATACCATCAAAATAAGAACCTCTTGGCGAATTACTTAAATTATTATTGGAAGACTTCACAGGAGAAACATTCCTTGAAGATACAGATTATGAAAAGCAATTGTTTAAAATACAATTATGTGACATATGTATGTTAGAAGAATTTACTACCAAATATATAGGTCTACTTTTTCACTTAAAAAGTAACGATCAAAAGGTTTTTGTGTAAAAGATTTTTTTTCAAAAATACCTTATCCATGGAATAAAATTATACAAGAAAGATAGGACGTTTTAAGAAAAAGTAATTCTGATGAAAATCATAACACATGCCTCTTAAAAAAGGCATGATGGATACTATGGAAAAGGATTGTGAGCAAGCAAGTGCACACAAAAAAATGAAAAATAAAATCAAAAACTCCATACTTGGATTTTCTTGTTGTACAAAGTATACTGAAGATATCAATACATAGTTTGGATGTTCACCTGAATTCGAAAGAAAAGGGTAGGGAATTTGAAAAAAAGAACAAAACCTCAATATCAGATTACTTAGAAAAAATGAAAACCGGAATATAAGAAAAAATTTAGAAAGTTTTTCTATGTACAAATTTATTAAAAAGAAAATTTTCATAAAGACTGTAACTGTGTTAAATGCAATAAATAAGGGCATTATGCTAATGAATGTCCCACAAATATACAAAATATTGTAATATCAAATATATAAGAATATAGTATTCATGTAGGCACTATTGAAGATATATCTAGTGATGTTAATTCATCGGTATATGAAATTGAATAAGTTTTTTCAGACACTACCGAAGAAGTTGATGAAATTAATGATTCTTTTGATAGTTTTAAAATAAATATGATTATAATAAATCAAACTCATAATCAAATAAAAATCTTACCCTTAGCTATATATACAGTACTCACCAAAAAGGAAAAGGTAAATTCTCTAGGTTATACATTGTATGTAGGAAAATGTGCCAGATTAAAAAGATATCGTACAACAGAAGTATTTTTAGATCTATTAATAAAATTTTCATTAGGATATTATGGATGAATTTATAATATACCTAAACATACAAAAGAAAATATTTTTATAACACACGGATTAATTGAACCCCTTTCCAAAAATAACGCTTCTATATTATTTAAAATCACTAGTATGGATGATAAAGACTACCTTATAGAACAAGGAGACCCAATAGGACTACTTGTTATACATAAATATGAAGTTCTTCCAATTATAAAAGAAGAAATATATGATCATAATACATTTACCCAATTAAGTGATTCAACGTTCCAATCATCAAGAAACAAAGAGCCATAAACATATCATGAATATAGAATATATATGAATACTTTTACATTTGAGGAAACATTAAAACCACAAATTCAAGATAGCACAGAGGAATAATTTATTGTCACCAATGAAGATTTAGAAAAATTAAAATAGTCAATTCCTCGCTTGGACATAAAGGATATTATAAACCTTTGACCTTTAAATCTAGATTTCTAAATCGACATACATACATATTTGAAAGAATGCAAGGAAATGTCAAATTAAAAGAAGTAGAAGATTATGCTTCCATAAGCCTTCTAAATAAAAATAAAATAGAAGCAAGATATCCGAAAATGAAATACCTACATAGGTCTAATACAATTAAAATAACAAGATTATTTAGATCCGGAATTGACACTCCAATAATGATAGTTTGTATTAATGAAAGAATCATCAACAATCCTTTGAATAGTATTATTGGTGGAGCTAAGTCTATTTTAGCAAATAGATTATTTGGAGTAAATATACATCCTGATTTCTGTATTAGTCATGAAAATCAAAATATAGAAAAGGCCTATACATTATCTGTAAATTTACAAAATATCAAACTTTTGCCAGGATTTAAAGTTCTTGACATACAGTGGGAATATTGTATGGCTTTAAATGATAGTGCTACATTTAAATCAATTACACCAAAATAATTTGTTAAACTATTTGAAGTGGGATTGGGAAAAACAATCCAACCCAAATTGGATGACATAAAACATTTAAAATTTAACAATGAAATTCAAGTATTTGGAAAATCACTTAAACCAAAAATACAAGTACTAACATAATATTTATAGCATCAGGAAATGCTATTTCTACAATAATTAAAAATAATAAAGAAAATTAAAATTCATCCAATACATTAAAAAGATCATAGTCATATAACAAAATGTCTAAAGTTGAGCTTACACATGATATATTAAAGGGTATTAATCATCGTATGTGCTTTAGACAAGAAAATCCAATTGAAGGAAGAACGTGGAGAATACCTGAAAAACAAAAAGAATAGGAATCTAATCGAATAGTTAGAAAGGTTCCTACAGAAAATATAAAACATAATGATTAGATCCATAGATCTTAAAAGAAAAGCACAATTACATATGTATCTTGCAATAACGATATGTATCCCTAAATATCAAGAATTCATGGTACTTAATTTATTGGATTCTGGCGCAGAAGCCAGTTTATTACAAGAAATATTTATACCCCATCAACTCTAGGTACCCTTAGACAAAAAGGGTATACTAAATGTTTTATGGGAAGATAAGTTCCTGTAACTCATAAAATAAAAGGATTTCAGGTACAAATACCTGATATACAAGAAAATAATAAAATGCATAGTTTTGATTTTGCATTACTTCCAAAAGAATTCGATAGTGGTGCATCTTAGGAATGGACAATTTGAGACATCTTTCTCCATTTGATAAATACTATTTTGGGCTTGATGGCATTTTATTACCATGAGTAACATTACCTGTTACAATAGCACCACATTACACTCCAGCAGCACAGCGTGGTGAAAAACTTGTTACATTAATTGAAATGTAAAACACCAAAAATAGTACAGTAAAATATTTGCACTTACAACATACCAACTTCAAATGGGTTTGAAATATTAATACATAATATGCTAGAACCACTATATTCAGATAATCCATTAAACTGGTTTGATAAAGCACCATGGAACAATACAAAAGATTCCAAAGTTCGAGTTAACAGTATCATGGTATCACCAATAGATAAAGAAGGATTTGCAAAGCAAATAAAAGATCTATTAGAATTAAAACTAATACAAAAATTTTTTAGTACTCATTCTTCTCCAGCCTACTTAGTGAGAAATCATGCTGAACTCAAAAGAGGAAAAGCTAGAATGGCTATAAATTATGGAAGCTTAATAGTTATACAAAATTTGATGGATATTTTGTTCCCTCTGCCGAACATTTGACAAAACAAATACAGGAAGCAAAATACAAACACATAATGGAGAACGACCAAGTAGATGGGACACAGATAAAATTTCTATTATGTTACAACCGAGAAGAGGAAATAAAGCAAATATAAAACTTGAAGAACTTACCGAACTCAGGCAGGCTCTGATGCTAAATTCCAATCAACGCAAACAAAAGCAAAAAATATTGATCTTTACAGAAACAAGAACTCAGAAAATAGCAAAAGCCAAATGCAGAACTAAGATTTTATTAAGATAGTAGATAGTTTTATAGAGGATGCTGATAATAATACAATATATATTTGATAAGAGGAAATAAACTTAAGAGCTTTCTTTTTCTGATGATCTTATTTGAAGGAAGAGTTCCTTATTTACAATCTCTTGAGTCCTTTATTTATTATTTAGTAGGTTTCATATCTGTCCTCTCTAGACTTCTAGGCATAATATGTGTCCACTACTTATTGTGTAGGCTGGGGATGTGTCCACTTTTTTTATTCCATAGATAGGAAACCCGTTAGGTCTATTTGGGTGATTTGTCACCCTAATGTAGTAGCTAGATTCCTTATTTATTTCTTTATTCTATAGTAGATAAAAACCGCCAAGGCCTACGAGGTGGAGGTAGTCAAGATGGAGGCGATCTGGAATAATCGGCTGACAATGATGTAAAAAGGAATATTGTCTCCGCCAACTTCCACTTGCCGCTGGCCATCGATTTTCTCAATGTCTAGCAGGTTGGTAAGGTTCGACAAGAAGTAATATTGGAAATGATCGATGCTGGCCGCACCCCTCCCCATGTCCTAGAGCTGGATCTAATAACTTCGTTGACGACCACCTCTAGACCCTCGCCTCTAAAGCAGGAGGTTGTAAAGGAACATGATGACTGTTATGCCATTAAACTTAGTTAGCCATCATTTTATAATAGCTAGGATTTTGTGTAATTTTTTGTAACGAGCGCGACCTTTTTGTAAAATGACTTGGATTATTAATGAAAGATGCTTTTTGCTCTAATTGTTGTATGCTGATATTTTACTTGTTTTCACACACACACACACACACACACACACACACACACATATATATATATATATATATATGTCTACATAAAGTGCTCTATGTTTGCAAAGTTTGTTTGTGCGCACCTTGCATGGCACCCTACGTTTTAGCTATGATAATTTCAGAGCAAACTCTTAGGGGAATAGGGCATACTTGTTTTTATTATAAAAGCTGGAATAAATACTAAGATAGGAATTTTTAACTTAGCTTTATAACGCTTTCCTCTATAGCAAGCGGTTGTCGATGAGCCATGTCTCATGCTTGTGTGTATGCATTCTAAGTGGTCAAGCAACTTTGTTGTTTGGATAATTTGTCCTTGCACCTGAAAATATTTTTGAACTTTTAAATTTGTTTACCTACGTTAAGGCACTTGGTTCTTTATGAGAGCCCCATCTTGATGGGGCCGCTCAAACGATGGGAACAGGAAAGTTTTAGATGGCCTATCCCTATCGAGGTAGGGCCATTTTAACTGGTCGAAGTGGACAACACTACGGATGCAAGAATCATGATTACTTCATGTGTAATCGCATTCACCTTTGCATCAGTGCCCCCATTCTAATATTGGGGGAATGGGCACCATTACAAACGAAAGAATCAGGACCACTGCGTGGGTAGTCGCACCATTGGTTCGTCGATGTCTCTAGCTTGGATGGAAGCATTGCTTTTCTCATGCATCCTCATGGGTAATACACCATGAATGCATGAGTCAGGGAAACATTGTAGGTGGTCTCGCCATCTGTGCATCG
The DNA here is from genome assembly GCA_030737815.1 of Allium fistulosum. NCBI lineage: Eukaryota > Viridiplantae > Streptophyta > Magnoliopsida > Asparagales > Amaryllidaceae > Allium > Allium fistulosum. Next base: position 509,103,344 of record CM060903.1, on the reverse strand, counting down.
GTACCCCCAACACAGACGAGAGTGTTGTGCGACTCGTGCATCCTCATGGGGTGTTCTTGTTCCTCTCTAGTACAAGCATGAGCTTCTTGGAGCTCTCACAATCTTATAGAGGTCTTTTCCTTGGCTTTCCCCCAGCATGGTAAGAGGCGCTACATGCTCGTACCCTTATGGAGTAGCTGCTTGTTTTTAAGCCATGGACGTTGGGCTCACATGAGGTTGATGGACAAAGTTGTAAGACTAAAGTACCATGTTTTATTCATATAAAAGATATTAAAATAGTTGGTCGCCTTATAGTTTGGCGTACATTCTTTTTCATGCCTCATAATTTTAGCTTAGAAGGAGTAATTAATTTGATATGGTAGGCCTAAAGGTTCTTTGGGTTCCACGTTCGGGGAATGTTGGTACCATATGGATGGGTGAGACAGCATGCCCTGTTGGTTAGGGCGACGCTAATCACATATAGCCCCTCCTAATTAGGTCTAAGAACCTCATTAGCTGGGTTCTTTGTATTGTCGAAGACTTGCCGTAAGACGAGATCGTTTGTAGTGAAGATCTGCTGCACGACCCTACCATTGTAGTGCTTCTCATCCTTTATTTTATAGGCCTCTATTCAGAGTTCCGCTTCCACTCTCGGCTCATCTAGAGCATTGAGACTTAATCTTGAGTTCTTTTGCCATCCTTAGACCAGCCATAACGATTTTGTACTCAACTTCTGTAACCTCCGTAAAATTGACGATAATTAATAAATAAGGCTCCGAAATGAAATTTGAGCAATTATTGGAATTTGGCTATGAAACTTGCACCATTGTGTTCGTGGCGATTTTCTAAGCAACTTTCATATTTGGAGTTTCACGATCAGAGCTCAAACGAAAAAATTTATTAGCATTTGAAGTCTCCAGAGCGAAAATAATTAAAAAAGGAAATAAATAACATTAAATACGGAACCCCACCGGTCGACCCCCTCCTTGGGCCGATCGACCGTCTATAGGGGAGTGGTCACGGTCAACCAGTTCGAACGTGGTAGTCAGGGTTTAAACCTTGGCCAACGACCCAGATTTTATTATTTTAATCTAATAGTTGTGGTTGATTCGTGCGCCTATAAATAAAGGCTTAACTACTTACTTCTCTTCTCATCTTATCCAAGCAGTGAAGCTATACCATTTTCTATTCTCCACTACTTCTAGAAATTATAACATATTGTGTATAAATATATAATCGAAGAAGGGTAGAAAATAAAAGAGAAGAAGAGAATGAGTGAATCAATATTGTCGAAAAAGGTAAGGTCTTATAATTATAAACCTATATACCCCTTAACCTTAAATCTCTTCTCAGATCTTTAATTCTAACAGTACGTATATAGCTTGTTATACATATTCTTTTGGGTTAGACTGGAAAAGGAGTCAAGTAAAGGAATGGATTCAGATTTGGAGATTTGTAAAGCTTTAAAAGGTGAGTGGGAAATTATAGAATTTATTTATAACATTGAAATTTATATCGTTGAATTTGATTTAACTATTATGCCTAAATAACATATGATGAATTGTAGGCTTAAAACCAATGTATAAGATTATCGCCTACACATTTAGTAAAATAGGTAATTAGAATAGAAATAGTATATACAACCTAATATAGAAGTTTGTATTCAGCCTCAAATATTTATTATTGTAGGATGTTGTTTATTCTAGATCTATAATTAGGTTGCCTAGTTGAATTAAAATTTGAATTCCTATGTTTTGATTTATTTGGAGAGGGTTCTGTGTAATTTTCATAAATTACCTAATTCTATAATATGTATAAAAGCACACCATTTGAATTGACAAGGGATATACCAAAAAGGGATAGAGATATGTAAGATATAGATATTTTTTCCGTAGTTTACACTGTCTATTTCAATAAAAGAAAAGAAATAATTCCTTCTAATTTCAAACGAAGCAAATATCTCACTTTTGGTTAATTTATGGAAAGTTATAATGGTAGTCCTTTTAGAAAATGCAGCTCTAATAAATTAAAACGAGGAAAACAAATTTCTAGTTTAGAAATTAGAAATTAATAGTTAGAATTATAAATAAATAAACATGTATAACTATGCTTAACATTCAAAAATAAAAATATATAAATAATGTAATTTCTGATGATATTTTATTAGTTACTAATATCATATTAAATATATGAGTAGGATTTATGGACATTAATTACAGATTTAATAGGCAATAAATTAATAATTAATATAGAGTTAAAAAAGAATTAAATGGGGACTGATAAGAGAATTTAATACGACATTTATGGGAAAATTGAATAGGCATAATAGATGGATTTCGAATTTGATAAATAGATTAAAGGAATTAAATTAGGATTGATTAGAAATTGTCTAATTTTGACATTAATGACCAATTATTACGGGTAAGTGACATTTATTAGACATTAGAAGGAGACCAAAGCCTAGGCATATAAATTGGGAATAATCACGTAGCGAACAATTAATTATTAAATGGTAATACTATTAAATACACGTAGAAGGCAATATAATTTTCATGCTAGGAAATTATATAGCTTTAGCTATAAGTTTAGGACAAGCGTAAATTAGTGGGCCTAGCCCAATACTTAGGCTTTGGGTGATAGGTTTGGTTTAGTGGGTTGGGATGCGAGGTCAGTAGAGTTACACAACAGAAGTCCGCCCTTCACCTAGAGGCTCCTAGCATTGTGCACACTTACTACTGATGTGATACATCTTCAACCATAGGACCCGTGAGGAACGGATATGCATTGCGGATAGGTAGGGGACAATATACTGAGGGTTCGCCTAGGATTTGAAGTATTAAATGGCCTAGTACTTTAAAGATATAGGGTCTACTTCATATCTGATAAGAGGTAGTAAGTAACCGAAAGGGGCATTTTTCTTAACTTATTTAGCTTAGTCTAAATAGGATATCAGCTGTGAAAAGTCGGTGGGCTATATTGGTATTTTAGTACCGGTATTTAGCAGTAGGTCTGGCATATAGGCTACGACCACCAGTGGTCCCGAGCGAGTGGTAGCAAAGACTTGGTTTATGCCTTGATAGATTTTGTTTTCTACTAGTGAAGAATCCTTATGGGAGATGCACAGACCTTAAAGTAGATGGTTAGACGAAAATTAGTTTATCGAAGGTGGGCTAGTTAACCCTTAGATGAATCTTTGAGTTGCTTACTAGTACGACAATTAAATTATATATTATATTATAGAGACATATATAGATGTTATCGGTCTCTGTAGCTAGAACCGATTGACAAGCGCTGACGTTGTGGAGGGCCTGCTTTGGGGACTTGAGGTAGCAAATGGCTGATGGGTCAGCCTCCTCACCATTTAAGAAGTATTAAGTTGCCAGGGTTTTGGGTAGATAGGTTTATATATATCTTTATATATATATATAACGATACGATGGAGAAGGTTAGATTAGGCATATCATACATGCACATAAGATTAAACATATTAGTATTAAATAATAGACAATAGACATAACACTTAAATGGTAACCGGCCGGCTTAAATTAATGGGATCGGTAATGTATGTAATTATTCAATCACCAGAACATTGTTCTGATCCCCCTTCTCATAACAACCCACAGGTTAGACTTAGAAGGACTAGATACTGGAGCAAGATGGGAACTGCAAATGGTGAAGTCTTCTTGTTCATGCCCGGTGCTGACAAGGCAATGAAATATCCAAGAAATGATATTCTGAGGTAGTAGCCTTAATTAATACGTATGTTATATTATATTTTTCATTTCCGTTGTGAGTTTATGCTGATCGCACTCTGATATACTTGTGTTTAATATAATTTACCAAAACCAACGATCCATGCTCTAATGGACTTAGGTTTTGATTTAGCTGAAATTTGGACCCATCATGGTGTGGGTTGTTACATTTGGTATCCGAGCTTAGGTTAATCGACCATAGTAATTAAGATAAGCCGAGTGAATATATTTGTATTTTACATATAATTATGTATAAATTATATGCCTAACTCTATAAATTCCGACTATAGAAGTAGTTGCGACCATATTTCGAAAGGGTGGGCAAGACGACTATGAGTTGGAAAAATAAATAGAGTTATATTTATACTCCTACCCCGATTACCCTATGGGGCGGAGGTTGTATCGTAAGGAGTGGATCAAGAAGAGCATGACCACGATATATAGAAGGATCCCGAAGGCTGGATCATACCAGACTCATTTATTGGGCCTAGACTACCTTATGATTGTGGATTTCGATGGATTGTCGATTGAAGATGCACATTTCATGCAGACAAATGGGAAGTAAGAAACTATATGTTGCAAGCATCCGAAAGTAGGGAATGAAGAAGGAGTGGAGAAAGTTCCAACGGGAAGGTGTATACTAATCACCATAAGAAGAAAAAATGGATTTTTTATGGAGCTGAGTTAAGGATGAGTAGGGAAGAAGGAGTATCCTGAAGGTAGGGAAATAATTGTCCATTTCTAAGTCCAACCCCATGTGAAAGAATTTGACAAAAAGATTTCTTTGAAAATTCCCTGGAATGTTCCGAATGGGGTTTTCAAAGGATATATTGGGAAGTTGTTGTTTTGAAAAAGCAAGGAAATTTATAATTTGAAAATTTGTTGAGTCAAAAATTTCTGATTTAAATTTTTTTAGTAAAAAGGATTTTTCATTTTTGAAATTCTTAGTTTAAAAATCGATTAAGTCAAAAAGTTTGGATTTAAAGATTTTTGATAAAGGGATATTTCATTTTTTTGAAATAATTATAAAATAGAGCATAGGATGCGGTCGATGATTTTTTTTCCTATTTTGTAAATTTGAAAGTTCCATTTTAAAATTCTTTTTTTTGGGATGGATAAATGGAAATGATACTTGATTCAAATGGGTTATAGAGAATATAAGGTAAGAACGTCCGATAATTTAGATAGAAATAGCTTAGTTGGTCAGGGCTGCCTAATGATCATGGAACAAAGTTCCTTGAGGTTGTGGTTCGAGTCCTAGCAAGTTACACCGTGTAACCCTTAAGACATGGAGAGGTTAACTCTTGGAAAACCGAGAATGCTTGGGGGATTGATGCTCTATGTTGGGTTGGCTAAATAGGAGGGTTGGTTGTGGCAGAACATCTCTATCCCATAGCTCTACTCTCCGAAGTAGGGTTTTTTTAGATATATATAAATAGGATTAGTAATCTAGTTAAAATAAATATAGTAGAAAAATAATAGGAAAATGATAGATAGAATGGATAATTTCATGGATATGTTGTAATTATGCATATACTTTAGATAGACTCTTAGATAGATGTTGCAATTACGCATATCTTTTAGAAGTCCCTCTCTTGTGCTATGAAAATCTCCATCAAATGTGGAAGTGGAGATAACATGAGTCTAGGAAAATAATAAGATGAAAGTTATCCTTGTCTACTCCACTTTCCAATGTTCAAAATTATAGAAGATGCTTTTGAAAAAATGGTTTGGAATGATAATTGAGTTTAAGTGTTTCAAGTTGAAAAATCCTACTTTTAAAAGAAGTAAATCTCTATTGTAGAAAGTCCTTAAAAAGGTAAAAATCGGTTAGAAAAGGGAATATTTACATGGTTCCTTTTAGGAACCAAGTAATTTTTGAATTTGATAAAAAGGGTATAAGTTTATATTTTTAAAGATTAAGGTTTTGGATTAGGTACTTCATGATTTTGAAATTTTAGTTTTATAAAGAATGGTGAGAACTAAACCAAAACTTTAATATAGAGTAGATAGGGATCACTACCTAGGTAAGATGGGGTAAAGGTTTTAGGGTATGAATAAAATAGCTACGAATGCTCATAAGGTAACAACAAGGAATCCTTGTTGAATATAAGGAATGTTGGTACGAGCCTAGGAATATTTTATTAGAGGTGTGTGAAAGCCATGAGAAGAACCCTCAAAGGAATGGTGAAGGGTACTAAAGTACAATTTTGCCAGTCCCATGGCATACTCGCATGAAAGATCAAGGATGTAGAGGAAGCAAATACCAAAGTTTGAGGATACTGTTAAGAGATTTTGATTTAGAGAAGATGGTAGTATGGTTGGAGAAGAGAGTAGTGAGTGTCTAACATACTGTTGCTTAACTCAAAGCTGAAGAAGGCAAGATATGTGGTAGGGAAGTTATTCCTCCAAACCAATTTTCTGAGCAATTATTCTAAATGAGCATAGTTTATATTTCTTAGCCACTACACCATGGGAATGCACAATTTATTCCATAAATGGGTATAATAATTGAAGTAACGGATGGACAACATTTATTAGAAGCCAAGAAGGAGAGTTAAGGAAGGTGGATGATAGTGGAATGACATACGAGGAATGTCCATCTTAATTTAGCAAGGAGTGTTAGGGCCATAATATCGTTAACACCAGTTTACGATGAATGACAGCTTCCAGCAAAATTTTCTTTTAGGGTCTTTGGGTTGTAATCACCACTTGTCTTCCTTAGGCAATTAGAAAAGCGTACGATATGATATGAGATACGATCCTGTTTTATCACTGTATTGATTTGATGGATGAGATTAGACCGCTATATAAATATAAATATACTGGAAAACTGTGCAAATAAGGAGATCTCATGAGGACACTTTACTAGTAATAAAAATGTAGGCAAGACTAGAAGTTTATTAAATAAATTAGGAAATTAAGTTAGCAACTAGAAATTAAAAATATCTAGATCCTAAAACTTTAGAATTTGAGGAAAAATAAATTTTAGCAAGCAACATAAATTTTAGCAAACAGAGGACAAGGAAAAGTTTTTGCGAAGTCACAAGTCATTGTCCCTTTTCTTAAAAGATGAAATTTGTAAATACGACTGTAGGTAGTTTGTTGTTTTAGAGTAAAAGAAAAGGAAGGGTTTCTCAAATCTAATATTAACTGCACAATACTAGGGTCAATCATATACATTAACTCATAGATTGAGTCCAAAATCACGTTAAGATATGGCCTGATTGTTTTAAGGATGGTGCGATAAATGTTTTGAAAAATTGTGTTCGAATGCTTTTGAAATTTTTTGTCTAAAGGCATTTGAGAAGTTAGGTTCAAATGTTTTTGGAAAATTTTGGCCAAGTGCTTTTATAAAAAAAAGAAAGAGAAAAGGAAATAATAATGATAAAACGGTGTTTCAACGCTATTAGGAATTTGATTTTTTTAAACTATTTCCAAGTTTGATTAGAAAAGGAAAATGATTTTTGATGGAAAATGATTTTTTTTTCAATTTTCTAGGGCCACATGCATAATGTAGGGCGGCTCGACATGTCAATGAATATGAATTTTACTATTCGACAAGGGTGGCATTATACTAAATATAGATAACAATAAGGGAATAGGCTGTTTTAGCTTTGGAATTTCTATTTTCATACTTTGTTGATAGTAAACAAAAACTTGCGCTTATGATAATTATGCTTTAACATCCAAAAAATAAACCTCCTTATGCAAATTGCACTTGGAAAAGTTGGAAAAGTTTTAGGGGCAGAAGAGAAGGTTCCAAGGTATATGGAAGATGTATCCAAAAGAAGGGTGGAATTGTAAAATTTTGCATTCGAATTCCTTTTCTAACATAGGAGTATAGATTTAGAAACTGGATTTTCAAAAATTATGGATGTTAAAAATTGTGTGCTAGGCTTTGGATGGTAGGGATTGGTTGCAAAATTGATTGAACCATATTCCTACTCGGAGGATTGTGGGAATTATTGTGTGAAAAATGATTTTTGAAAATTGGCATACATATTGAACAATCAATATATCTAGTTTGTTTGCATCATATTTTCAAAATGTTTTTAAAAAGAATGCATTCATATAGGAGACGTCGATTTAGGGTCATTCAACATACATGTTTATATATTATGATATACCATGCACTTGTACACGTTTGGCTGCAAAATTGATTGTACACTAATTGGTTGGATAGCTTAGATTGGTTGCACGCTATGTTACATGATTCAACCCTTGAGAAATTTCGGGAACGAAATTATTTTAAGTAGGGGAAAATGTAATACCCCCTAAAATTAACAATAATTAATAAATAAAGATCCAAAAATGGAATTTGAACAAACATTGGAATTTTAAACTTACACCATTGTGTTAGTGGCAATTTTCTGGACAAATTTCATATTTTGATTTCGCAATCGGAGCTTAAATGAAAAAGTTATCTGCAGTTGAAGTTTTCGGAGCGAAAATAATTAAAAACCAAAAGGGAAATAAATAACATTAAATATGAAACCCCACCGATCGACCCTCTCCTTGGACTGCTAGAGGTCGACCGCCTATAGGGCAGCGGTCAACCGGTTTGAACGTAACGGTTAGGGTTTGAACGTTGGCCAACTACCTAGATTTTATTATTTTAATCTAACGGTTACGATTAATTCATGGATCTATAAATAACGGCCTAACCCCTCACTTCTCTTCTCATATTTTCTTCTCCAAGCAGCGAAGCTCTACCATTTTCTCTTCTCCACTACTTCTAAAATTATAAATTATTATATATAAATATATAATCGGAGAAGGGTAGAAAATAACAAAGAAGAAGAGAAGGAGCGAATCAATACTGCGGAAAAAGGTAAGATCTTATATTTATAAATATATATTCCCCTTAAACTTAAGTATCTTCTCAGATCTATAATTCTAATAGTACGTGTATACCTTGTTATACATATTCTTTTGGGTTAGAATAGAAAAGGAGTCAAGTAAAAAAATGGAATTAGAATTGGAGATTTGGAAAGCTTTAAAAGGTGAGTGTGTAATTATATAATTTATTTATAACATTGAAATTTATATCGTTGGATTTTATTTAATTATTATGCCTAAATAAGATCTGATGAATTGTAGGCTTAAAACAAATGTATAAGATTATCGCCTAAATATTCAATAAAATAGGTAATTGGAATAGAAAAAGTATGTAAAACCTAATTTGAAATTTTGGATTCAGTCCTAAATATTTATTATGGTAGAATGTTTATTTATTCCAGATCTATAATTGGGTTGTAACTTAGGTTGCCCTAGTTGACTTGGAAAACGAATTTCTATGTTTTGATTTATTTAGAGCAGGTTCCGTGTAATTTTCATAAATTATCCAATTCCAAAATATATATAAAGCATGTCATTTGAATCAACAAGGGATATACCAAAAAGGGAAAGAGATGTGTAAGATATGGACATTCTTTTTCATAGTTTACACTGTCTATTTCAATAAAAGAAAAAAATTTCTTGTAATTTCAAATAAAGAAAAATATCACTTTTAGTTAATTTATGAAAAGTTATAATGATAATCCTTTTTGAAAAGGCAACTATGATAAATTAAAATAAGGAAAGGAATGTTTTAGTTTAGAAATTAATAGTTAGAATTATAAATAAATAAATAAACACGTATAACCGTGCTTAACGTTCAAAAATAAAAATATTTAAATAGCATAATTTAGGACAATATTCGCATTAGCTATTAACAGCGTAGTAATTATAGGACTATGATTTATGGACATTAATTACAGATTTAGTAGGCAATAAATTTGTAACTAATATAGAGTTAAAAAGGAATTAAATAGGGACTGATTAGAGAATTTAATACAGTATTCATGGGGAAACTGAATAGGCATAATAGATTGATTTTAAAATTGATAAATAAATTAAAGGAATTAAATGAGGATTGATTAAATATTGTCTAATTTTGACATTAATGACCAATTATTATAGGTAAGCGACATTTATTAGACATTAGAAGGAAACCAAAGCCTAAGCGTATAAATTAGGAATAATCACATAGCGAACAATTAAATATCAAATGTTAAAACTATTAAATAAACGTAGAAGACAATATAATTTTCATGGTAAGAAATTATATAGCTTTAATTATACATTTAAGACGAGCGTGAGTTAGTGGGCATAGCCCAACACTTAGGCTTTGGGTGATAGGTTTTGTTTAATGGGTTGGGGTGCGAGGTTAGTAGAGTTACACAACAGAAGTCTGTCTTTCACCTAGAGGCTACCGACAACTGAAGTGTATATGGTTGTGGTTGACAGCACTAAATGAAGGTAATATTGATGGAGTAGTTTGGATGGTTTAGTGGGATGAAGGTATAGCAGCAATGAATGGTAGAGGAGAAGTTGTGGTATGTCAGTAGATGGATTGTTGGTCTGGTTTGGGGGTTATTGCAGTGTCACAGAGATTTTGAAAACAGAGAGTGAAAACAATGCAAAAATGTATGTACACTGTAAAATGTGAATTGCAATGAAATATTTTTTCTTTTTCAAATGAAAGTGTGGTTTTTTTTTGTAGAAAATATTCAAAAGCAATGCGAATAGAATACAATAAAAAATCACACAAATCAAATCATATTACAAACATACACACAACTCTTTTTTTTTAAATGCAAACACACAAAAATTAAAACACACAAAAATAAAACGAAATTAATTCGAAGAATAGAAAATTAAAATCAAAGCAAAGTTCCCCGGCAACGGCGCCAAAAACTTGTTAATCGGCTAATTTTCTATCGGTTTAGAAAATAGTCGAAAATTTTCAATTTAAAATAACCGCAAGCGCACGTCGTACAAAAGTTAGTATGTGGCGAGTACAGATCGATCCACAGGGAATTTTTAAGATTTTAAAATTTTCAATTTAATTAAATTAGACCAAAGTGAGATGAAGTTGTTAACTACAAAAAAGAAGCTAAAGCTAGAATTAAAATGTGATTTAAAAACTATTAGACTAGAGAACAATTTAGGGATAATTCCACTCCCATATTTTTTTGTAAATCAACAAACAATAATTTATGATCTCTAGCTTTGATATTAAGTGAAATAATTGTTGTATTTATCATAAGTATTGTTTGTTTATGTTATTAATTAACATAACTCAAACCATCAAACTATAATACAACAACTATATCACTTAGAAATTCTCATTGAAAATGAAGCCAAAGCAAAAGCTATTTTAAGTATGATCTATTTACTATTGTAACTAATAATATAGATCATCAAATTTCATTTTTACTTTCATTTCAAAATCAAAAACCGATTAGCAAATAATGATGTAAATTGTGTTTATGTTGAATAAGAATAGCTCATTTGCATAAGCAATATAAGCTATCAAACCCACTTGTATAAACTTACATCAAAATTCACTTTCATGAAGCATAAACAAAGAGATCATAAAATCCTAAAAATGTTGAAATTACATAAAGTTAGAGAGCTTCATTACCCATAAATTGAAGGGGTTTAGCTACTCATTTGTGTTATCAAATCAACACTTGTAAATTTCAACATTAAAAAGCAAAGGAATTAAAACTAAGCAAGGAAGAAAGAGAGATTAACTACTAACTATTTGCATAAAAATTAAAACTACACTACTTGCATAAATGTAAATCTAAGCTATGAACATTAAAAGAAAGAGAGAATAGAAATAAACATTAACAAAAGAAGCAAAGAAAAGCATGTAGAAAAGAAAGAGGCTTGGAAGCCATTTTTATTTCACTTTGATTTTTGTTTACAACTTGATAATTTCCTAAGGAAATATATGAAAGAGTAGAAGATCTGTTCATATACATAAGAGGGTTATTTATACATGCATAAAACCCTAATTCCATTTTTAGGGAGCTTCCCAAAATACCTTTTAGGAAGTATGGCCACCAAGTAACCATTAGCCACTAATTAATCCATCATTTGATGTGCATGAAGCTTTAACCTCCACTTAGTTGTCCATTAGCTCCTAATTGTACATTTAGGTAAGTGGGTGGGGTCCTCCATGATCTTGAACTCGAATTATTTCCTCTTCATTCCTTTGTATTTCCTTGTGCATGCATATATCATCATGAATCCCACTTCCATATGCATCAAAATATCCTATAAAAATCATAAAAATTGTCCAAGTAAAAATTCTTAAATTGACACATGCACAAAAATGACCATTTTACCCCTATATGAAGATGAAAATATGATGGTTTGAAAATAATTGAATTTAGGTTTTAACATGTAAAAATGCCCAAATATGATGTTTATTTAAATAAAAAGAGATAAAATATGGATGTAAATATATGCACATTTACGTGCACATCAAATACCCCCACACTTATCTTCTTATTTGTCCTCGAATAAAGGAAAACTAAGATAAATCCGTTTTCGTAGGGAGCACGATTGCATTGTGCGTATGCAATAAGCCGTTAAACCTCTGGGTGTCCCCAGTAGGATGAGTGTTGTCTCGTGAGGGTTTTCAACGGATATTGCCCACAAAATCCAATTGCAAAGTGAAAATATTTACAAAGTGCAAGATTTATTTACAATGGGATGAATGCAAGTTTTTGAAAATATTTAAAAATGAAGGATTCACTTTAAATTCGACACTTATAAGTTAAATATAGGTTTTGGTCATTGTCTTGAAAATTTAAGTCATTTACTCGTCAAAATTTCCAACAAAAATCAAGTTATCATAGCATATAGATAATAGTTAACTCGTTGTTTCGATTGATAACACAATATAATTATGAAATGGATCCTTCGTTGATTATCAAAGTTTGCTAAAGTTATATTCTCATTTCTTTTCAATAACAAATTATATTAAACAAGTCAAAATGGTGCTTGGAATTCAATTGCTTACTCTCTCTTACTCGAAATTGATATTAACAATATTTACATATGCCTAACTCAGGTAAACTGAGGCCAGATATATTACCCGTGCACTGCCTTGGGGACTGATGTGAAGGGAATACAGAGCGTGGCGAGTGAACACACAAGTGTGAACACTTATCAACTATAGGCGTTATTAAAAAGAATTTTTATATACATACACCTAACTCAGATAAACTGAGGCCAGATATACCGATCATGCACTGCCTTTCGGGCTTACGTGAGAAGGGTACAGAGCATGGCGAGTGAACACACGAGTGTGAACACATGACTTTAGGTGTTAAAAATATATACATATATACAAAAGTTTTTTTTTTATAGAAAGAGAGAGTTTTGCAAAATCATCTTAGCACCATTTAACTTGGAAGATAAAATTGTTATATCCTTTACTTTAAATTTACCATTTTTTTAAAACAAAGATTTTCAATTAGAACATACTTCATAATTAACACATATGAACCTTCCTATATACTAGTTAAACCATTGTTATTTGTAATCAAACTTCATTTTTATTTTTGTTAAGACAAATAAATTTTCAAAAATTTCAATTTATTAACCAAAACTTATACTTATCCTATAGCGTTTCTTCAAAAATAAATCAAAATGCTAAAAAAAGAAAATGTTTTTGGGATTTAGAAATTTTTGGATTTTTTTTTGATAAAGGAAAATGAAAATCCAAAAATCCTATGAAACTTAAAAAAATGAAAATGAGACTCCCCCCTACACTTAATTTTGACTGTGTCCCCACAGTCAATGCATGATATAATGAGTGTAACGGGGAAAAATATGTACATATTTACAAAAGAGGGTTAACATTCTTACTAGACGTAGCTTGGCTCATGAAAAATCATGAGCTCCTCCTCTTGGTTACTGGGCAATTCCAAGAAATGTTTCAAATGATGACCGTTGACTTTGAAAATCGATCCATCCCTAGGGTTTTCTATTTCTACGGCACCATGTGGAAAAACAGTTCGTACCACAAATGGTCCGGTCCATCTCGATTTAAGTTTCCCAGGGAATAAATGAAGTCTTGAGTCATATAAAATAACTTTTTGGTTAGGCGAAAACGTTTTCCTTAGGATTGACTTGTCATGAAAAACTTTGGTTCTTTCTTTGTAAATTTTCTCGTTTTCATACGCGTCGTTCCTAAGTTCTTCTAGTTCGTTGAGTTGTAGTTTTCGGTTTTCGCCAGCTTTCTCAAGATCAAAGTTTAAGTTCTTTATTGCCCATAACGCTTTGTGTTCGATTTCAACGGGTAAATGGCAAGCTTTACCGTAAACTAAACGAAACGGGGACATCCCAAGGTTAGTTTTAAAAGCAGTACGGTAAGCCTAAAGCGCGTCGGTCAATTTCTGAGACCAATTTTTTCGATTTTTATTAACAGTTTTCTCCAAGATTTGTTTTATTTGTCGATTTGAAACTTCAACTTGGCCACAAGTCTGAGGATGATACGTAGTGGATAACTTGTGGGTTATCGAGTATTTTTTCACTAAAGTTTCAAAAGATCGATTGCAAAAATGGGTCCCGTTATCACTAATTATTGTGCGAGGTGTGCCAAACCTCGAAAAGATGTTTTCTTTGAGAAATTTCACAACAATTCTATGGTCGTTGGTTTTGCAAGGAACGACTTCGACCCATTTTGAAAAGTAATCGATAGCGAGAAGGATATACAAGTTTCCAAAAGAATTGGGAAAAGGTCCCATAAAGTCGATAACCCAAACATCAAAGATATCGATCGTAGGAATGGGGTTTAGAGGCATCATATCTCGTCGTGAAATTCATCCAAGCATTTGACATCGCGTAAGTTCTACAAAATTCAAACGAGTCTTTGAAAAGAGAAGGCCAATAGAAACCACACTGAAGCATCTTTTCCGCGGTATTTCGAGGACCGAAATGTCACCCGCATGCTTGATCGTGGCAAAACGAAAGAACACTCCCGATCTCATTATCCGAATGCAACGTCGGATGATTTGGTCGGGACAATATTTGAACAGGTATGGATCGTCCCAATAGAAATATTTCGCCTGGGACATGAATTTTCATTTGTCATGTTTGGACCAAGATGAGGGAGTTTCTTTAGTGACTAAGTAGTTCACTATATCAGCGTACCATGGATCGATAGAAACTGAAAGAAGTTGTTCATCGGGGAAGTTTTCATTGATTGGCAAAGAAGATGGTGCGTTCGAAAGACGAGACAAGTGATCGGCTATGACGTTATCGGATTTTTTTTGTCTTTAATTGTAAGGTCAAATTCTTGAAGTAAAAGGATCCAACGAATCAAACGGGATTTAGCATCCTTTTTAGCAAAGATATATCGAAGCGCAGAGTGGTCCGTGTACACAGTAATGTGTGAGCCTATCAAGTAAGGTCGAAAATTTTCAAGCACAAAAAACAACAGCTAGAAGCTCTTTTTCAGTTGTTGTGTAGTTGAGTTGAGCGTCGTTCAAAGTCATACTTGCATAGTAAATGACATGAAAGATTTTGTTGATCCGTTGTCCTAAGACAGCACCAACCGCAAAGTTCGAAGCATCACACATGATTCCGAAAGGAAGATCCCAATTGGGAGCGCAAATGATTGGGGCGGAAATAAGTTTGCTCTTAAGACGTTCAAAAGAGGAGATACACCGAGAGTTGAAATCGAATGGAACATCTTTTCCGAGAAGAGTCGTCAAAGGACGAGCGATTTGACTAAAGTCTTTCACAAAGCGTCGGTAAAAGCTAGCGTGTCCTAGAAATGATCGAATGTCCTTAACAGATTTGGAAATGGGTAGATTTGCAATTACATCAATTTTCGCTTTATCTACCTCAATGCCTTTATTTGAGATGATATGTCCAAGGACTATGCCTTGTTTGACCAGAAAATGACATTTTTTCCAATTCAAAGTCATATGTTTTTCTTTACATCGATTTAGAACCAACTCGAGATGATGCAAGCATTGGGAAAAAGAATCGCCAAAGATAGAGAAATCGTCCATAAAAACTTCTAGAAAGCGTTCAATTATGTCGGAAAAGATGTCAACCATGCATCGTTGGAAAATCGCAGGAGCGTTACAAAGTCCGAATGGCATACGTCGATAAGCAAAGTTACCGAATGGACACGTGAAAGTTGTTTTCTCTTGATCTTCGAGAGCGATTTGAATTTGGTTATAGCCGGAATAACCATCAAGGAAGCAGTAGAATTCATGGTCGGCTAAGCGTTCGAGCATTTGGTCAATGAAGGGAAGAGGGAAGTGATCTTTATGTGTTGTGGCATTTAGTTTTCGATAGTCAATGCAAACACGCCAACCCGTCTGAGTAAGAGTTGGAATAAGTTCGTTTGAATCATTCTTGACAACGGTTAGCCCGGACTTTTTCGGTACGTGTATTGGGCTAACCCATGAACTATCAGAGATTGGGTAAATGATTTCGTTGTCGAGAAGTTTAAGAATTTCATCACGCACCGCATCTTTCATTTTTGGATTAAGCCTTCGTTGCGCGTCACGAACAGGCTTGGCATCGTCGATTAAATGGATGCAATGTTGAACAATAGCAGGGCTAATTCCCTTTATATCAGAGATCGACCATCCCATTGATTCCTTGTTTTTCGAAAGAATAGAAAGTAAGGAGGTTTCTTGATCAAGAGAGAGAGTCATAGAAATTATAACGAGCAATGTTTCGTTATCACCTAAGTATGCGTACTTAAGGTGACCAGGAAGTGGTTTGAGGTCCAACTTCGGGAGTTTTCCGATCAAAGAATTGGGTTGAGATTCGGACTCAACTGGAAGCGATTCAAAAGGAAGAGTGTATTCAATCTTGTTGGGAATTTTGTGAAATAATTTTTCGTACTCGGCCTTACGTTCATCGTTAAGATCAAGTGTCTCGTTTCCGAAGTTTTCGTGAACAGCACTAACTTCCAACGTTTGGTCACGAGGTTCGTTCGATTGGCTTTCAAGATTGAAAATATTAAGATCCAAAGTCATGTTTCCAAAAAAGATTTTCATCGAACCGTTACGACAATTGATTAAGGCATTTAAGGTGGCTAAGAATGGTTGGCCTAAAATCAATGGAATTTGACTCGCGGGATTTGACATGGGTTGTGTTTCGAGAACGATAAAATCAACGGGAAATATGAATTGCCCTACTCGAATGAGCACGTCCTCGATTTCTCCCACGGGCTTCTTAATCGAGCGATCGGCAAATTGAAGCGTGACTTTTGTGGGTTTGAGCTCACCTAAGCCTATACATTGTGTCAATCTTAGCTTCCAAAGCAAAATAAGATCCTATCGAGTGTGCACTCGATCGTGAATAAATTGATTTTTCGTTCAAACGTTCCCATTGGGACGACTTTTCGGCGAGGTTTTCAAGAAATTGCCAAGCATCGTCGTGATGTTGTGCAAGAAAGTTGCCTTGGCACATTGATTCGAGCATTGTTCGTGAGCTGTTTTTGAGTCCATCGTATAAAATTTGGCAAATCGTCCATTTTTCGAAGTTATGGTGTGGACATTTTATCAAAATCTCTTTGAATCTTTCAAAATATTTTCCAAATGGTTCTCCTTTGAATTGATGAAAATTTACAATTTTGTTTCGGATTCTACTCGTTTTTTTCAAAGGGTAGAACTTTTTTAAGAAAGCTTTTAAGAATTCTTCCCACGTTTTAATCGAGTTCGATGGTAAGCTGTACAACCAATTTTCGGCGTAATCTGTAAGAGCGAATGGGATTAATCGTAGTTTGATTCCGTCATCGGAAAGTTGTTGGAGTTTTATGGTTGCACAAACTTGTTCGAACTTAGTCAAAAAGATGTATGGATCATCGTGTTCGAAATTGCCAAATTTCGGAAGAGTGGCAATATGGTTCGAGTGAATTTCGAAATGGTTACCCGTAGGGGTGGGTAACGTGATGCAAGATGGAATAGAAACTCTATCGGGAAAGATTCTATCCATAAGAGTTCGAGGGGTGTTTTCGTTCGCCATTTCGAGAGGATCGTCTGTTTGAGTTAAACGATTAGTTGTTGAGTCGCAAGTCCAACGATTTGTTGTTATGTCACGAGTCCAAGTACTCATGCACAAGTGAAAGTCGAGAAGAGAAAGAAGTTAGAATCGAGTTTAGTGAATGAAAGAAGATTTGAAAAACAAAGTGAAAAATTATTTTTGTTTTTATTTTTTTTAAGGATGAAAAATATTTACTAAGTGAAATTTATTTTCAAAAGAGAGGTTTGATTTTTGTTTTGTTTTTGGCTTTTCAAATTTTTATATGTTTTTTTTGTAATTTTTTTTTGAATTTTCAAATATTTACCAAAAGGATTTTTGTTTTTTTTTTAGAAAATGGAAATTTGATTTTTTTGTTTTTGTTTTTGAATTTTCAATTTTTTTTGTTTTTGAATTTTGAATTTTTTTTCTTTTTTTGAAAAGATTTTATATTTTTTTTGGATTTTTGTTTTTGATTGAAAATTTTCAAAGGAAAGGATTTAAAAGGATTTTTTTCTTCTTCTTTTTTTGGATTAAAAACTAAGTTAAAATTTAAATTTTTTTTGGATTTTTAGATTTTTGATTTTTTTTGTGTTTTTATATATGCATGAACTAATGTAACTAAATGAATGCAAATGACTTAATTACAGTTTTCTGTCCTTAGTAGCTCCTAACCTAAAATTGTATAATCACACTTTGTCTTAAATCAACAAAAGTATTTCTCAGGCAGGTAACGGGCAGGGCTTATCGGTGCACCACGAATCACCGTAGCAATGCAGCCGCAGGTTTAAGTATCTTTAGAGGAACAACCACTATAATATTTATGAATCACCGTAATATTTATAAATGGTTATTACTATGCCGTAGCCTAGACACCAAGAAATAAAATTGTTCAAAGAAAACAATTGTGAAGATACAATTAAGCACTAGGTGAGCTCATGACACCCTTAAGTCGAATGTCTAACCTTTATTATTAGTCAAATTCTATGATGAAATGTGTTTGTGGGCTAAGGAAAGGGTGATGAAATCCCTCACCTTATGTGAATTAGGGTATGACCCTTAGAAAAGAAAATAAGATGAGATGAATGCAAAGCAAAAAATTAAACGTGAATTTACAATGCAACTAAAATGAAGTTTGTTTTTGTTTTTGGATTTTGAAATTTTGAATTTTTTATATATATAAATGCAAATGCAAGCAACCAACAATGAAATTCAAATAAAAACAAGGTAAAAGGGGCACGATACCAGAGCGTGCAGATTATTAGCAATTTATTTTTAAGCGGAATTTTTTTAGAGCAAGCAGGCAAGCAATTATTTTTGGCAAGCATTTTTCCTTTGAATTTCTGCTTTGGCAACCTGAAATTTCAAACAAGATATATATATACAAGTTTTTTTACTATATAAGGATGGAACTTAAAAACAAATCAAAATAAAACAAATTTACACAATTTTTTTTAAATATGAAGGAAGTAACTGAACAAAGGTAGATCAAAACAAATGAAATGAAAAGAAATTAGAAACTTGTTTGTTTGTTTGTGTTTTTATATATAAAACAATGAGGGAAAATAAAAACAGAAACAAAATTTTATTGATTGTCCCTTGAAACAAAAGCAATTTTTTATATATTATGAAGAGGGAAAAGAAGAAAGAAAAAGAAGGAAAAAGAAAGAAAAACAAATTAAATTTACTCACACAACGCAACGAGCCCAACCGGCCCAAACAAACAGTCTTTTAAAACAAACCCAAAGTCAACTTATTAGTCAAAGATTTCACTATTCTCGGCTTCAAGCAAATGAACAGTCGAACAAAAAAAAATTACTCCGCTGAAACCACTACTTGCACCAATTAGAATTTGGAAATTTCCCAAAACCAAATTTAATCAATTTGTGATGGTTTCGGTTCATGCAGATATACTCCGTCTCGAGCTCGATTGTATGGATGCGGGTTTCGTGAATTGTGATGTGTAGATGATGGTTGTTCGTTCTAGTTACGATGGTTGTTCTCGAGGAGTAGCTTTGGTTTCGAGAATTGCAGGGAGTGGTGAATGGTCGAAGTCGAGTTTGGGGATTGTTGCAGTTTTGGCTCTGATTGTGGTTGCTGCGTTTTTCAGGTACGATTTTTGGTTGTGGGAGGTTTGTTTGGTCGAGAGTTGTAGCAGCAGTATTTTTTTCGGTGGTTGTCAGTTGTCTGTAGATGGCGGCAGGGTTGTTGATGGCACAGCAGTATGGATGATGGTTAGGACGAGACTTTGGTGGGTTGTGATGGTGCAGCACAGTTGTGAGGAAATTCGAGGAAGTTTGTATCTTGAGAAGGTGAGTAGTGGAGAGTTGTGATGACAGGTTGCAGATGAAGTAGTGGTAGTGGCACTGGGTTGATGATTTGCGGCAGTTGTCTGGTTTTGTTTTTTTTGGTCAGTAGGAAGTGGCAGTGGTCGCTGGTAGAGGGAAGGAAACTGAAGTGGTTGTGGAAGCGATGGATGCTTGGTGAGGTATAGATGTGGTTGTTGTCAGTTGGGTTGTTGCTGCAGAGGGTTTGTCAGTTGAGTAAGTGTTGTGACAATTTCTGGTGATGTAGGTGGTGAAAGCAGGAATGGTCAGTGATGTGAAGAAGGCAATGTTGAAGAGGGGGCAGTATATTTAGTGAAGGATATATTGCAAGTGTTGTTTGTAGGCATAAGTTGTTTGCTGAATTGTTGGTTTAACTGTGATATTGCAAGTGTTGGTTGAAGGTGGACTTTGTAATTTGGTCGTGGAGCATGCAACGGGGTGTCAATGTGAATGGTATGTGGTTAGGAATGCTTGAATAGGTTGGTGGAAGTGGAGATGTGGCTGCACTGTTGTATTGGGTGAATGATGGTGGCAGCAGGAAGTAGAATGATGTTGCACAATTCGTTCAAGTGTGTAGTTAAATGAAGTGATGAGTTTGAAGAGGTAATGATATTATTTGTGTTGAAGGTGAGATGTAGATAGTAGGATGTGTGGTCTGTTGTATCAATGAAGGCAAGTGATGATGAAGTTGACAGGGGATGTTGGCAGTGTTGTAATGAAGTGAGTATGCGAATTTGTGTGATGAATGGTGGTTTCAAATATTTGTATCACTGGCAGTAGACAGTAGAGTAACTGGAAATGATAGTAGAGTAGAAGGCACAGAAGCAATTGATAGCACGATCAGGGATGTTGTATGCTGTTGAATTGAACGACAATGTTGTGGCCATAGGTCTGGACGTGTGGGTATGATGTGTGATTTTGATAGTTCGAAGTTTGAAGGTGAGTGATGTATTTGTGTGAAGTGCAGGCACGGTTTTGAGAAGTGGAGCTCTGTGAAGTGAAATGGGGTGTGAAGTAGTTGTTTGAAGGAGGTGTGATAATGGTGGCAACTTGCAATGCTGTGGGAGGGAAAGTAATGGGTTATATTGGAGTTGAACTTGGTGGCAATTAAGTTGTTGTAGAGGAGGTGATTGTTGAATGATGGAGAATGTGTTTGTGGACAGAGCAAGGAGGAATGTTTGTATGGTCACAAGAAAGAAGGGCTGCAGTGCACAAGTGCACAGTTGCACAGAGATAAAGAGCGATATGATGAATGTGAAGTGGATGTTGTGATGGTCACTGTTCTATCGTGGATGTTGTTTTGAACTGGGCAGAGATGGGTTGATGGTGCAGTGGTTTGAGGCAAGAAGGTGAAGTATGGATGTAGCTGCAGTGGTCGGGAAGTGATGCAGGTAGTTTTGGGCTGTGAACAGTGAGTGAAAACAGAGAGAGTGAAAGTCACAGTGAAATTCAATAAAAGAAGAAAAATGAAGAAAAGAGAAAGAAAAATAAAATTGTAACTGTAAAAGATGCAAATGTGAATGAAATAATTTTTTTTCTTTTTCAAATGCAATTTTGTAATTTTTTTTAAAAACAGACAATATGCTAATGCACCACAAGAAGCAAGCACACAAATAAAATCACACAACAAACATAAGCAAAATATTTTTAATTTTTGTTTAAAAAAAAAAGAAACAAACACAAAATAAAAAACACAAAAATCAAACAAAAATAATTCGAAGAATAGAAAATCAAAATCAAAACAAATTCCCCGGCAACGGCGCCAAAAACTTGTTCAACGACTAGTATTCTATCGGTTTAGAAAATAGTCGAGAAATTTCAAATTAAATTTACCGCAAGCGCACGGCGTACAAAAGTTAGTACATGGCGAGTACGGGTCGATCCGCAGGGAATTTTTAAGATTTTAAAATTTTCAATTCAATCAAATTAGACCAAAGTGAGATGAAATTGTTAACTACAAAAAGAAGCTAAAGCTAGAATTAAAATATGATTTAAAAACTATTAGACTAGAGAACAATTTAGAGGCAAATCCACTCTCATATTTTTGTAAATCAACAAACAAATAATTTATGATCTCTAACTTTGATATTAAGTGAAATAATCATTGCATTTATCATAAGTATAGTTTGTTTATGCTATTAATTAACATAACTCAAACCATCAAACTATAATACAACAACCATACCACTTATAATTTTCATGAAAATGAAGTCAAAGCAAAAGCTATTTTAAGTATAATCTATTCACTATTGTAACTAGTAATATAGATCATCAAATTTCATTTTTACTTTCATTTCAAAATCAAAAATTAATTAGCAAATGATGATGTAAATTGTGTTTATGTTGAATAAGAATAGCTCATTTGCATAAGCAATATAAGCTATCAAACCCACTTGTATAAACTTACATCAAAATTCTCTTTCATTAAGCACAAGCTAAAGAGATCGTAAATCATAAAAATGTTGAAATTACATAATATTTGAGAGCTTCATTATCCCTAAATTGAAGGGGTTTAGCTACTCATTTGTGTTATCAAATCAACACATGTAAGTTTCAACATTGAAAATGAAAGAAAGTAGAGGATAAACAAAGAAAATGAAGATTAACTACTAGAAGAAAATTAATTAGACTAGTGCATAAATGTAAATCTAAGCTATGAACATTAAAAGAAAGAGAGCATAGAAATAAACATTAACAAAGAAGCAAAGAAAAGCATGTAGAAAAGAAAGGAGAAAGAGGCTTGGAAGCCATTTTTATTTCACTTTGATTTTTGTTTACAACTTGATAATTTCCTAAGGAAATATATGAAAGTGTAGAAGATATGTTTATATACATAAGAGGGTTATTTATACATGCATAAAACCCTAATTCCATTTTTAGGGAGCTTCCCAAAATACCCTTTAGGAAGTGTGGCCATCAAGTAACCATTAGCCACTAATTAATCCATCATTTGATGTGCATGAAGATTTAACCTCCACTTAGTTGTCCATTAGCTCCTAATTGTACATTTAGGTAAGTGGGTGGGGTCCTCCATGATCTTGAACTCGAATTATTTCCTCTTCATTCCTTTGTATTTCCTTGTGCATGCATATATCATCATGAATCCCACTTCCATATGCATCAAAATATCCTATAAAAATCATAAAAATTGTCCAAGTAAAAATTCTTAAATTGACACATGCACAAAAATGACCATTTTACCCCTATATGAAGATGAAAATATGATGGTTTGAAAATAATTGAATTTTGGTTTTAACATGTAAAAATGCCCAAATATGATGTTTATTTAAATAAAAAGAGAAAAATATGGATGTAAATATATGCACATTTACGTGCATATCACATATCCACTAAGATGTTGTAAGCAATCAAAAGTGCCATTTCCTTGACTTACTTAAATTAGTCTAAATGGGATGTCAGCTGTGGAAGGTCGGTAGGCTATGTAAGTATTTTAGTACCGCTATTTAGCAGTAGGTCTGGCATATAGGCTATGACCACCACCGGTCTCGAGTGAACGATATCAAAGACTTAGGTTGTGCCTTGATGGATTTTGCTTCATAATAGGGTAGGATCCATATGGCAGACACACAGACTTTAAAGTAGATGGTTACATAAAAATTAGTTTATCGGAGGTGAGCTAGTTAACCCTTAGACGAGTCTTTGAAATGTGCTAGTAGTACGATAATTTAATTATATACTATATATATTATAGAGCCGTATAGGGCAATCGGTCTTTATAGCTAGAACCATTTGACTAGCGTTGATGTTGCGGAGGGTCTGCTTCGAGAACTTGAGGTAGTAAATGGCCAATGGGTTTGTCTTCTCCCTTTTTAAGAAGTATTATATGGCCGGGTTTTGGGTAGATAGGTTTATGTATGTATGTATATGTATATGTATATATATATCTGTGTGTGTATGTGTATGTTTATAGGTGCACGCACACACACACACACATAGATATATATATATATAATGATATCTTGGAGAAGGTTAGGTTAGGCATATCGTACGTGCATATAAGATTAAACAGATTAGTAGTAATTAATAAGGCATAATACTTAAATGGAAACGAATCGACATAAATTAATGGGATGGGTAAAGTATGTAATATTCCAATCACGAGAACGTTATTCTGACCCCCTCCTTATAAAAACCCACATGTTAGATTTAGAAGAACTAGATACTAGAGCAAGATGGGAACTGTAGATGATGAAGTATTCTTATTCATGCTCAGCGCTGAAAAGGCAATTAAATATCGGAGGAATGATATTTCAAGGTAGTTCCTTAGTCAATACATATGTTATATTATATTTTTCAATTCCGCTGTAAGTTTATATTGATCACACTCTAATATACTTGTGTATATTATAGGATACCAAAACCAACGATCTGTGCCATAATGGACTTGGGTTTTGATTTAGTTAAAATTCGGGCCCATTAAGGTGCAGGTTGTTACAGCTTCATTGTTGGTTGCCTTTAAGTCCAATCTTACGGCAAAGCAAAAGTCTTTCCTATCCCAGAGAGACAAGGACTATGCTGGTGACCACCCTTTTTTCATTGGATGCCCCGTCAACATACAGTTGCCAAGAGCATTTATTGGTAAGTGCCTCTTCATCACCGCTGTCCGGGCTAGAGCATCCTGCAATTAAATCGTCCAAGGCACGACCTTTAATAGAAATGCATGAGTTGAAGGTGATCTAATGCTGGCCGAGTTCCACTACCCACTTTAGGAAGCGACCGGCTGTGTCAGGCCAGCTTTATACTTGCTTTGGAGGTTGATTAGTGAGGACTTTAATGGTATGTGCCTAGAAGTAGTGGCAAATTTTACTAGTAGTCATGAGCAAGTAGAATTCCAGCTTCTCTGACCTAGAGAATCTTGTTTCCAGCCACGATAGTCTTTCATTGACATATTATATTTATCGTTGGATTCATTCTTCATCTCGTGTAAGGGCAGCACTAATCACGAGGTTAGTGACTAAGAGGTACTGGTAGAGGTCTTCTCATCTACTGGCATGGAGAGGATGGAGGGTGTTGCTAAGCGATGCTTTAGTTCTTCAGATGCCTTGGTGCATTAATTCGTCCATGTAAACACTTCCCTTTCTTTATGATGTCAAAGAAAGGGATGCGCTAGTCAATGGCTTGAGATCTAAGTCATTAATATCAGTACCGAGTACGTATTGGCTAGGTACTAATATAAGATGTTTTAAAATATCGTAATAATATCAGACAATATCCGTCAAATATTGGACATGTGTATAACATGTTATAAATGACACTGTACTATGTTATAATAATTTATAGTGATGTTAAGTTTTTAAGTATTTGGATCTATAGTTCCAAATTTCTATTAATGACCAATTACATACAATCTATCTATGGAATATTCTAAAAAACATCAAATACAAAGTAAGCTCATAAAAAATGAGGAATTCTTATAATGCATGATTTTATTATTTTCTTCATTTTTATACTATATTCATTATTTCTTAAATCATCTAATCATTTGTATAACTTTTCAATATTTTCCATGTTATATAGTTCCTTCGTTTTCATTTCGTTTAATTTATCGAACAAGTAACGTTGATTTGAAACCAATTACTTCTAGTCCATTCTTCATCAATATGTCAGATGTATAACATTACTGCTCTTCAACTTTTAGTTCTTGGTGCATGATAATAACTAAAAAAATGAATTTTCATAAGCTAACTTACCAATTTGAAATGGCGAATAAATAAGATAACTACAAAGAGTAGTAGCTCTTACACGATCTTATTTTTAGTAGTAAAGTCTTTACACCAAATAAAACTTATAAAATAATGGAATAAGTAGAGTTTACTTTATTAAAAGACTAATGAAGAAGATTGAGAAAAGCATGGTTAAAACTGCAAAATTAGCACATTGGGATTTCTAATATGTTCCATATACTGTCATTCACAATATACTAAAAAAATCATTGAGAATGTAAAGATATTTATTTGTAAATTATTTTCTCCAATACCTACAATAAGGATCGATATTCTTAAAAAATATCGGGTATTCAACACTAAATATCAGAGTGATATATTAGCAAATATCAAGCAATATATTAGTAATGATTTTTTAAGTGATATTTTGGGGAAAAATATCGGCCAAGGAGCGATATAAGATATATCGGTGATATACCAATGATATAATTACATAGCTCGAGATATGAAGCGATTGAGTGCATCAACCATTCCATTTAGGCTCTATACTTGCTTGACAGTTCGAGGGATCTACATATCTGGTCGGACTTGAATATTATTAGGATTTGCCTCGAATCCTTTGGCACTTACCACATATCCCAAGAATTTTCCGGGGCGAACCACAAAAGAGCACTTCTTAGGATTCAACTTCGTGTTAGATTTGTAGAGGATGCCGAAGATCTCGACAAGATTCTACATATGTCCACCCACTTTCTCTGATTTGACTAGCATATTGTTGACATAAACTTCCATTGACTTTTCGAGTTATTCTACAAACATCTTGTTGACGAATCGTTGATAGGATGCCCTTGCATTTCAAAGGTCGGACGGTGTTGCCCTATAATAGAAGAGTCTCGCATGGGATATGAATGTTGTATGCTCTCGATCGGTGCCATGCATGGCAATTTGATTATACCCATAGTAGGCATCCATAAATGTTAGCAATTTGTGGCCGCTGGTTGCATCCACAAGCCGGTCGATGCACGGTAGAAGGAAGCTATCTTACGAGCAAGCCTTGTTGAGGTTGGAGAAATCAGTGCACATTCTCCAAGTTCCATTGGGTTTCCGAACCAGTACATGGTTTGACATCCATACAAAGTATCTAGATTCTCGAATGACCCTGCTACTATGAATTTTCTCTAACTCTTCTTTCAATGCCTCGTATCTCTCCGGGTTAAGCGATCTTCTTTTTCGATGGACATGGTGAGCTTTGGGGTCAATAAGCATGACATATAATGGAGGGGTCTATTCTAGTCATGTTGGCATACCCTCAGGAAAACATATCGGTGCTTTACTAGAGGAATCCTATCAACTCCGCTCTCACTTCTAGGTCTAGTTCTATGTTGATTTGGACAAATTTGTTGGATTTGCTGTTGTTTATGATGATAGTTTCAAGTTTTTTTACTGGATCGCCATCTGGGTTAATGTTCCCCATGTTAGGATCCAAGGGGTTGTCATCATCAATTCCCATGTTTAGCACTAATTTGCACTGGTATAAAGCATATACCATGCATTCAAT
This sequence comes from Allium fistulosum, assembly GCA_030737815.1. Taxonomy (NCBI): domain Eukaryota; kingdom Viridiplantae; phylum Streptophyta; class Magnoliopsida; order Asparagales; family Amaryllidaceae; genus Allium; species Allium fistulosum. Next base: position 509,076,208 of record CM060903.1, on the reverse strand, counting down.
GAGGTCCTCAGTTGAGAAGGACGTCTATGTATGAGGGCAGGGGTTATGGTTTCCCTCGACTCTCACAGATAAGTCCTTCGATGTTGATAAGGAAGGTGTTCTTGTGTTACTCGTTCCGACTTGCCAACGGGGAGGGCCCACTCATTCCAAGTAGTAATGAGCTCATAAGTCCTGTCTGGGCTAGCTAGGGAGGTTTGATTATCAACATCTTTAGTCCTGGACAAAACATTTTTTGGCTCTCGCATTCTCTTGGGGTGGGTCTACTATGATGAGATGAATATGTTATGGCTTCGGTGAGGGTTCCAGCATGAGCGGGAACCTCGAGGGGTTTGCACATCACATCCTCTCGGATGTTTCCTAGTTACTGTTGCTTTTGGCACAGATGGAATCGTTGATTGGCTCTCTCATCCTCCCGTAATTTCCAAGCTACAAAAATCCAGCATGATCGGGAAACCATTATGGCCCGTGCACTCTCTTGGATATTTCAATTTGGTTGATATTCCTCACACGAGCAGAAGCTTTATGGAACTCTTGTGTTCTCTTGGTAGGAGCTAATATACTGGGCACAAATCCGACATAGGTAGAAGTTATGGAAGGCTCTCATACCCTTTCAGGATGGCCATTGTAGATGGTTGTTACATGTTTCTAGAGCATGAGGACTACTTTCTTGGCTTATTATAGAGATATGCTATAGCTGGCGGCTTGTTGACTGTTGCATTATAGAGGAACTACATGGCGAGTCATTGATATGCCACGACTGCATCTAGATTAACCACCACTGACCTACCTATAAGAATGTTATAAGCATATAAGAAGTATACCACTACAAAATACATGTATTTTGGTGAAGCAGGGTTCCTCACCGAAGGTAACGACATGCGAGGTCAAACCTATATGCATAATTCCAACCCAACCGAAGCCGTAAATGGGTAGAGTGCATGGAATGAGGCTCCATGATGGGAGCTTCTTTTGATTAAAGACATTCTTAAAAACAACATTAACGAAGCTACCTTCATAAACGATGACTCGGTGCACTTTCATGTTAGTGGTGTTGATGGAGATGACTATGGGGTCATGGTGAGGGGAGCCAATGCTTCTTTTGTCATCGATTGTGTAGGTGATGTTATCTTTTCCTTCTTCTACTATTAATGCTTTCCGGAACTCTATTGAGTATATTTGTTTTGCTAGGGGTGAGATCTCTCCTGTACCGAGCTTGGGCGCCCTTTGATAGTCTCGGTTACGTGTGGGCCACCGCATTTAGACAAAATTTTAGTGTTGTTTGCCACCACATTGTTTTAATTCGCTAGCTGAGATGGGGCAGGAAGGTTTTGATGCTTAGTTCTTTAATCAACCTATTTCCTTACATATTGTACAAGTATACCTTCGTAGATTAACTAGTTTATCTCTGTAACGACCTATAATTTTACGTATCGATGGATCGTAAAAATAACATGTTTTATAACCAAATAACCTTAGATTCAACTAAAAATTTAGGTAATATCATGGTTTGACATATTTAGACGTTAGAGTTAATCATGGACGTTTTTGACCCAAAAATATTGTAATGGCTATAACTTTTAATTGAAGAAAAATTTGGGTCTGAAACCTACTCCAAATGAAAAATATGATGGTTTGCTTTTCCATAAAATGGTCATAATAGTAATTTGGTCAAGTGGTTTAGGAGATATTGTGGTTTTAAATTTGATAATATTTTGGTAGATTTTAGTGTAATTAGCCTAAGCCCAATAATTAGGCCCACTAAGTATTTCAAGATTTGTGCTAATTGCAGCACTAGAGATAGCCCCAAACCACTTACCTTCTTCCTAAAACTAGTCTGATCCTTTATTAACTCTATCTCCAACCAAAACCATTATTAATACATTCCAAATATAGCTAAGTCAAAGGATTAAGGGTATATTACCAATGAGACCAATAGAAGATTAACAATGCTTGATTTTGGGAGGGAATTTTGAGGCTTGCTCCCGTTCATTTTCTAATCTACCTTGATGTGAGTGATTTACATCGATTTATGTCGAGTGACTTATCATCTCACATCCTATTATATATGTTGCTATATGTTTAAAGATGTTTTGGATCCACTTTTTAACTCATAAAATGATTTTGGAAATTGTTTGACTCTGAAAACAAAGTATAAATGAATTTAAATAGGTTTAAAGTGGTTAAAACTTTTATTCTATGCTTTGATTGATCATATGAATGTTAGGATAGAAATTGGATGTTATATTGATTGTTTTGCCATGATACGATGCTTGTTTGTCATTTGAATGTTGTGCTTGCATGTTTGAATGGAAGAAATGCTAGTTGAAGCAAATTGGGTATTGGATCATTTCTATGGATGAGAATCTTTGTGTAGATGGAGTATCATGTGCTCTCTAATTCGATTCCACAAAGGATAAAAGATCCACAATAATAGAATAAACTTCAAAGGGTCAACTTTAGAGATTTCAGAGTTAGGTCATTACAAAGGAGTTGCATGCAAATCAAAGCCGTTGGACTAGAGCTAAATCGAGATGGAGTTGGCTGTGTCAAATACTTAACAAAAGTTTTGGATAAATAGTTGGATCAGTACCGACCCACTTGAATCGGTACCAACTTGGGGTTTTACCGGATTACACAAGGAAGACCCAAGCTTTTTGGTCAACTACACAAGGAAATCTCAAGTACTTAGGTGAATTGAAGTAAGGGGTTATTAAGACAAAATGCAGCTAAGGCCAGTTGAAATGGTTCGCTACCGACCCGAGGTTATTTGCATTGCTTCTTATCCTCTCAAGTACTCTTAAATGAGTAAATTGAGAGATTGGTATAATATAGTGCATGGAGCTATACAGAGGATGAGCAAGAGGTTGACGCATTATTATATATCAATTATTGGAGCCACTATTGCTTATTTCCGTTGTGCAGTGCTATGGAGCTATATAGCACTATTATTATCGTATAGAGGCAGTTAAAGAGAGTTTATTTGATATATTGAGATGTATAAACTCGATTACCCTGGTTTGTATAACCTAATGGACCTATGCTACACTATGATATATTGTTTATTCTAGTTCATTTGATTGTACTACTATCTGGGCGATTTTATATATGTTTATTATTATATTTTGTCTGTGCGATGTGAGATATACTATAGGTTCTTCATTGATCGATCACATTTTACCTTGATGGTTTTCATTCATCGACCAGATTCCACCTCAGCGCACTCGATTATATTGGTATTTGGATATAAAAGGTGGAGGGAGGTAGTCACAATCTCGTCCTTTAAGTGGCAGCAATCATTAGTAGAGTGACCATTAAATCCATGAAATTCGCAATGCTTTCCACTACCGTAGGTCTCCTCCTTTCGCCTTGAGTGGGGGGAGGGCTGTAACATCCCGTAAATTAAACAACGGTTAATTTAAAATAATTATGAAAGTCCAAAAATGGAATTTTCAAAAACGTCAGAATTTGAGTATGAAACTTGCACTGCTGTTTCCATAGCGATTTTATGACCAATTTCATACATAAAGTTTTTCGATCAGAGTCGAAACGAACAAGTTATTACTTTTGAAGATTTTGGATCAAAAATAATTTTTAATATATATATATGGAACTAAAATAATGAAAGGAAACAAATCAATTTTAATTACTTAACGTTTACCGGTCGACCCCCTAGTTACATCTGGTCGACCACTTGGTTACAACCGGTCGACCGGTCAAAGAAGAGCGGACTGGTGAAAGCGATGGTTGTTGATAACCCTAGGCCAAATGGTCCGGATTTAATGTAATCTAATCTAACAAATGGAATTGATTTGAGCACCTATAAATACAGACCTAGCCCTCACTTTTCTTCTTATATTTTCTGAATCAAGAGCGAAGCTCTGCCATTTTCTCTTCTCCATAAATTCTAAGGATTATATAAATTATAAATTATCATATATATATATATATAAGTGGAGAATAGCATAAAACAAAAGAAAAGAAGAGTAGGGTCTAATCGATTCATTAAAGCAAAAGGAAATTGCAAATCTAAACCCAAATCTACGTTTAATTCAAATCTCTTCTCAGATCTATAATTATAATAAATATGTATGTACCTTTGATACATATTTTGATGGAAACAAAGGAAGTCAATAGGGAATAATGGATTTAGATCTGGAAATTTGGAAAGTTAGAGGTGAGTGGGAAATTATATATTTTTATATAATATTGGATTTATATCGTTATGACACTGTGCGTTTTATGCCTAAATGTAAACTTTGGAATTGTAGGTTTACATACATACATACATATCGTTGAGAACCTTGCCTACATATTCAATGAACTGTTAACTTTGATTAGATGTTGTATAAACCTAAATGTGGAAAGTAAGGGTGAAAGTAGTCCCTAAACATTATGAGATAATTCATTAATACGATTTTATGTAAATTCCAGGTTTGTTATTTGAATGTTATAAGTTATTAAACATGAATTGAAGATTGTTATAAATTTGATTGGGATTTAAGTTTATATTTTAATTCACTGGAATGAAGTATGTTGCTACATAAATTTCTATAAAGTATCCAACTTTATAATTATTTATGAAGCTGTATTATTTGAATTAACAAGGAATACACCTAAAGGAAAGAGATGTACAAAATTGGAATGTTTAGCTTATTTCGTATCATCTATTTTAATAATTATAGAAAAGAAAATTTCTTGTAATTCCAAACACAATACAAATCCTCTTTTAGATAATTCATGGGAAATTACAGCGTTAACATTTCTTTTTGGGAAGATATAATTCCAATGCATTAAAATATAGAAATCCCTAAATACAAAACCAAGCATTGTAATAGAAATAATGATAATAATTACATTATCAATTTAATATGCATTTTTAAGATAAGTTAGGAAATAAATAATAAGCGATGAAAGTAGGAATAAGAAAAGGGAATAAGGAATTAGGAAGTTATAGTAATCAAGAAAGGTAGTTATTAGTTAAAAAAGAATGGTAAATTATATCTAATTGTATTATTTAAAAAGGAAGTAGAAAAGGTATTTAATCTATTAAATTTGAAAGAAGCAGCAAATGACACTTAATGGCATTAATGAAGTAAGAAGTAAGTTCATGTAAAAGTAACTGAATAGTAGCAATTGAATTTAGGAGGCATAGTAATCCTACAACTAAATTTATATAGCCTCAAGAATATGTTTATGACGGGTATGAATTATTGGATCTAACCATAAATTTAAATTAACTATAAATGATGCTGTCATTAGTAAGGGTTGGGATGCGAGGTTAGTAATGTTACACAACAGAAGTCTGTCCTCCATAAGGGGCTACCGGCAGTTGTGTATACATTGTACTGATGTGGGACATCTCCAACCATAGAACCCATAGGAATATACATTTGCATATAGGTGAAGGGAATATACCAAAGTGGGTTCGCCTCAGGTTGAAGTCTTAAATGGCCAACTAAGGTCTGCTTCAATCCTAACATGGGGTACTAAGTAACCAGGTGGACATTTCCTTGATTTTCATTGAGCGATCTAAATAGGACGGTGGGAAAAAGCTCGATGCTATGTTAGCATGATTGGTAACATATAATATATATATATATATATATATATATATATGCGAGAAGAAAGGTTGTACACATAGGTCGAGAGCGCCATCGGTCCTGAGGCAGTCAGAAAGACTTGGGTTACACCTAAAGATGGACTATGCCTCCTACTACTGTAGGCTCCATATGGGATATGCAATTGCCTTAAAGTTGTTAGTTAGTTAGTTAGTTAGTTTGTCATTAGAACGCTCGCTAAATAACCCCTGGATGAGACTTTGAGACGAGTACGGATATGGAAAAATAGCTGTAATGCCGTTGTTAGGCACTAATGGGAGGTTACTCTATGTATGCAGACAATTCGATAGACAATTCGACCTAAACACTATTGGTGGATGCCTGGCGTGGTATAGAGTTACGGATGTTAGCGGGAAATGTATCCTAGTCCATGGGGGATTGTGATACTCACACACACACACACATATACACATGTATATAGTTATTGTATACCTCGAGTAGGTTGGGCGTATTGTACGCATTCATGAAATCAAAATGACTAAGCTTTAAATAATATACATAACATGTAATGGAAAACAATCGGCATAAACTAGTATTATGGATAAAGTATATAAATTACCAATCACCAGAACGTTGTTCTAACCCCTTCCTCATTACAACCCACATGATAGACTTCAAGGGACAGGTACTGGTATAAGCCAGGAATAGTGGAAGGATAGATTTCCTTATGCATGCTCTACACTAACAAGGGCACTGTATACTAAAGGTATTAGTCTTTGTCGGTATATGTATATGTTTTATTATACTTTATTTTTCCACTGTGAGTTCTTGGCAACATCTCCGATATACTTTTGTTTATTTATAGGATACCAACACCAACGATCCATACTCTAGTCGACTTGGGTTTTTAATTTAGCAAAAATTCGAGCACACTAAGGTGTGTAGATTGTTATAGGGGGCTTTTTTAGGGGGCATGATCCCTAATGGCAAGATAGATGGTTTTCATGTCGCGATAATGAGTCGTAGTTTCTGTACTTGGGTTTGAATTGGGAGTCATCCCTAAAGGCGCTTTTTGCTCTATTCCTGTTGACCATTCTTCTTACAACCACTCTCATCACATGAGTTTCTCTTATTTCCTTGCTTACCCTTCTCGTTGCTATCAAATAAGTCAGCTTCTTACACGTGCTTATCTCTTTAGAAGAAATCCGTTAAGGATGAGGCGGGTTATTTCTGTAGTTCTTTCTACTTTCTGGACCGGTACTTTACCCTTAAGAAAAGGATGACTAATAAGATACTCTTTTCTGCACCCTTTTCCCAAATAGGCTCCTTATTGATTCGATTTACATAAAAGCAAAGAGACTCGGTTGGTCCCTGCCATATGTTGCATAGTTCGCTAACCATTATGGTTCTATTCCACGAGGCAAGGAATCGGGTTTTAAATTTAGTGCATAGCATTTCCCAAGAGTAGATATAGCCCACCAGTTCATGCAAAAACTAGTGGGAGGCCAGCCTAGTCTGGGTGGAAGGGAACAGGAGACACTTGGAATTGCTAGAGGCTAGTCGACTAGGGTGGTGAAGTTGAAAGCTATAACATGATCGAGAGGGTTACGCCTTCTATTATATTTCTTAATGGCTTGCCTGCCTCAGCTGTATGTAAGTTTTCAATGTCTCTTCAAAGAATATTTCTCCATTCTCATCATTGGAGAGTCCCTTTCTAGTTTATATTCTAAGCATTTATTGCCCGAGCATTATCATCCCCTCCCTAAGACATGTGTTTGCTTCTTATGGCTGGCACGAGGCCCTTATCGAGGAGAGGCTTCTCGTATACCTATAGAAGAAGGGATCTCTGACAATTATATAGAGATGGCGAATGGTGACGACGGATAGGGTAGGTGACTTGTTTCTATTTACAAAAGGAGATCTGAAGTGATGACCCCTCCTCTCATGAAAGCGAGGCTTTGGCCTTCCCATTAGGGTTGGGATTGAACAAAAAATTCTTTAAGCTCATTATCCTTGCTCGTGCATTGCCACTTAGGAGGTCGAAGCATAGATCACAACCCCGTCCACAGCCAGAAATCGATCGTGGGTAGAAAGTGTTTCATAGGAAGGGGAGCAGCGAGCAACATGAGTTCCTTGGTGTGGGACAGGTTCGGGCATGGGAATATCATAAGGGAAGTCTTGAGCGAAAGTGGCATGCACGTCCATTTGAAGGGTGGGAACAACTCCAATAGAGGGTTTCCAAAACGACCCTTTCACGGACGTCATGCATAATGTTAAAAGCAATAGGGATAGTGGGCTAGATAGGGGTCATATCCACAGCAGTTGGGACCACTAGACTATAATTAACGGTTTCTTGAGCATCCACCCGAGTCCGAAATTTTTTCAGGTCATGGGCTTTTTTCCCGATGCTCGTTAGCCTATTCACTTAGCCGATCCATACTTCATTGCCCATGCTCAGGATGGGATTAAGGATATTAGCACCAATGTTGCCATTAATGTTGTGACCGTTAGAGTTATCAACCTCAGATTTGCTGTTATTTTGCTTGGTGAACTTTTTCATTGGAATAGATGTTTTGAGGAGGAGAATGGGATGAAAATTTAAAGATTCTGGGGAGGTCCCTCTTCTAGTGCCAAAATGTTGATTAGATTTCTAGCCGACCTCAGAATTATGATTGGTGATACATTTTAGCAAAGGTAATTCACGAAAGCCTTGGTTAAAAAATGTAAAATGAGGAATTAAATAATAGAATTATATCTAATACTAGTAAAGTAAATCACATAGGATATAGAGTGGTTCGATCTTAGCAAAAAAAACTATGTCCATTGTGGTTGCTAGTTTTATTGCTTGATATTTCAGTTACAATGGAATTATTACAAGAGCTTTGAGCTAAATTAAATTGTTTACAACATTAGAGAAAAATTGATCCTTATGAAAGTGCAGGGGTTCACTATTTATAGCTATAGAGATCACACTTTGGAAGGATCAGATTGAAACTTTGGATGCTAAGTTTCCTCATGACCATTAACGACAATCCATAGTTCAGATGGTGGCCAACTTGGATGCTATATGGAAAGAATGGTTAGGATGATGGCCATTTAGTGGGCTATACTATGGCATGCTTGTGTCAGAAAAGCAGTATGGAGCAAGGAGTGTTTGATGAACAATGACGCTTTTGCTAGGTGGGTTATGAAGTATAGAGGGTTCTTGTTGCATACTGACATTTTTATCAGATAAACAATGTCATTTTATCATGTTCTTGTTTGGAGAATAGTATGGGGTTGCCGGTCCTTTATGCATAGGGGACTATGAGCTTTCGTCAAAAATCTACCAAGTCATGATAAAACAAAGTGGGTAGAGGGTTTGTTCAACTTGGAAAGTGGCGAGCAGGTGAAGAGGCGAGGGGCGAGGGGCGAGGCTTCTTTGTAATGATTTGGTTGCTCGTTGGAGAGGGCACGGTAAGTGTTGCTCGCGAGGCTCCTAGGCTATATCATTAGAGAGAGTTTAGCGGGCAAGGTACTCATTATGTTGAAAGTGGGGCGACTAGGTCCATGTGGGATGGGATGCTGAAGGCGAGCACGTCTATTAGGTTGAAAATAATGCGGGCTTATTTGTCTAGTGCAAGCCTTCTCAGTCAGGCTTTGAACTTATGGGCCCATTTACACCTTTTCAAGAAAATTGAGCAACACCTCCCGATTCATATCATATATGGAATCGTAATCTCAACTTTAGATGAAACCAAATTCAACATATTTGTTTACTTTTAAGTACATATCCTTATGGAAAGAAGTAACTCAACTGCACTCATTACTCCTAAGTGGAGAGGTGACTTTGAGAGTGAATCTTAGTTTCTTTTAGATACTCTTGGAATTCTTATCCAAAGTACTCACATATTTGATCAAATCGAATTGTTTTAACTCTTTTGCATGTTACATTATCTACTTCTGTATTATATTCTATGAACTTATCATAAATATCTAACTTGTGTAACTTGATCAAATATGAACTCTTGGAATTCTGTATTATATTCTATGAATTTATCAAAACAAGATGCATCCTTTAGCAACTATTATATGGTATGCTCCTATTAATTCCTCTATTACAATAACAACATATGAAATATAAAACTCCATTCAATCACTCACTATAGGCTATTTATTCATTCTACTATAATTAATATATAATCGATAGTTTTGGATCAAGTATCCCAAACTCAAAGAAAAAAGTATTGTAGAGTACAATTTTCTGTACGAAAAATACGTTTGGAATAGAAATCATGTTTCATGTTCCTTATTAAGTGTTTGGAAATATTTTACACAATTCTATTTCTGACGTCTCTTATGAAGTAGTGGTGACAGTCACCATCTCTTCATCCCAACTGTGCAAACATAACTTCCATTCTCAAAATTTCATTGTATATTTTGAACGGTCAAACCATTCAAATGAGAAACCATTTATAAGGAGACCACACTAGATTTCTTTACCAAAATGCATTTAGTCATCCTTAACATGTTAAGAAGATCGAATAAGTTGCATTAAGTAAACTGATGAAAACAAGCAATTTAGTGATCGAATTCCAAGATGTAACGACCTGACTTTTCGAAATATCAACACTAATACATCCATGGTATTCGTGTGCCGAGCACCAAGTGCAAAAAAGACAAATAGTGGGTAAAGTACAAAGAAAAAGAAACCAAAAAAGAAAGAAAGAAAACAATATCAGAATTTCATAGTGGAACGATGATATACAATATCCAAAAAGATAGTACAAAGGGTTACTCTAAAATACAGAGTAATTTCTAAGTTATAAAACCTAAGTACTATCATCAGCCTAGACTATTGTAACTTCATGCCCTCATAATGCTGATTCATGCATAATAATAGTGCAACAGAAATAGAAATAGATAGATAATAGAAGCCTCTAGCTCGTCTCCTGAACTCTGAAGCATCCAAAGTAAAACCCGCTTTACTCAACTGACTCGAAAGAGTACACAAAAAATTTAGTAAAAATAAAAACCACACATCAGACGTAGGTCTAGTATGAGAAAAATCAAGATACATACATACATGTAATAGTAACTTTAGAGAGGACGAATTACCGTAACAGTTTTATCCTTAAAAGAAACCAAACCATCTAGTGATATAATAGATATTATATAGGATGTAGAACATAAATTAGAAAATAGCTGTGCTACTTGCATCTCACAACACAACAATATTAGAAGTACATCTAAAACTGCTAAGGTACGTTTGTATATGGATTTTCCATGGAGATCTCTCCGGTCAAGCCGATTCCAACATCCATGCACAAGGATAAGAAGTTACCTTTCGAGCGTCGTATATTTCTAGATAAAATATACCATAAGGCAAACACAACTAGCCCACACCCTAACATATGGAACCAAGTATCGTACCATAAGGCAAACACAATTATCCCACACCCTAACATGTGGAACCAAGTATCGTCAAATCCTACTAGCAACATCGATAAGCATATTCTAGATATGGAGTTAATATACCCTATCGTGGATTAGCTAAACCCCAGGTTGTGCATCCTACTCTACCTTTAGCCATTTATGATGTTGAGGTCATGTTTGGCATCTCTCACATGAGTCTTCATCATTTCAATAGAACATAAATCCTTTCGTGTACTCCAACACAAGTCAAATGACAAATGCTAATGATGACATCTCCCTAGGACTTAACCTTAGGATAGATAGTTGAACTCTATAGCATTAGTCTGAAACATTTACACTGACCTCTCCCTTGGACTTAACCTTATGATAGATAGTTCAACCCTATGACATTCCACTTTACAACCGCTTCCAAAACGTAGAATCGTATACTAGTTTTGAAGCAGTGTTCAGTAAGTACATTACTTACCTTAGGATAGACAGTTCAACCCTATGACATTCCACTTTACAACCGCTTCCAAAACATAATCTAGTATACTAGTTTTGAAGTAGTGTTCGGTAAGTAAATTACTTACCGATCCTGGACTCTTCAAAACTAAATCAATGAATTTTTGATAACCTCAATTCTAGTTCTTTTAGAAGTAAGCGAACAATATATAAAGGAGCTCCTAAGGGGATCTCATATATATATAATTCTGAAAGCTAGGGAAGTTTCATACCAATGAGTCCTCCCCAAGGGATCCCAAACCGTATGAAGCTGTGGAACTTTCATACACTTCCTAAGTTAAATGGTTAGGGTCGATTAGTCGACTAATCGACTATCTAGTTTAAAAAACGATCGCTTATAGAAATCAAGTTTCATATACTTAATACATTTTTGACAATCTTAACTTACTATCCCTCGGTCAAAAGTGAAGCTGGTAGGTTAGAGTACTATTGCTTCTAAACCCTTCGAACAACATTCTTAACTCTCGTGCATATACGTCTACTTCGTCGGCTTTTAGTGTTAAGTATAGCTAACTACATTCCATAAACGGATAAACAAAACAAATCATGATTAAGCCATTTAAGCATCTGCTAAACCTCTTTTAGAAAGCATTTGTTCATAATTTAAAACCCTTTTAAAAATGATAAAGATGTACATATAATAATTGATTTACAAAGCTAAGATATTTTAAAAACAATTTAAAAGATATTTAATACTTTAATAAAATAATTAACTAACTTTCTAAAAACTATACATGAATAAAATATACTTTAAAATACTTATAATATGGTTCTAAATATTTACCTAAAATATTATTTAAGATGTTTAATTTATAATATACTTAAAACTTCAATAATTACATGTTTTCCTTTATTGAAAATATAACCTCTTACTTTAATAACTCATAATAAATTATTTAAAAAAAATAAAAATTTCAAACCCCTTTTAAAATACTCTAATATATGTTAGAAAAGACATGTAAAATGATTAAAGAGAAATACTTAAGTTTAAAGTCATTTCAAAGCAATTTAAAGTCTAAAATAGAAAAGAGAGCATTTAAGGAATGATGTAAAAAATGGTTCAGAGCAAAGACAGCCTTTTTAAAGTGCTGTGGCCGTTTGTCATAAAAGGCTATGAACTGGACCAGTTTCGGTATCTTGAATGTTTGATCGATTGTCAATATGAAAACGAACTTTTTTTTACATCTAATCCCTTTATAGTTGCCAATATACACATAATTAATCATAATTATGACGAGAAATCTCTAAAGATCTCTATACAAAAATTCATTGAAAATGTCGAGCACAAGGCATTTTCGAAGTGCTTCTATAGCGAATATCGCTGTAAAACCACTTCCAAACTCATGTCCGATTCAACCAATGTTCAACCAAACCAAATGTGCTTTGTTCCAAGGTTATGCAACAAGTCATAGAAAGTCATATGAGTCCACATTCATCAATTACATATGCCATTTGCTTTTAAAAGCAAGAATCACAGAGAGATAAAGCAATATAAATTCAAACAGATATACAGTAACTTAAATAACATTATATACACTCATTGAAATGGTGAGTTAGTTTACCCTTCAACAAGCAAACCATCAAGTTCAAGCTTCCACTTCCTACCTCAACCTTGCAAACACAAAACTTCTTACTCTCTTTGTACTTTGCTCATGGCCAAGGCCAAAAACCTCCCCTTTTGCTCTTGGCCAAGTGATGTAGGGTCTTGTATGCTTCAAATATTTGAGCTTTGAGTTGCTAGATGGTATCGCTATGTTGTTGTAAAGCTTCTACAGGAGTTTGGAAAGAATTGGAGTTGTTTTGAATTTATTCGTTCTTAGGAAATTATGAAGAGAGAGGAGGATGATGAACTTTGGTTTAACTTTGTAAAAAATGTTGAAGTGATCTAATGAGCTATGCATGCCTTTATATAGGCTTAAAGTGGTCACCCTGACCTCTCTCTCACCCCCCTAGCCAGCTATGGAAGGCTCACCCCCTCATGCATCCATGTGCTCTACTTTACACATCACATGCCTGAGAAAATATCTCGTTCCACTCACACTTATCCACTTATCTTCTAGAAGCTTCTAAAAGCTTCCTAAGTGTTTTATGCAAAATATTTTTATTACTTATTAATGATTTCCTAAGCTATTTAGACATGTACTCAAAGCTTCGACAACATGTTTTGAACAAAAAGCTATTTATCGATAAAATGATTTTCAGTCACATTATCGATATTTCTTCAAGGTATTTATTTTGCAAACCAATTTCAAAAACAAGTTTATCATCATTAATCATTAATTAAAAGGAGTTTAACAAGGTTATAAAATCACATTTATAACACTTAACTATATTTCAAAATTTACTATATTCAAAGATGAAGCATTCGAAATTACGGGTCTCTACATTCTCCCCCACTTAAGACGTGTCGTCCTCGAAATTTAAACGAGAACGATAATCAAAGAAGAAAAAAAGAAACTAGATACATATATAAAGTACTGCTGAAATTACATATAAACCAAACTGCAAACCAAAATACATACTAAGTGACTCCACCTTAAGCGGTGAGTACACTACAAAAGATATACTAAGATAAGAAGAAACCATTAGTCTATAAGCAACTTCGGACCTGGACTCCTTCATACCGTCCTTTGTGTCCCATGTACATTCTCGAGCATCCTCACTCCACTGCACCTTAACTAACTTCATGTCCTTAGTCCTCAATCGCTTGGTATCTCGATTAACAACGTGAATTGGTTGCCTTAGAATAGTCAAATTAGGCTTAAACTCTAAGTCCTCTTGCTGCGATGCTTCTACCACCAAAGAAGGATCATGCACAAACTTACAAAAATGCAATACATGAAATACATTGTGCACACCCGATAGTCTAGTCGGTAACTCGACTCTATACACGAGTGTACCAATCCACTCCAGAATCGAGAATGGTCCTATATAACGAGAAGCAAACTTCCCTATCCTTCCAAACCGAATAGCACTTCTAATTGGAAAAACTTTTATGAATACATAGTCCCCAACAGAGAATTCCAAGTCCTATACCTCTCTTTTACATAGCACTTTTGTCGTTTCTGCGCTTCTTTGATTCACTTTCGAATCTTCGTTACCTTATCTAACGCCTCTCGAATCATATCCGGCCTAAGCACTAGACGATCTCCAAGTTCCACCCAATATAATGGAGATTTGCGAAGCCTGCCATAAAATGCTTTAAAAGGTGCCATTTCGATATTGTCCTGTTAACTGTTGTTTTATGAGAACTCAAGAAGTGGCAAGTGCTCTTCCTACGAACCCCCGAAATCTAATATGCAAGCTCTAAGAAAGTCCTCTAAGATGTGGTTAACCATCTCTGTTTGTCCATCAGTTTGAGGATGATAAGTTGTACTCAAACTCAGCTCCATCCCCAAAACATCATGTAGCTCATTCTAAAATTGGCTTATGAATATAGGATCTCTATCACTTACGATATCATATGGAACTCCGTGCAGCCTGACGAACTCCTTAGCATATAACTTATCCAAAATAGAAGTCGTCCTTGTTGTCTTAACTGGTAAGAAGTGCGCACTCTTGGTCAATCGATCTATTATTACACACACACCTTCGTTACGTTTTCCCGATCTCGGTAGCCCAACTACGAAGTCCATGAATATCTGCTTCCATTTCCACTTAGGAATCTCGAGTGGCTGTAGCTGTCCAGCCATCTTTTAGTGGCTACTTTTGACTTGCTGGTAGTTAGAACACCTACTCACGAATATGGAAACGTCTCTCTTCATGCCTTCCCACCAGAACTTCCGCTTCATGTCTTGATACATCTTAGTAATCCTAGGATGTTTCATCAACCCCGAATGATGACACTTTGTCAGTACCTCCTGCCTAATTCCATCAATGTTGGGAAAACACAACCTTTCATGCATCCTTACTATACCACAACTATCTACTTTGAATCCTTGCCACCTCTTCGGTGCCTCATTCTCACCCACTGCTTTGGATATTCTAGCAATACGAGGATATCTAAGCCGGTTTCCTTTGATACGACTAATCAAGGTTGACGAAGCTCTACATTTACCATAATTACATACCTCCTACTGAGCACATCAGCTACAAAATTAGCTTTCCCCGGTGTGTACAATATATCTAGATTATAGGCCGCAAGAAACTCCAACCACCACTACTGCCTCATGTTTAGGTCCTTCTAAGTGAAAAGATACTTCAAGGATTTATAGTCCATTTACAATATGAACTTCTCACCTAGCAAGTGATGTCACCACATCTTCAATGCACAAACAACCGCTAACAACTCCAGGTCATGGGTTGGATACCTCGATTCATGCTGCTTGAGCTGTCGATTGGCATAAGCAATAATTCTTCCATATTGTATCAACACAACACCTAAACTTGTTCCAAAAGCATCTGTATAAATAGTGGAACCCTCACCTCCATCCAAAACAGTGAGAACAGAACCACGTGTCAACCTTATCTTTAGCTTTATGAATGCTTGCTTACATTTATCTGTCCAAACAAATTTGACGTCTTTCTTCGTCATGTAAGAAGTGGTCTTCGATAAATCTTGAATTAATCTCTTGTAATAACCTGCTAACCCCAAGAAGCTCCTAATCTCAGTTGTGCTCTCTAGCGTCTTCCAATCATGAATAGCCATAACCTTCGTTGGATCTATAGAAACACCCTTCGTCAAGAAAATATGACCCAAAAATCTAACTTTCAACCGCCAAAAGTGACACTTTGAGAACATTGCCATCAACATATGCTCTCTTAGTGTTTTTAATACAATCCTCAAAAGAAAAGTATGCTCCTTTTCGGTCTTAGAGTAGACCAGAATATCATCAATAAACACAAGAACAAACTTATTCAACATATCTCGAAAAACCCGATTCATTAAGTCCATGAAATATGCTGGAGCATTAGTTAGGCCAAACAGCATAACTAACCACTCATAAAACTTATCAAACCTGAAAGCTATCAAGGGTATACTCTACTCTACTACCCTAAGCTGATGAAACCCTATAGTAAGATCAAGCTGAGAAAAAGAACCATGAAGCTGATCAAACTTATCATCTATCCTAGGAAAACGATACTTGTTCCTAACAATTTGCTTATTGAGCTCGCGGTAATCCACACACAGTCTTAAGGAACTGCCCGCCTTTGTAGCAAAGTCGACGAACACTCTCCAATTCTAATGACTCAGTTGGATCAAGCCTTTTCGCAACAAATCACTATTGTGCTTAGCCAAGTCTAGCTTCTCCTTCGGTGCTAGCTTATGAATAGGCAACATAATAGATTTAGCATCCTTAACCAAATCAACATGGATTTCTATCTCCCGATGAGACGGTAAACCAGACACCTTTTCAAACATATCTATGAACTCTTGCACAACAAAGATCATATCCAACTCCTCTTCCCACCACATCAAGGGAATAAAGAAAACTAGTCATAAGTGAGCTAGCTCCTTTACAATTCACTACTATACCTTAAATACTTTCTTCAATACCACAATTTGCTTAATACAATCCAAAAATGCATTATTCCGAGTTAACCAATCCATTCCAAGAAAACATCAAACCCTATAAAAACAAGAACGTACATATCGCAAGGAAAGAGTTGGTCAAAACAAGAAAATAGAACTCCTAAACAAATAATGCTAATATTGGTCGGGCCTTCCATAAGGTTCGATACATAAATAGAGTCAGAAGCCATAACTGGGTCTAATCTCAATCTATCAGCATGGCTACTAGAAATGAAACTAAGAGAAGCACTGGTATTAAATAAAACACAAACAGGAATGCCATAAACGGATAAAATACATTCCAAAACCCGCTTCCTTTTTGCAGCTGTAGAAGTAGAAGGTGCTGAAGCAAGTTCAAAAACTCTAGGCTACTTTCCTATTTGAAGCATCTTGTAATTCTTAACAAAATGACCTGGCTGATGGCAGTTGTAGCAACTCCTTGTGGAAACTAAGCTTTGGTTACCTATGGCTCTAGCTTTAGAACTATAGCAATTGATGCCTTAACTAACCGCACTTTACCACTTGTCCTCCCCACCCGACCTACAGTTCCTAGCTAAGTGCTCCTTCTTTCCACACTTATGACAATCTAAACCGGAAATATCCCTCGATGGTTGAAACTTACGCTTGTTGTCCCTAGCTAGTGCAGAAATAGACGGCTTTAGAGCCAAACTCTCGAACCTCAAGCCCATACCTATTAGATTTACGAATGATCTCTAAATATGATTAGTCATGTCCCTTTGAAACTTTGGACGCATACTTGCAATAAACATTTTGTTCTTCTTTGGTGGTGTTTTAATAATCCTAACCCAAACCAAGACAATGCATTGAACCTATTATCATACTCAGGCACTGACATAGCCCCTGCTTCAGATCTAAAAAGCTCCTAAACAACAATCTTTTCGGCTTCCCGAACAAACTTCATCTCAAGCACCTCCTTGAATAGGGTCCATGAGAAGTCATTCTCCTAGACATCTACAGTAATGGAACCCCACCAATCCATAGCAGCATCAGTCAGATGTCGAGACGCCAATCGACGCTTCATCGCTTTATCTAACTCCATGTTCTCGAAAATCCTATCACACAAAGTATGCTAAGTATGAACCTCAATGATAATCTTAGTGCCACTGAACCTCTTACCACCCAACCTCTCATATTCAAGGCAAAGCAAAGTTCAGTTGTGGCCGAACCTATATGAACTCCTCCACAACATTCACCATTCGTTCCTCGATAGGAGCAGTATTCATCGATGCCCGATTCCTACCATTAGTTACAATACTACTCTGACCACCTCTACCTCCTCTAGCATTAGCAGATCTAGTACTCATAGTTTTTACTACCTGCATAGCAAAACAGCTTTAGAACATAAAAGGATAGAGTTATTTCGAAGAAAGAGTTATTCCTAAGGAAATACTATAAAGGGATAGGTTCATAGGAGAAAACAAATACACTCTCGTATATATAATACACACAACTCATTCTAGGGTATCATTTACCCTATCCCTAATGAGCCATACCCAACCAAAGCCAAGGTTTACGCTAAACCTGGCTCTGATACCAAATACAACGATCCAACTTTTCAACCCTCGAATGTTGATACTAATACATCTATGGTATTCATGTGCCGAGCACCCAAGTGCTGGAACGACAATTAGTTAGGGTAAAGTAAAAATAAAAAGAAACAGAACAAAAAAGAAAGAACACAATATCAGAATTTCACAGTGGAATGATAATATACAATATCCAAAAAGACAGTACAAAGGTTTACTCCAAAATATAGAGTTACAAAACCTAAGTACTATCATCAGCCTAGAAAATTTGTGACGACCCGGATTTTGGAGCCATCTAATAGTGAGTGATTAACCGATGTGATTATTGGAATATTAGTTTTAATTAATCAAACAACTAAATCTCTGATAATTAAAATACCTGAATATATAAATTGATTTGAAACTATAATAAATATTGAATTATGAAATATCTAGATATGATAAGTTCTATAAGAAAATAATAATAATAATAAAGGATATATTTATATAAACTCCACCATTTGAATTAAGACGAAATATCCATAAATATACAAATAAAATACATACAAGCTTATGGTGTTTAACATATATAAGTATATAAATGCATATATATATATATGACCATATGAAATCAAATAGAGAAAAGTTTGTATAATTGTGAATATATATATATATATAATATCAAAAAAATAATATACATAAGCAATGTATATGAGAAAATGTCTAAATGTGTGTAATGTGGTGACAAATACAGGAAATGTATGTATACATATTTAAATAGTGAAAATGTAAGCATATACATATATAATAATAACAACGTATATGAATAGATATATGTATATGTTTATAAAAGTATGTGTGGGTGAGTATGTGTATATATGTGTAGAAACTTTGCATATGGTCTAAGTGGTAGAATATATATATATATATATATATATATATATATAAAGAGAATATATACGTATGTAAACATACAAAGGGACAAGCATTTAATCCTAGCCTACAAAACTTAACATCAAAGCTTTTATATAAAATCAAATCAGCTCCAGTCAAGATATTTTCAAACGAAAATAAAATAAAAGCCTATACATGGGTGTACCCCTAGGCTTGCACAGCACACTTCAACTCTTTGTTAAAATATGTATCACTGCCTTATTTTTGGTCACCTTCTCTCATTTGTATTCATTCGAAAAAGAAAAAAAACTAGCTGAGCATAACAAAGAAAACCAAGCGGCCATTATAATTTTTAAAGGAAGCAGGAGCAACTCAAGTTCAAAAGCTCAAATCAAAAGCTTGCAGTTCTTTTCAAAAATAAAAATAAATAAACAAGTCACTACTTTGTTCAAGGAAAAGGTGAGTAAACTACTTCTAATTTGATCTATAACCTAATGTTTGTAGAGTGAAGCTGTGAAAAATGTTTAAATATATGTAATTATGCCTGCATGTATATATATACATGTAAATGATGTGTGCATGTCTGGGAATAAGGAAAATGGCTCTGTTCTAGGTTTACAGGTTTCAAACCTGTTTCAAAATCCAAATTCTCTCCCTCTAATCTTCTGTAGGCTTTAAGGTTCAAACAAAACATATTTGTTTAATCAAGATCTAGGTTCTAAAAATACTTTTAAGTAAAATTTGAAAGAAGTTTTAACCTGGAATAAGAATTTACAGTAAAATCAAATGCATGTCAAAATTCAAGTATTTTAATTTCTAGATTCATCTGTATAATATGATATGCTTTCGGAAACTATGATTATTAAAAGAAAAATCATGAATTTTAGTTTAGTAAATCATGAGAATTTGTGAGTTGAACGTAAAAAAATGTTTCGGCATTTTTTGGTGATCGATGAAAAGATGGGTCTCGTGATCATGGCTGAGGGTAGCTGGGTGATGGACGAACTCGGGAAAAACGATCAGGGAAATTCCCGATCATCGTGGAGGACGAACGGTGTCGATCTAGGGTTTAAACCTAAGTTTTAGTTGAGGTCGGAATTCGAATTATTGTGGCGACGTCAATGCACCGGAGTCGATCGGTGCAAGGGGAAACGAAGCGTGGGTTGTAGATGAAGCTTTGGATAAGATTGCGTGATCTCTGATGGCAGGAGGTGGCAGTTCGAGGCGTTTCTTTGATGACCAGTTCGTTCCAATAGGGTTCATGTATGTTCGATTTTGCTCAAACATCGATTTCGTGATCGTTTCGGGATTTTGATGGTCAGGGCTGTAAGAGTGGGTCAATGATGACTTATGGGTGGCAGAGGCGATGGTCGGAGATGCTCCGACCATGTGTGCACGTGCACATGTATTTGGGTTTGATTTGTACTGGTGGGTTTTGGGAAGAAAGGATGCACTCGAAGTCGATCTCGGGAAGATGGGTTGTTGGCTCGAGTAAAGGCTCGAGTGTGTTGGCATGGGATAATATGTTAAACAAGTTTTAAAAAAAAACTTAAGTAAAAACAAAAAGGAAAAAGGGTGACTCGGGGAAGTCTCGGGGGAACTAGGTTTTGACTCGGGGTGTCGCTCGGGATTGTCTCGGGTATAAGAAGTTCCAATTTTAAACTTTAAACTAATTAAGTTTAAATTAATTTCTAAATTATTCTTTTAAAAATAATAATTGTTTGTTAAGTTTGGAATGTAGTTAAAGGTTTTGAAATAAATTATTTTAAATTAATTAAGATTAAAATGTTTTAAACATATATAACCTTTATTTTTAAAGTTTATTTTAAAACAAACTTAATAATGTAATTAAGGAGTTAATCGAGAAGACAAAATGTTTTAAAAAAAGGTTAATTAACTTAAAAGTCTAAGTTAATTTATTTGTTATGATAATTAATTATAAGGTTTATTAAATAAAGTTTTTTTTAAATGATAATTAGGTAATTATTTCAGATAAATGATTTATCTTTTAATTAATTAAGGTTTTAAGTAATTAAAGATTGATTAATTAATGAAAGTAATTAAAGGATAATTAATTAAAGAAATAATTACTTAATATAAGTAATTAAAGAATAATTATGGGTTAATTAATTATTGATTAAAAGTTAATCAAATAATAATTAAAGATTAATTAATAAATAATTAGGGTTAATTAATTATTAATTAAAGGATAATTAATCATTAATTAAAGGATAATTAATGAAAGTAATTATGTGATTAATTAATTAAATAAATAATTAAAATGGTTTGTAATTACTTAATGATAATTTAGTAGGGTTAAGTGATAAGTAATTAATTTATTTTGAGTTAATTTAATTGATTATAATCATATGATTAATTAATCATACTTATAGATGATTGGATTATTATTGAATACCTTGGGTTGGTTGATATATCTGATATGTGATTGTGATGCTCTATGATATGAGATGCTTTGGATGAATTGTGATAATGTAAGTTATCTATCTGTCATAGAATTGCCATGTGAATATGATATCCCGAATATAAATTGAATTGTTTAAACTTAAACAACTTGACTTAAAAGATGGTATTGAATTCGAAGAGACCGGGATCGGATATCAGCGATATCCGGAACCACTTCGATTAGTAATCTATAATTCTTTATAGATTTGATTTGTAAATCGAATAGGCTGGGATGGAATAAATTGAGAAATTTGGACCATTGAAACTAAGTAATGGTACTTAGACATTATTTTGTGAAATAAGTGTTTGGCTACAGAATGATTAGAACTCGTAGTGAGGTATGAGTTACCCTGGTTTTCAAAGAAGCTTTACAACCTTAGTATTTCAAGTTATATGGGTTTACTCACGCTGGTTTCCAGCCTGACTCGGGTGTTACTTTATTGTAATTCTCGGGTCAGACCGAGTATTATAAATTTTCAGGTAAGGACGTTCTGGAGCTCAGGAGGCGAGCTGGATGGCAGAAACGTATGGAGTGTATTCCGTTGTGATATATTGTTATTTATCTGGGACAAGTTATTTAACTGTCCAGTGATTGTGAAATGTTGTAACTCGGATGTATTGATGTAAATTAACTGATACAGTTCTTCCTTGTATAACTGTTATTTTATTTGATATTATATTTTGATCCGCTGCGAATGTGAGATTATGTGACTTGTTTTCTGTTTCTTCTTCTATCTCTTTTCTTCTTTTCCTAACTATCTGGAATTTTCGGGATCGAAAATTTTGGGTCGTTACATTTGGTATCAGAGTGAAGGTTAAGCGAGAACCTTGGCTCTGGTGGGTTTACTCATCAAGGATAGGGTCAGAGGTACCCTAGGATGAGTTGAGTATATATATATATATATATGAGAGCGTACTTGTTATTTTCTTATATAAAGGTTTTAAAAATGGTTTTGATGAAAGATTTTTATAAAAGCTTATATCATATTTATAAAGCAATAATTGGTTATTAAATAAGAAATTAAGTAATATATATATATACATATCCAAATAAGGATTGGATAAAATGAACTATATAAATAAGATGAATTAGAATTGGGTAAACCAGAAATAGAATGGTTATTGAGTTTAAATAGGATGATTGTTTTCCAATAAACAAATAAATGTTTTAAGGAAGTAACCATTAGATGTGAATAACTTGTAAATTAGAAAGGATGTAAATCGAAAAGTTTTGAAATTGTTTCAAATGTTAATAGAAATAATAAAGAGTATTATTCAAAATATTTTGAATGTGATCTTAATTTAAAATAAGAGTTGTTTGAAAGCATTAAAGAAAACTGTTTTGAACTAAAACCAAAGGTGATTTAAAATTTATGGATAACTTAGTGTGTAAAGGAAATAATATGTATATATGAGGAATATTCATAATATCAAAGATGGTTTGAAATAAACTCTAAATGTTTAGTTTTAAATTTGGAATGAGATGTGAAACTCAAGGTGATAAGTTTTTGAACTTATAAGATTATTAATGTGAAGTTTAAAGTTTGAAATGGGAATTCAAATTGGGTAAGGTTAATGAAATTAAATTGATTTTAACTTTGGGAAAATTAAATAAGTTACCAAGCAACCTGAATTGGAAATTTCGAGATGAAATTGGAATCTAACTTGGGAAGTTTAACGGTTAATTTGAATTGGGAGTTTGTGTGATCTCAAAATGGGTTTGAGATCTGGAAATTGAAAATGGATGGATGTTTTAGAATAAATTGGATGATATCATCCTAGTGTTATTAATAATCTTTAAAGTGTGAATTGGATTTGTTTAAATGAATGAGGAATGAAGTGTGGTAATATATCCATTATTGAGTTAAAAGGAAAACTAAACTTTAATTTGAAATTATGGATATGGAATTACTTTGAACTGAAAATTTGAATAATTGAATTTGTAAATTAAAATTTGTTTAAGAACTAGTTTCAGAACTGGAAGATAAAATTGGGTAATAAATTGAATTTTTAAGATAAAATTGTTTTGAACTCTTATTTGAACTTTGAAATAAGTTAAGTAAAGATAATTTAAAATGGAATTTTGAGAATTGGACTCAGAATTAAATTGTTTAAAGATTGGGATTATTGATTTAAAAATAAAGGTTAATTTGATTTAAGGGGTTAAATCAACATTTGAAAATTTAACTCGAATTTATATAATTCGAGATGGTTTAAAGTTGAGATTCAAATTTCATTAGTTCAAATTGAATTTAGTTTGAATTAACTAGAATTGAAGATGGATAAGTATAAAATTCAAATGGAAAATTTGAATTGGATTAATTTGAAATAAAATTGAAGATTGAATGAGTTCAAATTCAAATGGGAAATGGGATTAATTCATATAGAAATTGAAATGATTTGAAATTGAAGTGGATTCAATTTGAAATTAGTCTAAATTAATTTGAATAATTTGAAATTGTAATTGAAGTGAATATGTTTAAAATCAAATGGAATTTGATCTGAATTTGGAAAGAAATTGAGGTTAATTCAACTTGAATTGGGGATAAATCAAGTTCGAGGGAAATTGAAGTTATTCAAATTAGAAGTGAGTCAATTTAAATGAAAGTGGAAATTTAAAATGAATTGATGGGGAATTGAACAGTTTGACTCTGGACTATTTTCAAAATAAATTGTTTTAATATAAATCTATTTTCCAAACTATTTACTATACAACTTTTCTTTTTAAACCTAAAACTATCTTAAACTTGTTTTACAATTACTTTTGGAACTATTTAACATTTTACAACTGATTTATAAACTAATTACCATTTTTCAATTGTTTTTATAAATAATTACTATTTTTCAACTATTTACAATTACTTAACTATTTTACAGTTAATAATTATTTTTCAACTACTTATTTATTTTAAAAAATTTCAAGCTATTTTCTAAATTTAAGCTGATTAGAGTACAAACTGTTTATGATTAAATATCCAATTGAGATAAGAATTAAAATGGTAATCCAAGAGAGGATAGAAGAAAAGGTGAATAAGTGGATAGGGATTAAAAGGAATGTGAATAGAAAAGGAGAAATTGATTTAGCTAATAATCAATGAAGATAAATACGTAGGATGTACGTATATTATTCTATTCGCATAGTGATTTGATCCAGAGTCGAGCACAGAATTTTGAGATAGTATTATCAATCCGAGTTGAGATTTTTCGCTCGATTTTCGACGGCGAACCTGGATATGGATTTTTGATTGGTTCTGGATATTCTCTATCATAGTTGTGACTATGCAAGGAGAATGATGGTTTTTGATCAAGAAACCAGATCTGAGTCCGCACTAGGAAGTCGGGTGGACAATACTAGTTCGGAAGTGAAATTGTGTGATCGAGTGAGCGATTAGATTGATATAGCATAGGGATAATATGTGTACATCGTACGAGTTTGAATGAAATTGATATTGAAAATTTATGGATAAGAATTGTAAAATGGTCTTTGAAATGAAGAGTATATTTTGTGAAATATATGATGAGGTAAAATGGAAATTGGAAATTTCTATGATTAAAGATTCACTTTATGAAGAAAAGTAATATGGTTAATAACTTTATAAAAGAGTAATCAAATTTGAATATTTGATTTGGAATAAACAAAGTTATATATCTTTGTTATATAGGGTAAACTCCCCTTGTTGAATCTATTGACAAAAGAAAAGGGTCTTGAAAGTATTTGAAGTATAAAAGTGAATTTATACAAGTATGGAGTGATTCAAAAATTTCTCAAGATTATTATTATATATATATATATGTATGTATGTATGTATATATAAATGATTTTGTGAAAATGATTTTGGAAAAAGGTTTTGGGAACCTATGGATTTCGAAAAAAGGCTTTTGATTTTTGAGGAAAATCAAATTTGGAATTTGGAAAGCCTAGTTTGTGAATTATCGATTTTGGGATAATCGATTTTGAGAAAGGAGATTTATATGAAATTCATACTAGGTGTATGATTTGGAAAATTCTATATGAGTATAGTATAAAGTGTTTTGAAAGTGGCTCTAGGGAAAAAGGCGCTCCCTTGAATGAACTTCTCAGGAGTGCCACAGGGTGGTACTGCCTTGAGCCCTAAGGGGAGGGGGTTCTAAAGTTGATCATGTGAGGAGTCCGGACAAACTAGTTCCTGAGGATGGTTGGGTAGTGAAAGTCGAGGGCGCTGATGCCTACAAGGGCATTTGGGTTATGCTGTGACGACAGTGTAACTCGATGTCGCTGCGATCTACTGTGTGGACCATAGTGAAAATCGTGTGGAGGATGAGTGCCAATAGTCTACACTAGATTTTGCCGGAATGGCAACGTAACATCGGTAGACTGCGATCTATGGTCAAGTTTCATTTTTTTGGCAGCGAAATTCGAGGGCGATGATGCCTACAGTTATATGGGTTTTTGCTGTGATAGCAATGTAAAGCCCGGGTATAACTGCGATCTGTAGCGGGTTCCATGGTGTAATCGACGGGCGCGGAGGCCTACAGTTATCTATGGATTTTGCCGGGACGGCAACGTAACCTTCGGGTTAACTGCGACCGTGGATGGGAGTGATGATTTCCAGAGCATTCTCACCAAAGATATTTCCTCTATTTTCAAAAATCGTTTTCGATATTTTCAATAAAATTATTTTCTCAAGTATTATCACTAGATGTTGAAATGGGTCTGCTAAGTACTTATAGATATCCAATCCTACGCCTGATCAACGTATGACCGAATTTCTATGAGAACAAGGATGGACTGGTCGAAACATCGAGTTATAAAAGTATTTTTATAAAAACTATTTTAGTAATATTATATAGATATTAAAAAGTGTTTTAAAAATGATCAATATATATATATATCTGATTTTAAGCATTTTCATAAATTCTGGTTTCGTTCCTTTTCGAGGTCGAAAAGTTCTAAAGGGGGGAGGAATGTGACGACCCGGATTTTTGGGCCATCTAATAGTGAGTGATTAACCGATGAGATTATTGGAATATTAGTTTTAGTTAGTCAAACAACTAAATCTCTGGTAATTAAAATACCTGAATATATAAATTGATTTGAAACTATAATAAATATTGAATTATGAAATCTCTAGATATGATAAGTTCTATAAGAAAATAATAATAATAATAATAATAAAGGATATATTTATATAAACTCCACCATTTGAATTAAGACGAAATATCCATAAATATACAAATAAAATACATACAAGCTTATGATGTTTAACATATATATAAGTATATAAATGCATATATATATATGTGTATACATGCCCATATGAAATCAAATAGAGAAAAGTTTGTATAATTGTGAATATATATATATATATATAATATCAAAAAAAAATATACATAAGCAATGTATATGAGAAAATGTATAAATGTGTGTAATGTGGTGACAAATACAGGAAATGTATGTATACATATTTAAATAGTGAAAATGTAAGCATATACATATATAATAATAACAACATATATGAATAGATATATGTATATGTTTATAAAAGTATGTGTGGGTGAATATGTGTATATATGTGTAGAAACTTTGCATATGGTCTAAGTGGTAGAAATATATATATAAGAGAATATATATGTATGTAAACATACAAAGGGACAAGCATTTAATCCTAGCCTACAAAACTTAACATCAAAGCTTTTATATAAAATCAAATCAACTCCAGTCAAGATATTTTCAAACGAAAATAAAATAAAAGCCTGTACAGGGGTGTACCCCTAGGCTTGCACAGCACACTTCCACTCTTTATTAAAATATGTATCACTGCCTTGTTTTTGGTCACCTTCTCTCATTTGTATTCATTCGAAAAAGAAAAAAAAACTAGCTGAGCATAACAAAGAAAAACAAGCGGCCATTACAATTTTTAAAGGAAGCAGGAGCAACTCAAGTTCAAAAGCTCAAATCAAAAGCTTGTAGTTCTTTTCAAAAATAAAAATAAATAAACAAGTCACTACTTTGTTCAAGGAAAAGGTGAGTAAACTACTTCTAATTTGATCTATAACCTAATGTTTGTAGAGTGAAGCTGTGAAAAATATTTAAATGTATGTAATTATGCCTGCATGTATATATATACATGTAAATGATGTGTGCATGTCTGGGAATAAGGAAAATGGCTCTGTTCCAGGTTTACCGGTTTCAAACCTATTTCAAAATCCAAATTCTCTCCCTCTAATCTTCTGTAGGCTTTAAGGTTCAAACAAAACATATTTGTTTAATCAAGATCTAGGTTCTAAAAATACTTTTAAGTAAAATTTGAAAGAAGTTTTAAACTGGAATAAGAATTTACAGTAAAATCAAATGCATGTCAAAATTCAAGTATTTTAATTTCTAGATTCATCTGTATAATATGATATGCTTTCGGAAACTAGATTTTTAAAAGAAAAATCATGAATTTTAGTTTAGTAAATCATGAGAATTTGTGAGTTGAACGTAAAAAAAGGTTTCGGCATTTTCTGGTGATCGATGAAAAGATGGGTCTCGTGATCATGGCTGAGGGTAGCTGGGTGATGGAAGAACTCAGGAAAAATGATCAGGGAAATTCCTGATCATCGTGGAGGACGAACAGTGTCGATCTAGGGTTTAAACCTAAGTTTTAGTTGAGGTCGGAATTCGAATTACTGTGGCGAGGTCAATGCACCGGAGTCGATCGGTGCAGGGAGAAACGAAGCGTGGGTTGTAGACGAAGCTTTGGATAAGATTGCGTGATCTCTGATGGCCGGAGGTGGCAGTTCGAGGCGTTTCTTTGATGACCAGTTCGTTCCAATAGGGTTCATGTATGTTCGATTTTGCTCAAACTTCGATTTCGTGATCGTTTCGAGATTTTGATGGTCAGGGCTGTAAGAGTGGGTCAACGATGACTTATGGGTGGCAGAGGTGATGGTCGGAGATGCTCCGACCATGTGTGCACATGCACATGTATCTGGGTTTGATTTGTACTGGTGGGTTTTGGGAAGAAAGGATGCACTCGAAGTCGATCTCGGGAAGATGGGTTGTTGGCTCGAGTAAAGGCTCGAGTGTGTTGGCATGAGATAATATGTTAAATAGGTTTTTAAAAAAAACTTAAGTAAAAACAAAAAGGAAAAAGGGTGACTCGGGGAAGTCTCGGGGGAACTAAGTTTTGACTCGGGGTGTCGCTCGGGATTGTCTCGGGTATAAGAAGTTCCAGTTTTAAACTTTAAACAAATTAAGTTTAAATTAATTTCTAAATTATTCTTTTAAAAATAATAATTGTTTGTTAAGTTTGGAATGTAGTTAAAGGTTTTGAAATAAATTATTTTAAATTAATTAAGATTAAAATGTTTTAAACATATATAACCTTTATTTTTAAAGTTTATTTTAAAACAAACTTAATAATGTAATTAAGGAGTTAATCGAGAAGACAAAATGTTTTAAAAAAAGGTTAATTAACTTAAAAGTCTAAGTTAATTTATTTGTTATGATAATTAATTATAAGGTTTATTAAATAAAGATTTTTTTGAATGATAATTAGGTAATTATTTAAGATAAATGATTTATCTTTTAATTAATTAAGTTTTTAAGTAATTAAAGATTGATTAATTAATGAAAGTAATTAAAGGATAATTAATTAAAGAGATAATTACTTAATATAAGTAATTAAAGAATAATTAAAAGTTAAATAATTATTGATTAAAAGTTAATCAAATAATAATTAAAGATTAATTAATAAATAATTAGGGTTAATTAATTAATAATTGAGGATTAATTAATTAATAATTAAGGATAATTAATCATTAATTAAAGGATAATTAATGAAAGTAATTATGTGATTAATTAATTAAATAATTAATTAAAATGGTTTGTAATTACTTAATGATAATTAAGTAGGGTTAAGTGATAAGTAATTAATTTATTTTGAGTTAATTTAATTGATTATAATCATATGATTAATTAATCATACTTATAGATGATTGGATTATTATTGAATACCTTGGGTTGGTTGATATATCTGATATGTGATTGTGATGCACTGTGATATGAGATGCTTTGGATGAATTGTGATAATGTAAGTTATCTATCTGTGATAGAATTACCATGTGAATATGATATCCCGAATATAAATTGAATTGTTTAAACTTAAACAACTTGACTTAAAAGATGGTATTGAATTCGAAGAGACCGGGATCGGATATCAGCGATATCCGGAACCACTTCGATTAGTAATCTATAATTCTTTATAGATTTGATTTGTAAATCGAATAGGCTGGGATGGAATAAATTGAGAAATCTGGACCATTGAAACTAAGTAACGGTACTTAGACATTATTTTGTGAAATAAGTGTTTGGCTACAGAATGATTAGAACTCGTAGTGAGGTACGAGTTACCCTGGTTTTCAAAGAAGCTTTACAACCTTAGTATTTCAAGTTATATGGGTTTACTCACGCTGGTTTCCAACCTGACTCGGGTGTTACTTTATTGTAATGCTCGGGTCAGACCGAGTATTACAAATTTTTCAGGTAAGGACGTTCTGGAGCTCAGGAGGCGAGCTGGATGGCAGGAACGTATGGAGTGTATTCCTTTGTGATATATTGTTATTTATCTGGGACAAGTTATTTAACTGTCCAGTGATTGTGAAATGTTGTAACTCGGATGTATTGATGTAAATTAACTGATACAGTTCTTTCTTGTATAACTGTTATTTTATTTGATATTATATTTTGATCCGCTGCGAATGTGAGATTCTGTGACTTGATTTCTGTTTCTTCTTCTATCTCTTTTCTTCTTTTCCTAACTATCTGGAATTTTCGGGATCGAAAATTTTGGGTCGTTATACAATTATAGCCGCTTGTCCTCATAATGCTGATACATACATAATAATAGTATAACTAAAATAGAAATATATAAATAACGGAAGTCTCCAGTCTCCTGAACTCCGAAGCGTCCAAAGTAAAACCTTCTTTACTCAGCCTACTCGAAATAGTACATGAGGAACTTAGGTAAAATAAAAACCACATGTCAGACATAATTCTGGTATGAGAAAACTCAAGATACACACATACATGTAACAATAACTTTTGAGACCGTACAGATTACCATAACAGTTTTACCCTATAAAGTAACTAAACATCTAGTGATACAATAGATAATGTCTAGGGTGTAGAATATAAATCAGAAAATAGCTGTGCTGCTTGCATCTCACAACATAACAATATTAGTAGTACTTCTAAAACTGCTAAGGTACTTTTGCATATGGATTTTCCATAGAGATCTCTTTGGTCAAGTTAAATTCAACCTCCACGCATAAGGATAAGAAGTTACTTCCGAGCATTGTATATCTCTAGATAAAATATACCATAAGGCAAACACAACTAGCCCACGCCCTAACATATGGAACCAAGTATAATCAACTCCCATTAGCAACATTGATAAACATACTCAAGATATGGAGTTGATATACCTAGTCAAGGGTTAGCTAAACCCCAGGTTGTGCATCATACTTTGTCTTTACTCATTTCTGATGTCGAGGTCATGTTTGACATCTCTCACACGAGTCTTCCACACTCGAACAGAACACGAATCTTTTTATGGATTCCAGCATAAGTCAAACGACAAATGGTAATGCTGACCTCTCCCTTGGACTTAACCATAGGATAGACAGTTCAACTCTATAGCATTAGTTTGAAATGTTAACGCTGACCTCTCCCTTGGACTTAACCATAAGATAGACAATTCAACTCTATAACATTCCACTTCACAACCGCTTCCAAAAGTTGACTCATATACTAGTTCTAAAGTGGTATTCGATAAATAAAACACTTGCCAAGTCCGAACTCTTCAAAATTAAATTGTTGAATTTCCGGTAAACTCAATTTTGGTTCTTTTAGAAGTAAGAAAACAATATATAAAGGAGTCCTCCTTAGGGGATCTCGTATATATACAATTCTTAAAGCTAGGGATGTTTCATACTAATAAGTCATCCCCAAGGGATCTCAAACCATATGAAGCCATGAATTTTTCATATACTTCCTAAGTTAAATGGTTATGTTTGATTAGTTAACTAATCGACTAATCGAATATCTAGTTATCAAAATGATCGTTTATGAAAATCAAGTTTTATATACTTAACACGTTTCCGACCATCTCAACTTACTATCCCTCGGTCAAGAGTGAAGCCAGTAGGTTAAAGCACTATTGCTTCTAAACCCTTCTCAAAAAACATTCTTGACTCTCACAAATAAACAAGTCTACTTCGTCGGCTTTTAGTGCTAAGTATAGTTAGCTACATTCCATAAATGGGTCAACAAAACAAAACATGATTAAGCTACTTAAGCATCTCCTAAACCACTTTTATAAAGCATTTGTTTATAATTTAAAACCCTTTTAGAAAATGATAAAGATATATGTATAATAATTTATTTATAAAGGTAAGATATTTTAAAAACAATTTAAAAGATATTATAACTTAAGATATTTAATACTTCAATAAAATAATTAACTCTTTTTCTAAAACTATATATGAATAAAATATAATTTAAAATATTTTTAATATGGTTTAAAAGATTAATTTAAAATATTACTTAAAATATCTAATTTATAATATATTATACTTTGAAAATAACATATTTTCCTTTATTGAAAATATAACCTCTTACTTTAATAATTCATAATAAATTATTAAAAATATATAAAAATTCCAAACCTCTTTTAGAGTAGTCTAATATATGTTAAAAATGACTTGTAAAAAGATTGAAGAGAAATACTTTAGTTTATAGTTATTTCAAAGCAATTTAAAGTCCTAAATAGAAAAGACAACATTTACAGAGTGCTATAAAAATGGTTCAGAAAAAAGAGCATTTTTAAAGTGCTGCAGTCGACTGTAACAAAAGACTATGAACTGGACCAATTTCTTTGCCTTGAATGTTTGATCGATTTTCTATATGCAAACAAACTTTTTTATATCCAATCATTTTATAGTAGCTAATACACACATAATACATCGCAACTATGGTGAGAAAGCCTTAAGGATCTCTATAAAAAATTCATAGAAAATGTCGAACACAAGGCATTTCCAAAGTGCTTCTGTAGCAACTATCGCTATAAAACCACTTCTAAACTCTAGTCTGATTCAACCTATGTTCAACCAAAACCTATGTGCTTTGTTTCAAGGATATCCAAAAGTAATAGAAAGTCATACAAGTCCATATCCATCAATTACATATTCCACTGCTTTCCAAAGTAAAAATCACAAAGAGATAAAGCAATATAAATTCAAACAGATATACAATAATTTAAACAACACTATATACACTTCAGATTCATTCAAATGGTGAGTTATCTCTCCCTTCAACAAGAAAACAATCAAGTTCAAGCTTTCACTTCCTACATCAACCTTGCAGACACCATACTTCCTCATTTGCTCACGACCAAGCCCAAAAACCTCCCTTTTGCTCACGACAAAGTGATGTAGGGGCTTGTGTGCTTCAAATCTTCAAGCTTTGTGTTGGTAGATGGTGTTGCTATGTTATTGTAAGGCTTCTATAAGAGTTTGGAGAGAATTGAACTGGTTTTGAATTTATTTGTTCTAGGAAATTATGAAGAGAGAAGAGGATGATGAACTTTGATTAAACTTTGTAAAAATGTACAAGTGACCTAATGAGATATGCATGTCTTTATATTGGCTTCAAGTGGTCACCCTAACCTCCCTCTTACCCTCCTAGTCATCCATGGAAGGCTCACCCCCTCATTCCTCCATGTGCTCTACCTTACATATCACAAGCCTTAGAAAATATCTCCTTCCACTCACACTTATCCACTTATCTTCTAGAATCTTCCAGAAGCTTCCTAAGGTATTAGTGTAAAATATTTTTATTACTTGTTAATGATTTCCTAAGCTATATGGACATGTGCACAAAGTTTTGACAACTTTTTACGAATAAAATTAAACGATTTTCGATCACATTATCGATATTTCTTCAGATTATTTATTTTTGTAAACCAATTTCAAAAACAATTTTACAATCATTAATTAAATGGAGTTTAACAAGGTTATAAAATCACATTTATACCACTTCACTATATTTCAAAATTTTCGATATTCAAAGACGAAGTGTTCAAAATTATGGGTCACT
Organism: Allium fistulosum; assembly: GCA_030737815.1. Taxonomy (NCBI): domain Eukaryota; kingdom Viridiplantae; phylum Streptophyta; class Magnoliopsida; order Asparagales; family Amaryllidaceae; genus Allium; species Allium fistulosum. The sequence continues at coordinate 509,042,215 of CM060903.1, read as the reverse complement.
ACACTAGATCTGTCTATAGTGTTTGCTCTAGTGTTGTTTCCAACACAAAAGGATCTTTATTGTATTTAATCATACTAAACATAGAATCTCGCACTATGGTTTACTTGCTCATTTCGAATGAAATGATTTCATCGAAAAATCCATATAGTATGAACGCGACCGTTCACCATACAACTTTTGTATGTGATCGAATATGGATCGAATATCCTTGTTCTTGTATTGTTTTGAAGTTCAAAACTCATAAAATACAATATACAACCTAGAGAAAATTCACACTTAAGTGACCAAGACACGGAAGTTTAATGATTGTAATATTAGACTCTTGCATGGGCCTTGAAGCGATTATATGGAACAAGATTAATTTATAATAAACAACAATAAGATGATTTTATATGTGAGAGAAAAGCAATGGTCATGAAAATAATGTTTTATATGGATGTAGTATATAGTTAATTATTCATTTGAATTATCATATATGCGTGTTTTATGATAGTGGAATTGTATTAGGACGTGGATTTACAATATTTTACAATTTTTACTACCAGAGGATGGGTAGTTAATTCGGTTATTGTGACGACCCGGAATTTCTGGGATATTTGAAATTGAAATATTTTTGATTGATTTTAAATATTTAAACGATAGTTTAACTTGAATTTCAAATATCGCTATTTATTGGATATTGTAAATATTGAATTAATAACTGGAAATTGGGAAAATTGTTGAATCTGGAATTTCAGGCTTGCTAAAAATAAATTGAAGGCTTATAAAATTTATATCAGTGATACTAAAGATAACAGATGTGCTAAAACTGAATTTGAAAGTAATTTGTTCAGTTTTAAAAATATATCGTTTAAATCGATATTTAAAAATAGCCTTCCGAGGCACAGTCTCGGAATTCGACGAAACCAGTTCCATTGGATCCGTAATATTGTATTATTATCGGATTTCAATTTTTGTAGCATTCGGAGTTATCGTGTGATCGTGCGATATATAAATGCGCTAGATTTACATCGAAAATTTAATATAATAACTGGGTCCAAAAAGCTATCTTCTCCATACGATCGAATTAGGACTCGAAACCTTTTCCATTGCGTTTGGAATAGGGGTATAACCTTATGAACGCCTAGCGGCATGCCTCGATAGGAGGTCGAGATTTTTGGCTCGATTTCGAGACGTTTAAATTCAAATTAAAATTAAAATTTTATATTGTGACTAGTCTAAAGCAAATTGCTGTTATTCAGCATGTAGCCTGCGTTTCTAACACTTGTCCCTCCCTGAGACATGCGTCTCCTTCCTTCTTTTAAAATGCTCGGTCATTTAAAAATAATAATAAGAAAATCAAATTTCATTTTTGTAAAACAAAAACCTTTTTTCGTTCAAAAGGTAATACAAATAGCTTCAAAAATAAATGGCCGGAGAGTGATTCAAATAAAAAAATAAAAGAAGAGGGTTTGTTTGAAATGGCAGAAGAAATTGAATTCGTTCCGTATAAAAAACGAACCGATAATCTTTTCTAGAAAATCAAATCTCGAATTGCGGATATGAATCGCGATTTGCGAGCACTACCTGGGCGAGGTGGGTGGCGCACGCTGCGGTGAGAAGGGGAGGAGGTCGGTCTATCCACGATGTCGTTTCAGCTCGAACTTGTTGGTGATGGCTCGCGTGAGGTTACAGGAAGGCGAAGTTTGATGTGGTGGTGGCATTCGCAAGGCAAGGTGGAGCGTCGCACGTCAATGACGATCGAGTGAGCTCGAGAAGGATTTTGGAGGCGTAGTGTCAAGCTTGTCGTGGGTTGGTGGCGGTGTCTGGGTTCAGATCGTTGGTGTGGTATCGATATGCTGTTTTTATTTATTTTTATTTATATATATATTTAAATATATATGTATATAAGTAATAAGTAAAATTCTGTTATTATTATTTCCAAAAAAAGAAAATGATTACAGTAAGGTTTAAAACCTATATCAGTTTTGATTCTAAATATATATCTATACTAAAAGAAAAGAAAAGTAATTACAGCAGATATATATATACACAATTTATTTATTTAACTTTAATAATATACATACACATTTTTAACTTACTAAGTTTATTTTTAAATAATGGATTTGGTGGTAGATTTGTTCAATTTACTTATTTAATTATTTTTGTTACTAAAAATAATCTATAAGAGGGAAATTAGTTTAAATTAAATTATTAGATTAAAATTAAATCATGAGTTAATTGATTTAAAAACGGTAATGGATTGTTCGATTTTATTTCGAATATTAATAAATCATATAAATTATTTATTCAAGGTCAAAAATCGAGAAACCAAGGCAATATTGAAGTGGATTGCAAATAAAAGAAAAGGTGAGTTAATCTCACTCATCTAGATTATTATTTAAATTTAAATAGTTAAATGTAAATATTTGGTTGAATGATTGGATGTGGTATATTATATATAGTGTATATATATATATATATTGGAGTGATTGATTTCCCGCATTATATAGCGGATGAGACCCTATGCGTCGCATAATAGCGGATGATATAAATATAATCCCATATACCGCGATATTCCACCTCGAAGTGGAATTGGTATTTTAAATTGTTGTGCTAACATCTGTGGATGTAGGGAAACAGGTTGGAGGGATCCAACTGGATTCCTCAAAATTATTTAGATTTTTTTAATAATTCTATGATATGATTATTTGATATTCTGTGATGAATTATATTGATAATTGGAAATATTGGATGCTATGGTTTGATTGAATATATTGGGTATACATGGTTATCAAAAATATATAGATTGGATTTTTGAAGGGAAATAAAAGAGAGAATTCTTAAGTAAATAAATTATAGAGGTTTGGATAAATGAATTGGAAAAAAGATAAAAGTTGGTTATTAAATTCTAATAAATAAATTCCAAGTATGCGAAAAGAGATTTTGAATAAATGGGAATAAATGAATTTTAAAACTTAAGTGATATATTTACAGGAATAAAAGATTATTTTCAGAATTTAAATAGTTTAGGAAGAAATAAAAGGAATTTTTATGAAATTGGTATTTTCAGTTTAAATAAGATTTTAAAACATAATAAAGAAGTTAAATGGAATTAATGGAATTGTAACGACCCAGAATTTTGAACAAATTAAATTGAGAATATTTAATTAATTTTAAATATTTAAACGATGATTTAATTTGAATCCCGAATATAACTCGGAATTTTACGATTTAATTATAAAATTTAATCTATTGAATGCTGAATAAAAATTTGAATCTTCAATTTTAAGTCGAAGAAAAATATTTCAAAAGCTTTTAAAATTCGTATTGATAATTCTGAGGGTAATAGAACTTTCAGAATTAAATTTGAAAACTGTTCTGTTCAGTTTTGAAATTTAATCGTTTAAATCGAATTTGAAAATAGCCGTCCGAGGCGCAGTCTCGGAATTCGACGAAACCAGTTCCATTGGGTCCGTAATATTGAATTATTGTCGGATTTCCAATTTCGTATTTTTCGGAGTTAATACGTGACCGTACGGCGAGCAAACGCATTGAAGTTTTATCGATATTCAATTTAAATTTGAAATTTAAATTGTCAACCTCAGTACGCTGTCTTCCCTATATTTACGCCTAAATTCTCGCCTAATATCACGAACAAAATCGTGCAAACCATTTCTTCTATCTGTACGCGAATAAATTAAACCCAGCTCTCCCTCCTTTCGTTCAAAAACATTTTTCTCGTCCCCTACAATCCAGATCAAAAACAAATTAATGGCGGAGCCTTTCAATCTACTGCCCATTCAAATCGCATGTATCCCAGCTACTTATTTTCTTTTCCCTACCTATTCGAATCAATTTTTCCCTTATTCTCCAAATCGAGATCGGCATCTCGATTTTCTAAGGAATGGAGCGCATCCATCTTGCTCGATTTCATCTGACGCGAGCACGTTTTCGTCAACACTTGAAGCCAAGTTCAACATCAGGTAGCCGAAATCAGTGCTGTAGTCGCGAAAGGGAAGGAGTCGCGACTGCGACTCAGAATGGATCATCGTGGATCTCGAGAGGTTTCGGGTGAGCTCTCATGGCTGTAGCTCGTGATGGAGGTGGCGCGGCGCCGCGGCGAGGGGGTTTCCAGGCTTGGCGGCAGCTGGCGATCGAAGATGAGGCCGGCGCGTTGTCTCTGGAGGGTGTTGATCGAGGGGAGGAGAAGCACAGCAGTGTCGCTGTTCGAAGTAGGGCAGCGATGAGTTCATCGGGGTCGCGTTCGATATCGCGAGGAGGCCGGAACGTGTGGGTTAGTGCTGCAGTGTTTTGAAATTTTGGGTGGTTCGACAATTTCCAGTGAAGGTATAAGTCCCAATTTATTTAATGTTTAAAAAATAAAATGTATGTTAAGTAGAAAATATAATGTAGACAGTAGGATTTAAAAGTAATTTTATTTTGAAATTTAATTTTATCTGTACAGTAAGATGGAAAGAAAATATATATATATGATTTCAAATGAGAAAAATAATAATTACTTGTTAATTTTTTTTTTAGGAATGATTTAAAGAAAATTTAAAACAGTTTAGAGAATAAATAGTTTTATACAGTAAAAGAAAATTTGTTTATAATTCAAATTATTAGTTCAAAAAAATGAAACTATTAATTAATTAAACAATCAAGGATGAAAATTTATTATTCGATTTATTCGAATATTAATAAATGTATAAATTGTTTATACAAGGTTCAAAAATCGTGAAGTCAAGCCGGATTGAAAATGGAATGCAAAATAAAAAGCTAAGGTGAGATTTTTCTCACTCAAAAATATGTTTGGTATTACAGTTATTGATTTGACTGATATGATTGCTATTGGATGTGATATTAGATATGATAGGATATATTTATTATATATATAGCAATATATACATATTGGCATATGTATATATTGGATTGATTGATTTCCCGCCTCGTATAGCGGATGAGACCCTATTGCGCCGTTAGTAAGCGGATTTATAAAAACCTATATACCGCGATAATTCCGTACTGGAGCGGAATTGGTATTGTGCTAACATCTTTGGATGCAGGGAAACAGGTTGGAGGGATCCAACTGGACCCCTCACATTGATTGAATTTATTTCTATTGTGATATGAATTTGTGAATGATTATAGTGATGCTATTAATCATATTGATATCTGGAAATTGTTTGAAAGCTAAAATTTAGCTGAATGGATGTTTGACATCATTGGATCCCAAAGATAAACGAAATTGAATTTTTGAAATTTAAGTAGAAAATTTCTAAGTGAATCAATTTTTGAAATTGAAGAAATTTTGAAGAAAAGAATTTAAAAGTATAAAAAGCTGATTTTTATAATCTTATTGAATAAATTCCAAAATAAAATGAAAATGTTAAATAAATGAATTTCGTATAATGGTGATTTTAAATTGAGGAAATTAATTTAAAATCTGGATTTTTAAATAGATTGGAAGAAACGATTGAAATTTATTTTTTTAAAAAGGAATTTATTTAAAAGAAGATAAGTTGGAAATCCAACTAGAAATTTAATTGGTAAATTGAAATAAGTTGTGAAATCAATGTAAAATGATTTCAATTTGAAAAATCCATTTTAAAACAGAATATAGAATAATTTGAGAAAAATAAGGAATTCACTTAGTAGTGATAAATAAATTTAGAAATCAATATTGAAATTGATTTGATATTGAAGTTTTTATAAATAGAATTGAAATTTATAAAAGTTGTTCATAAATCCAGAATCACTTATTTTGACAAGTAAAATATAGAAGTTAAATAAAAGAAAATTTATAAGTCGAAGTTGTTATTAAAATAGAAATAGAATTTATAAACGTGTCTATAAATTCAAAATCAGTTGAATCTGAGAAATTAAATATAGAAGATTTTTAAAGAAGATATATTCGCGATTTTGGATAGCGAATTTTTATTGAGATAAAAATGTGTAGAAATGATTGAAATTGGGTTAAGTGAATGATATTCACGATTTTGGACAGTGAATATATTCTTAAATAAAAATGGATGTGTTTTTGAAGAAGTAATATTAAAAGTGAAGTTAAACATTTTAAAGATGTTTTAAAATGTATTATGAATCGAAAGCATAGATTTCCGCAGTTCTTGTTGAAATAGACGTTTTCGAAAAATAAGGAAATGGTGGACTATAACACTGTTGTTATAGTAAATGATTTCCGAAAGGAAATGTTTTGTGTAGTATTGGGATTTATATATCTATCTTAAAAATCCGAATCCCTATACTAGTGATTTTTGGGTCGTCGTAACGATGTTTTACGTAACATTCGTTTTGACTCAAATAAATGTGTTAAAAGAATATTTTCCTTAAAGAATGAATATATACTTAATTTATGATTTAAGTATATCGAGTATTTTCAAACATTGAAAATAAATAGATTTGTGAAATACTTATTATTAAGTATGGAAATGCTTTTCCAAAATGAAATGAAACGTTTGAGAATTTATCCTTGTAAAGATAAATCGAAAATGAATATTGAAAACGATTTGGAAAAATCGTATATCAGTAGATATTTTTGAAAAGATAAATTCACTATGGAATTTATAAAAGAAATGGGAATTTGTTTAAAAATAAATATTGATTTATTTTTGGAAGTGTGGAAATTTTATATCTAATAAAAGATATTTTGAAAGATAAATAATTTGGAAAATTATTTGGAATCTGATGATGTTGCGCATCTTTATTGGTAGTTAAATAACCGACTATCAATATTTACCTTGAGTAGGTATTTGTTGTGAATTGGATGAATTTGAATGCCACACTTATTTTTAAATAAGCGCTCACTATTCGGGTTAGCCGGGAAAGGACCATGGGGTCGTATAACCCATTCCGAATATGTGATACGTCGTTATGAATCGCATTCGAAGACCGGTGTTGAAGACCGGATATTTTTGAAAACGGAAGGATTACCGTCGAGTTACTCTACATCGGCTGATCTCCGGTTTAGAGGTTTTATCACCCTTAGTGACGGGAAGTCCCGACGTGATTGAAAATTATCCGGATGTGCAAGGGCTTCGTGAGAAGTGCCTTCGGTTCTGTTCGATCCCGGAACAGACTTGTATGGATTGTGTGTCTGACGTTACAATTTGAGATATAAAGCTGATTTCTTTCAAATACATTTCTGTTGGTGGCGGAGAATTTATTCTCTTAGCTTAACACCCTTCTCTGAGACGTACGAGCTCAGAGGTTATGTAGTTGAAATTTATCAGCGATATATCCCAATTTGGTAACGTGGCATACTGAGTGTTGCTGTGAAATGATCAGTGTTTGATCATTTGTGATATGATCATTTGTTTGATCTTATATCTTTGTGATCATAGGTTGATCATTTTGTTTGACCCGAAGCAGGGCTTTTTGTAGAAAGCGTAGCTTTGTGGACGAGACTTCATCGAGCCTCACACCCCGGAAATGGTCGAAACAGGACGAATGCGGCAAGGTTCTAGGGAGTAGCGCCCCTTAGTGTATGTCATTCCTTCTGGATAAAGGTGGTATCATGGTATGGAGCCCAGATACTTAACCTCTGTGGTTGCTGCAAAATTTATTTCTTTGTGGTTGTTGGAAATCGGGGATCCTCGGGAAGATCGGTGACGATCGGGGGATGGCATACGCGTGTCAGTAGTTACCTATTTTTGCAGAGGTAACCCGGCCTTGTGTTGGCAGAGATCCGGTTAGGTTCTCGGGTCGTCTATTCCAGGGACGTACCCATCGTGGATAGGAAGTTCCTTAGCCTGACCATTTGTTGGAAATCCAAAGAAACAATATGAGCCTTTACAATTTCAATTGTATAACCTGTCTCCTCAGGAGGCAGCTATAGCAGGCATAATATAATGGTACCTATGCTGGCTAAGATTTATATTATACTTTCGAACTGTTTTCTACACTATGCACTAATAATAATATAAAAAAGAATTTGATTTTGCGTAGTAAGCATCTTTGACTATCATAAGAAGAAATCTCCTCCAATTCTGCGTTTGCATTGTGTGTGTGGTGGGAGGTCTTATGGTAGTTTCATTTTCCAAAAGCATTGCGAATTGACATTAAAGCTTTCCTGTTGTTTATTTTAAAGAATAACTGTTTTACGATCTCACACCAGTCACCATGACTGACTCGGAGTTTATTGTTCCCTTCTAAACTCTGGGTGCCCACAAATTTTCCACACGGGCAGTCTAGAGTTATATTATCAGGATATTTTGGATATTCTGGAGCTTGGAGATAAGCTGGATGACGAGACGTAATATTTGTATCTGATAGTATTTATTCCGCTGTGTATCCTGTATGAGGACAAGTTTATATAACTGTCCATTGTTGTATTGAGTTGTATATTGACTCTGATTGATGTATGTATAAACTGATAAAAAAGTTGTTTAAAGGATTACTGATTTATCTATTATATATTGTTCCGCTGCGATATGTGAGATTCTGATATTGTTTTCTGTTTCTGTTCTGATGTGTTGCTCTTCTTTTCTTTTTCTACTCTCTTCCTTCTGCTTTCTTCTTCTTCTACTTTTTTCTTTCTTTTTAAAACCCTCACTATTGGAGTTTCCGGCACTCGATTGCTCGGCAGTCGATAAAGTGAGTATCGATGTCGAATTTTCGAAAGTCGAAAATTTCGGTTTGTGACAAAGTGGTATCAGAGCATATGGTTAAGCGACAACCCTGCTCTGTTGGGTGTTACTCATTAGAGATAGAGTCAGCAGTACTCTAGAATGAGTTGAGTGTAATAATAGATATGAGCGCGTATTTGTTAGTGAATATGAAATTGTTTTGTATTGTGTTGACTTATCGGTTGATTGTTTATGGATTCTGGTCGGTGCAGTCTAGCTAACTGTGATCGATAGGGGTTTTTGAACTCTAAACAAGATAAACCGACACAGTATTGTTTTAAATAGGGTAAATGAGATAATTTTGCCCAAAACTATTTTTGTATAAAAAAAGAAATGTTTTTCTGTAAATTATTACAGTATATGGTTGCATGGTTGTTAGGAAAGTGATGATATTGAAATGTTATCATTACTATTGAAACTGAATAAGAAACTGAAATCGAAACTCCAAAGTTAAGAAATAAATTCACATACAAATGAAATTTAAAGAATGTAAATTATAAATGTGAATTGTAATTTAAAACGGAATTCCAGAAAAGTTTTTGGAAATGTTTTGAAAAGAATCTGAAAATTTTGGTGATTTGGAAAGTTTAAATTCTTTTTGGAGTTGAAAATGAATTTCAAAGGTTTGAAAAATGTTTTGAAGAGATGAAAGCTCTAAACTCTTTTCGGTCGCTGGAAAATAACTTCGGTAATGACTGCAGCATCACTGATGTTCATTTTCGGGTTTCCAAAAGAGGAATTGCTGCCAAATTGTTTAAAATGGAAGTTGTTTTGAAAATTTGAAAATTTGGGTTTTGTTTTGGAAATTCAAAGGATAATTTGAATTGCTTTCAAAATGATTTTGAAATGTTGGTAAGACTCTGGAATGCTATATAAAAATATTTATGAGAAACATTACTAAGTTGATAACTTATACCAATTGAATCTTGGTAGAATGAATTTAACTTAAAAGAATGAAGTTAAATCAAAGCAAGTATAAGGGAATCAATTAAATGAAGTGAAATTGAAAGTTGAAATTCATTTTGAATTCGTAAGAAAATGAATTGAATTGAATAGTTGTAAATGACAGATAATTGATAAAATTCAATATTTCAGAATTGAAAGTAAATTGAATCCAAATTTAGTTGAAATAGTAAACTAAATACAAATGAATGTGAAATGAAATTCAAATGAAATTTGAAATGAAAAATTGAATGGATGTAACTTCAATAGTAAGCTAAAAAGGGTATAAGCAGTTTATATTGAAAATTTTGTAATCGAATTTGCAAAATGGTTTGAATATATGCAACTAGATATTATGGCTAGTAGGATATACAGGTATAAAGGAATTGGAATTTGATTTCGAAGATAAATTTGAATTGCTCGAAAAAGGTATGTATTTGAGTTTAATATGAGTTTTTGATGATTTCTCTCTAGCCGCTTGGCTTTTTCTTTTTCTTTTTGAAATCTGAGAGTCCGTAGGGACGTTTTGTAGTCGTGCCGTATTAGCCGCGCAAAGGAGACGCTGGCGAAATTTTTCGAAAATATCGAGTGTTAGAAAAATTTTGAGAAATTTTTGATAAGTTTAAATTTGAATTTAAAATTTAAATTTGACTTGTTAAGAAAACAATGTTGTTCAAAAACTTATAATTAGAATTGGAAAACTAGTTGAATGATAACGAATCTTTAGTAGAAAGATTTGTTTTGATGAATTGATAAACTATTAGATGTTGAAAAATAGTAGACGAGTTAAGGACCAATTTTCCTAACTTGTAATTTCGAGGACGAAATTCTTTTAAGGGGGGAAGTCTGTAACGACCCAGAATTTTGAACAAATTAAATTGAGAATATTTAATTAATTTTAAATATTTAAACGATGATTTAATTTGAATCCCGAATATAACTCGGAATTTTACGATTTAATTATAAAATTTAATCTATTGAATGCTGAATAAAAATTTGAATCTTCAATTTTAAGTCGAAGAAAAATATTTCAAAAGCTTTTAAAATTCGTATTGATAATTCTGAGGGTAATAGAACTTTCAGAATTAAATTTGAAAACTGTTCTGTTCAGTTTTGAAATTTAATCGTTTAAATCGAATTTGAAAATAGCCGTCCGAGGCGCAGTCTCGGAATTCGACGAAACCAGTTCCATTGGGTCCGTAATATTGAATTATTGTCGGATTTCCAATTTCGTATTTTTCGGAGTTAATACGTGACCGTACGGCGAGCAAACGCATTGAAGTTTTATCGATATTCAATTTAAATTTGAAATTTAAATTGTCAACCTCAGTACGCTGTCTTCCCTATATTTACGCCTAAATTCTCGCCTAATATCACGAACAAAATCGTGCAAACCATTTCTTCTATCTGTACGCGAATAAATTAAACCCAGCTCTCCCTCCTTTCGTTCAAAAACATTTTTCTCGTCCCCTACAATCCAGATCAAAAACAAATTAATGGCGGAGCCTTTCAATCTACTGCCCATTCAAATCGCATGTATCCCAGCTACTTATTTTCTTTTCCCTACCTATTCGAATCAATTTTTCCCTTATTCTCCAAATCGAGATCGGCATCTCGATTTTCTAAGGAATGGAGCGCATCCATCTTGCTCGATTTCATCTGACGCGAGCACGTTTTCGTCAACACTTGAAGCCAAGTTCAACATCAGGTAGCCGAAATCAGTGCTGTAGTCGCGAAAGGGAAGGAGTCGCGACTGCGACTCAGAATGGATCATCGTGGATCTCGAGAGGTTTCGGGTGAGCTCTCATGGCTGTAGCTCGTGATGGAGGTGGCGCGGCGCCGCGGCGAGGGGGTTTCCAGGCTTGGCGGCAGCTGGCGATCGAAGATGAGGCCGGCGCGTTGTCTCTGGAGGGTGTTGATCGAGGGGAGGAGAAGCACAGCAGTGTCGCTGTTCGAAGTAGGGCAGCGATGAGTTCATCGGGGTCGCGTTCGATATCGCAAGGAGGCCGGAACGCGTGGGTTAGTGCTGCAGTGTTTTGAAATTTTGGGTGGTTCGACAATTTCCAGTGAAGGTATAAGTCCCAATTTATTTAATGTTTAAAAAATAAAATGTATGTTAAGTAGAAAATATAATGTAGACAGTGGGATTTAAAAGTAATTTTATTTTGAAATTTAATTTTATCTGTACAGTAAGATGGAAAGAAAATATATATATATGATTTCAAATGAGAAAAATAATAATTACTTGTTTAAATTTTTTTTTTAGGAATGATTTAAAGAAAATTTAAAACAGTTTAGAGAATAAATAGTTTTATACAGTAAAAGAAAATTTGTTTATAATTCAAATTATTAGTTCAAAAAAATGAAACTATTAATTAATTAAACAATCAAGGATGAAAATTTATTATTCGATTTATTCGAATATTAATAAATGTATAAATTTTTTATACAAGGTTCAAAAATCGTGAAGTCAAGCCGGATTGAAAATGGAATGCAAAATAAAAAGCTAAGGTGAGATTTTTCTCACTCAAAAATATGTTTGGTATTACAGTTATTGATTTGACTGATATGATTGCTATTGGATGTGATATTAGATATGATAGGATATATCTATTATATATATAGCAATATATACATATTGGCATATGTATATATTGGATTGATTGATTTCCCGCCTCGTATAGCGGATGAGACCCTATTGCGCCGTTAGTAAGCGGATTTATAAAAACCTATATACCGCGATAATTCCGTACTGGAGCGGAATTGGTATTGTGCTAACATCTTTGGATGCAGGGAAACAGGTTGGAGGGATCCAACTGGACCCCTCACATTGATTGAATTTATTTCTATTGTGATATGAATTTGTGAATGATTATAGTGATGCTATTAATCATATTGATATCTGGAAATTGTTTGAAAGCTAAAATTTAGCTGAATGGATGTTTGACATCATTGGATCCCAAAGATAAACGAAATTGAATTTTTGAAATTTAAGTAGAAAATTTCTAAGTGAATCAATTTTTGAAATTGAAGAAATTTTGAAGAAAAGAATTTAAAAGTATAAAAAGCTGATTTTTATAATCTTATTGAATAAATTCCAAAATAAAATGAAAATGTTAAATAAATGAATTTCGTATAATGGTGATTTTAAATTGAGGAAATTAATTTAAAATCTGGATTTTTAAATAGATTGGAAGAAACGATTGAAATTTATTTTTTTAAAAAGGAATTTATTTAAAAGAAGATAAGTTGGAAATCCAACTAGAAATTTAATTGGTAAATTGAAATAAGTTGTGAAATCAATGTAAAATGATTTCAATTTGAAAAATCCATTTTAAAACAGAATATAGAATAATTTGAGAAAAATAAGGAATTCACTTAGTAGTGATAAATAAATTTAGAAATCAATATTGAAATTGATTTGATATTGAAGTTTTTATAAATAGAATTGAAATTTATAAAAGTTGTTCATAAATCCAGAATCACTTATTTTGACAAGTAAAATATAGAAGTTAAATAAAAGAAAATTTATAAGTCGAAGTTGTTATTAAAATAGAAATAGAATTTATAAACGTGTCTATAAATTCAAAATCAGTTGAATCTGAGAAATTAAATATAGAAGATTTTTAAAGAAGATATATTCGCGATTTTGGATAGCGAATTTTTATTGAGATAAAAATGTGTAGAAATGATTGAAATTGGGTTAAGTGAATGATATTCACGATTTTGGACAGTGAATATATTCTTAAATAAAAATGGATGTGTTTTTGAAGAAGTAATATTAAAAGTGAAGTTAAACATTTTAAAGATGTTTTAAAATGTATTATGAATCGAAAGCATAGATTTCCGCAGTTCTTGTTGAAATAGACGTTTTCGAAAAATAAGGAAATGGTGGACTATAACACTGTTGTTATAGTAAATGATTTCCGAAAGGAAATGTTTTGTGTAGTATTGGGATTTATATATCTATCTTAAAAATCCGAATCCCTATACTAGTGATTTTTGGGTCGTCGTAACGATGTTTTACGTAACATTCGTTTTGACTCAAATAAATGTGTTAAAAGAATATTTTCCTTAAAGAATGAATATATACTTAATTTATGATTTAAGTATATCGAGTATTTTCAAACATTGAAAATAAATAGATTTGTGAAATACTTATTATTAAGTATGGAAATGCTTTTCCAAAATGAAATGAAACGTTTGAGAATTTATCCTTGTAAAGATAAATCGAAAATGAATATTGAAAACGATTTGGAAAAATCGTATATCAGTAGATATTTTTGAAAAGATAAATTCACTATGGAATTTATAAAAGAAATGGGAATTTGTTTAAAAATAAATATTGATTTATTTTTGGAAGTGTGGAAATTTTATATCTAATAAAAGATATTTTGAAAGATAAATAATTTGGAAAATTATTTGGAATCTGATGATGTTGCGCATCTTTATTGGTAGTTAAATAACCGACTATCAATATTTACCTTGAGTAGGTATTTGTTGTGAATTGGATGAATTTGAATGCCACACTTATTTTTAAATAAGCGCTCACTATTCGGGTTAGCCGGGAAAGGACCATGGGGTCGTATAACCCATTCCGAATATGTGATACGTCGTTATGAATCGCATTCGAAGACCGGTGTTGAAGACCGGATATTTTTGAAAACGGAAGGATTACCGTCGAGTTACTCTACATCGGCTGATCTCCGGTTTAGAGGTTTTATCACCCTTAGTGACGGGAAGTCCCGACGTGATTGAAAATTATCCGGATGTGCAAGGGCTTCGTGAGAAGTGCCTTCGGTTCTGTTCGATCCCGGAACAGACTTGTATGGATTGTGTGTCTGACGTTACAATTTGAGATATAAAGCTGATTTCTTTCAAATACATTTCTGTTGGTGGCGGAGAATTTATTCTCTTAGCTTAACACCCTTCTCTGAGACGTACGAGCTCAGAGGTTATGTAGTTGAAATTTATCAGCGATATATCCCAATTTGGTAACGTGGCATACTGAGTGTTGCTGTGAAATGATCAGTGTTTGATCATTTGTGATATGATCATTTGTTTGATCTTATATCTTTGTGATCATAGGTTGATCATTTTGTTTGACCCGAAGCAGGGCTTTTTGTAGAAAGCGTAGCTTTGTGGACGAGACTTCATCGAGCCTCACACCCCGGAAATGGTCGAAACAGGACGAATGCGGCAAGGTTCTAGGGAGTAGCGCCCCTTAGTGTATGTCATTCCTTCTGGATAAAGGTGGTATCATGGTATGGAGCCCAGATACTTAACCTCTGTGGTTGCTGCAAAATTTATTTCTTTGTGGTTGTTGGAAATCGGGGATCCTCGGGAAGATCGGTGACGATCGGGGGATGGCATACGCGTGTCAGTAGTTACCTCTTTTTGCAGAGGTAACCCGGCCTTGTGTTGGTAGAGATCCGGTTAGGTTCTCGGGTCGTCTATTCCAGGGACGTACCCATCGTGGATAGGAAGTTCCTTAGCCTGACCATTTGTTGGAAATCCAAAGAAACAATACGAGCCTTTACGATTTCAATTGTATAACCTGTCTCCTCAGGAGGCAGCTATAGCATGCATAATATAATGGTACCTATGCTGGCTAAGATTTATATTATACTTTCGAACCGTTTTCTACACTATGCACTAATAATAATATCAAAAAGAATTTGATTTTGCGTAGTAAGCATCTTTGACTATCATAAGAAGAAATCTCCTCCAATTCTGCGTTTGCATTGTGTGTGTGGTGGGAGGTCTTATGGTAGTTTCATTTTCCAAAAGCATTGCGAATTGACATTAAAGCTTTCCTGTTGTTTATTTTAAAGAATAACTGTTTTACGATCTCACACCAGTCACCATGACTGACTCGGAGTTTATTGTTCCCTTCTAAACTCTGGGTGCCCACAAATTTTCCACACGGGCAGTCTAGAGTTATATTATCAGGATATTTTGGATATTCTGGAGCTTGGAGATAAGCTGGATGACGAGACGTAGTATTTGTATCTGATAGTATTTATTCCGCTGTGTATCCTGTATGAGGACAAGTTTATATAACTGTCCATTGTTGTATTGAGTTGTATATTGACTCTGATTGATGTATGTATGAAATGACCCTCCTATTTCTACTCAAATTTCATAAGGAAATTTTTTTTTTTAAGATAAAGAGGATATATAAATATAGATAGATATATCATCCATTTCAATTATAATTCTCAGGGTCACTTTCTTTTTCCAATAAATCAAATATATCCAGGATCACACAAAAAAAATCAACCAATATAAATATATCAGTACATTCACAAAAATAAGCACATACATGTGAGGATGCATATGCCTCTCTTGTTTGAATCAGAGTTCTGGAAAAACAAGAGGATATTGGATTGCTAAATTTTTTTGTGAGACCAAACAATCCACGGGTAACATACATATTAGTCTGTTTATCCTAACTAAGAAGTGATCAAGTAATTATCAGTAGTAAACAAGCTTTTAATATAGCTGTCTATGTTAAGCTCTGAATAGTGTCAAAATCAGTATAAAATAAAGTGGATCCTAAGGAAACACAAGCAACATCTAGGCGTAATGGAAACGCGCCTAACTTATACACATGAGATCACGAGTTCGAGTACTATGCTGGTTGGTTCAAACACAATTTTTGTTTTTCATTTTTTTTTTCATTTTTCTTCTGTACAATTTGGAATCTGTTATCTCCCTATATCTGCACATATATGTCTTATTATTGCCTATACTTCAACATACTAAACAATAATTCTTGCTTAATTATTTTTGAATTCATTTCCTACAACCTAGAAGGCTTCATGATTGAATGATAAGAGTGTTTATCATTTTTTTCCAGGTTTGTATTTCTTCTTATAAGATTTGTCTGGCATTTAAAATGCATTTGGTTAGAATCTGAGTAAAATTCAGATTCTTATTTCAGATACAAAGGAAAAGGTGTGGTAAAATCTGCACTTAAACATGTTTATGTGCATATATATCTGCAACTATTTGGATCTGGCTTCCATCTATCTTACTACAGATCCTTTCTTTATTTAAAGGTAGGACATGAAACTTTTGTATGGAACAAGTTTAACTATGAAAACCTTGCAGCCATATAAAAACATTCAACCTATGTCTATTTTCTTTTGTATACATATGCTATATTGGAAAATAAAACCATTTAAATTTTCTGAGAATCAACTCTCCAGATTTTCCAAATCTTAAATTCTTTCCAAAGATTCATGATTGACTAATGCATTTATAAAATGTAATCATTCAATTTAACATGGTGCTCTTGCTAAATCTACTTACCAGATTAGATTAAAATTCTTTTTAAACATAACAGATATTCAACTTAATTCATAGTTTCCAGATACAAGTCAAATTCTTAACAAAATACTTAACAAAATATCCCTTCAATATTCAACACTTAGTACAAGTAGCAATTTAAATTGTCAATACATGCAGATTTCAACATTTAGGCTCTTATCTAACTAAGTTTAGCATGCTATATCTTCTTCTCAAGGCCTTGCTCCTACTCCTACTTAGTTGCTGCAATCCCTGAAAAAGCATTGGAAACTGCCTCATTTTAAATGAGACACCCCAGATGCCATTAGCACACTAGGGTCAGACACATGTCTGGTATGAGAAAATTCACTAAAGCAATTTGTTAATTAGGTTAAAAATCAAGTTAAGTACAAATACATAAGATTCTGTCCTTTGAAATCAGGTAAATACTTGTGTGCATGCTCTGTGTCATTGTGCATGTGCACACTTTAACTTTCTTTCCAGAGACTACACATGTGAATATAGCACATACATTCAAGCATACAACTCAATCATAGACAAACAATTATTCATACCAAACAGGAAAAATAACTAATATGAGTTAAATCATTTATTCAATTCTCATATTTCAAATCTGGGAAAAACTCTAGTTTTCTCATCTGCTCAAGCATTATTTCCTTGGTATATTTATCTATCCTTGGTCTCATCTGCAATATTTATGAATCAATGGACACACTGTAATGAACTAATTCACTCCATTACACAAAGATCTCAGGACTTAAACAAGCCATGTGTCAACTTATGTTACTCAAGCACACAAGTCATTCCTGCAGTGTTCTTGACCCCAATATCCTAATCAGGTTTAAGTTAATAATAACTCTTTTTCATGGCAAAACCATTCAGTAATTCATTTCATTAGCCAAAACATCCATACATGGCATCACATATTATTCATAACCATACAGAGGCAAACAAGCAACAACCATTTGTGATTACAAAATAAGGTTCTGTATATACATATATTTTAAAAGGAGTTTAGGCAACTAACATTGGCTTATGGTTTCTGAGAGAATTTTTCTTTTGCAAACATTTGTGCTTGAGTTAAACTCAGGATAATCTGGTTTCACTGAATCGCAAAATTTTGTTTGCTATGCATTTTATTGAATCAGGAGCATCAGCACATAGGCAACCCTATTGCACCCCTAATTCCTTTTTATTTCAAGCCTCAGCACATATACATGAGTATATTGCAGCTCAACATTATTTACATCTTTCTGGGTTGTGCCAAAACCAATATTACTTACCTATTCTCAACATTTTATTTACTGGGTATTTGTTTATATCCCTAAATAGTAACATATCAGAGATCTGAATGTATAAAACAGACAGGTATGCTAACAATACTTAAAAACTTTGTTATAATAAAACAAGTGATCAACCAAAGAAAATCAAAACATATTCAGATTAAATTCACAGAGAAACTTCATATATGAAAATACTCTTTTAAGAAAAATACTTTTATCTGGCTGCCTACATTAGGACTTATTGCCTTAAATTTTTGAGTGAGTTTTCTCACCTAGCTCTCTCCTTTGTTTCCTTAATTAACTGATGAACTCCTGCTCTTATCCTCAAGCTCTCTTTCTTCCCTTGTCTTATGATTTCTGTGGTATTGTTTTTCTTCTTTTTTTTTTCAATTCTTTTCTGAGAAGAAGAGGAGGCTGCTGCATATACATGTATATATATATGCAGGGTCTTCTCTTAGGGTTTTGGGTATTGGCTAAAGCCATTTTTGCCCACCAGAAAATCATGTTATCTGAATTTTAAACCCAAAGTTTTACCCCTTCCCGGCTTAATTTGGGTGAAGAGAAAAGTGGTTACATTTTTCTTTCAGAAATTGCTTTTCAGAAAATACTTTTCCCCCTTGTCTACAATCATGCTAAAAATGTGACTTGGTTTTGTTATTTATTTAATACACTTCCTAATTCTGCCTATAGCAACATTTCTCTGTTTTCTCTTATTTTTTTCTATTTTTAGCTTTCATGTAAATGGCATGTACTTCTTTTATTTATTTATAAGAGAATTATTCCTTTTTATATCTTCTTTCTTTTTATTTCTGCTTATATTAAAATGTGTCTGTACATTTTATCTCACTAATTTAAACTCTGGTATTTTATTAGCACATGTATATATTTATATATATATTTCATTCTGTATTGACACACACATGCACATGTATACTTAAGAAAAATATTCAGTAGCATACATATATTTATATTTACTTATGCATTCAGCTTTTAAAGATTTTAATATATATATATATATATATATATTATTCCCATACATATCAATATGTATTTATTCTTAAAGTTCAGAGATTTTTAGCTTTAGTTCATGTGTATACCCTGTGCACACATGTACACACATACTGATACACTATCAAGCCATAACAATCTCCTTCCAAAATTAATTTAAAAATTATTTTAAATTTATTTATATTTTCCAGAATGAATTCCTAAAATCTTGGGTCATTACATACACCCCTCCTTTTAGAAATTGTGTCCCACAATTTTCCTAAGCTTAAAATAAATTTTAAACTTAATTCAGAGAACAAGTATATCCTCTACCAAATAGATTCTTAGTTCTATACTAACTAAAAATATATTCATCCAAAATAAAGAAAACAATCAAAAATCAGAATTACCTTAATCTGAAAATAGCTTAGGATAATTCATCCTAACTTTGTCTTCTAATTCCCATGTGCAATCACTAGGATCTAGACTCCACTGTACCTTCACAAGTTTCAGAGACTTATTCCTCAACTTCTTCACATCTTTTGCCAAAATCCCCACTGGATCCTTTTCATAAATCAAATTAGGATTTATCTGCACTTGGGTTGGGGTTTCAAGAATTTCTGCCTTGTCATGGACCCACCTTCTCAATTGTGATACATGAAAAACATCATGTATACCTTGCATGTTTTCTGGTAATTCCAACTTATATGCCAAGGGACCTATTCTCTCCAGAATTTTGTATGGTCCAATATATCTTGGGGTTAATTTGCCTTGTTTTCCAAACCTCAGCACATTTTTCATGGGTGAGATTTTGATGAAAACAAAATTTCCCACCTCATATTCTACCTGCCTCCTTCTCATGTCTGCAAATTTCTTTTGTCTATCTTGAGCTGCTGTCATTCTTCTTCTTATCAACTCAATTTTCTCCTTGGTTTCTTGTATGTACTCAGGTCCTAAAATAGACCTTTCTCCTGCTTCTACCCAGCAAACAGGTGACAAGCAGGGTTTACCATACAAGGCTTCAAATGGAGCCATTCCTATGGTGCTTTGGTAGCTGTTGTTGTATGTAAATTCAACTAGATGGAGATAATCTTCCCAGTTGCCTCCAAAATCCAGTATACATGCCCTCAACATGTCCTCCAAAACTTTGTTTACCACCTCAGTCTGCCCATCTGATTGAGGATGGTAGGCAGTACTTAAACATAGTTCACTTCCCATTGCTTCTTGAAAGCTTCTCCAGAATTTTGAAGTGAAGATGGTATCCCTATCACTCACAATGGTTTTGGGAATTCCATGTAACCTTACCACTTCTTTTATAAAAATTTGAGCTAGCTTTGGTGCTGTTCTTTCTGACTTGACTGGGATGAAGTGTGCTACCTTGGTTAGCCTATCTACTATCACCCATATGCTTGTATTACCTCTCTTAGATCTAGGCAGTCCATCTATGAAGTCCATAGATATGTCTTCCCACTTCCACTGTGGTACACTAAGAGGTTGCATCAACCCTGATGGTCTTTGAGTTTCAGCCTTGACTTGTTGGCAAGTCATACATTTGGCAATGTACTTAGCTATATCAGATTTCATCCCCTTCCACCAGAAGTCTCTTTTCAAATTTTGATACATTTTTGTGTTACCTGGGTGAATGGAGTATTTACTTCTGTGATATTCATTCAATATCTCCTTTTTCAATTCTATGTCCTCTGGTACACACATCCTATTTTGGTATCTCACATAACCATCTTTATCAATGTGGTGATTCATTACTTCCTCCCCTCTTGAGAGGAGCATTCTCTTCTCTAATAAGTGAGCATCTTGTTCTTGCATTTTTCCTACCTTCAGAATTAAATCTGGTTGAAGTGTCATTAAGCTTAACTTCCCTTTTTCTTCTTGTGCACCATGCATCTGCACACAACCATTCTCCTCAATCTCTAACTCAGTTAGCAAAGACAAATCTTTAAATTCTGCTATCATCATCATAGCCAATTTAGCATGCTGTATACTTAGAGCATCTGCAACTTTGTTTGCTTTTCCTGGTGTATAGAGTATGTCAAAATCATAGGCAGCTAAGAACTCCACCCATCTATGTTGCCTCATGTTCAAATCTTTTTGTGAAAACAAATATTTTAGAGACTTGTGGTCAGTGTAGAGTTCAAACTTTGTGCCTAATAAATAATGTCTCCAAAGTTTTAAAGCATATATCACAGCTGCTAATTCGAGATCATGTGTGGCATACCTTACTTCATGGGGTTTAAGTTGTCTGGATGCATATGCAATGACTTGGCCTTGTTGCATCAACACTGCACCCAAGCCAAATCCACTAGCATCAGTGTATACCACTAATTCTTCATTTCCATGTGGTACCTTTAGAATTGGAGCATTCACCAATGCCTCCTTCAATTGTTCAAAAGACTTTTCACACTTTTCTGACCAAACAAAAGCTTGGTTCTTCCTGGTTAGGTTAGTGAGTGGTGTAGATATTTTTGAAAAATCTTTTATAAACCTTCTATAATACCCTGCCATCCCCATAAATGACCTTACTTCACTCACAGTGCTTGGCCTTTTCCATGCTTGAATAGCCACTACTTTATTGGGGTTCACAGAAATTCCTTTGGCAGATATAACATGGCCAAGAAAATGTACTTCCTCCTTCCAAAACACACATTTTGAAAATTTTGCCTTTAAATCTTTTTCCCTTAGTCTAGACAAAACCAGGTGCAAATGATGCTTATGTTCTTCCACTGTCTTGGAATAAATCAAAATGTCATCTATGAAAATAAGCACAAACTTGTCTAAACAATCTCTAAAGGTTCTGTTCATTAAATCTACAAAGTAAGATGGTGCATTGGTCAAGCCAAATGGCATAACCAAAAATTCATACAACCCATACCTAGTGTTAAAGGCAGTGTACTTGATGCTTGATTCTTCCACCTTCATTTGGTGAAAACCAGATGCTAAGTCAAGTCTAGAAAATACTTTTGCCCCTGCTAATTGATCAAAAAGATCATCTATTCTTGGCGATGGGTATTTATTTTTAATGGTTACTTTGTTTAATTCTCTATAATCTATGCAGAGTCTTAAGGAGCCATCTTGCTTCTTAACAAACACCACTGGTGCTCCCCAGCAAGAATTACTTGGTCTTATAAAACCCTTTTCTTCCAATTCTTCTAACTGTTTCTTTAATTCTTTTAGTTCATTTGGCCCCATTCTAGTTGGCTTTTTAATTACTGGGCTTGCTCCTGGAACTAGATTGATCTGGAATTCTACTGGTCTATGGTGTGGAATACCCTTGACCTCACCAAACACATCCAAATATTCATTGACTATGGGAATTTCTTCAATGATTAGTTCACTGAAATCTTTTTCTGAGTCAACTAAATGATATAGTTTTCCTTCCTTAGCTACCTCACATAAAACTGTGATTCTCTGGCCTCTAGAATTTTGCAATGATATGGTGGATGAGTCTAAATTAATCATGGCTTTAAATTACCTTAACCAGTCTACCCCCAATATAACACCTATATTTGGGTAATTCAAAACATATAAATTGGAAATAAAAATATTTCCTCCTATGTTTAACTCCACATCCACACAAATCATATTTAAAACACTAGAACTCCCCAATGGACTTTGTATATGCAATGGGGTTTCAACTAATATGCAATTCAGTTTTAGCATTTTAACCAATTCATAAGAAATTAAAGAGTGAGTTGCCCCAGTATCATACACTACTGTTATAGGTATGGTACAAATAAGTAATGTACCTTCCACTTGGCTATGGTTTACAGTGTTACTCTCCACTGTGGCTTTGCCTTTTCCTTCCAAATTTGCCAATTTGCCTTGCTGTTTATACTCAGGACAATTCCTCTTCATATGTCCCTCTTTCCCACATAGATAGCATTTGAAAGCTCCTCCTTTCAACTCTGGACATTTTGGTTTGATATGCCCTTCCTTTCCACACTGATGGCACACAATTTTCTTCTTGTCTTCCTTAGCCTTGACATCTCCAGTGTTTTTGTTACTAGCCTCTTCTCTCTTCTTATCATAAGGGTGATACCTCCCCTTACCTTTCTTGTTATTATTGCTCTTAAAATTTCTGAACTTCTCTCTTTCCTTGTCATGCTGTTCCAACCTCAAAGCTAAGTCTATCACATGATCAAAAGTCTTGTCTGCATAGGGTAACATGGCTCTACTAAGTCCTGGATTCAAACCTTTTATGTACCTATCATTTTTAGATGCCTCATCTGCCACAAGCATTGCTCCATATGTGGAAAGTCCCTCAAACTTTTGAGTATATTCTGTGACAGTCATGGTTCCTTGTCTAAGTCTAATGAATTCTTCTAACAAGGTAGTCTTTGATGATGCTGGTACAAACCTTGCTTCTAACATCTCTTTGAATTGATTCCAAGTGATTTCATTCTCATTCCTTCCTGCAATGATTACTTCCCACCAGCCTAAAGCTACTCCTTTTAGCTGTCTTGAAGCCACTTGCCTCTTTCTTTGATCATCAAGTTGCATGTCATTGAAAATTCTTTCCAGTGTTCTCAACCATGTTTGAATTTCCATGATACTCTCTGTCCCTTCAAAGCTTTTGCCTCCTAAATGAGTATATGTCTTAAGTAATTTTGAGAGTTCTTCATAGGGATTTTCTTGTCTTTGTCCTGCCCCATCCCTAAATGCTCTCACCAAGTCTTGCAGATTGACCATTGGTGGTGCATGGGAAGATCCTGCTCCCTGATTTGGTGGTCTCCCTACCATAGTTTGCTAATAATAATTTACATAGCTGGTTAGTTTAATATTTAGTTCCTTTTAATTTTATTTCTATCTAAGGACTTGATCCTTACTTCTACTATGTTGAATAACATAGCTCTGATACCAACTGAAATGACCCTCCTATTTCTACTCAAATTTCATAAGGAATTTTTTTTTTTTTTAAGATAAAGAGGATATATAAATATAGATAGATATATCATCCACTTCAATTATAATTCTCAGGGTCACTTTCTTTTTCCAATAAATCAAATATATCCAGGATCACACAAAAAAAATCAACCAATATAAATATATCAGTACATTCACAAAAATAAGCACATACATGTGAGGATGCATATGCCTCTCTTGTTTGAATCAGAGTTCTGGAAAAACAAGAGGATATTGGATTGCTAAATTTTTTTGTGAGACCAAACAATCCACGGGTAACATACATATTAGTCTGTTTATCCTAACTAAGAAGTGATCAAGTAATTATCAGTAGTAAACAAGCTTTTAATATAGCTGTCTATGTTAAGCTCTGAATAGTGTCAAAATCAGTATAAAATAAAGTGGATCCTAAGGAAACACAAGCAACATCTAGGCGTAATGGAAACGCGCCTAACTTATACACATGAGATCACGAGTTCGAGTACTATGCTGGTTGGTTCAAACACAATTTTTGTTTTTCATTTTTTTTTTCATTTTTCTTCTGTACAATTTGGAATCTGTTATCTCCCTATATCTGCACATATATGTCTTATTATTGCCTATACTTCAACATACTAAACAATAATTCTTGCTTAATTATTTTTGAATTCATTTCCTACAACCTAGAAGGCTTCATGATTAAATGATAAGAGTGTTTATCATTTTTTTCCAGGTTTGTATTTCTTCTTATAAGATTTGTCTGGCATTTAAAATGCATTTGGTTAGAATCTGAGTAAAATTCTGATTCTTATTTCAGATACAAAGGAAAAGGTGTGGTAAAATCTGCACTTAAACATGTTTATGTGCATATATATCTGCAACTATTTGGATCTAGCTTCCATCTATCTTACTACAGATCCTTTCTTTATTTAAAGGTAGGACATGAAACTTTTGTATGGAACAAGTTTAACTATGAAAACCTTGCAGCCATATAAAAACATTCAACCTATGTCTATTTTCTTTTGTATACATATGCTATATTGGAAAATAAAACCATTTAAATTTTCTGAGAATCAACTCTCCAGATTTTCCAAATCTTAAATTCTTTCCAAAGATTCATGATTGACTAATGCATTTATAAAATGTAATCATTCAATTTAACATGGTGCTCTTGCTAAATCTACTTACCAGATTAGATTAAAATTCTTTTTAAACATAACAGATATTCAACTTAATTCATAGTTTCCAGATACAAGTCAAATTCTTAACAAAATACTTAACAAAATATCCCTTCAATATTCAACACTTAGTACAAGTAGCAATTTAAATTGTCAATACATGCAGATTTCAACATTTAGGCTCTTATCTAACTAAGTTTAGCATGCTATATCTTCTTCTCAAGGCCTTGCTCCTACTCCTACTTAGTTGCTGCAATCCCTGAAAAAGCATTGGAAACTGCCTCATTTTAAATGAGACACCCCAGATGCCATTAGCACACTAGGGTCAGACACATGTCTGGTATGAGAAAATTCACTAAAGCAATTTGTTAATTAGGTTAAAAATCAAGTTAAGTACAAATACATAAGATTCTGTCCTTTGAAATCAGGTAAATACTTGTGTGCATGCTCTGTGTCATTGTGCATGTGCACACTTTAACTTTCTTTCCAGAGACTACACATGTGAATATAGCACATACATTCAAGCATACAACTCAATCATAGACAAACAATTATTCATACCAAATAGGAAAAATAACTAATATGAGTTAAATCATTTATTCAATTCTCATATTTCAAATCTGGGAAAAACTCTAGTTTTCTCATCTGCTCAAGCATTATTTCCTTGGTATATTTATCTATCCTTGGTCTCATCTGCAATATTTATGAATCAATGGACACACTGTAATGAACTAATTCACTCCATTACACAAAGATCTCAGGACTTAAACAAGCCATGTGTCAACTTATGTTACTCAAGCACACAAGTCATTCCTGCAGTGTTCTTGACCCCAATATCCTAATCAGGTTTATGTTAATAATAACTCTTTTTCATGGCAAAACCATTCAGTAATTCATTTCATTAGCCAAAACATCCATACATGGCATCACATATTATTCATAACCATATAGAGGCAAACAAGCAACAACCATTTGTGATTACAAAATAAGGTTCTGTATATACATATATTTTAAAAGGAGTTTAGGCAACTAACATTGGCTTATGGTTTCTGAGAGAATTTTTCTTTTGCAAACATTTGTGCTTGAGTTAAACTCAGGATAATCTGGTTTCACTGAATCGCAAAATTTTGTTTGCTATGCATTTTATTGAATCAGGAGCATCAGCACATAGGCAACCCTATTTCACCCCTAATTCCTTTTTATTTCAAGCCTCAGCACATATACATGAGTATATTGCAGCTCAACATTATTTACATCTTTCTGGGTTGTGCCAAAACCAATATTACTTACCTATTCTCAACATTTTATTTACTGGGTATTTGTTTATATCCCTAAATAGTAACATATCAGAGATCTGAATGTATAAAACAGACAGGTATGCTAACAATACTTAAAAACTTTGTTATAATAAAACAAGTGATCAACCAAAGAAAATCAAAACATATTCAGATTAAATTCACAGAGAAACTTCATATATGAAAATACTCTTTTAAGAAAAATACTTTTATCTGGCTGCCTACATTAGGACTTATTGCCTTAAATTTTTGAGTGAGTTTTCTCACCTAGCTCTCTCCTTTGTTTCCTTAATTAACTGATGAACTCCTGCTCTTATCCTCAAGCTCTCTTTCTTCCCTTGTCTTATGATTTCTGTGGTATTGTTTTTCTTCTTTTTTTTTCAATTCTTTTCTGAGAAGAAGAGGAGGCTGCTGCATATACATGTATATATATATATGCAGGGTCTTCTCTTAGGGTTTTGGGTATTGGCTAAAGCCATTTTTGCCCACCAGAAAATCATGTTATCTGAATTTTAAACCCAAAGTTTTACCCCTTCCCGGCTTAATTTGGGTGAAGAGAAAAGTGGTTACATTTTTCTTTCAGAAATTGCTTTTCAGAAAATACTTTTCCCCCTTGTCTACAATCATGCTAAAAATGTGACTTGGTTTTGTTATTTATTTAATACACTTCCTAATTCTGCCTATAGCAACATTTCTCTGTTTTCTCTTATTTTTTTCTATTTTTAGCTTTCATGTAAATGGCATGTACTTCCTTTATTTATTTATAAGAGAATTATTCCTTTTTATATCTTCTTTCTTTTTATTTCTGCTTATATTAAAATGTGTCTGTACATTTTATCTCACTAATTTAAACTCTGGTATTTTATTAGCACATGTATATATTTATATATATATTTCATTCTGTATTGACACACACATGCACATGTATACTTAAGAAAAATATTCAGTAGCATACATATATTTATATTTACTTATGCATTCAGCTTTTAAAGATTTTAATATATATATATATATATATATATTTATTCCCATACATATCAATATGTATTTATTCTTAAAGTTCAGAGATTTTTAGCTTTAGTTCATGTGTATACCCTGTGCACACATGTACACACATACTGATACACTATCAAGCCATAACAATCTCCTTCCAAAATTAATTTAAAAATTATTTTAAATTTATTTATATTTTCCAGAATGAATTCCTAAAATCTTGGGTCATTACAATGTATAAACTGATAAAAAAGTTGTTTAAAGGATTACTGATTTATCTATTATATATTGTTCCGCTGCGATATGTGAGATTCTGATATTGTTTTCTGTTTCTGTTCTGATGTGTTGCTCTTCTTTTCTTTTTCTACTCTCTTCCTTCTGCTTTCTTCTTCTTCTACTTTTTTCTTTCTTTTTAAAACCCTCACTATTGGAGTTTCCGGCACTCGATTGCTCGGCAGTCGATAAAGTGAGTATCGATGTCGAATTTTCGAAAGTCGAAAATTTCGGTTTGTGACAGGAATTAAGGGATTTTAAAATAAATTTAAGTAAGTAAAGGAATTTATTTTAAAATGGAGTTAATTTTGAAAATCGATTTGAATATTGATTGAGTGTTTGAAACTGTGTTTTAAAAAGGAGAATGGGACTATGGAAATTATAAACTGGGTTTATAAAGTGAAACAAGATATCAGTGGATATTTGGAAGTATAAATTTACGATGGGAATTTATAAAGGAATAGGTAATTTGTTTTAAAAATAAATAGTGGTTTATTTTTAAAGGTGTGAAAGGAAAGTATATTTCTCTGAAAAGCCAAGTACGTTTTCGAAGCAGATTTTTAAGTAAGTAAAAGTTTTAAAGTTGTTTTTAAAAGAATGTTTTGAAAAAATATTATTTAAGTTGTTTAAAATTTTAAAGGTAAATATTTATTAAAGTAGTTATAATAGTAATTATTTTTAAAAGGTTAATTGGTATTATGGTTTAAAAAGATAATTATTAATTATTTATATTTATAAAGTAGTTTTATTTTAAAGATAGTAGGCTAAAGTTTTTATTTGAAAACTTGTATAGAATTTCATAATTTTTATTTTATTTTAAATTTGTTGGGCTTATATTTTACTTGAGAATTTTTAGAAAATTTTATAGCTAGTATTTTAAATAAAGTGTTTTAAATAGTTTTTATTTTAAGTGTTTTAAAATATATATTTTTGGATAAAGTAATTTAAATTATTTTAAAGTCTAAAGTATTTAAACCTTGGTGATTTTCAGTAGGAATAAACAATATTTGGAAATTTATTCCGCGAGAGGAAAGTGATTTGAAAACTGTTTTCAAAGGGTTGAAGTGTAGAAGATATCTTGCGAAGATATTTTGAATAATGAAAAATTTTGGAAAATTATTTAAATCTGATGGTTGTTTGTGGATGTTATTTGATAGTTAAATAACCGACTATCAATATTGGCCGATGCGCTGATCGTTTCGAAGAGACCGGGATCGAGATTTATGTGACGCCCCACCTCTATGCTCATAATAACAAAGAGTATTAAAAGGAATACCGTCTATTATTACGAAGAATAAGGCTGGGTAGGAGCGGCCATCCGTAATTGGCCTTACACTAGTATCGGTTACCTCGATAGGAGTGGTATATATTTTTCATTTTTCATCTCTTATTTATTTACTCCCATCGACATACCCAATTCCAGTATAAAACGAACTACGATGGTTCATAATAGTTTAGGACAATATATATAATAATAACACAAATACAAAAGAATGCGGAACACAGATAATAAGAGTCTCATATATATATAACTGATGTCAATTATAATACAGTTGACACAATACATATGGTACAACTACAACTGTCGACTCTGGAAATTATATACACAAGTACATTATCAACTAATATACATGGGTACATATCATCCTAAAATAGACACACTGACTACTACAGAAAGACGAGGACCACTTCAAAGATACGAAAAGTCTTCATAGCTCAAACAGCAACTCAAAGCAGGAAATCTACAACCTGAAATAACTCGGGTCTGACCCAAGTATTAAATTCAAAAGAAAGTAATACACGGGTCAGTCTAATTCAAACTCAGTTATTAATGCACAGCAGCAATAATACTCAAATATCAAATAGACGACAGCAACAGAAATCTCGTATATCCAACTTCTCGATAAGAGAGTCGGATAACGGCAGATATAACACTAAACAGTGTTAAACAACAAATCAGCAGATTTAACTCATCAACAAAAATAGGTAAAAAGAATATCAATGAAGGTAATCTTAAAAACATCAGAATTGCCTAAACGACAATTAACAACAATAAAATAATCAACTTAAAACATCAACTCTGGTAGGGCTGCAGTATACGCATGCGTATACTGCCTCGCCACTACAACCTGAAATACACCAAAAGATCAACGAACCAAAATCAAACAAAGATTCAAATCTCAATGCTACGGCCTCAAATGTCAAAGCAGGCAGACACGGACAATGTGCACACACGTACACATTGAAATTTAACAAATGATCACAAGGTCAAACCCAAAAATCAGGTTCAACTCAAATGATATCCAAATAAAATTGCAACGCAAGCTCAAGGTCAAACCCGAAATAATGGATTCAACTCAAGTGAATTCGAAAACAAATCCAATGCATTAATACAATGCAAATCCACAAAGAAACCAAAAACCAGAAATGACTGAACATTACATAGTGTATCAGACATACGAGGAAATGTACAAAAACATAAGTGGCAGCAACAACTATGATACAAGTTAGAAATCGAAGTCGAAGACAACGCAAGCCAAATAAAATAGCCGAGAATACTCAAGGCAAATACAACATGAATGTATAAATTCAAGTTGAATCAAAAGACAAGCACATGTCAACAGCACTGAAGGCAACATGACCAAAAGACCAGAACATCAAAATACAAGTCTCAATATCAATGCTACTGCTTCAGCAGTCAAAATATCAAATAAACATGAATCAAGACAGTGAACTGAAGGCAATGCAACAGTAAAAGAAACAACACCAGCAGATGCAAGACCAGAGAACTGCACAAGTATAACCTCGAACCAAAACAAAATAAAACTGCTCATATACACGAACCAGTGCCGACAAACTCAAGAACTACCAGATGACAATGAAGCATGAATGCTACTGGTGTGAAGTAGATCAAAGTGTGTAAGCTAATCTACAATTACAAGATATGGCAATACAACTCCAAATCACAAAGGCTCGAATGATTGAGTGCATGCAGGCAGGGTTACAAACTACTTGTAGGCAGTAGAATGAAGGTGAGGGCGCCAAAAGTATGGCACCACAGCACGCACACAAATAAATACAAGTGACCAAATGCAAATGAATACACTTCATCAATACAGTGTATCAGATTCGAGCTCAACAAAGGAGACATGCATCATCTACATCGATGAATCAGAGTAATGTACGAATGACTGCCACTGTGAATTAAAGTGGACAGGGAAGGCAACTAGAAAATCTAGTCAGGTTGAAAACATGATAGGGATACACACACTTAACTGCAAGGAGACGTACAACCAATGATACTAAGTGCAACTGAAAATCACAGCAGCAGTTTTGAACAAAGATAGTTAAATGCCGAAGTCATATAAGTTCAAGTCCAGCTACCCCACAAAACAGACAAACACAGTATACAACTCGGGCTCCAAAAGCTACAAAACAATGCACCAGTGGACAACAAAACTGTCCAGACTAAAAACCCAGTCCAATACATCACAGTCCAATATACATTATGGACAGTAGAAAATACCACACCAAGCTTAATAAATTCGAGAGCAAGCAATGCAAATTCGAACATACATATATACATATCAAACGATGTATATACATACATGAATGCATACATATATATGAAGACTAAAATGCAACGGTATGCAAACAGCCTCAAAAACAAAGCAACCAAGGTCGAGAAATCATCAAAGTAGTATAAACTTTGTTCGCATAAAAATTTGTTGAGAATCAAAGCTTAGAGATGATTTAAGTAAGAATAAATTGAGTTTGATCAAAATATGGAGCCTGTACCAAATTCAGAATCACAGAGCATCTCAAAACATATGCAACTGAAGCATAGACAAACAGTTTATAAATGAAGATCGATTGTTTAATTAACTCTAAAACTCTTCCCAAATATTAAAACAAAATCGAATGACTATGATCATCGAGTGACCATATCCACATGAATTGAAAACATCAGAGAAAACATCACATTCAAACAAAATCAAACAGTCGAGGCACGAGTGGAAATAGATGTGAGTGAAAAAAGGTTCACTCACCTTATTCGAATCAAAGAGGAGCAGCCGCAAGCGACACCATCGATCCATGGCAAAAAGTTAGCGCCTTCGAATTGAACGAGCCCTACCTCCTGAAGACGAACGAACACGAGGATGAGCAGCCATTAATTTGTGAAGCCCTAATTTGCCTAGACGAGAACAAAGCCCCCACTATTCGTTCGATTGCTTTTAGACTAGGGTTATGAATGAGTGAAGATGAGAAAGGGAATTCGGGTAGGACTTAGATAATCATCACGGCACAAAACAAATAAATGAAAACGTGGGCCAAATTAAAATTTAAAGCCTGCATAACTATTTTACAAATTCAAAAAGAATTTCAATCCAATTTTAAAAGAATTTCGATTGGTTAAATGCCAAAAGCAATTAGCAACCCAATTAAATCGTCAAATGACGATAATAATAAAATTGTGAAATCCCGGGTTGTTACAGACTCCCCTCCTTATAAAAATTGCGTCCCCGCAATTTTCATAATGAAGGTCGTCAATGACTATTATTCTTCTAATATAAACTGGTTAAGCCAGAAAAATAAAAGTCGAGAATTCAATTGCCAAAGAAATCTTTTAATCCCATAAAGGAAATTCACAAATTCTCAACAAAGTCTGATTGTCAGATAGATAATCAGAAAATAGTAGAACTGAATAAATACAATTATCAGCACATTCAATTATCATTTAGATAACTGAAATTCAAAAATCACAAAACAGCAATATCTAATTATCGATACGATAATTAGAAAACAGCAAAATCTAATTATCAACAAAAGACGATTAGAAAGCACAAATCACAATTCGCAAAATTGCCAAAATCTAGTTATTCAACAAATAACTAGAAAACACAAACTTCATAATCAACAAATTTTAACTATCAACCGAGAGATAGAAAATAGCAATTCAATAAAATCAGCATACTCTAGAATCAATTAGAGACTAGAAAAGCTCTTATCCATAAAATCAGCAAACATCCAATTATCCAAACGATACTCAGAAAACAAATCAACAAATATCAAATTATCAAAAACGATAATCGGAAACATCAAATATCTAATTATCAAAAACGATAATCAGAAAACATCAAATATCTAATTATCTCAAACGATAATCAGAAAACAAATCAGCACATATCTAATTACCACAAACGGTAATCAAAATTTCAAATTGACAAATATTTAATTGCCATAAACGGTAATCAAAATTTCAAATCACAAATATTCGATTATCAAAAACGATAATCAAATTCCAAATCACTAATATTTGATTATCAAAAACGATAATCAAATTTCAAATCAACAAATATTCGATTATTAAAAACGATAATCAAATTTCAAATCAACAATTATTCGATTATCAAAAATGATAATCAAATTTCAAATCAACAAATATTCAATTATCAAAAACGATAATCAAATTTCAAATCAACAAATATTCGATTATCAAAAACGATAATCAAATTTCAAATCAACAATTATTCGATTATCAAAAACGATAATCAAATTTCAAATCAACAAATATTCGATTATCAAAAACGATAATCAAATTTCAAATCAACAAATATTCGATTATCAAAAACGATAATCAAAACTCATATCAACAAATATCTAATTATCACAAGCGATAATTAGAAACAACAAATATCCGATTATCAAAAACGATAATCAGAACTCATATCAACAAATATCTAATTATCACAAGTGATAATTAGAAGCAACAAATATCTGATTATCAAAAACGATAATCAAAACTCATATCAACAAATATCTAATTATCACAAGCGATAATTAGAAACAACAAATATCCGATTATCAAAAACGATAATCAGAACTCATATCAACAAATATCTAATTATCACAAGCGATAATTAGAAACAACAAATATCCGATTATCAAAAACGATAATCAGAACTCATATCAACAAATATCCAATTACCTGCAGATAATTGGAAAAAACAAATATCTAGAAATCAATTAAGAAGACTAGAAAATCAACATAAAAGGTTGGATCGATCCCATCAGATGGCGAGTTTTTAATTCGCCGCACGTGCATCAACAAATGGCCGAAGCCTACCAAGTACTCAACATAATTTTGGCGCCCAACAGATTGACCCGAAGGTACGCAGAGTGACCCAAAGGTCTAGTACTGGTATTTGACCCGAAGGTCCATCATATGACCCGAAGGTCCAACATATGACCCGAAGGTCCATCATAGTGGCTCGAAAGCACACGAAAGCATCAAAATCATCAAAACATCAAATATTTCAATTAAGGAGTCCGGAATTAACCGAAATAGCAAACGCACATGTCCCATACCACATGTTTTACTAAATCGTTTGATTCTCTTCATCGTTTCCTTGAAAGTGCAAAATTGTGTATTTTGTAAAAATACATTTTACATTCTCAAACGGACAAGTCCGAAATTAAGCGAATCAGTAAAAGAAAGGGGTCATAGTCCTCGATTTTGCTGAAACGTTTAAATCGCTTCCTCATTCTTTTGAAATCGCAAACTGTAAAATTTCTGAAAACAATTTTATTTATTTTATAAAAATAACAATTCACATTCTCAACAGGACAAGTCCGGAGTTAAGCGAATCAGTAAAAGAAAGGGGTCATAGTCCTCGATTTTGCTAAAACGTTTAAATCGCTTCCTCATTCTTTTGAAATCGCAAACTGTTAAAAATTTATAAAACAATTTTCATTTCAAAACGATTTTCCAATCACGTGATTAAAGCAACAACATCAGTAGCAATTTTGAAAAGGAAATTACTTCTCAAAATACCGTAAAAACGGATCTCAAAATCAACATTACGGAATAACCGCTTGAAAGTCCACTTTTAAAAATTTGACTGTTACTGAAGCCAAAGCGACAGTAATTTTTTAACGTCAAAATCTCATCAAAATAATTTACATCAAAATGTAACACTAGTGAATTTTCATTCATTAAAATTGCCAACAAACATCGTGCCTCAAAATTTAGCATTGATGTAAAAAATCTCGTTATAAAATAACGGCAACAAAATACGTTTCATAACCAAGCATCGGTTCAACGTAAAATTAATGCAGTAACGTGCAATTCATATTTGCACGCACACTACAATATAAACAAAAGAAATTACTCTATTATCCTTAATAAAGATAATTTAAAACAGCAAAAATCTAATCAACATGTGATTAGCATAAAAGAAAATCAGCAGAAATCTCAA
This sequence comes from Allium fistulosum, assembly GCA_030737815.1. NCBI lineage: Eukaryota > Viridiplantae > Streptophyta > Magnoliopsida > Asparagales > Amaryllidaceae > Allium > Allium fistulosum. The sequence continues at coordinate 509,007,168 of CM060903.1, read as the reverse complement.
CAAGAATCACATAACTGCACTCGTTTTCGAATCCTCAATTCAGATTCGAAATTCTCAAAGAAACAAAATAATTACAGCTATGTAAACAACCAATGAAATTTATTTCAATTTCATATTTCAATTTTTAAATCAAAAGGATTATCAGTTGTACTCAGCGAAGACAGTTTCACTGTTTCCGCTGCGCACTCTGATAAACATGACACAAATCAATCAAATCATCAGAACACAATTTCACTATTATTTTTAAATAAAGATATTTAAAAATTTCATCCAAATTTCAAAACTTTAGTTTTGACTCAAAGCACAAATAAAACATCGACCAATAGTTGTAACATATGTTCCATCTAAGTTATGTTTTATATTATGTCCATAAACCCCAGGCTCTGATACCAACTGTGACGCCCCACCTCTATGCTCATAATAACAAAGAGTATTAAAAGGAATACCGTCTATTATTACGAAGAATAAGGCTGGGTAGGAGCGGCCATCCGTAGTTGGCCTTACACTAGTATTGGTTACCTCGATAGGAGTGGTATATATTTTTCATTTTTCATCTCTTATTTATTTACTCCCATCGACATACCCAATTCCAGTATAAAACGAACTACGATGGTTCATAATAGTTTAGGACAATATATATAATAATAACACAGATACAAAAGAATGCGGAACACAGATAATAAGAGTCTCATATATATATAACTGATGTCAGTTACAATACAGTTGACACAATACATATGGTACAACTACAACTGTCGACTCTGGAAATTATATACACAAGTACATTATCAACTAATATACATGGGTACATATCATCCTAAAATAGACACACTGACTACTACAGAAAGACGAAGACCACTTCAAAGATACGAAAAGTCTTCATAGCTCAAACAGCAACTCAAAGCAGGAAATCTACAACCTGAAATAACTCGGGTCTGACCCGAGTATTAAATTCAAAAGAAAGTAATACACGGGTCAGTCTAATTCAAACTCTGTTATTAATGCACAACAGCAATAATACTCAAATATCAAATAGACGACAACAACAGAAATCTCGTATATCCAACTTCTCGATAAGAGAGTCGGATAACGGCAGATATAACACTAAACAGTGTTAAACAACAAATCAGCAGATTTAACTCATCAACAAAAATAGGTAAAAAGAATATCAATGAAGGTAATCTTAAAAACATCAGAATTGCCTAAACGGCAATTAACAACAACAAAATAATCAACTTAAAACATCAACTCTGGTAGGGCTGCAGTATACGCACGCGTATACTGCCTCGCCACTACAACCTGAAATACACCAAAAGATCAACGAACCAAAATCAAACAAAGATTCAAATCTCAATGCCACGGCCTCAAATGTCAAAGCAGGCAGACACGGACAATGTGCACACATGTACACATTGAAATTTCACAAATGATCACAAGGTCAAACCCAAAAATCAGGTTCAACTCAAATGATATCCAAATAAAATTGCAACGCAAGCTCAAGGTCAAACCCGAAATAATGGATTCAACTCAAGTGAATTCGAAAACAAATCCAATGCATTAATACAATGCAAATCCACAAAGAAACCAAAAACCAGAAATGACTGAACATTACATAGTGTATCAGACATACGAGGAAATGTACAAAAACATGAGTGGCAGCAACAACTATGATACAAGTTAGAAATCGAAGTCGAAGACAACGCAAGCCAAATAAAATAGCCGAGAATACTCAAGGCAAATACAACATGAATGTACAGATTCAAGTTGAATCAAAAGACAAGCACATGTCAACAGCACTGAAGGCAACATGACCAAAAGACCAGAACATCAAAATACAAGTCTCAATATCAATGCTACTGCTTCAGCAGTCAAAATATCAAATAAACATGAATCAAGACAGTGAACTGAAGGCAATGCAACAATAAAAGAAACAACATCGGCAGATGCAAGACCAGAGAACCGCACAAGTGTAACCTCGAACCAAAACAAAGTAAAACTGCTCATATACACGAACCAGTGCCGACAAACTCAAGAACTACTAGATGACAATGAAGCATGAATGCTACTGGTGTGAAGTAGATCAAAGTGTGTAAGCTAATCTACAATTACAAGATATGGCAATACAACTCCAAATCACAAAGGCTCGAATGATTGTGTGCATGCAGGCAGTGTTACAAACTACTTGTAGGCAGTAGAATGAAGGTGAGGGCGCCAAAAGTATGGCACCACAGCACGCACACAAATAAATACAAGTGACCAAATGCAAATGAATACACTGCATCAATACAGTGTATCAGATTCGAGCTCAACAAAGGAGACAGGCATCAACTACATTGATGAATCAGAGTAATGTACGAATGACTGCCACTGTGAATTAAAGTGGACAGGGAAGGCAACTAGAAAATCAAGTCAGGTTTAAAACATGACAGGGATACACACACTTAACTGCAAGGAGACGTACAACCAGTGATACTAAGTGCAACTGAAAATCACAGCAGCAGTTTTGAACAAAGATAGTTAAATGCTGAAGTCATATAAGTTCAAGTCCAGCTACCCCACAAAACAGACAAACACAGTATACAACTCGGGCTCCAAAAGCTACAAAACAATGCACCAGTGGACAACAAAACTGCCCAAACTAAAAACCCAGTCCAATACATCACAGTCCAATATATACATTATGGACAGTAGAAAATACCACACCAAGCTCAATAAATTCGAGAGCAAGCAATGCAAATTCGAACATACATATATACATATCAAACGATGTATATACATACATGAATGCATACATATATATGAAGACTAAAATGCAACTGTATGCAAACAGCCTCAAAAACAAAGCAACCAAGGTCGAGAAATCATCAAAGTAGTATAAACTTTGTTCGCATAAAAATTTGTTGAGAATCAAAGCTTAGAGATGATTTAAGTAAGAATAAATTGAGTTTGATCAAAATATGGAGCCTGTACCAAATTCAGAATCACAGAGCATCTCAAAACATATGCAACTGAAGCATAGACAAACAATTTATAAATAAAGATCGAACTGTTTAATTAACTCTAAAACTCTTCCCAAATATTATAAAAAAATCGAATGACTATGATCATCGAGTGACCATATCCACATGAATTGAAAACATCAGAGAAAACATCACATTCAAACAAAATCAAACAGTCGAGGCACGAGTGGAAATAGATGTGAGTGAAAAAAGGTTCACTCACCTTATTCGAATCAAAGAGGAGCAGCCGCAAGCGACACCATCGATCCACGGCAAAAAGTTGGCGCCTTCGAATTGAACAAGCCCTACCTCCTGAAGACGAACGAACACGAGGACGAGTAGCCATTAATTTGTGAAGCCCTAATTTTCCTAGACGAGAACAAAGCCGCCACTATTCGTTCGATTGCTTTTGGACTAGGGTTATGAATGTGTGAAGATGAGAAAGGGGGATCGGGTAGGTCTTAGATAATCATCACGGCACAAAACAAATAAATGAAAACGTGGGCCAAATTAAAATTTAAAGCCCACATAACTATTTTACAAATTCAAAAGAATTTCAATCCAATTTTAAAAGAATTTCGATTGGTTAAATTCCAAAAGCAATTAGCAACCCAATTAAATCATCAAATGACGATAATAATAAAATTGTGAAATCCCGGGTTGTTACAATTTATTTCCCGAAAACCACTTCGATCCGGTTTGAATGTTTCGTAAAGAAGACAAGAGCTTGGAGTCGAAGATGGAGCAGTGAAGTGCAAGGGCTAATCGCTACTAATCCTAAGGGTGATTCCAAAAGGGATGTAGTAGGAGTAGTGCCTTCCGGTCCGTTCGAATCCGGAATGGACTTGTATAGACGAATGCTATCAGAACATCGTAAGGAGGACGATGAGCATTCTAAGTGAATGTGTGCTTAAAAGGTAATGCATAGCCTCGAGCCTCATCAACCGGAAATGGCTAAAACAGGGGAGGTGCACATAAGGCTAAGTGGCTAGCAACCAATTAGGGTAAGGTCACCCCTGTCTAGATGTTCCTTTTTATTCGGTTGTGTGGCGGTTGCTGATCCCAACCGCGGGGTGACCTTATTCAGACTATCCAGTAAGGGGTAGCTCCGGTCTTGTGATGCAGGGGATCAGGGTGGATCCTCGGTACGGTGATCTAGACTACGTACTGTGACGGGCGGTACCCCAGTAGCCCTGCCATTAATGGAAATCCATTCTCCCTACGTGCATTTATGGTTTTTGTTTGTAGAACCCACTTTGTGGCTAGTAGCTGGAATTTAATAATGTAACAATTTCGGCTATTTGAATAAGTATTTGTATATAGACACTATTATAATATCAGAGGATTTTATTAGAAATGTTTTGGTTAACGTAAGGTAAAAACCCGGCATGTTTATTTGTGGCGTAGTCTTACGAGATACCCTTGATTTCAAAGGATTTTGAAAACTTTAATAATCCAATTGAGTGTGTTTTCTCACGCTGGTTTTCCAGACTGACTCGGGTATTATTTTACTGTAATGCTCGGGTCAGACCGAGTATTATAGAGTACAAATTCTGGATGGACTACTGTGGAGCTCAGGAGACGAGCTGGATGACGAGGCGTATTTCCGTAGATTTGTATATTCCGCTGTGCAGTGTAAGCTATATATTCAGCTTTGGGAGGACAAGTTATTATAACTGTCCTGAATTGTGATGTTGATTATATTGTACTCTGATGATGAAATGTATAAAATAGATATAGTTCTTTTTGTATAAAGTTCAGTTATTATCTATTATATATTGTTCCGTTGTGATTGTGAGATTCTGATTTTGTTTTCTATTTTCTTCTTCTACCTTCTTCTTCTTTAACCCTAATGGTTCGTATTTCTGTTCACTTTGAGTTGATATGTTGGAGAATAGTGTCGACTCAAAGGGTACGGTTTTGCGGGCTATTACAGTTATTTAATGAATTATGTTGTGTTACTAATATTGAGTCGGTTAGTGCACATTTGATGATTGATATTGTGTTACTGTTATGAGGCGATTGGTACAATTTGATGATTTATACTTACATTGGTGTTGCATTACTATAATGGATGATTAGTATGTATGAAAGTATATTTGTATTGTTATTATTTTCTTATTTAATTATTGGGTTTGACGTTGAGTATTATCAAATTTATGTAATATTTAATGGCTACATGTGTTATTGTTGTTATTGGCCATATGATGATTTTGTTGTGATGGATGAGTTAGAATACTGTTTTCCACTTTTAGTATTTGTTGGTTGCATTGGTTGCGATGGTTACATCGAGACTGTGGTTGTTATGAACTAATAAGTATTTAGATGAAGGGGAGAAGAGTAGGAAATAGAACTACGTGGGGTTGATCCCCTTAAAGGGGCATGTAGGCAGTCTTTTTCTACGCAATAACCCACAGTTCCCTTGAGGTCGAGATGCATAGAAATTGGCCCAGCCCCAAACATAGTTGACACCTCTTCCCCTTTATTATATGTATGTGTATTTGGATCATTGTTTTTAGATTTTTAATTTTACTTACTCATGGTCCACTGTCTCTAATATCTAAATTTAGTTGTAAGCATATCGTAATTGAATTCGAATGTTTAAATAGTGGATCATCACATTTGGTATAAAAGCTTAGGTTTGGCGATTCCCTGAGCCTTGGGTAGGTTTAAACTAATTAAGGTAGTTTAGTTTATACCTTAGGTTAGGTTAGAATATAAATGAAAGAGTGTCTGATTGATAATTATATTTTTTAAGTAGGGGTTGTTTGTTTAACCACCATCACCTCATCATAAAATGATGTTTATATATAATCACCAAGGGAAAATAAATAAAGTAGTAGTGGGGTAGGATGAACACTTATCAAAGGGGTTAAGTATTAGTTAAAACCTGAGTGACATACACCCTATGTTAAATTATAATTGGAACCTGATCTCAATAAGATGGAAACACTTTTATTTTCAAGTGAATAATATTTGTTTGGAAGAAATTATATAGTATGGAAACATCTCTAATTTTAGAGATATTTTATTGAAAAAGGAAAAATGTTAATTTCTGGACATAAAGCGATTTGTTAAAACTTTTGTTAAGAAATAAAGTATTTAATTTGGGGAAATAAAACATTTTTACAAAGATATTTTTGTAAGAAAGTATGAATATTTTAGCAGAAAAATGTTTTGACTAGATATTGGAAGTCAAATTCAGTTTTTAAATAAACTTTTTTGTGTAAGAAACTTTCATTATTTTTTTAAAGCATCCTTTGGGAAGTACTTCTATAATGGTAATATGATTTCGAAATGCTTTGTTAAAAGAAAAAAAATTTGTCTAAGAAAATAGAAATTTCGTTGATAAATATTTTATTTGAAAGTATTTTTATGAAAGGATGTTTTTGTTTAAAATATTTTATTTTGATAGAAATGTTTAAATGAGAACATCTTAGCTAAAATTATTTTTAATTTGGGAACATCTCTTGAATAAGGTATATGTTAAAAGGTATTTTATAACCTCATTTTGATTTAGAATTTTTTTTAAAATATTTCGTTGAGGGATATTTTGGAAAGAAATATTTGTTCACAGATTTTTAAAAATATATATTATTAGGTTGAGGGGAATTTGTTTAAATGACCTTTTAAGGGAGAAACCTATTTTAATAATAATAAAAGATTTAAAATGTTTTTTTTCAAAAGTACCTTGTTGTGGAATATCTTACGAGGACTCTTATTATAAAGAAAAGCATATTTTGTTGAAACATTGTTTACATCAAGTATTATATGATTTGGAAAAGATTTATTTTAGAGATACTTTACAAGTAGGTTATTTCCACAAAAATTATTTTATTTTGAAGGAATTAATTTCTCAAAAAAATATTTGAAAATAATATGGTGGAAATATTTGAAAATAGTTTGACGGATGTATTTTATTTGAGAAGTATCTTTTTGGAGTAAGAATGTGATAAACTAATTTTTCGAAAGAAAAGTTTCATCAAAGAAGTGTATTTAATTTCAGAAAACCTGTTGGAAATTGATTTCGATTGTAAGGATATTCACTTAAAGGGTGCTTTGTTAAATGGTGTTTTGAAAAGAAAAACATTTTTGGGTAAAGATTTTGGCTGAAAAAGACCTAATTTGAAAATTGTTTGTTTAAGAATATATTTGGAAATATATAATTAAGAAATCATGTAGTATAAAATATCTAGTTTTACAATACGTTGAGAAAATATTTTACTAAGATGAAGATGATTTGATTTAAAGAGTAAATGTTTGAAAAAGTAAAATATTCAATTGAATAACAAATTTTAGAGCTATTTGTTAAAAAGGTATTTTGTTAAAAAATGATTTGTTTGAAATTTTAATTGAGAACTATAAAACTAGACTTTGTAACATGTGGTGTAAGACTTTGGGATAAGATGAGTTTTGAGTTTGTCCAATACCCATTATGACAATGTTACCCATATAGTTAATCGTGTTCAATTTTCGCTCATAAGCTGTAGGGACATCTAGATTTTATTACCTTCCATGGAGAAAGTTGGGATATGGAGAAGGGGCTTCCCATTTTGATGATTGGGACAGTGACCATTTTTGTTGTAGTTGTTACTTTTCTTTAGTTGTATGCATTGAACTATTCATTGTTGAGTATATACCTTTTTGTATTGTATTCTTTATTTGATGATCACTTATTAATCCATGTCATACTTTTTTAGATTAATTTCTTTTGCATATTGGGTTCGTTGATAGTCTAATTTACTTTGATTAGTTTTAATTATTACTTGTTGAATGTTTATTTAATCAATCTATGTCAGCTTGTTTGAATTATTTTCTCTTAATTGCATTATGCCATTGATTTTTTATTATAATATGGTTGTTAAATTATTTTTTGATTACTATATAAGATAAAAGTAGGATGAGGTAGTTATCCAGTGTTAACTTTTGGTGGGATTTACACTGGAGGAACCAGTGAATTGATAAGGGACATATTTGGTTTAGTCATTGTATGATAGCATAGTTTCCTAAGCTAAGGAAGACTAGGTGTTGTAATGACTAAGAGATTTGAAGATGTTCCTTAAAGATGAAAGTAGTAATTAGAGAATTCTGGTGACTCAAAATGATGATTGAGGAGGTGTTATACACACACACATATATATATGTATATGTATATATATATATGTATATATATATATATGTATATATATATATATATGTATATATATATAACAAAACGCACATATTCAAAATCTACATTTTCAAATAGTTACCAGCTTCCACAAATATTTTGAACAAAGAGTTTCCATTCTAATATTTTTACAAAATGATGTTTTATCATAAATTATTTTAAGATTGATTTAAAAAGGTGAAAAGTTTTGGAAGTTGTTTTATTAAATGGTGGAGGCATTTTGGAAGAAAAGGATTTTTGGTTTTAAATGTAGATGGAAGCTTTGACTTGAAAATAAAATGTTTTGCTTTAGTGATATGTTGGAAGGTTCCTCGCTAGTGGATCCCTCTTTGGTATTTTGGGTGAGTTATTCTTGTCATCAAATGACTACAAAAGGATGAAAGTCTTTATGGATCGATAATATAGTTTAAACTAGTCTAGCAAGTGCGGAATTATAAATAATAGTAAATAGCAGTAATAAAAATGACACCAGGGATTTTTATACTGGTTCGAACTTCCCGTTCTACGTCCAGTCCCAGACTCCTTCTGGAATTCCTCGAATAACCCTCACTTAACCCAGAGGAACAGGTATTACACCGCCTGAGCAACCGAATAGGACTTCAAATACAATTTGGTAAATTGTTTCTTGACTTGTGTGTTCTTAGAATAACACGAATATAGTCAATGTTGTACACCCTTCCTATAATCTTCTTGATATGATGATTTGAATGTGCAAAGATAGGAAGTAGAGAGTTGAAAATCACTTGATATTATAACAATATAAGATCAGAATAGATAGAAAGAATTGGTACTTGAAATAGTGGATTTTCATCTCTATTTATAGTATTGAATAGTTTTAATTTAATAGTTGCAACTATTAGAAGAAGTGCAACTCTTGATGAAGAAGACAACTCTTCAGAATTTGATATTTCATAAAGAGATGCTTCAGTTCGTCAAGTTCAGATGTCTGAGAGAAAAGTGACAGATGTCTGACTAAGGTTTAAAAATACAAAAAATAGAAGAAACAAAAATCAGTCATTTCAGATGTCTGTCATTTAATTCAGACGTCTGTATATGATGACAGACGTCTGTTATTAAATTGACAGACGTCTATTTCATATAGATATAGAAGTACTTTATACTGAGGGTTCAGACGTCTGTTATTTTATCTTTAGACGTCTGACATTGATGTCAGACGGCTAGATAAAACTACAGACATCTAAACCTGTACTGTTTTGTTCCTTCCTTTGTTTTAGCACTTCTAAACTTGAGATATTATATAATTTTGAAAATACCTTTTTATATCTTTAAATAATTAAAGATATTTATTATTTTAAAACATGATTTTCAAAAGTATATTTGTGTGTGTGTGTTTTATCATCATATCAGAGATTGTACAAGAATATTTAACTTATAAGTAATAAAATTTGAGAACTTGATCTTTGTTGATGATATGATAATAGCTTCTCTTTGTAGATTCCTGCAAGAATATTTGACATCATAGTATATAGGTTGAAATATATAGTTGTCGCATTAAAATCAAAGAAGGCAGGTTCCAACATTCTCCCCCCTTTTGATGATGACAACTATATAATTCAACGGTTAGTATAACCATACCTTTTGCTCCCCCTGTCAATATGACCAGTTTATATAGCAGAAATGTTATTATTTCTCCCCCTTTGTCATTACAAAAAGAGTTGTAGGGGGTGTGAGATATAAAGAGATAGTAATACACATTAAAAGTTTGTACTAAAGGGTGACAAAACTGTTAATAAGAAAAATATATGTGTTAAAACTGAATGTAACAGGAGTGTAAAAAAAATGTTAGAACAAGAATATCACAAAATAGATAAGAAATGTAGACAATACATAGTTGATCAACCAAGTGTGTACCAAGATGATAAAAACAAATCAATTTTTCAGGACAGAGCATTAGTTTAACCAAAACACAGTGAACCAAATGTTTCAGAGAGACATAGTAAATATACAAACAACAACACATAAGTTTTAAAAACCACAAAAAATTACAGAATTTTATGAAACTGAAGTTTTTGGACCAAAGGACAAACCAAAAGAAATCATCTTCTTTCAGCAGTCTCCCCAAGTTGGAGAGGGAGGAGGAGAAGATCCATGAGAATTCTTCCACAATCGATGAAGAATTGTTTTGACATTCTTCATCTCTCGTGCATTCTCTTCGACTTTGGCATCTAGATGATCGAATCTAGAATTGATGGAAGAAAATCCTTGTGCAATTTGTTGAGAGATTTTCTTTTGATTTTTAGAGATGGTGATGTCAGACTTGAGCTTTTCATTTTTTGTATATGTGCGAGAAGTTCCAGAAATTTGTTCAATCTCGTAATTTTCCAGGATTGAACTTTGGATAAAAGTTTGCTCGATAGCTTCGTCTTCTCCTTCTTCATCTTCCCCTTCATCTATATCATCCCCTTCATTTTCAGTATCTCCTTCATCTCCATCGTGTCCGGAACTGCCTACTTTAGTTTTCCCTTTTTCTTTTTGTAAAGCTAGTTGTTCTGCTTTATAATCAGGATATGTTGGATACGTCAGAGGAGATTCCGGTAATCCCATCAAACTAAAAAAGAGAATATTGGATACCTTAATCTTTTCAAACTCAATTGCCGGACTTTGAATAGACAAGTCAGTTAGTATATGAGTAATGTAAGGGGCATAGACAATTGATCGCTTCTTCGAGTCGTGATTAGTACGAAATGTATCGTAAAAATATTGTGCCCAATTGATTTGTAAATTTGATAATATTGCTTGAAGCGCCTTATCTTCATCATCATAAATGATCCCGTGGCTTCCTTGCCTGGGAAATAATGTTTTTATTAGCATTCTAAGCAACAATCGAGATCGGGGACGAAGATGATTTGATCTATCTGTGGACTGTCCTGGTTCAAAAAGATGATATTCTATGTGTTTAAGATCCTCACCTTCTAACTTAAAATCATCTAAATCTACACCATCCGTGCTACATTTTAAAATTCGTCCAATGTCAGCCGGAGTTATTTGTAGAATATTTCCAAATACGCTTGTCCAAAGCGTTCCTTTATCTCCATGAAGCCTAATTTTGGGGTTGTTGACATTTGCAAGAAATAGTAGGACACTAAGTCTACATATGTTCACTTGATTGTCTTTGAAATCAATAAGACTGGTGATCTGAGATCTATCAGTAAAGAACTTAATTTTGTAAGCAGGAAAATGATCAAGGTCATGGAAAATACCATGAAATGAAGGCAGAGAAGATAGATGTTTGTAACGAGCCATACTTCGGGGTTCATGGTAGAGCCAAGCGGCAATTTGATCTTCTGTAGGGAGAATATGAGAAGCTTGTTGAGAAGAATCCCCTTTTTGTTTCTTGGTTATTGATTTGGGCGCCATTGTTTTTGAAGAAGGCTACGGTTTTGAATTTCGATTTTGAGAGACGATTGAATGAATAGTCGTGTTGAAGAAAGGAGGCCGTTGGTTTGATTTAAAGGGTTTTATGTCTAACAGGGTTTCAGACGTCTAAAAAATATACAGACGTCAGAAGTCCTGTAGATAAGAGAATCAATGAACAATTAAGAGGAGTTTAGACGTCTAAATATTTAGAATAGACGGCTAAAATGAAGGACAGACGTCTAAAAATTATTGACAGATGGCTCAGATGCTTTTAAAAAGAAACAGAGAACTAAAAACATTTTGAACTGAGATCAGGCGTTTGAATATTTTATGTTAGACGGCTATTTTTGAGGACATATGTCTGTTATTTTTATGTAGACGGATAATTTGATAACAGAGAATTTCTAATTTTTCGAACTAAAATCAGACGGTTGAATTTTATTGTTTAGACGTCTATATTCAAGGACAGAGGTCTGTGACAAAAAATTCATACGGCTAATCCAGGAACAGAGAATTTGAAACTTTTTACACTAAAATTAGACGTCTGTGATAAATGCTCCAAACGTTTGTGTGTCTGAAATATATATAAAATAGGTGTTTTACAGACGTCTGTGTAAATGTCTAGACGTCTGTATGTCTGATGTTTAGTGTTTTTGCTCTGTTTAATGATAAAAAAAATTCATATAATTATTTATTTTGAAAATAATACAAAGCAAAAATGAATAACCAAATGAACGTACAATCATATCATATATATATATATATTTACTTAGGAGTCTTCGGAGTTTTTGGAGACTTCAGAGACTTCCCTTTGGATAATTCGAGTTGGTTGTGTTCATCAAACGGTTTAATGGGAGACAATTGAGACCGACGATCCCACGAATTTGGAGAAACATGAGGACGTTGAGGTGAATGAATATGTGCATTTGTGTTGATCGGAGATGAACCACATATTTTTGCAGCACAACGTTCAAGAAAACTGAGTCTTCTACCATGACTCTTTTGCTCAAAATACATTTCACGCTGAAGATTAAGTGTTTTCCTCTGATAGTGATGTAAGTCATCTATCTTTTCTTTAGTAGTTGGAGATGGAAATAAATTTCTTCGCGTGCATTTATTTTCTGGCGTATATCCCGTATGATGACTTTGTGGTGGACATATCGGAATATAGGCTGGAGTTGGAGTTGGAAGTTCAAAAGACCCAGAACTAGGTGTTTCAAAGTCAATTGAAGAATATCCAGATGAATAGGAAGGCTCATCTGAAGATGAACCGGCCATGGTATATATGAATAATGCAAAATTAAAAAACATAATTGATTTTCTTCTTTCACCTTTTTATTTGAAATAAGCTGAATGAAAGTTTTCTTCTGAATGAAAGAATTTATATATAAAACTGAAGGCTAAACAATGAATAGTTAAGATTAAATGTAGAATAATTTAATTTTAACCAGAAGAAAAATGTGAGGACAAAAACCAAGTTTATATTAACCTTTAAATAAAAACAGAAATGAGTTGAAGTAAACTTCATAAATTTTTGAATGAGATGATTCCAAGTTCTCGTCTCAATTTTACAAAAGTGTTTTCATTTAATGGTTTGGTAAAAATATCTGCTAATTGATTTTCCGAAGATACGAATTCTAGATTGATTATATCTTTTTCAATATTATCACGAAGAAAATGATGACGAATATCAATATGTTTTGTCCGTGAATGATTTACTGGATTTTTAGATAAATTAATAGCACTTGAATTATCACAGAAAATTGTTGATTTAGATAATTTAAAACCAAAATCTTGAAGAGTTTGTTGCATATAAATTACTTGAGCACATGCCAAAGCTACAGATATATATTCTGCTTCATAAGTAGAAAGTGATACGCAAATTTGTTTCTTACTAAACCAAGATACTAGAGATCGTCCAATGAAGTGACAAGTCCCACTAGTACGTTTTCTATCCGTCCGACTTCCTCCAAAATCAGCATCACTATATGAAACTAATTCAAAGGGACATTCTTTTGGATAGAATAGTCCAAAATCTTTGGTTTTGTTGAGATAACGTAAAATACGTTTCACTGCTCTAATGTGTGATTCTTTAGGATCTGCTTGAAATCATGCACACAAACAAACACTCATTATTATATCGGGTCTACTAGCGGTTAAATATAATAAAGATCCAATCATAATACGATATAATTTTTGGTCTACACTCTTGCCGTTTTCATCTTTTTCAAGATGTATGGTTGTACTCATAGGAGTTGGTTTGGCAGAAGTATTTTCCATACCAAAACGTTTAATTAAATTATTACAATATTTTTCTTGATTTATAAAAATGCCATTATTAATTTGTTTAATTTGAAGTCCAAGAAAATATGTTAATTCTCCCATGTGAGACATCTCAAATTCATTTGTCATTATTTTAGAAAATTCTTGACATAATTTATCATTAGTTGATCCAAAAATAATATCATCTACATAAATTTGAACAATTAAAATATCATGTTTCTTTTTCTTAATAAAAAGAGTTTGATCAACCTTTCCAATTTCAAAACCAGAGTCGATTAAATAACTTTTTAAACGATCATACCAAGCACGAGGTGCTTGTTTTAAACCGTATAAAGCCTTTTTAAGTTTATAAACATGGTCTGGAAATTGTTCGTGTATAAACAAGGGAGGTTGTTCAACATAAACATTTTCTTTAATAAACCCATTTAAAAAAGCACTTTTAACATCCATTTGATATAATTTGAAATCATGAAAGCAAGCATAGGCTAATAGGATTCGTATTGCTTCTAATCTTGCGACAGGAGCAAACGTTTCTTCATAGTCAATTCCTTCTTCCTGATTATATCCTTGTGCAACTAATCTAGCTTTATTTCTAGTGATATTACCATTTTCATCAGCTTTATTTTTAAAAACCCATTTTGTGCCAATAACTGATTGATCATTCGGTCGTGGAACTAAATCCCAAACGTTATTTCTTTCGAATTGGTTTAGTTCTTCTTGCATCGCAATAATCCAATAATCATCAATTGAGGCTTCCTTAATATTTTTAGGTTCTATATTAGAAAGAAAACCTATATGACCCATTTGATTTAGTTGATTCCTTGTTTTAACTCTTTCATCAATTTCTCCTATTATATTTTGAATTGGATGATCTTTTAAAATTCTTGGTGGGGATTTTAATTCCTTTTCACTTTGATTTCAGAAGAAGTGTTTTGAGGTATATTGATGTCAATATTTGAATTAGAAATAATTATAATATCTTCATCATCATTTGTGTTAATTTTGAATTTTTCATCAAATGATACATGAAGTTTTTCTTCAATTATTTTAGTTCTTTTATTATAGATTCTATATGCTTTGCTACGTTCTGAATATCCGATGAATATACATTCATCTGATTTTGGATCAAATTTTCCTAGTTGATCTTTCGTATTTAAAGCAAAACATTTCAAACCAAAAACTTTAAAGTAAGAGATATTAGGTTTTCTACCGTTGAAAAGTTCATATGGAGTGTGTTTAGTTAAAGATCGAATAGAGACACGATTTAGGACATAACAAGCAGTAGCAACGGCTTCTGTCCAAAATTGTTTTGGAAGAGTGGTTCCATTCAATAAAGTTCTAGCACATTCTTGAAGTGTTCTATTTTTACGTTCAATAACTCCATTTTGTTGAGGCGTTCTTGGAAATGAAAAGTTATGAAATATTCCTTTCTTATTACAAAATTTCTCAAACATTTCATTTTCAAATTCACCTCCATGATCACTTCTAATGTTTTTAAATTTTTAGATTTTTAATATTTTGAATACGTTTAGCAAAGATTTTGAAATTTTGAAATGTATCACTTTTGTTTTTCATAAATAAGGTCCATGTATATCTAGAGAAGTCATCAACTATTACAAAAACATATCTATTGTGATTAATAGATTGAGTCTGAGTTTGTCCAAATAAGTCTAGATGTAACAACTCAAGGGGTTGTAAAGTTGAGATGATCTTCTTAGATTTAAAAGAAGATTTAGTTAGCTTTCCTAGTTAACAAGCATCACAAATGCTATTTACCTTAAAATTCATTTTAGGTAAACCTTTTACTAAATTGTTTTTGGATAATTTATTAATAGCTTTGAAATTTATATGACAAAATCTTTTATGCCATAGTCAAGGATCATTTTCTTTGACTAATAAGCACATATTTGTATTATGATTTATTTTCATATTCAGAATATAAATATTACGATCTCTAACTCCTTCGAAAATAAGATTTTTGTTATGATAAAAAATATTGCATTTATTTTCAGAAAATACTATGTTAAAACCTTTATCACATAATTGACTAATACTTAGTAAGTTGTGTTTTAAATTTTTAACTAATAAAACATTTGTAATAAGAGGTAAATTAGATGTACCGTCATTGCTCACATCGCCTTTGCCGATGATGTAACCTTTGGAATTATCTCCAAAAGTGACAGATCCTCCATCTGAGTAGATAATGTTAGTTAACATATCTTTGTCGCCTGTCATGTGTTTTGAGCAACCACTATCTAGAATCCATTTTCCTCTTTTCTTAATCGGTACCTGCAAAAAATATTGAAATTCTATTGGTACCCACTTCCTCCGTTACGGTCCTAAGGGTTAAATCTTAGGAAGCCAAACCCAGTTGGGTTTAGAGTTCCCTTTAAAAATAAAATTTTCATTCTTATGTACAGACATAATGAAAGATTTAATGTAGTTATTCCTAATCAAATTATTATTAGTTTTTGGAACCCAAATCATAATTGATTTTGGATGAACAACTTTAGAAGAAGATTTTTGAGCAGGTATAGATTCCTTTTTCTTAAAATTAGTATATAATGAACCATTATTTTTAGAATGCTTTTGTATCGGTTTTTTATATCCTAACCCTTTTTTATTTGAGCAGGTTTGAGAATTCTCAATTATTTTAAAGAGACTCTCTCTTCCACTGTTAAATTTAGAAACATTTTTAGAAATGTTTTCCAGTTTTGTTTTAAGATTTAATACTTCTATATCAAGTGTTTTAATATTAGAGTTTAAATCATAATTCTCTTTTGCTAATTTAACATTCTCATATTTCTGTCTTTCTATTTCACTACTTAAATCGGTGAATTGAGATGTTATATTAACATAAGATTCTTGAGATATTACTAACTCTTCCTCTAATATTTTCTTTTCATCTTTTAACATGCCAGTTTCTATTTCAGTTCTATTTAATTTTCCTAAAGCATCTTTATATTTACTCTTCAGGGTTCTAAGTTTATCTAATAATTCAGAGTTTATTTCTATTAAATCGTCAAAAGTTAGATCACTTACATCATCATTTGTTGCCATAAAACAAACGTTGGCTTGTTCTGAATCACTGTCACTATCACTGTCTGACGAAGAAGATTCTGTATCATCCCATGTAACTGAGAAGGCTTGCTTCTTTTTATATTTGTCCTTTTTGAGATTATTTTCTTTCTTCCGATCAGGACAATCTTTCTTTATGTGGCCCTTCTTGTGACATTCGTAGCATTCAAGAGATGAGCTTGATGGATTATTGAAACCCTTGTTATTTCCAAATTTATTACTCTTTTTGAATTTCAAAAACTTTTTGAAATTCTTAGCTATAAATGCCATATCGTCTTCTAATTCAGAGTCTTCTTTTTTTGCTTGAAAAGCAATAGTTTTCTTGTCCTGTGCTTGTGCTCGTCTTGCCTATAAATTTACTTCATAGGACATTAGATTACCTATTAACTCTTCTGTTTTTATGGTTAAAATATCATTAGCTTCCTCGATAGCTAAGACTTTTCGTTCCCATTCATCAGTTAAAGAGTTAAGGATTTTTGAAACAATATCAGGTTTAGTAAAAGTAACTTCTAAAGCTAATAGTGAGTGATAGATATCCTTGAATCTAGAGTACATTTCACTAATACTTTCTCCTTGCTTCATTCTAAAATTTTGAAATTGGTTTTTAAGCATAGAAATCTTGCTTTGTTTTACTTTATTCGTTCCTTCGTGTGTAACCTTAAGTGTATTCCAAATTTCAAATCCAGTTTTACAAATACTGACTCGATTGAATTCATTTTTGTCTAAAGCGCAAAATAACATGTTCATTGCTTTTGCGTTTGCAGTAGCATCTAGTTTTTGTGTATTAGACCATGCGACATATTCTATAGTAGGAATAGTATATTCAGTTTGAATGATATTCCAGGTTTCAAAACCACTAGCTTGCATAAAAATTCTCATTCTAGTTTACCAATAACTATAATTTAATCCGTTAAACAATGGTGGTCGTGTAGTGGCTTGTCCCTCAGTAAAACTGTTGCTAGTGTAATTTTCCATATTATTAAAAAAAATCAGATAACTGTGTTATAGTTATGTGATGACCTTGCTCTGATACCAAATGAAAGTCTATATGGATCGATAATATAGTTTAAACTAGTCTAGCAAGTGCGGAATTATAAATAATAGTAAATAGTAGTAATAAAAATGACACTAGGGATTTTTATACTGGTTTGAACTTCCCGTTCTACGTCCAGTCCCAGACTCCTTCTGGAATTCCTCAAATAACCCTCACTTAACCCGGAGGAACATGTATTACACCGCCTGAGCAACCGAATAGGACTTTTCCACCTAAGCAACCGAATAGGACTTCAAATACAATTTGGTAAATTGTTTCTTGACTTGTGTGTTCTTAGAATAACACGAATATAGTCAATGTTGTACACCCTTCCTATAATCTTCTTGATATGATGATTTGAATGTGCAAAGATAGGAAGTAGAGAGTTGAAAATCACTTGATATTATAACAATATAAGATCAGAATAGATATAAAGAATTGGTACTTGAAATAGTGGATTTTCATCTCTATTTATAGTATTGAATAGTTTTAATTTAATAGTTGCAACTATTAGAAGAAGTGCAACTCTTGATGAAGAAGACAACTCTTCAGAATTTGATATTTCATGAAGAGATGCTTCAGTTCGTCAAGTTTAGATGTCTGAGAGAAAAGTGACAGATGTTTGACTAAGGTTTAAAAATAAAAAAAATAGAAGAAACAAAAATCAGTCATTTCAGACGTCTGTCATTTAATTCAGACGTCTGTATATGATGACAGACGTCTGTTATTAAATTGACAGACGTCTATTTCATATAGAAATAGAAGTACTTTATACTGAGGGTTCAGACGTCTGTTATTTTATCTTTAGACGTCTAACATTGATGTCAGACGGCTAGATAAAACTATAGACGTCTAAACCTGTACTGTTTTGTTCCTTCCTTTGTTTTAGCACTTCTGAACTTGAGATATTATATAATTTTGAAAATACCTTTTTATATCTTTAAATAATTAAAGATATTTATTATTTTAAAACATGATTTTCAAAAGTATATTTGTGTGTGTGTGTTTTATCATCATATCAGAGATTGTACAAGAATATTTAACTTATAAATAATAAAATTTGAGAACTTGATCTTTGTTGATGATATGATAATAGCTTCTCTTTGTAGATTCCTGCAAGAATATTTGACATCATAGTATATAGGTTGAAATATATAGTTGTCGCAATAAAATCAAAGAAGGCAGGTTCTAACAAAGGATTTTGGAATCAGATTTTTCGACATGATCTAAAGATTGGAAGGGTTGAGATCCAATGTTGATGTTTCGGACTTTACGATTCAATAATGGAAGTTGTGATGATGATGCATAAGGAAAAGTTGGAGGATGTGAACTTGTGAAGTGAGGAGGACGTTCTCTGCTATGAATATGAAGTGTGCTGAGGGATCGTTGATACTTGAAGGTTTCGATGTATGCTCGTAAAGCAGGCGTATGCGAGGACGCTCACATGAGCAAGGACGTGCCCCCATAGTCCGTTGACGTTAGGAACTATGTAATGAACCGCCTTTTCGACACCCAAATGTCGACACTAATACATCCTTGGTATTCACGTGCCGAACTCCCAAGTGCCAAAAAGATAGATTGTTAGGGTAAAAAAATAAAAAGAAAGAAAAATAACAAGAAAGAAGAGAACAAAACATTTGAATCTCACCACGAAAGGATGCCATATAATATCAAAAGACAGTACAAAAGCTACTCTAAGACACATAGCATTTTAGATTCACAATCCTAAGTACTATCATCAGCCTGGACAATTATAATAGCTCGTTCTCACAAATGTTGATATATATACTAGTAGTGCAACGAAAAATAAGAATACTAAGGTAGGTGAAAGAATCTAACTCGCCTCTTCGAGCTTCAAAGAATATCCAGCGAAAACCTGCCTTTCTCAAACAGCTCGAAAGAGCACTCGAAGACTTAAGGAAAAAATAAAACCACGAGTCAAACATAAGTCTGGTGTGAAAAACTCAAGAAACATCTGTAGAATGTAACAATATCTTTTAAGACCAACCGAATCACCGAAATGGTTTCCTTTAAAAGAACCAAAGCATCTAATAAGTACATATGGTGATATAATAGATAATGTATAGGGTGTAGAATATAAATCAAAAAATAGTCGTGATGTGTGTACAATACAACAACATTAAATATACAATCAAAAACAGATAAGGTTCGTTCATATATGGATTTCCGTTGGAGGTTCCCTCGGTACATCGAGAATGGGCCTCCTGACAAAGGTCAAAAATATCCTTTCGAGCAGTGTGTATCTCTTGATAAACTATACCATAAGGTAAACATAGCTGGTTCACACCTGTAACACGTGATATCGAATATCATCGCTCCCGCTAGAAATCTGTAAGCATCTCTAGAATAGAGCTGATATATCCTTGGGTTAGCTAAACCCACTTGTTATGCATCTTACTCTTGTTTTTTCCATCACTGATGGTGAAGTCACTTCAATGTCTCAACACACGAGTCTTCATCACTTGAGCAGATCTCAAATCTCTGCATAGATTCCGACATCTCAAACAGATCTCAAATCTCTACGTGGATTCCAACATCTTGAACAGTTCATAAATCTCTCCATGGATTCTAGCATAAGTATCCTCTGACGAATGCTAACTCTGTCCTCTCTCTTGGAATCAACCTCAAGATAGACAGTACAACACGATAGGATCGTTCAAAATTTTAACGCCGACCTTTCCTCTGGACTAAACCTTAGGATAGACAGTGCAACTCTTAACATTTTGCTTCACAATTGCTTCCAAAACATAGAACATGTATATAGGTTTTGAAGTGGTTAAGGTTTCGAGTCATCTCATATAAGTACACTCTCCCGCTTACCGGACGCCTCTCCCGCTTATCGGACGCCTCAAAACCAATAAATGGTTTTTTGGTTAACTTAACTTCGGTTCTTACTTAAATAAATAGACAATGCATAAGGGTGGAGGTCATCTCCTATCCGAAATGGATTTCCATAACTCTTATCTTAAAAGAGCAAGACGAGTTTATACATATGGTATAACATCACTGAGGATAACCGTACCATACAATTCTTGTGTTTCTTCTAGATATTTCCTAAGTTAATTTTGGTCAGATTCAATAACAATGAGAACGATCACATATGGACACCAAGTCTCGTATACTTATCATGGTTACGACCTTCTCAACTTACATTATTCCTGGTTCAAGAGTGAAATTGGTAGGTTAGAGCATCGTTTGCTTCTAAGCCCTACTCTAACATCTTTCTTAACTCTCACAGATAGAACGAGCCTATTTTGATGGCTTTTAGTGCTAAGTACACTACTAAATAATATTAAAACCCATCAGGATAGAAACCCCTAAGGATATCTTTCAAAATAATATTAAAAATTCCTAAAAATACGCTATTTTCAAAGTATTCATATAGTGACCTTTTCGTTACTAACTTTTGCAACTTTGTTTAACAAATTATAAAATTATTTAAACCTTTGTATTTTATAGTAATAAGTACACATAAAGTACTCAATAAAACAGCAAAGAAAACCCTAAGTATGTCTTTCAAAATCATATTATAAACCGCTGAACACAAGACATTTACGAAGTGCTCATATAACAACCTTTTTGCTATAACTTTTGCAACTTTGTTCTACAATTTTTCAACCCAATTCTTTATTGTCTCATACAATACTATAAGGGTCGAGAACAACCAAAATATATACTTTCACAATATATTTGCATATAACCATTTTAAAGAGTTTAAATACAATGGATTTCAAAGTGCACTTATAGCGACTATTTCGCTTCAAACAAGCATACACAGACTTCAACTTCACATACAGTCACACCAAACATGTATACAAAAACTCAAGGCCACGTTACATGTATCAGAGGGTATAGAAGTGGATATTACTGCATATAAAGTTGTCACTTGCTTTCTAAATAAGGGGGTCCATAGGTGATAGCTTGCATTGTTCTTTACTTTATATTTAATCACAACAAACACACACACACACACACACAATATAACAATTCAATGGTCAGCTATCTCACCCCATAACCTTGATATAACTAAGCACAAGCCTCTACCTTAAGCACAACTTCCTACCTTAACCAAAACAACCAAAGAATTCATCTTTAACCTTCATAAGCTCCCGACCATACCCCTTTTACTCTATTGCTCATGGCCTGGGTTAGGTGCCCACTTTTTTCAACTTCCTTCATTTTTGAGTTGATTTTACATATTTCCAAGATGCTCTAAGTCCTTTGCCAAAGTTTGAGAGGGATTGGAGATCATTTGCATTGATTTGAGAAAGTTAAAGTGAAGAGGATGAAGACATTTTTGTTCATTACATAGTAAGGGAACTTTGTGACCCTTTTGAGTGATTAAATAGAGTTTACAAGAGGTTACTATCACGTCCTAAACCTTCTTGCCAGCCACAAAAGATGTTCCCCCTCACATGCCTACTTTCCACTTCACACATGAAAACATTTATCTCTTTACTATTCACCAAAATATCTTTTCCTCTAATCCACTTGTTAATCTTCACTATTCACCATTAGTTAACCATAACACAGGAAATACTTTTTTTTGCCAATTAATTACACATTAATATTCTAAGCAAGCACAAGTTCGAACAACTTATATCAAGTAAAAAGTTATTTATCGATAAAATGATTTTCAATTAGAGTATCAATATTTCTTCAAACTATATATTTTTGTAAACATAGTTCAAAAACAAGTTTACCATCATTAGTTATTAATTAAAAAAGGGTTAAAATAGTTGTAAAATCACTTTTGATTACATTTAACAAAGATTCAAATATTTAAATAATTCAGATATTAAATACGAAGTGTTCGAACCGGGTCGTTACATTCTCCTCTATTTAAAACATTTCATCCTTGAAATTCCAACACAACAAACACACTAAAGAAACAAGCACAAATCAATACTTACAATATTCACAGTCACTAGCAAACAAAGCTCACGGTTGCTCAGGTTCAAAAATCTTCTCATCACACGAGGACGATAAATAACTTACTAATAGTACCTTACGCTCAACGGCCTCAGGTTATTACTTAGAAGATTATTCAAGCTACCTCAAAACAAATCGAAGGGTCATTCCCTGAACTCTCCATAAGCCAACAAAACATAGTATACATATGTACTTATGCCCGTATGATGCACATGGATCACTCGTATGAAATATCAAACCTGGCCACTTGCTCGATCATGTAAATTTCACTTTAAAACTAGTATAGATCACTTGACCTCTCTAGTGTGGACTCCGATCGAGTTCCTTGATTAGAAACCTTAGTTTCATTTACATAGCCATATACTATGATAGAAATTTTTGAGATCATGTCAAGAACCAATTCAAGTGTCCGCCGTCGAGAATCAAATGAAATATCCTTGTTTGAACCGGTGTAAATCACCTAGAAACCATATACTCGAATCCTGGATCAAGAACTGTCATGCATATAAAATAATCTACGTACAACTTACGTATTTTATTCTGTTGGTTTCTTTAACTATACCAATTACCTTTTAATTACATTCATTTACACTAATAATATATCTCATTCAATACTTAAATCATTTATAAACCATTTTCAAGAAAACACAATTTCACTTTTTATACTCGTATAATACTCTACTACATCCTAAGAGTATATACAGAAAATCGGATTCACACTTCTTTCTAAAATTTTGATGAAGGCTCAAAATGAATCCGATCTTATAACCAAGTCAACCTTTTCGACTTCTTTATCCGTCGGGTTAGGCAAGTAGCGAGGAAGATCAGGACACTAGTTTTCAAACTTACGCCCAGAGCCTAGACAACCCTAAGGTAAAGACATTTATTAGTTGGCCCAATAACATTGAATATTCTACTTAACATGGATGTTCAAACCAATTTAAAATTTTTTGAACTTTTACTACCTTCTCAATTCAAGTGTTATACAAACTCATCTTTATATTTTCAAAAATACTTAGCTTCAAGTTTTATAATGATCCAGAAGTTTCAGACTGTCCAAAATCATCGAAAAATATGTTTCATTCTAACAAATGAAAACTACCAAACCGACTCATCAAATATAACATACCACACTTTCCATAAGCATATGATACATGCGTCAATAAAATAACTTAACAAAGTTTCGCTTATTTATTAGACATACTTTACTATAAAGGGAAAATATGAAAAGGTTTCATCATTTTTTCTGGGCTATTCCACTACCACTTGGGTTCCCTACATAGCATACATATACATGTTTCTACATAGAAAGTTCATATCAAAATCTATTTTAGCAAACTACCCTATAACAAACTATTATTTTAGCATCCTCCACTATAAAACCCAAAAATAAATGTTGATAATGCTGCAGTTATCACCAGAATAATTTTTCAAGCGACAGAAGTGAGTTTAGTATATTCAAATATAGTTTAATTAAATAGAGTAGCTATGCATCACAATCTCAATTTATAAAACAATTTCCTAAATATTTTTTTTAAAATCCATAGAAAATATACATATTGATCGAGCAACATGACAATGATACCAAGGAACTAGGTCATACCAAGTAGTATCATACATCCCCTTACCATGAAGGATAATATTCAAGTGAAGTGCTTACCAAACCCCGCATATTACCAAACCCAGCACATCTCTTGCTCATTTTTAGTCACTTTCAAGCCATTCGAACTAGCTAACATAAAAATATTTTGTTATCGAATTGACTCGTTGATTCTGAGAGCAACCTCAAACTCGAACAAATCTTAAACTACTTTCGAAATATTAGTATTCACAAATACTTTCAAATAATACTGTTACTATATAATCCAAAATTTTGAAAAACATTTTCAAAGTGATCGAGATTTAAGTTCTCAAAATATCAGTTTAAATCCTCTTCATTTGTAAACCATATTTTTTAAACTATACTTATATAAAATCACTTTTTAATATATAATCATTTCATAAAGATTTTCCCCCCAAAATATCTTATCTTTCCTTTATATTATAATAAATATATTTTATTAAAAGTTAACTTCTAACACGTCTTATAGTCAAACTGTAAAACTCAATTCATAAGGTTTCATTATAATGCACCTATAAATACTGTCTACCCAACCCATGCAGTAAAAAGGTAAATTGCTCATAAATTGGTTGAGCACATATCAAAAAATAATAAACAATAATAGATGCTCATAAACTGGCCACACATGACTAATCAATCTATAAATGATGACTAATCAATCTACAAATGATAACAATGCTCGTAACTAGCTGAGCAAGACTGAGCTGATCTTATAAGTCATACTTATATACTTAGTTATATATAAATAATACATATATTCTCTCATATGAATAATACACTCAACTCATTTTAGGGAATCATTTACCTTATCTATAATAAGTTATACCCAACCAAAGCCAAGGTTCTCACATAACCTTCAGCTTTGATACTAGTTGTGACAACCAGCCTTTTCGATCCCTAGATGTCGATAATAATACATCCACGATATTCAAGCCCCAAATACCTAAGTGTTGGATAGACAGATTATCAGGGTAAGTAAAAAAGAAGAAAGAAAAAAGAACAAGAAAGAAGAGAACAAAACTTCTGAATCTCATAATGGAATGATAACAAATAATATCAAAAGAAATTACAAAGTGCTACTCTAAGATACATAGCATTTCAGAATCACAATCCTAAGTACTATCATCAGTCTGGAAAATTATAACAGCCTATCCTCACAAATGATGATATACAAACTAGTAGTGCAATGGAAATAAGAATACTATGGTAAGTGAAAGCATCCAACTCGTCTCCTCGAACTTCAAAGATTATCCAACAAAAACCTGCCTTTCTCAAACTGCTCAAAAAAGCACTCGAGGAATTAAGAGAAAAATAAAACCATGAGTTAGACCTAAGTATGGTGTGAGAAACTCAAGAAACATCTGTAGAATGTAACAGTATCTTTTGAGACTAACGAATCACCGGAATGGTTTTCCCCTCAAAAGAATCAAACCATCTGGTAAGTACATATGGCGATATCATAGATAATATCTATGGTGTAGAATATAAATCAGAAAACAACCGTGTTGTGTGTATAATATAACAATATTTTGTATATAATCAAAACCTCTAAGGTTCATTTGCATATGGATTTCCTTGGAGGTGCCCTCAGTAATTCAATAACGGGCCGCCTAATAAAGTTTAGAAATTTCCTTCCGAGCAGCGTATATCTCTAGATAAAATATACCATAGGGTGAACATATCAGGTTCATGCCTGTAACACATGATATCAAATATCATCGCTCCCATTAGTAAACCATAAGCATTTCTAGAATAGAGCTGATATATACTTCGGTTAGCTAAACCCACTAGCTGTGTATCCTAATTTGGTTTCTATCATTATCGATGGTGAAGTCACGTTCCACATCTCAACACACAAGTCTTCATCACTCAAACAGATCTCGGATTTCTCTATGGATTCCAACTCAAATAGATCTCGAGTCTCTATAGAATTCTAGCATCTCGAACAGTTCACGAATCTCTCTATGGATTCCAGAATAAATCCTCTGATGAATGCTAACTCTGTCCTCTCTCTTGGAATCAACCTCTAGATAGACAGTACAACATGATGGCATCATTCAAATTGTTAACGCTGACCTCTCCCTTGGACTTAACCTTAGGATAGATAGTGCAACTCCATAACATTTCGCTTCACAACTGCTTCCATAGAGCACATATATCTGTTTTTAAGTGGTTATGGTTTCAAGTCATCTCAAAAATACATTCCCCCGCTTACCGAACGCCTCAAAACCAATTGATATATTTCAAGTAAACTTAACTCCGGTTCTTTCGGAAATATACAAACAACACATAAGGGTGGAGATCATCTCCTATCCAGATGGATTTTCTTATCTCTTATCCTTAAAGAGCATAATGAGTTTACAGGTAGGGTATAGCATTACCAAGGATAACTGTGCCATATAATTCTCGTGTTTCTTTTAGATATTACCTACGTTAATTTTGTCAAATTCAGTAAAAAGAGTACGATCGCATATGGGAACCAAGTCTCATATACTTATCATGTTTCGGACCTTCCCAACTTACATTATCCCTTGGGTAATTTAGAGCATTGTTTACTTTGAAGCCTACTCGAACATCATTCTTAACTCTCGCAGATAGAATAAGCCTACTTTGTCGGCTTTTAGTGCTAAGTACACAACTAAATACTTTCTATAGACAAGTAAACGCACAAAGCACGATTAAGTCACACAAACCATGATTAAATCACACAAGCTACTTTTAATTCCCTTTTTATTAGATAATAATTCTTTTATCATTTAAAACTTCTTTTATCAAATAATACTTCCTTCAGAAGTAAGTGAACAATATATAGGAGTCCTCCCAGGGGTACTCGAATACATATTTTCTAAAAGCATTTTCAAAATAAAGTCAATACCTTTACAAAAGTTATATAAATGTATATTACTATTTCACTCTTACATTGTTCTATTTTCAATGCTTCAATTATATTCATATACTAACGGTATAAGAATATTCGCAAATCTTTATATTTTCCACTTTAATATATAATCAATAAGGTTAAAGACATATATTACTTCAACATTGTTACTAAATTCCAAAACACTTCACACTTATCATTATCTTTAAAACATTCTATTTTCAAGATTTGCTTAAATTCAAAAGTATATTCAAAAGGGTTCAAAACAAATGTTACTTAAACATTTTTTACTATAAACCCAAAACCATTTTATACCTAACATTATCATTAAAATACTCTTTTAAAAGATATAAGTATATCTACAATTATTTAATAAAGTAATGTACTTTTTAGTAACTTCTCAAAACCATTTATTATAACTAAGTGTTATAACTAAAACCACCTTTTATAAAATACTTAACTCATTTCCCAATCTTATATATAATCTAAAAATTACTTATAAAAAGGTTTTAAATATCTGTGTAAAGTTTAAATTAAAGATAAAAAATTCGGAATTTAACAAAAATCATAAAAAAGCATGTTTTATATTTAAAACCCTATACTTTAAAAATTCATAAATAATCAATAAAAATATATTTAAACTTAAAACCACTTTTAAAATACTTTAGAACCTACTATTAAACTTCCCTAAAAATATCTCACTAAATAATAAATTTAAATATCATTCAAAAACACTTATAATTTCAAAAATAGCCTAAAACAATACTACACCAATAAAAGGCCAAAAGTGCTGCTATAGCTCAAAGGCAACATTATTAAGTGTTGTAAACGCTACTGGGCAGAGAGCATTTTAGAAAGAGCATGAAGTTTTGTCCAGTTTTCTATGCTCAAACAAAGGTATTAATATATAAATTTTTTTTAGTAAGTACTAGAATACTTAAAACCCATAAAAAGAAAATCCTAAGGATATCTTCCAAAATAAAATTAAAAATTCCCAAAAATAAGCTATTTTTAAAGTGTTCATATAGCGACCTTTTCAATACTAAATTTTGCAACTTTATTCAACCGGTTATAAAATAATTTAAACCTTGATATTTTTATAGTAATAAGTACACATATAGTACTTAATAAAACAACAAAGAAACCCTTAAGGATGTCTTTCAAAATAATATTAAAAATTGAAGAACACAAGGCATTTACGAAGTGCTCATATAGCGACCTTTTCGCTTTAACTTTTACAACTTCTATCTACAAGTTCTATAATTTTTCAAACCAATTCTTCGCTTTCCCAAACATTACTATAAGTGTAGAGCACAAAAAATATACACTTTCCCAAAATATTCAAATATAACCATTTTAAGGAGTTTGAACATAAGGGATTTCGAAGTGCACTTATAACAACTACTTCGCTTCAAACAAGTTTACATACACTTCAACTTCACACACAGTGACACCGAACATGTATACACAAAGTTAAGGCCACATTACATATTTTAGAGGTAATATAAACATATAGTACTATATATAAAGTTGTCACTTGCTTTCGGAAGCAAGGGAGGGGGTTCAAAAGTGATAATGCATTGTTCTTTACTTTACTTTATATCTGTTACCCGGTTGCTTGGCCCGGCTAGAAGATGCTAATTATAGAGGCCTTGATTGAATCGAGACCAGGCTCGAGCCAGTGGGATGTTGGAAATATGTGGAGATAATTCAAAACTGAATGGTTTGGCCTATCTACACGGGTCGGCCTTATACGTGGCCCGGTCTTAGGATCCCTAAGTCGTTCGTCGTTCGGCCAAGGGAGCTACAGGAACTCAGCATGCATCGTTCGGTCAGCAGAGGTGTGGTAGTTCGAAATGCGTGGCTCGGCCTAGTTGGTTCGCAGTTGCCGCTCGGTCAAGGTAGTTCGGTGTGCATCGTTCGATCAAAAGAGTTGAGGTGACATGGCATGCGTCGCTCGGTCGAAGGCGCAGAACCAAGTCGGTTCGGTCAGTTGAGGTTTGATGCTTGTGGCTTGAACTTGGTGTTTCGGCATGCATGAGGTAGCAGACTTGGGATGGTGAACTTTGATGATAGCTGGTGATCGCTTCATCCTACAACAAAGTGACGAGCATAACACTTCTTTGCTTCGAGTCGTATTGCCGCTCGCTTCCAATCCTTTGACAATTTGCTTTGAGTAAATGGCGAGACTACCACTGGACCGGCCGAGGAGGCTCGGCAACCACCGTTTGGTACGCCTAGTTCGGTATAGCTGTTTGATGAGCAAGGTGAGGGGTTTGACTTATTCGTGGAGATCAACATCGAAGTGGGTGGTTCGGAATTGGTTCACTTCGAGTCCCACCATGAGTTACTCTAGGTCCTTCAGGAGTTCGCTTCGAGTCAATCACCCGGTGACCACCATTCAGCCATCCCGGATCGGTGTTTGTCGACCGGTGAACCTCGCTCGGCATGCTTGGATCGGTCGAGTCGAGGTTCCCATATATGGGCCGAGGTACTTCACTCTTAGGCCTGAGCAGGGAGTCCAGCCTATCTTCGTCTATAAATAGAGGGGCAGGGGCGCAGTGTGAAGGAACCTTTTTTCGAGAACTCCGGGGAGACTCTGCCATTTCGAAGACTCATCTATTTTCGATCCAAACTTGTAATCAAGTCATTAGAGTACGGATTGTATCTGTATTCAATAATTTGAAGGAGCAATAAAGATTAAACTCAAAAGTGGACGCAAGCAGTTACGCCGAACCACTATAATTCTAGTGTTCTTGTTTCTGTAGTTAATTTTGCATACATTCCTCTATTTTAATTTTTTATCTTCATTAATCTCTCTACACAAATCCTTTCTTGGGTGTTAGTGACCAATTTTGGTGCTAACATTTTGGTGCTTTCACTGAGAACACATTCTCAGGCTGTTAGGACCTCCTTTGTTGCTACTTGATTGAGGAAATCCCCCGAAGAAGATCCGAGTTCGTTCATAAGAAGTCCATTGATTCTACTCAGAGTTCCAACCGATAACTCTACAATGGGAAGACCATGTACTAGATCAGCCTCCCATAATGCAGATGTCAACGAAACCGCTAGCGTCCAATAAGTAGGACCCAACAATCAACCAGCTAATTCAGGCGCAGAGACCATCACCGCCCAGAACCAAACGGAAGTTGTCACCAGGACAGAGTTCAACGAGCCGATGAGAGAACTCATGGAAAGTAGGAGATAGCTTAACGAGCAGATTCAAGCTAACGCTAACCTCATGACTCAGCTTACTCAACAATAGCATCAGAATGCTGGAGGAAGTCTCGCTTCCTACTCCTCGTCCGACAGCTCTGCTTCATCTGATGAACCTCCCAGGCATAGACGCCGTAGAACTAAAACAACGCAAACAGGTGCAGTGCACCAGGAAAATCGCGCTCAAGCTGAAACAGTAAACTTAGGATCTGGAGCACGGGTGGAAGCTGGATGATTGGCTCACCAAGGTCATGATGAAGCAGGTCCCCAGGATACACGTTTGGTAGATCGCTAACAAAGGAGGCACCAACCGGAACGGTCCCGCAGGATGAATTCCAACTTGCCATCTTCCATACAAACCCCAGACCTATCAGCCATGGTCAGACAGCTGATGAGGGAAAATCAAGGTTTAACTAATAATGATTAGGGAGTATCTAGGAGTCATATTCCGTTCACAGATGCTATCCTACAAGCTGAGTACCCCAGGAAGTTTAATATGCCGACTATCCCGGCCTACGAGAGGAAAACTGATCCCCGACAGCATGTAATGAGGTGTGGGTGGATGATGGATTCAGCTAGGGCGAATGATGCAACTAAATGTAGATGTTTCCCAATAACTTTATCTGGAATCGCTACCATATGGTTTACCCGACTTCCTCCACGATCTATCTCCAATTTTGATGAGTTAGCGATGAAATTTATGGAGCAGTTCAGGATTCATGCCACTTGTCCCAAGGATGTTATGTCCTTGTCTAGTGTAATTTAGGCCCCGGGGGAATCGTTAAAGGAGTACTTACAAAGATTCCACGTTGCTGCTACTGAAGTTAGCAACCCAAATGACCATGCCATTTTAATGGCCGTAATGCGAGGAGTAGATCCAGATTCAGAGTTTGGTGACTGGCTGGCAGGAAAGCCTCCGGCTATGCTAGAACGTTTTTACTCAAAGGTGCACCAATTTATAAGAAGGGAGGAAGCCAGGTGGACGAGGCGAGATAATGCACCAGGACCCGGCAAGGAGACTGTGCAAAGCAACATTGCTGTAAAATAATCTGGTGACAACTCTGGAAAAGTCCAGGTCAATGTTCAAAACAAGCCTAAGCAGTCAAAAGGATTCGGAGAAGGAAATTCTGGAAAGAAAAGGGAAGCCGGAAAGTGGAAACCAAGGATCCCAACCTACAATGGATACACTCCTCTGAATGCATCTCTGGAAAATATTTACCTATCGACCTGTAATACTTTCCAATATCGAAAGCCATGCCCAAAGAATCCACCGAAGAACAAAAGCGGACTGGGAAGTATTGCCGCTTCCATGAGACTTACGGGCACAATACCGAGGAGTGTAGGCACCTCCATGACGCGATTGAAAAGCAGATTCGACAGAAAAAGTTACAGGAGTTTGTAAAGAACCCTCAGGAAGGAAGACAAGGGACATCCGACCCCAATCGTGGACAGGCCCCACGACGGTCTGAGGAACCCCTTCGGACTGGAGGTAGATCAGTCATAAACACGATAGTCGGTAGGCCACACCCTACAGATAAGAATTGGAAAGAAATGGAGCGCCATGCTAGTTCCTTAAAGCATGAAGGTTATGAATGTTGTTCAAACACGGAAGATGGAACTCCGGCTAAGCAACAACGAATGATGACGGATGATATAGTGTTCAGAAGTAGAGATGCCGATCAGGTGGAGGCACCTACCATTGACTTGATGGTTATCTTGGCCACTATTAGGCCAACGTTTGTGAGAAGAATACTGATTGACTGTGGAAGTTCTGTTAACATTATCTTCAAAAAAGCATACAATTAGATGAAGATAGAGACAAAGGATCTAAGACCATCTAAAGCCCACATTCATGGCTTTAATGGTGCGGCTACTGATGTAGTGGGTTTTGTTGAATTGCCAGTTGAACTTAGAGAAGGTGAACGTAGGAGGGTGTAGATCCTACCATTCATCGTTTTGGATGTCGATTCTCCGTGTAATGTGTTTCTGAGTCGACCGGCCCTGGCAGAGTTTAGGGCAGCTTTGGCACCGTGGTGTTTAACCTTGAAATTTCTGACGGATAAAGGGGTTGGTGTTGTGCATGGCGATCAGGCGATTGGTCGTGCGTGTTATGTGGCTGAGCTGAGAGAGGCCCAGCAAAGAGAGAAAGAAAAGGTTGTGGACAACTCCGTCCGCATCCGAGTCACTAAAGATTGACAAGTAATGCCCGAGCCTTGGCTCGGGCAACATGATCGGATCTATAGAGATATAGATCCGAGGGACGATGATTAGGAACCCAAGGAGGCAAAAGCAGCACCGGCTGAACTAACAATTGACATTCCAGTCAGCCACGATGACCCATCACGGGTACTTAAGATTGGATCACAACTTAACCCCTCGATGATCGAGGATCTTACGGATTTCCTCCAAGCGAATCTAGATGTCTTCGCTTGGACGCATTCTGATATGTGCGGGATTTCTCCCACCATTGCGAGTCATATGTTGAACATAGACCCGAAATACGTGCCGGTGAAGCAAAAAAGGAGAGGTATGGACCCGGAGAGGTCCGCTGCTCTCAGAGAGGAGATGGACAAACTCAAAGCCAATGGGTTCGTCCGCGATGCCCCCTACCTAGAATGGGTCTCTAACCCTGTACTAGTGAGGAAAGCGAATGGGAAATGGAGGACCTGCGTGGATTACTTGGTCTAAACAAACCATGCCCTAAGGATAGTTTCCCTCTACCTAGAATTGATCAGCTGGTCGACTCAACAGCAGGGCACGAGTTATTGTCATTTATGGATGCGTACTCGGGATATAATCAAATCCCGATGCACATTCCAGATCGGGAACATACTAGTTTTGTCACAGATGTTGGACTGTACTATTATGTAATAATGCCTTTCAGATTGAAAAAAGCAGGAGCAACTTATCAACGTCTGGTGAATCGGATGTTTAAAGACCAAATTGGTAGGATGATGGAAGTCTATGTGGATGATATGCTCGTGAAGTCACGGCAGTCAAACGACCACATACGGGACTTAGTGGAGATGTTTGATATACTCCGACACTACGGGATGAAAATCAATCCCTTAAAGTGTTCTTTGGGTGTTGCGACGGGGAATTTTTTGGGTTTTATCGTCAATGCACGGGGAATTGAAGCTAACCCAGAAAAGAATCAGGCTATTCGAGACATACAAGTGCCCAGAACCAAAAAGCAAGTACAAAGCCTGAGCGGAAAAGTGGCCGCACTAAGCGATTCATATCCAGAGCGACGGACAAGTGCATTCCCTTCTTCGATATAATAAAGAAAGGGAAAAGAAATTTTGAATGGACTCCCAACTGCGAGGACGCATTCTGAGCTTTGGTAAGACATTTGGAAAGTCCCTCGGTGCTGTCGCAGCCTATAGACCATGAAGTGTTGTATGTATACTTGGCCGTGTCTCAACATGCCATCATTACAGCTTTGGTTCGCGAGGAGGACCGAGTTCAAAAGCCGGTGTACTATGTCAGTAAACGTTTAACGAGAGCAGAAAGGAATTATCCTAAAATTGAGAAGCTAGCTTACTGCTTGGTGATTGCATCACGCAAGCTTTGTCCATATTTTCAGGCACATCCGATCAGTGTTTACACCAATCAACCTTTGCGACAGGTACTCCAACGTCCAGAGACCTCAGGGAGGTTACTGAAATGGAATATTGAGTTGAGTCAATTCGATATCACCTACCTGCCATGAAGGGCTATCCAAGGGCAGGCGCTAGCAGATTTCATCGTAGAATTCACCATATCAGACGAACCAAACAATGATGATGTTATTCCTTCCATTTGATGGAAACTATACACAGATGGGGCATCCAACGACCATTGCTCTGGGGCTGGAGTCATTCTTGTAACCCCTGAAAATCGATCAATCTGTTATGCCTTGAAACTTAATTTCTCAGCTACAAATAACGAAGCTGAGTATGAAGCATTGCTTGCTGGCTTAAAACTTATCAGGGAACTCGGAGTAAGATCGGTTGAGATCTTTTATGACTCGCAATTGGTGGTATACCAAGTACGAGGAGATTATCAAGCAAAGGGGCAGAGGCTTGCTCCATACCTCGCTCGGGTTCAAGAACTATTGGCAAACCTTGAATATTACGATATTTCGCACGTCCCGCGTGAACAAAATAGGGAAGCCGATTCATTGGCAAAATTCGCAAGTACTGGCGATGCACAGCAGATGGGCTTGGTTCCCATCGGAGTTTTACAATTTCCAAGTATAAACGAGATCGAAGTAGATTTTGTGCTAGAAACAGAAATTGAAAGGGAGTCATGGATAACCCCGTTCAAACAATACTTACTATATGGGACTTTACCCAATAGAAAGAACGAAAGAAGATAAGTTATTCGCAAAGCTTCACGATATATAATGCATGGCGGAATAATGTATCGGAGGGGATTCTCGGTTCCCTTGCTTCGGTGCATCGCCCACGACGAGATAAAACGAGTCTTGAGGGAAGTTCACGAAGGAGAATGTAGTGACCATACTGGGGGGCAGACCTTAGCAAAAAAGATCCTCCGCTATGGATACTATTGGCCGACTGTAAATTGGGATGCTGCGGATTACGTAAGAAGATGTGACAAATGTCGGAAGTATGCGAAAATCCCAAGAGCTCCGCCAACAGAACTCACACAAATGGTTAGTCCCTGGCCATTTGCAATTTGGGGGATCGATATAATCGGTTCCTTACCAATTTCCAAAGGCGGTGCAAAATATGCAATTGTTGTGGTCAATTACTTTACCAAGTTGGCAGAAGTAGAGCCTTTAGCTACGATCACCACCAAAAAGGTAATTAATTTCATTGTACGAAACATCATATGCCGTTTCGGCCTCCCACAAACTATCATTACGGACAACGGAACTCAATTTGAAAGTAGGGAGTTCAAAGAATTCTGCCAAAAGTATCACATTGAGAAAAGGTTTTCAGCGGTTGCTCACCCCAAAGTGAATGGACAAGTTGAAGCTGTAAATAAAATAATCAAGTCAATATTGAAGAAACGCTTGGAGAAGGCTAGAGGCAAGTGGGTGGATGAGCTTCCGACAGCGCTCTGGGCTTATAGAACCACCCACAAGTCCGCAACTGGCCATACTCCATTCACCTTGGCATACGGCACTGAAGCTGTGATACCCGTGGAACTTGAAGTTCCTTCCCATCGGGTAACTCATTATGACCCCAAGACAAATCAGAATCTCCTATTGGAATCGCTGGACTTTGTTGACGAAAAACGTGAAGAAGCTGATTTAAGAGCAGACGCACATAGGCACCGAGTTGCTCGATATTATAATCAAAAGGTTCGAACGAGAATTTTCGATGCGGGTGATCTCGTTTTGAAGCGAGTCTTTCCGACCCCATCACATTTGAATCCCACATGGGAAGGTCCATATGTTATCGAACGAAGGCTTGGAGAAGGAACTTTCAAGCTAGCGACCATAGATGGCGTGACACTTCCCCGCGCATGGAATAGTGAGCATTTGTGTCGCTATTACACCTAGTTTATTTCTTTTACATTTTATGTGTAATTATTTCCAGTGTACGTCAATTTTGCAGTTCTTAGTTTTTAGCATGTAATAAGACAATTCAGTTTGTTTCCATTTGTCATGATCAATAAAGGCTTGACGCTGTCTTTTCCATGAACTATTGATGTTTCCGTTTCTTATAGTTCTGTGACAAAAATTAAATTACATTATTCTATCTGGCACATGAACGCGCACCCAAACTCAAAAAAAAATCTCTAAGTCCCCAGAGTGCGGACTAGAGTACTCTGAGTCCCCAGAGTGCGGACTAGAGTATAAACAACTTAAAAAAATCTCTAAGTCCCCAAAGTGCAGACAAGAGTACTCTGAGTCCCTAGAGTGTGGACTAGAGTATAAATGACTTAAAAAATCTCTAAGTCCACAGAGTGCGGACTAGAGTACTCTGAGTCCCCTGAGTGCGGACTAGAGTATAAACGACTTAAAAAAATCTCTAAGTCCCCAGAGTGCGGACTAGAGTACTCTGAGTCCCCGGAGTGCGGACTAGAGTATAAACGACTTAAAAAATCTCTAAGTCCGCAGAGTGAGGACTAGAGTACTCTGAATCCCCAGAGTGCGAACTAGAGTATAAACGACAAAAAAATTCTCTAAGTCCCCAGAGTGCAGACTAGAGTACTCTGAGTCCCCAGAGTGCAGACTAGAGTATAAACGACTTAAAAAATCTCTAAGTCCCCAAAGTGCAGGCTAGAGTACTCTGAATCCCCAGAGTGCGGACTAGAATATAAACGACTTAAAAAATCTCTAAGTCCCCAGAGTGCGGGCCAGAGTACTCTGAGTCCTCACAGTGCGGACTAGAGTATAAACGACTAAAAAAAATCTCTAAGTCCCCAGAGTGCGGACTAGAGTGCTCTGAGTCCCCAGAGTGCGGACTAGAGTGCTCTGATTCCCCAGAGTGCGGACTAGAGTATAAACGACTTAAAAAAATCTCTAAGTCCCCAGAGTGCGGAGTAGAGTACTCTGAGTCCCCAGAGTGCGGACTAGAGTATAAACGACTTAAAAAATCTCTAAGTCCCCAAAGTGCCCAGAGTGCGGACTAGAGTATAAACGACTTAAAAAATCTCTAAGTCCCCAGAGTGCGGACTAGAGTATAAACGACTTAAAAAGTCTCTAAGTCCCTAGAGTGCGGACTAGAGTATAAACGACTTCAAAAATCTCTAAGTCCCCAGAGTGCGGACTAGAGTACTCTGAGTCCCCAGAGTGCGGACTAGAGTATAAACGACTTTAAAAAATCTCTAAGTCCCCAGAGTGCGGACTAGAGTACTCTGAGTCCTCGGAGTGTGGACTAGAGTATAAACGACTCAAAAATCTCTAAATCCCCAGAGTGCAGACTAGAGTACTCTGAGTCCCCAAAATGCAGACTAGAACATAAACGATTCAAGCTAATAACTTAGCCTCTGGAGCACAGGCTAAAATATAAGCGATTTAGAAATATCCGAGTCGTGCGGAAATGAACGAAAGTTTAAGTGACCCACACAACCTTGGATTTCAAATATGAGATGGGTGGTAAAGCTAAGTAGCAAAGATCATCAAAAAACAAAATTTTATTTACTAATCGAGAATTTAGTTTCACTAAAACTTCTCTTGAACCCGGAGCAAAAAATCAATTTACAATGACTACGAGAATAAATAGAGATAATTACATAATCCAGGCTTATTCGCATTGAGCGAGGCATGATAGCTACTTTTTTGACTTCTTCTCCTTCCTCGGTTTCTCTGAAGACTCCTCCCCCAAGCGGTTTTTTCCTAGACGCCTTGCTTACAAGGGAAATGGTGCCTGGGGAAGGAAGAGGGACTTCCTGTGGCGAGGTTCCACCGGGGAGTATAACCTTCAAGGGCCTTTTCAATGGATCATCAAGTTCCACCACCTGAGGCTCAACCTTAATCTCAGCTTTCTTCTTCTTCTCTTCTATGATTTGCTCCGCCATGCTTGATTTTGAAGTGTGTTCAGAGGCGCCCGTAATCTCAACTTCATCATGTCCCTCCACGGCCGATAAATTTTCAGATTTGTCTTCATCGAGCGCCCCGATCACTTGAGCGTCGGGTCCAGGAGTCTCTCTAGTCTTAGTTGCCTCTCCCGTTTTCCCCTCTTTTTTTGCGGCAGCATCGCTCCTTGGAGTTGGCTCGGGGTCAGAATGGCCTGCACAAAATCGTAAGAGACAAACGTTAGGATACATTTATTATTCGCCAAAAGCGATGGCCTTTTGAACTCTAGAAAAAAAGCTATGTACCAGTTTCTGGCTGACTCTCAACGGTTCAGGGAGTTTCACCATCCGGGATAGGAGATAGAGCGTGAATATCAAGTCCAGGCTTCTCAGGGTCATAGCCAATATGCTGCTCGAAGGGATCGAGTGGTGAGCGACCAGTCGACTGAATAGGAGGAGGAACTGAGGACTCGGTTCCGGATGGACCGGCAGTGTCATTTTTTCCTTTCGATGAGGAAGAGTCCCTACCGTAAAGGGCCTTTGCCGCAGATAGGTCAATGCGCTCATTCTCGTGAAGTATTTCCTTTACAAGAGACTCCTCATCCATCTCTTCGGTTCCCAATTCGACCTTTTTAATTTTTATCAAAGTGTCCTATGCTTCGGCCAAAGATTCGAGGTGACCCTCGCCAAGAAAAGTTAGGTCACGATCCATGAGAACTCGAGCATTATACTCGGCTATGAGAGGATCAAACATGCACTTAATTTCCTCCCTACCAGTCTTAGTGGCCGCCTCGAGGCGAGAATCGATTTCCGAGAGCGCCATTCTTTTGCCCTCTTCATGGGCTGCACCCTTCAGCGCTTCAACTTTGGAAAATCCCTCATCAAGCTTTGCTTTTAAGAGCCGTGTGGAGACAGTCTCGTCACAATACCGTTGTGACTCTTCTTGGGTTGTAGTTTTTTCTTCTTTTTCTTTAAGGAGTAGCTCCTCCAATTCTTTAACTCGCTGAGCGAGAGCATTCTTCTCTTTTTGGATGGATTCCTTCTCTAAGGCTAAAGCACCACAGCGTTGAACCGCCTCATCAATTTCCTTTTTGTGTGCGGCTTCCAGACGATCAACTACTTCGGTTGTGTCTTTAGCTGTTTTTTGAGCAGCTTCAAGCTGAGATTTATACAAGGAAAGCTCTTCATCCTGTGCTTTGATAATGTCTTTATTGTGGATAGCTTTGAGTTTCAAGCGATCGATTTCATGCTGACGTTCCACCGAAACTTCTGAAACCTTTTCCACCAAATGAACGAATGCGTCGTGCTGGACGTAGACATCATTATTACAAGCAATGTCACTTTGTTTAACGTGCCCCAGAATAGGATGGATAGTCGAAAGAAACTTTAGTCCATCAAAGCATATTTTTGGAAATGTGGTTTTAAGCTCAGCTAGCTTTTCTGCTATCGATGGATCATGTGCAGGCTGGAGGAAGTTTGTTTAGTCGAGACTATAGATTTCCTGTGAAGCTCACGAGACTGCCTAGTGCTTGATGAACCGGAATATTGATCACAAGGATCTTCAGATTGAGACCCCCTTTGAGCAGATTTATCCCTGCTATTCTCTGGTTGAGGAGGAGGATCGTTGGGGTAGGAAGAGTGGCTATAAGTTTTCCTTCGAGACGATGAATCTCGAGAACGATAGTCTCTATCGCTGTTGTCATCTCTATCTCGGCATTTTCCGGGCCCTGAGTCTCGGCTAGAGTGATGAAAGATAGAGGAACCGCGAAAGCGGTCTAAGCCGTGTGAGCGTCTCATGTCACCTGCACAAAAATCAAGTGAAAACAAGTTAAAGATGATCATATGAGGGCTAAAACTTAAGTGTGGTGTGGAGAGTGAGTGTTAGTGTGTGTCCCAGTGTTTCCCCCCAACGGACCATTTTCTTTAGCTTTACTTATCGGAGTTTTTTCTCCTTGGTGATGGGCTTGAACGCCTTCATCACCTCTCGCGGGCGAGTGAAGTTTTAGGGGTTTTGGATCGTCGAAGCCGTAATTGACCAAGTCATCGGAAATGGTGAGATCTGATAAGCCTTTTAGTGAATCCTCTAAGTGTTGTGGAGATGGCTCTTTCTCCATCAAAGTAATTGTGACCTTCGAGGTTCTGCCCACTGTTTTCTTCCTTAGTTTGTAGGCTAGTTTCTTTTTACCCTTTGATTGGGGAAGCGGTTCATCGATGCTGGGTGCGTCGATCACCGGTTCTGAGAGAGGACTTATATGCTCGTCGGACGCTCCAGAAACCCCGGCCTCTCTGATCTCACCTTCTTCGGGCATGTCGGAGGCCCCGCCTGTAGGGGGCACCGAAGAACCAGCCTATTCTTTACCCTTCTCCACCGCAGGTCTGGTTGTAGTGGCACTGGATGGGAGACTAGTTCGGCAACCTTCTGCCAATAGCCCAAACTTTCGAAGTGACTCATTGGAAATTACGACTTTGTTCTCCCGGTCCTTCATGGGAGTAGCACGAATGGCCTCGACGACCTCAAAATACCTTGCACCTTCGGGACGTGGGCTGATGCCTGCAAAAGACCGAAGGAAGTTTAGAAAAAATGCACTTCATGCCTCAGGTAAATAATGAGTCCGGAAATGGAACTTACTCCCTTCCAACCATCTTCTCGCAAAGCCAGGGGGCAGCGCACGTAGAACCACTCCTGCTTATATTTGGAGAATTTACTCCATGCTCCCGTCAGGATCTGACACTTAGAGTGCAGCTCAAGGGATATGAAAGAAGGGCTGTCAGATCGCCTTTTGAATCGATAAATGTAGCGAATATCCTCAAGAGTGGGGAGCCTGGATAAGATGCTGATAAAGAGAATGCAAGTGCCATGGATAAATGCATGACTGTTAGGGTGAAGCTGTGCCGGAGCGATCCCGATGTACTGCAGCACCTCTCGAAGAAATGAATTGAACGGTGGCACACTCCCGACCTAGCACATAAATTAACTACAAGCTGTATATCCAGTTGGAGGCAGGTGGGGACGATCTTGTCCCGATGGGATTAATACGTCGTCAAAAGGTATCCCGTGGATTGAACATAGCCGGCGAAGGGCGGTTTCATTGATTCTTGAAGCTAGAGAATCGGCTGGATTGTCCAGGATGATTGCTCCATCTATAGCATCGGGTGCCGGGCCAATAATTACGGTGGATGGATCTAGAATACCCTGCGTGGAGGTCATCGCTGGGTCCGAAGTACCTACTACCTCCCGCTTATCGGAAACTATAGTAGAGCTCGACTTTCTGGACATCTTTAAAGAGCAATGAATGTGGAAAAGGACCTGTTCGAACTATACTTGAAAGACAATCGATGTTAGATATAACAACAAAAATATTCCCCCCGTGTGGCGTGTGGACTAGTGCAATCATTCAAGCATGAGTATAAAAGAATTAAAGATCTAAAGATTGATGAAGTATGATTGAGCACTAAGCTATCATCTTCGAAGACCGTCATCGCTGACCGTCTCCGAGAGTTTGTCCTATGTTCGGTAGAAGGGGTCTTGAATTCGGACATTGGCATTATATGTTGAAAGGTTGTTTTTTGCTTTTGTTAAGTTAAACTCGCATTAATAATTCTTAAAACTATGGAATCATCAGTCCAAACCAGTTCCATATGCTCATGTGCTTAAATTCTTATCACTATTCATTGTTCTTTGGTTAGGCGTAGAGGTATGTGATCTTGACATATGCTGTGTTCAAGTGGAGATAAGTTTGATTATCAATACCGAACCCAAGGCCCGAAGCCAATCATCTCTCTAAGCCTACTTACCGAACAACTTATCTATAAGCTACCGAGCGGCCTCCCTACCGAACCTCTATCCTTAACAACCGAACGGCCCCACTCTAACTTTGACCGACCCACTCCCTCTCCTCAACAACACTCTCTCGTCACCGAACGACCTACGGGGGCTATACCGAGCCACACTTGCTCGATATACCAAACCCTCCTTGTGGTCTCTAACCGGGCCGTAACACCACACTTAAATGGTTAAACCGCACTCTCTCCCTCAACACCGAGCGACTCCCTCATTCAAAATATCGACCCATTCCACCAAACTCTAACCGAACCGCTCTATTACTCTCAATAACTAAACTAGTCGCGCTCAGTAATACCGATCCTTATCCCCAACAAGGGTTTACCAACCTAGCCCTACTCCGAAGACTTGCCGTCTCAGCTCCCTAACTCTCTACATCATCGACCTCAAGGCTGATGCTACCCAACTTCTCTTGGTAATCCTTAAACGAGCTCCAGTCCTAAAACACGACCTCCACTATGGTTTAATCCTCTTCGCCATCTCCTACCGAACCTGTGAACTCAAACTTAGAATGAGATTCTAGACCTAGAGGAGTGGACTGGATGAAAAACTCATACCTATGTAAGAAGCTTGAAACTCGTGACGATTGTGGGGCTAAGAGATGGATATTGTTCGAATTAGTCGACTACTGGAGTCTCGATGTTGAAGGTATAGGTTTGGAAAAGGGGAGGATGGATTAATTGGTAGACGGTGATTGGAAGAGAAAAGGTTGGCTGGCTGGAGAGAGTAGAAGGAAAGTAGGAAAAAGAGAAAGGAGCAATGACCGGGGTTTTTTATATAATGAGCGGGGAAGGCGAATAGACATTAACCGGTAGAACCGGTCAACTCATCTGAATAGGTCAAAGAAGGAGAGCGTGGTTCAAACGAACACGTGGTTCGGTGTCGATATGTCGAACCACATTTTGTCTTGAAATAATAATGAACCAATAAAGATACACGTATACTTATATATGTATACACATGTTTGCATATACGCATGATGTTCCCAAAGTTCTTCATGATCCAGTCTTCTAGAAATTTGATTCACCGGGTTTTTGGAAAATTAAAAACGAGACTTAGATGTATACCATACCGGATGATTGCCATTCCGGACGAGCTAACACCTGAGAGCAACGACTGACTGCAAATTCAAAGCGCATCATGTTGGTTCACACAATGCACTTTGGGGGGCAAATGTTACCCGGTTGCTTGGCCCGGCTAGAAGATGCTAATTATAGAGGCCTTGATTGAAACAATACCAGGCTCGAGCCAGTGGGAAGTTGGAAATATGTGGAGATAATTCAAAACCGAATGGTTCAGCCTATGTACACAGGTCGGCCTTATACGTGGCCCGGTCTTAGGATCCCTAAGTCGTTCGTCGTTCGGCCAAGGGGGCTACAGGAATTCTGCATGCATCGTTCGGTCAGCAGAGGTATGGTAGTTCAGAATGCATGGCTCGGCCTAGTTGGTTCGCAAATGCCGCTCGGTCAAGGTAGTTCGGTGCGCATCGTTCGGTCAAAAGAGTTGAGGTGACATGGCATGCATCGCTCGGTCAAAGGAGAAGAACCAATTCAGTTCGGTCAGTTGAGTTTCGATGCTTGTGGTTCGAACTTGGTGGTTCGGCAAGCATGAGGCAGCAGACTTGGGACGGTGAACTTTGATGTTAGCTGGTGATCACTTCATCCTACAACAAAGTGAGGAGCATAACACTTCTTTGCTTCGAGTCGTATTGCCGCTCGCTTCCAAACCTTTGACAATTTGCTTCGAGTAAATGGCGAGACTACCACTGGACCGGCCGAGGAGGCTCGGCAACCATCGTTCGGTACGCCAAGTTAGGTATAGCTGTTTGATGAGCAAGGTGAGGGGTTTGACTTATTCGTGGAGATCAACATCGAAGTGGGTGGTTCGGCATTGGTTCACTTCGAGTTCCACCGCGAGTTACCCAGGTCCTTCAGGAGTTCGCTTCGAGTCAATCACCCGGTGACCACCATTCGACCATCCCGGATCGGCGTTTGTCGACCGGTGAACCTCGCTCGGCACGCCTGGATCGGTTGAGTCGAGGTTCCCATATATGGGCCGAGGTACTTCACTCTTAGGCCTGAGCAGGGAGTCCAGCCTATCTTCGTCTATAAATAGAGGGGCAGGGGTGCAGTGTGAAGGAACCTTTTTTCGAGAACTCCGGGGAGACTCTGCCATTTCAAAGACTCATCTATTTTCGATCCAAACTTGTAATCAAGTCATTAGAGTACGGATTGTATCTGTATTCAATAATTTGAAGGAGCAATAAAGATTAAACTCAAAAGTGGACGTAGGCAGTTACGTCGAACCACTATAATTCTAGTGTTCTTGTTTCTGTAGTTAATTTTGCATACATTCCTCTATTTTAATTTTCTATCTTCATTAATCTCTCTACACAAATCCTTTCTTGGGTGTTAGTGACCAATTCTGGTGCTAACAATATCCAATCACAACAAACTTACACACACACACACACAGCCCCCATATATATCATTCAATGGTGAATTAACTCACCCCATAACCTTGCTACAACCAAGCACATTCCTTTACCTCAAGCATAACTTCCTACCTTAACCAAAACAACCAAGGACTTCACCTTTAGCATCCACAAGCTCTTGGCCACACATACCTTTCACTATATTGCTCATGGCCTAGGTCAGGTGCCCACTTTTTTCAAATTCCTTCAAATTTGAGTTGCCCTTTCATGTTTCCATGATGCTCTAAGGATTTTGTCAAATTTTAAGAGTATTGGAGATCATTTTCATTGATTGAGAAGGTTAAAGTGAAAAGGAGAAGATGATGAAGATATTTTCGTCCATTACTTAGTAAGTAACCTTGTGACCCTTTAGAGTGATTAAATAGAGTTTACAAGAGGTTACTACCACCTCCTAAGCCTTTTTGGCCAGCCACAAAAGATGCTCCCCCTCACATGTCTACTTTCCACCTCACACATGAAAACAAATATCTCTTTACTATTCAGTAAAATATCTTCTCCTCTAATCCACTTGTTAATCTTCACTAATCACCATAACACACA
Source organism: Allium fistulosum (assembly GCA_030737815.1). Classification (NCBI taxonomy): domain Eukaryota; kingdom Viridiplantae; phylum Streptophyta; class Magnoliopsida; order Asparagales; family Amaryllidaceae; genus Allium; species Allium fistulosum. Next base: position 508,962,211 of record CM060903.1, on the reverse strand, counting down.
AAAAAAATTTAGTTGCTAATTAATTACACATTAATATTCTAAGAAAGCATAACAAGTTCGAACAACTTATATCAAGTAAAAGCCATTTATCGATAAAATGATTTTTTGGTCACATTACCGATATTTCTTCAAACTATTTATTTTTATAAATGTATTTCAAAAACAAGTTTACCATCATTATTTATTAATTAAAAGGGGGTTAAAAAGATTATAAAATAACTTTTAATTACATTTAACCAAGATTGAAATATTTTAGTAATTCAGATATTTAAATAAGAAGCGTTCGAAATTCTAGGTCGTTACGACCTGGTTTACCCTGGACTATCAGACGGGTAGTTTAGTTCATTGCCCTCTTATTGGCATGGATTCAAGAAAAGAAACCAAATAATTATGAGTACTCATATATCTTAAAGTACAATACTCTAATGATGGTGAGTATTCATTGACCTTATGATACAGGTCATGTGGAAGAGACCTTATGACGGGTCTAAGAATTGGGGATTGATGCAGCTGCAGTATGAGTAGATAGTCATATTATTATAGGGATTCAACCATGACTAAAGACATTATTTTGAGGATGCAGCCATGTCTACACACATATTATTTTGCAGATATAGTCATGGCTAGATGCACATGTTATTTCGAGGATGTGACCATAGGTAGGTGCATAGGATATTCTGGATGGTATGAAAATGGAATGGTATACGATTATTATGAAGGTGAGACTATGAGGAAGTTTATCGACAGTTTTGAGGATACACATATTATAATGTATGTGAAGTCAGCATAGGAATTAACACGAGCATGTTATTGATTGATAGGTTAATATAGTGATGATACCATATTATTTTGAGTGCAGGTGTTTATTTTGATGAGCTATATTGGTTATAGATTTATGCATATTCATTTATTTGTACATACATGTTTTTATCAACCTATGTTTTATTGTGAACTTTTGTTATGGTTGAATTATTGAGATGCATGATATGGGTTAATATATTATTGAGATTGTTTTACCTTTTGTAAATAAAGTGTTATTTTTACATACTGTAGTTTCGATTGTATGATTGAGGAAGTGCATGTATTATTATAGTATGTATATGTAGAAAGTTGAATTCATTGCTTTGGAAAAATTGTATTATGCCATGATTGATGGTGTTTTGTGGTCGTTATATGCTATTTTCATAAGTAGTTAATTTGTGATTAGTATGTTTCCCTACATTTGGTGATTAAGTCCATGAATGGAACTTTATTAATTTGGTTGAAGAAGTTTTTTAGGGAATTGCGACGGCGTAATTCTTTTGAGGGGGAGAATGTGAAGACCCACAACTATGATACTTCTAAGATTAAAGTAACTAAAAATGAATTTTTAATGAAAGAATGGTTTAGGTATCATTTTTATAACCAATGGGAAGGTCTTTCTGAGCCGATCAATTTGGTATAGAATTTTGATGGATTGGGAGTTACAGTTTTGAAAATACCTACTTTATAAGTCTAAAATATTTGTGTATATGCCAAATAACTTTCAATGTTCTAATTTTAAAGTTTAGTGTAGGTTGTTAAGAGAGGACTTCACCTGGAGAGGTCGTAGGTTAAATCCTGGGTAACACATTTTTTATGTACATGCATGTACTCCAATACATATATACATGTATATACACAAACATACACATACATACATATATATCTCTATGTGTGTGTATGTGTGATGACTCGCCCTTCATAATACCCTGAATCAACATCAAATGAAATCGTCCGACTCTCGAATACCACAAAAGGCAGCTTGTTGGGGTAAAATTTGAAAAAAAACAAAGTAGCGAACCAAGGCGTGGCGATAGAATCCCACAGCGGAATGATAATATATAATATACTGAATAAACATGAACATAACAGGATAAACAATATATAAGAGATGGTACTGATGGAAGAAACTGATAAATAAATATAAGCATAGAAAGTCAGAATACAATATCTAATACAATAAGTCTCATATATAAATAACATATCCGCCATGTACTACCACAATATCAAGTACATATCCAAAGTATCGACATTGCCTTCAGAGTGCCCCAGATGTCCCAGAGGTGTATCCTCAAAAGAACCTGGCTCCCAAACTACTTAATCGAGTACTTGAGAGTTGTTATGAAACAAACAGACAAAGACAAAAGGCAGTTCAGGCATAAAGCTTGGTGTGAAGGGGAATTATCTAAAATACTGTATATCAAAACTATATACAAATAAACAGGAAACTACTGAAGTACAATCGGTCCTCTCCACAAATGTGGCTTAGGGATAATCTGGACCGCCCATAAACAAGTAAGCCAACTCAAAGGTAGGGAATCATACTATAACCTGCTCTTCTCTTGTCATCAACGAGTCAGTGCACTAGTATGGTGTGATTGATACGTAATAGTATATCATGATAAAGGTAACCCAATATACAAATGCAGGGGTAATATAGATATCAAAATAATACTAACAATAAAAAACATCCTACACACAACATAACGGTAAATGACAAATATAAAATAAATTGTTACCCATCATTACTGATAAATGAGTCTGCTATGGGCACCAATCGATTCAATGATTCATATCGAAGCATTTAAAATGCAAAAAAATACAACGAAATAACAATAGTACTAACGTAGCATCTTTATACCCAAATCAAAATACAGATATCCATAATCGATTCCCGTCCTGAATTTCCATTAGCTCCCAAAGAGACCTATCGAGAGCCACAACTATATTGTGAACTCCCATGAAAGCCAGCACCTCAAAAGAAGTTGGTCTATAGGTCCTGTCGCAGCACCTAATAGTACACGGTACACTATATGACCTACTTTAGACTGGCGTCCCGTCTCTCTCTGCCCCTGCTATGGGACCATGTAACAACCCACACCTCAATTTGTCTGAATTTTCGCTAAATCAAAAACCCAAGTCCACTAAAGTGCGGATCATAGGTTTGGTATTCTGCAAATAAATAATATATGCATATCAAAGCACTATCGATATAACTCATAGTGGAATTGTAAAGTATAATAAAACATATAGTACTGACCAGGATTGACACTTCCAGTATCTAGTGTCCCTGTTAGTGCCAAGCATGCACTAGGAAACCTGTCCTCCACTACTCCTGACATGTACCAGTACCTGTCTCTCCAAAGATATCCTGTGGGTTGTAATGAGAAGGGGGTCAAAACAACGTTCTGATGACTAGTAAATTATACAGTTTGCAAATTACACTAGTTTATGTAGATTGTCTTCTATCTCTTGTTATGACATTTCACTTTCAATTAGTCATCTCCATTTTTCAAATGCGTAGGATATGTCCCATCAACCCATAGTAGACTATAGCTACGTACATGCATATATATATATACATATACATATACATATATAGATACATACATATACATATATACATTTACATATACATACATACACACCCACACACATATATATAAAACCGCCATGGTCCCCCATTGGACCAAGATACTATCCCCTAGTATCCCTTTACTCAGCATCACGTTAGGATCCATCATCCTCACCATATCACGCTCCCATTGTCGCGCATATCAAGGAACTCCCAAGGTGCCAAGTAACGGCTTTAAAATAATTTAGTCGTGCTTTATGTTGCATTTTTAGGGGTTTTCTTGTCTGCGTCTCAGTTGTAGACTCATCACTATGAACTATAAATATGGTGGATTTATCCACACTGGCTATGGAATCAGCTCCGTAGACTACTCCATTCACGTTTTAAAAGATTCTCTAATAGGGTTAACTAGCCTTACATCTTAACAAACAAACTAGCAAACAACATGGTGATGCATGACCTAACATGGTCCATACACTAGTAAGCAATGTAGTCCATTAGGTGTAATCCATGTCTTTCTCGTTGACTGCTAAGGATTAATGACATTCTCAACCTATGTGCAGCCCTACTCCTTAATTTCGTACCAACACATACCGACATAATGTCATTCTTCGCTCATCATCATGTTTTAGATTGCCTATTACAATCAAGTCAATAGCCGCTTCCTATTTTTGAAGAAGACTCCTTGTATTATTAGGGTATTCCTTCATCTATACGCAAGCATATACTCTATATGGGTCCTGCGATTAGATATGTCTCACATTAGTATAATGTAAACACAATTGCTGGTAGCCTCTTGCGGTGGGCAAACTTCTATTGTGTAACACCACTGACCTCGCATTCCAAATCATACTAATGACTAATGTCAATTTATTCATACAATCATTTATTAACTTCATTAGTTCACACCGGTCATAAACGCATACTTGAGACTACGTATATATATACCATATATATATATATAGCTTTACTTAATTATGCATTTATATCTTGCTTACTTTAGGATTATTTACTACTTTCTCTTTACTTTTTTAAGATTTATAATGACTTAAGTTATTTATTCATTTACCTTTTTCTCATTTTCTATTTCTATTCCCTTTTTAACCTTTAATTTATTCTTACCTAATCTTCATTTTCTTTTTATTTAATTTTCGCCTTTGTACGTATTGTGTATCTTTTCATTTTTATCACATTTCTAATTATTTATTTAACAATTGAGGACTTCCTGCATTTTAATACATTGGAAATACATCACTCCCAATGGAAAGGTTAACTTTGTAAATTTCTATATCTTATCTAAAAGGAAGAATTGTGTTGCATTTGGAATTACAAGGAAATTTTCTTTTTATAGTTATTGAAATGGATAGCACAAAATACGGTAAACATCACTAATTTATACATCTCTTTCTTTTTGCGGTATTCCTTGTTATTTCAAACAACACACTTTTATTTATACTTCTAAATTTGATAATCTATAGAAATTCACATTGCAACGTCTTATATTCCAACGAATTCAAATACAACTTAAATCCTTATAATTTATCGTGAAACTTAGTTTACACTTTTATTTTCAATAATCATTCAATTTAAAAATATGGAACTATTACATCATTTATAGGTTCATGGTCTACTATTATTCAATAATAAATTTAGGGATTGCTAATAACCAAATCCTTTCTAGATTTACATTCATTCAACATATATGTGAAGTTAACAATTACAGAATATGTAAGCAGAGTTATAATTTCATTTCATGTATATAGGTTTAGCCTACAACTCTAATTTACATTTCAGGCATATAGGAATAGATCTACGACTATATAATTCTAATATTATACAAAAGTATATTGTAACACCCCGTAAAATTAACCATAAATAAATGGATTAAATTAAATTAAATGTGATAGGATAGAAAATGGAAATTTTATAAAAGTCGGAATTTGACCAGAAAGTTATTTCGTCGCGTTCGTGGTGAAATTGTGATCTATTTTCATATATAATATGCTGAAAACGTAGCTCAAACAAAGAAGTTATAAGCAATTGAAGCTTTCAAATTTAAATTAATTTAGTTTGAATTCAAATTCAAATGAGTATTTAAATTTAGGGTTTGAGTTTCAAAAATTAACTATAGGTTTACTTTAGGGTTAAGTAAATATTTAATTAAAGGTTAACGTTAAAAAAGTTAATTAGGGAATAAAATAAATCATGCAATGGAAAAATCAAACATTCTCTTAATTAACCAGAGTGGTCGACCCCTTGACCTCTACCGATCGATCCCTAGCGGTCGACCAGTGTTATTGGAGCGGTCAACCGCTCCTAGGTATGGCGGCTAGGGTTTTAACCGTGTGGTGATGAGTTGTACGCTCCAAATTTTATCCATTTTCTCCCAATTCTATCCTATGGTTAGTGCATTTCAACCCCTATAAGTAGAACCCTATCCTCTCCATTTTCTATTCATATTATTTAGGGAATTCAGTGAAACTCTACCATTGTTATCTCTCCAAATTAGATTCAGAAACTCCTTAGAGAATTCAAGTAAGAATCTAATCTATTTTCTATTTATTTCCTCTCTCTCCAACCTATTCTTATTCCATGCTTCTCCAACTTTTTTGAATCAAATAAATATATCTACCTCTCACCTTTTGTGTGTGTATATATCAAAAGAGAGAGATTCTGGAAGAGATTGTAAGGCGTGCAAATCCAAAGAAGGTAAAGCTAAGAGCTATTTTGTGAGTGAAAACCTTAGTATTTTTATTTCAGTAATTGATTAGTAAATATCTATGGATTTGAATATACCTTAGGGATTTTGGGATTGCGAAAACAAGATAGATAAAATCCCATAAAATTTCTTTTTATTTCAAAATGTCAATTCTAGACGGAGATTCTCATTTATTTATGTTAATTTGATGGAATGTATATTGTTCTACAATTTTTGATAATTTCACAATCTATTCAACTTTTTCACCTTCTTTGATTCAAATTGTGAGTTTTTAGTAATAAAATAATGGTTTAAAGTATGAATTCTTTTTGTAGTTTACGCCACTTATTCCATACAAAATTCCTTCATTTTTTTATGTAAAAGAGGAGTTGAATATAATATGAAGTTTGGATTGCAATTTCTATTGTTTAGGATATTCCATTGGTTTGATGTAATAAATTGGGTTTCTATTTTTACAAGTCTATATAGTGCAGTTTTGGATATGAATATTTAATTCCTTGTTATAGATATTAAAATCGTGGGAGTTTGAAAGAAAAGGACTAGTAGTATTATGATTAAAAAAAATTGATATTTAATGCTAGTTTAGGGCGTATAAACCACACAGTAGAATTAATTAAGCGCAAATATATTTATTTCTATTAGCATAATAAATGTATAATTATGGCATATAACTGTGTAGTTAATTAGGTAGTAATCGTCATTAATTTCCCCCTTTAAGAAAGTAATTGATATTTTTAGGCATAATAAGGGAGATTACTTATAAGGCCTTAATTATGAAACAGTGAGATGAGTATTATATATAGAGAGTATTTAAATCATGGCTAAGTCATAGGGAAGCGAGGTCAGTAGAGTTGCACGACAGATGTCTACCCTTCACTTTGAGGCTACCGGTAGTTGTTTGTGCTTCCTATTGATGAGAGACTTCTCTTATGGTAAATATTTCTGATGATGCGAGGTTAGTTCAAAATTCTGTAGGGCAGCTAACTTGGCTACCGGTTCCTACGAATAGTTGGATTAAGTAAGACGTCATTATGAGTATGGATCATAATATGTGGGGCCTTCTTTAGGGTCTTGAGCTATTAAGTGGTTGTTTGAGGGCCTGCCTCTTTTCCCCAAATGAAGTATTAAATAGCCAAGGGGCTAGTTATTAGGCACGTTAGGTGGTATCTCGATAGGGGTCCACTTTGGGATAGGTATTAAGCGACTGATTGAGGGTCCACCTTTCCATAAAGAAGTATTAAGTGGCTTAAGAGATTCCATATAATGTCAGCTAAATAGTTACCATTGAGGGGTCCGCCTTAGGAATAGGTATTAAGTGATGTGGTCTGCCACAATTGAGGTATTAAATGGCCAGAGTCTACCTGTTTTCCAATAAAAAGTATTAAGTGGCTTGGGTACTATCCCTCACAGTGTTCATTTATAATGTAGGATTTGGGTTATAGGATTTAGAAACCTTGTAACAACCAATATTTTTACTGTGCTCTAGATATTTAAATTTTAGATATTTAAATATTAAATTGTTTTATTTTATCGATGATCCAAAATTTGATTTTTGCAAATGGACTTCTTAGGACTCAGGATTATTTCCGTTGGGTCTAGATGATCCGAACGAGCCAAAATGAGTATAGGCATCGATATATTCCGACTACTTGATTTCGAGTTAGAAGTTCAAGTTCGGATCGTAAATCGAGCGACTCGAAAAGCTAACTTTTGTATATGATGGAATTATGTCCTGAAACTAGTTCAATTGAGTTCAGAATAAGGGTATTTGGCTAGGAACAATAGTGAGAACACCTCGATTGGAGTTCGAGATTTTTTAGGGTATATAGTGCCGGATATTGTAACATAAAATAATATATACCCTATTTTATAATCCCATACCCCTCACTTAAAACCCATACCTCTCACGTTTCTGCGTAAACCCTTCTCTCCTTTTCTTTTTGGTTTGCCTGTAAACCAAGAAAGTAGGGCTTTGGATTTTCAAAAATCAAAATCTAAAGATCCACTCAATGAAAATTTATAAAATAAGTCTCTTTGATCTTGTTTAGCCTAGATCTACAAATCTATACAAATTTTGAGGTGTTCAGTAATGCTTTGGGTGTTCAACAATTTTTAAATAAGGAGAAAATATTTAAAAGGTTTTTATAAATAAATAAATAACCTTAGCCTAGTGTATAGATATGTTTGTTTATAAAAATGAGAATAAGGCGACTTGGGATTGGAGTTCGTGGTGGCAAGGAGCACCTCGGCATCGAGTTTCAAGCAGTGTGGCTGCTTGGAGGGAGGTTCGACATCTGTATAGCCTAGGAGGCTTCACCATGTCGGTTTTTGTTGGGGGCAGGAAGATGTGGCATGGATAGGTCAAGGAGGTCGGGCTCGCAAAGAGGGGAGTAACGGCAAAGTCCGTTCGTCAAACAGTCGAGGGTTACCCCGTATCACTGGAATGTATGCACGGTAGAGGTTTAGGTATGGTATCATACAGTGCACTAATGGATTAACGTTGGGGAAGAAGGAGTTTGGAGAGGGATTAGTTTTTGTAGGGTAATTAATTTTATTAATTAAATAATTAATGTTTTTAAATCTCGAAAACTTGTAAAATCAATATCTTTCTCATACTAGGTCCAAATCGAACGCAGTCGACTACATCTTGGAACTGTATTGGTTGAGATTGGAGCTTGTAGAATTTCAAGCTAAAATTGAACGTTAATCGATTTTGGATTGAACCAGAACGCTTTGGCAATAACTGAAATTTCGGTGAGTTAAACTCACCTTTTTGGATAAATCAGTATAGTATATAATAGATAAAATTTTACTGTTTGTGTTTGGTTGAAATTATTGGCTGATTGGTTAAAATATCCACATTTGAAAAGTAATTATTATTTAAAATTGAAATACAAGAAAATTTGTAGAGAAACCCAAATTTCTTGAAATTGTGATTTTTAATTTCTAGTTATATTCCTGTTGTTTTATTTCGGTTATATTCCTATTAAATAGATTGATAAATGCTAAAATTTGACTATGTGGCCATATTGGATGTGACACTAACACTTGTAAAAGGTTAAGCATTTTAGTGAAAAAGGAAGTAATAGCATTTGTTAAGTGTTATACTAACCCTTTGCCTCTATATGGTAATTTGGAAATACTGTTAAGCGATGTTTGATTTGAAAATGATATAAAATTAATGTTAGGCTTTTCTATGATATGTTATTTGAAATGGATTTTGAACTCCTTTGTTTTACTCCAACCTTTTGTTAGTCTTTCATTATTATTTAATAATTTTTAAAGTTATTTAACTGTTGTTTAAAAATGTTTTAGAAGTTGTTTATTTATATTTAATATTGTTTAAAGGTTATTTATTTATATTTAATATTGTGAAAATTTATTTATTTAAATAATTAATATTGTATGAAGAGAATTAATATTTATTAATAATGGTTTGGAATTAATAATAATTATTTATTAATAATGGTTTGGAATTAATAATAATTATTTATTAATAATGTTCTGGAAGAAAATTATTATTTATTATAATAATGTTTAAAGATAAATTATTATTCTTTTATCATTAATGTTTGAAATTATTAATTATTATATTTATAATGTTTTGAATTTATATTAATAAAGTGTTTTGGAGTAAAATATTTATTTTATTAATGATGTTCTAATGGAAAATTGATTATGTTACTGGTGTTGTTGAAAAATTAATTTATTATTTATTTATGATGTTTAAAGTTAATCAATTTTTCCGATTGATTGTATTTATAAATAATGAATTGATAGAAAAGTGAATCTAATTTAATAAAAGAGTTTACAAATGAAATTGGTTTTTGGATTTATAATGGATTTTAAAAAGCTTTATAGGGATTTTATAAAGGATTTTTATAATGGAGTTCTATGAAGGAAAAGAGTTTTATAAATAATTCTGGATATTTATAAAAGAAGTTTTATAAATGATTTTGGATATTTGTAAAAGAGTTTTATAAATGCCTTTTAGTATTTATAAAAGAGTTTTATAAATAAACTTGGAAATTTATTAAGAGTTTTATAAATGGATTTAGAATTTTAGTAAAGGAGATGTTCATAAATGAAAGGGATTTATTAAAAGGATCGATTAAAGAATTATAAAAGGAATTGAGATTGGATTTCCCCAAATTGACCACCTTAGTTTTGGTGGTACGGACATTCGTTCCATGCTTAATACCGAAGGAATAGTGTTTGGGTTTATCCTTATCTCCATTTCTTTTTAAACAATATTTGTTTAAATTCTTTTGCTATGGTTTTGAAACAAGAAATCTTTCATAATGTTTTGTGAATATACTTATACCATTGAGATAAGTATATGATTATATTTTCTAAGTAGTGAAAGTGTAGTATTTTTGTGAATATACTTATACCTTTGAGATAAGTATATGGATATTTTTCCAAGTATTGGAAGGAATATAAAGGGTTGTGAATATATCTTTGTGAAAGTAATTTGATACAAGTATTTACAAAGTGATTTTAATCAATGAAAGGATTTATTTAAGTGGTTAGTGGTTGCTTATGTGCTTAACCAATGTTGGTTTCCTTATGGAAATAAATCCCTAATTTGATTCTTGTTTTTATTTGTCAATTAAATAACCGACTATCAAACTTGGCCAGTTTTAAACTATCGTTATCGGTTCGGGGAGGCCAGGATCGAATATGTTATCCAAAAACCACTTGAACCGGCATAAGCATTCGAATGGATGACATTTTGATGATGATGTCTATGAAGATGGAGTTCTTTGAAGTGCAAGGGCTACTTGCTACTAATCCTGAGGATGATTCCAAAATGGATGTAATAGAAGTAGTGCCTTTGGTTTCGTTTTGACCCAAAACGAACTTGTATGGATGAATGGTGACATTACATTTCTGCCTGGCGGGTAGTCTTACCATTCCTAGTGGGAATTGCTAGGAGCGATAAGTTAATCGTTACCTTACGAGCCTCACACCTGTTAAATGACTAAAGTAGGAACATGTGGTAAGGCTAAGTGGGTCTATCCCATTAGGGTATAATCATCGCCTAATCTAGAGCGATATCTATGACTTTATGTATGCTTTGGGCCCTGTATGGTTGTTTGGTCGCAAGCAAGAGGTGATCTTATTCGGCGCTATCCAGTAAGGGGTACGGCCGATCCCGAGTAGGTGAGGTGCAACGTGTTATACCCTCCAATACATTTTATCTAGAGGTGTACTAATTCGATGGGTAGACCATTAGCCTTTCATAGTTGGAATCCATTTTCCAATACTAGCCTTCAGAGTTGATTATATACCTATTATGCTAGAATTTAATCAATGTAACAATTTTGGCTATATTCAATATTTATTTTAAACTGTAGACACTATTATAATATTAGAAGATTTCCCATGAATTTTTTTGGTTATCGCGAGGTAAAAACCCGTCCATGTTTATGTGTGGCGTGATCTTACAAGATACCTTTATTTTCAAAAGATTTTTATAACATTAAAATTTAATTGAGGTGTGTTTCTCATGTTGGTTTACCAGACTGATCCGGGTGTTATTTTATTTTAGTGATCGGGTCAGACTGAGCATATTTATAGATTCAGTTTGGATACTCGGGGCTTCAGAAGATGAGCTGGATGCCTCCAAGTCATATTCACGTATATTTTATTTTCATTGCATTAGTTGTTTTGTTTAACAACATTTGTGAAGATGGGTTGTTATAACTATCCAAGCTGATGATTTGTTTAGTATACTCTGATTGACATATGTATATTACAGTTTTTCTTTGTGTAAAGATCTATTTTATATTATATATTACTCGTCATGATGTGAGATTCAGTTCTGCCTTTTTCTTTCTTTTTACCTCAATAATCTGTCTTTCCGACAGTTGGATGCTCGGCATGTGGATACCGTGGATTTATTAGGTTGACTTTCAAGGGTCTAAAAGTTGGGTCGTTACAGTTGGTATCAAAGATTAGGTTGAGAAAGCACCTAGGCCTTGGTGGGGTAAAAATCATTATAGATAGGGTTAGTAATGCACAAGAAACACATTAGAGATAGGGTTAGTAATACCATAAAATGAGTTGTGTGTATTATGTATAAGAGTGTGTATTTGTTAGCGAAAATGATTTATATTGTGTTGGTTTATCTATTGAGTGGTTTATGAATTCTTTTCGAGATGTGGGATGCCACAGTATCGATAGGGTTTACTAAACACTTGAACAAGGCAAACCGACACAGTATTGTTTTTAAAATTGATAAATGAAATAATTTTACCTACGATTATATTTTATATATAAACGAATAATTTTGATAAAATATATATAGATATTTTAGTGTTATTGTTGTTAGGGAATGATAATATTCTATTATTATCATTTATTGTTTGATTATTCATGCTCATCCAGTTAGGAGCATTGGCTATTGTTTGTAGATTGAGTAGTTGTATCTGACTAGTTTATGGACATTGACTATTGTGGTTGACTAAGAGCTGTTTTATCTTTTTCTCTGCATGGGTTGGGTAGATAGTAATTGTGGGAACATTGGGATGAAAACCTTATGAATTTAGTTTCACAGTTTGACTATAAGGCATTTGGTGATAATGTTGGGTTAAAATTTAATTTTAATAAAAGCTGTTTATTTAATTTAAACATAGTAACTACTGTGAAATGATTTTATATAAGAAAGTGAAATATTATAAATCTGATTTATAAATGTGGGTTATAGATAAAAATGATTTAAGCTGAGAATTTGAGAACGTAAATTCCGATCATTTGGAAATTGATTTTCAAACAGTTTTGGAGAAAATAATAATGGTATTATTAGAATGTACTTTTGAATAGAAATATTTTTAAAAGGATCTTAAAGGAAATAGAAAGCACTAAACTCACTTCGATCGCTAGAAAATAATTCTAGTGATGACTGCAGCATCATCGATGTTCATTTTTGAGTTTCTTAGTGAGGGATTGCTACCATAGTATTTTTCCATAGAGTTGTTTGGATAAAACCATTTTTTTAAATTTAAAAAGTATGATTTGATATACAAAAAGAGATTATTTCAGAATGATTTGAAATAAAAACTGGGTGTTTAATTCTGAAGTTTTCAGTTAAGTTATTTTATGGATTCATGTATCCTCTGCATTAGAGTAGTTTGGTTTTGCATCTCAGTTTGATATGTTGTTTGATAGTTTTTCATTACTAAAGTGAAAGGGAATTTCCGACGATTTGGGATAGTTGGGACTTAAAAATTTGATATAGAGATTGAAGCTAAGTGTTTTTGGTTAGAAAATATAGAAGTTAAGTTTTTGTAACTCTTAAATTGTGTAGATAATAAATTTTAACAAGTTTTAAAATTGTTGAACATCCCAGATTAGAAGACAAATCTGAATTTGTATATACACTCTTAGAATGTAGAAGAGTGTTATACAAATATGAACTCAAGTATGGAAGGGATTTACAAATGGAGTTGTGGCTTTTTGAAATGTGTTTAAACTTAAGTTTTGAAGTAATTAATGAACCTAAGTTGTGTTTTATAAGATGTTTATAAACTTAAGTAATGTTTTATGAAATAGGTCTCAAAGGATTTAGTAGTAAATGGAATACTATTGATATAATTAAAGGAGATTTAAAATGAAAGGCAATTGGTACAATTAAGAATCCAATTGGAATGAATACGTAGGATGTACATGGATCATTTTATTCGCATGAGGATCATTGATCCAAATTCGGGTACATGATTTGGAGATGATTTACATTGGTCCGAACAAGGATTCTTTACTCGATTCTTGATGGTGAACACTTGATATGGATTTTTGATATAATTCTGAAGTTTTCTATCATATTATATGGCTATGTAAGGAGAACATAGGTTTCAAATCAAGAAATCGGACCGGAGTCGACAGTAGAGAAGTTGAGCGAGCGATACTAGTTCAGAAGTGAAATTGTGTTATCGAGCGAGTGATCAGATTTGATATTGCATACGGATGACATATGTACATCGTACGGGCTTAAATGTAATTGTAGACTTTTGACATTAGAAATGCATGTTACATGGTTTGATTTGACATGTTGGTTGAGATGATTGTTGTTTATGGTTTGGCATGCTTAAATGCATGTTATATGATGGATTAGTTGTTATATTATTTCATTATCATGATTAACTCTCATCTGGGTTATGTAAGTGAGTTTAGGTACATAGAAGCAAAGGCTAAGTTGCTACTTTTGGTTTGATGAGTAGAGTTTGTTGCCCAACAAATTGGTATGTAACATATTTAGAGTTTGAGATTTGATTGGTGATTTTATTCCCCAGATATGGGAGGCCACTTTTGGGCTTTGTTTTCTTTTAATTAGTTTGGGCCATATGTGGCAAATTGTAGGTTTTCGGATCGAGCCATGTAAAGGAGGTGCTGCCGAAATTTTCCGAAAACTTAGGCCAAAGTTGAAAAGAATTCAGCGCAAGGATTTTTCGAGATAACCGATAGTCGTAAGAATCAGTGGTGAGGATGTTTGGAATGGCCTGAGTGATTGGGGAATTTTAGTGATGATTTGGAAGTTGTCACTATAGGTTTGGTTGTTGCTACTTATTCGTTTTGAGTGTTTATAACTCGATTCGATGAGAGTGCCATGTTGGCTGACATGTGCGCTAGTAGGTAGGATAGTGTCCATGATAGATTAGTGCGGAGTCTGCTGATTTGGCATAAGTTGAAGATGATTATATAATCAAATATGTTATAGTGTTGGGGTTTGTTGCTTAGTACTTTAGGATTTTGGGGACAAAATCTTTTTAAGGGGGAGAATGTAACAACCCGTATTTTTAGGGTGTTCTAAATATTTAAATTATGGATATTTAAATACTAAATTGTTTTATTTTATCGATGAGCTGAAAATTTGATTTTCGCAGATGGACATTTTTAGACTCGGGATTATTTCCATTGGGTCCGAATGGTTCGAACGAGCCAGAATGAGTATATGCATCGATATATTTCGACTGTTTGATTTCGAGTTAGAAGGTCGAGTTCGGATTGTAAATCGAGCGACTCGAAAAGCTAGCTTTTGTATAGGATGGATTACGTCTCGAAACTAGTTCCATTAAGTTCGGAATAGGTGTATTTGGCTAGGAACGCTAGTGAGCATGCCTCGATTGGAGTTCGAGATCTTTTGGGGTATATAGTGCTAGATATTGTAACATAAAATAATATATGCCATATTTTATAATCCTATACCCCCTCACTTAAAACCCATACCTCTCACGTTTCTGCCTAGACCCTTCTCTCCATTTCTTTTTTGTTTGCATGTAAACCAAGAAAGTAGGGCTTTGGATTTACAAAAATCAAAATCTAAAGGTCCATTCAATGAAAAATTTTAAAACAAATTTCTTTGATCTTGTTTAGCCTAGATCTACAAATCTATACAAATTTTGGGAGTGTTCTCTCTCATACTAGGTCCAAATCGAACGTGGTCGGTCGTGTTGGATTTGTAATGACATTAACTACATTTTGAAACTGGATTGCGTGAGATTGGAGCTTGTAGAATTTCAAGCTAAAATCGAGCGCTGTCCGATTTTAGATGGAACCAGAACGCTTCGGCAGTAGTTGGAATTTCGATGAGTTAAACTCACCTTTTTGGATAAATCAGTATATTATATAATAGATAAAAATTTATTGTTTATTTTTGGATGAAATTACTGTCTGATTGGTTAAAATATTTGCTTTTGAAAAGCAATCAGTATTTAAAATTAAAATACAGGAAAATTTGTAGAGAAATCCGAATTTCTCAAAATTATGATTATTAATTTCTAATTATATTCCCGTTGTTTTATTTCAGTTATATTCCTGTTAAATATATTGATAAATGCTTAAATTTGACTATGTGGTCATACTGGATGTGACACTGCTTGTGAAAAGTTAAACCTTTTTAGTGACGTTAACCGGGTTTTTAACCCAGCAGAATTTAAAAGGAGTTAGAACATTCAGATTAAACCAGAACAACTCGAGACTTGACTGGGAGACCTAAAAGCACGGGACAAAGGAACGTTGTCAGTTTGACCCAAAAATATGCCAACACTTTGGATCGGTACTGATCCAAAATTTTGGCTTAAGGTTCCTCCAAACCACTTGCGTTATGTTTTTACCTCTCTACTAGGTCTATCTACCAAGTTTGGTAACAATCCAAGCATCCAAGTTCGTGAAGTAAAGATATCAGATTCAAACTAATGTTCAGTCAAACTTATGAGTGAATCATCATCAAAACAAGTCGACAAGCTATGAAATTACATGGAGAGTCTCATAAGCAAGTAGCTAAGCCAACTGGAAAGAAGTTGTGCAAAATTTGCACAATCCTTTGGATCGGTACCAATCCAATCCAATTGGATCGGTACCGATCCAAAAAGTTAGCTTGGAATCTCTCCAAATTTTTCGTGCTTCTTCCTATGGACAGTTACAGGCTTCTAGTGCAATGGTTCCGATCCAAGCGCTCTCTAAGTCCTATAAATACCATCCTACCTCAAACAAAAAAGCGGTTCCTAACTAGATCTCTACTGAAGCTCTTCTATTCTTTCTTCACTCCTCTTCTCCCACACAACAGCCATTAAGAGACAATTGAGATCCTCCTTTTGTTTCTAATAGTAGTGGCTTAATATAACGTGAAGAAGAGGAATCATATTGTAATTCAAACCCTCTTGTAACATCAGTTTGATCAATAAAAGCTATAAAGTGGACGTAGGCTTCGTTAATAGCCGAACCACTACAAAAATCTCTTGTCTCTTTACTTTTTCTGCAATTTACTATTGCCTTTTCTATTTTATTTGCCTTGATCAACAGGGCTGGTGCTTTCACACTCAATCCAGGGTGTTGATCCATTTTTTGGGTTAACATTTTGGTGCTTTTACCGAGAATCCAACTCAGGTTCAGATCTAGCAATCTACTTTGGATCGGATAGGTTCAGAAGTTAGATCCTCAATCTCGACTTAGAATAATCACTGTTGAGAATTAATGGCGCTAAGGAGAAGGAGAACTACTTCCAGAAGATCCATATGAGCTGCAATAGTGGGAGAAGAAACCAATCGTCAACAAATTGAAGTCAATGGCGCCAACAACCCATTAGTTGGACCAAATTCTAGCGCCAACACAGGAGATCAAGTGCTGGGATCTTCTATTCAGCATGAAGTTGTCACTAGAGATGAATTAAATAAGATGGTTGATGAATTAATTAAAAGAGGAAAACCGCCAAAAATCTCTTATGGACAAATTGAATGCCCTCCTGACCTTACAATCACTTGCTGCTCCAAGAACCATACCAGAGCCCACGGCCACCATGGCATAAGAAAAGTCCTCCATTTTTAGCCTAAATAGGAGAAACGGAAATGTAAAGACCCTATTTCTGATAATTAAAAATATTAAATTTACTAAGATTTTGGAATCTAATATTGTGAGAAATTAAAATTTATGATTTATAAATGGAAAAAAATTATTAGAATATAATTTAATAGTGTTGATTGAATGAAATTGACAACTGTTATTGTAATTCCAATCAATTATAATTGCAAATGTTAATAATGAATGTTATTCCTAGTTAAAAGATAATTGTAGAGGTTAATTTGGTTATAATGCTAGGTTAATAAGAAATAGATTAAATGTTGTATTAAAGATAGAAATAATATGTATATGATTGAAATTGGTTATTATAGAATAGAAAATCAGTTTTGGGTAAGTAATTTATAACCTTTGGTTGTAAACAATGAATTAATAGATATGAATTATTAAGTTGTAACAATTGATTTATTATCATCTCATTAATTAAATCAGTTGAAATTAATTTATAAATTAAAAAAATTAATGTAATGGAAATATTGCAATTATTATGGTAAAAGATGTTAACTGTAGAGTTGAGTGAATAAAATGGAAACATATGTTAATAAATAAATTACATGAGGAACTGTCGATTTAATATAAGAACCTGTAAATCAAAATAATAAAATTTATTTAAAAATAAAATATAATTAACTGGGTTTTAATACTATTGTAATTTAACGTTGAATTAATGTAATATTTAAATATTGGATTTAACATGGAAAATTTAATTTTAAAAATATTTTTGATTCTGTTTAATCGGGAATAATGAAAATTGTCAACTTTTAAATTTGAATTTAAAAGTGGTTAAATCAGTTGAATAATAAATTGTTTTAATTAACTTGTAAAATTAGCCTTTTGGGCACTGTCTTAGATTTCGATGAAACCAGTTTCATCGGATCCATAACAGTGAATTATCATAGGATTTCAAGTTTCGTAGCGATCAGACTTATCGTTTGATCGTTCTAGCACGAAACGCGTAGAAATCAATTAAAGGAATTTAAATGAATATAATTTGATTTTAAAAACTTATATATACAATGGAATTGGGGTTTGAAACTACTTTCATTGAGTTTAAAAATATCAAAAACCTATGTTTCGATATATGGGATGACCTATTTTCGTTTCGGGAACGAAACGGGCTTTTCGGGTCTTTGTTATCGCTTCGACCCATTCGATCTGTTCCATCCATTATTATACATCTATGTCTATGTATATGCTGTTATAAACCCTAGAAGCTTTCTAATTTCATTTTCTGTACGTATAATTTCTATCTTATCTTTTCCTTCTCAATGGCAAACATCCCAAAACCCTAAATTTGCAATTCCAAATCAAACTCCAAAATCCAAACTGCTCAAATCCTATCATATAATATATAATCGCAAAGCTCTCGATGAATGTAATCTGCATCTGCAATTTGTTTTTCGATTGGAGGTTCGGTTTGGCCAGAAATCAGTGAAACGGTTTTGGCCATCCATCCTAGGATTTCGCGATCAACGGTGGATCTTCGACTTCAGAGCGATCGGCGAGTACTGCGGCGTAGAGGCGACTAAGAGGCTTCGATCCATGGTCTTTGTTCATCTCAAGTGGGCTCAGATTCTCTAGAATTTGACGTCATAGGTGGCGGCGAAGTTATGCGCCTAGGGAGGCTGGAGATGACCACGACGTCAGAGGAGGTGCACCTGGACTAGGCGAACGCGGCGGTGACCCTGATAGTCGAATGGCGGCGTGTAGTAGAAGCGAGTTGGACGTAGAGGTGGCGGCTGCTACTTCGTGCGCGTTTGGTCGATGTCGCGTGCATTTAGGGTAAGGAGGTGTACGATTTTACATTTTTACCCTTGCTTTTATTTTAATGTAATTTTAAAATTTTAATGTTCTAATGTTTATAAGTTTTGCATACGAACTCGGATTGACGCGCGATTTCTTCTGCTGGGTTCGTACCGAAATTCCGGACAACAAGAAACTGGTTTTGTTGAATTTGGAGACTTTTAGAATTTTGGGCTTTTATTGGATTTTAAATCAGCTATAAATCAAAGGTGGGTGATTTAACCCACTCACGCAATACTAAACCTTCTAATGTTAGTTGAATTAAATTTATAAAGTGATAAGAATTTTATTGGTTATTGTTTGGTAGTTAAAATTGACATTTAAATTAATTTGAATTTAATTGCTTGTTAACACCGATAATGGATAATCAGTAACTATTGTGATATATTGGTTGATTTGGATGTTGGTTGTTATTGTATGCTATTGATTGATGTTGGATGTATGGTTGTTTATTTATTTTGGATATATCACTGTTATTACCTATTTATTTATTGACATCATTTATATTATCATTTGGACCATTGAAAATGAACAAAGAAATAGGTTGAAATGATATATACCTATGACACTTGGATTTGGATTGAAATGATATATATTCATCCCTATAATTAAAATTGAAATAACTGATCACTAGGCCATAGGGTAGAAAATTATAAATGGACACCGGATTGGTTAAGTTAAATGGTTTTAAAAATCTTGAATTTGGATTTTGATTAAATAATATTGTTTAAAAGAAATAAAATGTGGATTTATATGAATTGAATTATTTTCTAATTCAAGCTTTGAAATGTTGAAACTGAAATTGGTTAAAAGGAAACTGTTTTAAATAATTGAATTGGAAATGTGAAGTTGTAATTGATATATGACTTTAATTTTATAAATTGAATTACTTTAAAGATTTGGATCTTAAAATTGAACAATGAGGTTTAAATTGATTTAAGTGCTTTAAATCAGTAATTGGAATTGGACTTGAAATCGATATGAATTGAAATGGTTTAAAATAAGAATTGAATTGGAATTTTAAATCATTGAATTGAATTGCTGAATTGAATTTGAAGTTAAAAATGAATGTTCAAAAAGTGAAGTTAATTCGAGTTGAAATTGAAATCAAGTTGATTTGAAGCTAAACTGAAATAGAGTCATTTGAATTGAAAGATTGGAAATTGAGTTTTATTGATTTGAAATTTGGACATGGGTCAAGATTTGTTGAAATGGAAAGAAACAGTTTGATTTGATATTATTTTCAAAATAAATTATTTTAATATAAACTGTTTAAAATCTATCTTTTTAATATTCAAATTATTTAGATTTTTCCAACTATTTCACTGTATAAACCATTTTCAATACTCAAACCATTTTATATTAAACTGTTTTAAATCTCTAAACTATTTATAACTATTCAAACTATTTTTTAAAGTTTCAAACCATGCAAAGTTGAGATGTTTATATTTAAATCGTTGATTTAAATGTGAATGTGGTTAAATGATGTTATAACCTAAGTTGGAATTTGAAATGATATTTTTAAGTGAAAATGACATATTTTGAGTAAATATGATGATTTTGATATTTTGAAGTGAATATGATATTTGATATCAAATATGAATCGGTTTTGAAATGTAAAAGAACCAACCGGTGTGAAAAATGACGTTTGTTTATTAAAGAGACTGGATCCTCTTATTGGCATACTCTCTGTCAATATCGGAACCACTTTATACATGGTGGATAATCCAAAATAAAGTGGTTGAATTGGAGGCATTTGCTAGATTTGAAGAAAGAGAACGATGATGGATGACCTTGACACTTGTGCCAATTTGAAATGACTAAAACAGGACGGCTTGTCAGGGCCAAGGTGGCTAGCTACCCCTAGCGGACACACCTCTTCGTATTACTATATTAATGTTGGCTTGATCGGTGCACCTTGATTTGATTTTTGCAATGTTGGATGCGGTGGGCAGTCGTAGATACGATGCATTATCACCAGCTCTGCGACCCGAACTGGTAGTATCCTACCTTGGGCATTGCCTCACGTGCCTTGGCATAATTTTTATCCTTATTCGCACCCACTACGATTTTGTTTTAGTATGGTACCTATAGGTGACTCACTGGCTACCGACGTTACTGGTTGTGTTACAGGATCTGCATAAACTACCTGCTTAAAAATGTGTTAAGGGGTATCAATGTAAAACCTTAACGCTATTTTAATACTTTACATTACTGATAGACACTACATAAATAGCGTATTTTACTACATATAGATAGTTTAAAGGGTCCTTAAGAGATGGAAAATCCTGTAACATCTCTTAAGTTATTGCACGCACGTTATACACTGGATTGGAGATGTAAAATCTCATAAACATCTCTGAAGCTATTACCCTCATATTTACTTGTTGTTGATTTAAATTACATAAGAACTTTTAGTTTTGACTCGAGCGTTTTGTCTTTTCATTACGCTCTGGTCAGCTTGAGCTTTTCAGTGTTTGAAGACTTTAATTCTAGAGGGCGAAGACGGAGTTTGGTATATTATATTATTAGTAATTTCCGCTGCATTATTATTTGGTATGTTTGTGATTGTACTGATTGTTGTAAAAATTGTGTAATCAAATGTATATTATGAAACAGCTTCATGAACTGTTTAATTGATTATTATATTTTGTCATTCCGCTGCAATTCTATGTTTTGTTTTTCTTCTTTAATTTCTCTTATTTTCTTATTTACCCAATTGATAATCCTTCCTTTTGAATGGTTTGAGTTAGACATGTGTGGTTTATTGTCGATTTAAACCGTCCAAAAAGGTGGGTCGTCTCAGTTGGTATCAATGCTTTGGTTTAGAGATACCTTAGCCAGTTGGGGTTAACTCATTAGAGATAGGGTTAATAATACCCTAGTATGAGTCTGAGTGTATATATATGAGAGAGCTTATTTGTTAGTGCTATAAAATTATTCTGTGTTTTGTTAATTTGTTCTGTTTAGTATTTATGAATTCCGGTCGGTACATAGGATGCTATGGCATCGATAAGGGTTTCTAAACACTTGAACAAGGTAGACGGACACAATATTATTTTTAAAATAGGTAAATGAAATAATTTTACCTAGCATTATATTTTGTGTATATAAATATATATATATATATATATATAATTTTTCATAAATTGATTTTGTTATTTTTGTTATGTTGGATGTTAGTAAATGATAATATTTAATTATTGTCATTTATTGTTGGTTAGTCAAGGTTCTTAAAACTATTAACTACTGTATGTTATAAGAAAATGAAATTTTTATAACTAAGGTTTATAAAATATGATTTACCAATAAAATGAATTTAATTGGAAATTTGAGAACTTAAATTCCGATGTTTTGAATTTGGTTTTCAAAGATTTGAGAAAAAATAATACTAGTATTATTTGGAAGTATTTGCAAATAGAAATGTCTTCAAAATGTTTTCAAAGAATTTTTGAAAGGAAGTAAGTTCTGTACTCCCCTCTCCTGTCGCTAGAAAATAATTTCGGTGATGATCGTGACATCATCGACTTTCATTTCGAGTTTCAAAGTCAGAAGACCACTATAGTAGCTTTGCTACATATTTGTTTTGGTGAAACAAATTTTAATTTTAATTTCCTAAGTATGATTTGATATAAAAAGATATACGTACATGTTATTTCAAGATGACTTGAAATGAACCCGGTATTTGAATTCTTAAGTTCCTGTTAATTAATGATTTTCAGTTGTAGAAATAAAGTGGAATTCTAATAGTTGGAAACTTCTAAAATGAGAAATAAGAAATTAGAAGCTAAGTGTTTAATGAAACTGTGAAGAAATTGGAGATTTGTCACTGTAAATTAAAAGATAATAAAAATTAAGAAGATGTAAACTATTGAACATTTTTGTTAACTAAAATGAATAAGAGAAATTTGTATAACACTCAATTACATTCTAAAAAAACATATATAAAACTTACCAGAGATGTTTAAAAAGTTGTAATGTTCAATATGAATATATGATAGAATATTATACAAGTAAAAGCTTAATAACAAAAATGCTTAATAATTAAATTAAATAGTAAAAAGTGAATACTATTTAAGTAAATGATTATAAACTTAAGAAAGTGTTGAAATGATTCATTAACATATTTAATATTAAATGATACTATTGTGAAAATAATTGTGAAAAAAATATAGAAACTTAAGTATGAAATGATTCATTTATGAATATTAATATTAATATTAAATGGAAATCAAGTATATAAGTAAATAATAAATGTGAATTAAACTGCAAAGAAACAAATGTAATACTTTAAGAATGGATTCATTGCTGATTTCAAATATTGAAGGGGAAATAAATTATGTAAGTAATGAATGTAAATCGATAAAAAGATGACCTTGTATGTATAAATGAAAACAAATGAAAAGTGAATAATGTGTGAAAGAAACACATAGGATAACATTTAAAATCCTATGTGGTTGGCTTATGGGATGTTTGGGAAATGATACTTCAAATTGTTTAAGGTTGTATGAATAATCTATTAAGTAATTATCTATGGCTGTTGAGCATAAGGTACACTTGGTAGTTTATTTGTCATCCTTGTACGATGAAAAGTTTCTAAAACTGAACAAACCATTAGTTTTGATTGCTACGGATGTGTGATGGATTCTTTTGTTGATATAATGATTGTACTGCTTTTGTTTGCATATGATTATTATATATTGTATGTTGTTTGTGCAATTAATTGAAACAACTAAATATTACTCATTTTACATAATTTTAACTCTTTGGATTATGTAAGTGAAATACAGGTTTATGGAAGCAATAACAGTTGCTTTTGGTTTCATAAATAAAGTTTGTTCGCCCGACAAATAGGTACGTTTTCGGATTATGATTTTTGAAATGGTATTTTATTGTTTTTCCCATGGTTTGGGATATTTTATTATTGAAATATGATATATATATATATATTGAAATTATTGATATTATTATTTTTCGGGACCTAACCGTGCAAAGGAGACTCTGCCGAAATTTTTTGAAAATTTAGGACTTAAAATTATTATTTTTCATAGAAGTGGAGTTATTTTCAAATTTTTACTAAACTTAAATATGTAAGTTAAATTGTTATAAATTGATTATTTTGAATAAAATTGAATAAAATTATATCAAACCTCTTGATTCTTTCTTGTTCCTTTTCGGGGACGAAAAGTTTTGAGTGCGGAAGATTGTAACGACCCGTATTTTTGATAATTAAAAATATTAAATTTAATAAGATTTTGGAATCTAATATTGTGAGAAATTAAAATTTATGATTTATAAATGGAAAAAAATTATTAGAACATAATTTAATAGTGTTGATTGAATGAAATTGACAACTATTATTGTAATTCCAATTAATTATAATTGCAAAGGTTAATAATGAATGTTATTCCTAATTGAAAGATAATTGTAGAGGTTAATTTGGCTATAATGGTAGGTTAATAAGAAGTATATTAAATGTTGTATTAAATATAGAAATAACATGTATATGATTGAAATTGGTTATTATAGAATAGGAAATCAGTTTTGAGTAAGTAATTTATAACCCTTGGTTGTAAACAATGAATTAATAGATATGAATTATTAAGTTGTAACAATTGAGTTATTATCATCTCATTAATTAAATCAGTTAAAATTAATTTGGAAATTAATAAAATTAATGTAATGGAAATATTGCAATTATTATGGTAAAAGATGTTAATTGTAGAGTTGAGTGAAATAAAATGGAAACTTATGTTAATAAATAAATTACATAAGGAAATGTCGATTTAATATAAGAACCTGTAAATCAAAATAATAGAATTTATTTAAAAATAAAATATAATTAACTGGGTTTTATTACTGTTGTGATTTAACGTTAAAATTAATGTAATATTTAAATATTGGATTTAACATGGAAAATTTAATTTTAAAAATTTTAATTGATTTCTGTGTAATCAGGAATGATGAAAATTGTAAGCTTTTAAATTTGAATTTAAAAGTGGTTAAATCAATTTAATAATAAATTGTTTTAATTAACGTGTAAAATTAGCCTTTTTGGCACTGTCTTGGATTTCGATGAAACTAGTTTCATCGGATCCGTAACAGTGATTTATTATAGGAATATCAAGTTTCGTAGCGATCAGACTTATCGTTTGATCGTGCGAGCTCGAAACGCGTAAAAATCAATTAAAGGAATTTAAATGAATATAATTCGATTTTAAAGCTAACTTCTATATACAATGGAATTACGATTTGAAACTAGTTTCATTGAGTTTAAAAATATTGAAAACCTATATTTTGATATATGGGATGACCTATTTTCGTTTTGGGAACGAAACGGGATTTTCAGGTCTTTGTTATCGCTTCGACCCATTCGATCTGTTCAATCCATTCTTATCCATCTCTGCCTATATATATGCTGTTATAAACCCTAGCAGCTTTCTATTTTCATTTTCTGTACGTGCAATTTCTATCTCATCTTTTCCTTCTCAATGGCAGACATCACAAAACCCTAAATTTGAAATTCCAAATCAAACTCCAAAATCCAAACTGCTCAAATCCTATCATATAATATATCATAGTGAATCTCTCGACGAACGTAATCTGCAACTATAATTCATTTTTTGATTGGAGGTTGAGTTTGGCTAGAAATTAGTGAAACAGTTTCGGCCGTCCATCCTAGAGTTTCACGATCAACGGTGGATCTTCGACTACGGAGCGATCAGCGAGTACTGCGGCGTAGAGGTGGCCAAGAGGGTTCGATCCATGGTCTATGTTCATCTCAAGGGGGCTCAGATTCGCCAAAATTCGGCGTCATAGGTTGCGGCGGCGCTGTGCGCCGGGGGAGGCCGGAGATGGCCGCGACGTCATGGGAGGTGCGCTTGGACTAGGCGAGCGTGGCGGTGACCCCTGATGGTCGAACGACGGCATGTAGCAGCAACTAGTAGGACGTAGAGGTGGCGGCTGCTACTTCGCGCGTGCGTTTAGGGTAAGGGGGTATATGATTTTACATTTTTACCCTTGCTTTTATTTTAATTTAATTTTTAAATTTTAATCTCTAACGTATAAAACTTTTGTATACGAACTCTGATTGACGCACAGTTTCTTCCGTTGGGTTCGTATCGAAATTCCGAACAACATGAAACTGGTTTTGTTGAATTTGGAGACTGTTAGAATTTTAGGCTTTTATTGGATTTTAAATCAGCTATAAATCAAAGATGAGTGATTTAATCCACTCACGCAATACTAAATCTTCTTATGTTAGTTGAACTAAATTTATGAAGTGATAAGAATTTTATTGGTTGTTGCTTAGTAGTTAAAATTGACATTTAAATTAATTTGAATTTTATATTGAATTTAATTGCTTGTTAACACCGATAATGGATAATCAGTAACTATTGTGATATATTGGTTGATTTGGATGTTGGTTGTTATTGTATGCTATTGATTGATGTTGGATGTATGGCTGTTTATTTATTGTGGATATATCACTGTTATTACCTATTTATTTATTGACATCATTTATATTATCATTTGGACCATTGAAAATGAACAAAGAAATAGGTTGAAATGATATATACCTATGACACTTGGATTTGGATTGAAATGATATATATCCATCCCTATAATTAAAATTGAAATAACTGATCACTTAGCCATAGGGTAGAAAATTATATACGGACACCAGATTGGTTAAATTAAATGGTTTTAAAAATCTTGAATTTGGATTTGGATTAAATAATATTGTTTAAAAGAAATAAATTGTGGATTTATATGAATTGAATTATTTTCTAATTCAAGCTTTGAAATGTTGAAACTGAAATTGGTTAAAAGGAAACTGTTTTAAATAATTGAATTGGAAATGTGAAGTTGTAATTGATATATGACTTTAATTTTGGAAATTGAATTATTTTAAAGATTTGGATCTTAAAATTGAACAATGAGGTTTAAATTGATTTAAGTGCTTTAAATCAGTAATTGGAATTGGACTTGAAATCGATATGAATTGAAATGGCTTAAAATAAGAATTGAATTGGAACTTTAAATCATTGAATTGAATTGCTGAATTGAATTTGAAGTTAAAAATGAATATTCGAAAATGGAAGTTAATTCGATTTGAAATTGAAATCAAGTTGATTTGAAGCTAAACTGAAATTGAGTCAATTGAATTGAAAGATTGGAAATTGAGTTTTGTTGATTTGAAATTTGGACATGGGTCCAGATTTGTTGAAATGGAAAGAAACAGTTTGATTTGATATTATTTTCAAAATAAATTATTTTAGTATAAACTGTTTAAAATCTATTTCACTGTATAAACCATTTTCAATACTCAACCCATTTTATATTAAATTGTTTTAAATCTCTAAACTATTTAAACTATTTTCTAAATTATCAAACTGTGCAAAGTTGAGACGTTTATATTTAAATCATTGATTCAAATGCGAATGTGGTTAAATGATGTTATAACCTAAGTTAAAATTTTAAATGATATTTTCAAGTCAAAATGACATATTTTTAGTAAATATGATGATTTTGATATTTTGAAGTGAATATGATATTTTGATATCAAATATGAATCGATTTTGAAATGTAAAAGAACCAACCGATGTGAAAAATGACGTTTAGTCGTTAAAGAGACCGGGTCCTCAAATTGGCATACTCTTCGTCAATATTGGAACCACTTTAACAACTGCGTACGTGGTGGATGATCCAGAATGAAGTGGTTGAATTGGAGGTGTTTGCTGGATTTGAAGAAAGAGAATGATGATGGATGATCCCGACACTTGTGCCAATTTGAAATGACTAAAACATGACGGCTTATCAGAGCCAAGTAGGCTAGCTACCCCTAGCGGACACACTTCTTCGTATTACTATATTGATGTTGGCTTAATCGTTGCACCTTGATTTGATTTTTGGGGTGTTGGACGCGGTGGTAGCTACGATGCGTTACCACTAGCCCTGCGACCCAAATTGGTAGCATCCTACCTTGGGCATTGCCTTACGTGCCTTGTCATACTTTTTATCCTTATTCGCGCCCACTACGATTTTGTTTTAGTATGGTACCTATAAGGGACTCACTGGCTACCGTTGTTACTGTTGTGTTACAGGACCTGCATAGACTGCCTGCTTAAAAATGTGTTTAGGGGGATCAATGTAAAGCCTTAACGCTATTTTAATACTTTACATTACTGATAGACAGTACATATTATAGTATTTTACTACATATAGATAGTTTAACGGATCCTTAGGAGATGAAAAATCCCGTAACATCTCTTAAGTTATTGCACTCACATTATACACTGGATAGGAGATGCAAAATCCCATAAACATCTCTGAAGCTATTACACTCATATTTACTGTTGTTGATTTAAATTACATAATAACTTTTAGTTCTAACTCGAGTGTTTTGTCTTTTCATTACGCTTGGATCAGCCTGAGCTTTTTAGTGTTTGAAGACTTTAATTCTAGAGGACGAAGATGGAGTTTGGTATATTATATTATTAGTAATTTTCCGCTGCATTATTATTTGGTATGTTTGTGATTGTACTCTGATTGTTGTAAAAATTGTGTAATCAAATGTATATTATAAAACAGCTTCATGAACTATTTATTTGATTATTATATTTTGTCATTCCGCTGTGAGATTCTATGTTTTGTTTTTCTTCTTTTCTCTTATTTTCTTATTTACCCCATTGACAATCCTCCCTTTTGAATGTTTTGAGTTAGACATGTATGGTTTATTGTTAGTTTAAACCGTCCAAAAAGGTGGGTCATTATAGGAAAGCAGCAGCAAAAAGGAATAGTAGGTGGGGCTGCGGGAATCATCATAGAGGGAAATGCAAGTACTCCACCAACTGTAAAGTAGCCCGCCATAAACTTGAATCTGGGGATGAAAACCCTACCGGAAGATATAGCAGTGGATCTCTCCGACTCTGAAGATAGAGAAAAACTTAACAATGACGAGTTGAAGGAGAACACTAACATACTCAATAACGGCATAGAGGTCTAAACTGCCTTGGTACGACCAACCGCAAGTCAATGGAACTCCGAGGGAGTGGCTCTCCCAAAGACAGGAGAGCATATGCTTCAGCCCACTTACCAAGACCATTTGCAAAATCAAACACTTGGTATAATCACTAACAGCCAACCCATGGATTACCAGACATCCAAGGCGTATATCGTGGACATGGTCAAGTGCCTAATGGACGAAAGTAAGAATAGGAGAGATGATGAATGAGGATCCACTCCAAGCCATACTCCCTTCACTAACGACACTCTAAATGAACAATATCCTAAAAAGTTCACTATGCCAACCATCTCGTCCTACGACGGAACTAGGGACCCAAAACTGCACTTGTATAAGTACAGTTGGTACATGGATGGAGTGAATGCTTAAAATGCCGTTCGGTGTAGATGTTTTTCAATCTTTCTAGAGGGAAGCATCCATGAGGCTCACCAGGCTCCTACCTAAATCCATCTCCACTTTCGATGAGTTTGCAACAAGGTCCCTTGATCAGTTTAGGCTTCACACAGCACAACCAAAAGACGTGATGTCCTTATCGGGCCTATTCCAAGGATGAGTTGAATCTTTGAAATCCTTCATTAGTCGGTTTAACATCGCGATCACTGAAGTAAGTAACCCAAACAAAGATATGGTCTTCATGGCTCTGGTCCACGCTATCCATCCAGACACCGTACGGAAAATGGATCAAAATGAAGCAACCTACCACTAGGAAGGACTTTAATCGAAAGGCGAGCCAGTACTTGAGATTGGAAGAATCAGAGGAGCTAAAAGGAAAACCTTCTAACCTATAACCAACCAACATCGGGCATAACGGTATGACAGCGAACAAAGATGCAAATGCCTCCCGAACTGCTGCAGGAAATGCGAGGAGGGATGGGAAACAGAAAAGGAAGAATCAGAATTCCAACAAGCGGAATGGAAGTAGCAAGCGAATTAAAGGCTTGAGGCCCGAATACTACACCCCACTCAATGATATTCCAGAGAACATCTACCTTGTGACACAAGGGACGGAGGAGTACAAAATGCCACCTAAAAAGGAAGCGACTGAATGGCAAAAGCACTCCGGAAAGTACTGTCATTTCCATGAAACACATGGTCACAACACGAATGAGTGTCGTCACTTGAAGAACCTAATTGAAGAACTAATTCAGGAAAACAAGCTTCAGCAGTATGTGAGGAAGCAACAAAATCCTGACCAGTTTGTGGCACTCCAAGCTCCCAAAGATCGAGGGAACCAAGCCGGAACCAGCAAAGAGGGATTTGGACGGACCGACTAGAGATTTATTATCGAAATAATATCTGGAAGACCTCATCCCGTGTAAAAGAGTTGGGGAGAGATGGAGCAATATGCGAGCTCACTAAGACACGTTTCAAAAGATTTGGGCTTTGTGATTGAAGATGGAACTCCTACTAAGTAGTAGAAGACTCTAAACGATGACATAGTGTTCCGAAATCGAGACACCGAAGGAATAGAAGCTCCAACTCTCGACCCCATGGTCGTGACAGTAGGAATCGGACCAGCCATGGTCCAACGAGTATTAGTAGACAATCGCAGTTATGTGAATATCCTTTTCAAACAAACCTTTGATCGGTTGAAAATCAGTATGAAAGATGTATTCGCTTGTCGACAAAAATCTAGGGATTCACTAGTGAACCTAAACAACCCGTCGGAACAATTGATTTACCCATAGAACTCGGGGTAGGCGACCGAAGAGTCAACCTCATCCAAACCTTTGTGATCGTAGATGGAATATCCACCTACAATGCCTTCTTGGGACGACCCGCTTTGGCAGATTTCAGAATTGCTTTAGCTCAGTGTTGTGTAACAATGAAATTTCCAACAGAGAATGGAGTTGAGCTGATCAAAGGAAACTAAAGTGCCGCTAGAGAATGCTATATCGCGGAACTACATGAGTCTAAAAGAAGGGGAAAGGGGAAGAATATGGGGATAACTCTCCACGTTTGTGAACCTACTGAATAGCAACTACAGAGCCGCCCTTGGCTTGGAGACCATAGCCAATTCGATAAGGCTTTGGACCCTAGAAAGAAGAGCTTAAGGGAGGATCGGCCAGCACCGACAAAATTGACGGTGTCTATCCCTATCGATATGGATGATCCGACACAAGTCCTGAAAATTGAATCACATTTTGGAAACAAGATGAGACCGGAACTCATTAAGTTTCTTCGTGCCAACCTAGACGTATTCGCTTGGAAGCTGATATGTGCGAGGTGTCATCGGAGATTGCATGTCATGGACTCAACATTGACCCCAAGTATACACCAGTGAAGCAGAAGAGGCGCAGCCTGGTAACCGAATGGTCCAAAGCACTAAGGGAAGAAGTGGACAAGCTGATGACAAATGGTTTTATCCGCGATGAAACATACCCTAAATGGGTATCTAATCCGGTCTTGGTTAAGGAGTCCAATGGGAAATAGTGAACTTGTATCAACTACTTAGACCTAAACAAAGCTTGCCCAAAGGACAACTTCCCTCCGTCCAGAATTGATCAGCTTGTGGACATGATAGCTGGACATGAATTGCTATCATTCATGGACGCTTACTCGGGATACAACCAGAACATGATGCACGAACCTGATCAGGAAAACACCAATTTCATTACTGATCTGGGATTATACTGCTACAAAGTGATGCCATTTGGCTTAAAGAATGCCGGGGCAACCTACCAATGACTAGTGAACACCATGTTCAAACAACAGATCGGGAAAACTATGGAAGTCTATGTGGATGACATGTTGGTTTTAAATCACAAATAGCCGCAAATCACTTGGAAAACCTTGCTAAAATATTTGAAATACTTCGCAAATATGGAATGAAATTCAATCCACTTAAATGTCACTTCGGGGTAGCCTTTGGAAAGTTCTTGGGATTCATCGTAAGCACTAGAGGCATCGAAGCAAATCCCGAACAAATTGCTGCTTTACGAGAAGTCGAGGCCCCAAGGTGTAACGACCCGGTATTTTGGACCATTCGCATCCATTATAAGTGTATAGGTAGACACTCATGCCGGAGTTGAATTGCTCAAAATACCGCGTTGTTAATTTAAATTTGGCAAAACTGAACATATATAGTAAATAAAAAATCACAGATCACAGACACAAAGTAATAAGTGCAGCGGAAATAAAAGAGATAGTAGTTCATGAAGCAACTATATAAATGTATAAGTTACATCAGAGTTAAACCAGATACAATGGAAGAGTAATATGATACATTAGATACAAATCAGAATACATCACTGGAATCATCGAATACTGAAGCAGAATAGATGGCTGGATCTTCAAGCAAAGCTCCAACTTCAAAGGTGAGTCTCGAATACTGGTACACTCAGTCTGACCCGAGCGTAAAGCAAAACACAAGACACTCGAGTCAGGATTAACATTCTTATATTAATAAATCCAACTCAAGTGAAATAGCAATTGAAATACAAGTAACTCAAAGGATGTTTGGAATAACCATCCTTTAAGGATCCGTTAAACTATCTACTATGTAGTAGTGTACGATAAGTAGATAATGTCTATCAGTAATATAAAATATCAAAATAGTGTTAAGTCATGGCCCATTCCACCCTTAACACATTTTTATTCCCAAGAGCATATACAAGACCGTAGTTTCCCCAAAACCGGAAGTCACCAGAGGGCAATCCATATACTAAAGGTACAAAACAAATTCGTAGTGGTCGCGAGTAGGGAATACAAGTATGACAAGGCACATGAGGCAATACCCAAGGTAGTGACACTACCGTTCGCCTGATCCGGACTGGTGATAACGCATCGCCGCAACGACCGCAACACCGTGAAACAACACTCCCAAAATCAAGGGTGCACCAATCGACAACAAGTAATGAGTAGTTCGAAGAAGTGTGTTCACTTGAGGTAGCTGACCTCCATTGGCCCGGCACGGCTCCTGTTTTAGTCATTTCCAATTTGACACAAGTGTCAAGGCTATCCATTATCATTCTCTTTCTTCAGTCATCACGTACATCATTCCAACCACTTCATTCTGGATCATCACTCCGCGTATAGTTATTAAAGTGGTTTTCGGTTTAGACAGAGAGTATGTCCATAACCGATTCCGGTCTCTTTAATAACTTTCGTAATTATTACACCGATTGGTCGTTTAATATATTTCAAAACCAAATCAAATTCAATTTCAAATAGAATTTGTAAATAACACTTCATTTGTCTTTCTAAACCAATTTCCAAAATTTACGTCTCAAAACTTCCAAATTCACAATTTCAAAATCTTATAATTCAATTTCAATTTCTATTTAAAACAATTCAAATATTGATTCAAATTCGTATATAAGTTTCATTCCGAAATCATTTAAGTTAATTTAACATTCAAACCAATTTAAATCCATTTATCAATTTCATTCAATGTTCGTTAAGTAAATTTTCATTTAAACAATTTCTATTTAATTTCCAATTCATTAAATCCATTATTTAAATTCAACTTCCTTATTTCAAAACTTACAGTTTGAATTAAATTAAATTCATCAAATCAAATCCTTAAATTTTCAAGTCTTACATTAATTTCAATAAATCACATTTTATTTCTTGTTAAAGAAATTCAATTTCACTTATTTACTTACTTAAATACTTTTCCAAAACTTAATTAATAAAGAAACTCAATTTCAATTATTTACGAAATAAAAATTTACTTATTCAAAAGTTCAATTTTACTTATTTAAGAATTCAATTCAATTTATCATTAAATAATTCAACCTTATTTAATTATTAAATAATTCAAAACTTAATTATTAAATAATTTCAAAGTTTAATAATTTCAAACTTAATTATAATTTCAAACTTAATTATTAAATCATTTCAAACTTAATTCAATCATTTCTCAAATTAAACAACATTCTTTCATCAATTTCATTTTTAATATTTTGTTTCAGATTTTTTTTATTAACATTTTCCTTTCATTAAAAATTCAAATTTCAACTTCATTTCAAAACCATAT
This sequence comes from Allium fistulosum, assembly GCA_030737815.1. Taxonomy (NCBI): domain Eukaryota; kingdom Viridiplantae; phylum Streptophyta; class Magnoliopsida; order Asparagales; family Amaryllidaceae; genus Allium; species Allium fistulosum. The sequence continues at coordinate 508,927,950 of CM060903.1, read as the reverse complement.
TGTTTATTCAAATAAAATCTTCATTTTATTTTTAAATCAAATTATTTGACTAATCGGGTTTTATTTAATTCTCTATATCCAAGGTCAAAGTTCAATTTGGGTATTTATCATTTCAACCCGATTCCAATTCAATTCAAAATCAAAACATAGAAAAGGGAACTTGCAGTGTGATAACTGGGATGGTGTCAAAGTAAATAAACAAGCAATAACAATAATCAATATCAATCCAATAATCAATTCAAATAATCCCGAAATAACTGTATTAATTCGCATTGTTATTTGTACGAATTAATATAATTATTCCTAGAATCTACACTATCATTTCATGTAGATTAAAGATTATTCCACTATTTATTTATATGGTTTTTCACTTGTCATTCAATTACAATTTTATACTACAACAATTAATCCAATATACGTCGATGGTTCAAAGTGTAATTATCACTATTCTACATGTCAATTAATTTAACAATTAAAAGGGGTCATATTCAACTAATCAAATTTAACATATAAATCAGTTTTAAAATTGTCAACTATCCTATATCAATTTCAATTCTGCATACTATTAATCACTTAACATTAACAAATTAACATCCAAAATAAACATCGAACAATCAATCAATTATCAGCTACTAGATTATCATTTCATAATTAACAGTTAATGGTGTAAGATGTCATAAGTAAACTGATACAGGTGATGGCATATAAAACAGTGTAAATAACTAACAACAGCATATTTCAATTGTCGTTTCAATTGAAATCAAATTTAATAAATAAAAGAACGTTAATCATGAGTGAGTGCTCACCTTTCGAGGCTAGAGATTCGACAATGAGAGTAGTTACAACCCAAGCACGAATTCCAAACGAAGTACGATTGAACTCGAATTTGAAGACAAAGCTGATAAACGGAATCGACGAAATAAATCAGACTGGATCGATGAAGATAATGGATATAAGTGAACTTGTATATATATAGCTATATATAACTATATACTTATAAAAATCCTATTTAAATTTTCACACACATATTAAATTATATACATATGTCAAAAATCATTGTTTTTAAATTAACATCACATATACTAGAATTAAATACGTATACATACTATACTTGGAAATAAATACTTATGTAGATATACACATATCACTTATACAATAAACCAACAAACTGATATATATATATAAAATCATTAAACAACATACATATTTACTAAAATTTGATACGGCCATAACATACCGCAATTATATATCCTTTCATACAGAACCCATAAAATATCAACACTTATTATAAAACAACACAACTTTATAACTAGATTATATAATACTAATATAGACCAATACTATTGTCAAAAATACATATACAAACAAATATGTGTAAAACCGGTATAAAATTTTCATACAGCAAGCATAATTTAAGATTTATATAAACAAATGTTTACAACATAAAATAAACTAAAATATACGTGACAGATAATATTTGTACCTATATACGTAGTCTGCATATAAACTAATGTGCATCCCTATATACGACCTACGAACGCGATATAATTTAGTACCCAGGTGAAAATATATATCTGCAACAAATTTAAATATATATACGATAAAATATATAAGATATATAACTGAAGTTGTTATATGAATATAAACTGCTATACTATAACTATATATATACCTACAGCATAACCCACACCTATATTAACTAGACTGTAGGCATTTATCACTACAATATATAAACGAAACTGTTAAGTGAAGATCTATACACAAACTTACAATAACTATTAAATAAACTAGCAACATAACATACTAACCTAGACTCTACATAAACACTGCATATAAATGTTTACACCGGTTACTTACAAAATATACAAACTGACACATTATTTAGTAAACGTTAAAACTTTACACTATATGTAACCTTCTTAATATATCTGGTATATATAGAAAACCAAAAATTTTACAAGCATTTATATTATTACTAACATAACTTATCTAACCAATATATATACCTCACTTCCTTCATTATATAATACTTGATCAACAGTTTATTTATATATATATATAACAAAAATAGATCTGATATATAAACTGTAAACAGAAGTCTGGATATAAACAATGGGTTCAAATACATATAACAAAATATTGTATACCTATATATGTATAAAACTATTAATATAAAATATGTATACTGTGTAAACTTATATAAACTACCAATCCAAAGAAAATATATATATAAGCTACTAAAATCGTATACATACTATATATAAACAAACATAGGAGAGCTTCTTCAACAGACATATGCAGACTACTCTATAAATGCAGACAAAGGAAAAAAAATAACCACATAAAAATATACAAGTACCCATAGATAGAAATTACCTCTTACATATATAATATTGGAAAGCAAATTTTCATATAAAGAAAAATTGCACACAGCCCCAAAATGAAGAAAGGAGGCAGGCTATCGAGTGAAGACGCTCAAGGCTAGGGGAGGCGGAGGCTCTGTGGCTGTGGGTATCGAGTGCAGGCTGTTGCGTGGATGTCGAGGTGGCTTAGCTAAGGGTTCAGCTGCACTTGTATGTTGACAGGGTAGCGATTGAAAATGAGGCCGGATGATGATGGAGAGTAAACGAGGTCAGAGGGAGAAATGGAAGAGCAGGCGGACTGGGTTTTGGCGAAGAGGAAAGGCGTTAGAAGGAGGGGGAAGCGGTGGCGGAGATGAGGTTCGGTCAAGTGAGGCCTCGGCCTTGAGTTAACGTCAGGCGAGGTGGGTTTCGGTGGGAGAAGAACAGGGGAGGTCCGGAAGCGAAGTGGAGTGGGGATGGGTGGAGCGAAGTTCGCCAGACAGGCGGCAGGGCGCGCGGGCACGGGTGGATGACTGAGTGCGGAAGGTGTTGCCTTGGGCAGTGGCTCGGAATGAGATGGCGGGCTTGGATCTGGTGCATGCTGAAGTGGAGATGGAGAGGGCGGAGTAAATTTATTCACTGATGTATGGGAGAGGAAAGATTTTCAAGCTAATAGTTTTCAAGGTGATCAGAAGTGGAAATGAACTGTTCAAGATGAAAGCAACGAAAAAAATAAATATATTCAAAATCATTGGAATAGAAAAAAGTTAAACAGTTGAATTCAAGGAATGATAATGGCCATTGGCTGTTTGAACGGTGGAATATGAAAGAATGGATGGAAACCCAAAAGATGTTACAAATGGTACCGATATGGATGACGGTTTCGCAGTTTTCACAGCGCACCAAACTTTAAAACACGGAGTCGAATATACCGCAGAGATCAGCACGACGAGACGATCAAAACGGCATACGGATATCAGTGGTACGATTGAATTATAAAAATTCGAATTTTCTACTGGCGGGAAATGCAAGAAAAACGCTGAGAAATAAGATCGACGGAGCCAAAGATGTCCGAATTTTGAAAACGACAAACTAACATTTTGCTCAGAAGATGGTTTAGAATTTTTCTATGTAAAAATATTTAGGTTTTGGAAACATTTTATTTTCATCGCTTTTTAACTGATTAAATTGAAGTAAATTTACGCGCGAAATAAACTTCCATTTTTTCGGACGAAAATTTACCAGTTGCTATGTTTAACTAGACGCATTCCAAATATCAAAAAAAAATTTCAAAATTTTATCGTTTAAAATTTCGCAAAATTTCAACTAATTACGTTATTAAAACAGTTGAAATTTACGGGTCGTTACACTCTCCCCCACTCAAAACTTTTCGTCCCCGAAAAGGAACGAGGTAGGAGAATAGAAACAACCAGAAAGAAAAACAGATTTGAAATATAAAATAACAATTAATTTTAACCATATAAATTCAAATTTAAATTAATTGACATTCAATAATTGATTTAATCCATTTGATTTCACTAAAATCAATCTCAACTATTTCTAAATTTATTATCTTATTATCCAATTATCTTCAATTTACAATTTCTACAACCATAAATTTGAATAGTCTTTTATTATAATCATATTTTATTCAACAAATTTAATTCTTCTTTATTCCAATTACCGTTAAATTTATTCTACTTAATATATCTAATCACATATACTTAACCCATATAAATTATTTTAAACCATAAAAGTTTTGATTTAAATTAGTTTATATTTACTAATTGCTTTTAAATTCAAGGTATTTTCATATGTTGATCTAATTTTAATTTTTTAATTAACCTTCAAAACAAAATTTATTTTTCAATTATCTTATTTTTCTATTTATCTCTATTAACATTTTATAATTAAAATTTAAGTGTATAACATTTGTTATAACCACTCAAATTTTATTTATAAATTCAATTTATATTATATATTATCCAATTACATATTCAACTTCTGAACGATTTAGGTAAGTTGTATTGGAATGCAGTTGAACAATATACGAATAAAATTTTCCCCAATTCAATTATTCAAGTTTAAATATTTATTCCAAATTTTGGTTTTATTTATAATTAAAATCATCCTTTAACAACATTTAAGAATTAGATTTCCGATTAACTTTAAACAATTTAGAGTTATATATCATATATTTATATCAATCAAATTAAATTTTAAAATAAGATACTTATATATATATAAATCAAATTATACTGAAGAAATTCAAATCAAAATATTTTTCAAAACAAACCGTAGCAAAGCTACACAATAGTTTCTCCACTTCGAAACTCGAAAATGAACGTCGATGATGCGGCCGCCATCACCGAAATTATTTTCCAGCGACAAAGAGAAGAGTACTGATTTCAACATTTTTTTTTATCCTTTGAAACAATTTCTATTCGAAAATACTTTCAATAATATATACTTTAAAATTTAAAAACCAAAGTTCGAAATCACCGGAACTAATAAATTCTCAAATTTCTGAATTAAATTCATTTCAAATTCCAATCAATTTATAACCAAGTTTATAAATTCATTTATTTATATTAGGCAATAGTCAATGGTTTATGAAGTATTAAATGAAAATTAAATATTATCATTTCGGACAACAACTCATTAACAATTTAATTTCAGAAAAATTTATACTTGTATATATAATATAATCATTCAAAAATTTATTTTGTTTACCAAATTTGAAAACGATATTGTGTCGGTTTGCTCTTTTAAAGTGTTTTGGAAATCCTATCGATAACGTTGATCAGACGAATCGATCGAAAATCCAAATCAACATCAACAACTCAAACAACACAATATATTTTTAAGATATTTTATATATAATTTTACAAATACAATTCCACGCTCGACGATACAAGAATAGATTTCAAAACATGTATAGCGATTCAAATTTGATGGAAAACAAATCAAAGAGAATTTTGATTCGAAAATAAGTTTGAAACGGAAGATAAGATAATTCAATTACCACAATCGGGAGATGGATGAGTTTATTTAATTCACGGGCAACCTTAACCGGGTCGTCCGTGACTTCAAGAATAAGATCGATGCTGAATTCCGAGGTAAATCAACACTCGATCTCAAGAGATGGAATTCAGGTAAAGTAGGCAATAGATAGCATCGTAAACCGAGGATACAGAAATCTCCGGTAAATCGATGCCTATTATAAAGGAGTTTTGCTCCTTTACGAATCATTCGAAGATTGGCGAGACCGCCGATCTATTATAGATATCATTCAAAATGGAGTTATGGAATGCTCTAGAATTGAAAGAAGACAAATAGTGAGGGACACGAATGAAATTTGGAACCGCAGGGAACGTCCCAAAATTCAAAGGAATCGAGTCAAAAGGAAGAGATTGAAACTCGAATGAGAGTGATTCTGTAAATACATTTACCCTATATGCTAAGCTTTGCCTAGAGCTACCAAAGCTCTGATACCAACTGTAACGACCCGGTATTTTGGACCATTCGCATCCATTATAAGTGTATAGGTAGACACTCATGCCGGAGTTGAATTGCTGAAAATACCGCGTTGTTAATTTGAATTTGGCAAAACTGAACATATATAGTAAATAAAAAATCACAGATCACAGACACAGAGTAATAAGTGCAGTGGAAATAAAAGAGATAGTAGTTCATGAAGCTACTATATAAATGTATAAGTTACATCAGAGTTAAACCAGATACAACGGAAGAGTAATATGATACATCAGATACAAATCAGAATACATCACTGGAATCATCGAATACTGAAGCAGAATAGATGGCTGGATCTTCAAGCAAAGCTCCAACTTCAAAGGTGAGTCTCGAATACTGGTACACTCAGTCTGACCCGAGCGTAAAGCAAAACACAAGACACTCGAGTCAGGATTAACATTCTTATATTAATAATATCCAACTCAAGTGAAATAGCAATTGAAATACAAGTAACTCAAAGGATGTTTGGAATAACCATCCTTTAAGGATCCGTTAAACTATCTACTATGTAGTAGTGTACGATAAGTAGATAATGTCTATCAGTAATATAAAATATCAAAATAGTGTTAAGTCATGGCCCATTCCACCCTTAACACATTTTTATTCCCAAGAGCATATACAAGACCGTAGTTTCCCCAAAACCGGAAGTCACCAGAGGGAAATCCATATACTAAAGGTACAAAACAAATTCGTAGTGGTCGCGAATAGGGAATACAAGTATGACAAGGCACATGAGGCAATACCCAAGGTAGTGACACTACCGTTTGCCTGATCCGGACTGGTGAGAACGCATCGCCGCAGCGACCGCAACACCGTGAAACAACACTCCCAAAATCAAGGGTGCACCAATCGACAACAAGTAATGAGTAGTTCGAAGAAGTGTGTTCACTTGAGGTAGCTGACCTCCATTGTCCCGGCACGGCTTCTGTTTTAGTCATTTCCAATTTGACACAAGTGTCAAGGCTATCCATTATCGTTCTCTTTCTTCAGTCATCACGTACATCATTCCAACCACTTCATTCTAGATCATCACTCCGCGTATAGTTATTAAAGTGGTTTTCGGTTTAGACAGAGAGTATGTCCATAACCGATTCCGGTCTCTTTAATAACTTTCGTAATTAGTACACCGATTGGTCGTTTAATATATTTCAAAACCAAATCAAATTCAATTTCAAATAGAATTTGTAAATCAACACTTCATTTGTCTTTCTAAACCAATTTCCAAAATTTACGTCTCAAAACTTCCAAATTCACAATTTCAAAATCTTATAATTCAATTTCAATTTCTATTTAAAACAATTCAAATATTGATTCAAATTCGTATATAAGTTTCATTCCGAAATCATTTAAGTTAATTTAACATTCAAACCAATTTAAATCCATTTATCAATTTCATTCAATGTTCGTTAAGTAAATTTTCATTTAAACAATTTCTGTTTAATTTCCAATTCATTAAATCCATTATTTAAATTCAACTTCCTTATTTCAAAACTTACAATTTGAATTAAATTAAATTCATCAAATCAAATCCTTAAATTTTCAAGTCTTACATTAATTTCAATAAATCACATTTTATTTCTTGTTAAAGAAATTCAATTTCACTTATTTACTTACTTAAATGCTTTTCCAAAACTTAATTAATAAAGAAACTCAATTTCAATTATTTACGAAGTAAAAATTTACTTATTCAAAAGTTCAATTTTACTTATTTAAGAATTCAATTCAATTTATCATTAAATAATTCAACCTTATTTAATTATTAAATAATTCAAAACTTAATTATTAAATAATTTCAAAGTTTAATAATTTCAAACTTAATTATAAATTCAAACTTAATTATTAAATCATTTCAAACTTAATTCAATCATTTCTCAAATTAAACAACATTCTTTCATCAATTTCATTTTTAATATTTTGTTTCAGATTTTTTTTATTAACATTTTCCTTTCATTAAAAATTCAAATTTCAACTTCATTTCAAAACCATATTGTTTATTCAAATAAAATCTTCATTTTATTTTTAAATCAAATTATTTGACTAATCGGGTTTTATTTAATTCTCTATATCCAAGGTCAAAGTTCAATTTGGGTATTTATCATTTCAACCCGATTCCAATTCAATTCAAAATCAAAACATAGAAAAGGGAACTTGTAGTGTGATAACTGGGATGGTGTCAAAGTAAATAAACAAGCAATAACAACAATCAATATCAATCCAATAATCAATTCAAATAATCTCGAAATAACTGTATTAATTCGCATTGTTATTTGTACGAATTAATATAATTATTCCTAGAATCTACACTATCATTTCATGTAGATTAAAGATTATTCCACTATTTATTTATATGGTTTTTCACTTGTCATTCAATTACAATTTTATACTACAACAATTAATCCAATATACGTCGATGGTTCAAATTGTAATTATCACTATTCTACATGTCAATTAATTTAACAATTAAAAGGGGTCATATTCAACTAATCAAATTTAACATATAAATCAGTTTTAAAATTGTCAACTATCCTATATCAATTTCAATTCTGCATACTATTAATCACTTAACATTAACAAATTAACGTCCAAAATAAACATCGAACAATCAATCAATTATCAGCTACTAGATTATCATTTCATAATTAACAGTTAATGGTGTAAGATGTCATAAGTAAACTGATACAGGTGATGGCATATAAAACAGTGTAAATAACTAACAACAGCTATTTCAATTGTCATTTCAATTGAAATCAAATTTAATAAATAAAAGAACGTTAATCGTGAGTGAGTGCTCACCTTTCGAGGCTAGAGATTCGACAATGAGAGTAGTTACAACCCAAGCACGAATTCCAAACGAAGTACGATTGAACTCGAATTTGAAGACAAAGCTGATAAACGGAATCGACGAAATAAATCAGACTGGATCGATGAAGATAATGGATATAAGTGAACTTGTATATATATAGCTATATATAACTATATACTTATAAAAATCCTATTTAAATTTTCACACACATATTAAATTATATACATATGTCAAAAATCATTGTTTTTAAATTAGCATCACATATACTAGAATTAAATATGTATACATACTATACTTGGAAATAAATACTTATGTAGATATACACATATCACTTATACAATAAACCAACAAACTGATATATATATAAAATCATTAAACAACATACATATTTACTAAAATTTGATACGGCCATAACATACCGCAATTATATATCCTTTCATATAGAACCCATAAAATATCAACACTTATTATAAAACAACACAACTTTATAACTAGATTATATAATACTAATATAGACCAATACTATTGTCAAAATACATATACAAACAAATATGTGTAAAACCGGTATAAAATTTTCATACAGCAAGCATAATTTAAGATTTATATAAACAAATGTTTACAATATAAAATAAACTAAAATATACGTGACAGATAATATTTGTACCTATATACGTAGTCTGCATATAAACTAATGTGCATCCCTATATACGACCTACGAACACGATATAATTTAGTACCCAGGTGAAAATATATATCTGCAACAAATTTAAATATATATACGATAAAATATATAAGATATATAACTGAAGTTGTTATATGAATATAAACTGCTATACTATAACTATATATATACCTACAGCATAACCCACACCTATATTAACTAGACTGTAGGCATTTATCTCTACAATATATAAACGAAACTGTTAAGTGAAGATCTATACACAAACTTACAATAACTATTAAATAAACTAGCAACATAACATACTAACCCAGACTCTACATAAACACTGCATATAAATGTTTACACCGGTTACTTACAAAATATACAAACTGACACATTATTTAGTAAACGTTAAAACTTTACACTATATGTAACCTTCTTAATATATCTGGTATATATAGAAAACCAAAAATTTACAAGCATTTATATTATTACTAACATAACTTATCTAACCAATATATATACCTCACTTCCTTCATTATATAATACTTGATCAAAAGTTTATTTATATATATATATAACAAAAATAGATCTGATATATAAACTGTAAACAGAAGTCTGGATATAAACAATGGGTTCAAATACATATAACAAAATATTGTATACCTATATATGTATAAAACTATTAATATAAAATATGTATACTGTGTAAACTTATATAAACTACCAATCCAAAGAATATATATATATATAAGCTACTAAAATCGTATACATACTATATATAAACAAACATAGGAGAGCTTCTTCAACAGACATATGCAGACTACTCTATAAATGCAGACAAAGGAAAAAAAACCACATATTAAAATATACAAGTACCCATAGATAGAAATTACCTGTTATATATATAATATTGTGAAGCAAATTCTCATATAAAGAAAAATTGCACACAGCCCCAAAATGAAGAAAGGAGGCAGGCTATCGAGTGAGGAAGCCCAAGGCTAGGGGAGGCGGAGGCTCTGTGGCTGTGGGTATCGAGTGTAGGCTGCTGCGTGGATGTCGAGGTGGTTCAGCTAAGGGTTCAGCTGCACTTGTATGTTGACAGGGTAGCGATTGAAAATGAGGCCGGCTGATGATGGAGAGTAAACGAGGTCAGAGGGAGAAATGGAAGAGCAGGCGGACTGGGTTTTGGCGAAGAGGAAAGGCGTGAGAAGGAGGGGGAAGCAGTGGCGGAGATGAGGTTCGGTCAAGTGAGGCCTCGGCCTTGAGTTGACGTCAGGCGAGGTGGGTTTCGGTGGGAGAAGAACAGGGGAGGTCCGGAAGCGAAGTGGAGTGGGGATGGGTGGAGCGAAGTTCGCCAGACAGGCGGCAGGGCGCGCGGGCACGGGTGGATGACTGAGTGCGGAAGGTGTTGCCTTGGGCAGTGGCTCAGAATGAGATGGCGGGCTTGGATCTGGTGCATGCTGAAGTGGAGATAGAGAGGGCGGAGTAAATTTATTCACTGATGTATGGGAGAGGAAAGATTTTCAAGCTAATAGTTTTCAAGGTGATCAGAAGTGGAAATGAACCGTTCAAGATGAAAGCAACGAAAAAAATAAATATATTCAAAATCATTGGAATAGGAAAAAGTTAAACAGTTGAATTCAAGGAATGATAATGGCCATTGGCTGTTTGAACGGTGGAATATGAAAGAATGGATGGAAACCCAAAAGATGTTACAAACGGTACCGATATGGATGACGGTTTCGTAGTTTTCACAGCGCACCAAACTTTAAAACACGGAGTCGAATATACCGCAGAGATCAGCACGACGAGACGATCAAAACGGCATACGGATATCAGTGGTACGATTGAATTATAAAAATTCGAATTTTTTACTGGCGGAAAATGCAAAAAAAACGCTGAGAAATAAGATCGACGGAGCCAAAGATGTTCGAATTTGGAAAACGACAAACTGACATTTTGCTCAGAAGATGGTTTAGAATTTTTCTATGTAAAAATATTTAGGTTTCGAAAACATTTTATTTTCATCGCTTTTTAACTGATTAAATTGAAGTAAATTTACGCGCGAAATAAACTTCCATATTTTCGGACGAAAATTTACCAGTTGCTATGTTTAACTAGACGCATTCCAAATATCAAATTTTATTTCAAAATTTTATCATTTAAAATTTCGCAAAATTTCAACTAATTACGTTATTAAAACAGTTGAAATTTATGGGTCGTTACACAAGGAAAAAGAAAGAGTTACAAAGCCTGAATGGAAAAGTTGTAGCACTAAGACGGTTCATCTCAAAAGCAACCGATAAATGTACCGTTCTTTGATGCATTAAAGAAAGGAAAGAAGAACTTCGAATGGAATCAGGCTTATCAAACTGCGTTCGAAGAGCTGTTGCGACATATGGAAACTCCACAATCCTATCCAATCCGATAGATGGAGAAGAATTCTTCATCTACTTAGCAGTCTCACCCAATGCATTAAGTGTTGCGCTTGTACGAGAAGAAGCTAAGATCTAGCAACCTGTATATTACATCAGTAAATGATACACTAGAGCCGAGAACTATTCGAAAATGGAAAAACCAGCAACTTACCTCTTGGTCGCATCTAGAAAGTTGCGACCATACTTCCAGCCACACCTGATCAAAGTGCTAACATATCAACATTTAAAGCAAGTGTTGTACCGCACCGAGACCTATGGATGGTTTATCAAATGGAACTTTGAATTAAGTCAGTACGAAATCACATGCCATACTCAAAAGGCGATCAACGGGCAGGCACTAACAGATTTCATTACCGAGTTTACAATATGAGACAACGAGGAAGAAATGACTCTGGAAGTGGAGACACATTGGAAGTTGTTCGTCGGTGGTGCATCTAACGACTTCTGCTCGGGGGCAGGAGTAGTGCTCGAAACTCCCGAAGGATGATCCGTTTGCTATGCCTTGCGCTTGGAATTCCCTGCAATAAATAATGAAGCGGAATACGAAGAATTGATAGCCCGGCTGAAAGTTTAAAGTTTGTACACATCAATAGTGACTCTCAGCTAGTCGTCTGCAAGGTGAAAGGCGAATACCAAGCACGAGGAGATAATCTCGCCCCGTACCTATCTAAAGTGCAGGAACTGCTAAATGACATAGAACATTACACCATAACTCATATCATGAGGGGAAAAACCACGAAGACAGACTATCTAGCCAAACTGGCCAGTTCCAGAAAAGCTCAGTCATTGGGACTAGTCCCAGTTGAAATGCTAACTTCTCCAAGCGTAAGCGAGATGGATATCAACTAGATCTTTGAGACAGTCGAAGAACTAGAAACGTGGATGACACCGATCAAAAATTACCTTCTTAGAGGAACACTCCCCGTAGACAAGAATCAATGGGAAAAGGTCCTTCGAAAAGCATCGCGGTTTGTAGTACAGGATGGGATGCTCTACCTAAGGGGAATCTCTACCCCCTCGCTCAGGTGTGTAATCAACGACGAAGCCCAAAGAATCCTCAGGGAAATTCATGTAGGCGACTGCGGAGATCACACTGGGGGGCAAACCCTTGCGAAGAAAGTTCTCCGATATGGGTATTTTTGGCCAATAGTAAACCGTGATGCAGCAGATTATGTCAGATGGTGCGACCAAAGCCAAAGATTCGGCAAGATCAAAAGAACTCCTACGACAGAGCCGATACAGATGGTCAGCCCGTAGCCATTTGCGATCTGGGGAATCAATCTGATTGGTGTATTACCAATAGCCAAAGGAGGAGCCAAATATGCTATCGTTGTTATCGACTATTTCACCAAATGGGCTGAAGCGGAATGGCTGGCCATGATTACCACAAAGAAAGTTATTAATTTTGTCACTAAAAACATTATTTGCAGGTTTGGAGTGCCATAAAAAATCATCATGGATAACGAGACTCAATTCGAAAGCACTGAGTTCAAATACTTTTGCAAACGCTTCCGCATCGAGAAAGCTTTTCCGCTATTTCTCATCCACAGGCAAACGAGCAAGTGGAAGCAGTGAACATGATCATCAAGTCCACCATCAAAACGTGACTGACTAAAGCTAAAGGAAATTGAGTGATGAACATCCACTCACACTATGGGCTTACAGGACAATGCACAAATCTACAACCGGGCACTCCCCGTTCGCCCTGGCGTATGGTTCAGAAGCAATAATCCCAATCAAGCAAGAAGTCCCATCTCATCGAAGGCAAAACTTCAATCAAAGGAAAAACGAGCGGCTCCTACTCGAGTCGCTCGATATGGTCGATAAGAGGAGGGAAGAAGCCGAGTTAAGGACAGTCGCTCATCAGACCTTGTCTGTAACCATACTTTAGAAGTTTGAGACCTTGTCCTCAAATGGGTCTACCCTGTACCAGGAATGTTCAAACCGAATTGGCAAGGGCCATATGTAATTAGCAAAAAGCTAGGGGATGACACATTCAAGTTAACAACCGTTGTTGGAACACAAATTCCCCGAGCTTGGAACAGCGAATCGTTGCGTCGTTACTTTATCTAAGACTATCTTATGTATTTCCTATTTCCTGCAAATAAGCCATCCCAGAATACCAGAGGCATTGTAAATAGGTAGAACTTGACCAACTTTTTTTTAATAAAATTGCTTTGCTTTCTGAACCAATAAAACTTTGTTTACAAAAGTAACCTACTGAGTCGACGGGGTCAAATTGATTCAAAACTATCCATTCGCTTCTTGAGATAGTGGAACCTTGCTCAAGTGTACCCCATCTACCCACCGAGTCGACGGAAGAAAATCGACTCAAACCGTTGGATCGACGGAACTCGATCCCTGCCTTCTAAGAACCGCGCTGCTTCGATAACACCGGGAAGGCCTAAACCAAAGCCACGCATTTCATAAGCCATGCACCGCTTCTTAGGTTGTGGAATCATGCCCAAACAAATATAATTACTTAAGTCGCGCACACTCATAAGCCACGCATCATTCTTGAGCCGTGGAACCACGCTCTTGAAGCACAAATTTCTCACGTTGCCCAAAGATTGGTAACGTTAAGAAATTCTAAACCGTTCCGGATCGACGGGTCATATTGATCCCATAAGCCACACATTTTGTAAGCTGCACAATCTTAAAAAGCCGCGCGTTTCGCGCAAACACTACTTGATATTTCTTCGGCACCATCAACAAACCATTTAAGTTTTTGTAAGTACTGGTATTGTCCTGGCAATACCGGGAAACTCGTATACTGCAGGACTAACTAGAATTAATCCACTCCCACTATTAGAAGTAATGGACATGAATCCAGCAATGTCGCACAATTATGAATCGACAAAGAATTCTGATCGTTGACTGACAAAATCTTTTGAATCGAGGCGCTCGAATCAAAAGTTTCCAAAGACAAGAACTGCAAAATAGACTCGGTTATAGACATCTAAGGAATCGCTTGGATCAACTGGTCATTTGTTAAGTGTTCGGAGCAAACAGTCCCGTGAACTAGAGGGCACACACTGATAGTCAACCAAGGTAGCAAATACTTCATAGTTTTGTTACTCCAAACAAAGAATTTTGGCAGTAATTACGAGGCTAAATAAAACAGTGATGAATAAAACCGGCATAAGTGCACAAAGCATAGATAAGTAGACAAAATAAAGCTACAATTAAAATTTCAGCAGTTTTACTACTTATAATGTTTTTGATGTACAACAACAAACAGCGGGGGCTGTGCCCGCACAATATCGGCCAAGAATGGGAAAAATACAAACACCACTGTGGCAACAACAAGCAGAAATGCTAAGTGCAGGCTCTGCACTTGTACAAAAATTAACCAAAAAACAAATTAAGGCTTCTTCTCACCACTTCCTCGGTCGCCTTTCCCGCCTCTGATCGACGACTTCTCAAGTTTGTCCCCTCCCAGGGAATCTCGCTCTCCGAAACATGGCCACTAGCGTACCCTCCTTTACCTTTATGCTAGCGAGGTCTGTGAGAACTCTTTGATGACCGCTTTTTTTCTTCAACCTTCTCCTACTTCACCGCTATCATCTGTTGCTCGGTCGTCAGCTGCTCGGCCTCTGCTTTTTCTGGTTGAATAGCCTAACCCACCTGCTCTTGTATATCAGTAGCCACCAAGCCTTCCTCTTGAAATACGAAGGGGTCATCCAAACAATGTAGCGCTGCAATTTGCTCGGATTATAAACCGGGCTGCGAGCCGGATGCAGAGACAACGGTTGATGCGGTTAGGATGGCAACAGATCCAACATCGTTATGAGGAGGCAACTCAGAAAGAAGAAAAGGTTGATCTACAATGTTAGAATAAAGGGCAATTATCTCGGCAATTTCATCAAGTGTGAATTGAAAGTCTTCAAGCACGGGAAAGATAAGAAAATTACCTGTTGTGGGGGTTTTTTCATGCGTAACAACTTTGAAGCCTTCGTCGTTACCCCCTTTTGATGGTTGCACAATTACAGGAGAAGTAGAAACAACTACCTCATCAGCATGAAGATGCGAAGACGGCTCACCCAGGGCTGAAGGAAAATGCTCAGTAACAGTCTTAGCAGTAGCCATGGCCTCGATGGTTTCACGTTCCCTTTCCAGCCTCAAGTTTTTTTGGCCTTCCACTAAAGCTAGGTGGGACTCTTTGTTCAAGTATGCCTGAACCTAGTCCTCTTTGGTGTAACCGCCACCCATGTCTTGAAATCAGGTCAAAACCTCTTCTTAGACTACAACAAGCATGCGAAGGAACAGCGGGCCCAAGTAATTAAAGCCCCCTGATGTAGCACGGAATTAACGTAGAAGCCGAAAATAGTAGCATCCAAACCTTCCATCTTCTTTGCTAAGGTGTCTTGAAGTTCTAAAAAGCTGGCTTTTGTGCTAGCCTTCTCCACCGCTAGTAGATTTTTCTCAATGTTCAGAGTCGAAATTTGCTCACGAAGAGAGGTAATTTCTTGGGTCAGTTCGGCGATGGTTTTCTTCTCCGTCTCGACCATCGTCTCGCTTATCCTTAGTTTTTGCTTTAAGGCCGCCTCTTCAATATGACACTTCTTTATTTCATCCTTAAAGATGAGTGTGGCCCGATCGGTGGACTCCTTCAGCTCCTTAAACAAAGAAGCACTTTTACTTTCTCTCTTGAGGGCATCATCCCTCTCCTTCTTCAGCCTCTCAATCTCCGTGCCACGATCCACAAGTTGCTTTTCGTACTCATCCTTTTCGAACTCGAATGAGAGAATATTTTGGTAATTATTATAATTAACAGTGGAAAGCTGCATGCGCAATTTTTCCCACCCCTCGGCTTGCACCAAACCGCTCTGAATCACATGGAGATAGGGTGAATAAGACTCTGCATGGACTGATTTCAAATTAGGCTTATTGAAAACAACCCTCCTTAGGAACAAGTTAGGGAATGCAGCCTGCTGGTGCGGGGGACCAGCGGGGAGAATGTAAGGAGCACGCCTATAAACTGGGAAAAAGGTGGTCATAGCAGCATGAGTGGAGAAGGTCATGACACCAGAAGCAGAAACGGTTATTCCAGTAGAAGCAGGAAGCTGTGAAGTGAGTTCCTGCCCTTGGTCTTTTTTTAGCTTCATTGATAAATCTTCCCACTCAATCGAGCTCTTCCTCTTCTCATGACCACTTCCTCTATCGCGGCCTTGATCTTTCTCAGCGCGGTGACGCTCTTCTGCCTCCCTGTCCTTCCTCTTCTTCCTTTCCTCATCAGTCTCCTGGGAAGCGTGATATCTAGGTCTCTTTGAACGTTGGGACTTCAGTACTCGGTCAAGGTCACTGTAAAAGCCACGGGACATGATTCCTACAGCAAATGATGTAAATGGCTTTATGAAAGTGGCATTTGATGTACTAAAATAACCTAGAAAATAAGAATAATATAAAGTGTGTGATCCTAGTGAAGTGTGTGATGTAGTTTAACGACCCTAGTAGAATACACAAACCAGATCGGCCACCGACCAGTGCCAGGGCATCGATTCCTCTAAGGATGATTTGAGTAAGCTAGGAAGGCAACCCTTCCGAGGTGAAGTCATCCATCAAATCACCCATATTTACAAAAATGTCGCTTGTATCTCCTAATTCAATATCGGCACCTTTCAGCAATGGGCTAGGAATAGGTTCGTTCTTGGGAGAAGCTTCTTCAGTATGTTCTTTCAAATGAGGTGAGGGAGTATGTTCTGGGTTCAACTCCGAGGCCTTGACGCCTAAATGGACATCACCCTCTTCAGTGATAGTATCCCAATCTATTTCTTCTGCAGTTAGAGGGCGCCCCTTGCTAATCTCTCCTTCCTCCTTCCCTTCAATCAACGAAGCCTTGCCCGCCCATTGAACAAACTTTTCTTCTTTCTCTTTCGGGATCGATGGCATTTTGAGCGGATTGTCAACCCCGACTTGAACATGGATCTCTTCAAAAGTCTTCTCCGACCCGTCGGATGGGTCACTTTCTTCCTCATCATCATCATGATCTTCACCAGAATCATGAAAAGAGGAAACAGAGCAGGAAGAAGCGATAATAAATCCAACAAACCTCCCAGGGTGTAAGAGCCCACATCGATGGAGATTTTCATCTGTGAGCAAGAACCCGATTGCACGCTCCTGAGCATCGATCGCTTTTAGTGTGCTAAGAACATTGCCAGATTCTTGTTAATCTTCAGAAGAACTGTAAGGAATATATGATCAATTAGAATATTTGTAGCAATTAAAGGAAGTACCAAGCATAGTGAAAGAAACTTACCCCCCGTGGTCCATAGACGTGTGAATCCCTCTGGACATTTAGCGAAGAAGAACTGATTCTTGAATGAGGGAAACTTGCTGGGAAGATCAAGTATGAGTTTCCAGCTGCGTTGCACCTCAATGTAAATGGGTGATGGGTTAGCCTCTCTCTTTTTGAATAATAAGGGATACTACAAATCGGCAAAGCTCGGGGCACGATTAAGCGCCCCCATAAACCAAACGCATAAGCACATTAGCATAGCGTACCCTTTTGGAAGAATTTGGAATGGGACCAAACCTATATTCCGAACCGTTATCATTAAGAAATAATTGAAAGGCGGCACTGCATCGTACATACACATATAGCGGTGACAAGCCACATATCCCGAAGGTGGCCTATGAGCAAATTCCCATCTCGATGGCAGAAGCACATCATCCTCTGGGATACCATACTGCGAGCAGATGCTTCGCAACATCCTATGTGTAAGAATGGAAGGAGCTTTCTCTGGAGGATCGAGCAAGACATTGAAGTTAGGAGGAGTGCGATCGACGACAGGGCCAACAGGAATCAGACGACCATATTTTCCCGAAGTTATGGGAGTAGCAGACCCCGTTGCGATCGACGAAGACTCCACCTCATAAATAGGAGAGCTTCCCTCAGCTAATTTGCGCTAAGAAGATTTGCATGTCATTCTATAAAAGAAAGCTTGTGTTCAAAATAGTCAACGATACGTAAAGCTCTTCCTATTCTAGGTACACCGGTTGTGCAATGACATGACCAATCCAAAGCGAGTAGCTATAGATCGATGGGTCTGAATTTGGAAGAGAATTCTCAACATAAGTCGATTTTAGTTCTTCGGAAAGTGATAGCAGCCTGAGATGCATACAAGACGCTACTCTAAGCTATTATCACCTCCCAGAAAAACCAAAATCAATCCACAAGACGTCGTGCCAGGTCCGACTGTGTAACTTGGTGCAAGTTAATTTTGACTTTGTGGATGAAGATAGCAAAACTTATCAAACACCGAGGCAAAACCTTAGCTTCGTTCCATGAAGAACTTAAGACTCGATTTACTATCTTCTTCCACAAAGTCACAATCAGCTCGAATCTTCCACAGTATATGTCGCCAGCACAACTACATCGCTAATCACTCATAATATGCCAAAATTGGCATCACCAACCTTCGAAATGGAGAAAAGTAGCTAATCTCTGATGCAAAGCAACCCAAATTAGGGCATTGATGGATGGGATCGGTGACTACTGGAAATGGAGAAAGGCATGACAGTAGAATCGCGGCGGCAGCTTCAGGAGGCGGCGGCAAGTGGCGCTAGAGGCAAAGATTAACGGCGTCGGCTCTCTGGTGATGGCAGGCATTGGATCGGTGGCAACTCAGGATGCTTGGATCGGCTCGGCTCGAAAAGGTAAAGTGAGAGAATGGAGGATCCGACCACTTATAAAAAAAGGGTGAAAGAAAGAAGATAATCAAAAATTTTACTAAGTACTTGGATCAGCACCAATCCGATCCAATTGGATCGGTACCGATCCAAATATGCTCCTCCAAAAGACTTCAAATTTCATATGTTCAGCCTACTCGATGTTTGTATTCGTCCTGGAAGTTATAAAGTCAAGATCACTCCATAATTATGAACAACCGAGATTTACAACTAAGGACTAGACAGTTAGCTGGTATGTCATAGACAACTATTTAAGATAGTTAGATACGACTAATGAAACTCCATAAAACAGAAACCGAAAGATAAATAATTCCAGAGCACACCTTGTTTCCAATGAAAGCATGCTCTGGGGGGAAAATGTTAACCAGGTTTTTAACCCAACAGAATTCAAAAGGAGTTAGAACATTCAGATTAAGCCAGAACAACTCAAGACTTGACCGGGAGGTCTAAAAGAACGGGGCAAAGGAACCTTGTCAGTTTAACCCAAAAATATGCCAACACTTTGGATCGACACCGATCCGATCCAAAATTTGGCTTAAGGTTCCTCCAAACCACTTGCATTATGTTTTTACCTCTCTACTAAGTCTATCTACCAAGTTTGGTAATAATCCAAGCATCCAAGTTCATGAAGTAAAGACTTATCGGATTCAAACTAATGTTCAGTCAAACTCATGAGTGAATCATCATCAAAACAGGTCAACAAGCTATGAAATTACATGGAGAGCATCATAAGCAAGTAGTGAAGCCAACCGAAAAGAAGTTGTGCAAAAATTTCACAACTCTTTGGATCGGTACCAATCCAATTGGATTGGTATCGATCCCAAAAGATAGCTAGGAATCTCTCCAAAATTTTCATACTTGTTCCTATGGACAATTACAAGCTTCTTGTGCAATGGTTCTGATCTAAGCACTCTCTAAGTCTTATAAATACCATCCTACCTCCAACACAAAGGGGTTCCTAACTGGATCTCAGATAAAGCTATGCAATTCTTTCTTCACTCCTCTTCTCCCACACAACAGCCATTAAAAGACAATTGACATCCTCCTTTTGTTTCTAACAATGGTGGCTTAATCTAACGTGAAGAAGAGGAATCATATTGTAATTCAAACCCTCTTGTAAAAGCAGTGGATCAATAAAAGCTATAAAATTGACCTAGGCTTCGTTAAAAACCGAACCACTATAAAAATCTCTTCTCTTTACTTTTCTGCAATTTACTATTACTTTTCCTATTTTATTTGCCTTGATAAACAGGGCTGGTGATTTCACACTCTATCCAGGGTGTTGATCCATTTTTTGGGTTAACAAGTGAAAAAGGAAGTAATAGCATTTGTTAAGTGGTATGGTAACTATTGGCCTTGATATGGTATTTTGAAAATACTGTTAAGTGATGTTTGATTTGAAAATGATTTCAAATTGATGTATGGGCTTTTCTGTGATATTTTATTTGAAATGGATTTTGAACACCTCTGTTTTACTCCAACCTTTTGTTAGTCTTTCATTATTATTTAATAATGTTTAAAGTTGTTTAACTATTGTTTAAAAATGTTTTAGAAGTTGTTTATTTATATTTAATATTATTTAAAGGTTATTTATTTATATTTAATATTGTGAAAAGTTATTTATTTAAATAATTAATATTGTTTGAAGAGAATTAATAGTGGTTTGGAATTAATAATTAATATTTATTAATAATGGTTTGGAATTACTATTAATTATTTATTGATAATGTTTTGGAATTAATAATTAATATTTATTGATAATGTTTTGGAAGTAAATTATAATTTATTATAATAATGTTTAAAGATAAATTATTATTGTTTTATTAATAATGTTTGAAATTATTAATTATTATATTTATAATGTTTTGAA
Organism: Allium fistulosum; assembly: GCA_030737815.1. Taxonomy (NCBI): domain Eukaryota; kingdom Viridiplantae; phylum Streptophyta; class Magnoliopsida; order Asparagales; family Amaryllidaceae; genus Allium; species Allium fistulosum. The sequence goes on along the minus strand of CM060903.1, from coordinate 508,906,607 downwards.
GTTATTAATTATTATATTAGTAAAGTGTTTTGGAGGCAAATATTTATTTTATTAATGTCATTCTAAAGGAAAATTGACTATGTTACTAGCATTGTTAAAAAACAGATTTATTATTTATTTATGATGTTTAAAGTTAATCAATTTTTCTGATTGATTGTATTTATAAATAATAAATTGATTTATAAAAGGAATCTTAGTTAATAAAAGAGTTTACAAATGAAAATGAGGTTCTGGATTTATAAAGGATTCTAAAAAGGCTTTATAAAGGATTTTTATAATGGAGTTCTATAAAGTAAAAGAGTTTTATAAATAATTTTGGATATTTATAAAAGATGTTTTATGAATGATTTTGGATATTTGTAAATGAGTTTTATTAATGGCTCTAGATATTTATAAAAGAGTTTTATAAATAAAGTTGGTAACCTATTAAGAGTTTTATATATGGGTTTAGAATTTTAGTAAAAGAGATGTTCATAAATGAAAGATATATATTAAAAAGGATTTATTGAAGAAATTATAAAATAAACTAAGATTGGATTTCCCCAAATTGACCTTCTTAATTTTTATGGTGTGGACATTCGTTCCATTCTTAACACCGAAGGAACAGTGTTCGGGTTTATCATTTTCTCTGTTTCTTTTTAAATAATATTTGTTTAAATTCTTTTGATATGGTTTTGAAATAAGAAATCTTTCATAATGTTTTGTGAATATACTAATACCGTTGAGATAAGTATATGAATACATTTTCTAAGTAATGAAAGTTTAGTGTTTTTGTGAATATACTTATACCGTTGAGATAAATATATGGATATTTTTCCAAGTATTAAAAGAAGTATAAAGGGTTGTGAATATATATTTGTAAAAGTAATTTGATACAAGTAGTTACAAAGTGATTTTAATTATTGAAATGATTTGTTAAAGAGGTCAGTGGTTGCTTATGTGCTTAACCAATGTTGGTTACCCCGTGGAAATAAATCCCTAATTTGATTGTGGTTTTTATTTGATAATTAAATAACTAACTATCAAACTTGGCCAGTTTTAAACTATCATTGTCGGTTCGGGGAGATCGGGATCAGATATGTTATCCGAAAACCACTTCGAATCGACATAAGCGTTTGAATGGATGACATCCTGAACATATTGTTTTCGAAGACAGAGTTCTTTGAATTGCAAGGGCTACTTGCTACTAATCATGAGCGTGAATACAAAATGGATGTAGTAGAAATAGTGCCTTCGGTTTCGTTCAGACCCAAAACGAACTTGTATGGATAAATGCTGGCATTGCATCTTTGCTTGGAGGGCAGTGTTAGCATTCCAAGTGGGATTTGCTAGGAGGGATAAGGTAATCATTACCTCATGAGCATCACACCTACTAAATGACTAAAGCAGGGACATGCGGCTGGGCTAAGTGGGTCACTTCCATTAGGGTGTGATCATCACCTAATCTATAGCGATATCTATGATTTTATGTATGCTTCGGGCCCAATATGGTTGTTTAGTCGCAACCAAGGGGTGATCATATTCAGTGCTATCGGTAAGGGGTAGAGCTGGTCCTTAGTAGCTGAGGTGCAACATGCTGTAGTCTTTAATATATTTTATCTAGAGGTGTACTGATTCGGTGGGAAGACCCTTAACCTTTCATAGTTGGATTCCACTTTCCAATACGTGCTTTCAGACTTGAATTATCCTAAGTGATGTATTTCAACATTTAATTGTTGAAATAAATCCAAATTGATGGAAATAAAGTTTTGAAAACTTTATTTTGAGGTATTGGAGTGAAATTAGACAATTACTGTATTTTAATTAAGTCAATGTGATATTATGCTAGAATTTAATTAATGTAAATTTTTTGGCTATATTTAATATTTATTTTAAACCCTAGACAGTATTATAATATCAGAAAATTTTCTATGAAATGTTTTGGTTATCGTAAGGTAAAACCCGTCCGTATTTATATGTGGCATGGTCTTACGAGATACCTTTTATTTCAAATGATTTTTATAACATTAAAATTCAATTGAGGTTTGTTTCTCACGCGGGTTTACCAGACTGATCCGGGTGTTATTTTATTACGATGCTTGGGTCAGACCAAACATATTTACATATCCAGTTTGGATACTTGGAGCTTCAAGAGATGAGCTAGATTCCTCCAAGTCGTATTCACGTATATTTTATTTCCACTACATTAGTTGTTTTATTTAACATCATTTGTGAGAACATGTTATTATAACTGTCAAGCCCGATGATTTGTTTAATTTACTCTGATTGATTTATGTATATTACATTTTTTCTTTGTGTAAAGATCTGTTGTGTATTATATATTACTCGTCACGATGTGAGATGTTGTTATGCCTTTTTCTTTCTTTTCCACCCAACAATCTGTCTTTTCGACACTTAGATGCTCAACACGAGGATACCGTGGATGTATTAGTGTTGACTTTTAATGGTCAAAAAAGAGGGTTGTTACAAACCTGCTTCGGGAATGGAAGGTATTAAGTGGTTGATTATGGACCAGCCTCCTTTCCTTATAAGAAGTATTAAATGGTTTTATGTATGTAGACATATTCTTATTTTGAATTATACTGCACAAGTTCTAAAATGGTAAGACTCGAGGTTTTTATTCACTAGACATTTGTTATTCTGACTCCCTTCTCATTACAACAAAGGTTAAGGACAGAGTAATGACTGTGACAATGCTCGAAGGTGCAGTAGCTTAAGATTGTGGCAATTATTATTATCTATTATGATATTTTTATGTTGTACCCATATATTTGAACAAATGATATAACAGATCTTATGTGACAGTTTTATGATGTTTTATGACATTTCAAATGGTTTTGAAATAAATGGGTACGATTTGATATTATATTTTGTTTCATCCACTGTGAGTTATAAAAGAATAGTTATTGCTATGTACTGTTATTTCTTTTTCCAACCAACAGCCAACCATAGAATGGATCTAAGTTTCAATGGGCCTTTTCTGAGTTGAAATTTAAGCCTGTTCTAGGCTGGATTGTTACATATTTAATTATTCTCACTCACCTTTTAAGTTTTCCAAATATCAAGATCTAACCCCTATCATTCCACCTTTACTCCTTTTTCTCCTTATTTAGATTTATACACTACAAGTGTGTATAGATTTATTAGAGTTCTAGATTAGAAAAGAGATTTTGAATTTGATTTGTATTTTAGATTCGAATTTACAGTTTACCTTGGCTTTGGCTATTTGATTTGAACCAATTATATTCCTCTACAATTCCCCAATTTTGTATACGTGTAAACTAAAACTATTTTTATGAATTTGGAATTTTGGAGGAGAAGGGAAATGGCAAAGCTTCCGCACTCATTAGAAAATATGAATTGGGAAGTGATGGTCTAGGTATGTATTTATAGAGGTTCAAATCAATGCCTACCGTTCGATAAAACTGTATTAAATTCGGGCCGGTAGGCCTTAATATACTGTCGATTTAACATAAGCAATGGTCGAACACTCTTGACCTGGGGACAACCACTATCGGTCGACCTGGGTGCATCTTGGGTCGACCATGTCGTTTGTTTTATGGTGATTAATTCGCCTGCGTGATTTGTTAATCATACCACTCAATTGCTTTAGGCTTCTTTCCATATTTGATTAACCATGACGATTTGTTTCCCTTAACATTTATATTCCCAGATTTCATTAATCGTTAACATTGCTTAACGTTCAAGCTTCCATTAACGTTATTAATTAAAGTTTAATTTATTTAACTTACCATAATTACATATATAATTATTTACGATTCAAAAACTTCAAATGTTAATAACTTTTTCGTTTGAACTCCGATCGTAAAACTTTATATATGAAAATTGATCAAAAAATCACCACAAACCCAACGGTGTAAGTTTCATAGCCAAATTATGATGTTCATAAAAAAAATTATTTTTTAGCATTATTATTAATTTATTAAATTTCTTTTTAATTAATTATCGTAGAATCATGGGGTGTTACATTCTCCCCCCCTAAAGAATTTCGTCCTCGTAATTCCTCAAGGACTGAACAATGTAACAACGTACAACCGTTTCAAACTAACAAATCAATTAGTGTATAGACAATTTTGCAACCAATTGTGTACAAGTGCACGGTGTATCACAATATGATATGTATGCAAAATATTCTAATTAGCACCTCGTATAGGAATGCATTATTTTAAATCAATTTCTAAAATATGGTGTAAACATCCTAAATATACCGGCAGTTCTATATGCATGCAACTTTTGGAAACCAAAAACTTTTTTGTGTATCCAAATTTTTCCACACTTCTACGAATAGAAGTATAATTCAACCAATTTTATATTCAATACCTACCATTCAAAATTCTTGCACACCGTTGCTAACATCCAAATTTAGAAAAATCCAATTTTCTAAAACTATTTTCTTTATGCTCGAAAAGGGGTTTAGATTGAAAATTCCATATTTCCATCCTTTTTCTCTTGGGTACCCAACTTCCCACTATATTTTGGAACCTTTACTTTGCCTTCAATTCTTTTCCAACTTTTCCAAGTGCAGTATGCATAGTTAATTTTTACCTTAAAGTTTTAAAACAGGGTTTATTTCAAAAATCAACCTTTTGTTCGCCTATCGACAAGGTATGCAGTAAAAGATTCCATAGCTAAAACAGCTTCCTCATCACTAACCGTATTTTATTTTACTGCCACTTCTACTGCATAGTAAAATCATACTAACCAACCTGTCAACTATTCCCCCATGTCAAGTATGTGGCATTTTCAAAATTTGATTTATTTCCTTTCAGCTTAAAAATATTTTTATGTTACTTTTCAGAATATCGGTGAAAATTTTAGACTTTAAAAAATTTCATCACAAAATTTTCAAAACTTTTCACAAAAGTATTTCATTTTTCAAAACCAAGAATTTTGAACAAAAATTCTCAAAAGTATATGTACATTTTTTTCAAAACAGATTATGCCACACTACATAAAATTGGGGTCTAATTAATAGTTTAACCTCCACGGTGGACTCTATCTACCTACGCTGTATATTTCAATTTTTCAAAAACTTTTTTTTCATTTATAATAACAACCGGCACATAAGTTCATTATAAATTTCAGCTTTTAAGGTACATGGACATTGACCCGTGGCTTCGCAATAACTTTTCCCCTATCCTTTGCTTACCAGAAATTTACTTTCCAAAAATATTCTACTTTTGGGATTAATTAAATCTTATTCCTTTTTTTAGTAGCTAATTAAATAACTTTTCTTAATTTATTTTATACTTCCTACCTTTTAATATTTTCTTTTATTTTGCATTAGTTAATTGTCTTTCCCAAAATTTCCTTGTTTTTATTGTTTTTTCAATAATATCGCGGTCCATACAGAAAACCATAAAAAGGAACGTTTCCATAAATATCGTATGCGCTTTTACATAACAGAAACAACTAATGTTTACAACCCAACAAAAAGAAAAACAATAGTTGGAAGGAAATAAAGCAACTACTGGCTACTAACTACCACCACCTGTGTACCTTTCTAACGTGCCATCATTCTCTAACCTACGTGTCTTCACTTTCTTTCATGGCTTCTGATGAATAAGGTCCATCCATCAATTCCATTACCATACCCAATTATAGAACAAATTGTGCATCCTCTCACACTGTAGTGGGTAAGAAATACAAACTATGCACCCTTTGAATAACTCATTGGCAACTGGCTTGGCAGAATAACTTTTCCGCTCCTATCTTGTCTTCCTTAGTTTTGAGTCTACCAATGTCTTCTACTGTGTGTTTTCCATCTCATTATCCTTTGTTATTATCTTTTATTAATCTCAATCTCTTAATAGTATTCTCAAATCTTGGTATTTACTTTATTTACTCTTGATCTTTCCCATGAGCACACCTTAGAACTAGTAGGAGTGTACTTTAATGCTCTCTATCATCCCTTTGCGGCTCTTCTTATGGCTTGCACACTTGTCTATCAAAACATTCTTAGGTTCTCACTAATATTCTTTACACTCAATGGTGATTCCTTATTGCTACTATATGAGTAGTCATCGCTATCTTCTTCATAGCCTTACCTTTTACCCCATCTCTTAGGCAGTCATTCCTATCTACTCCATATTTAAAATTTTGGTTTGGTCTTCGCTAATTTTTCTTCAGAAATTAAAACTTAAAATTTTTAAAGAATTTTAATCCCAAAATTTTTATCTTTAAAAGTCCAACTTAAAAACTTTTAGCAAATTCGAAAATAACTTAGTGCTTTAACTCTTAAAACTACAATTAATTTTTTTAATAGTTCATTTCCTTTTAAAGACTTTTCAACTTTTACTTCTTAAAAATTAGGATTTTTAATCAAACCATTTATTAAGTATTCCTTTTTAAAACCCATTTGTTACACCAAACCATCTCTATCTAAAAATGCAATTTATAGTATTTTTAAAACATGTTTTATAATTTTAAATAATAAAAATTGGAGTAGATAATGACAACTCCCAGTCTACCATTTTCTTATCTCATACTATCTCTACTTCCAATCCTTGGTGGAGTTTCTAATATCATATGAGGGAGACTTTTAAAAGATACTAGCAATAAATGCACACAACAATGGAAAATGTTCGGTTTCCTTTGTTTTGCCTTTAATTTCTTATGTTGCTTCTAATTAGATTATTAGCATTATTTTTAACGTAATCTCCTAACATTATTTCTAATTAATAACATTATTTTATATAAATTCCTAATACTTTTTATTTATATTTTATAATGTTATTACTATTCAACCTTCCTCTACCTAAACTCCCCTTATTCCAAATTTCTTTATCTTCGGGTTCTAGTATTCTTTCTTGTTCTTTTTACCACATTTCAAACTTGTACCACATCTTATTGTCTTTCCTTAAAAATAATTTTCCAACATAAAAGTTTATTGTCTTACAAAAATCAACGAGATACATACGCTGTATTATATTTCTTTTTCAGAAGAATTAACCTTTTTATTAAAACCCATTTACTGTTATTTTCGATCTAACAAATTTTAAAGTTTCTACTAAAACTTTTTATTTAACATAATCTAGTTATCTATATTTTTTTCGAAAATTTAATATTTACTTACTTTTCAAAAATAGGTCTTCCTACCTTCAAATAATTCCTTTGATTTCAAATGTATTATATATTTTTTCTCAAACTTTTATATTAAAATCATTTCAACTTTTATATTAAATCCTTTCACATGGAGTCAGACTCGGCATGGATTCTTTTTGTCCTTTCTTTCAGATTTTTCTTCAACTTGCTGACTTATCTTCTTTCAAATACTAAAAATCCAGCTATTATCTTAGAGTGACTGCATCACACCTTCCTTCGGGAACTCAATTGCTTTCGGATATTTACGACATGTGGATCCTTACTTTTCCTTTATCTGGACCTTCTGTACATCATCAATCGGTAATCATATGGGGATCTACAATCACTGGGCTATCAGAGGCCCAATTAAAGCGTCATGTACTATACAACTTCAGGGAGCTTCCACGTGCTATACTCATGTTCCTTTAAAGTCAACGCCTTTCCATACGACCTATTTTCCACAAGGTAACCGGAGTAGGTGTACCTCTTCAACTTCTTCCATTGTTCCAACTCATAATCAACTTATCCATTTTTCAATGTGTGGTTACAACTACTCTATAATCGAAATTCTTAGGACTTTACATACAATATATTTATAGACAAAATACAAATACATTCACTTAAAATTTCCTAATTTTTCAAGATCGACTAACCTAAGCTATGATACCAAATGCAACAACCCGCACCCCAGTGGACCTGAATTTTCGCTAAATCGAAAACCCAAGTCCACCAAAGTGCGGATAGTTTGATATCATGCAAATGAACAAATATATGCATATCAGAGCACTAACAATATAGATCACAGAATAGTAAAGTATAATAAAACATATAGTACCGACTAGGATTGACACTTCCAATATCTAGTGTCCCTGTCAGTGCTGAGCATGCACTAGGAAACCTATCCTCCACTATTCCTGACTTGTACAGGTACATGTCCCTCTAAAGATATCATGTGGGTTATAATGACGAGGGGGTCAGAAAAACGTTCAGGTGACTGGTAAATTATACACTTTGCAAATAACACTAGTTTATGTCGATTGTCTTCTATATCTTGTTATGCCTTTTCGCTTTTAACTAGTTGTCTTGATTTTTCATACGCGTACAATACGTCCCGTCTACCCATAGTAGACTATGGCTATGATTATATCTGTATATAAAAGTACCACGGTCCCCTATTGGATCAAGATACTATACCCGTTAGTATTACTTAACAGCATTCCATCAGGATCCATCACTCTCGCCGTATAACGCTCTCGTTGCCATGCATACCGAGGAATTCCAGTAGTGCCTAATAATGGCTTTACAATAATTTAGTCGTGCTCTATGTTTCATTTTTGGGGAGTTTCTTCTCTGATTCCCGATTGTAGACTTATCTCTATGAATTATAAATATGGTTGATTCAGCCCCATCGACCGTGGACTCAGCTCCATGGACTACCACATGCACGTTTTGAAAGTCCTCTCTAATAGGATTAACTTGCATTGCCTCCTAACAAACAAACTAGCAAATAATATGGAGATGCATGACCTAACACGGTCTGTAAACTAGTAGGCATTCTAGCCCGTTAGGTGTAACCCATGTCTTTCTTGTCGACCGCTAAGGATTGATGACATTCTCGATCTATGTGCAGCCTTACTCCTTAATTTGGTACCAACACATACTGACATAGTGTCGTTCTTCGCTCATCATCCTATTTAGATTGCATATTGAAATCAAGGCCCTCCTTCCTAGTTTTGAAGCAGACTCCTCTTATATTAGGGTATTCCTTCATCTATACGCAAGTGTATACTCTCTACTGGTCATATGGTTGAATATGTCTCACATCAGTATAATGTATACACAACTGCTAGTAGCCCCTTGCGGTGGGCTGCTTTCTATTATGTAACACTACTGACCTCGCATTCTAATCCATACTAATGAATATGTTATTTTATTCATATAACCGTTTATTAACTTTAATAGTTCACATCAATCATAAACGCATACTTGAAGCTACGTGTGTATATATATACATATACATACAGACATACATACATAGATATATATATATATATTCAGCAATCTTTACTTAATTGTGTATTTATATCTTGCTTAATTTAGGATTATTTACTACTTTCTCTTTTTTTCAAAAGTTTATAATGCCTTAAGTTATTTATTCATTTACCCTTTTTCCTATTTTCTATTTCTATTCCCTTTTCAACCATTAAATTATTCTTACCTACTCTTCATTTTCTTTTTATTTAATTTCGATCATTGTACGTATTGTATATCTTTTCTTTTTGGAATGTTCTTATCACATTTGTAATTCTTTATTTAACACTTGGGGATTTCTTGCATTTTAATACACTGGAATTACGTCTCTCCCAGTGGAAAGGTTAATAATGTAAATTTCTATATCTTATCTAAAAAGAAAAGTTGTGTTGCATTTAGAATTACAAGGAAATTTTAGTTTTATAGTTATTGAAATAAACAGCACAAAATACGGTAGACATCCCTCTTTTATACATATCTTTCTTTTTGGGTGTATTCCTTGTCATTTCAAACAACACACTTTTGTTTATACTTTAAAGTTTGATAATCTTTAGAAATTCACATTGCATTATCTTATATTCTAACGAATTAAAATACTACTTAAATCCTTATAACTTATCGTGAAACTTAGTTTACACTTTTATTTTCAATAATCATTCAAATTACAAATCTGGAATTATTACATCATTTACAGGTTCATGGTCTACTATTATTCAATAATAATTAGGGATTGCTAATACCCAAACCTTTCCTTATTTACATTCATTCAACATATATGTCAAGTTCACAATTACAGAATATGTAGGCAGCGTCTATAATTTCATTTCATGCATATAGGTTTGGCATACAACTCCAATTACATTTCAGGCATATAGGAATAGATCTACAATGATATAAATCTAATATTATACAAAAGTATATAATTATTCCCACTCATCTTTTTAGCTTTTCAAATCTCCAGATCTAATCCCTGTTATTCCATCTTAACTACCTTTTCTCCTTATTGGGATTTATGCACTGCAAGCATATATAGATTTATCAGAGATCTAGATTAGAAAAGAGATTTGGAATTCGATTTGTATTTTAGATTTGGATTTACAAGTTACCTTGGCTTTGGCGATTTGATTTGAACCTATAATCTTCCTCAATCATCTTCTATAATTCTCCAATTTTGTATACGTGTAAACTAGAACTATTTTTAAGAATTTAGAATTTTGGAGGAGAAGAGAAAATGGCAGAGCTACCGTGCTTATTAGAAAATATGAGTTTGGAAGGAGGGTTTAGGTCTGTATTTATAGAGGTTCAAAATAATGCTAGACGTTCGATAAAACTGTATTAAATCTGGGCCATTAGACCATAATTTATTGTCGATTTAACATTAGCAACGGTCGACCGATAGCGGTCAACCGCTCTTCGCCTAGGGTCGACCGTTATCGGTCGACCTGGGTGCATCTTTAGTCGACCATGCATTTGTTTTATGGTGATTAATTAGCATGCGTGATTTGTTAATTATACTGCTCGATTTCTTTAAGTTTCATTCCTTGTTTGATTAACCGTGATAATTTGTTTCCCTTAACATTTATTTTCCCAGGTTTTATTAATCGTTAACATTCCTTAATGTGTAAACTTCCATTAATATTATTAACTAACATTTAATTTATTTTTATTACCATAATTACATATGTAATTATTTCCGATTAAAAAACTTAAAACATTAATAACTTGTTCATCTGAACTCCAATCGAAAAACTTTATATATGAAAATTGATCAGAAAATCACCATGAATCCAACGGTGAAAGTTTTGTTGACAAATTTTAATGCTTGTAAAAATTCTATTTTTCAACATTATTATTTATTTATTAAATTTCTTTTTAATTAATTATCGTAAAATCACAGGGTGTTACAGACCATGTCTGTAGGTCGCGCGCCTCAATGGTAAGATGGATTCCTTTTACAAAATTGATTTCATTCGATTGTCTATGGATAAACAATCCAAATTCAAGCTACCCTACATACACCCCACATGAAAACCTACACCAAAGTATTATTGTCCCCCCATGGATCATGATTCATTCGTGAAGTGCCTCGCACTACTCGGTTTCCCCTAGTCAAGCATACCAAACGAATATATATATAAATCCCCCAAATCATGCATCTACCGAACTATACATACACTTATATTGTGTATTGATAAATCATGTCGAATTCCCATTACCTACTAAAGAGAACTATCGAGAGCCACAACTATATTATAGACTTCCCGACCTCAAAAGAAATTGGTCTATAGGGCTATTCGCAACACCCAATAGTACTACGGAACAATATATGACCTACTCTAAACTGGCATCCCGGTCTCTCTCCTCCCCTTCTTTAGGATCACGTTGTAGCTCGTGCGCCTTAATAGTACAAGGATTCCTTACACCAGTCGGTACCCAAAGTTGGGTAAACCAAAATTTTATAAAAATGCTTTAAACTGCATATCAATAAATATGTATATGACATTCTGTGCATCTCCCAGTATCCCCAATTTGGACATAACAAAACTATAATTATACATATAAAAATGTATAAATCACGTACTGTATGCAACACACACAAACTCATATATGTGTGTGCGTGTGTATGTATGTGTATATATATGTACATATGTGTGTGTGTGTGTGTGTGTGTGTGTGTGCGCGTGTATAACCGATCCAACTATACAGAACTAGTAAACTCATATTATGCACATTTACATACATAAAGGCAATGCACAATGTAACACCTCTTAAAATGAACCATAAATAAATAAATTAAATTGAATTAAATATTATAAGAGTTGAAAACATAAATTTTATAAAATTTTGAATTTTGCCACAAAATTTATTCAGTTGTGTTTGTGGTAAACTCTAATCGGTTTCCATATATAATATGCTAAAAACGGAGCTCAAGCAAAGAAGTAATGAGCATTTGAAGTTTTCAGATTTAAATTAATTTATTTTGAATTCAAATTCAATTGAGAAATCAAATTTAGGGTTTAAATTTTAAAAATTATCTTGGGGGCTAAGTAAACGTTTAATTAACGTTTAATGACAAAAAGTTAATTAGGGAATAAAATAATTGTGCAGCGGTACAAAATAAACGTTCCCAGAAATAAAGGAGTGGTCGACCTATATAGGTCAACCGGTCGACAGTAGCGGTCGACCAGTTGCACATAGGTGGTCGACCACTTGGCAACGAATGTTGCCAGTGGCGGCTAGGGTTTGAAGCTATGTTATATTTAGTTGTATGCTCCATATTTACCCGTTTCCTACCTACTTCCATCCTACGGTTCTGGAGCGTTTCAACCCATATAAATAAAATCCTATCCTCTCCGCTTTTATTCATATTATTTTAGGGAATACGACGAAATTCTGCCATGCTATCTCTCTAATAAGATTCATAAAATCCGTAGAGAACTCAGGTAAGAATTCAACTTATTTCCTATTCGTTTCTTCTTCCTCCAATCTATTCTTATCATATTCTTCTCCATTTATCCTGAATCTAATGAATTATATACTTCTTCCCTATTGTGTGTATATATATCAAAAGAGAGATTCTAGAAGAGATCGGAAGGCTACAAATCCATTTGAGTGAAGCTAAGGCTAATCTGTGAGTGGAAACCTTAGTATTTCTTTTTAGATTTGAATATGCCTTAGGGATTTTGGGATTTCAAAAATATGATAAATGAAATCCCCCAAAATTCCTTTTTGTTTCGATATGTCAATTCTTTGCCAAGATTCCCAATTATTTACATTAATTTGATGAAATTTCGTTTATGCAATTTTTGATAATTTCATAGTCTATTCCACTTCTCCTTCTTCGTTGGATCAAATTGTGATTCTTCGATAAAATAAGGGGTTTAAATTACGAATTCTATTTCTAGTTTACACCACTAATTCATATCTATTTCTTTGTAAAAGAGGGGTTGAATAGAATATGAGGCTTAGATTGCAGTTCTTATTGTTTAAGATATTCTATTGAATTAGTGTAATAAATTGAGTTTCTATTTTATTTACAAGTCTGTTATTGCAATTTTTGTTATGAATATTTATTCCCTGCTTTGGATATTAGAATCCTATGAAATCTTGGGAATTTGAAGAAAAACGACTTGTGATAATAATTGGTTAGGGAATTGACATTTAATGCTAGTTTATGACGTAAAATACGTGCATTTAAAACTTACTAGGCACGAATATTTATTTATCTCTACTTAAGTAATTAACGTATAATTATTGCGTATATGACGTAGTTAATTAAACATTTATTTACATTATTTTGCCTCATTAGGAAGGTAATTGATTGTGAGACGAAAATAAGAGGAAACTCTTATATAGCCTGATTATTATTTTAAGGTGTAATAAGGATGATTTCTTATAATGGTTTATTTATGAAACGGTGAGATGAGTGTATATGTGTGTGTGTGTGTGTGTGTGTATATATATATGTGTGTGTGTGTGTGTGTGTGTGTGTATGGAGAGTAATTGATTTGTAGCTAAGTCGTAGGGATACGAGGCCAATAGAGTTACATGATAGAAGTTTGCCCTTCACTTTGAGGCTACCAGTAGTTGTGCACACTTTTATCGATGTGAGATATCCTTACGATAAATATTTGTAATGACGCGAGGTTGGACCCAAATTCTATGGGGGAAATCTGCCCAGCTAATATGGCTACCAGTTCCTACGAATAGTAGACTAATGTGAGACGTCATTATGAGTATGGACCATAAGACGAAAGGCATGCTTTGGGGTTCAGAGGTATTAAGTGGTTGGGCCCACCTCTTTTCCCCAGATGAAGTATTAAATGGCCAAGGGGACACGTTAGGTGGTATCCCTATAGTGGTCCGCTTTTGAAAATAGGTCTTAAACGATGGGGTCTGCCTAAATTAAGGTATTAAATGACCAGAGTCTGCCTATTTTCCACTTGGAAGTATTAAGTGGCCTACGAAATTCCATATGATGTCTACTAGATAGTACCATTGAGGAGCACGCCTTGGAAATAGGTCTTAAATGATGGGGTCTGCCTTAATTAAGGTATTAAATGACTAGAGTCTGCTATTTTCCAATAAAAGGTTAAGTGGCTTGGATACTGTCTCTCACATTATTAGCTATTTATGATGTATGATTGGGATATGGGATTTTAGAAACCTGCTTCAGGAATGGAAGGTATTAAGTGGTTGGACCCGCCTCCTTTCCTTATAAAGAAGTATTAAATGATTTTAATGGTTTATGTTCGTAGACATATTCTTATTTTGAAATATACTAAAGGTAGGACTCGAGGTTTTTATTCACCATTTCTGACTCCCTCTTCATTACAACACAAGTTAAGGACGGAGTGATGGCGGTGACAATGCTTAGAGATGGAGAAGATTGGCTTGTGGCAATATTTATTATTATTAATTGCTTTTATCTGTACCCATGGATTTAGACAATTGTTGTAACGAATATTATGTTAAAATTTTTATGGAATTCCGTGTTATGACATTTTTATGGTTTTGAAATAAATGGGTATACTTTACTATTATATTTTGTTCCACCCGCTATGAGTTCTGAAAGTTTGGTTATGGCTCTGCAATATTTTTTTTACTACCAATAGCTTGCCTTAGAATGGATCTAAGTTTCGATGGGTCATTTCTGGGTCAAAATTTAGGCATGTTACGGGGTGGGTTGTTACATTTGGTATCAGAACCTAGGTTACCCAATCAACGGGGAAAAACTATATGTATGGGAGACGTATTTGTTATTTTGAAAATGGTTTTTCAAAATGAATTTTCAAGGTATTCTTACTATATATATACCCTCTCTTCTTGAACATACGCACGTACATTCAGCAACCGTTTTCTTTTAGCATGTAAATACTATTTTAGGAAATCATCATTAAAGAATTAACCTACAAATAGTTGATATGACTGATAATCAATCTTCTTCCGATCAAGGGAACCCTACCCGTGGAAGACCACCTATTCGTGGAATGCCCGAATGGTTTGATCAATATCATAGGATTGTCGAGCAGATTCTTATTCTTTCAGCTGCCCTGGTAGCACCCATTGCCCCGCCCGCCGATGCAACACCCGTCCTATCGACTTTCCTAATCTCTTCATCCTCTTCTTCTCTGCAATAATGGCTTTCATAGCCTAAGAAAGAAAATATTACTAAATCAAAACAAAGTTATACCAAAATCAATCAAAATCCATACCACTTCAAACCAAAGTTCATGCTATTGATCTCTTCATTCTCCTCCACCAAGGCCATGTACAACCAAGCCCTCCACCACCACTTTCTAAGCAAGGTCAAGCCTCCAAGGGCGAACCTCCAAAATTATTTGTGTTAGTAGTCGTGAGCTCCGATTTCGAGATAGCGGAGCTATAACTGTTTTAAAGTTAGTCCGATCAAAAATCAAGTGAGAAAATCTATTTATATATATAATGATGACGTGTTATGATTGTAATGGATGCTTACTATGTTTTTTATCATCAAGTATTGGTTGTTTTAATATAATGTTTAATTGTATAAACAAGTCACAATAAATACACGTCGATATTATACAAGGAAATCACTTTCCGAATCAAGTTATAAAAGTGATATTGAATCATTAAACCGCTTTGAAATGATTTGAAATAATTTATAAATGTTTTATAAACATTTAAACTTTTCTTGACAAGATTTGACTAGAAAATAACAATCAAGTCAAGACTAAGCGCGTCGCGTAACGGTAGTTCGCGATTTTGCACCGTGAAAGTTAAATGAGTTTATATAATGGAACATAGCTCGTACTTCTTCATGATAAGAATTTTTCGAACTATTATATCCATGGTTTTCGAACAAAGAAAGAAAATCAAGATTTTATCTAGTAGATGTTCAAATAAGTCCAAAACAAGTTTTCAAAAATATTACGGTTTAGCAGTTTAAAACCAAAATTTGAAATTGATTTAAATGGATATTTTTAAATGTTTAAAAATATGAAATAAATTCTACAAATATTTTAAAATGTTTTAAAATAGTTTGAGTTATAAAAATGAATTTCTAAATGACCGAAAAAGTTGTTTTGAGCAAATAAGCCTTAAAAGCACTATTTGCAGCACTTTTAATAACTTTTGAAATATGGCTTTAAACATAAGTATCTTTCCCAAATCTTTTATAAATGTTTTAAAATAAATAATTAAGTATTTTAAGGATAATATGGAGATTTTATAATTTATTTTAAAAAGTTTAAACAAATAATTTAAAGAAAAGCTGTTATAATCAAGTGATTTAATCTTAGCTCTAAAAGCCGATGAGTGGACTGGATTTTTCTATACGTGAGATCTAGATGTGAGGTGCTTAAACTAAGGAGATGTTTAGGAGCAACTAGTGCCCTAGCTCACCTGGCCTCTTTCTTGAACGTGGAATAGATAAGTCGAAATGTCGGAAAGGAGGCAAGTATAAAAGATTCTAATTTAATTTAATATAACTTGGATTGTATAGTAATAATCTTCTTATACTTGGTATTAAATTCCAAGGAGGGAACCCATACTATCCCTATGAATTTAAAAGGTGATTTCACCGTTATTTGATGAATAGTAAAGCTTGAATATGAAAATTGATGTTTAGTAGAATTAGTATAATTTCTATCAACCCTTTTTACTCAATACGGTTTTGCAATGTGATTTAGGAGAAATGATTTTGATTTGGTATTTTCAAATTTAAAGAGAGGTTTAATGATTCTATATATACTGGAAAAGAATACGATTAAAGATTTAAATCTCTAAAAGAGATTTTATTTGATAAAAGATATTAATGAATGAAATGATAATCACCCACAAACTTAAAATCTCTTTATTGACGATTGGTTCGAAAGTACCAGGATCGAATTTGCTTTAGCATCTGTTGCAGCATGATAGGGGGTTCTTGCTTTATGTTTGGTGGCCGGAAAAAGACTCTTTCTCCTATATGTCCTTCGGGTTAGTGCAGTCGAAAGGCTGGCAGTAAAAGCAAATGGCGAGGTACTAGTGTGAGCCACGGTGGTTGTACCCACTACCGGAGGGCCGAAGGCCCGAGCAATTTAGAGTAATTGCATGTACTACACATATGTATAATCAAATGTTGAATACAATGTGAGATTCTATTTTTTTTGTCTTCTACTTTCATTTTCTTTTACCCCATGATAATCTGCCTCTCCGGTACTTGGATTTGCAGCACATGAATACCGAGGATGTACGATTTCTAAGGGTCGAGGAGGTGGGTCATCCCATTTGATATCAGAGCTTATGGATGAGCGAATACCTAAGCCTGGATGGGGTCAACTCATTAGAGATAGGGTTAGTAATACCTTAGAATGATTTTAGTCAGAGAGAGCGCATATTTGAAATTTTATCCGAATAAGTATATTCTAGTTTTATACACATTCCCTAAGATAATTTCATCTATAATTCTAAAGATGTTTCCTTACTATATGCAGATAGTAGGAGATGAGTAAAAGAAGAGGACGAAGGGGAGGTTGCAATACTACGGCCACCAACAGTCGATCAAATGCTACTATAATTGAGGAAGTGGTACTCCCTGTGCAAACTCAAAATAACTTTGCTACTCTATGCAGGAATTACACCAGTTTGGTGCTAAACCATTCAAAGGAAGGGAGTCCATTATTGAAGTTCAGGCTTGGAGCCGCTCTTGTGAAAGAATTTTTAAGGGATTGAATATCGAGGATGAGTAGAAAAGGTTCTTAGCTTCTTGGTAGTTACAAGAAGAGGCTCTTGCATGGTGGGAGTCCATAACTCTGAATGATTCAAAAGATAATTTCTTATGGGAATGGTTCAAAGAAGTCTTTGAAGAACAATGTATGCCAGCTGTAGGAAAATCCCACCTTTATCGGAGTTTTATGGATTTAAAACAAGGAGAGATGTCAGTAGAAGAATATTCCAACAAGTTCGGTGAATTGTTCCATTTTGGGTCGGGTTTGATAAACACTCCTTTAAAGAAAAATGCAATGTTTATCGCTGGGATGAAGGGGAAATATCAGGACAGGATGACCAAGCATGTAAAGGGAACCTTTGCAGATTTGGTAGACATGGGTTTCAGATATGAGACTCTAGACAAAAAGAATCTACTATAACTCAAGCAGCAACAATAATTGGACGAAGAGAAAATCCAATCACCTGGTAAAGAAGCCATGGCAAGGCAAGTCAGAAGGAGGACCCTAAGAAAACAATTTGAAGAATATTACTTGCTATAATTGCCAACAGAAGGGTCATTTTTCCACCACCTGTAGGAATCCGAAGGCTCAGGATAGGAATTACTACAATTGTCCACTGATAAAGAAAGAAGAACAGGTTAGAGTTTTTGCCATTAAAGATGAACCCTCAACTTCGACTAATGCAAAGGGCAAGAGAGTTCTTGAAGGTAACATATGCATTAATGAAAATCTAGTTAGAGTATTATTTAATATTGGGGCAGCCATAATTTATTTCTAAAGAATTGGTTAATAAATTGAAACTTACCACAAAGATATTAGATAGCCCTATCTATGTCTCTAACCCCATAGGTGGTAAAACTAATCTCGATATAATTTGTGAAAAAGTAAAAGTTACTTATCTATACCAAAAAATTTCATGTAATCTAATTGTCCTCAATTTTATTGGATTTGAGATTATACTCGGTATGGACTGGTTATCTGAATATAAGGCTGTTCTTAATTGTGTTAAAAGGACGGTGCATTTGGAAAACAAAAGAAGTGAACCTTTTAAAATAACGTGTGGAGAATTAAGTCCAGTAGTGGAGTGTTTTACGCATGCCCTAAATTTATTTCAAAAATGTCTAGAAGAAATTCCAACTGTTAAGGAATTTTCGGATGTTTTTGAGGTAGTTAAAAATTTACCCCCACATAGGGAAATTGAGTTTCGAATCGACTTGATTTTCGATGCGAGGTCTGTTTTTCATTCTTCTCGAAGAATGGCCCCCAAGGAAGTGAATGAATAAAGGAATCAAACGGATGAATTATTAAAGAAAGGACTAATTAGACCAAGTCGCTCAAGTTGGAGCTCAGCAGTAGTTTTCGTTGCAAAGTCAGATAGCTCCTTAAGACTTTGTGTAGACTATCGAGACCTAAATAAGCAAACGATTAAGAACAAGTACCATCTGCCCCGTATTAATAAATTTTTTGATCGACTTCATGGTGCTCGAATATTCTCCAAAATGGACCTAGCTGCAGGATTCCATCAATTAAGGATAGCAGAAGATTGCATTCCTTTAACTACATTCAGAGGACCAAATGATTTCTACGAGTGGTTGGTTATGCCTTTTTGGAAAACCAATGCTCCCGCTTATTTTGTGGATCTCATGAATGGAGTATTCAGGGATGTGCTCAACAAATTCATGTTGGTTTTTATTAATGATATTCTTATATATTCAAATACCGAAGATGAACACGAAAGGCATTTAGAGATTGTACTAGAAATACTGATAAGTAATGTGCTTTAAGTTCTCAAAATGCCACTTCTGGGAAGAAAAGTAAGGTTCCTTGGACATGTTGTGTCAAAGGAAGGAATCTCAATTGATCCCGGAAAATTACAGCCATTCTAGATTAGAAGCAACCACAGACTCCGAAGGACATTCGTAGCTTTTTAGGATTGGTAGGATACTATCGGAGATTTATCCAGGACTTCTCCGAGATTTCCTATCACTTAACAAAGTTGACTATGATGGATGTAAAATTTGTATGGACGCTGATATGTGAAGAAGCATTCCAGGAGCTTAAGAAAAGGTTAACTACCGCTCAAGTCCTGACTATTATAGATGAAACCGGCGGTTTAGCCATTATACTGAAGCTTGTGGAGAAGGAATGGGTGCAGTACTGATGCAACGTGGGAAGGTTATCGCATATGCTAGTAGGAAGTTAAAGATGCATGAGCAAAATTATGCAACACATGACTTAGAACTATTAGCCGTTATGTTCGCACCAAAGATTTGGAGACATTATTTACTGGGTAAGAATTTCTCATAGTTTATTTTGGTAAACTTTGTTTGACCTTGGTAAATAATATTCATTCTTTAAATAGGTGAGAAGTTCGAACTCTTCATAGATCACAAATATTTAAAGTATCTTTTCACTCAGAAGGACTTAAATATGAGACAACAGCGTTGGCTAGAGCTTCTCACATCATATGATCTGGATATTCTATATACACCCGGAAAGCCAACGTAGTAGCAAATGCGTTAAGTAGAAAGCATGCCGTTATAGTTTATCTGGTAGTGACTCCGACTATTCTAGAGAGAATTTCCAGGTAACAAAGAAAAGATCAACGTCTAGGAAGATGATTAAGGATATAAGCAGAGGGTAGAATTCAAGCTTTGAAGTAGATAACCATGGGATATTATGGTTAAATGGAAGAATTTGTGTTCCCAATATTGACAACTTAACACATGAACTGTTGACTGGGTGCCGTCAATCCAAGCTTAATATCAACCCTAGAGCTAACAAAATGTACAATGACATGAAACGAACATTTTGGTGTCAAGCATGAAGAGGGACATCTCTATCCATGTTAGTAGATGTGAAAATTGCCAGTAAATTAAAAGCAATCAGCAAAAGACTGCTGGATTACTTCAACCTCTTGAAATTCTGACTTGGAAACTGGACCAAATATCGATGGATTTCATCGACAGCTTACATCGATCAAGAAAGGGAAATGAAGGCCTTCGGGTTATCATAAATCGATTGACCAAAAGCGCAAACTTCATCCCAGTAAAGCCAACGAGAACAGCTGCAAGTCTTGTAGAGGTATACATGAGGGTAATTGTTCTATTTCATTGTGTCCTAAGTAGCATAGTCAGTGATTGAGACCCAATCTTTACTAGTAAGTTCTCAGAGGCATTACAAACAGCTTTGGGAATGAAGTTGAGTATCAGCACCGCTTATCATCCCCAAACCGATGGGCAAACTAAAAGGGTAAATCGAGTATTGGAAGATCTTCTGAGAGCTTATATCTTAGATTTTGGAGGTTCATGGGAAAACTATCTTCATCTTGTGGAATTCTCCTATAATAACAGCAATCTGGCAAGTATTGGCTTAGCACCGTACGAAGCTTTATATGGTCGTCCATGTATCCCACTCGACTAAAATATTCTATCGAACAAGTCCAATAATTAACCGATAAATTAATACAAATGTTCCATACCACTTGTATTGCAAAATCATTTAATTAAATTTCTCACTCAAATGAAAAGCAGAAATTGCAAGAAGCAATAAACCCAAAAGTCACACAAAATGCCCAAATGACATTAAAATAGCCAAAGGCTAAACACATAGAACTCATAAGAGTTTAAGGTCTTGAAAGTAACTAATAAACTTATAATCATGTATAAAATGATTTGTAAATAATTTATTTATTTATTACTTTCAAACTTTACACTTTAAAATCCATAAATCTTTTATTATTCAACTACATATATTTATTTGTCGCCTGATAAAATATACACCATAAATCCAATTAAATGTCAACATATTTATATGTATACATAGTTGTTTAAAATCCCATAAAAGCAATTTAATTCGTCTAACTATATTTCAAAGCTATATATAGATATATAACCACTTATATAGAAACAATATGTTTATATTTCCAAAACTATACTTCTTAAATCATAAGTATCACTACTAATAATACTTAATACACACACACACACACACACTGATAATAATCATTTATAAAAGACATTGGACTGATATGGAAATCGGTTTTAAAGTCAATATATTATAATGATTATCATTTACTAAAAATGCTTTATTCAAACTATATATATCATATATATATATAAACAACTTCAAAAATTATTGAATCAAAAAAATCATCAAATCGGAGAAACAAGGCTTGGAAAATCATCAAGCAAATCACCTGAAAAATCATCAATCAAGGAAAAACAAAAATGGGATAAAGCAAGAAGGCGGAGGTGGATGGAAGCAACCTGGATTTCACGTTCCAGATCGCCAACCGGTTGATCGGTCGCCATTGATCGATCGACCAATGGGGCGCCTAGAACGCGAGTTCCAGGTCATATTTCCCCCACCGCCGATGTATATGGATTCCGATATGTTTTATGATCATCCTAGCACTTGCATTTGCAATATACACTTCTGAAAACAGTATGCATTCAACCCATATTCACTATGGTAATCAAATCATTCAAAAGTAGAAATCTAGTTTACTATAAACAGTTTTAATAGAGAATGAATTACTACTACAGAAACACAAAATCAACGTCTCAATTTACTATCATCTACTAAAAATCAAATGCATGCAAACAATAATTTAAAGATAGGTCTTGTGAGGTTTAACTCAACTTGAATTCCTTGAAATAGCTTGCTAAATACCCACAATTCAACAATTTCAACAAAACCCTAGAAATCATCTCATCCCAAAACAAAAAATAACCATAATTAACCATTGTAAAAATTGAAATCAAACCATCTAAGAGGTAAAATAGGTTACAAAAAATTATCTTTATTTTTCCTAGAATTTCTAGCAAATTACTTCTATTTTAATTTGTTGATTTTCACTTAGGGTTGAAGAGGGATATTTGGTTTTCTCACTTCTAGTTTTCTGTTTACTGAAGATGGAATGAACGTACCGGGCAAAAGAATGAGATTTTCAAACTTCACTCAATTAATGGTTCAATATTTAAATTGATTATTTAAGTAACCTATTGTTAAAAAAATGTGAGTTGTTACATTTCACCTCCTTAAAGTAATTTCGTCCCCAAAAATTCTATGAGTATGACAATGCAACCCGGCTGACCAAAATTTCCAAGCACAGAATATATCGCCTAACCCTTTGGATTTCAAAATTCCTTTTGTTTTGGAAAAATTTGATAGCATTTGCTTTGTGCGGCTAGCTCCAAAAAAATCCCAAAACAATATATTTATACATCTCACATCCGAGGCATCTCATTTTTAAGGACATACAAGCATTTGTATGTGTGTGTATCCACACCATCTACACTATAGGTCTTACATACCTTTTCACAGCAAGAGCATGCCAGTTAGATACGAATCCGTGCGAATAAGCATCACAAAAGCGCATAACTTCTTCCATGTACCTAGCTCAACAAAGAGGATAAAACACAACTGCAACATTAAACCATGGATTTAAGCATGCTAAATCATATATAGCAACCATCTTAAATAAATATGTTATATCAAACTATGCAACAAGCATCTCAGATAAATATGTTGCAACTAACTGTGCAATAAACACATCTAATGCAACAAACACCTCAAATAAACATGTTATAACAAATTGTGCAACAAGCATCTTTAATGCAACAAGCATCTTTGACAAACATGTTACCATCGAAAACAATAAGCACACTTGTAAAATACAAGCAACAACAAAGCAAGCTCTACCTTATGCTTTCTCACATTTTAACAAAAAAAAAGGTAAACAAAATTTCCTTTCGTAATTGAAGGCATATCAATACAAAGCACCATCGAACATGGACAAGCTTAACCCCTATTGATCTAAAGCCATGTAGCCCATATCCAAAAAAAATGAATAGGCCCTCGAGGTCAAAAGCCACATCCGGTTCACTTCCACTTTCTCTAGTAGACTTATCATGACGACTTCACTACAATTACACATTTATACAAACAGAATTCACACAATGTAACAACCTGTATTTTACGTATTAGAGGATCATAAAATATTTTTATTTTATTCGTATGAGGTCATATGACTCCAAAATTTTGTAAAGTGACTCTTAGGGACATTTTTCACATCTATGATTTTTCCCGAATTTCTTTGTGACCATTTTAACCCTGAAAATCTTGTTCGACTATAACTTTTGATTAGAACCGAATTAGGGTCTGAAACTATTTACATTGCTTCAGAATGATTGTTTCCTATTCTATAGAGTGGTCATAATAGAAAAATAGATGTGTCGCTTGAAAGTTATGGCAGTTTCAAGTTTTGGCTGCTGCTGACCAGTTTTAGTGGGTAATTAACTAAGTCCATGCTTAAGTCCACTAACCCACTTCGAATTTTGTGCTAATAGGAGGCTGTAGGAACTGACGAGGCATTTCCTTCTTCTCCAAAATAGATCTAAACCTCCATTAGCCCTAATTTCATCAAAAATCGCACATTTTCCTTACTGATCTTAGCTAAATCATTGATTAAGGGGATTAGCATAAGGAAACTTAAGATTATCATTTTTACTGATTTAGGTTCATCTCCTTTTCTGTCTACTTCAGATTTGAGGAGCAAAATTGGTATTTTAGGTATTTTGTGAGTGGTTCTTGACCTCTTACTCTCCTTTAATTGTTTATATAATTAAAACAATTGTTTCAAACATGTTTTTGGGCCTAAAATGGTTGTCTAACTTTAACCACTTGCTTATGTATGTTTATGACCATAAATATGAGATTTTTAAATAATTTTAGAAATGGGTTTTGTAAACTATTAACACCTATTTAGTTGCTAATGTAATCTCTACCACTCATATGTGTATGTTGGTGTAAAACTTGGATTTAGGGAAAAACTAGTTTGTCGGATCTTCATATATTGATTGTGAATGGATTTATATGCATGTTATCCCATGATTGTATGTTGTGATTGATGTTGTTTACCAGCGTTTTGGATGGTAGGTAGATAGGTTGAGAAATCGGGCAAATCATAGGAAAAACTGGTTGGAATCGGACGACACTTGGAAGGTAGAACCTGGAGCATAGGCAGAGCTCACAGTTCAAACCGCAAGCCCCAATTCACTAAGTACAAAAGTCGGCACTGATGTTATAGGTCGGTACCGACATCTGTGGCTTAGTCCAAGTTGGAAACGACATGGTGGAGAGGTAGATGTCAGCTAGTAGGGGTGTTCCAAGGCAATGAACTGGAATTTGGCTAAGTGCTTAAAGCTATAACGACTTAATTCTAGGATTTCGATTTAGGTGTTTGGAAGACATGAAGACTTGAATTAGAGTAGAGAAGTTGGGGTTTGAGCACCAAGGCACGGAGTAATAGAAGAAAGATGTCAGATGTAGAGAGACTTGGCCACTAGTTAGCCAAGTACAAGAGTCGGTGCTAACCACTTGAAGTCGTTATCGAGTTCTCATCCTTGGTCCGATGGGGACTGAATTTCTGAAGTATGGTTCTCGAGTTCTAGAGGTCGTGCTGGAGGTGTTGGCTTGTTCATATGATGACTGGCAGCAGTAAAACAGCATGATGAAAGTTAGATTCTTCGAATAGTAACTCGACGATGAATGGAGTTAGGTTTCGATGATAACGGCTCAATAAAGAAAGAAGTCGCAGAGTAGGGAATGTAGAATGGTTCCTCAGGAA
Source organism: Allium fistulosum (assembly GCA_030737815.1). Lineage (NCBI taxonomy): Eukaryota > Viridiplantae > Streptophyta > Magnoliopsida > Asparagales > Amaryllidaceae > Allium > Allium fistulosum. The sequence goes on along the minus strand of CM060903.1, from coordinate 508,881,149 downwards.
TAACGTCCCGATGAAGAAAGGATTCGTTAAGTGGAAGAATGAAGAATGGTTCCTCCAAGATAATGGAAGTTAAATGGAGCAAAGAAAGGGCTTGGATACGCGTACTAAGGGATCGTTGATACTCAGAATGTTTTCTTTTGTACTCAAAGCAGTGGTATTGTGAGGATGCTCATAGGTAGTGAAGAATGGCTACCCCAGATTAGCAAAATGGATCTGTGTACCCTAGACCGGAAGAATGCGTCTAGTACCAGCTTTAGGCTAAATGGAGTACAATTGAAAACTAGGATTTCCATTAGTCCCTGGCAGAAGAATGGTCATACGAGTTATCATTTATCCAGAGTACACTAGGTGACAATTAGTGTTGTTTGACGGATGCTATGTCTATTATGGTTGCTTTACTAGCCACCTATCACTCTAGTGTTGTCATCAGAGATAGGTAGTGGAGATAGGGATACTTAGACACCTTTATCACATTTGGTTGTGTTACACCTTTATGATATCTAGAGCGGCATATTATGTTATTATGTGCTAACTCTTTGGTTGTAGAGACGGATCATCTATAATTTGTATACCTTGCTCCTTTCTATATCGACTTGTATAATATTTTAATTCATTTACCGCTCATACTAGACTGCTGTCTGGCTTGAGGTTTTATACTTTGCTTCTTATTATCTCGGGTGCTCTTAAACGAATAAACTAGATAGCAGGTATAGGTGTGCGACGTAGTAGCTGTGCAGAGGACAAGCTGGAGGGAGCTATCTCATATTATATATGGATTTCTATGCTTATTCCCTGTGCAACATCATGGATCCTTGATAGTGTCCACTTATTATTAATAGTATGAGACGTTATTTGAGTTTATTTCTTTTGTATAAACTCTATTTCATGATGTACAACTATGTGTGTCTATACTCTGATATTTGGATCACTTAGTTATTACTATCTCTCCTGTTTTATATCTACGATATTATAGTTTATTCCATGTGTTGTGAGATATACTACAAGTTCTTTGATGTTTGTTTCATTTTTAAACCTTGATAGTCGCTCTACATTGATTGGCACGACAGCAGTGCACTATCTTACGTATATTGGGTGTTGGTGGTGTAGGGCGGTCATCATACATAATATGCTTGCAATAACAATCAACAAGCAATAACAACCAACAACAATCAATTAACAAGCAATAAAAATTAATCAACAATCAACCAATAAAAGTTACCTATCAACAAAACTAAACAATCAATCAAAAATCTAGAAATAGCAAGCAATCAATAACCGAAAAAAATCAATCAACAATCAATCAAAAAAAATAAACAATCAATCAAAATCAAGCAATCAACAACGATTACCATACAAACCTCCAATAATTTAAAAGGATTCTATAACAACACACACGGTAACCCATAACAGTCATAACATGCGTAAAGCTATAATATCGCATAAGTTCGTTCTTCATCCAAGATTAACCAAATTCCTAAGTGGTGCTACTCCTTTCATGAATATAATACATGAAATACATTACACCTCCCGCTCTAGAAAGGAAAACTTATACGATATGTTGGATACTCAATCTTCAAGACTCTTGAATAAATCCAATAACCTAAGTCTCAACTTTGCTTTTCCTTCCAAATAGAACTCGTCTCCCAACAAGAAAACTTTACAAATTGAAGCATCACTAAATACTAATCAACTAATACCGGGGTTCACTCAGGTCCAAACTCACCTCAACCACCTAATGATAATAAGAATAATATACCAAGTGTTCTATGACACCCGCCTAGGCGATTATCATCGTCATATAGAAGATTATCTAAATCATCACAGAACTAGTCGAGAAGTCCTTCCCTAAACTATTGCAAGCTATCTTAACAAACTATATAAAATTTTACAATAATATACGTTGCCCGATCCAATCCTTTGTTCGCTTGCATGATTTCCTTGTTAAACTAGGATTGGTCGCCTCATTCCTCTCAAGCAAACTCTGATCTGGTTCCTTTGTCCGACCACTAAAATTTCAATGCACGACTACAGTCATGTTTTGGAAATCTCTTCATCACCCCCAAGAACCCGAGTCGAGTGCTCGCCTTTAAGAATCAAGTGAAAAACCCATGCCTAACTAGTGAAAATCTCCAGAAACCCTACGCTCAAACTAGGGATTAAGAAATGGTACTTGAATGGACTGATCCTTAAAAACACCAATGTAATTCATGGGATTAATCCCACCACTTAAGGTGTGCTAACACAAATTAAACACTTCTAACACGAATGACTCAATGCAAAATGTAGAAATCATCCACTCAATCCTTGCTCACTTCCAAGCAACCACCGAATCCTACTTGGATTCAGAATCCAAGTTACACTTCACCGAACATCTACACTCTACTTGAAATTTAGTTAAAAGGTTAAACTAGTTAAGATACTCCTTCACTGACAAGCTACCTTGTTGCAAATGGATGAAATGATCAAGTTGCACGTCCCTTTCGATCTCAAAAATAAACCGAAACTCAAGGCGACGTCTAGAATCAATCCAAGCCATGACCCGCTTGCCAACCTCTTCTACTACCACACCTAAGGCTATAGCACTTCTAGCACCAACCGCAGCTATCGGAATGTTCGCGGATGGCAAAACATCCCTTGTGGTATTTCAATAGTGTCTGAACTAATTAGGCATCTCAAATTGCCAATCTTTAGTTGCTTATACACCCCCATTAGCTTATACAAATAGCCTGAAATGAAGATAACTTAGCCAGAGATTGAGTGAATCAAAATTCAAGAGATAAGTGGTGTATATAGGATTATATAGTAGAAAAATACAAGTATGCTCTTTTAACATATCTACATGTACCAGGTTGCTTAACTCAAACTGATCTACTTGGTTCTGAGTGTTGAGCCTAAGTTCTGATACCAACTATGTTGACTAGCACTTCATAATACCCTGAATCAAGATCGAATGACAACATTGACTCCCGAATACCATAAAAGACAGCATGTCAGGTAAAATAAAATAAAAAACCAAAGCAAGGCACAGCGATAGAATCTCACAGCAAAATGATAATAGATAATATACTGAATTTACATGAACATAACATGATAAACAATATATAAGAGACAGTACTGATGGAAGTAACTAATAAATAAATATCAATACATAAAGTAATAATAAAATATCTAGTACAACAGGTCTCATATATAAATAGCACATCTATCATGTACTACCACACTATCAAGTATATATCCAAAGTATCGACATTGCCTCTAAAATGCCCCAACTGTCTTGGAAGTGTATCCCCAAAAGCACTTGGCTTCCAAACTACTCAATCGAGTACCCGAGAGTTGTGTGGCACAAACAGACAAAGCCAAAACACACAAACAAAATCCTAATATGAAAAGGAACTATCCAAAAGTATTATATATCAAAACTATATACAAAATAAATAGGAAACTACCAAAGTACAACTAGTCCTCTCCACAAACGTGGCTCAAGGGTAATCCGAATTGCCCATAAAAAAGTATAGTAAACTCAACTTAAAGGTAGCTATGACCTACTCTTCTCTTGTCATTAATGAGTCAGCATGCTATATAGTCTACCTGATATTTAACAATATACCATGATAAAGGTAATCGAATATACAAATGCAGAGGTAATATAGATATCACAATAATACTAACAACCAACTAGTGCTACACACAACATAACGGTAAATGACATGTTGAGATTATATTGATACCAATCATTACTGATAATTTCTAAACAAAATTCCTTCATCATGAAGTTGGTGTTTCTTGAAACAACAATTGTTTGTCAACGTAATAGAATAGGTATTCATAAACATTTATGAATTTCTTGTATATATGTATAAAACTGATTTGCTTTTAAGTTTACGAAACTTATGTTCATAACATAAATTGGTCCATCGATACCGATTGGTCCCAAACACATTTGGGGTAGTCCACACAAGATCCCTCACGACCAAATACTACTAGCAGTCTCTCGACCCACACAACCTGTTAAGTCGTTGACCTAGGATATGTAGAGGTTGTTTCTATTTGAACTGGGCCAGCCGGAAGAGGGTTAAATGGGTGAATTTCAATTTTTTCATTTTGATCTTAGTTGAGCCTATGAAGCCTAAATTAATTTTAGATCTAATCTATAATTTTGAAAAATCTTTATTTTATTTCTTTCTATTAAAATTAGTTTAACTTTAATTTAAGTTGTGTGTATATTAAATGAGTGTATTAAATGCACCCATGTGTGAATTGCAAGTGCACATATGAAAAGTGCACATAGCTAATATAAATGTTGTTTAAATGCTGAGATTTGCACCACAATAAACACATTTTCCCATTATATATGCCTTTGTCGTCCATGTGACACCCCGCATTTTTACGTTAATTGGTTAAAATAGAAATTAATTAACAAATAATAAATAGTGAAAAATGGAATTTTTACAAATCTTGGAATTTTTCCATGAAACTTTTACCATTGGATTCATGGCGATTTTCTGGTCAATTTTCATATATAAACTTTTCCAATCGGAGTTCAAACGAAAAAGTTATGAGCGTTTGAATTTTCTTAGTTGGAGATAATTATATACGTAACTAAGGAAAGAATTTGAAATTAATTAATGATTGATTAATACCGTTAAATTTAATGGTAATTTAACTATAAAAAAATTAATTATGGCAGAAGTTAACGATGGTTAGAGTTAATTGAAGAATGAATGGAAATAAATCAATCAAAATAAGAGAACGCACAATACTACACTGATTTGGCCTAGCCAGGTCGATGCAGACCATGTGCAGGTTGACCTAGGGCAGTCGACGTAGGATCATAGCTGGTCGACCCGCACTAGGTTAATGGCAGTTGTAAAATATAGCCGCACGGCCCAAATTTGATGAAGCCTGATCCTACGGTTAGCACTGATTTGAACCTCTATAAATTAGGACCTAGGGCTTCACTTCCAACTCATTATTTTTTAATGAGCACGGAAGCTCTATTATTTTCCTTTCTCCTTCAAATTTTTTTAATACACAAAAATAGAACTAGATTGCATGGATACACTTTGGAGAAGAATAGAAAAAAACAGAGGATAAGAAATAGGTTCAAATCAGATTGCTACATCAAAGGTAAACTTTTAGATCTAGTTCTAATTAATAAATCTCAAAATCTCCTCTCTAATCCAATCTCTAATAGATATGTATAAAATATTATTTATGGATCTCAACAAGGAGTCAAAAACCGAGAACACAGATAACATGGTTAGATCTGGATTATATCTAGAGATTTGGAAGCACTAATTGAAGGTGAGTGGGAATAATATATATTTTTATGCAATACTAGATTATATCAATGTCTCGATCCATTGTTACTGAGGAACATACAGATTTATGGTATGATCCATGGATTAACCATAAATCACTGGTGGACTTAATAGGGTGGAGCAGAGTTTCGTTAAGTCACACTGCAAACAGTAAGGCCAGTCGTATTATAACCAATGGTCAACTGCAACCGCAATTAATGCCTAAGACTAGGGAGGTAGCTTCTCATATTATGCAAGTTAAATTATCTACTGAGCAGCCAATAGATTTCTGGACTATAGTTAACAAAAAAAATTAAATTCTCTACGGTTTGGGATGAGATTAGAATACATGCGCAGAATGATGACACATACAAACTTATATTGTATAAAAAACTGCAAGGAGGTTTTGCTATACAACATATATGGCATATATGCTTCAACTGCCTACAGTCGATAGATTACTTGCGTGGGGAATGACTGTTGATCCATACCGTAACTTATGTAACAACCATTACGAGACACATCAACACTTGTTTATAGAATGCAATTATAGCACTTATTTGTGGAGTTTATTGCTGTCAATGCTAGAGCTTCATCAAGAGGTTGACCGCTCACTAGAACATCAACTATCGTCTCTGAGGCGTAGATTCGCAAGTACATGTATTATGCAGCAACTGGCTTACGTCACGGCGGCTACTACTCATCACATATGGATGGAACGAGTTAGATGCCAATTTGAGGGGAAAAGCTGCTTGTTTGCACAAAAATTAGGCAAACACCTCCAAGTCGTATGATTTAGTCGATTTGGGTGGTTTATGCAAATATATAAAAAGCAGGGACTAAACTGTAAAAGACACACAGAGTTATAGTGGTTCGGCCAGAATGCACCTATGTCCACTTTATATGTTATTCTCCGTTACTGTTCAGATTACAATTACAAAGCTTTGATTACAAGTGTATGAAATTTGTTCGAAAGTTCTGTCCGTGCCTGAGCTCTCAAACTTGTCCGCCATTGTTGTACCCCTACCCCTTTATTTATAGAGTGAGGCTGGGAGTAGGGGTTCTGGATGTATATAGCTGCTGATGGGCCTGGGCTGATGCAATCTGTCCTGGCAACGTTGGTTCGGCAACGCCTTGGTTCGGTAGTGCTTTGGTCCGGTGGTAGATGGTTGGAGTTGAGACCTTGGTCTGGTAGCACTTTGGTCCGGTAGGTTCGGTGGGACTTTGGTCCGGTAGCATCTGGGAGATGGGTTGGTTTGGTGGCAGGTGGAGTGGCTTCCGGTTCGGTAGTGACACTTTGGGTTTGGTTCGACAGGTAGTGGAGCAAGGGTTGGTTCGGCAGGGCCTTGGAGACGTGTTGGTTCGGTGGGACTTTCCTCCCTATGGTTCGGCGATGCCTTCTTCTTTCTGGCTCGGTGGTGGTGGAAACGCACCCAACATTTGCCCCCCAAAGTGGGGCATATGACAGCATATGTCGTGCTTTGTTTTAGGCCCTTCGACTTGGACACTCTCATTCGGTCTCGAGCGCCGAACCAGTTGGTCCGGTCGTTTCTATTTGCCTATAAGTATGGGCCATACGCTTTCGTTATTCCTTACTAACTGAAATAGCCGAACCATATTCTTTCCTGCCGAATCAATCATACCGCCGAATCACGTTTGACCACCGGTCTAGGTAATTTCCGAATGACTTTTATGTTTTGAACTACCGAATGAATCCGTGGAGTATGAGTGCCGGATGAACCTTCGAGCCTTGAGCTACCGGATGAACTTGAGTGCCGGATGAACCTTCGAGCCTTGAGCTACTGGATGAACTTGAGTGCCAAATGAACTTTAGTCTCGAACTACCGATTGGGCTTTTATGTTTTGAATTATGAACGATATTCCATGCCGTATGTACTTGCTTGTTTATGTCTCCACACTCCTTGTTCTAATAATGTGTTTTCTCCTGTTGCAGATAATGTCTCATAAAGTCGAAACTCGTTCTGACAAGAAGAAGTCCAAGGACCGAGGAGAGTCCTCCATAGTGCCCCCAGTTTAGGCAGCACCAGAACGACAGGGACCAACCCCGAGATCGCTAGTAGACGGGTACGGTCCTCAAGAGCTCCTGAACTCACCGCCTGATTGCTTTCCCAACTCCCTCAAAGATGAGCAGCTTGACGTTATCTCTCGCTCTTTTGGGATCGACAGAGCGCACATGTTGTTGCCGGGGGAAGGAGTGATGCCGTATAACCCCCTGACGTTTATTTTGCTTATAGCAGGTATCATTGCATGTGTGGTGCCATTCCACCTATTAATGCTTGGATAGTCAGCTTCATCACATACTTGAAGGTGGCTCCTTTCCAGCTTCAGCCCAACTCCTATGCCATCTTGGTGAGCCTGTTCGTCATCTTCCAGAGGAGATACGGGCGTCCTCCTTCCAACCGGGAAATCCGGTATCTGTACAACTTAAGAGGCTACAAGAAGGGGTCTCCGTATATTAGCATGGAGTCGGCCGTGTCCTTCAAGCCAGTCTTGGATTTATACTCGAAGTTCAGCATGTTCAAGAAGGAATGGTTTTTTGTCAGAGATGACTCCGTTTCTTTCCGCCGCTTCACCTCTGGCTGTAAGTTGAATCTTATTTATAATTTTTTGTTCTGACTACAATACTCCTCCTTACGTACTTTATTTCTTGCTAGCGGCAGGTGGCTTTGCGGTTGTAAAGAACGATCGTCTGGTTCGGATGGTTGAGGAGATAGAAGCCATTCCGGAAGGGGAAAGGGCGGCTTCTTATTTGACCAGAAACGCTACTCTTTTAGGGCTCAACCTGATTCTGCCACGTCAGTCTGTGGTCAAGCAGAGAGACACAGCTGAGGAGAGGGCCACCAAAGCTAAAGGAGGGGCTACGGCGAAGAGCAGTAAAAGAAAACCCTTCTTAAAGCATCCAACTTCTGGGGGGAAGAAACTTAAGAAATCCGATGGTCCCTCCCCCAGCACATGTCCAGACGTTCCGGAGGAGGAAGATGAGGAGGAGGAAAGAGGCGATGGTGAAGGAGGTGAGGCGGAGAGTGGAAGTGGTGGAGAGGGTGATGGACAGAGTGGTGGTGATGGTGGCGATGGGCAGAGTGGTGATGGTGCTGGGGCTTTGTCTTCTAAGCAAGTTGGTGTGATCCAGGAGTGGACGGACAATGCTTTCCGCCTAGCTTTCGACGGGCAGGAGGAAGAACCGGCTCTGGTAGAGAAGTCTAAGAAAGCTGACAAGGCCGGAGCCGACGTCGATTCACCTTCCAAAAGTGTTCTAGTTGAGGCAGCCCCCGCGACTCAAGGTGATTTTTTGACTTCTGCAGACTCCATTTATGATAAGGACTTAGGAATATTTTACGGTCAGCTCCCGTCCTGGAATGAGATCCAGGACTTATTGCAGTATCCCACTCCTCCCCAGGGTTTGTATAACAAAAGTGTCTCCTTACTTTTCCCAACTTGACATATTTCTTGAATTATAGTTTAACGTCCGCTTGTAACACTTGGTTTTTTGTCCCAGGGTCGGATGAAGTGGCCAAGACATCGGGTGTTCGGCATCGTCTTGAACAATATAAACTTCTAAGGGCTTCCACTAAGCCAAAGCCTCCGACTAACCGCCCTGGAGACGTAGTCGGCTACCATCCTCTTCTCGGAGTTATCGAAGAGGATATCCAAAAGAAGAAGAGGAGTCGCTCCTTGTTGGAATCTCCACCTGATCCTCAGCCCCCGACTCAGCCTCTTCAGGATACCACAGAGGAGAATACTGAGCTTATTATTTCCCCGCACCTGTCTGAGAATCCTACCGTTACCCCGATAGACCATCCTAGCTTGGCTCGTAATCCGTTTGCGGGTCATCCGGATCTGGATCCGGGTTCTCACGATATTTCCTTTGATGAGGCTACTGGTGAGCACCTTCTCCCTCGTAATCCCATGGTAAGGGTGCTTGATGAGGCCAAGTCCCTGGACCTTGATTTGCTTACCACTCGGGTTGTAACCTTGGGGGACGAAGCTAAGGCAAACATTGATCGGGTTGCTGAGGAAACCAGGAAGCTGATAGGGCATCATGCTCGACTGGTTAAGGCTGGAGAAGAAATCGGCAGTGCTAACATTCGACTGCGTTTAATGATTTTCGACCAGGCCAAACAACTCGCTGATCAAGCCATCCAGATCTCTCAACATGAGACCGCATCTAGGCAACTAAAGAAAACCATAGAAGAGGTCAGCAGGGCAGAGATGCGGAAAATGGAGGTCGTTTGTAAGGAACGGATTGATATGGCTATTGCAACGGTGGATGAGGTTCGGAAAGCGGATCTCGAGCGGGTGCAGGAGTTGTCTAGGAAACTTGAGGCTGCGGAGCTTGCTAAAACCAAGCTGAAGGAGGAGATGGAGGCGATGAGAAAAACCTTCCAGGCTGACTACTCGCGATACCAATCGGAGAGGGATGCCACCATTGCAAAGCTGCTGTCTTCTGAGGACCGAATAAGGGAGTTCGAGGAGAATGAGGGGATAATGGATGAGATGCTTCAAGATATGTACTTTCGCACTTGGAAACAGGGCAACTTATCTTGGATGGATGATTACCCCCGAGTCATGGCCAGGATTTATCTCAGGGCCCTGGAGGAGGCTAAGTTTGATGCAGATAAGGAGGGTGGTGTGGCCTTTAGAATTGATGTGGTTACGGCTCAATTCACCAAGGATGAGAAGGTGGCGATGAAAGAGGGTATGTGGCTGCTTGCCGCTGAGGAGGTTGGTGTGCAGTTGGAGGATGATGATCAAGGAGCAGATGCTGGTAAGTCTTCTCTTTTAGCTTTTTTAACCTGACTGCTTATCGCTTATTTAATGGATTCTTCTTCTGAATTGGACAGGCGAGACCTCCGAGGTACCTACTACCTCCGGCCAGCATGCTGAGAGTTCCGATCCCGTGGCTAAGTAGATCTTGGAGGGCCGGCAGGATAGAGGTGAAGCTCCGATGCAGCTGATTCCTTGACTTGACCTGGTTGTCTTTTTGGTTTGTTTGACATTGCTGTTTACGCTAGGTCTAAAACATTAATGTAACTCTTAGGCTGTAAGTTGTGTTATTGGCAACAAACGACTTTATTCTTAGCTTGTAATTTTTAACTTAAGCTGATTCTGTCGTATTTGACTGTCTTAGTTATTTTGATGTGTTGCATAAGAAATACAGCTGTGCACATGCCTGTGATTTTATCGTGTTTGATGCCAATTTCTTGCTTAAGATATAATTTCATACCTTGCAAAGTTAATGTGATGTGCGAATAAATTATAGATATGTATTTATTTACAAGAGAAGAAAATACCGCCCTTCATGTCTTAGTTGTAGATGGTAGCTTTGAATGTCTTATATGACTGAGTATGGAATGTAGTTGATTGACCTGTCATCCCATTGTGAGTTCTTATCCCCATCGGCGAGCGTCTCCTACTTTGTGTCCTGTACTTTAGGGATCGTTATAGAGGATAGGAGGAAAGTTTTTAAATAAGATAGAAATATAAGAAAAAGTAAAACTTCCAATCATGGAAGGCCTGCGATGTGCTTAAGTTCGAGGCAAACGGGTTTTGTAGTCACTTTCCCTAGCTGTGGGTCTTGGAGACATTTGTCACCCATCTTACGCCTCTGCGGGGAGTTTATCTTTTTTACCACAGCCGTACTTAAGACACAGCGGAGCCGAGATCGCGCACAGTAACTACCCGGGCCATTATGGCCCGTAGTCGTGGGTATTATTCGATTAACCGTGGCCGGCTAGCGTGGGTGCCGATCATCAACCGTGAACTACCCTTGGCTGGCCACACCTTATGTTGGGGCTTAAAGTAGGTTCACGGTTGCCGGCGAGCCGAACGCCGTAATGAGCTGCCTCGGCTATAGTCGGCCTTCTCGATGGCTTATAATCGGCTCATTACAGTTGGCTTTAAGGGCCGATCGCGAACAATGAGTTAACTCGCAGCAGAGGGATGCTGGAGCAAAAGTGTCTCATTGGCGAGGGCATAGATTCGCATAGTACCTGTTAGGTCTTGTCCAGGTGAGGTCGTGCCGTGATGCATCTTGAATGGAAATGCCATTACACAGGATCTTGTTCAACAGAAAAGGATAAAGTTAACAAGCAGCCAAGATATAAAGGAACAAGTTAAAAAGAGACAATTTTTTTAAAGTGGTTCGGCACGAAAATGCCTACGTCCACTGATTCTCTTTGTTAATTCACTTCATATGGGTAGTACAAGTTAAGAAAAGTATCGACAAAGGTGTTGGATGTTCCATGCCCTCTGGAACACCTCTCCGTCCACTGTTGACAAAATATAAGCTCCGTTGTGGAGATCTTTATGAATTACATATGGTCCGTCCCAGATTCGATCTAGTGCTCCGGGGCGCGGGAAGATTTGCTTGAGGACAAGATCCCCCTCTTATAAGCTACGATGTTTGACTTTGGAGTTGTATTGCGCTGCCACTTTTTTCTTGTGAGTTGCTACTTTGAGGGCTGCATCATTTCTTCTTTCCTCAATTAGATCCAAAGACATATGAAGGAGTTCTTCGTTCTCTTCTGGGTTATAGTGGATCCTACGGTGGGAAGGCACTATAGTTTCAACTGGGAGCATAGCCTCTGATCCGTATGCCAAAGAGAAAGGAGTATGCCCCCATTGATGTTCTAAAAGATGTGTGATAGGCCCAAAGTATCGTAGGAAGTTCATCCACCCATGCACCTTTTGACTTTTCAAGTTTCTTTTTTATTAGAGTTTTGAGAATTTTGTTGACAGCTTCGACTTGTCCGTTTGCTTGGGGATAAGCTATAGATGAGAAGCTTTTGTGAATTCCGTGCTCTTGGCACCAGTTGGCGAACTCCTCGCTGTCAAACTGAAGTCCATTGTCCGAAATGATTTTAAGTGGGACTCCGTACCTGATGATACTCCGAAGGAGCACATCAGAGGATTCAGCTTCATTCCATATTGGCGAAGTACTTGAAACATCTCGCCCAGGTGGCTTACGTGATCGTCGGCTTTCCTTGACTTTACCAGCATGTCGTCCACATAAACTTCCATAGTTTGTCCTATTAGCCCCGCAAACATCTTGTTGACGAGGCGCTGATAGGTGGCTCCTGCGTTTTTAAGTCCAAAAGGCATTACTTTGTAGCAATACAATCCCCGGTCAGTGATGAAACTAGTGTGGTCTTGGTCGGGAGTATGCATAGGAATTTGGTTATATCCTGAGTATGCGTCTATAAAGGATAAGAGTTCGTGCCCGGCTGTGCTATCCACAAGCTGATCGATTCGGGGAAGTGGGAAGCAATCCTTTGGGCAGGCATCATTTAAGTTGGAGAAGTCAATGCATGTTCGCCACTTCCCATTAGCCTTCTTTACTAGTACCGGGTTAGCGATCCACTCTGGGTAGATGGCTTCTCGTATGAAGTCATTGGCAAGTATGTTCTTTACTTCTTCATCGAGGGCCGCTGATCGTTCTGCCCCCATACTTCTCTTTTTCTGTTTTACTGGCGCCTTGGTAGGATAGAATTTTAGTGCGTGGCATGCTATGTCTGGGGAGACTCCAGTCATATCGGCGTGCGTCCATGCAAATACATCCAAGTTATGGCGGAGAAAATCAATGAGTTGTTCCTTCAATTCTGCTTTTAGTTGGGACCCGACTTTCAATAGTCTACTCGAGTCGTGTCTGTCCACAGATACAAATTCCATAGCCTCTACAGGCTCGGCGGTAGCCTCCTCCTCTTTGTCCCTGGGGTCTAATTCATTGAAAGGGTCACTGGTATATCGAAGAGGAGGGGCTTTCTTTAGTTGCTATGCTTCCAAACTTTTTGTGCAGAGGGCAATCTCTGCACTCTTCCCTTTATCCTTCCTGTGGTTATTGCGAAGTTCAGTTACATAGCAATCTCGAGCAATGTCCTGGTCTCCCTCTACTTCCCCTATTCCATTGTCCGTTGGAAATTTCATCTTCAGGCACCATGGGGCCAGGACAATTTGGAAGTCAGACAAGGCTGGCCTTCCTAAGAAGGCGTTGTAGGCCGAGTGGTTTTCTATCAGCACAAATGTTTGTTTCCGCACAACGGAGCGGGGATGACTTCCAATTTCAACAAAGAGTTCCAGTCGCCCGAGGGGCATCTTCGCATTTCTTGTGAAACCGTGTAGTGGTTTATTGCAGGGAAGAACATCCTTTAATGACAGCTTCATTTTGTCAAAGGCATGCTTGAATAGGATATTTACTGAGCTTCCAGTGTCTACTAGAATTCGGAAAACTTCGGCTGGACCGAGTCGGGCAGAGATAACCATGGGATCCGTGTGAGGGTACTGCCTTCCCTCCAGGTCATGCCTACTAAATGTGATGTCACCATTCTCTATCCACTTCGGGTGGCGTTCTTCTATAATAGAATTGACGCATTCTTCATTGTTTCTAGGTGACTTTCTATACCTTTCCATCTCTGCCCAGCTTCCGTCAGCGATGTGTGGCCCTCCCGAGATGGTATGGACCACTATCTTCTCTTGACTGGAGCCGCTGGTGTTGCGATTTCCTCTGCCTATTTCTGGGGAGGGTAGCCTTGAGTTCTCATTGGCAGGAACTGGAGTCCTGTTCTGACCTTTTACATAGCGTTCTAGTCTCCTTCTTCTGATGTGTTCTTCAATCAAGTCCCGGAGATGATGGCATTTGTTGGTATCATGCCCATGGGATTCATGGAAGCGGTAGAATTTTCCAGACTTAATTGCGTTATCTGATTCCTTCTTGTGTGGAGGGCGTTTGTATTCAACTTCGTCTTGAGTGGCCAGGAAGATGTTTTCGATCATTTCATTCAAAGGGGTGTAAGCGTCAAATCTCAGTCCTGGCCGATATAGACGCTTTTCTCCCTTCTTGCCCCCAGCATTGTCTCTAGAGTCATTTCTTCGAACGTCCTTTGCTACAGCGGGCGTGTTGTCGTGAGCTGCCTTATTTTGTTGCCCTGACTACCCTTCAGTGGCAGCGTCTTCAAGTCTCATATATTTCCCAGCCTCATGGAATAAATCGGGTAAAGTAGCTGGTTTTTCTTTTGTCAATCTTCTAGCAAATTTAGTATCTGGATGCACCCCACTACAGAGGGCCATTAAGATAAGCTTCTCATCGGTATCTTGGACTGCGGCCGCTGCGGCATTGAATCGGGTTAGATATTGCTGCACTTTCTCTCCAGGTTTCTGTTTGATACTGGATAAGGAATAAGCGTCACTGGGTTGCTCCACATGAATGCGGAACTGTCTGATGAACTTTTCTTTCAACATCTCCCATGAGCTGATGGATCCTTGGGGTAGATGGCAGAACCAAGAGGTAGCTAGATCTGCTAAGAATAGTGGAAAGCATTTGCACAGTACTCCCTCTGTTGCTCCGCTCATGAGCATATGTTGTGTGTATCTCTGTAAGTGTACAACGGGGTCAGAGGTTCCCTTGTAAGGTTCTATTGTTGGCATTTTTCATTCTCGGGGGGTGATGGCAATCTCGATATTATGGGCGAAAGGGCTGGTTACCCTCGTGCCTATCCCTCGATCTCTTTGATCCTATTGGACGCACTCTCTGAACAAGCGTGCCATCCTTTCATCAGAATTTGGAGCAGATATAAATGAGTTCGGTTCTTCTCTGTGGGATTGATTCCGTCCAGATGACCTGTAGGGATGGTATCGTCTATCATTCCTAATATTTTCCAGTGGCTGTCTTTGGTCTTCTGGGAGCATGCTAGGGTCAGCCACAGCTGGCCCTTGGCTTGATCTTCCCCTGCTGGGTTCTAAACTAAGCACTTCCTCGGGTCCAACTTCGGACTGGACTCTAGCTCGGCCCCGTTCATTGGCGTTTCCGTGGTTAGGCAGCATGACAGGCTCAGCTACGGTTGACCTTCGCCTGGTACCTCCCCCGTTGGGTTCGGTTCCAAGCG
The DNA here is from genome assembly GCA_030737815.1 of Allium fistulosum. Lineage (NCBI taxonomy): Eukaryota > Viridiplantae > Streptophyta > Magnoliopsida > Asparagales > Amaryllidaceae > Allium > Allium fistulosum. Next base: position 508,865,950 of record CM060903.1, on the reverse strand, counting down.
TTTCCTCGTGTCGGCGTTCGGACTGAGTTCGGTCTCGGCTCCTACCATGGCCGCTTCTGCCGTTAGCTTCTTAGAAGAAGGAAGATCTTTGTTGCCTCCGAGATCCTCCAGACTGGGACTCACCCCATGATTCAGTGTTGCGGTTGGACTCTTCAGCATCCCTTAAGCGTGACATGAGTTGGTCCACCAAGGCTTCCTGTTGGGATGTGAAGCGGTTAGTCACTTCAGCCACAACCCTGTCTAGATCTGCCCTAGTAATTGCTACCGGCTGTCCCGTGGCAGGGGTTGTCGGATTTGCCTGACCTTCATTTGGTACTGCTGTTGGAATGGGATGATATACTTGATCTGTGACCACTGGATTTGGAATACTGCTGGTTGCGATGTTTTTTCCTTTGTTAACATCTTTCTTCTGCTTGGGAGGCATGTCTTCCAAGCAATGAGCGATGCTGTTAGGAAGAAAGTTAAGTGGGAGAAGCTGAAGTCCTGAGTTCAGCCGGTTCTCAGTGAAAGCACCAAAAATGTTTGCACAAAAATTGGGCAAACACCTCCAAGTCGTATGATTTAGTCGATTTGGGTGGTTTATGCAAATATATAAAAAGCAGGGACTAAACTGTAAAAGACACACAGATTTATAGTGGTTCTCCAGAATGCGCCTACGTCCACTTTATATGTTATTCTCCTTTACTATTTAGATTACAAGTACAAAGCTTTAATTACAAGTGTATGAAAGTTGTTCGAAAGTTCTGTCCGTGCCTGAGCTCTCAAACTTGTCCGCCATTGTTGTACCCCTACCCCTCTATTTATAGAGTGAGGCTGGGAGTAGGGGTTTTGGATGTATACAGCTGCTGGTGGGCCTGGGCTGATGCAATCTGGCCTGGCAACGTTGGTTCGGCAATGCCTTGGTTTGGTAGTGCTTCGGTCCGGTGGTAGATGGTTGGAGTTGAGACCTTGGTCTGGTAGCACTTTGGTCCGGTAGGTTCGGTGGGACTTTGGTCCGGTAGCATCTGGGAGATGGGTTGGTTCGGTGGCAGGTGGAGTGGCTTCCGGTTCGATAGTGATGCTTTGGGTTTGGTTCGACAGGTAGTGGAGCAAGGGTTGGTTCGGCAGGGCCTTGGAGACGTGTTGGTTCGGTGGGACTTTCCTCCCTATGGTTCGGGGATGCCTTCTTCTTTTTGGCTCGGTGGTGGTGGATACGCACCCAACACTGCTCGATGGAGTAGAGAGGCAAATTAATTGAAATTGATGTTCGATTGCAGCTCCAGAGACAACTAAATGTTCGAAACATTTTATCGGCGGAGAGACACAAGTTCATGAAATGGGGGATTGATCTGGAAGACAATGGTTAATGTTACGGCTATGAAGAGAAGGTTTCTGGGTAGGGTTTTGTGTGTGGAAATGGGCTGGGTCGAGTAGCTTTCAGGATGCGGTGGTGTCTTAAACCATTTGGGTCGGCTATGTTTATTTGTGTTATTTTGCTAATTTGATGTTATTTGTTTTCTTATTTTTGGTTTGGCTTTTCTGTATTAGAGATGTTTAATAGAGGACGTCGTGCTCTTTTTCCTTACCACAATGGTAAGGTTTTTTAAGGAGGCGAGTCCTGCTATTGTATGATTCTTATCGTTGTCAATAATAGAACCTTTTCTAAAAAAAAGATTATATCATTGCAGATCTATTCCTATATGTCTGAGAATTGAATTTAAATTGCAATAAATTCACATGTATGAATGAAGACTGTAAACTTGCCTATAAATTTTTATTGACAATTACAAAAGCGTAATGATTAATTTTAATTCTACAATTGCAAAATGATTTTTAACTATCAGTCTTACATCGGATTAATTAACTGAAACATAATAAATTGAGGTTCCATTTTATTTGATATTGATGAAGGAGACTAAAAATAAAGTTAATTGGACTTTTGGATTTTTAGTGATATTCTAATTTATTGGAATGTATATTATTTTAAGTGGATTTCCATATATTATCAAGTTTAAATTTGGAAAAAGTGAGATGTTTGAAATAACAAGGAGCAAATATATTCTTTTAAAAGAAAGAGATGTACAAACAGTTGGTAATACTTGTAGCACAATAAGATATGTACCTGTGTGGGTTAAACTACACAATATTCCACTTTATGCATGGTCCCATCTCGGAATTAATTGGATTGCCTCTCGTGTTGGTTCATTCATGTGTATGGATGCACAAACTGAAAAGTTGGAGAGGATAGGATATGCAAAATGCATGGTGGAAGTTACACCATCTGATGAACTTCTGAGTGAATTTCCTGTAAGATTAATGGACGGATCAACGCAGATAGTCAAAGTTGAATATCTCTGGAAACCTGAAATATGTACTTTTTGTAAAGAATTTGGTCACAAGACACAAGAATGTCTGAAAATGGAACTGAACAACCAAGAAAAGGCAGATACAAAACAAAAAGGAAATAATGAAAGCATGGGGAAGGAAATAATGCATGGTAAAGTTATGAAGAATGTTAAACATAAGCAAGAATGGAAAAAGGTGGAAAACAAAGGAGCAAAGACAACTTTAGACAAAGCAAAAAATATAATATCAGAAGAAATGGTAGAAAAGACAGGGAATGAAGGTGATGGGGTTGGTAATATTTTATTGAATGCTTCAACAACCAGCAGTATGACAAAGGAGAATACTCTAAAAACAATGGTGGGGGGAGTCTCAGTCACAAATAGATACAATGCGTTGATGGATGATAATTTATCTGAGGAATGCTTTGTATATTGTAACAATGTAGTAGGAAATGGGAACTGTGAAAAGAATATTCAGTTGGAGGAGGGAGAGATACAAGGTGTCAAGCATAGTGATGCTGTTGTTATTGAACTAGACCCAGCAACAAGTGATATACAAACTGAAAGACAGGAACTTGAATGCAACAAATCCAAAGGAGAATCACACCAAACACTTCATAGTCTGGAAGAATATAGTAACATGCCTGAATCGATCAATAATATTGGAGAAACTTCTTTACTCTCCAGGAATGAGATTGCCATGCATGAAAATAACAGAAACACAGCAGATATAACAAATATTGATGAAACAATGTTCAGACATGCCCTGGAAAATGATATTCTTACTTTGTGCATGAATGAACCAGTTGATAACAACAGCAAACATTACTCCTTCACTGGTGCCCTACCTGGATGGAAATCAATCCCAACATCTCCTATCAAGTCACAATCTCCCATTGTATTATGTTTGGATAGTGAGAAAAGAACAAGACTTAAAAAACAAGACAAAGCAACAAGAAGCAATGAACCCAGAGACTCTCCTGCAACCAGGAGCATGAAAAATATCGTCCATCAATCCTTATAGTATTCCTAATGATGCACAGTTTTGCCATTTGGAACATAAGAGGAGCCCACTCCACTATTAAGCTAGATCAAGTTAAGTACCTCATTTTCCAGCACAAACTCTCCTTATTTGCCATTCTGGAAACCAAACTGAATGAATCACTAACAGTGAAAGCAGCAAAGCACATTGAACCATCTTGGACATTACACCATAATCTTGACCATGCTTCCTATGGCCGCATTATGGTGATTCATGATCCCACTGTCATGACCCTTACCCCTATTCTCAACACTGATCAAGTTATGCACTTCCAAGCTAAAATGACCAATACACAACTTTCTTTCTATCTTTCCATTGTATATGCTCATAATTCTCTGAACTCAAGGCAACTCTTCCTTAATCTTCTTCCTGCCTTCAGGCAAATTTCCCACCCCTGGCTTGTCTTTGGGGATTTCAACTGCTGTTACAATTTACATGACAAGCATGGTGGATCACCACTTTTACCCAAAGACATTTTCCCCCTCAACAAAGCCATTGATGACTTCGGCCTCCTCCCTATTACCTCCTTTGGAGCTGAATTCTCGTGGAATAATAGGAGTAGGTCTGGTTCTAGAATTTTCTCAAACATTGACCACTCCTTTGCCAATCTCAAAGCTTTAACCACTTGGCCTACCATGTCAACTCTTATCCCAAACCCTGTCCTTTCTGACCATTCCCCCATACTCTTCTCCACGGGTCAGATGATATTAAAAGGAAGAAAAGGCTTCAAATTTTATAATACTTGGGTCTATGATCCTGAGTATGCTAATATAATTAATAATTCTTGGTCTAAAATTTTTTATGGAAATCCTATGTACATTCTTTGCAGGAAGTCAAATGCAACCAAAGAAGCGTTAAGAACTTGGGCAAAGAAAAAATTTGGCAATGGTTCTCTTCTTTCAACTCAGCTTAGGCAGAAACTCAATGATGCTCAAGACTTAATGATGAAACAACCTGATGATGCTGCTGCTGCTGAGAATGAAAGAATCCTCTTTGATCAACTAAATGAAGCATTATCAACTGAAGGTAACATGAGGAGACATCAACTAAGGCAAAAATGGGCTCAAGAAGGGGATTACAACACTGCTTATTTTCATGCTGCAACGAAGATCAAACATGCCAGGGATCAGATCACTCATATTCATGATGAGTTTGGTATTCTACACTCTAATCCTACTGGTGTTGACCATGCCTTTCTAAATTATTTCAAAACTTTGCTGGGTAACAAAGATGATTTTAATCCATTTTTTGATGAACTTGACCATGTGCATCTGCCCAAGCTTAATCTTGAGGAAGTAAACAGTCTTATTATCAAGGTAACAGACAAAGAAATTAAAGACACCCTTTTTACCATGAACAAGCATTCATGCGGGGGTCCGGATGGTTTCAACTTACACTTCTACATCCATAGTTGGGAAATCATCAAGGATGATTTCCTTAAAGTTGTCCACAATTTTTTCAATAAATCAAAATTGTTATCTGAAGTGAATGCAACAAATTTAGTGCTCATACCTAAAATGCAACATCCTACTGCTGTTGATTCCTTCAGACCCATTTCATGTTGTAATGTGATTTACAAATGTATCTCAAAGATTTTGGCCTCCAGACTGGTTGTAGTTCTTTCCAGAATCATCTCCAAGAATCAATCTGCTTTCCTACCAAACAGAAACATCATTGATAACATTTTACTTACTCATGAGCTACTGAAAGGCTATGGACGTGCTCATGCTACCAAGAATGCTATGTTGCAGCTGGACCTAAAGAAAGCTTTTGACAGTATACACTGGAGTTCTATTGTGAGAATAATGGCTCTCATGGGATTTCCTAAAGTTTTTGTGGCATGGATTTATGTCTGTATTTCTTCCCCCACATTCTCAATCAAATACAATGGCTCTACTTCTGGATTTTTCAAGAGTAAGCAGGGGATCAGGCAGGGGGACCCCATCTCCTCCTACTTGTTCATTCTTGTTATGGAAGTCCTGACTGTCATGCTAAATAGAAACTATGAGAACAAGGATATTTTGTATCATTCTAAATGTAAATCACCGACTATCACCTCACTACTCTTTGCTGATGACATTTTGTTATTCACTAAACCTGATAAGCGATCATTGGATGATATCAAAGCTACTCTTCACAGTTTCTATCTTATGACTGGCCTTCAACTCAATTTTAATAAATCCCATATTCAATTCTCTGGCTTAACTTCTGAGCAAGCAACCTCTTTATCTGTATCCTCTGGTATCCAAGCTATGAACAATAATATGACCTATTTGGGTATTCCTCTGTGCTCCTCTAGAATCACAACTGCCAATTGCTTGCCATTGTATGATAAAATCTGTAGCAAAATGAAGTGTTGGGCCAATCGCTTTCTCTCTCAAGCTGGAAGACTTGTACTTATCAAATCTGTTATATCTTCCATGATGGTGTATTGGAGCAGGGTCATTATTCTTCCCAACAAACTTGTGAATATGGTGAGATCTGCCATGCTAAGATTCTTCTGGACTGGCTCCATTCATTCTAAGAATTTCATTCCCTGCTCTTTTTCCATCATGGAGCAGCAGATACATAATGGTGGTCTTGGAATACTTAATATGCACAAGTGGAATAGAGCTGCCATTAGCTCTGTGCTAAATGATTTGATAGCTGATAGAGATTCTTTATGGGTTAGGTGGACCAAAAATCACAACTTGGGCAGTAAGAACTTCTGGACTATGACAGTCCCACCAAATTGCAGCTGGACTTGGAAGAGCTTGCTGAATTTAAGGCCCTCTCTTTCGCCGTATATCAAAGTGTTGATCTCTCCAACGAGCACTGCCAATTTCTGGGCTGTTCCTTGGATGGCAGATGGCCTTATTCTAGGAAAAATCTTATCCCCACAGCAAATTATCCAATCTGGTATTAGTGCTAATGCCAAAGCTGCTGACTTCATTCATGATGGTAAGATCCTGTTGCCTTATACTAGCAATCAGGTTATCAGAGTAGTTTGGAACATTTTTCAGGACAAAACTTATCACCTTAGTACTTCTGATGATATTCAATGGAATGGAAAGCATCACTCTATCTCCTCAGTTTACAAACTTCTTGATAATGCTCCTGTCACTGCTGCAAAAAAATGGCACAAGGTAATTTGGATTGTGAATTCTAGTGCCAGAGACAACTTAATGCTATGGAAGGTCATAAATAAAGCCCTCCTGACCAAAGACAAATTACTGACTTATGGGATGGCGGTTGACCACATTTGTGTCATCTGCAATATGCATACTGAAACTGTGGACCACCTGTTTTTTGATTGCAGTGAGCTCAGGGGATTGTGGACCACACTGTTGAGTAGTATGAACCAAAATCATATTCTTGGTCTAACCAGTTTTGATTGGGATCTGATTGGCAAAGCTACTAAATGGAGAAAGAAGGATAGATTTGTGCAATTCTTTATGATCAAAAGGTACATGGCATTAATATGGGATGAAAGAAACCTGAGAATTTTTTAGAACAAATCAAGGAACATCAACCTGCTATGGAATGCTTTGAAGGCTAGCATCAAGATTGGAATGAGGGAGAGTAAATTTGATTTCAGTGATTACTTTCCTACTGACTGGCCTTAGCTCATCTTCTTCCTTGTATTTTTCTTTTTTGCTCTTCTATTTATTCTGTGTTGTCGCTCTCTTTTTTTTATTTCTGTGTGTTTTTTTCTTCCCTGTGATGTTTGTGTTTGTCTGGTGACTTGAGTTTGTTCTAGTCACCTCTGTCTTTGTGCCTGTCTTTTCTTTTTTTAGCAATAAACTGGTAGGGGACCAGCCAACCCCGCTTGCCTTGCAAAAAAATAAAAAATAAATAAAGATAGTTGTTGTATTTTGTACTATCTATTTCAATAAATAAAAAGTGAGTTTCTTGTAATTACAAACATCGCACAAACCATCTCTTTTGAACAAGATATGAAAATTTACCTTGTAAAATTAATTGTTAAGTTTAAATTCCAATTTATTGAAATGTAGTAAATTCCAAAAATGAAATATTAAGACAAGAATGAAACAAAAGGGTAAATAAAATGGAAACTAATGAAAATGGAAGTTTGAGTGTTAGGGAAGAAAAAGAAGCTGGGATATGAAATTGATGTCTAGATTAAGTCTAATAATCGAATGAAAGGGATTAATTTGCTTAAAACAAGTAAATTGAAAGATGTTTGGATTAAGTCTGATAATTAAATGAAATCGAATAGAAATCAAAGTTGAACTAATGAATGTAGTAGCAACGATATTGATGACAGAAAATGAGAAGCAGTAAATGAATTTGGTAAGTGAAAAGTTAAATGCATAGTAAAATAAAGACCTAGGGTCAAACATAAAAGATGCAAGGCAATAACGAAAATGAAAGAAGAATAAATATACATGAGCCTAAAATATGTATGTACGTAGCCTTGGATATGCGTTTATGACAGGTGTGAATAATTATAAATTGTCTATTATAATTATAAGGAATATATAACTGAAGGTCATTAGACTGGGTTAGGACACTAAAAATATCCAACCAATAGGACCCGTAGAAAGTATATGCTTGCGTATAGCTGAAAGGATACCCCCAAGATAGGTGTGCTTGGATTGCAACCTCTGTAATTGCAGGCACGAGGTGGACCTTTTGTTAGAACCTCTATTGTTGGATTTTAATGACAACAACTATACAATTATGCCAAAGAATCTCTAAGCTAATTTGCAGGTACATGGGCATCAAAAGGAGACAAACAAATACGTTCAAAATAAAGATACACAGTACAAAAAGGATGAAAGTATGTATATGGAGATACAAGAAGAGATATACACGATAGAGACAAGACAAAGGTGACAAACAAAGTATTATTAGTCATAGAGTGTCGTGTCTAGAGTTTACATATGTTAAAATATCTCCTGAAATGATATATATATATATATATATAAACATACACACACATGCACTACCTTGCACAATAGGCTGAAACAGCCGGCTGAATGACTTCATTCAGACGGCTGATTGCTGAAACTATTTTAAAGTTTCTCAATATTCAGCTGGCTGAATGAGATCATTCAGCCATCTGAATACTGAAACTATTTTATAGTGTCACAATATTCAGCCGGCTGAATGACTTCATTCAGACGGCTGAATTAGGCCAAAATTTGCCTATTTCTTTGCTGTTTTCGATTTTATCAAATTTAGAAGGCTGAATAAATATTTTCAGCCGGTTGAATATTTTCAACGGCTATTTTTTATGAAAAGACACTTCTCTTCATCGAAGAGAAACATCTTCAAATCAACAGTTGCACCTGTTTCTTTTCAACGTTATATTTCATCAATGGTTGCAACTTTTTAATCTCTATAAATAGATTTCAGAATTCAACAAACATTACACAACAACTGATTTTAATATTCTTGAATTCTTATCTCTTATTTCTCTATTTTCAAACTGTACTCAAACTGCTTACATTCTCTGATCGTTGATCACTCCATCTTCCACATTTCTCAAGCACATTACATTATATATCATAAAGGAGAATATTATAGGAGGATTGTACTTAATTGACTTATCAGTGCTATTCAAAGAGCACACTACAGTCAGATACTTTTGTTATTTGTAAAGAAGTCATGTTCGGTTGCTCAGGTGGTAGAAGTCCTATTCGGTTGCTTAGGCGGTAGAAGTCCTGTTCGGTTGCTCAGGTGGTGTAAACCTATTCCTCCGGGTTAAGTGAGGGTTGCTAGTTTAATTCTAGAAGGAGTCTGGGACTGGACGTAGAACGGGAGTTCGAACCAGTATAAAAATCTCTGGTGTCATTTACTTTACTGCTTTAATTATTTACTTACTTAATTATTATTCCGCACAAGTATTTTATCCATATTACATGATCCTATAGCATCAGAACTTTCATTTGGTATCGGAGCACTTTCACCTTTTACGAATGGCGAAACTATAGGAGCACTGGTAGTCTATTTCAAATTTTTCCGAGGAGGGTTTTGCTCTGATTGCACTAGGCAATCTAAATGGAATATGGGTGAGATCGGACTTATGCAACAGAGCGTGCAAAAGGCTGGCATGCGTAGGTACCAAACAAGTTGCAACAAGGTGCACAAAAGGTTAGCGTATGTGGGTACCAAAACTATGGGTAGGAGTTGCATATTTAGTGAGCTCAACATCGGTCCCTTGCGGTCAACAGAAAGGACATGGTTATACCTAATTGGTCTCTACTGCCTAGCAGGATTGATTCAGTTGGGTTATGCACTGCCACAGTTTTTTGTTAGTCTGTTTGACAGGACAAGGCTAGTTAACCCTTATCAAAGACTCCTTCAAAATTATGGACTAGGTGGAGGTGTGTGGGGCTGGAAATCCACGATATATGAAGCGGACAAAGATGAAAATCTTGAAAGAATACAGGACCTTATGGAATGGAGGTCGTCGGTGCGCACTATAGGATTTCCTCGAGTTATACGACGATCATGATGCAGCAAGGTGATGAATCTTTCCGAGGTGCTAAGCGATAGATACTAGATGGAATAGTATCTAGGTCCATAAGTGGATGATGGGATATATATATTTATATTTATATATATATATATATATCTACGTAGATGGAAATGGTTCGTATGCAGCGATGGAGTCGTAGTGACTAATGATAAATTTAAGATAATAAGAAATGGTGAACAATCGGCATAAGCTGGTGTTATGTATAAGATGTATAATTTACCAATCATCATAACATGGTTCTGACCCCTTCCTCATTACAACCAACAAGATTTAGAAGGGCAGGTATTGGTATTGTTTTAGAGCAGTGGTTTTGGCTGAGCCACTTGACATTTGAGGTGTCAATGCTGGGTTAGTAGTTATTATGATCTATTATATTTACTTATTTTTGCTGTGAGTTATTACCATTAGTGCTCTGATATAGCTTCTCTTTTGAAGGATACTAAACCAACAATCCATATTTTAGTGGACTTGGATTTTCGGGTTAGCAAAAATATGGACCCATTAGAGTGAGGGTTGTTACATTTGATATCAGAGCATAGTTTAGTCGATTCCTGAAAAATTAGGTAACGTTAAGTGAACATATTTGTATTTTGACTATAAATAAATATAGTATATGCTAAAATCCTAAGAAGTCCATCTATAAAGTAGTTGCATATTGAAAAGTCCCTAAAACTAAATAGTATATGACTCCCTAGTCGGGCCTTGATAGCCCAATGATTTCTGATACCGTTTTGATTGCCGATTGATGATGTACAATAGGTCCAGACAAAGGGAAAATAAGAGTCCATATATTAGAGATAGTGGAAGGTGGAGAAGTTTATGAATAAAGGTGTGAAATGGTCACTCCTAATTGATGTTTGGATTTGGAAAGGAGAATGTCATAAGAGAATAGTTATAAGTTCACTTTGAATCCAACCCAACAATAAAAAAAATTGGAAAATGAGAAAAAGTATAAATTGTACACTTTAAAAGATTTTTAATAAAAAGTAAGTGAGTTGGATTTTGGATATATATATATATATAAAAATATATATAAAATATAGGTCTTGTAAGAAAATATATATATATATATATGTATATATATATTATATATATAGCTAATTTGATTTCAGTAAAAGAAACTTTATAAGAGGTTGTTTTCTTTTGAAAAGAAATAATAGAGCAATATAGCTCGTGAATCTTTCTATGTAATGGAAGTTTTTTTTAAGATACTAAATATTTTTATGGGTGGACAATATGAATGGTATATAAATCGAAACAGGGTGAATGTTATAGAAAAGAAGACTTAGGGTCTTAAAAATTAAGTTGTAAGTGGCCGCACTACAATAGTTGGAATTAGTGTAGTTTGGGCTGAAGAATCGAGTAGTAGGAATTTAGGAAGTGTTAGAGAAAGAGAGGTTTGACTTATTGTAATTAGATTGGGATTTGACATATTTTAATTCATTGGAATGAAAAGAGGTAACAAAATAAGTTTCTATGAATCAATCAAGTCACAAATAAAGGTATTTTGTTTGAAATAATAAGGAATGTAAATGAAAAGGAAGAGATATGCAAAATACCGAAAAAGTAGGTATTTTGTACTGCCTATTTCAATAAAGAAAATGAAATACAATTCTTTGTAATTTCACACAAAACACGAATCCTATTTTAAGCAATTCATAGAGAATTATAGCATTAACGATTCCACTTGGGGGGGAGTAGTTCCAATGCATTAAAATATAGGATCCTTAAGTATAAAAAAAGTGTTAGTAAAATATACTAAAACAATGCTAGTAACCTAATTAGAGAAGTAGAAGAAAGGAAAATGAGCATTTTTTGCTGTTATACGCATTTTTTCTAATGTCTATTAGAAGTCTCCCTTTCATGATGTTAGAAACTCTTTTAAATATTGGATGTAGGGGGAGTATGGGATGTCAGGAAAGTGATAAGATGAAAGTTATTCTTATCTACTCCCGTTTTTATAATTTAAAAGGTATGAAAGATGTTATAGAAACATTATAAATTCTATTTTTGAAGGGAATGGTTTTGTGGAAGTAAATAAGTTTTTGAAAGAAAAACTTAATATATGGTTGAACTAAATATCCTAAATTTTTAATAAGAGTTAGAATGGTCTTTAAAAGAACAAGCTAATTTGATTTTAAACTTACAACTGTTAACGTTCCCTTTTAAAGTTTAGTGAATAACTTAAATTCAAAAATCTTAAAATGTAAGTTTTGAAAGGGTTAAGACACCAAGTATTTTTTTAATTTAATAAAGTTTCTAAGTAGCGCCTTTAAAGACATGAGTTTTGAGATTAAATATTTCAAAAATTTTGAAGTTTTAGGTTGCGTTTGGTTTAAAATGAGTTTTGTGTTTTGAGTTTTCAACATTAATTACAAAATATGTGATGAGTAGAAGGATGACAGATATAATGGAAGTAAGGAGGAGACCGCGAAGGGGATGGAGGAATGACGGATTGTTTCACATGCTTCTTTTATTTCTCAAAACATGAAAAATAAAAATAAAAGTTGTTTTTTATTTTGTATATTAACTTTGTTTTCTAGATTAATCATTTTCACAAGATACATGCGCTGTGCGTATTTTTTAAGAACGAAAACCCAAAGCTAAAAAGGGTAAACCAAGCACTACCTTAATTTTTGAAAAAGAATGATAAAGACCAAAATGTGGAGTAGATAGTTTTTGAACAAAAAATGGCACGAACACCCAGAAGTAATAGAAGAGAATAAACTATGAAGAAATATAAATGAAAACGAGGAAATAAGAAGACATAATCTTTTATAGTGGTTCAACAAAGCTTGGCCTACGTCCACTTTAATATTTTATTGCTGATTACTGACTTGAAGGCAGAAGTTCTTGAGACTCGGTACAACTCCAACACTTAGAATTTCCGGAATAGTAGAATATATGAAATACCAGACCTAAAGCCAAAAGATCCTGAAAAATGAGCCCCACTTTCCTATTCGTAGAGGTAGGGAGCCTAAAATCTCGCCTAAAATATCTCTAAGCCAATTTGACCAATTCTCCTAAAATAATAGGCGCCACCTCAGCAATATCTGGGAGTCGATACCTATCCCCAAGTGGGAGTCGGTACCGATCCCCAAGTTCACAATTTTTAATGTCTTTGATTTCTTGTTTCGGATCATCATGTAGTTAGCTTCAAGAATACATAGTTGTTTGCACCATTAGTAGCTTGTTTCTGAGCCTAAATGATGGATTTGTGGAAGAACAAAGTTGTAGTTTCACACGTGTTCATGGAGATCGATGGAGAATTGCATGAATTAGAAAAACAACTTCGAAAATAGGCTATTGGCACTAAGATAAGTATGTAGGAAGAAGATGAGTCCACCCAAGTCTTATTTGGGAATCAGTACCGCTCCCCAGGTGGGAGTCGATACCAATCCCTAACTTGGGAGGTCCCATTGCCTTGTTGTTTCTGATGGTTTTGGCTTTGACTTTGTGACTCTGTATGTGCTTGGTTTCTGGACTCCTGGGCTATCTCTTTGGGCTTTCGGCCTTGATAACTCCAAGTTCTATCTATCTAGTCTGTCTGGATTCTGTCTGGTCAAAAGGAAGGATAACACTTGCCCCTCAAAGTACATCTCAATTCCAACGGAATATGCTTTGAATCGAGATGAGTTTGGATTCATTTGAAGGACTCCACTCTGTGCTCTAAATGGTCGCTATCCTTTCGCGAATTGATTCCGTGAATTGTCAGGTCCATAGTGATTTGTCGTGACGTTTCGTCAACATATAGGATTATAAATTTGGAACGTGGTCTCATGATCTACTATTCTATGTTTGATGATTTTGAACTGACCCCCTCTACGAGTTCCCCAGGTATAAACCTAACTTTCTTTTAATTTTAATCGCCATGTATTGGATATTTTTTTGCACACTTGCCCACATGCAAGCTTTTGAGTTGAGGAAAATACATGTATATGGTCAGTCACACATACATGCCTTAACTCAACTCCAGACATATACGAACATATACACATATATTTTACAAGTTTTTTTGGACTCGATACCGACTCCTGGGTTAGGATTCGATGCCCTCTCTACACTTGGGAAATTTCTTCAAGCTTTTTCAGGCTTTGAGGGTTTGGGGTTGTGGCATTATAAAACCCGTTTCCCTTCATTTCGTCTCCTCACTTTACTTTTACCTTTGCATTAAAACCTTTGATCCTTGCCATCAAAACCTCCAAATCCAACACAAGCTTTCATCCTCGCCTGAACCAAGGACCGCCGCCACCCATCTTTGCCATTTCCTGACGTCGCTTACATTGACGTTCATCGTTTCGATCAGATTCTCCTTCACCAACCCGAACCCTAGCTTGAGATCCCACTTTAAATCGAACCAATCCCTGTAACATCCCTAATTTTTTATAACATTATTCAGGAAATTTAATTAGATAAGTTAAATAAAATAATGATGATAAGGGGATTGAAATTTAAATAAATTATATAATGGGCCATGCTTAATAATAAAAATTTAATAGGCTTTAGTTGGTCTAAAGGATAATTAGTTCACACATGGGCATATTAGTAAAAATAGCCTCTTTATTTTACATGGCTATACATTTCTCACTATTGTCCATTCACGTTCATTTTTCTCAAATCAAAAACAAAACGCTAAAACCCTAAGAGTTGGCCATTAACAAGGAGGAAGAGGAAAATTATAATCTAAAAGCTAAGGATCAAAGCTAGGAAGGGTTAATCAACAACAAATCTCAAATTCCTTATCATATCTAAGGTGAATAATAATTCATTCCATCTCCTTTTCGTTTCTATAATCCTATGATTTCGGATTTGAGTCTTTATTTTGTTTCTAAGAAATATTGGATGATGATATGCTTAATTTATGAATTGTTTGATTTAAACAATTTAATCGTACATGAAATTCATACGGTTTTAGGGGCAAAACCATGGGTAACTGATTTTAAATTTCCATGGAAATTTTTTATGTTAAGTAAAACATGATTTTGGAGACGGGTTTTAATTTTCATAATTTTCCAATCTATGGAGATTTTATTATGACTTTTTGATGATAAATAGGATGTAATTGAGTCTAAAATTTATTTTGAATATTTCAGGAAGAAATTGGGTCTAAATTTTTAATATGTTTGATTACATGATGAAATCAAATTTTTGTGATTTTTAAGGATTTTCCCAATTAATTTACTGAAGAAAGTAATTTTATTTAAAAGGACTTTTCTGAAATAATTGGTTTGGTATATGGAAGGGCTTAAATGTTACAATTTAATGGTTTAAATCTGATATAAGTGCGGCAGTTTTAAATGTAAAGTATTTGAAAAGTTTTATGGCAACCAATCAATGTTTACAAATAGGCAAGTTAATTTAAAGCAATTACTAAAAGAAGCAATATTTCAGCCTTTAATTCAGAAAAAGGTGTTCCGCCTCAATTAGTGGCCCTTTCGACCCCAATGATTCCGCCTCATCCTAGTCGAAACCTACTTAGTCGAAACCATCATAGTCGAAACTAATACACAAGGTATCATCTAGTAGTGCGTAGTGGATTGGAAGGAAGGCGGAAGCCTTGGTGTCGAAAGGTAAGCTTCCGATGGGGTCGAAACCCTGTTTTATTTTCAAAAGTTAAAGTCTTGCCTTGTTTTACTTAAAGCCTTCAACATAGTCAAAATATATGTTTTCGAAAGGGTTTTATAAATAGCTTTCGAAGAAGGTTATCACATTATGTAGTATTAGCTTTCGAAGGAGTGCCTTTTTCTTTAAAATAAGAGCTTTCGAAAGGGTTGGTTCTAACCAAGTCGAAACCTAGCCGCCACTTTCCTTCCGAAGTATTGAAGTCATCAATGCCTTCGAAAGGTTATCCTTGCTTTTATCTAGGTTAAGCCGCTTCCTAATTGCTTTCAAATGGGGTTGAGGGTTTCGAGGTAATGGAGTCGAAAGGGGGTTTCGACTCTGTCCCTCGAAGTTTTAATTTTTAAAGGACTTTGCTTTCGACTAGATGGTTCCGACACCATCAACTTTTCCCCAAATTAATATTAGTTGGTTTTGAAAGAGATACTTTCGTATATAACCAATTTGACCCAAATGATGTTTCTAAAGAAGTAAACTCAATGTTGTCGAAAGGGTACTTCATTTGTTCCGAAGCTATGTTTTAAAGAATGTTTCTTGATACCTTCGAAAGGTATTATTGGTTTCGAAAGATGTATACTTAGAGTTTTGAAAAGGGGTTTTCTATGCTTTCGATGGAGGTCATCCAGTGGTTTTGAAAGTGATGTTTTAAAGTTTCAAAACAAATAACCCATTCTCATTTTTAAAGGAAAAACCATGGCATAAATTAAGATTTTGGAAATATTATTCACATTGTTATTAACCCATAACTGTATTTTGGAGAAAAGGGTAGAATAACCAGTTAGGTTGATCCAGTAGTGAATATAACTTAACAGATGTTAGAATCTTAATTAAAGATATTGGTAGGGGATAATAGGTTTACAGTAAGCCCATGAAAACTGTGTGATATTGGCAGGGGCCAATAGGTTCATAATCAACCCATGAAAACTATGATTTTATACTGGAAGGGGCCAGTAGGTTTGTAGTTAGCCCACGAAAACTATATCCAGATTAAGATATTGACAGTCAGTCAATAGGTTCGTAGTTAGCCCATTAAAACTAGGATAAGAAATAAGATATTGGAGTTACCAATAAGTTCTTAGTGATCCCATGAAAACTAAGTAATTAGACAGATAGTCCATAAACATTTAACAGGTTAATAGTAACCCTAGAAACTATAATTGAGACAGGTAGTCAGAATGAATAGGGATGGGTAATCCAGAATTGATTTATTTGGTTTGCATATCATCATAATGCTTTGAAATGCTATGTTTTAACCATTGTGGATGTAGGAGCACAGTATATGGTTTTATAAATGTTTTAGGATACTAGTGAGGGGAAAACCCATTCCGCTAAGCGGCGTGGTCTCACTAGATATCTAAATGGTTTGAGATGGTAAATTATTATTCATACCAGGCTTTATGTCTGACTCGAAGTTTTAGTTTTCCCCTTAAACTCTCGGGTACTCAATTGATTTTGAGTAGGTTGAGAGTTAAGGTTTCCAGGTGTTCTTTTAGACGGATAAAGCTTCGAAGGACGTGCAGGAGGCAAGCTTGTTATTAGAGTTCTTTTATTTCCGCTGTGTGTTTTGTTTGTAAAGGCAAATTGTTTTCTTGCCTATCTATATACTCTGATCTACCAAGCGGGCATCTTCATATGTCGCTCTTGGCGTATTTTGTAATAATTATATGTTATCTGAACGTGGTCTGCGAATTGGGATTATGTAATCAATTTGGAATATTTTGAAATGGAATGTGGAATTTGTTTGCTGTTTAAAATTTTTCCCATATTCTTGTGTTTCTGTGTATCAATGTATCTAATGTCGCCGTATTTGGTCGTTGAGGATTAATAACTATGGACGACTGCAGCATCCGTAGCCGTTAGTTTTAGGCCTCCAAGTAGGGGGATGTTACAAGATGATATCAAAGCATATGTTTATGAAAATTTAAAAGAAACTTAAACCTAAAAGATTTTTCCAATCATAATCCAAGGAATCATATAATAAAATTGGGGTTTGGGTTAATGTTATAGTAACGTACTTGTATTTTCTATATATAGTTATATATATATATATGTAAGTACGTATTCCCCGCTCTCTTATACCGTTCTTTTATGTCTTACTAAGGCTCGTATGCAGATTTAAGAGAAAGGAGATATGGAAGCAGGAAACGGAAGAGGAAATCTCGGTGGAGGAAGCACCACAATTAATGTAAATGCTCGACCCACTACCAGGAGGAATCCGGGTTGATAGAATAATGCTAGTAACCAAAATGCTGAAGCCAATGTGGGTGCTGGAAATCCACCAGTAGATATGGGGGTGATGTATCAGTTCTTTGCTAGTTTAATGTTAGCAGGAACTGCTGCTGGAGTTGCTGGAAATGTAGGAGGAGCTAATCATGTGGCTCTAGTTAGGAATATTGCTTTGCTGAGTAAAGATTACACCAGTTTGGGTAGGAAGCCATTCTTGGGAACGGAAAGTGCCATAGAAGTTTAGAATTGGCTGTTGCATTGTGAGCGTATATTTACTGATTTAGGCCTGAATGATGGGCAAAAGAGGAGGTTGGCCTCTAGACAGTTGCAGGGGTCAGCACTACATTGGTAGAATAGTGTCACTGTTGGAGTGCTGAAAGAACAGTTAACTTGGGCAGATTTTAAAACGAGATTTGAGCGGAAGTTTGTATCTGAGTTTGCTAAGTCTGAGCTGATGAGGAAGTTTATGGATTTAGTTCAGGGAGAGATGTCAGTAGTCGAGTATGCTACTAAGTTTGAAGAACTGTCTCGATATAGATATGCTGTTATAGATACTGACATCAAAAGGAATGAGAAGTTCATCTAGGAATTGAGGCCCGAGCTTGCTAGATAGACCATGACACATGTCCGTGATCCTTGTAATATAATGGTGGAGATGTCCATTCGCCATGAGGAGTTACTTGCTGATTTAGCTAAAGAGAAGTTAGTGGAAACTCAGGGTTCTCAAGGGAAGAAGAGGAAGTTTTTTAAAAAGAAGGGAGCCCAGAAGGGAGATACTGCTAAAAAGTCAAAGGCTGAGGTAGTTTTCTATAAGTGTGACAAGAAGGGTCACTTTGCTAATGAATGTCGGTCAGGAAATGGGAAGAAAGCTGCAAATAAGAAGAATGTGAAGTGCTTCAACTGTGATCAAGTTGGGCATTACAGAATCAGTGTCCAGAGCCAGTTATGGAGGACAAAGGAAAAGTCTTTACTATAGGACCAGCTAGGCCTATTGCAACTGATAAAGGAAATACTGATGGAAGGTATGCTTTTGATTCAGAGTATTCCAGTTAGAGTGCTTTTTGATACTGGTGCATCACATTAATTTATATTTCAGTGTTTGGTTGATAGATTATGCTTAGAACCCACCTACATTGTTACCTCCATAAGGGTTGCGAATCCAATAGGAGGATATGCAACTCTAGGGTTTCCATTCAATGTACTTGCGATTTGTGTTAGCACCAAAATTGGTCACTAACCTCGTTGAGAAAGATTGTGTAGAGATGTAAGTGATGAAGTTAAATTAAACAAGGAAGAATATGCTAATTTAAATGCAGAAAGTAAGAACACCGGATTTATAGTGGTTCAGCGTAATTTCCTACGTCCACTTTGAGTTTTGATCTTTATTTCTTTCACAAGTAGTTGAATACAGATAAAATCCATATATTGATGACTTGAATACAAGTTTGAATTAAAAAGAGGAGAGTATAAAAAATGGCAGAGTCTCCCCAGTGTTCTCCAAAAAGGATCCATTTCATTGTGCCCCTGCCCTTCTATTTATAGAGGAAGATGGGTTGGACTTCCTTCATGGGCTTAGGAGCAAGGTGCCTCTGCCCATAGTGGGTGAATCTGCGCACCAGGCCAGGCAGGCCGAATGCTATTGCTTTATTGTGGGCCTGACAACTTGCTACCACCTCCAGTCTCTCCTTGATCAGAATCTTGTCTAGTGCTAATGATAATTTCTTCAACCGTCGTTTTGTAATCGGGCCAAGATGCCGGTTAACACTTGCTCCCCAAAGTGTGTCGTGTGAAGCAACACAACACGCTTTGAATCAGCGAGTATTCCTTGTCTTCAGAAAGAAATCCACCATGTTTCTTGAATAGTCATTATCCTCCAATTTATCCTCCCAAGGTGTTGTATCCTTCTTTGGTCATCGTGATGCTCGGTCGATTCCCAATATTATAAATCCAGGGTTGTAGTTCATTAGTGGCCATCCGTGTCTGATTCTGCAGAGCTAATAAGCTTCGGCTATATGATCTAGTCTTCTCTTAATAACCCTTAGTGAGAATTCAATTTCTGTTGATTTCAAGAGGTCGAACTTTTTCGGATGTACACATGCACGTTCGGGTACATGTTCTTGCCATTGGCTCTCAGATGCGTTTTATATGCTCATAAGTCATCGCCAACTCCATCCAGTTTAATTGTAATTCAATCGCGGTTCCTTGTTTGTATTTTCTGTGAAATAAGGGTTGCAATCAGCCACTTGAGGAGTTTTCCAAACCTCTCTTCAGTACAGACTCTATGATTTTGTTCAGAGCTTCAACCTGTCCATTTGCAGTTATAATGGATCATGGAAGGTCATAAGGACAGATGACGTTACGGATAAAGAAGTTGATTATTTTCTTCATCTTGGTCGTGGTTAAGAGTTCTTCATCTGCCCATTTGGTGACGTAATCAACTGCTATGATGGTGTATTTCGCACCACCTTTAGGATCGACAAGAAGATGATTTCAGTGCCCCCAAGTGGCAAACGGCTATGAACTAGCCATTTGAATAATTTCCATCGGCGGGGTTCCCGGATTTTTTGCAAACATCTTGCACTCGTCACATTGTCTAGCATGATCAACCGCTTCTGGGTTGATAGTTGGCCAGTAATACCTGTAGCAGAGTATCTTCTTTATCATGGTTTTCCCCCTGATGTTATTACAGCATTCTTCTTCATAGAATTTGCTCAAGATATCATCATGGGCGATATGCCGAAGCATGGGGATGGGTAGACTCCTTTTGACACACGACTTATTCTTAGATGATTTGGCGTGAAGCTTTGAGGAGGATCTGTCGTTTTCCATTCCTCCGTTCAGTAAGAATTCCTCATTGTAGATAGTCTTTGATAGGAGTCAACCATGACACCTTTTCATTTTGTTCGCTGAGTACGTGTGTAATGATGTAATATGTGAAGTCGTTTAGCAGCTCTTGGACTTGGCCGAGATAAGGAGCAAGACAATGCCCCCTAGCAAGATCAACTTCCTTAAATTTGTACACTACCAATCAAGAATCACAAAAGATATGTAAAGTTTTCACTTCAAATCCTCTAGCAAGTTTAAGGCTAGCAGTCAAGGCTTCATACTAAGCATCGTTATTTGTTACAGGTAAATCGAGTTTTAGGACGTAGCAGATTGATCGTTCCTCAGGAGTCATTATCATGACTCCTATGCCATAACACTGATCATTGGATGCTCCATCCGCGTACATTTTCCATCTCATGGTTGGTTCTCTGCTACTCTTCGAGTAGTCATCTAAGGTAGTGAATTTGGGTGTGAGGTCTGCTAATTTCCGTCCTTGGATAGCCCTTCGTGGGAAATAAGTGATATCGAATTAGCTTAGTTCGATATTCTATTTAAGTAGTCTTTTAGACGTCTTAGGTCATTGTATGCCCTGTCGCAACGGCTGGTAGGCATAGACGTTGATGGGGTGAGCCTAAAAGTAAGAGTGGAGCTTTCATGATGAAATCAATAGGATTGTGCTAGCTTTTGTAGCTTCGGGTTGATATCCAATGCATGGCTCGCGATAGTTAATGAAATCACATATGCATGTCAGAATGGGTCCAAGAGAACATATCATCATTTATTCAGAAAAATCCAACTAATTCTTTTATCATCACTGCACTGAGCTGTGATCCGATATTCAGCACCTGGAAAGGGTCGCCATGGCTGGCGGTAATGTCGACCGTCAGCTTAGCAGGTGCCATCCCAGATTCTTTGAGTAAAGATGTAACTATTTTGCATAACATTCAATGTGAAATATGGTTGAGACGGTCAATGTTGATGGTTATTCTGGTCGAATCCTAGAGTCTTGTCATGAGTTGTTAAGTCAAATAATGAAGGGCTCTGAATGCTCTAATTAATTATCTGCAAATGGCCAAAGATCAGGCTTAAAAGCACGTTGAAGGAAATGTCGAGTAGGGGCCACCTCGAGTTGCGTGCAACTGCATAGCTGGATCTTGCTATGAGTTTGAATTTGCTTGTATATTCGAGTAACGCATTTTCTATTCAATGCATTCATGATCCTTCACTCGCCCTTCGAGTTGGAGTGACAGTCAGTTACCCACAAGCTTTGGCATCGATTTAATGATTCTATCTCTAGGCATCCTTTCGGTCGTTGCCTTGAGTAGCTGTAAGCACTATATATAAGTTTTAATACTGAGCTATCGTAGCCAGTTTTTGAATGACCATGCGTCTTCTCCCAGTCTCGGGTTAATAAATGTACTGCATGGACGTATGAGTCTCATCCTAGCTACGTTTATGTTTTCACCTAAACTCCAAAGACATAAAGGTGATTGGTGAATAGTCGGTTCACATTCATCTTGCTTCTCGCTCGTGCCCCCAGGTCTGGGGCATATACCGATAAGTAGGAAGGCCAGCCACGCCCACTTTAGCTTTACTCTCTTTCCCGTTGAATCGTGGGATCATGTCAGTCGATAGGAGACTAGGTCTCGCCTATCTTGGATTTTATCGTGGTTTTTCATTCCAAAAGGAATACTTCGATGCCACGTAAGTTTTAGGGCGTAATTTGGACAGTGGATGGTCATCCACGTCCACTTTGGTTCATGCTCTGTAATCAGATCTCGGGGTAAAGTTGGCTACAAATGCAGTCGGGTTATGCTCATCCAGTTTCATACTCCTCCTGACGAATTGAACGAGGGTGCTGGAGAATTTTTTGACCAAGTATTCGTGGTTTACCCTCCTTTCCATACTCTGGGGGTCGTAGTTTTTCAAAAAAACAAACATCCGAGTCACATTCGTATGTGCTTGGTGTGGATCAGCATTGACCCTTGGTCTGAGGTATGATATAGTAGGTTGCTCGTAGCTTTGGATGCCATTTCGATTGGTTCTGTATTGAGGCCTCCCTGCAGTCGCTGCCTCAAGTTATAAAGAACGCCATGCTAAGGCTATAGTAAGCTGTCGTATTCGGATTTTTAGTATTTTGTACCCCTGCCCCCAGCATTGATTTAGCCAGGTCACTAGTTGGATGGTCGAACTCCATCCTCAGCAGGTTAATAATTCTCCTGTCGATTCCAGGCCGAAGTTTACGGAATAGAAAATGGTCGGGATCCACTCGTCTATTTATCGATGTTTATACACCGTCTGCATTCTGGTGACTTAGTGTACTCCAGTCCGCACTCTGGGGACTTGGAGGTTTAAGTCATTTATACTCTAGTCCGCGCTCTGGGGACTTAGAGTACTCCAGTCCGCGCTCTGGGGACTTGGAGGTTTAAGTCGTTTATACTCTAGTCCACGCTCTAGGGACTTAGAGTACTCCAGTCCGCGCTCTGGGGACTTGGAGGTTTAAGTCGTTTATACTCTAGTCCACGCTCTAGGGACTTAGAGTACTCCAGTCCGCGCTCTGGGGACTTGGAGGTTTAAGTCGTTTATACTCTAGTCCACGCTCTGGGGACTTAGAGTACTCCAGTCCGCGCTCTGGGGACTTGGAGGTTAAAGTCGTTTATACTCTAGTCCACGCTCTGGGGACTTAGAGTACCCTAGTCCGCGCTCTGGGGACTTGGAGGTTTAAGTCGTTTATACTCTAGTCCGTGCTCTGGGGACTTAGAGTACTCCAGTCCGCGCTCTGGGGACTTAGAGGTTTAAGTCGTTTATACTCTAGTCCACGCTCTAGGGACTTAGAGTACTCCAGTCCGCGCTCTGGGGACTTGGAGGTTTAAGTCGTTTATACTCTAGTCCACGCTCTGGGGACTTAGAGTACTCCAGTCCGCGCTCTGGGGACTTGGAGGTTTAAGTCGTTTATACTCTAGTCCACGCTCTGGGGACTTAGAGTACTCCAGTCCGCGCTCTGGGGATTTGGAGGTTTAAGTCGTTTATACTCTAGTCCGCGCTCTGGGGACTTAGAGTACTCCAGTCCGCGCTCTGGGGACATGGAGGTTTAAGTCGTTTATACTCTAGTCCGCGCTCTGGGGACTTAGAGTACTCCAGTCCGCACTCTGGGGACTTGGAGGTTTTAGTCATTTATACTCTAGTCCACGCTCTGGGGACTTAGAGTACTCCAGTCCGCACTCTGGGGACATGGAGGTTTTAGTCATTTATACTCTAGTTCGCGCTCTGGGGACTTAGAGTACTCCAGTCCGCACTCTGGGGACATGGAGGTTTTAGTCATTTATACTCTAGTCCGCGCTCTGGGGACTTAGAGTACTCCAGTCCGCACTCTGGGGACATGGAGGTTTTAGTCATTTATACTCTAGTTCGCGCTCTGAGGACTTAGAGTACTCCAGTCCGCACTCTGGGGACATGGAGGTTTAAGTCGTTTATACTCTAGTCCGCGCTCTGGGGACTTAGAGTACTCCAGTCCGCACTATGGGGACTTGGAGGTTTTAGTTGAGAGCAGTCGTATTTCCACTCTTTAATTTGTATTCATCTACTACATCGAGGCTAATGTCGTCGAATGAACAATCGAACCACGTTTGCTCACGGAATGGGATTCTGCCCCTCAGGATGAGGGACGGAATTTGAAAAATGGATGATCGATTCTCGTTCGCTTGGTGATTATAGCTCTTCCAGTCAAGTCAAGGAAGGAGGTATATGGCAGATGGTTGAATCACATCCATGTTGGGTTAGATAGCCAAATCTCTTACAATTTGCTCCGTATCTTCTTCTAGAAAATAAGGATAATAGATTGTTGAGTAGACAAAGTAAGTTGCATATGTTCCAAGGTGCAGTCGTGGCCATATATTGACAGCGATGGTTAGCGAGTACGCAGTCTACCATAGCTACTTCAAGTTGGGCTTTCGAACAACCTTTCGTGTTCAGGGTAGGATTTGATCGGTAGATGATCAAATCACGTCCACTTTAGATGGATCCCGGCGTCACTGAGCTTCATGAGGGGTATTTTGTCGAACTTTGTTCTATGACTCAATTGGAGTGGATGATCGGGCCATATTCATTCCAAGCAGTTTAGGTCTCCAAGTCAAATGTGGAGGTTGATGGATGGATGGTCGGTTGTTCGAATCGATCATAAGTTGAGCATACGAACTCGGATCGTCTTGAAACTTGGAACATTGGCTTCCCTAGCTTTGATTGTTATGTCTTGTTAATCATGGCTCGATCCAGACTCGGACAAAATCCATCGATATCCATAGTGAGCCTTTGTGTAACCGATCTCCAAGACGAACTGTCACTGGTTTCTAATCAAGTTCTTGGTGTCACGGCCTTGCCAAAAGGCGGGATAACATTTGCCCCCCAAAGGACGTCTTATGTAAACATGACGTGCTTTGAAAAACCGCAGTCTTTCATGCTGAATATTTCCGTTCAGTTGATTGCTTGACAGTCGTCTTTTAATCGTTTCGTTGCAATCTTCTTTTAGACAAATGTTCAACTAGCGTGCTTTGCTTTGGTTCTGCCCCCAGTTTTGGGGATGAGTATGGAGTTGATGTATGTTTATACTCCATCTCGCACTCTGGGAGTACGGAGTTGAGTAGATGTTTATACTCCGTCTCGCACTCTGGAAATACAGAGTTGATTAATGTTTATACTCCGTCTCGCACTCTGGAAATACAGAGTTGATTAATGTTTATACTCCGTCTCGCACTCTGGGAGTACAGAGTTAAGCGAATGTTTATACTTTGTCTCGCACTCTGGGAGTACGGAGTTGATTAATGTTTATACTCCGTCTCGCACTCTGGGAGTACGGAGTTAAGTAGATGTTTATACTCCGTCTCGCACTCTGGGAGTACGGAGTTGTGCGAAAGATCGTCGTGTATCAACCCATTTTTAACCTTGATGTGATGGCTTGCCCCCGAGCTCGAGTTTCACTTAGCGAGTGGCTGGCTGTATCGCAGTCGCTCTCTACTTGAATAAATTCCACTTGCAGGATGGAATTCAGCTCTCTGTGCATCGTGATGTTGTACATTGTATTTAATCCATAGCCCCAAATCAAAGGCATATGGTTGATGATGAGCAATAGAATTATTCTCGTCCAGATGTAATTCCACACATCCGATCATGGTCTGCGTAGATTGGTTGGCAACCAAATCTGAGTACCTGGACACCTGCATCGTTTTGAAAGTAGTTTAGTTCAAGCTAGTCGTAGTTCATAGAACAATTGAAATAGAGATGGAAATGGAAATAATTCAAAGAAGATTATGGTAAGTCTCATTGATATGTGAAGCAGCATCGTGTGCTCGCTATTCGACTCCGCCCCTGGCTCCTTTCAAAGGGATGTTGGCCGTCAACCGTCCAATTGATAATCATAGCCCTTTATTAATAGGCATCGGATATTCGCTGCCCGCCATTCTGCAGGACTTGTACATACTATTGAAGCTTTCCTTTCCAGGTCATCTTTTCGATCATACCTCGGAGATGTTTGTAATCGCCCGTGTTAGGATCAGTGAGCATTTGGGAATATACAACATTCCCCTGATTTTCTTTAGACTTTGGTGTACTCTCTCGAGGTTGGTTTCCAGTACCACTCCGAGTCGTGAGTCTTCAAGTAGAGGTTGTCAATTGAACCTTTCAAAGAGCATATGAGCTAAATTCTGAAGTCTTGTTTCGGCTACTGGGATCTACATCCTTAGCCAACGGGCCTTCATTGTTATTTTTCTTAGTCTGCTCCACTCCTCCTCACTTTAGTTCTGATTCATTTTGTAAAAGAAACGATCCATAGTCGTAGGAGGCTCTTTAGCCAACTAGCTGTCAAAATATATCTGGAGGTCGACTTTCCTCAAACGCGATCAGTATGATATCCTTGTTAGTATTTGGAATAAATTGCTTAGAGCATTGGTTTGCTTGGAGTCATCTTGACGTTTGCTAGAGTCACATCATCTATGTTCTCCAACATTTGGGAGTACCGTTTCAATAGCGGTTGCTTGTCCGTTCCCTTGATGTCGTTCATAAGCTGTCGCTAGATCCTCTATGCCCTGGTCGATCATGGGATGTCAGGAAAGTGGATAGAATGTTCCTTTATTAAGTTGAGTTTTGAATTCACTATCCGGAGGCACTGCGCTGCGGCTAGGGTTCCCCCCGAAATTTTTTTTTAGCCTCATTTTCGAAAATTTGGGTCGTACCCGAAAAAGTTTTTTTTTGTAAATAGGGGTCGTATAAGAGACCGGCATGACAAAGTTGCTCGGCATACAAGACTGTTCGGCATCCACACTGTTCGGCATCCCACACTGTTCGGCATTCCTCACTGTTCGGCATTCACACTGTTCGGCATTCCACACTGTTCGGCATTCCACACTGTTCGGCATCCACACGTGTTCGGCATTCACACTGTTCGGCATCCACACTGTTCGGCATCCCACACTGTTCGGCATCCCACACTGTTCGGCATCCCACACTGTTTGGCATCCACACTGTTCGGCATTCATTCTTGTTCGGCACAATCGAGTCGTTCGGCATACAATACCGTTCGGCATTACAGAGGTGTTCGACATTCATTCTTGTTCGGCACAACCGAGTCGTTCGGCATACAATACCGTTCGGCATTACAGAGGTGTTCGGCATAGAGGTATGGATCGGCCTGGAAGAGCGTTCGGCCTAGAGGTATGGTCGGCCTGGAAGAGCGTTCGGCCTAGAGGTATGATCGGCCTGGAAGGGCGTTCGGCATAAGCCTTTTCTGGGGCGTTCGGCATATGCCTTTTCTGGAGCGTTCGGCATACCCCTTTTCTGGAGCGTTCGGCATACGCCTTTCTGGAGCGTTCGGCTTACGCCTTTTCTGGGGCGTTCGGCATACGCCTTTTCTGGGGCGTTCGGCATAAGCCTTTTCTGGGGCGTTCGGCATATGCCTTTTCTGGGGCGTTCGGCATACGCCTTTTCTGGGGCGTTCGGCATACGCCTTTTCTGGAGCGATCGGTTGAATTGCCTTTAGAGGAGGGTCGGCCTTCATTCAACTTTAGTGCAAACTTCAACGTCCAATCCCCAGATCTTGCGTACATCAGTGAATCCAATCTATGGCTATCAGCTTCCTTTAGATTTCTTTCAAATCTGAGTAGAATAGGAAGTTTTCTAGTAAACAACTGGATCTATCTCGCGAATTTGGAAATCCACTAGTAGATGATGAGATCCAATCAAGCTAAGAATTCAATTCTCAGTGAAAGCACCAAAGTGTTAGCACCAAAATTGGTCACTAACCTCGTTGAGAAAGATTGTGTAGAGATGTAAGTGATGAAGTTAAATTAAACAAGGAAGAATATGCTAATTTAAATGCAGAAAGTAAGAACACCGGATTTATAGTGGTTCAGCGTAATTGCCTACGTCCACTTTGAGTTTTGATCTTTATTTCTTTCACAAGTAGTTGAATACAGATACAATCCATATATTGATGACTTGAATACAAGTTTGAATTAAAAAGAGGAGAGTATAAAAAATGGCAGAGTCTCCCCAGTGTTCTCCAAAAAGGATCCATTTCGTTGTGCCCCTGCCCTTCTATTTATAGAGGAAGATGGGTTGGACTTCCTTCATGGGCTTAGGAGCAAGGTGCCTCTGCCCATAGTGGGTGAATCTGCACACCAGGCCAGGCAGGCCGAATGCTCTTGCTTTATTGTGGGCCTGACAACTTACTACCACCTCCAGTCTCTCCTTGATCAGAATCTTGTCTAGTGCTAATGATAATTTATTCAACCGTCGTTTTGTAACCGGGCCAAGATGCCGGTTAACAATTTGTTTCTTTTAGTGATCATTTCGGATCAAGTCCTTAATCAATTTTGTGATTTGTCGGCTCGAATCATTCTAGTGAATGTAAAGCAATCCTTAGGGTAAACCACTTAAAATAGTGGCTTGTGTATCCTTTTCCAGGATAATAAGTTTCAACTGCATGATGTGCACGTAAATGTGCATATTTTTACTTCCATATTTTATCGAATTTGATTAAATAAATGATCATATTGGGTATTTTAACTTGTTTAAACCAAAATTCAAATTATTTTCAAATCGTCATATATTCATCTTCATATAGGGGCAAAATGGTCATTTTTGTGCATATATTGATTTATGAAAATTTACTTGGAAATTTCTATGTTATTTTGTAGGAATTTGGCTTCAAATGGAAGAGGGTTTCATGGAAAATATGCATGCACAAGTGAATACAAAGGAATGAAGATGGAAATAATTCATTTCATGGATCATAAAGGACCTCACCTACCTACCTACCTTAATGTACAAATTAGAGTTAATGCACATACTAAAAGGCCATTAAAGCTTCATGCACATTTAAATGAGGATTATCTTATGCTAATGATTACTTGGCCACCACACTTCCTAAGAGGGTAGTTTGGGTAGTTCCCAAAAGTATGGATTAGGGTTTCATACATGTATAAATACCAATTATGTTCATGTAATTAGTCCTCTCTTCTCTTAGGCTCTCTTCTCTTAGTTTAGTTTAGGACCAAAAATAAAATGAGAGCTCTCTTTCTTTTCATGGCTACTTAATCATTTCTTATTTCATGTAATTTCTTTTTTTTATGAAATTTAATACATGCTCTTTTCTCTTCTTTTTTATTTCCTTTCATGTTGGTAGTGTAGATTTACTAATTTATGCAAGTAGAATAGATTTTATTTTATGCAAGTAGAATAGCTCTTCTTTCATTTTGCGCTCTTTTTCCTCTTCTTTTTGTTTCATGTTGCAAGCTACATTTGTTGATTTGATAACAAATATGAGAGGCTAAACCCCTTCAATTTAGGGGTAATGAAGCTCTCTAATTATGTAGCTTCAACATTCTGATAATTATTTCTCTCTTTTTGTGCTTAATGGAAATGCTTGAAGTGGTTTAACTTGTTGTTTTTGCTTTGAATTTGATAGCGTATATTATTGACACCAAATAGGCTATGCTTAAACAATCACTAAACACAAATTACCTCTTCATCTACATATGATTATGGTAATGAAGTGAATGTTGAAACCAAAATTTGATGGTTTATATTTCTAATTAATAGTTAATAAGCCATGCTTAAAATAGATTTTACTTTCAACTTGTTGTCATTTTTCATGGGAATTAGTAAGTGGTTTAAGGGATGCGTTATAGTTTGATGGCTTATGTTTGGTGAATTAATAGCTCAAATATGCCATACTTATGATAAGCACATTAATTAAATTCACTAATGACCAAAAAAGAGAGATCATGATTTCATATTTGGTTGAACTATGTGATCTAGAGAGTGGATTTATCTCTAAATTGTCATTTTATTCTCAAAGTTTTCATTCACTTTTGTAGTTATAGTTTTTACATTTTTTGGTAGTTAAAACAATCGCTCGACTTTGGTTTAATTTAATTGAGTAGAAATTTAAAATCTAACAATTCCCTATGGATCGACCCGTACTCACTACGTAGTAACAATTGTATGTCGTGCGCTTGTGGTTAATTTTTAATTTAAATTCATTCGAGGGATTTCTAACTCGATACAATTCCCGTCGTCGAACAAAATCAAAGGATGAATGAATTGTGCAATAACTCAAGTCAAGGATTTCAAAATAATCAAAATTTTAATTCACTTCAAAATTCCAATGATTTTGATTATAACCCATGTCAAAACAGTTTCGAACTCCAAAATGAATTTCAAAATCAAAATGGAAATGCGAATCACTTTTCAAATAATTTTGGACAATGGGAATAGTTTCAATAATGGTGCGATTGACAATTTTTGTCCTCAACAAATTCAAATTGAAAATTCTCAAATTAATAATCATGAATTTGATTTAGTTGAGCAAATGGAATAAGATTACGAGGATTTGTTGCGTGAAACCTACAAAAAATTTCGTGAGAAACAAAATCAAATCCCAACGTGTGAAGAATCAAATGATAATCCACCATTTATCGAAATTGATGATTCTTGTTCTCAATAAGTCCAAATCGAAAATCCTCAAGTTAATAATTATATATTGGATTTTTTTGAACAAATGAATGAAATTTACGATGATCACACGAATTTTTTGATTGAAACAAACAAAAAATTACGTGAACAACAAAATCAAATCCCAACGTGTGACGAGTCAAACGATAATCCATCTTTGACCAAAATCGACGATTTTCAAATAAAAACTTTTGAAATCAAAAATGAAAATCTTAATGAAGTTGTTGAAAAGACGGTAATTGAGTTCGATTTCAATTCTTTTAAGGGTGAGAAACTCAATTTAAAGTTCGATCTTCCTTTTTATGCTTTCGAAAATTTAAATACAACTTTGGATTTTGAAAATGATATACGCAATGAAGTTGATAATCCAACAAAGGAAGACGAATTTAATGAACATGGATTCTTTGGACTTTTCAAAACGAGTTGTTAAATTCCGATGGGGAAGAGTTAAATCACCATTTTGATTTTGAAATCAATAATTCTGAAGAATTTTTCAATGATAAGTTTGAATTTCAAATTGGTGAAAATAAACTTGAACTTCAATCAATTGTTATATCTACCCCAAAAATCATCGAAAATAAAACAACTCATACGATTTTCAATAAAACAACATTCGTTTTTCCAAATCAACATTCAACTTCGAAATCTTTTACGGTTTGGTTTTCCAAGCTTAAGCCATGTCTCGCATACTTGACAAGACAAATGAATCGGTCTTTGGAAGGCCGTTTCATTTACTTTTTAACGACATACTTTCTGATCTCGTGTAAATACCATTCATTTTCATGTAAATATAGGCCATTTTTATTTTTATTTTTCTCCTTTCACTTGGGTTGACTGTGGGGACATAGTCAAAATCAAGTGTGGGGGAGAGTCTCGTCTTCTTTTGATTTTTCATGGTTTATTTTTTATTTTCTTTCCAAAACTTTAGAAAATTCAAAAAAAAATCTTAAAAAATAAAAAACAATTTTTTTAGCATTTTATTTTGATTTATTTTTAAAGAAGCACTATAGGATAAATATATGGTCTTGGTTAATTAAAGTGAAATTTTTGAAAATTTATTTGTCTCAACAAAAATAAAAATGAAGTTTGATTACAATTAACAATGGTTTAACTAGTATATAGGAAATTTCATGGCGATAATTATGAAGTAAAACCTAATTGAAAATCTTTGTTTTAAAAGGTGTTGAATTTAAAGTAAAGGATATAACATTTTTTTTGTCTTCTAAGTCAATGGTGCTAAGATGATTTTGCGAAACTCTCTCTCCAAAAAAAACAAGAATAAAAAAAAACCAAAAAATATTTCTTGTATATATGTATATATTTTTAATAACCACCTAGAGTCATGTGTTCACACTTGTGTGTTCACCCGCCATGCTCTGTACCCATCTCACGTAAGCCCGAAAGGCAGTGCACGATCGATATATCTGGCCTCAGTTTATTTGAGTTAGGTGTGTGTATATATATATATATAAATTCTTTTTAATAATGCCTATAATCAATAGGTGTTCACTCATCACGCTCTATATTCCCCTCACATAATTCCGCAAGGCACTGCATGGGTGGTATATCTGGCCACAATTTACCCGAGTTAGGCATATAAATATTGTAAATACCAATAAAATTTTCAAAAAAATAAGAGAGAGTAAGCAATTGAAATCCTAGCACTATTTTTACTTATTTGATTTGACTTGTTATTGAAAAGAAATGAAAATACCACTTTGATAAACTTTGATAATCTACTAAGGATCTATTTCATAGTTACACTTTGTTATCAACCGAAACAACGAGTTAAACTAGTCTATTTGTTATGATAACTTGATTTTTATTGGAAATTTTGACAAGTAAAAGGACTTAAATTTCTTGATAATAACCAAAACCTATATTTACTTATTTGTGTCTATTTAAAAGTAAATCTTTCATTTGTAAATATTTTCAAAAACTTGCATTCATCTCTTTTGTAAATCTTGCATTTAGGAATTCTACACTTCACATTCGAATTTTGTGGGTAGTATCCGCTGAAAACCCTCACGAGACAACACTCCTACTACAGGGGACACCTAGAGGTTTAACGGCTTATTACATACGCTTAATGCAATCGTGTTTCCTACGAAAACAGATTTATCTTAGTTTTTAGTTTATTCGAGGATGAATAAAAAGATAAGTGTGCAGGTATTTGATGTGCACGTAAATGTGCATATTTTTACTTCCATATTTTATCGAATTTGATTAAATAAATGATCATATTGGGTATTTTAACTTGTTTAAACCAAAATTCAAATTATTTTCAAATCGTCATATATTCATCTTCATATTGGGGCAAAATGGTCATTTTTGTGCATATATTGATTTATGAAAATTTACTTGGAAATTTCTATGTTATTTTGTAGGAATTTGGCTTCAAATGGAAGAGGGTTGCATGGAAAATATGCATGCACAAGTGAATACAAAGGAATGAAGATGGAAATAATTCATTTCATGGATCATGGAGGACCCCACCTACCCACCTACCTTAATGTACAAATTAGAGCTAATGCACATGCTAAAAGGCCATTAAAGCTTCATGCACATTTAAATGAGGATTATCTTATGCTAATGATTACTTGACCACCACACTTCCTAAGAGGGTAGTTTGGGTAGTTCCCAAAAATATGGATTAGGGTTTCATACATGTATAAATACCCATTATGTTCATGTAATTAGTCCTCTCTTCTTTTAGGCTCTCTTCTCTTAGTTTAGTTTAGGATCAAAAATAAAATGAGAGCTCTCTTTCTTTTCATGGCTACTTAGTCATTTCTTATTTCATGTAATTTCTTTTTTTTATGCAATTTAATACATGCTCTTTTCTCTTCTTGTTTATTTCCTTTCATGTTGGTAGTGTAGATTTACTTATTTATGCAAGAAGAATAGATTTTATTTTATGAAAATAGAATAGCTCTTCTTTCATATTGCTCTCTTTTTCCTCTTTTTTTGTTTCATGTTGCAAGCTACATTTGTTGATTTGATAACAAATATGAGAGGCTAAACCCCTTCAATTTAGGGGTAATGAAGCTCTCTAATTATGCAGCTTCAACATTTTATTGCTCTCCTTTTGTGCTTAATGGAATGCTTGAAGTGGTTTAACTTGTTGTTTTTGCTTTGAATTTGATAGCCTATATTGTTGACACCAAATAGGCTATGCTTAAACAATCACTAAACACAAATTACCTCTTCATCTACATATGATTATGGTAATGAAGTGACTGTTGAAATCAAAATTTGATGGTCTATATTTCTAATTAATAGTTAATAAGCCATGCTTAAAATAAATTTTACTTTCAACTTGTCATTTTTCATGAGAATTAGTAAGTGGTTTAAGGGGTGTGTTATAGTTTGATGGCTTATATTGGGCTAATTAATAGCACAAATATTCCATACTTATGATAAGCACATCAATTAAATTCACTAATGACCAAAAAAGAGAGATCATAATTTCATATTTTGTTGAACTATGTGATCTAGAGAGTGGATTTATCTCTAAATTGTCATTTTATTCTCAAAGTTTTCATTCACTTTTGTAGTTATAGTTTTTACATTTTCTTTGTAGTTAAAACAATCGCTCGACTTTGGTTTAATTTGATTGAGGTGAAATTTAAAATCTAACATTTCCCTGCGGATCGACTCGTACTTGCCATGTACTAACAATTGTACGTCGTGCGCTTGCGGTTTATTTTTAATTTAAATTCGTTCGGTGGATTTCTCGATAGAATTCCCGTCGACGAACACCGCAGCAAACTCCGGACGTGGGTTTTAGTTAACTACTTAGAATCGTCGTCCATACATCCTCATCCAGGATGTTAGCATTCAACTATGCCTAACTTTGAGCATTAATCAAAGGCTTAAAAATTAGATCCCGCTTTACTTCGAGCATTGGCCTTCCATTCTACCTACTCCGAGCAAGATGTTAAGGATCAGACGAACTTGACATTCGCTTTTGTTTATACTCTTGCCTACAGTCCAGGTACGAGAATTGAATAAGCGAACGGTCGTGTCACATAAACTTTGATTTATACTCCCATGCTCTATCCAAGGGTAAGAATTCGGATACAGATAGTCGTATCGCGTTCGGCTTATGTTTATACGCATGCCCCCAATTTGAAGGTAAGAGCTGGTTTATAGATGATTGTATTCCACCCGGTTTTTGTTTATACTCCTGCCCTCAATCCGAAGGCAATAGTAGGGATGTGAACGGTCATATCATGTCTAGCTTATGTTTATACTCTTGCTCCTACTACGGGAATGAGAGTTAGGATGCGGATAGTTGTGTCTTGTTTGGCTTATGTTTATACTCTTACCACTAATCTAAAGGCAAGAGTTAGCTGATGTCGATCTCCAGACACCAAGATAGACTTCACGGGCCACTGAAGTTTGGTCGGCACCTATGCGCACCTACACACTTGCATTACTCATATGCAGATTCATTCGAGTTGATCAAATCACAACTCTTAAGAAATGAGAAGACAGAAGTTTGGACTGAAAAGGTCGTTTATTTCATAAAAGACAAAAAATGATAGAATCTACCTTATTACATGGCCCTAGCCCATTATTTACAAGTTTATTCTAAGTGAAATAGCATTGTATGTGCTTGCTATTCCACGCCCTCGGGAGTGAAATCCCGTCCATGTTTGCTGGCTTGAAAGTGCCATCTCCAAGCTTTTCCTCTATTGCATATGGACCTTCCCAGCTCGGGCCCAGGTTCTTAAGGCCAGGGAAGATTCATTTAAGGACCAAGTCATCAATCTAAAAGGTCCGACTCCTGACTCTGGTGTTATAATATGCAGCTACTTCGTGCCTAGGTGCAGTTGCTCTCAACTCAGCTTCGGCCCGCCTCCCATCGGTCATATCAAGATACTCCAAAAGGAGTTGTTCGTTTGTCCGAGGATTATGGTAAGTAACCCGATGAGTGGGCACTTCCAGTTCGACCGGGATCATAGCCTCTGATCCATATCCTAAGGGGAATGGAGAGTAGCCAATTGCCAATTTATGGGTGGTTCGATAAGCCCAAAGCGTTAACGGGAGTTCATCGACCCACTTGCCTTTGGCCTTCTCCAATCGCTTATTAAGAGTGGACTTAATAATCTTGTTTACAGCTTTAACATGTCCATTCGCCTGAGGATGTGCAACCGCTGCAAATCTCTTCTCTATGCGGTGTCGGTAGTAGAAATCCTTAAACTCCATAATATCAAATTGGGTCCCATTATCGGTTCACTTGCGGAACTCTAAAACGACAGATGATATTCCGAACAGCAAAGTTTATTACTTTCTCCATGGTAATCGTGACCAAAGGCTCTGCCTCATCCCATTTAGTAAAGTAATCAACCGCCATGATGGCGTACTTCATGCCACCTTTAGATATCGGCAATACATTGATGATATTAATACCCCAAATTACAAAAGGCCAAGGACTGACCATTTTAATAATTTTGTTTGACAAGGCCCTTGGAATTTTAGCAAATCTCTAGCACTTGTCATATCTTCACGTATAGTCTGCCGTGTCTTAATTGACAGTCGGCTAGAAATATCTATAGTGAAGGATCTTCTTCGCAAGGGTTTGCCCTCCAGTGTGGTCACCATAGGCCCCTTCATGAACTTCTCTTAGAACTTGTTTGGCCTCGTCGTGAGCGACACACCGTAGCATAGGGGCAGATAAACCCTTCATGTACAACTATCCTTCTTACATGATATATCTCAAAGCTTGTCTAAGGATTTTTCATCATTCATCCCTTCTTTTTGGAAGGATTCCTTTTTGCAAATAATTTCAAATTCGAGTTATTCATGACTCCTTTTCATGTTCGGTCTCCAAGATCTAATCAACATGCATCCGTTCGATGCTTGGAACTAAAAGTACCTCCACTAGGATCGATCCATGAGCTTTGCATCCGTAGAACTAGCCAATTTGGCTAATGAATCGCCCTTTTCATTCTGATCTCTGGGAATATGTGATATCGTATAGTATTTAAATTCATTGAGCAGCTCAAGAACTTGGTCTAAATAAGGAGCAAGCCTCGCTCCTTTCGCCTGATACTCTTTCTGAACCTGACATACCACTAATTGGGAGTCGTAGAAAATGTGTAAAGTCTTTATTCCTAGTTCCTTGGCGATCTTGAGTCCAACATTCAAGGCCTTGTATTAAGCTTCGTTGTTCGTTGTCAAAAAATAGAGTTTCAAGGCGTAGCTGATCGGGTGTTCTTCAGGGGTGACAAGCATAACTCCAGCACCAGAACATCGATCATTGGATGCACATCCATGTACATCTTCCATCCAACTTCCTTTTCCCCACTGCTCTTCGAAGGATCGTCTCACATAGTGAATTCAGCTATGAAATCCGCCAAGGCTTGAACCTAGATTGCTCTCCGAGGATGATACGTGATATCGTATTGACTCAATTCAATGTTCCATTTCAACAGCCTTCCAGAAGTATCGGGTCTTTGCAAGACTTATTGTAAAGGCTGTTCAGTATGGACATTGATCAAATGAGCCTGGAAGTAGGGGCAGAGCTTTCTACAGGCAATCAATAGGTAGTATGTAAGCTTTTCCAATCTCGAATAGTTTCTCTCTGCTCCTATCAATCGCTTGCTGATATAGTAGAACGGTCTCTAGATGCAAGATTCCTCACGTACAAGTGCGACACTTAAGGAATGCACCGACACTGCTAGGTATAAGAACAAATCCTCATCATCCACCAGTTTTGAGAGATTAGGAGGCCTCTCTAAATGATTCACTAGATCTTGGAATGCATCTTTGCAGTCTTGATTCCACTCGAAGTTTCTCTTTCCCTTCTTGATCACCTCGAAGAAAGGGATACATTTGTCAATGGCTCTGAAGATGAACTGATTCAAAGTAGCGACCTTTCCATTTAAGTTCTAGATCTCCTTGATCATCTTTGGGGCTTCGATTTTTCTTAAAGCCTCGATCTTTTTTGGATTGGCTTCAATCCCATGGGAGTTTATGATGAAACCTAATAATTTCCCTGGTGCCACACCAAAAGAGCATTTCAAGGGATTGAGTTTCATTCCATACCGTTGGAAGACATCAAACATCTCTGCCAGATTGTCAACATGATTTCTCAAGTGTCGTGACTTCATAAGTATATCGTCCACATAAACCTCCATTGATCGTCTAATCCTGTCCTTAAACATCCGGTTCATAAGTCCTTGGTAAGTCGCTCCTACGTTCTTTAATCCAAAGGGCATGACCAGATAGCAATAGAGTCTGAGGTCGATGATGAAGCCGGTGTGCTCCTGATCTGGGATATTCATCAAGATTTAATTGTATCCGAAGTACACCTCCATAAAGTCGAGCAGCTCGTGTCCAGCAGTTGAGTCCACCAACTGATATATCCTTGGAAGCGAGAACCTACCCTTCGGGCATGCCTTATTCAAGTTCGAATAATCGATGCATATTCTCTACTTCTCGTTTTTTTTCTTCACCAAAATCGGATTAGATACCCAGTCTGGATATAGAGCATCACGGATGAAGCCATTATCCTTTAGCTTATCCACTTCTTCCTTGAGTGCAGCGGATCTCTCCAGACCCAGGCTGCGGCATTTCTGTTTCACAGGAACGCATTTGGGATTTATGTTTAATGCATGGCTCGTTATCCCGGGCGAGATCCCATACATAACCGAGTGCATCCAGGCAAACACATCCAGGTTAGCCCGAAGAAAACCAACCAACTCCTTTATCACACTAGTATCGAGCTGAGATCCAACCTTTAGGACTTTACTTGGGTCATCCCTGCTGACTGGAACAATGATTGTCAACTTGGCGGGAGCTGCTCATCCGCCCTCTGGCTCTTTTTGTCTGTCCATGTCATCATGGAGCCAACTAGTTTGCCCAAGCCAGGGCTCACGCGCTAGTTGCTATGCGTCCAAAGCCTTTATGCAGAGGACCCCCTCTACACTCTTTCCTTTCTCCTTACACCTTGCTTCCTTTAATTCAGCGACATAGCACTCGCGGCCAGCCGCCTGATCTCCATGCATGATCCCCACTCCATTGTCTATAGGGAATTTCATAGTTAAACACCAAGGAGCGATGGCTGCTTTAAATTTAGCTAGGGCCGAACGGCCTAAGAATGTGTTATAAGCAGAATAAATATCCAACACTAAAAATGACATGACCCACACTCGCCTATGGTCGCCCTCACCAAATTCCACCGATAATTCGACGAATCCTATGGCTTCAGTAGCCATCCTGTTGAACCCTTGTATACGAGATCTACAAGGCTTCAAATCTCTCTCCACCAGCATCATTTGATCATAAGCTTTTTTGAACAAATTATTAACTGAACTCCCACAGTCCACAAGCACCTGTCGTACAACGGCAGGACCAATCGTGGCTGAGATCACGAGCGGGTCAATTGTCGGAGCCTCCACTCTGTCAGCATCCCTGTTTCGAAAAACAATATCGTCTGTCATAGTTTGAGATTGTTTTGTCGGAGCTCCATCATCGATAGCATATCAACTTTCATTCTCAAAATGCTTTAAGGCTCGAATGTATTTATCCATTTCCGCAAAACTCTTATCAACAGGATGAGGCTCATCGATGATTGTATTAATCACTAATCATTTTTTTGGCCACCTGAGTGCATCAGCACCAGGCTCAGCTTGCCTCCATTGGGAAGACGACCTAGGGGCGCTAGAATTTCCTTGCCTGCCATCCAGCAGGACTTTCACATATTATTGCAATTTCTTTTTCCTTATTAAATCTTCAATCATGTCGTGTAAGTGCCTACACTCGTTAGTATTATGACCATGAGTCTCATGGAATCTAACTTGCCCGACTTATTTTTTTTCTCAATTGACTCCCTAAGGGCCGGCTTCCTATACGGTTCGGTATTCTGAGTAGCCAGATAGATGTTCACTATCGAGTTGTTCAATTCAATGTAATTTCATACCTGGGAACTCTAAAACAACTCCTGTTATCTAGCTTTCCCTTCTTTGCCCCATTATTGTTTTGTTTTCCTCCTTTGTTCTTATAACCAACTTTCATATCAACATTCCTAGAGCTTCCTCCAAATTGCTTTATAGTAATATTACTTTAAATCAGCTTATTCGAACTTCCAGCATCAGTCCTCCATGGATGCTTACGTGCATCCCTCTAATGCAAATACTCATTAGCTTTTAAAAATAAAAGCTTCCATTATCGACGGTTGCTTCCTTTCTGTCCAATCCCCAAAATTCGAGTTGGGGTGAACTCCTCTATAAAGCGCCATCAAAACCATATCTTCCTTTGGATCTGTTGTCTCCATTACAGCTATGTGGAACCGATTCAAATAGTCCCTCAATGACTCTCCTTCAGCTTGATAAAAATTAGACAATGCCACTACTAGTTTCGAATGTGAGCTGTTGAAATGGAATTGCTCCATGAATTTCCCTGACAATTTAGAAAAATACGATATGGACCTTAGCAGAAGCCGAGTGAACCACATCGTAGCCACCCCTTCCAAGTAAATTGGGAAACAGCGCACTTTACAGCATCCGAAGCGATGGCTGAATCCATGTGTCATTCATATCTCAATAAGTGTTGCCTAGGATCCATCGTTCCTCCATACAACGGCATCGTTGGCATGTTGAATCTTCAAGGTATCTTGCATATAGGATGTCCTCTATAAACGAGTTCTGACTAGCATTAGTTCCCTAATCATCATTAGTCCTGGATCTTCTTTCACTAACCAACGTCCTAACCTTATCCTCCAAATAGTTTGAGTCAACATGTTCGACCGAACGGCAGTAATCAGGTCCTGCCCCAAGCGTTCGGCCCAGCGAATCTCTTGGGAAAGTGCTTAATACCTAAGCTCCCCAAACTCCGAGGGACCCGTTCATCCAACATTCCCCCATGTTTGGTTCCCATGAATATCATCATCAGCAATATTGTGATTTTCTAGATTCAGATGTTCAACAGCACATGCAAAGATGACATCCACCCCGCATTCTAGAGGATAGGCCTTGGGCCCACCATTTTAGGGGTCGGTACTACTACCAAGTGGGGTTGGTAGTGATCCCTGAATTTGAGCCTGGGCTTATCCTCTTCCTTGTACAGATGTTCCAGCAGCGCATTAAGTTCTCTTATGCCTTCCTTCCCTCTGTCTTTGCTTGGATGAAGAAGAACCCTCTGATTCTGAGCCGGAATCCTTCTACTCCATCTGCAGCTATTTTGAATCAGCTCATTCAATGTACTCAAGCTTTGTTGCATCGTGTTGTTCATCTCCTATTGGCTATCTTGGAATCTGTCTCATATATGCTTGATCATCCTATCCATCTCCACTCTGGTGACAATATCAGTTGGAGTTTGGATTTCCGTTTGCTCTGGTTGGTTAGCTTCATTCCCATGCTAAGGATTTCGATTCTCGGCGTCACTAGTGGTAGCTCTGGTAATTATGGTTTGGGTTTGGAGTTCCTTCCTTGATGGGACCATGGCAGAAAGCTCTTGTAGATTTTTTGGAAATCTGAGTTGTAGAATTAAAAGGTAGAGAAATTGGATCTATCTCTTGGATATAGGAAATCCAATAGTAGATGATGGATCCAAACGGCCTGAGAATATGATTTTTAGTGAAAGCATCAAAATATTTGAACCAAAAATGCACTAACACCCAGAAGTAATAGAAGAGAATAAAATATGAAGAAATATAAATGGAAATAAGGAAATAACAAGACACAATCTTTTATAGTGGTTTGGCAAAGCTTGGCCTACATTCACTTTAATATTTTATTGCTGATTACTGACTTAGAGGCAAAAGTTCTTGAGACACGATATAACTCAATGCTCAGAATTTCAAAAATACAAGAATATATGAAATACCAAAGCTAGAGCCAAATGATCATGAAAAATAAGCCCTACCTTCCTATTTATATAGGTTGGGAGCCTAAAATCTCGTCAAAAATAGCTCCAAGCCGTTGTGGATGAATTTGACCAATTCTCCCAAAATAATAGGCGTCACCTCAGCAATATCTAGGAGTCGGTACCGATCCCCAAGTTCACCATTCTAATGACCTTAATTTTGACTAACATTATTTAGAACATTTAATTAGATAAATAAAATAAAATAATGCAGATAGTTAAGGGATTGATATTTGTTAATTTAGAAGGAGCCGTGTCTTAATGAATGTATAAGCAAAAGAAAATTTAAAATAAGTAAGTAGAAGGAATATGGAAAGGGTAAAATGGGAACATCCTTCATTCTAATACCCTAAACCCTTCTATCCTTCATTCCTTATTCATTTTAACATTCATAAAGAAAACTAAAAACCTTATTGAGCTCGGCCGGCCACCATTAAGGAGATTCAAGAAGAAGAAAAGCTAGGATTCAAGTAAAAAGCTTAAGCAAATCAATCAAAGGGCAAATCACAACCTTCTTAACACCAAGCTCAGATGAATAATTAACTTACAACTCACTTTTGATATTGATTTTGGTTTCAAGTTAGATCCGAATTAATTTAGCAAGTTACATGCCATGTTGTGTTTGTTTAAATGGATATATATGCTTATTGATGATTTATATTGTTTCAAATATATTTTATGATAATATTGAATTGGAAAACCTATTAAATGACATCCATATGATTTGCATTTCTAAGATATGATCAAAAACATTATTTTAGAAGTGGGTTTCAAGTTTCATAATTTTATAAGTAATTAAAGATTTATTATGAATTTTCAATGAGAGAAAATAGTTAATATTGAGTTTAAATTATTTAAGGCAATTGCATAATAATTTCGGGTCTGAATTTATATATTAGAAAACATATTAAAAGTGAATTATTATGATTTTGGGGGAATTTCCTAAGTATTTTACTACAGTTATAAAATTATTTAAGTTAAAGGACTTAAATATTTTACATATTTTGTTAAGGAGGAGGGCTTATGTGTTTACATGTTTTTAATTGTAAATTTTGAATTTGGCAACCTTTTTAGAAAAGAATTTTGATAAAGAGTGGGCGACCAATCATATTTTGACAAATTGGACAAGTTACGTAAAAAGGAAATACTTTGAAAGGCATAAAATCAGTTTTGTTACAAATTAATACTTTGCCACATCCTTTGCTTGCTTCCGTCACCATGCCCAGTTAGACCTTTCGCACCTATTCAGAACCAATGCACATGGTATCAAGCAATTAGTATATAGTGTATTGGAGAAAGGCGGAAGGAATGATGGTGTCGAAGGCATACTTCCATAGGGGTTGAAGCCACTCTAATTAGCTTTTGAATTAATCAACTTATCTTTGTTTAAAACGAGGCTTTCGAACAAGTTGTTGTTTGCCTTTGTTTTTTTAAAGGAGCTTTCGAAAGAGTTAACACTTACTTTTGTTTTAAAAGAGGCTTTCGAAAGGATAGCCGCTTTTGAACCAATTCGATACCCTTGCTGCCGCACTCATACCTTTCGAATTACAATGTATTCGAAAGGGGGTGCTTTCACCTTTTAACTTAGAAGCCGCCTTCTCAATGCTTTCTAGAGGGTCGTATAACTTCTTTCAAATGGGTTAGGAGGTAATGGTTTCGAAAGGGTGAGTTTTGAAACAATCCTCTTTCTTTTACTTGGGATTAATGCTTTTGAAAGTAATGCCTTCGCCTCTATTTTTTATGACCCTTTAGTTATATTAAAGGTTAAACTCAATGGTTTCGAAAGGAATAATTTTAAATGGTTTCGAAGCAATGTTTCCACAAACCCTTACTTGAACCCAATGCTTTCCAAAGGTATGTTATAAGTGTTTTGAAGGGGAAGTCCCCAATGCTTTCGAATGGTATATTTTAAGTCTTCTGAAAGGTTTGTTTTAAGTGTTTTGAAAGAAAGGTTTCCAATGCTTTCGAAAGACAAGTTTAAATGGTTTCAAAAGGGGATGTTTAAGGTTTTATATAATGGTTTCAAAAGGGATGCTTTCAATTATTTTGAAAGGCGTTGTTTAAGGTTTTAAACAAAGGTTTCGAAGGTATTGTTTTGGCCTTAGAGCCTAAATTTTTCTAAGTTAAAAAGAGGCTTTAACTTATATT
The DNA here is from genome assembly GCA_030737815.1 of Allium fistulosum. Taxonomy (NCBI): domain Eukaryota; kingdom Viridiplantae; phylum Streptophyta; class Magnoliopsida; order Asparagales; family Amaryllidaceae; genus Allium; species Allium fistulosum. The sequence continues at coordinate 508,822,398 of CM060903.1, read as the reverse complement.
GAAGGGGTAGATAGTCCCATTGATTAGATTTCATCAACGTTGTTTTGTGTAAAGCATATAACATGGCATAAGTGTTTTGAGTAAAGCAAAGGGTATGATTTCCTTGTTTTATAAAGATATGATTTCAAGGGTAAATCATTTGCAAAGATTATTTACAAGGAATGAAATTTGAATAGGGTAGTTAACCCTAAGTTTATGACTTAGATATTTGAAGACCAGATGGAACTGGTATGGGGTACCGCCCTATACTTTAGCTAATAGCCCCTAGCTAATATAAGTCCAAAATTCCAGTGTGTAGGGCTTTGTCACAAATGGAACTAAAATAATGTTACACACAGAAAGGAATATATAGAGTAAAGATAGGTTATTGGTGAACCCGCAAAACCATTAGGATCAATTGACCCTGGAAAAAGATAGTTAAGGGCAGATATCCCAGTATTGTGTCTAACAGAAATTAGAATGTTTATTATGTCTGGTAGGCCCTAGTCAGCCAGTGGTTAATAGTTAGCTAGATAAAACTATCGTGTGGACAGATAGTCCATTAATTACCTGATTTATATGCATATATGTTTTTGCTATTATTGTTATAATTAGTTTGATTTTAGGTTTTTGATTTGCAAAAGATACGATTTTAAAAGGATATCACTGAGGGGAAATGCATTCCACTAAGCAGCATGGTTTTATTTAATATCAGAAAACCAAGATGTAATAGAATTATTCACACCGGGCTTTATGTCTGAATCGAAGTTTATGTTTTCCCCTTAAACTCTCGGGTGCTCAAAATTAGACTTGAGAAGATTGAGAGTTAAGGACTTTTCAAGTTTAGTAGGTTAGACGAATAAGCTTTCGAAAATGTGCAGGAGGCAAAGCTAGCAATGTAGGAGCTATTTAGTATTATTTCCGCTGTGGTTTATTTATGAATGATATGTCTATCTAGTACTCTGATCATCCAAGGGGGCATCTTCATATGTCGCTCTTGGCATAATTTGTAATAATTATATTTGATCAAAACCTAGAAACCATTTTAGAATTATGTAATTGAATATGAAATATTGAATTGAAATGTAATCCGAAAATCTGTTTTTTTAATCTGTGTTGATTTTATTCCATGTTCTTGTGCTTCTGATATTACGGATACCATTAACATTACCATATTTTATCATCGGAAGTTAATACTATAGATGACTACAACATCTGTATCGCTTAGCTTCGAGCCTCAAAGTAGGGGATGTTACAAGTTGGTATCGGAGCATAGGTTTATGAAAACTTAAAAGAAATTTTGAACTTAAAATGATTTTTGAAACATAATCCTAAGGAATTAGAGAAAAGACTGGGGTATGGAATAATGTTATAGTAACGTACTTGTATTTGCTATGTATAAGTATACGCTTTATCTCTATTTCTCCCATCTCTCTTAGGCTGTTCTTTTGTATCTTACAAAGGCTCGAATGTAGATTTTAAGGAAGTAAGATATGGATGCTAGGAATGGAAGATTCAACATTGGTGGAGGAAGCACCACAACCAATGGAAATGCCAGACCAAACACTAGAAGGAATCCGGGTCGGGCACAAACTATTAATATGGGTGCTGGAGTGCCACAAATTGATATGGGAGCTATGTATCAGTTCTTCGTCAACATGATGGAAGGTGGAGCCGCTGAGGGATTAGTTGGAGGAAATGCGGGAGAGGGAAATCAGGGGCTCCGGTGGTCAATAACTATGCAGTATTAAGCAGAGATTATGCTAGGCTTGGAGGAAAACCATTTATCGGGATCGAGGATGCAATTGAAGTGGAGAATTGGTTGCTTCATTGTGAAAGGATCTTTGCTGATTTGGGACTCAACGATGAGTAGAAAAGAAGATTGGCATTCAGACAGTCACAAGGAGCAGCACTGTACTGGTGGAACACCGTTACTTTGGGAGTAAATGAAGAGACTATGACTTGGGCAGAGTTCAGAAGGAGATTTGAGGAAACGTTCATGATGGAGATTGCCAAGTCAACTCTACTCGGAAAGTTTGCTGAGTTAGTGTAGGGAGATATGGCAGTGCTGGAGTATGCTACCAGATTTGAGGAGCTATCGAGATACGGATGCACTACGGTTGATACGGTTATCAAAAGGAATGAGAAGTTCATCCGCGGATTGAGACCCGAGCTTACTAAAGCAACTTTACCACATATTAGGGATCCATGTGATGTAGTTGTTGAGATGGCTTTGAGGCATGAGGAGATGCTTGCTCTCTTTGATGATAACAAAGCAGTGGAAACCCGAGGTGTGATAAGAAGGGACACTATGCTCACGAATGTCAGACAGGAAAAGCAAAGAAGGCTGCTGACAAGAAAGGAGTAAAATGCTTCAACTGTGATTAAATTGGACATTATAAGAACCAGTGCAAGGAACCAACCAAGGATGGAAAGGGAAAAGTGTTTGCATTGGAACCAGCTACCTCAAGACCAATAGCAGAAGGGAAAGGAAAAGCTGTGTTGGGAGGTACGCTTTTGATTTGTGGTGTGTCAGTTAGAGTTCTATTTGATACCGGTGCATCGCATTCTTTTATATCTTATAGTTTGGTAGAAAAGCTTAACCTAGAACCCTCATACTTAGTTACTTCCTTAAGGGTTGCGAGTCCGATAGGAGGGTATGTGACTCTTGGGATGAGATGTGACCACTTAGAGTTTGAATTGTCAGGTCATGTATTTGATTTCATAGGGTTCGAAATTATTTTGGGTATGGATTGGTTAAGTATGATGCTAGGATATATTGTCATGATAGGAAACTATCACTTAGACACCCTAGTTGTAGTGATCGGATTATATACTCCATAGAAAACCCTAGTTTTGAGGTTAATGCTTTGTTGGGTGTTATGGAGACAGAAGACGAGTTGAATCTAGTTTTCGTTGTTAGATAATTCGCAGACATCTTTAAGCCCATGATAGGACTACTGTCGAAACGAGCCATTGAGTTTTGGATAGATTTAGTACAAAGAGCAGAACCTGTGAGTAGACCGCCAAGTAGAATGACACCTACTGGGATGAAGGAGTTAAAGGTGCAGTTGGTGGATCTAGAAGGTAAGAATTTTATCAGACCAAGCAGTTCGCCTTGGGGAGCAGTCGCAGTTTTTGCAAGGAAACCGGATTGATCGTTAAGGTTATGTATTGATTATCATAAGCTGAATGAGAGGACGAAAAAGAACCGATATCCGTTACCTAGGATTGATGGATTTGTTCGATCATTTGAGTGGAGCTAAAGTATTTTCCCAGTTGGATTTGGCAACAGGGTTCCCTCAGCTTAGAGTAGCAGAGGATAGTATTCTTTTGACGTCATTTAGGACCAGATATGTATCATACGAATAGTTAGTGACGCCGTTTGGTCTAACTAATGCATCAGCATTCTTTTTGGACTTGATGAACAGAATCTTCCGAGAACATTTAGACAGATTTGAATTATTATTCATAGATGACATTTTGATATACTCTAAAGATGAAAGAGAGCATGAAGTTTGTCTTAGAGTGGTGTTTGAGACGGTTAGGCAGCATCAACTGAAAGCGAAATTTTCGAAGTGTCACTTTTGGAAGGAAGTGAAATTTCTTGGTCATGTGGTCTCAAAGAAAGGTTTGTTGGTAGATCCGGCTAAGATCGAGGTAGTTAATAATTGGAAGAGACCCGAGATAGTGACTGAGATAAAAGGTTTTCTTGGATTAGCTGGTTATTATTGGAGATTCATTAAGGATTTTTCATGGATAGCCGCACCGATGACCAAGCTAACTTGGAAAGATGTGAAGTTTGTCTGGACTGATAAGTTTGAGGAGGTATTCCAGAAACTGAAACATTTACTTATTATGCACCTGTGTTAGTTGTTCCAAAGGGGAATCAGGACTTAGTTGTATACACGAATGCATGTGGAACATGATTAGGAGCTGTGTTAATGTGGAGCGGTAAAGTGATTGCCTATGTTTCTCGAAAGCTCAGACCGCATGAGCTTGGATATCCAACTTATGATTTCAAATTATCTGTGGTAATTTTGGTGTTGAAGGTGTGGAGACATTACCTCTTGGGAGAAAGATCCGAGTTGTTTACGGATCATAAGTCACTAAGATATTTATTCTCTCAGAAGGAGTTGAATATGAGACAGCGGAGGTGGTTAGAGTTTTTAGCCGCTTATGACTTTGGTATTGAATACGCACCGAGAAAAGGGAATAAGGTTGCAAATGCACTTAGCAGAAAATATTAGAATGCAGTATTGGCAATGATAGCTGAGTGGAAAGTCTTAGATGCGTTGACTACATGCAGAGTACAATGGAGATCTGAGGCTAGTTCTAGTCGAGGAACCGCCACGTTATCATGTTTAGAAGTTCGACCGATGATGATCGAAAAGATTGCTTCAAAACAAGGGGAGGATCCATTATCAACTGAACGGATCAGAAAGTTAAGGAATGGTACAAAGAGCGATGACTTGAAAGATTTTAGGCTTGACTAGAGAGGGTGGTTGAGAAAGAAGGGACGATTGTGTGTCCCAAATGTAGAAAACCTAAAGAAGGAGTCCTTGGAGAATGCCATCGTTCGAAGTTTACTATTCATCCAAGAGGAATTAAAATGTATCAGGATATGAACAGGAGTTTCTTCAGGGAAGGTATAAAGAGAAATGTAGGCTTATGGGTGAGGCGGTGTTTAAACTGTCAACAGGTAAAAGCCGAACATCAGAAACCGAGTGGGTTACTTCAGCCTTTAGATGTTCTAGTCTGTAAATGGGATTCTATTTCAATGGATTTCATAGATGGGTTGCCAAGGTCGAATAGAGGAAATGAGAGTATATGGGTTATAGTGGACAGATTGACTAAGAGTGTACACTTTATACCCGTTAAATCGACCAGGACAGTGACAGATTTAGCTAAGTTATTCATGAGGAATGTTTGCGCCAAATTGGTCACAAACCCCAAATGTTGTGAAAGCACCAGTTCCCAATCACAGATCACAAATATCAAATATATAAAGAAATAAAAATGAAGAACTCTTAGAAAATTGGATGAAAGCAGTAAATGACACAGGATTTATAGTGGTTCGACGATCTTGCCTACGTCCACTCTGAAGTTGATGATTTTATTGATGTTCACTTGATGATTACAATTTCATCTGATGTAGTACAACTGATTATATGATTATAATCTGAATCTAAGGAAGCAGTGGTGATTCTGAGTAAATCTGGCAGAGTCTGGGCGCTCTTTTGCTCCTAAAATTGTCCAACCCCTTTTCTGAATGACCAGGGGCTCTATTTATAGGTGTAGGAGGCTGATATTTCGCCTAAAATTAGGGAGACTACTTCTGGCACGTGTGGGGGGCCATGCGCCCGTGTCCAGAAAATTTGGGCCCGCTTTGGGATCGATTCGAACTCCATTCGAATCGATCAAGAAATCGTCCAATCGAGCTGAAATTTGGTGTGGACATTCTTCAACATGTGTGCAAGCTTCTGTGAAAATTTCATAGCATTTGGAATTGTAGATCTCGAGTTATGATCGATTCAAGGTTGCATTTCCGGTTGATGTGCTCTGTTCGAATCGATCCCCTTCGAATCGATAGAGTCGAATCGATGTGCTTGCGCGTGAGGATGTTGACGTGGCGCGTGCTTCCCGGGTTGATCCAGCTTTTTCTCCGAGTTTACTGGGTCGACTCCACGTTTTTCGCTGCTTCGACTTGGTGGATTCGAGGGAAAGGATTCGAGGCAAGGTGCGTTTGTATCAATCGTGGCCTATAACGGTTGATCGATACGAAGCCGTCTCAACCGGATGGATTCGAAGTATAGTGGCTTCGTGGATTCGAAGCGTTCCGAATGACTTTGGTCTCATCGATTCGAAGGGGCTTTAATCTGATGGATACGAGCCAATGACCCCTGATGGATTCGAAGCAGCACATCCTGACCGATTCGAACACATGCTTCTGCCTATGGATTCGAACGTAGGCCTGGCTTATGGATTCGAACACATGCTTCTGCCTATGGATTCAAACTCAAGGCCATGTCCTCATCTTGCATCGATTATATCTTGAGCATACGAACTCGGATTGACTTGAAACTTGGAACGTTGGTTTGCATGGCTTTACTTGTCATGTCTTATCAATTGTAGCCTAATCTGGACTCGGACAAAATTCATCGATATCCACGGTGAACTTGTGATGTAACCGTCCTACAGGATGGACTGTCATTGATTTCTAGTCAATTTCTTGGTGTCATGGCCTTGCCAAAAGGCGGGATAACATTTGCCCCCCAAAACATGCCTTGCGATGGGAAGGTGTGTTTTGTAATACCATAAGCTGGACGTTCATATCCTGTCATCGACCTGTAAAGAACTTGATAGTCTTCCCTGACCATGAATGATGATCGTTCGGGATCGTATGTCATTCGAGGCGATATGGGACCTTTCGAGGTCAGATGCCGTTTACGGTAAATAAATAAATGGGACCGTTCGCGGTCGGATGTCGTTCTAGACGAGTTGTGACCGTTCGCGATCGGGTGTCGTTCTAGACGAATTATGATGGATTGTGACCGTTTGTGGTCGTATGGTGCACGAGATAAAATGTGATCATTCGCGATCGGATGCCGCACGAGGCAGAATGTGATCGTTCACGATCGAATGTCATACTGGGCGAATTGTGACCGTTCATGGTCGAGTGCTGCACGAGGCAGAGTGTGATCGTTCGCGATCGAATGTTATACTAGATGAAGTGTGACCATTCGCGGTCGGGTGCCGTACGAGGTAGATTGTGACCGTTCGAGGTCGAGTGCCGTTCGAGGCTAATTGTGATCGTTCGCGATCGGGTGCCGTTCGAGGCGAATGGTGACCGTTCGTGGTCGGGTGCCGTTCGAGGCGAATGGTGACCGTTCGAGGTCGGGTGTCGTTCGAAGCGAATTGTGTGTGCCCGGGGGGGGACTTAGTATCATCAATACCAGGTTCATGTTCGAGTGGGTTCCTGGATCGTTTTTCAGGGCGGTTCATCACTATCTCAGAGCATGCCTAGGGACCGTTCGCGACCCCGTACATGAGTAAGTAGTTTAGCCGTCATGGAATCACAGGTAGCATTCTTTTATTGAAAATAAGTTTTTTGCAGAAATGTTAAACAAAATCAAGTTCAAATGTTCAAATCAAGATGAAACAAAAGCAAAGCAAGGATGTCAAAGTGTAAACTCCCACAACGATAGGGTTAATAGTCATTCAGAGCATGCCTATGGACCGCTCGTGATCTCGCACATGTGTAAATGACTTACCCATGTTGGTGAGAGGTTTACGACTTGTTCATCATTATTTCAATTAATTGATAACCATACGGTGTCCCGGCTCAGGGTCACCCCTAGCTGATGTAGACGGTGGTCGCTCTGGCTCCACTGTTGGAGCTCGCCTTCTCACATACTGAAGTAGCATACCATTCCTGATGTGCCCTTCCACCTCATCCTTCAGATGTCTACAGTCGTTAGTGTTATGACCGTTCAGTTCGTGGAACAAGCAATATCTGTCTGATTTCCTCTCGTCAACAGTGGGGTCCCTTTGTATTGGCCTACGGTAGGGAACTTGCTCTCGTGCATCTCGGTAGATTCGCTCCAAACTCTCATTCAGCTCTGAGTAGGTGGTGAATCGTGGCTCTCTCCGCAGTCGCTTTGGCCCGTCACCACTATCCTCAGCCTTTCGTTTTCCTTTATCCTTGCCTGAGTCCTTTTCGAGAGGCCTTTTGTCTTTAATTGCATAAACTTCTATTCCCTCTCCTTCTTCTCTTTCAGCATTAGCGTCTTCCAATCGCAAAAGCTTTTCTGCCTCGTGATAGAATTCTCCTAGATCCATAGGCGGATCCTTAGTTAGTGAATTTTTGAATTCTGTGCCGTCAGCTATTCCGGACACAGCTGCCATCATAACCATGGATGGATCTGGCCGATCCACCGATGCTGCTGCCGCATTGAACCGCGTCAGGAAATTCCTCAAAGACTCCCCAGCTTTCTGCTTTAGCGTTGCCAAACTCATCACATTCTTGGGTCTTGAAATGTGAACCCTGAATTGCCTCATAAATTTCTCAATCAAATCGGTCCATGTCCCAATGGAGCCGCTCTCTAGCTGTCTGAACCATAAAGCTGCTATGTCTGTCAAATACAATAGGAAGCACCGGGCCATGACTTCCTGTGATGCCCCCAGCACTTCCATATGCCTTATATACCTCGATAGATGGACCGTAGGGTCCGTCCTCCCATCATACCTATCCACTGTTGGCAGTTTGAATTCTGGTGGGTTCCTAGTCAACCTAATCGCACGAGAAAAGGGACTCTTGTTCACGTCTTCAAGATCTCTGTTTACTAATCCGCCTCTCATGGCTCGCCTGACCATCTTTGCCAATCTATCATTGTCTCCAAGTTGTAGTTCTCATTCACTACCTTCGATCTGCCCCCCGAGTCTGTGTGAGCTTTCAGGTGTCTGCCCCCCTGGCTGAGCGTTCATCCCTCTATCGCCGCCAGGTTGCTCGGATGTCCTTGTCTCTCTTCCCAGGTTCAGATCAACATGTCCTAAGTGTGGGCCCCCCAGCTCCGGCACTGTGCTAGATGGTCCTGCTCCGTCTGGGCTCTGGTTGCTCCTTGATTTTGTGCTCCAAGTGCCCAATCTGTTGAAGCAAGTTCTGTATCATTTCTTCTTGTCTTCTCATCATTGCCTCCATCTCATCCCTGGTGATGAAGGCTGAAGCTTGGTTTGCTCCTGAGGAAGCCTCTTGACTTCCTTCGTGCTGACTTCTCTCAGCTCTTTGCCTTCTACTTGTTTGTTGGGTCATTGTCTTTCAAATCTTCAAGCTTTCAGATCTGAACTTCAAATCTTGTGTAGCAGGTCCTGAGTTAAGTTCTCAGTGAAAGCACCAAAGTGTTTGCGCCAAAATTGGTCACAAACCCCAAATGTTGTGAAAGCACCAGTTCCCAATCACAGATCACAAATATCAAATATATAAAGAAATAAAAATGAAGAACTCTTAGAAAATTGGATGAAAGCAGTAAATGAAACAGGATTTATAGTGGTTCGGCGATCTTGCCTACGTCCACTCTGAAGTTGATGATTTTATTGATGTTCACTTGATGATTACAATTTCATCTGATGTAGTACAACTGATTATATGATTATAATCTGAATCTAAGGAAGCAGTGGTGATTCTGAGTAAATCAGGCAGAGTCTGGGCGCTCTTTTGCTCCTAAAATTGTCCGACCCCTTTTCTGAATGACCAGGGGCTCTATTTATAGGTGTAGGAGGCTGATATTTCGCCTAAAATTAGGGAGACTACTTTTGGCACGTGTGGGGGCCCATGCGCCTATGTCCAGAAAATCTGGGCCCGCTTTGGGATCGATTCGAACTCCATTCGAATCGATCAAGAAATCGTCCAATCGAGCTGAAATTTGGTGTGGACATTCTTTAACATGTGTGCAAGCTTCTGTGAAAATTTCATAGCATTTGGAATTGTAGATCTCGAGTTATGATCGATTCAAGGTTGCATTTCCGGTTTATGTGCTCTGTTCGAATCGATCCCCTTCAAATCGATAGGGTCGAATCGATGTGCTTGCGCGTGAGGATGTTGACGTGGCGCGCGCTTCCCGGGTTGATCCAGCTTTTTCTCCGAGTTTACTGGGTCGACTCCACGTTTTTCGCTGCTTCGACTTGGTGGATTCGAGGGAAAGGATTCGAGGCAAGGTGCGTTCGTATCGATCGTGGCCTATAACGGTTGATCGATACGAAGCTGTCTCAACCGGATGGATTCGAAGTATAGTGGCTTCGTGGATTCGAAGCGTTCCGAATGACTTTGGTCTCATCGATTCGAAGGGGCTTTAATCTGATGGATACGAGCCAATGACCCCTGATGGATTCGAAGCAGCACATCCTGACCGATTCGAACACATGCTTCTGCCTATGGATTCGAACTTGATTCGAACGTAGGCCTGGCTTATGGATTCGAACACATGCTTATGCCTATGGATTCGAACTCAAGGCCATGTCCTCATCTTGCATCGATTATATCTTGAGCATACAAACTCGGATTGACTTGAAACTTGGAACGTTGGTTTGCATGGCTTTACTTGTCATGTCTTATCAATTGTAGCCTAATCTGGACTCGGACAAAATTCATCGATATCCACGGTGAACTTGTGATGTAACCGTCCTACAGGATGGACTGTCATTGATTTCTAGTCAATTTCTTGGTGTCACGGCCTTGCCAAAAGGCGGGATAACAAGGAATATGGTTAGACTGCATGGAATTCCTAGTAGCATAGTAAGTGATAGATATTCCTTATTTACTAGCGAGTTTTGGAAGAGTCTACAGGAAACTTTGGGTACCAAGCTTAAGATGAGTACCGCTTGCCATCCGCAAATAGATGAGAAAACATAGAGAGTTAATAAAGTCTTAGAGGATTTGTTAAGAGCTTGTGTGCTAGATTTAGGAGGATCATGGGAAGACCATCTATACTTAGTCGAGTTTTCGTATAGCAACAGTCATCAAACTAGTATAGGGATGTCACCATTTGAAGCATTGTATGGAAGGCCAAGCAAATCTCCCATTTGTTGGTTAGAAACCGGGGATAGACTAATTCCTGGATCGGACTGGATTAAAGAAGCTGCAGAACAACCATTTGGGTTCAGGTAAAACATGTGGAATAACCTTTCGAAACCATTTAAAACTATTCCTGTCGAAACCTTTGGGTTTAACTTTCAATAGAACAAAAAGGTCATAAAACAACTAAGTCGAAAGCACTCTTCCAAAAGCTATTTCCTAAGTAAAGAAGTGATGGTGTCAAAACTAACCCTTCGAAAGCATTGGAGAAGCGGCTTGGGTTCTAAAACAAGGAAACCCTTTCGAAAGTGTTGCTTCGAAAGGTAAGATGCGGTAGCAAGGGGTTTCGGCCCCTTTGGAACCATTTACTTAAAACAAAAGGCGCAACCTCTTTCGAAACCATTCCTTTAAAACAACTTGACCCAGTCGGAAGCTAACCAAGTCGAAAGCAAAAGCAACGCAGGCGCATTTTCCTTTAAAAACAAAGTAAAGCTTCGACCCCTTCGGAACCCCATGTTTCGACTACATACCATTCGCCTATGTTCAATTCGCTGCGTACCAAGTCTTTGATACCATGCACATTGGTTTCGATGGTGATGAAGGCGAAGGAACTTAGTCGAAAGCTAGGTGCCGAAAGTGGTGAAACATGTAAAAGGCATGTTTAAACTAATTTTTAACCTTTTAAAGTAATTCTTTTCAACTAACCTGCCTTGTTTGTTAAAACCTGATTGGTTGCTAATTTCTTTACTAAAAGTACTGCCGAAATTTCTGAAATAATCAATTTAAATTAGGGGTTTTAGGCTCGGGGAAAAAGTTGGAGAAAAATATAGTTTCAGGGACAAGAAGTTTGCTTTTTAGGCTAAAGGATACTTTTTAGTATAAGTCACAGAATGATAGGTGCAACTATGAATTTCTATTTACACTAAAAAGTGTCATTCAGACTAAAAAGTAAACTTGTTGTCCTTGAGAATATAATATTTTGTAACTTCTTCCATGTGCCTGTTTTTCTGTTTAAATTTTTTATAAAATGCCCCTTCTCCTTTTATAAATATATAAAACATCATACCTTAAATAATTTTATATACTTACTAAAACACTTAGGAAAAATCTATAAAAATTCCCATAAATCATTTTTAATATGTTTTCTAACATATATTAGTTTCAGACCCAAAACGCACATATATTAGCCGTAATTAATTTTAAACCCAAATAACCATTTTCTTTACTAGAAAATTAATATTAAATCCACATTAATTCAGAAAATTATAAAAATGAAACCCATTTCTAAAATATCATTTCTGATCATATACTAAAATCGCAAGGCATTTGGATCTCATTTAATAGGGTTTTCACATTAAAAGATATCATAAAATCTATATGAATTAGCATAAATCATCAACAAGTATATATATTTAATTTGACAATAAAAAACATAGCAATATACTTTGCAAAATATTCGGATCTGATCCAGAAACCAAAAACATAAAAAATATTAGATTTAACCTATTATTCACCTTTAGTTTGAGATTAAGGAGTTGAGATTTGATCTTGGATATAGTAGATTAACTTCTTCCTCTTGAAATCTTCTCTTGTTTTCCCTTAATGGTGGCCGGCCTCTAGCTTTAGTTTTTGTTTTGTGAATGTAAATAATGAACGTGTGTGGGGGGGTTTAGGGTATAAGAATAATACTTATTCCTATATTGCCCTTGTCTATTACCCTAACATTTTATTTCATTTTCCCCTTAGTTCATTTGTATAAATGGACAGCTACCTTTCTATTAACACAAATCTCAATCCCCTAATCATTACATCATTTTATTTAATTTAACTAATTAAATATCCTAAATAATGTTACTCAAAATTAAGGGTGTTACAGACTCCCCTCCTTAAAGAATTTCATCCTCGAAATTACGATAAGTTACTCAACAAATCTATAAAAAAGGTAAAACATACCATCAAACAAATCAGGATAAGCATGTCTAATCCTGCTCTCAGTCTCCCAAGTACAGTCTCTATCGTCGTCGCTCCACTGGACCATAACTAATTTGACTATCTTGTTCCTTAGCCTCTTCTCATCCTTCGCGACTATACGAACTGGCTTTCTAACTATAGTCAAATTCGACTCTATTACTAAGTCCTTTAACACAGTCGGTGCTATAGTAGTATCCGGATCTCAAACGCACTTTCTTAGATAAGAAATATGAAATACATCGTGGACTCCTGCTAAACTGCTCGGTAATTCTACTCTACATGTGAGTTTCCCGATTCTCTTTACAATAGGAAATGGTCCAGCAAATCTCGGTGCCAATTTCCCTAATTTTCCCAAATCGAATTACACCTTTCATCGGTGATACCTTAACGAAAACATGATCTCCAACAGCGAACTCTAAGTCTTTCTGTCTTCTATCTGCATAACTCTTCTACCTAGACCGAGCTTCCTTCATCCTAGACCGAATCAACTCAATCTTCTCTACAGCTTCTCTAACTAACTCCGGGCCGAGAACCAACCTATTCTTGGTCTCTAACCAACAAACGAGAGATTTACATGGCCTTCCATACAAAGCTTCATATAGTGCCATCCCTATACTAGCCTGATAACTATTGTTATTCGAAAACTTGACTAAGTGTAGATGGTCTTCCCATGATTCCCCAAAATCCAACACACAAGCTCGTAACAAATCTTCCAAGGCTTTGTTAACTCTTTCTGTTTGCCCATTAGTCTATGAATGGTAAGTGGTACTCATCTTGAGCATGGTACCTAAAATCTCCTGTAGACTTTTCCAAAACTCCCTAGTGAATAGTGAATCTCTATCACTTACTATACTACTTGGAATATTCTTCATGAATAACTTAGCTAAAAAGGTGTCGTCCTAGTTGACTTAACTGGAATGAAATAGGCAATCTTGGTTAACCTGTCCACTACGACGCATATTTTTCATTTCCTCTATTAGATCTTGGCAACCCGTCTATAAAATCCATAGAGATAGAATCCCACTTCCATACTGGAATATCTAATAGTTAAAGTAACCCACTTGGCTTCTGATGTTCGGCCTTTACCTGTTAGTAATACAAACACTGCTTTACCCATAAGCCTACATCCCTCTTCATACCTTCCTAGAAAAAACTTCTCTTCGTGTCCTGATACATCTTATTTCCTCCCGAATGAATAGTGAACTTCGAACGATGGCATTCCTCCAAAACTTGCTTCCTAATGTCTCCCGCATTCGGAACACACAATCATCCTTTCTTTCTCAACCACCCATTCTAGTCAAGATTGAAATCCTTTAAGTCATCGCTCTCTGTTCTATTTTTTAACTTCCTGATCCGTTCAACAAACACTGGATCCTCCATCTATTAAGAACCAATCCTTTCAATTATCACCGATCAAACTTCTAAACATGACAACACAACAGCTTCCTTACTAGATCTAGCTTCAGATCTCCACTATACTCTACATGCCGTCAACTCTTCCAAATCCTTCCACTCAGTCATCATTGCCAACACTGTAATTTGATGTTTTCTACTAAGTGCGTCTGCAACCTTATTGCCTTTTCCCAGTGTGTACTCAATATCGAAATCATAAGCAGCTAAAAACTCTAACCACCTTTGTTGTCTCATATTCAACTCCTTCTGAGAGAATAAATACTTTAGCGACTTATGATCCGTATATAGCTCAAATCTTGCTCCCAAAAGGTAATGTCTCCACACCTTCAATGCAAAAATTACTGCAGCTAATTCTAAATCGTGAGTCGGGTAACTAACCTCATGCGGTCTAAGCTGTCGAGAAGCATAGGAAATCACTTTACCTCTTTGCATTAACACAATTCCTAACCTAGTTCCACAAGCATCTGTATATACTGCTAAGTCCTGATTCCCTTCCAGAACAACTAACATAGGTGCATTAGTCAATAAGTGTTTCAGGCTCTGGAATGCTTCCTCACACTTATCGGTCCAAACAAACTTCACATCTTTTCATGTTAGCTTGGTCATCGGTGCTTCTATTCGCGAGAAATCCTTTATGAACCTCCGATAATACCCAGCTAATCCAAGAAAACTCTTTATCTCAGTCACTATCTCGGGTCTCTTCCAATTATTCACCGCTACAATCTTAGTCGGATCTACAGACAACCCTTTCTTTGAGACTACATGACCAAGAAACTTCACTTCCTTCTTCTAGAAATGACACTTCAAAAACTTCGCCTTCAGCTGATGCTGCCTCAGCGTCTCAAGCACCACTCTAAGATGAACTTCATGCTCCCTTTCATCCTTAGAGTATATCAAAATATCATCAATAAATACCAACAAAAACCTATCCAAGTGCTCTTGGAAAATTCGATTCATCAAATCCACAAAGAATGCTGGCGCATTAGTTAGTCCGAAGGGCATCACTAACCATTCGTACGATCCATATCTAAATCTAAACGTCGTCAAAGGAATACTATCCTCTGCTACTCTAAGCGGATGGAAACCTGTTGCTAAATCCAACTGAGAAAATAACTTAGCTCCACTCAACTGATCGAAAAAATCGTCAATTCTAGGCAACAGATATCGATTCTTTATCGTCTTCTCATTCGACTTACGATAATCGATACACAACCTTTACGATCCATCCAGCTTCTTAGAAAATACTGCGGCTGCTCCTCAAGACAAACTACTTGGCCTAATAAAATTCTTGCCTTCTAAATCCACCAACTACACCCTCAGCTTCCTCATCCGGTAGGTGTCATCCTGCTTAGCGGTCTACTTACTGGTTCTACTCTAGGTACTAAATCTATCCGAAACTCAATGGCTCGTTTCGGTGGCAATCCTACTACGGGTTCAAAAACATCCGTGAATTCTCTAACAACGGAAACTCGATTTAACTCGTCTTCTACCTCCATAACACCCAATAAAGCATTAACCTCAAAACTAGAGTTTTCTATGATGTATATAGTTGGATCACTATAGTCAAGGTATCTAAGCGATATTTTCCTATCATGGAAAAATATCCTAGCATCGTACTTACTTAACCAATCCATACCCACAATAATTCTGAACCCTACGAAACCAAACACATGCAAACTACAAACAAAGGTATGACCTAACAAATCAAAGTCTAAGTGGTCACACTTCATCCCAATTGTCGCATATCCTCCTATCGAATTTGCAACCCTTAAGGAAGTAACTAAATATGAGGGTTCTAGGTTAAGCTTATCTACCAAACAACGAGATATAAAAGAATGTGATGCACCAGTATCAAACAGAACGCTAACTGACATACCATGAATCAGAAGCATACCTCCCAACACAGCTTTTTCTTTTTCCATTGTTGTTGGTCTTGAGGTAGCTGGCTCCAATGCAAACACCTTTCCTTTCCCATCCTAAGCTAGTTCTTTGCACTGGTTCTTATTGAAAGTCTATAGTATGGTGGATCGATTATATAAACGACAAGTATATAACTAAATTAAATTATAGTATAATGATAGTAAAGAATGTAAATAAGAACAATCACACCAAGGTTTTTATACTGGTTCGGATCTCCCGTCCTACGTCCAGTCCCAAAGCTCCTCTTTGGAATTTCCTTTCACCAAATAACCCTCACTTCACCCGGAGGAACGGGTTTACAATAGCAGAGTTTCTTTGTCAACTGTGTGTTCTCTATTACACGGATTTTGACTATATAATACAAATGCTTCCAATATATATCTAGAGAGTATTGTCTATGAGGAACTATATATTTGGAAGAGTAGAATACAAATATATGATTGCTAGAGATCAAGAATATATCAAAGTATAAGAGTAAAGAGCACAAGTAAGTAAGGTGAGATCTTCTCTTGGATTCTTAATGCTATTTATAGCGGTAGAGAGATTCCTTGAGTAGTTGCATCCATTAACAAATGTTCTATGGTCGCTTCTGATGGTGATGAAGAGTTGCAGCGAAGAGAAGCGAAGGTGTCTTTTCAGTTGCGGCGGTTGTAATGTGAATGTCAACAACCGAGTTCAGTTTCAGACGTCTGGAATATGTCTCAGACGTCTGGCTCTTTATTTTATTTTTATATATAGTAGCCTTTCAGACGTCTGAGTACATTTACCAGATGTCTGATTCTGTCTGGTTTGTAATCCAGAGGATTTATTCAGACGTCTGGCTAGTGCACCTAGACGTTTGATCTTGTGCATGTTGCTTTTCTTGTATCTGTGTTATTGCTCTTCTGATTCTATCGACTTGTAGCCTCTTGATACGTTCTTTGAGCCTTGTTCTTATCTCTTTAGTGATGTTACTTTAGCAATTACCTATAAATAGAAATATATATGCATATTCGATTTCCATTGTATAGTTGTTGTCATCGAAACCGTAGATTTGATTTCCTAATAATCTCCCCCTTTTTGATGATGACAACTATACAATGTACTTATATAATTTATAAATCTCCCCCTGAATATGTGCTTAAATTGGATTCTAAGGGTAAGATCTCGAACACTTTCATTTGGATTAGTATCCATTCGAGTCTCCATAATCTCATCTTGTCCTAGATAATCAAATGGTGCAGGAGGAGGTCGGGTTGCTTCTCGATGGCGTTCCTCCTCTTGAGATGGTGCATTGTATGGTTGAGGTGGAGGCTCAACTTGTCTAGTTTGACGGTTGTGCATCCAATCTTCGAAGGATATAAATTCTGGGGGAATCTTGGGTAAGTGCATAAGTGAGAAAATTTTGGTGGAAGCATATTTTGGTGAGATTTCTTCGAAAGTTGATAGGTGGGATGGGATGTTATATGCACGAAGAAATCTTATAATATATGTCGGGTAAATGATTGATGGCCGTGATCGAGTCCAAAATTGTTTGAGCTCGTCAAAGATGAATTTGGCCCAATTCACCCTTGTTCCACTAAATAGAGCATATAAGGCTTTGTGCTCTAACTCGGTTATTTGCTCATGGCTTCCCATATGTGGAATGATGGTATTGATTATCATTCGAGTTAGGAGTCGTGCTTTTATACGTAGATATTTAGAGGCAAACTTTGGCATTTCATCTTCCCAAATTTGATGTGTAATACTATTTCTTGGCTTGAAGCGCATATCAGGAATGTTGTATAAATCTTCGCCCGTGTCAGAACATCCTAGGGTTCTACCTATTATGCCAGGAGTTAGTCTAATCGTGTTGCCATACATGCTAGACCATAGCCAGTTATCTTCATCTTCAGTGTTCCATACTGAAGTGCTATCCAAGTTTGCATAGAAAAGAAATATTGCCAATTGATCGATTTGGATGTCATTAGGAGTGAACGAAATTAATGTTTCTAGTCCGGCATTCTCACACATTTCATCTAAATCGTACATTGGAAATTTAAGTAGATTATAGAATGGACCTGTGTGAAGCTTTTTCTTTTGTATATCTTCATACCTCTTGATTGAATGTGGTGCTCTATTCATCCATTTTTGAATTTGATCATCCGAGCAAACTTGGGGATTTGAAGATGATGTTGGTTGGTCTTGTTTTCGTTTTGATATCTTGAGATTTTTAGTTCAAGGAGGCATTGTGATTTGAGCTCGCGTAAAAAGGAAGTTTTTGAGGGAAAAATCGTCAATGGTGAAATCGCAAATGAAAAAAATTTGAGATGAAAGTAAAAAAATGACGTTATCTGGGTTAATTTAAAGAGTCGATTGAATTTCAGATGTCTGGATGCTAAATCAGACGTCTGGTTTGCCCTAAATTAAACACAGTAGATAAATTCAGATGTCTGGTTTATGAGTTCGACGTCCGGTTTGATCGAATGTGTAAAATTTGATAGTCAGAGAGTTTTACCAGACGTTTGGGAACAAATTTCAAACGTCTGAAAGCTTCTGATTTTTAAATTCGAGTAGACAGAGCAAATTTTCAGACGTCTGGGAGGTATAATAGACGTCTGATATATGCACAGTGGAAAAAATAGACGTATATCAGAGTGTCAGACGTCTGAGGTCCATATCCTGATGTTTGATTTAGGCAATTTTTCTAAAAATAGCCTAAAATTTGATGGTTTTGCTTATTTCTTGATTCTCCATTTTATTAAAAAACAAAATGTAGTTTTATTTGTGTAAAATAACAACCAAACATAGATACATACAATAGCAAAAATAATTTATTTAGAAGGCGATGGAGTTTTACGATCTCCTGACTTGTTATCCTTCCATGGTTTAAGTGGAGACCATATATTTCCACGTTCGTAGGTTCTTGGAGAGCCAGAAAATCATCTCGGTGAAGGATCCGAAGGGGTACGATATGAAGATGAGGGATCTGAAGAACTGCAAGGCTTTGGAAGTAGTTCATGGACATCTTTCTTCCGTGACGTACAAAACTTAATCGCTACTTGCTCCAAAAAGCTTAGCCGACGTGCTGTAACTTTTTGTTCAAAATATAGTTCTCGTTGAAGATCTATTTGTTGTTTCTGATAGTGATGAATTTCATCAATTTTATCCTTTGTGTTAGGAGAGACAAATAGAGATCTTTTAGTCTTCTTGCTATCGGGAGTAAATCCCGTGTGATATGAGGACTACCTATACGTCGGTTCCTGATTTGGTGTGGGTGTAGGAAGCCGTTGTGGTGTATCAGCCGAGCTATCCGGCGTAGGTAGGGGTGGGTATGGAATGTTTCCGTACCAACCGAAACATTTTCCGTTTCTTCCAATCGCTGACGGAATGATGCGACATGCTTCGTATTCCGTACCGCTAACCCCGGAATTCCAACAAGTGGAAATCGGAAGAAACATGGATTTCCATTTTTCCGACAACAAACTTTTTAAATGCAAAATATATAGCAAACACCAGCAAAATACAAAACAAGTAATAAATTGAACACAATATATACATCAACCGTCTCATCAGCATTTCATCAAACAATGATCAATATGTGATATTACACATGTCCCATTACATATATTTCAAAGCTGAATGCGTTGAAACATCATAAAACATTCACTAAATACGAACAAAAAAATACAGAGAGAAATACATGAACAATACAACAATGTACTTTGTAATCAATTATAAGCTCCATTAGTAGAAGCTGAAAGATCAGACCATGGCATAGTAAAATTTCAGTACCTAAAATCAACAGCAGACAAATCAACAGGCTTCACAACAGAAGCAGTAGTGGGCATAACAGTTACCATAGGCAAATAATCATTACCGGAGGACCTGTTGGTATTTATTTAGACTAAAGTTATCAAAATAAACATGGTAGGATGTTCATAGTAGGACAAATAACAACGACAGTTACATTGATTATATAATAGGTTAGTTGGTATATAAACTAATTTATGTATTTTTATTCAAAAGCTGTTAAAAACAACATATATTGCTCTTAAACAAACATTCATGTTGCAAATATCCTACAAGCTAACTTTATGCGGATATAACCAAATTTTACCTGTTAAATCATAAGTTAAATCATAAATGCACTACACAAACTTGCAAAAACTTGCAACTTAAACCTGTCAGTAATACAAAAATGTTACAAATCTGAATACAAAACTTATACGGAAACAAACAAAAACTATATAAATAAAAAAAAAAGAAAAATAGCACTTGAAATCAAATTTGAGACTTTAACTCAAAAAGTGAAAAAGAAAAAAGCAACATCTAAAAATTTGAAGTACCTGAGCAAAAGTAAAGTAACTTCTGAAATTGTGAGGCTCATCGGATGCAAGCACAAATGAGAGGGGTTCGAGGGTGGATGAGAAGGATGCGAGCTAGAGCAGATCGAGTGTGTACGAGGGGAAGAGAAAATCAAGATTATGTTTTTTTTAATTTTTGAAGAAACTGACTTTTGCAGTGGAAAGTAAGGGAGAAATACTGTAAGGGAGATAATTAGGGTTATGGATATTTTAGTTAAAACGGTGTTCCAAATTGAAGGCATATGTGCTTCGCCCAGTTTGCGGAAGGAAAACTTTTCCTATGGAAATTCCAAAAATTTCCAGGCTAAAATAGAAGGAATTCCTTCCAACAAATTATTTTGGAAAAAGAAACAGAAGTGAAAATTTTAGAAAACAACCAGACGGAAATTCGTGGAAATTGGAATAATGGAAAAAAAACCAGCCCTAGGCATAGGTATCGAGATGGATATATAAGAGTTCTCAGAAGACATGGATGTATTTTATTTCTTGAAGAAGATATGAATTGTGTGTATATAATTTTTCTTGTTGTATAACTGTTTATATATAAGTTAAAAAATTATTTATAGAAAAACTAACTATCTAAAAAAAAGGTGCACAAATTATTAATTATAATATGTGGATAGAAAAACAAAAGACTAAACATAGCCTAGATGAAGCAATGATTATTAAGTAAGAAGATCATGAAGAGAGTAAATCCCTAAATCACGTCGGAGTTTAATAAAAGTTTGTTCATTTAGTGGTTTTGTAAAGATGTCTGCTATTTGATTTTCAGTATTTACGTATTCTAATGAACTATTTCCTTTTTCAACATTGTCTCGTAGAAAATGATGTCGTATATCTATATGCTTAGTTCATGAGTGATTGACAGGGTTTTTTGATAAATTTATTGCACTCGTGTTATCACAATATATTGGAGATTTATTGATAATTTTGCCGAAGTCTGTAAGTGTTTGTTGCATGTATATTACTTGTGCACATGCTAGAGCTGCTGATATATATTCAGCTTCGCAAGTCGATAAAGAAACACAATTTTGCTTTTTGCTAAACCATGAAACTAATGATTGTCCGATAAAGTGACATGTTCCACTAGTACTCTTACGATCTGTTCTACATCCACCGAAATCCGCATCACTATATGAAACTAGTTCAAACAATGATCCTTTAGGATAAAACAAACCATAATCTCTAGTACTAGATAGATAACGTAAAATACGCTTAACAGCTCTTAGATGAGATTCTTTTGGTTTTGCTTGAAATCGAGCATAAAGACATACACTTATCATAATATCAGGTCGACTAGCCGTCAAATAAAGTAAAGAACCAATCATGCTACGATATAATTTTTCATCAAAATCTTTTCCGTTATCATCATTTTCTTAGTGAACAGTAGTACTCATCGGTGTTGGTTTGCTCGAAGTTTTATCCATTTCAAAACGACGTAATAGATCGTTACAATATTTATCTTGATGAATAAAAATTCCATTTTCAAGTTGTTTTATTTGTAAACCTAAGAAGAAAATTAATTCTCCCATATGTGACATTTCAAATTCATTTTTCATAATTTTTGAAAATTGATCACATAGATTTTCGTTGGTCGAACCAAATATAATATCGTCAACATAAATTTGTACAACTAAAATATCATTATTTTATTTTTTAATAAATAAAGTTGTATCTATTTTACCTATTTGAAAACCAAATTTAACTAAATGATTTTTAAGACGTTCGTACCATGCTCTAGGAGCTTGTTTTAATCCATATAATGCTTTGTGTAATTTAAAAACATGGTTGGATATTTTTCGTGAACAAATAATGGGGGTTGTTCCACATATACATTTTCTTTAATAAAACCATTTAAAAAAGCACTTTTGACATCCATTTGAAATAGTTTAAAATTGTGATGAGTTGCAAAGGCGAGTAATGTACGAATGGCCTCTAATCTAGCTACTGGAGCAAAGGTTTCATCATAATCGATACCTTCTTCTTGATTATAGCCTTCAGCAACTAAACGTGCTTTATTTCTAACAATATTTCCATTCTCGTCTGCTTTGTTTTTAAATACCCATTTTGTTCCTATAACCGATTGGTCTTCAGGTCTTGGTACTAATTCCCAAACATTATTACGTTCAAATTGATTTAGTTCTTCTTGCATAGCAATTATCCAAAAATTATCATTTGAAGCTTCTTTATAATTTTTTGGTTCAAAATTTGACACAAATGCTATATGGCTTATTTGATTAAGTTGATTTCTAGTTACTCTATAATTGAGATCTCCAATGATATTATCTTTTGGATGATTCTTAAGAATTCTAGGGGATGATATTAAAGTGTTATTTTGCACATTTGTCTCATTATTAATAGAATTTATTGAATTTGTTAGTGGAATAATTTATTCTTCATCATTAGTATGATGGTTAAAAAGATTTTCGTCGAACGAAACATGTAAACGTTCTTCAATAGTATTATTTCGTTTATTAAAAATTCTATATGCTTTGCTACGATTCGAATATCCAACAAAGATACCTTCATCGGCCATCGGGTCAAATTTTCCTAAGTTATCTTTTGTATTTAATATAAAACATTTTGAACCGAAAGTTTAAAAGTATGATACTTTAGGTTTTCGTCCAAAAAATATTTCAAAATAAGTTTGTTTAGTCATAGGACGTATGGTTACTCGATTCAATACATAACAAGCTGTGGCAATAGCTTCTGCCCAAAAGTGTTTTGGTAAACCACTACTATTTAGTAGTGTTCGTGCACATTCTTGTAACGTACGATTTTTTCTTTCTACTACACCATTTTGTTGAGGTGTGCGAGGAAAAGAAAAATTATGACTTATTCCTTTCTTATTGCAAAAATTAGTAAAAAGATCGTTTTCGAATTCTCCTCCGTGATCACTTCGAATATTTTTTATTTTCAAGTCCATTTGTGTTTTAATTCTTTTAGCAAATATTTTAAACATACCAAAAGTATCGCTTTTATGTTATAAAAACAAGGTCCATATATATCTTGAAAAATCATCAACTATTATGAAAACATATTTGTTGTGATTTATAGATCGTATTTGTGTTGGACCAAATAAATCAAAATGTAATAATTCTAATGGTTGTTTTGTAGAAATATTATTTTTAGATTTAAAAGAGCTTTTCTTTAGTTTTCCAATTTGACAATCATCCCATAAATTTTCTACTTTGTAATTTATTGTAGGTAAACCTCTAACTAACTCATATTTTTCCAATTTATTAATATTTTTCAAATTGATATGACAAAATCGTTTATGCCATAACCATGGATCATTATGTTTGGCGGTTAAACATAAATTTGAATTTTTATTTATATTCATGTTTAATACATAGATATTTTTATTTCTAAAACCTTCAAATACAAGTTGTTTGTTATTATCTAAAATATTACATCTATCTTTTTCGAAATTTATTTGAAAACCTTTGTCACATAATTGACTAATACTTAGTAGATCGTGTTTTAGATTTTCTACTAATAAAACATTTGTAATAATAGGAGAATTAGAAATACTAGAGTTGATGACTTCTCCAATGCCCACGGCATATCCTTTTGAATTATCTCCAAAAGTTACAGTTCCACCATCGATGTATGTTATATTTGATAACATTTTGGAATTTCCGGTCATATGCTTGGAGCATCCGCTATCTAGTATCCATTTCTCCTTATGTTTTATTTTGGGTACCTGAAAAATAAAAGATGTTTTAATTGGTACCCATATACTTTGTTAGGGCCCTAATTGTTAGGAGAAGGTAGCCATACCCAAGATGGTTTGGTACCTTTATAAATATAATTTTTATTATAGACTACATTCTCTAAGAAATTATTAATATGTTTTTGTTTAATCAAATTATTATTTGTCTTAGGAATCCAAATTTTCTTAGTTTTGGTATTCATATTAGACGTAGGTAAACTTTTAGTTTTTTTATAACTAAAATTTTTAGCATCATTTCCTTTTTGTTTAGAAGTATTTTTAAATCCTATTCCATTTCTATTGCCTGATGGTTTTGAAGTTTTGATAAGATTTTCCAAATCTTGTTTTCCTTTATTAAATTTTGACACATTATTTGTAATTTTATCTAATTTTTCTTTTAATTCTAAATTTTCAATATTTCAATATTGCTTTTCAAGTTGACATTTTCTTTTAGCAAATTATCCTTCACTATTTTAGTGTTTTCAAAATCAATAGCAATATCCTTACTTTCTATCAAATTATTTTTAATTTTTTCTTGAGATAATTCTAGTTCTTCTTCTAAGATAATTTTTTCATCTTTTAACATTCCTACTTCAAGTTCTAATCTATTTATTTTGACAATATATTCTTTGTTCAATTTTTTAATTTGTCTAAATTTATCATTTAATTCCATGCTAAGTTCTAATAATTCGTCATAGCTAACTTCCAGACATACCTCATTAGTTTGTGCCATAAAACATACATTAGCTTGTTCTCCGTCACTATCACTTTCAGATGATGAAGAATCCGAGTCATTCCATGTTACTTTGAAAGCCTTCTTCTTTTTGAGTTTTTCAAATTTGTTCTTCTTTTTATCATTATTGAGTTTAGGGCAATCCTTCTTCATATGTCAGTATTGATCACATTCATAGCACTTGATTTGAGATAGGTTTGTTGTGTTGGACTTCCCTTCTTTTTGGAATTTGGTCATCTTTCTAAATTTCTTGAATCTGTTATAATTCTTGGCAATAAAGACTATCTCTCCTTCATCTAAATCAGAGTCATCATTTTTTGTTGCTGGGAATGCTATGTTCTTCTTCTCCAAATTTAGTTCTTTTCGTGCCTGCAAATTAGCTTCATAGGACATTAAATTTCCTATCAACTCTTCAATTTTGAGGGTAGAGATCATTAGCTTCTTCAATAGCTAATACCTTCCTTTCCCAATGCGATGTTAAAGAGTTGAGTATTCAAGAAACTAAATCAAAATCAGTAAACTTAACTCCTAATGCCATAAGATCATGTTGGATAGTTTGAAATCTAGAATATATGTCAACAATAGTTTCATTTTGCTTCATTTTAAATGACAAGAATTGGTTTTGCAAAATTGAAATCTTAGTTTGTTTGACCTTTGTTGTACCTTCGTGTGTAATTAGTAAGGTACGCCAAATGTCAAATGCAGTTGTGCATAACATTACACATGAAAATTCATTTTTATCTAGAGAGCAAAATAAAACGTTCATAGCTTTAGCATTGTTTGATGCTAAGGTCTTTTATGCATCGGTCCATGTGTTCATAGCAGTAGTAGGTGCTTCATATTTATCTTGAGTGGCTGACCAAATTTCTAGACCATTAGCTTCCAAAAAAATTCTCATACGTGTTGACCAATATGCATAGTTAGAGCCATTAAAAAGTGGGGGTCGTGCTGTGGATTGTCCTTCTTGAAAAATATTTGCCATGTCAAAATGATTCAAAAACGTGTTACTGTACTTTGATCAAACCTTGCTCTGATACCAATTGAAAGTCTATAGTATGGTGGATCGATTATATAAATGAAAAGTATATAACTAAATTAAACTATAGTATAATGATAGTAAAGAATGTAAATAAGAATAATCACACCAGGGTTTTTATACTGGTTCGGATCTCCCGTCCTATGTCCAGTCCCGAAGCTCCTCTTTGGAATTTCCTTTCACCAAATAACCCTCACTTCACCCGGAGGAACAGGTTTACAATAGCAGAGTTTCTTTGTCAACTGTGTGTTCTCTATTACATGGATTTTGACTATATAGTACAAATGCTTCCAATATATATATATATATATATATATATATCTAGAGAGTATTGTCTATGAGGAATTGTATATTTGGAAGAGTAGAATACAAATATAAGATTGCTAAAGATTAAGAATATATCAGAGTATAAGAGTAAAGAGCACAAGTAAGTAAGGTGAGATCTTCTCTTGGATTTTTGATGCTATTTATAGCGGTAGAGAGATTCCTTGAGTAGTTGCATCCATTAACAAATGTTCTTTGGTCGCTTCTGATGGTGATGAAGAGTTGCAGCGAAGAGAAGCGAAGGTGTCTTTTCAGTTGCGGCAGTTGTAATTTGAATGTCAACAACCGAGTTCAGTTTCAGACATCTGGAATATGTCTCAGACGTCTGGCTCTTTATATTTTTTTGTATATAGTAGCCTTTTAGACGTCTGAGTACATTAACCAGACGTCTGATTCTGTCTGGTTTGTAATCCAAAGGATTTATTCAAACGTCTGGCTAGTGCACCCAAACGTTTGATCTTGTGCATGTTGCTT
This sequence comes from Allium fistulosum, assembly GCA_030737815.1. Classification (NCBI taxonomy): domain Eukaryota; kingdom Viridiplantae; phylum Streptophyta; class Magnoliopsida; order Asparagales; family Amaryllidaceae; genus Allium; species Allium fistulosum. The sequence continues at coordinate 508,795,938 of CM060903.1, read as the reverse complement.
TTCTTGTATCTGTGTTATTGCTCTTCTGATTCTATCGACTTGTAGCCTCTTGATACGTTCTTTGAGCCTTGTTCTTGTCTCTCTAGTGATGTTACTTTAGCAATTACCTATAAATAGAAATATATATGCATATTCGATTTCCATTTTATAGTTGTTGTAACGACCCCGAATTTTAAATTAAATTTAAATTGATAATTAATTTAGTTTTGAATAAAAATTGTGAAATAAATCGATAAATTGGATGCGAGTTTCCCCGAACTCAAATAAATTTGGTATAAATCATTTAAACTTTAAATATTGTAAATATATGTATATATGTGAATATATATATATATATGTATGTATATGTATATATATATTTGGGTATATATGAGTCAATTTGAAATTATAAATATTGTGTATATATATATTGTTTGCACAAAAAATGGACAAACACCTCCAAGTCGTATGATTTAAGTGATTTTAGGTTGTTCTTAGTGATTTGGGTGATTTATGCAAATATATGAAAAGCAGGGACTAAACTGTTAAAGACACGCAGATTTATAGTGGTTCAGCCAGAATGTGCCTACGTCCACTTTATATGTTATTCTCCTTTTTTATTCAAATTACAAGTACAAAGCTTTGATACAAGTATATGAAAGTTGTTTGAAAGTTCTCTCCGTGCTTGAGCTCTCAAACTTGTCCCCCATTGTTGTACCCCTGCCCCTCTATTTATAGAGTGAGGCTGGGGGTAGGGGTCTTGGATGTATATAGCTACTGGTGGGCCTGGGCTGATACAATCTGGCCTGGCAAAGTTTGTCCGGAACGCCTTAGTCCGGTGGGATCTGGTTCGGTAGGTAGGGGAACCTGTTGGTTCAGTGGGTAGGCGAAGTTGTTGGTTCGGTGGTATGGGAAGCAGGTTGATTCGGTAGTGGGTGGAGTTGTTGGTTCGGTGGTATGGGAAGCAAGTTGATTCGGTCATGAGTTGGTTCGGCGGTCTTCTTCTTGATTCTTGGTTCGGCAGTGGATGAGGTAGCTGGTTCGGTGATGAGAGGGGAGTGGAGTTGGGTTTGATTCGGTGGTCTTCTTCCTTGCTTCTTGGTTCGGCAGTGGATGAGGTAGCTGGTTCGGTGATGAGAGGGGAGTGGAGTTGGGTTTGATTCGGTGGTCTTGGTCCGGTGGGACTTCGTCCAACATTTGCCCCCCAAAGTGGGGCACATGCCAGCATGCGTCTCGCTTTGTTTTAGTTCGTTCGGTTTCAACTGCCGAACCGGTTGGTTCGGTCGCCCATGTTCGCCTATAAGTAGGAGCCTCATGCCCCCGTTATTCCGTACTAGCCGAACCAAAGCTTTTGCTTTTGCCGAATCAAACGAGCACCGATCCATACTTCAACAGCAAGACCAGGTGAGGCCCTCTTCTGCCGGATGAACTTTCGATTTGCCTAACCGAATGGACTCGGGGATTTCGAGTGTCGAATGACTTTGTAACCTTGAACTGCCGAATGACTTTGTAACCTTGAATCTGCCGAATGACTTTGTAACCTTGAACTGCCGAATGACTTTGTAACCTTGAATCTGCTGAATGACTTTGTAACCTTTCATGTTTCGAATTACAAATGAAGTTCTAGATTGTACGCACTTGCTTGTTTACATCTCTATATCCTTTGTTTTAATGATATACTCTTTTGTGTTGCAGATAATGTCTCATAAAGTTGAAACCCGATCAGGAAAGAAGAAATCCCAGGACAGAGAAGATCCTTCCGTAGTGCCCCCAGCTCAGTTAGAGCCGGGACGTCATGGGCCCACTCCGAGGTCACTAGTAGATGGGTACGGCTCTCAGAAGCTTCTGAACTCACCTCCTGACTGTTTCCCAAGCTCTCTGAAAGGCGAGCAGCTTGATGTTATCTCCCGCTCCTTTGGGATTGACAGAGCGCGCATGCTGTTGCCGGGGGAGGGAGTGATGCCATATAATCCCCCCGAAGGGTATTTCGCCTATAGTCGGTACCATTGCATGTGTGGGGACATTCCCCCGACCAATGCTTGGATAATCAGTTTTATCACCTACTTGAAGGTAGCTCCATTTCAGCTTCAACCTAACTCCTACGCCATCCTGGTGAGCATGTTTGTCATTTTCCAGAGGAGATACGGGCGTCCTCCCTCCAACCGGGAGATCCGGTACTTGTACAATTTGAGAGGCTATAAGAAGAGGTCTCCATACATCAGCTTGGAATCAGCCGTATCTTTCAAGCCTGTCCTGGACTTATATTCGAAGTTCAGTATGTTTAAGAAAGAATGGTTTTTTATCAGGGATGACTCTGTTTCCATCCATCGCTTCACCTCCGGCTGTAAGTGTGAAGCTTTATTTATAATTTCCATTATAACTGCAATGCTTCTTCTTATGTGTTTTTATTTCTTGCTAGCGACAGGTGGCTTTGCGGTCGTGGAGAATGATCGCCTGGTTCAGATGGCTGTGGAAATAGAAGCCATTACGGGAAGGGACATGTCGGCTTCTTACTTGATCAGGAATGCTACACTTCTGGGGCACAACCTGATCCTTCCACATCAGTCCGTGGTTAAGCAGAGAGACACGGCGGAGGAGAGAGCTGCCAAAGTTACAGGAGGGGCCATGGCGAAAAGCAGCACAAGGAGACCCTTCTCGATGCATCCAGTCGCCGGGGGGAAGAAACTCAAGAAGTCTGATGGACCCTCTCCCAGCACACATCCAGATGTTCAGGAGGAGGAAAAAGGTGAGGACGAAGGAGGTGAGGCAGAGAGCGGAAGTGGTAGAGAAGGTGACGGTGATCGTCACGGTGATGATGGTGGCGAAGGACAGGGTGGTGGTGGCACCAGGGCTTTGCCTCCCGGGTGGGCGGGCGTGATTCAAGAGTGGACAGATGACGCTCTCCGCCAAGCCTTCGAAGAGTTGGAGGAAACAGAGAAGTCCAAGAAAGCTGGTAAGGTTGGGACCGGCGCCGATTTATCTTCCGGGAGCGCTTCTACTGAGGCAACTTCTGCGATTCAAGGTGAATTTCTCTTTATTCTTTTTAATTCTTGAATGATGGCTCAATGCATGCTGGTGACACTTGGTTTTCATTCCAGGAGCGGGCAAAACGGCCAAGACCTCAGATCTTCGGCACAGGCTTGAACAATACAAACTCCTCAAAGCTTCCGCCAAGCCGAAGCCTCATACTAACCGTCCTAGAGACGTAGTCGGCTATCGTCCTCTTCTTGGGGTTATTGAAGAAGATATACAAAAGAGTAAGAGAAGTCGATCTACGTTTGAGTCTCTTCCTAGTCCTCCGGCCCCACTCCAGCCTATTCACGATATTACGGAGGATGATACTGAGTTTATGCCTTCCCCACATCCGTCCGAGAATCCAACCTTCACCCCGATAGATCACCCTGGCTTGGTTCGTAACCCGTTTGCGGGTCATCCAGACCTGGACCCGGCCTCTCATGACATCTCCTTCGATGAGTTTACTGGTGAGCATCTTCTCCCTCGCAATTCCATGGTACGGGTGCTTGACGAAGCTAAGTCCTTGGACCTCGATTTGCTTACTACCCGGGTTGTAACTCTGGGGGATGAAGCTAAGGCGAATATTGACCGGGTTGCTGAGGAGACCAGGAAATTGATGGGGCATCATGCCCGATTAGTTAAGGCCGGGGAGGAAATTGGGAGTGCCAACATTCGGCTACGGTTAATGGTCTCCGACCAGGCTAAGCAGCTTGCCGATCAAGCCATTCAAATTTCTCAGCACGAGGCCGCATCCAGGCAACTGAAGAAGACTATGGAAGAGGCCAGCAGGGCAGAGTTGCGAAAAATGGAGGCCGCCAGCAAGGAGCGAATTGACATGGCCATCACGACGGTGGATGAGGTTCGACAAGCGGACCTTGAGCGTGCGCAGGAATTGTCGAGGAGACTTGAGGCCGCGGAGCTCGCTCAGTCCAGGTTGAAGGAGGAGATGGAGGCAATGAGGATATCCCTTCAGGCTGACCGCTCACGATACCGATCGGAGAGGGATGCTGCCGTCGCTAAGCTGCATGCTTCTGAGGCCCGAATGAAGGAGCTTGAGGAAAATGAGGGGATGATGGATGAGATGCTCCAGGATATGTATTTCCGCACTTGGAAGCAGGGTAATTTATCCCGGATGGATGATTACCCCCGAGTTATGGCCAGGATTTATCTCCGGGCCCTGGAGGAGGCTAGGGCTGATGCGGATAAAGAGGGTGGCGCAGTCTTCAGAATGGATGTGGTCACTGCCCAGTTTACCAAGGAGGAGAAGGTGGCGGTGAAGGAGGGTATGCGGCTGCTTGCTGCCGAGGAGGCAGGTGTGCGAGTAGAGGATGATGACCAGGATGGTCAGGAAGTAGGTGCGGGTAAGTCTTCCTTTCTAGTCTTTCCGTTAACTTGGTTGCTTATCACTAATGAATTCTTTCTTTGACCGGGCAGGTGGGCAACAGGACAAGGATGAAACTCCGACGCAGCCGGCTCCTTGATTTGACCTGGATATCTTTTTGTGGACTTGGCATTGTTGTATATGTTAGTCTCAAAACAGTAACGTAACTTTTAGGTTGTAATTATGCTACTTGTAATAAACAACATTATTCTTGACGTGTAGTTTTTTTTAACTTAAGCTGATTCTGTCGTTTTTTGAATGTTTTTGCTATTTTGACATGTTGTATGAGAAATATAGCTATGCATATGCTTGCAATTCAATTGCGTTTGATGTCAAGTTCTTGCTTAAAACATAATTTCATGCCTTGCAATGTTAGTGTGACGTGTGAATAAATTATAGCCACATGTTTATACATGAAAGAAGAAAATACCGCCCTTCATATTTTACTTGTAGATGGCAGCTTTGAATGTCTCGCGCGACTGAGTGTGGAATGTGGTCAGTGTCCTGCTGTGAGTATCCGCTTCTATTAGCGAATGTCTCCTATTCTGTGTCCTGTACTTTAGGGATTGTTACAGAGGATAGGAGAAAAGTTTTTTTTTAAACAAAATTGAAATATGAGAAAAAGTAAAACTTCCAATCACGGAAGGCCTTCGATGTGCTTAAGTTCGTGGCAAACGGGCTTTGTAGTCACTTTCCCTAGCTGTGGGTCTTGGAGACATTTGTCACCCATCTTACGCCTCTGTGGGGAGTTAATCTTTTTTACCATAGCCGTACTTAAGACACATCGGAGCCGAGATCGCGCACAGTAACTACTCGGGCCATTATGGCCCGTAATCATGGGTATTATTCGATTTACTGTGGCCGGCTAGCGTGGGTGCCGATCGTCAACCGTGAACTACCCCTGGCTGGCCACACCTTATGTTAGGGCTTAAAGTAGGTTCACAGTTGCCGGCGAGCCGAACGCCGTAATGAGCTGCCATGGCTATAGTCGGCCTTCTTGATGGCTTATAATCAGCTCATTACAGTTGGCTTTAAGGGTCGTCGCGAGCAATGAGTTAACCCGCAACAGAGGGATGCCGGAGCAAAAGTGTCTCATTGGCAAGGGCATAGATTCGTATAGTACCTGTTAGGTCTTGTCTGGGAGAAGTCGCGCTGTGGAGCGCCTTGAATGGAAATGCTATATGCACAGGATTTTGTTCAACAGAAAAGGATAAAGTTAACAAGCAGCCAAGATATAAAGGAACAAGTTAAAAAAAAGAGACAAGGTTTTTAAAGCGGTTCGGCACGAAAATGCCTACGTCCACTGATTCTCTTTGTTAATTCACTTCATATGGGCAGTACAAGTTAAGAAAAGTATCGACGGAGGTGTTGGATGTTCCATGCCCTTTGGAACACCTCTCCGTCCACTATTGACAAAATATAAGCTCCATTGTGGAGATCTTTATGAATTACATATGGTCCATCCCAGATTGGATCTAGTGCTCTGGGGCGAGGGAAGATTCGCTTGAGGACAAGACCTCCTTCTTGTAAGGTACGATGCTTGACTTTGGAGTTGTAATGTGCTGCCACTTTTTGCTTGTGGGCTGCTGCTTTGAGGGCTACATCATTTCTTCTTTCCTCAATTAGATCCAAAGACATGTGAAGGAGTTCTTCGTTCTCTTCTGGGTTATAGTGGATCCTACGGTGGGAAGGCACGATGGTTTCAACTGGGAGCATAGCCTCCGATCCGTATGCCAAAGAGAAAGGGGTATGCCCTGTTGATGTTCTGAAAGATGTGCGATAGGCCCACAATGCCGTAGGGAGTTCATCCACCCAAGCGCCCTTTGACTTTTCGATCTTCTTTTTTATTAGAGTTTTCAGAAATTTGTTGACGGCTTCGACTTGTCCGTTTGCCTGGGGATAAGCTACGGATGAGAAGCTCTTGTGAATTCCGTGCTCTTGGCACCAGTTGGCGAACTACTCGCTGTCAAACTGAAGTCCATTGTCCGATATAATTTTGAATGGAATTCCGTACCTGCATAGAACATTTTTTATCAAGAAGTTAATAACTTTCGCTGATGATACTTTATTTAGGGGTTCTGCTTCCACCCATTTGGTGAAATAGTCGACTGCCACTATAGCATATTTGGCCCCGCCTCGGCCCATTGGCAGTTCGCCAATTAAGTCAATTCCCCATACTGCAAAGGACCAAGGGCTGGTCATTTGAGTAATCTCAGTGGTTGGTAGCCGTGGAATCTTAGCAAACTTCTGGCATCTGTCACATTTTCTGACGAAATCTAAGGCGTCCGGTGGGCCAGAAATATCCATATCGGAGTATCTTTTTTGCCAAAGTCTGCCCTCCAGTGTGATCTCCGCAGCTTCCTTGATGAATGTTGGATAAGATTTCCTTGGCTTCCCTTCCAGCGACACACCTTAATAAGGAGTTAGAGAAGGCGCGCTGATAGAGGGTGTCCTCTTGTATTGTGTAGCGGGAAGCCTTCCTCAAGATTTTCTTGACTTCGTTACGCCCGTCGGGTAGTGTGCCACTTTGTAAGTAGTCTCGGATGGGAGTCATCCAAGCTGCTTCTTCGGTTGCAGCTATCAGATTCACTTGCTCAAAACTTGGGGTCAGTTGCTTTGAGATGGCTACTGCTCCGGAAATAGCACCGTCTCTCATGCTGGCTTGCTTTGCCAATTCATCGGCCTCTTGGTTCTCTTCCCGAGGGATGTGTTTGACTAAGTAGTGGTCCAATCGACTGAGAAGTAACTTGGTCTTCTTTAGATATGCTATGAGTCGTTCTTCTCGAGCCTGGAATTCTCCTAGTATTTGATTAACAATAAGTTGAGAATCGCTATGAAGACACAAAGAATTGGCTCCGATTTCTAAGGAAAGTTCTAATCCAGCTATCACTGCTTCATACTCTGCATCGTTGTTGGTGGCAGCAAATTCCAACCTTATAGCATGGTGCAGCTTATTTCCCCTGGGAGTAATTATTACCACACCTGCCCCCGAGCCTTGTTCGTTTGATGCACCATCCACAAAGAGGTTCCACTTGATGTCTTCTGCTATTTCTGATTGCTCCTCACCTTCGCTGGTAGTGAATTCGGCAATGAAATCGGCCATGGCTTGCCCCTTGATGGCGGTGCGAGGATGGTAGGTAATATCATATTGACTTAGTTCAATGCACCATTTAAGTAGTCGCCCAGAAGTGTCGGGACGATGGAGTACCTGCCTCAGCGGTTGATCGGTCAGAACTCTGATGGAATGGGATTGAAAATAGTGTCGCAGTTTTCGTGATACGATTAGTAAATAGTATGCTAGCTTCTCAAGTTTAGGATATCTGACTTCTGCCCCTGTAAACCTCTTACCTACAAAGTATACTGGCCGCTGCGTGCGGTTGTCTTCTCTTACCAAAGCAGCGCTTAGAGCATGAGATGATACAGCAAGGTATAGGTATAACTCTTCGCCTTCGTTTGGAGTCGAGAATACCGGCGGTTTCTGGAAGTGTTCGATTAAGTTAAGGAAAGCGGTTAAGCATTCGTCAGTCCATTCGAACTTTCCTTTGTCTTTCTTTAGAGCTTCGAAGAAGGGGACGCACTTGTCCATTGCTTTGGAGATGAATCGGCTTAGGGCGGCCACCTTCCCATTCAGGCTTTGCATTTCCTTTCGAGTGGAAGGTATTTTGATATCTTTTAGAGCTCGGACTTGTTCATGGTTTGCTTCAATCCCTTTGGCATGGACGATGAATCCCAAGAACTTTCCTGATGATACTCCGAAGGAGCATTTTAGAGGATTAAGTTTCATTCCATACTGGCGAACTACTTGAAACATCTTGCCCAGGTGGCTTACGTGATCGTCGGCTTTCCTTGATTTTACCAGCATGTCATCCACATACACTTCCATAGTTTGTCCTATTAGCCCTGCAAACATCTTGTTGATGAGGCGCTGGTAGGTGGCTCCTGCGTTTTTAAGTCCGAAAGGCATTACCTTGTAGTAGTACAAACCCCGGTTAGTGATGAAACTAGTGTGGTCTTGATCGGGAGCATGCATAGGAATTTGGTTATATCCTGAGTATGCGTCCATAAAGGATAAAAGTTCGTGCCCGGCTGTGCTGTCTACAAGTTGATCGATTCGGGGAAGTGGGAAGCAATCCTTCGGGCAGGCCTCATTTAAGTTGGAGAAGTCAATGCATGTTCGCCACTTCCCATTAGCCTTCTTTACCAGTACCGGGTTGGCGATCCACTCTGGGTAGATGGCTTCTCGTATGAAGTCATTGGCAAGTAGATTCTTTACTTCTTCATCGAGGGCTGCTGATCGTTCTGCCCCTATACTTCTCTTTCTTTGTTTTACGGGCGCCTTGGTAGGATCAATGTTTAGTACGTGGCATGCTATGTCAGGGGAGATTCCGGCCATGTCAGCATGCGACCATGCAAATACATCCAAGTTGTGGCGGAGAAAGTCAATGAGTTGTTCCTTCAACCCTGCTTTTAGTTGGGACCCGATTTTCAAAAGTCTACTCGAGTCATGTTTGTATACAAATACAAACTCCATAGCCTCTGCAGGCTCGGCGGTGGCCTCGTCCTCTTTGTCCCTGGGGTCTAATTCATTGAAAGGGTCGCTGGTTTATCGAAGAGAAGGGGCTTTCTTTAGTTGCTATGCTTCCAAACTTTTTGTGCAGAGGGCAACCTCTACACTCTTCCCTTTATACTTCCTGTGGTTGTTGCGAAGTTCAGTTACATAGCAGTCTCGAGCAACGTCCTGGTCTCCCTCTACTTCCCCTACTCCATTGTCCGTTGGAAATTATATCTTTAGGCACCATGGGGCCAGGACGATTTGGAAGTCAGACAAGGCTGGCCTTCCTAAGAAGGCTTTGTAGGCCGAGTGGTTTTCTATCAGCACAAATGTTTGTTTCCGTACAACGGAGCGGGAATGACTTCCAATTTTAACAAAGAGGTCCAGTTGCTCGAGGGGCATCTTCGCATCTCCAGTGAAACCGTGTAGTGGTTTATTGCAGGGAGAAACGTCCTTTATTTATAGTTTCATTTTGTCGAATGCATGCTTGAATAAGATATTTACCGAGCTTCCAATGTCTACTAGAATTCGGAAAACTTCGGCTGGACCAAGCCGGGCAGAGATAACCATGGGATCCATGTGAGGGTACTGCCTTCCCTCTAGGTCACGCCTACCGAATGTGATGTCATCACTCTCTTTCCGCTTTGGGTGGTGTTCTCCTATAATAGAATTAACACAGTCTTCATTGTTTCTAAGTGACTTTCCATATCTTTCCATCTCTGCCCAGCTTCTGTCGGCGATGTGCGGTCCTCCCGAGATGGTATGGACCACTATCTTCTCTTGACTAGAGCCGCTAGTGTTGCGATTTCCTCTACCTATCTCTGGTGAGGGTAGCCTTGGGTTCTCATTGGCAAGAGCTGGAGTCCTGTTCTGACCTTTTACATAGCGTTCCAGTTTCTTCCTTCTGATGTGTTCTTCAATCAAGTCCCGGAGATGATGGCATTCATTGGTATCATGCCCGTGAGATTCGTGGAAGCGGCAGAACTTTCCAGATTTCTGCGCGTTATCTGATTCCTTCTTGTATGGTGGGCGTTTGTATCTAACTTCATCTTGGGTGGCAAGGAAGATGTTTTCGATGGTTTCACTCAAAGGAGTGTAAGTGTCGAATCTCGGTCCTGGCCGATATAGGCGCTTTTCTCCCTTCTTGCTCCCAGCATTGTCTCTAGAATCATTTCTTCGAACGTCCTTCGCTGCAGCGGCCGTGTTGCCGTGGGCTGCCTTATTTTGTTGCCCTGACTACGCCTCAGTGGCAGCGTCTTCAAGCCTCATATATTTCCCGGCTTCATGGAAGAAATCGGGTAAAGTAGCTGGTTTTTCTTTTGTCAACCTTCTAGCAAATTTAGTATCCGGGTGCACGCCACTACAGAGGGCCATTAAGATGAGCTTCTCATTGGCATCTTGGACTGCGGCCGCTGCGGCATTGAATCGGGTTAGATATTGCTGCAGCTTCTCTCCGGGTTTCTGTTTGATACTGGATAAGGAGTAAGCGTCCTTGGGTTGCTCCACATGAATGCGGAACTGGCTGATGAACTTTTCTTTCAACATCTCCCATGAGCTGATGGATCCTTGGGGTAGATGGCAAAACCAGGAGGTAGCTAGATCTGCCAAGAATAGCGGAAAGCATTTGCACAGCACTCCTTCTGTTTCTCCACTCATGAGCATATGCTGTGTGTATCTCTGTAAGTGTACAACGGGGTCGGAGGTTCCTTTGTAAGGTTCCATTGTTGGCATTTTCCATTCTCGGGGGGTGATGGCGATTTCGATATTACGAGCGAAGGGGCTGGTTACTCTAGCGCCTATGCCTCGATCACTTTGATCCCGTTGGACGCACTCTCTGAACAAGCGTGCCATCCTATCATCAGAATTTGGAGCAGATAGAAATGAGTTCGGCTCTGCTCTGTGGGATTGATTCCGTCCAGATGACCTGTAGGGATGGTATCGTCTATCATTCCTGACATTTTCCAGTGGCTGTCTTTGGTCTTCTGGGAGCATGCTAGGGTCAGCTATAGTTGGCCCTTGCCTTGATCTTCCCCTACTGGGTTCTGATCTAAGCGCTTCCTCGGGTCCAACTTCGGGATGAACTCTAGCTCGGCCCCGGTCATTGGTGTTTCCGTGGTTAGGCAGTATGACAGGCTCGGCTACAGTTGACCTCTGCCCGGTACCTCTCCCGTTGGGTTCGGTTCCAAGCATTTCCTCAGGTCTAACTTCGGGCTGAGCTCGGTCTCGACTCCTACCATGGCCGCTTCTGTCGTTAGCTCCTTCAAAGAAGGAAGACCTTTGCTGTCTTCGAGATCCTCCAGACTGGGACTCACCCCATGATTCAATGTTGCGGTTGGACTCTTCAGCATCCCTTAAGCGTGACATGAGATGGTCCACCAAGGCTTCCTGCTGGGATGTGAAGCGGTTAGTCACTTCAGCCACAACCCTGTCTAGGTCTGCCCTAGTAATTGCTGCCGGCTGTTCTGAGGCAGGGTTTGTCGGATTTGCCTGACCTTCATCTGGTACTGCTGCTGGAAGGGGACGACCTACTTGATCTGTGACCACTAGATCTGGAAGACTGCTGGTTGCGATGTTTTTTCCTTTGTTAACATCTTTCTTCTGCTTGGGAGGCATGTTTTCCCGGTAATGAACGATGCTGTTAGGAAGAAGGTTAAGTGGGAGAAGCTAAAGCTTCGAGCTTTCAGTTCTTAGTGAAAGCACCAAAAATGTTTGCACAAAAAATGGAAAAACACCTCCAAGTCGTATGATTTAAGTGATTTTAGGTTGTTCTAAGTGATTTGGGTGATTTATGCAAATATATGAAAAAAGGGACTAAACTATAAAAGACACGCAGATTTATAGTGGTTCAGCCAGAATGTGCCTACGTCCACTTTATATGTTATTCTCCTTTTTTATTCAAATTACAAGTACAAAGCTTTGATACAAGTATATGAAAGTTGTTTGAAAGTTCTCTCCGTACTTGAGCTCTCAAACTTGTCCCCCATTGTTGTACCCCTGCCCCTCTATTTATAGAGTGAGACTGGGGGTAGGGGTCTTGGATGTATATAGCTGCTGATGGGCCTGGGCTGATACAATCTGGCCTGGCAAAGTTGGTCCGGAACGCCTTGGTCCGGTGGGATCTGGTTCGGTAGGTAGGGGAACCTGTTGGTTCGGTGGGTAGGCGAAGTTGTTGGTTCGGTGGTATGGGAAGCAGGTTGATTCGGTCATGAGTTGGTTCGGCGGTCTTCTTTCTTGCTTCTTGGTTCGGCAGTGGATGAGGTAGCTGGTTCGGTGATGAGAGGGGAGTGGAGTTGGGTTTGATTCGGTGGTCTTCTTCCTTGCTTCTTGGTTCGACAGTGGATGAGATAGCTGGTTCGGTGATGAGAGGGGAGTGGAGTTGGGTTTAATTCGGTGGTCTTGGTCCGGTGGGACTTCGTCCAATATATATATTTGATTTGAATTTAAAATTGTAAGTAAATGGTTTAAAACAAAGTGAAAATATATAAGATATAGAAAGTATAAAATAAACACATTGAGTAAAATCTAATAATAAATTAAAAATCTAGAGATTCACTTATATTACCAAATGAATGTAAAAATAATTAGTAATAAATTTAGAAATTAATAATTGAGATTGAAATACATATAAAATTACATAAGATAAATATATATATAGTAAACAAATTACATAAATTTAACAATCTATATTAAATATAGAAATTCATTTTTAATTATAAATCAATAAGATAACACAAATAGAGTAGACTACAAAAGTAATAAAGGTAAAATAAAAATAGAAGTAACACTTAGATAAAATCTAATAACAAACTAAAATAGTAATTTATTTATATTGTAAAGCAATATCTTAATCTCATGTTAATAAATTAATGCAAAATAATACCAAGTAGTAAAATAAAACAAAATAAATATAAAATAAATATATATAAAAATCTTAATATCATAATACAAAATAATACAAATAGAAACAAGAAGGTAAACAAGTGTATATATAGTTATGAATGAACACTTGAAAGAAAAAAAAAATAAACAAACCAAAACATATATATGTATTGGCTTACAAAAGAAGGAACAAAATAAAATATATATTTGTACAGCCGAAATGCAAGAAGGAAAATTATATAAATGAGATATGGTACAAAGTCAATTAATGCAAGCCACTCCCATATCACCTCAACCTCCATTTGCTAGGAAAAAAATCACTGACCATTGCCTAAAAATATCACTGATGATTTGTACAAATTTTATATCAACTTGTACAAAATATTATACCCAGTACAAAACCTATCTCTGTATATTTCCTTCATTATCTCCAATTCAGTTCGTTCATTTTTGCTGAGGAAACCAAAAGATAATATCACTTTAACTTAAACAATCATTCAACTTAAAACCATCAAGTGATCAAAAGGAAAGGAAAGCTGAGATCAAGAAGGCTTCCAGCTAACAGTTCAACCAAGATTTCAACTTTCAAATTCAAAAAAAAAGCTTCAACTTTTAAACTGGAAAATTTCTGGAACTAAGAATGTTCAAGGTGAGTAGCATTTTTTTATTAAAAATACAAATCGGTTGCCAGTTACATCTGTGTGTATATGTGTATGTATGTATCAGTGTATATCTTCTTCTCTGTTTAGCTTACAGGGTAGTATCAAACAAGAAAATTCAATTTCTTATTTTCTAATTAGTATCAGGATTTGGTTTTAAAACAAAATAGCTGTGTTTAAGTATGAATTATAGTTTAAAAATCGTTTCATGAAGTATAAGTATATACAGTGAAGAAAAATTGAGTTTTACAGTAAAAACAAAATCTTATGATAAATTCAAGTGTTTTAAAACATTGATTTGATCACCTAAATTGAATAAACATACAAAGTTATGATTTTTAAAAGCAATATGATGATTTTTACTTAAGTAGTCTAAGAGCAGTTCGAATTCAAACCAAATTTGTATTTTTCCTAATTTCTGGAGAACAATTCAATTATAACCATTGAAATTTAGTTTGAAGCTTGTTTGAGCTTCTGTGATGATGAGAAAATTGCTAAATAATATTTCGAATGCACGAATTTATCGAACGAACCCAAAGTAGGGTTTAAGTTCGAAGTTGCAGTGAGTTGGAAGAATGGTGATTTCATCACCTAGGAGCGATCGAGCTGTATATGTTTTTGGGGAATGATAGTACGAGGCGTTGACGTGGTATGGCCGGAAGCGTGGATTTTCTGGTGAACTATACGAGGAGAACGAGGCGATTTCGTGATGGTGGTTTTGGTCCAGTTCATGTCAGACTGCTCGATTTCGAATTCGAGACGTAGGTGGAGTTTGGGTGGTCGCGAATCGATCTAGGGATGATCGTCGACTTGTTCGACGTCGTGACGATGGCCGGAGTTCGCCAGTGGCGATGTGCACGTGCACAAGTACGTGGTGTCTGGGTGGTTGTTTGTTTGCCTAGGAAGAGCTGATCTTCCTCGCATCGTACTCGAGTAGATCGAGCAGTTTACTCGAAGCATTTTTGTCTGGCCTCGGGTCAGTTTTGATTTGTTACAGGTTTTCGTGGAACCTGTCTGTTTAATTTTAAATAGGATTTGAATTTAAAAGAGATTTTAGTATAAGTCTAGAATCAGAATTTGGAAGATGGAATTCAAATTAACTTTTGAATCCTAGTTTGAAATAAATGAAGATTTATAAAATTTAAAGTATTTAAACCACTTTAAAATGTTCAAGTATTTTTTATAAAATGATTTGAATTTAAAAGTAAGCTCAAAAGTAAAATGTTTTTCAAATGCATTTGTGAATGATATTTAAGTCATTTATAAGAAAAAATGTTTTATCTTGAAGTTAATTAAGATTTGATGATTTGGAATAACTTAAATTATTAAGTAAATTGATTAAGGAATAATTAATTAGTAATCAGAATCATTAATTAGATATGTATAGAATATTAATTAATGATTAGTAATTAATTAATCAAATAATTAAGGGTTAATTAAGTTACAGTTAACACTTAATAAATTGAATAATTAGAGATTGATTAATGGATTGTTAAAGATAAATTAATTTGCAATTAATCCAAGTTAATTACTTAAGAAAAGTAATTAAAGAATTGTTAATAGTTAATGAAGATCATTTAAATAAGGATTATTTAATAAATAAATTGTGGAATTATTTAAGCAAAATTACTAAATGACAGTAATTAAGGAATTAATTATTCAATGTAATTAATTAAGTTAATCAAAATTGTTCAAATTAAATTCCTTAAGTTAATATAGAAAAAAATCACTTGATAACTTTGAAAAAGTTTAATTACCTAGAGAAGTAATTTATAGATAATTACTGAATGTAATTAATTAAATGATGATTTGAAACTTGAGGTAATTATTTGATAATAAATTAAAGGATTAATTAAAAATGGTGATTAATTAAGATTAATTTTAATAATTAAAGATTAGTTGATTCATTGATTTAAGAATGATTAGTTAATAATTACAAGGTTAACTAATAAATTTGAAAGAAGATTTATTTCAAATAATTCGTAATTAAATTATGATAATTAACCCGGATTAATAATTGATACATCCAATTTAAATTAATCAGTTGATTAATAAATTCACTTGTGAATGTTTGGATTCTATTGGATGTGGAATTGTAGATATCCCATGATCTGTGATGCTTTATGATATATTCTGATTTGTGTGTAATCTGTACTGTAGTTATTTATTTGGGATGAATGTAAATTAATATCTGTGATGTATATATCTGTGATCTGTGAATAACAGATAAGCATTATAGTTATGCCGCTTATCGCTTATCAACTATATTTCGGTATTCTGATCTGTGATGATTGAATGATGTTGCACTACTGTGTGTAACCCCTGGACTACACCATACACACACAAATATGGATTTCACGTGGAAATCAGTTGAGTCGTAGATTTTTGATGATTTTAAAGATTGAATTCTTGAATCTAAATGGTTTTGGAAATTGAAATTAAGAGCTTTGTAAATGAGTTTTGAATGTAAAAGTTATTCTAAATAACTTAAATAAAACTTGGTATCTTAATAATTTGGTTTAAATTTGAATTCAATACTTGAAATTGAATTCAATGATTTGAAAAACTAATTGTTTTCAACTGATAAAATCTCTTATATAAGAAATGGATTTCCAATTTGAATTAAAAGAATTTCAAGTTTGAATTGAAAGTGGTTTTCCAAATTACGAATAAATCTTTGAAACGTGTTTTTGAAGACTATCAGTTGAATCTTTGTTTTCAAGATTTAATGAGTTAAATCCATTTGAAATGGAAATTGATTTGGAAAATCTGTGAATGAATCTTTTGTTTAAAAGATTAAAATGTGGAAATTGTTTAAACCGTTGAAGGTTGTTAAAATGAATCTTTTTGTTTAAAGATTTGAAAATTGTAATTTGTTAAACCATTTGAAAAGAAAGTTTGGGTTAAGTTGTGACTTAACTGAAATACCATTATCCATATGTTTTTAAAATATCGCGCTCATTATTCGGGTTAGCTGGGAGAGGACCTTTGTGTCACATAACCCATTCCGAATGATGATACGTCGTATATGGATGGCATTTGAAGACCGGTGGTGAAGACCGGGTATTTGAGAGAGCGATAAGATGACCTATCGATTGTCTCTGCACTGAGTCGCGTTGGAATAGAGATCTCCTAAGTGATGGGAAATCCGATCAGGATTGAGAATACCCGGATTGCAAGGGCTTCTTCGGAAGTGCCTTCGGTTCTGTTCGAACCCGGAACAGACTTGTATGGTTACATGTCTGACATTACATTTTGAGATATAAAGCAGATTTCTTTCAAATACATTTTTGTTTGGTGGCGGAGAATTTATTCTCTTAGCTTAACACCCTTCTCTGAGACGTACGAGCTCAGAGGTTATGTAGTTGAAGGTTATCAGCGATATACTCCCAATTTGGTAATGTGGCATGATGAGTGTTGCTGTGTGTTGATCATTTATTGATCATTTGTTAATCAGAGCATGGCTTTGTGAAAAAGCGTAGCTTTGTGGACGAGACCTCTTCGGACCTCACAACCCGGAAATGGTTGAAACAGGAATATGCGGCAAGGTTATGAGGGTCGCGCTTTTTAGGGTATGTCATTTCCTTCTGGAAAAGGGTGGTATCAGGTATGGAGCCCTGGTATTTAACCTATGTGGATACTCCGATCTCATATATTGTGTGATTGTGTGTTTATCGAGGCGCCTCGGAAAAAGGTCCCAAAGGACCGGGGGATGGCATATTCGTGAGTTACCTATTATAGGGGTAACCCGGCCTTGTGTTGGCAGAGAGCAGTTGTCTCTCGGGACGTCCAGCAGAGGCGATCCCATGTGGCGGTAGGAAGTTCCTTAGCCTGACCATTTGTTGGAAATCCAAAGAAACAATACGAACCTTTACGATTGCAGTTGTATAACCTGTCTCCTCAAGCGGAAGCTATAGTAGGCATAATATAATGGTACATATGCTGGCTAAGATTAATATTGTATTTTCGAAATAATTTTGTACACTATGCACTAGTAATAATATCAAAAGAGTTTTTCTTGCGTAGTAAGCATGTTTGACTATCATAAGAAGCAATCTCCTCCAAGTCTGCGATTACATTGTGTGTGTGGTGGGAGGTCTTATGGTAGTTTCATTTTCCAAAAGCATTGCGAAATTCAATTTTACTTTGTTTTAAAGATAAACTGTTTTTGTTACTCACACCAGTCCCACGACTGACTCGGAGTTTATTGTTCATTTCCTAAACTCTCGGTGCTCACAAATTTCCACACGAGCAGTCTAGAGTTGGGGTTTTCAGATAATCAGGTTCAGTTGTCATTGGAGCTAGTTCAGTTTTGGAGATCATGACTGACATTGTGGTTCGAGCTTGATGTTGGAGTTATTGGACTTATTCTCTTTCGAGGATTATTTGGAGTTATCACTTCTATTGATATTGTTCCGCTGCTGATGTTATCTTTTCTTTTCGCTGCTATTTCTTGTATCTCTGATATTGTTGTATCATATTGTTATCATTGTTGTATATCATACTGGATATTGTATTCAAACTTTAGAAAGATTATCCTTGTCTCTGTTTATGTCTCGGATTGGAACAAATCATTTGGAATTGTATATGATATCATCTGTTTCTTTATTCCGCTGTGTTGTTATACTTAATGGTGTTATAAGCTCCGGTGAACCAGATTCGGCATTTGAATCTATGGCATTTTGAGTACAAGTGAAGTACGGGTGCCGATTTTCGAAGGCCGAGTTTTTGGGTCGCTACAACGTGGTATCAGAGCTGAGGGTAAAACTTTAGCTCAGGAGTATAACACATTAGGTAACTCATTAGAGATAGGGTGAAGTATACCCTAGAATGAGTAATTCTCAGATATCCGTCTGTATGCCTCAGTAAATTCTCTTACTATCCACTGATAGTAAGTATGAGTGTAAGAAAAGGATGAGATATGGGACAGGGGAATACGACTATAAGTGGTCAATACCCTGTAACAACAAGGAAACAACCTTTCTCTATCAATCTCTTTTGTTCGTCATCTTTCATCAATTCTTCGATAATTCTTGGTAGATCCAGGAAGGAGATTTGATATATTAATGTGGGACATAAACTCCGGATGGACCAAAATTGTTTGTTTGAATGAATTGGTTGCTTTGGTTTCTATGGTTGATAGGTTTACTTTAGTTCTAAACTAAAATTCTGAAATTGTATCCATGTCTATTTCTTTGGGATTCCGAATATATTCTACGAATGGTTAGTTAACCCTTCAAACTAACCGATATCACTTCATATTTCGTAGATTTGGATGACCCGAGTATGGTGTGAAAAAACTAAATAGATTCTTTCTTGTATCTATTGTTGATATTCTGATTTGGTAAGCCAAATGCAGAATAGATATTCAGTTTGATTTGATGAAATATTTTTCATCTATCTTTGTGTCTCCCTAGCAAATTTCGAGGACGAAATTCTTTTAAGGGGGAAGTCTGTAACGACCCCGAATTTTTAATTAAATTTAAATTGATAATTAATTTAGTTTTGAATAAAAATTGTGAAATAAATCGATAAATTGGATGCGAGTTTCCTCGAACTCAAATAAATTTGGTATAAATCATTTAAACTTTAAATATTGTAAATATATGTATATATGTGAATATATATACATATGTGTGTGTATATATATATATATATTTTGGTATATATGAGTCAATTTGAAATTATAAATATTGTGTATGTATATATATATATATTTGATTTGAATTTAAAATTGTAAGTAAATGGTTTAAAACAAAGTGAAAATATATTAGATATAGAAAGTATAAAATAAATACATTGAGTAAAATCTAATAATAAATTAAAAATCTAGACATTCACTTATATTACCAAATGAATGTAAAAATAATTAGTAATAAATTTAGAAATTAATAATTGAGATTGAAATAAATATAAAACTACATAAGATAAATATATATATAGTAAACAAATTACATAAATTTAACAATCTAAATTAAATATAGAAATTCATTATTAATTATAAATCAATAAGATAACACAAATAGAGTAGACTACAAAAGTAATAAAGGTAAAATAAAAATAGAAGTAACACTTAGATAAAATCTAATAACAAACTAAAATAGTAATTTATTATTTTGTAAAGCAATATCTTAATCTCATGTTAATAAATTAATGCAAAATAATACCAAGTAGTAAAATAAAACAAAATAAATATAAAATAAATATATATATATAAATCTTAATATCATAATACAAAATAATACAAATAGAAACAAGAAGGTAAACAAGTGTATATATAGTTATGAATGAACACTTGAAAGAAAAAAAATAAACAAACCAAAACACATATATGTATTGGCTTACAAAAGAAGGAACAAAATAAAATATATATTTGTACAGCCGAAATGCAAGAAAGAAAATTATATAAACGAGATATGGTACAAAGTCAATTAATGCAAGCCATTCTCATATCACCTCAACCTCCATTTGCTAGGAAAAAAATCATTGACCATTGCCTAAAAATATCACTGATGATTTGTACAAATTTTATATCAACTTGTACAAAATATTATACCCTGTACAAAACCTATCTCTGTATATTTCCTTCATTATCTCCAATTCAGTTCGTTCATTTTTACTGAGGAAACCAAAAGATAATATCACTTTAACTTAAAAAATCATTCAACTTAAAACCATCAAGTGATCAAAAGGAAAGGAAAGCTGAGATCAAGAAGGCTTCCAGCTAACAGTTCAACCAAGATTTCAACTTTCAAATTAAAAAAAAAGCTTCAACTTTTAAACTGGAAAATTTCTGGAACTAAGAATGTTCAAGGTGAGTAGCATTTTTTTTATTAAAAATACAAATCGGTTGCCAGTTACATCTGTGTGTATATGTGTATGTATGTATCAGTGTATATCTTCTTCTTTGTTTAGCTTATAGGGTAGTATCAAACAAGAAAATTCAATTTCTTATTTTCTAATTAGTATCAGGCTTTGGTTTTAAAACAAAATAGCTGTGTTTAAGTATGAATTATAGTTTAAAAATCGTTTCATGAAGTATAAGTATATACAGTGAAGAAAAATTGAGTTTTACAGTAAAAACAAAATCTTATGATAAATTCAAGTGTTTTAAAACATTGATTTGATTACCTAAATTGAATAAACATACAAAGTTATGATTTTTAAAAGCAATATGATGATTTTTACTTAAGTAGTCTAAGAGCAGTTCGAATTCAAACCAAATTTGTATTTTTCCTAATTTCTGGAGAACGATTCAATTATAACCATTGAAATTTAGTTTGAAGCTTGTTTGAGCTTCTGTGATGATGAGAAAATTGCTAAATAATTTTTCGAATGCACGAATTTATCGAACGAACCCAAAGTAGGGTTTAAGTTCGAAGTTGCAGTGAGTTGGAAGAATGGTGATTTCATCACCTAGGAGCGATCGAGCTGTATATGTTTTTGGGGAATGATAGTATGAGGCGTTGACGTGATATGGCCGGAAGCGTGGATTTTCTGGTGAACTATGCGAGGAGAACGAGGCGATTTTGTGATGGTGGTTTTGGTCCAGTTCATGTCAGATTGCCCGATTTCGAATTCGAGATGTAGGTGGAGTTTGGGTGGTCGCGAATCGATCTAGGGATGATCGTCGACTTGTTCGACGTCGTGGTGATGGCCGGAGTTCGCCAGCGGCGATGTGCATGTGCACGAGTACGTGGTGTCTGGGTGGTTGTTTGTTTGCCTGGGAAGAGCTGATCTTCCTCGCGTCGTACTCGAGTAGATCGAGCAGTTTACTCGAAGCATTTTTGTCTGGCCTCGGGTCAGTTTTGATTTGTTACAGGTTTTCGTGGAACCTGTCTGTTTAATTTTAAACAGGATTTGAATTTAAAAGAGATTTTAGTATAAGTCTAGAATCAGAATTTGGAAGATGGAATTCAAATTAACTTTTGAATCCTAGTTTGAAATAAATGAAGTTTTATAAAATTTAAAGTATTTAAACAACTTTAAATGTTCAAGTATATTTTATAAAATGATTTGAATTTAAAAGTAAGCTCAAAAGTAAAATGTTTTTCAAATGCATTTGTGAATGATATTTAAGTCATTTATAAGAAAAAATGTTTTATCTTGAAGTTAATTAAGATTTGATGATTTGGAATAACTTAAATTATTAAGTAAATTGATTAAGGAATAATTAATTAGTAATCAGAATCATTAATTAGATAAGTATAGAATATTAATTAATGATTAGTAATTAATTAATCAATTAATTAAGGGTTAATTAAGTTACAGTTAACACTTAATAAATTGAATAATTAGAGATTGATTAATGGATTGTTAAAGATAAATTAATTTGCAATTAATCCAAGTTAATTGCTTAAGAAAAGTAATTAAAGAATTGTTAATAGTTAATGAAGATCATTTAAATAAGGATTATTTAATAAATAAATTGTGGAATTGTTTAAGCAAAATTACTAAATGACAGTAATTAAGGAATTAATTATTCAATGTAATTAATTGAGTTAATCAAAATTGTTCAAATTAAATTTCTTAAGTTAATCTAGAAAAAAATCACTTGATAACTTTGAAAAAGTTTAATTACTTAGCGAAGTAATTTATAGATAATTACTGAATGTAATTAATTAAATGATGATTTGAAACTTGAGGTAATTATTTGATAATAAATTAAAGGATTAATTAAAAATGGTGATTAATTAAGATTAATTTTAATAATTAAAGATTAATTGATTCATTGATTTAAGAATGATTAGTTAATAATTACAAGGTTAACTAATAAATTTGAAAGAAGATTTATTTCAAATAATTCGTAATTAAATTATGATAATTAACCCGGATTAATAATTTATACATCCGATTTAAATTAATCAGTTGATTAATAAATTCACTTGTGAATGTTTGGATTCTATTGGATGTAGAATTGTTGATATCCCCTAATCTGTGATGCTTTGTGATATATTCTGATTTGTCTGTAATCTGTACTGTAGTTATTTATCTGGGATGAATGTAAATTAATATCTCTGATGTATATATCTATGATCTGTGAATAACAGATAAGCGTTATAGTTATACCGCTTATCGCTTATCAACTATATTTCAGTATTCTGATCTGTGATGATTGAATGATGTTGCACTACTGTGTGAAACCCCTGGACTACACCATACACATACAAATATGGATTTCACGTGGAAATCAGTTAAGTCGTAGATTTTTGATGATTTTAAAGATTGAATTCTTGAATCTAAATGGTTTTGGAAATTGAAATTAAGAGCTTTGTAAATGAGTTTTGAATGTAAAAGTTATTCTAAATAACTTAAATAAAACTTGGTATCTTAATAATTTGGTTTAAATTTGAATTCAATACTTGAAATTGAATTCAATGATTTGAAAAACTAATTGTTTTCAACTGATAAAAGCTCTTATATAAGAAATGGATTTCCAATTTGAATTAAAAAAAATTCAAGTTTGAATTGAAAGTGGTTTTCCAAATTACGAATAAATCTTTGAAATGTGTTTTTGAAGACTATCAGTTGAATCTTTGTTTTCAAGATTTAATGAGTTAAATCCATTTGAAATGGATTTGATTTGGAAAATATGTGAATGAATCTTTTGTTTAAAAGATTAAAATGTGGAAATTGTTTAAACCGTTGAAGGTTGTTAAAATGAATCTTTTTGTTTAAAGATTTGAAAATGGTAATTTGTTAAACCATTTGAAAAGAAAGTTTGGGTTAAGTTGTGACTTAACTGAAATCCCATTATCCATATGTTTTTAAAATATCGCGCTCATTATTCGGTTTAGCCGGAAGAGGACCTTTGTGTCACATAACCCATTCCGAATAATGATACGTCGTATATGGATGGCATTTGAAGACCGGTGGCGAAGACCGGGTATTTGCGAGAGCGATAGGATGACCTATCGATTGTCTCTGCACTGAGTCGCGCCGGTATAGAGATCTCCTAAGTGATGGGAAATCTGATCAGGATTGTGAATACCCGGATTGCAAGGGCTTCTTCGGAAGTGCCTTCGGTTCTGTTCGAACCCAGAACAGACTTGTATGGTTACATGTCTGACATTACATTTTGAGATATAAAGCAGATTTCTTTCAAATACATTTCTGTTTGGTGGCGGAGAATTTATTCTCTTAGCTTAACACCCTTCTCTGAGACGTATGAGCTCAGACGTTATGTAGTTGAAGGTTATTAGCGATATACTCCCAATTTGGTAATGTGGCATGCCGAGTGTTGCTGTGTGTTGATCATTTATTGATCATTTGTTGATCAGAGCATGGCTGTATGAAAAAGCGTAGCTTTGTGGACGAGACCTCTTCGGACCTCACAACCCGGAAATGGTTGAAACGGTAATATGTGGCAAGGTTATGAAGGTCGCGCCCTTTAGGGTATGTCATTTCCTTCTGGAAAAGGGAGGTATCAGGTATGGAGCCATGGTATTTAACCTATGTGGATACTCCGATCTCATTTATTGTGTGATTGTGTGTTTATCGAGGCGCCTCGGATAAAGGTCCCAAAGGACCGGGGGATGGCATATTCGTGAGTTACCTGTTATAGGGGTAACCCGGCCTTGTGTTGGCAGAGAGCAGTTGTCTCTCGGGACGTCCAGCCAGAGGCGATCCCATGTGGCGGTAGGAAGTTCCTTAGCCTGACCATTTGTTGGAAATCCAAAGAAACAATACAAACCTTTACGATTGCAGTTGTATAACCTGTCTCCTCAAGCGGCAGCTATAGTAGGCATAATATAATGGTACCTATGCTGGCTAAGATTAATATTGTATTTTCGAAATAATTTTGTACACTATGCACTAGTAATAATATCAAAAGAGTTTTTCTTGCGTAGTAAGCATGTTTGACTATCATAAGAAGCAATCTCCTCCAAGTCTGCGATTGCATTGTGTGTGTGGTGGGAGGTCTTATGGTAGTTTCATTTTCCAAAAGCATTGCGAAATTCAATTTTACTTTGTTTTAAAGATAAACTGTTTTTGTTACTCACACCAGTCCCACGACTGACTCGGAGTTTATTGTTCCTTTCCTAAACTCTGGGTGCTCACAAATTTCCAAACGAGCAGTCTAGAGTTGGGGTTTTCAGATAATCAGGTTCAGTTGTCATTGGAGCTAGTTCAGTTTTGGAGATCATGACTGACATTGTGGTTCGAGCTTGATGTTGGAGTTATTGGACTTATTCTCTATCGAGGATTATTTGGAGTTATCACTTCTATTGATATTGTTCCGCTGCTGATGTTATCTTTTCTTTCCGCTGCTATTTCTTGTATCTCTGATATTGTTGTATCATATTGTTATCATTGTTGTATATCATACTGGATATTGTATTCTTTGGAATTGTATATGATATAATTTGTTTCTTTATTCTGCCGTGTTGTTATACTTAATGGTGTTATAAGCTCCGGTGAACCAGATTCGGCGTTTGAATCTACGGCATTTTGAGTACAAGTGAAGTACGGGTGCCGATTTTTGAAGGCCGAGTTTTTTGGTCGCTACAGTTGTTGTCATCGAAACCGTAGATTTGATTTCCTAACACTTATAATGTCCAATTTGATCGCAGTTGAAGCACCTGATATTCTTCTTCCCGATCACCTTCTTCCATCTCCTGAGCGACATTCAATAGCAAAATGTCTTTTCTTATCACACTTAAAGCAGACAACCTCTACCTTTCTTTGAAGCTCCACCCTTCTGAGCTCCCTTCTTTTGGAAGAACCTCCTTTTATAACTCTGCCCCACCTGAACTTCCTTTTCCTTATTTCTCTCCAGAAAACAAGCATCTCTTCATTTCTCAAAGCCATTTCCACTACAACATCACATGGATCCCTAATATGCGATAACATTGCCCTAACGAGCTTAGGCTTCAACCCCCTGATGAACTTCTTATTCCTCTTAATCACAATATCCACCGTAGCATAGCCATACCTTGCCAACTCCTCAAACTGTGTCGCGTACTCTAGCACATTCATGTCTCCCTGCTCCAATTCAGCAAACTTACTAAGCAGAGCAGACTTAGCAATCTCCGACATAAACCTCTCCTCAAATCTCCTTTTAAACCCAGCCCATGTCATTGTCTCCTCATTAACTCTAACTGTAACGCTGTTCCACCAGTAAGAGCTACTCCCTAAAGTTGTCTAGAAGCAAGCCTTCTCTTCTGCTCATCATTAAGCCCCAAATCTGCAAAGATTCTCTCACAATGAAGTAACCAGTTCTCTACTTTGATTGTGTCCTCAGTACCAATAAATGGCTTTCCTCTCAACCGAACATAATCCCTACTCAGAATAGCATAGTTATTCACCACCGGTGCTTCCTGAACTCCTCCTCCAACTACTCCAGCAGCAACACCCGCCTGCATCATGTTGACAAAGAACTGATACATTGCTCCCATGTCAACTTGCGAGACTCCAGCACCCACATTTCAAGCATGTGCCTGACCTTGGTTCCTTCTCGTATTTGGTCTAGCATTTCCATTTGTAGTGGTCCTAACCCCTCCAAGGTTAACTCTTCCACTTCTGGCGTCCATATCTGTATTCAAACTTCGTAAGATATAGAAGAATAGCCTAAGAGAGATAGGGAACTAGAGATATAGCGTATACTTATATATATATAATACAAGTACATTACTATAGCATTATCCCATACCCCGATCTTATCTCTAATTCCTTAGGATTATGTTTTGAAAAATTATTTTAGTTTACAGTTTTTCATAAACCTATGCTCTGATACCAAGTTGTAACATCCTCTATTTGGAGGACCAAAGCTAAGCGCTACAGATGCTGCAGTCATCTATAGTATTAACTTCCAGTGACCAAATACAGTAATGTAAATGGTATCCATAATATCAGAAGCACTAGAATATGAAATAAAATCATCACATATTAAAACATTTTTTGATTACATTTCAAAACAACATTTCATCTTCCAAGTTACATAATCCCAAACGTTTCCCGGGTTCAGATCAAATATATTTATTACATAAATACGTCAAGAGCGACATAAAAAGATGCCCCCTTGGTTGACCAAAGTACTAAATAGTCATAATAGACTTAATACAACACGGCGGAAATAAAACAAAACAACTCCTAAATATAGCTAGCATCAGCCTCCTGCTCGTCTCCAGAAGCTTTATTTGTCCACATACAAAAACCTGAAAATCCTCAATCCTTAGCCTGCTCAAATCAATTTTGAGCACCCGAGAGTTTAAGGGGAAAAACATAACTTCGAGTCAGACATAAAGCCTGGTGTGAATAATATTATACATCTCGGTTATATGATATTAAGTGAGACCACACCGCTTAGCGGAACGGGTTTCCCCTCACTAATATCCTTTTAAAATATATCTTTTGCAAATCTTAATTCTGCAACCAAAATTGGTTAAAACAATAATATCAATATCATGAAAGCATATAAATCAGGTAATCAATGGACTATCTGTCTTGGCCAACTACTAACCTTTGGCTGACTTGGGCCTACCAAACAAAATAGACAAATAATCTAACTTTTGTTAAATACTCCTCTTTTGGACGGTCTGTCCCTAACTTAGTTCTTCGGGGTCAACTGATCCTAATGGTTTTGCGGGCTCACCAGTAACCTATCCTCGCTCTGTACATATATTCCTTTCTATGGGTAAAATCATTTTAGTTTTACCTGTGACAAACCCCTACACACGGGAATATTTGACTAAATTAGCTAGGAGCTAATAGCTAATGTATAGGGCGTGACCCTATACCAGTCCCATCTGGTATTCTAATATCTGAGTCATTTTACTTAGGGTTAACTACCAATAAATTTTCCATGAAAACATTTTTAAACCTTTAAATCATACTTTAAACAAGGAAAATATACTCTATGCTTTACTTAAATCATCTTGCCATGTTATATATGCTTTACACAAAACTTTGTTGATGAAAACATTTAAACCCTTGAAAGTATCCCTTCCGAATCCATTGAAAGTACCCCTTTCAAAACTAAGTAACTACTTTGCTTTATAACCTTAGGCCGAAAGGCCAAAACATACCTTTCGAAACCATTCTTAATAAACCTTTCAAAAACCTTGAAAAACCTTTCTTTCGAAAGCTTTAAAACCTTAGACATCCTCTTATCAAAACACTATAAACATTGCCTTTCAAAAACATTGGAACCTTCCATTTAAAACCTTTTGAAACCATTGGGGAACCACCTCTTAAAAACCTTTATCTTAAACCTTTCGAAAGAACTAAATCCTTTTCATAAAATCAAACCTTTCGAAAGCATTTGGGTTCAAGTAAAACATGTGGAATAACCTTTCAAAACCATTTAAAACTATTCCACTCGAAACCTTTGGGTTTAACTTTCAATAGAACGAAAGGGTCATAAAACAACTAAGTTCCAAAAGCTATTTCCTAAGTAAAGAAGTGATGGTGTCAAAACCAACCCTTCGAAAGCATTAGAGAAGCGGCTTGGGTTTTAAAACAAAGAAACCCTTTCGAAAGCGTTGCTTCGAAAGGTAAGTTGCGGCAGCAAGGGGTTTCGGCCCCTTCGAAACCATTTAATTAAAACAAAAGGCGCAACCTCTTTCGAAACCATTCCTTTAAAACAACTTGACCCAGTCGGAAGCTAACCAAGTCGAAAGCAAAAGCAAAGCAGGCGCGTTTTCATTTAAAAACAAAGTAAAGCTTCGACCCCTTCAGAACCCCATGTTTCGACTGCATACCTTTCGCCTATGTCCAATTCGTTGCATACCAAGTCTTTGATACCATGCGCATTGGTTTCGATGGTGATGAAGGTAGAGGAACTTAGTCGAAAGCTAGGTGTCGGAAGTGGTGAAACATGTAAAAAGCATGTTTAAACTGATTTTTAACCTTTTAAAGCAATTATTTTCAACTAACCTGCCTTGTTTGTCAAAACATAATTGGTTGCTAATTTCTTTTCTAAATGTACTGCCGAAATTTCTTAAATAACCAATTTAAATTATTTACAAAATGCCCATTCTTCTTTTATAAATATATAAAACATTTAAGTCCCGTACTTTAAATAATTTTATATACTTATTAAAACATTTAGGAAAAATCTATAAAAATTCCCATAAATCATTTTTAATATGTTTTCTAACATATATTAATTTCAAACCCAATACATACATATGTTAGCCGTAATTAATTTTAAACCCAAATAACTATTTTCTTTACTAGAAAATTAATATTAAATCCAATAATTTAGAAAATTATGAAAATTAAAACCCATCTCTAAAATATCATTTTTGATCATAAACTAAAATCGCAAGGCATTTGGATGTCATTTAATAGAGTTTTTACATTAAAACATATCATAAAATCTATATGAATTAACATAAATCATCAACAAGCATATATATTCAATTTAACAATAAAAAACATAGCAATATACTTTGCAAAATATTTGAATCTGATCCAAAAACCAAAAACCAAAAGCATCAAAAATATGATATGTAACCTATTATTCACCTTTAGCTTGAGATTAAGGAGTTGAGATTCGATCTTGGATATAGTTGATTAACTTCTTCCTCTTGAAATCTTCTCTTGTTTTCCCTTAATGGTGGTCAGCCTCTAGCTTTATTTTTTGTTTTGTGAATGTGAATAATGAATGTGTATTAGGGGTTTAGAGTATAAGAATAATACTTATTCCTATATTGCCCTTGTCTATTCCCTGACATTTTATTTCATTTTCCCCTTAGTTCATTTGTATAAATGGCATGGCTACCTTTCTATTAACACAAATCTCAATCACCTGATCATTACATCATTTTATTTTATTTAACTAATTAAATATCGTAAATAATGTTACTCAAAATTAGGGGTGTTATAGTCACCGATGAAAGGTGTAATAAGATTTGGAAAATCAAGAAAATTGGCACCAAGATTCGTTGGACCATTTCCTATTATAGAAAGTTCGAAAAACTTGCGTATAGAGTAGAGTTACCGTGTCGTTTGGCAGGAGTCCACACTGTTTTTCATATTTCTCATCTAAGAAAGTGTATCCAGAGACTACTATTACATCGACTGTGTTAGACGATATAGTAGTGGAACCAAATATGACCATAGTTAGAAAACCAGTTCATATAGTTGCGAGAGATGAGAAGAGACTAAGGAACAAGACAGTCAGATTAGTCAAAGTGGAGTGACGACGAGAGAGACTGTACTTGGGAAACTGAGAGCAGGATTAGAGATGTTTATCCGGACTTGTTTCATGGTATGTTTTACATGTATGTTTGATTGTTTTGAGTACCTCAACGTAATTTCGAGGACAAAATTCTTTAAGGAGAGAGTTTGTAACGACCCTAATTTTGACTAACATTATTTAGAACATTTAATTAGATAAGTTAAATGAAATAATGTAGATAGTTAAGGGATTGAGATTTGTCAATTTTAAAGGAGTCGTGCCTAAAAGAATGTATAAGCAAAAGAAAATTTAAAATAAGCAAGTAGGAGGAATATGGTAAGGGTAAAATGGGAACATCCTTCATTATAATACCCTAAACCCTTCTATCCTTCATTTCTTATTCATTTTAACATTCACAAACAAAACTAAAGACCTTGTTGAGTTTGACCGGCCACCATTAAGGAGATTCAAGAAGAAGAAATGTTAGGATTCAAGTAGAAAGCTTAAGCAAATCAATCAAAGGGCCAATCTCAACCTTCTTAACACCAAGCCAAGGTGAATAATTAACTTACATCTCACTTTTGATATTGATTTCGGTTTCAAGTTAGATCCGAATTAATTTTGCAAGTTACATGCCATGTTGTGTTTGTTTAAATGGATATATATGCTTGCTGATGATTTATATTGTTTCATATAGATTTTATGATAAGTT
This sequence comes from Allium fistulosum, assembly GCA_030737815.1. Classification (NCBI taxonomy): domain Eukaryota; kingdom Viridiplantae; phylum Streptophyta; class Magnoliopsida; order Asparagales; family Amaryllidaceae; genus Allium; species Allium fistulosum. The sequence goes on along the minus strand of CM060903.1, from coordinate 508,765,635 downwards.
TGGATATGAAAACCTATTAAATGACATCCATATGATTTCCGTTTTTGAGATATGATTAAAAACATTATTTTAGAAGTGGGTTTCAAGTTTCATAATTTTTTAAGTAATTTTAGATTTATTATGAATTTTCTATGAGAGAAAATATATTGGGTTTAAATTATTTAAGGCAATTATTTCGGGTTTGAAGTTTATAAATGTTAGAAAACATATTAAGCGTGAATTATTGTGATTTTTAGGGAATTTTCTAAGTAGTTTTCTATGGTTATAAAATTATTTAAGTTAATGGACTTAAATGTTTTACATGTTTTTTTAAAGAGGAGGGCTTATTTGTTAAAATGTTTTTAATTGTAGATTTTGAATTCAGCAGCCTTTTTAGAAAAGAATTTTTATAAAGAGTGGGCAACCAATCATATTTTGACAAATTGGGCAAGTTAGGTAAAAAGGAATTACTTTGAAAGGCATAAAATCAGTTTTGTTACGAATTACAACTTTTCCACTTCCTTTCCTTGCTTCCGTCACCATGCCCAGTTAGACATTTCACACCTATTTGAAACCAATGCACATGATATCAAGCAATTGTTATGTAGTGTATTGGAGAAAGGCAGAAGGAATGGTAGTGTCGAAAGCATGCTTCCGAAGAGGTTGAAGTCACTTTAATTAGCTTTTGAATTAATCAACTTATCTTTGTTTAAAAAGAGGCTTTCGAACAATTTACCGCTTGCATTTGTTTTTAGAAAGGAGCTTTCGAAAGAGTTGCCGCTTACTTTTTTTCTAAAAGAGGCTTTTGAAAGGATAACCGCTTTTGCATCTATTTGATAACCTTGTTGTCGCATTCATACCTTTCGAATTAAAATGTATTCGAAAGGGGGTGCTTTCACCTTTTAACTTAGAAGCTGCCTTCTTAATGCTTTCAAAAGGTCGTATAGCCGCTTTCAAATGGGTTCGGAGGTAATGGTTTCGAAAGAGTGGGTTTTGAAACTACCCTCTTTCTTTTACTTAGGATTAATGCTTTCGAAATTTAATGCCTTCGCCTCTTTTCTTTATGACCCTTTTGTTATATTAAAGGTTAAACTCAATGGTTTCGAAAGGAATAATTTTAAATGTTTTCGAAGCAATGTTTCCACAAACCCTTACTTGAACCTAATGCTTTCGAAAGATATGTTATAAGTGTTTCGAAGGGGAAGTCCTCAATACTTTTGAAAGGTATATTTTAAGTGTTCCGAAAAGTTTGTTTTAAGTGTTTTGAAACAAAGATTTCCAATGCTTTCGAAAGATGAGTTTAAATGGTTTCGAATGGGGATGTTTCAGGTTTTATATAATGGTTTCAAAAGGGATGCTTTCAATTATTTTGAAAGGGATTGTTTAAGGTTTTAAACAAAGGTTTCAAAGGTATTATTTTGGCCTTATAGCCTAAAGTTTTCTAAGTTAAAAAGAGGCTTTAACTTATTTTGAAGGGGTAGATAATCCCATTGATTAGATTTCATCAACATTTTTTTGTATAAAGCATATAACATGGCATAAGTGTTTTGAGTAAAGCAAATAGTATGATTTCCTTGTTTTATAAAGATATGATTTCAATGGTAAATCATTTGTAAAGATTGTTTACAAGGAAATGAAATTTGAAAAGGGTAGTTAACCCTAAGTTTATGACTAAGATATTAGAAGACCAGATGGGACTGGTATGGGGTCGCGCCCTATACTTTAGATAATAGCCCCTAGCTAATATAAGTCCAAAATTCCAGTGTGTAGGGCTTTGTCAAAGATGGGACTAAAATAATGTTACACATAGAAGGGAATATCCAGAGTCAAGATAGATTATTGGTGAGCGCGCAAAACCATTTGATCAGTTGACCCTAGAAGAAGATAATAACAGCACATAGCCCAATATTGTGTCTAACAGAAGTTAGAATGTTTATTAGGTCTGGTAAGCCCGAGTCAGCCGGTGGTTAATGGTTAGCCTAATAAAACTATAGTGTGGACAGATAGTCCAATGATTACCTGATTTATATGCATATATGTTATTGCTATTATTGTTATAATCAGTTTGATTGTAGGTTTTTGATTTGCAAAAGATATGATTTTAAAATGATATTAGTGAGGGGAAACCCGTTTTGCTAAGTGGCGTGGTCTCACTTAATATCATAAAACTGAGATGTAATAGAATTATTCACACCATGCTTTATGTCTGACTCAAAGTTTATGTTTTTCCCTTAAACTCTCAGGTGCTCAAAATAAAATTTTAGTAGATTGAGAGTTAAGGACTTTTTAGGTTTAGTAGGTTGGACGAATAAACTTCCGAAGACGTGCAGGAGGCAAAGCTAGCCATGTATGAGCTATTTAGTATTATTTCTGTTGTCATGTATTTATGACTGATATGTCTATCTAGTACTCTGATCATCCAAGGGGGCATCTTCATACTCTTGGTGTAATTTGTAATAATTATATTTGATTAGAACCTGGGAACCGTTTTGGGATTATGTAATTGAATATAAAATATTGAATTGAAATGTAATCAGAAAATCTATTTTTTTCGCAATCTGTGTTGATTTTATTTCATATGCTTCTAATATTATGGATTCCATTAACATTACCGTGTTTTGTCATTGGAAGTTAATATTATAGATTACTGCAGCATCTGTAGAGCTTATCTTCGAGCCTCAAAGTAGGAGATGTTACAACATTTTTGGTGTATTTGATTTCTTACTTCGGATCGACTTCTAGTTAGCTTCAAGACTACATAGTTGTTTGCACCATTACTAGATTGTTTCTGAGCCCAAATGGAGTTATGGAAGAACAAAGCTGCAGTTTCACGTGCTTATGGAGATCGATGGAGAATTACATTGAATCGAAAAACCAACTTCGAAAATAGGCTATTAGCACCAAGATAAACATGTAGGTAGAAGATGAGGTCCACCCAAGTCTTATTTGGGAATCGATACCGATCCCCAAGCGAAAGTCGGTATAGATTCCAACTTGGGGGATCCTATTGCCTTGTTGTTTTTGATGGTTTTGGCTTTGACTTTGTGACTCTGTTTGTGCTTGGTTTCTGGACTCCTAGGCTATCTCTTTGAGCTTTCCGCCTTGATAACTCCAAGTTCTATTTGTCCGGTCTGTCCAGATTCTGCCTGGTCAAAATGTAGGATAACAAATAGGAACTAGTGCCTAGGTAAGAGGGGAAGACCATAAGGCTATGAAGGAGATAACAATGACTACTTTTGGAATAGTAACAAGGAATCACCGTAGAGTGTGAAGGACACTATGAAGAGCCTAGGAGTGTTATGTTGAATGTGTGTAAGCCTTAAAGTGGGTATTGAGGTACACTTCTATAAGTATTGGGATATGCTTGTATGAGGTTTATAGATAAAGAAAATATCAAGGATTGAGAATAATATCAAAAGAATGAGATTAAGAGAAGACAGTAATAGATGGTAATGAGATGGTAAACACACACATGGAGGATATTGGTAAACTTAATTTGAGAAAATAAGAGAGGGATTGGAAGGTTACTTCCCCAAGCTTAGTTGTCATTTAATATGAAGATTTCATAGGTTGTATTTATTATCCACTACAGTAAGAAGAGGCATAGTTATTCCATAATTGGGTATAGAATGGAAGAGATGAATAGACCTTATTCATCATAAGTTATAAAGGAAGGATAAGATATGAAGGTTGTTGTAGAGAGATGGCATGTTAGAAAGGTATGTTCTTGTAGTAGTAGTTAGTGGTGTTGTGTTCCTTCCAGTGTTAGTTTTTCTTTTCATGGGTTGTAAGCATTAGTTGTCGCTATGAACTGCATACGTTCAGGAAAATGTTTCTTTTTATGTGTTTTCTAGGTGGACCGTTGTGATTGGAGAAAGTAATAAAAAGGAAATTTCAAAGAAAGCTACTTAACTAATGCAAGGGAAAAGAAAATAGTTGAAACTGGAAATTAAATAATAAATTAAGAAAATTTTATTTAACTAACTATTAAATAAAAGTAAAATGAAAATGTATGCTCCGAAAAGAATAGACATTGTTCGAAGAATGAATTTCGGTAGACGAAGGACAGGAGTACGGAGAGGTAGGCTACGGGTCATTGTTTCTGTTCCTCGAAGACTGAAATTTAAAATTGAACATGTGTGCTGGTTATATTAATAAGAAAGTAATTTTTTTGAGAACTTAAAATTTTACCATGCAATTAAGTGAAGTTCGTTATGGACGGTGGATGGTTGACTAAACTCTGATGTCAGAAGTGCGGAAAAAGTTATTTATAAAATGTAATTATACATATATTTTGAAAAAGAAAAATTTGATGAAAAATTTACTTGTAAAAAATTTTCATTATAAAAATATACATATCCTTGGAAAGATTTTAAAAATAGAAAGTTTTAAGTTTTAGAAATTTTAAATTACAGTATCCTGACATTGATGAATACTTGGTAAGTTTATTAGTGTAGATTTTACTACGTAGCGGTAGTTATAGTAAAATGGATACGGTGTGCGATGAGGAAGTTGTTTTGTCTATAGAAGATATTTTGAGGTACCTTATCAATGAGTGAAATTAAAAAGATGAGTTTTGAAAACATCAATGTTTTTAACTTTAAAATAAAAGTTACTTATGCAAACAATGGTTGGGAAAGTGGGAAAAGGATTTGGGGCAAAGGAAGAGATCCCAAAGTACAGTGGAAAGAGGTTACATAAGAGGATGACGAAAATATGGAATTTTCCATCTAGACCCTTTCCAAACATAAGAAAATGGGTTTAGAAAACTGAATTTTTCTAAATTTGGATGTTAGCAATGTTGTGCTAGGAAATTGGATGGTAAGAATTCGATGAAAAATTGATTGAACTATGCTTCTACCCGTAGAAGTGTGGGAAAATCGGGATGAAAAACTGTTTTTATTTTTCAAAAAGTTGCATTCATGTAGAACTGTCATTATATTAAGGATATCGGCATCATGTTTTTGAAACTGATTTAAAACGTAATCATTCATATAGGAGGCACCAATTAGAACATTTTTCATACTTATCATATGTATTGTGATGCACTTTGCACATGTACACGGATTATTACAAAATTGGTTGTACACTAATTGATAGTTAGTGTAGAATGAATATACGATAGTTTACATGATCGAATCCTTGTGGAATTCTGAGGACGAAATTCTTTTAAGGGGGAGAATGTAACACCCCGTGCTTTTACATTAATAAATTAAAATAGAAATTAATTAATAAATAATAAATAGTGAAATATGAAATTTTTACAGGTGTTGGAATTTTGCCACGAAACCTATATCATTGGATTCGTGGCAATTTCTGTTCAATTTTCATATATAAACTTTTCCAATCAAAGTTCAAACGAAAAAGTTATTAGCATTTAAATTTTCATAGTTGGAAATAATTATATATGTAATTAAGAAAAGAATTTGAAATTAATTAATAATTGATTAACACCGTTAAAGTTAACGGTAACTTAACATTTAAGAAAAATTAAGGTCGAAGTTAATGCTGGTTAACGTTAATTGAAGAATGGATGAAAATAAATCAATCAAAATAAGAGAACGCACAAGAATGCACTGATTTGGCCTAGCCACTGTAACGACCCCGAATTTTATATAAATTTAAATTGATAATTTATTGAATTTTTGAATAAAAAATTGTGAAATAAATGGTTAAATGGATGCGAGTTTCCCCGAACTCAAATAAATTTGGTATAAATCATTTAAACTTTAAATATTGTATATATATGTATATATGTGAATATATATAATAGATCATAAACTGTAAAGTCAAACAACATATTAATAAATTATGTAAAATATTAAGTGAATACGTTAGAGAATTTTAACAACCTAAATTATAGAAATTCATTTGAATTACAAAGTAAATAAATACCTTAGATAAATTATAACAACGTATTTAAATATGAAAATAAAAATATGTATACACTTGTAAAAGAAAAGGATAAAAAAAAACCAAATATATATGTTAAAAATATATACATGAATTAGCTTATAAAAGAAAATAAAATATACATTTAAATATGAAGAAACAGGTATAAAGATATGTATGGTAAATTATAAAATATAAAGTGAACATATATATGAAGTATTGCAAAATGAAGTAACAAAAGTAAATATCTTTGAGCTGTTATATCTATAAAAAAAATAGTATAAGTTTGTAGACAAAGAAGTACACATGCATTTAATACCCCATCTTCTCTTTGCACAAACAAATCTTCTCAGCATATACAAACTGTTATCCATCAGCCACCAAGAAAAATATAAGTATGTGCACTTGTAAATAAAGAAACATAAAGTACTTAGCAATTAATGCTAGCACAATATATTATCTATCAGCCGAGACCTTGTTTGATAAACCAAAGGAAAAAAAATTCTCTGATCTATGTTGTACAAAATAATAATATTACCCTATTGTACAAATAAAATAATGATAGCATGTAAACTTCTTTTTATATATATCAACCTCATTTCAATTCGTTCATCAAACATAAGCAAAGAACTTAAGTAAGCATCATCTACAAACTAAAACAAAATTCAATTTAAACAACACTTCAACTGAAAAACCAGAGATTAAAAAGAAGATTCCAGCTAGAAAAAAATTCAAAGCCTGTTTCAAGAAAAAAAGGCTCTGTTCATCTTCTCAAATCAATGGTGAGTAAACAAATTTAAGTCCAACTGAATATATATTCATTTGATGATTATAAAGTCTGGGTTTGAAGTAGTTTTGTATATAGGTATATATATACATGAAATTTCCTCTGTGCATAACATTTTTTTATGTGAATGCCCGTATATGTTGAACCATCTCTGTTTCTGGTTTCAGAACATCATGCTCGATCAAAAATTCCAAATATTAAATCACTTGATCATTGTTAGACTTTGATTTCTAAACAAAACATGTGTATTTAAGTGTGAACTATAATTTAAAAATAGTTTCAAGGAAACAAAAGAATATACAGTATGAATAAATTTGTTTTTACAGAGAAAATCCAAATGCTGATCAAATTCGAGTATAACGATTTATGAATTCAATTTTATAACTTGAATACTTACTTAAAAATAGGATTTTTAAGGCCAATATGATAATTTTTAGTGTTGTATTCACGGAGCAGTTTCGAAATGAACTGGGAATGGATTTTAGGCAAATTCAGGCGGTCGGAGGCACTAGCGAGGCCGGGGTTTGGGCTGAGGTTAGGTGAATGATCAAGGAGTCGGGGAAAAATGGCTGGAGTTGCTCCAGTTCGTCGAGGTGATGGCGGCGAGGAGATTTAGCTTCTAAACCTAGTTTTGTAAGGCCGGGAAATTTTGATTCGTTCGTCATCCACGCGTGATCGAGTTATTCGTGCTTTTCGGTGATGGTAGGAGGAGTGATGATGAGTAGATGACTGGAGTTTCAGGACCTCCGGTGGTCGAGGCATCGAGAGCGATGCGTTGCCAGGATTGATGGAAGTTTTCGTCTATGTTCAGGTCTGGAAGTTCGAACTCGTTTTCGAATTCGAGGAGGATTCGTTCGATCGGAGTGTAGATGTGAGTTCGTATGGGTTCGAGAGATCGTCGAGCGATGTCGCAACGTTCATCTAAGGGCGGCGACGTTGGGCACGTGCACAGTGTGCACGTCGAATCTGGAAAGGATGGGCTGTGTTGGAGTACTCGGGTTTGTCTCGAGTAATTTGGGTGATTGGGTCGAAGTCTTGAGGGGTTGGACTCGAAGGAGATATGGGGTAGCTCGGGTACAACCTAATTTCCAGGTTTAAACAGAACCTTGTTATGTTTTCTTTCAAACATTTAAACTGAAGTTCAAATTTAAAGTCAGGTTAAAACTGAGTTTTTAAAATTTAAAGTTTAAGTATAAATTTAGGCTTAGGTTAGATCTTAGTTTGGAAAATAAAAGTTTTAAATTGTCTAATAACTAAAAATGGTTAAGTAATTTGAAAGTACATTTTAAACAATTTGAATTTAAAATGGAATTTGAAATTATGAAGGAATAATTTGTTTAATTTATAAATTAATGATTTGGACTTATTTATAATTAGAGAAATGTTATTAGTTAATGAAGATAATTAACTAAGGATTAAGTAATTTAAATAATCAATTATAAATGGTTTAAATGAAATTATTCAATGGAAGTAATTAAGGATTAATTACTTCTTATAATTAAATTTGGATATTTTGATTTAATCAAAGTTAATACTTAAGATATTTTTAAATCTTAATTAATATTTATTTTAATTAAGTAGTTAATTAAAGATAAATGTTAGACTTTAATTTAACAAATTTTTTTTTAGTTAGTAATAATTTGATTTCAAGGTTAGTAAATGAGATTTTTAAATAATAGATAAGTAGATAATTAAGATAAATGATTTATTATTTTATTAATTAATGGATTAGATAATTAAAGATAATTAATTAATAATTAGTGATTAATTAATTAAGTAACTAAGTTGTAATTAGTGACTAATTAATTAAGTAATTAGAGATAATTAATTTGTAATTAAGGATTAATGTAGTTAATTTTAGTTAATTAATTAATGAAGTAATTAAAGGGTAATTACTGTAATTGGTTAAAAATAATTAATTTGTGTAATTAATTAAGGAAAATTACTTAATGTAATTAGAGTGTAATTAATCATTGATTTAAGATAATTAATTAAATGGTGAATTAAATAATTAATGGTTAATTATTTAATAATTAAAGGTTGATGAATTATAATTAAAGGTTAATTAATTTATTATTAATGGTTAATTAATAAATGATTAAAGAATAATTAATCAAAATGATTTGTAATTTATTAATGTTAATTAACCAGAATTAGTAATTCATAAGAAATTAATCTGATTTGAATTAATTAGACAATTAACTGATCTTACTTATGAATGTTTGGATTATATTGGATGTTAAATTGTTTGATATCCCTGATCTGTGATGCTTTGTGATATATTCTGATTTGTGTGTGACTTATAGTGTAGTTATTTATCTGTGACTCATATATTTGTGATCTGTGATCTGTGAATAAAAGATAAGCGTTATAGTTATACCGCTTATCAACTATATTTCTGTATTTTGATCTGTGATGATTGAATGATATTGCACTACTGTGTGAAACCCCTGGACTACACCAAACACACACAAATATGGATTTCACGTGGAAATCGGTTAAGTCACAGATTATTTAAAATTAATGTTTTGAAATTGAAATTTTAATTTCAATTGATTTTGGAAATGGATTTGGGTTAAATGTTAAAGCTTTTGAAAAGGTGTTTTCAAAGATAAAAGCTATTTTGAATAACTTGGTAAAATTTCCAATTTAAATAATTTAATTTGAATTTAAATTCAAATTTGAAATTGAATTCTATGATTGGAGATCATGGTTAAAGAAGTTATAAATGTGTTTATATGAATTTAAACCATTTTAAAAGTATTGGTTTGAGAATTTGAATTTAACCCAAGAACTTTAACTCGTATAAATGAATCAGATTTTCCAAAATGAAAACTATTTGTTTTCAAATAATAGAAGCTTTTATATAAGGAATGAATTTCCAATTGGTGATAAAAGAATTTCAAATTGAAAAGAAAAATGGTTTTCCAAATTATGAGTGAATTCTTTTTGAAAGCTATGAATTGAATCTGTTTATTTTTAACAGATTTAAAAATGGTGATTTGTTTAAACCATTCGAAATGGAATTGTTTTGAAAGCTATCAGTTAAATCTTTGTTTTAAAGATTTAACGAGTTAATCCAATTGAAATGGAAATTGATTTGGAAAATCTGTGAATAAATCTTCATGAAACTGGGTGAACTTTATGAATTAAATCTTTTGTTTAAAAAGATTAAATTGGTAACGTGTTTAAACCATTTGAAGAAAAGTTTTGGGTAATAAGTTGTGACTTAACTGAAATCCCATTGTCCATATGTTTTAAAATATTACGCTCATTATTCGGTTTAGCCGGGAGAGGACCTTTGTGTCACATAACCCATTCCGAATAATGATACATCGTATATGGATAGCATTTGAAGACCGATGTTGAAGACCGGGTGTTTGCGAGAACGATAGGATAACCTATCGATTGTCTCTGCACTGGGTAGCTCCCGGTATAGAGATACCCTAAGTGATGGGAAGTCCTATCGGGATTGTGAATACCCGGATTGCAAGGGCTTCTTCGGAAGTGCCTTCGGTTCTGTTCGAACCCGGAACAGACTTGTATGGTTACATGTCTGACATTACATTTTGAGATATAATGCAGATTTCTTTCAAATACATTTCTGTTGGTGGTGGAGAATTTATTCTCTTAGCTTAACACCCTTCTCTGAGACGTACGAGCTCAGAGGTTATGTAGTTGAAGGTTATCAGCGATATACTCCCAATTTGGTAATGTGGCATGCTGAGTGTTGATGTGTGTTGATCATTTATTGATCATTTGTGATCAAAGCACAACTTTGTGAAAAAGCGTAGCTTTGTGGACGAGACCTCGTCGAACCTCACAGACCGGGAATGGTCGAAAAAGGAATGATGCGGCAAAGTTATGAGGGTCGCGCCCTTTAGGGTATGTCATTTCCTTCTGGAAAAGGGTGGTATCAGATATGGAGCTCTGATATTTAACCTATGTGGTTGCTCCAATCTCATTTCTTTATGGTTGTTGCTTTATGATCGAGGGCCGTCGGATAAAGGTCCCAAAGGACCGGGAGGTGGAATATTCGTGTAGTAGTTACCTAGTTACAGAGGTAACCCGGCCTTGTGTTGGCAGAGAGCCAGGTTGGTTCTCGGGACGTCCCGCCAGTGGCGTACCCATGTGGCAGTGGGAAGTTCCTTAGCCTGACCATTTGTTGGAAATCCAAAGAAACAATACGAGCCCTTTACGATTGCAGTTGTATAACCTGTCTCCTCAAGCGGCAGCTATAGCAGGCATAATATAATGGTACCTATGCTGGCTAAGATTAATATTGTATTTTCGAAATGATTTGGTACACTATGCACTGGTAATAATATCAAAAGAATTTTCTTTGCGTAGTAAGCATATTTGACTAACATAAGAAGAAATCTCCTCCAAGTCTGCGATTGCATTGTGTGTGTGGTGGGAGGTCTTATGGTAGTTTCATTTTCCAAAAGCATTGCGGGTTTCAATGTTTAAAATTCTTTTGTTGTTGTTTTAAAGATAAACTGTTTTTGTTGCTCACACTAGTCCCACGACTGACTCGGAGTTTATTGTTCCCTTCCTAAACTCTGGGTGCCCACCATTTTCCACACGGGCAGTCTAGAGTTGGGATTTTCAAATATTCAGGTTTAGTAGACTAGTTGGAGCTAGTTCAGTTCTTGGAGTTCATGGACTGACGTTGCTTATCTTGGAGCATTGTGCTGGTGTTTCAAGCTTGATATTGGAGTTGGTGACTCATACTCTTTTTCAGATCATTGGAGTTATCTCTTCTGTTATTTCCTGTATCATTATTTATCTCTGATATTGTTGTATTATATTGATATCATTGTTGTATATCATTCTGGATATTGTATTCATTGGAGTTGTATATGATATCATTGATTTCTTTATTCCGCTGTGTTGTTATACTTACTGTGTTATAAGCTCCGGCAAGCCGGATTCGGCGTTTGAATCTACGGCATTTGAGTACAAGTGAAGTACGGGTGCCGATTTTCGAAGGTCGAGTTTCAGGATTGTTACAGCCACGTTGACCCAGACCATGCCCAGTTCGACCTAGGGCGGTCGACCTAGGGTCATGGGCGGTAGACCCGCACTAGGTTGATGGCGGCTGTAAAATATGGTCGCATGGACCAGATTTTATAGAGCTTGATCCGATGGTTAGCGCTGATTTAAACCTCTATAAATTAGGACCTAGGGCTTAACTTCCAACTCATTATTTTTCTAATAAGCACGGAAGCTCTGCCACTTTCCTTTCTCCAAAATTTCTTAATACACATAAATAAATATAGGTTGCATGGATACACTTTGGAGAAGAATAGAAAAGAATAGAGGATAAGAAATGGATTCAAATCAGATTGCTACATCAAAGGTAAACTTTTATACCTGGTTCTAATTAATAAATCTAAATCCAAATCTACTCTCTAATCAAATCTCGGATAGATCTATATAAAATATTATTTGTGTATTTTAATAGGGAGTCAAAATGGAGAATATAGATATTAGGGTTAGATCTGGATTAGATCTAGAGATTTGGAAGCATTAATTGAAGGTGAATGGGAATATTATATATTTTTATATAATACTAGATTATATCATTCCAGATCTATTCCTATATGTCTAAGAATTGAATTTAAATTGCAATAAATTCACATATATGAAATGTCGAAGATTGAAAAGTTGCCTATAACTGCAATTGCGAAATGATTTTTAATTATCAGTCCTACATCGGATTAATTAACTAGAACATAATGAATTGAGATTCCATTTTATTTTATATTGATGAATGAGACTGAAAATAAAGTTAATTGGACTTTTGGTATTTTAATGATATTTTAATTTATTGGAATGTATATTATTGTAAGTGGACTTTCATATATTGTCAAGTTTAAATTTGGCAAAAGTGTGGTGTTTGAAATAACAAGGAGCAAATATATGCCTTTAAAAGAAAGAGATATACAAAATAAAGATAGTTTTTGTATTTTGTACCGTTTATTTCAATAAATAAAATGGAAGTTTCTTGTAATTACAAACATCGCACAAACCACCCCTTTTGGACAAGATATGGAAATTTACTGTGTAACAAATAATTATTAAATTTAAATTCCAATTTATTGAAATGTAGTAAATTCTAAAAGTGAAATATTGAGACAGAAGTGAAAGAAAAGGGTAAATAAAACAGAAACTAATGAAAATGGAAGTTTGAGTGATAAGCAAGAAAAAGAAGCTAGGAAATGAAATTGATGTCTGGATAAAGTTTGGTAATCGAATGAAATGGATTAATTCGCTTAAAACAAGTAAATTGAATAGGATTAAGTCTGATAATTAAATGAAATGGAATAGAAATCGAAGTTGAACTAATGAATGTAGTAGCAACGATATTAATGACAGAAAATGAGAAGTGGTAAATGAATTTGATAAGTGAAAGTTAAATGCATAGTAAGATGAAGATCTAGGGTCAAACATAATAGATGTGAGGCAGTAAAGAAAATGAAAGAAGAATAAATTTACATGAGTCTGGAATATGTATATGCATAGCCTCGGATATGCGTTTATGATAGGTGTGAATAACTATAAATTATTTGTTATAATTATAAAGAACAGATGACTAAAGGTCGTTAGACTGGGTTGGGACGCTAAAAACATATCCAACCAATAGGACCCGTGGAGAGTATACGCTTGCGTATAGCTAAAGGGATAACCTCAGGTTAGGTGAGTTTGAATTGAACCTCCGTAATTGCAGGCACTGGGCTGACCTTTTACGGATGGCGAGACTGTACAAGCACTAGTGCTCTGTTTCAAATTTGTCTGAGGAGGGTATTGCCTTGATTGCACTAGACAATCTAGATAGACAATGGGTGAGATCGGACTTATGCAACAGGACGTGCAAAAGGCTGGCATGCGTAGGTACTAAACGAGTTGCAACAGGGTGCGCAAAAGGCTAGCGTAGATGGGTATCAAAACTAGGGGTTGGAAGTTGCATATTTAACGTGATCATCGTTGGTCCCTTGCGGTCAATGGGAAGGATAGGTTTACAACTAATTGGTCTCTGATGCCTACCAGGATTGATTCAGTTGGGTTATGCACCGCCACAGTTGTTTGTTAGTTTGTTTGATATGGCAAGACTAGTTAACCTATATCAAAGATTCCTTTAATTATACGGATGGGGTGGAGGTGCGTGGGGCCGGAAATCCACGATATATGAAGCGAACAAAGGTGAAAATCTCTAAAGAATACAGGACCTTATGGGCTGGAGGTTGTCGGTGCACACTATAGGATTTCCTCGAGTTATGCGACAATCATGATGCAGCGAGTTGATGCATCCTTACGAGATGCTGAGTGATAGATAATAGTGGGATAGTATCTAGGTCCATTAGTGCACGATGGGATATATACACTTATATATAGGTATAGATCTACATGGGGTAGATGGGAATGGTTCGTATGCAACGATGGAGTCGTAGCGACTAATGATAAATCTAACATAACAAGAAATGGTGAACAATCAGCATAAGCTATATTATGTATAAGATGTATAATTACCAGTTACCAGAATGTTGTTCTGACCCCCTACTCATTACAACCCACTGGATTTAGAAGGGCATGTACTGGTATTATTTTGGAGCAGTGGTCTGGCTGAGGCACTTGACATTTGAGGTGTCAATTCTGGATTAGTAATTATTATGACCTATTATATTTACTTATTTCCACCGTGAGTTATTACCATTAGCGCTCTGATATAACATCTCTTCTGCAGGATACCAAACCAACGATCCGTATTTTAGTGTACTTGGACTTTTGGGTCAGCAAAATTCTAGGCCTAATGGAGTGTGGGTGGTTACGGTCCAAAATAATTTTTTAAACAAGATTTATTTTGTATGCACACACGTATACATATAGTTTATCTTAGAATAGACTTGGTTTTTAAAACATGTATTAAAAATAAAGTAGACACTTTAAAATTAGTTCTAATTAAAAAGTAGCTTAAAGTAATATTATAGTATTTTCATAAAAGTCTATTTTATAATCCTTGAGTTTAATACATACAAACACACACACATGTGCGTGCATGTGTGTTCACACACTCCACACACGCATATCCACGCAAGCACGCACACATACACAGATACATACACATAAACTGAATCAATGTTTTGAAACAAAACATTGAAAATTATATTTAATTAATTTGTAATCTTAAAAGTCATATCTTCAAACAAAAGAATTTAACATAAATTTAATTGTTAATTTAAAAAAATTAAAAGATTTAAAGTTTTTCTTTTTTTTGAAACAACGTAAGAATTTTAAATTCACTTAATTTTTGTGTGTGTAAACAATAACCAGAATTGTTTCAAAACATCTTGTAGAAAAGCATTCAGTTCTTAACCTTATAATATGAAGTTTAATCCATTAATAAAATTGTTTCAAAATTTTATTCAAACAATGATTTTCTGGAATAAAAACAATTAAATGACTTAGGCATATATAAATCCATAATTATTATCATTGATAACACATAAATAACAGATAGAAGAACATGGGAATGTTAAAACATATTAACAAGATGACAATACAACTGATTTAAAGGAAAAAAATTTGATATCCAAATCATAATCTAAAATTCAAATAGGTAAAAGAGATAGAAGAGTTGGAGGATTAAGATAATATAGTCATGACAATTTATATCTAAGTAAAATAGAAGATTACCTTTGAGATGTAGCCAATAGAAACACCTTTGAATAAAGAAATGATTCCTAGATTCAATGAACGATCTCTAAATCTTGCAACGATCGAGAGATAACAACCCTTTTTTTATTTAATTTTGTTTGATTTTATTTTGGAGTATTAGTTACCTAGCCCACCATGAAATTTTGGCTTTAGAAAATGTCAGGAAGGAGGAAAATTGCCAAGAGTAAATCCTTAAAGGAGGAAATAAATTGTAATTAAAGAGAGGTGTGATCCAGCTTCCTATAATTATGATTTGCCCTTTTATTTCAAAACCAAAACTCCTCCTCTCCCTCTCTGTCTGTCCTAGCATGGTGGGTTTGGGCCCCAAAAAATTCCAAAACCCAATTAATACAATCCCATTTGAACACAACTTAAAATTTCCATCGATGTTGTATACTGATACGCGCGTTTATAGCTTTTATATAGGCGCTTTGTTAAATACTAATGGTATTCAAACAAATCAAACATAATCTTTTAATAATTAATATTTTACAAATATTATTTAATTTAATTTATTTAAAGCCCTTTTAGTATTTATTTATTTTAAATCAAATTCAAATATTCTACCAACATCTTATATCGATACGTACGCCTAAAACTTTTATATATGCAACTTTTTAAATACTAATGGTATTGAAACAAATTAAATAGAATTCAATAATTAATATTTAAAAAATATCAATTAACTTAA
The DNA here is from genome assembly GCA_030737815.1 of Allium fistulosum. Taxonomy (NCBI): domain Eukaryota; kingdom Viridiplantae; phylum Streptophyta; class Magnoliopsida; order Asparagales; family Amaryllidaceae; genus Allium; species Allium fistulosum. The sequence goes on along the minus strand of CM060903.1, from coordinate 508,749,568 downwards.
CTAATTTTCAATAATTAAAAATTAATTAAATCACATGGTTCATTTGGAATATTTGTCATGTTGAGTATGTGACTAAAGTCGTAAATTTAGTCAGTGATTTATGTTGAACAATTCAAATATTAACGTTCACACATCACCTTAGCTAGTAGTGTGACATTTGGACTGAATTTATCGCTTACACATCTTTTGATAAAATCCAATTTTACTTATTATAAGCGGTCCCTGGTAGTAACGATTATTTACACCAATTCTCTTCGTCAAAACTATATCACATTAGGACTTATGAAATATGGTTTTGGTCAAAATTCCAATATCGTCCACATTCAACTTTGTAAGACCAAACACAAAGCCCTTGATTTAATAATAACATTTATTATTAACCGTACTACATTGGCCAGAGATTTTGGCTTTTAGGTTACTATAGTTAACCATGATACTAACCGCATATAACTAAGGAGATGAATCCTTTATTGAATAGTGTTTACTTCCATCGCTTCAAATTAGACCCAACTATAGTCGTTCAATGGATGTCATTCCACGATTTAACTATAATCAAAATGGAGCATCCACATTGAAGTTCATCATGTTGAGAGAACTGTGTAACATCTCACTTTAAGATTCTCTGTTTGACCTTAGTTATATAACTAATAGAAAATCTTGAGTGAGTCATTCCATAGTTACCCAATAACTATCGATATGTAACCCCCTGGTGCCCCTAGCAGCCACGAGAAATACGCTGCCCAACATTTGGAGAGCATTACGTACTCTAGTCTCAACAGATAAATCGATATCCCTTTTCGAAACATCTTGACTAGGAATATTTAAAACAATATGTTATTTCAAATTTGATAAAATTCCTATGATTGCAAATTTTGTAATTACTATCACATAACATATTATTTAAGGATTTTTCTTCTATATACTTTAAATTGATCACTTAATTATTTATATCACTATTATATAACAAGTATATAACATAAAGAAAATACCTTTTATTTTAAACAATATTGGTCACAGAGTTAGATATATGTAACGAATTATATAATTGTTCTTAGGGCATACATTTAACTCTATCAATCTCCCACTTACACTTGGGTTCAATCATGGAATCTTATTCCAACTACGTCGATTGTTTTTCTAAAAAACTAATTGGGTCAGTTCCTTAGTAAAGGGGAATTCTATTTTGTCGTAATTATCTACTTCGTCAATCAACTCTTTTCGACATTGATAAACTTCATTTACCATGTGGAACTATTCGGAGTATGTCTCTTGACTTCTAGTGAGCTCTAGATTCTTTTATGAACTGTATCATAGCATTGCTATCGTATAACAGTGTCAAGAGATTCACAACATTTAGAATCACTCTCAGCTTAGTAATAAATTTGTGCATTCATTTATAATTCTTACATTGCAGTGGCCTTTTGTTAAATCAGCCACTGCTTATTCTTTGTAACAATTCCAACTTAAAGTTCTTAAGTTTGAACTTGAATTTAGGATTGACATATTATACTCGATATCACTAATGAAGTTCGAGTCCTCGCACTCCTTCATAAGGAGTTCATTGTTTCTATAAACAGTTCTCTAGTATTTTATAAATACTTGAGAACAATCTTAATTTTTGTGTAGCAATCTAAATTTGGATTTGATATTTCTTGCGACGACCGTCCTACACCACTGACATCCAATATAGCTGTATAGTGAACTGTAGCGGTGCCCGATCGATGCAGGACGACCGTCAATATTGTAAATAAAATAAAACAATCGCAGAACCTGTCATATATCTCACAACACATCGAATAAAATATAATAGTAAACATCTCAGATATAAAACAGGCGAGACAGTAAATAACTGAATGAATCACGGAATCAAACTGCACATATCCATATAGTATACATCATAAGAAATAGAGTTATACATCCAATAATAACTCATGAATAACTAGCCCTACGTAATAAAGGCACTAGCAAGCTCTATAGTGTTGTGCAGCGGGATAGCAAATATGTAAATATAGTAATACGAGAGTATAGCCTCCTACTCGCCAAATGTCTAGTTCTATGTGCTCACTAGACCTGATATCCTTAATCTACTTATTTAAGAGTACCTAGAGTAATAGGAAGCAAAGCATAAAACTTCAAGTCAAATAACAGTCTGATGCGAGTGGAAGTAAATATCTAAATACTAACATACCACTAAAATAGGACAAATTTTAAGAAGGGTCATACCTGATCAGTCCCTACATCCATATAGTTAGCATATACACAAAAAATATGCTACTCTACATCATAGTAATTGTTGACACCAAAAATGGCACCAATACCCAAATATCAGATGAAAACACCAATTCTAATAAAATAAACGTAAAAGAAGAAAAGGAGACACACTTTTTATAGTGGTTCGGGAAATTCTCCAGCTTATGTCCACTTTAATCTTGTTATTAGTCGTTTTCTCTCCAAATTACAAGTAATTTTATTGGATCTGACCACAGTTTAGTGAATCTAAGATTTACGATGGAGTTTCTAGAGTATATTTAGGAAAGGAGATAAGGGTGAAGAAGATGCAGAGTGTCAATCCCCTCTACAATTGCTATAGTAGGTTGGTATTTATAGAGAAACTCGCTGGTAGACTCAAGAGCCCATGTAGAATAAAGTCCAGATGCAAGTCCAAATGTACATGAGGGAACATGTTGGCCTAATCTTTAACATAAACCTATCCATACCAAGAGGTTCCTCTCTGTAACAGGTGGGTTTTTCTGGGTGAAAAACCTTTATCTTATTTGTCTTTGCCTTTCTATCTCCAATTCAATGCATTCCAAATTCTTTTTTCCTAAAGATCTAGTTCCTTCTGATGATTCATCCGATATCGCATGTCTTTTTCTGCTTTCTTTGCTTTTTTTTCCTAAAATCTTTAATGTTGATCATCCATCTTCTATAAAAAGCACTTTATCATGGTTGCTTGAAGAAGTATTTAGAGTATAAGGAGATTGGGAAGTGCCAAGTAGAATAAAAGGAGATTGGACTCAAGAAGTTTGATGGAAATTGGGGCTACGTAGGCCACTCGGTACCGAGAGGTTCCTATCTCATATTTCTCTGCATCCTAGCCAGTCCTAATCCTGAAACTACATTGCTCCCAAGTATTTCTCTCAGTACCGAGAGGAATGGGTTCGGTACCAAGTGGTCCTGGGAGCATTGCTCCAGCTTGCTCCACTGCGACTTCGGATGCTCCTGTATTAGTTCCTAGTCTTTGACTATGAATTCCAGCAGCTCCAGCTAACCCTTGTTGTCCTAACCTTAGGAAAATATCCATCTGGCATCTTCTGTTGTCGAGCCATTATTCCATCTTGCAATTATTTCAATATTCTCTCTATCTCCTCTTTGGTCACGTAGATGGAATGATTAGAATTTGAGGACACCTCCTAGCTGCCCCCAGGCTTTCATTAACTCCCTCCAATCCTAGATCTGATGATAGGCCTCTTTATCTTCTCCAAACTTTAGATCCAAGCTTTAGTTTGTGAAATCTAGCTATTTCTCAGTGAAAGAACCATAATGCTGACGCAAAAAATGACACCAACACCCAAATATCATATGAAAGCACCAATTCTAATAAAATAAAGGTAAAAGCAAAAAAGGAGACATAATTTTTATAGTGGTTCGGCAAATTCTCCAGCCTACGCCCACTTTAATCTTTGTTATTAGTTGTTTTCTCCTCAGATTAGAACCAATTTTATTAGATCTGATCACAATCTAATGGATCTCAGATTTACAATGGAGTTTCTAGAATATATTCGGGGAAGGAGACAAGAATGAAGAAGATGTAGAGTGTCAATCCTCTCTTCAGTTGTTATAGAGCCGGTATTTATAGAGAAACTCGCTAATAGACTCAGAAGCCCATGTAGAATAAAGTCCAAATGCAAGTCCAAGTGTATAGGAGGGAACACGCCAGTTCAATCTTCAACAAAACCCTCTTAGTACTGAAAGGTTCCTCTTGGTACCAATTGGTTTTTTCTGGGTGAAAATCCGTTATCTTATTTGTCTTTCCTTTCTATCTCCAATTCAAATCATTCCAAACTCTTTTTTCCTGAAGATCTAGTTCCTTCTGATGATTCACCCAATACGCCCTTCTTTTCCTGCTTTCTTCCAAAAAATCCTTGGTGTTGCTTGTCTATCGTCTATAAAAATACTTTATCATGGTTTCTTGAAGTACTTGGAGTATAAGGAGATTAGAAAGTGCCAAGTGGAAAAAATGTCTTAGTACCGAGAGATTCCTCTTGGTACCAAGTGGTCTACTTTGCCCCAATTTCCATCAAACTTCTTGAGTCAAATCTTTTAGCCTTTCCAGGCATGTTTCCAAATTCATGACTCTTCTCATCTTCATTTTGTCCTTCTAAATCCAGTTGAAATCAGCTTGGCTAAAAAGTGGGTTAACAGTCATCATGGGTGTACTATAATCAAAGTACTAAGGGGTGTCTAGATATCTACACCAATAATATCAGTCTCATATGACATTCCTAGAGTGATAAGCAATCAAACAAACATAACATCCATCATGCATCCTCACATTTACTCACTAAGTGCGTTAGGTACGTGTAACGACCTATATTTTATGTATCGGAGGATCGTAAAATATTATTTTTAAATCCATTTGAGGTCATATGACTCCATAACTTTAGGAAATGCATATTAGTGACATTTCTTATCTTTAGAATTTTTCCAAACGATTTTACCCTTTATTGTATCGACTGTAACTTTTGATAGGAGCTGAATTAGAGTCTGAGACCGCTTTTATTAGAAAGATGTAATGGTTTTCCTTTTCGTAGAGTGGTCATAATAGCGATTTGGATTATATGTCTAGGAGTTAGGACTGTTTGATGACTTCAGAAAGTCGGTTCGGGGGGAGTTTGCTCGGTAGCTGTTCTATTCTGGGTGGTTTCCGAAGCTTCTAAGGGGTGCTTGGGGTTATGCCTATAAATAGGTGAGTCATCCTCCTTCAAATCAAATTTTTTTCTACTACTTCCCATTCAAGCCTCAACCTTCATTATGCCACTCTTCACCCAAACTCCTTTCTCATCCAAATCTTGTCCAAATCATAGATAAGAAAAGGGATTCATTAGACAGCTTCAAATCTCTATTTTTGGGAAAGAAAAATCACATATTGGCTGAAATTCTCGTATTTGCATCGTTTTACGTGCAAAGCTTGGATTTTAGTAGCTTTGGTGAGTGATTTATCATCTCTCACCTTACTATATATGTTTCTATAGGTTTTATATGTTTTAAACTCATTTTTAAAATCAAATTAATTTTTAAGCTGGTTTCTACATCAATCCTATAGCAGAACGAATTTTGAGATATTTAAAGTGCCTTAATCTTGTTATTTTGGATTATAGTTGCATTCGTATGTGATAGGTTATATTATAGATGCATTTACATGATAGATTGCTATGGTTTGATGTGTGTTTGGATGTTTGGAAGATTGGATGTAGTTTATGTGTGTTGTGTTTGTGAGAATGCTTGTATTGTTGAAACGCTCATCAGAGCGACTTAGAGTTTGGAACTATGAAATCGGACTTCGATAGATAGGCTCGAGAATGTTAGGAGTTGTATCAATGCATATGGAAGGCATATAGGTTGAAGAATGGAGCATAGCGATGAAATCGTTGCAAAATTGGAGTTTGGAGAAACTACAACATTTCTGTTTGGTAGCATTTGTTCAGTGATGAGCGCTTGGTGTCGTGCTTGGGGCTGGTGTAAGGTCTGCTCGGGGTTAACTTGGTGTCTGGTGGTGCACTGTTCGATGGCCGAACAAGTTCTGTTGTTCGATGGTTGCTTGGTGTCTGGGGAGTGTTTGCTTGGGCCAGACCCGAGTAAGGAAATCGGTTTGGTGCTTCGAGATCACTTGGTGTTTGAGGGGTGTTTGCTTGGGGCAGATCCAAGCAAGAAAATTAGTTTGGTGCTCTAAGACGACTTGATGTCCGGGGGGTGTTTGCTTGGGGCCAGACTCAAGCAAAATCTTCTATTCGATTTTCTTCTGCTGCTTGGAGTCACGGAAGGGGTTGCTTGGAGCTTGGCTTGGGTATAGCTAATCCAAAAATGAAAATTAGGGATTTTTGTCGTAGCGTAGCGATACTTTGAGAATTTCTTCATGGCATGTTCCGGGGTTCTTAGGGGTGATGTGGAGTGGGATAAGCAACTCCAAACTACTCGAGATGACCTAGGATTTTGTGTGGTGATTCGACTTGATAATGCCGACAACGATGACGAGACTTTGAAACCTTGGTATGATGGCTCTACGACTTACGATGGATGTCTAGAGGTGTTCCGAAAATGGAGACTTAACAATGGGAGTTGTGGTGGTGATCCATAAAGGCAAGTTTAACGATGGGGACTTACAAGTGGGATTTGCAATTGTGTCCTACCATGGAGATTACCGAGATAGAATAACAATTGGGTTCCATTATAGAGACACGTGTAAAGGGATTATTGATAACTCGGAGGCTTCTTGTATGCTTGTAAAGAAGGGTTATATATGGATGCCTACCTGGATTTGCTATTGTGTCCGGATCTTATGATACTAGATTACCCCAGGCTTTGTGATTGTGGGTCTGGTTCCTAGCCTTTTGGAGTGGCATGGATTCGGGCACCAATGGAGCTATGATTATGATTAGGTCCCTGGTTTGCGATTGTACCATATGAGTTATCTTTTATCCAATACACACGAGTGATAGTAAGGATTGTCTGATGGATGCTTTGGTTGTCATGGTTGTTATCACTCTAGGATGTCATAGGATGTACGTATTTTCGACTATATACCTAGACATTGGATATTGTACTTTGACTGTAGTATACTTATATGGCTATGATGGTAGATTAGCATATATCGACTATTATGTGCTAACTCTTTGGATGCAAGGAGAGGTCAGGTATGGTTCTCATACCCTATGTCCATATTTACTATATACGATTTTTATAGTATTTTTGAGATAATGTATTACTCAAACTAGACTGTTGTCCGACCCAAGGTTTTATGCTTTGCTTCTTATTATCTCGGGCACTCTTAAATGAGTAGATTATGGATAATAGGTCTGGATAGCGCATGGAGCTGTATGGAGTACGAGTAGGAGGATACACTTTCATATATTTACATTTGAAGCTTGCTATCGCTTATATTCCTCTATGCAGTACCGCGGGGCTATGTCAGTTGTAGTATTTTGAGAGACAGTTATAGAGTTTATTTGGGGATTTGGATGTATGAACTCTTTATTTCAGTTTTGTATATTCTGTAAACTTGATGCACTCTGATGTTTTACTTATGGTTAATTTGATTATATCATTGTCTACCCTGTTTTACGTCTAAGTTATTATATTATATTTTGTATGTGTATTGTGAGATATTCTACAGGTTCTGTGTTTGGATTTTTCTATACTTTATATTCTTGGCTACTGTCCTGCTTCAGCTGGGTCTCCACAACGCATTATATAGGTATACTGGGTACCGGAGGTGTAGGACAGTCGCCATATTTGGTATCAGAGCTTAGGTTGCGTAGATGACCTAAGTTGATACCTGGATCCATTAGAGATAAGGAAGGAGCTATCATCTTAGAATGGATCCAGCTATATATGAGAGAGCATACTTATTATGTTTTGGTTTTCAGAATTATATAATAGTATATGATAGTAAGTCACATTGCACATATGAGTACTATTGATGCAGTTTTCCTCTATGAAAGACTAATCATTCTCATTACAATTTGTAAGAATGGACAGGCATACTAGGAATTCTTTGTCGAAAGCTAAGTATGGAAGGATCATCGGGATAGCTAATGACCCGGAAGTGCAAGCAGCATTCATCCGTATAATGGTGAGCATAATGCGAGCAGCCTAAAGAGGAGATACAGGGATAGTAGATAGTGTTGCAAAAATGCAAGCACAAAAGGTTGTGGTTCCTTAAAAAACCTAAACCGCTAGTAGGCAAAAGTAGCAAGAGAATGAGGGACAACGAAGGTGGGAAACAGTTTAAGAAGAAAGATGACCAAAAAAGGCAAGTGGGAGCCGAGGTGCTATAATTGCAATGAGAAGGGTCATATTAGCGAGGACTATAAGGACCCAAAAGGTGGTGATAGGAAGTGCTTCAATTATGGTAAGACTGGGCATGTTAAGATAGATTATCTAAAGCCGGTTAAGAAGGCACAACCCTAAATAAAGAATGATCCAAGGAAAACCAACTGGAAGCCTATTTGATATGATTGTAGGGATAAGGGCCATATTGCTAAGGACTGTAAGGCAGAGGGAAAGAAGTGCTACAGCTGCAACATGCAAGGGCACATCAATAAGGATTGTCCGGAACCGCCAAGAAATAAGCAAGTTGTGTCTGCTTATGCTTTGAACATTGTTTCAGTTTCGTCGAGTGCTACATTGACGAAGGAGAAAGGGAAGAGCGTCATTATATAGGGTATGCTTTCTATTTCTGGTACACCTGTATGTGTTTTAATCGATGCTGGGGCTTCACATTCCATCATATCTAGTGATTTGGTAGACAGATTAGGACTGAGACTCGAGATAGTTGACCAACTATTGATTATCACAAACCTTGTTGGAGGATCCACTAGCCTTTGTATGGTTGTCGAGACTTAGCCTTATTAAGTCATGGATGTTTATTTACTTGTGATTGCTTTGTTTTGGGTTTTGTGGGGTTCGATATTATTCTAAGGATGGACTGGCTATAGAGGTACGGATTAGTAGTGGATTGTGAGAGGCCATTGGTGATAACAGGGATGGATGATGGGCATAGGTAGAGATAGATTGCCTACCTAACAATCGGGTGATAGTTAGCTTTTTATACTCACTCGAGATCCCCCACAACAAGTTGCCATCTATGCCTATAGAAGGGAGTATCTAAACATTCAAGGAGGTGACCGGATTACCACCGCACAGGGAGATAGAGTTCTATATAGATTTGGTGAAGGATGCCAGACATATAGTTATGCCTTTGAGGCGTGTGGCATCCAGAGAGCAGAAAGAGTTGGAGTTGCAAGTGAATGACCTATTGAGGCAAGGATTCACTCGTAGGAGCATATCTGAGTAAGGCTAACCTGTAGTATTCGCCATCAAGGCAGGTGGTTGTCTGAGGTTGTGTAGATTACCATGAGCTGAATAAGGTAATGAAGAAGAACAAATATTCACTCCCACGTATTGATGACTTTTTCGATCAGCTCTATGATGCTAGGTTGTTCTCTCAATTGGACCTTGTGATGGGGTTTCATCAACTGAGAGTGACGAAGGAGAGTGTGCCAATTATAGTGTTTCGTATGCCATCTGAATTCTATGATTGGTTGGTTATGCCGTTCAGGCTAACCAACGCATTGGCATACTTTGTTGATCTTACGAATCGTGTTTTTAGGGATTAGCTGAATAAGTTTGTACTTGTTGTTGATTCATGAGTTTTGATTCATGACACAAGCTTCAGAGATCATACGACGAATTACAAAGAGAATACTATACGAAAGCGACAAAAAGAGAATAAGCGTATATTATGCACTACAAAGGAGACAAGACTACAATCCAGAGATTAATATGAATATTTTATTTTATTGAGTCTTAGAATATTGATAAAATAATTCCTCAAGTAGTCACACACACACAAATTGATTTATACATAAATAAGTGTGCACTGTGCAATTGACAGCAGGTCAGCTGACCGACCAGAAACCTCGGTCGACAGACTCTGTGTCAGTGCACAGATATGCACTGTTCTGTATACGGTTTTGAAACTCAGCTGACCGGCCAGTTTTCTCGGTCAACTGACCTGAACATAACGGCTAGTTTTTTGAAGAGTTGCGATCGTTCATGAAGAGGAATGTCCTTCAATCCAAGAGATACAGACACAACTTTTGATTGAAACTCTTCATGAAAGATTGTAACTATTCTACAACTATATAAACATGTTTAATTCACTTCTACAATCACCTATTCTTGTTTATAATTCTGAAATCTATTCTCTATTTATTTCTGCAAATAAAAGCATTCATTCTTATTTAATATCACTAGAATCCTTGAATTAATTCATATACTTCGATTCTACGTGATTATCTTCCTTCTAAATCTTCACACACATATATACTCTTGAGGATTTGATTATAGGAAAGTTGTACTATCAAAAGACAGTCAGTGTTATTCAGAACACATTCGTCAACAAGTTATTTGTATTAAGTTGAAGTCCTCTTCGGCTGTTGAGGCGAAAAATTCCTGTTCGGCTGCTCGGGTGTCGTATACCTATTCCTCCGGGTTAAGTGAGGGGTTTAGTCAAATCCAGAGGGTATTCTGGGACTGGACATAGAACGGGAAGTTCGAACCAGTATAAAAATTCTTAGTGTGCTTACTTTAATTTTTATTTTACTACTATTATCAGTTTCCGCATTTATATACCATATTACACGATCCTTAGTACTGCACGTACACTTTCATTTGGTATCAAAGCAAGGAAATCCTATAACCGTCACAAAGTTATTTGATATTTCTAAGTAATATGGCAACCACACAAACTAACGATATTAGCACTAACACTAATTCTAGTTTCACAGAAGATCAATCGACTTCACGACCTCCACTTTTTAATGGTATAAATTATAATTATTGGTCAACTAGAATGAGAATCTATATGCAATCTAGTGGATTCGATATCTGGAATATTACACAAAGAGAGTACACAACTCCTACTGAAGAATACTCAACTTGGAGTAACACACAAAAACTAGATGCTACATCAAATGCAAAGGCTATGAATATTTTATTTTGTGCATTATATACAAATGAATTCAATAGAGTTAGCATGTGCACTTCCGGTTATGAAATTTGGAGAACTCTTAAAGTGTCACATGAAGGAACGAACAAAGTTAAATTAAGCAAAATCTCTATGTTGAAAAATCAATTTGAAAATTTTAAAATGAGGCCAAATGAATCTATAAATGACATGTACTCTAGATTCTAGGATATTTATCATGCTTTACTATCATTAGAAAAAAAGTTTACTGATTTTGATGTTGTTACAAAAATCTTAAATTCTTTAACGGACGAATAGGAATGAAAAGTCCTAGCTATTGAAGAAGTAACTGATTTATCAACATTAAAACCAGAAGAATTGATAAGTAATTTAATGTCCTACGAAGTAAATTTGCAGGCAAAAAGAAATGGAGCACAAGAAAAGAAAAATGTGGCATTCCAAGCAAAAAAAGATGATTCTGACTCAGATAATGAAGATATGGCAATGATCGCTAAAAATTTCAAAAAGTTTTTGAAATTCAATATAAACAAATTCAAGGGAAACAAAAATAATTTCAACAACAATTCCAATAGTAGCAAACCATCATCTTCAGCAATGGAATGTTATGAATGTCATAAGAAAGGACACATGAAGAAGGATTGTCCAGAGCATAAAAAGAATAATTTCAAGAAGGACAAAACCAAACGAAAAGCTTTTTCAGTCACTTGGGACGACACGGACTCATCATCCTCATCAGAGAGTGAAAGTGATAATGAACAAGCAAATGTGTGCTTCATGGCTTCGTCAGACGATGTAAGTGATCTTACTTTTGAAGATTTAATTGAAATTAATTCTGAATTAGTAGATTTAGTAAAGCAACTTAAAAAGAAAAATAAGGAGTTGCAAAGAAAGTTAAATAGGACAGTCTTAGAAGTAGATATGCTGAAAGATGAGAAGAAAATATTAGAAGAAGAACTTGAAATTTCTCAACAATCAAATTCTAACTTATCTTCTCAAATTTCGTCAATATCTGAAGAACTAGAAATTCAGAAAAATAAAAATGATGTTTTACTTTTCGAAAATAATAGTTTAAACTCTAAGATTAAGGATTTAGAGTTAGAAAAATCTAGTCTTAAAATAAAATTTGATGATATTTCTAAAAATGTATCTAATTTCAATAATGGAAGAGAGAATCTTTCTAGAATACTTGAAAATTCTCAATCCTCTAACAATAAATCTGGACTAGGATTTAAGAAACAAAATAATTTTGCTAAAAGTAGGATTAATAATAATATTAAGAAGGATATTAAGAAAACAGTTTACCCAAACACTAAAACCATCAAGATATGGATTCCAAAAACAAATAATATTTTGATAAGGAATAAACATATCAAAATGTTTATGGAAACTGTTCATAATAACAAGAATTATGTTTATAAAGGGAATTCTGAACCCGTATGGGTTTGGCTTCCTAAGATCTAACTCTTAGGACCCTAAAAAGATTGGGTACCAACTTTTTATAAACTTTTTGCACGTACCACATAAGAAGAGAGGAAAATGGATTTTAGATAGCGGTTGCTCAAAACACATGACTGGAAACAAAGAAATGTTGTCAAACATTATATACTCAAATGGAGGAGCAGTTACCTTTGGAGATAACTCAAAAGGATATATCATCGGCAAAGGCGATGTCAGTAGCAACGGTACCTCTAATTTACCTCTCATTACTGATGTTTTATTAGTTAAAAATTTAAAACACAATTTATTAAGTATTAGTCAGCTATGCGATAAAGGTTTTAATATAACTTTTTTAGAAAATAAATGTAATATTTTTGATAAAAATCATAACACTATTTTCGAAGGAAAAAGAGATAAAAACATTTATATCTTAAATATGAATATTAATAATGATTCAAATTTGTGTTTAATAGCTAAAGAAAACGATTCTTGTCTTTGGCACAAAAGATTTTGTCACATCAATTTTAAATACTAAAGATCAACTAGGCAAATTCGATCCAAAATCCGATGAAGGAATATTCGTTGGATATTCGGAACAAAGCAAAGCTTATCGAATCTATAATAAAAGAACTCAAATTATTGAAGAAAGTTTACATGTTTCATTTGACGAAAATTTTAAAAATATAAATCCAAATATTACTATCGATTCTGATGATGAAACTACTCAGAATGAAAATAATAAAAATGAAAATTTTGATATTCATGAAATTAATGAAAATACAAACATTACTCCTAATATAATAAAATCTCCACCTAGAATTTTACGGGATCATCTTGTACAAAATATAATTGGAGAAGTAAATACGAACGTTAAAACCAGACATCAATTAAATCAAGTTGGTCATGTAGCTTTTCTCTCTAACATAGAACCTAAGAATATAAAAGAAGCCTCAACTTATGACTACTGGATTCTTGCCATGCAAGAAGAACTAAATCAATTTGAACGAAACGAAGTTTGGGAACTTCTTCCTAGACCAAGTGATCAATCAATCATTGGTACTAAATGGGTCTTCAAAAATAAAGCAGATGAACTTGGAAATATAACTAGAAATAAAGCTAGATTAGTTGCACAAGGATATAATCAAGAAGAGGGAATAGACTACGAAGAAACGTTTTCTCCAGTCGCCCGAATTGAAGCAATACGAATCTTATTAGCTTTCGCATGTTTTCATAATTTTAAACTTTATCAAATGGATGTTAAAAGTGCATTTTTAAATGGATACATAAAAGAAAATGTTTTTGTTGAACAACCACCTCTTTTTAATCATGAAAAATTTCTGGATCATGTTTATAAACTAAAAAAGCGTTATACGGTTTAAAACAAGCACCATGTGCTTGGTATGATCGTCTTAAAAGCTATTTATTAGAATCTGGTTTTGAAATTGGTAAAGTAGATCAAACGCTTTTTATTAAGAAAACTAAGAAAGATATTTTAATAATTCAAATATATGTTGATGATATTATTTTTGGCTCGACAAATGAAATACTATGTTAGGAATTTTCGACTATTATGACAAATGAATTTGAAATGTCTCATATGGGAGAATTGTCATATTTTCTTGGATTACAAATTAAACAAATTGAAAATGGAATTTTTATTAATCAAGAAAAATATTGTTATAATTTAATTAAACGATTCGGTTTGGAAAACACTACTGCCAAACCAACTCCTATGAGCACAACGATTCATCTCGATAGAGATGAGGATGGCAAAAGTGTTGATCAGAAACTATATCATAGTATGATTGGATCTTTACTATATTTAACAACGAGTCGACCCGATATAATGATGAGTGTTTGTTTATGTACTCGATTTCAAGCAAATCCCAAAGAATCACATATGCGAGCAGTTAAACGTATTATTCGTTATCTAACTAAAACCAAAGATTTCGGGCCATTTTATCCGAAAGAATATCCTTTCGAATTAGTCTCCTATAGCGATGCTGATTTTGGAGGAAGTCGGACGGATCGAAAAAGTACGAGCGGAACATGTCATTTCATTGGACGTTCCTTAGTCTCTTGGTTTAGTAAGAAACAAAACTGTGTTTCTTTATCGATGTGTGAAGCAGAATATATATCTGCTGCTTTGGCATGTGCACAAGTCGTATACATGCAACAAACACTACAGGATTTTAATTGTCATCTTGAAAAATCTATAATTTATTATGATAATACTAGTGCAATAAATCTTTCTAAAAATCTGGTCAATCACTCACGAACAAAACACATCGATATTCGTCATCACTTTCTTCGTGATTGTTTGGAAAAAGGATTAATAAATTTAGAATTTATTAATACTGAAAATCAAATTGCTGACATTTTTACTAAACCGCTAAATGAAAATATTTTTATAAAACTTAGACGTGACTTAGGAATAATGTCTTTAAAAGATTTATAAATAAAAATATGCAAAAATATTGAAAAACAAAAATTGTTTTATTTCTGACCAAAGCGGAACTCGAACTCATGACCTCTGACTTGCTTGTTAGATGTTGTGTTATAGCTACTTGAGCTATGGGTGTTTCTTGTCTCAGTTTTCTTTAAAGTTTGTTTTATTTGTTTTGGTTTGAGAAAAACTATTCTTAGTTCTATATTTATAATCCTACATTTACAAACGGCTTTATTATTAAAACTTCTGTGATTATAATTAAAACTAGTTCCTATCCACTCATTTTTCAGCAAACAAATGCTTATATATACTATGCTTATGTTTCAAAACATATACTAAGAAAGTTTTAAAATCAAAACTTGAAAATGTCTTCAAACAATGACTTCTATAATTCAGACAACTCTCATCTATCATATACATCTTCGGACAATGATGGTTCCGACCACATTCCTGAAAACGAACCCTATCCTATTTTTCCCTTACCTAATCGTGTCCTTAAATTCTCTCCTTCTCCGAATAAAGACCCCCGACATGGCTGGAAACCATGGGAGAACACTCATACCGGTTATACACCAGAAAAGAAGAAAGGCAAGAAAGCAATGGTCATATCTCCATCAACTAAACAGAAAATAGATGAGATACATCACTATTAACAGCAACAATTGGATCTACAAAAGGAGTTATACTATGAGCAGAAGATTACGTCACGACGTTTGAGCTTTCTAGAACGGATGGCTATGAAAGTTTGTTCATCAAAGAAGGATGATGTTGTTGAACCTACTTATAGACCTTCATCCTCTTCAAACCTGTTCAATCTCCAATAACTCCAAAATGGCCACCTATAGAAGATGTTCCGTCTCCAAACTCATGGGAACGTAGATTTTAACGAACGGTGGCTAAACATTATATATATATATATATATATATATATATATATATATATATATATGTTGTTGTTTTTAATAAGGTGTATTAACATAGTGCAATAATAATAAAATTTATATTTCTGTAATTTTTTATTGAAAAACAGCTAAACTGGGCATTTCTAACAGGGTCGGTCGACCGAATACCTGAGTCGGTCAGCCGAACCCATCCCGAAAGTTTTAGGTATTCTCAGATAACCCAGTCGGTCAGCCGACCCATACTTTCGGTCACCCGAACGTGTAATCTGCTGTTTTTTACTTCATATTAGTAACCCATCCATTCACCTTTTCAACCTACCTCTTCACTTTTACTTTCCCAATTTCAGTTTTTACCCTAGACCCCATTAAAATTTTCTCAAATTTTGTTATTTTTTCTTCAAAAAAAAATGGCTCCCAAGAAGAAAACAAAGACTACCAATGCTTCATCTTCATCTGCTCCAGTAAATACTCAAATCGCCTCATGGCTTGTCAATGATGTAGCACTTCAAAGATGGATACAACTTCAAGACGCCAAAATCTTTGAAGAATCATTTGTAAGTTATCTTGATTTCACTCCCTACGGTATTGAAAATGCTGCTATTGAGAGTGGACTTGATACATTCCTTGACCATAGGAAAAATAACTTGAAAATCAATCATATTATGGTCAAGTTATTTCTAGCAAACCTTAACCTTGTCAATCCGCCGAGAAACACTGACAATTGTGTTTGGACATCGGTTTGTGGCACTTCAATTTTCCTTTCCATTGATCGAATTAACAACATTTTACATGCTCGACCGGGTGGAATTTCGTTACACGATGTAGATTGTAATATATCAACTCATGACCGGATAAGCCATCTATTTTTTGAAGATGACGCTACTAATTTAAGACAAACTTCATCCCTTCGACCCAAAGCCCGACTCTTTCATCAATTCATGATGAAATCTATAGTTCCTAGAGGCGGTTCATATCACTTAGTATATCCCGAAAACTTCAAAGCACTGTATGCTATTTGCGAGAATGTACGAGTAAATTGGGCACAACTTCTTATGGATGAATTTCTCTCTTTCAACCAAGGAAAGATGCTCCATATTTATTATGGAGAACACATAATGAGGTTGATCAATAGCTTCGTCACCCATGCTCTGGAGTCCGAAACATCCAAAGTTCGTTCTTTTGATTCAAGGACCATAAAACTAATGAAGCTGCCCGATGCACCTCCTAGATTTATAACATTTAACCAATGGCGTACTACTCCTCGAGAACAACTACGATGTAGCTTTTCTACACCGCAACCATCAACTCATGCTACGGAACGTCTAACTCGCCAACATTCAATTCAAATACCAACTCCCGGAATTAGTACGGAGGCGGCCATTGATATTTTGGCTCAAAATCAACTAGCCCTGGATGCCCGGCTACGAAAAATTGATGGTCGTTTCAAGAAAATCAAGGGCTTCTTCGTGAATTTATGGGATGCCTTATCATGTACTTTCGAAGCCGGTGCCTCTTATGTTGCTCTCGGAAAAAGACCAGCGCCAAACTTCTCTTGGTCTACTTCAGATAACACAAGTTCCGGTACATCGGCAACTCACATTTCTCACACTCAAAGACGTGGTAAAGAACCGGCTCCTCCGGAAGAAAATATTCGTCCAGAATTTTCGGATTCCGATGATGATGAGGAGTGATCATATTGTTTTACAATTTAATTTCAAGTATTTCTTTATGAACAATATGTCTATTGTTAGATGTTGTGTAGTAAGTAAACATCATTAATATTCCTATTTTGTTTGAGTATGTAATATTTAAAACTCGATGTTTTCTTACTTGTGTTACATGTTTCATATTTCTTTTACATATTACATCTAGTAAGTATTCCTTTTTGTCGATGACAAAGGGGGAGAAATATATGAAAGCTAACAAATTTTTTGCAGAAAAGTCGCCATATATTCAGAGGGAGAATTATAATATATATATATATATACTACTTCGTCACATAAGTATTGTCATCAATCAAAAAGGGGGAGAATGTTGATTCATGAGTTTTGATTCATGACACAAGCTTGAGAGATCATACGACGAATTACAAAGAGAATACTATACGAAAGCGACAAAAAGAGAATAAGCGTATATTATGTACTACAAAGGAGACAAGACTACCATTCAGAGATTAATATGAATATTTTATTTTATTGAGTCTTAGAATATTGTTAAAATCATTCCTCAAGTAGTCACACACACACACAAATTGATTTATATTGATTTGTACATAAATAAGTGTGCACTGTGCAATTGACAGCAGGTCGGCAGACCGACCAGAAACCTCGATCGACCGACTCTATGTCAGTGCACAGATATGCACTGTTCTGTATACGGTTTTGAAACTCAGCTGACCGGCCAGTTTTCTCGGTCAATCGACCTGAACATAACGGCTAGTTTTCTGAAGAGTTGTGATCGTTCATGAAGAGGAATGTCCTTCAATCCAAGAGATACGGACACAACTTTTGATTGAAACTCTTCATGAAAGATTGTAACTATTCTACAACTTTATAAACATGTTCAATTCACTTCTACAATCACCTATTCTTGTTTATAATTTTGAAATCTATTCTCTATTTATTTCTGCAAATAAAAGCATTCATTCTTATTTAATATCACTAGAATCCTTGAATTAATTCATATACTTCGATTCTACGTGATTATCTTCCTTCTAAATCTTCACACACATATATACTCTTGAGGATTTGATTATAGGAAAGTTGTACTATCAAAAGACAATCAGTGTTATTCAGAACACATTCGTCAACAAGTTATTTTTATTAAGTTGAAGTCCTCTTCGGCTGTTGAGGTGGAAAAATTCCTGTTCGGCTGCTCAAGTGTCGTATACCTATTCCTCCGGGTTAAGTGAGGGGTTTAGTCAAATCCAGAGGGTATTCTGGGACTGGACGTAGAACGGGAAGTTCGAACCAGTATAAAAATTCCTGGTGTGCTTACTTTAATTTTTATTTTACTACTATTATCAGTTTCCGCATTTATATACCATATTACACGATCCTTAGTACTGCACGTACACTTTCACTTGTGTTCATGGATGATATCTTTGTTTATTCAAGGATGAAGGAATAACACAAGGAGCATTTGAATATTGTGCTCGGGTGTTGAGGAAGCACCGGTTGAAGGAAATTTTTTGGAAGTGTCACTTCTAGAGGAAGGAAGTGCGATTTTTGGGTCACGTTGTTTCTGAGCAGGGTATTGCTGTAGATACTGCGAAGGTGGCACCACTATAGGACTAGGATCGACCTAAGACCGCTATAGATGTGAGGAGTTTCCTTGGACTAGCGACATACTACAGACGTTTTATCAAGGACTTGTCTAAGATAGCAATGTCGTTAACCAACTTGACGAAGAAGAATTAGACTTTTATTTGGGACGTAAGGTATGAGCTTGCATTCATGAGTCTGAAGGAGAGATTGACAAGCGCACCCTTGTTAGTCATCCCGAGCATGAATAAGGAGTTGATAATATACACATACGCCTATGGTACTGGATTAGGTACAGTGTTGATATAGAAGGGGAAGGTTGTCTCCTACGCTGGTTGACAACTAAAACTGCACGAGATGAAGTATCCAACTCACGATTTGGAGATGACAATGATAGTACTCGCTTTGAAGATATGGAGGCATTATTTTCTTAGAAAGAGGTTCGAGTTGTATACATGCCACAAGTCGTTGAAGTGCCTATTCTCCCAGAAGGATCTTAACCTTCGTCGGCAACGATGGTTAGAGTATCTAACCTTCTATGACTTTGGAATTTCCTATACGCTTAAGATGGGAGATGTGGTCATTGATGCTTTGAGTAAGAGACATGCTAGCTTGGGAGTGATGTTCCTAGAGTGGAAACAGTTGAAGTGGCTATGATTTTAGACCTCAATGTGTGCTAGAGCCAGAACTGTTGGCTAGCCTGACGATCAAACCTACATTGATCGAGCGGATCAGTACTAGTCAGAGGCGAGACACTAGACTAGCAGAGATTAAGGCGAAAATCGAGAAATGGGTAGAGTCTAAGGAGATGAAGCAATACAGGATCGACTGCGATGGTTGGCTCCATAAGGATGAGAGATTGTTTGTTCCTGATGTCGATGGGTTAAGGGTCGAGGTACTTCGAAAGTGCAATCTTTCGATATTGACTATACATCCCAACGGTAATAAGATGTACCGTGATATGAGGCAGACATTTTATTAAGAATGGATGAAGAAGGACGTTGGGGCAATTATCTCAGTACATGAACTGTCAGTAGGCAAAGGTAGAATAGAAGAAGACGAGTGATTTTTTGCAACCGCTCAAGGTTCCCAAGTGGAAATGCGAACAAGTTTCGATGGATTTCATCGATGGATTCCAAGGACCAGAGGAGGGTACAGTAGCATCTGGGTCATAGTTGATCAATGATGAAGAGTTCTTGATTTATATCCGTCAAGTCTAGTAGAACGACATCCAAATTAGCCGACTTGTATATGAAATGGGTTGTGCGATTCCATGGTGTGCGAAGAGGATTGTGAGTGACCAAGACCCTTTGTTCACTAGCTGATTTTGAAAGAGCTTACAAGAGGCAATGGAGATGGAGCTGCATCTCAGTATAGCTTATCACCCACAAACAGATGGATAGATCGAGAGGGTGAATTGTATTCTGGAGGATCAATTCCAAGCTTGCATTCTCAATTTCGACGGCTCGTGGGATGATCATCTACACTTAGTAGAGTTCGCATACAAAAGTCCAACATCGGTATGGCACCATTTGAGGTGTTATATGACCAACCGTGCACCGCTTCTTCATGTTGGTAGGAAGTGGGTGAGAAACTGATTCTTGGGCCAGATATGATCAAAGAGACTTCGGAGAAGATCGAGATCATTCGGTAATGAAGGAAAGCTACTAAAGATAGACAAAAGAGTAACGCTGATAGGAGAAGACGTGATTTAGAGTTCTCCGTCGGCGACATGGTGTTTGTTAAGATCTCTCTGATGAGTAATGTTGTTTGATTCGGTACTAAGGGGAAGTTACCTTCGGGATTAGTTAGCCCTTTTTGGATACTTGAGAGGATCAGGAATCTAGCATATAGAGCCCACTTACCTCAAAAGATGGCGGGCGTGCACAACGTGTTCCACGATTTTCACTTGCGAAAATTTGTGCACGAATCAGGCGTAGTAGTTCAACTGAATCAGCATGATGATACCGAGATTGAACCAGAATCATCGAGACCTCATAGGCATATTTATATCGTCGGACATGAAATAAAACGGCTTAGGAAGAAGACCATAGAGCTAATAAAGGTTCAGCGGATTGAGAGCAAAGGCGATTGTACTTAGGAGACCGAGGAGAGCATAACAACCTTTTATTCTAAGCTCTTCACTTAGTGAGACTTCTGTTTATCGCATTTAAAATCACTTTCGATATCATATAGGTTAGTCTAGTATCCTGCATGCTAGGGTAGGAGTAGATATCATTTATTGCTTTTGTGTGCATATTTGTTCTTTGATATGTTTGCTCGTGGATGATGGGCATGTGGTGTAACGACCCGTGTTGTACTTATCGGAGGATCGTAAGATATTTTTACTTTATTCATACGAGGTCGTATGACTCTAAAATTCTAGAAATTGACTCTTAGGGACATTTTCCACATCTTTGATTTTTACTGAATTTCTATGTGACTATTTTAACCCTGAAAATCTTGATTGGACTAGAACTTTTGACAAGAGCAAAATTACGGTCTCAAATCACTTCCATTGCTTCAAGATGATGGCTTCCCATTCAAAGTGGTCATAGTATAAAAACGGACTTATCATTTGAAAGTTATAGCTGTTTTAACTTTTGGCTGCTACTGGTCAGTTTTAGTGGGTAATTAACTAAGCCCGTTCTTAGGCCCACTATCACACTTCGAAATTTGTGCTAAGGGGAGG
The DNA here is from genome assembly GCA_030737815.1 of Allium fistulosum. Classification (NCBI taxonomy): domain Eukaryota; kingdom Viridiplantae; phylum Streptophyta; class Magnoliopsida; order Asparagales; family Amaryllidaceae; genus Allium; species Allium fistulosum. The sequence continues at coordinate 508,728,054 of CM060903.1, read as the reverse complement.
CTATATGAACCAATCTAGGTCATTCCATCTTTCCCAAGATAGTTCTAAACCTCCATTAACCCTAACTTCATCAAAAATCGCATCTTTTCCTTACTAATCTTAGCCAAATTATTGATTAGAGGGGCGATTAGCATATAGAAGCTAGAGATTATCATTTTGGATGATTTGAATCCTTCTTCTTTGACATCCATTTAAGATCTAAGGTGAAAGAGTGGTAATTTGGGTATTTGGTGAGTGGTTCTTGACCTCTCACTCTATTATGCATGTTTATATAGTTAAAAAGGATGTTTTGATATGATTTTGACCTTAAAATGTTTTCTAACTTCATTCACACTTTTATAAATGTTTAAAAACAAATTTTGAAAGGTTTAAAATGATTTTTAAATGGTTTTGCAACTCCGAGTAATCATGTGCATATGCTAGTGTAAAAGTTAGATTTAGATTAGAACTGGCTTGTTTATCACATTCTTGTGCATTGCTCTTGTGAATGGATGTATATACATGTTATTATATGCTTGTATGTTGTGCTTTGATGTTGTTTGCTAGTGTTTTGGATGCTTAGAAAGATAGGTTAGTGAATTTGGCAAATCGGAGGCAAAGTTGGTCGAAATTGGATGAAACTTGGAGGATAGGCTATAGAGCATGGGAGAAGCTTGTAGTATGTTCACACCTCAAGATTCGCTAAGTACTCAACTCGGGACCAAGTTGAAGAGTCGGTATGAGTTATTTTGAAGTCTCCGATGGATTGGTCAACTTGATGGATGGGTAGAACATGGCTAGTGGAGGTTGTCCATAGCAAGATGTAGGAGATTGGCTAAGTATTGGATACTATGATGAGTTATTTCTAGAACTTGAAGTAGAATGCTTTGAAGTGAGGACCGAGTTGTTTTGATGGATGGGTAGGGGTATAAAGTATTAGGGAATGGAGTACTAAAAGCTAGGAAGGAGACTCCTAAAATTGGCTAAGTTAATGGGTCGGTGCTGAGTTGAACAACTCGGTACCGAGTTGTTTATATTGGTCAGGTTGAACTGGAAACTTCCTAGAGGGGAAGTAGAAGCCTATAGATCACGCTGAAGGTGTTTGTTCATTCACTTGGGGTTTAATAGTGACATAGTGGCATGATGATAGTTTCAGGACTTTTTCGATGATGAAAGGAGTTAGGTTCCGATAATGGCAGCTCAATGTTGAACGGAGTCATGAGAATGGTTATCCATAAAGGGTAGGTTCTAAGAAAGGTGACACATGGATAGAACAGTTGAATGGTTCTATCGTGGAATGGAGGAATGTAGAATGGTTCCTCGAGGATAATGGAAATGGGATGAAGCAAAGAAAGGGCTTGGGCATGCATGATAAGGGATTGTTGATACTCGGAGTGTTTTCTGATGTACTTAAAGCAGGGTTATTATAGGGACGCTCATGGGTAAGTTTAAAGGCTACCTTGTATCGGTTGAATAAATCTATGTTCCCTGGACCTACTGAATAGGTCTAGTATTAGCTTCGGGCTAATGAGAGTACACTGAAAACTTGGATTTCCATTCCCTGGTAGTTGAAAAGTCATATGAGTTATCATATATCTATAGCACAATGAGTGATAGTAAGGATTGTTTGATGGATGTTGTGGTTGTCTTGATTGTTCTTCCGTAGTCTATCACTCTAGGGATGTCATTATAGGTAGGTATTGGAGATAGGAATACCTGGACACCCGTTATAAAACTTGGTTTGCAGTGTACCTTTACTATATTTGTAAAGTAGCATATTATGTTCGTAATGTGTTAACTCTTTGTTTGCAAGGACGGGTCAGGTATAATTTGTATACCTTTGTTCCTTACTATATCAACTTGTATAGTATTTTGAGATTCATTTATTGCTCATACTAGACTATTGTCTGACTCGAGGTTATATGCTTTAATTCTTATTATCTCGGGTACTCTTAAATGAGTAGACTAGAGAGTAGGTCTAGGTGTGACGCAGTAGTTATGTAGAGGACGACCTGGATGGAGCTATCTCGTATTATATATGGAATTCTATGCTTATTCCACTGTGCAACACTGTGGAGCCTTAGCAATGCTTGCTTATCATTATGAGACAGTTATTTGAGTTTATTTCTGTTCTATAAACTCTATTACTAGTTGTATAACTCTGTGAATCTGTACTATGATATTTGGATCACTTAGTTATTACTATTTCCTCTATTTTATATCTATGATTTATATTATATTTTATTCCATGTGCTATAAGATATAGATAAGTTCTATGATGTTTATTTCATTCTAAAACCATGATGATCATTCTACATTGTCCAAGTACATCAGCAGCACACTATTATAATTATATATATAGGGTGCCGAAGGTATAGGGCGGTCGTCACTTTTGGCATCAGAGCTTATGTTATGCGATTAAACTGAGTTGATATCATGGTCCAGTAGAGATAGAGAAGGTGTTATCACCCTAGATTGGATCAATAGTGTGTATATATACATGAGAGAGTGTGTACTTGTTATATGTTTTGGTTTTCAAAACAGTAAAGTAGTATATATAGTAAATAAGTCGCATGCACACACGAGTACCATTGACATAGTTTTTATTTGAGAGACTAACCATTCTTGTTATAGATCAAGAATGATCTGGCAAAAAAGAAACACTATGAGGAACTCCATCTCTGGAGTTGAAGAAGGAGCGGAATCTGGGGCTACTAACCCTGACTTGTAAACTATGTTCAACACGATGATGGCGAACATGCTTCAGAATGCCCAAGCGGCCGCTCCAAATGTTGCAGTTGGTGGTGGTGCTCAAGTGTAGGCGCCGAGAGCTGACTTTGCCAGGTTATGCATAGATTACTCCTCCTTAGGAGGCAGACCATTCCTTAGAACGAAGTCGGCTATCGAAGTGCAAGATTGGTTGGATACACGCAAGCGTATTTTTGGTGATATGGAGATAGATAATGCCATGAAGAGGAAGCTGGCATCTAGACATTCTTCAAAGAAGGGCCATTAACTAGTGAAATGCCATTACTATTGCTACACCCGAAGATCAGTTTACTTAGGACCGGCCAGGTTTGAAGAGAAGTTCTTCTCGACTGTTCAAAAGTCAGTGCTACTCAGGAAATTTGTTGATTTAAAGTAGGGAGATATGTCTATCTTCAAATACATTGCTGACTTCAAATACATTGTTGAGTTTGATGCTGTATCGAAGTATAGGATGTCTTTCATCAACAGTCCGTTAAGAAAGAATGAGAAGTTCATTATGGGTTTGGATGATTATTTGGGGGATAAGTTGGTTAGTTATATTAATGAGCCATTCGAGAGATTGTCAAGAAAGCTCTTCGCTAGGAGAGTTTATACCCTAAGTCCAAATCATTTATGGTTGCTAAGGAAGAGCTGAAATCGCAACAAAGCAGTGGGGGCAAGAAGAAATGGAATGTAAAGAGAAACCGTCTCAAGGAAAGAACACTTAGAAGAAGGCTAAATGGAATCTTATTTGTTATGGTTGGGGAGATAAGGGTCACCTAATCAGAGGTTGCAAGACTGATGGGAAGAAGAAGTGTTATAACTGTGGAAAACCCAGACACATACTGAAGAATTGTCTAGAACCACCGCAGCAGAAATAGGTTGTGAAGGCATATGCTTTGGACGATGTTCTGACTTTTTCGAGTGCTCCCTCGGCGAAAGAGAAATGGAAGAGCATTGTTATTCAAGGTATGCTTTCCATTTACGATGTTCCCATATGTGTTTTATTCATTACCGGAGCTTTACATTCCTTCATATATGGTGATTTGGTAGATGGGCGAGGATTGAAACCCAAAATAGTTGATCAACTTTGATTGTAACGAACCCTGTTGGAGGGTCCACTAGCCTGTGCATGATTTGTCCTGGTTTGACCTTATTGAGTCATGGATGCTCTTTTGTTTGTGATTGCTTTGTTTTAAATTTCGTTGGGTTTAGAATTATCTTGGAAATGGACTGCTAAGGAGGTTTGCTACAGTTGTGGATTGCGAGAAGCTATTGGTAACGGTTGGGCTATGGAGGGGCAAATGGCAGTGATTGGCTGCCTGTCGGAGGATAGGGTTATTAATAGCTTCTTATATTCGCTTGAGACTGTACAAGATGGATTGTCATATGTGCCTATCATTAAGGAGTATTTGGATGTGTTTGAGGAAGTAACTAGGTTACCATCGAATAAATATATTAAGTTTCGGATAGACTTAGTAAAGGATGCTCGGCCGATAGTTATTCCTTTGAGGCGTATGGCACCTAGAGAGAAAAAGGAGTTGAGCGTGTAAGTGAATGACTTGTTGAAGAGGAGGTTCATTCGTAGAAGCATATCTTAGTGGGTGAACATGTAGTATTCGCCACTAAGACGGATGGCTCTCTGAGGTTGTGTGTAAATTATCGCGACCTGAATAAGATGATGAAGAAGAACAAGTATCCACTCCTACGTATTGATGACTTGTTCGATCAACTCCATGGTGCGAAGGTGTTCTCTTAATTGGACCTCATGACAGGATTTCACCAGTTGAGAGTAGCGAAGGAGAGTGTGTTGATCACTGTATTTTGTACGTAGTCTATTTTCTATGAGTGGTTGGTTATGCCGTTAGGGCTAAACAATGATCAGGCATACATTATTGACCTCATGAACCGTGTCTTTAGGGATCATCTAAACAAGTTCATGCTTATGTTCATGGATGATATTCTGATCTATTCTAGCATAGAGGAGGAACACAAGATGCACTTAAGGATTGTGCTTGAGGTGTTGAGAAAGCATAAGTTGAGAGCGAAGTTTTCTAAGTGTCCCTTCTAGAGGAGAGAGGTGAGATTCTTGATTCATGTCGTCTCAGAGCAGAGCATCGCAGTAGATCCTACCAAGGTGGCAGCGGTTTAGGATTGGAGCCAACCGAAGTATGCTATGGAGAGTTTCCTAGGATTGGTGGGATATTATAGGCGTTTTATCAAGAACTTCTCGAAGATAGCAGCACCGTTAACCAATTTGATAAAGAAGAATCAGACTTTTGTTTGTGACACAAAATGCGAGCATGGATTTATAAGTCTGAAAGAGAGATTGATGAGTGCACCGGTATTGACCATTCAGAGTGGGAATGAGGAGCTGATAGTATACACAGATGCCTGTGATACTAGATCAGCGCAATATTGATGCAGAAGGAATAAGTTGTTGCCTACGCTAGTGGACAGCTGAAACTGCATGAGAGGAAGTATCCAACTGATGATTTGAAGTTGGCGGCTGTAGCATTTGCTTTGAAGATTTTGAGGCACTACCTATCAGGAGAAAGGTTCGAGATGTTCACGGACCATAAATCCTTAAAGTACCTTTTCTCCTAAAAGGATCTCAACCTCCGCCAGCAGCAATGGTTGGAATTCTTGGCCTCCTTTGATTTTAGCATTTCTTGTACACTAGAAAAGGGAATGTGGTGGTTGATGCATTGAGCAGAAGACATGCTAGTTTGGGAGCAGTGTTTATGGAGTGGAAATAATTGGAGTATATTATTGTCTATGACTTCAGACCCCATTGCGAATTAGAGCTAGGGATGTTGCCGAGTTTGACTATCAGCATACTCTGATTGAGCGGATCGGTACTAGTTGAAGGTGAAATGCTAGACTAGCAGAGATAATGGTGAAAATAGAAGGAGTAGAGTCTGAAGATATGAAGTAATACAGACTCGACCAAGAAGGTTGGCTCTGTAAGAATGGGAGACCGTTTTTCTCAATGTTGATGGATTATAAGATGAGGTGCTATGAGAGTGCCACCATTCTAGATTGACTATAAATCACGATGATAGTAAGATGTACCATGATATGAGGTAGGCCTTTTATTGGGAAGGGATGAAGAAAAATGTTGGGACATTCATCTCGAAATGTATGAACTGCCAGTTGGTTAAGGCAGAGCAGAAGTAGTCTAGTGGTTTGATGCAACCGCTAGATGTTCTCTGAGTGGAAGTGGGAACAAGTATCGATGAATTTCATTGACGGACTATCAAAAACTCGAGCAGGGTACGAAAACGTTTGGGTCATAGTTAATTAATTGACCAAGAGCACCAGATTTATACTCGTCAATTCAATTAGAACAGCAGCCAAACTGGCTAACTTATATATAAAGTGGGTAGTACGATTCCATGGTGTGCTGAAGAGCATTGTGAGTGAACGAAACCCGTTGTTCACTAGTGGATATTGGAAGAGCTTACAGGAGGCGTTGGGAATCGAGTTGCAACTCAGTATAGCTTATCACCCACAAACTGATAGGCAGACCGAAAGAGTGAATCGTATCTTGGAGGATCTCTTGGAAGCTTGCATTCTCGATTTCGAAGGCTCGTGGAATGATCACTTGCATTTAGTAGAGTTTGCAAACAACAATAGCAATCAGTCTAGTATCGGTATAGCACCATATAAGGCATTGTATTGTCGATCGTATAATGCTCCTTCATGTTGGTGGGAAGCAGACGAGAAACTGATACTTGGGCCAAATATGATCGGAGAAACCTTAGAGAAGATAGAGATCATTCGACAGCGAATGAAAGTTGCATAAGATAAGCAGAAGAGCTACGCCGATACGAGACGTAGAAATTTGGAATTCTCCATCAGTGATATGGTGTTTGTGAGGATTTCTCTTTTGAAGAATATAATTTGATTCGGTAGTAAGGGAAAGTTGGCACTTGGCACGGAGATTCGTAGGTCCTTTTTCCGATAACAGAGAGGATTGAGAACCTAGCATATAGGGTCGACTTACCTTAGAAGATGGTAGGTGTGTATAATGTCTTCTGCGTTTCTCACTTGCGGAAGTTTGTGCACAGCTCAGGCGTGATAATTACACTGGATCAACTGGATGGTATCAAGATTAAACCAAAAACTTGGAGACCTCATAGGTTGGTTCATATTATCGAACGCGATACGAAATAGCTTATGAGAAATATGGTGGAGTAAGTGAAGGTTCAATGGGGCGAAAGTGAAGGTGATTGCACGTAGGAAACCGAGGAGAGCATAAGGGCCACTCATCCAGAGCTCTTTGTATGGTAAGGCCTGTCGCTTAGCGCATTTGCTTTCCTTTTTAATATCATATGGGGTAGTTTAGTATCTCCCATGCTAGGATAGGTTTGCTTATGTTATGGATTGTATGACTGCTTGTTTGATATGTTTGATGGTTGAATGATTGATAGGCATGCGTAGTAACTATGGTTCACTATTCCTTGATTTATTTAGAGATTTCGAGGGCGAAATTCCTAAAAGGGGACAGTGTAACGATCCGTGTTTTACGTATCGAAAGATCATAAAATAATTTTATTTTATTCATATGAGGTCGTATGACTTTAAAATTCTAGGAAGTGACTCCTACGGACATTTTCCACATTTATGATTTTTACCGAATTTCTATGTGACCATTTTGACCCTGAAAATCTTGTTTGGACTACAACTTTTGATAGAAGATGAATTAAGATCTCAAACCACTTCCATTGCTTCAGGATGATGGTGTCTCATTCTGTACAGTGGTTATAATAGAAAACAGACTTATTGTTTGAAAGTTACAGCTGTTTTAAATTTTGGCTACTGCTTGCCAATTTTAGTGGGTAATTAACTAAGCCCTTGCTCAGGCCCACTAACCAACTTCCAAATTTGTGCAAAGGGGAGGCTGTAGGAATTGGTCTAGATCTTTTCTGTCTTCCCCAAAATAGTTTTAAACATCCATTAACCCTAATTTCATCAAAAATCACATCTTTTCCTTACTAAATCTTAGCCAAATTATTGATCAGAGAGGTGATTAGCATATAGAAGCTAGAGATTATCATTTTGGATGATTTGAATCCTTCTTCTTTTCTATCCATTTTAGATGTAAGGAGAAAGAGTTGTATTTTGTGTATTTGGTGAGTTATTCTTGACCTCTCACTCTACTATGCATGTTCATATAGTTAAAAATGATGTTTTGATATGATTTTGACCTTAAAACATTTTCTAAACTCAATCACACTTTTATAAATGTTTAAAAAAAATTTGAAAGTTTAAAATGATTTTTAAACGCTTTTGCAAGCCCTGGTAATCATATTCATGTGCTAGTGTAAAAGTTAGATTTAGATTAGAATTGGCTGGTTTATCGCATTCTTGTGCTTTTTTTTTTGAAAAGCAATGGGCTAAGGGAGCCCTGCCCATTTCATTAAAAACTTCATAAATGTTTACATACAACATTACAACCTTTTGACAAAATCCAATTATCCCAATATACCAGCATATCAATTATTTGACATAAAACTAAAAACATCAATACATTTCTTAATTCACTTCAATCTACTTATTCTTGATAGAATTTTCTTATTTATTTTACTATATATTGCAGCTGCAGCTTCATTCTTCAAATCAAAAATTCTTCTATTCCTTTCATTCCATATCTCATATACAAAACTCTTTAAAATAATCATCAGAATTACTGTATTTGGAGTCTTCCACCTTGTTGCCTTGAATATATTGAACCATTCAATTCTTGAGCTTTTAACTGGTTTGTGAAAATTTCCATTAGCTAGTAATTTGCACCAGATTTCATAAGTGTAATTACACTCAAAAAATAAATGCGTGTTAGTTTCAGGTTGGTTATGACATAGAACACAATCTTCATTGCTTATTACTCCTAAGCAAGTTAATTTCTGTTTTGTATTCAGTGCATTTGCCATTATTTTCCATAGCAGCAGATTTTCTTTTGCAGGCGATTTTTCCATCCATATTCTTGAAGCCCATGGAAAATTATCCACATTTGTTTCATCTAATAGAGCTTTGTACACTAGAGATATTGTATGTTTCCTTCCTTTTCTTGTCCATAGTACATTAAGATTTGTAGAAGGAAGAGTCAAAGATGATAAGGATTGCCATAATTCTCTAACTTGAATAGAACTACAATAAGGAAGGACAACTGATCCATCAGCAATATAGGATGATACTTTAGCATTTAAAGGGATTCCAGTCTGCATTATTAAAGAATATGGTAGAAGTTCTTTGATAATTAAACCAGTTTTTGCCCAAGGTGATGACCAGAATTGCAGTTCACTGTTCTCAATTGGATTACACTGTATGATTGGCAGAAAGGTAGATCTTAAATTTAGTATATTACACCAACTCCAGCTGCTTACATTGGGTATATTCATCGACCAGAAGTCTTTTCCTTTTATAAGATTCTTTATTACCCACTGTGTCCAAAGGTCTTCTTTCCTTGAGAGAATTTTGTCAATATAAACTGAGATAGCTGTTATATTCCTTAATTTTAAATTTGTTATGCTAAGACCTCCTTTTCCTTTTGGCAACTGAATCTTCATAAAAGATATTGGAATGAGCTTTTTGGAAAATGGATCACCATGCCATAGAAATCTATTCAAAGCACTTTTAATCATTGATATCAGCTTGCTTGGAAGAATATAATGTCTCATCCAATAATTTGCCATTGCACTTGCAATACTCTGAATAATGACTAATCTTCATGCCTGAGATAATTTTGTATTTGGCCAGATAGATAATCTATCAGTGATCTTTTCATATAATGGGAGACAGTCAACTTTTGTAATTCTTGCAGTGATTAGAGGTAAACCAAGATATCTTGCATTATGCTGCATCTCCTTAAGACCTGAATGTGTAATAATACTAGCTTTCAAATTATCACTTAGTACTGCTATTAAAATATGTGATTTTTCCAAATTTATCTTTAAACCAGTTATCTCATAAAATTGATCCAATACCTCAAGTATAGTGGTAATATTTTTAATTGTAGGCTTGGTAAAGATAACTAGATCATCAGCAAATAATAGATGAGTTATGAGTGGATCCTTGCATCTTGGATGTAGCTCCAATTTCTTGTATTGTACTTGCTCAATTATCATTGTATTCAGTATTTCCATCACTATAATAAATAAGTAAGCAGTTATTGGATCACCTTGACGTACCCCTTGTGTTCCTTTGAAAAAACCTTTTGAACATCCATTTCTTAGAACAGAGAAATGTGTGGTTGATATGCAGGTATATATCCATGCCAGCATTGGTTTAGGGAAATTCATTCTAGATAGAATTGCTACAATAGAACTCCAAGCAATAGAATCAAATGCTTTTTGTATGTCAAGCTTCAGCATACATCTAGGTGATATTTTTTCAATTCCATATCCTCTTATAAGCTCTTGAGTTAATAGTATATTATCACTGATACTTCTCTGAGGCATAAATGCAACTTGATTGCTTGATATAATTGAAGGAAAAACAGTCTGAAGTCTACTAGCTATTATCTTGGATATAATTTTGTAAAGAACATTGCAACATGAGATTGGTCTAAATTCTGCAACATTGACTGGATTACTGCTTTTTGGCACTAGAGCTATATTAGTAGCATTTACACCAGTGGACAATTTGTTATTAGAGAAGAAATGTTGAACTGCTTTGATTACATCTAGTTTAATTATTTTCCATGTATTTTGATAGAAGAATGCATTAAATCCATCAGGTCGTCCACTACTATTAGATTTCAGAGCAAAAACTGCCTTTTCAATCTCCTCAGATGATACCCTTTGAATCATTTTGCTAGCTTGATCATTATCCAAGTAAGGTGTTTGCATTTTATAGAGTGGAAGAAGATTTTGCCTCATTGGAACAGGATTGCTAGTGTAGAAGAGAAATAATCAATGAAAGCCTTTGTAATGGATTCATCATTATCTTGCATTACTCCATTCAAGTCAGATATTCTCAATATCCTTTCTCTGGCTTGTTTTACTTTTATTGAATCATGATAGTATCTTGTATTCCTATCTCCTTGCTTGTCATTAATTTCATTCAGAACTTCTTTGCTCATCATAGCTTCAAATTCCAATGCCTCATGTAAATCATTTGATAAGGAAGATTCTTGACAAGCTAATGCTGCATTCATTGGATCTTGCTGAAGTTGGTGTTGAATATAATAAATTTTCTCCCTTATTCCATCAGATATTTTTGATCCATCACCAAAATTTTCTTTAGCCCAGATTTTTAATTTTGACTTCAGCCTTTGAAGCTTTGCTTTTAGAATATACAATGGATTTCCAAAAATAATTTCCTGCCAAACCTGAATAACAATACTATGGAAATTTTTGTGGTTAGTCCAAGATTTATAAAATTTAAAAGAGGGGTTTTTCCTTATAGTATTCTCTCCCCATGATAAGATAATTGGAGAGTGATCAGAAATGGAAGGATTTAGGAAATTATAGAGAAGATTAGGCCATTTGTTTAGAGAATTGATGTTTTGAAAAGCATGATCAAGCTTGCAAAAAGTTCTTGGACCATTTTTACTTTTATTACTCCATGTAAATTCAGCTCCTACATAAGGAATATGGCTAAGGGAAGAATTTATAAGAGCTTGTTTCAAAGGAGATATATCTTTAATAGATAGAGGAATTCCACCAAGTTTTTGGTCAGATGAAAACATGCAGTTAAAGTCTCCAAGTATTATCCAAGGAATATTTGGTTGAACAAGAGATGATAGATTGGAGAGAAAAGAAAGTCTTCTGTCTAAACTGTTTTGAGCATAAACAAAAGAAATCGGAAAAGGAGTATTTGAAAGTAAGGATACAACATTAAAATGAATAATTTGATCATTTTCCATTAATTTTGTTAGCTTGAAAGTTGCTGAATTCCAGAGTACTAATATTCTTCCATATGGAGCACTTTGCAGATTATCCTCATATAACCAATTTGGAGCAATAAACTTACAAGCTTTTTCAGTCATTGACTTGTTTAACTTTGTCTCACTTAAAGCAATAAGTTGAATTTTTTCATCCTTAATCAATCTCTTCACTTCTGTTTGCTTTGAGGATAGATGCCCTCCTCTAATATTCCAGTATGCAATATTGTTATTCATCATCATAACATATTAGGTGATATTAATTGTGTAGGATGCTTTCTTGTATGCCTATTTCCACTTGTTTGAATTGAAGATCCTTTGTTTGATAATGGTGACTCATTATTATTTTTAGGCCGAATTTCATCAATATTGAAGCTATCACCATTGTTGAGATCATCAGTAGATTCAATGAAAGAAACTTTCGTTTTTCCTCTTTTTCCTTTTTTAATACCAGATAAGGACTGGTCTTCATTTACTTCCTTTGTTTTACAAGGTGGAGGTAATATTAGATGTGCAGGTGGAATTATATTGATATATGGAGAAGTTTGTCCAGGATTATCATCAATTTGCTTTTCTACAATAGGGTCCAAATTTACTTTTCTCTGAGCCGCTAGGTTTTGTAAATAGGATGGGCTAGGATAAACATATATTCATTGTATACAATCAATTGGGCCCAAATGGTCGCCCAAGCCCGAAAAAATTATTTCCAACCCTGAACGAAACCATGACATTCTATATATCAAAAGTGAGGTTTTCGATATTTCTGAACTCAATGGAACAAGTCTCAAACCCTAATTCCATTGTATCCAGAAGTTAGTGTAATGACCCGAATTTTTCGTCGTTTGATTTGGAATATTTAAATGGTTTAAATATTGAATTTGGAATTTTAGTTTAATTAATAAGTTTTTAAAGGTTATAGGTTATGCTTGTATGAATCATGCATATGCATGTTATTTTATGCTTATAGGTTAAGCTTTGATGTTGTTTGCTAGTGTTTTGGATGCTTAGGAAGATAGGTTGGTAAATTTAGAAAATCGGAAGCAAAGTTGGTCGGAATTGGATGAAACTTGGAGGATAGGCTTTGGAGCATGGGAGGAGCTTGCAGTATAATTCGCACCTTTAGGTTCGCTAAGTAATCAACTCGGCACCGAGTTGAAGAGTCGGTACCGATGTATTTTGATGGCTCGGATGGATCAGTTAACTTGATGGATGGGTAGAGTATGGCTAGTGGAGGTTGTCCATAGCACGATGCAGGAGATTATTATAATGAGTTATTTCTAAAATTTTAAGTAGAATTCTTTAAAGTAAGGACCGAGTTGTTTTGATGGATGGGTCGGAGTCTAAAGCATCCGGGAATGGAGTATTAAGAGCAAGGAAGGAGGCTTAGCCAAAATTGGCTAAGTAAATGGGTCGGTGCCGAGTTGAACAACTCAGTGCTGAGTTAAACAACTCCGTGCCGAGTTGAACAACTAAGTGCCGAGTTGTTTAATTTAGTCATGTTAGAGTGGAACTTTCTTGGAGGGGAAGCAGAGGACTGAATATTGCGCTGAAGGTGTTCGTTCGTTCGCTTGGTATTTAATGGCGACATAGTGGCACGATGATTATTTCGGGACTTTTGATGATAACTCAATGATGAAAGAAGTTAGGTTACAATAATGGCGGCTCGATGTTGAACGGAGTCGTGATTGGTTATCCACAAAGGGCGGGTTCTAAGAAAGGTGACCCATAGGTAGAATGGTTTAATTGTTCTATCGTGGAATGGAGGAATATAGATGGTTCCTCAAGGATAATGGAAATTGGATGGAGCAAAGAAAGAGCTCGGACACATGTGATAGGATCATTGATACTTGTAGTGTTTTCTAATGTACTCAAAGCAGGGGTATTGTAAGGACGCTCATGGGTACGATGAAAGGCTACCCTGAATCGGTTAAATGGATCCGTGTACCCTAGACCTATTAAATGGGTCTAGTATCAGCTTCGGACTAAAGAGAGTACACTGAAAACTAGGATTTCCATTAGTCCCTGGTAGTTGAAAGGTTATACGAGTTATCATATATCTAGAGCACAGTGAGTGATAGTGAGGATTGTTTGATTGATGCTATTGTTGTCTTGATTGTTCTTCCATAGTCCATCACTCTAAGGATGTCATTATAGATAGGTATTGGACATAGAGATACCTGGACGTTCGTGATCACACCTGAGTTTCAGTGTACCTTTACAATATTTATAGAGTAGCATATTATGTTCGTTATGTGCTAACTATTTGGTTGTAGGAACAGGTCAGTTATGATTTGTATACCTTTGTTCCTTACTATATCAACTTGTATAGTATTTTGAGATTAATTTATTGCTCACACCAGACTGTTGTCTGGATCGAGTTTTTACGCTTTGCTTCTTATATTCTCAGGTACTCTTTAATGAGTATACTAGAGAGCAGGTCTAGGTGCGACGCAGTAGTTGTGCAGAGGACGAGCTGGATGGAGCTATCTCTTATTATATATGGATTTCTATTTTTATTCCGCTGTGCAACATTGTGGAGCCTTGGCAGTGCTTGCTTATTATTATGAAACAGTTATTTGAGTTTATTTCCATTGTATAAACTCTATTACTAGTTGTATAACTCTGTGAATCTGTACTCTGACATTTAGATCACTTAGTTATTACTGTCTCTCCTGTTTTATATCTGTGATGTATATTATATTTTATTCCATGCGCTGTATTCCATGCGCTGTAAGATATACGACAGGTTTTGTGATGTTTTTTCATTTTAAAACCCTGATGCGTTCCACATCGGTTGGGGACGTCAGCATTGCACTATCATATATGTATTGGGTGCCAATGGTGTAGAGCGATCGTCACATGCGGGATAGCTATGTTTGACTTTACCTTGTTGTATTAGGGATTTCGGGGGAGAAATTCCTAAAGGGGGGAGAGTGTAACGACCTGTATTTTACGTATCAGATGATCATAAAATACTATTTTTAAATTAATTTGTGGTCGTATGACTCCATAATATTGGGAAATGCCTATTAGTGATATTTTTTATCTTTAGAATTTTTGCGGACGATTTTACCGTTGAAAACTTATATTGGCTATGGCATTTGATAGGATCCAAATTAACATCTTAGACCACTTCCATTGGAAAGATATGATGGTTTCCCTTTCTGTAGAGTGATTATAATAGTGATTTAGACTCTCTGGGTAGGAGTTATGGCTGTTTGATGACTTTAGAAAGTCGGTTCCGAAGGGAGTCTGTTCAGTAAGCGTTCTGTTCGGGGGGTGGTCCAGAGATTTTGAGGGGTCACTTGGGGTTTTGCCTATAAATATGTTAGCCATCTTCCTCCAAATCATTTTTTCTACCACTTCCCATTCAAGCCTCAACTGCCATTATTCCACTCTTCACTTGAAATTCCATCTCATCCAAATCTTTTCTAAATTATAGATAAGCAAGGGGATGCATTAGAGAGCTGCAAATCTACATTGTTGGGAAAGAAAAATCGGATCTTGGTTGGAATTCTTGAATTTGCATCGTTTTGCATGAAAAACTTGGATCTTAGAGGCTTTGGTGAGTGATTTATCATCTCTCACCTTACCGTATATGTATCTATAGGTTTTGATATATTTTAAACTCATTTTTAAAGTCAAATTAAATATTTAAAAACTGTTTTCTATGTCAAACCTGTAGTAAAAAGAATTTGGGATATTTAAAGTGCCTTAATCATATGGTTTTGGAGTGTAGTTGCATTTGTATATGATAGGCTATAATGATAAATTGCTATGGTTTGATGTTTGTTTGGATATTTGGATGATTGGACGTAGTTTATGTGTGTTGTGTTTGTGTGAATGCTTGTATGGTTGAAATGCCCATCGAAACGACTTAGAGTTAGGAACCATGAAACCAAACTTCGACAGATAGGCTCGAGAATGTTAGGAGTTTTATCGATGCATACAGAATGCATATAGGTCAAAGAACAAAGTAGAGCGATGAAATTGGCATGAAATTGGATTTTAGAGAAACTGTATCATTTCTATTCGGTAGCATTTGTTTGGTGGTGAGTGCTTGAAGTCACACTTGGGGCCGGTGTAAGGTCTACTTGAGGACAACTTGGTGTCTGTTGGTGCTTTGTTCGGTGGTCGAACAAGTTCTGATGTTCGGTGGTTGCTTGGTGTCCGGGGGTATTTACTTGGGGACAGACCTGAGGAAGAAAATCTGTTTGATGCTTGAAGATGACTTGGTGTCTAGAGGGTGTTTGCTTGAGGCCAGACCCAAGCAAGGAAAGCGGTTTAGTGCTTGGAGACGACCTGGTGTCCAGGGGGTGTTTGCTTAGGGCCAGACTTGAGCAAGACCTTATGTTCAGTGTTTTTGTGCTGCTTGGAGTCATGGAAGGGATTGCTTGGGGCTTGGCTCGGTATAGCCGAACCAAAAATGAAAGTTGGGGATTTTTTTCCTGGAGCAGTGATACTTCGGGAATTTCTTTGTGGCATGTTCTGGGGTTCTTAGGGTGATGTGGAGTGGAGTAAGCAACTCTTAACGACTCGGGTGACCTTGGATTTTTTATGGCGATTAACGAGGCGATGGCCTGACGCTTCAACATGATGACACCGACGATGATGACGATGACTTTGGAACCTTGGTACGATGGCTTCACTACTTACGATGGGTGTCATAGGCACTCCAAAGATGACGACATAACAATGGGAGTCGTGGTGGCGATCCACAAGGGCAAATTTAACGATGGGGACTTGCAAGTGGAATTTTCGACTATGTCCTACTGTGGAGATAGCCGAGATGGAATAACGATTGGGTTTCATTATTGAGACGTGTGTAAAAGGATCATTGATAACTTAATGGCTTCTAGTGTGCTCGTATAGAAGGGGTAAGCTGGGATGCCTATTTGGATTTGCGATTATGTCTGGATCTTATGATAGTAGCTTGCCCCGGGCTTTCGATTATGGGCTTGGTTCCTAGCTTTTCGGAGTGGCATGGATTCGAGCAGCGATGGAGCCTGGATTACGATTGGATCCATGGTTTGCGATTGTGCCATTCGCGTTATCATATATCCAATGCACAATAGTGATAGTGAGGATTGTTTAATAGATTCTATGGTTGCCATCGTTGTTATCACTCTAGGATGTCACATGTTGTAGGTATTTTCGACTATATACCTAGACAGTGGACATTGTACTTCGACTATAGTACACTTATATGGTTATGATAGTAGATTAGCATATATCGACTGTTATGTGCTAACTTTGTGGATGCAGGGACCGAGTAGGTATGGTTCTCATACCTATGTCCATATTTACTATATACAATTTTATAGTATTTTTGGACGATGTATCGCTTACACCAGATTGTTTTCTAACCCAAGGTTTTATGCCTTGCTTCTTATTATCTCGGGTACTCTTAAATGAGTATATTTGGGATAACAGGTCTGGATAGCGCATGGAGCTATATCGAGTACGAGCAGGAGGCTACCTATTCATATATCCATATTTGGTCTTGCTATCACTATATTCTGCTGTGCGGTACTATAGAGTTATGTTAGTACTTGTATTTTGAGAGACAGTTGTACATTAAATTGAGGGATTTGGATGTTTAAACTCTTTATTTCAGTTTTGTATAGTCTGTAAACCTGATGCACTTTGATGTTTTACTTATGATTCATTTAATTATTTCACTGTCTCGTTTATTTTACATCTATGTTATTATATTATATTTCGTCTGTATGCTGGGAGATGCTCTACAAGTTCTGTATTTGTCATTTTTCTCTATTTTATATTCTTAACTACCATCCTGCATCGGTCGGATACCTCCACAGCATATCTATCTATCTATCTATTACTTAAATAGGAAAGCAGAAACCAAAGCGTTTTCGTAGCGACACCTGTCCTTTTTCATTACTAATCCCTTTCTGCCAAATCATTAACTAACAAATTACTGTTGTCAACACGAATTTTCCATACTGCCGTTTTCAGTTCCACAAACTTCATTGCCCACAACCACCGTTGTAACCAACCGACTTAACTTATCATCCTTCCCAACTTCGCTCTTAGTATCCTCCACTTCCTCCACACATTTGCGTACATCCCGCCTTCGATTTCCAACCCTTCAGTTCGTCCGCGTAGTTGGTCGCAGTAATTTCATTCCGCCGCCGACTTGACAAAGATTTCCACCACTATAGTTTCCAAGGTTAGTACCACTGACTTCCTAGTCTGAATTTTGGTTTTTTTACCACATCACTATAGGTGACCGACTGGCTTTGTACTATTACGTCAATTGAATTTCAACTGTGGCAAACCTAAATTTCCGTTTTTTCAACCTGCTGTTCGGTCTTTCACTTCGACTTAACCTTGCCTCCGTTCGGTACACGCTTACCTTCCTACCCAACCCACCACCCCCGATTGTAACTGGGTACGGCGATGGTGTTTATTTTCAACCTCCCAATCTAACAAAGGTTCTCTTCTTCGCATCCACACATATTCATTATTCAGTGTTCTTCAGTACTATCACATTGTCCATGGTTTCCGTCTGCACTGCACTGTTCGTAATGAACTACATTTCATCTGCTTTGATTGAGGTCCACCTTTTGTTTTATACGGTGAAATACGAAATAATTGTGCTTCTATTTATTTCTTCCCATCAATAATTATGCTTCTATTTATTTCTTCACATTATTCATGATTTCCTGGTTTATTTCTGATGCTGATTTAAGCTTCCCCCGGTTGCAACTGCGGTTAAAGTGCTAACAGTTTTGATGATATACCAATTTTTTTCGGTCCTAATTACCTACAGTTTGATTCAAACGCCTTATGTGGAATAAAATTTCAAGCCATATACAGACACATTTACTGAAAATTTACGATGGGCTACGAATTTACATGGAAATTACCACCGCTTCGTTGTTCACATGCAATCTCTGATTTGTTTATTTTCATAACTCGATGACACGATTTTCAGACGCAATTCGTTGCCACTTTCGCTCATACCAATTCGTGCTTAGTTCTGTCCTTCCGTATTTCTTCTTCATCATAGATTTTACTCAGAATTTCTTAGAAGTGAGTTTCATTCAGTTATTAGTACGTTTAACCGATTTTGTACTCCGCAAGTATATTTTAACCAGTTTTCATCTTCTAATTACTTTACCATCCCCCGTCAGCATCATACTGTTTATACACACACACATGTATATGTATATGTACATACATACATATATATCACTATATATATATTTATTTATATGTATACATATCACTATATATCTGTATACATAGATATCTAATTGCCTTCCAATGGTAGGACTGTTTATTTTTTTACATTTATTAAAGGACATTTACTAATTGCAAATTGAGTTGCTTCCATTATTTAAGTTGTCAAAGTGCCGTGTGTTTTAACTTTATAGTTTTTTGCGAACAAAGTTATTACTGATTTACATGATATTGAATTGTGGTTGAAATTTATGTAACAGGTAAATTTGTGTTCTGGCATTTCTTCAAATTTGGTAGATTTGGCATACTGTTTGTCAACTATTCCGAACAAGGTATTTTGAACTTTTTGTTTACTGTGCATGTGTAACATTTCTACACACACTTACTGCATATATATATATATATATATATATATATTCTGTCTGTTTGTATGTATTTGTCTGTGTATATAGACTGTGAGCGTGTGTATGTCTTCGCTTATTTGTATAAACTATTCTGTTCAAAAGGTGTGATGCTTAGAGTATTATCAGTATATGCGTTGCTGACTTTGTTGACCCTGTTTTAGTGGGCCTGGTTTTGTTAAGCAAAATATTAACTATTATGAAAGAGACAGATTTGAATTCCTTTATTTTAAAAAATGAATAATGAAAATGAATAAGCATACGGATATTTTTATTATCCATATTTGAATTCCTCTGTTTGAATTCCTCTACTTGAAGAATTTCCTCGAACACACAACAATACATTTTTTTTATCATCTGCAAATTTTTTGCCAAAATCAGTACCCCTTACATTATCAATATTGGCAAATTTAGTATTGTTCGTCAATTGAATTGGAAAATTGACCTTAATAAGTTAGTATTCAGGTTAGTAGTTGTAATGTGAAAAGGAGTACATCTCTTTATGCACATAAATTGTTAGCCATTTGTTCAGTGATTACTATTCACTTTCTTATCTGCATCTGTCTATTTAGAAAGAACAAACCAGTTCAAGAGCCTAATAATATGGGTATTAAAAAGGTTCGAATCACTTTACAATCAATTAGAGTGAACAATATTTAGAGCTTCAGAAAATGTGAATTTTCTAAAGATGACAATATTATACAAATTCTGAATCGTGGACATAAACAAATACCCATCAACTAAACATGTGATATAACATTTAACAGTTGATTGTTATGTTTTTTCACTCGGTGAAAGCAATTCAAGTTAATACAGGAGAAGTCGGCGATGTATCCACCGTAAAAGTAATCTCATTATCTTAACACCGTTCGGTTTCTGAACTAAACAGTTACAACAATTTTTATGTTTTCATTTTGCTTGTAAGATATTCTTGATCTGGAATTTCCAATTATAGGATACGTAAGTTCCAATAATAATACGATGATAGCTCATACGCTAACGAACATATATATGTATATGTATGTGTGTGTGCGCGCGCGCCCCCCTCCCTTCTTTATCATTGACTATTACTATACAGGACAGTAAGATGGAATTTGCAGTGGCAATTTCAGTCTCATTTTTTTCCTATGCATACATGTCATTACTGTAGTATATGTACTAATTATGAATACATTTTCAGAAGTTCATATTACGTACAGTATGCTGCATTTAGTTATCTACCATCAACTGTTTGTACTATGAAATTTTATTGATTTAGAGCACTTTGAAACTAATATAGACTGTTTTATATATTTTGCAAGCAACTGATGGTTATTTATGCTATTTTACCGCGAACATGAGTTTATACATCTACAATTTTGGTATGCTTTTATCCTTATATTATAGATGTTACAAAGCAATCAGGAAAATATGGTTGGCATGAATCTGCACATGCATCACTTTTTATTGTGCCGTGGTTGTGTTCTTACTTCGGAATATTGAGATTGTAATGAGTCTACGGAATTCTTTTCTGAAGACTAAATAATGTCACTACACGATCTTTAATTTTTTTTAGTTAATGAAGTAGACTGTATTATTGCTGTAATTTTAGTTATTCTCCACATATATATTGAATGTAAAAGGAGGTTTTTATTAAATTACTGTAAAATAATAACCTACGTGAACAAAGCATGCCATTGTTCTCCGTAAACTTAAATTTCATGTCAACTGATTTCATATTACATCATATAGGCAGTAACATCGATTCATATAAAAGTATATACATACTGTTTTCTTCTATTCACGACCATATGGCAGGTCAAAATTGGACAATATGTTCGACTTATTAATGACCCCATATTGACTGTTGAAAAATATATTTGGTTGCATGCATCCTCTAATCGGTTTAAACTAAGTTTTCAGTTCATCCTTATACATTGTAAAGTCAAACTGTCTGTTTGTAATTGATTTCTTTCAGATACCGGTTGTCATTATTATTGCCTTTTAACTTACAAAGGTAGCAATTATTTATCGACTATTTTTGCATATATAATAGCATGTGCAGTTTACACAGTAACTGTAAATTATAGCACTTTATAAGTTTCAATATAATGATAAATCTCTGTTTTTGAAAGCAAAAGTCGATTATGCTTTGGTGCTTGGCTCTTTACCATAACTTCAACACTAAACATAGTTCCACGTCTATATTGATAGGCTCATTGCATCGTAGAAATGGAGAATATACTGGTTTAGGGTAAATAGTTCGTTCTTTCACTTGCTGCATCTCATTACTGAGAGGGGAGGCAGTTTTACTGTTCACCCGCACGATATGACAACCACAATCATATTTCAGTCTGAATTCATATCTCAACCATTTGGTTTGTCTTCCAATATACATGCTGTCATATTACTTCTGCCGTGGTTTGTTTTGAAAAGGTGCTTTACAATTTGGAAAATGAAAACAGTGCAGTTCAATCTGTTTGTCACTATTTGATGGCAACAAGCATGGGGCATAGTTCCGTACGATGTAATGACAAACTGAAACTGATGTATTTAAATAAGCCAGTCCAGTAGGCAATCATATTGGATGTATAAATAGGAAGGTACATTAGGATACCGTCTGTTAATATACATATTGACCTACAAATCAGTATGCATTTGCATACAGTTTTGATCGTTGTTATATCAGAAAATATTATACCTAACTTTCTTCAATATCATATTCCCCTGATTTACAACCAGTTATGGAGCACTATTGTATAACAAATTAGTTAATTACCACTGTCTAAACTTGAAAATGTGATGTTAAGATTGCAATATTTTATTTACTGCCATCATGCCTTACATAAAGCTCAGTTAACTGCTACCATATTTCTCTGTTCTCAGTCAGTAATAGTTAAACCCATTTGCTTCTTCGCACAGCGCCATATGGCTTAAGTACCCGTAAATATAGTGTTACACTCTGAAAATGGTAATCACGATCTATTCAATTTCTATATAACACTATATATTTTACTCTGTCAACACTGGCGTTCCATAGATTTAACTTTGGAATTTCAACAATCAAAGCTGTCTGTTTACAATTACTAAAACAAGTCTTCTATATTGTTGAAGTCACAAGACAGTGGCTGAACTTGGGATTTGCACCGACAGTACATATATTTAACTCTGATTGCCTATTAAATTGTGGGTTTTATGGGTGACAAAGAGCATGTTATTATATTTTCAAATATGTCGATATGTCATAGTTATAATAATAGCAGTAATAGGACGAGGAGGAGAAAGGAGCTGTTGTTCTTATTATTACTATTAATCCTAAACTGTAATATGAATTTGTATTAGTTGGACACCCACTTATAGGTCGGTCAGACCCAATGAACACAATTCATAATTTGTGCTAAACCTGTATTTTTAATAAATTAATAAGTTCACAAGGTGTATCTTTATAGCATCACGAGATTGAAAATAAAAAATTCAATCTTCCAAATTAATTTTTACGTTAATGTCAACTTTGCAATGTCCAGAAACAAGTTTGAGTTTGCGGAAAATTTTGTAATATCAATCCATTGTTACTTTTTTTTAAGTTCCTAATTTGCCTTACAACGAAATTTTATATATAATATTGTCGTATGATTTTCCATCATTCACTTTTCTTCCTTTGGCAATTGCATATTTTTTCAGGCAGATCAATAAAATATAGTTTTGTCACCATACTTTTTACGATTTACTTATGTTCTGCTCTTGCACACAAATATTGCTGTACTACTGGCATATGATGAATAATATATCTCCATGACCCAAATTAGTAGCATCCAATACCATGGAAAAAAACCGTGGTAGACTGACTAATGATAACAAGATATTAGATAGTCGAAATATAGACTCTAGCTAAGTATTTATAGATATTATGTATGGATGTTAAAGTGTTTCAATATTTACTAAATCCAGGATTTGAAAACTGAATAGAAATACCACTATGTTTTGAATTTTCCATGCTAATGCTATATCTATATATTCACTGCATCCCCTGTTAATTATAGTCTAACATGATATATAACCTTTCTCCATCCTTATCAAATACAACAACTATAGTTCAGCTGCATGGACCATATGGTAATTTTTTTTTACCTTGCTCTAATATGAAGCTATATTGCTCTGTGAGTAGTTTCGTACTATGTATCGTAGGATATAAATTTACTGTCAATGATATAAAATTAGGTATTTGTTTATGCACGTAATTTAGTCCTCATAAAATCCAATTTATTTGATCTATGTTTAATTTAGGGTATATGTGATTTTAAACAACAGCTGAAAAATACAAATACAATCAACGTATCATACCTATCCGCTATTTGATTGAAAAGGAGAATCTGTCATCTGATTTTGCAGTAAATGTGGATTTTCTGTTTCTAGACTTGCACGATTTTCCTTTGTAATTTTTGGTGACGGTTTCAAAAACAACCACTATTGATGTCTCACTAAACGCTCCATCTACAAACTTCTTACATTGAACAATGAGGACAAATTTCAACTATGATATACTACATGCAACCATCGAAATTTCCTACACTCGGATCACCATCATCGCAACTGCTGAAGGCTATGAGATCTGTGCTATTCTTCCTCATCGCGATTTTGTTTCTCAAGTTTGATTTTTACTATCGCTTACAGTTTCGATTGGGATCAACACTCCAACCGAGACTATGTAAGCATGTTTTAGTTTAGGTAAAAATAGACCAATTGGAGAAGGTAACTCATTTTCCCTTATCCTACTCTTTTTTCCAACAGATCCGTGTTATCCAATATGTCATGATTCAATCACTTGGTTGCTAACAATTTGTTCAAAATAAATGTGGTTGAAAGCTATATTCTGAACAGGCTTATTTTCATTGAGAGAGAATAGGTTATTGAGCTATACTAATGTTTCTGCAGAGGCACTTACATCTTTTGAAATGTTGTAAGAACCAAATGGTGGAATAGTAGATTAGGCTATAAATAATGATTTATTTAGTTTTTATTTTACTGTTAATCTTACATTTACAGTTTATCACAGTTTATGAACTTAATTAAGATAGGAAAGATAAGAGATAAAGAAACTTCAAACTTTCATCCACTAACAACTTACATAAGAAAAGAGGTTTTTATCCAGTTTAATGCTAAGTAGACATAATATCAACAGAGCATTTTATGCACCTAAACTACCTTATTTGAGTAAAAATACCAATGAAGTATTCTTAATCCCGTCTGGACATTTGTTATATGTCAGCTTTATTTTGATGTACATTTTTTCATACTTCATTGGCATTTCACGGCTAAACAAATACTCCAGCAAGACATTTTATGCTGTCATAAAAAATGGGTTTTTTTAACGTACAGGGAAACCAGTTAAATGTGTGGGTAGGTGATACCAAGGTTCTGTACAGCAATCAGCAAAAAAACATAGTTGTCTCTATACGAATGGATATTATTCAGGTACATATTAATAAGAAATTTTTTTGTTACTTGGGTAATATCAGTAAATAAAGCATTGTGGATTCATACAAACTGGTATTCTTTTGGATTAAGGCCTTTTCCAGCTTTATTGAAATATAGATCGACAGTAAAATGATGTGTCATTATACATGATATTACAAATTAATAGTTCATTCACACATAATTCACGTCCTTTTTATTGGTTATAACAATGTATTTTTTGACCTGTATATGATGTCAAAAACTGTGGTTGGATGTAGTAACCAGACAGGTTTATTTCAAAACTGTAAGCATTAGATTTTTTCTCTTTTACATTTTCATTATGTTTAAGAATCAATTTTACATGTTTATTTTTTTTTGGTGTTACTGAATTTTGTTACTTGCTGAAGTGTTTATGTTTGCCAAATATTGATTTTCTTCAGTTGAAAGCCTTTTATGGAACCCGTTTTAATTTGAAGTAATTCAATGTTTGTGTAGTCATTTCTCAGTTTGGATCTTTTCAACGACTTAGTATAGACAAATCTTCATGACGTGGTGCAAATTTTGCACTCCTCATGCTCAACCACTAACAATAAATTAATTCTGTCATCTAATTGCAGTATTGTACTTTAACTGTAAAGTCACATTTCCAGAATCAACTATCCATTGTTCTGCAGTTTGATTAGTTCATATTTTGATTCTTATGTTTAATTCTTTATAATCCAATATTTCACTTTAATTACTATTAGGATGCGTAACATCATGAACCTTGATTTATGATCTGTCTTTAGATGTAGCTGTTTTAGATACATACTGAGCTGCTTATCACTATAATTATAAGGAGGACAGTCTGGTTGGTTTAAAATTTTGTAAGAGAATGTTTGTTAGCTATGTTAAATCAAGTGCTACTATAACCATTAGCTTTATAAATCACAATGAATTCTCTGTACAACTACATGAAATAGGATATTCTATTTGTCAATAAAATTTCTATAAACATGAATTCTAAACTGTCTTACTTGCTTTGTTGTTGATCTTTATCAAATTAACAGATGTGATTCCACTGAACAAGAACAGAAGATGTTGAAATCAGTAGAGCTTGATATCAATATACTCAATTGGAAAAGTTATATACAGTATTTTCAGTTATATATGCAAAATGTTGGTCGTTGGTTATATGATGAACGAGCAGATGCTGCTTCAGTAACATGATTTTTGATGTCGGATTTTATAGTCCGGTTTACAGCCAACACCGTACACACCAGATCCGTCATAAATAGCTTGAACACCATGTACATTACAGGCTAGCACATCTACATGAACATTTTCACTTGGTTTGTAACTTGATGTATAATATACTTCCAGTTAAATAAAAATGTGCCACCGTTTCCTACACTCTTTCTTCTATCATGCATACTTAAGTCGCTACAAATGACGTGTTAGTTGATATTAAATTACACATTATTTTTAGTTCGCTCATCATCATCCTAATGTGCCCTATTATGTGCAGACATTGAACAAATTTGTGGACAACATAGTTGATATTTCAACTGGAACCCTGTTCATGACACAACTTTATTTTAATTGGTAATTTATCTACAAAGCGAACACATGTACATATATTACTGTTTATCAATTTGGTTCAGAAAATCTAACTTCATCAGACTGCCCGCTAAATAAACTGGTGCAGGTCCTATCAGTTATCTCCACTTATTTAAAACTAAGTTAAGTTAAAGTTATGTGTGGTGTGGCAGTTATTGTCATTTTCATGTAGTTATTTACCATTGTTCCACTGTTCAAACCCACTAAGTAAAATAACTACAACCACTTCATTGAAGTAAAAGTGTACATACAGCTGTCCTTCATATTGCACTGTAAAAATGAATTAGTTATATTCCTCACTTTACCACTATAAATAATTCAAACAGTGCTTTTACACCATATCCTCTTCAACATCAAACTGTTACCTCCTACTTTGTACTACTCCCACAGTACGTCATCATTAAACATTCATCTCTTCTTGCTTCCCATTCCCTGTACGAAATACACATCACTCTGCCCCTCTAACTTCTATGTCACTCTGTCCAGTACAGGGCAGTAAATTTCTGTCTGCTATCTTACTTTGCAACCTATATTCTACTTTTCTACAACCATTATATTACTCCCTATTGTTAACTCTTTCTTAATTATGCTTAACAGATATAAGCATGGCCAATAGATATCAGCTACTCTCCGACTTAACTATCGGTCCTAACTGAGATTGCATCCTCGCCAGACTGTCCAGGATGTGGAATTCAATCTCCAAAGCCAGAAAAGAGTTTTACTCCACTAATCTTCAACTTCTTGATGTAAAGGTTCGTTTTCATCCCGCTTTGATATGTTTACATCATGTTTCCCGATTACTTTTACACTGCAATAGGATAACAATGTATTTCGTCGTAGGGTAACCAAAAGCATGCTATCGTGCCAAAGAGTTTGGTAGACAAATACTTACATACATTCAAAGAACAGTGTTTATACGAGATTAAAACACTCTACGTCTACTCTTCGCAACCTACCTACCGTCCTATAGATGAGGAGTTGATGATCATCTTCCGTCAAGATACCCAAGTAAAAAAGCTGCCACCTACGATGTACAATATTCCTAGATACAGATTTGGTTTTGTTGATGATGACACTCTCGCTCAATGCATAGATAAGGTGGCTCAACTTACAAGTGAACACTAATTCCGTTTTACTATTTGCCATGTACTATTAATCCACCCTTTCCGACTACATTATTCCACATGTTTCTTCAATGTTCCCAATTTCTCAATATATTTTACAGATATCGATGGTGTTCTACAAAGCATTTCAGATGTTGCTCAACTCACAACAAGGACCAAATGTCAAACATCTAAGAGAGAGCTTACAGTTTGCAGTGGAAGGTTCCACTTTTAATGCTTTCTTATATTTATCCACTTATTTGGTTCTAAACACCCTCCATTTAACTTTCACACAGTTCAAAAAATACATCTGTTACTTTGTGGGCTAAGAAGACAAACCTTATAGATGTGAGCGCTATTAATTTGGAAAACCAGCCACCTTCACTGATATTCACTTTTATGTTATTAAAACTGTTTAAATGCAGCTTTGTAGTACTCAATTACAATTTATCATGTTTTGTCAACCTTATAACCAAACTACTTATTTTAGGAGAGTACCTTTTCATCAACCAATGCTACACAAATGTACTCAAACATTGATTGTCCAAACTTAGCTAATTTAATTTCCAGGTTTCTCTCTTATTTGGTTATATCAACTACTACTACTTCTTACTTTATGTCCTCATACTAACCCTGACCGTAATACATTAAAGAGGCACGAAAAGTGGAGGCAGTATCATTACCATAGTTGAGAGTCATCGACCAACAACTTCAACAACTTATGATCATGAAATTAGAAGTACCATAGCTAAGGTGTTAGAAGACATAAGAGCTAAGGACTGCCACGTAATGACATATTATTTATTTCTTTTGATATACCACCGTTATTATTTTACTAACATTTCTCTCTACTTCTCCGATTTTTAGTCTAAGAAGTATGTAGTGCACGCAACTTTAATGAAGATTAACACAACATCCGGATGGAGTTATCTGTCATGCCTAATTTGTCGAAAGACTATGACAAAGGAAACAACCAGTTTTACCTGCCTAAAATGCAATAATAATATTGCCCATCCTGTGAACAGGCATGTGTAATTCAATCAGTCATTCACTTTGCCCTCACTTACTACCAACCGCATATACACAGGTATCGGTTAGCAATGGAAGTTTTCGACCACACTGGTTCTGCTAATGTAATTGCGTTTGATAAAGATGTTGCGTGCTTAATCAAACGGAGCGTGGATGAGACGATGGACCTATTGAGAAAGGTACACAAATTATACGTTCAACAGGTTTTTGATTTACCGTCCTAATTCTCGACAATTAAACCATAATATATAGATATTGTCATGTTACCCCTGTCAAACTCAACTGCAACTGTATAACACCACTGTTTATGTTCTTTCAGAGCAATGGTGATGAACTGATTGGTAATCTGTTCAGCAGCTTAATGGGTTTCAAAGCTCAGTTTGAATTCAGACCTTCTAGCTACGACATCATCAACCATGGAAAAACACTGATTTTTAGCAGAATTTCAAATATTCACCAACCCTACAACTCCTGCATTGATCGACCTGATCCGTGGATCCAACTGATACAACGGAAGTTGGAGGTACACAATTAACCGCCAAGTCAAGCCCGGCTCGAAAACCGAGTATGTTTCTCTTTTACAGCTCTTTCTGTTGTTCATAACAAACCTAATACTGTAATCTAACTAACACGGCTATTTTTACATTACTTAAGTTTGGAGAGTAAAGGAACGACGAAAGATAAGCAGGTTTGTAATTCAACACATAGTCCACAGTTCTAGCCAACTAACAAAGTAACAAACTAACCTAATCACTCTGTATCCCTGTAGGAGATGGACGACTGTTTCCACACCTCAGGCAAAATAGAAGATAGCGGTGGACCTGTCAGTGAACCTCACTGTGGTGTGGTTAATGGTGGTTCGCAACGAAAACGTGGACAGACTTCAGAGAGGAAGAGAAAGAAGTAAGCGGTCACAGGGATAAGCGCAACATGAAACATCTTCCTCCCACAACATCAACCTATATCTGTTTTCACCCTGTTCACGGTTCCCTTTTAAGTTTCAACTTCTCTCCGTTTGTATTCACTACTGTACTTACTTCTTTGCCCCCCTCCCCGCAAAGAGTAGTCTATTCTCATTATGTACTTCACTTTATATATGACAGTCCCTGTATATTACTGTTTGTACCATCCTCTGTTTGTGAACTTCTCAGTTGTAATGTTTATTACCATATTACCCTACCAAACTCAATCGACTATACGCAATGTTCAGACCGTCAAATATTCCCATTTCTAATCATGCCTGCAGATTCATATAAACATATACAATGCCTGTGTACTTTAGAGTTTGTACTGTTACTTTAGGCTTTGACTCATCTCATCACCCTACCAGTTTTTACGCCTTCTTTTCCTCTATTGATGTACATGCCTACTTTCCCTGCAAACACTTTGTGCGTGTTTTCTTCTACGCACAGCTAAATGTAGTTCTAACAGTAAAAAATTTAGCACTATGCTATCCCTGTTTGGTGCATGTAATTTCCCTTGCAGCCAACACTGTATGCAACTCAGTCAACACAGTTAATCACTCTCATTGACCAACCTATGTACGATATATGGAGAATAGTTACATCCTTTTCCACTTTATGAAATGTGTGTATACGTCCAATTTCCGTCTTCATTAAAGCATACATTTACCATATTTTGCTCCGTAATTGTCGGTCAACAACTATGCATACAACTGACTGATGTACTACAGCCCATCTCTCAGCGCATTGCTTTCCAATATAAAGAATAATACTCCAGCTCTAGCTTTGACACTATTTGATTATATTTTTCTACACCACATTAAAATTTGATTTTATTCTACAGGCATACATATTGATTAATATTTACAGTTTTCGTATTTGCACTCCGTACTATTCTCCAAGCATATTACAATACTCTAGCCATGGGTTTTGTAGTAACGATTGAAGTTGTCAATTTATACAAATAATCCACTATATTACAAAACAAAGCTATATATATAGACACGTACGTATGAAAACCAATAAACTACACCCCAAACAGTGCATCATCCCTATATAGCTCTCACATATGCACCCCATGTTTAAGTTTCTCTCTTCTTCCACTGACTCTCTTTCCACTCTTTCCACTCTTTCAATTATTTAAACATAAACTAAGGGTTGAGATTAACGTGCAATTTGCATGCTACCAACCAGATGTGTCATCTATCGCTCATACACACACATACAGATATAAATAAACACACACACAAACAAACATATATACCCACATATATATATATATATGTGTGTGTGTGTGTGTATATATATATGTATATACATATATGTATACACACATGTAAGTGGTAGGCGAGGAAATATAAATCTCCCTGCACTTAATGTCGCTCAACTACAGCTTAACCATCACCTACATACCACTTAATTTCTTAACAAAAATTATTCGTACCAATATAAATTTACTTACAGAGAATAGATTAAGCGCATCGTTCGTTTGTTCACAAACTGAGCACAAAGAAGTACATTTTAACTTATAAATTCATATATTGCAAAAGCTAGGTATGACTTTTGATATTCTTTCCATTAAGTAAACTGTATCTAAATACAAACCAACCACATTTGGCAAATAATATAGTCATAGCTTAACACAAAAAACTACTCACCATCCATCGGCCGCTTTGATACAAAACAACCAAATTTTGTTCACACATATCCCTTTTTCGCTCTGGACCAATTTCTTCCAATTTTAGAAATAACATCTTTCTACCCGATCCTACCTATTCATTGCCTAATTTCAATCCACTCACATATAACAACCAACGAAGCACACTTACGTGCTCATCACTTAAAAATACCGCTTTTTCACAAAATTTAGCAACATACAAACCTTCCACACTTAAGCGCACTTTTCATAACATACACACACACACACATACACATATATCTGTATGTATGTATGTATATTACATTTACCAGTATACATCAAATTATACTGCAAGTCTATATTCCTTTCCTATATAAAATCCCTTTACGTTATTACACAACATTGTACAATGACTTTTTATACCAACTTGCTTACCAACAATGCCCGTGTGCGTAGCACAGGCCACACACTAGTTATATAAGTATATTAGGTACCAGAGGTGTAGGGAAGTCATCATAATAAGTCATAACTCAAACGACCCGTCATGGTCCCATTTCCTTAGTGCTCGAATCTATGCCACTAGTAAGCCAGGAACTAGATCGCCTGTCATGTCCAATCCAGGGTAAAGATCGCCCGTCATAGAGATTAGGACCCATTATGGTCCGAATAGGTTCCTTATATTACCCTTTTCTTTAAAAGTACTCTCCGAACCTTCGAGTATCAACGATCCATTTTCATACATAATCTATAGCAAAGCTCGTCTTGGAACTGATCTTACAACTTCTATCATGAAGTCACTGCGGTAGGGATGATTCTCTATAGTCATCAATAATTGTAGAATACCATCATACGTCCTATAGCCATCATCCAATAGTTCCCTTAGTCCAACTATCAGTCCTTAAATTTGTATCTCTAAGTATAGCTAGCCATCATCATATCTGTCTCTTCCCATCATGGAATCATCATTATCAAATCACGGGTCGCATCATCGAAAATTGCCATCGAACCTAATACTTAGCCATATTAGGCTAAGTATTTGGCTTGTCACAAGTTCAGGGCCAACACGCCCAAAACTCGAAGCAAACACAATCATATCCTAAAGCAAGCGTAGGAAGAACTCGAAGCAACTCAAATGCTCCCACCACCGATTGACAAGCACCGAACGATAACCACCAATCAATAGTCACCGAACCATCATCGTCGATCTATGTCTACCTCGATTCCACACTTCAAACATTGGGCCATATTCCTCCACGTAGAACTCCTCTGCATTGAACCACGTCAATACCGATCGATGTCTATGGATCGTCATTGATCCATGGGCATGGATCCCTGACTTAGCCGGAAATCCAACTTCATTTTCCTTCACTGGCCCACACTTCCAAAACATGGTTTGTGACTCCAAGCCCATACTTCAAAACTTGAAGTGCTTCTATCAATCCATGCCATAGTAGTTCAGTCCATCCTTCATGAAAACGATCCATGCCTTCATGTGAATGATCCACCACTTGAGATTTTCTCTTATATCCCCAAACGAACCATCCTTATCGTTAGCCACTCAAAGCACACCTCAAAGCCAATGTATACCGATCCATAACTCCAAAATGCCACCAATCCATCAATATCTTGAGCATACGAACTCCAAATGACTTAAAACTTGGAACATAGCTTTATGAGGTCTTCCTTGTTGCTATCTATCGAGGGCATGGAATTTGGACCCATATTGATCGATTGCCACCGATCTCTAATGTATCTCTATAACTAATTCGCTATTCGATCAGCGTTTTCAACCAAACAAACATCACACATTCAAGCAATCATCACATACAATCTACACCAACAAGCATACATCCATATATGTCGACGTGAATCCTATATTTAATGGTAGCATCCATAAGAACAAAGGAGATCCACAAGGATAATAATTTTCAAATCTTTTTGAAATCATTTAAAATTTACATATGTTATTAAAGAAGGTTTAAAACATATTTTAGAGTTTGAAAAAAACCTCCTTTAACGTCTAGTAGTGGCAAATTAGTGAGTAGGGGTTTAAACCACTCACCTAAATCCAAAGCAATCGAATCCAAGCCCAAAGATGAATGAATCCCGAGATGAATAGCGGCTCCAAGATGATCTCTGGCAGTGAATCTTCAATCCAAGATACTAATCTTGCTAATCTTCCTCTAATGACGTGTTTTGGCTAATTAAAGTAGGGATTATGGTAACTTTTTGGCTAAAAAGATGGTTAATGGGGTCTTTCTCTATTTTCGGGAAATGGGAAATGATGGAGAAAAGTCCCATCATCCCTAACCTTATGCTAATCCTAAAGTCTACTTTGGGCCTAACTATTAACTTGTTAATTACCCATTAGGCTATCCAAAATCAAGTGAAACTTCAAACGGTCATAACTCCCTAACAATAAGTCCGTTTTCCTATTCGATCACTCTATGGAAAGAGAAACCATTATCCTAATCTAATAGAAGTAGTTTTAGACCCCAATTCGGCTGCTACCAAAAGTTATGGGCTATAAAACATTTCAATGTCAAAACTGTCCTATAAAAATTTTAAGAATGGAAAATATCTCTAGTAGTCATTTCCCAAAATCACAGAATCGTAGACCTCGTATAAAAATAATATTAATATTCTACGATCCTCCAATACGTAGAATAGGAGTCGTTACATTATCCATCCTTTAGGAATTTTGCCCCTGAAATCCCAAACAAAAATTAGCAAAGTTATCTCGCACGCCTAACAATCATATAGAAGCATGGGCAACCATCGCACATCAAACATGCATACATAACAATCAAATGGAAAAGGTAAACATCAAAACTTACCCTAACATGCATGACATTATACTATGGTATATATTTCATGATATCATAAGTGAAACTAAAAGCGATAAACAGAAAGTCTCACCAAGTAAAGAGCTCTGGATAAGCTTTCCTCACACTCTCCTCGGTCTCCCAAGTACAATCGTCTTCACCTTCACTCCACTAACCTTCACCGGCTTCCTTCTAAGAAGCTTCGTATCATGTCCGATGATATAAATAGGCCTACAAGATCTTGAAACCTCCGGTTCAATCTCAATACCATCTAGTTGATCCGGTCGATAGTTATGCTAGAACTGTGCATGAATTTCCACAAGTGAGAAAAGTGGAATATATTATGCACTTCCGCCATTCTTTAAGGTAAGTCAACTCTATAAGCAAGGTTCCCAATCCTCTCTACTATCTAAAAAGGACATACGAATCTCAATGCCAACTTCCTTTTACTACCAAAACGAATTACATTCTTTAATGAAGAAATCTTGACAAATACCATATCGTTGACAGAGAACTCTAACTCTCTATGTCTCTAATCAACATATCCCTTCTTTCTTTCTTGAGCATCTTTCATCCATTGTCGGATGATCTCGATCTTCTTCGAGGTTTCTTTAATCATATATGGCCCAAATATCAGTTTCTCGTCCGCTTACGACCAACAAAATGGAAGGTTGCACAGTCGGCCATATAACGCCTCAAATGGTGCCATACTGATGTTGGACTGATAACTATTATTGTATGCGAATTAACCAGATGTAAGCGATCATCCTATGAACCTCCAAAGTCGAGTATACAAACACTAAGAGATCCTCAAGATACAACTCACTCTCTCAGTTTGGTTATTGGTTTGAGGGTGATAAGCTGTGATGAGGTACAACTCTGTCCCTAATGCCTCCTGTAAGCTCTTCCAAAAACCATTAGTGAACAATGGATCTCGGTCACTCACAATGCTCTTCGGCACACCATGGAATCATACTATCCACTTTACATACAATTCGACCAGTTTGGCTACCATTCTACTTGATTTAACGGGCATAAATCTGGCACTCTTGGTCAATCGATCGATTAAGACCCAAGTCCATTGTTGAAATCCATCGAAACTTGATCCCATTTCCACTCAGGAACTTCTAACGGTTGTATCAAACCACTAAGCTTCTAAAACTCTACCTTAATCAACTGGCAATTCATCCATTTCAGGATGAATGTCCCAACATCTTTCTTCATCACTTCCCAATAGAAGGTCTATCACATATCACGGTACATCTTATCACTGCCAGGATGTATAGTCAATCTCGAATGATGGCAATCTCATAGCACCTCATCCCTCGACCCATCGACATTAAGAACAAACAATCTCCTGTCCTTACGGAGCCAACCATCCTGGCCGAATCCGTACTGTCTCATCTCTTCAGACTCTACTCTAGCCTCAATCTTAGAAATAATCTCAGCTAATCTAGTGTTAATAAATTTCTTTGCTAACCAAATAAGTAGGGTAAGCTAAGATTGGACTGGATAAGAGCTTAAATAGCCTTATGAAAGCTTGGGAATAACATGCAAATCTAATTCGAGTTCAAGTGAAGTCATATACATATTTATTATTAAAACTCAAGTCCAAGAGATAATCATATGCTTGTCCATAGTTTAATAATAGTCAAATATAGCCATTCAAAAGAAGTATGCTATGAAAAAAGTTTATTGTCCAAATCCTTATGTGTAAAAAGTTCTCAAATTACAATCGGCTCTAAAATCTCCAAATCAATTTAGGGTTTACAACTTTAAAACTTGAGAAATGAGGAAGAAAGAATCTCCATATTTGGATGTCCAAGAGGGTCTATCTATCATGATAGAAGCAAGTCTAATGGCTGCCATGTATCCTCCCAGCTTACATATTCGCTATCATCTTCGTATCGTTAATACTCGACACCTTCTTTGTACTGTTAATGCTCTCATCCTGCATTAAGGTATTCACTCGACATTCATCATAATGGTAGATGCTCAACATCATTGGCTAATGTTGACACCCATTGTTCTTATTGAAGCTTGATATCTCTTGTTGCTTTACAACAGCTAATGTTGTAAAGGCTCGATGACAATTGATACATCATTGGCTTGTTGTTTATAGAGATCGATATCCTCCATTTGTTGTTAGATGTGTGTCATCCTTTAATGGTGTGGCATTCTTCTTTTGCTACATTCCTTACAAAGGTTCGACATCTCTAGAACCTTATGGCTCGTTATTTCATGAATCTTATACCTTGACATCTTTTCTGCCGTTGTAGAAGCTCGACAACTATGAGGCTCGAAACCCCTATTTTCTTTATTCAAGCTCAATATCTCTTATATTTGTGAAACACATGGACCTCAACATTATTAGAGGTTTGGCACCTTTTATATCTGTTAATTACTTGAACTCTCAACACCCTTCACCTTGTAAATACTCAAAATCCTTCACCTTGTAAATACTCGGCATCCTTCACTTTGTAAGTATTCGACATCATTCACCTTGTTGATTCTCAATATCCTTCATATTGTAAATACTCGGTAACCTACACTGGCTTGGAATCTTTTGTTTTATTCTGGATATCCCATATTGTCTTCAACTCGACATGCTTTTTCTTTAGAAGCTCGATGTGAATATCTGTAGTGACATTTTTGCTCCACTTGTGTAGAAGAAGAGTATTATACTTTAGTATAATCTTGCCTTTTCTCACTGCCACCTCGATATTAACATTATCTATTCGATATTGACATTGCCGCTTCGATATTGGCATTGCCGCCTATTGATATTCTACTTCAATCTTACTCATTATTTGAATTGAAATCAACGCTACATATCGTTTCTCTTTCTCCCTATAAATACTTCTCCTCATTTTTCAAGCTTTACGTACAAGCTAAACTTGAAACAACAATTTTAATTTTCACATCTTAATCAACAGCTTTCAATCACCATAGCATTCAAGCTCGGTTTTAAGGTGCAGCTTCTATTTTTAATCAATTAAATGAAAGATAAAAAAAGGATTTTCAATTTTGAAGTTAGGGTTTTGAGGTGATTGGGTTTGTGTACTCTTTATAATTTTGAGAACTTTAATGTTTAGATTCAAAGTCGATTGCAATATATCACCTTATTGATTGAAAGAGACTTGATAATTTGATGGTTATTGTGAATTCGACAACTTCCAAGAAATTCGATAATTTTCTAGAGCTTCAATAATGATAAAGATCGATACCTACTTAGAAATTCGACACTCAATTAAGAATTTATTTAATTGCTAAAAACTCGATATCCGCTTAAAATTTGACAGCCTATTGTGTTTGCTAACTAGTTATTGGTCCACAAATTCATCAACCATCTTAAAACTCAATATCTAATTAAAGATTTAGTATCTTGTTAAGGTTTTACTAACTAGTTATAAATTCGACCACTAATTAGTAATTCGGCAACTAGTAGAAACTTGGTAATTGGTTGTGAATTTGACAACTGTTTAAAGAATTGCTATCTAGTTATAAACTCAGTATCCCTTTAACGAGTTCCTAACCTTTTATAGCTAGATATTTATTTAAGTGATTGTCATTTAGTTACAAGTTCAAAATCTTGTATAAATTCGACATCTTAACTAACTACCGCACCTCCAATTAATTATGAATCTAACAACTATTTATGTATTTGACACCTCATTACCAACTTGACAGCTAGTTAAAGTGCTTTTTAAGTAATTTCAAACTCATTACTTGTTCATGAGTCCAATGCCTCATTGTGGGCTCGATAACTAGCTACAAGTTTAACATCCCATTATAAACTCAATAATAAGATGTAATCTAGATACCTTACGGTGAACTTGATAACTAATTGATAAGTTTTCAATTGGTTACGAATTTATTAACCATCTACGAATTCTACATCTCTGTATAGATTTGAAATCTAGCAATGGACTTGGTAATTATTTATTGAATTATCAAATAGTCATAAACTTGATAATTGTTTTGTGTTAGGATTTTTGACTAAATATGAACTCATTAACCATTTACTGTTTTGACGCCTTATTGTCCATTCTTATACCTATATTTAAGGATTCAAATTTTCCTTAACATTTTTCTTAAATGTTTGAAATTTTTATATAATATAAGATACTTCTCTGATCTTGTGTAACATCATCTGGCAGGTAAATGGCTGGAAAGAAAGCTGTCAAGGCTCTAAATCTTCTCCTACTTCGAAGAAGGGCGATTATAGGCTTGTTTAATCTCTCATACTTACCCAAGATGAAGTGATACCATCCTTCAGCAGTTTGGTATTGTAAACATAAAAGCTATGGTTGCTGGTCCATCTGGTAGGATAGATAATCCTCCAGAAGGTTTTTTGCTTTCACTACTATCCATATTTAGCATTCAGACCACCTTCTCTTTTTCATAATTTCTTATACAGTTCTTGGAACACTTGGGTATTGCTCCGATACAACTAACTCCCAATTCTTATACCTATTTGAGTTGCCTGAAGATACTTGCCAGGGAAGCTAACCTTCCAACACTTAATGCGGAAGTCCTTCATTCATTAGTAAGTCTTGTGAAAGTGGGAAAGTAATCAGAGGGTTATATATATCGCCTTCTTCCTCATCCGAAAAGCTTGATTACTAATCCGGTCAATAAAGCAAGGGACTAGGAACATCAATTCTGCTATACCCCTAGAATTAAGGGGTTCTTCTCTATTTCCAATAAGGTTTACTGACTGCTATTGCTTATACTATATTTTATTGTTCATATATGATAACTATTATTTTTCAAAGTCTACTTCCAAAGGGACTAATTCCTCTTTTTCCACCATGAC
This sequence comes from Allium fistulosum, assembly GCA_030737815.1. Lineage (NCBI taxonomy): Eukaryota > Viridiplantae > Streptophyta > Magnoliopsida > Asparagales > Amaryllidaceae > Allium > Allium fistulosum. Next base: position 508,689,418 of record CM060903.1, on the reverse strand, counting down.
TAGTGCCTTGAACCTGCTCTAAAAACATGGGGGACATGCTTAAATTTCTAACTAAAACCAATCTCCGTAAATACTCTTTGTTCTTGGAGAGCCATAGAGTGCTTGGGGAACCTCCGATGGTTAAGAGAGATGATCATGGGAAACGAGCCTTGGTTGTTAGTAATCAAAAAGCTTTTTCTACTAATTCTCCCATTCAACGTGATTCCTTTGATAATTTCTTAATCTTTTGTTATGAATTTAACAGAGCCTATTATATCAGCATCTTATAGTTCACTCCTTGATCCAGGTCCGACTCTTATCATTTAAGTTGTTAATTCCAAGAAAGCCAAGACTTCTCCCTCTTCTTCAGCTATGACTGTTCCCATTAAGAATTCCACTACTAATGCCCTTAGAGCTACTGATGGTCACAAAAGGAAGGCAAACTATGGCGACTAGCCTAGCGTTTCAACTCTTCCCCTTCCCCCCACCAGCAAAAAGGCTAAACTTGGAGAAGATTAAACTCTTCCTGTCATTACTGAAGAAACGAATGAAGATATGGCCACAATTAATCAAGATTCTAGTTTTGTCGACTTAAGCATGCTAGATAAAATTACTCAAGGCCAAGCAGGTACTACTCACACCCCAAGCCTTAATATTGATATATCGATTCCTTCACCTACAAATGCTATACTACGCTTTGTATAGGAATTAGGCTTGACTCCCCTTCCCCTTAAATGTCTTCCTTTTGAAACTGCGGCTCAAACTATCCCTTCGGGTTTTGATGATTTTGTTTGCTCAGTCCTTTAGTCTCCTCCTGTGGCTTCTTTAATGCCATTACAGCCTTTCACTTTTTTTAGGGATCATCTCCATATTCTCTTTCAACAACTTCTTGTGGTATGTATTCTTATGTGTTTGGCTACCATAAGCTTTTGGCTTCATAAATTATTATTTATCATATATTTTTCACATGTTTCAGGTGGCCAAGCTCATGTTTTTCCTTTAACAAGCTTCTTAAGGATCTGTTAGTCAAATTCCAGATGTTAAAGAGAAGATTTCTTCATTGACAACTAAAGTTAAGTTCCTTGAGGGCCAAGTTTTTAATGTTGCAACGGAGAAGAATAATACCATCTCAGAAAAGGATAAGCTTGCCTCCAGCTTAAATGAGGATAGAAAAACTAGGTTGGCAGGTGAAGAGAGGGTGAAGTCCTTGGAGACATAACTTGAGCAAGGCAGATTAGAAAAGGCTCAAGTGGCCGATCAGTTGGAAATTAAGACGACACCGTCATCTATGCAGACAACATTATCAAAAATGCCAAATGAAATGTTTCCCACTTTATAATCAATCCCTCCCTAAGATTTGGGAATGATGCTACAAGGATTCCCTCTATATTGCATATCATGATAACATAGGGAAGTGTTCAGAGTTAGACTTTTCTCTAATTCCAGATTTAAATGATAAGTTTAAAAGGAAGTTCGATCTCAAGCTAGGAAGAGTCCATGGGTCATCTCAAGATGAATTCCCAAAAGAGGGGCTTATTAATCCTCTGAAGTTATTATCTTTTGATGATCACTCGCTTGACAAAGATGAAAATAACGATGAAGGGGAGGATAATGAAGAAGATGGAAATGATAATGATGAAAATGATGATGAGGATGGGGGTGACGCTATTAAGGATCCTGAAGGACCAGGAAATGGAAGTAGCAGATCAAGTGGCCATGACTTAGGCTCACCTTCTCTTGATACGGGCTTTCCTAATCCTCCTGGACCCTAGAACGTTCCTTAAGAAGATATCTCATCAAATGACGCCCCTTCCCCCATACATCAAGTAAAAGAGAAAAATCAGGTCCTAATTTCTCAAGCTCCTACAACACACTTATCATTTTTAGATTCTTATAACTGTTCATTAGATTTAGTTAATAAGTTTACTGTTTTAGTTAAGGAAATGAAATAAACATCAGTTTGAGATTTTGCACAAGAAGGGTGACAGAGAAGTGCTGTGATTAAATAGAGAAATTAAGAAATTGATTGAAGACCTTAACAGCTTGTCCAAAAGATATAAGTGTCTTCGTATTTATACCAATCGATTGAAAGATTTCAAAGAAAAATGGGCAGCCCAGCATTTGAAAAGGTCCACCTTCATCGGGAAAGAATTATAAAAGAGAACGGGGAGCTGGCTACGCTCTTTTGGATGCTTGTTGAAGTTTGGGACACTTCAGTGGAGTTCCTTTATAAAGTTTATTCCAAGAACCTTTTTACTGATTTTTCTTTTCCGGGGAAAGAGAGTAAGGGATTACTTAGGCGTCTGCATAATAGTTATTTGAATGATCAAGGGTCCGATCCTCATTCTGGGGAATGCTGGAATCTTCCTACAGTTGAGGCCGCTCCTCTTTCCTTGCGCACTCTTCCTCCTTAAAATGTCAAGTTTAACAAAGAGAAATTTTTCTATGAATTTTACAAAGAGTCTATACTGTATGAACTCAAATCATTTTGTTGTTATATTATGTAATTCAAACAGTCTTTTTTAAGTATTGAAATTCTCATTTCTTTGCTGCTTAGTTTGTTTTTCCTAAAATATATAGGTTAAGGAATCATTGGGCACTTTCATTTTAAAAGAACTCTTAACTAAAATTTTCAAGCTAAAAAGGAATTTTAAGGAGAAAATATTAACCCTCAAAACCTCTCGACTAGCAAAATACTACTTTCTTAGGGACCTTGAGGAAGTTTACACATAACTTCCCCACTTGTATTTTGACTTCTTAGGTGATGAAAAGGATAGTTTTCTTAAGGAAATCCGATCTAATTACGCTAAACTGTTATATGGTGATACTAGTCCCCCTAACAAGAGATGGGATTATCATCAGCAGTTATTACTCCTACCGAGTTTAATATCTCCTTTGACTCTACTTTCCCTATGTCTACTGGTTCACTCAAAAAAGCTCAAACCGCTGCTTCTAAACTTAAGGATTGAATGTATAAAACTTGAATTGTTAATGTAATTAAAACTTTTTCATGCTGGCAAGCCTTGTTGTTATTGATAAAAGAATATATTTTCCCCACATATTGATTTTTTATATCTATTCTGACTAGAAATGTCAACTCATGCTTATACCTAGCGACTCTGACCTCCCTTCCCGATTGGATAGACTTAAGGCTAGACTAATATTAGATATTGGGAAGTGCTCCTCTCAAGATGCTTCAGCTACACCATTTTCGAACAACCCAGAAGCATATAAACGGTATAACAAATACTGCAAGTTCAGATCCACATTAAGCAGTGTAAATGAAATGTCCTCGTGTTTAGAGAGAAAATCAAAGAAAAGGATAAACAGATCGAAGAACTAAGAAAGAATATTTAGGCAATGGGTTGATCCAGACCTCAAGACCAAGGAATCAAAATTGATGCAGAAATTTCTCGTCTATATCAGAGAATTAAGAATCTTGAAGTTGATCTGATGAATGCCAAGTATCGTGTCAATCTCTAGAACTTATCGCAAGTGGGGGTAAATCCAGCCTTCCCACTCCTACCCTTGCAAGGACAACTCGGTCTCAATCCTTGGCCGGTAGAAAGAAATTTCCCTCTTTGGTAAACCTGCCTCCAGGTTTAAACGATGGAGAGACTTTCAGGTTGTGCCAGGAGTATAAATATGATTGCACCCAGTTTCTGAAAGGAAAGTGGAATGAACAAGTTTCTAAACATCTCAACAAGTATCAAAGTCGGGTTAAGGAGCTAGAATGCAAGAAATTCGCTATTGAGCAAAAGATAAAGCTCTTAAAGGGGCCAATAAGATGCTCGATGACGCATTGAAGGTTCAAATTGACTTTATTTATGATATGGACATCATCTAAAAGAAGGAGAAGAAACTTATAGAACTACTGGTTGCGGTGATCCGTCATATCACCAAACCTTCTTCGGCCATCGAAGCTTTGAAATAAAAGTGCAAGACCTCGAGTCTCAACCGAAAATAACCGAGGTGATGTCATTTGAAAATTCCTAATTGGACTCCTTCGTAGATTATTTTCTTCAAATAATAGTTGCCTTTGGTTTAGAAATTGATTATTCCTTCTTAGGTACAAAAATGAACCGGAGGCTGAGCAGAGCAGTGGAGATTGGATACAGACACTATCAACATCTAATCTTATACGGGTGCGTTGACCATCTCAATAATATTGGAGGTCCTCCTTTCTTGCTTAGAGATGCTCCTGCTTCAAGTGAAAGCCATTATGTCTCCTTGAGTTTGAGGGGAAAGGGAAAGAAAAAGTATACCGACATTATCTGCTCCCTCAACCTCCTCCTCAAGAAGACAAGGATGGTCTTTCTTAATATTTGGAATTTTTATATGTAAATCGATAAATAACCCTGTACCTAAATAACTGATATTTTTGAATACATCTTTTTTTCTTCCTTATTCTTTGTCTTCTATCTAAACTCATTGAGCCATTTGAGATTTGTAACTCACTTCAGTGCTTTATCTAATTCCATATGATCTGTAATCGTAGATTTGCTTGTCCTTTATTTCTTTGTAGAACGCTTCAGACAGACCTTTCCAGTTCTCACTTTATATGAGACTCTCTTTTTTTCTTCTGGAAAAGAATAAAGTAAATAATAATAACTTCCATAATTTCAAGAAATTATTTCTCGGTTAAGTCGATCATTTTGTTTTGTAAATGCTAAATAATATTTGTGAAAAAGTGGTCTTGTTGATCCTTGAAATTTCGAAAGCTTGGTTTTGAAATTCATTTCTTAGAATAATTATTAGCAAAATTTTAGACAAGTCGGATAAATTTGCTTTCTCATCTTTCTTTTATAGGCAAATCATTATTTTTTAAATATCATTATTTTGGATGGATTTTTTGGAGTAAATGTCTGTTCAATGATTTTCTTTGTCACATGAGATTATATAAGCATAAATAGTCAGTAGTAAGCTTGATAAAAGACCAAAAATTCATTTGGCAAGAAGACCATAGACTTAATTGATAATAAGACTAGAAATCCATCTAACAATAGGACCAGAATTCCATCTGGTAAGAAAATCAGAAATCTATTTGGTAATAAGATCATAATTCTATCTGTTAAGAAGGTCAGAAATCCATCTGAGGATCATAAATCCATCTAATAATAAGACCAGAATTCCATCTAGCAAGAAGATTAGAAATCTGACTATTAACTGAGATTCCCATTATTTGATAATTTGAATTCCATTCTAGATTTTAAGGGTTTTGAGCTAATTTAATATTTCGAAGAATGAAGCGACATGCCCAAGTAATAAATCAGAATTTCTTAGATATCCATATTTAACATTAAAATCCTCGATTCTAGGTAATATATAGCTTTTGACCTTCTTTTTGAAGGTTGTTTTAACTTTGTCTTAGTGCAAGACTAATCGTGCTTGACTGCTCTTCCTCTAGAAGATTACTTTATCCCATCTCTAAAATGGATTTAGACTTTGCTTGATTGATTTCTTCCACCCTTTATTGTATTTTAGGTAATGATTTAGACTTTGATTTCTTTTGCCCCTTACCACCTTTTAGGTGATGATTTAGGCTTTGATCGAACCTCTTATTACCTTATAAGTAATGAATTAGGCTAGTCGGTGCATTTAGTTAGCCGTCTCAGGCAGAATCAAAGTCCTACTCGTTCTCCCTTTAGGAAGCACTTTGATTAGGCCTCATAAGCGGAACCGAGGGCTGGTTCGGTGCTTTGGCCAGACCATCTTATGCGGGACCAAAGGCTTACTTTGTCCTCCTTCTAGGAGGCACTGCAGCCATGCTACATATGCAGGACCGAAGGCTTGTAGTGCTCTAGGCATACCTTATAGGCGGTACCGGAGGCTTACTCTGACCTCCCTTTAGGAGGTGCTCCGGTCATGCCATGTAGGCAGAGTCGAAGGCTTATGCTCCAATCAGGCCATGTAGGCGAGACCAAAAGCTTACAGTGCTCTAGCCAGCCCTTATAGGCAGGACCGGAGGCTTACTCTGACCTCCCTCTAAGAGGTGCTTTGACCAAGCCCTTGTGGCGGGATCAAATGCTTTTCCTTTATTTTATGAATCCTTTCCATCAAGCGTTCCACTTTATTATTCTTTCTCAAATTTTGCTTACAAATTCTTGGAGCTCTCCTTTTCCCAAGAAATTCTTGATCATTCCCTTTAAGGCTCGACGCTACTCAGTATTATGTCCATTCGTTCAGTGATAGTGGCAATAATCACCTCCTAGATTTCCTTTATTTCCTTGTCGCTTCTTCTTCGAAGGCCAATAATTCAACCTTTTTTTAGTTAGGAGATAAATGTTTTCATAGGAGGTGGTAAAGGAACGATCTTTTGCATATTGAAAATTCCTAAGGGATTATGTCATTGGTCCCCATTTGGCTTTTTTTATAACATTGGGTAGGCTCTTCAGTTCTAATGGCGAGTTTTTTCTATAAAAATTCTCGAGTTCTGATTGATGTGGGAGAGCAATCAATTACTCCCTTCTATCTTTGAGCAAACTTATCAAAATCCTTTGTTATTTCATTCTCGAAGATAGTTTCTTTAGCTTGGAGCTGTATAATTCTTCTTATTTCCGAGAATGGATTATTCCTTTTCTTGTTTTCTTTTGTTAGAGCAGGATAATAAGCGAAGATTGGGGTAGGTCCTATATGGAAAGGGTTTATACTCCAGTTGTCTAGGTTATAAGGAATTTCTCATCTCTTTTTAGCTAAAGTCATCGGTGCTAATTCTCTTAATACTTGTTCCTTATGGAATTGAAGACTATGGGTCACTCGATAAGTTGACTTGGGAAAGTAAGGCTCTAAAGACCTTGTTCCAAAATGATCATTATGCCATTCAAAAAGGGTTATGCAAGATACAAAAAGTTCTTTATAGGAATGTATGTGGGTTAGTGAAAGTCTTCTATATCTTTCATATGCAGGCTAGAGAAAGTCTTTTATAGGGATATGCAGGGAATCGAAGGTTCAAGCCCTCCTTCTAGCGCTAAAATGTTAACAAATTTCTTTGCTAACCAAATAAGTAGGGTAAGCTAAGATTGGACTGAATAAGGGCTTAAATAGCCTTATGCAAGCTTGGGAATAACATGCAAGTCCAATTCGAGTTCAAGTGAAGTCATATGCATATTCATTATTCAAAATTAAGTCCAATAGATAGTTATATGCTTGTTCATAGTTTAATAATAATCAAATATAGCCATTCGAAAGAACCATGCTATGGAAAAAGTTTATTTTCCAAATCCTTATTTGTAAAAAGTTCTCAAATTACAATCGGCCTTAAAATCCCCAAATCAATTTAGGGTTTAAAACTTTAAAACTGGAGAAATGTGAAAGAAAAAATCGTCCCTATCAGGATGGCCAAGGGGGTCTATTTATAGTGATAGTGGCAGGCGGAATGGCTGCCACATGTCCTCCTAGCTTAAATATTCGCTATTCTCCTTCTTTGTACTATTAACGCTCGTTATCCCGCATTAAGTTATTCACTCGACATTCTTCATGATGGTAGATACTCGACATCCTTTGCTAATGTTGAGACCCATTGTTCTTGTTGAAGCTCGATATCTCTTGTTGCTTTACAATAGCTAATGTTGTAAAGGCTCGATAACAATTGATACATTATTGGCACGTTATTTATAGAGACTCAATATCCTCCATTCGTGGTTAGATGTTCATCGTCCTTTAATGGTGCAGCATTCTTCTTTTGCTACATTCCTTACAAAGGTTCGACATCTGTAGAACCTTGTGGCTCGTTATTTCATGAATCTTATACCTCGACATCTTTTCTGCCGTTGTAGAAGCTCGACAACGATTATGGTTGTTGAGGCTCGACACCTCCTCTTTTCTTTATTCAAGCTCAACAACTCTTATATTTGTTAAACACTTAGAGCTCAACATCTTTAGAGGCTTGGCACCTTTTATGTCTGTTAATTACTTAAACACTCGATACCCTTCGCGTTGTAAAATATTAGGCATCCTTCACCTTGTAAATACTCATCATCCTTCACCTTTCAAGTGCTCGGCATCCTTAAACTCGTTGATCCTCGATATCCTTCAAATTGTAAGTACTCGGCAACCTACACTGGCTTGGAATCTTTTGTTTTCTTCAGGACATCCCATATTGCCTTGAAACTCGACATGCTTTTTCTTTAGAAGCTCGATGTGAATATATGTAGTAACATCTGGCATCATGCCTATGACTAGTACCAATCCGCTCAATCAGAGTAGACCTGATAGTCAAGATCACCAATATCTTTGGCTCTAGCTTGCATCTTGGTCGTAAATCAAACCAACTATATATTCAAATTGCGTCCACTCTAGGAACATAGCTCCCAAGATGGCACGACTCCTACTTAATGCATCAACAACTGCATTACCCTTTCCTAGTGTATATGCAATATTGAAGTCATTGGAGGCTAGGAACTCTAACAATCATTGCTGGCAAAGGTTAAGATCCTTATGCGAAAAGAGGTACTTTGGTGATTTATGGTCGGTAAACAGCTCGAACCTCCCTCCTAAAAAAATAGTGCCTCTAAATTTCAGCGCAAACACAATCGCTATTAACTCTGAATCATGGGTCAAATATTTCTTCTCTTGTGACTTCAGTGGTCAAGTTGTATATCCAACAACTTTGCCTCTCTACATCAATACCGCACCTAATTCGGTACCATAAGCATCAATGTATACCATCATCTCTTCATTTCCACTTGAAAATGGTCAATATTACTGCACTCGTCAACTTTTCCTTCAGACTTATAAATGCTTTATCACACCTCTGCATCCGAAATAAATGTCTGATTCTTTTTCGTCAAGTGATTCTCAATGTAGCTACTTTGGAGAAGTCTTGGATGAATCATCTATAAATTCCAGCTAATCCTAGAAAACTTCTCACATCTATAGCATTTTTGGGTCTAATCCAATCTTGGACTATTGTGACTTTTGTAGGGCATACGGCAATGCCCTGTTCAAAGACAACTTTACCTAAGAATCGCACTTCTCTCCACCGAAAGTTATGCTTTGAATACTTTGCTTTCAATCGTTGCTCTCTCAACACCTTAAGCATGATCCTTAAATGTGTCTTATGTTTTTCCTCTATCCGTTAGTAGAAAATAATATCATCAATGAACACAAGCACAAATTTATTTAGCTAGCCCTGAAAACACAATTCATGAGATCAACAATGTATGTCGATGCATTGGTTAACCCGAACAATATTAATAACCACTCGTAGAAACCTGAGGCCTACAAAACTCTGTAATTGTCACACTCTCCTTTGCTACTCTCAATTGGTGAAATCCCATCGCAAGATCCAACTGAGAAAATACTCAGCACCATGAGGCTGATCGAACAAGTCATCAATACGTGGGAGTGGATACTTGTTCTTCTTTCTCACTTTATTCAGCTCACGCTAATCAACACACTGTCTAAGGGAACCATCGGCCTTCATGGTGAATACAACGAGTGTTCCCCACTTAGAAATACTCCTACGAATGAACCCTTTTCGCACAAGGTCATTCACTTGCACCTCAAGCTCTCTCTGCTCTCTAGGTGTCATCCTCCTCAACGGAATCACTATCGATCTGTCATCTTTAACTAAATCAATACAGAACTCGATCTCTCTATGTGGCAGAAGTCTGATCAACCTCCTTAATACACCCGGATTCTCCCTAGTAATAGGCACTGATGAAAACTCATCGTATGGGACATCGAGCGAGTATAGAAACTAATCATTACCTCATCATATGGTAGGTAGCCTAACACTACCATCCGCCCATCATCTACCCCTATTATCACCAATGACTTCTTACAATCCGCCATCACTTCGTATCTACGAAGCTAGCCCTCACCCAAAATAATACCAAACGTAGTAAAACCCAAAACAAAGCAATCACAATTAAAAGAGCATCCATGACTAGGTAAACCAAACCATAACAAATCATACATATGCTAGTGGAGCCTCCAATAGGGTTCATTTCAATCAAAGGTCAGCCAACAATTTTGGGTCTCAATCCCAATCTATCTACCAAGTCACTAGATATGATGGGTGAAGCCTCGGTATCAGATAAAACTCGTATATGAACATCATAAATGGAAAGCATACCTTGAATAATGATGCCTTCCCCTTCTCTTTCACTGATGGATCATTCGATCAAGTCGGAACAGCATTGATAGCATACCTTTCACCATCTTCTTCTGCTTTGTTAGCTCTGGATAATCCTTCAGAATGTTCCCAAGCTTATTATAGTTATAGCATTTCTTCACTTCGTATTTTCAGTCTCTACTATAGTAACCCTTCTCTAAGCAGTTGTAGCAAGTCGGAGTGGGCTTGCTCTTCATTTGGCCGCCTTTGTTCTGAAACAGCTTCCTCTTATTCTTCCACTTCTTCTTGCCTCCCCCACCCAATTATGGCTTTGGCACGTCTTGGGAACAATAGCCCTTGGCTTTGGATAAAGACTCTTATGCCTCAAGGCTTTTCGTCTATCATCTAGAAAGTCTCGTCAATGTGGCCCACGATCTTCTCTCCTAAGTGGTCATCCAAGCCAATGATGAAATTCTCATTCTTCTTTAATACACTTGTCAATAAAGGACATTCCATGTTCGATAGGGCATCGAATTCAACAACATATTTAAAGACAGTCATATCTCCTTACTTCTGATCTGCAAACTTACAGACCCAGACCGACCTTTGAGTTGTTATAAACTTCTCTTTGAACCTGGCTTTGAGCTGGTCCTATGTGAACTAGTCCTCGGGAGTAGCGACCTTTATAGCATTCCACTAGTTCATGGTTCACCCCTGAAGCTGTTAGGAAGCCAATCGCCTCTTCAAAGCATCAATCAGCTCTAAGTCATCGAAGATCCTCTCGCATGTTTCAAGCCAATCCTGCACTTCCATCGCCGACTCCTTTCCTTGGAATGGTTTGCCACCAAGACTAGCAAAGTCCTTGTTCTGCTTAGCGAAATCGACTTTGGGTGCCTGGACTGGAGCACCACCATCAATAGAAACATTCGGAGTGGCTACTCGAGCATTTTGCAACATGTTGTGCACCATGATATTGAACATGGTCTGCAAATCAGGATTAGCAACTCCCGAGCTAGCTCCTTGGACTCCAGAAATGGAGTTCCTAGCAGCATTCCTTGTTAGATGACTTATCCTTCAATCTATATTAACTTCTCATTCTTCTTTAATAAACTGTCAATAAAGGACATCCCATATTCGACAGGGCGTCGAACTCAACAACATACTTGAAGACAGTCATATCTCCTTACTTTAGATCCGCAGACTTACGGACCAAGACCAACCTTTAAGCTACCGGTATAAACTTCTCTTTGAATCTGGCTTTGAACTAGTCCCATGTGAACTAGTCCTCGGGAATAGCGACCTTCACAGCATTCCACTAGTTTATGACTGCCCCTGAAGCTGTCAGGAAATCAATCACCTCTTCATAGCCTCATTTAGCTCTAAGTCATCGAAGATCCTCTCGCAGGTATCAAGCCAATCCTGCACTTCCATCACCAACTCCGTCCTTTGGAATGGTTTGCCACCAAGACTACTAAAGTCCTTGTTCAGCTTAGCGAAATCAACTTTGGGCGCCTGCACTGGAGCACCACCATTAATAACAACATTCGAAGTGGCTACTTGAGCATTTTGCAGCATTCTCCGCATCATGGTATTGAACATGGTTTGCAAATCGGGATTACCAACTCCCGAGCTAGCTCCTTCTTCGACTCCAGAGACAGAGTTCCTAGCGGCATTCCTTGTTAGACGGCTTATCCTTCAATTTATGATAAGGACGATCAGTCCCTCTATAAGAAATCCCTTAAGTTGTACTCTTGTGTGCAGTGTGACTTATATACTATATACTACTATATAGTTTTGAAAACAAAAAAATATAACAAGTATGCGCTCTCGTATATATACACTCTCGATCCCGTCTAGGATGAGAACTCCTATCCTATCTCTACTGGATCATGGTATCCCTTAGGTTAAACTATGCAATCTATGCTCTGATACCAAATGTGTCGATCGCCCTACACCATCGGTACCCAATATACTTGCATAGTACAATGTAGCGATGCCTGTCGATGCAAGATGACTGTCAAGGTTGTAAATAAAATAAAACAGTCATAGAACATGTCCTACATCTCACAGCGCATCGAATAAAATATAATAGTAAACATCTCAGATATAAAACATGCAAGACAGTAAATAACCGGATGAACCATGGAATTAAAGTGCACAGATCCATACAGTATACGACATAATAAATAGAGTTATACATCAAATAATAACTCATGAATAACCGTCTCTAGGCAACAAAGGCACTAGCAAGCTCCATAGTGTCATGCTGCAAAATAGAAATAAGTAAATGTAGTAATACGAGAGTATAGCCTCCTGCTCGCCACTTATCCAGCTCCACATGGTCACCAGACCTGACATCCCCAATTTACTCATTTTAGAGTACCCAAAGTAATAGGAAGCAAAACATAAAACTTCGAGTTAGACAACAATCTGGTATAAGCGGTAGCAAATGTCTACATACTAGTATACCATTAAAATAGGACAAATGACATGAAGAATCATACCTGACCTATCCCTGCATCCACGGAGGTAGCACATATACAAAATATACGCTACTCTATATGATAGTCATCATAGGTGTACTATACATCAAAGTACTAAGGGGTGTCTAGATATCTACATCAATAATATCGGTCTTATATAACATCCCTAGGGTGATAAGAAATCAACCAAACATAACATCCATCATCCATCCTCACATTCACTAATTCGGTGCGTTGGATATGTGATAACTCGAACGACCCATCATGGTCAAGGTTTACTCAACGTCCCGGTTCCTCGGTACTCGGATCCATGTTAGTCAGTAGGCTGGGCACTATATCGCCCGCCATGGCTGCTCTAGGGTAAAGATCGCCCATCATGGAGATCAAGACCCATCATGGTCTGAATAGGTACCCCATATTATCCTTGCTTTATGAGTACTCTCTAAACTTTTAAGTATCAAAGATCCCTTTGCACACGTCATCTATAGTGAAGCCCATCCTAGAACTGACCTTACGACTTCCATTATGAAGTCACCGTGGTAGGGACGATTCTCTACGGTCATCATCGGTCATGGAATATCATCATATGTCCCATAGCCATTATCCAACAGTTCCCTTAGTCCGATTCATAGTCCTTAACTCTACATCTCCAAGTACAACTATCCATCATCAAAGTCGTCTCATCCCGTCATAGAATCATCATCATCGAATCACGGGTCGTCATCGTCGAAAATCACCACCGAACCCTATGGTTCGGTACCGACCCTTATACTTAGCAATATTTGGCTAAGTATTTGGCTTGTCATGAGTTTTGGGCCAACACACCAAAACTCAAAGCAAACACCATCGTATCCCAAAGCAAGTGTAGGAAGAACTCAAACCAACTTAAATGCTTCCACCACTGATCGACAACCACTGAACGATAACCACCAATCATAGTCACCGAACCATCATCGACAATCTATGTCTATCCCGATCCTACACTTCACACACTAGGCCATATTACTTCACGTAGAACTCCCCTACATAGAACCACGTCAATACCGATCGATGTCTATAGATTGGTACCGATCCATGGGCACAGATCCCTAACTTAGCCAGAAATCAAACTTCTTATTCCTCCACTAGCCTACACTTACAAACCATCGTTCATGACTCCAAGCCTATACTCCAAAACTCGAAGTGCTTTTATCGACACATGCCTTTAGTTCCATCCATCCTTCATGCGAACAATCCATGCCTTCGTGCAGACGATCCACCACTTGAGATTTTCTCCTATGTCCCCAAACGAACCATCCTTATCGTTCACCACTCAAAGCACACCTTAAAGCAAATGTATACCGATTCATAACTCCAACAATCGCTACCGATCCATCAATATCTTCAACAAACACACTCCAGACAACTTGAAACTTGGAACGTAGCTTTAGAGGCCTTCCTTATTGCCCACTATTGATCGCATGGAATTTGGACCCACACCGATCAATAGTCACCAATCTCTAATGTATCCCTATAACTAATTCGTCATTCGATTGGCGTTTTCAACCAAACAAACATCACACATTTAGGCAATCATCTCATACAATCTACACTAGCAAGCATACATCCATACATGTCAATGTGAATCGTAAATCTAAGTATAGTATCCATAAGAACAAAGGAGATGCATAAGAACAATAATTTTCATTTCTTTTTGAAATCACTTGAAATTTACATATGTTATTAAAGAGGGTTTAAAACGTATTTTAGAGTTTGAAAATCATTTTAAAATAACATTAAACGTTTAATAGTGGATAATTAGTTAGCAGCAGTTTAAACCACTCACCTAAATCCAAAGAAATCCAATCCGGACCTAAAGATGCACGAATCGCGAGATGAACATCCGCTCCAAGATGATCTCCAGCAGCAAATCTTTAATCCAAGGTGCTAATCTCGCTATTCTTCCTCTAATGACGCGTTTTGGCTAGTTAAAGTAGGGATTAAGGTAACTTTTTGGCTAAGATGATGGTTAATGAGGATTCTCTCTATTTTTGGGAAGTGGGAAATGATGAAGAGAAGTCCCATTAGCCCTAACCTCGTGCTAATCCCGAAATGAGCTTTGAACCAAACCATTAACTAGCTAATTACCCATTAAGCTATCCAAAATGAAGTGAAACTTCAAACAGCCATAACTCCCTAACTGTAAGTCCATTTTCCTATAACGACCACTCTACGGAAAGTTAAACCATCATGCTGATTTAATGGAAGTGGTTTCAGACCCCAATTCGGCTTCTATCAAAAGTTATAGGCCATACCAGATTTTCTGGGTCAAAATCATCCAATAAAAATTTTAAAGATGGAAAATGTCTCTATTGGTCATTTCCCAAAACCATAGAATTATACGACCTCATAAAAGATAGTATTAATATTCTACGATCCTCCAATACATAGAATACCGGTCGTTACACTTGTTCTATGCATCAAATACATAAGCAAAGTGTGATATTGTAGGCAATATGGCATGTATGATAATTCCTATTGCTAATGCATAAGGAATCCATCTTACGTCCTTGATATTAAACAATTTAATATTGTGCATGTGTATATCGTTTTGGGATATTCTCAACATCCTTTTATACTAATTATAATAGATGTCATTTTCAAATCCAATGTCGAGCATTAACAACCAAACTAAATTGATTTTATAATGAATACGTCATCAACAATAATAAGTTTGTTGTTTACTTATAGTTTTGGAAATATATTTTGGTACCTATTAATATTCTTTCTTATAGACACACGCTTTCTCTGCATATTGACCGAAATTCAAATTAATCGATTTCTTTGTCAAAAATACTTATTTAACTCTAATGCTTATCGAATAACACTTTCATATCATTTCTTCGATCATATCCAATACTCACAAACTCAGTTATTGCTCCTGTTGACTTCGATACATTTTGGTTGTTATGTGCAACAGTTTATTCTAAATCATTGTTTAGAATTTTTTCAACATATATGTACCAAAACTCAAAGTCTTACCAAGCGATAAATTTTATGAGTAAAATCTGAATTAACTAAAGCACGTTGAATGACTAATCTGTTACATTTGTTTCAACAATTGAAATTTACGATGTTTTTCTTATCAACGTGGCTTATATTCCAACTGCATTGATCTTCTTCTTGAAAACACTTTTGTAGTCGATGGATCATATCATTTTTCGTACTAGTATCAAAATCATATTTTGATAACTACTTGGAATCCATTCTAGATTTGCACATCGTGCCACATGGTAGAGTCAATACTCTTAATGGTTTACTTAAGACTGAGGAAGTTCTTTTCTCTACTTTAATAAAATTCATAATTTCTATTTAATGTGTGATATTTTAGACATTCTAATGTGGTGTGCCTATTTAATTCGGTTAATTTCATTTTATCCTTTATTATTAGTTTGACCTTTGGATCATATCCAAATCCATTTTACTACCAATGATTTATAAAAGAAATTCCATCGTTATGAAGTTGGCGTTTCTTGAAACAACTGTTGTTTCTCGATGCAATGGAATAGTTATTCATAAAAAATTTATGAACTACCTAGATATACCTATGAAACTATTTTAGTTTACGATACTTATGTTCATAACATAAATTGATCGATCAATATTAATAAGTCCCAAATTCCTTTGGGGTAATCCACACAAGATCTTCACAAGCAAGTATTAGGTGCAGCCTTTCGACTCACACAACTAGTCAACTTCTTGATCTAGGATGTGTAGTGGTTTCTTATAAACTTTTATCTTATATGATCTCGTAAACTATTCCTTGGATGAAATTAATTTTAACCACATGTACCTAATGTTGGGTACACGACCTTACAGAAAGAAGTTAACTCAACTCCATTCATTTTCAGTTTTTTGAGATTGAATTTTTATTCATTTTTAGGCACTTTTGGAACTATTTCCCTATATACTCACCTATTCCACCACCTATCCCTCCGCCCCATCTACCACCCTACCCTACTACTTCAGATATCCCTCTGCCACCCCTCCTTGCTGATTCCACTCCCATTCTCTCTAGCCTACCATTCTCTACACAACTTGGCAACGGTTGCATTGGAACCTATTCTTACAAGAAAGCCACCCGCTGATTCTTCTACAAAAACCAATACATTTAGCTGGGCATCATTTTTCAAGGCAAAACCTGGGAAAGCGGGTCGATATATTCCGAGGCATTTTGACATCTCATACATTGGCAAGCCTATTGGTCCACCACATGAAGTTAAAGATGAAGGTATATCATACTGGCAGAATTATCTAGTTGGTTTTTTATTAGGGAAATATTATCATAGATGGCAGTTAGAATACATTTAAAAAAAACTTGGCGCCTTAAAGGTCAGTTAAACATCAAATCAGACAACCAAAATTTCTATCTTCATTTCTCTTGTGATGAAGATAAGCATAAGGTGCAAAAAGCGGATTCAATTTTCATCAGAGATCAAATGTTCATCATTATGCCTTAGAACCCTTCTTTTGGTAGTGCCCAATCATTGGTAAAAGATTCCCGATTTGGGTGTTTATAAGATACCACTCATGACATAGACACTTCTAGGAATAAATTAGCTTACTTGTCATTTGGGTCGTCTAATATGCTTTGATCAGTCGACTGATAAGCTACAAAGATTAGACTATGAAAAATGCTTGATTGAAGTCACACCAGATAAGAGCTACTAGAATTTATAAGGGTAGGAGAAGTGGGAGAAAAATGCCCAAATATAATTCTTAAATACACCAAGAAGCCATTGATATGCATAAATTGCCAGAATTTTGGAGATGAAATAGATACATGCACACTCATAAATCCATAGTGAAGACAATCGAAGATACTAATGTTGAAAAGCAAGAAATAAACATGCAAAAGAAAGTATATAACACAAAACAGAAGTGGTTCATTAAAAAGATGCATGGGAAAAGCAAAAGGAAACACATGACATATTAATCCACAACCTGAAAAAATACATGAACAAGTGGATCACCATGCAACCATTTCAACCACGGAAACACATAAACCTGCCATTACTACACTGCATCAAGAAAACAATGCACCAGAAACGATACATACTAATACACATCATGAACGTGCTGCCCTAAATCCTGCACAACATCCTATGAATCTTTAACCAGCCATCCCCATAACTATCCCCCACCTGCAAGCAACAGAACGAGCAACATTCGAAATGCTAATATCAACATCAAATAGTTTTGATGCTCTTTTATCTCTATCTGAAACCCTTACTGAACATGAAATCATTGCACATGAAAGAGTAAGATATCACACCACTTCAACCTATTAACATTGATAATCATCCCATGCACACACAATACCATATACACTCTATACATGACTACCTACTCACCTATCTACCCACCTTGTTCCTAACCTCCCACCACCTGAACATGACACACTGACACCCAGTCACTCTCCCACCTAGCAACACTATCTCAGACCCTTACTACCAGTATTTCCTTGCTTGACACTATCTCACCAAACCTAATCAGCCCATATGCATGCATACAACCCCCTTACATTTAACCTACCGACCCTATCCACCAGCACAACCATCCCTATTTCCTCCTCTTAAGTTTCCAAGAACACACGTAATAAAAACAAGAAGCATGGTAAATCCTAGAAGACTAATATCCATGTAGAGGCAGCTCTCAATGAAGACCTTGACTCAGAAGCAATCTACTCCCTAACTGACACGGCCTTGAAGACAGTTTCCTCCAGTTTTTCAGTCGAAAACAATAATACTACCACCCCACAAAGGATTACAAGGCATATGGCCAACTGCATCAACCAAAACTCCATCAATGTCAGTTAATAACATCAGAGCATGGAACATAAGAGGTGCTAATCAACCTCTTAAACAGAAGCAAGTAAGGAGATTAACTGAGGAACGTTAGCTCAAGCTAATAGCACTTTGGAAACAAAACTAGACACCATAAAAATTATACCAGCAACACAATACATAGCCCCTCATTAGCAGTAGGAAAACAATTTAATTGATGCCCACTATGGAAGGATCATTGTTTTATGGGACAAAAAGATTTTTCAACTATCGAAAAAATCTTAACCACAATACGACATTCACTTTGAAGCTTTCCACATACCTTTATCCGCCTCTTTCCTCATCTCTTTTATCTATGCTTACAATGCTAGTACCATAAGAAAACTACTCCTTGACCTTATCCCCTCTTTACATAATAACATCCCTTAGCTTTGCATGGAAGATTTCAATAGTATGTACAATGCAGAGCATAAATTTAATGGCAACCCACTTCACCAATCTGAAACAACTTCCCTATCACACAGCCTTTCGATGCTAACCTGATTCCTATCCTGACCTATATGCCTTTTTTTACATGGAACAACAAGGCACACAGTCATCCTAGAACCCATTGCAAGCTTGAGCATATTTCCTTAACTATAAAGCCATTTCTGCTTGGCCTCACTTGGCTGCCTACACCGTTCCTCCTACACTATCTGACCACACCCCCATCCTACCGAAGTAGGGCATGTGTTTAAAGCAAAAGCCCCCTTGTTTAATTTTTTTTTTAATTTCTAGCTTGATCAACCTGATTTTCTTGAAATTTTGTAGAATCCATGGAGAAAACATGCTTATGAAAGCCCTATGTTCAAGTTGCAACACAAACTCAAATAACTAAGTCTCCGTTTGTTTAAAATGCTGAATTCTGAATTCTGATTGCTGAACTATGAAGTCTGAATGTTGATTGTTGAATGTTGAATTCTGAATAATCACTTACTTGTTTGTTTGTTTTCAGCATTCAGAACAAAAATCAACATTCAGCATTCAGAACAAAAAACAAGCAGCAAAAATATTCTGAATTATTTTGTCTGAATAGATGGTTTTATTCAAAACACTGATAATAAACAAACAACATAGAAAGTTCTGATTTATAAATCATAACTTGGATTCAAAACTTCTTCTTAAAAATAAACTCAGCCTAAAACTTAGTTTGGACTGGATCAAAACTAGATTTAGACGAGGAAACCAAATTTTAGAAGATATTCGGAGCAAACGGGCAATAGTACACAATAGCCCTGCCAATGATCCTGCAAATCTATGACGATCCCACCGCTATACCCATATTATTAAAGAACATTACAAGTATTTTCGTATGACAAAAAGGAGAATATGGCTTGTTAAGGGCGATTGAATGTGAATATATCTTGGTACTGACACTAACATGTCTTTATTACCTTTTTAGGATCTAAACTGAAAATTTGATGTATACAATATTAATATAAAGTAATAAATACACCGATATTAAATATTCAAAACAGTATATACTATAAATAAATCAGAATCTGAGTCATAGATCGCAGCGGAATAATATACATCATATACATAATAAAATATGAGTCTATAAAATATCAATACTAGACCCATATATTATATACATCACATCCAAAATACTATATCGGGTACACAGTGACTACTAAATATTATACATGACATATCCTCCTAAATGTCAATATATATAACAAGTAAACTAAACAGTCAAAATACTCTACTTCAATGCTAGCCCAAAATCCAGAGATCAACGAGTCCCAGTACCTGTAGAATCTCAGCCTGACCCGAGTATATTAAAATAAACGGGCCAGACTATATCTAATAAAGAGATGAGATAATGAAATCAAAATTTTATGACTTAACAATAATAATAAGTCATAAATAAAAACATGTCTGAAACCAAATAATCATAATAAGGCATATCAACCAAAATCATGATTTCACAAATTCATATCAACTCTCAAATAGACTATCATAAAAAATATAGTGAGAACAATTCAAAATTCTCCAAAGCTAAAAGATACTAAATATTCGTCCCAAAATCTTTGAAGAAACAATCATCACCAATGAAATAATAATGGCAGTCAACTATCAGTTTAATACATCGACACGGAGTCTAAAACCAAATAGACTGATATCAGTCTAACAAACAAAATAGACCTTGCCACATTATGTAATAGTCTACCCAACAAAAAACAATAACTATGCGAATTTACCTAACACAAGCAAATAGGCAAACATTGTCTAACTGTAAACCAAATAAACTAATAGGTCTGTATGTAACACCTATCCAAACAACAAAAGGATGGCTGCATTACACCATAACAAACCTAACCCAACCAAATAGGTCCGTCTACCCAAATCTAAGAATGTATTGACTCTCGGGTCGATGAAAAATGAGTTGTTGTCTCTCAGGGATCTATCTGCCTAAAAACAAAATCTGAACACCCTAAGATAATACAATTGTTAAGTGTTAATTACTGCCACTCTAGTAATCACTTAAATCTAACTAACTGTCCGATACCAGAAAATGTAATTCTAGTATTTAATAAAAGCTAGTAAATTCCACTCAAACTCTATTTAAAAAATTATAATAATAAGCGAAAGAATTGTACGAAATGTCCCATACCAATCCGACGATTCAATTGTTTACTAAAATTCTTTGCTTCATAGAAAAGCATGAAATCTCATTAGAATCTCAAATCCATAATAAATAAAATAAAAGAGTTTTAAATTAATTATATATATATATATATATAAAGATATAATTTTCCAAAATCACTTTTTACATGATTTAATTCATTTTAAGGAAAATTTGTTTATTTATAAAGGCCTTTGAACACTTTCAAAGATCATTTAAACCTCTTTTGTAACTAAAATTACTTGAAACTGAAATTATTATTTTCATAATAGCTTTTTACTATATTTTATTTTTGCCTCTAAAATATTTACATAATTATAATATACTTATAATAGTAAAATTTAAAAGGTTTTATACATAATTATTACTCATCTTTAAAAATATTTTAAAAACATTTAAATAATTCAAATAATAAATCCATCAAAAATGCAACTTCTAGAGCCAACATCGCTCTATAAAATATAATTCCATAATACGGAATTATTTAGCTATCCGAGTTGCTTTCTGACAACTCCGGTTACAAAAACAATACACAACTATCATATAATCTGACTACAACAATGAAATTTGTTTTGATGGTTTTCAACATACATGTTATTTCTTAATTAATCATCGATTCAAATCCAATATTTCAAACACACAAATTAAATAAAACTATAGCATACAATTGTATTTCAATCATATCATTCTATCACTACCACATATTAATACAATTCATACTAAAGCAAAGCATACAACAGGGATATAACTAACTTAGATATAGGTGTGTGAGTTTGTAACACCCCGCAATTTAGCATTAGTTGTTTAATTAGTTAGTTAGTTAATTAATTTAGGTTCAAAAATGGAACTTGTGCAAATGATGGAATTTGACCATGAAACTTATACTATTCAATTCGTGGCAAAATTATGAGCAACTTTCATATTTAGAATTTTACGATCGGAGTCCGGACGCAGAAGTTACGGACGAAAAACGAATTTGAAATGAAAATAATTAAAAATAAGAAAATTAACCGAAATTGCCTAGGCCCATAGGTCAACCGCCATGTACAAGCGGTCAATAAGGGCCGGTCGACCGCTAGCTAAGGGGTGGTCGACCCGCTTCTATGTGGCGGCTCTAGTAACCCTAGGCCATATATGGCCTGGATTTTAAATCCTGCGGTTCTGGTTGATTCTAGCACATATAAGTTCAGGTCTAACCCTCCCTTCTCTTCTCATATTTTTTAAATAGAGCAATGAAGCTCTGCAATTTCTTCTTCTTCACTTTCTTTCTAAATTATAAAAATAAGATATTTGTATTTATATTCATACAAATTGGAGAAGAATAGAAACCAAATGAAAAGGAGAAGAGAAGAGAATCAACTTTACACGTATTTGAGGTAATTTATATATTTGTATCTATTTTCTCTCCCAATCCCAAATCTTTTCTAAAATCTGTAATTATAATGTATGTATATACCATTTTTATACATATTTCTTGAATTAAAAAGGATTTGGAGATGAATTTAAGATTGTACTTCAAATCTGGAGATTTGGATCGCTTTTAAAAGGTGAGTGGGAAATTTTATATATTATTTATGATTTTAAATCTAATCTATTGGAATACATTTGATTTTTATGCCTCAATCAATTTTATTTATGAATTGTAGGCTTAAATTAGTGTGGAAAACTATTTCCTACATATTCTTGTTTTAGATCTAATTTGAAAAATGTTTACACCTAGATATGGAAATCAGTCCAAGGATTTTAGAATTTGAATGTTGTATATTTTTATTCTAGATCTGTACTTGGGTGTAAAATAGGATTTCTGGATTATTGTCCAATCTGTGCTATGATGTAGATTTTTTATAGTTTAATTTGTGGAAAGAACATCCATTTGATTTTTTTTTTATAAACTTGTTTACTTTTTCCATTTTTCATTCAAAAGGACGACGTTTGATTTTTAACGAATACCCACAAACAAAAAGGAAAGAGATGTGTAAAGTACAGATTTATTCTCCATGGTTTACACTGTCTATTCCAGTAAAAAAGAAATTATTCATTCCTTATAATTTCAACGAAGTGAATCTTTCCTTTTTGTGTTAGACCAATTTGTGGAAATCATAGCGTAAAACCTTCCTAAGGAATTTAATTCAAGCAAATTAAATATGGAAAGCATATTCTAGTTGCATATTTATGACTAAAACATATTTGGTTATGAATAGGTAGTTTTATTAGGCAACTTAACGTATTTATTGCGTTAATAAAGAAAAACAGCATTTATTCGTGCGTTATTTATGCATAGCTTTCGTTGGTTATTATTATATTTAGGGAAGCGAACAGTTAGAATTAGAAAAGTTATTAATTCATATTAATGGGAAATAAATTAGGAATTCCTATTAATTAATTAATAGAAAATGAAAAATTGTAACCTAAATTAATGACCAATTAATGAGACATAATAGATAGTATTAAATTAAGGGTTACCATTAATAGAAACAAATGGATTAATGGAATAGATAATAATGGAATAGATATAAAAATGTTACTAATTTGAAATAAGTAATCATACATAAATGTCTTAGGAAATGTCCGCTAGGATTTTATGAACAAATTGACATTTATGAGTATTAAAAGGGGATTTATGGGTAGATAAATATTAAGGAAAATCTTATTGCCTTGAATAAAAAGGGAATTAGTAAGCTCAGTCTAATTTCAACCTAAGTTTGTATAAATAAAGACTTAGGATGGTTAATTGGACTTAGTAGGTTAGTGATGCGAGGTCAGTAGAGTCACTCGACGGAACACCACCCTTTACTTTGAGATCACCAGCAGTCAGGTGCACTTACAACTGACGTAAGATATCGCAAATCCTAGGACCCGTGACGACGTGGAAGATCGGACTTGCTTTCTTAATTGGAAAGTATTAAATGGTCCAACTTTGGAATTAGGTATGGTGAGGGATGTCTCTTGAAAGGTTTACTTCAGTGTTGAGGTATTAAGTGGCAATCTTTGGGCCCGCCTCCCAATCGGAAGAAGTAATTTATTGAGATTCCATAATTATAAGAGTGATACTGGATATCTCGAGAGACGTTCACTTCAGGTTTGAGGTATTAAGCGGCTATAAGGTCCGCCTCTTTCCAATAAAAGAAGTATTAAGTAGCCCAATGAGATTTCCAAGCAATGTCAGCCAGATGTACCAGTAAGAAGTCTGTCTTGGGGTTAGGTATTAAATGGCATAGGCCTACCTATAAATAGGTGTTAAATGGTCAGAGGCCTACCTAGCCCTTATCAATGAGGTATTAAGTGGCTTGGGTATAGTCTTTCACATTACTAAGACTTTAATAATGATAGATGCATTAGTGGTATGGCTATTATAAATTATAAGGCCATAAATAGTGGTCAAAGGTCTCTGTAGTTAGGATCAATAGACCAATGCTGACGACGCTAGAAGTCCACTTTGGGAATAGGTCTTAAATGACTTAGTCTACCTCGATTGAGGTCTTAAATGGAAAAGTCAGCCTAGTTCTCTTTTAGAAGTATTATGTGGCGATAGTAGAAGCCCACTTCATATTTAGAAGTATCTAGTGGCTAATGAACTTGGAATTATTTGGTGGTTGATAAGGCTTCGTCAGTATTTCGTAACTTGGGAAAGGGTAAAGAAGTAATCGTGTGTGCAATGCAAGGTTAGATTAGAATTGCTAACCTTAATATGCATAATAATTAAATGAAAACGAATTGGTATAAATTTATGTTATAGACAATTTATAGATTTTTCGGTCACCAGAACGTTGTTCTGACCATCTCCTCATTACAACCCACGGGATAGATTTAAAGGAACAAGTCACTGGAGTTGGATGTGTATAGTTGTTGGAGAAGCCTTCTTTTCGTTCATGCTCGATGCTGATGTAACAATCTACTATCCAAGGAATAGCATTAATTCCAAGGTAGTAGTCATAGTCAATATTCTTATCCTATTATTGTTTCCGCTATGAGTTTAGATTTCTATCAATCTCTGATAATGCTCATGCTTATTTGCAGGTACCAAATTCAACGATCTGTGCTTTGATGGACTTAGGTTTTGATTTTTTTCGAAATTTAGGCTCATTTAGGTATGAGCGTTTACATTTGGTATCAGAGCCTAGGTTGGTAGACCAGAGGTATTAGGATAAATTAAGAGAAGGTATTCGTACTTTCCTATCTAGTATTATTATATTTTTACGTTAGATACTAAGAAATCTGACTATAGAAGTAGTTGTAGTTCCACTCAGAAGGAATGGGCAAAGCAACCATGGGCTGGAAATATCTTAGAGTTAAGATTTCACACCGACTCCGAAGTACCCCACGAAGTGCTGGCAATGCGTAGGGCGTTGTTGATAAAGAGCATGAGTATGATGTATGATTGAATCCCGAAGACTGGAGGTGTTCGACTTGATGGTTAAATCTAGCTACTTTGTGATTTTGGATTTTGATAATGAGTTCCAGTCAAGGACACACATTTATTCCAGATGGGTGGGAAATTGGAGTCTGTATGTCGCAAACATCTGAAAACCTGTTTTGGTAAGAGATTTTCCATTGTTCACCTCTTTGATGGCAAACCGGATTTTTGTTTGGAGAATTAATGTAAATTCCTTAGTTTTAAACCTGTGAGAGAGTTTTTATAAAATATATTTTGGAAATGCCTTAGATTTTGGAAAAAGGGTTTTTCAAAGGATTTCTTTTCCTAAGGATTTGTTTTGGAAATTTTGTTTTGAGAAGTTTTGAAATTTTAATTTTCAAAGGAACATGTATACCACTAAGTTGGTCATGTTAAGAAATTTTGATTTCTAAAGAAGTAAGTTTTGAAACCCATACATAATTTACCAATAAAGGTTGATTTTTTTGGTAAGAAAATAGTTTTTCGATTTGGAAAATGAGTTTCCAAGGGTGAATATTTAGTCCAATAATTTTCCTATTTTTGAAGTTTTTAAAATTTTCTCTCTTTAGAGTTCGGACAAATAGGAATAACATTCAATTTTATTGGGATATGTAGTTTGAAGTCTTGTTGTACCCATCGACTATTAGAAGAAACATTTCCATGCAAAGTAGGCAGGAAATAGAAGCTGGAATGTTTTTGGGATTTAGGAGGTCGCAACAGTTTTGTTGAGGCTATTGCAATCTTGCTAAGGAAGGGTCTATATCGTAAGGTAGATACCGTTGTGTGGAAAGTAGAAATTTTCTAGATGAGTCAAGCTAAAGATGGTGTGTAGAACGGTCATTAGAATATTAATTAATTAATTTAATCCAATCCTATTGGCTCCAGGTTCAGGCCGTGCCCAAATCTGGGCTAGCAATCGACCGTAGCGGTCGATCAGTTTACCTAATGGTGATCGATCGCTAGGTGGATTCGGGCCGAACCCGAATCTGGAACGCGATTATAAGTCGCGTCCAAAATAGCAGCCGCCGCACCCTCTTATTCACTTCCTCCTCACCATTTTCAACCGAACCCCATTTCCACCTTCCCCTTCCTCCACCAAATCAAAGCCTCCCTCCTCCATCCCTCCACAACCAACGCTAAAATTCTTGCATGTCGGATCTCGTCCGACCACCACTCTGGATTTGAACCCCTTTCTCCCTTTTTCAACCTCCTCTTAGCCCATGGCACCACCCAGCACCGGCGGCTCTTCCTCTCGTCATCCCGACCTCACTCCACAAGAAAATACTTGGCTTGACCGGAGTGTGCGGAAGATCGCCACTTGTCTCAAAACAGCAGACTTTGATTTTTCCCATGGACGATTGGTGAAATTCGGAGATTTCACCACTCTTGGGCTTGAAGAGCTTTTCGTTGTGGTCAGACTTGCACCGATCGTCCGCTTTGAGACCAATGAGCAGGAATATTATCTGCGCTGGTCCATTTTTTCGATGCATAGATGGCGGAAAGTTTTGATGATGACAACAGCTATATTGAATCCGAGGTGAAGGTAGCTTGGATCGAGATGACAGATGATGATCTCATTGAGATAATAGAGATATTTGCAGTAGGCGCAGATTTGGATGACATAGAGATGACTGTCCTAATATTCTACAATGGATCTTTTATGGAAATGTCAGTGATTGGCGGACCGAAAATTTCGACCGGTTGATCATCTCTTCATGCGCATCATCAGCACAACATCATTTCGAAGACGGGAAGTCTTGACCAGATCTATACCTCGGTGCGGAGAATCATCTATAATTGATGGCATAGCCATCAATTGGGCTCATGTTTGATGCTTTATATGGCCGATCAGGAAGTTGGTACCTCGAAGACTAACTTTTCATTTTGCCACTTGCTCACTCGAGTATTTAGGCATTACAAGGTAAATTTGAGCGGAGAACCAGTACCGAGGAAGATCCCTCCTGCCATCGATCGGACCACTATTATAAGGATGAGTATTCCTTTACCGCCATCCTTGCCACCCGTACCAGCACTAGAGCAGCAACCATAGCAACAGCACTAGTAGTAGGGGTAGCGCAGGGTGCTGAGGAATACTTAAATCCTGAGCTTGTTGCTATCTGTCAGGTTCAAGCCGAGCTCCAAGTGGTTAGAGCGGAGCAGCAACGCCAGGGGCATCAGATTGGGTGCATAGCTACCATGCTATGACAATTCCACGGTCGCAACAATGGTTCGAGCTCTAGCCGTGGAGCGAGACCTTATCATACTTCGTAGGCGATGTTTTATTTAGGATTGTTGTATCTTTTTATTTCCAGCATTTGTTCTTTTTCTTTAGGTTTGTTTGGGTTGTAAAACTATTAGTTGTCTCCTGAAAATGCACACATGTTGTTATGAGAATGTTTCTATTTATTCACTGTGTTATTGTTTCTAGTTATGTAAACCGCTCTTATTTATGCATATGAAAGAAACAGTGTAAATATGAGAATCTCATAAAAGACACTTAGCCAACAGTTAATGCAATATAAGACTGGAAATTTAGAATAAATGGAACATTTTAGCGAAGGATGGGTTAAAGCTATTTAGTATCACGGGTCATTATTCATGTTCGTTAAAAGCTAATTTTTTTGAGTAATTGGGCATGACGACGTTTTTAAATAAAAATTCAAGTTTTATGGGTAAAGGTTAGTTGTTGAATTTTAGAATTTGGTTTATGCGTTTAGCGTATAACCAACTTCCGACTATGTTGAATTGTGGTTTGATTTATCAAAAAAATTTAACAGGATATATTTTAAAAAGTTTCTCTTTTGAAAAAAAAGTATTGGATTTTAGTTATTTTTGGCTCTTAAATTATTTTTAGAGTTTTTGTCCAAAAATTTGATTTCAATAGAAAATGTGCATCTAAATATTTTGGGAATTTATTTTTCTAATGATTTACAAATTTGAAAAGTAAGAAAGATTTTTTTTAAATCGTTGATCTTGAAGGCCACATATTAGGTGTAGGGAGGACAAATAGAGTTGGAATTTGCAAATTTAGTGGTGTATTAAGGTCGGCGATACGATGGAACGCAAGCGATAACAAGGGAAAAGTTGTTTTAGCCTTGGAATTTCTATTTCCATACCTTATCGACGATGCATGCGAGTCTATATTTAGACTATTCCATTTTAGAGCTTGAAAATAAGCCTCCTTGTGCGTTTTGTACATGGAAAATTTAGAGTAAATCCGGGACAGCATGGAAAATTCCACTGTACTATGGGAATGAGAAATTTTTAGGGTGGTAAGAATGATAAATTCTCTACCTAAATTCCTTTTTGGACATAGGAGTAAAGTTTAGGAAGCGAATTTTCGATGCATTAGGTTATTGGATGGTAGAAAATGGATGCAAAATTGGTTACTTTGTACTTCTATTCGTGGGACTATAAGAGTTTTGGTTGGAAAAAAAATTCAGAAAAAAAAGCTGCGTACATATAGAACTGCCATCATATATATAGGGTGCTTGCATCATGTTTTCAAACATATTTTTAAAAGAAATGCATTCATATATGAGGATCCGATTTAGAATTATTTTGCATGCATATTTTCTATGTGGTGATACGGTAATACACTATGCACTTGTGCACGTTGGTTGTGAAATTGGTTGTACATTCATTGGTTGTGTAGTTTATGATAATTAGAAGCCAAAACCATGACTTAGTCATTAGTGAAAATTCGGGGACAAAATTCTTTTTAAGAAGGGAAGAATGTAACACCCAGTAATTTGGCATTAGCTATTTAATTATTTAGTTATTTAATTAACTTAGCTCCAAAAATGGAATTGTGCAAATGATAGAATTTGACTATGAAACTTGTACCACTGAGTTCATGGCAAAATTCTAAGTAACTTTCATATTTGGAGTTTTGTGATCGGAGTCCAAACGAAGAAGTTACAGACAAAAAACGAATTTGGAACGAAAATAATTAAAATATGAAAATTAACTAAAATTGCCTGGGCCCACAGGTCAACTGCCATGTATAATCGATCGATAGGGGTGGTCGAACCCTAGGTAGGGAGCAGTCGGGTCCCGCCTCTATGTGGCGGCTCCAGTAATCCTAGGCCATATATGACCCGGATTTTAAATCGTGCGGTTCTGTTGATTCTAGCGCCTATAAATTCAAGCATAACCCTCCCTTCTCTTCTCATATTTTTCTGAATAGAGCAAGGAAGCTCTTCCATTTCTTCTTCTCTACTTTCTTTCTAAATTATAAAAATAAGATATTTGTGTTTATATTCATATAATTTGAGAAGAATAAAATTCAAAAAAGGAGAAGAGAAGAGAATGAACTATACACGTATTTGAGGTAATTTGAATATTTATATATTTTTATCTATTTTCTCTCCTAATCCCAAATCTCTTCTCTGATATGTAATTCTAATGTATGTATATACCCTTTTTATACATATTTCTTGGATTAAAAAGGATTTGGAGACGAATTTAAGGTTCTACTTCAAATTTGGAGATTTGGATCGCTTTTAAAAGGCGAGTGGGAAATTTTATATATTGTTTATGATTTTAAATCTACTTCGTTGGCATACGTTTGATTATTATGCCTAAATCAATTTTATTTGTGAATTGGAGGCTTAAATTAGTGTAGAAAACTATTGCCTACATATTCTTGTTTTAGATCTATTTGAAATATGTTTACACTTAGATCTGCAAATCAGTCCCCAAGATTTTAGAATTTGAATGTTGTATATTTTTATTCCAGATCTGTACTTAGGTGTAAAATATGATTTTTGGATTATTGCCCAATGATGCTATGTTGTAGATTTTTCATAGTTTAATTTATAGGTTGAACATTCGTTTTATTTTTTTATAAATTTGTTTGCTTTTTCCACTTTTCATTCAAAAGGGCGACTTTTGATTTAACAAGGAGTACCCACAAACAAAAAGGGAAGAGATTTGTAAAGTACAGATTTATTCTCCATAATTTACACTGTCTATTCCAATTATAAAGAAATTATTCATTTCTTGTAATTTCAAACGGAGTCAATCTTTCCATTTTGTGTTAAACCAACTTATAGAAATCATAGCGGAAAATCTTCCTAAGGAATTTAATTTCAAGAAATTAAATATGGAAAGCATATTCTAGCAACATATTTATGACTAGAAGATATTTGGTTACGAATAGGTAGTTTTATTAGGTAGTTTATACGTATTTATTGCATAAATAAAGAAGAACAGTGTTTATTCGTGTGTTATTTATGCGCAACGTTCATTAGTTGTATTATATTTAGGAAAGCGCATTGCTAGAATTAGAAAAGGTAGTAATTCATATTAATGGGAAATAAATCAAGAATTTCTATTAATTAATTAATAGAAAATAACAGATTGTAACCTAAACTAATGGGCAATTAATGAGAAATAATGAATAGTATTAAATAAAGGGTTGCAATTAATAGAAAAAAATGGATTAGTGGGATTGACAAAAATGGAATAGATATAAAAGGTTAATAATTTGAAATTAGTAATCATACATAAATATCTTAGGAAATGTCTGTTAGGATTTTATGGATAAATTGACACTTATGAGCATTAAAAGGGGATTAATAGGTAGATAAGTATTTAAGAAAAATCTTATTGCCTTAAATAAAAAGGGAATTAGTAAGCTAAGTCCAATGTAAACCTAAGATAGTACAAGTAAAGACTTAGGATGGTTAATTGGACTTAGTAGATTAGTGATGCGAGGTCAATAGGGTCACTCGATTGAAGACTGCTCTTCACTTTATGGCTACCAACAGTCGGGTGCACTTACTACTGAAATGAGATATCGCTAACCCTAGGACCTGTGATAACGTGAGAGATTGGACTTGCTTTCTTAATTGAAAAGTATTAAATGGTCTAAATTTGGAATTAAGAGTGGTAAGGGATATCTCTAAAAAGGTTTACTTTAGTGTCGAGGTATTAAGTTTTTATCAAAGGGCCCACCTCCCTACCGAAAGAAGTAACCTAATGAGATTCCATATTTATAAGAGTGATACTGGGTATCCCGGTAGAGGTTTGCTTCAGGTTTGAGATATTAAGCGGCTGTAAGGTCCACCTCTTTCCTATAAAAGAAGTATTAAATAACCCAATGAGATTTCCAAGCAATGTCTGCTAGATGTACCAGTGAGGAGTCCGCTTTGGGATTAGGTATTAAATGGCAAATGCCTACCTATAAATAGGTGCTAAATGGCCAGAGGCCTACCTAGTCCTTATCAATGAGGTATTAAGTGGCTTGGGTACAGTTTCTCACATTGCTAAGACTTTAATAACAATAGTTGCGCTAGTGATACGACTATTATAAATTATAAGGCCATAGATAGTGGTCAAAGGTCTCCGTAGTTAGGACCAATAGACCAATAATGACGACGTTAGAAGTCCACCTTGAGAATAGGTCTTAAATGATGGAGTCTACCTCGATTGAAGTCTTAAATGATAAAGTCTACCTATTTCACTTTTAAAAGTATTATGTGGCGATAGTAGAAGCCCGCTTCATATTTAGAAGTATCAAGTGGTTGATTGACTTAGAAGTATTGGTGGTTGATAAGTCTTCGTCGGTATTTCGTGCCTTGGGAATGGGTAGGTAAGTAATCGTGTGTGCAATGCAAGGTTAGCTTGAATTGCTAATTTTAATAGACATAACAATTAAATGAAAACCAATTGGTATAAATTTATGTTATAGACAGTTTATAGATTTTCCGGTCACCATAATGTTGTTATGACCCCTTTTTACAACCCACGTGATAGATTTAGAGGAACATGTCACTCGAGCTGGATGTATTTAGTTATTGGAGAAGCCTTCTTTTCTCACATGCTCGATGCTGATGTGACAATCTACTATCCAAGGAATACCATTAATTCTAAGGTTGTAGTCATAGTCAGTATTCTGATTCTATTATTGTTTCCGCTGTGAGTTTAGATTTCTATCAATCCCTAATGATGATCATGCTTATTTGCAAGTACCAAATTCAATGATCTGTGCTTTGATGGACTTGGGTTTCGAATAAATTGAGGCTTATTAAGGCACGGGTGGTTACAGAGTTAATAGAATAACTCACTTAGAGATGAATATAGAATCGATTATGCGTTAGACGATGCCGTTCACCTAAACTTGCTTTGCCTGCTCCTTGCCTCATCCATGCCCAACCAATCTGACCAACGTCGTTTACTGCCCTCTCACTCATGCGTGCCCCACCTATTTCGCAGCCTTTGAGACCGCCAACAACCGCTTCAACCTCAAATCGATGGCCCTCGGCATCGCCGTTCATCCAAGTCGAGGTGTCACATACCGTAGCCTAGCACCAAACGCTATCGCCTCCAGCGCTTTATGCTTGCTCATCCCCTCCTTGAGCAATCGACGTTGCTAGGTTGCACCACGAAGCGTGCTACGATCACCTCTGCACCAGCAGCCCAGGTCTGTCATTGACTTTCACCCTAGACCCGAGCTTGCGCACATGCTCCTCTCTCCACCTGTGATCGACGAAGCACAGTCGCCTTCGAGAGCTCGCATGTATTTTATTGAAAATAGGGTTTGAAACGTGATTTGGGGATTTAGGTTTTGTCGAGAAGCAGACCTTTATTTCTGGAATATGGGAATAATGTGTGAGAATAGGGAAAAGAGATAAGCTTTGAATGGGTTGGACCCTTAAATTTAATTCAATTTGGTTTTAATTCTTTTACTTTGCATTTAAATTAAACTACTTATCCTTGGCATATACAATTATATCCCGGTCTAATTTAATTTTGTTCACACTTCATTCTACGAAATATAATTTGATAACAACACAACATAATTCAACTCAATATTGTTTCGTTGTATTTAATTAACCATTGAACTGATATAAAAATTTGTTCATCTTCGTCGATTTATTGATTTTACTGAATATCAAAGAAATCTTCTTTCCATCCATTTCAAGTATATAAAATTATTTGCTCTATAAAATATTTTATATTTATTAAAACATTTCATTTGAATTTTAATATATTATCTAAAAAGGAATTTATTAACTAATTAAATTTTTATTATAACAAAATCCTTTATCAAATGGACTTTAATTGAATAATAATTTGATTCCAAATACAATAATAATCTAAAATCGATTCAAACATTTCTATTTTAATTAAATTTATTTAATTTTACGGCTTTAAAATAGGGTTGTTACAAAATCATTCCCTATAAGAGCAAGAGCATGATCCACGCAAGGAACTTTTTTATCATCACAGCCTTGAGAATGAAGTTGCTAGGCAAAAATATGGGTATATGGCGGAGACTTTCAAGGATAAAAACTCAGGCTTTTTTCATAAGAGCTTGAAAGTAAAGAAAATGAAAAACACGGTATATTGCATAGAAGACTCCAGTGGCAACACATATAGAAATCTAGATGACATTGCTGAGGCTTTTATTAGATACTTTAATGACATGCTTGGCAACTCTAGTCCGGCCCCGACCGACATCTCCTTGCTTGAACACCTCAACTTGCCACAACAATTAGCTACTAAAAACCACAATCTCATCAAATAAACCATCGATGCTGAAATCAAATATGCTTTATTTAGCTTAAAAGCCAATAGCTGTAGTGGACCTGATGGATTAATGTCTCTTTCTTCACCAAATGTTGGCAAACAATCTCAACCGATTTCCTCAAAGCCATACACTACTTCTTTATCAATGGCATTATGCTAGGTGGCATTAACTTAATAACATTGCCCCTATTCTAAACCTGAACAACCCTATAGAGTGTGTGATTACAAACCGATAAGCTGTTATAATGTAATTTATAGTGCACTGCAAAAACACTTTCAACCATATTAAAATAGTTGGACCTATTCAAATAGTTTGAATTAAAGAATATCTTGTGATAGTTCAAATTTAAACACGGATCTAGATCTGGATAAAAGTTTATTTTAAATTTTAATTCGAATTTCAAATATAATGTGTTTAAATATATATGTATCAAAATAAACATTTAAAAAAAAATTTGTTTTGGTTTAAAATATATTATCATAAATTATTAATGAATAAATATAATTACATATGTTAAAAAAAATTCTTAATTTTAACTTTCAAACAAAAGTATTTTTATCAAAAGATTCATTTTTATTTTATAATGTAAATCCATACAGATTTGCATTAGTTATATATATGTATATGTATATGTATATACGTTTGTATGTACATACGTGGATATGTATGTATTAAAACATACATTAATTATTTAAATAGATTTAAAAAATATATGTTTGTATTATTAACTATGTTTTGAAATATATATTTATATATATAATTCAAAAATATGTATACAAATAGATTAGTTTTAAATACATTATATATATATATTAATTACAAAATTCATATTTTTAATTTTTTAAATATTTTAAATTTAAAAAGTAACTTTTTTATTTTAAAAATGGTCGAATTGAATATGTATAATTTATATATGTATATAAGTTTATTTTAAACAATTCAAATGTATATATGTGTGCGCAATATTGGACATCAATTATATGTATAAATTCGTTATTGTAATCAGCATATCAACATGTAAGCAACATAAATGAAATGAATAGCATATATGATTATAAAATAATTGTGAAAATAAAACAATGCCAAAATTATAGCCTACGAAGTGCACCTTGAATGTTGAAAGAAAGCTCATTTAGACATGATCTAAACACCTCTTAAATTTGCAGTAGACTAGAGGTGGATACCACTATTGATTTAAATTTAATTTGTATTTGATTTGGAAATGAAGAGATATCCCATTAGAAGCTTGTGGCCAAGATAGGTAGGCTAGAAAGTGTTAGCGCCAAAATTGGTCACTAACACCCAAATCCAGATGAAAGCACCAAGTCACAGATCACAAATAGAATGTATGTAGAGAGTATAAATATGAAGAACGGTTAAAATTAAAAAG
Source organism: Allium fistulosum (assembly GCA_030737815.1). Classification (NCBI taxonomy): domain Eukaryota; kingdom Viridiplantae; phylum Streptophyta; class Magnoliopsida; order Asparagales; family Amaryllidaceae; genus Allium; species Allium fistulosum. The sequence goes on along the minus strand of CM060903.1, from coordinate 508,654,084 downwards.
AAAGCAGTAATAACAGAGGATTTATAGTGGTTCGGCTGACTCAAGCCTACGTCCACTCTAGAATTTCCTTTTTATTGATATCAGAATCAAGTACAATTACAATCCAGAGTTTTCAAAACAATAATGGCAGAGTAGCCTTAGTGGAGAAGAGGAAGGGGAACAAAATCAAGATCCCCTTTTCCGAAGCCCCACATACTGTATTTATAGGCAAAACTTGAGTTACTGGGCTTCCTGAGTGATCCAGGCCCATCAATTCCATAGCCGATCCATAATCCCTCACTACGATCGACCCTGAGTCTGGGTATGCCAACCTGAGTTTTCCTAGGTAATTACCCGAAGCAACCTTATGCTTGACTCGAAGCAAACCATGTCACTACTCGGAGAAAAACATCGCCGACCCATGCTATTTCCTTTATGCCGATCCACCCCATTGGACCAACCCAGAGATGTCGATCCAAGCTTGTGATGATGCCGACCCGGGGTGATCTAAAACGTGCCGACCCACAATCCATCTTTATAGCCGACCCGGGGATTTCCATACACCGACCCGGATCCATCTTGGAGCCAAGCAAGCACCGACCCATCCAAATGCCGAACCACTTTCAATGCCGACCCACTCCAATCACCTACCCACTCCAATCACTGATCCACTGCAATCACCGATCCACACCATTACCGATCCATACCACTACCGACCCACTTTATCATGACCGAACCACCTTCCTACCGACCCATCCAAATGCCGAACCATCTTCAATGCCGACCCACTCCAATCACCGATCCACTCCAATCACCGGTCCATACCACTACCGATCCATACCACTACCGACCCACTTCAATCACTGATCCACTCCAATCACCGATCCACACCACTACCAATCCATACCACTACCGACCCACTTCATCATGACCGAACCACCTTCCTACTGACCCAAAACCTTCACAACGCCGACCCACTCGTGAACTCCTACCAACCCAGAGCAACTCGAAGCACAACTCAATGTGACCCGAAGCAAACTCCATGAAAACTCGAATCAAACTTAAGAACGACTCGACGTAAACCCCGGGTGACTCGCGACAACTCAACTTTTGTTGAAACCCATATTTCAAGTATCCCATGACTTTTGTCCATCGACTATGCCGAACATCGGCTTCATAATCATGATTATCATCCGTGATTGACCGTCTATCCATCCAGTTGACTAAAACCATCGTACTCCAGTCTCGACAAACGAGCAGTTGATTTAGTTAAATCCGCCTATCTACGGCCTTGCCAAAAGGCAGGTTAACAGAAAGCAAAAAAATAAACTCCAAATGAGTGAAGAGGTGAGTTTTAAATTGACATAGATTTGAGTAAAAAGTGGAGATCCTGATCTCCTTGTTTTCTCTTTTTTTTAGCCAATTCAAAAACAGAATTTTGCATTCCAAAACTCACCCCTCCCCCTTCCTTATAGTTGGCTATGGTATGTGTCAGATGGGTCCATAAAATTCTCCAAATCTAATCAATATTTAATTAATTTAATTCCAATTTTAATATTTATCGATATCGTATATCGATACATACATTATAACTTTTATGTACATACTTTATTAAATACTAATAATATTCAAATAAATCAAATAAAATTTAATAACTAATATTTTGTAAATATTAACTAATTTATAACAATTATACTTTAATTAAATCATATGGTATTTCGGAGTATAACATTGCAGTTGTACGACTCAAAGGTGTAAATTCAGTGGGCGATTAATATCGAACAATTCGAATTGTTCACACATCATCTTAGCTAGTGGTATTACAGTTTAGCCAAATTTATAGCATACATATTTCTCTGTAAAACCCAAATTCACCACATTAAGTAGTACCTGGTGGTAATGATTATTTACACCAATTCTCTTTGTCAAAACTATATCACTTTAGGACTTATGGAATTTGGTTTTTGTAAAAATTCCAATATCGTTCACGTTCAACTTGTTTTATCAAAACAAAAAGTCCTTGGTTCAATAATAACAACTATTATTAACTGTACTACTCTACTCAGAGACATTGACTTTTAATTGACTAAAGTTGATCAAAATACTAACCTCATACAACCGAGGAGATGAATTCTCTATTGAATTGTGTTTCACTCCTGATACTTCAACTCAGACCCAACTATAGTTTTTCGACAGACGCCATGCCGCGATTTAACTATAATCAAAGTGGAGTTTCCACATTAAAGTTTAACGGTATTCTCAAGTCAAGAGAACTATGTAATATCATCACTTTGAGATTCTTTATTTGATCATAGTTATATTAACCAACAAAAAACTCTCGATTCATTCCATGGTTATCGAAAAACCATTAGTACGTAACCCCTTGATATCCCCAACATCCATGAGTAATACATTGTCCAACATTTAGAGAGTGTTGCATACTCTAGTCTCAACATTTAGAGAGTGTTGCATAATATGTTATTTTTGATGTGATAAATTTCTCTGATTACAACACATTATGATTACTATCACATATAACATATTATTTAAGGATTTTTTATATAGTATATTTAAATTAAATGATTAGTCAACATAACACAATATGACAAGTATATATAGAAAGAAAAACACCTTTTATTTTGAACGAGATTTTATTAAAGAGTAATAATTAACAATAAATTATAAAACTTCCCTGAGGGCATAACCCTACCTCTATCAATCTCCTACTTGCACTTGGAAATAAATATGGAATTTCAGTCTGATCCCTTTGATTAATTTGTTGAGAACTGACCGAGCTAGTCCCTTTCTTGAATGGATCTATTATGTTATCCTTGGTATCTACTCTTACAATCACAACTTCTTTCTTTCCGAAAAATTCTCTAGTAAGGTGGAACTTCCAAAGAATGTGCCTTGACTTCTTGTGAGCTCTTGGTTCCTTTGCGATCTGCATCGCAAAATTGTTGTCACAAAACAATGTCGCTAGTTTCTTTGTGTAGGGAATCAACCATAGCTCACTCATTAATCTGCGCATTCACACCGCTTCTTTAGCTACTTCATTGAGGGCGATATTCGGCCTCCATCATTAAATCGGCAATTGTTTCCTATATGGAACTTTTCCAACTAACAACCTCACCATGTAATGTCAAAACGTCACCAGATACAGACTTGATGTCACATTGAAAGTTGTAATCTGTATACCCCTACATAAGGAAGTCTTCATTCCTATTTATAAGAAATAAGTCCTTAGTAATTCTTAAATACTTAAGTATAAATTTTAAAGCAGCCCAATGCTTCTCACTGGGATTAGACTGATATCGACTTACACATCGTAATGCATAGACCACATCTGGTTTTGTACATAGCATAGCGTATATTATGCGATTGCAGATGCATACGGTATCCTCTTTATATGCATTTTCTCCTTATTAGTATGAGGAGCGTCCTTCTTAGAAGAATGATTTCAGATTGCATTGGAACTTTTTGCACCAAAAATGGCACAAACACCCAAGTATAAGATGAAAGAACCAAATATGTAGAAATCCAAATCAAATAAGCAGAAACAACATGAAAATAAAAGGAGACACAAGAATTTTTATAGTGGTTCGATGTAATCTCTGGCCTACATCCACTTTAATCTTTAACATTAGCTATTTTCTCTCCAGATCACAACTAGTTATATCAGATCTGGCCACAATCTAGTGGATTTCAGATTTACAATGGAGTTTCTAGAGTGTTTGAGAGTCACCAGTACAAAGGATATGCTGATCTAAGTCTTAAAACAGCAAATAGTTTCTTCCTAGGGGACTTAAATGGAGGAGAGGTAAGAGGTGAAGAAGAAGACGAGGAGGACTCTCCAGTTAGAGAATCGGCTCTCGTTTTGGTTGCAGCTAGGCCTGTATTTATAGGGTACAGAGGTACTGAGTCAAAAGCCTGCTCGCATTGAGGCTTATGAAATAGCCTGAGGTTTTACAAGAGAGATTAGAGTCCCACAAGTCAAAATGATAACTCGGTACCGACCTATATAACTCGGTGTCGATCTATCTTTATTGGTGAAAAGTTAAGCCTTCCACTTGTTAGCTCTTTCTATCTTCTACTTGAGTTGTTTTAAGCTCTTTCCCATTGACATCGAGTTGATTCTAGTGATCTCTCGATTAACACTTGAGTTATCATGCTTACTTGGCTTTTCCCTCATCAATCCTTGGAATTACTCATCCAGACTCTGGAAAAATCACTTGATCATGGGTAGTTGGAGTAGTATAAGAGATGTATGGAGTTCGGGAAGCGAAATGGGGAGGATAAATAGGTCGGTGCCGAGTTATATACTTAGCTTCGACTCGGTTGAAACTTCTCCAAGTTATTTCACTAGCTCTTCTAAGTGTATGTCCAAGTTCGTGAATTATTTCGTCCTTGTTTTGATCTTCTAAATCCAGTTGAAATTTGCTTTCGCTAAAAATCAGATTAACACTTGCCATCCAAAGTAACCGTTTCGAATGTAAGGTGTGATTTGCTCAAGAACTAGTTCTGATAATTGATCCTTAATAGTTGAGCTCTTTGGCCATCATTAATCTCGATCTTGGTAAATCGTCCGGTTCCTTTGGATTCTCTTGCAAATCAAAGACTGTTCCAAACCTATTATAGCTAAGGAGTCTAGCCCTTGCTTAAGTGTCATCCACAAATCAAGATTAATCTATCTCTCATTTAGAGGTATATCTTGTACATTAAAATCATCCCGTGTTCGCTTAAGATTTATGCACCTCGTTCTCATTACAAGATACCCAACTCCTTTTATCAAGTTAACTCCATTCTAGGGTTAGATTTCTCTGAATTGTTTAGCATCCAATCTAGGATTTGATCCTTTTAGATCATTTGTCTCCCAATCTAGGGTTCGATATCTTCGGATCATTTATTTCTCAATTTTAGGATTCGATCTCTTCGTATCGTTTATGGCCTAATCTAGGTTTTCTATCTCTCTGGATTGTTTATCGCCTAATCTAGGGTTTTCGATCTATTCGGATCGTTAGTCTTCTAATCTTGGCTTTCGATCTCTCTGAATCGTTAGTCTCCCAATCTAGGGTTTCGATCTCTCCAGATCCTTGTTGAGCCTAGTCCAATCGCTCCCCAGCGAGGGGACCCAATGACCAAGCAAGCCCATCTGCTTACCCTCTGGTAAAGGGACTTACTTTTCGTATAAGTTCATCCACTCACCCTCTGGTAGAGGAACTTGCACCCTGCACTCCGGTCCCAACTCTCCAGCCATGACTTATTGTGATCAATATCGTACAAGTCCATCCGCTTGCTCTTCGGTAAGGGAACTTGCACCCTACACTCTGGTCTCGACTCTCCAGCTATGACTTAACGCGATCAATATCATACAATTCCATCCACTCGCTCTTGGTAAAGGAACTTGCACCCTGCACTCTGATCCCTACTCTCCGGTTGGAACTTAACGCGATCAATATCAGTAATCACATTCAAGTGGATTTTTCAAAAATCAAATATTCAAATCAAGGCAAACAAGCAAATGGAAATCCTAATTGTTCATCCCAGACATTCAACTCAGAGCGTGCCTAGAGACCAATCATGGCCTTGTACACGTGTAAGCGGTCCAAGGTTATTATTGTCTAAACCAATCATCCCAGACATCCGACTAAGAGCATGCCCAAAGACCAATCTAGGCCTCGTACACTAAGCAGCCCGAGGTTATTATTATCTTAATTATTCAAAGAAAAAAAGCAAAGAACGAAAAGCTGAACCTTCCTCCCATCCATCTCGATCATGGGTTTACCATCCTTGACCCAGATCCCTGGTTGTTTCTTGATGCATTCGCTGCAGATGGTTGCTGCTCCTGCTGTACCATCACAATTCGGTTCCTAACATAATGTTGCAGTTGGTTGCTCTGAACCAGCTCTTCTATCAGATTACGAAGGTGTCGATACTCGTTCGTATCATATCCATCCATCACATGGAAGATATAAAACTTTCCAGATCTTCTCATCCGGTCAGTGGGTTCACTTCTGGCTGGTTTTTAGTAGGGGATCTTCCCCTAGTATCTAGGTATATCCTCTACGGGGTTTCGGTTAAGTAAGTGTAGGAAGAGAACTTCGACTCTCTCCTTTGTTGTTTCGGTTTCTCGAAGTCGTTATCGGCTTTTTGTTTCCCTTTGTCTTTTCCATATCCTGCTCCGGGAAGTCCTTCACCATCCACAGAATTAACATCAAAATTATCAACTTCAACATCCTCTTGACGTAGATACCTCTTAGCTTAATGGTAAAACTCCACAAGATCCATCGGTGGATCCCTTTTTAGTGCAACTTTGAAGTCGGTCTTGCTTGCGACTTCAGATACTGCCGCCATTAAGATTATTGATGGATCCGACTTATATACTATGGCAGCTACCATGTTAAACCTCGTCAGATAACTTCTTAATTTCTCTCTAGGCCTTTGATTTACGCTTGATAGTGTCATCACAATCTTTGGTCCGGAGATGTGAACTCTGAATTGTCTTATGATCTTATTCACTAGGTCGGTCCAAGTGCTTATGGATCTATTCTCCAGCTGTCTAAACCACATTGCTGCTAAATCTGTCAGATATAGCGGGAAGCACCGCCCTATCACCTCCTCGAAAGCCCCCAACACCATCATATGTCGGATGTATCTCATTAAATGAACTGTTAGATCAGATTTCCCATCGTACATTTCCAACGTCGGAAGCTTGAAATCGGGAGGATTCCTCGCATTTTGGATGTTAGCGGTAAATGGATTCCTTTTTACATCCTCCAAACTCTAGTTTGGGGGTCCACCTCTAACTATTTTTTTGATCATTTCAGCCATCCAGCTGTTGTCGTTTAATAGAAATCTTTGGCCACTAGTTGTATTCTACCCAGTGCTCCTGTGGGGAACTCCGGCACATATTCTAGTACATACTCCTCTGGTCGCCCATCTGTGTTTTGATCCACACCTCTAGTTTCATTCTGTCCTTTGTTCCTATGAGGAAGCTCTAGCACATATTCCTCTACTTGTTGCGTATTTATGTTCTGTCTTGCATCTCTATCTCTAGCATCATCCTTTCTCAACAGCTCAGCTTGCCCCAATGTCAAATCCAGCATTGCCTTCGAGTAAAATCCTCTCGGTACCTATAGGAATCTGGTCGGTACCAAATGGTCTTGGTCATGGGGGCACCATTCCAGTTTGCTCCGCTCCAACCCAAATGTTCCTGCATTAGTTCATTGTCCTTGGTTCTGAATTCCAGTAGCTCAACTATTCCTTATTGTCCTATCCTTTGAAAAAAATCCTTATAGCATTTCCTGTTGTCTAGTTATCATCCCCATCATCTCCTTAATCATTCTTTCCATCTCCTATTAGGTCAATTAGATGGATTGACGAGAATTTAAGGACACCTCTTGACTGCTCCCATGCTCTGGATGGCTTCCTCCGACCTTAGATCTAGTGTTAGGCCTCTTCATCTTCTCCAAATCTTATATTCAAGCTTCAAGTCTTCAGATCTAAATGAAAGAACCAAATCTTTACATCAAAAATGACACAAACACCCAAGTATCATATGAAATCACCAAAAATGTAGAAATCCAAATCGAACAAGTAGAAGTAGAAGGAAATTAAAAGAAGACACAAGAATTTCCATAGTGGTTCGACGTAATCTCCGGCCTATATCCACTTCAATCTTTATTACTAGTTTTTTTCTCTCTGGATTACAACTAATTATATCAGATCTGGCCACAATCTAGTAGATCTTAGATTTGCAATGTAGTTTTTAGAGCGTTTGAGAGTCGCTAGTACAAAGGATTTGCTGATCTAATTCCTAAAACAACAAAGATTCTTCCTATGTGACTTAAATGGAGGAGAGGTGAAGAAGAAGAAGACTCTCTAGTCAGAGAATTAGCTCTCATTTTAGTTACAGCTAAGCTTGTATTTATAAGGAAACAAAGGTACTGGGTCCGAAGCGTACTTGCACTGAGGCCCAGAAGATAGCCCGAAGTTGTATGTTTACCCGCTTTTTGACCAAAGCAGCTAACTTAAAACGGACCTAGAGAACTCATATTGAGTCGGATTGATTTGAAATTTTGGGAGAAAACTTAGAAGACATAAAAGAAGGCACGTAGAAAAAATAGGATCATTTGGAGGTTGTTTGATTGATCAATAGAGACCTAACTAGATGGGTCGCTAACAATCCATGTAGGTTGGGCCCCACCACATGAAATTTATAGGGTAGGTCATGCACATCCTTGAGAAAGTACTTGCAAACTTTAGTTTAGTTTTGTTAAGTTTTGAGCAAGTTATGGATGATTCTTCTTCGAATTGGGCCAGTTTGATCCATCATGTCCGACCCATGAGGAATGGGCCCCATGACCTATGATCCATAGGGGTGGCTCTCCTACTCATCTACATTGCATATTTGAAGTTTCATATGATTTGGTTAAGTATGGATTGAGTTATGGATGATTCTTATGGATCAGATGACCCATGAAGACGGATGATCAAACGAACTCCCAACGACTTGATATTTGGACAAGGCACCTAAATAGGAAGATAGGAAGACAACCAAACTAAGATCACTCAAAAATATACTAAGTGGATGGATATCTAGCGATCCTTCCCCTATGGATAGCTAGCGATCCATCCTCTATGGATGGCTAGTGATCCATCAAGATAGGTCGGATTGCCGTCAAACTTTCTGAGCTCCTTCGTAGCACTAAATAAAGGCTTCTGGTAGAAAAATATGCTAAGTTAATGGATAACTAGCGATCCATGCCCTATGGATAGCTAACGATCCATAGAAATGACTCAGATTGATTTGAGATTTGAGATGATGACTTGGCATAACAACTGGACTCTTCTACACTTTGACTTCTGGCCCAATACTCAATGAATTCCCCTATAAATACTCACTTACCTACAATTAGAGATGGGTCTTTTTTCCGAGGAGATAGCCGCCATTACTTATCTGGAATTCCTTGACTTCTTCAACTTTCTTATCTCTCACAATAGTCATCAAGGGGGTTAATGTGATTCTCCAGTCAACCCTTGTACTTGTGACTTATTCTAACTTATTGTAACATAGATCTAAGGAGTAACTAGTAGATATCTAGAGAGATTCAACTAGTATAATGATAATAAAGATTGATTAAAGTGGATGTAGGACAGATTTAGCTGAACCATTATAAAAATTATGTGCCTCTTTTCTTACTTTTGCTTTTTATTTGTTGTTTATCTGAGATTTGCGCTGCTGACTATCTGCACTAGTGCTTTCACACTCGATCTTAGGTGTTGATCCATTTTCTGGGTTAATATTTTGATGCTTTCACTGAGAGAACTAAACTCAGGGTTAGATCTGAAGACTTGAACTTTGAATCTAAGACTTAGAGAAGATGAGTAGGCCTAATACCAGATATAGAGCTGGGGAAAATCAACCAGAGCCTGGGGGCAGCCAGTATGTGTCCTCGTATTCTCATCAACCCAACTATGTGACTAGAGAGTAGATGGAAAGGATGATGAAAGAGATATAGGATGAAATCTTAGCTAGACAACAGGAGATGATGGATGGCTTCTTCCAGAAGACGAAGTAGTAAGGGATAGCTAAATCTATAGGGAATAGAAATCAAACTCTAAGGAATAACGTAGGAGCTGCCGGAGTTGGATTGGAACAAGATGGAGCCTTGCCCCTACGCCCAGAGCAACCGATACTTGGAGGCAACACTGGAATCAACATAGGAATCAATCCCAATGCTGGGGTGACCGTTGAAACACCAGGAAGATACGGGAGTTAATCCAAATACTAGGATGCAACCGACAGAAGAATATGAACCAGAGCTTCCTTGACGGAACGTAGGTTTGAATGAAGTTAGAATTATGGATCAGAGCACAGGCGTGCGGGTGGAAGAGTACATCCCAGGATACTCTCACTAGAACAGGGGGCAAAATATTGCTTTAGGAGGGAGACCATTGATCGAAAGAAAAGATCTGAAAAGTTTTGCATCTTCCATGAGCTGAATGGGCATGAAACAAATGAGTGCTTACACCTTCGTGGTCTAATAGGAGAACTGGTTCGCAACAACCATCTGCCATAGTACATGAGGAACAGAACTGTGGTAGAATTGCAAGAATAGCCACCATCCGTGGTAAATGCATCAAGAAACCCCAAGGATTTGAGCCAAGACAAATTATCCTATGATCGTGGTAGATGGGAGTCGGATCGCTCCTATGATTTGCTTTTTTGTTTCTTTTTCCGCACTTTTATTTTGGTATTTAGAAAAAAATAACCTCAGGCCACTTACATGTGTATGGGATCCCGAACGGTCCCTAGGCACGCTCTGAGTCGGATGCCTGAGATGACTATTTAGACAATAATAACCACAGGCCGCTTATACGTGTACGGGATCCCGAACGTTCCCTAGGCATGCTCTGAGTCGGATGCCTGAGATGACTATCTAGGACAATAATAACTTCGAACTGCTTACACGTGTACAAGACCCAAGTTGGTCTCTAGGCATGCTCTGAGTCGGATCTCCAAGGCGAACATTTAGGATTTCTGCTTGTTTTGATTTCTTCTTATTTGATTTTTGCTTCTTTTTTTGATTTGAATTTTGAAAAATCCACTTTGATTATGATGACTAATGTTGAATGCCTTAGAGTCCCAACATGGGACCGAAGTGCAAGGTGCAAGTCTCCTTGCCGAAAAAGCGAGGGATGGACTTGTATGATATTTATTGCCTTAGAGTCCCGACACGGGACCAGAGTGTAAGGTGCAAGTCCCCTTGGATGGACTTGTACGATATTGATCGCCTTAAAGTCCCGGCTAGAGAGACCAGACTGGAGTGCAAGAAGTAAGTCCCCTCACCAAAGAGTGAGCGGATGGGCCTACTTAATCTCTTTTAACTTAACAAACAAACGATCTGAAGAGATCATCCCCCTTAACTTAAACATTAAACAATCCGGAGAGATCGAACCGGTTTGAATTAATAAAAGGATTTGAATGCCTTATAAATAGAATAAAACCGATAAATCCTGGATAAATACAGGATAATTTTGATATATGATATGATTTTGATATATAATGTGATTTTGATATATGATGTGACAAATCTAAATGAGAAGCAAAATGGTAATGATGTAAATCTCGAATGAACATGGAATAATTAGAGATATATGATGTAATTGGAGATATGTGATGTAATTGGAAATATGTGATATAATTGGAAACATGTGATTTAATTAGAGATATGTGATGTAATAACTTTGAATGAAATCAGAATGATTATGATGTATAGATTACAATTAGGTAGAGTCTAGATCTTAGGTTGTAATAGGTTTGGAACGACTTGTGGTTGGCAAGTGTTAGCACCAGAATTGGTCATTAAAACCCTAGAATAGATTTGTGTAGGGAGATAAATGAAGAAAGTAAATGAAAAAGAGGAATAACACAATATAATGCAAAATAGGATAGTTAAAAGCAAAATAACAGAATTTATAGTGGTTCAGCGTTAATTGCCTGCGTCCACTCTGAATATATTCTCTATTGCTTTATCAATCACTTGAATACAAGTACAATCCATAAGGAAAAGCCTGAATACAAGTTGGAGCAAAAAGAAAAAGAGTACAAAAAATGACAGAGTCTTCCTTGAGTTTTCCGAAAAAGATCCCCCAAAAATGGACCCATGTCCCTCTATTTATAGATGGAGACAGCCTGGCGTCTCAGAGCTTAAACTTCTCTTCAGTCGCTTGGGCCCATCACTAAGAGAACTCGGCCCAACATTGATATGTTAACACTGCCGACCCAAACATGCTGATCCCTCAATGCCGATCTCTAAATGTCGAATGCTTCCAAACATGCCGACCAGAAGCCCTTGATCTCATATGCCGAACCAAAATCTCTCATGCCTAGTGCCGACCCGAATGTTAGCATGTAGAATGTCGAACCGAGCTCCACCTTTCACCATCCTTTTGCCGAACAGAACAAGGTACGTCGACCCGATGACTGTTATAATACATTCCAAGCTTTTGTCGATCCCCTTCAGTTATGCCGATCCGAGCTTTCTACCAATGCTAACTTTGAGTCTCTATTCCACCGACCTGAAGCCATTGTCGAATTGATTTGAATATGCCGATCCTAGATACATATGCCACTCCTAAATAATTATGCCGACCTCTAGTAGCCATCCATACCGACCTGAAGTTGATGATGAGATGACCCGAAGTAAACACTCCCTTAACTCGAAGCAAACTTCTCAACGACCCGAAGTAGACTCATTTCTCGACCCTGCTTCCATCAACAATTAAATATGGCCTCTGTAACCACTGTTTTGTAGCCAGGCCAAGGCTTTGGGTAACACTTGCCCCCCAAAGTGCATCTTGTGAATTACATGACGTGCTTTGAATCAGTAAGTAATCCTTGTTCCCAGAAGCATGCTCGTTCGAGTCAATAACTGATCGTTGTTTCCCATTAATCTTGGATGAAGCCTTGTGTTGTTTGAACGTACAAGTCTAGTCTTAAGAAAACCTCGGAGCTTCCTCGTTTAATTTTCCAAAATTCGATTGCATATAACCTTTCGAAGGTTGGGTTCATGAGGACCTTTCTCAAGCTTATGATCATTTCCCACTCACGCATTGTTTCATTTTATCTGTGTTGTTGTTGTTGTTGTTGTTGTTTTATTTTTTTTATTTTTAAAAAAAATAGAGGAGGGGTCGGCATAAGAATGTCGATCCCTTGATTGTTTTATTTGGGCTGGGGTTGACATGTTGATCAACCGACCCCTTGAAATACGATGACCGGGTCTCTAGGAGAAGACCAGTTCGTATTCCATCCCACATATAAAAGCTCAGGTTCACAATTCCTCTTTCTCACTTCCACTTCTCTAAGTTTATCTCTCCACTGAGCTCCTTCATCCGACTCCTCCAATACCTTACACACCTCCCTTTTTCCAAATCCAATTTGCCTCGTTTTCAATTCCCAACTAAACACGAACTTGAGTTATCCTTCACTTGAACCTTATTGTTATTCCCAGCCCAAGATTTGTAGCATAGGAATGAATTCTCTCCCTAATTCATGCCATAACCTTGAGGAGTTGCATGGTGTCCAGGTACATAGGCAATTGGATTCCAGTAAAGAGTTGATATGAGGTGGAGAAGAAGAGGGATTAAGGGGAATATGAGGGAGTTGTAAGAGAGGAAATGGGTTTGGTGTAGATAAGGTAGAGGATGGGGTCGGCATAGATTAGGATAGTAGGAGGACTCGATGTAGTCGTTTTAACAGTAGGGTCGGTGTTTTACGCTAAGCGTTGGGCATGGAGATCCAGGAGTCGGCATTTTTACTCTGAACATAGGGATCGGTATAGTGCTTAGTAAAAGGGATCGGTATTTAGGAAAAAGGAGGGATCAATATTTAGCAAAAAGGAGTGGGATCGGTATATGATCGAGAGGAGGACGAATCGGTTGTGGGCTAAGGCACAGGGGCCGGCATATGGTTGCTGGGATCGACATTGACAACCGAAACTGTTTTAACCCTAGTTATCCAAACATGATGACCACATATTTCCTTTCCCAAGCATAAGATGAAGAATAATGACATGACTTAGCACATACAAGTCCATGGAGTCAACTTGAACTAATAAATTCCCATTTCGTACATCATAACTTAAATGTAATGCCAGCCCAACAAATTCAGGCAACGGACTTCATAATATAGAATGCCAACATCTGATCCTAAGACCCCGGTCGCCGACTACCTACCACGATGTCCGGGACGGTCAGCGATGACGGTCTCTTCAGACGATTACTCCAAATTCCGTCATTTTATGATATTTGCATTTATGTCAAATCCATTGCACTAGTTCACACACAGCTCGGGGGGGTAGATTATTATTGCTTCTAATTTCGATTGTCTTTCGAGTATAGCTAACAAAGGTATCCAGCTACACAAGGCGCCCTCCCGCGATGTCTTCCAAGTCAGATAGGAAATTGAGCTCCGCTACTCTGTCTGATAAGCCCAGGCCAAGCCAGCAACAAGAGGTAGTAGAGACATCAAGCCAGCAGTTAGACCTCTTTTCCGACATTCCAACTCTTCCTGCTGAAGTTACAGATCTGGCTCCCGACGCCGTGGATGACGCTATTGTCTTGGATAACCCGACTGATTCACAGGCTTCGAAAATCGGCGAAACGGCCCTTCATCGACTATGCCTGATTCATGGGATTCCTTCTTAGGATGTTTTGGTCCTCTCGAGGCAAGACAGGCCCCACTTGCCCCCAACCAGGTACACTACATGTAATAAATTCATGTGCTAGGCCGGATGCATGCCACCCTTCAATTCCTTTATTCGCGAAGTGCTAAATTATATGGCAATCGCCTCTACTCAATTGCACCCCAATAGTTACGTGTTTATTCATGGCACTTTCTTGCTCTTCATGAGCGTCCTGTTCCGACCGCCAACTCCTGAGGACATCCGATATATTTACAATTTCAAGAGACGAACTGATAGCCCTCATACATATTCCTTGAGCCACTACACAGATGCCAAGTTCTAATGGGTGCATGGAACAAAATTTCCCTATTCAAGCAAGAGTGGTTCTATGTGCAATGCCATCCCGGCTTCGCGAGAAGGTGGTTGGAAGGACGTAAGTCTTATCCCTGTTCTGTCTTTAATTTAAGGACTCAAATTACATTTCATCTAATCACCCGAACTTCTTAACTTTCCCAGGTGTTCGCCCTCGGCCCGAAGGCACCAGATATTCTAGGGTAGTTGAGGCCATCCATGCTACTTCGATAGAAGATCGAGATGTCAAGCTGTTAGTCACTGACGAGTTGCTCTCGCTATTTGGGCTACTAGCAGACGGCCGCAGGATCAGCCTTCCAGGGAGTAGAGCAACCTCAAGGGTGGTAGCCGATAGGAAGAGAGAACAAGTTGGTTTCGCGGTGTCCCCTGTTGAAGGAGTCCATGAAGGTACCGAGGAAGGGGTGATCAAAGAAATAGAGGCCCCAGAGCCTAGTACTGAAAACATAAGTCTAGGACAGGTGCCAGCAACCAACGCTCCCCACAAAAGCCAGCCGCAACCTTCTCCGAAAAAGAAAACGAGCCTGGCGTATAGAATTAAAAGAGGAAAGCTAGGGAGACTCCAAAATTCATTATAACTGCCATTGAGAGGAGGTTGTCTTCCCAACAAATGGAAACTCGCTGAAGGGACTCTCCGACCTTTCTATTCCGGGTGACCTGTTGAATTACGATTTCGCTAACCTTGGTGTTGAAGGACTCAATTCTCCCGCAAGAAGCGGTGAAAGCAAGCGACTTCGCAATCAAGGAGAATAGACTCCTATGAGTAAAGCAAAAGCCATCGGTCCGTCGGGGGGATGCACTTGGACACAAACAAGTACTTACATTCCATCATTCACTTGCATTCAACTTTTTATATGGCATCCATTGTTTAACCTTATTTACAGGTGCAATGACTCGTTCATACGGCTTCGATCGCCTTTGTGGCTCTTTTATCTTCCACTGCTTAGGCCGAGGTTCAGAGTTCGGAAAACGTAGAGAGAGAGATGAAAGTTGGGAGAGAGATTATCGTTCTAGAGAATCATCCTCGTCCTCAAAAAGGAAAACTCATGGGCATACTTCAATTAAAGCGGCCCTACAAATCCTCCCACGCGAGGTGGAGACAAGCCCACCTACCGAAGCTCCCAGTCTGACGCTCCCCGCGACCAGCATTCTGGCTCTTCCAGCACTAGGCAGTCTCATGAGCACCATAAAAGAACATTGACTTCGTCAGAACAAACTCCTCCAACTCTTGCTCATGACTCAATTACGGCGGAGAAATTAGCTGAGGTTAAAGCCATCTTTCCAAAAATTTGCTTCGACGGGCTAAAGTTCCTCCCGGGTATACATACCATCCCTGGGACTGCCAAAGTAGATTCGCTTGCATATGTGAATGGCGTATATGTACAACATGAGGCGTTCATGCACTTGGTTGAAAAAGTCTTAGAAGTTTCTATTGAACGTTGGCATGAGATCGACCACCTAAAGCTAGAGGCCATCCACGACAAGGACATCATAAAGTATCAGGATACTGAATTTCTCTCATTCAAAGCCCAACTTGAGGATGCAAAAGGGAATGCCAAAGAGACGGCCGAGGCAGTTAGTCGCTTAGAGGCTACTCACAAAAAGGAATTAAAGATGCTCTCCAACGTAGCGGCTCTTTGGCTCTGGAAAAAGATTCCCTGCAAAAGGAGAAAGAAACTCTAGCCCGTCGAGGAGTTGGAGAGACTGCTATCTAAGGAAAGAGAGGAGAAAATAGAAGCGTAAAAGAAGTCGCAGAAATATTGTGAGGAAATCGTCGAAACAAGAAACTTGAAGGCGAAGCTTGACGAGGAACTCTCCCAGATTGAAGCGCCGAAAGAAACCGCCCGCGAAGAGGGCAAGAAAGCAATACTCGTGGAGACCGACTCTCGAATTGAGGCGGCGACCGAATTCGGTGGGGAGGAAATTAAGTGCTTATTCGACCCACTCATCGTAGAATATAACGCAAGGGTCCTCCTCTACCGCGACTTAACCTTCTTGGGAGACCGCTATCTCGAGTCACTTGTTGAAGCCTGAGACACTCTCATTCGAATCAAGAAAATGGATTCGGGCATGGCGGAGCTTGATGAAGAGGCGCTCGCACAAGAAGTGCTCCAAGGAAATGAGCCATCCGACTTAGCTATCGTAAAGCTTCTATTTGGCAGAGATTCCCCAATGTCTAAGGAGAAAGAGGGTATCGCCGAGCCATCTGGCACTGAGTCCCAAGTTCCTTCTTCCGTTCAACCAACCAAGACCTCATCTCCTCAACCTCTCGAGCAATATATCGGCTACAACTCAGAAAAATCTGGACTTGGCATTCATAAATTATCTCCAATCACTGAGAGGAGTACTCCCATGACCACCGAAAGCCAACCGAATGCTGGTACTTACCTCGACCTCTTCTAATCTGAAAAGTTGCCATTCTCAGTGAATAACGGCCGTAATCTAACATTTGTATTTTGTGAAACTGTGTAGGTCATCCTGGTCTTAAGTCTACTCCGAGGGGGCGATGTCATCATGGAACAGGAGGAAAGAGAAGTCGAGGCACCAGCTGTTGGAGACATCCCTGGTCCTGATGCTCAAGTAATCAGGGCACTACACGAGGATAAACCCGAAGATCAATTACTTATCGAGGAGTAGAATGACGTTATGATTACGGGCGCTTTTGAGCACACCGCCAAGTTTAGTATGAAGGAGCAGATCGAAGAAGAGGAAAAAACGAAGCTCAAAGTTAAGAGTGAGCCCAAGGTAGTGGAGATTGATGATCCCCTTAATAAGCCACTGCAATTCATTCCTCCTAGCGGGTCTGTCCCCATGGTAGTCCACCCTCCCTCCTCAAGTATGTCCTTCCAGGAGAGCAAGGGGTCCCGAAAGAAATGTTTGGCTGAGACGACTCCCGAAAAGCCGAAGAAAGACAGAAAAGCGAAGAAATAGTCATAGCCTTGTAATATTTTGTTTAGTTTGAATAAATTAGAGTTATGTAGTCGCTTTTCTTTTCCCTTTTTTTATTTTTAGTAGCAGATGTATGGACCTGGCCTCCGAACCTTTAGAGGGGTTGTAAGGAAATTTTGGAGTGTAAATAAATTTTTTTTCCTTTGCCAGTCATCGAATGCATTATTATTTCAATGGTAGATTAATTTTTATACTCCAAGTAATTGTGATGATTTTTTCAGTTTTTGTTGATAATTTATCATCTCAATCTCAGAGCTTCTCTGCAGATTTCACTGGAAGTTGCCGTCGGCGCCAGGCCGGAATGGTAACTAACGGTCGTATTCCGTCGCTAACGGTTCGAGCATTTTTTATCGATCTTAGACCGGAGCCCGTAGGTAGTAAACAGTCAAAAGTTCTCTCGTTCATCTATAGGTTCGGACGCTTGGCATTTTTAAGTTTGCCCCTTGGACTTATAGAATTTTCTCACGTCACTCATAATTTAGTCCGCGGTCGGGGACTCGGAGATTTTACAAGTCATTTATACTCTAGTCCGCGTTCTGAGGACTTGAAGTACTCTAACCCGCATTCTGGGAACTTAGAGATTTTTCAAATCGTTTATACTCTACTCCATGCTCTAGGGACTCAGAGTACTCTAATCCGCACTCTGGGACTTAGAGATTTTTCAAATCATTTATACTCTAGTCCGCGCTCTGGGGACTCAGAGTACTCTAATATGCACTCTGGGGACTTAGAGATTTTTCAAATCGCTTATACATTAGTCCGCGTTCTGGGGACTCAGAGTACTCTAATCCGCACTCTGGGGACTTAGAGATTTTTCAAATCGTTTATACTCCAGTCTGCGCTCTGGGGACTCAGAGTACTCTAATCCGCACTCTGGGGACTTAGAGATTTTTCAAATCGTTTATACTCTAGTCCGCGCTTTGGGGAATCAGAGTACTCTAATCCGCACTCTGGGGACTTAGAGATTTTTCAAATCGTTTATACTCTAGTCCGCGCTCTATGGACTCAAAGTACTCTAATCCGCACTCTAGGGACTTACAGATTTTTCAAATCATTTATACTCTAGTCCACGCTCTGGGGACTCAGAGTACTCTAATCCGCACTCTAGGGACTTAGAATGTTTTCTTCTTCTTTTTAAATGTAGCTGGTTGATTTTTTGTTCTATGTGTGCGTTTATACGTCATATATGGCAGTGTTAATAAATCTCAACATTTAATTATGTAATATAAAACAACAGTTGCTCACAGAAAGTAGCTTCAAGCTTTTATTCATCATAGAAAATGGGGACAGACTAATTTGTCTTATTACATATCGAAAACAAAAATAACGAGAAAGGCAAATACTGAAGTCAACTATGATCGAAATGCAAAAGAAATAAACTAGGTAAAATAGCGACGTAGATGTTCGCTATTCCATGCTCTGGGAAGCGTTACACCATCAACAATCGCTAGCTTGAAAGTTCCTTCTCTAAGCCTCCGTTCGATGATGTACGGCCCTTCCCATATAGGATTCTTGTGTGATGGGACTGGAAAGACTTGCTTCAGAACAAGGTCACCCACATCAAAAACTCTTGGTCGGACTTTCATATTATAATATCGGGCGACTCGATGCCGATGTGCAGTCGCTCTCAGATCAGCTTCCTCACGCTTCTCGTCAATAAAGTCCAATGACTCCAATAAGAGATCTAGGTTTGTTCTAGGATCATAATAAGTTACCCGATAGGAAGGGACTTCAAGCTCCATGGGTATAACTGCTTCATCCCCGTAGGCCAAGGCGAATGGAGTATGGCCAGTCGGTGACTTGTGAGTGGTTCTGTATGCCCAGAGTGCCGTTGGAAGTTCATCCACCCAATTGCCTCTAGCCTTTTCCAAACGCCTTTTTAGGATGGATTTAATTATCATATTTACAGCTTCAACCTGCCCATTCGCCTTAGGGTGAGCGACTACTGCAAACCTTTTCCCAATATGATACTTCCGACAAAACTCTTTGAATTCAACACTATCAAATTGAGTTCCGTTGTCGGCGACAATAGTCCGCAGGAGACCAAAACGGCATATAATGTTTCACACGACGAAATTAACGACCTTTTTGGTGGTGATCGCAGCTACTGGTTCCACTTCTGCCCATTTGGTGAAGTAATCGACCGCGACAATTGCATACCTCGCACCACCTTTGGAAATCGGCAATGAGCCGACAATATCAATTCCCCATATTGCAAACGGCCATGGGATAACCATTTGTGTGATTTCCGTCGGTGGCGCTCTAGGGACTTTCGCATATTTCTGGCATTTGTCACATCTTCTCACAAAATCTATGGCATCCTGATTCACGGTCGGCCAGTAGTACCCATAACGAAGTATCTTTTTGGCTAGCATCTGCCCCCCAGTGTGGTCGCCACATTCTCCTTCATAGACTTATTTCAGGACCCGCTTTATCTCGTCATGGGCGATGCACCTGAATAAAGAAATAGAGAATCCCTTCCGATACATAATCCCATCTCGCATAACATATCGCGAGACCTTACGAAGGACTTACCGTTTTTCGTTCCTTTTCTTAGGAAAGGTTCCGTGCAACAAGTATTCTTTAAATGGGGGCACCCACGACTCCCTATCAGTTCCCATCTCCGGCACATGATCAACTTCCATTGCGTTTATACTCGGGGTATGTAGGGTTTCGACGGGAACCAAGCCCATTTGTTGTGCATCACCAGTGCTTGCGAGTTTTGCCAACGAATCGGCTTTCCCGTTTTGCTCGCGCGGGATGTGCGAAATGTCATAGTATTCGAGGTCCGCCAATAACTCCTGAACTTGGGTAAGGTATGGGGCAAGCCGTTGCCCCTTCGCTTGGTAATCCCCTCTAACTTGATACACCACCAGCTGCGAGTCATAAAAGATTTCGATCGATTTCACCCCGAGCTCTTTAGCAAGTTTCAATCCAGTAATCAACGCTTCATATTCGGCTTCATTGTTCGTAGCGAGGAAATCAAGCTTCAAGGCATAACAAATCGATCGGTTCTTGGGGATTACAAGAATGACACTAGCCCCAGAACAATGATCATTGGATGCTCCATCGGTGTATAGTTTCCATCGTACGGCAGGAATCGTATCGCTCTCATTTGGTTCTTCCTGCACAGTAAACTCAGCTATGAAATCTGCCAATGCTTGTTCCTGGATAGTTCTTCGAGGCAGGTAGGTAATGTCGAACTCGCTGAGCTCGATGTTCCATTTGAGCAACCTTCCAATGGTTTTGGGCCATTGGAGTACCTGCCGCAAAGGTTGGTCAGTATAGATGTTGATTGGATGTGCCTGAAAGTACGGGCGAAGCTTGCGCGATGCGATCACCAAGCAGTATGCCAATTTTTCTATCCTCGGGTAATTTTTCTCTGCCCCTGTTAACCGTTTACTGACATAATACACCGGTCTCTGGATCCAGCCCTCTTCACGAATCAAGGCAGCGCTTATGTCATGCGGCAACATAGCTAGATAAACATACAGCTCCTTTGGTCCACCGGCTTCGACAAGACAGGGGGCCTCTCCAGATGACTCACCAGAGCTTGGAACGCATCTTCACAGTCTTGCGTCCATTCAAAATTCCTTTTCCTTTTTCTTATCAAATCAAAGGAAGGAATGCACTTATCAGTTGCCCTGGATATAAATTGATTCAACGCAGCAACCTTCCCGTTCAGGCTCTGTACTTGCTTAATGGTCCTGGGTGCTTGTATATCCCGAATGGCTTGAATATTTTCTGGGTTCGCTTAAATTCCTCGTGCGTTGACAATGAAGCCCAGAAACTTTCCTGATGCAACGCCAAACGAACACTTCAACGGGTTGATTTTCATACCATAAAATCTGAGGATGTTGAACATCTCTGCTAAGTCTTGAATGTGGTCATTTGATTGACGTGACTTCATGAGCATATCATCCACATAGACTTCCATCGTCCTGCCGATCTGGTCTTTAAATATTCAATTTACCAGATGCTGATAGGTTGGTCCTGCATTCTTCAACCTGGATGGCATCACCACATAACAGTATAACCCAACATCTATGACAAAACTGGTATGCTCCTGATTCGGGATGTGCATCAGAATTTGATTGTATCCCGAGTATGCATCCATGAATGATAACAATCCATGCCTCGCTGTCAAGTCAACCAGCTGATCAATTCTAGGCAAGGGGAAACTATCCTTAGGGCATGCCTTCTTCAGGTCTGAATAATCAACACATGTTATCCATTTTCCATTTACCTTCCTTACCAGTATAGGGTTAGATACCCATTCAGGATAGAGGGTGTCGCGAATAAACCCATTGGCTTTAAGTTTATCCACCTCCTTCTTGAGAGCAACAGACCTCTCTGGGTCCATGCCTCGTCTCTTTTGTTTCATAAGGACATACTTCGGATCAATATTCATCACGTGGGTTGCGATAGCGGGTGAAATCCCACACATATCAGAATGAGTCCAAGCAAATACATCAAGGTTTGCTCGGAGAAAATCAGTAAGCTCCGCCATTAGTGAGGGCCAGAGTTGTGATCCGATCTTCAATACCCGTGACGGATCATCGTGGTTGACTATGATATCTATCGTCAGTTCAACCGGCACTACCTTGGCCTCCTTGGGTTCCTCATCTCTCAGATCTATATCTCTATAGAACCGACTGTGGTTCCCAAGCCAAGGCTCGGGCGCTACTTGTCAACTTTTAGTAACTTGGATGTAGATGGATTTGTCCACACCCTTTCCCTTTTCCTTTCGCTGGGCTTCTCTCAGCTCAGCCGCATAGCAAGCGCGACCATTCGCTTAATCGCCATGCACAACACCAACTCCATTATCTGTAGGAAATTTCAAAGTCAAGCACCACGGGGCCAAAGCTGCCCTAAACTTAGCCAGGGCCGGTCGACTAAGAAAAACATTGTACGGGGAATCGACATCCAAAACAATGAATGGTAGGATCCGTACCCTCCTACGTTCACCTTCACCCAACTCAACTGGCAACTCAACAAAACCCACTGCTTCAGTAGCTGCACCATTAAAGCCGTGTATACGGGCTTTAGATGGCTTCAGATCCTTAGCCTCCATCCTCATCTGATCATAAGCCTTCTTAAAAATGATATTGACAGAACTTCCATAATCGATCAATATTCTCCTCACAAGCGCAGGTCCGATCATAGCAGAGATGACCATCAGATCAATAGTAGGAGCCTCTACTCGGTCTGCATCCCTACTCCTGAACACTATATCATCTGTCATCACATGTTGTTGTTTTGCCTGAGTCCCATCCTCCGTGTTTGAGCAACATTCAAAATTAACATGTCTCAAATAACTAGCATAACGCTCCATCTCCTACCAACTCTTGTCTGCGGGATGTGGTCCACCAACTATCATGTTTATCACCAATCTTCCGCCAGTTTGTGCAGGCTCTTCGGTTCGACGCGAAGCTTGTCCTCGGTTGGGATCAGACCTTCCCTGTCCGCCTTTCCGTGGATTCTTAACAAACTGCTGCAACTTCTTCTGGCGAATCAATTTTTCTGTGGCATCATGGAGGTGCCTACATTCATTAGTGTTGTGCCCATAAGACTCGTGGAATCGGTAGTATTTCCCGGTTTTCTTTTGTTCTTCGGTCGATTCCTTTGGACGCGGCTTTCAGTACTGGAAAGTGTTACAGGTGGACAAGTAGATGTTTTCCAAAGATGTGTCCAGGGGCGTATATTCATTATAAGTAGGAATTCTCGGCTTCCACTTTCCGGATTCCCTCTTCCGACCAGAATTTCCTCCTCCGATCCCTTTTCGTTGCTCCGGCTTATTCTGGACGTTAACCTGGACCTTGCCAGAGCTCTCCCCCAATTGCTTCACTACAATGTTGCTTTGCGCCGCCTCTCTGCTTGGTCCCGCAGTACTGCCCCTTCTTGACAACCTGGCTTCTTCCTTTCTCATGAACTGATTCGCCTTTGATTAAAAATGCTCCAGCGTGGTAGGTGGTTTCTCAGTTAGCCAATCACCAAACTCAGATTCTGGGTCAACCCCCCTCATCACAGCCATAAGAATGGTGTGGCCATTCGGATTACTAACTTCAGTAGCAGCAACGTGAAACCTCTGCAAATAATCTTTCGGCGATTCACCCGGAGCCTGGATCATACTGGATAATGACATCACGTCTTTGGGGCGAGTAGCATGGATCCAGAACTGCTCCGCGAACCTCGTCGCCAGCTCATCGAATCTGGAGATCGACCGCGATGGCAACCTCGTGAACCACATTGTAGCAATTGTAGATAGAGTTATAGAGAAGCACCTGCATTTGGCCGCGTCATTCGCCCTAGCCGAGTCCATCAACCATTCATATCTCATAATATACTGTCGAGGGTCGGTCTTCCCTTCGTCAGGCATTGTAGGCATGTTAAACCTTCGGGGATACTCGACTTGTAGAGTGTTATCAGTAAACGGAGTGTGACTCCTAGAGACCCCCCCCAATCATCATTAGTCAATCCCTGGTTCTCCATCATCGGCTGCCTGACCATTGCAGATAAATCTGGAGTTTGAATAGGGGGTGCCATGTTGGAATCCATCCTATGTGATTGTTCCGGCTAGCGCCTCATGGGCATCTCATGCCTTCTTGGCATGTTATCATCTAGGTGCACATTCTGAGGATCCACTTCATTACCATCCTGGCGAAGCAATTGACGAGCTTCCATGCGCGCTCCAGAGCTTCAGTTTCTCACTCCAGGTTAAGCGCGACCTCCCAGGTGTAGTTGAGGAGCCACTCTCCTGACTAAGGGATCAGGATCAGCTCTGTTGGATTGCCCATGGTGGCTTGCCATAAATTGATCCGTTGCTCCAGTTTGTGCCATTTCAATCCTACGACGCCTATGCCTGTGGTGCTCGTCTGACGAAGTCGAGCTATCAGACGATGAGTATGAAGCAAGACTTCCTCCATCATTCTGACGCTGTTGTTGGGCGATCTGGTTCATCAGGTTGGCATTCGCCTGGATTTGCTCATTCAGCTGCCTCCTGCTTTCCATTAGCTCCCTCATCAGATCATTGAATTCAGCCCTGGCAATGGAATCAACAAGGTTCTGGTTCGCAACGGGTTCCATCCCTGCATTAGCTGGTTGGTTGCTTGGCCCTACTTGTTGGACACTAGCAGTTTCATTAGCATCGACATTATGGGAGGTAGATCTAGTGCGCGGCCTTGTCATCTTAGAGTTTTTTGTCTAGATTTCGAACTTTGAATAGAATACGCAAACCCCTGAGAACAAACTTGGATCTTCTTTGGGGGATTTCCTCAATCCGGTAGCAACAAAGGTGATGCTAACAGCCTGAGAATCAATATTCTCAGTGAAACCACCAAAATGTTAGCACCAGAATTGGTCACTAACACCCTAGAATAGATTTGTGTAGCGAGATAAATGAAGAAAGTAAATGAGAAAGAGGAATAACATAATATAATGCAAAATAGGACAATAAAAAGCAAGAACAGTGGAATTTATAGTGGTTCAGCGTTAATTGCCTACGTCCACTCTGAATATATTCTGTATTGCTTTATCAGTCACTTGAATACAGTACAATCCACAAGGAAAAGCCTGAATACAAGTTGGAGCAAAAAGAAAGTGAGTACAAAAAATGGCAGAGTCTTCCTTGAGTTTTCCGAAAAAGATCCCCCAAAAATGGACCCATGTCCCTCTATTTATAGATGGAGACAACCTGGCGTCTCAGAGCTTAAACTTCTCTTCAGTCGCTTGGGCCCATCATCAATAGAACTCGGCCCAACATTGATAAGTTAACACTGCCAACCCAAACATGCCGATCCCTCAATGCCGACCTCTAAATGCCGAACGCTTCCAAACATGCCGACCAAAAGCCCTTGATCTAGTGTGCCGAACCAAAATCTCTCATGCCTAGTGGCGACCTGAATGCAAGCATGTAGAATGCCAAACCGAGCTCCACCTTTCACCATCCTTTTGCCGAACAGAACAAGGTATGCCGACCGGATGACTACTATAATACATTCCAAGCTTTTGCCGATCCCTTCCAGTAATGCCGATCCGAGCTTTCTACCAATGCTAACTTCAAGTCTCTATCCCACCAACCCGAAGCCATTGCTGACTTAATTTGAATATGCCGATCCTAGATACATATGGCACTTCTAAATAATTATGCCGACCTCTAGTAGCCATCCATTCCGACTCGAAGTTGATGCTAAGATGACCCGGAGTAAACACTCCCTTGACTCGAAGCAAACTTCTCAACGACCTGAAGTAGACTCATTTCTCGACCCTACTTCCCTCAACAATTAAATATGGCCTCTGTAACCACTGTTTTGTAGCTGGGCCAAGCTTCCGGGTAACAGCAAGAGAATTCGAAGGAACTGGATGATTCACCAAGGCTGAAGCAGTTGGAAAGATAAACTATCGAAGACCGAAGATAGGAACTTGTTCTTAAGCAAAGCACACCTTTCATTCAAAAGGCATACTCCGGGGGGCGAATGTTTATTCGCCTTTTGACCAAAGCAGCTAACTTAAAATGGACCTAGAGAACTCATACGGTGTCGGATTGACTTGAAATTTTGGAAGAACACTTAGAAGACATAAAAGAAGCCTCTTAGAAAAAATGAGATCATTTGGTGGTTGTTTAATGGACCTCTAGCAACCTAACTAGATGGATCGCTAACGATCCATGTAGTTTGGGCCCCACAACCTGTAATTTATAAGGTAGGTCTCACACACCTTAGAGAGAGGACCTGCAAAGTTTCGTCTAGTTTTGTTATATTAAGCGAGTTATGGATGATTCTTCTCCGAATTGGCCAGTTTGATCCATCAGGTCTGACCCATGAGGAGTGGGTCCCATGACCTATGATCCATAAGGGAGGCTCTCCTACTCATCTACATTGCATTTGTGAAGTTTTATGTGATTTGGTTAAGTATTGAATGAGTTATGGACGATTCTTTTGCACCAAATGACCTATGAAGACGGATGATCAAACAAACTCCAAACGACTTGATATTTGGACAAGGCACTTAAATAGAAGATAGGAAGACAACCAAACTAAGATCACTCAAAAATATGCTAAGTGGATGGATAACTAGCGATCCATCTCATATGGATAGCTAGCGATCCATCCCATATGGATAGCTAGCGATCCATTAAGATAGGTCGGATCGCCCTAAAACTTTCCAAGATTCTTTGTAGCAGTAAGTAAAGGCTTCTGGTAGAAACATATGCTAAGTTGATGGATAGCTAGTGATCCATCCCCTTTGGATAGCTAGAAATTCATAGAAATAACTTAGATTGATTTGAGATTTTCGGTGATGACTTGACATAACAACTAGACTCTTCTGCACTTGGACTACTGGCCCAATACTCACTGAATTCCCCTATAAATACTCACCTACCTGCAACTAGAGATGGATCTTTTTTCTGGGGAGATAGCCGCCATTACTCTACCGAAATTCCTTCACTTCTTCAACTTTCTTATCCCTCACAACAATCATTAAGGGGGTTGCCATGATTCTTCAGTCAAACCTTGTACTTATGACTTATTCTAACTCATTGTAACTTAGATCTAAGGACTAACTAGTTGATATCCAAAGAGATTCAACTAGTATAATTATAATAAAGATTGATTAAAGTGGACGTAGGCCAGTGTCAGCCGAACCACTACAAAAATTGTGTGCCTCTTTTCTTACTTCTGCTATTTATTTGTTGTTTATCTGATATTTGTGTTGCTGATTTTCTGCACCGGTGCTTTCACACTCGATCCAGGGTGTTGATCCATTTTTTGGGTTAACATTGTACAAGAGAGATCAGAGTCGCATGAGTCAAAATGATAAGTCAGTACCAACCTATATAACTCGATGCTAATCTATCTTAATTGGTGACAATTTATGTCTTATTAGCACTTTATATCTTCTACTTGAGTTGTATTAAGCTCTTTCCCATCAAATTCGAGTTGATTCTAGTGATCTCTCCATTAACACTTAAGTTATCCTACTTTCTTGGCTTTCCCCTCATCAATCCTTAGAATTGCTCGTCCAGAATCTGGGAAAATCACTTGATCACGAGTACTTGGAGAAGTATAGGAGATGTATGGAGTTCGGGAAGCAAAATAGGGAGGATAAATAGGTCGGTGCCGACCTATATAACTAGGTGTCGAGTTATATACTTAGCTCTGATCCGGTTGAAACTTCTCCAAGTTGTTTCACTAGCTCTTCTATGTGTACTTCCTAGTTCGTGAATCATTTCATCCTTGTTTTAATCTTTTAAGTCCAATTGAAATCTGCTTTGGCTAAAAAGCGAGTTAACGTGAACATTTCTGCACTTGGAATTCACCATGTTGAACCTTTTCAATATGGTACCTATGTATAGAGACTAGGATAATCCCAGCAGCTTCTTAGATTTATCTCTATAGATCTTAATACTTAGTATATAAGTTGCATCAACTAAATCCTTCATAGAGAAGTTCTTGGATAACCACACTTTCACTGATTGCAGCAATGCAATGTCATTACCAATCAGTAGTAAATCGTTGACATATGGAACTATGAATACAATAAAATTTCCTTGTTCTTTCCGATATATGCACGCTTCCTATGTGTTCTGATAAAAACCAAACTATTTTATTACTTTATCAAAATACTTATTCCAACTTCTTGAAGCTTGTTTAAGACCATAAATTTATCTTAATAATTTGTAAACCTTTCCCTCGATCCTGCTGATCTTGAAACCCTTGGGTTACGACATGTAAATGGTCTCTTTTAAATCAGTATTTAGAAATGTCATTTTCACGTCCATTCAATATATTTCGCAGTCATAGAATGCACTAATGGCTAGAATTATCTGAATGGACTTAAGCATGACTACGGATGAAAACGTTTCATCAAAATCAACATCATGAATTTGACAAAACCCATTTATAACTAGTCTTGCTTTACAAGTCTCTTCTTGTCTATCAGCATTTAGCTTTTCCTTAAAAATCCATTTACAGGCGATTAGTTTTATCCCTTCGGTTATCTCAGCCAAAGTCCATATTTATTTTTATACATGTAATCCATTTTGAATTTCATAGCTACAAGCCAAAGTGTGGAGTCTTTACTCTAAAGTGCTTGTTGGAATGAGAGAGGATTGTCATCTTTTAATATGTATCCTCTTTCTCTTCATTTATGAGAAAACCATAGTATCTCTCTAGTGTGCGAGACATAATAAGTTGCATGTTTTCAAATAATGGTGAATTTGATTCTCCTACTAGTTTAGCTTCTATGACAACTTCTCAGATCTCAACCAAGTCTACAATTCGCTGTTAATTTCTTTTCATAGAAATTCCTTTTTCAAAAAGATGGCACGTGTGAAAACAATGACCTTTTTTTCCTTAATGTTATAGAAAATATATCCCCTAAAATTTGGGATATCCTATAAATTTACATAGGGCCAATCTTACCTCAAGTTTGTTAGGGTTGACGTTCTTAACGTAGAGAGGACAACCCCACACCTTTAAATAATTGAGGTGAGTTTTCTTCCTATGCCACATCTTGTATGGCGTCTTAGCCACAAATTTAGTGGGCATTGAATTCAACATATCCACTGCGATTTCTAGTGCATATCTCTAATAAAAAAGAGGTAACTCAGCTTTACTCATCATGGAACGAACCATATCTAATAGGGTTCGACTCCTTCTTTTCGAAACACCATTGTGTTGCGGAGTATAGGGTAGAGTAACCTGAGAGATAATCTCATTATCTTTAAAGTATTATTGGAGCTCTTGTCCAACATTCTCACATACTCAATAAGATCGAAGTATTTTAATCTTATGGTCCATTTGCTTTTCAACCTCATTCTTATATTCTTTAAATTTTTCACAGACATTGGATTTAATCTTCATAAGATATACATATCTTAGTCTCGAGAAATCATCGGTAAAAGATACAAAATAAGAAGAATTATCTTTGGTATTTATAGGCATTGGAACATGTTAAACTAAAACGTGGTACAACATCTCCAATTGAAAGAAACGAGATAGATGTAATAAAAACGAGTAAAAACAGCAAACAACACACCAAATTTTTATGGTAGTTCGGCCAAATTAGATGCCTATGTCAACTTATTTTATTAGATTTGGATTTGTCACAAGTACAAGTGTTATACGATGATTTCAGATCTAGAAAGTAAAGTATGGTCGGGATTGCAACACTTGGTGATAACAAAGAAGTAGAGAATAAGAGGTGAAGAGTATGGAGGCCAAAAAAGATCCTAACTAGTTTATTTTCCCCTCCTATTTGTAGCTGAATCGTCCACCATAATCGCCAGATCATGGAAGACCAGGTAAGAATCCAGATCCAAGAGAATACGGAGGAAGAACGAGTCAATTGGTACCAAAAATCGTGTCGGTACCTACCACAATTATGTCAGTATCGAGATAATTTCTGCTATATGACAAAAGTCCTTTCTCTTACACTTGCTCGTATCTTCATGCCTTCAAGTTTCATTCATAAATGTTCCCCATCAAATCATGTCGGTACCGACATGTTTGTCTCATCTGGGACTGGTCTTTTTCTAAAAAGCTCTGGAGTCGTTCACCTACTCTTGCAGAAGTGGACCAATCAAGTACAATGCATGTAGTGCCGACATGATTGCTCTAGTGCTTTACACTTTTTCTTCACTCTTTGATCATGTTACAAGTAGCCAAAGAAATAGGTGGGTCCCCCTAGAAAACATCTCGGTACTAACCATAATTATGGTTGGTATTAATCATGCTGCCTTAACTCCTTTCGCCTTCAACCTTCTTAAGCTGCTACATCTTGTTATTCCAAGCATGCCCCTAAGTTCTTGATTCATTCCATCTTTGTCTTGACATCTAGATCACTTAGAAGTTGCTCGATTCAATTGTTGGATAACACTTGCTCCCTAAAGTATGCTTTCGTGAAACAAAGCATGCTTTAAATCAAGATAAGCGGCATAGCCTTAGTCGCCCATGGATCTCCATATAGCCAATCATTATTTTTGAAGCATCGTATCTATTCCAAGAACATCTATTCATCTCCTCAAATAGTTAGTGCACCATCCTTTCTTTACCAACAAAGTTAAAGCCCTTATCACTTTGGAACCACGTCTTGTCCTAATTAGGTATGCTTCCCTTGTCTCCTCTTTCTTTCTTCTCTTCTTTTTTATAGTGACTAAATCATGTCAATACCGATCAAAACATGTCGGTACTGACATGAATTCTGGAATACTTATCACTTAGAATTACTTTTCCTATTTTGACTCATTTGCCAATATATTTGTTTTCCTCTCATGTCCTTTGATTGCAGTACCCGACCCTCTACGGTTTTCGGTGCCAATATCACTACCATCTCCAATCGCCACCAGAACCACATATAGTATCATTGCCATCAATTTCCCAACCACCAAGTTCAATTTGATGTCGATCTTTCCACCTTAAGCATTTCTTTTCCCAGTTCTAGATCAAATTCAGAGGTGGGTTCTTGGCTTAGGGCTTTGGTGATGTGGGTATGCTGATGTTGCCAGCGCTTCCATCGTCGTCAACATTGCATGCTATGCTAGTGTCAGACCCATTGCTGAACAAAGTTCTTGGTGGCGGAGTTGATTTGCAGCTGATTGAAGTCCATACTTCACCTTTTATGTCCAAATTAAGATGCCAATTTAGGGAATTCCGTTTGCACGAAGCCAACACCACATCACTCCAAGTTCTCACCTAGGTTTTTGCTGTCCTTCAATAATTGGTATTGGCTTTGTGTTTCCTAAGGATTAACTTCAAGTTTTCTTTATGATTGGATTTAATTTTGGATAGTGGCAAGTTTGTTCACATAAAAGTGTTATGATCAATTTTACCGAACTTTGGTCGAATGTGGATCGATGGTTCAATCCCAATGGTTGAATGCACTCCAGCACCCAAACTAGGTACATAATCTGATTCTTCAAGTTACACACCATGATCCTTTGTTCCTGCAAAGAAAGCTCCATATCGCTCTGGACAATGATTCTATTATAGTTCACTCCATGATAACGGGTAAGATCCAACACATAGTTCCATCGTATAATGGAGTTTGTTTGCCAGCATGAGTAGGCTATCTACACAGAGTGTTCCATACACTGTGCTTTGGACATAGGACACACAATGCATGGATCAACGCCTTATAGTACTCCGATTGATATCCAGAATCTGATTGGTCAACATATGTCGACATTCGTTGGATCTCGCACATCGACTATACAGGTTTTAACCAAAGCCATATTTTGAAGTAAAACGTACCTAACTGCGTTAGTTATCAAGCTTTTTAGTTCAGAATGACTCGACCGTATCCTCATCTCAAAACCGGTTCTAACCCTTCAACTCCTCCCGAGGCTGGCTCTTCTTCCGCTTAAGCATCCACATCTACTATGTCCATAGTAGGGCATTCAGTAACGACTGAGCTTCAGGGACAAATAGTTCCACTGACACCCCTTCAAAATCGGTCATCTCCACTGAATGAGCAACATGCCCCAATGGTCTTGAACAACCTTCTAGACCAAACACTGTTTTTGCTAACTGCGGAACCACCACTCTAATCCATTTGCTTCTGTCATGGAATTCCAGAGAGTAATTTCCTATTACCAACGATTGACCAATGGGCACACAATCCACCTTAGGGATACACTGCCTGTAACAAATATATGTGCTTTGTGCTTTGGAGGAGCCATTCTGCCTTTCAACAAATTCCTTATATTCTTTTTATAAGAGATTGGGCTAGCTCCAACTCAGGTGCGCCTTAATGGGTATGCTCTACTCAATTCTCTATATATCATCTTCATGATGCAGTTATGTCGTCCCCCAAGATTTGGGGAGTTGATATATTTTCTAAGCTTCAAGAAGAGAACAAACTCGCTTTTTCTACTGATCATCTAAGCCATAACTTTTGTAAAGTTATCGAGGCTCTTCATAATAAGCGCAATTATTTCAAGAACGAATACTTCTTTATTCTCCACCATTATGGCTTCAACCGTCTTTGGTTATCTGGACGTCAGTCTCTTTCTCCGGCATCCTTTATTATACTTAGGATTTCCTTGTCCAAATATATAACTCCTTCTTCGCACCCTTCCCATTGAGGTCTTCCCAAATGAGATTTCAACGATGCACATTCTGGCACCTTAGAAATCCAAAAATGAGTAGATTTTGAGTACCGAGGCACCACCTACCTGCTTACCAATGAGTGGCTCTGGCAGTACGGTCTTTTACATCTCGATAGACATGCCATTCCTCTTTATCTCCCTTCTAAAAAATCTCAAGCTGCTGTTGGACATTCTGTCCCCACTCGCGATTTCGATAATGATGACCAAACGGATGATGAAGGCCAAGAACGCAAGGAAAAAGTCGACGAAGGAGAAGAAAGAGTGGCGGAGGAAAATGTGGTTGACGTAGAAGATGAGGGAAGAGGAGAAGAAAGAGGAGGAGGGAGAGAAGAAGGAATAGAAGGAGTGGAGGAAAAAGGAGAAGAAGAGGACAAGGAAGATGAAGACGACGAGGACGAAGAATACGATCGAGGAGAAAGCGAATTGTATGGGTATACATCCTTCGAGGGTGTCGTAGTCCCCACTCCACCTTGTCTAAAGGAAGTAGTCATCGGTTCCTCCCAGCAAGCCCCTCAAGTCTAGCACCAGTTATAGCAGCGACTCCTCCTATGTCTTATTCAGAGAATATCGTTGGCTTATTGGGTGATATAGATATACGTTTAGCTTTCAGCTCGGTGGGAGTCCAAATTGAGGACATTTTGAATGCTAGCACCTAAGAGTTTAACTTCCCATCCGAGGATATTACTACTAAGGGCAATGAAGCCTCATCCTTGAAAATCTCCAAACATGGTCCGTAGAGTACTTAGGGGAATATCAGAACTTCGCACAGTTTTCAGATCATGAACATCAACACTCTGCACTCATTCTTAACCCAACATGCTATCCCGGCACATTAGCTGATGTCTATAAAAGATTCAATCACACACTGGTTCCTATCTCTGGGAATTAGTGTCTCAAATGCCTATCTTCGGGAATCAATCTTTGACCATACCTGTCTTTGAGCATCGTTCGAAAATTAGATGTGTGGGGCGAATCGTTCGATCAATAGTATGATTATACTCCTTTGACCTAATCATGGATCAATGAAGTCAAATGCTAGATAACTAGCTATATACATCAGCATGTATGAGGCCCAAGAGTTCATTAACTCTTTCATTCTCCCACTAAAGGGGTGCTTGGTAAATTTCCCTTTCAGACATGACACACATGTATCAAACGATTCAGAATCAAATGATGGTAGAAAACCTTTGGTTTTCAGTTTGTGTAGTCACTTGTCACTTGTATGACCTAGTCTACAATTCCATAGCAGATTTTATTTCCATTTAACGTAATGTTCAAAACATTATCTACACAATGAATAAACATATCTAGTCTAAGATAATATAGACATAGAAATTATGCCATAAATAAAGTTTTTATAGAATAGCAATTATTTAAAATTAACTCTAATTCATTCTGCAAAGCCAAGCGATAGTTCCAAATGCAGTTGCATTTGCTAGTGATCCATCAGCAACTTGAAGCCTTATTTCACCCTTGCCACATGTTGCCTACTCCTAAGTCCTTGTAACAAATCTATTACTTTATATTAAAGCAGGAACTTCCCCAAACTGACGTGGACTCCTCCGCTTCTCTCATTTCAAAATAACACTTCATGGTTCGCTCCGTGTTTTTTTCCCCTACTGGCACTTAGTTATCCATTTCCGCTTCTATTTTTCTACCCTACCTCATCTCCAACTGCTACACCACGTGTTATGCCAACTCCCTTCTCTTTCCACTTCGTTGCCCTCTTTCCTCCTAAAACGGTACTGTCGAATTCATCCTCCTCGCCGCCTCCTCTTTCGAATCATCGCCTCTTCCCCTACCTCCATGTCAGCCATGTACGCCAAATACTAAACACCGTCTGACTCCTTTCCCGCTCAGCGT
Organism: Allium fistulosum; assembly: GCA_030737815.1. NCBI lineage: Eukaryota > Viridiplantae > Streptophyta > Magnoliopsida > Asparagales > Amaryllidaceae > Allium > Allium fistulosum. The sequence continues at coordinate 508,619,626 of CM060903.1, read as the reverse complement.
CGGCCGTAACAAACTGCCTTTCCGAAACTACAGCTGTCATTATCGCAATCTTCCTGCCGAGTGCCCAACCAACTACGGCCTGCTCTTCCCCCATCCTCCTCCTTACCGCTCCGTCGGCTGTACAGGTAACTGCTTCTTTCCTCACTATATTCGAAGTTTTATTTTCCTCTGGTCCGACTGATTTGCTATCTCCGCTATCGTCTTCCACCAATTAACATTGCGACTTTGACATTTTTGGACTTGATTTTTTCCCCATTTATTGATGATTCGGTAAGGAATAATTATCTATGCTATATGTAAAACCATCTTACTTTCTAACTATGCCTCTTTACAATCTTCATTCGACCTAATACAAATTTAAACTGTAATTTGTCCGTTTGTTGATAATATGTTGCTAAATTCGTTATTCATGTTTCTTTGCTTTCAGGTTTTTATAATAGTTAATAAATCTTTCTTTGCATAGGTTCTGATACCGCGGTCTACTGATGCAATACTGAATCAGTGCTCAGCAGAAATGGCGATACACTTATTACTCCATTTTTTTCTGACCCCATTTTTCTACCCTGCTGATATCCCTCCATCTCTGCTCATATTTGTTCCCACAGAGTAAACAGGCGAGCTCCTTCTTTTATCACCATGTTTTAATACATTTATGCAATGGGTGAGTCCAAGTCTGTAGGTTGAGCAATTTTTCGTACCATATACACTCAAATTAACATCTTACATTGTTATGCAATCTACCATGCCCTATTAAACACCACACCACACGTACCAAACAATACAAACACATTACATTTCTCCCAATTACCCGTGCGCACGAGTATCAATCTACACATCCGACTGTAGTGTTTGCATTTACTAATTTGGTTTTCGATGTATCCCGCTTTTACTGTTTGCATTTCACTAAGCAAATCAGACACTATTAGTAAACTCCTTGCAATACAGCTTTTATGTAAGAAATATTTTTTACATTTCCATATAAAACATGGTCAGTTACCTACTACTATGCTTTCTGTTAAGCATTATTTAACTCTCAGTTTGTATTCAAAAATACTTATTTCCTATTTATATTAATTCCGAATTACATCACAGTGCTACTGTCTTTTAAAAACTTTGTTGTACAAACCTTACTTGCAATGAATATCACTACACTAAATAGTTGTTTTTAGCTCCTTTAAAAATACTTTACTAAATAAAAGGTATTTGTGTATTAAATAATGTAAAAACACACCTATTGCATTAAATTTGAATGGATACTTATAATCTTTTGTATATAGTGTGGGTGAGTCCTGGGGTTATGCATGTATGTTATAAATACGATATACCTAAAGAGAACACACACATTTTAAGATTAGTATTCACAATTGCTATATGCGACTTCTTGATTTTATGGTAATATATTAGTATCTTTTTTTCATACATACATGCTCTGGTTGTATGCAGTGAAATCACTAAACATGTTCATTTCATCTTCAATGCATTTTCTTCAAATTTCTAAGCATTCCATATCATTTTACTCCAAATCTACTGCTTAAAACTTAAAGTGGGAACTAAGTCCCACTAACGTGGAATTACTGTTTCCTTATTTTCAAAATTTTGGACTCTCAAAATAAAATAACTAACGGATAGTTATTTGTTTGGTTTAACCGACTTCAAATTAAATTATAGTCCTTCCTCTCGCCTCTCTTATGTATAATAGTTTTTTTTAACATGTTAATTCAAAAAATTATAATAAAAGGGGCCTTCTCTTTTTTTAAATTAAAGAAGGCAGACTTATCATTTTTGTTTATATGAACATACCTTATAACAAGATACGACCATGCTCTTATTTAATGCTAAATCTTTAATTAACATTGTATTACTACTATTAATTGGTTTACTTATTTCTTAATTAGGTTGATTTTTTCCCTCTAAATCTACTTCCTTTTAAATTTAAACACGGTTCTTCTTTCTGGTTAAATCTTAAATCTATATTAAATTTTATTATTATCTGTTTAGTTTGTTACTATTTGGATTATAGTGGGAGTTCCCTAAAAAATTTCGAGTGTTTGTTTGATTTTCAATGGTAACATAAAGTTGAACTTTGTTTATTTTACTTCACTCATCTTGTGTCTTATATAGTAGTAGAGTATTTGAACAAAAAATGAGTAAAACAGCAACTGATGGTTCAAAAGGAGTTGGTTTGTGTGTTTGTTATTTGTATTAACAATCTTTCACTAAATCTACTAGCTTTCAACTATACACAGACTTCTTTTTTCAGGTTAAATCTTTAACTAACATTAAATTGTTCATAGTTATTGTTTTGTCCATTATTATTTATATTGAAGTGAGAGTTCCCTAAACAATGCTATATAGTAACATGAATTTGTACTCTGTTTTTATTTTAGCCGTTGCATATATGGTGGTATCTTTCAAGAATGTGAAATCAATTTCCTTTCTCTCTCTTTTTTAATAAAATGTTTGCTCTTTTGGTAAAATATAGAAGGTATGTTTATCATTTATTTAATATGATACATGCCTTATAATAAATACAACCATGTTGTGTTATAATGCTACATCTTTAATCAACATCATCATTAATTTTATTAATTGGTTTACAAATTTATTTTTTTGGATAATAAATTATTTTTAAATCTATTTCTTTCAAATCCACGCAAATTTCTTCTCTCAGGTTAAATCTTTAACTATCGTTAAATTGTCTTTTAATTTTTCCTATCCTGTGAACAAGAAATATGTTTAATGCATTCTTGAACTTTCATCAGGCAAGCTCAATGCTTAATCAAATATGAATCTGCAAAATGGATGCACAACTTATTATGAATTTTGAAATACAAGATGACAAATATTTAGTGTAGAACTTTTACAAAATTATATTGCTATCTAGAGGCTTGACTATATGTTATTTAATAGGTTTATTTTCTTATCATTTCCGTGTTTTCATTGTTAAAACAAATCCACTTGACAAGATTCACTCATGGTTAAGCTTTCTATATACCATTATGTGTTTTTTTCATACTAAATTCTTCACTATAAATAGACCGAATTCTTGATTAACATGACAAACAATGAACATATGTTCTCCTTCTAATTTACAAAATGGTTATCAAAGCTTGAAAATTAACAGAAGTTGTGTAAAATTATTGAATAGATCTAGCAAATATATTGCTATGAAAAAAATATTATCTTTTTTATGTTAATAATCTCTCACTTGTTCTACATATTAGATGGTCATTTTTTATAGTCTTATTCTTATTGTACACCATGGTTTAATTATCTGATGTTTTGTAGCAGCCAATATACCAAAAGTGTCACTGTTTATAACCAGAAGTGTTAGTTCCTATAGTTCATCAATGCACAAATTTACGATTATGCATGGAATAAGACACACTTTTAATCAATTTGCCACACAATGACATTTTATGTATTGGCTATTTTGATTTTATAATTTTCTCCTTCATTGCTACGCTTCTATATCCATGGTTTTTCTTGGAAAATGTATCTCTATATCTTAAAGCCTCCTTTTAAACGTAACCAAAATGTAGCCTTTAATGTTGATCATGACTACCGCTTCATAAAGTCATCTTTAAGGTTTCTTTTTCACTGTGTATATGCTTGCATATATGAGAGATTACAACCTAATTTTACTTTATTTTTCTTTAATTATGATTGAGCTACAAAATATGAATTGTAATGGTAAACAAATTTTTTTTTTAAGATGAAATAACAAAGTTAAAACATTCTTCATTAACTACTGTGGATTAGTTGACTTATTAATAATCAAACTTTGGATGTTGATTTTCCAACGAATTTGTCAAACTACTCTCCCTAACTAGTATGCCACTTATTTGTGTGATGCTACCTTAGGTTTAGGTAGAGGCATTTATTTTGATGATGCTCAATTTTTTAGAATAGTAAATTTATTTTGACCTTGTGTCTTTAATTGAATCCATTTCTTGATTTTGAACAACTCGATTTCTATTGTGAATTTGCAACTCGTATTGCTCTTTCTTATACAAAGTATGTTAGTTTCTACTTGATGACTTTATATGTATATATCATTATAGACCAACACAGATTTACTCAGTGGAACTAAATGTGGTAATGTGAATATTACCAATAAGATGTGTTTCCACAAGTTTGAAAAGGCTGGAAAGTAGAAGTTGCATATGCATTTTTTAGGTGTAGGATCATTGTTAATTGTAAAGTCATTTTTAATAAAAAAGATTAACTTTTTAAAAAAAACTTCAAATGCTACATATTCACAAAGCACATAAAGAGAAAGTATAAAATATAAGACGTACTATCTCAACAAGGAGTTTACTATGAAATAATTTTTACAAAATGACAGACAAACCAAATATATATTAGCAAAGACATGTAACAATGATTCACTTGGTCCTAAAGCTCCTAAAGTTTCACCATGTATACGGTTCGGACAACGGCAACTCTATTGACGATTTTGAAAACCATCTAATCCAGTTATTAAAAACATTGTTGTCCATCTTTTCTTAAAAACCAAAGGCCTGTTTGGTTTCATTTTGTGTTTTGGGTTCTTAGTATTCGTAACAAAATATGAGGATAGCAGAAGATAAAATTAAAATTTTAGGCCATTACGATACAAATGATGGAGAGACGACAGAGGAGATGGAGGTTTGATGGAGTGGATGGATTGGTTTTCATTATTTTGTTATTTTTCAAAACATGAAAAACAAAATAAATTTGTTCTCTATTTTACATATTAGCTTCATTTTTCAAATTGGATGTTTTTCAAAAATTCATACGTTGTGTGCATATTTTTTGAATGAAAACACAAAACTAAAAGGTGCAAACCAAATGGGGCCTAAATCGCTAATTTATTTGTTTTGGATTTAGTATATAAAAGCATGCACAACCTCATTAGATTTAAATTTAGTAATTACTTCAAGTAGCCCGAAAGGAGTAGTAGTAGAATAAAGTTTAGATTATGCCACACAAATACTTATATGCTATGTTAGACGCAAATAACCATTGAATTATTATGTTTAAATTTAGTTTCTAATTTCATGTACATCTTGTGCTTATGTAGGAAGGATGATTATTTCAAGCAATTTATAGAGTTTAAAGATGGAGATGACAAGACAGAAGTTTCGCTTAAGGCATATCAGGTCTGATGTCCTTTTCTTACTAAAAATAAAATAAAAATAGAACTATTTTTATTTTTATTGAAGTATTTACGCAGTTTAGACTTAACCAGAAAATTTTCTAATAACAACTGAAGCTTGAGATTGCAAATGAAGAAGGGAATTGCCAAAGATTTTCTTCTTGGTTATCAGTACAGACAATTTTTTGTATCTCCTTGGTTTATATGAGATTTTACCGTACGTACATGAGCAAATAGTCGAGTTAAAAACATGTGCCAGATCATTATGGTATGTATTACTGTATCGAAAGTGAAGATTTGTACCTACAAAAAAAAATTGTTTCATCACTCATATGCATGTATAATTGCTATTCAAGGTCGTTCATGCATATGAGTGATGAAACAATTTTTTTTTCTGCTGCTGTTAAAAATTCCATGCGACATGATGTAGAATTATATTCGATTTTTAAATGTTAATAGGAAAATGATTAAACAGGGTGTATGTCCCAACAGCTTCACAAAATGGTTGAATAATCTTAACAGTAAGCTATTTGTACACTATTTTTTCTATCTATTTGTTACCGGAATACATGGATTATTACTGTATTTAACTGTACATATACAGAAATTTTAACTATCGCCTTTTCTAACCAAGTTGTTTTTTCTTCTTACATATTTTATACGCGGGTTTCAAGATGGATGTTGGACTGTGGGCTTTGTTTATGCATAACGGTAATTTAACTGTCCTATTTACAATATTACTTGTAACAACCCGTATATTTGGACCATTTAAATTGACAATAATCCACACATGTCAAATTAAATAGTACAAAACACGAATCATTAATGGAGTATATGTATATAAATGAGAATCATCACAGAATCACGGACAGATACAATAATATAATAACGCAGCGGAATTACAACAATGTCATAATAGTAGTTCATGAAGCTACTAAGTAAATACAACAATGTCTCAAGCAAAAAGTGAAATAGAAATACATAGATGTCCAATATAATATCAAAATAGAATAGAGCAATACTGATACAAATAAAGATAAATGATAATCTTCAAGTCTTCAGCTTCCAAGCAGCACAGCAACAGAAATCCTCAGACTGACCCGAGCATAAGCATAAACAAACACTCGAGTCAGGACATATATTCTTACACAAGATAATATGGTTCAAATTTAAAATAACAATAACTCAAAGATGAATGGAATAACATCTTCGAGGATCCGTTAAACTATCTATCTATATAGTAGTGTACGCTAAGTAGATAATGCCTAATAGTAAAATAAAGTATCAAAATAGTGTTAAGGCATTACCATTGTTCCCCTTAACACATTTATATAGCATTACAGTCTATACAGCACTGTAAACTCCACCGTAAACTAGTGGGATATCAGGGAGTACTCCATAGGTATAATACAAAACAAATTCGTAGTGGTCGCCCATAGGGATACAAGTATGACAAGGCACATGAGGCAATACCCAAGGTAGTGAAACTACCGTTTGCCTGATCCGGACTGGTGAGAACGCATCGCCGCAACGATCGCAACACCGTGAAACAACACTCCCAATTCAAGGGTGCGCACCAATCAATAACAAGTAATGAGTAGTTTACGAAGAAGTGTGTTCGCTCGAGGTAGCTAACCCCATTTGGCCTGGCACGGCTCCTGTTTTAGTCATTTCCAATTTGACACAAGTGTCAAGGTCATCCATTATCGTTCTCTTTCTTCCATCATTAACGTACATCGTTCCCACCACTTCATTCTGGATCACACTCCGCGTATAGTTATTAAAGTGGTATTCGGTTTAGACAGTGAGTATGTCCCTAACCGATTCCGATTTCTTTAATAACTTTCATAATTATTACACCGATTGGTCGTTTAATAAATTTCAAAACCAAATCAATTTCAATTTCTCCTAGAATTCGAAAGCCAACATTTCATTTACTCTCCCTATATCAATTTCCAAATTTATGTTCCAAATTCTCAATTTCCAATTTCCAAACTCTATAATTCAATTTCAATTTTTTTATTTAAAACCATTTCAAATATTGATTTAAATTCATATATAAGTTTCATTCTATAATCGTTTAAATTAAGTTAACTTAACATAATGTATCGATTTAAATTCATTGATGGATTTCATTCAATAATCCTTAAAATTAAGTTAATTTTACATTCAAAACAATTTCAATTTAATTTCCAATTTATTAAATCAAAGTAAGTTTACCTACATTATATCAAACTTACAAATTTAATTAAATTAAATTCGTCAAATTTAATTCTTTAAATTAACAAGACTTGTATTAATTCCAATAAATCACATTTTTATTTCTTGTTAAAGAAATTCAAATTTCACTTATATGCTTATCTAGTCTTACAAATTTCAAACTTAATTATTAAAGAAATTCAATTTCGCTTATTAAAGAAATTCAATTTAACTTATCAAAGAAATTCAGCTTATTTAATTATTAAATAATTTCAAACTTAATTCAATAATTTACTTAAATTTAAACAACATTCTTTCATCAAACACTTTGTTACTATTTTGTTTCAAATTATTAAATATTAACATTTAAATTTCACTAGAATTCAAATTCCAAATTTTATTTAAAATCCTTATTATTTCATTCAAATAAAATCTTTATATTTTCATTTTAAAATCGAATTATTTGACCAATCGGGTTTTTATTTAGTTCTCTATCCTAAGTCAATTGTTTCATTTGGGTATTTATCATTTCAACCCGATTCCATTTCAATTCAAAATCAAAGCATAGTAAAGGGAACTTGCAGTGTGATAACTGGGATGGTGTCAAAGTAAATAAAACAAGCAATAACAACAATCAATAACAATCCAATAATTTATTGATATAATCCCGAAATAATCATATTAATTTACATTGTTGTTTATGCAAATTAATATAATTATTTCTAGAATCTACACTATCATTTCATGTAGATTAAAGATTATCACACTATTATTTTATGCGGTTCTACACTTGATATCTATTATTCAATTTCATATTAATTTATAAATTTAAACGGTTCAAGGTGTAACTAACTCTATTTCTACGTGTCCATTAATTAAACATTTAAAGGGTCATATTTTACAAATTTTATCTAATCAAATTCAAGCACATATGTCAATTTCAAATTTATTAACTACCCTATGTCAAATACAAGTGTATAATTTTTATAACTTCATGTATTAACAATTTTAACGTCCAATATTAACATCAAACAAACAATCATTTATGAACTAAACTTGATTATCATCGTATAAAAATATAAGTCGTGAAATTTTATTCACCTTTAGTGGTTAGAGAGAATGAAGGATGAAGCACGAAGAGGCACGAATAGACTTGACTCAAACGCAGCACAAACACGAACAATCGAACAAGCTGCAACCATCGACAGAAAGAAATAGTATAAAATTTCAATATGGATGTTCATATATATATATATATAATCATATATATATACTCACCAATAAATAAAGAAGAGAAAAGAAAAACTACAAGAGAAGGCTGCTGCAAGGCGGATGACTTCAGGTAGTTGCTGTACAACAACAGAGAAGGAAAAATATCTGTTACTACTCTTCCACATACTTCAACATATATACGTAACTATATATATATATGCAACAGCAAGCAAAGATATGGGTTTTATGAAAGCACAGTAAAACATTTTTTTTTATAAAACTGTTTCCAAAATATGTACATATATAGCCCATATATATGCATGCATTTCACCAAACATTCTCGGCATGGAACAGGGGTACAGGCTCGGTTGGCACTCGGGTGTCTCGGGTTTGATGGCGACTGGTGGCTGGAGGGGGTCAGGTCGGTCGGCTATGGCCAGTCAGTGGTGATGTGGAGGTGGGCTAACAGCAGGGTAGGCGAGAGGAGAGGGCGCAAGCGAGGGGAAGCTGGGCGCAGGCGGGGGAAACAGGGCGCAGGTGGGGGAAATAGGGCTCGGGCGGGGGAACTGGGCGCAGGCGGGGGAAACAGGGCGCAGGCGGAACTGGGCGCAGGCGGGACTGGGGGCAGGCGGGGACTGGGCGCAGGCGGGACTGGCGGAGTGGGTCTGGTGAAGTTTGGTTTCACAACAACATTTTCCTTTGCCAAAATTTGATTTTACAGTGGAGAAATATAAATGAAGAGGAGAGGAAGAGATGAAAGATGAAGGAGGAAAGAAAATAGATGGAGATCGTACCTGTAGCAGAAATGTACACTGTGTTCTTTTATTTTTCTTTTAATCTTTATATTTAGGCTGGGAATTTGAATAGGACAGTAATTATTGTTTTTGAGTTACGAAACGTCTTCATATTTTCCTATGCAACCACCAGCTGCCAACCACTATCATAAATTCACTTCAGCCAAAGTTTTATTTTCAAATTTTGAATGGATACGAGCTATTAACTTCGACTGAATATTATTTAACCGGTCCGTTTGGAACGGTTAAATTAGCGTGACGTTTTACGTCGAACTCCGATTTGTACAAATGAATATACCATTCTGATCGGCGCGACGAGGCGCTTCCAACTGTACACAGATATTGGCGATACGACAGTTTTATCAAAACTCAAAATTTACGCCGATTAAATTGTTCGTTTGACAAAACAATTTAAATGAAGCAGGCAACAACGGAATTTGACGAACGAAATTCGACGTCTTGATTAGTTGAATTTTTTTACAACATTACTATGTAAAATATTTGGATTCGGAAGATGAAAATTTACGCACTACGAAATGAACTGATATACAATAAAACCGCGAATGAAATTTACTGCGATATTTTGCGACGAAACTTTTCCTATATCCATAACTAACTAGACACATCTTATATACGAAGTTTGGATGTTAACTGAGAACGTATATAAATTTCAAATTTATATATAAAAAAATGGATTCAAAATTTTTAAACTGGGTCAGAATTTCAGGGTCGTTACATTACTATTTATAATTTACTGAAGTGCACAACACAGAGACTTCAACATATACCATTTACTTTTATATAATGGTTGTAAAAACAATAATGGTTTATAATATCATCGGTACCATATATGGTACACAATTATGAGTACTGCATTGTTGTATTGCAAGATAAATTTTCCATCCCTTACTTTGTAACCACACATCAATTCTCTTTTATATTTCAATGATTCTACTACATCCAGGATATTATAGAGGTGGCAATTCTAAATCATAATTTCAAATTATCTTCCAGGAAAGGCAAAAAGCAATGACAACAAATGGAGAACCAACTTTAGACTGCCAACTATCCAAAGCAAAGTATCTGGAAGTGGATACAGTGATTATGATTCAGGTGAAGAACGTAGTGAACATGGTCACATATGTTTTGCCTGTCGAATACAACAATATCCAGGGTGTGATGTTATCTAAACTCTATAGGCATCGAAACTCTATAGGCATCGATGACCTTAAAGATGATATTCCTGTTGTAAGATCACTGTGAACGAACATTATCTTTAGTATTATGAATATATTTGTGTTAATGGTGACTGTAATTAAAATAATCTAATGTTACGTTCTTACATTAGTGGAAGTTACACTTATTTGTCCATATCTAACACTACTGGGCTGCTCTACGTATGGATACTCCCGTTTAGAACTGTTTCAACTTTCAAACCAATACTATGACAATGTACATTCACTTCATATTGTCACCTTCTACCACCTCAACGTGTTTTGTACTCCTAAACTTAAACATTGTTTTTTTCCTTATCCGCAGGATGTTGGTACAGATTAGCTCACTGCAGCATCTACTGGAATCAAGATTCGAGAGAAAAAGCAAAAACAATTAATTTGTACCATTTCATGATTTCATATTTGTGGTGCATTCACGTTTTTCTGTCTGTACCTACTACTGTTCCGTTCAATGTATCCATCGACTCTTTTTTTTCCGGTACCTCATTTTGCACCTTTTTTTCCATACGTCAGGATGTATGACATTGAATTCCTATGCTTTCGTATGCAGTATATATGTGCTTTTTTTATAAATCTCAGCTCCGGCCTTAAACTACTATTTATGACTATCGTTGTTTCTTACATTACCACTATAATTTCACGTCATGTCTGTGTTGACATCTGAATTCGATTTCCAATGTCCATTAACATGTATATGAAATACATGATCGATGTTCCGTACTATCTTAGTGTTTCTGCTACTGAGATTATAATTCACGGATTATAACAATGCCCGTGTGCGAAGCACGGGGTACTCACTAGTTACATATACGAGTTTCAGATCCAGTATCTAAAACCCAAGGTAATTTATTGATTGCAAAACAATGTTGTAGTATAGTGGTGAGTATTCCCGCCTGTCGCGGGTGACCCAGGTTCGATCTCCGGTAACGGCGCCAAAAGCATGTTTGATGGCCAATTCCCTATCGAATTAGAAATTAGCCAATCAAATTTAAATTAGAAATAACCGCTAGCACACAACATACAATGTTAGTACGTGGCGAGTACGGGTCGATGCGCAGGGAATTGTTTAGATTTAAAATTTCTATTCAATCAAATTAACCAACGAGTTTGAAAATTGTTTTGAGCTAGAGAAAATGTAAAAACTAACTACTGCAAAAGTGAATGAAAACTATGAGAAGAAAAGACAATTTAGAGATAAATCCACTCTCATGATCACATAAATCAACACAATATGAAATTATGATCTCTCTTTTTTTGGTCATTGGTGAATTTAATTGATGTGTTTATCATAAGTATGGAATATTTGTGCTATTAATTAGCCCAATATAAACCATCAAACTATAACAACCCATTAAACCACTTCTTAACTCTCATGAAAATGACAATGAAATTAAGAATAAAATCTATTTTAAGCATGGCCTATTAACTATTGATTAGAAATATAGGCCATCAAATTTTGATTCTAAATCCACTTCCATTACCAAAATCAATTAATTAGATGATGATGATGTAAATTGTGTTTATTTGAGTAAGAATAGCCTATATGTGATTAACATCATAAACTATCAAATTCATTAATAAACTTACATCAACATGCAACTTCCATTAAGCACAAAAAAAGAGAACACAAGTTATCAAAATGTTGAATCTACATGATAAGAGAGCTTCATTACCCCTAAATTGAAGGGGTTTAGCCTCTCATATTTGTTATCACTTCAACAAATATAGAATTCAACATAGAATAAAAATAAGAAGAAAATGCAAGCTACGTAAAAAGAGTGCTAATTAAAATGAAATAAAAGCTATTCTACTTGCATAAATAAAAGGATCAACACTACTAATATGAAAGGAAAAAGCATGTAAATAAAAAAAAGCAAGAATTAAAATTGCATTAAGAAGAAAATTACATAAGACAAGAAAATGGCTAAGTAGCCATAAAAATAAAGAAAGAGCTTTTTTTATTTTTGAGCCTAAAACTAAACTAACTAAAGAGGAGGCTCAAAGGCTAAGAGCTTAATTACACTAACATATGGGATATTTATACATGTTTGGAAACCCTAATCATATTTTTGGGAACTACCCAAATTGCCCTTGAGGAAGTGTGGCTACCAAGTTATCATTAGCATGTGTTAATCCTCCACTTAAATGCGCATGTAGCTTTAATCTTCATTAGCATGTGAATTAGCTCCTAATTGTACATCATGGTAAGTGGGTAGGTGGGGTCCTCCATGTTGTCATGAAATGAATTATTTCCATCTTCACTCACTTGTATTCCCTTGTGCATGCATATTTTCCATGAAGCCACTTGTAATTTGAATTCAAATTCCTACAAAATAACATAAAAATTTCCAAGTAAATTTTCTCAAATTAATATATGCACAAAAATGATCATTTTGCCCCTATATGAAGATGAATATATGATGATTTGAAAATAATTGAAATTTTGGTATAAACGTGTTAAAATACCCTATATGATCATTTATTTAATTAAATTCGATTAAACATGGAAGTAAAAATATGCATATTTACGTGCACATCAAATATACCTATAGGAGCAGGAGAACCCTTCTCTTTCTTCTCTTTGAAAATTTTCTAGTAGTCCAGACAATTTTGTTTCCAGTGCCTTTTCTTATGACAGTGGTGAAACTCACCCTTGTCATTAGGAGCGCTCTTCTTACTCTTCTTGTTAACCAGTTTTATCCTCTTCGAACCATTCGAAGATGATGCCTTTCCCTTTACAGCGAGTACCGTGCCTTGATCCTTAGGTAAAGACTCCATTAATCTTAACATATTAAGCAGCTCCATGAGGCTTACATTCAATTGGTTCATATTGTAGTTCAATATGAATGGCTCAAACTATGAAGTAAGAGACTCCAAGATCAAGTCCACTTGCATTTCATTGCTTATCGTAACGTCCCATCGTGAAAGCCTATCAATATAGCCTCTCATTAATAAGACAAATTTGTCCACGCGAATGCCATTCGTCAACTTTGTATTGAAAAATTTCTTAGTAATTTTATGCCCTGTGGAACAAGATTGCTCCCCAACAATTCTTTGAGACTATCGACGATTTGATAGACCATCATGTTTTTGTACTGTCTTTGCAACGGTTTGTTTAATGTAGGCAGCACGTAAACTTGGGCGATTTCTAGGTCCGCTACCCATTTGTTATAAGCAATAATTAATTCAAGATCTGTATCTTCATCGGGTCTTACTTTTAGAGGTGCTTGTATCAATGACCTTAAGCATTCATATGTAGTGCATTTTTGGTTGTTCTTAGCCAATTTGTGTAGTTAGGTCCAGTGAATTTGTCATTTTTTGAAAATAACTTTAGGGTGGACATTTTTCTGCAAAATTTAATTAAGTAGATTAGGGCATTTATACATAGCAAATGTTCTTATATTATTAGTAAGGTTAAATAGTATATTTCATTTTATTAATAAGATCCCTCTAGATATTTATATTTCTCAAAACCTTAAGAGAATATAGAAGTCTTTTGACTTCTGTATTGAGTGTTAGGATTCACATGCATTAGGATTCTAACTTAAGGAAGCTCAATGAGTCATAGGCCCGCATGCGATGGATAACATATTATTAGTTGCATCCTATACAACTCCTAACATATGGCCTTTGTCCTAATTTCATCTTGACCTTGAGGAAAGCTCAACAAGGCTAGATAGACTTTGCACTCATTGCTACCATTTTGCGACGGCTTAAGTATAATGCATGTACCTTGAGGAAAGCACAACATATACATGCATATATCTTACCTCGTCTGGTCAATATATTAATATTACTACACATAATATCTTTAGCTTGAGGAAAGCTCAATAACTAAAGAGTATGCAAGTAACCTATTAATATATAAATGATAGAGGATAAAATTTATATTAAAGATTTATAATCTTTAATATATTTTTGATTGATATCAATTTATGGAATAATGTATTTCTTATGAAATAACCTTTTGATTCAAGTATTAAACACATCTGAAATCACTGTATATGTATTATACGTATGTATTTATTCCTTATATCTTATTTGGGTTTATAATAGTTCCACTCTATTTAATTAAATCATATTTAATTTAATTTTAATCTTTTTAATTAAATCATATTTAATCAATTAATTATCTAACATTTTAATTAAATTTAATTCCCTTTAAACATTTAATATTGAGTATATATATATACTATAACATCTATAGTAATATACATATATCATTATACATGTATATTATTTATTATTTAATAATTAACATTTAATTAATTTAATTAGTTAGAATAATTTTAATTAAATCTAATTATCAAAAATTTATTTATTAATTACCTCAAACATTTTAGGATAAATATAAATATATCTATACATATATTTTTAATTTAATTAATCTAACATATTTGAATAAATTTTTTGAAAATAATTAACAAATTTTCAAAAAAATTGAAAAGTGTTTATAGCATTTATAAATTTTTATTTTTATTTTGAACTTAACTTTTAAATTTAAAATATTGTTTAAATTTTCAAATTGTTTGAACCAAGATGGGCATAAACACCCAAATGAATAGTAGGGAAAAGAGTAAAGAGAGTAAGCAAAAAACAAGAAATAACAATACACAAAAGTTTTATAGTGGTTTAGCTAATCGTTTATTACATCCACTTAGCTTTGTTGCCGATATGGTTGCTGTTTACAAATGATGTTCTTATGGATTGGTATGGATCCACGAGACTGTAAGGGATTACAGAGAAAATTGGTAAGAGAGTCAAAAGATCCCTTGAAATGATGCCTCAACCTCTTATTTATAACTGTAGGTCGCCTAAAATCTCTCCTCCACGATCTCTACCATGTTCCCAATGTCCTAGTAGTAGTTGAGCTTAAGAAAACATGGCCATGTCAGCAAGCATGATGGATCGGTACTGATCCATAAGATCACCTTATGGGGCCTCTTCGATTGATTTGCTTTGGTGTGACTTGTTGTTAGCTTCATGTTTTCCATCCTCATTACTCTGCTAGAAGTTCGTTTTTGGGTCAACAAGATGGATCGGTAGTGGAATGGAGTTCCTAATTTCGAGTGCTTGAGATGCTTGATAACAAAGTATGTGTAGTTGATCCAATGAATCTTAGAATAGGATGCAATCACCAATGTTTAGAAGTAGAGGGAGTTCGAGGTGTTTTGGTTGGAGTTGTATGGATCGGTACCGATCCATGTACATTGATCAATATCGATCCATACATTTGTTCGAAAGTTGGACTTCGATCCTGGTACTTGAAGCGGTGTAATGTTGGACCACTTTGGGAGGTTGTTTGTATGTGGGCTTGCACCTTGTGTCATTGCCTTATTTCTTCGAACAAGACTACCACGATCGATATCGGTCGTCACATTCCAGTGGTTCATAAAATCTTAATCAATTTCAGAAGCTAACCAATCTCCATTGGTGTTTAGAAATTAGTATTAGCTATTACGTTCGAGTGATTTTCCAAGTCAGGTACTCATTTACATAGTCCAAATTCAAAACATCAAGCAAAGAACATAGCATTCATCTCATTAATCGCTATAGTTTAGCATCCAACTTAGAGCATGCCTAGAAACCGATCGAGGTTCAATACATGAGTAAGTGGCTTGGTTCCAATGTTGGATTGTTTATTGAAAGCAAAGACAAAGTAAGTGAGCTAAACCCGATTCTTTCCCATCCTGATCAAGAGATAACTATCCTCAAATTGGATCCAAACCGTTTTCATTTGCTGCAGATGATGGCTGCTCTTGTTCCACCACTACAACTCGGCTTCTTACGTATTGATGTAACTGGTTGTTCCTAACCAATTCCACAATTAGGTCATGAAGGTGCCTGTAATCATTTGTTTCATGCCCATCCAGCTCATGGATTAGGTAATACTTTCCTGATCTTCTCGCTTGATCGGTGGGTTCTCACTTCGTCGGTTTTCGGTAGGGGATTTGCCACTAGTATCAAGGTAAATCCTTTCCAAGGTTTCATTCAATTCAGTATAAGAAGTGAATTTCTACTCTCTTCTCTACTGCTTTGGTCCTCCAAAGCCATCATCGACCTTTCGATTTCCATTATCTTTGCTAAATCCTGCCCCGAAAGATCCTCCATCATCCAAAGCATTAACCTCTGCCTTTTCAGTTTCAACGTCCTTCTAATGCAAGTATCTTTCGGTCTCATGATAAAATTCTATGAGATCCGCCAGTAGATCCCTTTCCAAAGCAATTTTGAAATTCATCTTGCTAACAACTCCTAAAACAGCAGCCATCAGAATAACTGCTAGGTCCGGCCTATGAACCACGGCAGCCGCTACTTAAATCTAGTCATTAAACTCAGGGTCCCTCCGGCCCTTTGCTTCATGCTCGATAATGTCATCAAGTTCTTCGGTCGTGAAATATGGACTCTAAATTGCCTCATAAACCTATTTATCAACTTGGTCTATATGCAAATGAATTGGTTTTCAGTTGTCGGAACCACAATGCTGCTAGGTACGTTAAATATAAAGGGAAACACTATCCCATTACTTATTCAAATGCACCCAGGACCTCTATATGTCGGATGTATCTCATTAAATGAACCATTGGATCAGTTTTTCCATCATACATTTTCGGAGTCAGTATTTTGAAATCGGGTAGATTTATCGCATATCAGATGTTAGGAGTGCATGGGTACCTGGTCACATCCTGCAGACTTTGGTCTGGAAGTCCACTTCTTATTACTTGTCTAACTATCTCATCAATTATGTCATCGTCATCTAATGGAAGTCTCCATTTCACTTTTTTGTTCTACTGCCATTCCTACAGGGAAATTCCAACACGTATTTCTCTGGTTGCGCCTCTACATTCTTATTCAAGTTTTGTTGTCCAACAGCGTCCCTCACATTACTACATGTAATATTAGAGGCGCCCATAAGAAATCAAAACTTGAACAAATAAAATCCCTCACTCATGATCACAAACTCTCCCTTATCTCCATTTCTGAAACAAAACTCAATCCTATCCTCTCTCAAAGAGCAGCTAAGTTTATTAATCCTGCATGGAACTCTCTCACCAATCATACTCATGCTCCTTATGGAAGATTACTCATCTTGTTTGATCCATCCATCTTCACTGTCAGCCCTATACTAACTGACAGAAAATTCATACACACCCATGCTTGTCGCCTTCCTTCTTCCACTTCTATGTACTTCACTTTTATATATGCTGAAAATTTCTCATTCCAGAGACAAAAACTTTATGACTATCTCCTCCACTTAAGACAGAATTCTCACCCATGGATTGTTATTGGAGACTTCAACTGCTCCTATCTCTCTTCTCATAAAACTAGAGGCAACCCCTTATCTCTCAGAGAATTAGCTCCTCTCAATGAAATAATGCATACTGCCACCCTAATTGACATTCCCTCCAATGGGTATTCCTTTACTTGGAACAATAAGAGTAGACATGGTTCAAGAACTCTAACTAAAATTGATCATTGTTTTCCAAACTTCATATCTCTCTCTCTCTTTAGCTTTCCATACAAATCCATATCCCCATGCCTTTACTCTATGACCACTGCCATCTAATTCTATCCTTTGGAGATACTGTCATTAATAAAATGGTTAATTTCGATTATTTTAATGAATGGATTAATAACATTAATTTCTTACATGTAGTAACAAAAGCTGGGATGTTTCAGGCATATGGCAATTACATGCTTATCTTCAGCAAAATTTGAAAAATACCAAATCTACAAACTTTGGTCCAAAAACATTTATGGTGATGGTAAGAAACTTTCTTCTTAAATTAAAACTTGAGCAGGTTCAGCACCAAATTATGAAATCAGCCTTGCTCCAACCTTAGTCGACTTGAAACTCTCTTGGTACCTCATCTTGATGCTACTATATTCTATAAAGCAAATATGTCTATGTAGAAATATAGAGAAAGCTGGTCTATGTTCGGTGATAGAAACCCTAAGTTTTATCATGCTTCACTTAAAATCAGACAAACTAAATCTTTCATACATCAAATCTCTTATAAGAATGGTTTGTCTCATACTACTCCTTCTGAGGTTGATAATGCCTTCCTAGACTATTTCACTTCTCTGCTTGGTGGCACCTCTGCAACAACAAATGACACATCCTTTATCTCAAATCTTTCTCTTCCAAATCTCTCCACCGATATGCAAACCTTCCTCATAACTCCTATCTCTGATGATGAAATCAAGAATTCCTTTTTTACTATGAAAAAATTGGCTTCTGGTGGCCCAGATGGTTTCAATGTCACCTTCTTCATTCATTGTTGGCCTATCATAAACTCTGATGTCCTTAAAGCAGCTCACAATTTTTTCAATAAAGGAAAAATGCTCAGCTCTATTAATTCAACAAATCTTGCCCTTATTCCCAAGATTGACAATCCATTTGATGTCATGCAGTTCAGCCTTATTACCTACTGTAATATAATATACAAGTGCATTTCAAGGATTCTAGCTTCTAGACAGAAACAAGTCCTCCAATCTGTAATCTCTCCTAATCAGCTACCTATCTCCCTAATAGAAATATTTTTGATAATGTCCTCATCACCCATGAACTCTTGAACGGATACTCTTCTCTATACATCTCTCCAAGAGCAATGCTCAAGATTGACATCAAAAAGGCCTTTGACTCGGTTAAATGGTCTGTTCTAATGTGTATTCTTAAGAAAATGGGTTTCTTTCTCAATTTTCCAATTGGATTTTTCAATGCATCTCCACCATCAGATACTCTCTAGTCTTCAATGCACACACTATTGGTTACTTCCAAGGCAATAAAGGTTTGAGGCAGTGAGATCCAATATCATCCTACTTGTTTATCATTATAATGGAAACCTTACACTTGCTCTCAAGAGGCAAGTTGTTGAGAAGAAATTCATCCTTCATCCCAAATGTAGATCTCCTATGGTTACCTCCCTAGCATTTTCTGATGACTTGATAATTCTCACCAAATCCTCTGTTAGCTCACTAAAATCAATCATGGACACTCTAAACGCCTTATATGAATTCACTGGCTTAATGACAAATCCTCAAAAATCACACATTTTGATTGTTGGGTTGCCTCCATGACAAATTAGGCAATGCTTGTCTATCACTAATATGCTTCCTTTCCAGTTTGATACATCTTACCTGGGATTCCATTAGCAATAAAATGAATCTCCATCTCCCAATGCATTCCTTTATATGAAAAGATAACCAATGTCTTAACCAGATGCAAAATAAATATTATCACGGCCTAGTAGACTTGTTATCATAAACTCTTTAATTTTTTCTACGACTGTGTTCTGGTGCAAAATTTTTCTCCATCCAATGAAGCTAATTACCATAATAAAAACTGCCATGATTAGATTTCTATAGACTAGATCTATTCATAATAGGAAGCTCTTCCATTGCATTTAGTAACCTTGAAATGCCAAAATGTGTTGGTGGGCTTGGAATTAAAAATATGAAAATATGGAACATTGCTGCCCTATCTAAACATTTTGATAACCTCATCAATAGATTTGACTCTTTGTAGGTTTCCTGGTGCATAAAGCATAATGTTAGCGCCAAAATTGGCCACTAACCTCGTTGAGAAAGATTGTGAAGAGATATAAATGATGAAGATAAATTAAACAAAGAAGAATATGCTAATTCAAATGCAGAAAGTAAGAACACCAGATTTATAGTGGTTCAGCGTAATTGCCTACATCCACTTTGAGGTTAAACTTTATTGATCTTCTTAATAATTGATTACAAATACAATTCATAGATCGAATGCTTGAATGAAGTTGCTAACTGAAGAAGATAAGTCTGAAAAATGGCAGAGTCTCCTCAGTGTTCTCGAAAAAAGGTCCTTTTCACTGTGCCCCTGCCCCTCTATTTATAGACAAAGATGGGTTGGACTTCCCAGGTGGGCCCGGCAGCCGAACGTCTTGGCCCAAATGGAATGGTCGCCGCATGCCGAACCAAATAGGCCGACCACTTGGATGCCGAACCACCCTCTCTATGCCGAACGATACGCTTGCTGCGTGGGAAGAGTAGAACGAATATTAGTTGAAGCCGAACGTCTTTAGGCCGAACAATGTCTTTGGCCGAACGAGAGCTTTGGCCGAACGATGCTTCTGGCCGAACGATGTTTCTTGGCTGAACGAGAGCTTTGGCCGGACGTTGCCTTTAGCCGAGAAGTGCCTTTGGCCAAACTATGGCTTGTGACGAACGACACAACCATGCTGAGCAGTTGTACATGCTGAATGTCTTCCGATGCTGAGCGCTTACAGACGCCGAATGCTACTGAATGCCGAGTACTCCTGGACGCCGAGTACTCCTAAACGCCGAGTGCTACTGAATGCCGAGTACTACTAGATGCCGAGTACTTCTGGATGCCGAGTACTACTAGATGCCGAGTACTTCTGGATGCCGAGTACTACTAGATGCCGAGTAGTCCTGGATGCCGAGTACTACTAGATGCCGAGTACTTCTGGATGCCGAATACTACTAGATGCCGAGTAGTCCTGGAAGCCGAGTACTACCCAATGCCGAGCACTCAGTTGCCTGGTCAAATCTCCAGGAAACACATAACTTAAAGAATGAAGATATATGGCCGATGAACTCTAAATAGACGCACGGTTAGGTGCGGAAAGCTATGTTATAAATGAGAGATAAACTCCTACCTCAATCTAAATTGATCCCAAGTCCTGGAAGCAATGCTAAATTCTGGATTGTGCTTGGCTTAAACAAAGCTTAGTTCTTATCAATTCCCTATCTCATGAAGATCGACAGCAAAGTGGTATTCCTATGCACACTAAGGCTACCACTTTCATAAGGAATGGCATCATCACTCTTCCTTGAACCAACAACTCCAATATCAACTTGTTATGGAACTCCTACAATAACACTTCCTATACTTATGTCACTTATGATATATACTGTTGGACTAATGATATGAATAGGCATTCAAATCACACAATATTCACAGCAACAGATGATTCATTATGGCAAAACAGATTTCCATGGTATAAGTGAATATAGAATCAATGTTCAAATGAAAAGCTTAATTTCATGCTTTGGAAAGTCATCAAAAATGCAATACATACTCTTACAAATCTTACTCATAGAGGTATCTTTGTATCCACTTCTTGTGTATTCTGTAATTCCAGGGTCGAAGACACCCATCATCTCTACTAGGGTGAGCATTTAACCAACTTAACCGACGTCGACCAAACCGCTTTAACCGATTATATTGGTTAACCGAACTTTCGGTTAATCGATCGATCTTAACCGATCAAATTCGGGTCGGTTAACGGTTAATACAATTGTTGACCGATAACCGATCAATGTTTTGAAGCAAACAGACATTTGATTCGTATTATTCCCAATACCCTAACCGGCCTAGCACGATTCCTACCCAAAACCCTAAAGTAAAACATACGTCGCTTTCTGTCATTTCTTATTCCTCCTCGTCCAATTAAAAAACCCTGGAACGACAAAATCAAATGCTAAACTTCAATTTCGATTAGTACATATCATATCGATTTCGATCAATACATATCCAGTATCGATTTTGATTTAGATCAATACATAGTGAATACATCCATTATTGAATTCGCAAAATCAATATTTGTGCTGTAAGCTTGCGATTCCCATTTGATTTGTCATTTGAGGCTTTGAGATATGGTGAATACTAGCCATAAGAGGAAGAATGTGAGTTTGTTTTCACTTTTACCTATTTTATTTAATTGTGTGTTTAATTATTAGATTAAATGATTAATGTGATAGGTTAAAAATTTCCTATAAGTTACATTTATTAATGTATAGTTGTAATTAAACTGTATATTAATGTATAGCTGTAATTAAACTCTAATTTATAATTGTATGTTAATGTATAGCTATAATTAAACTATATATTGATGTATAGTTGTTGCTATTTACAGTTTAATTACACCTATCACATTAATTACAACTATAAATTAGTTGTTGGCAGACTGTATTTTAATATACATTGACATGTAATCAATCTTAAAAACAACTGTCTAAGCATCATAGCTAGAAATTTTAAGTGCATTTATATGTTATTATCTAAGCATCATAACAGTATAATATATTTAAGTGCATTCATATGTTACTGTTATATTAAATTATATTTAAGTGCATTCATATGTTACGGCCTTCTACTACAGCATGTTGTGTGAATAGAGTGGGTAAATGTAGGTTACTGAACCTATTATCCCGCTTTTTGGTCAAAGCCAGGATATTAACAAATTGGCTAAAAAGGATGGATATCAGGATTGGAGATCGATTGGAAACAAGGCTATGATCGATACTGTCAAAATTGGACCAAGCTCCAATCAAGGTGGGATCGATCGGAAGGAGATAAGTGGATGGCTAGATTAATAAGAAGGATTATGAGAGAAGGGCTACCAAGCGGAGGCTTGGAGGAAATTAGTCGGAGTCCGTTCACTCCGAATATCAGAAACGCAAGGAACCCTCCATAATTCAAACTACCAACGCTGGAGGCCTATGATGGGAAGTCAGACCCAACTATGCACGTAACCAGATACATCAATCATATGGAAGTGCTGGGGGCATCTGAGGAGGTTATGGCAAGATGCTTCCCTTTATACTTGATGGATTTGGCTGCGCTCTGGTTCAAGCAACTAGAGAATGGATCGATCAGGACATGGGGCAAACTAGTGGAACGCTTCATGAGACAATTCAGGGTCCACGTTACATGACCCAAGAACGTAATGACATTGGCATCGATGAAGCAGAGGACAGGAGAGTCCGTAAGGAATTTTCTAATGCGGTTCAATGCAGCCGTGGCTTCGGTGGATCGCCTGGATCCATCAATGATTTTGATGGCGGCGGTAGCAAGAATTGTAGAAAGAACTGAGTTTAAGGACTCATTGGCACGTGATCCACCATAGGATCTCGGGGAGTTCTATCACGAGGCGGAAAGGTTTATACGATTAAAGGATGCACGCAATGAAAGACAGGAGGTGAATGCCGCGCAAGGCGAAGGAACGTCTGGAGAAGGACGTGGGATGGACAAACCAAAGCGAAAGTAGGATGATGGATATGATGGTTCTAACAAACGGAGGAGAGAGCGGGAACCCAAATTCACCACATACATAGACTTGACGGAGAATTTGGAACGAATTTACTTAGAAACATGGGGGCAACTCCCCTATCGAAAATCACCCAGAAGGAATCCCACAGAGCGGGAGCGCAAGAGCGGGAGGTACTGCCTATTCCATGAGTTGGAGGGGTATACCACAGATGAATGCCACCACTTGAAGGACATGGTGGAAGAACACATCAGGAGTGGCAGATTGCCACAGTATGTGAGGAACCAGACAACAGCGATAGAACACGAGTAGCTATCTCCTGCACCAAACAGGAATAACTCTGGATCAGGGTCACGACTCGTCATTAGCTGATCGTGATGGCAAGGGCCGAGTTCACGATTTGAACTTCGGTCATTAAATAATCTTTCTGGTTTTGTTTCTATAAATAAAGCAGTTATGCCATTTATACATGTAAGGGAACCAAAGCGATTCCCAAGCATGCTCTGAGATGGTAGTAGACCGCTCTGCCCGGAGAGGCAGCACTTAGTTTTTTCTATTTTTTCATTGAACATTTGGAATTTGGATTTAATAAATGGATTTGGATGATTTGAAACAAATCCCTAACCAGAGAGTTAAGGGATGTATACTGGAAGTCGGTTGGAAATTGATCGCTCTATGCCCCTGACCGGAAAGGCAGGGAGCAGAGTGCAGGAAGTGAGTCGCTTCGCCGAAGAGCGACATGATCGGCTCACTTGACGTTGTTCCCCATTCACCGGAGAGTGATTGGATCAGGGTTCGGCAAGAGCCCAGAGTGGCTGTAATCGGTCTAGGACTTAGGCCATGGCATCGCTTAATGTTCAGGGATACTGAACCGGAGTGTAGTGAGTGACTCCGCTTCGGCGGAGAGCGATAGGATCGGCTTGCTCAATGTTTTTCCCCCTCGCCAGAGAGTGATAGGATGGGATCCAGCAATAGCCGAGAGAGGCTATGATCAGTCTAGGAGGACCAGGACATCGCTATATGCCCCCACTAGGGCCGGAGTGCAAGGGATCTGCCTATTCAATCGTTAAGTTTGGATCGAGCTTAGCAAGGGTCCAGAGAAGGCCGTCAATGATCCGGAGAGATTGTAGGATTCAGTTACTGGCTTCCAAGATGTGAAATGGATATTGGTTCAGCTTTGAATGGCTGAGGATTGGACATGGACCCGGAGCAGTCCTGGATTCGGTTAACGACCCGAAGAGGTCATGGATTTGGATATGGATTTGGTTATGGTTATGGATTCGGATAGTGACTTTGAATAGCTAAGGATTTGGCTAAGGAACCATAGTCGTCTCGGATTTGGATATCGACTCGGAACAGTTGCGGATTTAGCTATCACACTTGGGTGGAATTACTTGGTAATGGATTGAATTATGGATTGGATGATATGGCTATCAATGGAGTATGGATTTTGGATATCAGATTTAAAGCTATTCAAAACACGCCTTCCTATCGCAAGGCATGTTTCGGGGGGCAAATGTTATCCCGCTTTTTGGTCAAAGCCAGGATATCAACAAATTGGCTAAAAAGGATGGATATCGGGACTGGAGATCGATTGGAAACAAGGCTATGATCGATACTGTCAAAATTGGACCAAGCTCCAATCAAGGTGGGATCGATCGGGAATGATAAACAAGTTTCGGTGAGGCTACACTTCGAATTTTAGGTCAATCGGAGTTCATATGCTCGAGTTATGGATGGATCAATATTCATGAAAACTGGCTAGTATCGATACTCTCGTATCGATCATTATGGATACGGATTTGGATTAACACATGCGCTTTACATTTGGTTTGGATCGATCGATATTCGTATCGGTACGTCTCGTATCGATACAACTCGTATCGATCTGGCAACTCCAGGATAGATATGGTTTGGATAATGCACTCCGCTTTTGGTTTGGAATGATCAAACTTTGTCTCGATACATTTCGTATCGATCGAGCAAGCATGGGATCGATACAAAGGATAGGGCACTAGATGGGTTCGGAGGCATATTTCATATCGATCGATTCAAAAGAAGCGGTCAAGGGATGGAGCACAAAACATGGATCATAGCACAAGACTTGGATCGATACGAGAAATAAAAAGCGCATTATCTATGGATATGAAATGATGGATACAAATCTATGGATACGAAATCATCAGCCTACACTTGCAAACTCGATCTTGGATCGATCATATTTCGCAATCTACAACTCCAAATGTAATGAGATTTTCACAGCAAGTTGCACAACACATAGGGAACATCCATGATCGATCGTAGCTCAACTGGAGCACTTTATGATCGATACAAACTCACTATGGTTCGATCAAGGATCAATCCTAAATGATTCCAGATCGATCATGTGGGCCCATCTGGACTTGAAAAGGAGTATTTCGAGATTCAAGGCGGATATTTCTAGCTTCACAGCTATAAATAGCACCTCCATTGCAACTAAAAGGGACTCTTTTCTCTCGGCTCCTCTTTATCTTCTTCTTCTCTTTTGGCTAGACTCTGCCATTTTTGGCTATTGGTATTCAAAGGATTGTAACTGTAATCATAGTATAAAGGAAACAAAAAGATCAATTCAAAGTGGACATAGGCTGGAGATAGCCGAACCACTATAAACTTCTTGTGTTCTTTACTTTCTTGCTCATTTTACATTTGTTATTTCTTCACTTTACTCTCTACATTATCTGGATCTGTAATCTGTGTTTGGATATTGAGACTTTGTGTGTAAACACTGGTGCTTTCACTACTTTTGGGGTTTGTGACATTTTTGGCGCAAATGGAACCATCCAGAGCACTTTCTTCTTTTACTTTCTTTATTCAAAGACTCATGTGGCATGTTACACTTCATCTTACTATAATCTTTATCAGTTATTTATCAGCCTCCTTTTGCGGGTACAAATTCCTAGTAGTTATTGCTCCTGTTGAATGACATATGAAATTAACCAGAAAATGAGCATGACATGAATTTATCTTTTCAAATAAATAAATAAATATATGTTCATTATTATTTTTAGGAAAGAAAACTTCTTATGACAATTTTTTTTAATAGATGGTGCAAGACTATTCTTCATTCCAAGGCCATGATTGTAAGAAATAGCATCATTTGATTGAAGTGATGATGCTTAACATTAGATGCATATGCATCCACAACTAGTGCTATTTGTTAGTTAGTAATTAGTCGTATGACCCTAAACTCACTTAAATTAAGAAACGTAGAAACATAAAAATTTACAGTAAAATTTTGTTCATGCAACTGGTATATTTCTAATCTGTTATAGAATATGTTTGATTGTTTGATTTCGGGTGATAAGTGGATGTTATGTGAACAATGACCTATAATTCAGAATTATCGTTGTTATTTCAAGTATGAGAGTATTTGTAAATTAAATAGTTTGTTTATAGTTTACATATATATAAACATGTTACTTGTTTAATTTACAGTTTAAACATGTTCGTCAAATATATAAACCTGTTCATGCCTGTTACTTATTTAATTTACAGTTTAAATAGCCTCTTTGCAATTTTATATATATATATATATATGTATATATATATATATAACCCGTTCATCAAATATAAACATGTTCATCGCACATAAACCCGTTACTTGTTCATCATATATACTTGTTTAAACCTATTTATAGTTTAATTTCATATATAATATGATCTCATATATACTTTAATCCAAATGTGCCTTTATTTCTGTCTAATATCACTTTCAATTTTCTGCACTCTCACATAGGTTGAGAAATGGAACAACTATGTTTTCTCAAACGTCAATGCAAATATATTTTACACATTTTGGTGGAGCCTAAAAATTTGTAATAATAGCTTATTGATTGTTTCACTACTACAAATAATAATGAGAATCGATTTGGAGAAATTTCAACCAAAATTTAATACAAGTGCATGTGGTTTGCTTATACAAAAAACGGTTCTAATTATACAAAGACATAATTAAGGTACATAGCATCAAAGAGTTCTTACTATACAATAATGGCATTACTAAGCTACATAAACTGCTTTAAAGATGAGAAAATTGAGAGTTTCCAAGCAAAAATAAATGATAGTGCCTTGCGTATGTGTAAAGAAACACCCAAAGTTTGATCCGAACGTGCAGTCTTAATAAATAAAATTGTAGATTGCATTTTTAATTTACAGTATTATTATTGCACTGCATTGCATTTTAGATTTTTTTCACTGCAACATTGTTTACTGTAACATTAGTTTATAGTATTGCATTGCATTACATTTTAGATTTTTAATTTACATTTTAATTGTAGATTGCATTACATTTTGTAGATTGCATTTTGTAGATTGTTCACTGCAACATTGTTCCTATATCCATGGATTGCATTACATTGTAAATTGTTATTGATTTTTTTTCAAAGAAATCATGTACGGATTTGTAATTGTACATTATGGTGGCATGGTTATTTTATTTCATGTTTTTTCAGTTGTTTACTACCTTTTGTTTGTGCATTCATTTAGTATTTTAGGTGGGTTGTGATAAAGTAATCCAATTTTGAGTATTTTTTCTTATCTGGTTTTTTCATCTGCTAATTTTGAAATTTATATTAGAAACTTAGAATTTTCTACATTTGGTATGATAATATTGGTTGTTAAAACAACATAAATGGATATTAATTGAAATATTATCAATAGAACATGAAACCGATCATCCATTATGTATATAGAGAAGTCATTAAGAGAATAATATTTACAAGTCTATGCAATGCAGTTTAATTTACAGTGGAAAATGAATGGAGACATGGATTTGAAGGCTAAAGCTCACTATCTAAGGCTCAAATTCGAAATCCAAACTATCATTTTAATTTTCATTGCATTTTGCAGTGGAAAATGAATATAATTGTATGTATTATTTAGTATGGTAAACTTGTAGTATTGTATTATTAATTATGAATTGTGGACTGTTGTGAATTATGTGATCTTTGTTATGCTACATATACAGTATGCATGTCATGAATTATGTTGTGAATAGTGGAATGTTCTGAATTATATTGCCATATATACAGTATGCATGTTATATTGTCATGAATTGAACCATTAATGTTGCAATATATTCGGTTAACTATCGGTCAACCTTGCAACAGTTAACTCTTTGCCTTAAATGGTTAACCATGCAACGGTTAACCGTTTATTTCGAAAGGTTAACCGAACCGTTAAGTTTAACCAGTTAACCTTGGTTAAATTTAACCGTTCGGTCGGTATATAGGATTAATTTTAACCGATGAAACAGTTAACCGAACCGTTACTTTTCAATGGTTAACCGTTCAAATTAACCAATATGTTTGGTTAACCGACCATGCCCACCCCTAATCTCTACTTCAATTGCTTTTTCACTTATTTTATATGGAGGAAAATTAAGTTAAAAGGTGGCTTTGATAATCCTGTTTGGGATAGCAAGAAAGAATGGTCAAATATCTATAA
Organism: Allium fistulosum; assembly: GCA_030737815.1. Classification (NCBI taxonomy): domain Eukaryota; kingdom Viridiplantae; phylum Streptophyta; class Magnoliopsida; order Asparagales; family Amaryllidaceae; genus Allium; species Allium fistulosum. Next base: position 508,590,507 of record CM060903.1, on the reverse strand, counting down.
CGCAACAAGATGGAAGCAGTCATCCTCCTATGACTCCTAATCATGCTTACGGTTTTTGTGAATGAAATTTGAAAAGAGAGATTTTTCAATCACAAGAAAAGGAAACGCATGGAAAAAAATTTAGCATATGCTGGGAAATTTGAATTACTCTGTCACTCTCAAAATTTCCTTTCAATAGGTCTACAATGCAACTGGAGCTGCTGATAGCTTTTAAGTGTTTTCTTTTTATTTTGTATATGTTCTAATTGTTCTTTCCTGTTCTCTCTGTAATTCTAATTTATGCTTGTAAGTAGTTTCTTACTTGTTATAAATAAAATGGTAGGGCCAATTTAACCCCGCTGGCTTTGCCAAAAAAAATATTATCGAAATTGTAGCATGTGAAGTGCACCTTAAATGTTGAAAGAAAGCCCCTTTAGGTCTGATCCAAACACCTCTTGGATTTGCAGTAGACTAGAGGTGGATACCACTCTTGATTTAAATTTGATTTGATTTGTAAATGAAGGGATATCCCCTCATAAGCTTGTGGCCAAGATAGGTAGGAGAGGAGGCAAAAAAGTAAACTCCAAATAAGGGAAGATGAGAGGTTTAAATAGGCACCAGTTTGGAGTAATAAATAGAGATATATTTCCCCTTGTTTGCACTTTCTTTTAACCAGTTTAAAAAAAGATTTTGCATTCAAAAACTCATCCCTCCCCCTTCCTTATGGTTGGCTATGGTATGGATCAGATGGACCCACAAAACACTCCAAATCCAATTAGTATTTAATTAATTTAAATCCAATTTAAATATTTATCGATATCGTATATCAATACGTATATATATATATATGCACTTTATTAAATACTAATGACATTCAAATAAATCAAATAATATTTATTAATTAATATTTCATAAATATTAATTAATTTATAACAGTAATAATTTAATTAAATTGTATGGTATTTTGGAGTATTCAACATGGCGTTGTGCGATTAAAATGTGTAATTCAGTCAGTGATTAATATCGAATAATTCGAATATTAACATTCACACTCATCTTAGCTAGTTCTGTGACAGTTTGGTCGAATTTATCACTTATATATTTTTTAGTAAAATCCAATTTCACTATTTTGATACATGGAAGTAACAATTATTTACACCAATTCTCGTCATTAAGACTATATCACTTTAGGACTTATGGAATTTATTTTTTTGTCAAAATTCCAATATCGTCCAAATTCAACTTCTTTAATTCAAACACAAAGTCCGTGGTTTAATAATAACAATTATTATTAACCGTACTGCTCTGACCAGAGACTTTGATTTTGAGTTGACCACGGTTGACCGTGATACTAACCTCATATAACCGAGGAAAGGAATTCTATATTGAATAGTGTTTCACTTCCAATGCTTCAACTCAAACCTAACTATAGTCATTCAATGGATGTCATGCCATGATTTAATTATAATCAAAGTGGAGTATCCACATTGAAGTTTAACAATATTCTCAAGTCGAGAGAACTAATATCGCCACTTCGAGATTCTCTGTTTACCTTAGTATATTAATCAACAACAAACTCTCGAGTGAGTCATTCCATAGTTATCCAATAACTATCAGTACATAACCCCTTAGTATCCTTAGAAACCATGAGTAATACACTGCCCAAATTTGGAGAGTGTTACGTACTCTAGTCTCAACAGATGCATCAATATCCTATCTCGAAACATCTTGATTGGGAATATTTAAAACAATATGTTATTTTTAATGAGATAAATATAGCATGATTGCAACCCATTTTAATTGCTATCATATAACATATTATTTAAGGATTTTCTATTTAATATACTTAAATCAAATTATTAATAAACATAACATGGTACGCTGGGTATATAATAGAAAGAAAAACACCTTTAAAACGAGATTTTATTATAGAGTTAATAACTTACAATAAATTACAGAATTTCCCACATGGCATACCCCTAACTCCAACAACAAAGACCAACACAGATAAGATAGAAGATAAAAGAGATAAATATATATAGTAAGAAAGGACAAATTAGTCCCAAGATGATTATCCTAGTAATCATTGTATATTCCTATTATTCCTTACTATAGGGTAACTACCCAATGCACCCAATGGAAAAGGGACTCTATGTCCTATATAAGGCCAAGACTCGTGTTTTTATACTTTGTATTGTTCTTAACATGCTCTAGTACTAACTGTAATGCCTTTGGTAACTAAACTCCTATGTGGCCATCACTAGGTCTGCACAAAGTATGGGTTGGGTCGGGTCAGACCAAATATTTCATCCGACCCACATAGGTATGGGTTTAAGGTAGCTCAACCCGTATCCGATCCTATATGAGGTTGGATATGGGTTGGGTCGAAATATGGATTGGGTCGGGTTTAGTAGGGTTGGGTTGGGTTGCATGAATCTAATAAAAAATTAGAATATAAGGGAATATTTTCAGAAAATAACATTAAAATATTCAACATAATATATTAGATTTTAGCTAGCATAACGCACTTAAACTAACTAATTCATTATAACATATATTTTATTAAAATTTCATTGTAAAACACATCATATGAAATTAATTCACTACATAGTAGAACAAATGTTTCATTTTAAAATACATTAAAATGCCCTTTGGAATATCTTTGCCAAATTCTATCTTGTTTGGGTTGACATAAAATATGCTTTTTCGTATATTTACTGTAGAATACATAAACATTATTCTAGGATTAGACTATTCTAATTTTAAGTGTATTGATATTAAATTAGGTTTTTAATATAGGGTTGGGTTGGGTTAAAGTAGGGTTGGGTTGAACAAAATAACACACCCGACCCATATATAGTATGGGTTACAAATTGTAACCCATATCCGACCCGAACTAGGATGGGTTGGGTTGGGTTTATGTGGGTTGGGTCGGGTTGGTGGGTTCGGTCGGGTTGGATATGGGTTGTGTGCAGCCCTAGCCATCACAGGTACCTTAGACATTGGTTTTACAGCCTGCCTCTCGACTGTCACAGCCAACCTCCACTTCTGGATCGTGTAGGGGTAAATGCCAAAGCTTCGCACCTGATCACAATGCGAGAAACCCCTATCATGTGCACATAACAACCAGTTCTAAAACTAACTATAACACCCCCACTTTATATCCATACTACCAAAGAGTATTGTTGAGTAATATTGTTTGATAACGCAGAGAATGAGGGGATATTGGGCTGTCGCACGTGAATATTCCATTGGGCTAACATTGGTACGTAGTTTAAAATCTCATATAACTTACCTATACGTACTCGGTATCGACACAAAGCAATAACCATATGCGTTTTCAAGATAGAACGATACAAAATATAAAGTAAACAACAAAGATCACAGAGTCATCAAACACATTGATCAAATATAATATATGAAGTATAAATGTTCATGTGGTTCTACAAAAATAAGTCAATACCCACTTTCTTAAAAAATATACATAATTTAAGTCATGTACATACAACACATCCTAACAGCAACATGTACATACATGAGGTTACACCAATATATATATATATATATATATATCATATTTGTCCAACTAATATCCTAGCCTCCAAATCAATGCCCATTAACCACAAGTTGGTCACTTCGTCCACAAACCTCAAATGTCTCTGATTGACCTGAGAATTATATAAATAGCACAAGTTAAACTATGTCTAGAATATGGACGTTAACATATGATAATAACTGGTATGGTATAAACAAGTGTATCTCAAAGGGGCATATACATCTTAAATGTAAAAATATATCTTAAAACATGCACATGTATCATTAACATATCAATGCAAAGTCAATTAACATATCAAGTGGTACAATATTAGAAAGGGTGAACTAACCATACTAGTGAATGAAAGATGAAATTTCAGCCAAGAAGGTAGAAAAATGAAGATGGAGGCTAGGGTTTAGAAAAGGAGTGATTATGAGAGGCCAGTGAATGGAAGATAACATATTTATAGAGGGATCCTTCCTTAACCTCCTCCCTTCATTTTCTAGATCCAACCATTGGATTTTAAGCCTCATTTTCTTATGCCTTATATGAATAAGGTTATATGGGCCTCAAAATACTCCTAAACCCATTCGGTAATTAATCTATTTAAATCTAATTTAAATATTTTATCAATATCATATATCGATACGTACATACATAACTTTTATGTACGTACTTTATTAAATACTAATGGATTCAAACAAATCAAATAAATAAAAAAAATAAAAAATTAATTATCAATATTTCATAAATATTAATTGATTTATAAGGGTTATCAATTAATTAAATCATGTGGTTTTCGAAGCATTCATTATTACAGTTGTGCGACTCAAAGGTGTAAATTCAGTCAGCGATTAATATTCGAATATTAACGTTCACATGTCACGCTTAGCAAGTGTGTGACATTTTGGCCGAATTTATCTCTTACACATCTTTTAGGTAAAATCCTATTTTACTTATTATAAGCGGTACCTAATAGAGTTAATTATTTACACCGATTCTCTTTGTCAAAACTATATCACTTTGGATTTATGGAATTGGTCATGGTCAAAACACCAATGTCATCCACATTCAACTTTATAGTCCAAACACAAAGTCCTTGGTTCAATAATAACAATTATTATTGACCAAAATGCTCTAGCCAGAGACTTTGACTTTGAGTTGACTTGAGTTGACCATGATACTAACCCCATATAACTGAGGAGACGAATCCTCTCTTGAATAGTGCTTCACTTTCAATACTTCCACTCGACCCAACTATAGTCACTCGATGGAATGCCATGCCATAATTTGACTATAATCAAAGCGGATCTTTCATATTGAAGATCCATGGTATTCTCAAGTCGAGAGAACTATGTAAATCAATCACATCGATATTTTCTGTTTGACCTTAGTTACATTAACCAATAGAAAACTATCGAGTGAGTCATTCCATAGTTATCCAATAACTATCAGTATGTAACCCCTAGGTGCCCCCAGCAGTCATGAGCAATACACTGTCCAACATTTGCAGAGCGTTACATACTCTAGTCTCAACGGATACACTGATATCCTATCTCGATGCATCTTGACTAGGAACATTTAAAATGGTATATTTGTTTAATTGTGATAAATTACTCACGGTTACACACTTTGTAACTACTATCACAAAATATACCATTTATGGATTTTCTCTATTAAATATACTTTTAATTAAACTAATTAATTAATATAACAACATTATATCGAGTATATAATAGAAAGAAACACCTTTACTATGAACAAGATTGTCCAACGAGCTAGATATATGTAACAAATTACATAATTGCCCCTAGGGCATACCGCTAACTCTATCAATCTCCCACTTGCACTTGGGGTCAATTATGGAATCTTATTCCAACTTCTCCAATCGGTTTCTCAAAACCAGTTGGGTCAGTCCCTTTGTGAACGAGTATGCTAGTATGTTTCAATTATCTACTCTGTCAATCAACTCTCTCCGACGGTGATATACTGCTTTATCACGTGGAACAATTCGGAGTATGTCTCTCGACCTCTAGTGAGCTCTAAGTTCTATTACGAACCATATCACGACATTGTTATTATATAACAATGTTATAAGATTCTCAACATTTGGAATCAGCTCAGTTATAAGTTTGTGCATTTATATTTTTGTATACATTATTTTTATTGCGGCAATATTCAAGGTAATGTGCTTAGCCTTTTCATTGAATCAGCCACGTTCTTTCATTTGGAACATTTCCAACTTAAAGATTCTTAACTTGAATTTATTATTGACATGTTATACTCAATATCACTTATGAAGTTTGAGTCCGAACACTCCCAAATAAGGAGTTTTTGTTTCAGAAAACAATTCTCTAGTATTTCATAAATACACGAGAACACTTCAAACAATCATTTAGTGATATCAAATTGGATTTGATATTTGCTTCATGTACCAAATACATAAACAAATCACTTTATCATAGACAACATAACATGTATGATAATTCCTATTGCCAATGCATAAGGAACTAATCTCACATGTTCCGTATTATACAATTTTAATAAGGTGTCTTTGCATATCGATTAGGGATATTTCCAATATCTTTTATACTTACTATAAAAGTCATCATTTATTAATCCAATGTTGAGTATTAAAACAACTAAGGCTTATTTTAACACAAATACATTGTTAAAATCAACAACGTGTTGTTTACGTATAGTTTAGAAATATTAATGTACCTTTTAACGTTCGTTCTTATGAACACACGCTTCCTCTGTCATTTGATTGAAAATCAAACTATTTGATATTCTATCAAAATACTTATTCAATCTTGATGCTTATAAAATGATACTTTCGTATCATTTCTTGGAACATATCCAAAGACTCACAAACTCAATATCGCTCCCACTGACTTTGAGACATTTTTGGTTAATATGTGTAAACAACTTACTCTAAATCGTTATTTAGAATTTTCTGTTTCAATAAATATGTACCAAAACACTAGGACGTACCAAGCGATAATTTTGTGAGTATATCCAAATTGACTTGAACATGTTGAATATCGAACCTATTATGCTAATTTCAACAATTGAAATTTGCGATATTATTCTTATTAACATTGCTCAATTAATTCCAACTGCATTAGTCTTACTCATAAAGACACGGTCGAGGTCGATGGGTCATATCCCTTTAGTTACGCCACCAAAATCTATATTTTGATAGCGTACTTGGAATTCTTTCGGATTTGCACATCATACCATATAGAGTCAACACTCTCGATGGTTTAATTAAACAATCTATGATTATATATTTTCGACATTAATAAGAAACTCATAGTTTCTCTTCGATGTGCGAGAATACTTATTAGACATTATAATGTTATGTGTTCATTTAGATTAGTTAATTTCTTTTCATATCATATAATCAGTTCTATCCACGGATCGTATCCAATTCCATTTTACTACCAATAATTCCTCAAAGAAATTTCTTCACAATGAAGTTGGTATATCTTAAAACAACAATTGTTTCCCAGTGCAATAGAATATGTATTCATAAACATTTTATGAATTTCTTTATTTACAAAACTGATGTGGTTTTAGTTTACAAAATTTATGTTCAAAACATAAATATTGTGACGACCCGGAATTTTGGACATTTGAAATTGGAATATTTAATCGATTTTAATATTTGAAAGTTAGTTTTAACTTGAATTCCAAATATAACTATTTTATTGGATAATTTAATTTTTGAATTAAATTACTGGAATTGAGGAAAAATAGTGAATCTTGATTTTAAGCTTGTTAAAAATATTTCAATGGCTTGTAAAATCTATATTGATAATACTGAAGATAGTAAAAATGTTAAATTTGAATTTGGAAGTGTTTTGTTCAGTTTTGAAAATATATATCATTTAAATTGAATTTAAAAATAACCTTCCGAGGCACAGTCTTGGAATTCGACGAAACTAGTTCCATTTGATCCGTAATATTGTATTATTATCGGATTTCAATTTTTCGTAGTGATTAGAATTGTCGTATGATCGTATGATATATAAACGCGTTGAAATTTATATCGAATTCAATATAAACTGGGTTCAAAAAGCTATCTTCTCCATACGATCGAATTAGGACTCGAAACCTTTTCCATTGCGTTCGAAATAGGGGTATAACATTATAAACGCCTAGCGGCACGCTTCGATAGGAGTCCGAAATTTAAAATTGCATTTTTCGAGACAATTTGAATTTAAATTTAAATATAATATATATATACATATGTTGACTGATCAAATTATTTTCTCATCAACACTTTTCCATTTCCTATCAAGATCGCTATAGCTTACCCTACACGCCACCTACCGCGTACCAAGATGCCCTTTCATCTTTTTAAATCGTGCATGTCTCCTTAATTTCAAATCGCGCCTACTTTTTCACTCAAGTCAAGTGTACGAGCCTTCATTTTTTCTTTCTCCAATTTGAATCGAATAATGGCGACCGTTCCTCTAATGAATGCGAAAATAATAATCAGAACGAACGTTTTCGTTCGTATGGAAATAATAATAAATAAAATGGTCGCTTCTCTATTATATCGTGAAACCCCATTTCTGCTCATCCACTTGAAAACGAATTCAAATTTCGTTCTTTCCCTCTTTAAAATAAATTCAAAGCAAGTTATGGGAGCAGCCGATTTTAATCATAGTCGAAGTTGACTCGATCTCGAGAGGAGCAACCGATCGCGACCCTAAGCAAGCTCAAGCAGGCGGCGACGTCGTGGAGTTCTAAATGGCTGGTGGTGGTTGTCGATTCGATGTTGGGTTGGGGTTCAATTTTGGATGGGAAGCGTCAGGATGGGGGTGCCGACCAAGATCAAGAGGAGGTGGCAGTTTGGGAGGCGCGCGAGTGCCTAGTGTTCGTATCGAGTTGGGCTGTTGATCGAGGTGGGAAGAGCTCGCGCTGGCGATCTTCTTTTTTTGTCGAGGTAATTTAATTTTAAACATTTAATTTAAATGTTCCTTAAGTTTAAACTTGTAAATAAATTGTTGATTATTATTTCACCTATCAGTACATTAACAGTAATGTATTTACAGTTTGGTTTAATTTAATTTAATAAATATATGCACAGATTGAAAATTTTATATTAAGTTTTATACATAAAAACTTATTTGTATTTAGTCAAAGAAATACATATGCAGTGAAAACAAAAAACGAAAAATATATATAGGGTGGAACAGGAATTTTAAAACGTTTTGATTTAAATAGTTATATTAAAAGTTGGACCTTTGGATTTTATAAATTATTTTATAAATGTGTACGAATAAGAGTTTAATTTTACAGTCAAATATATACATGTAAAATAATTGTGTTTTAATTTAATATATATAGGTTTGAAGGAATTTTCACTTATTTAGAATTTAATATATATATAGGTAAGATTTTGGAAAGAGAAAAAGGAAATAAAATATGTATACATGGGAGTTTTGGATATTGGAAAAGAATTATAGGGATTAACTTGTTTAAATAAATTTTTTAATTAGTTCCTAAAAATAATTTATTAGAGGAAATTGGTTGAAATTAGAATTTATTCGGTTAAAACCAAATGGTTAATTTAAAATTAAAGTATTAAATGGTAATTGATTATTTGATAAGTTCAAATATTGATAAAATGGAAATTTTTTATACAAGGTTTAAATTGTGAAGAATTGTGAAGAAACAAGCTGGTTTGGGAATGGGTTGCAAACGGAATAAGGTGAGTTAATCTCACTCATCTGGGTTTATTTAAATTTAAATGGTTAAATTTAAATATTTGGTTGAATGATTGAATTGATTGGTTGTGGTATATTATATATAGTAGTATATATATATTGAAGTGATTGATATTCCCACATTATATAGCGGATGAGACCCTATGCGCCGCATAATAGCGGATGATATTATATAAACCCATATACCGCGATATTCCACCTCGAAGTGGAATTGGTATTGTGCTAACGTCTGTGGATGCAGGGAAACAGGTTGGAGGGATCCAACTGGATTCCTCAAAATATTTAGATCTGTTTAAATATTATGTGAATGATTATTTGATATCCTATGATGGATTTTATTGATAATTGGATGCTATGGGTTGATTGAATACATTCGGTATACTGAGTTATCAAATATATAGAATTGGATTTTTGAAAAAGAAAATATAATAGATGTTTGCGCCAAAAATGGTCACAAACCCCAAATGTCGTGAAAGCACCAGTGTATGAACACAAATCAGCAATATATAATCACAGATCTCAGATCTAAGTATTGTAGAGGATAAAAATGAAGAATAATAAACTTAAAACAGAAAGAAATAGACAGAGACACAAGATTTATAGTGGTTCGGCGATCTTGCCTACGTCCACTCTGAAGTAGTTTGCTTTATTGATCTTTGTTTGATGTTTACAATTGATTTCAGCAAATTACAATAAATAACAATGATTTGCAGCACTGAAATTCGTTGGTAGAAGAAGCCATGGATTTCAGATCTGTGTTTGGCAGAGTCTAGGCGTTGGAGATCTCAAAGAAGAAGAAGAACCCCTTTTCTGTTGGCTTTGGGGGTCTATTTATAGGTGTAGGAGGCTGATATTTCGCTCAGATCTCGGGAGACCCTCTCTGGCACGTGACCAGTCCCGCACGCCCAAGCCCGTGAAGTTTCGGTCCGATCCGTGATCGACACGAACAGATTTCATATTTATCAAGATTTCATCCAATGGAGTCGAAATTTGGCGTGGACATTCTTTAGCATGCACGTAGTCTTCTGTGAAAATTTCATAGCATTTGGACTTGTAGATTAGGAGATATGATCGATACGAAATGAGGTTTTCGGGTAGGCTGTTTCCTTCGAATCGCTTCCGTTTCGACTCGCTTCCATTCGACTCGGTGACGTGGCGCCTGAATCTCACTCTGCCCTTGATGTTGTTTCGAGCGAGTTGAAATGTTCACCGATTGAGTGAGTCGAAGTGTGCCCAGATCGAGTGAGTCGAAAGGGAGCGTCCTGAGAGGTTTGAGCAGTGGCTTTGCCAATGGAGTCGAAGTTGATGGAGTCGATCAGTGGTTCGAATGGAGCGAGTTGAAGAGGGCATCTGAGCGAAGCGAGTCGAAGAGGGCATCTGAGTGAAGCGAGTCGAAGAGGGCATCTGAGCGAAGCGAGTCGAAGTAGGTACTTCTGATGGCTATGAAGCGAGTCGAACCTGAACGACTCGAAGTTGGCCTCTGAGCGAAGCGAGTCGAAGTGGTCACTTCTGAGTGTTGCAAAGCGAGTCGAAGTTGGCATCTGAGGGATGTGGAGCGAGTCGATGGGAGCGAGTCGAAGTTGGCTTATGCGGAGCGAGTCGAACCAGATGGAGTTGAACTGAGCGAGTCGAAATAGACTTTCCTGAGGGATGCGAACTGAGCGAGTCGAAATAGACTTTCCTAAGGGATGCGAACTGAGCGAGTCGAAGAAGGCTGTTTTTATTCAGTTTTGCATCGATTGTAACTTGAGCATACGAACTCGGATTGACTTGAAATTTGGAACGTTGACTCCCATAGCTTTGCTTGTCGTGTCATATCAATTTTGGCTCGATCCGGACTCGGACAAAATTCATCGATATCCATAGTGAACCTGCGTATAACCGATTTTCTGGACGAACTGTCCTTGATCTCTAGTCAAGTTCTTGGTGTCACGGCCTTGCCAAAAGGCGGGATAACATTTGCCCCCCAAAACATGCCTTGTGATAAGAAGGTGTGTTTTGTAATGCCATAAGCTGGATGTTCATGTCCTGTTGATGATCTGCAAAGGAATTGATAGTTTCATTTGACCACGAATGATGATCGTTCGGGATCGTATGTCATTCAAGGTGATATGCGACCATTCGCGGTCGGATGCCGTTCGCGGCGAATGGTGACTGTTCGCGGTCGGTGTGCCGTTCGAGGCGATTGGTGATCGTTCGCGATCCGGTGCCGTTCGGGGCGAATTGTGACCGTTCGCGGTCGGGTGCCGTTCGAGCCAATTTGTGACCGTTCGCGGTCGGGTGCCGTTCGCGGCGATTTGTGACCGTTGGCGGTCGGGTGCCGTTCGCGGTCGGGTGCCGTTCGAGGCGATTTGTGACCGTTCACGGTCGGGTGCCGTTCGCGGCGATTTGTGACCGTTCGCGGTCGGGGTGTCGTTCGAGGAAAATAAGTGTGCCCGGGGGGGACTTAGTATTAACAATGTCAGATTTCACGTTCGAGTGAGTTTCTGAACTGTTTGTGGTGGCAGTTTATCGCCATCTCAGAGCATGCCTGAGGACCGTTCGTGATCCCTTACATGTGTAAGTGGCTTAGCCGTCATGGTATCACAAATGGTATGCTTTTATTCAAAATGAGTTTTTCAACAGAAATGTTCAACAAGATCAGGTTCAAATGTTGGAAATGGAAAATAAAAGTAAAACAGGACGTCCAAGTGCAAACACCTACACCGTTACGATTAGTAGTCGTATCAGAGCATGTCTGAGGATCGTTCATGGTCATGTACATGTGTAAATGACTTACTCGTGTTGGTGTGGAGTTTGCTACTTATTTGTCATTACCCCAATCAATTGATGATAAGCTGACGCCGCGATCCTGAGCCGTCCCCAGCAGGCACGGGTGGTGGTCGCTCCTGTTCCACCGTTGTTGTTCCCCTTCTCACATACTGTGATAGCATACCATTCCGGATATGTCCCTCAACCTCATCCTTCAAGTGTTAGCAGTCATTCGTGTTATGACCGTTCAGCTCGTGGAATAGGCAATACTTGTCGGATCTTCTTTCATTGTTGGTTGGATCCCTTCTCATTGGCCTTCGATAGGGAATCTGCCCCCTGGTATCTTGGTAGATTCGCTCCAAAGTCTCGTTCAACTCCGTATAAGAGGTGAATCTTGGTTCCTTTCATGGTCGCATCGGTCCATCACTATTATCCTCAGCCTTTCGTTTCCCTCGGTCAGTTCCTGAATCCGCTTTAGGAAGATTTTCACCCTTGACGGCATAAACATCAATTCCTTCTCCTTCTTCTCTCTCAGCATTTGCATCCTCTAATCGTAAAAATCCTTCAGCTTCATGATAAAATTCTCCTAGATCCATAGGAGGATCCCTTGTTAACGAATTCTTGAACTCTGTGCCATCAGCTATGCCAGATACAGCTGCCATCAAAACCATGGATGGATCAGGTCGATCCACCGATGTTGCCGCTGCATTGAATCGTGTGAGAAAGTTCCTCAAAGACTACCCGCTTCTTTGCTTCAGTGCTGCCAGACTCATCACATTCTTGGGTCTTGAAATGTGAACTCTGAATTGCCTCATAAACCTCTCAGTCAGATCGGTCCATGTTCCTATGGAGCCATTCTCCAGTTGTCTAAACCATAGTGCTACGATGTCTGTCAAATACAATGGGAAGCACCGGGCCATGACCTCCTCCGATGCCCCCCAACACCTCTATATGCCTCATGTATCATGTCAGATGTACTGCAGGATCTGTCCTTCCGTCGTACGTCTCTAATGTTGGTAGCTTGAATTCTGGTGGGTTCCTGGCTTGCCTGATCGTAGGAGCAAAGGGACTCTTATTCACATCCTCCAGATCTCTATTCACTAGTCCGCCTCTCATGGCTCGTCTGACCATCTCCGTCAATCTGTCATTATCTCCAAGTTGTAGTCCTTGTCTGTTGCTTCCGATTTGCCCCTCGAGTTCACAGAGATTCCTGGAATCTGCTCTCCTGGCTAAGTATTCGTTTCTCTGTCAATGTCGCGTTGTGCAGTTCCACCTGGTATTCCGCCCGGGATTGGGTCAACATGCTCTGGGTTATTGCCCCTAGCTCTGGTGCTGTGCCAGATGGTCCTGCTCCGCTCTGAACTCTGGTTGCTCCTTGATTTTGCGCTCCAAGTTGCCCGATCTAAAGAAGCAAATTCTGGATCATTTCCTCTTGTCTTTTCATCATTGTTTCCATCTCATTCCTGGTGATGAAGATTGATGTCTGATTTGCACCTGAAGAAGCCTCTTGACTCCCTTCATGCTGACTTCTCTCTGGCCTTTGTCTTCTATTTGATTGCCTTGTCATAGCTCTTATAGATCTGAATTCTTCAAGCTTTTAAATCTGGTATAGCGGGTGCAAGTTCTTCTCAATGAAAGCACCAAAGTGTTTGCGCCAAAAATGGTCACAAATCCCAAATGTCGTGAAAGCACCAGTGTATGAACACAAATCATCAATATATAATCACAGATCTTAGATCTAAGTATTGTAGAGGATAAAAATGAAGAATAATAAACTTAAAACAGAAAGAAATAGACAAAGACACAAGATTTATAGTGGTTTGGCGATCTTGCCTACATCCACTCTGAAGTAGTTTGCTTTATTGATCTTTGTTTGATTTTTACAATTGATTTCAGCAAATTACAATGAATAACAATGATTTGCAGCAGTGAAATTTGTTGGTAGAAGCAGCCATGGAGTTCAGATCCGTGTTTGGTAGAGTCTAGGCGTTGGAGATCTCAAAGAAGAAGAAGAACCCCTTTTCTATTGGCTTTGGGGGTCTATTTATAGGTGTAGGAGGCTGATATTTCGCTCAGATCTCGGGAGACCCTCTTTGGCACGTGACCAGGCCCGCACGCCCAAGCCCGTGAAGTTTCGGTCCGATCCGTGATCGACACGAACAGATTTCATATCGATCAAGATTTCATCCAATGGAGTCAAAATTTGGCGTGGACATTCTTTAGCATGCACGTAGTCTTCTGTGAAAATTTCATAGCATTTGGACTTGTAGATTAGGAGATATGATCGATACGAAATGAGGTTTTCGGTAGGCTGTTTCCTTTGACTCGCTTCTGTTTCGACTCACTTCCATTCGACTCGGTGATGTGGCGCCTGAATCTCACTCTGCCCTTGATGTTGTTTCGAGCGAGTCAAAATGTTCACCGATTGAGCGAGTCGAAGTGTGCCCAGATCGAGCGAGTCGAAAGGGAGCGTCCTGAGAGGTTTGAGCAGTGGATTTGCCAATGGAGTCAAAGTTGATGGAGTCGATCAGTGGTTCGAATGGAGCGAGTCGAAGAGGGCATCTGAGCAAAGCGAGTCGAAGTAGGTACTTCTAATGGCTGTGAAGCGAGTCGAACCTGAACGACTCGAAGTTGGCCTCTGAGCGAAGCGAGTCGAAGTGGTCACTTCTGAGTGTTGCGAAGCGAGTCGAAGTTGGCATCTGAGGGATGTGGAGCGAGTCGAAGGGAGCGAGTCGAAGTTGGCTTATGCGGAGCGAGTCGAACCAGATGGAGTTGAACTGAGTGAGTCGAAATAGACTTTCCTGAGGGATGCGAACTGAGCGAGTCGAAATAGACTTTCTTGAGGGATGCGAACTGAGCGAGTCGAAGAAGGCTGTTTTTATTCAGTTTTGCATCGATTGTAACTAGAGCATACGAACTCGGATTGACTTGAAATTTGGAACGTTGACTCCCATAGCTTTGCTTGTCGTGTCATATCAATTTTGGCTCGATCCGGACTCGGACAAAATTCGTCGATATCCATAGTGAACCTGCGTATAACCGATTTTCTAGACGAACTGTCCTTGATCTCTAGTCAAGTTCTTGGTGTCACGGCCTTGCCAAAAGGCGGGATAACAATAAAGAATTTAAATAAATTAAAGAATGGATTGGGAAAGGATAAGGTGATTTTTAAATTCTAGTAAATAAATCCCGAGTATGGAAAAGAAAGTTTGAATAAAGGGGGAAATAATGAATCATAAAACTTAAGTGATATTATTTAAAAGAATAAAGAATTTATTTTAATTCAAGGTTTAAATTTAACTAAAAGGAAAAGATGGAATTTGGGAAATCTGGAATTTGTATTTTCAGTTTAAAGATTTTAAATCATAATAAAGAAATAAAATCTGGAAGTTAATGGATTTTGAAATAAATGGAGTAAGTAAGGAAATTCATTTCAAAGTGAAGTATATTGGAAACCAATAGTAAATTGATTTAAGTGTTTGGAATTGGAATTTAAAAGAGAAGTGAGATTTTGAAATTTATAAACTGGGTTTATAAAGTGAAGTAAAATATCAGTGGATATTTGGAAGTATAAATTTCACGGTGGAAATTTATAAAGGAATGGTAATTTGTTTTAAAAATAAATAGTGATTTATTTTTAAAGGTATGGAAATGGGAAGTGTATTTCCCTGGAAAGCCGAGTATATTTTAAAGGAGACTTTTTATGTATAAGTTAAAGGCTTTAAAAATTTGTTATAAAGAAATGTTTTAGAAAAATTATTATTTTTTTTAAAATGTTTAGATTTTAAAGTAAGTATTTTTCAAATTTATTATAGTAGTAATTATTTAAAGGTGACTTGGTAATTTGTTTTTTTTAAAAAATAGTTTTATATGTTCTAAAGTAGCTTTATTTTAAATATATTCTTAAAGTATATATTTTTGAATAAAACATTAAAATAGTTTTAAATTTAAATGTTTTAAAGTAAATTTTTTAATAAAGTGTTCTTAAATTATTTTTAAATCTGAAGTGTTTGTTCTTGGTGTTTCCAATGGAAATAGAAAATATTTAGGAATTTATTCCATGAGAGAAGACGGTTTGAAATTGTTTTCAAAGGGTTGAAAAGTGGAAATATCTCTGGCGAAGATATTTTGAGATTAATAAATAATTTGGGAATTATCTATGTTTGTTGGATGTTTTGTGAATGTTAATTGATAGTTAAAAAAACGACTATCAATATTGGCCAATGCGCTGATCGTTTCGAAGAGACCGGGGTCAGGATTTATTTTCCGAAAACCACTTCGATCCAGTTTGTACGTTTTCGTGGGGAAAACGAGTTTGGAATCGAAGATAGAGCAGTGAAGTGCAAGGGCTAGTCGCTACTAATCCTGAAGGTGATTCCAAATGGATGTAGTAGGAGTAGTGCCTTCGGTTCTGTTCGAACCCGGAACGGACTTGTATGGATGAATGCTTTCAGAACATCGTCAGGTGGACGGTGGGCATTCTAAGTGAAATGTTCTAAAAAGGTAACGCTTAGCCTCGAGCCTCATCAACTGGGAATGACTGAAAATCAGGGGTTATGCAGCAAGGCTATGTGGGTAGCACCCATTAGGGTGAGGTCATCCCTGTCTAGATGTTCCTTTTTATTCGGCTTAGTGGTGCGGTTGCTGATCCCAACTGTGGGGTGATCTTACTCGGAATTATCCAGTAAGGGGTAGTTCCAGCCTTGTGTTGCAGGGGATCGGGCGTGTTCCTAGGTACACTAATCTAGACTAGGTACTGTGACAGGTGGTACCCCAGTGCCTAGTCATTGTATGGAATCCAATCTCCAATAAGCGCCTGTACGGTTTTGATTGTGCCCAACTATTGCTGAAACGTGAGATGCAAGCATTTCAGCTAGATTCTATTTTACTTTCTATAGACACTATTATAATATCAGACGAATTTGATAAAAGTGTTTTGGCTATCGTAAGGTAAAAAACCGACATGTTTATTTGTGGCGTGGTCTTACGAGATGCTTTTGATTTCAAAGGGTTTGGAAAACTTTAATAATCCAATTGAGTGTGTTTTCTCACGCTGGTTACCAGATTGACTCGGGTGTTATTTTATTATAATGCTCGGGTCAGACCGAGTATTACAGATACATGATAGGATGCTGTGGAGCTCAGGAGTCGAGCTGGATGGCGAGACGTATCACACGTATTGATGTATTCCACTGTGTATCATAAGTTGTATAGTCAAATTGCGAGGACAAGTTGTCATAACTGTCCAGTATTGTATTATTGATTGTGATGTACTCTGATAATGAGATGTATAAAACAGATATAGTTCTTTTGTGTAAAGATCAGTTATTTTCCATTATATTTTATTGCGCCGCGATGTGAGATTCTGTTGTATTGTTTTCTTTTCTTCTAACTCCTTCTTCTTTAACCCTGATGTTTCGTATTTCCGTTCACTTTGAGTCGATGAGTTGGAGAATAGTGTCGATTCAAGGGGTACGGGTTTACGGGTCGTTACAAATATGTCATCCAATGACAGTCTTTTCAAAATCCTTTTGGGGAGATTCATACAAGATCCCTCATGAACAATTATTACGTGCAATCTTTTGACTCGCACAACCTGCTAATTCCTTGGCCAAGTATATGCTGGAGTTTCTTATAAACCCTTATCTTGTAAAATTTTATAAACTGTTATTCAGATGAAATAATATTAAACTTGTGTACTACCCTTAAATACATTACCTTATAAAAAGAAACTAACTCAACTTCACTCACAATTAATCGTACATTGTCCAACAAAGTTCGATTACTCAATATTGATGCATCATTATGTATCACATGGAGAAGCAATTTTGAGGAATCTTTATTCATTTTAGGTACGTTCGGAACATTTTCCAATATACTCACTCATTCAATCAAATCAAATCATTTCTATCGCATGTTGTTTATTTATTTCTATTTTATATTCTATAAGTTTACCATAGACATACTACATGCGTATCAAATACACATGTCATGTCGACGATAACTCATCAGTGAATATAACAAAGTTCATGGAACTGTTTTGATATTTATAGAATCACGATTGCATACATCTATATGTATCAATCCAAAGAGTTCATCAACTCTTATGATACTCCCACTAAATAGGTGCATAGCACTTTACTGTTTGAAATATAATTAACAAGTATCATATGATTCAAAATCATACAATAAAATTATTTCTCAAAACTATGGCTGGGTCTATAATTCCAAAACAACCGTAAATAATATTAGATACTTTTGTATTTTCCAATGCATCACTTTTTTTATAAAAAAATTACCACATTATAGCTTTATTTCATAAAGAATATTCATAATATTCATATTGAAATATAGCTATGTCTATTTTTTTCAGTCGATACCGAAAAATAATCATTATTTCATAAATAATGTATGGTAAGTTTTACGGAAACAATTTTTGTACTATGATGCAATTAATAAGTGCTATATGGCATGCTCCCACTATTTCCACCATTACTATAATAGCGTACTAAATTTGGAGATCCATCATTCACTTAATACAATTTGTTTATTTCATACACTACAGCTATTTATAGTGGAGAGTTCGTTGATCAAATATCTTGAGCTCAAAGAAACAAATCTCGTAGAAAACAATTTCCTGTATGAAAATACATTTCGAAATAGAAATCATTTTTATTCCAATATTAAGTATCAATTATTATTACAATTCTCGTTTTCAATGTTTCTCTATGAAGCAAAAGTGACTATTCATTCTCTTCATCCCAATTGTACCTTAAATTACATCTATTCTTATGCGTTTGTTTTCCTTTCAAATGGTCAAACTATTCAAAATAAAACCATACTACAATATCATAACAAACTCTATACAAAAGCGCATTCGATTATCCTTAACATTTAAGGACATCGAATATGTTGCACTTTACGTAAACCGATCAAGATGACATTTCAGCGATCGAGTTCTTATATCTATCTTGTAGTTTTTGGTCTTGTGTTACATTAACAGAATATTATCCCTTTTGTAATCAATTAGAATGAATACTCGATCTCGCACGAAGGTCTATTTGGTTTTTCGGATGAACTAATCTCATCGAAATATTGTACATTACAAACTTTGACCATTCACCATATAACATTTATATGCAATTGTATATGGACCAAATATTCATAGTCTTTGTGACGCCCCACTCTGAGACCCACATTAGCAAAGAGTATTACTAGGTAACACCCTGCTAATACGGAGAATAGAGCTGGATAGGAGCGACCATCTATGACCATGTCTTAATTATCTATTGAATACGCCGACAATTGCCACTTCTTACCTAAATGGATCGACATATCCAATAAATACTTAATACAAAGTCATAGGTGGCTGAAGGATCTATCAGAATAAAATATAACAACTTAAATGTAATACACATCACAGAACAGAAGATCATCACATACATTTACACATATACAGATACATTACAGAGTTTACAAAATGATACATGTCAAGTGGTAAAGCAAACCACAATATACAGGCGAGTCAATAGAATACATATCAGAGTTACAGCCAAAAAAGACTACACAAAAAGATATAACAAAAAGGAACTAGCATAATAGTCCATGCGGAAGCAAAATAGGCTAAGTCCAATGTACCTAACCTGAAACATCTCGGTCTGACCCGAGTATAAAATAGACGGGTCAGTCTAGCTAAACAAATCAGTTAGATATACTAATGATAATGAACATACAAAATCATAAAGTACCACAAATATCTCCAAAAGAGATAACCAAATCATTTAACATAAGATGAATCAAAACAAGCCTCATAACATTGGCAACTCAAATAAACCAAGGATATCATATCCCAAAACAAGCCAAAAGGCAAATAACAAATACCAACAAAGGTACACAAGCTTCACAAGGTAATCGCTATGTATCATGTGGTTCAAAGAACCTACCCCGAAAGGCGATACACTAGGGAAATATAATTGTCAAAGAAACAAAAGATGCTCGAGCTCAGTACTATATAACAAGGATCCACACGCCCGAAGGCAATACACACGAAGACTCTACTCCCACATAGGAGCAATTGTCCACATAGACAAAGCCACACGCCCAGAGGCGATACGCACGAAGACTCTACTCCCACATAGGAGCAATTGTCCACATAGACAAAGCCATACACCCAAAGGCAACAAACCCCGAAGGCTCAAGCCCAAAGGCAACAAACCCCGAAGGCAACGCCCTAAGGCAACAAACCGTAGTGGCGGTACTGGACACCACTGTCCGGTGGAATGTGTCACAACTCTCCGAAAGGAACCCGAAAAATGTTAACGTGAGTCTCATACCACACGTTCGCACTAAACGGTTTACTAACTGTTAGTCAATTTCACACTCAAAGCAGTACAAAGTTCACTTCATATCATCGGTAAACCAGACCCAAAGGTCAAAACGGTCAAACGAATAGATTAGGAATTAACTGAAAAGATAAACCCACGTGTTCATAGCACGCATTTTATTTAATCATTTAATTCACCTCCCTCGTCGCTCGAAGTGCAAAATTGTGTGTGTGTTTTGAATAGAAATTAGAAGTTGGAGAAACAAGCTTTAATACAATTTAAAAGATCGCTTTACAAAAATCCGTGTACGAAATTAAAAAGGAATCATCAAAGTCAAAAATGCGATAACACTAATTGGAATCGACCTGAATCGATAAAAATTGGAAACCAAGCAAAATAGGCAAATTGGGCTGAGACAAGCAGATTCAGACGTCTGAATGGTATATTTCAGACGTCTGAATGGTATATTTCAGACGTCTGAAACTGGGGCTCAGGCAATACTTTACCTAGGCCAATGATGGCCAAATCATATCGGAAGCAATCAGATGAGCGATGATGGCTAGGGGTTTACGCCAAATGACTACCCAACCTTAAAGACTCACCAATACACTCCGACCAACATGCCCAAACATCCATAAGGATTTTTCATAGATTTTGACTTCAAACACCAAAAATTGGAATTTTCATTAAACCAATTCAATTCAAAAGCAAATGGACAAGGAATATATGTTAGGAATTCATACCTAACACTATCAAAGATATAGACATAGATGTGAGTTCAAAAACTCACCTTTTAAACCCAAACACAAATGATAAGCTCTAGAACAAGCAATGGGTTAATCTCTCTTCAACAATACCTCAAGAACTTCAATCTATAATCAAAGATGAAGTTTTCTCTAAGTTAAGATATTAGGAATTTCTGAGAATTTGAAGAGGGATTGAGATGGAGAAGATGAATAGAAGGCTTACCAAAGCTTCTCTTTGAATTTGGAGCAAGACTTTGTATTTGCAAAGGAAACTAGGGTTTTGAATTTTAATTTCCCATTCCTCTCCCCATTTTGCTGAAGCTTGAATGTTAGGAAAATAAGAATGAAGTGAAAAGGAGAGGTGGATAGAGCTAGGGTGTTAAGATGGGTTAGTGGGCTGAAACCCAAAGCCCACTTAGAAAATAGCAAAATTCACTCAACTCCAAACATATCGATGCTTATACTCAAAAAAGTCGCAAACAACATTTTGAACTCAATGGAAATGGTCTCGAGTCCAAATTGTTGAGTCTCAACTTCCTTCCTGATTCAGACGTCTGAAATTTCCAAACCAGACGTCTGAATCTGGAAAAATATGACTTCTCTAACAACATTCAGACGTCTGAAATGAACGATTCAGACGTCTGAATCTAGAAAAATAGAAGTTGTCTAGAACAATATTCATACGTCTGAATTGTCCATTTCAGACGTCTGAAAATGGCAATTTTGGCCTATTTCCTTTCTGGTTTGACTCGAACAATTTCAGACGTCTGAACGACCCATTTCAGACGTCTGAATCCCTGCAAGACAGTTTTTCTCAAATAGACACCTCCGAAACTCGATCCATAAAGACTTTTCACTATTTCGACTGTTCTTTGACGAATAGTGACTTTTTCGGACCTTAATTCGACTAACGATGCTATATTTAAATATACGAATCGTAAAATATGCGGGTTGTTACAGTCTTGTATTGTTTTTAGAGTTCGAAACTCATAGAATGCAATACATGGTCTTGACCAAATAAATGCATAAGTGACCAATCCACGAATGTATTCAGTAGTTGTAAGATCAGGCACTTGCATGGGTGTTGAAATGTTAACATGCAATAGGAATTTAATAGTGGGCATTATATTTCCATTTGTCAACTTTCAATTCAGTTCGTTTGTATATGTTAATTGATAAACATTTTATCAATCATACTAAATGCACAAATTTATCATTGTAGATAATTATAACATTATTTATCATATGTTCTTACAATATTAGAAAGGTTAAATGTTACCATTTCATTTTTCTAATAAGGCTCCCACTAGTCTTTTATGTTTCTCCAAACCTTAAGATGAAACATAGAAGTCTTTCGACTTTACTAGTGGGTGTAAGGACTCGTCTGTCTTGGTATTCTGACCTTGAGGTTGCTCAACAAATCATAACCCCACAAATGATGGATAACTCATTATCGGTTGTATCACATACAACTCCTAACCCATTTTTCCTTGTCCTAATCTCATTTCGACTTGAGTTTGCTCAACAAATCGAAAGAGATTATTCACTCGTACATACCATATCGTGATGGCCTAAGTATAGTATATGTACATTGAGTTTGCTCAACAAATACATATAGTTATCTGATCTCATATGTTTAATATATTAATAATACTACACATAACATCCCCAGCTTGAGTTTGCTCAACAACTAAGGGGTATGCAAGTAATTTATTAATATATATGGTAGAGGACAACATTATCTGAAGATTCATGATCTTCAATATATTGTATTGAGTGATATCGACTTATGAAATAATGTATTTCTTATGAAATACTCTCGTGATTCAAGTGTCAAACACATCAGAAATCATAGTATACGTATATTTATGTAGGTATTTATTCCTTAAGTTTATTTGAGTTTCTTTAATGTTCCATCTTTAGTTTATACATTCATATCATATAAGTTTTATTGTTATATAACTTTTATGTTTCATATTACTTGTATGATAGTCTTATGTATGATATTTTATTAATTAAATCTTATTTAATTAATATTAGTTAATTAACTCTTTAATTAATTTTAAACTAGTATTTCAATACAACTTTTATATTGGACATATCTATTATAACCTTTATAGTGCATACTACAACCTTTATAGTATAACACATATATCTTATATATGCGTATTTTTGTTATTTACTTAATTAACCTTTAATTAATTTATTTAATTAAACTATTTTAATTAAATTATATCAATTTCAAAATTTATCTTACATACATGTATATTTATGTTATCTTAGCACTTTAAAATAACATAACATATATCAACATATATAATACATGCTATAAGTATTAATTAATTAACTCATTTGATTAATTTATTTTATTAATCTTATTAATAAATTTTAAATTTTAAAATTAACAGTTTCAAACATTTTGAAATTTTCATTACATTTTCAAACATTTTGAAAATTTATGTTATATTATAACCTTTTATAATAAACATGTTTTTATTTTAAATTTTACTTTTAAATTTAAAATCATGTCTTAATTTTCAAAACTATTTTGAAAATTAGCCTAAGGCCCAATTCAAATTGGACCTTTTCTATTAGGGGCAACCTTTGGGCTCACATCGCCTTTCAGGCCAGGCAGGTAACCAGGTAGGACAGGGTACTTGATTACCCAATTTCAATCCTACACATCACCTTTCTAGACACCGTACTAAGTGCACAATTTTAATTAGTTAGCCTAAATATGACTAATTTAGACCGCATAGACTATTAGGCTCTGATACCATTGAAGGAACTAGGTCAGCCCACAACGAAAGAAATGGGTGAATTTCAAAAAAAATAGCCATTTTGGATCTTTAATGGGCTTATGAAGTCTAAACATACTTAGAAATTTTCTAAGTTTTCTTTTAAATAAAATCTTTATTTTATCTAGTTTTAGAAATAAAGTTTAAAATTTAATTTAATGTGTATGTAAATTAGAGTATATCAAATATACTCTTATGTACATATTTGTGTGTAAGGTAACTTATTAAATTTATTTAGAGAATGAAACTTTTCATTTCCTATCTCTTAAGTTATTGAATTAATGAGGGGGCATAAATTTATTTAGAGAAGGAAACTTTTCATTTCCTTCTCTTAACTTATTTAATTAATAAATGGCAAATTATTTATATGGAGAGAGAACCTTTCATTTATCTCTCTTTAATTAAATTGATTAATTATATAAATGTCATTAATTAGCAACATATATATATGGCATGAATTTGAATATAAACAAATATATATATATATATATATATATATATATATCATAGTGTAAATTCTGTAAGAGCAACATATGATAGGTGCTATTAATTGATGACAATGTTAGACATATAACTAGAAATAAATGGATACTTAAACACATAAAAGAAACAAGGAATCACTGTCAAGTCCCTGGAATTGAAAGATGATGTAAGAAAAGTCCCTCCCGAATAAGTTATGAAAATTAGGTCCCTATTTTTAGATTTTGGCTAATTTATACCGCTTTTACCCCTTAAAAGAATGCTAAGTCGATTTTCTAAAAGAGGACAGTTTGGTAAAAAATAACAAAATAGGGACATAATTTACATATGTTTATGAGCAGGGACTTTTTGTGTATGAGCTTTGAAAATAGGGACCTTTGGTCCAAAACCCCTAAAGGAAATATGGGAAATAGATAAAGAGTAACAAAGATGATTGATTTAATTTCCCATTTAGTAAACTTAATTAATGCAGCATATAAATGATAATCAATTGGCATCATGATATAAGGATATAAACAGTCAACAACAAAAGTATGTATATATTATTAACTAATTGTGTGTGTGTATATATGTTTATATATGTATTGTTTAATTAATGAATCTTCCAAATATAATAAATTAATATAGCCAAGTCAACTATTATCCATACAAGATTTATTACCAAACATATAGAGATCTGATTTAGTAAATCAATTTGAAAATAGATCTTAATCAATAAATCCAAATGTAACCAATATGTATATGTTAATAATTTAAGTGAAAATAAGGGACACGTCCCTAGAATCAAACTTAATACACAAAACATCCTCCTAAAAAAAAGATATAAATTACATCCCTATTTTCAAATACTACAATTTTCTTCCCTACAATACCCCTCTCTTCCATTGCAGCAATGTTGATTCTTCATACGTGGATGTTATTCTCACATCCATAATTAAAATTTGCACCCCATTAATTATCAATCTTTAAAACGCAATAACTTTTTGTAGAAACGACGGATTAACAAACCGTTTTCACCATTAAATCACAAATTTTATTATTTTTCTAATGAGTGGCATTGTGCATATGTAAAAACAAAGGTAGGACAAGCTATTCGTGGATCCAACTCTGCGTTGAGTTGGTTGGGGGTTTACAGGGGAAAACAATTCAACAACTATATGCAATAATTGCAGAAATGTCTGCAATTATACGCAATAATTGCAGAAATGTCTACAATTATATGGTATAGTTGTAGAAATGTCTGCAATTATATGGTATATTTGCACTTTTCTATGATAATTTGGAATGATTGTAGAGTTTTCTGCAATTATTCGATATAATTGCATAAAAGTATGCACTTATATGGAATAATCATAAAAATCTGCAATTATTTCATATAATTGCATTAATGTCTGCAATTATATGGAATAATTGCTGACATTTGAAGAAAAATCGATGATGTTCAAAATTTGCAGAATTCTCTGCAAATATATGGAATAATTGCACCCTTGCTGCAAATATGATTTTTTTTGGTATCAACAATGGATCTCATTTTAAAGATCATAAATTTTTTGATTTTTTGGTGAAAGTGGTATGTTGATCCGATGTTTCTACAGAAAGTTATACGCGTTAGAAATATTAAAAACGTAAAGAGTATTTGGGTCTTTTTGCGCACGCGAATTTGAAAACAGGGACCGAAAATGTAGGTTTAGTTTGGAGAGGATATTTTCTCTATTTTAAAACTTATCAGAGATGTGAGCCAAACTGACCCACAATTTAATGTAGAATCAAACATAGATATTTATTATAAAAAAATTATCCAAATTATATTTTGTATAATAATAATATTTTGTTGATTCATGTTTATTTATACATAAATACAGTGTACATATATGTATGTGTGTGCATGTATACATACATACACACATATATATATATATTTAAAAATATTTATATATGTATTGTTAATTAATCCTTTAAAATTAATAAATCAACTCAACCAAATCAATTATAATCAATTTAAGATTTATTACCAAACATGAAGTAATCTAATTTAGTAAAACAGTCTGACAACAGATCTTAATCAATAAATCTAAATATAATTTATATGTATATGTTAATAAAAAAATTCTTAAAACCTTTTAAATATTTCAAAATTATTTTAACATACACATACATACATATATATATACACACACACACATACGCATTTATGTATATGTATGAATCTTAAAGTAGAAAACAAAATTGGAATCAATGTAAACTATTGTTAACAATTAAATAAAATAAAGTTAATTAGAATAACAAGTTAATTGCCAGATCTATATTTAGATCAAAATCAATAGAAATTAACATAGAAAATCATGAATAGAAGTTATTAATTTCAAATGAAAACCAATTCTAATGATAACAAGTTATACTACTTTAAGGTCTATAATTGTATGCTTATAAGGGACAACAAATGCATATATAAAATTTTCAAAATGAATTAAATACTAGATCTATAATATCATGGAATAAATAAATAACTAATAGAATTTACCTTGTTTGATGTTGCCCATGATTCGTACCTTGAATGATAAATGCTTCTAGATCCGACTAAATCACCTCCAGAGATTGCAACAATCTGAAGCACCACTTTTGAATTTATTTGATTTGTTTTGATTTTGTTTTGGGAATTTTTGTGGCTTAGAAGCCATGAAATTTCAGACAAGAAGGTAGAAAAATGAAGATGGAGGCTATGGTTTAGAAGGGTTGTGATTAAAAGAGACCAGTGAATGGAAGATAACATATTTATAAAGGGATCCTTCCTTAACCTCCTCCCTTCATTTTCTAGATCCAAACATTGGATTTTAAGCATCTTTTTCTTATGCCTTCTATGAATAAGGTTATATGGGCCTCAAAATATTCCCAAACCCATTTAGTAAGTAATCTATTTAAATCTAATTTAAATATTTTATCAATATCATATAATGATACGTACATACATAACTTTTATGTACGTACTTTATTAAATACTAATGGATTCAAACAAATTAAATAGATAAATAAACAAAAATTTAATAATTAATATTTCATAAATATTAATTAATTAAATTAATTTATAATGGTTATCAATAAATTAAATCATGTGGTTTTTGAAGTATTCATCATTACGGTTGTACGACTCAAAGATGTAAATTCAGTCAGCGATTAATATTGAACTATTCGAATATTAACATTCACACGTCACTTAGTAGGTGGTGTGATATTTTGGCCGAATTTATCGCTTACACATCTTTTAGGTAAAATCCAATTTTACTTATTATAAGCGGTACCTAATAGTGACAATTATGTACACCAATTCTCTTCATCAAAACTATATCACTTTGGATTTATGGGATTTGGTAAGGTCAAAATTCTAATGTCATACACATTCAACTGTATATTCCAAACACAAAGTCCTTGGTTCAATAATAACAATTATTATTAACCAAAATGCTTTGGCCAGAGACTTTGACTTTGACTTGACTTAAGTTGACCATGATACCAACCCCATATAACTGAGGAGATGAATCCTCTCTTGAATAGTGCTTCACTTTCAACACTTCCACTCAACCCAACTATAGTCACTCAATGGAACGCCATGCCATGATTTGACTATAATCAAAGCGAAACTTTCATATTGAAGATCCACAGTATTCTCAAGTCGAGAGAACTATGTAAATCAGTCACATCAATATTATCTGTTTAATCTTAGTTTTATTAACCAACAGAAAACTATCGAGTGAGTCGTTCCATAGTTATCCAATAACTATCAGTACGTAACCTCTAGGTGCCCTCGGCAATCATGAGTAATACACTGCCCAACATTTGGAGAGCGTTACATACTCCAGTCTCAACGGATACACTGATATCCAGTCTCGATGCATCTTGACTAGGAATATTTAAAATGGTATATTTGTTTAATTGTGATAAATTACTCACGGTTACAACACTTTGTAACTACTATCACAAAATATATTGTTTATGGATTTTCTCTATTAAATATACTTTTAATTAAACTAATTAATTAATATAACCACATTATTTCAAGTATATAATAGAAAGAAACATCTTTATTGTGAACAAGATTGTTTAACGAGTTAGATATATGCAATAAATTAGATATTTGCCCCTAGGGCATACCCCTAACTCTATCAAGAAAATGATAGAATCACCTTTTCCATTTTTAATATTGAAATTGACCCTGTTTATTTTCAATGTAAAAGGACCTCCTCATTTTATTTTGTAATATAAGCCTTATTTTTACCTTGTTTACAATGCAACGTACTTAAAAAGTTTAAGTTCATTTGTTTTTCATTATAATATCTTTCATTATGTTAAATGAAATGATGTATGATGCTAAATGATATTTTCAAATTTACAAAGTCATGCAATTATTTTAGATTTGGCGCCTTAATATTGCATCGCATGTTTATAGTGCAAACTATTTGAAACTTTTGAATTTATTTATTTTTGCGGAAACGACTTGTATCATATAAGATGTTAAATTTGTCACATCCCGAATTTTTCGACTTTCGAAAATTCAACATCGATACTCACTTTATCGACTGTCGAGCAATCGAGTGCCGGAAACTCCAATAGTGAGGGTTTTAGAAAGAAGAAATAGAAGAAAAAGAGAAGAAGAAGAGAAAGAAAGAACAACTGAACAACATCAGACAGAAAACAATATCAGAATCTTACACATCGCAGCGGAACAATATATAATAGATAAACACTAGTCTTTTAAAACAAAGAACTATATCAGTTTATACATACATCAATCATCAGAGTCAATATACAACAATGGACAGTTATATAAACTCGTCCTCATACAGAATACACAGCGGAATAAAATAATATCAGATACAAATACTACGTCTCGAACTCCAGCTTATCTCCAAGCTCCAGAATATCCAGAATATCCTGATAATATAACTCTAGGCTGCCCGTGTGGAAATTGGTGGGCACCCAGAGTTTAGAAGGGAAACAATAAACTCCGAGTCAGTCATGGTGACTGGTGTGAGATCGTAAAACAGTTATTCTTTAAAAATAAACAACAGGATAATTTTAAAGTCAATTCGAAATGCTTTTGGAAAATGAAACTACCATAAGACCTCCCGCCACACACACAATGCAAACGCAGACTTGGAGGAGATTTCTTCTTATGATAGTCAAAGATGCTTACTACGCAAAAATCAAATTCTTTTTGATATTATTATTAGTGCATGGTGTAGAAAACATTTCGAAAGTAGAATATAAATCTTAGCCAGCATAGGTACCATTATAGTATGCTTGCTATAGCTGCCATATTAGATGGCAGGTTCTACAACTAAAACCGTACAAGGCTCGTATTGTTTCTTTGGATTTCCAACAAATGGTCAGGCTAAGGAACTTCCTATCCACGATGGGTACGTCCCTGGAATAGACGACCCGAGAACCTAACCGGATCTCTGCCAACACAAGGCCGGGTTACCTCTGCAAAAATAGGTAACTACTGACACGCGTATGCCATCCCCCGATCGTCACCGATCTTCCCGAGGATCCCCGATTCGCAACAAACCACATAGATAATAATAATGCAGTAACCACAGAGGTTAAGTATCTGGGCTCCATACCATGATACCACCTTTATCCAGAAGGAATGACATACACTAAGGGGCGCTACTCCCTAGAACCTTGCTGCATTCGTCCTGTTTCGACCATTTCCGGGGTGTGAGGCTCGACGAAGTCTCGTCCACAAAGCTACGCTTTCTCAAAAAGCCCTGCTTCGGGTCAAACAAAATGATCAACCTATGATCACAAAGATATAAGATCAAACAAATGATCATATCGCAAATGATCAAACACTGATCATTTCACAGCAACACTCAGTATGCCACGTTACCAAATTGGGATATATCGCTGATAAATTTCAACTACATAACCTCTGAGCTCGTACGTCTCAGAGAAGGGTGTTAAGCTAAGAGAATAAATTCTCCGCCACCAACAGAAATGTATTTGAAAGAAATCAGCTTTATATCTCAAATTGTAACGTCAGACACACAATCCATACAAGTCTGTTCCGGGATTGAACAGAACCGAAGGCACTTCTCACGGAACCCTTGCATTTCCAGATAATTTTCAATCACGTCAGAACTTCCCGTCACTAAGGGTGATAAAACCTCTAAATCGAAGATCAGTCGATGTAGAGTAACTCGACGGTAATCCTTCCGTTTTCAAAAATATCCGGTCTTCAACACCGGTCTTCGAATGCAATTCATAACGACGTATCACATATTCGGAATGGGTTATACGACCCCATGGTCCTTTCCCGGCTAACCCGAATAGTGAGCGATTATTCAAAAATAAGTGTGGCATTCAAATTCATCCAATTCACAACAAATACCTATCTAAAGGTAATTATTGATAGTCGGTTATTTAACTATCAATAAAGATGCGCAACATCATCAGATTCCAAATAATTTTCCCAAATTATTTATCTTCAAAAATATCTTTACTAGATATAAAATTTCCACACTTCAAAAATAAATCAACGTTTATTTTTTCTAAACAGTTTCCCTTTCTTTTATAAATTCCATATTGAATTTATATTTTCAAAATATCTACTGATATACGATTCTCAAGTCGATTTCAAATATTCAATTTCGATTTATCTTTAAGAAGATAAATCTCAAAACGTTTCATTTCATTTTGGAAAAGCATTTCCCTACTTATTTAATAATAAGTATTTCACAAATCATTTATTTTCAACACTTTGAAAAATATTCGATATACTTAAATCAAATTAAGTATATATTTCATTCTTTAAGGAAATCATTTATTTTAACATCTATTTGAGTCAAAACGAATGTTGCGTAAAGCATCGTTACGACGACTCAAAATCACTAGTATAGGGATTCGAAATTAAAATAGATAAATAAATCCCAATACTACATAAAAATATTTCCTTTCGGAAATCATTTACTATAACAACAGTGTTATAGTCCACCATTTCCTTATTTTTCGAAAACGTCTATTTCAACAATAAATGTTGAAATCTATGGTTTCGATTCGTAATACATTCTAAAACACCTTTAAAATGTTTAACTTCATTTTTAAAATATTACTTCTTCAAAAATGAATCCATTTTACTTAACAATATATTCACTGTCCAAAATCGTGAATATAATTCACTTAACTCAATTTCAATCATTTCTACATATTTTAATTTCACAGAGAATCGCTATCCAAAATCGCGAATATATCTTCTTTAAAAATCTTCTATATTTAATTTATCAAATTCAATCTATTTCGAATTTATAAACACGTTTATATATTCTATTTCCATTTTTATAACAACTTCGACTTTTAAATTTTCTTTTATCAACTTCTATATTTAACTTATCCAAAATAAGTGACTTTGGGTTTATAAACAACTTTTATAAGTTTCAATTCTATTTATAAAAACTTCATATCAAATCAATTTCAAAATTGATTTCTAAATTTATTTTCAACTTTAAATAAAATTCCCATACTGATTTCTCAAAGATTCATTTCCAGATATTAAATCAATTACAGATTGATTTCAAATTTTATTTATCACTACTAAAATAAATTCCTTATTTTTCTTTCAAATTATTCAATATCCTGTTTTTAAATGGATTCTTCAAATTGAAATCATTTTACATGAATTTCCCAGATCAGTTCAATTTACCGATTTAAATTTCTAATTTGATTTCCAACTTATCTCCTTTTAAATAAATTCCTTTTTAAGAAAATAAATTTCAATCGTTTCTTTCAATCTATTTAAAAATCCAAATTCTTAAATTAAATTCTTCAAATTATAATCACTATTTTACGAAATCCATTTATTTAACATTTTCACTTGATTCTGGAATTTATTAAATACGATTATAAAAATTTACTTTTTATACTTCAAAAATTCCTTTCTTCAAATTTTCTTCAATTTCAAAAATTGATTCACTTAGAAATTTCCTTCTTGAATTTCAAAAATTCAATTTCGTTTATCTTTGGAATCCAATGATGTCAAAACATCCATTCAGCTAAATTTTAGCTTTCAAACAATTTCCAGATATCAACATGATTAATAGCATCACTATAATCATTCACAGATTCATATCACAATAGAAATGAATTAAATAAATGTGAGGGGTCCAGTTGGATCCCTCCAACCTGTTTCCCTGCATCCAAAGATGTTAGCACAATACCAATTCCGCTCCAGTACGGAATTATCGCGGTATATAGGTTTTTATAAATCCGCTTACTAACGGCGCAATAGGGTCTCATCCGCTATACGAGGCGGGAATCAATCAATCCAATATATACATATGCCAATATGTATATATTGCTATATATATAGATATGTCCTACTATATCTAATATCACATCACATAGCAATCATATCTTCAATCAATAACTGTAAAACACAATTTTCCTTCGAGTGAGAAAATCTCACCTTAGCTTTTATTTTGCAGTCCAAATTTCCATCTTGACTTGATTTCTTGATTTTAAACCTTGTATAAATAATTTATACACTTTATTAAAATTCGAAATAATCGAATAACAAATTTCCGTTTTGTAATTTTAATTATCCAACGAATTTATAAATTTAATTTTAAACCAAAAATTTCCTTTAATAATCATTTCACCTAATAGATTGAACTTCTAACAAATTCCCTTTATAAATAATATTTTTCATTTGATAATTAAATTAACTTATAATTTTATCTAACCAATTTCTTAAATTAACTAAAATAGGCACGAGTATATTTTTCTTTTATTACATATATATATTTAAAATAGAAATCTGATTTCGTATAACTTTCAAACCTCATTAAAAATCCATATATATATACATATATATTTACTGTGAAGATATATATTTATATACACATATTCATATATGCACTGTCTTCAAATTATTTATTGTAAACTGCATATTGACAATAAAATAAATTGTAATAAAGAAAATATACCTTACTGCAAAGATTTCTATGCCTTACTGACTATCATCGTGAAACCTTCTCGAATTGCCGCGACATTCACCCAGCTCGAGTTCGAACTGAAATCGACATCATCATCTCGAAATTGCCCTTAGCCGTGCCTTCGAAATCATCGATGTCGTGATACCCTTCAACCGTGCTGCCACCACTACTCCCCAATCGCGAGCTCCACGTCGCGACATCG
Source organism: Allium fistulosum (assembly GCA_030737815.1). Classification (NCBI taxonomy): domain Eukaryota; kingdom Viridiplantae; phylum Streptophyta; class Magnoliopsida; order Asparagales; family Amaryllidaceae; genus Allium; species Allium fistulosum. Next base: position 508,556,964 of record CM060903.1, on the reverse strand, counting down.
CGATTCCAAATTGCCACTGCTGCCGCATCTCGTGTTCGAGAACCACCTCAGTCGCGACTTCGATCGCCACAAAAACTCCAGCGCTGCCGCGCGCTAGGCAACATCGTGACCCCCCTAGCTTCGCAGTTCTTCTCGAACCCATCTACACTATCCATGAGATCACCTACGGCCTCGCCACCGTCTCGAAATCCCAAATCAAATTCACGGCCTTCCTGAGCCAACGCGAACGACTCGCGAACCCTAGAACGCCTCCCAAAGCCAGTCGCGCGTGCGACCGAGGCCACTTCTGCTGTCGATCTCCCCAGCCTACTACGCAAGCGCGCGCGCCCCTCGACTTGAAATCGAACGAGATACAGGGCTTGGCCATTGATTGATTTTTTTTCGCTAATTTTTTTTCTCTGCGATTGATTTCTGAGTGGGAGAGGAATATTTAAAATCAAGAGAAGGCATGCTGGCACGATTTGTAACCGTGATTTTAGGCAGAAAGAAGGGAGAAGAACGTGCTTACTTGATTTCGTATCGTGATCGTCTGCGTGTTTAAAGGAAGAAAAGTGTGCCGTCTTTGACCAATAATTTTAAACATTAAAATTTCAAATTGATTTTAATTTAATTTCAATGCGTTTATATGTCGCACGCTCATATAACAACTCTGGTCAATATGAAAATTTAAATCCGGTAAAAATTCGATATTACGGATACAATGGAACAGGTTTCGTCGAATTCCGAGACTGCGCCTCGGACGGCTATTTTTAAATTCGATTCGAACGATTTAATTTCAATACTGAACAAATCGTTTCCAAATTCGTTTCTGAAGCTTCTGTTATCTCCAGTATCACCAATATAAATTTTAAAAGCTTTGGAAATATTTTTCTTCAACTTAAAATAGAAGATTTAAATTTTTATCCAGTTCAATAGATTAAATTATAAAATTTAATCGCCAATTTTTAACTTATATCGGGAATTCAAATTAAATCATCGTTCAAATATTTAAAATTAATTAAATATTTCCAATTTAATTTGTTCGAAATTCAGGGTCGTTACAAACTTCCCCCCTTAAAAGAATTTCGTCCTCGAAATTACAAGTTAGGAAGAATGGTCCTTAACTCGTCTACTATTTTTTCACAATCTAAATAGTTTTATCAATTCATCAAAACAAATCTTTCTACTAAAGATTCGTTATCATTTCTACTAACTTTCCACCTCCAATTTTAAGTTTCAAACAACATTGTTTAACTTCTAAATTCAAATTCGAGTTTAAATTCAAATTTTAACTTTCAAAATTTCTCAAAAATTTTCTAACACCCTAAATTTTCGAAAAATTTCGCCAGCGTCTCCTTTGCGCGGCTAATACGGCACGACTACAAAACGTCCCTACAGACTCTCAGATTTCAAAAAGAAAAAGAAAAAGCCAAGCGGCTAGAGAGAAATCATCAAAAACTCATATTATAATTCAAATACGTACCTTTCCGAGCAAATTCAAATTCATCTTTGAAATAAATTTTTCCAATCCCTTTATAACACCTGTATCCTACTAGCCATATATCTAGTTACAGCATTCAACCTATTTTGCAAATTTGATTACAAAATTTTTCAATATAAACTGCTTATACCCTTTTTAGCTTACTATTGAAGTTACATCCGTTCAATTTTTCATTTCAAATTTCACTTGAATTACATTTCACATTTCAATTTCTCATTCGAATTCAATTCACAATTCCAATCTACTTTGGGTTCAGTTTAACTTCTGAATATTGAATTTTATCAATTATCTTTTATTCATAACTGATTATTTTAAATTAGTTCCAATTACTAATTCATTTCAATTCTAATTCATTTATTCACGTTTGTTTTCAACATTCAGTTTCAATTCCAATTTTATCTTCATTCAATCATCAACTTAGAATAATTTCAATATCAAATTTTACTTAAGAATTTCACTCTTCATTTCTTAGGTTCAATATAAATATTCCATGTACACATTACATTTAACTGGATTTCCAATTCGATATAGATTTTAATTCACCTTTCATTTATAACAATTCAATTCATTTTAATTAGTTTTGCTCACTAATTTTATTTTAGTACTTTACTTTAATTTAACTCCGTCTTTTAAGTTAAATTTATTCTATCAAAACTCAACTTGTATAAGTTATCAATTCATTTAGTAATCCAATAAATATTTTGAATAGGATTCCAGAATCAACCTTTTCAAAACCATTTTTGAAAATAATTCAAATTATCCTTTGAATTTCCTAAAACAAAAATCCAAATTTTTCAAAACAACTTCCATTTAAAACAATTTGGCAGCAATTTCCTCTTCTGGAAACCCGAAAATGAACATCAGTAATGCTGCAGTCATTACCGAAGTTATTTTCCAGCGACCGAAAAGAGTTTAGAGCTTTCATCTCTCCAAAATACTTTTCAAAACCTTCGAAATCCATTTTGAAATCAAAAATGATTTAAACTTCCAAATCTCCAAAATTTTCAAATCCTTTTCAAAACATTTCCAAATACTTCTCTGGAATTCCATTTTAAATTACAAATCACATTTATAATTTACATTCTTTAATTTCATTTGTATGTGAATTTATTTCTTAACTTTGGAGTTTCGATTTCAGTTTCTTATTCAGTTTCAATAGTAATGATAACATTTCAATATCATCACTTTCCTAACAACCATGCAACCATATACTGTAATAATTTACAGAAAAACATTTCTTTTTTTTTTTATACAAAAATAGTTTTGGGTAAAATTATTTCATTTACCCTATTTTAAAATCAATACTGTGTCGGTTTATCTTGTTTAAGAGTTTAGAAACCCCTATCGATTACAGTTAGCTAGACTGCACCGACCAGAATCCATAACAATCAACCGATAAGTCAACACAATACAAAACAATTTCATATTCAAATAACAAATACGCGCTCATATCTATTATTACACTCAACTCATTCTAGAGTACTACTGACTCTATCTCTAATGAGTAACACCCAACAGAGCAGGGTTGTCGCTTAACCATATGCTCTGATACCACTTTGTCACATCCCGAATTTTTCGACTTTCGAAAATTCAACATCGATACTCACTTTATCGACTGTCGAGCAATCGAGTGCCGGAAACTCCAATAGTGAGGGTTTTAGAAAGAAGAAATAGAAGAAAAAGAGAAGAAGAAGAGAAAGAAAGAACAACTGAACAACATCAGACAGAAAACAATATCAGAATCTTACACATCGCAGCGGAACAATATATAATAGATAAACACTAGTCTTTTAAAACAAAGAACTATATCAGTTTATACATACATCAATCATCAGAGTCAATATACAACAATGGACAGTTATATAAACTCGTCCTCATACAGAATACACAGCGGAATAAAATAATATCAGATACAAATACTACGTCTCGAACTCCAGCTTATCTCCAAGCTCCAGAATATCCAGAATATCCTGATAATATAACTCTAGGCTGCCCGTGTGGAAATTGGTGGGCACCCAGAGTTTAGAAGGGAAACAATAAACTCCGAGTCAGTCATGGTGACTGGTGTGAGATCGTAAAACAGTTATTCTTTAAAAATAAACAACAGGATAATTTTAAAGTCAATTCGAAATGCTTTTGGAAAATGAAACTACCATAAGACCTCCCGCCACACACACAATGCAAACGCAGACTTGGAGGAGATTTCTTCTTATGATAGTCAAAGATGCTTACTACGCAAAAATCAAATTCTTTTTGATATTATTATTAGTGCATGGTGTAGAAAACATTTCGAAAGTAGAATATAAATCTTAGCCAGCATAGGTACCATTATAGTATGCTTGCTATAGCTGCCATATTAGATGGCAGGTTCTACAACTAAAACCGTACAAGGCTCGTATTGTTTCTTTGGATTTCCAACAAATGGTCAGGCTAAGGAACTTCCTATCCACGATGGGTACGTCCCTGGAATAGACGACCCGAGAACCTAACCGGATCTCTGCCAACACAAGGCCGGGTTACCTCTGCAAAAATAGGTAACTACTGACACGCGTATGCCATCCCCCGATCGTCACCGATCTTCCCGAGGATCCCCGATTCGCAACAAACCACATAGATAATAATAATGCAGTAACCACAGAGGTTAAGTATCTGGGCTCCATACCATGATACCACCTTTATCCAGAAGGAATGACATACACTAAGGGGCGCTACTCCCTAGAACCTTGCTGCATTCGTCCTGTTTCGACCATTTCCGGGGTGTGAGGCTCGACGAAGTCTCGTCCACAAAGCTACACTTTCTCAAAAAGCCCTGCTTCGGGTCAAACAAAATGATCAACCTATGATCACAAAGATATAAGATCAAACAAATGATCATATCGCAAATGATCAAACACTGATCATTTCACAGCAACACTCAGTATGCCACGTTACCAAATTGGGATATATCGCTGATAAATTTCAACTACATAACCTCTGAGCTCGTACGTCTCAGAGAAGGGTGTTAAGCTAAGAGAATAAATTCTCCGCCACCAACAGAAATGTATTTGAAAGAAATCAGCTTTATATCTCAAATTGTAACGTCAGACACACAATCCATACAAGTCTGTTCCGGGATTGAACAGAACCGAAGGCACTTCTCACGAAGCCCTTGCATTTCCGGATAATTTTCAATCACGTCAGAACTTCCCGTCACTAAGGGTGATAAAACCTCTAAATCGAAGATCAGTCGATGTAGAGTAACTCGACGGTAATCCTTCCGTTTTCAAAAATATCTGGTCTTCAACACCGGTCTTCGAATGCAATTCATAACGACGTATCACATATTCGGAATGGGTTATACGACCCCATGGTCCTTTCCCGGCTAACCCGAATAGTGAGCGATTATTCAAAAATAAGTGTGGCATTCAAATTCATCCAATTCACAACAAATACCTATCTAAAGGTAATTATTGATAGTCGGTTATTTAACTATCAATAAAGATGCGCAACATCATCAGATTCCAAATAATTTTCCCAAATTATTTATCTTCAAAAATATCTTTACTAGATATAAAATTTCCACACTTCAAAAATAAATCAACGTTTATTTTTTCTAAACAGTTTCCCTTTCTTTTATAAATTCCATATTGAATTTATATTTTCAAAATATCTACTGATATACGATTCTCAAGTCGATTTCAAATATTCAATTTCGATTTATCTTTAAGAAGATAAATCTCAAAACGTTTCATTTCATTTTGGAAAAGCATTTCCCTACTTATTTAATAATAAGTATTTCACAAATCATTTATTTTCAACACTTTGAAAAATATTCGATATACTTAAATCAAATTAAGTATATATTTCATTCTTTAAGGAAATCATTTATTTTAACATCTATTTGAGTCAAAACGAATGTTGCGTAAAGCATCGTTACGACGACTCAAAATCACTAGTATAGGGATTCGAAATTAAAATAGATAAATAAATCCCAATACTACATAAAAATATTTCCTTTCGGAAATCATTTACTATAACAACAGTGTTATAGTCCACCATTTCCTTATTTTTCGAAAACGTCTATTTCAACAATAAATGTTGAAATCTATGGTTTCGATTCGTAATACATTCTAAAACACCTTTAAAATGTTTAACTTCATTTTTAAAATATTACTTCTTCAAAAATGAATCCATTTTACTTAACAATATATTCACTGTCCAAAATCGTGAATATAATTCACTTAACTCAATTTCAATCATTTCTACATATTTTAATTTCACAGAGAATCGCTATCCAAAATCGCGAATATATCTTCTTTAAAAATCTTCTATATTTAATTTATCAAATTCAATCTATTTCGAATTTATAAACACGTTTATATATTCTATTTCCATTTTTATAACAACTTCGACTTTTAAATTTTCTTTTATCAACTTCTATATTTAACTTATCCAAAATAAGTGACTTTGGGTTTATAAACAACTTTTATAAGTTTCAATTCTATTTATAAAAACTTCATATCAAATCAATTTCAAAATTGATTTCTAAATTTATTTTCAACTTTAAATAAAATTCCCATACTGATTTCTCAAAGATTCATTTCCAGATATTAAATCAATTACAGATTGATTTCAAATTTTATTTATCACTACTAAAATAAATTCCTTATTTTTCTTTCAAATTATTCAATATCCTGTTTTTAAATGGATTCTTCAAATTGAAATCATTTTACATGAATTTCCCAGATCAGTTCAATTTACCGATTTAAATTTCTAATTTGATTTCCAACTTATCTCCTTTTAAATAAATTCCTTTTTAAGAAAATAAATTTCAATCGTTTCTTTCAATCTATTTAAAAATCCAAATTCTTAAATTAAATTCTTCAAATTATAATCACTATTTTACGAAATCCATTTATTTAACATTTTCACTTGATTCTGGAATTTATTAAATACGATTATAAAAATTTACTTTTTATACTTCAAAAATTCCTTTCTTCAAATTTTCTTCAATTTCAAAAATTGATTCACTTAGAAATTTCCTTCTTGAATTTCAAAAATTCAATTTCGTTTATCTTTGGAATCCAATGATGTCAAAACATCCATTCAGCTAAATTTTAGCTTTCAAACAATTTCCAGATATCAACATGATTAATAGCATCACTATAATCATTCACAGATTCATATCACAATAGAAATGAATTAAATAAATGTGAGGGGTCCAGTTGGATCCCTCCAACCTGTTTCCCTGCATCCAAAGATGTTAGCACAATACCAATTCCGCTCCAGTACGGAATTATCGCGGTATATAGGTTTTTATAAATCCGCTTACTAACGGCGCAATAGGGTCTCATCCGCTATACGAGGCGGGAATCAATCAATCCAATATATACATATGCCAATATGTATATATTGCTATATATATAGATATGTCCTACTATATCTAATATCACATCACATAGCAATCATATCTTCAATCAATAACTGTAAAACACAATTTTCCTTCGAGTGAGAAAATCTCACCTTAGCTTTTATTTTGCAGTCCAAATTTCCATCTTGACTTGATTTCTTGATTTTAAACCTTGTATAAATAATTTATACACTTTATTAAAATTCGAAATAATCGAATAACAAATTTCCGTTTTGTAATTTTAATTATCCAACGAATTTATAAATTTAATTTTAAACCAAAAATTTCCTTTAATAATCATTTCACCTAATAGATTGAACTTCTAACAAATTCCCTTTATAAATAATATTTTTCATTTGATAATTAAATTAACTTATAATTTTATCTAACCAATTTCTTAAATTAACTAAAATAGGCACGAGTATATTTTTCTTTTATTACATATATATATTTAAAATAGAAATCTGATTTCGTATAACTTTCAAACCTCATTAAAAATCCATATATATATACATATATATTTACTGTGAAGATATATATTTATATACACATATTCATATATGCACTGTCTTCAAATTATTTATTGTAAACTGCATATTGACAATAAAATAAATTGTAATAAAGAAAATATACCTTACTGCAAAGATTTCTATGCCTTACTGACTATCATCGTGAAACCTTCTCGAATTGCCGCGACATTCACCCAGCTCGAGTTCGAACTGAAATCGACATCATCATCTCGAAATTGCCCTTAGCCGTGCCTTCGAAATCATCGATGTCGTGATACCCTTCAACCGTGCTGCCACCACTACTCCCCAATCGCGAGCTCCACGTCGCGACATCGCGATTCCAAATTGCCACTGCTGCCGCATCTCGTGTTCGAGAACCACCTCAGTCGCGACTTCGATCGCCACAAAAACTCCAGCGCTGCCGTGCGCTAGGCAACATCGTGACCCCCCCTAGCTTCGCAGTTCTTCTCGAACCCATCTACACTATCCATGAGATCACCTACGGCCTCGCCACCGTCTCGAAATCCCAAATCAAATTCACGGCCTTCCTGAGCCAACGCGAACGACTCGCGAACCATAGAACGCCTCCCAAAGCCAGTCGCGCGTGCGACCGAGGCCACTTCTGCTGTCGATCTCCCCAGCCTACTACGCAAGCGCGCGCGCCCCTCGACTTGAAATCGAACGAGATACAGGGCTTGGCCATTGATTGATTTTGTTTCGCTAATTTTTTTTCTCTGCGATTGATTTCTGAGTGGGAGAGGAATATTTAAAATCAAGAGAAGGCATGCTGGCACGATTTGTAACCGTGATTTTAGGCAGAAAGAAGGGAGAAGAACGTGCTTACTTGATTTCGTATCGTGATCGTCTGCGTGTTTAAAGGAAGAAAAGTGTGCCGTCTTTGACCAATAATTTTAAACATTAAAATTTCAAATTGATTTTAATTTAATTTCAATGCGTTTATATGTCGCACGCTCATATAACAACTCTGGTCAATATGAAAATTTAAATCCGGTAAAAATTTGATATTACGGATCCAATGGAACAGGTTTCGTCGAATTCCGAGACTGCGCCTCGGACGGCTATTTTTAAATTCGATTCGAACGATTTAATTTCAATACTGAACAAATCGTTTCCAAATTCGTTTCTGAAGCTTCTGTTATCTCCAGTATCACCAATATAAATTTTAAAAGCTTTGGAAATATTTTTCTTCAACTTAAAATAGAAGATTTAAATTTTTATCCAGTTCAATAGATTAAATTATAAAATTTAATCGCCAATTTTTAACTTATATCGGGAATTCAAATTAAATCATCGTTCAAATATTTAAAATTAATTAAATATTTCCAATTTAATTTGTTCGAAATTCAGGGTCGTTACATTAAATGTGGACAAATGTTACAAACTATATTATGTTCATAGTAATGTGTTTTTTTACCCATTTGGTTGCATTTATTGTACGTTGCATTTTGTACAACGTAACTGCCTTTTTTATTATTTTAGTTCATTGCATAATTATAATGTAGGTTGCTTAAGATTTTTAATTTAAATGTTTTTGATATATTAAATTGATTTATATTTACAAAAATGATATATTTCATGCGTTTAATGATATAAACATGATAGATGTTCAAAACTATTAATCGTAGACTTGTTTTGCTACATTTTAAATAGTGCAAACAACTTGAATTGTCGTTGTTGCACTCAACTTGAAGAATGTTGAATTGACAATTTAGATTACTAGTTATGTATTGTTATTGTTGTAAAGTTTAAGAATTCAGTTCACATTGTGAAAATCTGGTTATCTTTTGTGATAAATAACTAGAGTATAAAATATAAATCAACATCGAAAAGTATCTAAAAGGTTGAAAATAGCAAAAAGATCATCGCTTTCCTTAAAATACCACATATATTACTTTTTACATGAAAGATGTAAAATACTGAAAATATTTCTTTAAAAAAAACCAAGGGCCTGTTTGCTCGAAAATTAAAATGAGTTTTGTGTTTAAGTTTCCAATGTGTTTTCCTAATGATGTGAGAGAAAAGGAAAAGGAGGAAAATCTTAGTCATTACAACAAACGAGAGAAGAGGAAGGAAGAAGATAATTTTTGATATTTCACAAAATGCGTAAAACAAGAAAAATCATTATCAGTTTTATAAGTTAAAACTATTTTCAAAGTTGATTCCTTCCAATCTCTCTTGCATTTTGAAACACGTAACGAAAATGCAAAATTTATTTTCAAGCCAAACAGACTTTATGATAGTGTTTGGTTTGAAAACAAGTTTTACGTTTTGAATGTGTACTTTAAAATGCACGATAGATAGAAAAATGGTGAAAAACAGTCAATTTGAAAAATGCTTTTAGCATATAAAATTAAAAATGAGTTTTTCATGTTTTCCACCTTTTGTGAAATATCAAAAATGGAAATTAAGGACACATCCCTCTTTTCTAAATTTAATATTTTTTACAATATTCTCCTTTAGAAACTATTTTCTACATCCCACTTTTTTTTTACTTATCTCGTTTCCAAATTTAAAACTGGCTGCTCCAACGTGCATTGCGGCGGTTATGAGTTATGAACATATACCCTAAGAACGGATGTTAAGCTTATTAAAATTATCTAAATACTCTCATAAATTTCACATCTAGAAAAAAATAAAGATATAATTTATAAAAGAAAATTGAAAGGGAACTAATACTAATTTTTTATAATCATAAGACCAAAATTTCCCATATCAAAAACCATTATATTAGAATTTTTCAACTTCTTATTCTCTTGTGTCAATACGTACATCTTTACTACTAATAAAGAGAATTCATTATATAGATTTACTCTGTCTTTTCGAAATTAATTCCAAATATATCATTTTACACCTCATAGAGAAATAATATTCAAATATGGAGATGTAGCCTATTATTTTCTAAGTAAAACTGTTAATCACCATGAAGAACTACAGTACGTTCATAAGCTAAAGCATCCGAGTGTTTCATATTGTTTGTAATTTAGGTGGAAGTTCATCCGTCGAAGCTTCGCCTGATTCCGAGTTAGTATGAAGAAGTTGTTGCAGTCTGAATAAAAAAAATAGCGGCTTCTGCCTAGGCGGAGTTCAAATATTGGGATGTAGCATGTTATTTTCTTAGTACAACTGTTAGTCACCATGGAAAACTACAGTGTGCGTTCAAGGGACGAAGTATCCAAGTGTTCCATATTATCCATAATTTAGGTGGAAGTTCATCGATCGAAGTCTCGGCTGATTCCGAGATAGTATGAAGAAGTTATTACAGTCTGAACAATAAAATAGCGGCTTCTGCCTAGGCGGAGTTTAAATATGGGGATGTAGTCATTTATTTTCTAAGTACAACTGTTAATATCATGAAGAACTACAATATACGTTCATAAGCTGAAGTATCCGAGTATTCCATATTGTCCGTAATTTAGGCGGGAGTTCATCGATCGAAGTCTCGTCTGATTCTGAGTTAGCATGAAGAAGTTATTGCAGTCTGAACAAAAAAATAGTGGCTTCTGCCTAGAAGGAGTTCAAATATGGGGATGTAGCCTGTTATTTTTCAAGTACAACTGTTAGTCATCATGAAGAACTACAATGTGTGTTCGCAAGATAAAGTATATGAGTGTTTCATATTGTCCGCAATTTAGGTGGGAATTTATCGGTCGAAGTCTTGCCTGATTCCGAGTTATTATGAAGAAGTTATTGTAGTCTGAAGAAAAAAAAATAGTGGCTTCTGCCTAGGCGGAGTTCAAATATGAGGATGTATTCTATTATTTTCTAAGTACAACTGTTAGTCACCATGGAGAACTATAGTGCATGTTCAAGAGATGAAGTATCCAAGTATTTCATATTGTTCGTAATTTAGGTGAGAGTTCATCGTTCGAAGTCTCGCCTGATTTCACGTTAGCATGAAGAAGTTATTGCAATACGAACAAAAAAATAGCGGTTTTTGCCTAGGCGGAGTTCAAATATGGGGATGTAGCATGTTATTTTTAAAGTACAACTTTTAGTCACCATGGAGAATTACGATACATGTTCATAAGCTGAAGTATCCGAGTATTTCATATTGTTTGTAATTTAGGTGGGGGTTCATCGGTCGAAGTCTCGTTTGATTCCGAGTTAGTATGAAAAAGTTACTGCAGTCTGAATAAAAATCTAGCGGCTTCTGCCTAGGCGGAGTTTAAATACCAGGTTTGCATGTACAAACCAATAATTCTTCTGTACTTCTTTTTCTAAGTCTTTTCGTATTTATTCTTTGAGGTTCATGTTTCCTTTCTTGAATGCCGGAACAAATAAAGAAAAAAAATCATTAAAATGGAAATAAAATATAAAGATTTTGCTCGAGTAACTAACCATATTAAAATAAGCAGTATAAATTTAAGGAAGACAAATATGAAATTACCGGTTTCCAAAAGAAAAAATAGTAATTTGAAAGACGGTTTCCAAAAGAGTAACTTGAAAGCATAAAAGAAAAAAAATCTACAAAAGAGTGGTAAAGAAACAATTAATCGTTGATATAATTTTGCTCACAGCTCATATTAGCTAAAAGAGCATAAACATATAAAAGTACAAGTATTATTTCTATTTCCAGTAGTATAAAATAAACCGAAATAAAAGAAAGGAACAATAAAACTACGAATGCTTTTAAGTTATTGGTTTCATGAATGTTCTTCAGTTGTCTTGGTCTTCTCGGTCGTCGCCTTAGGTTCAGTTTATGCTGGCAATACTACTGTCAAATTTACTTCCACATGTGCAACTAAAAATGCATGCACGCTGTTATTAAATGCAGACTTACTTGAACGTGCATATATACTCGTATTATAAATGAAAAAACAAAACTCGTTTTCAAAATCAGTAGCTAAATTTTTTTTTAACACTAAAGTATTTCATGGACTTGTAAAAATGTTTTTGATCGATCGCATGAGCAGGGAATGGCGCGACCAATTTTGATAAGGGAATTTTTACTATAAGGGCCTCTTAGCATCAACTAATTATTTTCTAGGACACCTGTTCAAAATAATTAGTTTCCAGGACACGGGTCGAAAATAAACCCGCTACTTTTCATTAATCCATACCTGCCGCCAGTTCAAAACAAAAATAGGGCTTAGAAACAAAATCGATTTCTTCTGTACCAATTTCCATTCCATTTTCTCTTCCCGATTTTTCTGCTTCAGCATCATCGATTTCAGCTTCATCGATTTCAGGTTAAACTATAACGCTTTCATCGAGCAATTTCTACAAGTAAGTTAAACTTAAACTTAATTGCGGAACAAGTAAGTTGTATTTTATTTTGATGTAAATGTTTTAGTTATATGATAAATCATACTTAAATATTCATTGTTACTGATGCTGATAATAACTTTTATAATGGATTTAAGGTATTTTAGTTCTTGTTATAATTTAACATAATCGACATTTGTTTAATCAAGCATGCCTAAATATTCAATTGCAGATGATACTAAACCCTAGTTGTTAAACTGAACAAGTAATTGTTTAGCTGTTAAGAAAGATAAACGTATCTATCTATTAATGTAAAATATTTAGACTACATGCTAAACCCTAGTTGTGTCCGATATTTACAATTATTTGTTAGATAGGATTTGGTTTTTACAATGATTTCAAGTTATTAGAAAAAAATATAAATCTAATTTAAACCCTAGTTGGAAAAGATAAAAGAATTTATGTTTTTATGTCGAACATTAAAATACAGAATAAATCCTAGATAAATTTTTATATCAGCTACTACATATAATATCATAAATACAGAATTTAAGTCAATTACTATTGTCCTGAAGGATTTATGCGAAATAAATATACTTAATCAACTTATAAGTATAAAAAAATTATTCTTCACTCTTTCTAACATTTCATTATGTATGACAATTTTTATGCAGCGTAAAAATGCACACCAGGTCATCTAAATCAAAGTTATTCATACAAAAAACAACGTGCATATTCATAAATGAAGCTGGAACTCAATGCATAAATATTAGACCTATATCTAGCCCATTCTGCGATCAACACAGCCAGAGATCACCATTATCTTCAACTCCATTGGTAACTGTTTTCCTACTTATGTTATGTATAATATTTAGTTGTACTCTTCAATTTGTATATACATATTAAATTGGAATCTAGATTCCATATACTTCATGTAGTTTGTATTGGGTTGATGTGCACTGACTTGAGTTGTTGCTTTAAATGCAGTCTGTGATATTGTAGCTTGTCTGCACTTGCATTCTTATCTTGTCGACATGTCTGCGTTGGACTCTGGTTTCAATGTGTATGATGTTGCATATTCACTTGATGTTACACACATGTATATATGTAATATCTGAACACTTCAGTCAGGTTTGGTTGCTTCATTTGCATTGATCTTGATTTGTTTTCATGTTGCATTTGCTTATGTGTATGCTGTGCACTTGTTTGTACTCTCACTTTTGAATCTGACTATTTGTTAATGTTGTAGCTTAATTCTCTGACCATATGAGTCTGCACTGTGCACTGCATTCATACATGGTGTACATGTTATTACTTCGAGGCTATTGTGATGATGAAATTCTAATAACTGATCACTAATTTGTAATGGATAATTTGTTGCTAATGCTTTGTTAAAAAAGATAAAAGAATTTATCTTTTTTATAAATAATATTCTGATGGCTATTTTGTGTTTCATTCTCTTTAAGTTTTCAGATTTCTAAATGACCATTACTTAAACAACTAAAAAAGATAAAATCATAAAACAGATTATCTTTCTATACTTCGGAAAAAAAATAGCCATCAGTACTACATAGTTACTCAACAAAAGGGTTTATTATACTTTATGTGCATTATGATTCTTGAGCAAAATGATATTATCTTCATGAATATGCAGAAATAAATTTAGGATCCCAATTAATGATATTATTTTCATGAATGTAGGATGAAGCTAAACCAACACAGCAAATCTCACAAATGACTGAAAAAGAACATCTAACAAACTCAGATGACGAAGGAACAATTTCAGAAAAACTAAATGAAGCAAGTTATGATTTTGAAGAAATAAATATTGAAACAGATGAGTCAGATGATGTTGACAAATATGAAATTCAAAACAGGCTGAAAAGACAGAAAAAACATCTGTACAGTGGAACATACAGATGTAATTTAGATGCTGTGTACAAAGTTATGATGACGGTAAAGGAAAAAAACATTCTATCTTCAGAAGCAAAAAGTTATATCAACAAAACGCCATTCAAAAACTTTTTTAATATGTTTCTCACCAATGGCATAGAACGGCAAAACATACGGAAAAGTGCTTCAAATTTAGACCAACTAATTACTTCTTTCAGTATTAAAGAAAAAGCTTTCAAAATTGGAAACAAACTGCTGAAAATCACACCTGAAGAAGTTAGCCTTATATTTGGAATGAATTTATCTGGAGAGGATTTGTTTCCAATACCAACTTCAAATAAGGCCACAGCAATGGAGAGTTTTTCAGAGTTTCTGACTACAAATTTCGAAGAAAATGACATAATTAGCCAGAAGACAGTCACAAGAAGGTTGAAAAAAATGATAGAGGAAGAAAACGGGAATGAAGATTTAGTCAAATTGTTGTTGCTCTTGTTGATTATTACTTTTTTCTTTCCTAACAATTAGAACTACATGCAGTGGGGCTTCTTATCAAAGCTGTTAAACTTAAAAAAATTTAACTCAATCTCTTGGCCGAGAGCAATATGTGAAAATGTCATGAAAAATGTTTAAAAATACTATGCTAATCCAAGAAGCACACCTGGATGTACTATGGTCTTACTAGTATGATTTAAAAACTTTAAGCAAATATAAATAAATTTATACCAATGCTTTTTACAAAAATGTTAAATGTTAATGCTTATTTGCATGGTCTTATTGGCAGTATTGGTTTTGTGAAAGGACGCAAATCATCGATGAAAAAGAAAATTTGGAAAGCAAAATCCCAAGGATGAGAAAATGGGACTTGTCAAAATTAAAAGATTTGTACCTTGATGAAATAGACAATGATAAGGTATGCTACTTTTAAATACATAAATACATAATGATTTAAGTACAATTCAGTTTCTGCCCAACTCCAAATTTCTTCATTAATTTTACCATGCTTAAAAGCTATAAAAGATAAAAACATTTATCTGTTAATGTAAATGATTTTATAACAACTTAGGCATTACTTATATTTGATATATAGTTATACATATTAAACATTTTTCTTGATTTACTCATATTTAAATTTATTACAGAAAATATACAACTAAATTAAACCCTAGTTAAAAAAGATAAATGCATATATGTTTTTATAGAAAATGATTTAAGTACATAATGAACTATATATATTTGTTGATAAACAAAATTATATGAGTACATATGTTTATATGTGTCTTATTTAATAGGGATAGTGTTCTAAATTTATGTAGTTTGTAGGTTATTTAATTACATATCTATATTTATACGTAACAACTATTGTGTGTGCATTATAGATTTTCCTAGTCTTCTCTCCTTCCCATATGAATGTGCCTGCATGTTGTTTCCATTTATCAAGTGTCTGAAATTTTTTTACCTGTATATTTTTAATAATTTCTGATTTCTAACTTCATAGAATTTCAAAGATATTACATGTCCAAATTTAATTTCAAATACCTTCCATGCAGATTTTAAAGAAATTTGCAAATGTAACTAAAGAGGAAAAAGACTTTTTTCAAAAAAAATATATACTGGGTTGGAATATGACAAATATGGTACAGACTGCTCTAATAGCATAAAAGAGTTAGAGAGGAAAGTGAACTTTTTATCTGCTGAGATGAAAAGTATGGCAGAACAACTGAATGAGGAACAACATTCAAGACAGCTGGCTGAACAAAGACTCCACAATCTTGAAATGAAACTTCAAAAGCTGGAAAATTTTGAAGAGCATAATGTGGAGAAAAAAAATGATTTCAAAGAAAAAAGTGAAGCTGATAAAGGTACGAATAAAAGAAAGATAGTTGGTATGATGCATATAAATAGTTCTGCTAACTTTCCATGTTTTGATTTGATGGAAACTCAAGATTGCATTCTAGAAACCGAAGATGGTTTAAAATCTGAAAATATCAAATAACATAGTCAAGAAATTGCTGCAGAAAATCCAATTGTTGTTGAAGATGTCATTTCTAAAGAACAAAAAAAGAAGAAGCAAAAGAATGTTGAAAAGTGTCCACTCATGAAGCATCTAACTGATGAACAGCAACAAAATGTGAAACTTTTTTTAAAAGTTTTGGGAGGAAACAAGTAAGTAATTAAACTACTTTTCACTCACACAAACTATATATCAACAATCTGTTAGATTAATTATTAGTACTGTTTTGGTTCTGTTTTAGTTTGGTCACCTATCAGTATATCTATCAACTACTGTACACTCACACACTTGCTCAAAAATAAACAAAAACTAAACAAAACTAAAAAAGCTAAATTAATTTATCTTTAACTTTTAATAAATAATTCCTTAAAGGCTTCTATTTTGTTTTACTATCAAATGCAAACAACATAGTACGTACTAAACTTAATTTCTTTTATTAACAACCGTCCAATTTTCCAGCAATGAAGCATTTAGTTGTGATGATGAAAACTTCATCACCATAACAAAAATGATGATAGAAGACCTCCTCTATCAACAAAGTATTTGTGGTCAAGTAAGTACAACAAACTAAACTTTCCTTCATTATAATTTATATACTTTATCCATATTATTTTTCAAATGTAGATCATTGATTGGTTTTGGTTCTGAAAAACAAAGCAACTAGAAAAAAGCAATAGCATTATCTATGTTAACACAACTATGACAGTAAGTGAACTATATTCTCAAATTAACATTTTTTTATAAAACATAAATTTTCTAAAACAATTTTTTTTACAGAAAAGCGCAAAGGATGGAAGCTTGGAAAATATCAAGAAAAAAATGTTCAATCCTTTTATGAAAAGAACACTTTTAGATCCATTATGTTGCAACATATTATTCCCAATACATGGCAATGATCATTGGAGTCTGCTAGAACTAATTGTTGGAGAATGCACTTGGAACCACTACGACTCTCTGCACTTGACCACGAGATCAAAAACCTGCAGAAGTGGACATACAAAATTTGTCATTAATGTGGTAAGTAAAAATACACAAAAAGTAAAAAAGATAAATGTGTTTATATTTATTCTAATTTTCCTTCACTGTTTGCAGAAATCAGCAGTGAACTACCTAAACAAAGAGTTACAAGAAGAAGGGCACAAAACAATTCTCAGGAAAAATTCAGTGCTTAAAAATGTTGACTGTGCTCAACAAAGCACTGGGTAATTTTGAAGATAGTTCAGAATTTTATATAAAAAATCACAATACACAATAACTACCTACACACATATTACCAATTAGATAATATTATTTTCTCACATACTAGTTTTAGATAAACATAATACTAATTACAATTCATTATCAAAATAAAGAAAAGATAATCTGTTTTATCATTATATTCAAAGTACTAAACTTTAGAAATACAGGTACGACTGCGGAATTTTTGTGATGATGTTCATGGAAAAAATAGCACAAGGAATGCAGACTACAGAAAAAATTAGTCTTGAACAAGTTAATGCATTCAGAGCACAGATAGCTGCACAAATACTATCCGACGAACCATACTGCTGGCTTGACAAGTTTTGCAGCTCTTCTTCAGCCCATAAAAATGTAATGACTGATGAATGAGATGATGAATTTGTAATGGGCGATATTAAAAATTAGATAATGAATTTGGTGATGAATTTGTAAAAGCTGATACTACATTGATCATAGATTTTAGGGAGTATATTTTAAATTACTAATGAATTACATGATGAATTTGTAGTAACTAATATTGAAAATTTGATGTGAATTTGTAGTAATTGATACTGAATTTGTAGTAACTGATATTGAAAATTTGATGTGAATTTGTAGTAATTGATAGTGAATTTGTAGTAACTGATCTTAAAAATAAGTTTCTACTGCTCTTTTAAGAAATATAAATCCTTTTATCTGTTATTGATAATTTATAGTTTTATATTTATTATTATGTTTTCTAATTCCGTTGTTCTACACAGCAAA
This sequence comes from Allium fistulosum, assembly GCA_030737815.1. NCBI lineage: Eukaryota > Viridiplantae > Streptophyta > Magnoliopsida > Asparagales > Amaryllidaceae > Allium > Allium fistulosum. The sequence goes on along the minus strand of CM060903.1, from coordinate 508,538,473 downwards.
AAGATGTAGTATGGGCTACTTTTCCTAGACAAGAAGAAGCTTTAAGATTTGTCCAAACACATGCAAACACTTACGTTTTTTGCTACCAAGATCATTTGACTGCACAAAGAAGGTTCCTTGTTTCTACATATGATGAGTTCTGGAGAAGGTACAAAACCATGAATCCTATGTTACGCCACCATTATGAGGTTATTCAAGTCGGACTGCCTTGCCACTTGTATTATGATCTGGAGTTCAATAAAAAGATTAACATTGGAAAAAATGCCGATGAAATGGTAGATATTCTGATATCTATCACCTTCAAACTGCTAAATGACAAATACAAAATCCAGGGAAATCAAGATTGGGTTTTAGAGCTTGATTCATCTACTGAAGAAAAGTTCTCTCGACATGTGATCATTCATATCCCAAATATTGCCTTCAAAGACAACTCGCATGTTGGAACATTCATCTCTGAGGTATGCTCACGTATAATAAATTTAAGAGTAAGTGATCCACAGTTTGAAAAACTGTACATCAAAAAAGATTCAAGCTCATCAGACAATACAGAGCTTCTTTTTGTTGATACTGGAGTTTATACCCGTAATCGTTGTTTTTGTCTTCCTTCCTCATCAAAAGCAAGGAAGAATGCTTTACTCCTGCCAAGCGAACGCTTTGGATGTAAGAATCTGAATGAGGAACAAGTGTTTATCAAATCACTTATTTGCAGAATAGATGCTGGTTTTGATAAGCTATTAGAGTGCAAAATGGATCTGGACTGTTGCAAAATTCTTCATTTTGAATCTGAGGTCAATGATAATAGCACCCACACCGAGGGAGATAAGTCATTACATGATTATGGAAGCAATATACCTAAGTCCTATTGTTCAGGAAAATCTCCCTTTCCAGCTTTGGATGATAAAATTTCATCTTTTGCCTCTCATGGAAATATTTCGGGTAAAATAAGAAGGTGGTACTGGTTTTCTGCACATGGCTACATAATTTATAGCATGTCCAAAAGTCGATATTGTGAACGAATTGGAAGAGAACATAAAAGTAATCATGTTATGTACATTGTTGATTTCCAGAGAGGTGGCTACTATCAGAAATGCTACGACCCCGATTGTAGAGGCTATCGATCTCCAGTCCGCCAAGTACCATGGGATGTATTGTCAAACTGTTATGATATTGTGAACCAAGAAGGCAAGACTGTCTAGAACCAATGCATCTGTCAAAATGAAATATTAACTACATAATCACTTCAGTCTATGTTGCTTTTGTATATTGTTAACTAGCAAGTACTTACACAATTGATTTTAAATTTGATAATGAAATTATGGTAATTGATAGTGAATTTGTAATGACTAATGTTTTTAATGCTCTGTTAAAAAGAAAAACGAATTTATGTTTTATTGACAGTATGTTTTGGGTAGCAATATACTAGTCATACTGATCTCCAGTTGTTCTGTTTGATTTGTATTCCTACTGCTGTGCATAAAAATCGTGGATTTACAGATGATTTGGTTCGAAATGGGCTTGTTCCCATTGTCGAATCTGAGATTCTTGTTGATGGATCCCATAACATTGACAGGGTAGTTGTCTGTTAATTTTACTTGTTAAACAAAATCAATGGGTCAAAAGCAAGAATGCTACTGTTAATTAGCAATAAATCAACTCATGAGAGAACATGATTTACCTTTTTTTGCTGTACTCAACACTCATTAATGAGAAAAACTTCATGCGTGAAATGCTAGCAAAGAGTAACTTGTTCCTGTTTTTGGATTGTTCATTTGGAACCTTAATATTGTTTGTTCCACAAAGTTAATTAACATATTGAATGGCCTTGAAATTGGCAGGTGTGCAGATGTGACTGAAAGAGTGCTTGTTGCATGCTACAAGGCCCTAAACGAGCACAAAGTCCTAATGGAAGGTACTTTGTTGAAGCCTAACATGGTTACACCTGGATCAGACTCTACTAATGTGAAACCTGAGGTCATAGCCGAGTACACCGTGCGAGCTCTTCTCAGGACTGTGTTTTAAAAACAGACTATACACAACAATTAAAAAGAAATATCAATTTATCTTTTTTAACAGAACTAACAACATTGTATTCCAAATAACGGTTAAACATAAATAATTGCATACAACCAAAAATAATCAAAATCAGATCATAACCAATTCAACATATGCAATTATTCAAATATTCAACTCAAAGTATTCATACAACAACCAAATATTCATACAAGAACAAATCAAATACTTTGGACTAAAAAAATCAACTCAATTATTCAACTCAAAGTATTCATAGAACAACCAATCAAATACATTGAACTAAAACAATCAACTCAATTATTCAAAAGAACACCCCCTTCTGTTATGTCCTAGTTTTTTACACTTTCCACATCTATTTTGCTTAGCATGAAAATCAGCCCCTTCAATCCTATTCATCCTAGGCCTTCCAGCTCCACGAACAGGCTTAGGAGGAAGAACAGTAGATGATTCTTCAGCTTCAATTGCTTCCTTATCAAAAGTTGGAATAGGATTGATCAAATGTGAATATGAAGCTAGATAATACTCAACAGTAAAGTAATTCTCAATATATTCATAAACAGAATTTCTGGTTAAAGAAATACACTTCAAATCATGCACACAAGGAAATCCTGTCACTTTCCATTGATTGCAACTGCAAATGCGATTTTTAAGATCAACCTTTTGAGATGTCGGAGAATGAACTTCAAAAATATACCTACAAAATGTAAGACCCAATTCATGTGCAGTGAACTAATAGTGAAAAATAAGACTCATAAACCAAAAAAATTAACAATCATACTGTGAACATAAGCTTTAATGCAGACAAAGAGAAAATACGTAACAAGCGACACCAACAAAATGAAATCATAACACAGGCTACATAGCAGGTTAAAAAAAGATAAATGCATTTATCATTTTTTAGAAACTGTGAACATCATGTAAATAAATATAAATACATACCTAGATGATTTAGAAACACTCCACCCAAATCCTTCTTCCTTCAATTTTAACAAACGAGCTTCCATTTTCGGACATAGCACACTAGTCCACTTTAATGCCTCTTCTCTACGATTAGACATTTGCATCATAAGTTTTACCCTAATTCCATCAAGACAAGCAGTAACAGGCAAACTTCTTTCATCCAAAATCCAAGAATTAAAACTCTCGGCTACATTGGACTTATTTTCACCATATCGCTTCCCCGGAAAAAACAAATCGGCCCAATAATCATATGGTTTGTCATTCAAATACTCTATAGCTTTGGCACCTCCAATTTCTTTGTACTTGGACATGGCTTTTTCAAACTCATGATGATTAGAAGCTATAGCACAACGCTCAAGTAAATGAGCTACCAAAACACCCCTTCCACTTTTCACAATGCTAGCAATATTATTTTGCATATGATGCAAACAATAAGAATGATGACTATTCGGAAAAAATTTTGGAACACTTAAAAATAAACCCCAGTGTCTATCACTTAAAAAAGTTAATATTCTATCACAACTAAGAGCATTCTTTAGGTGATTCAAAAACCAACTCCAACACTCTTCATTTTCTTTGGGAACAAGAGCCATTGCTAATGGGAAAAAACCTGAAAAAAAAACAAAATAATAATAATTCACTGTTTATTAATGTACATTTGAAAATAATGCACTATGTTTGAAACAGTATTATCTAATAGTAAAAAATCACATGAACACTATGCCCTTTGCCCAAATAAAAAAGGAAAAATAAATTTGCTAGAGACAATTCATCCTTTTTTTTCTTTTGTTTTTTAAATTTTGCTACTTGAATGTGTAGTCTATGCAGGAAGAGTAGAAATTGCAAAGATATAATACTTAATTCATGCATACAATACAAAGACTTATATTTGAACTTCTAAAAGATATATGCTGTTTAAATCATTTTTATACGTTATGTAAGAATTTCAAATAATGAGAAAAATGATAAATATATTCAACATGTACTAGTAACTATGATATATAAGTACGGCTTAATATGTTATTTAATTCTTTATCTTAAAAGATAAATGCATTTATCTTATTCAACATGTAGTAGTAACATAAATTCATTTTCTGCAATAATTTTACATGCTAAGCCCTAACGCAAAAGAAACTTTAATGAATTGAATCAGTACTATATAACAGTAGACTAATCACTTAACCAAAATGCAGTATGAACATAACAAAATTCACTAGAACAATCACTTAAAGAAACAGTACTATGTTACAAAAATTTATAACAAGAACCTAATGCACACAGTACAAAGTAAATACAACAGCAAAAAAAAAAGATCAAAATTAGTACCTTGATTCCCATTTTTTGCAGTGGCAGCCATCAAAATACCACTTCGCCCTTTCAAAAAGGTAGCATCTAAAAACACCATAGGACGACAATAGCTGAATCCAAATATACATGCCTCATAACATACAAAAACTCTCTCAAATTGATTAGTGTCAGAATCCACATCCATACTTGAATAACTATTTGGGTTATTTCTTTCCAATGCCTTCAAATACCAAACTAAATCATTGTAAGATTTCTTTTCATCACCGTAAATATCATTCATAGCCAATTTCTTACCCTTATAAGCAAAATAATAGCTCAGCTCCACATCATAATCTCTTCTAAAACTTTTAATGATATCCTTCGTTTTTCTTTTTGGCTCATCACGAATTTGATTGAATTTTAGACTTTTCACAAGATCACTATTAATAGTTGGACTACCAAGTGAACGAAATCCACCACCACAAGTATGATTCAGCTGAATGTTTTTAACAAACAATTGGTCCAATTGCTTCAGTTTGCAAGAAGCATGAATCCTAAACGGACAACTATCTATAGCACATCGAACTGTCAATCGTTCTTTACAAGTCTTAATATATTGTACTTTAAACCCATTCTTCAAACAATAAGCACTAACCGTTCTACGGAATCCAATAGCAGAATCAAACTGTTGACCAACCCCAGTAAAAAATTTCATATTTGAATTCTTCTTCAACAACTCATGTAAATCCTTTTGTTGAGTAAAACCAGAATCTAAATCATCATCATAACCTAACATATTATTACTTGACTCAACACCAACAACTGAACCAGACTTGCTACTTTCACCAACAAAATTATCCATTGAATCATTCTTCAGCCGTAGAAAAAAAACCAAAAATTCTTCCTTTTTAAACCAAGACAAAATCAATATAGCTTGAAGATCACTATCCGTTTCAATAAAGGTAGTCTTTGATTCTCGAATATAAAAAATATCAAAGCATAATGGAGTAAAATTATTCCACTGCTCCCAAATCCTATTCCTAACATAAGAAATAGAAGCATCCAATCCAAAACGAGCACTAAAACAATTGTTATTGAAATCAAACACAACTATAACAGATGAATCACACCTGCAAAAAAAATGTAAAAAAAATATAACTATGTGAAACTGATCTTAAATAAAAACTAATAGCATAAGACTATTTAAATCATTTTTTATACCACTTTTTGAAAAAGATAAAACAATTTATCTTTTAGAGATCACTATCACTCTTTGGGATAACCTGATTACAACAGTGGAAAATATAACTATGTGAAACTGATCTTAAATAAAAACTAATAGCATAACACCATTTAAATCATTTTATATACCACTTTTTGAAAAAAGATAAAACAATTTATCTTTTACAGATCACTGTCACTCTTTGGGATAACCTGATTACAACAGTGGAACATGTGGAAGAAAAACATTCGTTGTGATTGTACCTATTCAAGTTTACATTGTTGAAAAATCATAGGTGAAAAAGATGATCTGCAAAAATATACTTAATGGTGAAAAAGAAGAGCTAAAAAATTATCATAACAAACACACATTAAGATCAATATGGTCTTTAAAACACATAATCACATTCAATGGCTGCCAAATTATTACTAGAGCCAGAATGGAATTTTGATACACCATTCTTAAACATCTAAACAATCAGAGTTTAATTGCAAACTAAAGAACAAACGAAGCTAAATACACAGTGATTGTGTTATAAGAATAAAACAATACCATTCAGAAGCCATTATTCCAACTACATCAAACAAAACCTTCCTCCAATAGATGAAAACAGCCTCCTGTGAAAAGAAACATACAGTAACATCATAAAAAATAGAATTGAGAATGAAAAACAGCAAATAAAAAAGAGACTCACCAAATGAAGAAAATCGCCTCACGATTTCCCACAATTAAAGTCGATTTTGATTTGAGAAGAAACTAACGCCTCACGACCGCTTCAATTGCACAAGAAACGACCGCTTTGATTGAACAAGATACGTCTAATTTTCACGACCGCCTAATTTGCAAGATCGGTAGATTTCAGAAGGTACGTAGTTCTTTGAGAAGATGAAGACGCACGCGTCTAATTTTCACGATCGGTAGATTTCAGAAGATACGTACTTGTTTGAGAAGACGAAGACGCACGCGCCTAATTTCCAAGATCGGCAGATTTCAGAATATACGTAGTTGTTTGAGAAGATGAAGACGAACACGCCTAATTTCTACGATCGATTTCAGAAGATATTTAGATGTTTGAGAAGATGAAGACGCACGCCGCACATAATTGTCCTCGAAAATAATAATTTCAAACCCGTGTCCTGGAAAAAAAATGGACCATATAATTAGGCCCTTCGTACCAATTTCCACGGGGCATTTCACCAGAAGGACAAACTTTGCAGTCCAATTAATTTCTAGGACACACATATGAAATAATTACTTTCAAGGCCAAAGTCAGCAGAATAATTACTTTCGAGGACAAAGTCAGCTGTCCAATTACTTTCAAGGACATAATTTCATAGGTCTTTAGGCCCTAGAAACTAATTATTTTGCGTATTGTCCTTAAAAGTAATTATTTTAGTTGTGTGTTCTAGAAATTAATTTCACTTGCTAAAAAGACCCTTGTGGACACACCAAATACAAGTGTTTTTTTATATCAAAACTTTGCTGCACACCCACCGGAGCCACAATTGACCACTTATACGTTGACATACGTCATTCATGGTTCAGGAATCTTAAGCATCAAACCCTTTTCACACGATCCTGGTGTAAACTAGTTCCAAATCGGCCAAAAGACTAAACGAACCTCATTAGAGACCATACTGACCTGGATAAAACGGTAATTAGCCACTCTATGTAGAAGCTTCTACCCCCACTCTATTTAAATTGCAGGCGTGTGGTCTAAATCTTAAATATAAAACCCAATCCCTGCATTCTCTCAGATATATAACATTGGCATTTGTTTTCTAAATTTCCTCCATAAAACAAGCTTTCATTATGCCGAAGCAATACCCAACAGTAAGCGAGGAGTACCAGAAAGCAGTCGAAAAATGCAAAAGGAAACTTCGTGGTCTGATCGCTGAGAAGAACTGCGCTCCATTGATGCTCCGATTAGCGTAAGTTTGCACAAAATCCCAAAATAATAATTTCGCGAATACAAGTTCTTACTTACGGAAGTTAAATTATTATTATCGTCGTCGTCGTCGTCATTATTTTGCAGATGGCACTCGTCAGGGACTTACGATGTAAATACGAAAACTGGAGGACCTTTTGGGACGATGAAACACCCTGCTGAGCTGGCACACGGTGCGAACAGTGGGTTGGATATCGCTGTTCGTTTGTTGGAGCCTATTAAGGAGCAGTTTCCTATTTTAAGCTATGCGGATTTTTATCAGGTTAGTTAAGTGGGGGTTTCTGTAATCTTTGGTTTTATTGGTGTAATATCTGTTTGAAGGGGCCTTGAATAAATTTGTTATAGTTGGCTGGTGTTGTGGCGGTCGAAGTTACTGGCGGGCCTGAAATCCCGTTTCATCCAGGAAGAGAGGTATTCCGTTCTTTTTATTATTTTGGATGTTGATATATTTACAGTAAGCCTGCCCTGTTTAGGAAAAAAAACGATCGATGCCTATCGTGTCATAGCTATAACAAACTTGGCAGTTCAATTGGTTTCTAGTATGTAGGACACACATTCAAAGGAATTACTTTCAAAGTCAAAATCAGCTGAATAATTACTTTCAAGGACATAATTTCATAGATTTTAGGTTTGAGAAACTAAGGGGTCGTTTGGTTTATTTTGTATTTTATGTTTTGAGTTTTCAACATTAATCACAAAATACGAGAAGAATGAAGGAAGGTCGGAAGGGATGAACGGAAGATTGGAGGGGACCACGAAGTGGATGGAGGAACGACGGAATGATGAATTGTTGCTCGTGCTTCCGTTTTTCTCAAAACACGAAAAATGAAAAAAAGTTGTTTTCTATTTTGTGTGTTAAATTCATTTTTTAAAATGGTCATTTTTCATAACATACATGCGTTGTTTGTATTTTTGTATGGACGAAAACTCAAAACTAAAAACGGTAAACCAAACATAGCTTAATTATTTTACGTTTTGTCCTTGAAAGTAATTATTTCAGTTGTGTGTCATAGAAACTGGTTCGACTTGCTAAAGATTTATTTCTAGTAGGTCGTAATTCAACTATGCAAAGTGTCTGACCAGTCTCTCTTCTCTGGTAGGAAAAGGGATAAAAACTGAAAACAAATAAAGTATATTAATGTCCGATTGACACTTATATAGCCTTGACCTTAATTTTCTTTGAATTTGCTGGTGGTTAAAAAAATAATACTGGTCCTACGTTATACACACACATGTGTGTGTGTAGGCATTCAAAAATAACCTTTGTTTCTCTATTATTCTTATCACGACGTATATAGGGAAATGGTACCACTTAATTTATATTTTTATTAAAGAGCGGGTTTCAAAGTGAAAGAAGGTATCATCTCTTGCTGAAAAACAGTTTTAGTAATGATCTATTTTGGTGCTTCTGGTCGGTTTCAAATACAATAATTTGTATTCTAATGTCAACAATGGCACATAAAATTTTGATTAGTAGCATTAAAGATGTTCTTAATTAGTCAACTAAAATGCTGTAAAAATTATGAAGTACTATGTTAGTCTACATGTTAACTGATATACAAAAGGTAAAGGTGCACAAAGTTTGGATTGATTCGGATTTGACGTAGGTTTATGTCAAAAGAAGTTCAACCTGCTCCCAACCATATGAGGTTATGTTGAATTGGGTTAGAAGTATGGATTTGGTCGTATTAAACAGTGTTGGGTTGGTTTATATAAATATGTAATGCATTATATAATGCATAAAATAAAAAAAACATGATAGAAAACGAAGAATCAAAATATTTTCTGAAGAAGTTCAGATTTCAAACATTGTAGTTATATTGTAATGAATTGATTCACTAAAATGTTTAATTCTAGTTGGGGTTTTGGATGGTGAATGAAGTGGGGGAAAAGAGATCTGGCTGTTGATTAGGATTCAGGAATCAAGGTTTGGATTTTATTTAGCTTGAGAGGGTGAATATTGAATGAATTAGATATTGAAATGAATAATGATATGTGAATGGTTTGCAAGTATTTTGAGTGTTGACAGGCACTACTCAGTTTGATTGGGTTACTGGATTAAAATGTTTTTTTAATTAAAGTTGGTTAATCAAAGTAGGATTGGATTCATGAAATATTATATTTGATCCATAATAATATGAATTGTTAATTGTAATCTACATCTAATCCGAACTAGTTTGCGTTAGAGTCGAGTTTATGTGGATTGTATGCCGTCCTAGTAAAGAATGTTTTAAGTTTTTGTCTTGTGTAGAAATGTGGTTCAAACCATCTAAACAATCTTATTTTGAGCATGAACTGTATATAGATAAGTATAATTTAATAAATTAAGGTTGTAGGCAAAATTGTGTATCATTTAGACATAGAAATCTTATTTTCCACTAATTTATAACCAGAGATGAATTATATATCACTTATTTTTACAGTGTGTATTGTTTTCTGTACATCTTATAGTTGTTATAAGGTAAATTTGGGTGATCGTTTTCAGAGATACGAGTGAAATGCAAAACCTAAAATACATATTAATATTTGAGCTAGTTGTCTAAAAGTTCAATAAGATCTGCTTTACTAATTTTGGGACTAGGAGTTAATTAGCAGGAGCTGCCGTCATATTCATGTCAATTGAAGATTGAATTCCGATTCAATTGTAGAGCAACAATCAAAACTTGTTTTCCCCTATACCTGTGAATCTACTCCTCTAATTTGTAGATTTGAGCATCTTCCTTGGTTGCCTAGCCTTCTCTAGGCTATATTTACCCTTCCCTTTGCTTTAATTTGATAAATTTGAAGTAGATTTGGTTCTAGGGAATTAAAGTAACTTTTAGGAAAGTTAGACAGTGTTTTAGAATGAGTGGTTGGTTTGTAATCGGTTAAGCACTCAGTAATTTTAATGCATCTTAGAGTTGTTAAATACATCAAGTTAAGTACCGATTAATGCAAAAAAACAATGCCGTCCTTCATTTTTTTTCAATTTTCTCCTGCACTTAAAAATACCACCGTTGCCGGCAACCTAAACTCATTACCTCTTCCTCATCTTCCTTCGTACGTATATAATTTGCTCAATCAAATTCACAATCAAAATGGATTAACGTATTCAAAATTTTACTTGACAATGGATTTCGATCTACCTAACGACTTTCGGGTATCTTGCGTAATTTTGTTTTGTTCTTCTTTTAAATTTCATTATTATTGCAAAATTAATCATGGTTTGATTTATAAAATATTAAAATATTTTATTATGCTGATTTTGTTAGGTCATTGTTCTTACTTCAAAAAGTAAACAGAGAATTGAATGATTCGACTAGGGCTGTTATGGTAATGGTTACCGTTACCATTTTACAAATACCGTTACCGTACCATTTTTATTGGTAAACGAAAATTGCTTACCGTTACCGTTACCGATGGGCTGATATATCGAAGACTGGTATACCAATAATCTGGTAACCGTTACATTAGTAATGGTAAATTACCGTTTGTCTAAAAAAGGTTTGTAACATAACACGTATTCACACCATAACGGTGCTTTATTATACAATTTATAGTGTTACTTAATAAAAGACATAAATGAGAAAGAACTGAAATGTATTTAACATTATTTCACCTGGTTAATAAACTAAATTTAATCATTTGCTTGGTTCTAAATGCCTATAATAAAGCATGTTACATGAATATACATGTATTATAAATTGACTGGTAAATTTACCGTTACCGTTGGTATTGAAGAAATGTTACCGATGATTTACCGTAGAAAATGGTAAATTTACCGTTACCATACCGATTAAACTGGTATACCGATTTCACTCGAAAATGGTAACCGATTGGTTGGTAATGGTATGGTAATGGTAAATTTACCGTTAACATAACAGCCCTAGATTCGACTGTCCAAAATTAAAAAAGTTTATATTGAAATTTGTGAGGGGGGTTTAGATGCCGGTTTAAATAGTGTAGACGGACAAACGTATTTATTTTATGTAGTATAATATGATCATTTGATTCTTCTTTGTTATAGAGTCACGATAATTTCTATAGTTTTTGTTTCTTTCCTTTGCGAATTAGAATCATTAAGGAGTGTGTTATATTATATATAGGGTATTATCAATGGGATATTTAAACAAATTGTGGTATTTGTTAGAGTTAGCACATGTTTAAGAAGAAGTCAACACATGGGTGCTATTTGTGTGGTAGAAGTGGTGTTGTGGTTATCTTAGTGGTTTAAGTTTAGGAGTAGTTTGTTATTTTATTATCTATTTATAGCCTTGTATTTCTCAACTTTCAAGCGTGCAATAAACAATGTAGTCTCTTATATTTCACGTTTAATCTCTCTTCTTCTCTCCATTTAAAATTCTAACATGGTATCAGAGCGATGGTTCGATGGGACCAATATGATGCAGCATTGACCTAAGTATGCTCCAATATGTGGTTTGAGTTCGGAATTCTCATTAAGGTTGAGTTATAAGTTAAAACGCGGTCTGCTCCAACCGTGGAAAAGAGAACTCTTTGTGAAACAGCTTGGCCAAACTGCTGGAGGTGGTAGCGATCTAATCTAAACTGCTGGAGGTGTTAGCGACCTTATCCAAGTGTTTGAGGACTCTGTATAACTTCAAGTTGAATTGAGAAAATGCTCGTCAAGGTGGAGATCTGTTAGGTGTGGCTCGCATTGTATTAGAGTGGGTGCGTAGATTGGATTATGATTAATCCCACATCGTAAGATATTCTAAAAGAGATCAGCATATATATGGGATTGGTAGCATGTAACAACAAGGGATTCCTTTTATTACAAATAAATGTTGCCATGAAAATATATGTGCTCTGGGGGATGTAGGGATATTCAATCATGACGCTGGCACCAAATGAGCTTCGTTTAGTGGTCTTGCCCTTCTTCTACACTGAATGAAGCGCGTGCATAGCGGAAGATGCGAGGGGGTGCCGAAACAATTTCAACATGGTATCAGGGATGTGAATGTGATGTAGGAGGAATGGTCAGTGAATTAATGTGCAGTGTATATGTAACAGTAGGTTATTGGCAGTGAGGAGCACTATGGGTTGTATGCTGGCAGTAAGGTGGTTTTTATGGTGTTGTTTGTGAGGTGAAGTGTAGAAGTTGAAGTAGTCACGACAGTAGTTGTAGCTGCAGTAGTGGTAACGACAGTAGTTCGAAGAATGCTAAACAGCAGCTTTGTTGACCTACAAAAACCTCAAATAGAGCTTGATGGAAAAGCGTGTGCTGCTGTTGGACAGAGTGTCCTCATGGCTCTTTATGACTCTTTGTTTAGTCAGCTAGGTGTAGATCTGGCTCAGATTCTGGTGACTGATAGCGATTTTGAGAAGCCAGCTTTTAGGAGACAATTATTGTGACGCCCCACCTCTATACCCACGCTAACCAAGAACACTACGGTGTAGTGCTGTCAATTAGCACGGAGAATAAGGCTGTTGAGGAGCGACCATCCGTGTAACTTCTTTGTGCGAGCACCGATATGTCAGATAGAATAGAATGCATATCTTTTAAGGAGGAAATCCGACATACCGATACAAACACAAAGCTATCACACGGTGGCTATATATAATCTTCGGAAACAAATATAGAAATAAACGTAACATAAATCAGTCACAGACAATTCATATCACAGAGGCGGAAATAGATATGAGTATAACACATGGAAGTGTACATCAGAGTAGTGGTCAAATAAGATCCACAATAACACAAAATAAAAGATACAAGTGCAAGACAACAGAATATGTATACATCAAGGAGTCTCAATCTCAAATGTATACGACAAAAACTACTAAACTAGAGTAGTTAGCCAAAAAGTCGGATGATGGCTCCAGATAGGAAGTCATGAGGAAGCACCTGTAAAATCTCAGTCTGACCCGAGTATTATTTAAGAAGAAAATAATAAACGGATCAGTCTAGCTATAATTATCAGATAAAATGAGATAGAATATGAGATATGATAATAGAACGTATGATAACAAAAAGATGTCATACTATAAAAAGTATACATTAGAAATCCCACAAAAGTCATACAATATCTCAATAATCTCAAAACAGAGAAAAGAATGTCATATTCTTAATTTAATTCACCAAGCCATAATAAAATGACATACTCATCAATGTCAATGGTAAAAGCTGGTGAAACATAAAATTCCAGAAATCAATAATTAGAAATCCAGAAATCACAAGAAAGAGGATGGCCAATCCTATAAAAATGAGCCGAAGCTCCTCCTGACTGGGTATAGTCCCCCATTGCGGACTTTGAGCCGAAGCTCCTCCTGATGAGCCGAAGCTCCTCCTGACTGGGTATAGTCCCCCATTGCGGACTTTGAGCCGAAGCTCCTCCTGATGAGCCGAAGCTCCTCCTGACTGGGTATAGTCCCCCATTGCGGACTTTGAGCCGAAGCTCCTCCTGATGAGCCGAAGCTCCTCCTGACTGGGTATAGTCCCCCATTGCGGACTTTGAGCCGAAGCTTCTCCTGATTGAGCCGAAGCTCCTCCTGACTGGGTATAGTCCCCCATTGCGGACTTTGAGCCGAAGCTCCTCCTGACTGGGTATAGTCCCCCATTGCGGACTTTGAGCCGAAGCTCCTCCTGATTGAGTCGAAGCTCAATAAAATGAAGTACAGTCCTTCACACGGACAAAGAGACATCGCACATTGCTAGTCTAAATCACAAGAATGATCGTCATGATCATAAGGAAGTGTCGATTACACTAAGCTAGTAAATATAAGAGTTTAGCTTCATGTCCCATAACCACTTGCTTAACTCAAATATTTACGAACAAATTGTAGATCTGCACTAGACAATTGTCACAAGAGATTCAATCGAACAAGTCCATAAATTAACCGACGAAGTAAACGCAAGCGTTTCATACCACTTGTTTTGCTAAGCCGTTTAATTATATTTTCTCATACGAATGAGGTAAAGGTTTGTATATACTAATAGATTGGAAAACGGTTTTAAGAAACGAGCTTTGATATTGAAAATAGAGTTGAAATCGTTTTAATTAAAGAGTTTTGATATTTAATACTAGTATAGAAAACCCTTATATTTTGAAGTGACAAATCATAGAAGTGATTGTAGAAACAATCAATTATAAAAGTTCACATTCGAAGACGTGAATAAAATCCAGAGAAATCAATTCTCAAAACCATCAAAGTAAGAAGTTCGGTTAAATGGCTTTCGGATAAGATTGCCTACGCAGAGTAATACGGGGTTCGACCTGCCCGGTCAGGTCGCGGGGGTCCAGGGGGCAGCGCCCACGGCGGGGTGCGGGGCAGCGCCCCGTCAAAACGGTACGACTTAGTGAAGACAAGCGACCTAAGTTTAAAAAGGCGGGCGACTTAGCAAAGTGGCCGATAATAAATGATAACAACAAAAAGGGAATCAACTCGACTTGATTAGAGTTGGATATTCAAGCTAAAAAGGCAAATAGGCAAAACACAGCAGATTCAGACGTCTGAGATCAAGAATTCAGACGTCTGAATCTGGAAAATAAACTATTTTCCAGAACAGAATTCAGACGTCTGAATCCTAGATTTCAGACGTCTGAAATAGGCACTTTTTAGCCTATTCCTTTTCTGGTCCAAAACGAACCAATTCAGACGTCTGAAATTTTGATTCAGACGTCTGAATGCTGGGAGAAGAAAATTCCCAGTATTCCATTCAGACGTCTGAACCATACGTTCAGACGGCTGAAACTGTTATTCAGGGCATTCCCTGAACCTAGGCCAAAAATGGCCAAACGACATCGATAACTATCGGTCGAGCAACAACGACTGAGGAATTGCACAAGGATAAGTGTTAGGAATTCATACCTAACAATCGAAGATAATTATTGACTTAGATGTGAGATAAAAATCTCACCTTTGAACCCAAACAAATGAAGAAGAAGCTTGAAAGCAAAGGGAGAATCAACCACTCTTCAACACAACCCAAATGAGCTTGAATCTATGCTCAAAAGAGAAACATTTCCTAAATTAGGTTTAGGGAATTTTCAGAAATTGAAAGGAGAACGGGTTGGAGAAGATGAAGAGAAAGCTTACCAATGGGTTCTCTTTGAATTTGGAGCTAGAAGAAGGATTTGCAAGAGGAACTAGGGCATGGAGTTTTAATTTCCAATCTCTCCCACCATTTTTGCTTTGAAACTGAAAAGAGGAGGAAGTGAGGGTGAATGGGGAGGGATGGTTCAGTTTGGAGGTTAAGTTGGCAAAGGGGCTGAACCCAAAACCAAACCCAAAGTGCAAATGGTCAAATTTTTGACTAGCTCCAAACATATCAAAGTTTATACTCAAAAAGGTCGCAAACGGCATTTTGGACTCAATGGAAGTGGTCTCGAGTCCCAATTCGACTGTTTGCAAAAAGTAGCTTTTCGGACCAAAATCCGACGAACGATGAAATATTTAAATAAAATATTTAAATGTAAAATCGACAAATATGCGGGTTGTTACAATTATCCAAAACCGTGAATTCTTTGTTAAAGCTGGAGGTTGTTCAGGAGTGGTCAGGTGGGTTATTTGTTTGGTTGTTGTATGGCAAGTGTGTGATGTGTAACTGCAGTTGATATGGCGATGTGCTAGTGATCAGAAGGGGTAAGAAATGGCAAGTGATGTGAAGTTGTTGATGTGGGTATAGTTGATGGGATGTTATGGCAAGTAGAAACTTGTGGTTTCAGGCAGTGATGTATGAAGGGTAGTAGCAGTTTGGCTGGTGGTGAGTAAAGTGGCAGTAGGGAATGTGTTGATGGCTATAGTTGTTGTAGTGATATGTGATGGTGGCAGTAGTTATGTGGTTGCAGGGAAGTCGTTGACAGTAAGCAGTTATGTGCAGTATAAATTGAGGCCGTGAGGGTTTGTTGGTTGCTATGGGTGATTGATCGCAGCGGTGCAGTTGATGTATGGTGGTGCTGGAGTGTTGTTGCTATTGAGGTTGAAGTGCTGTGTTTGCAGGAAGGTGGAACTGAAGGCACTGATTGTTGCAATGAGTTGTAGTAGGATATGGTGGAAGTTAATGTTAGCATGATGAAGAAGACGTTCAGCAAAACGTTAGTTGCAGATGTGATAGCGAAGAAGACGAAGTCAGTAGTGAGGTAGGACATTTGTGGAGTGTTCGTGAACTGTTTAATAATATGCCTAAGAGAAGATAGGCATGCCTACAAGTGAAGTAGGCAAGACTGCGAGTGAAGCAGTATTGGTTTTGTGTCATCCAACAAGCAAATGAGAAAGAGCCGCAGCTCTAGCTTGTTGGGGGATGACAAATACCGCGGTATCAAGGGATGGTCAATATGCAGAGACCAAGAGGGTCCCTTAAAGGAAACCAACGGTAGTTGTTGATGGTTAAAATATCAATCAACGTGAAACAGTTAAGCATGTCCAACCAGGTAGAGATGAAAATTGTGACCGAGTTCGTCTATGCAAGACGATGAAGAAATTGGGAACCACGGTTCATTGCTTTGTAAACTGGATATTAGCACATCTAGTTTAAGGGAGGGTGTTAGAGTTAGCACATGTTTAAGAAGAAGTCAACACATGAGTGTTATTTGTGTGGTAGAAGTGGTGTTGTGGTTATCTTAGTGGCTTAAGTTTAGAAGTAATTTGTTATTTTATTATCTATTTATAGCCTTGTATTTCTCATCTTTCAAGCGTGCAATAAACAATGTAGTCTCTTGTGTTTCACGTTTAATCTCTCTTCTTCTCTCCATTTAAAATTCTAACAGTATTTTCTAGACACAGTAAAAACAAGTGTATTTTTTGGTGTATCAATACTCTAATTGAATAACAAAGTTTGGCTTATATACAAGTCTGATTGCGTGAAAATAAAGAATAAAAGATACAGCGTTAAACAGTCTAATTCAAACAACTGCACTAAAGCAGTAAGAACAGAAATAGGACAAATTATTAACAAGAAACAAATCAAAGCAAATTAAATGAACAATTCTCTAATGGTCTGTTCAACTTCAGTTCCCCAACAACCAGAATAAATTTGTAATAGCAGTTTATTACAATAAATTGGCATTATTCACCTTGAAATGGACAAATTAAATGTAGCTTAAACCAGCCTAGAAATGATATACACCCCAAGTACTGAAATAATGTATGAGAGGGTTATGAGTTTTTTGCCGCAGCCAGTGCCAGCAATCAATTACAATTTACAATTAAATTATGAACCATTATTGAGGATAAATGTTGATTTTTATATAAATAAGAACGTCATGAATGTTCCTGATCATCTTGGCAACATGTAAATTTGTTGATCATTTTATCTGCTTGAATTTATTAAGCATGCCTATTTTCCAATATAGCAATGCGGAAATAATTAACTGTCCTGTTTTCCTGTGCTCCCTTGTGCCTCTTGAATTACATCGGTTGGATGTTTTAATTTTTTTTAGTTAAATGTTATATGTTATCGATGGATGTTGAAGATTTTAATTGACACCGAGATCATCAAAAAATGGAACCTGATGGTTTGCACTCTGAATGTTGTGTCATATTGGACTTTCAATTGGTGCTATTGTAAGATCAACTGTGTGAATGCCACTTGCATCATGTGACTGCTACTAATCCAACTAGTCGTATTACTGTTTACTCGCATTGGGTCATTGAATATTTGTCTTTAGTTGCCTGAACAAGGAGCGGCAAAGGAGTGGATACTTCCAGAATTATCCAGATACTAATATTAACCATTGGATTGCTGAGTTATGCATTTGGCAACTCATCAGCTCCAATCTAGCTCAAACCAAATTTTTATCTCAACTAAATAACCGCATTCATTGTTGTGGGCCAGAACAAGACGTTGTACATTAATAAGTGGTAGTTGGTTTTCAATTTCAGTAATCACGTGTAATCAAGTAGCTTTCCCTATTTTCTAAAGAAATGCAAAGCTAGAGAATCATGTACGCCTTTTTTGACTTTAGAGTAGAAAAATTGTTCAAATATTTGAATCTAATACATCTAGATCCACGTTCTTGGAATGTTACCACTTAGGACATATTAACTTCTGAAAGGAAATATTAGAGTCAGTCTTGTTATTAGCAAAATACTATATTACGAATCTAAAAACCAATTTAGTCGGATGGTAGCATAAAATTGTACAATATAAGATAAAATGCACGTAAGTGCACTTCAGATATTGTAATATGGTTCCTATAACTCTATCTGCTAAGGTAATGGAACTGATGAAATGTTCTTAAAATCAATTTTTGCATTTTTTTTCCTTCTGAAACCCTTCATGATGTTTGGACAGTTTACCCTATTTCTTCATGATTTACTTAATTTTTATCTGTACAAACAATGAAGGTGTTTTAGGTTCGGATCCAATTTAACCTATATTGATAACTGGTTGCTATATTTTGGTTTTACTAAAATGTCTGCGTTAAGTACATAGCTTGTTTAGTTATCATCTAAAATCATGTTTAATAATTGAACTTTCTTAAATGATGTTCTTGTCTCACAATTGTTTTCATCTTTCAGGACAAACCAGAACCACCACCAGAAGGTCGTCTACCTGATGCCACAAAGGGTATAAAGCTATGATCTAACTATCTTATAATCAAATTTAGTTTGAATAAAACTAATTATTCAATAAAATGCACATGCTATATACTTTAGGTTCTGATCATCTAAGAGATGTCTTCGGTCATATGGGTTTGAGTGATAAGGATATTGTTGCTCTTTCTGGTGGCCACACACTGGTTAGTAATACATTTACCAAATCCACATTTGTTTTTCTGAGAGATTTTATAGCGTGGATTACCAAATTCTATAGTTTTGTTTTGTCATTAGCGTGTTGAGTGTATTTGTTTGGAATTTGGATAAATATTACAGGGAAGGTGCCACAAAGAGAGATCTGGCTTTGAGGGAGCTTGGACTTCAAATCCCCTTATCTTTGATAACTCATACTTCAAGTATGCAACATCTTCTTGTCATTTTTATTTGTTATTCTTGATCATACATTGTCACCTACTTATAGAATTGTTACATTATTTTGCCATATAGGGAGCTGCTAAGTGGAGAGAAAGAAGGACTAATTCAGTTGCCATCTGACAAAGCTCTCCTGAATGATCCAATTTTCCGCCCTCTTGTAGAGAAATATGCAGCTGTATGTTTTATTCTTTTTAGACTTACTTCTCTGTTTGATTTCTATTTTGACATTTGAACAACAAAATTTCCTGATTATATCGGTAATGGACGATCATCGATTTCTTTAGGACTGTATTACAGTAAGAAAGAAAATGATAGATGGAATCAGTATTATCAAGTAAAGAAAATGATCATGTAAAATTTCTGTTAGTCTCACATATTGGTTAGAACTTTGGACCAAGTAAACTGATCTTCTGACATGGTAGCTCATTTCAGTTACTTGAACTTCAAATTTTACTAACATATTCTAATATTTGTACATGTAGGATGAAGATGCTTTCTTTGCTGACTATGCTGAAGCTCATTTGAAGCTTTCTGAGCTAGGGTAATTATATTTTTATATTACTGTTAAGTGTTACGAAAAAGGTTGTTCCTTAGATTGTTTATGCTATTATTATGCTTTGCCAGATTTGCTGAGGTCGAAGCTTGAGCGCCATGCTAGAAGCTTCATACTATTTTTTCCAATTATATGCCCATCGCCTATTGCTGTAATAAAATGAATGGTTTTGTGCTCTTATCTATTTTGGTATGGTCTTTGAAATTCAATGTGAACTAAATGCAGTATTGTATTAGGTGCCCAACCTTTCTAAGATGCTTTTGATGATTTAATTTAATATATATATGGGTTAATGTTGTACTTAACTGTGTCGGTGCAATTTAATGTATGGTTTGACGATTTGATATACTTAATGGCGCCAAATATTTCTTGGATCTAAATTTATTTTAATGGCATAAAAAAAAACCAGTAATAATTATACGACTGATGAATTTTAACATTGATTTAGAACTTCGCAGTGGAATTATACTGGTAATATTTTTTTGTTACGAGTATCATTTCTTATCCACGGCTTACTGGGTAATACTCTGGAACTTTTTATTCCGCTTTCCTTGACTGAATAATTGATGGTATATAGTAAATACATGTTTTATGCAGCGTTGTTTTGAAATTGTGAATTTACTGTGTTCTTTATTCGTGGATTGTTGGATTTATTTATTATTATTATTTTTAAAGGTGTTTGACTTGTTGATGATGTGAAAAAAAAAGCCTCTTAAGATCGTACAATTTGTTCTTCAAAGATTCGGCTTAAGAGTAAATTATGTATGGTGGGTAAATGGTGATGATAGTGGAAATTACCTCTTCAACTTATGAAGACATAACAACACAAGGTTTAAGTTATGGCTATTAACCATGCAATTGTATTCAACCGTTCATGTGATTGCTATATGATACGGTAACGTTTCCATGTTTTTATAATATAATATATTAAAATAAATTATTAGCTTTTACAGTAATAGTATGTGATTATCAAGCATTAATAACAAGTGAATGCATTGTTTATTTTATAAACAATCAAATTAGTTCATGAAAAAATATTGAAAAATAAATTTTTATCAATAATATTATATATTATTGACAATAAACGTATAAAAAGTTCTAAATTTGCAAATATAACGATTAGCCATCATAAATAATTACAGCAACAATTGAAAATTTTTATATCATCAACAACGGTTAGAGTCATAGTTAGAGGTAATAACAATGGTTACCGCAAACATAACACTTTTAATTTAGATACAACATACAACTCACACAAATAACTAATTCAGTTGAGGTATTGAGCCGTTATATTGAAAATACCATTCCTTAGGTTAGATGGTCAATGAGATGAAGTTTGAAAAAAACATTTCATGTTTAGCCAATTAATGCCAATTAACCAATGAAATACAATTTTATGCATATGCTTTTACACACAATTCTATAATATTCGTTTTGTCAAGTTTGTAAATAGAGCAGTGGTTGGTTCAAAAACGAATTTTGCATCTTGCGTTTTAATATGTATATCAATTGATATGAGAGAGAATAAGAGATAAGAACATTCCAACGAAGAGGACAAATAGAACAGAGAAGATGGTCTTTGATATTTCAAATGGTGGCAAACATAAAAAAAATCATTATTTATTTATATGTTAAAGATATTTTTTAAATCTATCTTTTTCTGTCATTTTTTCCTCTTTCGTGCAAGTTCAACATAAAACATAAAACTCAATTTCAAACCAAACACTTAAATATAGTGTTTGGGTTCAAAACTAGTTTTTTGTATCGTGTTTTTAGTATGGATGACAAATGACATAAGAAGGATGGATCGTTGGAATATTCCATGTACTCCAGCAAAGGAAAGAAATGGAAGTGGGAAGATGCTTTTGATATTTAGAAGGAAAAAAGAAATTATTTTCAATTTTATATGTTAAAACCGATTTCAAGATCGAATAATTTCAACGTACATTCCTTATTGTGCATTTTAAAATACAACAAAACTTAGTTCTCAAATTTTACAAACAACTATTTTGGTTAGTTTTTCGCTAATTCTTGAGACCAACTATTCTAACACTACAAGGCAAACAGCTCTTTCCAACGGCTCCAAGCCGTTGGCGGCCGTTGGTAAGCCGTTGGGAGCCGTTGGAAAGGGCGTTGGAATACATTTCGACGCCTTTCAATGGTTTCCAACGCCCCCAACGGCGTTATACCAACGCTTACCAACGGCTCATCTGGCCACGTGGCAAACTTCGTTGACCAACTTGCCGTTGGTTCGCCGTTGGAAAACGTTGGTTTCTGCCGTTGGTAGCCGTTGGGAGCCGTTGGTTATAGATGACCAATTGGCCGTTGGTTTCCGTTGGAAGCCGTTGGAAATCTGAAACTTTTTTTTTTACTCGGCTGCTCCTACTCACCTCCGACCGCACACAATATCATAAATATTAAAACTGCTCCATTTTGAGCGTATATCCAATAACAATCACATATATATAACCAAACACAATATAATAATCAAATCATACACATAAACAACCAAACCATCACAACAAACTAAATTCTACATCCATCAAATTAGTTTCTACGTCAAAATCAAACGTCATCCAAACCAACCGTCATCATATATACAAACAACACATAAAAAGCTGTCACCAATCGTCATCCAAACCATCACCAAATGTTTAAGACATCCAAACACATCACCAAATGCCTAACACATCTAAACCATCACCAAATGTCTAACACCATACAACAATAAATACAAACCATCACCACTCCACACATAAGAAAACATCTCAAACATACCTCAACTCACTCGCCAGCAGAACCACCGGAGGAAGGAAACCGCCCGTATTGCTCCATGAACTCCGCCACTTTATTGTTTAGCTGCTCCATTTGTTCTTCACGGCGGCGATCGCGGTCTTGAAGCGTGGCGATCTGGGCTCGTAGCTGTGCGATCTCCTCCTTATCTTGAGCCCGCTGGTAGTTCTTCTGCACTACGTCAACCTGTAAATATTAGTAAATATGTGTAAATATATGTGTAAATACGTTTAAATATTTACTCTAGCTAAGCACACATCTAAAGTGTTTATATATATGATATCGAAATGAACATGCTTCATAAAAATTATTTTAAATTTAAATTAAAATACCGATTGGCTTCCAAATCCAAAGCGCCTTCCGTGGGTCGCTGGATCCATGACAGACTCAAATATTGCGTTCTCCTCATTAATGGTCAACTCTGCTCTTCCGGTGTCCTGGAGCATCAATGTCCGTGCGTCCTGAAACTTTTCCTAGTATGCAAAATACAATTGAATTTAGATAATGCTATTTTAATAGACTTAAAACTTTTAGTTCATTATCTTATACTTACATATGCGGTCCTTGCTTTGTCATTACTTTCCCAGGTGTACGAATATGAGCCTGAATCGTCAATCTGAGTCACCGCATGCGTATGCGCAAATACATCCCAACGACTGACAGGACCACCACGCTGTCTTTCCTGAAATATGCACATATAAATATATATATATTAAATATTTTTATATAAATGTTTATGTTAATTAATAAATATACCAAGTCCTCGCGGTGATGCTGGAATGACTTAGAACCACCGCGATGTGTGTCGGGATTCTTGCTCCTGTTAGCAGAATTCCTAGTTGACTCTTTCTGCAAATTTAAGTTGAAAAAAAAATTGTTTTATAGTTTTAATTTAAATATTATTTGCGTAGAACAATTTAACTTAAATATATGCTAAATTTACCTGAAATTCCTCATTGGCCCACCAGCGCATAAACTGTTCCCACACACCAGCGCTCATCCAATTTGGCTTGCTTCCACTTGATTTCACAGCATTTAAAGTCTCCCTGTAGTTCTTTGCAATTTTACTCTGCCAATGACGCTGTACAACGGAAAGATCTGCATCCTGGATGTCCACATGGCCCTGCACGTTTGATTACATAAGAGTTATATAGTTTTTATGCGTAGTGTAAACATGATTAGATATTTAAACCTAACAAGTAAACATGATTAGATATTTAAACCTAACAAGTAATAAGATTTTTTATGCATACTGTAAACATGATTAGATATTTAAACCTAACAAGTAATATCACTCATACCAAAAAGTTCTGCCAAATAGCTTCCTTCACGTTCTTTGGAATCAAGGACCATTTGGGCCAACATTCATTCATCCGACTCTGGTATGCACGCTTAGATAATGAAAGAACTATATTTGATGGCTCTAACGTAAAACCACTGTGTTTAACAAGAAAAAAAAGCATTTACTATTTTATGACTACTATACTTATAATAGACTGTACGAGAATAAAATTTAATTTTGAAACTTAATACTTACCCAGATCCGTCGGCTTTTGGCTTTAGCCAAATTGCAGTGCGTGGCATCTCCTCTGATGGACCAGCGCGATCACGATCTGCAGGACGAATAGTCCCTCTCTGTGAAGAGGAGGGAGACCCAGAATGTGTAGACCCAGATCGTCTACGTGAAGACATATCTATAGAATATGTTACAGACAAACATTATATGAGAACATTAAATGACTATATGTAAAACATACATTATGGCATAACATAAGAAGAGTACGTGACACATATCATACATTAGCATAACATTTTTAATGAAAATATTATAATGGTAAATATAATTACCTTCAAAATGTAGATTATTGATCAGTCCTCGTCAGTTTCGGTTTCAGACTCTGTTTCGTACTCTATATTTTGTTCCTCTGTACTCTCAAATGCTTCAATTAGTGCATTTGAATCATCGTTTAGAGGTCCAAAATCTGTTTGATCATCTGTTATTATTATTCCTCTACTTTCCTCGATATCTGCTTGGTAAGCTTGTTCATCGGGAATGTTCCGTCCATCAAATGTAAATCTTGCCTTTGTTTTAAAAACAGCCGACCAATTTACTTTATCTCTTCTTAGAGATGGGTAAGAAGCATAATAAACTTGAAGAGCTTGTTTGGCAAGTACAAAAGGATCGTAGTTATGATAATGCGAAGTATGTTTTATTTCTATAAGATTATATTTTGGATGCACGTTTATTCCAGAACCTGGAACGTTGCTGAACCAGTTGCATTTAAACAAAAATACTTCTTCTGCAGGTCGTGTGAAATACGACAATTGCAAAACTTGGGTTAGCACGCCATAAAAATCATGTATATGATCATTTGGATCATCACTACCTTTAACAAATACACCAGTATTGTTAGTTAATTTTTCAGCACCGTATTCTTTGGTATTAAATTTATATCCATTCACAAAGAATATTGGATAGGTCTTGACTATCCTTTTTGGTCCCAAAGCTAAATGTTTCAATCCTTCGTCTACAACACCATTTGTCGTATCAAAAACGTACTTAGAAAACCATTTAGAGAATTCTTTGCTGATATCTCCGTTCGGATGTTGTGATTCGTAAATACTGCAATTATACAAGAAATGTTATATTTTGATTAAGATACATGTGTGCATATTTGTATATTTATTAATTAAGATACAAGAAATGTTACATATATAAGTATATTACCTAACAAATGGTGCAACTTCAGCACAGTTGAGAAGAATATATGTGTGTGCTGCGTGATAATCTCTGTCATCCAACCATACTTCCACACATTTACCAGAAGGCCGACCATGCTTTTTAAAAATAGATATAGTCGATTGACAATCATCTTGATCATTGCCTTCATCATTACGCGGAGCACTTTCAAATGATATGTTCACATGGTCACTAAAATAATGAGAGAGAAAAAATGAAGCTTCTTTTTCAATGTATGATTTGCAAATCGAGCCTTCAACTCGAGCTTTCTGCCTCACTTTTTTCTTTAGATGATTTAAATATCTATTTCAAATTATTTTAAATCAATTTTTGTATACATATAATTAAACCAATATTTAATGAACTAAATATGAATATACCTTTCAAATGGATACATCCATCCATATTGCACAGGCCCTCGAAGACGTGCTTCAAATGGAAGATGAATAGGTAAATGCTCCATAACATTGAAAAAACCAGGAGGAAATATTTTTTCCAATTTGCATAGCAATATCGGGATTTCTTCCTCAAGTTTACGTAGACGATCAACTTTTAATGTAGTAGAACAAATCTCTTTATAAAACAGACTAAGTTCTGTTAAAACAGTCCAAACTTTTACGGGCAATAGTTCTTTAAAAGCGACGGGTAATAAATTTTCCATCATAACATGACAATCATGACTTTTCATCCCGCTAAGTTTATTGTTCTTATAGTCCACACATCTACGAAGATTAGAAGATATACCATCCGGGAATCTTAATCCTTCCACCCATTTTAAAAATATTTTAACTTGATTATTGTCTAGCTCATAGCATGCTTTTGGCTTTTTTATTTCATTTGGTTTCATATGAAGCTCAGGACGATTACATAATACTTCGATATCACGCCTTGATTTCAAATCATCTTTCGTCTTCCCCTTGACATTCAAAACTGTATTAAACACATTATCAAACACGTTTTTCTCATTGTGCATCACGTCAATATTATGACGAATCAGGAGATTTTTCCAATAAGGCAACTCCCAAAATATGCTTTGTTTGCACCAGTTATGAATCGATGATTTACCTTGAATTTCAATTTGCTTTCCGGTTTCATGTATTTTTGGATAATCCTTTACAAGTTCATAAATATCTTCGCTTGACCAAACCGTAGGTGCGCTTAAAGTTTCAACTCTATTAGCTGTAAAGTTTTTCTTATCTCTTCTAAATGGATGATTAACATGAAGAAAACATCGATGACAGTCAAACCACGAAATTTTTTTTCCATGAGGTAAAGGAAATGCTCTTGTTTCTTCCATGCAGTAAGGACAAGCTAGGCGACCAGCCGTACTCCAACCTGAAAGCATTGCATACGCAGGAAAATCGCTGATTGTCCATAACAAAGAAGCATACATGCGAAAGTTTTTTTTTTTAGAAATATCATATGTTTCTACTCCTTCGTACCACAATGTTTTTAATTCTTCAATCAAAGGTTGTAAATAAACATCGATTCCTTGTGTCGGATCATCAGGACCAGGAACAACAACTGTAAGAAACATGTATGGAGTTTTCATACACATCCAAGGAGGTAAATTATAAGGTGTGACAATTATAGGCCAGGACGAATATTTAGAACCAAATTGAGAAAATGGTGAAAATCCATCCGTACATAAACCAAGTCTAACATTACGACTCTCGGATGCAAAATCAGGATACTTTTGGTCAAAATGCTTCCATGCTTCCCCATCAGCTGGGTGTGTTAACGTACCTTCCTCTCGTATTCTCATACTGTGTCATCTCATATGTTGCGCAGTTACAGAAGATGCATATAACCTTTGAAGTCTAGGAGTAATTGGTAAATAATGCATACGCTTATACAGGACTTCCTTTCCCTTTTTCTTTCTTGGTTTGTACCTTTCCTGATTGCATATTTTACAATGTCTAAGATTGATATCTTCCTTCCAAAACAGCATGCAACCGTTTAGACATGTATCTATTTTTTGATATGGTAAACCAAAAGCCGACATTAGTTTTTTTACTTCATAATGATTTTCGCACATTAAATTATTGGGAGGCATATGCCGTTTCGCAGCTTGTACAACAGCTGTAAATCCAGATTCTATGAGGTTGTATTTAGATTTCATCGTAATGTACTCAGCAGTCACTGACAATTGGGTTCCGCTTGTGCAACCTTCCCAAATGGGTTTCTTCGCCGCTTCTAACAAATCATATATTTTTTTTGCACCAATATTTGGTTCGTCTTCAGTATTACCATCGTCATCGGTTAATTGAGAAACAGGGAACATTGAACGTGCAGCATCTTCAACCATATGTTCTACGAGATTTGTCGTATCAATTTCATTACGCAATACCTTCTCAGCTTCAACACGATTAGATGCTAACGGTTCTCCATGACGATCCCAAACCAAATAGTTCGACACGAAACCGAACTGACGCAAATGAACTCTTACCATTTCTGGTACCAAATGCTTTAACAATTTGCATTTAGTACATGGACAACGGATTTCTTTGTCGTTTCCGTTATTACTTAAAGCGAAATCAATAAATACGCGAACACCATTATTAAAATGTTCAATAATTGACGTTTCACTTTCAACTCTTCTTTTTTTGTACATCCAGCTCCGATCAGTAAAATAATTGTCCATTAACCTACGTATATAGTTAAAAAGTACGATATTAATTTGCATTGACATATTATTAAAACAGTTTATAGGTGAATTTTATAATAACTAATCATTGACTCTATGGTGATGGGTCGTCCTACCTCCCATTACAAATACAATAACGTAATTAAACCGCGTAAATTATTTCAATTTAAATTATTCAACAAAATTTCGGCAGCGCTTCGCTTTAGTTCCCTGAACAGTACACATTTGCGTGTACACAGGGAACATAAACGAAGCGCTGTCGAAATTTTGTAAACCATTTAAAATGAAATAATTTACGCGATTTAATTACGTTATTGTATTCGTAACTTGTCCAATACAGGGACAAATCCAACAAATACTGTATAAGATGAATACAGATGTCCGTTCTGATAAAAAAACGAATATCCACATAACGATCATATACAGTACTTATCAGACGGGGCCGAAAAACATTCTAAGGGTTTTCGAATATATTACATACTCTGTAACATATTATATTTATAAAAAAAATTGACGTTCGATATTATACTTACTGTCATTTTCGATATTTTTTAACCGTACATTATAAAATTACTACACTATATTACTTATTAAAAATAATCAAAGTAACCGTATATTATAAAATTAAATATCATTTTCGATATTTTATAATCTAATGTCATCATTCAACTTATCGCACTATATTTTCATACACGGAGCATTCTACACTACGCTATACACACAATACACTATACACCAACCTATAATATACAATTAACTTACAATACATAGGTTAATAATAAATATTAAACATCAATAAACTAAACTACACATACAATAGTCAATACAAACATATAAATTGCAAATCTAACACTAAATTACCTAGTTAACACTAAATTACCTAATTTAATAAAAAAGGGAATTAGGGTTTATACCTTGATTGGAGAAGATTAGGGGTTGGAGAGGGGTTCAAGATGCTACCGAGTGACGTTGGAGGCTTGAATGGAAGTGGTTGGCGAATTGGGGAGGGGGATGGAGGGTTTTTGGAAATAATTTGGGGAAAAACGAAGTGGGAAGGAAGAAGGTGCTGCAGGTTATTTTGGCTCGGGTTTCCAACGGCTACCAACGGCCGCAAACGGCATTTTCCAACGGCGTCCAACGGTCAACTTTTTATTCTCTTTGTTATAATTCGGAAAATACTTGCCGTTGGAAGCCGTTGGTCAATGCCGTTAGCGGCCGTTGCCCTCCCCTTCCGTTGGAATAAACAGTACTCCTTGTAGTGTAACTAGTTGGAATTCTCCAAATTTTATTGCACTATAGTCATTTGGGGTCAACGAAAAATTTACAGGTTCATTAATTAGATGTACTAACAAGAAGTCTATAGGTTCATTAGATTTACTAGGAAAAAATTTAATACAATAGAACCTACTTGAAAGAAAAAAAATATAATCCAAAAAGAGTTGAAATTTTAACAAAAAGAGTTGACAATGCAGTATAAAAACACCTATAAATAAAAAAGTAATAAAATATTTGACATCGAGTAACCATGAAAGCTGTTTCTCAGCCAACTTGATTCTTAATGCTTGATCCATCGTTTTGGGATATGTGCATAATAATAATTTGATGTGTATCATTAACACATTCATGTTAACCCAACCCTAACATCATCGTGAGTTATATATATATATATATGAACTTCGCTACAGGGCCCGAAAATATTGAGTGCGGAATGTCAGAATTTGGAAATCAACGGTTGATTTCAGGGGGATTTGTATTATCCTGTGGCCACAATGAATTCGGGCCTATTTCCTGGTATATTATCCGGGCCTTTTAAGCTTTGCTATATATATATATACACACACCATATAACATCATCATTCTGTACCAATCATTCTGTACCAACAAGTGCAATTCCATGGCTAAACTCATCTTACCATTGCTATTCTTCATATTCACACTAACCACAAGTTTAGCATCATGCAAAAGCAACAAATTCCCTAACGTGAAAAAACAAAAGATAACACACTTGAAGTTCTACTGGCATGACATTGTAACGGGGAAAAACCCAACCGTGGCAACAATCGCCCAGGCCGCGACCACCAATGCATCCTCCACCAAGTTTGGGCTGGTGGTCATGATAGACGACCCATTAACATCCGGCCCAACAATGAAGTCCAAGCTCCTGGGTCGGGCAGAAGGGTTCTATGGGTCCGCCTCGCAGGAGACCATAGGACTAGTTATGGTGATGAACTTCCGTTTTGTCGAAGGGAAGTACAATGACAGCACTTTTACTGTCGTTGGGAGGAACAGCGTGCTCAGTAGTGTGAGGGAGATGCCTATTGTGGGTGGCAGCGGTCGATTTCGGTTTGCCACTGGCTATGTTCAGGCCAGGACGTACAGCTTTGATACCGAGGCTGGTGATGCTGTTGTGCACTATGATTGTTTTGTTTTGCATTATTAGTTGACCTATCTATGAATCTCTGTTGCTCCACTTGCTGGTAATGAAAGTTGATTAATTAATACTGGTGTTTTGATTAATGGAAGTTTAAATTATCTCATTAAAGTATCAAAAGTTGAATTATTTCATCAGTTAATTACTAGCATCAATGTTGAATATGCAAGTAAAATATTAAATTTCGATACCACTTGGGGCCTCTTTGAACATGGGGTTCTGGAACGGTTGCCCTACGAGCTCCTCCTGAGGATCAGCTGTGCCATATATAGATGGAGTATCATTTTGATGAAAATACATAGTAGGATCATCTGTTGTGCACTATGACATTTACCTTTTGAACCGTTTCAGACATAAGTACGGGGATTGACAACAGGTGCACTGTATAATATTCGGTTTATCATTGTTGTCAACTTGGCTTGTTTGTTGATTACACAAGTACCATTTTCAATTTCCATAGACAAGCGATCTTCCTTGAAAAGTATTCAGACATACATATAACTTATTTTCAGGCAAAACAATTAACCTTCTAACTACCATAAATTAATTGGTCAGAGCAAATAAAAGGAAATAATCACCTTCAGATCAGCTAAAATCCCATATGTCCCTCTCCATTTCTCTTGTATCCAACTAAATCTCAATCACTGATCACAGTAATCTGATTAATATGGGTCGATACAATATTTTACTTGTTAATAAATGAGTGGGCACATGGAAATGGAGAGTTTAGGGACAAAAGATATGTTTCAGATGATGTACAAATAACGGCGTGCGTTTTTGTGATTGTATGCAGTGGTGTGATTGTGATCAACCATCTTTTGAAAAGTATACATCTCAACTCGTTCCAATGGTTGAATGATATCTGCTATACATTTGTAGCAGGATATAATGTAAATTAAGAAGAGTAAACTATAATCGAACATTTAGATTTGACATAAACTCATGAGACTGCTTATTAACTAATTGAATATGTATACAACTAATAATTTATTCACGTAGATATATTGGTATATATTTTTTATTGTATGATATATTAAATTTCTCCTCAATAATTATTTTGGTTCATGTTAACGTTTTTTTTACTTGGATTAGTCAAACAAAGCGATATGGATGTTGAAAAATCTAAGACACCGACTCTACCATTGTATCGTTATCAATAGTTGGCTTGAAAGCGCAAACTTTTGATTCGACCGTAAACTTTCGAAAATACCCTTTACTCATATATAATTTAACGCTCATCTATATATATTACCAAATCCCTTGAAAATTGGATCTAATAAATAAACTCATTTTACAAATATTAATAAACATTAATATCACTTGAAAATAGGACTTGATAAATAGTTTTTTTTTACAAACTCAGAACGTTCAAAAATAATCAAATCTTAATGTCACTTTAAAATAGGATATAACAAATGAAATTCCTTTACAAATTCTTTCTTTATTAACTAATAACAGAAATATGAAACTAAAAAAAAAAAATTCAAACAATCTATGTATGAGTTCAACGCAAAATACGACTACATATTTTTGGAAATTATTTTTTTTGAGTTTTTTGAAACATATACAATTTGTAGATCAACTCACGTGTGAAGCGCATGCCGTAAAGCTCGTCTTTAATAATAGTTGTAATACAATTGGTGTCACACTTTTTTGGTATCAGCGTGAACTACCAAAAATGCCCATAATATACCAAATCTTACAATCAATTGAAATTAAGATCTAACAATTAAATTTCTTTTACAAATTCAAAACGTTCGTCTACAAATATTATCTAATCTAATATCACCTTCAAATAAGGGTCTAAGATCTAACAAATAAATATTTAATTAACTGTATAAACAAAATTTCAAAATAAAAAATAAATAAATGTTGCAACTTAGAAATAAAATTTAAACTAACAAAACTTTAATAATAGTTGTAATACAATTGGTGCACACTTTTTTGGTATCAGCGTGAAATACCAAAAATGCCCCTAATACCAAAACTTAATATCACTTGAAAATAGGATTTAACAAATTAATTTCTTTTACAATTCAAAACGTCTGTCTACAAATATTCTGTAATCTAATATCACCTTAAAATAGGATCTAACAAATAAAATTCTTTTACAAATTTAAAACATCCGTCTACAAATACTATCAAATCTTAATATCACTTAAAAATATGATTTAACAAATAAATATTAATTAACAGTATAAAAAAAATTTCAAAAAAAAAAATACGTTGCAACTTAGAAATAAAATTTCAAATAACAAAATGATTCCAACACAAGAATATGGTAAAATATTTCTATAAATCATTTTCTCTTGGATGTGCTAAACATATACAATTTGCAGAAAAACAATTCACGTGCGAAACACGTGTCATCATCACGCGCGAAGCGCGTGCCGTAACGCTCGTTTATTTTTAATAATAGTCGTAATAGGTTTGGTGTCACACTTTTTTGGTATCACGGGAAATACCAAAAACGCCCCTCTATATATTATCAAATCTTAATCACTTAAAAATAGGATTTAATATTAAATTTCTTTTACAAATTCAAACGTTTCTAAAAGTAAAATTAATATAACAATTAAACATGCTTTACAAATTCAAAACAATTCTAAAAATAGGATTTAAAATTAAACTTACTTTATAAATTCAAAATACTCCTTTATAAATATACAGATCTTAATATCACTTGAAAATAAAAAAATCATTTTTTGACTGATTTAAACATATACAATTTATAAGGAAAATGATTCACACGCAAAGCACGTGCCGTGACACTCGTTAGTAAAAAAAGGATCCAGCATAAACAAAACATCAATACAACTACAAGGCATGCTCTTTGCTTGAGCATGCGTTAATATATGACAAAACATAATAGAAGAGAATAATTTTGAAGCACTACAACCAAGCTTGCCATGGGACCAGAAACATCAGCATCTCTGAGAAGAAGATACTAATGGAAATCGTGTTACGGATAGAAAGCCAACACGTTGAATGTTTTCGTCTGTAGAACATGGGAAACAATCATAAGGACAACATTTGATACTCCCTTTTGTGATCCGTAACTCTACCTGGTTTCACGCTACAACAAATATATGGCGTGTATCGCTTCATGGACCGTTCTACGGTTATCACAATCCCAAACTTTCACTCGTTAAAAATATAAAGGTAGCACAGAGTCTATTGTCGGATAAGTCATTCTGTGAAAGTACTCTAATACCAATATTGCAAAATCTTCCAAAATCCACTAATCGACATCGGTCTAGGCCTAACTACACATTGATGATCCAATGCTCGATACAATATGCTAATGCAGGAGTTCCCCAATCATATCTAACAGGAGTATCAAACGACAACTCTGCAATAACATCAGCATGTCCAGTAGATATTGTTTTTGACGGATTTGAATAGAAAATGTTTGCCATCATGAAAAAAATAAAAAGTTTAGCTATATTTAAAATATTTTCTTCACTATAATCATCTACTAGTTCACAATAGCTCATTTAATATAACCACTTCTAATCTGGAATCCGAACAAAAATCATCTTGCAAGCCAAGATGTGGAGGTACCCTCATCTTTTGGTAAGGTCTCTTCCCGACCAATGAAATAAAGGTAAACATAGAAAAATCCGGGATCAAACCTAACTCTCCAAAACTAAAGTGAAAAGTGTAAGTGGTCTTCCACCAGCATGCAGTTAAACTACAACACAATTGAACATCCGAATTTAATAGATTTTGGACACCTAATAAAGTAATATTTAGTTCTTGCATGTATTAAGGAACTGTAAATAAACGTAGAGTGGGTAAGTAAAAACATGCTCAAGAAATCACTAAATCCAATTTCTAGTAGAAAATTGTCAATAATATTATCGGTGTCAACTGCTCCTACAGTTCTACTAAGGCGGACGACAATTGGTTAAGGCCCGTAGATGCTATCACGACGAACATAAATTTAAATATTTTATATATTAAACTGACAATACATAATTATGTTTAACTGTATGTACAATTCAAAATTAAATATATTACAGAATCATCAACGTACATGCTTATGTGTACTTCGTTGTTAGGAAGAACGCGAAAATTCATCAATTCCTTATCATCTCCTAAAATTTGATCAATATGCAGATCAAGAGCTGAAATCTCATGTATATCTAGCCAAGCCTCTTCGCCTAAATATAGTACTTTCATCTGAATATTGAGATCGTCGACTTCCTCTGCCAGTACGAGGGATGTAACGATCCGGATTTTTCGTTGTTCGATTTTGAATATTTAAATGGTTTTAAATATTGAATTTGAATTATAGATTGATTTTGAATATGAAAATTGGGTTTATTTATAAAATAAATTCAGAATTTAAATATAGCAATTTATTGGATAATTTAATTATTAAAGTTTATTGGTCAAATTATCGTATCTTGAGTTTTAAGCCCGATAAAAATTATTTAAAGGCTTGCAAAATTTATATTAATAATAATGAAGATAATAAAAGTTTTAAAATTGAATTTAAAAGTGATTTGTTCAGTTTTAAAAATATATTGTTTAAATTGACATTTAAAAATTGCCTTCCGAGGCGCAGTCTCGGAATTCGACAAAGCTATTTCCATTAGATCTGTAATAGTGTATTATTATCAGATTTCAAATTTCGTAGCATTTGGAATTATCGTTAGGCCGTACGGTATATAAACGCGTTAAAATTTATATCGAAAATTTAATATAATAATTGGGACCAAAAAGCTATCTTCTCCATACGATCGAATTAGGACTCGAAACCTTTTTCATTGTGTTCGGAATAGTGGTATAACATTATAAACGCCTAGCGGCACGCCTCGATAGGGGTTCGAGATTTTGAGTTGTGTAAATCGAGACGTTTAAAATTCAAATAATATAATATATTTATATTTATATTGATTGACCGCATTCACATCAAAACTTTTTCCTTCCTTTCAGAGCACTGTAGCCTTCATCTTACATGCCAACATCAAGTCTTGTTCCTCCCTCCATTCTCCTTTTAAAATCACGTTATCCCTCTTCTATCTTCTGTTCAATTTCCATCAGATAAAAAAAAGAGAAGGAACGAACTAAGTAAAAATCGCGCCTCTCATTTCTTTGTCATTTAAGAACTCGAATCCATTCAGAACGAAATTAAAAAAATGGCGGACAAAATCATAATCAAATCGATTCGTTTTAAAAAAAATCGCGACCAGACGAAACTTCTATCGTCGAATTCGATTAGTCAAACGACAAAGGAGGAGAGGCGGAGCAGTCACGCTCGTCGATTGAGCATCAGGAAGGCTGCGATTCTGAATCGCGTTGGCCGCGGAGGTGTGGAAATCTCGATGAGGTTGGAGGCGAGTTGAAGGCGGTGACTAGGGAAGTTGTTATCGATTGAGGCGATAAGGAAATCGAGCGCGCCGTGCTCGTAGCCGATGGTGGTTATCGTGAGTGACGTGAGGTGCGGGGACACATTCGATCAGGTGTTTCGGGTTTGGGTTTTTTTGGAAGGCAACGAGGAGAAGGGGGAGCTGGAGACAGTGGCATAGTGGAATCGACCCACGTTTTCCTTTTTGCAAGGTAAAAAAATAAAAATTAAAAATTTTCATTAGTTTAAAAACTTTTAAATTCCGTTAGGTTAAATTTTAAATAAATTATCCAAGTGCTTAAATTCAATAAATTTGTTATTCGAGGTCCAAAATCATGGAATAAATCTCGACGGAATCGTAGTTGCAAATTCTACGTGATGGAATTAAAATCTGGATATTCGGCAAATAAAAAAAAATCAAGGTGAGAATTTCTCACTCATTTGGATTACCATTTTCAAATTTAAATGTTTAAATTTAAATTATTGAATGCTTTATTGATTTATAAATTTATAATTATCTATTGGATGACTATATATATATATAATATAGTAGTATATATACTAGTATTTGGAGTCATATTCCTGCATATTATAGCGGATGAGACCCTATGTGCCCTTACATAATAGCGGATGACCCTATATACTGCGATATCCTCCTCGAAGTGGGATTAGTATTTTTATTGTTGTCTGACATATGTAGATACAGGGAAAACAGGTTGGAGGAATCCAACTGGATTCCTCAAATATATTTAGTGTTTCTCATATATATAAAGATATATGATGTGTTTGAATAAAATAGGGGTGGGCACGGTCGGTTAACCGAACCGCTCGGTTAATTAACCGATTTAACCGACCAAATTCTACGGTTCGGTTAACCGAACCGAAACTATAATTGGTCAGTTCATACCGACCGAACCGCCAATTCTTAACCGCGGTTAACCACAAATATTTAGCGGTTAACCGCTTAACCTTATCTGTTAACCAACATCCGGTTAACCATAGTTAACCGAAATTTTAACCGCTTTTAATGGTTAAAAATTATCCGATACCTAAAGCCTTTTATTCAAAACCAAAGCAGTAAATGTCACAGCAAAGCATTGCTTACTTCAATACATTACAGATTACACTTCAACAATTATAAAATAGTTCAGCAATTACAAAATAGCTCAGGCAGTTCAACAATTTGTTGCAGTTCAGCAATTATAGCATATACATACAAAATAATTGCTCACAGCAAGTTTGGACAGTTCAATACTTGAATATAAAACATGAATAAATAGACAGTTTTGAAAGTTCATTGTTACAGACAGTTGAAATAGAGCAGTAATACAAAATAAAAGTACATAGTTGGCATGCTTCAATTCATACGGTTGAAATAGAGCAGCAGTCTAGTTGCCATACAATTGAAAGCAAATCTGTAGCCTCTGGCCCTCTGCAAGTTTATAAAATATAAACCATCAAAACTAAAGTTTGTAAATATACATGATATATTTATGATATATGTCAAAACTGAAGTTCTGAACCGAAGGTATGTCAAAAGACTTCAAGATCATGTCACCTGAACTGAAGGCATATCAAAACTAAACTTCAAGTTCATGTCACCAGAAGACCCCAAGACCACTGTCACCCGACTCACCCCATGATATTCATTGTATATTTATGATACATTTTAGAACATATAAACTATCAAAAGACTCAAAACTGAAGGCACCATATTAAATATATTTCAAAACATATGAACTGAGAACATATAAATTGTCGAAACATATGTACCAAGAAAATATGTTTATGAATTGTCATAGCAAGTTTATGAACTGTCACACCTAAGTAAGCAGGATTTGTTTCTTCTTCCAACTCATAATTTTAAAACAATGTTTTGTGCTAGCTTGCTTTCAAACTGTGCCAGTGCAAGCTATACTGCACTATTTCAAATATGGTCAGCATTATATATAACACGTTTTCTTAGGGAATAAATTGATAAATTTTCCTTATTTTATTAGATTACATTAGGTGTAAATTCACTTTTTGTTATGTGGTCGGAGTCGATGGAGTGTTTATATGCCAAGAGATGTTTGGTCTTAAATAATCTAGTGGAACTAGCCAAACACTCTAGTAACTCCAAGTAAGTAAAAGTAAAACGGGGATCTATCTACGCGTGATTAACATGTTATTTTAAGTATGCAAATTAAGAAACTCGTTCATTTTTGATAAAATAACAAGCAGAACCGAACAAACCTGGCTTCATATAAATAATTATAACCTCATATAAAAACTCATCATATATACACTTATTTTCGGAAAACGACAGATACACATTATTAATAGAAGCCAATATCAACAATTTTGTATCCAATCACTCAAATGCACTGGTGGAGTAGATCTTTATTCAAACTATTATGATTTTACTTATCAACTTTGCTGTTATACTTTTTTTTCAAGGACAAAT
This sequence comes from Allium fistulosum, assembly GCA_030737815.1. Classification (NCBI taxonomy): domain Eukaryota; kingdom Viridiplantae; phylum Streptophyta; class Magnoliopsida; order Asparagales; family Amaryllidaceae; genus Allium; species Allium fistulosum. The sequence goes on along the minus strand of CM060903.1, from coordinate 508,500,146 downwards.
ACAAGTAGGATGATGCACAATGCTCTAATAAAGCTAATGGTAACTATATAACCAGAAATATATATTGGAAGCAATATTGTCAAAAATAATCTACTAGAACCAATTTTGCAAAATTTGTTTTCTTGCTATCACTGATTATTGAACTAGTCTAAATCGAATAAAAGCAAATAACTACCAATTAGCAACTAGAATAGCAAATTAGCAATCTGAATAACAGCAAATAACTCACATGCTTTCTTTTTCTCATCGTCCTCGATGGATTCGTTGGCGTTGTCGTGTTTGTCTGTAGTGGTCGAACTTGAATTCGAACTCGAAGAGCAATCGCAGCGGCCGTAGATGACGAGATGGCAGATGCGCTTGAACGATTGGGATTTGGGAGGCCGAGGCTTCGACTAACTTTTACAGATCTAGGGTTTTTTGTTTTCTATTTTGAAATGAAATACTAAAGTGCGAATTTGCAGGCATGAGACTACTCAACTAGGGCACGGGACGGGTAGTGGGTATACAATTGAGCAGTGGGCTGGACTCTGGGCTGGGCACGAGACCAAATATAAAAAAAATATAGAAATGGTCGGTTAACGATTAACCGACCGACCTAATTTTCGTTAACCGTTAACCGAACCGAAAATATTCGATTAAGGTCGGTCGGTTAACCAATGATGTCGGTTAATCGATTTTAGCGGTTAAGTCGGTTCGGTAGTGGTCGGTTAAGTCGGTTAAATCGGTTAAATGCCCACCCCTAGAATAAAATACTGGATTATTGTCTGTTGTAAATTTTTAAATGTTATAATGGCATGGAAATTAATTTTGAGAATATTAAATACCATAAATATTATTTAAAAAATTTAAATTAAAAAGAGATTTTTAATATATAAAAATATGTATATCGATATTTGGATTATTTAAAAGAGATTGGTTTTGAATAAGAAAATGGTGAACTTTTAATCGTATTAAATAATGTGGGAAAATATTTTATACAGAGAATTTAAAATAAATTATATAAAGGAATTTTTAAAGACTGGATTTTAAAGTGATATTCGGGAAAATATAGAAAGAAGTTAAAATTGATATTAAAAGTAGATTGGCAAAAATAAATAAGAAATTGAATTTATAAAATGGAATTTATAAATGAGATTATTTTTAGTGGAACTCGAAGGAGTTATAAAAATTTATAAACGAAGTTTATAAATAAAGGAAAGTGATAAAGGATGATAAATTTGGAATATAAATTTCCGGGAAGAATTTATATATGAATATGTGAATAAGGTGAGATGAAAATAGTGAATACTATATTTTTGAAGTAGAAATGGTTAAGGAGACCCGAATGGAAGTGAAGTGACGGAAATCGAGAGGAGTTATAAATAGAAATTTGGGTATTGAGATCTAAAAATATATTTTTATTAATAAGTTAAGTTTTTATTTTAAAAATAATTTTTTTTATTTATTAAACTGTGTGATTTAAAGTTAGTTAGTATTGAAATACCTCAGAAGTGAATTTTCAAAATACTTAATATTTATTTTAATAAAATTCTAAATTTTTAAACCTGCTTTGAAAAATGATGTTATAAAGAGTATTTCAATATTTTAAATAATTATTTGAATGTCTTAAAATAAATTATTATTATTCTTTAATATACTTATTATATATAGAGAGAGAGAGAGCTTTGTAATGTTTTAAAATTATTTATAAAACTTCTCGGAAGTTTGGAAATGGGTTATTCAGTATATGGGATTTATAAGAAATCCTAAAAAAATGAAATTGGGAAGAAAAGTAAGGAAATTTCCGAAGTAGTTAAATAAAAGTGAACTTCGAAAAATGAAATAGAGTTCATAAAGAAGTACAAAGGGAAATTGAAATTATAAGTGAGTATAATTGGCTTTGGAGATTAAAAAAGGGAATTAATTAAGGAATTCCGAAAATTTATAGAATTTGTTATAAACTAGTCAAGGAATTTACAAATAAAGTTGTAAATGATTTTGAGCGGATTAGGAAGTTGGAAATAGATGGAATACTTCATAAGTGTGAATTTAAAATGAAATGGAGAAAAATATTCTAAGTGTTGAAAAAGAGTGGAAATATTCTGTTGGAGATATAAGGATTTGAAAAATTTTCAAATGTTGAAGAACTGAAAGTAATATCTTATAAAGATATTTTAAAAATAAATTATGGGAAAAATTTTAATAAGGCCTGATGATTGCTTATGGATGTGTATTGATAATTAAATAACCGACTATCAATTTTTGGCCAATTTTCGTTAATCGTTTCGAAGAGACCGAGATCAGATTTAATTATCTGAAAACCACTTCGATCTGGTTAAAACATTACGAATGAATACCGTGAAGATGATGAAGACGGTGATTCGGTTTGTCCAGACCCAGGGCAACTTGTATGGACGAATGCTATCAGAACATCCCCATTGGAGGACGATGAGAATTCTAAGAGAAACCGTTCCTTGAAAGGTAACACTTAGCCTCGAGCCTCATCAACCAGGAATGACTAAAACATGGGAGATGCAGCAAGGCTAAATGGGTCGCACCCAAGTAGGGTATGTTATCACCTTTCTATATGTCCTCGGAAATATTTATCTTAGATATGGGTATACATGAAAGAAGAAGCGCTCAATGGTAAGGGTGGGAACACCCAGGGTGATAACATATTCGGTCTATCCGAGTCAGGGGTAGGCCGGTCTTGTGTAGCAGGGGATCTTGGCGAGGTCCTCGATACATTGTTCTAGAGGTGTATTGTGACGGGCAGTACTCCAGTGGCCCAGTCATTCGTTGAAATCCATTCTCCAATACGAGCTTACGGTTTTGTTTGTAGAGCCTAGTATGCTGGAATCTAATTAACGTAACAATTTCAGCTATTTGAATAAGTATTCGTATTTAGACACTATTATAATATCACTGGATTTTCTATAAAGTGTTTTGGTTATCGTAAGGGACAAACCCGTCATGTTTATTTGTGACGTGGTCTTACGAGATACCTTTGTTTTTCAAAGGATTTTGAAAGTTAATAATTCAAATTGAGTGTGTTTTCTCATGCTGGTTTTCCAGACTTACTCGGGTGTTATTTTATTATAATGCTCGGGTCAGACCGAGTATTACAGATTCAGGTTAAAATGCTATGGAGCTCATGAGACGAGCTGGAGGAGTTCGGACGTATATCACGTACTTGGTTATTTCCGCTGTGTGAGGACAAGTTATTATAATTGTCCATTTGATGTTTTGAATTATTATACTTTGATAGTGGTATGTATATTAATAGTATAGTTCTTGTATTTAAAATCTGTTATTATATATTATATTTTATTCCGCTGCGATTGTGAGATTCTGTGTTGTTGTTTCTTTATTTTTCTTCTACCTTTTTCTTCTTCATTCCTAATGAACTGGTATTTTCGGCACTCGACTGCTCGGAATTTATACACTTGACGTATTGATGTCAATTTTCAAGGGTCGAAAATCCCGATCCGTTACAGTTGGTATTAGAGCTGAAGGTTAAACGAGAACCTTGGCTCTGGTGGGGATTACTCATTAGAGATAGAGTCAGTAGTACCCTAGAATGAGTTTGAGTGTATTAATAGATATGAGCGCGTATTTGTTAGTGAATATAAGTTATTTTATATTGTGTTGACTTATCGGTTGAGTGTTTATAAATTCTGGTCGGTACAGTCTAGACAACTGTATCGATAGGGATTACTAAACTCTTAAACTAGGTAAACCAACACGGTATTATTTTAAAAGTGGGTAAATGAAATAATTTTGCCCAAACCATATTTTGATATAAAAGAATTTTTTTTATGAAATTATCATATATATTTGGAGTGTTTGGATGATAATGTTATAATCAAATAAGATTATAAAATTTGAAAATGATTCATATAACCAAATGAAAATTTGTATAAGTATAAATTATACAAATGGATTATAATTAAAATTGGATTTAAACCGGAATCTGGAAATTTAAATCCCGGGAAATTTGGAGAAAAAAAATCAAAGTGGTGCGGAAAATAATAATAAGAGTATTATTTTTGAATGTTTTTGAAAGGAAATTGTTTTAAAATGGATTTTGGAAGAGAAATAGCACTGAACTCACTTCAGTCGATGGAAAATAATCCTGGTGATGACTGCGTAGCATCATCAGTATTCATTTTCGAGTTTCTAAGTGATAGATTGCTACCATAATTGATTTGTTGGGCAAACCGGTTTTGTTTTGAAAATTACAAAGGAAATTTGTTTTGGATAAAAACCAGGTTTGGTTTAAAATGTAAAAAGTGTGATTTCGGGATATTTGAGATTTCAAATTGATTTGAAAAGAAATGCCAGGTGTTTGAATTCTGGAATCCTTATTTAGATAATTTAGAGATCATCGGAAAATAAGTTATAAACTTATAAATTGAAAATGATTCTAAATAAGGAAAGTATGGGAATTGGATATCGAAATTAAATTTTAACTTGAGTAAAGTTAAACTAGATAAAATTTAACTTAAGCAAGGTTAAATGGAATAAATAAATGAAGTGATGGCGATAATAAAAGGAATTAGTGAATTAATTAAAATGGATTGTATAAATTGAATTTAACTTATGAAAGTTAAATAAATTGAATGGTTTAAAGAAAATGGTATGGATTTGAAATTTAACTTAAGCTAAGCTAAACAAAATTGAGTTGTGTTTGGATTGAATTGAAAATAAATTTGAATTGAGTTATAAATGATATTGAATGGAATGGAATTCTTACTTAAATAGATTAAAAGAAATGATATGAAGTTTAAAATTTAACGTAAGTTAAGTTAAATAAAAGAAAAGAAAAATTGTATTGGAATAAATAAGTTGTAATGTTTATAAATGGGAAGAAAATGAAATGATAAAACCAAGATAAAAATGATTCGATATTCAAGTGAAGAAATTAAATCCGAACCTGAGTTATAAAATAAATTTGAATCCAAGTAGGTTGAATGAAGTGATTTTTAAAATTAAAAATTAGATATTGAATTATAAATTGGAAGTGAACTAATTAGATAATTAATTAGTTAATTGAATATGGTAATGGAACATAACTTGGTTAAATAAATTGGATTGTGGATTAAAAAGTAAATATTGGAATTAGAACTTGAGTTATAAATTAAATTCGACTTAAAGAGTAAGCGAATTAAATAAAAATTGGAATGAGTTGAATAAAATAGAATTGGATTGAAATAACAATGGCTTGAGTTATAAATAAATTCAATTAAAAGTGTAAATAAATTGAATGTGGCTTTGATATTGTTTAAATAAATTCGAGAATGAATTCGAGTATGAAATTAAAATTTAAGTGAATAAATGAATGAACTAATTAATTAATTAATTAGTGAATGAAATGGAAGTTGGTTGAAACGAAATAAACTTAAGTTATAAGGTTGAAATAATTGGAATTAAATAAAATTAGCTTAAGTTAATATTTGAATGGAAGCTTGACTCAAGTAAATTTGTGAAATGGTATTTAATGAAGTAGCAGGAATGGTTCCGAGCTTAATAAAATGAATTTGAAAATAATGTGGATATGAATAAAATGCTAATGAATGGATTGAATTGGAAATGAAATAGAACTAAATATAAATTGATTTGGAATCAATTTAAATAGCTAGAAGCTAAAATGATTATTTTATTGAATGAAAGTGACAAATTTGCATAGGAAATTTTTCGTTTGGCGTAAACGGAAGCAAATAAAATTTCTATGAATTAATCGGAAGTGAGTAAATTGATTTTTAATCAATTTGAGATGGATATGAAATTGTTTGATATAAATATGAGTTGAATGAAATAAATTGGATTGTAAATCATTTCAGATTAAATGAAATGGTATATGAATCGAGTGGAAGTAATTAAATTAGCAACGGGACCTTATAATTGCTTAAAAATCTTTGTTGGCATATTATATATGGAATTCATGTATCTAAGTGGTTAAATGAATGAAATATTAGTGAATTTCATATTTTCGTTACTTACGTGTTTAAATTAAGTAAGTACAGGTACATGGAGGCTATTGGGCTAGAGTTGGGTTGCGTATTTGCAAATAAAATAAGCCGCTTGCTTGAAACGCTAAAATAAGGTACGTTTTCGGATTAAATACAACAAATATATAAATATTGATATATGTTTTTGTTTTCCGACCGTGTTGGTCGATGTATATATATTTATCTCTCTTGTCATATTGCAAAAGGCTCTCCGTACAAAGGAGACTCTGCCAAAAAATCGGAAATTTAGGGTGTTAGAAATTTTTTTGGAAAATTGTTAACGAAAATTTGATTTCGGATTTGTAGTCGAAATAAAGGAATTTGGTTTAGGATGAAAAACTAATTGTTTGGAATGAAAATAAAATATTTAGGAAAAGTAAAGTATCGAGTTTTCGCTAAGCCGGTTTTGATAAGTAAATGGGTTTGGGACAATTTTCCTACCTAGCAATTTCGGGGACGAAATTCTTTTAAGGGAAGAGGAATGTAACGACCCAGATTTTTCGTTGTTCGATTTTAAATATTTAAATGGTTTTTAATATTGAATTTGAATTATGATTGATTTTGAATATGAAAATTGGGTTTATTTATAAAATAAATTCAGAATTTAAATATAGCAATTTATTGGATAATTTAATTATTGAAGTTTATTGGTCAAAATATTGTATCTTGAGTTTTAAGTCCGATAAAAATTATTTAAAGGCTTGCAAAATTTATATTAATAATAATGAAGATAATAAAAGTTTTAAAATTGAATTAAAATGTGATTTGTTCAGTTTTAAAAATATATCGTTTAAATTGACATTTAAAAATAGCCTTCCAAGGCGCAGTCTCGGAATGCGACGAAACCAGTTCCATTGGATCCATAATAGTGTATTATTACCGGATTTCAAATTTCGTAGCGTTTGGAGTTATCGTTTGGTCGTATGGTATATAAACGTGTTGAAATTTATATCGAAAATTTAATATAATAATTGGGTCCAAAACGCTATATTCTGTCGAATTAGGACTCGAAACCTTTTCCATTGTATTCAGAATATGGGTATAACATTATAAACCCCTAGCGGCACGCCTCGATAGGGGTTTGAGATTTTGAGTTGTGTAAATCGACACGTTTAAAGTTCAAATAATATAATATATTTATATTTATATTGGTTGACCGCATTCACATCAAAACTTTTTCCTTCCTTTCAGAACACTGTAGCCTTCATCTTACACGCCAACATCAAGTCTTGTTCCTCCCTTCATTCTCCTTTTAAAATCACGTTATCCCTCTTATATCTTCTGTTCAATTCCAATCAGATAAAAAAAAAGAAGGAACGAAAGAAGTAAAAATTGCGCCTCTCATTTCTCTGCCATTCAAGAACTCGAATCCATTCAGCACAAAATAAAAAAAATGGTGGATAAATCATAATCAAATCTATTTGTTTTGAAAAAAAAATTCGCGACCAGGCGAAACTTCTATGGTCGAATTCTATTAGTCAAACGGCAAAGGAGGAGAGGCGAAGCAATCACGCTCGTCGATTGAGCATCAGGTAGGCTACGATTCTGAATCACGTTGGCGGCGGAGGTGTGGTGATCTCGATGAGGTTGGAGGCGAGTTGAAGGCGGCGACTAGGGAAGTTGTTATCGATTGAGGCGATAAGTAAATTGAGCGCGTCGCGCTCGTAGCCGATGGTGGTTGTCGCGAGTAACGTGAGGCGCGGGGACGCGTTCGATCAGGTGTTTCGGGTTTGGGTTTTTCTGGAAGGCAACGAGGAAAAGGGGAGCTGGAGACAGTGTCGTGCGGCAAGCAATAGTGGCATAGTGGAATCGATCCACGTTTTCCTTTTTGCAAGGTAAAAAATTAAAAATTAAAAAATTTTCATTAGTTTAAAAACTTTTAAATTCTGTTAGGTTGAATTTTAAATAAATTATCCAAGTGCTTAAATTCAATAACTTTGTTATTCGAGGTCCAAAATCATGGAATAAATCTCGACGGAATCGTAGTTGTAAATTCTACGCGATGGGATTAAAATCTGGGTATTCGGCAAATAAAAAAAATCAAGGTGAGAATTTCTCACTCATTTGGATTACCATTTTCAAATTTAAATGTTTAAATATAAATTATTGAATGCTTGATTGATTTGTAAATTTATAATTATTTGTTGGATGACTATATATATAGTAGTATATACTAGCATTTGGAGTGATATTCCCGCATATTATAGCGGATGAGACCCTATGTGCCCCCGCATAATAGCGGATAACCCTATATACTGCGATATCCCTCTCGAAGTGGGATTGGTATTTTTATTGTTGTCTAACATCTGTGGATGAAGGGAAAACAGGTTGGACGGATCCAAATGGATTCCTCAAATATATTTAGTGTTTTTCATATATATAAAGATATATGATGTGATTGAATAAAATGCTGGATTATTGTGTGTTGTAAATTTTTAAATGTTATAATAGCATGAAAATTAATTTTGGGAATATTAAATACCATAAATATTATTTTAAAATTTTAAATTAAAAAGTGATTTTTAATATGTAAAAAAATGTATATCGAAATTTGGATTATTTAAAAAAGATTGGTTTTGAATAAGAAAATGGTGAATTTTTAATCGTATTAAATAATGCAGGAAAATATTTTATAGAGAGAATTTAAAATAAATTATATAAAGGAATTTTTAAAGACTGGATTTTAAAGTGATATTGGGGAAAATATAGAAAGAAGTTGAAATCGATATTAAAAGTAGATTGGCAAAAATAAATAAGAAATTGAATTTATAAAATGGAATTTATAAATGATATTATTTTTAATGGAACTCAAAGGAGTTATAAAAATTTATAAACGAAGTTTATAAATAAAGGAAAGTGATATCGGATGATAAATTTGGAATATAAATTTACAGGAAGAATTTATATTTGAATATGTGAATAAGGTGAGAGGAAAATAGTGAATACTATATTTTTGAAGTAGAAATGGTTAAGGAGACCCAAATGGAAGTGAAGTGATAGAAATCGAGAGGAGTTATAAATAGAAATTTGGGTATTGAGATCTAAAAATATATTTTTATTAATAAGTTAAGTTTTTATTTTAAAAAGAAATTTGTTTATTTATTAAACTATGTGATTTAAAGTTAGTTAGTATTAAAATACCTTAGAAACGAATTTTTCAAAATACTTAATATTTATTTTAATAAAATTCTAAATTTTTAAACCTGCTTTGAAAAATGATGTTATAAAGAGTATTTCGATATTTTAAATAATTATCTGAATATGTCTTAAAATAAATTACTATTATTCTTTAAAATACTTATTATATATATATTTAGAGCTTTGTAATGTTTTAAAATTATTTATAAACCTTCTCGGAAGTCTGGAAATGGGTTATTCAGTATATGAGATTTATAAGAAATCCTTAAAAAAATGAAATTAGGAACAAAAGTAAGGAAATTTCCGAAGTAGTTAAATAAAAGTGAACTTCGAAAAATGAAATTGAATTCATAAAGAAGTACAAAGGGAAATTGAAATTATGAGTGAGTATAATTGGCTTTGGAGATAAATAAAGGGAATTAATTAAGGAACTCCGGAAATTTATAAAATTTGTTATAAACTAGTCAAAGAATTTACAAATAAAGTTGTCAATGATTTTGAGAGGATTAGGAAGTAGGAAATAGATGGAGTACTTCCTAAGTGTGAATTTAAAATGAAATGGAGAAAAATATTCTAAGTGTTGGAAAAGAGTGGAAATATTCTGTTGGAGATATAAGGATTTGAAACTGTTTTCAAATGTTGAAGGACTGAAAGTAATATCTTATAAAGATATTTTTGAAATAAATTATGGAATTTTTTTTAATAAGGCCTGATGATTGCTTATGGATGTGTATTGATAGTTAAAAAATCGACTATCAATTTTTGGCCAATTTTCGTTAATCGTTTCGAAGAGACCGGGATCAGATTTAATTATCCGAAAATCACTTCGATCCGGTTAAAACGTTACGAATGAATACCGTGAAGATGATGAAGATGGCGATTCGGTTTGTCCAGACCCAGGGTAACTTGTATGGACGAATGCTATCAGAACATCATAATTGGAGGACGATGAGCATTCTAAGAGAAATTGTTCCTTGAAAGGTAATGCTTAGCCTTGAGCCTCATCAACCAGGAATGACTAAAACAGGGGAGATGCAGCAAGGCTAAGTGGGTCGCACCCAAATAGGGTATGTCATCACCTTTCTAGATGTCCTCGGAAACCTTATTTATCTTAGATATGGGTATACATGAAAGAAGAAGCGCTCGATGGTAAGGGTGGGAACACCCGAGGTGATAACATATTCGGTCTATCCAGGTTAGGGGTAGGCTGGTCTTGTGTAGCAGGGATCCCGGCAAGGTCCTCGGTACATTGTTCTAGAGGTGTACTGTGACGGGCAGTACCCAGTGGCTCAGTCATTCGTTGGAATCCATTCTCAAAATCGAGCTTACAGTTTTGTTTGTAAAGCCTAGTATGCTAGAATTTAATTAATGTAACAATTTCAGCTATTTGAATAAGTATTTGTATTTAGACACTATTATAATACCACTGGATTTTCTATAAAGTGTTTTGGTTATCATAAGGGAAAAACTCGTCGTGTTTATTTGTGACGTGGTCTTACGAGATACCTTTGTTTTTCAAAGGATTTTGAAAGTTAATAATTCAAATTGAGTGTGTTTTCTCACGCTGGTTTTCCTGACTGACTCAGGCGTTATTTTAATATAATGCTCGACCGAGTATTACAGATTCAAGTTAAAACGCTATGGAGCTCAGGAGACGAGCTGGAGGAGTTTAGACGTATATCACGTACTTGGTTATTTCCACTGTGTGAGGACAAGTTATTATAATTGCCTATTTTATGTGTTGAATTATTATACTCTGATAGTAGTATGTATATTAACAGTATAGTTCTTGTATTTAAAATCTGTTATTATATATTATATTTTGTTCCGCTGCGATTGTGAGATTCTGTGTTGTTGTTTCTTTATTTTTCTTCTACCTTTTTCTTCTTCACCCCTAATGAACTGGTATTTCCGGCACTCGACTGCTCGGCATTTTATACAGTGGACGTATTGATGTCGATTTTCGAGGGTCGAAAATCCCGATCCGTTACAGTTTTCGATGTCTTTGTCAACATGGATGTTTTCTTCATTACTCAGAACCGGCCTTCTGCTACCACTACCTCAAATACAATTAACACTCCTTTTTTTCGCTAGTTGGGTAACTAGATGGAGAGAAGAAGGGAGGAGAAGTGAATGGAAGCTTAGTTGGTAAAAAGAAGGAACATATACCCGACCTATAAATAGCTCGGTATATGTTCTTCCACTAGGTGGGCCTTATAATGGCCAGCTAAGTGGACAATGTAGATTTGTAACGACCCCACCGCTATGCCCAGTTTAGTAAAGAACATTACAAGTAACATCGTCTGCTAATCCGGAGAATACGGTTGGTTAAAGGCGATCGAATGTGAATATATCTTTATACCAACACTGACACGTCTTATTTGCCTTTTTGAGGATCTGAACTAAAATTTAGACGTGTACATTATTAATACAAAGTAATAAACACACAGATTACAAATATACAGAACAATATATAACATAGATAAATCAGAATCAGAGTCACAGATCACATCGGAATAATATACATCACCATATACATAATAGAATGTGAGTCTACAAAACATGAGTACTAGACCCACATAAATATATACATCATATCCAAAATCTTATACCAGGTACAAAGTCACTACTATATAAAATAGATGACATAAAATCCTAACTGTTAATATATACAAGTTTGAAGTAAACTAAAACTATCAAAATAGTCTACTTCAATGCCAGCCGAAAATCCAAAGGTCAATTAGTCCCTGTACCTATAAAGTCTCGGCCTGACCTGAGTAGTAAAATAATAAACGGGTCAGACTATATCTAAATAAAAGGGTGGGATACTAATATCATAACTTTATGACTTAAAATAATAAGCCATATTAAATATGTCATACAAACAATCATAATAACGCATATTAATTAAATTCATTACTTTATAATCCATAAATGACTTAACTCTAAAATAAATCATCTCTAAATATGCCTAAAACTCAAATATCCATAAAAGGCATATCAAACCAATAAATACAGATCTCACAATTTTTGACTTAACAATAACTGAATAAGTCATAATTAAAATATGCCCAAAACAAATATCAAATAAGGCATATCTAACAAATCACCATTTCCTAAATACATATCAAGTCTCAATAGACTATCATCTCAAAATATGGTGATAACCAATTCAAAATTCTTCAGATCCATAAAGGATACATAATATCCATATTAAAATCTCTGAAGAAATAATCATCAGTAATGAAATAATAATAGTAGTCAACTATAAGTATGATACAGTGCAACATGGGGCCTAACTAAAATAAATAAACCCCGCAACATAGCGCAATAGTCTAACGAAAAGAAATAGACTATCAGGTAAAAACCCCGACTCCCAACGATAAGAAATAGGTAGTCATGTTTATGACAAAACTATGTGAGTTTACCTAACGAATATAAATGGGTAAACATTGTCCAACTATGAAATAAACTGATAAGGCTGCAATATAACATCTGTCTAAACAACAAAAAGGACAGGTATGTTATACCAGAACAGACCTAACCCCAAGAAATAGGTCTGCCTACCCAAATCTAAAAATGAATCAACTCTCAGGTCGATGAAAAATAAGTCGTAGTCTCTCGATGATCTATCGATCTCAAATAAAATCCGAATGCCCAGGATAATTCAACTCTAATTGTTAATTACTGTCACTCCAGTAATCACAAGAATTTAACTAACTGTCCCATAGCATATAGTAAATTCAAGTATTTACTAAAAGCTAGAAATTTTCACTCAAACTCTATTTAACAAATTATAATAATAGGCGAAAGAATTGTATAAAGTGTCTCATACCACCCGACATTTCAATCGTTTATTAAAATTCTTTATTTCATAGAAAAGCATGAAATTCAATAGAAACACAAGTGAAAGCATTAATTGTTCGAAATCAATGTTTCCAAAAGTCATCAAACAAATACCAAAATGGTATATATAATTAGCCAAAGGCTAAACACAATTAAAGCCAATCAGGGTTAATAGTTTGAAAGCAAATAATAAGAATTTACCATATAGGAATTATATTCTAAATTAATTTATATATACTTACTTTCAAACTTCTCATTTTGAAATCCATAAACTCATTTTAAAGAAGAGTTACTTATTTACAAAAGCTTTTGAACTCTTTTAAAAATAATTTAAACCTCTTTTATAACTAAATCAGTTGAAACTGAAATTATTACTTTCGTAACATCTTTTATGAAATAATACTATATTTTATCTTTTACTTTGAAAAAATTTCCAAAATTTTAATATACTTATAACAGTAAATTTTAAAAGGTTTTATAAATAAATATTTCTCATCTTAAAATAAAACTTTGAGTAGAAATTTTGAATTAAGAAATAAGTTAAGAATATAAATAATTTAACTATATTTATAAACTAAATTCCAATAAGGATTAAAAATAGATAAAATCTTATTTTTGAAATTCTTTAAAACATTTAAACAATTCAAACAATAATCCATCAAAAATGCAACTTTTCTAAAAATGTAATTCCATAATATGGAATTATTTAACAACCTGAGTTGCTTTCCGACAACTCCGGTCATACAAACAACGTATGTATTTTCAATCATCAATCCAAACTTGAAATGAACGATAAAATCGTAACATGCAATCTTATTTCAATCATTTGATTCATTTTTAATTATCGATTTAAATCCAAGATTTTAAACACATAATTCAACTAATTCAAAGATAGATCCAATTGAAATTATAGCATGCAATTTTATATTAATCCTATCATTCAATCACTACCAAATATTTATGTAATTCACAAGCAATTCAATCATTCTGTAACACCCCGCATTTTTAGATAATTAAATAATCAAATAACGATGAAAAGTGAAAATAAGCATTTTTGAAATTGTTGAAATATGGCCTCAAAACTTATACTTGTGTTTGTGGCGATTTTATGATCAATTTCCATATACAACTTGTCGAAATCTGAGTTAATATGAAGAAGTTATAAGAAGAATAAGAAATCGGAATTATATAAATATATAAACAATTAAATGAAAAAAAGGAGTAGGACCCCACGATTTGACCTATAGGTCGACTCGCAAAGTACACGGGTCGAACCGTGTTTTGCCCTGGACGATTTCTCGTCCAGGGACGTGCCAAAGTTTTATAAGTTGATTTTCGTGCGATCTGAAGAGTTGTTTGAAAGTCTATAGTATGGTGGATCGATTATACAAATGACAAGTATATGACTAATTTAAACTATATTGTAACAATATTAAAGTATGTAAATAAGAATAAGCACAACAGGATTTTATATTGGTTCGGACCTCTCGTCCTACGTCCAGTCCCGAAGCTCATCTTCGGAATTTCCTTTCACCAAATAACCCTCACTTCACCCGGAGGAACAGGTTTACAATAGCAGAGTTTCTTTGTCAACTATGTGTTCTCTATTACACGGATTTTGACTATATAGTACAATTTAACTTCCTATATCTCTTGGATGATTGAATACAATATTGTTTGAGAGAATATAGAAGTGTATGATCTCAGATTTTCAGATTGGATAGTAAGTGGATGATTAGAACAAGAGATGATCAAGATAGAGAGTCGAGTTGTCAGGTATGTCAGGTGTATTCTTTCTCTTGATTCTTGATGATATATATAGTTGTAGAGAGATTCCTTGAGTAGTTGCATCCATTAACCAATATTCTATGCTCGCTTTTGATGGTGATGAAGAGTTGCAGCGAAGAGAAGCGGAGATGTCTATTCGAATGTGACAGTTGAAGTTCCTCTTTGAAATCCGTGTTCACAATCAGACGTTTGGATGTTTGTATCAGACGTCTGAGCCTGTATAATTTTTGTTCCCGAGTTTGAAATCAGACGTCTGGTATTTGTATCAAACGTCTGGTAGTATATAATTTTTGTACAAGGTAGATTTCCAGACGTCTGGGTGCATCTACCAGATGTCTGGTCTTGACTGTTTTGTTGTTCCAGAGGATATATTCAGATGTATGACTTGTGCACTCAGACGTCTGAAAACTATGCATGTCCTTTTTGTGCATGTTTCTTGTTGCTTCTTTGATCTTATCGACTTGTAGTCTCTTGTATTGTTCTTTGCACCTTGTTCTTGTATTTCTAGTGATGTTGTTCTAGCAAGTTCCTGTATATATACATATGTATGTACATTTGATTTTCATTGTATAGTTGTTGTCATTAAAACCATGGATTTGATTTCCTAACAATCTCCCCTTTTTTTATGATGACAACTATACAATGTACTTATATATAATTTTTTATAAATCTCCCCCTGAATATGTGCTTTCCATTATCTCTCCCCCTTTGTCATTATCAAAAAAGAATGCAAATTCCAAAATCTTTTCTTTTGTTTCTCCGAGTACCTGTAATAAATAAAAATCATTTTTTGGTACCCACTTACTATGTTAGGGTCCAGGGGGTTAGGTCTTTGGAAACCATACCCATTTGGGTGTGGTTGAACCTTTATAAATATAATTTTCATTATTAACTACCTTATCAAAATAATCATCAATGTATTTTTCTCTATTTTTCCAATTAACAGGAACCCAAATACTTAGATAATTTTTATTCATATTTTTCGTTCAATGATTTTGTACTTCTAGAGAAATTATAAACATTATTGGTCATAGCATTATTTGAATTTCTATAAGAATTTGATCCAGACTTTACTCGAAATTTAGTACCAGCACTAACATTTTTTCTATACATGAAGGTGTACCTAGTGCTATTTCTACGATCAGTTTTATTATATCCTAAACCACTTTTGTCATGTAAAGGTCTATAACTAGATAAAATCATGTTTAAATCGTTTTGACCTTTTTTAAATTTTGTGACTTCAGTGTTAAGTTTATCAAATTTAGCTTTGAAGTCAAAATTATTATTTTCAAAAGAAATATTACTGTTTTTCAAAATATCAATTTGCTTGTTTAATTCGGAATTTTCCCTTTTTATCGTACAGTTCTCATTTTCGTGAAGAAAAATTCGAGATTCTGAATTATCTAAAGATGATTGTAATAAATCATTTTGTCTTTTCGAATCCGTAATTTCTTTTGAAAAAATTTCCTTTTCTTTATCAAAGATAGTATTTTTATTTTGCAAAACATTGATTTCCTCTAAAAGATCATTGTTTTTATCTTCTGACTGCTCATTTTCTTTTGTAGGAAATCTTTTTGTGAAACAAGTTCTTCTACGGTATTTTCAAAACATTTAGTTTGTTTTATCAGAAATTTATTTTCCTCTTTTAAACTGGAAATTTCTTGCTCACAATCTTTTAATTTTTCTAAAGCAATTCTATTAACTTTATTCAAGGTTTTACAATCTTTTAATAATTCATCATGTGCTAACAGAAGATCTTTATATAAAGAATCTAAGCATACCGATTGTGATCTGAGTTTAGCCATGAAGCATTTGTTTGTTTTCTCCTTTAATTCTTCTTTATTGCTCTTCCTCTTCCTATTGCCTTGAGTAGATCTCTTTATAGCCATTTATTCTAGGATGTTGTTACGATCTCTAGAATCCCAGGCTCCGATACCAAATGAAAGTTTATAGTATGGTGGATCGATTATACAAATGACAAGTATATGACTAATTTAAACTATATTGTAACAATATTAAAGTATGTAAATAAGAATAAGCACACCAGGGTTTTATACTGGTTCGAACCTCCCGTCCTACGTCCAGTCCCGAAGCTCCTCTTCGGAATTTCCTTTCACCAAAAAACCCTCACTTCACCCGGAGGAACAGGTTTACAATAGCAGAGTTTCTTTGTCAACTATGTGTTCTCTATTACACGGATTTTGACTATAAAGTACAATTGAAATTCATATATCTCTTGGATGATTGAATACAATATTGTTCGAGAGAATATAGAAGTGTATGATCTCAGATTTTCAGATTGGATAGCAAGTAGATGATTAGAACAAGAGATGATCAAGATAGAGAGTCGAGTTGTCAGGTATGTCAGATGTATTCTTTCTCTTGATTCTTGATGATATATATAGTTGTAGAGAGATTCCTTGAGTAGTTGCATCCATTAACCAGTGTTCTATGGCCGCTTCTGATGGTGATGAAGAGTTGCAGCGAAGAGAAGCGGAGATGTCTATTCGAATGTGACAGTTGAAGTTCCTCTTTGAAATTCGTGTTCACAATCAGACGTCTGGATGTTTGTATCAGACGTCTGAGCCTGTATAATATTTGTTCCCGAGCTTGAAATCATACGTCTGGTATTTGTATCAGACGTCTGGTAGTATATAATTTTTGTACAGGGTAGATTTCCAGACGTCTGGTCTTGACTGTTTTGTTGTTCCAGAGGATATATTCAGATGTCTGACTTGTGCACTCAGACGTCTGAAAACTGTGCATGTCCTTTTTGTGCATGTTTCTTGTTGCTTCTTTGACCTTATCGACTTGTAGTCTCTTGTATTTTTCTTTGCACCTTGTTCTTGTCTTTCTAGTGATGTTGTTCTAGCAAGTTCCTGTATATATACATATATATATATATGTACATCTGCTTTTCATTGTATAGTTGTTGTCATTAAAACCATGGATTTGATTTCCTAACATTGTTTTCTAGATCCAACGATTCGCAGCAAGCCTGTGACGTGGTTGCACCAAATTCAATCCTAAAATCCGACGGCCTGAGATCCCTAAGATTCATTATAAATAGAACCCTAGGCCTAGCTATTTTCTCACAATCAGATTTTCTCCCAATTGGGTTCATTGCCTAAGGCTGAACTCTAAACAGAAAATATTTCTAGGGAGAATATCTTTTTAATAAAAATATTAGACGCCTTAGAAGTGGATCCAGGAAGGTCATGGATTAAAGCTAAGGATGACAGGTGAGTGGATTTAAATTATATATATTTTATGTTGATAATATATAATATCGTTAGATTCCCGTTAAATATTTTAATTCAGCATTTGAACTAATTTCAGTAATTAGTTCTACTGGTTAGTTATGTTGAAACTGTAAATTTTATAAGAGAAGTGTACTTATATTTAAATGTTATTTATATGGAAAAAAGAAAGAATTCCAATTAAATATAAGTAATATTAAGCTTAAAAATTATAGAGAAAGGCATAAGCCTAAAAGTGAGAAATTTACAGTAAATTATGTTAAAAATCAGGGAATGAAATAAAAAGGGAAAATCTAATGACTTGATTTGGAAGTTAGTGATAGATTAGTTGGCTGGTTTAGAAAAGAGAATACATTTCCATAGTTTAATATTGTAAGAAAGACGGTAAACTTAATTGCAAGAATAAAAGCAAAAAAATGGAGTTAGTGCAAAATAGAGACATTACTGTATTTTGCATTACCCAACAATTAAAGAAACAATAAATGAAATATCTTGCAGTTATGAGTTATTTTTTGTAGCATTATTTAGTATTAAAATATGGAAATGGATTTTTAGCATAGTTTTTGTAACCAACCAAATAGAATAAAACTACTTTCCAGAATAAAGAGAATAACGCGAAGCGTTAAAGAAATTAAAGAAGAAGAAATAATCAAGTTAATTATTTGACAAGACTAGAAACAATAAATAGAAAATGTGACCAGATCTGCATTTATTGCGCAGATGGTAGAGTAAAAAAACGTAAAACAGTTATTATGATAAGTAACTTATGACAGTTGGAGGTAGTCCCAAGTTAAGACTGTTATATAATATAAGAGAACTAAAGAAAATTTAGTATCATAATAAAAGAAGACAGATTAGAATAGAAAAGAGACACTTGCAATTACATTTATAACATGTTGGTTATAAAAGAAAGAAAAGAATATAAAAGTAACAATTGCAAGTTTAATTGTAACACGTAGGTTATAATTAAAAAGAAAGAAATAGAAGAGGCTTATTTTATCAAACTTGGATTTTAAATTAAGTTAATAAGC
The DNA here is from genome assembly GCA_030737815.1 of Allium fistulosum. Classification (NCBI taxonomy): domain Eukaryota; kingdom Viridiplantae; phylum Streptophyta; class Magnoliopsida; order Asparagales; family Amaryllidaceae; genus Allium; species Allium fistulosum. Next base: position 508,481,093 of record CM060903.1, on the reverse strand, counting down.
AAAAATAATAGCAGTGGCCCGTACCGGCAGCATTCCCTTTCAGGTCTAGGACTGATGGTCTCACATGTGGGTGGGGCTGGGCATGTTGATTAGGATAAATAAGTAACCAATAGAATAAGAAAAGTAAAGTAAACGCATAATAAAAGATTAGACGTAGGGTCTAATAAAATGGTAAAATCCGTTTGGAGTTGCCCAAAGAGAATCTGGATAAAGAGCCTAACGAAGCAGTTCATCGCAGATTTTTAGTGCAGAAAGAGCACGTCCAATGCAACAACCCGGGATTTCCTATTGATTTATAATCGTCATTAAACGATTAAATTGCTAGCTTATTGATAGTGAGAGTTTTAATTAGGTTAAAATTCTTTAATAAAAATTGGTTAAATGTTGAGTGGGCTTCAAAATGCAATCTCGGGCCATGTTTTATTTGGGGCTGTGAAAATTCTCTAAGTAATACTATTCCCCTTCAATTTATTTTCATTCGAAAAACCCTAACTAAATAAACGAGATAATGGCGGCTCGTTCTCTTTCGTTCCTCTTCTTCTAATTGGGGTTTCGTGTAATCCGATGATGGCAACTTTAAAGGCTTGAGTGGATTTGATTCGCTTGCTCTATAGGCAGATCGTCTCTTGAGGGATTCGGCCGCCTTATTGTGTTCGTCTTTGCTTCAGATCGAGGTGAGTGATTTTCTTCACTCACATTCTAATTCTCTCTTAATGTAGTGCTTCGGCCATTCAATTGTGTTTCGTTGTTGATGATTTCATTGACTAAATCAAATACGTATAAATTCGTGTTACTTGGTTGACATGGCTTTGAATTGATATCGTGGTCATCACGGTGTTGAGTTTTTTGCTTTGACTTTGCCTATTTTGATTTTTGTGAATTTCTGATGGCTCTGTTTGTAACTTGATTTCGTGACCACCACTGTGTTGAATTCTTTTGACGATATTGATTTTGTTGACTTCGGTTATACCCTGTTACTTTCTCTGTTTGGCATCAGCTTGATATTACTTGTGTTAGTTGCATTTGGACTTTATACATCTGATGGCATTCATATGTACACATTATCACTTACATTCATATTCTTGCTGTCAGCTCTGTTTATTATTGTAGTAGATGTGTGCTTGTGCATTTATGTTGTTGAGTCATGTTGTACAGTCAGTGGTGCACTTGGTTGCTCTAACCTGATGGTTGATGCATTTGGCTTTGTAACTGGCTTGAGATTTCACGTGCTGGGTTTGGTGAATTCACTTGATACTGTCACATGCTACTTGGTCACTGTTGCATAAATGAACTGGTCTTCACTGTGGCCTCCGACTTTACATTTTCTGGACGTGAATTTATAGTCTTTATTTGTGTCTGCATTGATCTTTTCCACTGTGTATTTGCTGACTTGAGCTTCTGGCCTTGATATCATAGTGTACATGTAAGTTGCATTGTTGTTGCATATTGTAGTTCACTGATCTAGTGTTTTGTTGTACCACTGTTGTCATTGTCTGAACCTTGAACAGATTTATTGTGTGAACTTGTTGCATTCCATTGTCATGTGTACATTCCCTATTGTACTCCTATGCATCCTCCCTGTTGCACCCATGTGCATTTTCATTTAAGTTTGCAATCTCCAGTTACTGTTGCCTTGAACGGTTGCCTTCATGTTCATGACATTAGCTTGCATTATTCACAACTGCATATATGTTAGGGTGGTCATGCCAGTGACCATTCATGTTGTTGCATTGGGTAGTACTTCACTGTGTTCATCTTGCATTGTCCACTTTGACCACTGTCCAGTTTTACAAGTGCATCTCATATAGTTCCATTTGTGTTGTCTTTGAGTTTCAGACCATATATGTGTGTTCATGAATGTGTGCATCGTTGTACATGCTTTTGCCACTGTTTATTTGGTAGTGTGTACTGACTGAAGCTCGAGTTGCATTCATTTGCTTGACCCTTGTATTTCAATTGCTTCTGCTGGTTCATGTATATGTATGTGTCATTGCCCTTGTGCACCGATGCTTACTGCCATGTTGAAATTGAGAACTTTTGTGTTGTTTTGAGCTTGCTGTTGTCGTTCCATCTGGTTCATTTTGATCTGAGTTGGCGCTATTTGTTTTAGCTTCACTGAGCTTTATCACTGTAGTGGCGAGGCAGTGCACGCGTGCGTGTACTGCAGCCACACAGTATTGACGTTTTGAATTGATATTCCAATTGTTGAATTGTTTTCTGTGTCCAATTCAATATTTTGAAATTATCTTTGATTTGATTCGATCATTTTGTTGTTGTCTAATTACCTATTTGATAATTAGATTATGAGTTTCTAATTATTTATTCAATAATTAGATTTTGTTGTTAATTGCCATTAGGCACTTCTGTTGTTTTCTAAATTATCTTCATTGATATTCTTTTCACTTATCTTTGTTGATGATTTGAATCTGCTGATTTGTTGTTTAACACTGTTAAGTGTTATATTTACCGTTATCCGATTTCCTTATTAAGGGGTTGGATAGACGAGATTTATTTTGACTGTCGTCTATTCGTTATTTAATTATTATTGCTTTTGTGCATTAATAACTAAGTTTGAATTAGACTGACCCGTGTATTATTTTCTTTTGAATGTAATACTCGGGTCAGACCGAGTTATTACAGGTTGTAGATATCTTGCTTTGGGTTGCTGCTAGAGATATGAAGTTTCTTTATATCATTTGGAGTAGATGTTGTCATAGTATTGGATGTTGTATATTCACGTATATTATTCACGATAATGTACTTGTATGTGTAACTTCCAGAGTCGACAGTGTAGTTGTATCATATGTATTGTATCACATGTATTGTAACTGACATCAGTTATTATATATATGAGACTTTTTGTTTTATCTATGTTTCGCATTTATATTATCTGTGTTATTATTATATTTATTGTCCTAAACTATTATGAACCATCGTAATTCGTTTTATATTGGAATTGGGTATGTCGATGGGAGTAAATAAATAAGAGATGAAAAATTTAAAATATATACCACTCCTATCGAAATAACCAATACTAGTGTAAGGCCTAACTACAGATGGCCGCTCCTATCCAGCCTTATTCTTTATGATAACAGACAGTATTTCCTTTAATACTCTTTGTTATTGTGAGCATAGAGGTGGGGCGTCACAGTTGGTATCAGAGCTTGGGGTTTATGGACATAATATAAAACATAACTTAGATGGAACATGTGTTACAACTATTTGTCGATGTTTTAGTTGTGCTTTGAGTCAAAACTAAAGTTTTGAAATTATGATAAATTTTTTAAATATCTTTATTTAAAAATAAAAGTGAATTTGTGTTTTGTTTATCAGAATGCACAGCGGAAACAGTGAGACTGTCTTCACTGAGTACGGCTGATAACCTTTTTGATTTAAAAATCAAAATATGAAATTGAAATAAATTCCATTTGTTGTTTACAAAGCTGTGTTTAATTTGTTTTCTTTGGAAATTTCGAATTTGATTTGAGGCGATTGCAGTTATGTGATTTTGTTGAGATTTTTGTTGTTTTGAATTATCTTCATAGAAGTTATATTCGAATGATTTCTTTGTTCATTTTGTAGTATACATGCAAATTTGAGTTGCACGTTACTGACTAATTTTATGTTAAACCGATGTTTGGTTTTAAACGTATTTTGTTGCCGTTATTCTTATCACGGGATTTTTACACCGATGTTAAGTTTTTGAAGCACGGTGTTTGTTGGCATTTTAATGAATGAAAATTCACTGGTATTACATTTTGATGTGAATTATTTTGATGAGATTTTGACGTTTAATAATTTCTGTCGCTTTGGCTTCAGTAACCGTCAAATCTTAAAAGTGGATTTTCAAGCGGTTATTCCGCAATGCTGATTTTGAGATCCGTTTTTACGGTGTTTTGAGAAGTACAATTTTCTTTTCAAAATTGCTACAGATGTTGTTGCTTTAATCACGTGATTGGAAAATCGTTTTAAAATGAAAATTGTTTTAAAAATTTTAACAGTTTGCGCTTTCAAAAGAATAAGGAAGCGACTTAAACGATTCAGCAAAATCGAGGACTATGACCCCTTTCTTTTACTGATTCGCTTAACTCCGGACTTGTCCAGTTGAGAATGTGAATTTTTATTTTTATAAAATAAATAAAATTGTTTTCAGGAATTTTACAGTTTGCGCTTTCAAAAGAATGAGGAAGCGATTTAAACGTTTCAGCAAAATCGAGGACTATGACCCCTTTCTTTTACTGATTCGCTTAATTCCGGACTTGTCCGTTTGAGAATGTAAAATGTATTTTTACGAAATGCACAATTTTTCACTTTCAAGGAAACGATGAAGAGAATCAAACGATTTAGTAAAACACGTGGTATGGGACATGTGCGTTTGCTATTTCGGTTAATTCCGGACTCGTTAATTGAAATAATTGCTGTTTTGATGATTCTGATGATTTTGTGTGCTTTCGAGCCACTTTGTTGGACATTCGGGTCATTTGTTGGACCTTCGGGTCATTTGTTGGACCTTCGGGTCATTTGTTGGGCTTTCGGGCCACTCTGATGGACCTTCGGGTCAAATACCAGTACTAGACCTTCGGGTCACTCTGCGGACCTTCGAGTCATTTGTTGGGCACCAAAATTATGTTGAGTACTTGGTAGGCTTCGGCCATTTGTTGATGCACATGCGGCGAACTAAAAACTCGCCATCTGATGAGATCGATCCAACCTTTTATGTTGATTTTCTAGTCTTCTTAATTGATTTCTAGATATTTGTTGTTTCTAATTATCTGCAGGTAATTAGATATCTGATGTTATGAGATTTAATTATCGTACCGGTAATTAAATATTTGCTGTTATGAGATTTAATTATCGTATCGGTAATTAAATATTTGTTGATCTGATATTTTCTGATTATCGTTTTTGATAATCGGATATTTGTTGCTTCTGATTATCGCTTGTGATAATTAGATATTTGTGATTCTGATTATCGTGTTTGATAATTAAATATTTGTTGATTTGAGATTTCTGATTATCGCTTGTGATAATTAGATATTTGAGATTTGATTATCGTTTTTGATAATTAAATATTTGTTGATTTGAGATTTGATTACCGTTGGTGATAATTGAATATTTGTTGATTTGAGATTTGATTATCGTTTTTGATAATTAAATATTTGTTGATTTGAGATTTGATTATCGTTTGTGATAATTGAATATTTGTTGATTTGAGATTTGATTATCGTTTTTGATAATTAAATATTTGTTGATTTGAGATTTGATTATCGTTTGTGATAATTGAATATTTGTTGATTTGAGATTTAATTATCGTATCGGTAATTAAATATTTGCTGTTATGAGATTTAATTATCGTATCGGTAATTAAATATTTGTTGATCTGATATTTTCTGATTATCATTTTTGATAATCGGATATTTGTTGCTTCTGATTATCGCTTTTGATAATTAGATATTTGTGATTCTGATTATCGTTTTTGATAATTAAATATTTGTTGATTTGAGATTTCTGATTATCGCTTGTGATAATTAGATATTTGAGATTTGATTATCGTTTTTGATAATTAAATATTTTTTGATTTGAGATTTCTGATTATCGCTTGTGATAATTAGATATTTGAGATTTGATTATCATTTTTGATAATTAAATATTTGCTGTTATGAGATTTAATTATCGTATCGGTAATTAAATATTTGTTGATCTGATATTTTCTGATTATCGTTTTTGATAATCGGATATTTGTTGCTTCTGATTATCGCTTGTGATAATTAGATATTTGTGATTCTGATTATCGTTTTTGATAATTAAATATTTATTGATTTGAGATTTCTGATAATCGCTTGTTATAATTAGATATTTGAGATTTGATTATCATTTTTGATAATTAAATATTTGTTGATTTGAGATTTCTGATTATCGCTTGTGATAATTAGATATTTGAGATTTGATTATCGTTTTTGATAATTGAATATTTGTTGATTTGAGATTTGATTATCGTTTGTGATAATTGAATATTTGTTGATTTGAGATTTGATTATCGTTTTTGATAATTAAATATTTGTTGATTTGAGATTTGATTATCATTTTGATAATTAAATATTTGTTGATTTGAGATTTCTGGTTATCGTTTTTGATAATTAGACCTTTGTTATTTTCTGATTACCGTTTTGGTGACTAGATATCTGCGGTTTTGCGATTTGTGATTTGGGTTTTCTAATTATCTTTGTTGATAATTAGATTTTGCTATTTTCTAAATATCGTATCGATAATTAGATATTGATGTTTTGTGATTTCTGTATTCTAATTATCTAATTGATAATTGAATATTGCTGATAATTGCATTTATTCACTTTTGTTGTTTTCTGATTATCTATTTGATAGTTAGATTTTGTTGAAAATTTGTGAATTTCTTTTATGAAGTTAAAATATTTCTTTGGCATTTATATTCTCGACCTTTATTTTTCTAGCTTAACCAGTTTATGTTAGAAAAATAATTGTTATTGACGACTTTAATTATGAAAATTGCGGGGACGCAATTTTTATAAGGAGGGGACTCTGTAACAACCCTGGATTTCCTATTGATTTATAATAGTCATTAAACGATTAACGTGCTAGCTTATTGATAGTGAGAGTTTTAATTGGGTTAAAATTCTTTAATAAAAATTGGTTAAATGTTGAGTGGGCTTCAAAATGCAATCTCGGGCCATGTTTTATTTGGGGCTGTGAAAATTCTCTAAGTAATACCGTTCCCCTTCAATTTATTTTCATTCGAAAAACCCTAACTAAATAAACGAGATAATGGCGGCTCGTTCTCTTTCGTTCCTCTTCTTCTAATTGGGGTTTCGTGTAATCCGATGATGGCAACTTTAAAGGCTTGAGTGGATTTGATTCGCTTGCTCTATAGGCAGATCGTCTCTTGAGGGATTCGGCTACCTTATTATGTTCGTCTTTGCTTCAGATCGAGGTGAGTGATTTTCTTCACTCACATTCTAATTCTCTCTTAGTGTAGTGCTTCGGCCATTCAATTGTGTTTCGTTGTTGATGATTTCATTGACTAAATCAAATACGTATAAATTCGTGTTACTTGGTTGACACGGCTTTGAATTGATATCGTGGTCATCACGGTGTTGAGTTTTTTGCTTTGACTTTGCCTATTTTGATTTTTGTGAATTTCTGATGGCTCTGTTTGTAACTTGATTTCGTGACCACCACTGTGTTGAATTCTTTTGACGATATTGATTTTGTTGACTTCAGTTATACCCTGTTACTTTCTCTGTTTGGCATCAGCTTGATATTACTTGTGTTAGTTGCATTTGGACTTTATACATCTGATGGCATTCATATGTACACATTATCACTTACATTCATATTCTTGCTGTCAGCTCTGTTTATTATTGTAGTAGATGTGTGCTTGTGCATTTATGTTGTTGAGTCATGTTGTACAGTCAGTGGTGCACTTGGTTGCTCTAACTTGATGGTTGATGCATTTGGCTTTGTAACTGGCTTGAGATTTCACGTGCTGGGTTTGGTGAATTCACTTGATACTGTCACATGCTACTTGGTCACTGTTGCATAAATGAACTGGTCTTCACTGTGGCCTCCGACTTTACATTTTCTGGACGTGAATTTGTAGTCTTTATTTGTGTCTGCATTGATCTTTTCCACTGTGTATTTGCTGACTTGAGCTTCTGACCTTGATATCATGGTGTACATGTAAGTTGCATTGTTGTTGCATATTGTAGTTCACTGATCTAGTGTTTTGTTGTACCACTGTTGTCATTGTCTGAACCTTGAACAGATTTATTGTGTGAACTTGTTGCATTCCATTGTCATGTGTACATTCCCTGTTGTACTCCTGTGCATCCTCCCTGTTGCACCCATGTGCATTTTCATTTAAGTTTGCAATCTCCAGTTACTGTTGCCTTGAACGGTTGCCTTCATGTTCATGACATTAGCTTGCATTATTCACAACTGCATATATGTTAGGGTGGTCATGCCAGTGACCATTCATGTTGTTGCATTGGGTAGTACTTCACTGTGTTCATCTTGCATTGTCCACTTTGACCACTGTCCAGTTTTACAAGTGCATCTCATATAGTTGCATTTATGTTGTCTTTGAGTTTCATACCATATATGTGTGTTCATGAATGTGTGCATCGGTGTACATGCTTTTGCCACTGTTTATTTGGTAGTGTACTGACTGAAGCTCGAGTTGCATTCATTTGCTTGACCCTTGTATTTCAATTGCTTCTGCTGGTTCATGTATATGTATGTGTCATTGCCCTTGTGCACCGATGCTTACTGCCATGTTGAAATTGAGAACTTTTGTGTTGTTTTGAGTTTGCTGTTGCCGTTCCATCTGGTTCATTTTGATCTGAGTTGGCGCTATTTGTTTTAGATTCACTGAGCTTTATCACTGTAGTGGCGAGGCAGTGCACGCGTGCGTGTACTGCAGCCACACAGTATTGACGTTTTGAATTGATATTCCAATTGCTGAATTGTTTTCTGTGTCCAATTCAATATTTTGATATTATCTTTGATTTGATTCGATCATTTTGTTGTTGTCTAATTACCTATTTGATAATTAGATTATGAGTTTCTAATTATTTATTCATTAATTAGATTTTGTTGTTAATTGCCAATTAGGCAATTCTGTTGTTTTCTAAATTATCTTCATTGAAATTCTTTTCACTTATCTTTGTTGATGATTTGAATCTGCTGATTTGTTGTTTAACACTGTTAAGTGTTATATTTACCGTTATCTGATTTCCTTATTAAGGGGTTGGATAGACGAGATTTATTTTGACTGTCGTCTATTCGTTATTTAATTATTATTGCTTCTGTGCATTAATAATTGAGTTTGAATTAGACTGACCCGTGTATTATTTTCTTTTGAATGTAATACTCGGGTCAAACCGAGTTATTACAGGTTGTAGATATCTTGCTTTGGGTTGCTGCTAGAGATATGAAGTTTCTTTATATCATTTGGAGTAGATGTTGTCATAGTATTGGATGTTGTATATTCACGTATATTATTCACGATAATGTACTTGTATGTGTAACTTCCAGAGTCGACAGTGTAGTTGTATCATATGTATTGTATTACATATATTGTAACTGACATCAGTTATTATATATATGAGACTTTTTGTTTTATCTGTGTTCCGCATTTATATTATTTGTGTTATTATTATATTTATTGTCCTAAACTATTATGAACCATCGTAATTCGTTTTATATTGGAGTTGGGTATGTCGATGGGAGTAAATAAATAAGAGATGAAAAATTTAAAATATATACCACTTCTATCGAAATAACCAATACTAGTGTAAGGCCTAACTACGGATGACCGCTCCTATCCAGCCTTATTCTTCATGATAACAGACAGTATTTCCTTTAATACTCTTTGTTATTGTGAGCATAGAGGTGGGGCGTCACATCCAACTTAGTTATTTTAGGCTAGAAGGAAGTATGAGACTTCAACGGGACGTGAGGATACTCTAGGATGGCCCTCTGGGGTAGGCCTAACGAAGCTGCACCTCCGGAGGCAGGTCTGTAGGTGTTCCATCAAGAGAGTATGCCTTGACTGCTTTTGCATTGCAGGCCTAACGAAGCGGACCTTTGTAGGCAGTCAAAAGGTTGATGATGGAGTAGGATATTCGTACGACACCGTACTCTAGTTTGCGAGTATGTTATAGTGGGCAGGACCCATAAGGATAGTCGCATGCAGATATTAGTCATCATTAGTCAGAGCGTGTTCGGAAAAGACTGGAGCTAAACCAATAGGTCAATGATTCTTTCACTATCGAGACATTGGATGAGGGGTACAACCAATTGGATGTTTAGATTGTTTGCAATAAGGCACAACCACTTAGCTCTTGAAAAGTCTTTCGATTAGTTGAGGGGGGCTGTGTGGGGCCATAGCCACGATGAGAAAAGAGACAAACCAAGTAGAATATCTGTATTGTAGGCCTAACGAAGTGGATCTTTACAAATATAGAAAATCCCCGACTAAGTTCTGTACAAGGTAGACCTTATTGGTGGAATTCAGGGAGTAGACAGAACGATTACGTGTAGTCCTCAAGGTACACACTGGGTGGTACATTGTGGATGTCCGAGCACTAGTATAAGCTAGTGCAGATGCAGTTTCACATTTTCATAGTAGACGACGAAACATCTGTATTGTAGGTCTCACGAAGTTGTTCTTTACAGATATAGTTACAGTACGCTCTAGTAGCGAGACGATGGAGTCCTTTTCGAGGAGGATACGGAAGGTACTATGGGTAGTACCTAGGACCGATGCGGTCTTTGGGCATGTAGCTACATATATATATTGGTTATTAGGTCTTAATCTACTAGGGAGTAGATGGGTAAGATTCACGCACAGAGACGAGAGTATTATAAACCCAATAAACCTAATATAACAAAAAATGGAAATAGAACGGTATATGTAGAATTATGCTTAGAGGTGTATAATTTGTCCATTCACCAGAACTTTAGTTCTGACCCCCCTCCTCATATCATCGCACAGGTTAGATAGATGGCAGAGATGTTCCAGCTTTGAGACACTTGTTTAGAAAGTGTTATTACCTTGGTAAGTATTTACTTATTACTATGTTTTACTCAATTCCACTGTGAGATAATTATTTGAGCTCTGATATATTTATCTTTTCCTATTTGCAAGATACCAGACACCCAACTTAGGCTTTAGTGGATTTGGGTTTTATCATTTTTGCGAAAAATCCGGACCCACTGGAATTCGGTTTGTTACAAATTCACTACCAATCATTAACGTAATCCTAAATGAAGCATACATAGGGAATAAACTTGCATACATATAGGTGTGTGAGTTATAAATAACTCACCTTAACTCAATAGCTTGCCTTCATTTCTCGCTCTAACTTTCAGCATGATCCCAAAACCCTAGCACCAACACCGATTTTCGCTACTCCAGAACAAAGCCTGCCCCAACTTTCACCCATCACTGGCTGCCCATCATCGATGCTAGAACTACTGTAGTTCTTCCACGTCGCACCGCCATCCGTTCCCCCTCGTCATCGACTTCCACCCCAACCAAAGACTCGCGCGCGCGTGCTCCACCTTCGGTCGCGATACCGCCTCCTCTGCCTAAACCCCATGCTCCAACAGCCTGCGTCCAAGCTCCATCGATCGTCCAAGCTCCCACAACCACGCCGATAATGAAGTACATTGTCGCGGATCGTCCAGGTCGCTGACGATCTCCCTGACATCATCGTGCATCGCACCTTTTCTTTTTTTCCTTTTGTTTTCTGTCGATCTCGTATCCTATTGGGGAGAATAGGGCAAGCCAAGGGAAAAATGGGTTTGTCATTACCGGTTGGGATAAGGATGGGCTTAGGCTTACTTGATCGGGCCAGGGTTTAAATTCAATTTTGCTTTAGTTCTTTTCCTTTGCATTTATTAGTTATTTTCCCCTTGCATTTAAATTTTAACCATCAATCTTTATCGTCTATTTACAATTATATCCCAATCTAATTTAAATTTGTTCACACTTCATTCTATGAAATATAATTTGACAACACAACATAATTCAACTCAATACTATTCTGTTCTGTTTAATTATCCAATATATTAACACAAATGAATTAAATTTCCACTATTCATTATATTGATGTAAAATACAATTAATTTTACTCTAATTATTTCAATTATATAAAATTATTTATACTTTAAAATATTTTATATTTATTAAAACATATTATTTAATTTTGATATATCATCTCAAAGAGAATTTATCAGCTAATTCAGTTTTTATTATGACTAAATCCTTTATTAAACAAACTTTGATCAAATAATCATTTAATTCCCAAATATTAAAAAATCGAATCCAACACTTCTATTTTAATTAAATTAACTTAGTATCACATCTTCAGAACAGGGTTGTTACAAACCTCCCCACTTATGAAAATTGCGTCCGCGCAATTTCATATAGGAGATGTCACATACACTCAACTGTTAATTCTCTTTTGAATTCTATAATCGAGTTGAGACAAGCAATTCCCTAAAGTGGTTGACATTAGAATTAGACTTTATCATACGTTATAAATTTAATTGGATCATTTATTGATTTACTTTTCTTCGAATACAAATAGGAAGAATTATTGAAAATTTTCTAAGTGTCAAAATTGTTGAAAAATTTCGTCAGCGTCTCCTTTATACGGAGAGCCATTTGCAATTTCACAAATATAATATAAACAATATACATCGGCCACACGGTCGGAAACACAATATAAACCAATATTTTTAACACTCTTGTATTTTATCCAAAAACGTACCTTTATTTTAGCGTTTTAAAGCAATTTATTAATTTCTTATGCGAGCGAGAGCGAGTTTGTGCCGCATACCAATCCATATACCCTTTGTATTCCTGTACTTAACTCAAATCAAACACATAAGTCTTGTATACATAAAAATTAATAACATGGCATTCATTTAGCTAATTAAACATATCGATAAACACTTAGTAATTTTAATAGCTTATATAATCAATGTTACAACTAACTTTAGGATGTTAAAAACACAAAATTAGTAAATGGCTTTAAGAGTGAAGTTGTAGAATTATTTATTAGCTTTCCACAACATTTTTCGGATTACAAAATATGGATCGCAACTCATACATATACTAAATTATTCATATCTGAAAAATTATTTATGTTTGAACCCATGTACATCTAAACCTTGTGCATAAGAAAACTTGTATTCAAAAGCCAATATATATTTGAAAATTCAGTTATATATATAGCTTAGTATCATTGAAAACGGGTTACCCTTGAAACCATGCATATGTATTTAAAATTTTGTGAATCTTTATACCAGAAGTGAGCGTATGTTTCATAAATTTATACATGTACATTAAAACCAAAATGTATGCTCAACACCATACATATATTTGAAAACAGTATTCATATGAGACTATTCGAAAACTCTCATATTTGAGAATCTTTCCATTCGAAAGTCAACATGTATTTGCATTTGAAATCTTCACATCTGAAAATTTTACAAATAAAGCTATATGTGTTTGGAAACACATATTGAAAGCCAACCATCTCACAAAACCCAAGTTTCTTTGAAAGTTGAAAACGTTTGGAGATTCATACTTTGAACTGATGTGTAAAACCATATGGCATATACTTTCAAAATCGTAAGCATTCATAGCTTTTATACCTTTGAAATTCATATATTTAGGGGCCCAAGTATATATAAAAATTTATATATTTAATTAAAATCCATACATTCATAAACTTTATATAATGCTTTATATATAGCCAAAGTTTATATTCCAATGGATCTGATACATTCAAAACTATAAACATACTCAAATTCCAAAATTATATGTATATGGATCTCATTCTTTTAAAGCCAGGACATATCCATTTGAGGTCTTCATACTTATAAAAGTTACATATATTTATGAAGCTATGTATTAAACTGACACATCTGGAACACTAATCTCTCAAAGCTTGTTAAATGGAACTTAATATATATCTAAAATTCTATACATATGAAAGATAACACATTTCTGAAAGCCTGCTGTCCTCAAAAACTGTAGTATTTGGCATCCGGTATGTATTCATAAACTTGGTACATTTTAATCCATATACATATATCATATCATATCATATATGTATTTGTCTACACCCTGTGTGCTTTTCAAACTTATTACATTTGGAGCTTTTATATATTCAAACCTTAAAAACTGCATATGTATATAGAAGACTTATGTACTTTAAAATAAAATATTTTCATACTTCTTCAAACTTGCCTTATATGTGGAGCTCTATGCTTCCAAAACTCAAGTAAATACAAATCTGGCACAAACACACACATGTATACTCGACCTTATTCGTTTGAAATTATATTTCTTAGAATCTGTCACATAAAAAATCATTTGTGGGTATCTGAAATTGTCATATGGCACACTTTTAAGATTATGGATATTCATAACCATTTGCAATTTCAAAATCATTTATTAATCAAAAGTATTCAACCTCCAATAATTTATTACAATCATAGTTGAATTGTGGTTTCATTTTAAACTCCTCTTAGATTGAAAATTCATACAAATAAGTTTTATCTCACTCTACACTTTATTAAAAATATAAACCTTGACATTCATTCAAACAACAATTTAATATGTACAATCATGTAAAAGTACCACATCCAATTTATTTAACATGCTTTACTTTTTAATATATAAGAATTTACAAACGCCAAATAAATTTTACCAAAATATCTTTCTAAATAATACTCTAGTTTCCAAATAATGCTCACTCTCATTTTAAAATACTTTATTTTATCTATCAAATTATTCTAAAGCATTTCCTTTAAATATATAATTTATACACTTCTATAAAATATTATTTTACCTTCAAAACAATCTTTCCAAACTGTTTACTTTAATAATGTATAATATTTAACTTATTTTAAAATTTTAACTTCTTTACAAAATATCATATACTTACTAAATATTATCTCTGAAAATATTTTATTGCTCAAAACACTGTGTCCAAATGTCTCGTACTAGTGTTTAAGAACTCCTATCGATAACGTTGATAAACGCATCGATTAGAATTGTTAAATCACTCAACAAACAATTTAACACAAAATTATTTTCTATAAGATATACATATTTCTTTTAATACTTTAGGCTTTTCCAAATATTTGCTTGTTTATCATAAATATGACCATATTCCATATATATGTATATCCAATATCAAAAAGATTTTATTTAAACAGATGCTTGCTTTTAATAAAGTCCTTTCAAGCAATTTTAATATCTACATATAAGAATAATTCATAGATAACAATTCCATAGCACATACATTCATCAATATACACCTCAAGCAAACATCAAATTTTTAATTCATCTTAATTATAATCACATATGAATTAACATTTCGTATATATTTAAATTTTCACTATTTCTTGCAGTAACTACACTTCTGAAGACACCGCAAGTTCTTATTGTTACTATTGAGCAAGTTTTAACTCTCAATATTGATTTCTACTCAATATTGATTTTTCACAATTACTTAGAATTTTATAACAACCAAGTATCCATTAACCAATCAATTTTTTTTCATTACTTATTTTATTTATTAAGTATATTTTCAAATTCCAAATTTAATATTTGCTTTTATAAAAGTTCTTTCTATCCATTTAAATAAAATAATTCTTAACAAATTTTAATTCCACTGTGCATCTTGGTATTTATTTGGTTGTACCAATAATTACAATTTCATTTTATATAAAACAAAGTTTTCAATTTCCTTTTCGGTAACCACACAATTGAAGATACCGTAATGTTTAATAATTAATATCGAACAGGTTATAAATTTTCAGATGAAAAATCCTACTCAATACTAATTCAACAATTATTTAGAATTTTCAAAATGATTAAACATCCATTGATGCAAACAACATACATTTCACTCAAAGAAACAAACAATCGCTATCAACGGAAAGCTATTTTCCAGCTTCCGCTGCGCACTTTGATCACCAACAAATCAGGACACAACAATTTAATTCTAAGTCATCTACTTATTTATAATATCCATTAAACCTCACTCTTTATAGAAGTGAGTTCCAATATTTTCATAACAATAAGTTATATAGCATTATCAAAAGATTTTTTAAAACGTTTGAATGATTATTCCCAATAATCATTTATATTCCTATTCCTAAATAGTTAATTAAATTACTAACAAATACACACCCAAGGGACGGAACTCTAAGTCTCACTAGGTTTTGATCTCGACTCTGTGTTAATTATATTCTATAATGTTCTGAACATAGCTCTGATACCAAGCTGTAACGACCCCACCGATATGCCCAGTTTAGTAAAGAACATTACAAGTAACGTCGTCTGCTAATCCAGAGAACATGGCTGGTTAAAGGCGATCGAATGTGAATATATCTTTATACCAACACTGACATGTCTTATTTACCTTTTTAAGGATCTGAACTGAAATTTAGATGTGTTCAGTATTAATACAAAGTAATTTAAAACTATTCAGAACAGTATATAATATAGAAAAATCAGAATCAGAGTCACAGATCACAACGAAATAATATACATCATCATATACAAATAGAATGCGAGTCTACAAAATATGAGTACTAGACCCACATAAATATATACATCATATCTAAAATCTTGTACCATGTACAAAGTCACAACTATATAATATAGATGACATAAACTCCTAACTGTCAATATATACAAGTTTGAAGTAAACTAAAACTACCAAATAGTCTACTTCAATGCCAGCCAAAATTCCAAAGGCCAATGAGTTCTTGTACCTATAAAGTCTCGGCCTGACCCAAGTAGTAAAATAATAAATGGGTCAAACCATATCTAAATAAAAGGGTGAGATACTAATATCATAACTTTATGACTTAAAATAATAAGCCATATTAAATATGCCATACAAACAATCATAATAAGGCATATTAATTAAATTCATTTATTTATAATCCATAAATGACTTAACTCTAAAATAAATCATCTCAAAATATGCCTAAAACTCAAATATTCATAAAAGGCATATCAAACCAATAAATACAGATCTCATAATTTTTGACTTAACAATAACCGACTAAGTCATAATTAAAATATGCCCAAAACAAATACTCAAATAAGGCATATCTAACAAATCATCATTTCCTAAATACATATCAAGTCTCAATAGACTATCATCTCAAAATATGATGATAATCAATCCAAAATTCTTCAGAGCCATAAAGGATACAGAATATCCATACTAAAATCTCTTAATAAATAATTATCATTAATGAAATAATAATAGTAGTCAACTATCAGTATGATACAGTGCGACACGAGGCCTAACTAAAATAAATAAACCCTGCCACATAGCGCAATAGTCTAACGAAAAGAAATAGACTATCAGGTAAATACCCCGACTCCCAACGATAAGAAATAGGTAGTCGTGTTTACGATAAAACTATGTGAGTTTACCTAACGAATATAAATAGGTAAACATTGTCCAACTATGAAATAAACTGATAGGGCTGCAATATAACATCTGTCTAAACAACAAAAAGGACAGTTATGTTATACCAGAACAGACCTAACCCCAAGAAATAGGTCTGCCTTCCCAAATCTAAAAATGAATCAACTCTCAGGTCGATGAAAAATAAGTCGTAGTCTCTCGAGGATCTATCGGTCTCAAATAAAATCCGAACACCCAAGATAATACAACTCTAAGTGTTAATTACTGTCACTCCAGTAATCACAAGAATTTAACTAACTGTCCCATACCAGATAGTAAATTCAAGTATTTACTAAAAGCTAGAAATTTTCACTCAAACTCTATTTAAAAAATTATAATAATAGGCGAAAAAATTGTACAAAGTGTCCCATACCACCTGACATTTCAATCGTTTATTAAAAAATTTTATTTCATAGAAAATCGTGAAATTCAATAGAAACACAAGTGAAAGCATTAATTGTTCGAAATCAATGTTTCCAAAAGTCATCAAACAAATACCAAAACGGTATATATAATTAGTCAAAGGCTAAACACAATTAAAGCCAATAAGGGTTTATAGTTTGAAAGCAAATAAATAGAATTTACCATGTAGGAATTAGTTTCTAAATTAATTTATATATACTTACTTTCAAACTTCTCATTTTAAAATCCATAAACTCATTTTAAAGAAGAGTTGCTTATTTACAAAAGCTTTTGAACTCTTTTAAAAATAATTTAAACCACTTTTGTAACTAAATCGATTGAAACTGAAATTATTACTTTCGTAACAACTTTTATAAAATAATACTATATTTTATCTTTTACTTTGAAAACATTTCCAAAATTTTAATATACTTATAACAGTAAATTTTAAAAGGTTTTATAAATAAATATTTCTCATCTTAAAATAAAACAATAGAAATTTTGAATTAAGAAATAAGTTAAGAATATAATATAATTCAACTATATTTTATAAACTAAATTCCAATAAGGATTAAAAATAGATAAAATCTTATTTTTGAAATTCTTTAAAACATTTAAACAATTCAAACAATAATCCACCGAAAATGCAACTTTTAGAGCCAACATCGCTCTAAAAATGTAATTCCATAATATGGAATTATTTAACAATCCGAGTTGCTTTCCGACAACTCCGAACAATGTATGTATTTTCAATCATCAATCCAAACTTGAAATGAATGATAAAATCGTAACATGCAATCTTATTTCAATCATTTGATTCATTTTTAATTATCGATTTAAATCCAAGATTTTAAACACATAATTCAACTAATTCAAATATAGATCCAATTGAAATTATAGCATGCAATTTTATATTAATCCTATCATTCAATCACTACCAAATATTTATGTAATTCACAAGCAATTCAATCATTCACTATCAATCATTAACGTAATCCTAAACGAAGCATACGCAGGGAATAAACTTGCATAGATATAGGTGTGTGAGTTATAAATAACTCACCTTAACTCAATAGCTTGCCTTCATTTCTCGTTCTTACTTTCAACATGAACCTGAAACCCTAGCACCACCACTGATTTTCGCTATTCCAGGACAAAGCCTGCCCCGACTTTCACCCATCACTAGCTGCCCATCTTCGATGCTAGAACTACTGCAGTTCTTCTACGTCACACCGCCATCCGTTCCCCCTCGTCATCGACTTCCACCTCGACCAAAGACTCACGCGCGCGTGCTCCACCTTCGGCTGCGATACCGCCTCCCCTGCCAAACCCCACACTCCAGCAGCCCCGCGTCAAAGCTCCATCGATCGTCCAAGCTCCCACAACCACGCCGATAACGAAGTACTTCATCGCGGATCATCCAGGTCGCCGACGATCTCCTTGACATCATCGCGCGTCGCCCTTTTTTTCTATCGATCTCGTATACAATTGGGGAGAATAGAGCAAGCCAAGGGAAAAATGGGTTTGTCATTACCGGTTGGGATAAGGATGGGCATAGGCTTACTTGATCGTGCCAGGGTTTAAATTCAATTTTGCTTTAGTTCTTTTCCTTTGCGTTTATTAGTTATTTTCCCCATGCATTTAAATTTTAACTATTAATCTTTATCGTCTATTTACAATTATATCCCGATCTAATTTAAATTTGTTCACACTTCATTCTATGAAATATAATTTGACAACAACACAACATAATTCAACTCAATACTATTCTGTTCTGTTTAATTATCCAATATATTAACACAAATGAATTAAATTTCCACTATTCATTATATTGATATTGATGTAAAATACAATTAATTTTACTCTAATTATTTCAATTATATAAAATTATTTAGACTTTAAAATATTTTATATTTATTAAAACATCTTATTTAATTTTGATATGTTATCTCAAAAAGAATTTATCAGCTAATTCAATTTTTATTATGACTAAATCCTTTATTAAATAAACTTTGATTAAATAATCATTTATTTCCCAAATATAAAAAAAATCGAATCCAACACTTCTATTTTAATTAAATTAATTTAGTATCACATCTTTAGAACAGGGTTGTTACAAGATTAGTATGCCTGTAAACACTTAGATTGCAATCATATGGAGGGGATTGCAATCCACGCGATCCTCTTTAATTGGCTAAATAAAGGCCTAAGTGGTCGATGTAGATTAGATGTCCATAAGCGGATTACAATCATGTGGAGAGGAATATAGAATTGAAAATTCTAAACGAAGGATTGCAATCATGTAGGATTTCCAAAATTCTTTAACGGGCTAAATGAAGGCCTAAGTTGAAAAATCAACAGGAGGCTTATTTTTCAACTTTTGAAAATTCCGCTATATAAAACTAGAATTTATAACCGGTTAGGTGTATATGACAACATCCTCATATGTCGGGCATGGCACTTTATTTGTATCTTATTATATTTAACCCTGCATGGAAATGAGGTGGGTTAATGATAATGCAATGAACCATGTAAAACCATTTTATTTAGCTACACTTTTACTTAATGTAATGAAATATAATGCTCAATTGACTTTGTCACTTGAAAATGAATATAGTGATGTCTGTAGCACCATCGGTGTCTATTTTCTGGCCTCGAAGCATTGGTGTTACAACATGGTATCTCAGAGCTTAGGTTTGGGGAACACTTAAGTAACTCAGAGCTAATTAGAAACTAATTAGTAGAAACAAACACATTGGGGAGGGTATACACTTTATGTATAACATACTTGTATATATATATATATATGGTAAGATATATCCACCCCTCTATTATTGCTCTCACTTTCTTTACCTCCATTTCTTACGAGCCCTTGCTTATGCAGAAAGCAAGAATGGATCCTCTTAATCGATGGTTGACTTTAGGGAATAAGAGAGAACCTTAGTAAAGGAGAAGATAGTACACATACCAACGGCCAAGGAGGGGAGGTGGCCTAGGAAGTACGTACGAAATTCGATAATGTAATGCCTACCCTAGTTGTACAGAATTTTGATATGAATACACTCTTCCAATAGTACCTAGCAAATTTCGCGCAACAACAAGTGCAACCGCAGTGCTAGAATGTACTGGAGTCCTAGTGCAACCGCAGGGCCAGACTGTACTGGGGACCCGTGCAACCTGTAAGGGAGGATTTTGCTATGATAAATAAGGATTTTTGAAGCTTAGGAGGAGAAATGTTTGATGAACAAAGCAGGCTGGAGGCAAGTAATTGGCTAGTGGTGTGTGAGGGGATTTGTGAGGACTTAGAGCTGACAGTTGCTCAAAAGGTGAAGCTTGTATCTAGACAATTCAAGGAACTGGCGAGTGTCTAGTGGGGAATTTTGAGTGCGACGACCACCAAACACTACCAACACCCAATATAACTAAATAACACATTGTTGTAGTACCCGACCGATGTAGGGCGATCATCATGGGTTAAAAGAAAAGAAAACAGCTCACAGAACCTGTCGTATGTCTCGCAACTCATAGAATAAAATATAATACACATTATAGATATAAAACAGGAGAGACAATAATAATTAAATGAACCAAATATTGGAGTCCAAATCCACAGAGTTATACAACATAGTAATAGAGTTTATACAAAACGGGAATAAACTCAAAGAACTGTCTCATGTCAATAGTAATAAGCAGACACTATCAAGGCTCCACAATGTTGCACAACATAGAAATCCATATATATATATATATATATACACACATGTGTGTGTGTGTATGTAGACACACACACACACACACACACATATATATATATATATAACACGAGATTGCTCTTTCCAGCTCGTTCTCTGCACAACTATTGCATCGCACCGAGACGTGCTATCTACTCTACTCATTTAAGAGTACACAAGATAATAAAAAGTAAAGCATAAGACCTTGGGTTAGGCTATAGTCTTGTGTGAGTGGTAAATGAATTATAAAATACTATACAAGTCGATATAGAAATGAATAAGGGTATACGAACCATAACCGACCTGTCCCTATAACCAAAGAGTTAGCACACAACGAACATAATACACAACTCTAGGAATGTCGTAAGGGTATACTACAAACTAAGTATGATGATGGGGTCTAGGTATTCCTATCCCTAATACCTATCTCTAGTGACATCCCTAGAGTGGTAGACTACGGAAGAAAATGATCAAAGCAACCATACCATCCATCAAGCAGTCCTCACTATCACTCAATGTGCTCTAGACATATGGTAACTTGTTTGGCCTTTCCCTTGCAAGGGACTAATTGTAATGACCCTAATTTTGACTAACATTATTTAGAACATTTAATTAGATAAATTAAATATGATTTTGGTGGTATAGACAATAGCCTAGTTAAACTCTGTATTAAATTCCAAGGAGGGAACTCGTACTATCCGTATGTATTTAAAAGGTGATTTCACCGTTATTCGACGAATAGTACAGGTTGAATACATAAATTGGTATTGAGTATAGTTAGTCTAATCTCTATGGATCCTTTTCTATTCAATACTAATAGATTTGGGTTTACAGTAAATGATGTCTTAAATAACATTGTTTTTGACCCATTTAAAAGTTATGATTTGAAAATAAAAAATCTTTGTTGAGATTTAAACAAATGATTTGGAAATGTTCTCCTAAGTAAAATGTGAAATGATTTGGAATTATTCAAAGATTAAAGAGGTTTAATAAACCAGAGAATTTGATAAATGAGGCTTAATGACTCCATATACTCTTAAAAGATAAAGGAATAATTTAAAAGAATATATCTTCGAAAGATATTTGATTTGATAAAAAGATAAATTGATTAGATGTTGTTTGATAATCACCTATATACTTGACATCTATTTATCGATGAGTGGTTCGGAGAAATCAAAGTCAGATTTAAGTAATTCATATCCGAAAACCACTTCGAACTAATATACGTGTTCGAAAGTGAAGACATGTTGAAGACAATGATTTGAAGACGGATATCTTCATGATGTAGGGCTGCTTGCCACTAACCTCTAGGTTAATCCCCATATCACATATATATATATATATATATATATATATATATATGGTGGCAGTGGTGCCTTCGTTCTGAAAATCTTCGATTTGCAAGGACCACTCACTACTAGTCCTAGGGGTGATTCCCAAACAGGAAGTAGTAGGAGGAGTGTCTCTGGTTTGTCCTTCACCTGGACGACTTATATAGATGAGTGTCTGACATTGCATTTCTAAAACCACGTACATTGATCTCTAAAAATGTACATCTGTTTGGTACTGTAGGAGGTAACCTCTCTTATACTTTACACCCTTCTTTGAGATGTACGAGCTGAGAGGTTGTATTTTTGTGGAAATTAATAATGTGTTATCAGAAATGGCAATGTGGCATTTTAAGTGGAATTTTTTTTGTGAAAAGCAAAGCGAGGCGTTGTGAAAAGAAAAGCGTGGCTCTGTGGAAAGAAGACCGTAGCTTCACGAGCCGCACATCCCAGGAATTATACGGGATACTATGTGGTCTGCAGGATATATATTTCAAGTTATCGGTTTATTGATGATAGTGGAGTCTAGTAGTGTTTGGACCCTCAATGGTTTAAATGGGCAGGTATTGGAGGCTTGACCGAGAAAGAGAAAAACCACTGAAATATGTTGTTCCATAGTAATGTAACAATGTAGTATGGAGGCTTGCTTGAGAAAAGTGAATAGTCACCGTAGACTAGGATGTTACGCGTGGATTTCGCATCGGAGGAAATGACCACTAGTTCCATATCATGTTGGAAATCCAATTCCAATATGAGCTTTATCGTTTTGGTTGTATTCCCAAAACAGTTGTAATGCTTTGCAAACATTTCAGCTACCCCTTTGGTATCATATACACCGTTTGACATTGTCCAGGTATTGGTACATTCTTTATATATTTATTTGAAAAGTGTTTTCAAACCAGTATCATTAACGATAATATCAAATTTGTTTTGGTATAAAGTATTTTGGTTATCGTAAGGTAAAAACCCGTCCATGTTTATGTGCGGTGTGGTCTTACGAGATACCATTCTTTTCAAAGGTTTTGATTGTCATCAATCTGATCTATGACACTGTCATATACATTTATAATTCGAGTTTTCTCACGCTAGTTTATCAAACTTGATCCGGGTATTTTTAATACTCGGGTCAGGTCCAAGTAGTTTCAAGTTTAGCTAAAGACGCTTGGAGTTTCCAGAGGAGAGCCGGAGATCTTCATCAACATATGGATGTATTCTGTTTTTCCACTGCATTTGTTTTGTTGTTTTTCAGCATTTTTAAGGACAAAGGATTTATAACTATCCAGGCTGAATCTAGGTTAAACTCTGATATTGTATTCAAATTTTTCCGTTGTAAAAGATTTTGTGGTTAATAATATATGATTATTCCATTCGTGTGAGATTCTGTTTTCTTTTCTGTTATGTATTATTTTCTTTTTACACTTGATCAATCTGCCTTTCCAGTACTTGAATTTGCGGCATGTAAATACTGAAAATGTATTAGTGTTGATTTCTAAGGGTCGAAAAGGTGGGTCGTCATAGGATCTCTCTACAGAGTTTATTAGAAATTGACAAACAAAAGGCAATTCCTAAGTGCATCCATAACGACTATCGCTATAACTCTATAAGAGCACTTTCAAATCCAAATCCAATCTAAACCAAAGTCCAAATACAACCTAAGTGCTTTGTTTCAATGCTATGCAACAAGTCGTATAAGCCTATTCAAGTTCATACATATGGATTACATATGCTATTTACTTTCAAAGCAAGAATCAAATCAATATTACAGCTTATATCAATATCCATTCAATCACATAGGAACAATCTAACACAAGCATATATACACATCTATATTCATTCAGTGGTGAGTTAGCTCACCCTTAACCAAGTAAACAAGCAAGTCCAAGCCTCCAACTTCCACATCGACCTTGCAAACACTAACTTCCTACCTCTCCTTGCTTTGCACTACCTTTAAGGCAATATTGCCCCTACAATTGTTCACGGCCTCCAAGTGTAGGGTGAGTTTTGCTTTGATTTTTCAAGATCGAAGTTAATAGAAGATGTTGTGATGTTGTCCTAAGGTCCTTGGCCAAGTTTGAGTTGATTTGAAGATGTTTTGAAATTATTTTTCTTAGGAAATTTATGAAGTGAAAAAGTGAAAGAGCTTATAACTTTTTTTGTAAATTTGTGAAATAGATACAAGGGATATGCACCCACTTATATAGGCATGAAGTGATGCTCCCTACCCTTGCTCTCACCTAGGGATGGCAATGGGGCGGGTCTAGGGTCAAAACCCGGTCGACCCACCCCTGTTTTGACCCGTCCAGACCCGCCCCATTGGGTCATTGGGGCGGGTAGACTCGTGACCAGTTCTTGAGTGCTCCGGGTCTAGGGTCGGGTCGGGGCTCGGCTGACCCGCCCCAACCCGACCCGCACTACTAATATCTCATGAAACTGCTTTATTACTATAATGATTTTTATTAATCTTTTTAGATATAAGTGATTCTAGCATGAATATTAAAATGTTCTATAGAATAAATTAGAGTATTAAGTTGCGTCATTGATAATTATACAATAACATATGTATATATTTTCTGAATTGTTATTGTAGACATCATTTTTATTAACTTCCCTTAAACACATTGTTATTTGTATTTCATGTATTATTTGGTGATAACGAGTATAAACAAATAAATATATGTACGTTGGTACATAATTTTGAATCAATACATAGATACTCATCGGGTCTTGGGGCAGATCGGGTCTACCCTGACCCGTACGGGTCCCAGGTACGGGGAAAAATTCCAGACCCGCAACGGGTCTACGGGGCGGGTCTGGGGCAAGGTCTAAAAAATCCGGGACGGGTATGGTGCACTAAAAACCCGCCCCAACCCGCCCCATTGCCATTCCTACTCTCACCCTTATTGGATTGTCATGGAAGGCTCACCCTCCACATGCTCCATCACATTCCCTTTCCATCTCATTTCTAAGTAAATGAGCAAACTACCCCTTACATAAAATATCTCATTATCTTCTACGAGCTTCTAGAAGATTCCACTTACTTTCTTAAGCAAAGCGTGTTAATTAGTTACTAATGTGTTCATATGTTAATTAGACAAAAGAGTTCAAACAACTTATATCGAATAAAAAGTTGTTTACCGATAAATAGATTTTCGGTCACATTATCGATATTTCTTCGAATTATTTATTATTGTAAACAAATTTTAAAACAAGTTTTTTTTATCGTTATTCATTAATTAAAAGATGTTTAACAAGGTTATAAAATCACATTTGTAACACTTAACTATATTTCAAAAAGTCACGATATTCAAAGACAAAACGTTTGAAATTACGAGTCGTTACCAACTATCATAAACATTGTATGATAAAGCATTACAATTTGATAACTTACATAGAGGTTTTCAGTTATGCCATCATCAAATTTTATATGTTTTAAATTATTGTTAGCCATTAGATCATTAAGTTCATCCAAAAACAACAATCAAACAAATCCTAAACAACAATTTTAAAATTTATGTAGAAGAAAAATTAACTTGAAATAAAAAGTAAACTAATATCTTTGTGTTCATCAAAATTAGGACTGTTCACTAAATCTTCATATGACTTCATCCGTTAGACAAAAAAGAAATGTTTTTTGTTTTAGGGTTTGAAAGTTTTGCTTTTTGATGATGTTTCAAGATGGTGTACATGAGATTTTCTGAGAAAGGAGAAGTAACTGCGATTGTCTAGGACTCAGTGGAAAAATAAATTTTGGTAGCAGCACACTATTTGTAGCAGAAAAATTTAACCTTTAAAACAACGACTAACTGAACGAAGACGACCTGCACAGGTTGTTACATTTAAAACGTCTTGTAACTCAATCTTCTGTTCTTTCAATCCAAGAATCAAGATTGATTTTATATCTTTGGTTTTGTAGTTGGGCACTAAAATGCTAATATAAAGTTGGGTAGGTTGCGGGTTACGTGTTTGATTTGCTCCGAAGTTTCATTGTTAACCCGGCCCATAGAAAAATAATTGTATACGTCAGCCCTAGGCTTTTCGCCAAATATAAAAGAACATAATCGCCTCCCCTACTCTGAACTCTTCAAAGATTTGCAGGCGGCGCTAGGAATACCACTTCTTTAAAAATGGGGTATATAGATTTTACTTCTAACTTTTAAGTTCCATAAGTATTTGTATGATTGTAGCTATTTCTTTTTCAGATTCAATGAAGAATGTTTTTCATTGTCATACCGATTGACGGATGAGTTTAATGTTTTTAATTATGCATATTGGCCTAGAGTAATTATTATCGCAATGTCACTGTTCTAACTGTTTAATCGAATTATTATGCCAACATTATTTCATCTCCACTTCTTAGCACCGTGTCATATTTATAATATCAGTGCAATATACTAAATTGCATCCGCAAATATGAATTGATATATGTAGACAACCCTAGGATTGTCTATGGATTTTTTTTTGTCTTTTTGTCTTTTTTTTTAATGTTAGAAATTCGGAGTTTGATATAAAGCTCTTCTACTAGTTTATATAAGTGGCCAGTTTAAAGCATTTGGACATAAAAACATACCTCTTACTGTAGATTAAGGACGTTTATAAATCAGTTTATTTGTGTATTTCATTTTGCTTGGTGACGGTCCGGTGCTGGATATTATTAGTTGCCAGCACTCTAACATTATCACAAGCTATAAAAAATTGTGTACTACTTTGTCTTTTACTGTCCATCTAAATTACTTAAGTGGTCATGAGACCTGGTGGCTTACATTTGAATTAAATTTATGTAATTTTAGCTTAAATTGCAACAATTTTTTAAGAATGAAGTCCCATATTTGATTGTCTTATTGAAGTACTAAAGTGTCTTGAATCGGCTATATCTGATTTACTGTTAACATCCCACATTTGATGTCAAGTATTATCTTATTGTCAATCACTTTGAGCCACAATATTTAATTTCTCTTTTGAATCTAAGAAGATAAAAATCTGTTATGGGATGGCCATATGATAGCCTTGGTGTACTCTCTTTGTATACAAGGTTTTTTTGGTAGTTTTTGCTTCTGATAACTTGATTTTTTGAATAGAAAAGTAAAGGCTTAAATTTGGATTTTGGTGATATATAAGATCAATGGAACTTAAAACTACAACATGTACCATTTTTTATTTTGAATATTATCTTAATTTATAAAAACTAGAGGATAACAAAAAAATTAGTGTCAAACCACTTTGTTAGCCATTGCATTGAAACAAAGTTTCATTTTTTTGTAGCAACATTGTTCAAGGGAAACTGGAGAACTATTAACTAAAGAAAATGTTTTCATATTTATGTTTCTCCATGACATGCATAAACATTTCTGCCCTTGATAACATGGTTATTCCTATCATATAGGTATAAAGTAACATCGCAGTTGGTTATAAATCTGTTGCAACCACCATTTATAATGTATTGATGCTGTGATTATATGTAACAAGATGTCTGACTGCATAATGTTGACTATTAAAATGTACCCATGGTTAAAAGTTTGTCTTTATTGATTTTTTTTGTATTGTAATAAACATTAACAACTTTAATTAGCATAAGAAGCACTTAACATTATAACTTACCCAAAGTATTGTGAGTAATAAGTAATAACATTAAAAGTAAATTTGTGTTTCTATTAAACTTTAAGCATTTTTATGTGCAAAATGGAACCTACCTCCCTTACGCGAAAATTATATACATGTAAGTATGTGTGCATGCATGCACATATACATACACATACACATACAGATATACATATATAAATATAAACGTGTGTGTATGTATTTATATGTTTATGTATATGTATATATTGTTCGTATTAAATTTGCATTATTTTTTTCCTATCATACTAGTGCTGAATATATATAATTGTTAGCACTCTTAACATATTACGAGCTAAACTAAAATATATGCTTGTCTTCTACTGGCCTTTCACATTACTTGGCTGGTCATGGGACCTGTTGGCTCACATCTAATTTTAATCAAATTCATCTTTTTAATGTGAATGATGTGTGTTATATGCATTGAGGTTGAATATTATGCTTTCTTACAAGGTTTTCTATATAATTTCTCCGATCTTCGGGATGTTGCTTGATGACGGTCCGGTGCTGAACATATGTAATTGTCTGCACTCTAACATATCACAAGCTATATTAAATTATGTGTTACCTTGTCTTCTACTGTCCTGCAGTACTTGTTTGGACATGAGACTTGATGACTCGCATTGGATTATAGATCAAAATTAAGTTTATTGTTTAAAGTTAAAATTTTAAATTACAGTGATTCTAGAATAGTATAGACGTTAAATATTATATTATATTTTAGTATTTGTTGTTTATTATTCATTTGCAATACCATACCGTGCCTGTTTGAAAATGATACGGCGTTTGAAATCTTTAAGGTTTTGTGAATTAATTTGAGTATCTAAGGTACTATATTCATTTTCTTATGCCAATAATCTTTCTGCATAGGTGCAATGGCTAAGTGCAAAGATCATGTTCATTCATAATAGTTGCATGTTGTTCTTGTTCTCAGCATTATAACTAAAAGGAGAGAAAATTGTTAACATGTGCACTGTTGTTAATTTGTGTTTATTGGGCACATATTGCTACTCAAGTCAATGTGTGATGATTTTGAGTAGCAATGCAACAATTCTTGCACTTGAAAAGTCTGATTTTCTTGTACCCGACAAGTCAAAGTAAGTTTGATATTACAATTAGCCGCTATATAGTTGTTGAAACTTATTGCACCCCATTTTATTGCAATGTATACATAGATGTTAACCAGGCAACACATCTAATGTTAAACTGGTAATATCTCTAATGTGGAAAGTTCACTGACCAGACAAACACTATTACATTCACATGATTTACATTAACACAAATTTTTCTTCAAATTGATAATTTATCCTCTTTGAGAAATTTTATAATTCGCTAGCAATAGCCGAAATCAATTAGGCTTTCTATTTGGTTTCTGAATGTTTTATGTTACTTGATGATGGTTTGGTATACACACATACTCACTCACAATATCAGTTTTGTGCTCTTATCAGATTAACAATTTGAATTAAATTTATATGCTGCCTCGCCTTCTTCTGCCTTTCACATTACTTGCTTGGTCATGGGGTTTGGTATCTCAAATGTAACTATAAGTCTAATGTTATTGTTGAAACTACTTTGAATTCATCTATTGTTGAAAATACCATGATTTTGGAATATATTTGGAAGTTAAAATTTTATTTACTCTGAGGCTGTTTATTTTGATTCATATGGTTTTCTTATTTTTGCTTGATGAAAGTCCGGTGCTGAACATAAATAATTGTCAGCACTCTAACATAACACAAGCTATATTAATATGTGCCATCGTGTCTTCTACTGGCCTTCCACATTACTTGGTTGGTCGTGGGACTTATTGGCTCACATTAAATAATAGATCATATATATCTTTTCTTGATACTACCATGATTCTAGATTGAGTTTGTGTATGTATGTGTATATGGTTAGTTATGGAAGTTAACAATATGTTTTCTTATGAGGCTTTCTATTTTTCTGATTTTCTTATGTTGCTTGATGACGGTCCGGTGCTGAATATAAATAATTGTCAGCACTCTAACATAACACAAGCTATATTAATACATGCCATCATGTCTTTTGCTGGCCTTCCACATTACTTTGTTGGTCATGGATTTGTAGGCTCACATTACATTATATTAACTTTGCCTTTTCTTGAGACTACCGTGCTTTTAGATTGAGCTCATGTATGCATGAATGTGTTTATTTATAGTAGTTAAATATTGTGGAAGTAAACAAACATGTTGCTTATGGCAGTCCTGTGTTGAATGTATGTAATTTGTCTGCACCCTAACATTTCCCAAGTTATTAAAGTATGTGTTACCTAGTCCTCTACCTTTCTGTAATACTTGGTTGGACATCAGACTTGGTGGCTTGCAATGGGGTTATAGATAATGGAAATTAAATGATTTTTTGCTTTTGATACATCTGTTTATTCGTGACATGTTTGAAGATGAATACATTATTTTGGATCTTTTTTAATGCTTCTGTTAATTTATGTATCTACGTCGTCATAATCAATTGTCTTTCCGCAGTGCATGAAACCAGTCACGAAGAGTTTAATAGTATCTACATGCGTGATCTTATAGGGTTGCTAGTTAAAAAACTAATGCAGGGGGTGTTAGTGATATTATGGTTTTATTTGGAGATATTAAGGTCAATGTAGGGGGTGTAGGTGGTGTAGTCAAACTCTATACTGTGTCAAAGTCAAAA
Source organism: Allium fistulosum (assembly GCA_030737815.1). Taxonomy (NCBI): domain Eukaryota; kingdom Viridiplantae; phylum Streptophyta; class Magnoliopsida; order Asparagales; family Amaryllidaceae; genus Allium; species Allium fistulosum. The sequence goes on along the minus strand of CM060903.1, from coordinate 508,450,286 downwards.
CAGAGTGGTTCCATTTTTGTGCTGCATTTGAGTGTTAGTTACACTTCTGTGCCCCCTCCACTCTTTTGCTTCGGGTTTAGAATTTGGGTAAAATTCAGTTTAAGTTCATTCCTACAAATTTATGGATTAATTTGTTTAGCTTCATTTTAATGACCAAAATAAACATTTCATAATAGGAAAACTAGAGGTATGGGAGCTGGGCGCAAGCTCAAGACTCATAGAAGGAACCAAAGGTGGGCTGATAAATCATACAAGAAAAGCCACCTTGGTAACGAGTGGAAGAAGCCATTTGCTGGATCATCTCATGCCAAGGGTATTGTCTTGGAAAAAATGTCCGTTTTCAAATTGATACTGGTTAACAAATTCTTTTAGTTTTAGATTTTCAACCAAGTTTCATAATTTTTGACATGATATACAGTGGTATTGAAGCCAAGCAGCCTAACTCTGCAATCCGTAAGTGTGCAAGAGTTCAGTTGATCAAAAATGGTAAAAAGATTGCAGCTTTTGTGCCGAATGACGGTTGCTTAAATTACATTGAGGAAAATGTAAGCTTTTGTTTTACAGTTTTTGGAGCTATTTGTGTTTGGCCCCTGGTTTTTAGACCAATTTCGGTTTTAAGTCCGTAATTTTTCATCAACTGTAGGAGATATACTCAATAACCCCAACTCAGTAAACCGTACTTGCCTTGCCTGTTTGATGGATAATTGATGTCAACTTCTTATTTTAACATGTTATCTTGAAACATGGTAATGAGCTACAAAATGAAGCTTGGCTAATTTTATTATTATCATTGTATTAACTGACGTAATCAAAGTTTGTTGGTGTCTGATCTGTTTAATACCTTTTAACATTTGACCCCTGTCCTAAATTGCGAGTATTACATTTTCATTTCAATGTTTAGGATGAAGTTTTGATAGCTGGATTTGGTCGGAAGGGACATGCTGTTGGTGATATTCCTGGAGTCAGGTTCAAAGTTGTCAAAGTTTCAGGTGTTTCGCTTTTGGCGCTTTTCAAGGAAAAGAAAGAAAAGCCAAGATCATAAAATATGGTTTTCTAACGTTATATTTGCTTTAGTAAATGTTTTTCTTGGTGTTTGAATTTAAAATGTAATTTCCCTCGAGTGCAAATCCATCGTTTTTTGTTGTTTTATGAGAATTCTGAAAGATGGATCATTCCTTTTTTCCCATCCATCGAGTTAATTGCTGTTCTTGCAATGCTTCATTTTTTGCAACTGGCCGACTAATGTTAACTGGTTGTTTCAGCTGTTTTTATCTATTAAGTAAAAACGTGCTTGATTTATCTCATTTTTCTATTAGAATAGGTTCCTCGTTTTTGTTTTTACGGATGGTGGTTTCTCCTCCCTTGTTTTATTGCTTATGATTGGTTGTACGTCTCATGTTTTATGTTGAAGTCTCTTTTTGTTCACTATGATGTTTTTGTGGAAGACTATTAATTTGTAAAGTCGCCCAACTAAAATGGTATTGAAACCTGAAATAAATCAGTTGCGAAGATGCCTTTTTTTAGCTACGGGTAAAATTTTGAAGGAAAACGATAAAGTGCATTGGGTTCATTAGCAGAAAATAAAGGGGAAAATATAAATTATGTATAATACCTTGCATTATTTCGTTTTAGAAATTATTCTACGCATTTTAGAAATTGTTTTATATATTTTTCTTTTTTACAATTCTTTCCTCTTTTCTTCCCTCGTTTTCAATATGAAGAGAAGAATGATCGGGAAGATGTGTACCATGCGTGATTATGAATTATATAAACTGATATCACCAGCGAATGTTGAATTTAGTAAAATTAATCAAATAATTCTTTGAATTATACCTATTCTTTTGAAATAATTATGTATTTTTATAAAAGGAATTTGGAAAGGATTTAAAACTTGAGTTCCGTTTGGTTTCATTTTAAGTTTTCTGTTTTACATTTTCAAATTCATTATAAAATATGAAAAGAGTGAAGGAATGTATTTTAAATTTTAAATTATTATGACAATGAATGAAAAGAGTGAAGGAATGTATTTTAAATTTTAAATTATTATGACAATGAACGAGGGACAACGGAGGACGGCGAAGGAGATGCGGGAACGACGGATGGATGGATCGTTTTCTATGCTTTTATTATTTCAAAAATAAAAATGAAAAACAAAATAAATTTCGTTTTCATCTTGTATGTTAAGCTTCATTTTTTTAAATTGGTTGCCTTTTTAAAAGTTACATGTGTTTTGTGTTATTTTGTTTGGATGAAAACTCAAAATAAAAAATGACAAACCAGACAAAGTTTTTTACTGTGGTTTGTTTGCTATTTTTAGTTTTGGGTTTTAATTCATACGAAAATGAGCATGACGCACTTATATTGCGGAATACGTTCAATTTAGAAAACGAAGTTAACACATAAAATAAAAAGTAATCTTATTTTTTTATTTTTCGTGTTTTGAGAAATAACAGAAGCACGAGAAACAATCCATCTTTCCTTCGTTCCTCCATTCCCTTCGTGTCTATCCATCTTTCTTTCATCCAATTCGTCGTCCCTCCAATTCTTTCATATTTTGTAATTATGTTGAAAGCAAAACACAAAATTCAAAATGAAACTAAATAGGTTCTTAGTTTTTATGATTATAAGGATGTGTAAAAAAAATTTCCAAAATAAAATAAAAATCACACTAATAATATGATGGTCGTGGTAAGAAGTCGAAATACCTTTAGATGCCAATAAGGAATGGTGTGTGTGCTTAGGCTGCGTTCTTTTTTGAATCGAAAGGGGCAAATGAAAGAGACAAATGAAAGGGGCAAATGAAAGAGACAAACGAAAGGGGCTAGGAAAATGGTAAGTTCGTGAAAGGGGAATGCATTCTTTTTACGAAAGGGACAACGCGAAAAGGACAAAATTATTATTTATATTATTATTTTATTTGTGTTAATTATTTTTAAATAAAATAGATATATACCGAATATAGAATATATAATACCGAATACATAGCTCAGAATTCAAAATGTAGAATACGAAATACAAAGCAAAATCTACAAATACAAACCACTGTGGTGGGTATTGTGGTGGATAGGTAGGTGTAAAGTTCGGTGGATATATAGATGGAAAGGTAGGTGGAAAGTTTGGTGGAAATGTAACTGGAAAGGCATGTGGTGGCAAATACATCATATACTGTTGGTATCTGATTGCATTTGTCGATCTCGTACCGCAACCATTCTCGGGCTTCGTTGTCTTCTAAAAGTGTGAGCGTATCTTTGTTGTCCTTAATTTGAAGTAGTGAAATTGCTTTGGAAAGTAGAATATTTTCAAATTTCTTCAAACGCTCAATCGTAGCCCTCAAATCTGAAAGGCAGGTGGTGGAAATTGCATTAGCATAAGGGGAGCTACTAGCATTAATGGATGGATTAGAGGATGGACTATTTGTGTCAAAACAATATTTCTTGTTTTTATGTTTTTCATACATTGTATCAACAAACGCATCCATTTTTTCCTTGTTCTCCGGTCATCTTCTTCTGCTTGATCGGGACCTGAAAGAAAAACCTAGGCCACGTGTTTCTGTAGGTTGTTGAAACGACTGTTGCGTGTTGATGTCTTCAAGTGAGACTTGAAAACTTTCCGTTCCCCATGTTCAGTCGAAATACGTGTATGTGATGTCTTCTTGAGGATGAGAACGGGGTGACTGTTGCGCGTTGAGACCTTCGGTAGTGCCAAGAGTGAAAGCATTGACACCAGTTGCAATACTGTTACCAAAAATTTGTTCGAGTTCGTTCAAATTCTTTATCGGCTGTCTCCTATACTTCAAAACCGAATTGCCAAACTCCTAAAATTAAAAAGAAGCATAAGTTAGTTGCGGTAAATTAGAAAACAAAAAAGATAAAAAGTATTACCCCGCACGATCGATCCACCAATGTTCGCTTCCACTAATCGTTCCTCGAACATTATCCCATCCTGCGTCCGTTTTATTTCTCAAATTGCGCCAAACCATCCATTTCTTTTTCAGCGAGTCATAATTGGGTGTAATTTGTTCGACAGTGAACAGTGATCGGCAGCTTGATAAGCTTCGGCATCTATTCGTAAAAATGCAGAATTTTCGCGAGCGGACCAAACTCTTGGGCTACGACGGTAATTTCTCGGTACATTTTGTTCGGCCATTTCTGAGACAAAATATATATAAAAAAAATCAGAAAAACAAGAAAACAAACTAAACGAAATGAACAAAAACAGAAATAAAATTACCGAAATACGATGCTGCTACGACGAAAGCTTGGATTAGTGAATTTTTAGATTGAAAATTGAAAGTGAGTGAGGAAAGTGATAGAGGAGGGGAATCATATAAAAGATGAGGGAAATATGGCCGTTGTAGGGGTGCCGTTCGTGTCGATTCGCGTCGGACGCGTCCGACGCCTCAAATGCGAACGACTTCCTTTCAACGGTTAAGTTGAACCGGACAAACTTGTGGGATCCATCTCCGATACGTCGGACGCAGACGCCAACTTCGTCTGCCATGTTCGTCATAAGAACGGTACCTTAGACCGATGGACAAGAGAAAAATGTAGTAAATATTGTTCAATTATTTCTCGTTGATGAAGAGTGCATGTTTTGATCTGTTTATAGATCATAACGGTACGTTCAAGCTAAAGATCCTATTTATTTATAGATTATTACAAAACACCAATGGGCTAGGGAGAGAAAAAAAATAAAATAGTAGATCATTCTCAACAGGAATATTTTATTTTTAAATATAGCATCAACTAACTATGAAGGTCGATTGTAGGTCCTTCATATGTCAATGCTTAAGATAGTTTCTTTATTGTTGATGCCAAAAATGCTTCTTGAAAGAAACAGGATTATAGTTCGAATGTATTTATTGAAAAACTAGCATTGTACTCATGAATCATGGTTGAACCTTTATCGATCATTGATATTTACCTAGATAGGTATTTAACCGGAACTTACATTTTGAATTCCCAATATATTTTATTTGAATACCCTCTTCAAATATGCGGCGACTTTCAATAGTTAGGAAGTGTAAAATATGTCAATATCATCAACATATAACATCAACATACATTACATTGCAGTAAAATAACATATACAAATTCATTTTCTTTCTAGCTATTCTCACACCGTGTACTAGACCTGTCAAAATATGACCCAACCCATTAACCCAACCCATTTACCCTACTTATAAATGGGTTGGGTCAACCCATTTATGAATATTATTAAATGGGTTATGGGTTGTATCGATCAATTTTTAAAAGGGTTATAAATGGGTAACTCATTTACCCATTTATTAAAAACATTAAATTTTAATATAAATTTGAAATATAAGAATTTTGAACATACATTGTAGTTTTTCATAGAGACTGACAGTTGTACTTATAAAATAACATGCTACCGCATTCCCATATTTGAATTCCGCCTAGTGCAGAAGCCGCTATTTTTTTTCTTTCAAACTGCAATAACTCATTCGTTATAACTCGGAATCAGGCGAGACTTCGACCGATGAATTTCCACCTAAATTACGGACAATATGAAACACTCAGATATTTCATCGTGTGAACGCACACTGTAGTTCTCCAAGGGGACTGACAGTTGTACTTAGAAAATAACAGACTACCACATCCCCATATTTGAACTCCGTCTAGTGCAGAAGCCGCTATTTTTTTTGTTCGGACTGCAATAACTCCTTCGTTCTAACTCGGAATCAGGTGGGATTTCGACCGATTAACTCCCACCTAAATTACAGACAGTATGGAACACTCGGATACTTCATCATGTGAACGCACACTGTAGTTCTTCAGAGGACTGATAGTTGTACTTAGAAAATAACAGACTACCACATCCCCATATTTGAACTCCACCTAGTGCAGAAGCCGCTATTTTTTTTGTTCGGACTGCAATAACTCCTTCGTTCTAACTTGAAATCAGGCGAGACTTCAACCGATTAACTCCCACCTAAATTACGGACAGTATGGAACACTCGGATACTTCATCGTGTGGACACACACTGTAGTTCTCCAAGGGGACTGATAGTTGTACTTAGAAAATAACAGGCTACCACATCCACATTTTTGAACTCCGCCTAGTGCAGAAGCCGCTATTTTTTTTGTTCAGACTGCAATAACTCCTTCGTTCCAACTCAGAATCAAGCGGGACTTCGACCGATTAACTCCCACCTAAATTACGGACAGTATGGAACACTCGGATACTTAATCGTGTGAACGCACACTGTAGTTCTCCATGGGGACTAACAATTGTACTTAGAAAATAATAAGCTGCTGCATCCCCGTATTAGAATTTTGATGAAAATTAGAATTTTAAATTTTTATCAGAACTCAAACCATAAAAATTAGAATTAGAATTATTTCATATTTATTTGTTTTTTATTAGTCAAATTAAATTTAAGTCTTTAAATGAGTTAAATGGGTAACCCGCTTATTAAGTGGGTTGGGTCATAAATGGGTAAAAAAGAATGGTCATAAATGGTTTGGGTCAAACTCGACCCAACCCATTTTGACCCAACCCAACCCGTTTGACAGGCCTACCGTGTACACATTTAGCATGTTGAATCACTATCTTTTAAATTATTTAATCCGTACAACGAGCGCTTTAGTTTAACGGAGTAAAAGTTCTGTTTTATCCTAGAGAGTTTGATAATTGAAGTTATATACTTACTAATAAGACGATTAATAAAGTAATTTGGAGTGAAAAGAAAAGGATTTACTTATGGTTTTGGTAAATGTAGAAAAAACATATGATACATGATGGTATAAATTTTGTATGAATGTATGATCCGTGTCCATTCAAATCTCTTATAGAACAGAATACGATCACAATAGTATCCAGTTCGGTCTAACTAGTTTATTTTATAATGATAGAGCGCACAAGGTAATTTGGTGAGTGCTAAGCAATAAGAAAATTTTAATACACCTTATAAAACTAATTCAAGATGTGTGAAAATGGTGTGGTAAAAATGTAGTATACATATGCAAGACTAGCGAATTCTCAATAAAGTAGGGCTACACCAAATATTAATTAGAGGGAATTAGGCACAAAGATAAAATTTCAAAAAAATTTAGGTTGAAAGACACCAAGTTTCATTTTTGGGCTAAAGGACAAACTTAGAAAAAAAATTAGGCTGAAAGACAATACTAGTTATAACTAACATCATATTCAGTGTTTACACTATACAAAATACTACTTATAACTAGCATTATATTCAATTTTACACTGTACAAAATACTAGCTATATTTAGCATTATCCTTCGACCTAATTTTTTTCAAAGTTTCTTCAGCCTACAAATAAACTTGTTGTCTTTCAGCCTAATTTTTTTTTCAAAGTTTGTTCTTGTGTCTATCCCACTATTAATTATGTATCCTTATTGTTTTTCATTAATACTGGATAACCTAATAAAAATTATTCTTGAGGACGTATCGTAATGCATGTTGTTTGAATATAAAATTGTGTTAATTCATATATTGAAAGAATAAATATACAAAAGTTAGAAATATGAAGAGATGACTTGGATCAAAAAATTGAAATTTAGTAGGACTAAAACTAAGTATTGACCATTCAATTTTAGTAAAAAATCACTGGTAATAATACCATGCAAATCAAATAGTTAACAAGATAGATAGATTTAAATATCTAGGCTCAATAATAGAAGTAGATGGAGAGATGAGAAAGTCACCAAAAATTGGGCTGACACATACTAGATGAACTAGAGATTATTTAGTGCAATCCTATGTGATAGAATAACAACAAATAAACTAGAAGATAATTTTATCCTACGGTCATTAGGTATGTCTATTGTACGGATAAAATGTTAGTCTTTAGAAAAAGAAGCAAGAAAAATAAGATAAATGTAGGTGGCATGACAGTATCCGAGTAGTAGGATAAATGTTAGTCTAAGTACAACTGTTAGTTACCATGGAGAACTACAGTATGCGTTCACAAGATGAAGTATCCGAATGTACCATATTGTCCGTAATTTAATTGGAAGTTCATAGGTCGAAGTTTTGCCTGATTCCGAGTTAGCATGAAGAAGTTATTGCAGTCTGAACAAAAAAAATAGTGGCTTTTGCACTAGGTGGAGTTCAAATATGGGGATGTGGTAGTTTGTTATTTTCTATGTACAACTATCAGTCCCCATGGAGAACTACAGTGTGCGTTCACAAGATGAAGTATCCGAGTGTTCCATATTGCCCGTAATTTAGATGAGAGTTAATCGGTGGAGGTCTCACCGGATTTCGAATTAGTATGAAGAAGCAGTTTGAACAAAAAAAAATAGCGGCTTCTGCACTAGACGGAGTTCAAATATGAGGATGTGGTAGCATGTTACTTTCCAGGTAAACTATCAGTTCCCATGGAGAACTACAATGTTCGTTCACAAGATGAAGTATCCGAGTGTACCATATTGTCCGTAATTTTGGTGGGAGTTCATCGGTCGAAGTTTTGCCTAATTTCGAGTTAGTATGAAGAAGTTAATTTAGTCTGAAGAAAAAAAATAGCGACTTCTGCTTAGGCGGAGTTCAAATATGAGTATGTAGCCTGTTATTTTCTAAGTACAACTATTAGTCACCATGGAGAACTACAGTGAGCATTGAAGCGGGGATATAGCCTGTTATTTTCTAAGTACAACTATTAGTCACCATGAAGAACTATAGTGTGCGTTCATAAGATGAAGTATCCGAGTGTACCATATTGTCCGTAATTTAGGTGGGAGTTCATCGATCGAAGTATCGCCTAATTCCGAGTTAGTTTGAAGAAGTTATTGCAGTCTGAACAAAAAATATTAGCGGCTTCGGCACTAGGAGGAGTTCAAATATGAGGATGTGGTAGCCCGTTATTTTCTAAGTAGAACTGTCAGTCCCTATGGAGAACTGTAGTGTGCGTTCACAAGATGAAGTATCCGAGTGTTTTATATTGTCCGTAATTTAGGTGCGAGTTAATCGGTCGAAGTCTCGTCGGATTCCGAATTAGTATGAAAAAGTTATTGCAGTCTGAACAAAAAAAATAGCAGCTTCTGCACTACGCGGATGTCAAATATAAGGATGTGGTAGCATGTTATTTTCTAAGTAAGCTGTCAGTCCCCATGGAGAACTACAGTGTGCGTTCATAAGATGAAGTATCTAGTGTACCATATTGTCTGTAATTTAGGTGGAAGTTCAATGGTCAAAGTTTTGCCCGATTCTGAGTTAGTGAAGAAGTTATTGCAATCCGAAGAAGAAAAAAATAGCGGCTTCTGCCTAGGCATAGTTCAAATATGAGGATCTAGCCTGTTATTTTCTAAGTACAACTATTAGTCACCGTGGAGAACTACAGTGAGCATTGAAGTGGGGATATAGCCTGTTATTTTCTAAGTACAATTGTTAGTCACCATGGAGAACTATAGTGTGCGTTCACAAGATGAAGTATCCGAGTGTACCATATTGTCCGTAATTTAGGTGAGAGTTCATCGGTCGAAGTTTTATCCGATTCCGAGTTAGTATGAAAAAGTTATTGCAGTATGAACAAAAAAATAGCGGCTTCTGCCTGGGTGGAGTTCAAATAGGGGGATGTAGCCTGTTATTTTCTAAGTACAACTGTTAGTCACCATGGAGAACTACAGTGTGCATTCACAAGATGAAGTATCCGAGTGTACCATATTGTCCGTAATTTAGGTGGGAGTTCATCGATCGAAGTTTTACCTGATTCTGAGTTAGTATGAAGAAGTTATTGCAGTCCGAAGAAAAAAATAGCGGCTTCTGCCTAGGTGGAGTTCAAATATGAGGTTGTAGTCTGTTATTTTCTAAGTACAACTATTAGTCAAAATGGAGAACTACAGTGAGCGTTGAAGTGGGGATATAGCCTGTTATTTTCTAAGTACAACTGTTAACCACCATGGGGAACTACGATATACGTTCATAAGCTGAAGTATCCGAGTGTTCTATATTGTCTGTAATTTAGGTGGGAGTTCATCAGTCGTATTTTCGCCCGATTCCGAGTTAGTGTGAAGAAGTTATTGCAGTATGAACAAAAAAATAGCGGCTTCTGCCTAGGCGGAGTTCAAATACGGAGATGTAGCATGTTATTTTCTAAGTACAACTATTAGTCACCATGGAGAACTACGGTACGTTCACTAGATGAAGTATACGAGTGTTCCTTATTGTCCGTAACTTAGGTGGGAGTTCATCGGTCGAAGTTTTGCCTGATTTCGAGTTAGTATGAAGAAGTTATTGTAGTCTGAAGAAAAAAAATTAGCGGCTTCTGCCTAGGCGGATTTCAAATATGAGGATGTAACCTATTATTTTCCAAGTACAACTAGTAGTCACCATGGAGAACTACAGTGAGCGTTGAAGTGGGGATATATCATGTTATTTTCGAAGTACAACTGTTAATCACCATAGAGAACTAAGGTATACATTCATAAGCCGAAGTATCCAAGTGTTCTATATTGTCCGTAATTTAGGTGGGAGTTCATCGGTCGTAGTTTCGCCCAATTCCGAGTTAGTATGAAGTAGTTATTGCTGTATGAACAAAAAAATAGCGGCTTCTGCCTAGGCGCAGTTCAAATACGGGGATGTAGCCTGTTATTTTCGAAGTACAACGTTAGTCACCATGGAGAGCTACAGTATACGTTCACTAGATAAAGTATCCGAGTGTACCATATTATCCGTAATTTAGGTGGGAGTTCATTGGTCGAAGTTTTTCTTGATTCCAAGTTAGTATGAAGAAGTTATTGCAGTCCGAAGAAAAATATAGCGGCTTCTGCCTAGGCGGAGTTCAAATATGAGGATATAGCCTGTTATTTTCTAAGTACAACTATTAGTCATTATGGAGAACTACAGCGAGCGTTGAAGTGAGATATAGCCTGTTATTTTCTAAGTACAATCGTTAATCACCAAGGAGAACTACGGTATAGATTCATAAGTTGAAATATCCGAGTGTTCTATATTGTCCGTAATTTAGGTGGGAGTTTATCGGTCGTAGTTTCGCCCAATTCCGAGTTAGTATGAAGAAGTTATTGCGGTATTAACAAAAAAAATAGTGGCTTCTGCTTAGGCGAAGTTCAAATACGGGGATGTAGCCTGTTATTTTCTAAGTACAACTGTTAGTCACCATGGAGAACTACGATATACGTTCACTAGATGAAGTATCCGAGTGTTCCTTGTTGTCTGTAATTTAGATGGGAGTTCATCAGTCGAAGTCTTGCCTGATTCCGAGTTAGTATAAAGAAGTTATTGTAGTCTGAACAAAAAAAATAGTGGTTTCTGCCTAGGCGGAGTTCAAATATGGGGATGTTACTATCAAATCTACTTTCACAGGTACAACTAAAAATGCATGCATGTTGTGATTAAATACAGACCCACCTAGAAGTGCATATGTACTCGTATACATAAAGCCATCATCAATTCACGTTAACTGGATGATTAATAAATGCGACTCTTAATAATTGTGATTAGGAGTGAATCACAATTGAGTAAATTTGCGATTGTGGTCACATTAAGTAGAGAATGACTCTTATATCATAAAACCATATACGTTATTTGATGAGGATTAGGGATTATATTGAGTGCGTTAGACATTCATTATGTATGTTATGAAACCCATTCAGAATATACTTTTGTTTATGGTTTTGCATAACACTATGACAACCTTACATTTAAATCTAGGCATAGTCTGACCCGTTTATTATTTATATAATGTGGAAATTAGCCACAAGGGCCTCTTTAGCAAGTGGAATTAGTCTCTAGGACACACAACTGAAATAATTACTTTCAAGGATAAAACGTAAAATAATTAGTTTCTAGGGCCTAAAAACCCTATGAAATTATGTCCTTGAAAGTAATTGGACTGCTGACTTTGTCCTTGAAAGTAATTATTCTGCTGATTTTGGCCTTGAAAGTAATTTCTTTAAATGTGTGTCCTAGAAACTAATTGGACTGCAAAGTTTGTCCTTCTGGTGAAATGCCCCTTATACAATACTCAGGTTAGTCCGAGACTTCACAGGAACAAAGACATTAGCCTTACGGGATGATTGGGCTTTTGAGGAGACGATTATGGACTATAATGGATTTTTGGAGTGTATTATATATATTTTATTTTGATGTCTCATGTATGTACATTTTTTGATGGGATGGAGTTGTGTATGACGTTCGATTTTATATCGATGTATATATTTAGTAGTAGGTCTGTTACTTTGTTTTGTTGACCTAATTGTGAAACGTAAGTTGTGATATTATATTTTTCGCAGCATTCTATGACTGAGTTATACGGTTATATTGTGTATTGTTCCAACCCTCCACGATCGACTGGTACCGATCGATCTCAAGGGTCAGTATCAATCCATTTGGATTGCTAAGCAGGGTTGAGCAGATCCTGGACAAGAAAGAGTGCATCAAAGGAATAACTTCAAGGCTAGGAACCAAGATTTGAATGCAAACTTACAGCTGCATGGAGAAGAAACAAAAGATCCCTGCATAGGCAATTCAAGAAACATTAGGCACAAGGAAGCCTTTGATCAAAGGCATGTTATACCTTAAGAATTTCAACTAAATTAGGAAGGTCACATAACTGAGATGATACGACAGGCGTTACGAGGAGTATCAGATCGAAGTTTGGAGGATGTGAATCAAAACCCATTCACCCCAAACATCTGATATGCTAGGAGTCCACTTGATTTCAAGTTACCAACGTTGGAGTCGTATGATGGAAGAACTATCCTATGTTTCATTTGATGAGATACATCCAACACATGGGAGTGTTGGAAGCTTCAGAGGAAGTGACGACTTATTGCCATGTGATTTCGCTAACTTGATAATCGATCTATTGGCACATAGGCCGAATTAGTTGAGAGGTCCATAAGTCAATTTATGGTTCATATTGTTTGATCGAGGAGATGTTGCACTCAAACGTGAAACAAATTAGGGGGAATCAGTGCAAACTTATTTAACCAGGTTTAACACAACAGCCATTGCAGTTCACAAACTAGACCCGTCAATAGTTCTTATGATGGTTGTTGCAGGGTTGGTAATCAGATTGAGTATATAAGACAACAACGAGGGATCCACTAATGGATCTAGCGAATTTCTATTATATAACTGAAAGGTATTTGCATCAAGTGGATGTGGAAGCCGAAAATGTCAAAGTCCATACTATTGAAGATGGAGGACCATCCAAGGTAGGTTCCGAAAAGGATAAAGGAAAGAGAAAACTGATGATGATGTCGGTGCTTCAAAGTTTCCGAGAAGGGAGCCAAAGTTTTCCACTTATACAGACTTGACCAAGACCCCAGAGAGGATTTATCTAGAAACTAAGGGGAACATTCACTACAGAAAACTACATAGGAGAAAGCCAATGAAATGGGAGAGGAAGTTTGGAAAATTATTTTTGCTCCATGAGATGGATGGACACGAGACGAGTGAGTGTACACACATGTAACGACTCATATTTTTTCGTATAGACGATCATAAAAATATTATTTTCATAACCAAATTAGATTGGACTGGGCTATAACTTTGGGGAATATCGAGTATTCACATTTTTGATCCATAGAACTAATTCTGGATAGTTTAGACCATGAAAACTTGTAAGGGCTATAACTTTTGATAGCAGCTGGACTAGGGTTTGAAACCATCTCAAATGAAAGATCGATGGTTTCTTTTTCCGTAGAGTGTCCATAACAGATTTTTGGACTTATGTTTTAGAAGATATGACCATTTAAAATTAGAAAATTCTTGGACAGATCGGGGGTAATTAACTTAAGCCTAATTAGGCATTGTAATCCATTTTAGAAATTATGCCTAATCCAACTGATGGGAAAACCCCTTATCACTTTCTCACTTCCTAAAAACTACTCTAAACCTCCATTAATTCACTCCTAAGCCGAAAACAATCAAATATCTTACTAAATCTAGTTAAAGCAAGCATTTAAAGGGTGATTAGCATAGAGATTAGCAAGGGACTTGGGGATTTTGAGATTTGCTGCCTAGGGATTCGTGTAGCTGCTGATTGGGACCCATTTCATCTCGTTTTTGGTGATATTTGGCTTTTAGATGAGCGATATTCCTCTCTCACTATACTATAGTTGTTAATATGGTTTTAAATAATGTTTTATGATAATAACATGATTTTTACTAGATCAAAATCTACCTATGTTTTATAAACAAATTTTATATGTTCATAAACGAATTTTGATTGTATTTATACATGTGTTCATATCGATGTGTCATTTTAGAAAATATGCTGGACTGGATTATTAGGTTGTTGAACTCAGATTTTCTTGTATGCATGTATTTGATGAAATGTATGTATTATATTGCTTTGAATGGATATATTATATGGTTGTATTGTACAAAAATGCCGATTTATAGGCGAACTAGAGTTAGGAATTATTTTATGTTCGATCTTGTGTACAAGGATGCTCAATATGACATATCATGTAAGATGGAGTGCATAAATGATGAGGATCCACATTGATAAAGTAAAGTTTGGATGGATGTGACAACCCGCACCTTCCGACACACCGATCCAAAACCTAGGATGACTTTCAGACTCATGTCGGTGCCGAGAAGTATGAGCTATCAAGTAATTAAACATTCCAGTGACTAAATATACAAGGATAAAATCTAAGACATATTACACTTTCAGATCTCACAACGGAAGGCAGAATAATATAAATACTGAAAATAGTCATTTAAGAAAATATCCAAAACAGTCTCAAATTAGTGCGTTTAAATCCACAGTATACAAAAATACATCAAGTAGTTGATGAAATACTAAATAAGATGAATAGTACATGGAGAGTAATAATAAATAAAGAGTAATTCCAATACCGAGCTCGTCTCTCCGTGCACAAATCTCGACTAATCACCTGCTGCCCTGTACTCCTGTAGTGAGGGAAAAGAAAGGAAAAGGGATGGGTCAGACAAAAGTCTAGTGAATGTGTTACATCATTAATATATGGTGATCACATGCAATTTACTTTAGCAATGCTATGTGTGACCTAGAATGTCCTACAAGTGTCCATGAATCACTTGTTTTCTCTATTTAAGGGGTTTAGCTCAATACACACATACATTAACGACTTATGCATGCTCATACTTAGGGTCAAAGAACTATTCGAACCTCAAGACATTTAATGATTGGCTAATAGCTACTAAAACTATTCCAACATAGGTTTTCCTACAATTCCACCACGGGAATACATTTCCCACACTACGAATACACGTATCCTAGTTACGCATTGAGGGGAGACCGCAATGCTGAATCGCCAAAGTGTCTCATCGTCACTGCATCTCTGTCCATTTTTCAATGGTAATGTAAAACCTCTTATTGCACCGTGCCGGATCCATCAACAACACAACATTACGTCGCGTCACCATGAATACCAAGGAACTCCCATTGGTATCGGGAAGCACACTCCATCAGGCATCATCATCATTGTTGCGTGTCTACTGTAGAACCTCATGTGAGTGCAATTTGAGATAGAATCACCCCAGTAGAATATCAACACTGCTAGACAAATAACATTTATCATGTCCCGCAACGTCCTTGCATCGCCAACATTGGGAACTAACTTCCCTACAATTACTAACATCCACACACACACACACTATATATATATATTTTAATTTATATTTGGGCCTTAGGCCGAGGTTCAGGCCATGCCCAGAAATGCTAAGATGTCGACCACTTGTTGTCGACCGGCTCCAGTGAATAGTCGACTGATCATCATTGTTTTCTGTTTTTAATTACCGATTCATTGCAATTTGACTCGGACCTATTCTGAAAAAGTCAAGGTATTTTGAATTGTTTGTTGACACAGGGAAACTATATGAAATGATTTCAGTATTGGACCTTTCTCGATGGACCTCCTCTTTGCAGGAGGTCAATCGTGAAAAATTCTATTCAATCAAAGGTCCAATTGATCATCACATATGTATTGTAAACACGTAGTTACAAAGTAATAGGTCTTACAATTGACTGATGACAAAATTATCAAAGCCTTTTTTTATTCAACAATATACCAATAGTTGCTTGATGCCGAGTAACTACTGAAATCTTCACTTTTGAAAAAAAGGGTTGATATTGGTGCAATCTAATCCATTTGTTTCTTTTGTTTATCATCGTCGTTTGTTTGCGGTTTATTAATCATCGTCATTTCCAATTACAGTAAACTTAAATTATAATTTCATATATAGTAACCCTAGTTAAGTGAACCTAAATTTATAGATTTGTAATTCATAATCGTCCAAATTTCATATACAATATTTTAATTTTTAAATAAATCAGATTAACCTAAGTTTAGCATTAATGGGGTTACCAACCCATATTTATTTGACCAAAAAGAGTGTTATCAATCTTGAATCGATTCTTAATTAACAGGTTTACATTGATTAGATCTGGATTAAAAGAAAGGGTTCATGTTCATGTAGGTGTCAATCACTATTAAATTTCCAATCTAATTTAAACAACGTTTCCATTTCGATCTAACTCAATTCTAGATCAAATAGGGTGTACTAAAATTAAGTATATGCAAATCATCTAACTAACAATTAACCCACTCACCTCGAAAAAGCTATCCCTTTTCCTAGCACATTTGGAATCGCCTTCGCTTGGTGTAAATCTCCTCTTGATTTGATTTAATCTCTAGTTTAATTTATTAATTTTGTTTTGAAGAAATTTTGTTTTGAGGGGAAAAGGGATTTCAAATTTCAGAGAGACGGAGTTTGAACTTTCTGGTTCTAATTTTTGTGAACTAGGGTTAGGTTTACCGTCTTATTTATAGGTGTAGGAAACAACCAGAACCATCATATCTAATGCTATCAAACCCGGGCTGTTCGACCACTCAAAACCCTAATTGATTAATTACGACCGGTTAACCGCTATAGATTAGAGCGGTCGACCACTAGGGATCGACCAGTCCCAATCTTGGTGTCGACCGGTGGGTTTCCATATTTAATGATATATATTTTCAAATTTGTTTATTTAATTATTTTCGACTGCGAATCTTCAAACGTTTATAACTTTCTCATACTAGCTCCGATTTCAAAACATTTTATATGAAAGTTGCCCAGAAAATCGCTATGAATGCAATGATGCAAGTTTCGTAGCCAAATTAAAATGTTTGTGAAAATTCCATTTTTTTTCCTTATTATATTTAAATTTAATTCTTATATTTAATTCTTGGTTAAATTTTCGGGGTGTTATATTCTCCCCCTTAAAAGGATTTCATCCCCGAGATTTGCAACACGGAAAAATGTAACTCGTGCGTATAAAAATCAACGACTACAACCATCTAATCATCCATCAACTACCAGTAATTATTGTCCATAGTTCAATTTCTAATGCAATATGTACATGTAGTCGTGGAATGCATATGGACCTACGTTAATGCAAAGATTAGGCATTATCCTGATCTAGTCGATCTTCTGAAATGCAAGTGCTTATGCCATGTATCCAAAATGTATGCAATATCCTATGTAAATATACTGGCAATTCTACATGTATGTGCAACCATTTATCCATATGCAACAACCATATGCATATAACTCAATGAAATAACAACAAGTAATGGTGTGAGTGTATTCTAACTCGAGAATATATTATCCTAAGTGTGCAAAGAACAATTTAATAAATACATCCATTAACATCCATAAACCAAAACATGTCCTAATAACACATTCGCAATCATTCCTAGCAACCAATTATCTCTACCTATAGGTTATACTAGGCTAGAACCTAACGCATGAGTAGTCTATACTTATTCGACTAAAATGTTAATATACTAGAAAAGAGTTGTGGATGGGTAGCTTAGATCCTCTCCTTAGGCTCCCAAGTACTCTTCGCTGGATCACCTTCATATTGGACCTTAACAAGCTTGATAACTTTATTGTGGAGTCGCTTTGTACCATGCTCTATAATACGAGTGGGTGCACGATGAACAAGTGACTCCCTCTCTACCTCCACCTCTTATAGCCGACTCGGCTCGACTACAATAGCTGTATCGTGTAGGCACTTTCGCAAGTGTGACACATGGAAAAGGTCACGTGCTCCTGCTAACTTCTCAAGAAGCTTCACCCTATAAGCTAACTTCCCAACTCTACTAGTAATTGGAAAAGGCCCTACAAACCTTAGTGCTAGCTTTCTCAAACTACCAAATCTCATACCATGCCTAAGCAGAGAGACCTTCACAAAAATTATGTCGTCCACTGCGAACTCTAACTCCGTGCATCCCTTATCAGCGTAAGACTTCTGCCTATCCTAAGCGGTTTTCTTCATCCTGTGGATTAAGTCCGCCTTCTCTTATGTCTCCCTCGCCATATTCGGCCCAAGAATAATCCTGTCGGTAGTGTCCCACTAACAAGACAGTGATCTACAAGGCACCTCCCGTATAACGCCTCATAAGGTTCCATTCCAATACTCGTCTGATAGCTGGTACTATAGGTAAACTCCACCAATGGAAAGTGACCCTCCCAAGAGCCTCCAAAATCCAAGATACACATTCAAAGAAAGTCCTCCAAAACTCAGTTTACCCTCTCCGTCTGTCCGTCTACGGGTGATAAGCGGTACTTAAGCTCAACTCAGTGCCTAAAGCCTCCTGTAGACTCCTCCAAAACTCACTGGTGAAAAGCGGATCTCAGTCGCTAACAATGTTAGAAGGGACTCCGTGTAACCTAGCGATCTCTCTCACATATAGTATCGCCAAATACGTAGCAGTCCTCATACCCCTAACCGGAATAAAATGAGAGCATTTGGTCAGTTGGTCGACTATGATCCAAATACTCTCATTCCCCCACCTATTCCTAGGTAGTCCATAGAAACACTCTCCCACTTCCATTGTGGAACATTCAACGACTGCAACAATCCTCCAGGCTTCTTCTGCTCCGCCTTTACCCTCTGGCAAGTCATACTTCGGGTTACAAACTCTGCCACATGGTTCTTTATACTAGGCCAACAAAAAACTCTCTTCATGTCACGGTACATTTTGTCTCCACTGGGATGAATGGTCATCCTAAAGTGATGAGACTCGGCTAGTACCATGTCAGTCAAATCCATTATGAGAGGAACACATAATTTGTCATCTCTCCGTATCACCCCTTTGAGTCAATGGTATAGCACCTCAAGTGTCTCGACTACTCTTCTCTACCAAGCTTTTCTAAAATATCCACTAACTCCTTGTCTTGCTTTTGACTTGACCTATTGCGGTCCATGAGCCTAGGCTATACATCCAAAACTACTAACAATCCCGGAGTGATGTCTGACAATGGTTGAAAATCGAACTTAAAGATGAACTCCAAATGCTTCCACTCTAAGTATAAAGGACTCAACACCACATGCCGCCTACTCAAGGCATCGACTACAACATTGCCCTTGCTCGGAGTATATAAAATATCAAAATCATACGATGCGAAAAACTTCATCCACCTTTGCTACCTTAAATTCAAATCCTTCTGGGAGAACAAATACTTCATAGATTTATGATCTATATATAACTCAAACCACTCTCCTAAAAGAAAGTGTCCTTATGACTTGAGTGCAAAGACAATGGCTGCCAACCCAAGATCATGGGTAGGATAGTTTCTCTCGTGGACTTTCAACTACCCACTAACATAGCTCACCACTCCCCCTTCCTACATTAAAACCGCACCCAACCCGTGTAGCAAGTGTCGGTATACACTGTGAACACCTTTGTAACATTGGGTAATACTAGAACATGTTCACTAGTCAATGCCTCCTCAGCTTGATAAAAGCATCCTCACACTTCGCATTCTACAAGAAAACCAAATTCTTCTTGGTAAGGAGGGTCAGAGATCTTTGCGAAGTCCTTAATGAACTTCCTATAGTAGCCCGCCAAACTAGAGAAACTCCTCACTTCCATGGCATTCTTCAGCACATGCCAATCCTATACTGCAGCAACTTTACTAGAATCGACTGCCAGCCCACTTTCAGAGACAACGTGCCCAAAAAGCATACATCCTTGCACCAAAAGTGACATTTGAAAAACTTCGCCTTCAATTTATGCTTATGGAGTGTATTGAGTACTTCTTTTAAATGCAACTTGTGCTCATCGCTTTTTGAATAGACTAATATGTCATCCATTAATACCACCATGAACTTGTTAAGCAACCCTCTAAAAACTCACTCATCAAATCAACAAAGTAGGCGGTGGCATTGATCAGTCTGAAGAGCGTGACTAACCACTCATATAGTTCGTCGGGTGCACGAAAAGCAGTCTTCTAAATACTATCCTCATCTACACGCAACTGATGAAATTTAGTAGCCATGTCAAGGTGAGAAAACACTTTCGTTCCAACTAATTGATCAAAGAGACCGTCTATGTGGGGCAACGTGTAATGATTCTTCTTCGTTGGCTTATTCAACTTTCGATAATCAACGCAAAGCCTCAAAGAACCATCTGGATTGATGGCAAAGACAACTTGTGCTCCTCACTCTAGAATACTCCTCCTAATGAATCCCTTCTCTAATAACTCATTCACTTACTTATTCAGCTTACATCTCTCCTTAGGAGCCATATGCCTCAAAGGTAAGGCAATAGATCTGGTGTTCTCTACAAGTTGAATCCGATACTCGCTCCCTCTCTAAGGTGGGAGACCGGTAATCTCAGGAAAAACATCTGGATAGTCTCTAACTACATGCACTGAATCTAACTCATCATGTGATAGTTCCAATGAATATAAATAACTCAACATAACCGAATCTTTGGGATCACCATGAACCTCTAGACCGCGTCCACTACAAGTACCCAACCTAACAACCTTCCTATCACAATCTAAAATCACCCCATACATTGTTATCCAATCCATGCCCAAAATCAAACCAAACCCAGAAAATCCTAAGAAAAAACATCATAATCGAACTCGACCCCTCAAAATGAACAATTTTAAGCCCTACATATCATAGACAGATAAGCCGATCCTCCAACAGAGTTTGATATAACTATAGGGTACATAACTATGCTAGTGTCTAAGTGTAACTCATCCATAGGCCTACTCAAGGTAAAAGAGTGTGATGCCCCTATGTCAAATAAAGTACGAACAAGTAAATCAGATAAATATAACACACCTTCGATCATGACCTTCTTCTCTTGTCTACAACTGGAAGCATACTTGAGTTACGAACGATGTCTAGTGCGTAAGCTGAAACCACCTGGGTAGAGATCTTCTTAGGTGCTGGACACTCCCACCTCATATGTTCGAATTGATTGCAGTTATAACACTTGATCTTTGAACTTTCCACCTTGAAATCCCTCGCAAAATGCCCCTTCTTACCATACTTCCTACACCACAGATCTTGCTTCTTTATATTTCCATTGTATCACATTTCGCCCTTGCACTGGTTCTACTGGGGTGTCTTTCATCCTATCTTCTTAGGCTCACTCTTCACTTTCTCCTTGGAAATGGTATTCGGCAAAGCCATCTCCACCAATCCCTCGAAAGTTGCACCCATGAGAATATGACTAAGGGCCAAATCCTAAAAAGTTTGATTCAGTCCCATCGCAAACTTTAGAACCTTATTGTGAGGGATATTGATCTGCTCCATTTCAAACCTAGCAAATTCATTGAACTGATTCACACGCTGCTTTACCGACATCTCTCCTTGCATTAAATGTATTAACTTCTCCAACTGTACTTTCTCCGCTACTTTGGAAATAAACTTCATCTCAAATCATCTTCTAAATTCCCCCAAGTAATCTCTCCTTTATCAGTCTCAGCAACTACCACATCCTACCCATTCATAGCCTCCCCCATAAGTGGCAAGTTGTCTCCTAACGCCATCTTCAAGAGCCATTAACCAAAAATCCTCTCACAAGTATGAATCTATGTCCTCGAATCTACATACGACTCAGTCCTTACATACAGCTTCTCACCTTGGTTCGCAAAGTCCTTACATAGCTTGAAAAAATCAGCCTTGGGTGGGTGGGTAGTAAATACACCTGGCGCTCGCTCCGTTGGTCCTGTATTAAGGTTAAGTTTGGCCTATCCTCTTGCTTGCAGATACCCACAGAACCAAATTGAGACGTTCACACTCGGAATCTCAACTGCAACTAGCAGGAATGCTCATCCTTTCTATATGTGATTGTAGGAATTTATTTGAAACTTTTCCACAGATAGTATTGGCAAGAATAAAGGAAAGAATTTACGTATTACAATTATATATATATATATAACTTTTGAAAAGTTTAATCTATATATACATACATATACTGTGGAAACCCATTTTAAAACCTTTTTAAAAACCATTTTTTAGTTTTTTTTCAAAAACATTTGATGTACGTTCTCTCAACACGCCCCTACTACCTAAGGAATTTCAAACCTAGGCTCTGATACCACATGTGACAACCCACACCATCCGAAGCACCGATCCAAAGCCTAGGATGACTTTCGGACTTGTGTCGTTATCAAGAGGTATAAGCTATCAGGTAATCAAATATTTCAAAGACTAAATATACAAGAGTAAAATCCGAGACAACCCACATTTTTAGATCTCACAATGGAAGGCAGAAAAAATATAAATACTGAAAATAGTCATCTCAGAAATATCCAAAACATAGTCTCAAAACAGTGCATAGTCAAATCCTTAGTATACAGAAATACATTAAGTAGTCTGATAAAATACTAAATATAATGAATAGTACATGGAGAGTAATAGGAAATAAAGAGTAACTCCAATGCCAAGCTCGTCTCTCCATGCACAAATCTCTGGCCTATCACCTGCTGCCATATGCTCCCGTGATGGAGGAAAAGAAAGGAAAAGGGGTGTGTTAGACAAAAGTCTGGTGAATGAGTTACATCATTAAGATATGGTGATCATATGCAATTGACTCTAGTAATACTCTATATGACATAGAATGTCCTACAAGTGTCCAAGAGTTACTTGTTTTCTCTTTAAGGGGTTTAGCTCAATGCACACCTAAATTAATGACTTACGCAGGCTCATACTTAGGCTTGAACAACTAATCGAACTTCAAGACATCTAATAATAAGCTAATAGCTATTAGAACTATTCTAACATAGGTTTTCCTCTAATTTCCATTATGAGACTACATTTCCCACACTAAGACTACACGTATCCTATTTGTGCATTAAGTGGGAGCCCACAATGCCGACTCACCAAAGTGTCTCATCGTCACTGCATCTTTGTCTACCTCTCAATGGTAATATAACACCTCTTACGGCATCGTGTTGGGATCCATCAACAACATAGCATCATGTTGCATCACCATGAATACCAAGGAATTCCCATTGGTGTCGGCCCACACATTCCATCAGGCATCATCATCAGTGTTGTGCATCCACCGTAGAACCTTCGGTGAGTATAATTTGCGATAGAATCGCCCTAGTCGAATATTAACCCTCCTGGACAAATAGCATTTATCTAGTCTCGTAACGTCCAAGCGTCACCAACATAGGGAACTTGCTTCCCTACAATTACTAACATATATATATATATATAATATATACACACACTATATAATTTAATTTATATTTGGGCCTTAGTCCGAGGTTCAGGCCGTGCCCAGAAACACTAACCGGTTGACCATTTATCACGGGAGCGGTCAACCAGCTCCAGTGAATGGTCGACCGGTTGTCGTTTACTTTTTTTAATTATCGACTATTGTTTCATTTTTTATCATCGTTGTTTTCATTGTCGTTTTTTATTACAGTTAACTTAAATTATAATTTCATGCACAATAACCATAACTAAGTGAACCTAAATTTATAGATTTACAATTCATAATCGTCCATATTTCATATATACAGTATTTTAAAATTTTAGTAAGTCATATTAACCTAATTTTAGCATCAACTGGGTAACCAATCCATATCAATTTGACAAAAATGGTGTGTTCAATCTTGAATCAATTCTTAATTACCAGGTTTACATTAACTAGATCTGGGTTAAAAGAAAGGATTCATGTTTATGTAGGTTTTAATCACCGTTAAATTTCCAATCTAATTTAAACAATGTTTCCATTTTGATTTACACATTTATAGGTCAAATAGGGTATACTAAAATTAATTATATGTAAGTCATCTATCTAACAATGAACCCACTCACCTCGAAAAAGCTAGCCCTTTTCTAGCATGCCTGGAATTGCCTTCGCTTGGTATAGATCTCCTCTTGATTTGATTTAATTTCTAATTTAATTTATTATTTTTGTTTCAATTTTTTTTTGTTTTGAGGAGAAAAGGGATTTCAAATTTTAGATTCCAAAGAGACAGAGTTTGGACGTTTTGGTTCTAATTTTTGTAAATTAGGGTTAGGTTTATCGTCTTATTTATTGGTGTAGAAAACAACCATAACAGTTGGATGTAACACTATCAAATCAGGGCCGTTCGGCCGTTCAAAACCCTAACCGATTAACTACGACCGGTTGACTGTTATAAAAGGGACGGTCAACCACTAGGGGTCGACCGGTTCCGATCTAGGTGTCAATCTATGGGTTTTCTTATTTAATAATATTTATTTTCAAATTTTTTTATTTAATTATTTTCGACTGTGAATTTTCAAACATTTATAACTTTCTTATACTAGCTCTAATTTCAAAACATTATATATGAAAATTGCCCAGAAAATCGATATGAACGCAACGGTGCAAGTTTCATGTCCAAAATCAGTTTTTTGTAAAAATTCCATTTTTGCCCTTATTATATTTAAATTTAATTCTAATATTAAATTTTCAGGGTGTTACAATGGATGAACTTTGGAGTGATAAAATGACATATCGAGGTTGATTTGAAGATTGCATGCAAAATGGAGTGGCAGAACATACGAAGGTTGATGTTAGAAGTCAGGAAATGACTTAGCAATTTTTTTTGACTATGGTGTGATTTGAGTAACTAAAGGTCATGAGGTTGATCCTGATAATGGCGGTGGACATAAAATCCTTTGAATATTAAAGAGTATATGTTATGGTTTTATACTACATTTCAGTTTATAAGAAAATTTTGAATCTTCGATTACACACATATACGATATTTCTAAATAAATGTAAACATTTGCATCTAGTGATTAATTTGCTTTATCCATTAGAAAGTGCATATACATGCACTAAATTACTAAATTTTTCATTGTTTATATCAAGTTGTATTGCAAATTTCAAAAAAATATATTCACACAAATCACCAGAACTTATTCAAAATGCAAATATCTGGATTTTATATTTGTTTCAAAATTGCACTACGCTGAAAATATCTAATTTCAAATATTTAGGGGGGAGGGGGGGTATTATTTGTAAAGTGAAAACACTTTTCTTGGTGAATACTATAGGCCCTTTCTTGGACCAAAGAAATGCTCTTTCAAAAGCATTTGGCATTTTATATGTCGCAACTTATCATAAGCGCATCCGATTTAAACATTATGTCAGAATTTCAAGGAAAAGCATTTAAGAAGGGAATGAATGTAACTTTATGTTGGACATATTTAACATAATTCCAACTTAAAATTTCAATTCTTATTTTCCAAAGTAAATTCTCCCCTCACACTTTCACATTTCTTCTCTTCATGAATTTTTGAATACAAACGCCCAAGACGAAAAGACAATTTTTATGGTATAAAGTTATCAACTATTTTCACCAAAATCTATTCAAAGGAATTTCCAACACCATAGAAAAAGGCTAAGTCTGAAGTGTATCAAAAGTTATGAATAGATTAAGCTCATACAAAAAGGTTGAACTATCATTGGATATGCAACAAACAAAGGATAACCACAACAATAGTCAAATAGTTTGTAGAGTCAACCGAAAAACAAAACCGAAGCAAGTTGGGTCGTCATGAAAAACTTGTAATACTCTCTATTTATCCTGAATTGCCAATTAGTCAGATCGATGATTATTTTCCCCTTCATTTCCAAAACACTGCATCAAATCCCCCACTCCTATAGGCATTTGGGATGAGGAGCCTCTTCCTTTTGATTGGAATGATCCTTTGGCCTCTCAACCCTCCCAATGCTTCCAAACCTTCCAACCATAAGAAAATTTTCAAGCTGAAGCCGATGAGGATGTTGATGCATCCAGTTCTTCTTTAGTTTGATCCATCCCTACTTCTACTGCTCGTTCCTCTAGAAGATGATATCATCATTTTTTATGAAGATGTTTTCACGATGGTGAAAATGATAGAGAGAAAAACATGCTTTATATTGGATAGTTCATTTGGAGGTAGTGATGTTTCTCAACATGTTGATTGCAAATTCGTTGATGCTTTGACATTTCCCGATCATTGCTTGAAATAGAGCCAGTATAGCTTTGAAAATTATCTCAATAGGAATTTTCAAAGCAGAACTACGGATGTTGCGAGATTGTTGGTAGTTTGTTTGTGTCAGTTAGGGTTTTTTATAATTATCAGTCTAGTTTATGTGTATTTCTTGTTTGTTTGTATGAACTATCAAAAAAGTTAAATTAGTATGAATTACTCATTATTAAATATGAGTTGTTGATTACTAATATTAAATATTAAATAATAATACTAATTAACAATTGATAAATATTGAATATGAGTTACTAACCATTAATTATTAGTATTAACTATTGGTTATTACACCTTTATTTTTGTTTATTATTTTTTTATCATAAAATTATGAAATTTGTAGGATACAACATAAACTTTATATTTCTATAATGATAATAGTTTCCAAATTTGATATTTCTATGGAGATTTTTTTTGAATATTCAAATTAATATTCTATCTAAAATTGCAACTGAGGAAGATGCATGTGCATATAAACCATTGATCATATTTTGTATTTTGAAACTATAAATTGTGAAAATAAATGAGAGATTGGAAGGACAATTTATAGATTTGCGTGTTTTTCCCATTACTTATATTTTAATGATTGTGATTACGATACATCATAAAAATTCATTCTATGGTATTAGAAATAATAAAAATAGTTGTAACAATTTGTTAGATTCCATTGAAATAATATTTCCATATTAAAGAAGATTTGAGAGATATTTGAGTCAATGTGAATTATGACTCAAATTTATGGCCTCTTTTAATGCATTAAAGAACACAAGGAATTATCTAAATGAGAATGGTTCTTTTGAGAGATTGAAGTAATCAATCGATTCCTTAATCAACTGATTAAAAAGGTATTTTTTCAGGTACATATAAGTAAGAGAAAATTGAAAAAATTAAATGAATAAATGTTTCTCATATGAATAGAAGAATTGGTTGAACCATTGATATATTGCCATAAATTAATTACTTCAACTCTAAGTAGTAATCTCTATATAAAGATAGTCATTTTTTAGAGATTAAAATCATCCTCTCAAGTTGTATTTCTTTAAAATTTTCTTCGTAGCCTCCATTATCAGTCTTGATTTTTGTTTTTTCAGAAAGTAATAAAATCTCCTCTCCCAAAAGTGGATGCATACTATCTCGCGATGGTGGAACAACTATAAATCCTGTATGTCATTTTCTTTTCTATTTATGCATCTGTGATTGCTTATTTTGGAATATTAGTTTTCTGTTTGTTTTACTTCACCATTAATGCGATCCTATTATTTCTGCTACATTTGGGTGTTAATCCAAAATTTTCCTTACAGTCTAGTATCAGAGCTATTTGGTTGTTGAAAGAAGGTGTTAATGTAGATGAGGCAATGATAGGTGTGATAACCCAATCTATACTACATCGAACGGATCTTAAGGCTATTTTACACTACAGGGGTGAATAGTGTATTTAAACCTTTTATCAATATACTTGTAAAATTTAAAATTTATCATAGAAAATTCAAACACAGGTAATAATATAATCACAGAACAATCAAATAATAGTAAGTAAATACAGTACAAGTAAAGATAAAGGAGTGCTAAGAATTTTATACTGGTTTGGATTCCCAATCATACATTCAGCCCTGTACCCTGTACAAAATTTCACCAATCGCATCTTGACTTTAATTAGGTGGCAAGAATACCCTTTACACCTCTTGATTTTGACTCAAGTGGTAAGCAAACATACTGGAATTTGACTCGGGTAACCAGCACACCCTTTGTAATTTGACTCATATAACAAGAACACATAGCCTATCTTTGACTTAGGAGGTAGGACAACCCCCTTTATAATCTCGTCTTAACTTTCACTTAGGTAGTTAAGATCACCCTTTTACAAGGAGTAGTGGACTATAAGAAATCAAATCTTTCGATCAGAATTCCAAGTAGTTTGGTGATACAATTTCCTATATACCTTCACTAGTTGAATATCTTTGCTTTTGACTAGAATTGAGTGAAGATCGTAGAGTTAATGGCGTAGAACAGAAGTGAATCTTATTTTATTTTTGTATAAACGTAGAGAAAGATAATTGATGTAGAAATCGATAACACTTCATTAAAATCGTAAAGGGAATGAGACAGAAGAGAGAGATAAAGAAATTTGTTAGAAATTTGTTAAAAAATCAAGATTAGAGGCCTGTGAATAAAGGCTGAAGAGTTGCATCCATTCATGAAAGGATGGTGCCAAAAGTTGTTTCTTTTGAAAATTCAAAAAACACTTCGATGGTCTATATGTTGACGTATACAAATTAATTTATATATTTTCAAAAACACTTTGAATATATTTTAAAACGTATTTCTTTATAAAAATATTTTATAATTTATTTTATAATTAAATTAAATATATTTCTTTTATAAAAATAATTTGAGTGGAAAAATGATTTTCAGAATGAAGGTAATCAAAGATATGATACTACTCAACTCTTTAACATTTAATCTAAGACTCGTTAAATTGATAACACGAATACCTTAAGCTCTTCGTGCTTTTATTCTTGAATTCTTTGAAACTCGTGTGTCTTCAAATATATCTCGATCAACTCTTAATTTATACTAATCAGCTCTTTAAGCTTTTTATTCAATCATCACTTTCATAAATCTGTTAAATATTCCTGATATCCTGCACAATATACTATATACCTCAAGAAAATATTAGTAAAAATATTTATATGGTTGTTGTCATCACAATCAATACCATGGGTATTAACAATCTCTTCCTTTTGATAATAACAACCTTTAAATATTCTGTTATAAAATATAATGGTGTTAGTTAAAATCTCCCGCTAAATATATGCTATACAACCCTTATCCTTTTGCCTATTATATTAACTTCTCACCCTTTGTCATCAACAAAAATAGATAAATAAGTTGTGTAAATGAATTATGTAAGGAGTTATAATATTTTTTGTAACGACTCGGATTTTTCGCGTTCGAAAATCAACATCCGTACTTCACCTTGTACTAGAATGCTGTAGATTCGACCGTTCAAATCCGATTCGCCGGAGCTATAACAACATTAAGTATATAACACAGCGGAAAAAGAAAACAATGATATCATATACAACTCCAATGAATACAATATCCAGAATGATATACAACAATGATATCAATATGATACAACAATATCAGAGATATGATACAAGAAATAGCAGCGGAAAGAAAATAGATAACACCAGCAGCGGATAATCTCCAATAGAATGCTCCAAGATAAGCAACGTCAATCCATGAACTCCAAGGACTGAACTAGCTCCAGATAATCTACTCAACCTGAATATCTGAGAAAACCCTACTCTAGACTGCCCGTGTGGAAAATAGTGGGCACCCAGAGTTTAGGAAGGGAACAATAAACTCCGGATCAGTCATGGGACTGGTGTGAGCAACAAAAACAGTTTATCTTTAAACAAACACAAAAGGTTGTTTAACATTGAAATCCGCAATGCTTTTTTTTTTGAAAATGAAACTACCATAAGGCCTCCCACCACACACACAATGCAATCGCAGAATTGGAGGAGATTTCTCCTTATGATAGTCAAAAATGCTTACTACGCAAAATCATTCGATATTATTATCATTAGTGCATAGTGTCGAAAACCATTTCGAAAATATAATATTAATCTTAGCCAGCATACAACCATTGTTGTATGCCTACTATAGCTACTACGTTCAATAGCAGGTTACCGCCACATTCCATAGCAGGTAATACAACTAAAACCGTACAGGGTTCGTATTGTTTCTTTGGATTTCCAACAAATGATCAGGCTAAGGAACTTCCTTACCGAAATAGAAACGCCTCTGGAAAGACGCCCCGGATCCTAACCGGATCTCTGCAAACAAAAGGCCGATGCTACCTCACGCTGTACAGCTGTAACTAGGTAACTAACACACGAGTCATGTCATCCCCCGGTCGTTACCGACCTTTATCCCGGGATCCCGAAAACCAACAAAGCAACATCATACAGTAATAAATTACCGTGTCCACATGAGTTAAGTATCTGGGCTCCATACCATGATACCACCCTTTATCCAGAAGGAAATGACATACCCTAGGGGCGCTACCCCTACAAACCTATGTCGCAACATTCCTGTTTTGACCATTACCGGGTTGTGAGGCTCGACGAAGTCTCGTTCACAAAGCTACGCTTTTTCACAAAGCCACGCTTTTTCACAAAGCCACGCTTTGACCAACAAATGACCATCAGCACTTCGTATGCCACATTACCAAATTGGGAATGTATCACTAGTAACCATCAACTACATAACCTCTGAGCTCGTACGTCTCAGAGAAGGGTGTTAAGCTAAGAGAATAAATTCTCCGCCACCAACAGAAATGTATTTGATAGAAACCAGCTTTACATCTCAAAGTGTAATGTCAGACACACATCCATACAAGTCTGTTTCGGGTTCGAACAGAACCGAAGGCACTTCTCACGAAGCCCTTGCAAATCCGGATAATTTCCAATCACGTCCGGACTTCCCGTCACTAAGGGTGATAAAACCTCTATATCGGGGATCAGCCGATGCAGAGTAACTCGACGGTAATCCTTCCGTTTTCAAAAATATCCGGTCTTCACCACCGGTCTTCAAATGCTATCCATATACGTCGTATCATTATTCGGAATGGGTTATACGACACAAAGGTCCTCTCCCGGCTAAACCGAATAACGAGTGCAATTAAAAATCATATGGATACTGGGGTCTCAGTTAAATCACAGCTTAAAGCCCAAAACTTTTCATTCGAATGGTAAAAACAAATTACCATTTCCAATCTTTTAAACAAAAAAATTCATTTCAAAAACCTTCAAATGGTTTAAACAATTTCCACACTTTAATCTTTTAAACAAAAGATTTAATTCACAAAGTTTACTCCGTTCACAAAGATTCATTCATACAATTCAAATCGATTTCCAATTCAATTGAATTAACTCATTAAATCTTTAAATCAAGATTTAACTTATAGCTTTCAAAACTCGTTTCCAAGATTCATTCATAGTCTTCCAAAACAATTCCATTTCAAGTTAGATTAATTCATCCGGTCTTTGAAATCAAAGACTCATTTCATAGTTTTCAAAACATTTCAATTCTATTTCAAACTTGAAATTCTTTCAACACAAATTGGAAGTTCAGTACTTATGTGAAAGCTTTTACTATTTGAAAACAAATAGTTTCGTTTCATAAAAATCCAGTTATATTTACACGAGTTAAAACCCTTGAATTAAAATTCAAATTCCCAAATCAATACCTTTAAAATGGTTTAACCCATATATAACTTGTACAACATCTTTAATCCCTAGTTTCAAATCATAGGATTCAATTTCAAACTTGAATTCAAATTTAAATCAAATTATTTAAATTTTCAAAACTCGATTAAGTTATTCGAAATAACTTTTATCTTTGAAATCCCATTTCAAAAGCTTTTCATATTAAACCCCAATTTTCAATTTCAAAATCAATTGAAATTAAAATTTCAATTTCAAAACATTAAATTTAAATTATCTGTGACTTAACCGATTTCCACGTGAAATCCATATTTGTGTGTGTATAGTGTAGTCCAGGGGTTTTACACACAATAGTGCAACATCAATCATCACAGATATATCGATAAGCGGTAAAATCGATAACGCTTATCTTCATTCACAGATTCATAGATAAAATAAATTTATTGGTCACAAAGATTCATCATTACAATTCGATGTGGGTTTCGGATAACCAACTGGAATCCGACTCCCTGTCGCATCGATATTCAAATGCCGTGTACGGGTCAAGGGTTTTCATATTCACATGGTAATATATCACAGAAATAGAAATCACAGCTCAGCACAAAGTAATCTATATCACAAAGCATCACAATCACATAACATAGTTATCAATCCAATACACAACATTCAATAGAATATAGTCATCCATAAATAACCTTAATTAATTATCTGATTTATTTAAAACAGATAGGTCATCAGTCATGGTTAATTAACATTAATCGATTCCAAATCATTTGATTAAAGGTCCTTTAATCATTTTCATTAGTTAATTAACCTTTAACTTGAATTCATTATCTCAAATTAATCACCTTAATTAATTGATCACATTATCTTTGAATTAACTATTGATTAACCACTTGATAAATCCACTTTAATCATTAATTAATATTTAATTCATAATCCTTAATTAATCAATTAATTAATCTTTAAATCCTTCATTAACTACTTCAGCCCTTTAATAACTTATTTAATTAATCCAAATCGTTAATTAATTAAATAAATAAATTATCCATTTTAACTAACTTAACCATTTAAATTTCATTTTAAAGTCAAATTTCTTTTCCACACTTAAACATTTTAAATTTAAAACTTTATTTGTTTCCAAACTAACTTGAATTTAAATTTAAAACTCAGATTACTTAAATTTGGAAACCAGACAGGCTGAAAGCCTGTAACAGGATGTAACCCGAGCCAAATTCCAATTTACCCGAGCCCTGCTTCGAGTCTTTCCCCAAACCAACCCGAGACCCTTTTCAATTTAAAATTTGTTAAGTTTTTACAAATTGACCCGGCGCAACCTCAAAACTACACGATACAATACTCGAGCAAAACCCTCTCTTCCTCGGAAACAAACTCGAGTTCCATCTTCTTCCCCAATTCCTTCTACTGACACACCCATATGCACATAAACGTGCACAGAGGATCGGAGCTCCTCCGATCATCACCGTTTGTTCCCACAGGTCGACGATGACCCCATCGTTCATCATGACAACCTAGTTCGATCAATCTTCCACGAAATCAATTTTTAGCTGTTCGACTCGATGTTCTGGAGCAACCTCAGTTACCAAAATCACCACCGCCGCCACGACCAACCACCAGAGATTACGCGACCTTGCCTGAACCACCGCCTCCGATCCCTCGTTCTATTCCCCCGGTCGCGATTAGCTCCGACGCTCCAGCGAAGACGCAGCAACCCAAAACTCAACCTCGACCAAACATAGGGCTTAAACCCTATTTCCATGTCGTCCTGCCACCTCGTGCTTCGAGAACCCCTCTGACCATTTTTGCCGAGACCACCCATCATCACTCTATCCCCAGTAGTGACCTCGATCACCTTAGTTCCTCTGACCACTCAAAATAGCCAAAAACCCATTTTCAGATCAACTTTGAAATGCACATTCAAGACTTAACTAAAAATTTTGATTTTTATTTTAAAAATCCTAGTTTTCAAAGATACAACAGATTATAAACTCGAACCTAAAATTTAATCGTGTTGGGATTTTGATAAAATCAAGTTTTCACTGTTCTTTTTGTTTCCCAGAAAATGTTTAAACTTATTTCACATAAAAATATTTATTAAAACTTTGATTATGTTTAAACAAACAAAATTCGTTTGAATCCCTATGCCTAACAGAGATTAGATGAGGAGGATTGATTTTTTTTTCTTTATTCTACAATTTTAAACTGTGAATTTTAAACAGAGATCTATTTTGACTGCACACGACATATTTAGGCATGCAAACATAATTTCATATTTATGCAAACCACATCAAAATTATCATCATCACAGACTAAGATAATATGGAAGATTAAGCTTAAAAGAAGAAGTTTGCTCACATGAGTTCTTTTGAACAGAGGACTCAAGCCTGATGTTGAAGAAAACAGAGACAGGAATTTCTTTTCTGGGATGATTCTTGTATTTGTTTTGCTTTATTCTTCATTTTCCAGGTTTTTGATCATCATCCCTTTTCTTTTGGTTTAAAATTTTGTTTCAGATATGAAGTGCTTCAACATGAATCTGAAACTTTGCTTTGAACTTGAATGATATTTAAATTTGTAGATGATGATGTTCTCTTTCCTTTTTCTCTGGTTTGCTTAATGATGATGGACGAAATGGAGATGTTGATATAAAGAAAAGAGCTTTACTATGTGATGTACTAACATTGTACAGGGTGATAATGTGTTTTTGTACAAAAGATCAGGGATATTTTCTTCTTGTGGCTGATAGATTATTGTAATGGCCAACATTAATTAGCTTTGTACAAATATATACTTGCTTTTCTTCATTTCGGCTGAGAAGATATCCATGTGTACTTGAGAAGATGTGGTATTAAATGTATGTGTTTCTCATTTTGTTTACAGCAAATCTATTTGCGTTGTATTTGTACTTCTTTGTTTTGTTTAAGTGTACATAGATATCTATAGTTGAATATATTTTGTTTCATTTGTAAACTTGTATTTGTATTTGTTTCCATCTTATCTCGGCTGTACAAAGCATGGAGATAGTTTGCTATCTTGTTTTGGTTTCACACTTGTATGTATTTTTGTTGTCTTGATGTTTGCATACGTGTCTTGTTTCTTGCTTACATATATATTTATATTCATTTTTGTAGTATATATATTATCTTGCATTTTTACATTGTATTTATATTTTACTTTATTACTAACTATCTTGTATTTCTTTATATATACTTTTATTTTCTAAACCATTTATTTACAACTCAAATTCGAACCAAAAAAAATATATCTATATATTTATTATTTTCAAATTCACTCGTATATGCCCAAATACATATATACACATATTTACAATATTTTTAAATTTAAATGATTTATACAAAATATATTTGGATATCGGGGAAACTCGCAATCAATTAATCCAAAAAAAATAAATTTTACAAATTTTTATTCAAAAATTCATTAAATTATCAATTTGAATTTGGTTAAAATCCGGGGTCGTTACAGACTTCCCCCCTTAAAAGAATTTCGTCCTCGAAATTATCAAGGAGACACAAAGATAGATGAAGAATGTTTCATCAAATCAACTGAACATTTATTCTGCATTTGGCTTACCAAATCAGAATCTCCATAATAGATACAAGAACGAATCTGTTTTAACACTTCACAAGATACTCGGGTTATCCAGATCTACGAAATATACGGTGGTATCGGTCAGCTCGAAGTGATAACTAACCATTCGTAGAATATATCCGGACCCAAAGAATAGACAGATATATGGATACAATTTCAAAATTTTTAACTTTTAGTTTAGAACCCAAAGTATCTATCAACCATAACAAACAATGCAACCAATTCCCAAACAAACAATTTTGGTCCATCCGGAGTTTACGTCCCATATCGAATCATCTTTCTGGATCTACCAGAAATTATCGAAGAATTGAGAAAAGATGACGAACAAAAGAGATTGATAGAGAAAAGATTGTTTCCACTGTTGTTACAGGGTATAGTCGTACTCCCCTGTCCCCTATCTCATCCTCTTCTCGCGCTCATACTCACTATCAGTGGATAGTAAGAGAATTTACTGAGGCATACGGATAGATATCTTAAGGATTACTCATTCTAGAGTTTACTTCACTCTATCTCTAATGGGTTACTTAACGTGTTATACTCCTGAGCTAAAGTTCAACCTTAGCTCTGATACCACATGTAACGACTCGGATTTTTCGCGTTCGAAAATCAACATCCGTACTTCACCTTGTACTAGAATGCTGTAGATTCGACCGTTCAAATCCGATTCGCCGGAGCTATAACAACATTAAGTATATAACACAGCGGAAAAAGAAAACAATGATATCATATACAACTCCAATGAATACAATATCCAGAATGATATACAACAATGATATCAATATGATACAACAATATCAGAGATATGATACAAGAAATAGCAGCGGAAAGAAAATAGATAACACCAGCAGCGGATAATCTCCAATAGAATGCTCCAAGATAAGCAACGTCAATCCATGAACTCCAAGGACTGAACTAGCTCCAGATAATCTACTCAACCTGAATATCTGAGAAAACCCTACTCTAGACTGCCCGTGTGGAAAATAGTGGGCACCCAGAGTTTAGGAAGGGTACAATAAACTCCGGATCAGTCATGGGACTGGTGTGAGCAACAAAAACAGTTTATCTTTAAACAAACACAAAAGGTTGTTTAACATTGAAATCCGCAATGCTTTTTTTTTTGAAAATGAAACTACCATAAGGCCTCCCACCACACACACAATGCAATCGCAGAATTGGAGGAGATTTCTCCTTATGATAGTCAAAAATGCTTACTACGCAAAATCATTCGATATTATTATCATTAGTGCATAGTGTCGAAAACCATTTCGAAAATATAATATTAATCTTAGCCAGCATACAACCATTGTTGTATGCCTACTATAGCTACTACGTTCAATAGCAGGTTACCGCCACATTCCATAGCAGGTAATACAACTAAAACCGTACAGGGTTCGTATTGTTTCTTTGGATTTCCAACAAATGATCAGGCTAAGGAACTTCCTTACCGAAATAGAAACGCCTCTGGAAAGACGCCCCGGATCCTAACCGGATCTCTGCAAACAAAAGGCTGACGCTACCTCACGCTGTACAGCTGTAACTAGGTAACTAACACACGAGTCATGTCATCCCTCGGTCGTTACCGACCTTTATCCCGGGATCCCGAAAACCAACAAAGCAACATCATACAGTAATAAATTACCGTGTCCACATGAGTTAAGTATCTGGGCTCCATACCATGATACCACCCTTTATCCAGAAGGAAATGACATACCCTAGGGGCGCTACCCCTACAAACCTTTGTCGCAACATTCCTGTTTTGACCATTACCGGGTTGTGAGGCTCGACGAAGTCTCGTTCACAAAGCTACGCTTTTTCACAAAGCCACGCTTTTTCACAAAGCCACGCTTTGACCAACAAATGACCATCAGCACTTCGTATGCCACATTACCAAATTGGGAATGTATCACTAGTAACCATCAACTACATAACCTCTGAGCTCGTACGTCTCAGAGAAGGGTGTTAAGCTAAGAGAATAAATTCTCCGCCACCAACAGAAATGTATTTGATAGAAACCAGCTTTACATCTCAAAGTGTAATGTCAGACACACATCCATACAAGTCTGTTCCGGGTTCGAACAGAACCGAAGGCACTTCTCACGAAGCCCTTGCAAATCCGGATAATTTCCAATCACGTCCGGACTTCCCGTCACTAAGGGTGATAAAACCTCTATATCGGGGATCAGCCGATGCAGAGTAACTCGACGGTAATCCTTCCGTTTTCAAAAATATCCGGTCTTCACCACCGGTCTTCAAATGCTATCCATATACGTCGTATCATTATTCGGAATGGGTTATACGACACAAAGGTCCTCTCCCGGCTAAACCGAATAACGAGTGCAATTAAAAATCATATGGATACTGGGGTCTCAGTTAAATCACAGCTTAAAGCCCAAAACTTTTCATTCGAATGGTAAAAACAAATTACCATTTCCAATCTTTTAAACAAAAAAATTCATTTCAAAAACCTTCAAATGGTTTAAACAATTTCCACACTTTAATCTTTTAAACAAAAGATTTAATTCACAAAGTTTACTCCGTTCACAAAGATTCATTCATACAATTCAAATCGATTTCCAATTCAATTGAATTAACTCGTTAAATCTTTAAATCAAGATTTAACTTATAGCTTTCAAAACTCGTTTCCAAGATTCATTCATAGTCTTCCAAAACAATTCCATTTCAAGTTAGATTAATTCATCCGGTCTTTGAAATCAAAGACTCATTTCATAGTTTTCAAAACATTTCAATTCTATTTCAAACTTGAAATTCTTTCAACACAAATTGGAAGTTCAGTACTTATGTGAAAGCTTTTACTATTTGAAAACAAATAGTTTCGTTTCATAAAAATCCAGTTATATTTACACGAGTTAAAACCCTTGAATTAAAATTCAAATTCCCAAATCAATACCTTTAAAATGGTTTAACCCATATATAACTTGTACAACATCTTTAATCCCTAGTTTCAAATCATAGGATTCAATTTCAAACTTGAATTCAAATTTAAATCAAATTATTTAAATTTTCAAAACTCGATTAAGTTATTCGAAATAACTTTTATCTTTGAAATCCCATTTCAAAAGCTTTTCATATTAAACCCCAATTTTCAATTTCAAAATCAATTGAAATTAAAATTTCAATTTCAAAACATTAAATTTAAATTATCTGTGACTTAACCGATTTCCACGTGAAATCCATATTTGTGTGTGTATAGTGTAGTCCAGGGGTTTTACACACAATAGTGCAACATCAATCATCACAGATGTATCGATAAGCGGTAAAATCGATAACGCTTATCTTCATTCACAGATTCATAGATAAAATAAATTTATTGGTCACAAAGATTCATCATTACAATTCGATGTGGGTTTCGGATAACCAACTGGAATCCGACTCCCTGTCGCATCGATATTCAAATGCCGTGTACGGGTCAAGGGTTTTCATATTCACATGGTAATATATCACAGAAATAGAAATCACAGCTCAGCACAAAGTAATCTATATCACAAAGCATCACAATCACATAACATAGTTATCAATCCAATACACAACATTCAATAGAATATAGTCATTCATAAATAACCTTAATTAATTATCTGATTTATTTAAAACAGATAGGTCATCAGTCATGGTTAATTAACATTAATCGATTCCAAATCATTTGATTAAAGGTCCTTTAATCATTTTCATTAGTTAATTAACCTTTAACTTGAATTCATTATCTCAAATTAATCACCTTAATTAATTGATCACATTATCTTTGAATTAACTATTGATTAACCACTTGATAAATCCACTTTAATCATTAATTAATATTTAATTCATAATCCTTAATTAATCAATTAATTAATCTTTAAATCCTTCATTAACTACTTCAGCCCTTTAATAACTTATTTAATTAATCCAAATCGTTAATTAAATAAATAAATTATCCATTTTAACTAACTTAACCATTTAAATTTCATTTTAAAGTCAAATTTCTTTTCCACACTTAAACATTTTAAATTTAAAACTTTATTTGTTTCCAAACTAACTTGAATTTAAATTTAAAACTCAGATTACTTAAATTTGGAAACCAGACAGGCTGAAAGCCTGTAACAGGATGTAACCCGAGCCAAATTCCAATTTACCTGAGCCCTGTTTCGAGTCTTTCCCCAAACCAACCCGAGACCCTTTTCAATTTAAAATTTGTTAAGTTTTTACAAATTGACCCGGCGCAACCCCAAAACTACACGATACAATACTCGAGCAAAACCCTCTCTTCCTCGGAAACAAACTCGAGTTCCATCTTCTTCCCCAATTCCTTCTACTGACACACCCATATGCACATAAACGTGCACAGAGGATCGGAGCTCCTCCGATCATCACCGTTTGTTCCCACAGGTCGACGATGACCCCATCGTTCATCATGACAACCTAGTTCGATCAATCTTCCACGAAATCAATTTTTAGCTGTTCGACTCGATGTTCTGGAGCAACCTCAGTTACCAAAATCACCACCGCCGCCACGACCAACCACCAGAGATTACGCGACCTTGCCTGAACCACCGCCTCCGATCCCTCGTTCTATTCCCCCGGTCGCGATTAGCTCCGACGCTCCAGCGAAGACGCAGCAACCCAAAACTCAACCTCGACCAAACATAGGGCTTAAACCCTATTTCCATGTCGTCCTGCCACCCCGTGCTTCGAGAACCCCTCTGACCATTTTTGCCGAGACCACCCATCATCACTCTATCCCCAGTAGTGACCCCGATCACCTTAGTTCCTCTGACCACTCAAAATAGCCAAAAACCATTTTCAGATCAACTTTGAAATGCACATTCAAGACTTAACTAAAAATTTTGATTTTGATTTTAAAAATCCTAGTTTTCAAAGATACAACAGATTATAAACTCGAACCTAAAATTTAATCGTGTTGGGATTTTGATAAAATCAAGTTTTCACTGTTCTTTTTGTTTCCCAGAAAATGTTTAAACTTATTTCACATAAAAATATTTATTAAAACTTTGATTATGTTTAAACAAACAAAATTCGTTTGAATCCCTATGCCTAACAGAGATTAGATGAGGAGGATTGAATTTTTTTTCTTTATTCTACAATTTTAAACTGTGAATTTTAAACAGAGATCTATTTTGACTGCACACGACATATTTAGGCATGCAAACATAATTTCATATTTATGCAAACCACATCAAAATTATCATCATCACAGACTAAGATAATATGGAAGATTAAGCTTAAAAGAAGAAGTTTGCTCACATGAGTTCTTTTGAACAGAGGACTCAAGCCTGATGTTGAAGAAAACAGAGACAGGAATTTATTTTCTGGGATGATTCTTGTATTTGTTTTGCTTTATTCTTCATTTTCCAGGTTTTTGATCATCATCCCTTTTCTTTTGGTTTAAAATTTTGTTTCAGATATGAAGTGCTTCAACATGAATCTGAAACTTTGCTTTGAACTTGAATGATATTTAAATTTGTAGATGATGATGTTCTCTTTCCTTTTTCTCTGGTTTGCTTAATGATGATGGACGAAATGGAGATGTTGATATAAAGAAAAGAGCTTTACTATGTGATGTACTAACATTGTACAGGGTGATAATGTGTTTTTGTACAAAAGATCAGGGATATTTTCTTCTTGTGGCTGATAGATTATTGTAATGGCCAACATTAATTAGCTTTGTACAAATATATACTTGCTTTTCTTCATTTCGGCTGAGAAGATATCCATGTGTACTTGAGAAGATGTGGTATTAAATGTATGTGTTTCTCATTTTGTTTACAGCAAATCTATTTGCGTTGTATTTGTACTTCTTTGTTTTGTTTAAGTGTACATAGATATCTATAGTTGAATATATTTTGTTTCATTTGTAAACTTGTATTTGTATTTGTTTCCATCTTATCTCGGCTGTACAAAGCATGGAGATAGTTTGCTATCTTGTTTTGGTTTCACACTTGTATGTATTTTTGTTGTCTTGATGTTTGCATACGTGTCTTGTTTCTTGCTTACATATATATTTATATTCATTTTTGTAGTATATATATTATCTTGCATTTTTACATTGTATTTATATTTTACTTTATTACTAACTATCTTGTATTTCTTTATATATACTTTTATTTTCTAAACCATTTATTTACAACTCAAATTCGAACCAAAAAAAATATATCTATATATTTATTATTTTCAAATTCACTCGTATATGCCTAAATACATATATACACATATTTACAATATTTTTAAATTTAAATGATTTATACAAAATATATTTGGATATCGGGGAAACTCGCAATCAATTAATCCAAAAAAAATAAATTTTACAAATTTTTATTCAAAAATTCATTAAATTATCAATTTGAATTTGGTTAAAATCCGGGGTCGTTACATTTTTACTCTTAGTGATGAACATTATATGTTTATTATAGATTCTACATAGAGAGTTATCAATATATCTTTGTATGAGTGAAGTAATATTTTATTAAGGTTATCAAAAAATCAATAAAAAACTACTTTTAGTAATATATTTACACGTACATATATATTTAGACATTAAAGTATATTATTTTAAGAAACGTAAAAAACATAAACAACATAACATAAAACAATGCAAGAAAAATACGTAAACAATTATTTTGCCGAAATCATGATATCTTTGATAGAACTTTTACCCATCTGTAGTCTAGAATAAAAATTAATTCAACAGAATTTCCTTCGTAGTCTTTGAGTTTCTTCATGTCCACATCTATGTCTTCATCATCGATCTTCTTATAACATGTCATTTTAGGAACAGAAAACTTTTGTTCCCTTAAGACAAAGCATACGAAGCATCGAAGTAATGTAAGATTGCTTTCAAATTCGTGAATCATTGGCTTCTAATTCATTTCCAAATGTTTTTTATTTCTCAAAATTACATGGAAAGCCTTCTATAAAGATTGTATGTCTCTTCCATGTTGTCACTCAACTTCTCTTTATAAACACCCTTTCCTAAATCCATTTTTCTTTGAAAATAAATTAGAATTTTTAGAGAAGAAGGTTTGGACGTTTCTCCATGCTTAAATGTGTTTTTATAGAATAATTTTTTTAATTTAATAACTATTCCCTCTTAAAATAATTAAAATTTTAATTTTTGAAATTGGACCATTATATGTCGACATATCTATGTACTGTATCGATATAATGTTTTCTTTAAACATTCATGAATTTTATTTTGATTAAGTATTTAATTATTTTATAATTTTTACAATAATTATTATTCCAGATTGTAAATTAACCTTCTTTAAGTTAAAATC
This sequence comes from Allium fistulosum, assembly GCA_030737815.1. NCBI lineage: Eukaryota > Viridiplantae > Streptophyta > Magnoliopsida > Asparagales > Amaryllidaceae > Allium > Allium fistulosum. The sequence goes on along the minus strand of CM060903.1, from coordinate 508,407,882 downwards.
AACAATCTTTATTTGTGCATACTATAATCGTTTATTAATAGCATGTGATACTTTTAAATATTTATATACCAATATCATAACAATACTAGTTATATAAGATAAAAATTAAAATATTATAATAAAACATATGTAATTACATACTATTAACAAATACATTTACGAACATACACATAAATAAACAACTATCCTAACGACGTTCTTTGACGATGGGAGATTTGTGAATGCCACAAATTGGATATTGAAAAAAAATTCCCTTTTTGTTCTACTAAATTTCCATTAGCATAAAAGGTTACTTCTCCGACACATCTAACTTCATTTTCATTGTCAGCTTCCATTTCCACTTCCTCCTCCTCTTCTTCCTCTTCTTCCTCTTCTTCCTCTTCTTCTCTCTCTTCTTGTTTCTTTGGATTCACTTCGCATGTTAATTGGGTTATGAACAACCAAAATTTTAGATTTTCCCCCATCTATTATAATATGATCGATTTGATTGTTTTGAAGACGATTCTGAAGATTCCTTAGGATTCTTCCTTGCCTCTCCTATTCATTCTCCATTCAAATCTAAAGTACTTATATTCCAGCAAGCATGTTGATAACATGTTACATTTATTTCTCTATTTTCCTTAGTTTTGAGAATATGAAGTTATGAAAAGGTGAATTTCTTTCAGTTGGGGTGATTGGAAGTGTTTGGATCCATTAATGTTGTGTGTTTTTAAATTTTACATAGAATAAATGAGAGATAATGGATCTGAAGACAATAGTTTAGTTATATTTGAAGTTTTTATTTTTAAAGTTTAAATTAAGGAGGGAAATCTGTTTCAACAGTCTAATGTCGACATATGAAATTATTGTATTTCGACATATCCATTTTCATGGTATATTCTAATTTTTATTTTATTTAAATTATATATATAAATATATACCATATTTTAGAAAATAAGCAGATCGATATTTTTCTTGTTAGTTTAATAAATTTATTAATGTTTCTGTTAATATATTGTCCATTAAGTTTCAAAGTTTTATAAATTTGTATTAATTGTTTTATGATTCTTGAGTTAATTATTAGTATTAGAAAAGGTAGTTTTATTATTTCAAAAGAAATTAGTATAGCAAAAACTCTTTGTACCAAATTAGAGTATTTCATGAATATTTATTGTTAATAAATAATTTAAAAGTACTTATTGTTTTTATAAAATAGTTTATTGTTACTTAATATCAATGTTATGATATTTTTTAAGTTTATTCTTTCAAAATATATAATTATATAAATATATGTATATTTAATAATTTTATTATTTGTAAATTTGTATATTATATAATATTTTGAAATAATTATTTTTCAATTTATATGAATTTTGTATTAAATATAAAGACTATTAATTTGAAATGCTATTTTGTAGTTTCAAATAAAGTTTCTTAAACAACTAATAAAATCTAAATCACATATTATCTACTTATGAAAGTCTAATTATCTTAACTAATGTATTTCTAATAAATAAATTAATTTTTTTCGATTTTTGAATTACTCCTCATTTCCTTCAATGTCCATGGCTTTTTTATTATGACCAACCAGTGTTTGTTCATCTTCTGTTAGGAAGCACAGATCTGCGTTTTCTATCTCTATGTCACTATTGCTTGATGTGGAGTCTGAATCATCTAGTATTGCATTGTAATCCCGTTTCCTCCATTTGTTTGAAGGAGTCTGTGTTCGGAGAGAACTTCGATTTCTTTTAACTTGGACAATCCTTTTGAAATTGTCCAGTTTTGTTGCACTAAAGCATTTGATGGTAACTTTGGTCCTTGATTTGTTTGGGTTTCTATCAGTCCTTTCGAATTTGTTTCTTTTTTGATACTTTAGGAAATTTCTAAATTTCTTAGTCAAAAACGCCATTTTCTTGTCGTCTTCTAATCCTTCATCTCCATGAGTAGCGTTGAATGCCAGTGTTTTCTTCTCACTCGACCGGCTTTCCTTTCTGCCCTGCAATTGAATTTCATATGACATAAAATTACTTATTAATTCTTTTACTTTCATTGTACTGTAGCGTGGCTTCTTCTATGGCCAGAATCTTCCGATCCCATTCACTTGTAAGTGAATTAAGAATCTTTTGGTTTGATCTCTTCAGTGTATTCTTTTCCTAATGAAATTAAAGCATGTAGTATATCTTGAAATCTAGAATACATATCAAAAATAGAATCACTTTGTTCATTTTAAGTAACTGAAATTGGTTAGTTAACACAGAAATCTTGGTTTGTTTAATCTTATGCCTTCGCATGTAACTTGTAGCATTATCCATATTTCATATGCAGATTTACAAACAGAAACTCAATTAAATTCATTTTTATCTAGTGAGTAGAAAATTATATTCATCTCCTTTGAGTTACTAAGTGCTTGTGCCTTTTGCTCATTTGTCCACTGAGCATATGCATTCTCGAGTTCCCTATACTCACTTTGGCTAATATTCCAAATTTCAATGCATAACTACTACCATTAAAAAGCGGGGGTCATGCAGTTGTTTGCCTTTGAAAAAAGTGTTAAAAAGCGTGTTACCAACATTAGTTGCCATTAAAATTTTCGAAAGTCATATTAATAATTTTGGGAAACCGTGTGCTCTTATGCAAAACGTGGATGGGGTGATGATAAGTGTGATAACCTAATTTATACTATAGTAGAATGGATTTTAAGGCTATTTTACCCTAGAGAGGAGAGGGGATGAATAGTGTATTTAAACTTTTTATCACTATACTTGCAAATTTCAAATTTTATCATAGAAAATTCAAACACAGGTAATAGTATAACCACAGAACAATTAGATAAGTAAATAAATGCAGTAAAACTAAAGGTAAAGAAGACACCAAGAATGTTATACCGGTTTGAATTCCAATCCAACATCCAGTCCTATATCCCATACAGAATTTCACTAATAATATCTTAACTTTAAATCAGGTAGCAAGAACACCCTTTACACCTCCTGACTTTGACTCTGGTGGTAGGGAAACTTATTAGAATTTGACTTGGGTAACCAGCACACCCTCTAGAATTTGACGTAGGTAACCAGGACATTATCCTATCTTTAACTCAGGAGGTAGGACAACTCCCTTTACAATCTCATCTTAACTTTCACTCGGGTGGTTAAGATCACCCTTTTACAAGTAGTAGTAGCGGACTACAAGAAATCGAACCTTTCGATCATAGTTTCAAGTAGCTTGTTGATACAATTTCCTATAGAACTTTGGTAGTTGAATATATTTGCATTTGAGTACAATTGAGTGAAGATCAAAGAGTTAATGGTGTAGAACAGAAGTGAATCTTCTTTGATCTATTGTATGAAAGTAGAGAAAGGAACTGATGCAGAAATCGACAGCACTTCGTTAAAGTCTTAAAGAGAATTAAGGAGAAGAGAAAGGATAAGAAAGTAGTTAGAATTGTTGTTAAAACTTGAAATCAGAGGCATTTAAATAGAGGTTAAAGAGTTGCATTCATTCATGAAAAGATGGTGCCAAAAGTTGCTTCTTTTGAAAAACTAAAAAACACCTCAATGGTCTATATGTTGACGTACATATTTTTGATATGTCGACATATAAAATTTAGTCTGTATATTTTTAGAAACACTTTGAATATGTATTGTTCATCGACGGAAATTCTATCAATTTAAAAAACCATCGAACGAATTTAAATTAAAAATATAACCGCAAGGGCACGACGTACACTTTGTAGTACGTGGTGAATACGGGTCGATCCGCAGGGAATTGTGAGAGATTAAAATTCTATTCAATCAAATTAAACCAAAGTCGAGTGATTGTTAACTAACTAAAAGAAAGTAAAAACAAACTAAAACTAAGGAGAATAAAAAGATGAGATTAAAGAGCAATTTAGAGGCAAATCCCCTCTCATGATCATATAAATCAACATAATGACATTATGATCTCTTTTTGGTCATGTGTGAGTTTAGTTGATGCATTTATCATAAGCATGGCCTAATTGTGTTATTAATTAACACACTTAAACCATCAAACTTTAATGCACCCTCTAACCCACTTACTAATTTCAATGAAAATGATATGAAATTAAAAGTAGAATCTATTTTAAGCATGGTTTATTAACTATTGAATTAGAAACATAAACCATCAAATTTTGATTCTAAATCCACTTCCATTACCATGATCATATGTAGATGAAGAGGTAATTAGTGATTCATATGACTAAGCATAGCCTATTTGTTTTGAACAACATAAGCTATCAAACTCAATGTTAAACACAAAATCACACACACATCCAACTTTCCATTAAGCATAAAAGAGACATAAATGAGAAATTATGTTGCATCTACATGATTCAAGAGAGCTTCATTACCCCTAAATTGAAGGGATTAGCCTCTTATTTGTGTTATCATGTCAACACAAGTAGAAAGCAACATGAAATAAACAAAAAACAAAAAGAGAGGAAAATGAAAGCTAATGGAAAAGAGAACTGTAACAACCCAGAATTTTGAACAAATTAAATTGAGAATATTTAATTAATTTTAAATATTCGAACGATGATTTAATTTGAATCCCTGATATAACTCTGAATTTGGCAATTAAATTATAAAAATTAATCTAGTGAATGTTGAATAAAAATTCGAATCTTCAATTTTAAGCTGAAGAAAAATATTTCAAAAGCTTTCAAAATTTATATAGATAATACTGAAGATAATAGAAGATTCAGAAACGAATTTGAAAACGATTTGTTCGATTTTGAAATTATATTGTTCGAATCGATATTTAAAAATAGTCATTTTTCAAACAGTCTCGGAATTCGACGAAACCGGTTCCATTGGGTCCGTAACATTAAATTATCACCGGGTTTTAAATTTCGTATCGTTTGGAGTTGTTGGGTGAGAATACGACACATAAACGCGTTAAAAATTATACCGAAACAAATTGAATTTAAATTTAAATTTTTTAAACAAAAGACAGCATCCCTTTGATCACGCCTAAAATCACGTAAAGAAATCTTGGAGGCCATACTTCATTCGATTTTAAATATCTCGTCCTCCTCTTCCTTTATCTGTTTGTTCTCGTTTAAGATAAATGGTCGATAGAAGAAAACGAAATTCTTCTTCTCGTTCAAAATGAATGGAACGACCGAGCATTGGGATCTTTAGCTCCAGTTCCTTTTAAAACAAAAATCAAATCGTTCGTTTCCAAAAAAAAAAAAATCGCCATTTCCCTCTTCGTCTTTTCCCCCCTTTTACTGGAGCTTCGTTCGTATAACATTGAATCGCAAGCTGGAAGGCGAGTGTTCTCGCGAGTGCGAAGAGGAGGTTAGGCGATGTTGGGTGGTCGTTCGAGCGAGACGCGCGACAAGGGGTCGCGATCGCGTGAGTGGGCAGGAGGCATCGCGACTGGGTGATAGGGGGTTTTCGATCGCAACTAGGCGAAGGCAGCGGTGTGGGGATGCGTGGTCTTGGGCGAGTTAGTTGTCATCGATCAAAGCCTGGAGCTCGCGATGGGGTCGGCAAAGCAGGGAAGTGAGTTCTCGAGTTCAGCTCGAAGGCGGCGGCATTTGGGCGATCGAAGTGGAGGCGCTCGCGCGAGGTGGAAAGTGAAGCTAGGTCAGAGCTTCGTACGGCAAGCAATTGGGTGTCGCGATGATGGTCAAGCAATTTGGTGGAGGTGCTGGCCACGTGGAACAGTCGAGCTAGGCTGTGACTTCGATGGTTCGAGCTCGAACTTTGCGCAGGTTGTTCGTCTGAAATTTTGACAAAGGTAATTTTTGTGATTTCAAAATATAATAATATGCGAATGAATAAATATATATATACAGGTTGAAATATATATATATAGTTAAAACAGGAATAACAATATATACGAAGTCGGTTTAAATTGTTAAATAAGAAAAAAAATATTAATAGTATAATATGCAGTTTTCAGTTTTAATAAGCATGCAGAAGAAAATCTAGATAGATAAGGTTTTAAATTTTAACAATAAAGGAAATACAGTTTCCCAAATTTATCAGTAGTTGCAGTAAAGAAATTAGTTTTAGATTTATTTGTAGTTAAATAAATTTATTTTAAAAAGGGGAATTTAGTTTAAGACCAAATGATAGTATAAATTAAATTATAGGTCAATTTAATTTAATAAATGAAAGATTTTTGTATGTTGTCTCAGATATTAATAAATTGTATAACATTGTCTATACAAGGTTTATAAATCGAGAAATGATCAGAAATGGAAAATGGACTGCAAAATAAAAAGCTAAGGTGAGATTTTTCTCACTCAAATGAAGTTGGATTTTGATTGACTGATTGATTGCTGTTTGTATTAGATATAGTAGGATATATCTATATATATAGCAATATATACATATTGGCATATGTATATATTGGATTGATTGATTTCCCGCCTCGTATAGCGGATGAGACCCTATTGCGCCGTTAGTAAGCGGATTATTTTTATAAAACCCATATACCGTGATATTCCACCTCGAAGTGGAATTGGTATTGTGCTAACGTCTGTGGATGCAGGGAAACAGGTTGGAGGGATCCATCTGGATTCCTCACCAGTATTTATTTATTTACAGATATTGATGTATATTCTGTTATCATATGTTGATATATGATGTTTGATGTTGTGATTGACTAATTGGTGCTGTTGCATCATCAGATTCAAGTTTTAAAAATAACGACTTTTAATTTAAAAGGATTTTTAAAGTGATCTTTGAAATTATACGTTTTATTGAATTTTTGAAGTGATTTATTTTAAATAAATAAACGTTCAAATTTTAAAGTTATAAAAGTTAAGATCTTTGTGAAATATAACCGAAAAGTGATTTTTGGAATAAATAGTTGATTGATTTATAAAATGGTTTAAATTGAGATTTTTAAAAAATTATAAACGGTTTACTTAAAAAGTTTATAAAGTTGACATTTTATAAATTAAAATGTTGGTATTATAAAACGAGTTTTTATAAGCGTTAAAATGAATGTTTAAGAATTTATAAATAAATGGAATTTATAAATTGTGAACTTATAAATGGAAATGTTTTGGTAAAATAAAGGAATTATAAGTATTTAACTTATAATATGGATTGTTGGTATAAGATTTGAGTTATGAATCGAATTGTTAATAAAGGGGATTTATTAAATTGAAGTTGTTACAAAATAGAAATAGAATTTATGAACGTTGTTTCATAAATTCGAAAATCAATCAAATTTGATGAATTTAATATAAAAGGTTATTAAGGGAATTTTTTCCACGATTTTGGATAGTGGATAATTCTTGGAATAAATGTGTAGAAAAGATTGAAATTTGGTTAGTGAAGTATATTCAAGATTTTGGACAGTGAATATATTATTGAATAAAATGGTTATGTTTGGGAAAGCGATATTATAAAATGAAGTTAATTGTTTTAAAAGATGTTTTAAAACGCGTTAAGTATCGAATACATAGATTTCAACATTCATTATTGAAATAGACGTTTTCGAGAAATAAGGAGATGATGGACTATAACACTGTTGTTATAGTAAATGATTTTCGAAAGAAAATGTTTTATGTAGTATTGGGATTTATAAATCTATCTTAAAAATCCGAATCCCTATACTAGTAATTTTGAGTCGTCGTAACGATGTTTTACGTAACATTCGTTTTCACTTGAATAAATGTGCTTAAGAAAAATGATTTCCTTAAAGAATGAATATATACTTAATTTGATTTAAGTATATCGAATCTTTTCAAATGTTGAAAATAAATAGATTTGTGAATTACGTATTTTTGAATAAGAATGGAAATGCTTTTCCAATATGAAATGAACGTTTTGAGAATTTATCTTCTTAAAGATAAATTGAAATTGAATATTTTGAAATCGATTTGAGAATCGTATATCAGTAGATATTTTGAAAATATAAATTCACTATGGAATTTATAAAAGAAAGGGAAGTTGTTTAAAAATAAATATTGATTTATTTTTGAAGTGTGGAAATTTTATATCTAGTAAAGATATTTTTGAAGATAAATAATTTGGAAAATTATTTGGAATCTGATGATGTTGCGCATCTTTATTGATAGTTAAATAACCGACTATCAATAATTACCTTAAATAGGGTATTTGTTGTGAATTGGATGAATTTGAATGCCACACTTATTTTTGAATAATCGCTCACTATTCGGGTTAGCCGGGAAAGGACCATGGGGTCGTATAACCCATTCCAAATATGTGATACGTCGTTATGAATTGCATTTGAAGACCGGTGTTGAAGACCGGATATTTTTGAAAACGGAAGGATTACCGTCGAGTTACTCTACATCGGTTGATCTCCGGTTTAGAGGTTTTATCACCCTTAGTGACGGGAAATCCGGACGTGATTAGAAAATTATCCGGATATGCAAGGGCTTCGTGAGAAGTGCCTTCGGTTCTGTTCGATCCCGGAACAGACTTGTATGGATTGTGTGTCTGACGTTACAATTTGAGATATAAAGCTGATTTCTTTCAAATACATTTCTGTTGGTGGCGGAGAATTTATTCTCTTAGCTTAACACCCTTCTCTGAGACGTACGAGCTCAGAGGTTATGTAGTTGAAATTTATCAGCGATATACTCCCAATTTGGTAACGTGGCATACTGAGTGTTGCTGTGAAATGATCAGTGTTTGATCATTTGTGATATGATCATTTGTTTGATCTTATATCTTTGTGATCATAGGTTGATCATTTGTTTGACCCGAAGCATGGCTTTGTAGAAAGCGTAGCTTTGTGGACGAGACTTCGTCGAGCCTCACACCCCGGAAATGGTCAAAACAAGAAGGATGCGGCAAGGTTCTAGGGAATAGCGCCCCTTAGTGTATGTCATTCCTTCTGGATAAAGGTGGTATCATGGTATGGAGCCCAGATACTTAACCTCTGTGGTTGCTGCAAATTTATTACTTTGTGGTTTGTTGCGAATCGGGGATCCTCGGGAAGATCGGTGACGATCGGGGGATGGCATACGCGTGTCAGTAGTTACCTATTTTTGCAGAGGTAACCCGGCCTTGTGTTGGCAGAGATCCGGTTAGGTTCTCGGGTCGTCTATTCCAGGGACGTACCCATCGTGGCATAGGAAGTTCCTTGGCCTGACCATTTGTTGGAAATCCAAAGAAACAATACGAGCCTTGTATGGTTTTAGTTGTAGAACCTATCATTCACTTATGGTGGCGCCCCACTGTTTGGATGGTAGCTATAGTAGGCATAGTTCGAAATGTCTATGCTGGCTAAGATTAATATTATACTTTCGAAATGTTTTCTACACTATGCACTAATAATAATATCAAAAAGGATTTGATTTTGCGTAGTAAGCATCTTTGACTATCATAAGAAGAAATCTCCTCCAATTCTGCGTTTGCATTGTGTGTGTGGTGGGAGGTCTTATGGTAGTTTCATTTTCCAAAAGCATTGCGAATTTGTTTTATTTTCTTTGTGAAAAATAACTGCTTTACGATCTCACACCAGTCACCATGACTGACTCGGAGTTTATTGTTCCCTTCTAAACTCTGGGTGCCCACCAATTTCCACACGGGTAGTCTAGAGTTATGTTATCAGGATATTCTGGATATTTTGGAGCTTTGGAAGCAAGCTGGATGGCGAGACGTAGTATTTGTATCTGGTATTATTTATTCCGCTGTGTATTCTGTATGAGGACAAATTTATATACTGTCCATTATTGTATTGAGTCGTATATTGACTCTGATTGATGTATGTATAAACTAATATAGCTCTTTGTTTTAAAAGACTAGTGTTTATTTATTATATATTGTTCCACTGCGATGTGTAAGATTCTGATATTGTTTTTTTCTTTTATGATGTTGTTCTCTATTTTCTTCTTCTCTTCTTCTTTCTTCTTCCTTCTTCTTCTGTTTTCTTCTTCTTCTGCCTTTTTCTTCTTTCTTAAACCATCACTATTGGAGTTTCCGGCACTCGATTGCTCGACAGTCGATAAAGTGAGTATCGATGTCGAATTTTCGAAAGTCGAAAATTTCGGTATGTGACAAGAACTAATCTAATTACATAAAATAAAAGAGATCTACACTACAACATGAAAGGAAATAAACAAAAAAATGAAAATAACATGTATTAAATTGCATAAAAAGTTACATGAAAAGAAGAAATGGCTAAGTAGCCATGAAAAGAAAGAGAGCTCTCATTTTATTTTCCTAAGAGAAGAGACTAAGAGAAGAGAGCCTAAAAGAGAGACTAAGGAAGAAGAGGGTTACATGAAACATAAGGGGTACTTATACATGTGTTAAACCATAATTCATATTTTTGGAGAATGCCCAAAATACCCCTGAGAAAGTATGGAGGCCAAGTAATCATTTGCTTCTACTAATCATCATTTAAGTGTACATAAAGCCATTAATTCCATAAGCATGTGCATTAGCCTCTAATTTGTACATTAAGGTAGGTGGGTAGGTGGGGTCCTCCATTATCTTCACTTTGAATTATTCCCATCTTCATTTGTTCTCTTCACCCTTGTGCATGCATATATCATCATGTAACCACTTGTAAAATTCACCAAATTTTCTACAAAACAACATAGAAAATTCCAAGTAAATTTTCACAATTTAATAAATGCATAAAAATGACCATTTTGCCCCTATATGAAGATGAATATGTGACGATTTCAAATAATTTGAATTTTGGTTTAAACAAGTTAAAATACCCAATATGATCATATATTTAATTTAAATAGATTAAATATGGTGGTAAAAATATGCACATTTACGTGCACATCATGTATTAAAATATATTTCTTTATAAAAACTCTAGTTAAAATTTATTTTATAATTAAATTAAAGATTATTCTTTTATAAAAACAATTTGGAGTGGAAAAATGATTTTCGAAGTAAAGATAATCAAAGATATGATACTACTCAAGTCTTTAATATTTAATCTAAGACTCGATAAAATACTAAGATAAATGTCTTAAGATATTTGTTCTTTTATTCTTGAATTCTTCAAAACTCATGAGTCTTCAAATATATCTCGATCAACTCTTGATTTATACCGATCAGTTCTTCAAGATTTCATTCAATCATCGCTTGTATAAACTTGTTAAATATTCCCGATATCCTAGAAATATACTATATAACTCGAGAAAATATTAGTAACAATATTTATATGGTTGTTGTCATCAAAATCAATACCTTGGGTATTAACAGTTAAGTAGTATGGAAGAAGATGAATGTAACCTAATTAAAGCATAACCCTATGTTAGAGGATCTTATGTAACATCGAGATCTCAGTTGGTGATAGAGAAGAGGGATGGAGATAATGATTTCGAGAATTACGAAAGGAAGACGAAGGCTGTTCTAAGGAGGAATATGGTTCACCAAGTGGTGTTTGACACTGATAATTTGCACATTAATATCTCAGCTACAGGGAAAGAGTAGATGGAAGAATGGGCTTACTACTCTCTAGTTGGCCATTGGAGAGAATGTTATCTCAGATATTAGCAATGAGATGGTTGCTAGGGGAATTTGGAGCAATAGGAGAATATTTACTTGAAAATTTCGCTCACAAACTGTCTGATTTTGCTGAAAACATTTTTCCCTATGAATATGAGAGATGGTAGTTTAGTGAAGACACATCTTAGTTTATTCGATGGTCTTTTCGTGAAGATGAAGATTGTTGATTTGAAGGTGGATGAAGAGCAAAAGGCAATGGTTCTTGGGTGTTCCTTTCCAAAGCATTATAAGGTTTGCTAACACTCTGATATATGGGAGAAACACTTTGACAATATTTGATGTGAACCCGAGTCTTCTTTTTGAAGACTTGAAAGATCAGATGAAAGAGATGAGTAAAGGTTGAGGTGGGGTAGTAGTTAGGGTATATTCTTTGAGATTGGAAGAAAGGAGAAGAAGAGTACGAATCCTATAGGGCATTCCAAGTCTAGGAAGCCTGGAAATGGTTGGAGAGGAAAGTTTAGAGATGGGAAGTGTCACTACTGTAAGAAACCAAGCTATTGGAAGAGAGATTGTCGGGAAGACTGAGGATGAATCTTCATCGCTTACGGTGGAAGGCTGTATCTGATGATATGTTGACTATAGCAGCATCGAATGTATCAGATCATTGAGTGCTTGATTCATTGGCATCATTCCATATGATGCCAAATAGAGATTACTTTAGCTATTTTATTGGAAAGGAAGAAAGGGCATTATAGGAAATGATGCTGGTTGAAGAGCCATGGGAGAGGATACAATATGAATTCGTATATTTGAATGAGTAATTCACACTTCGACAGGCATCCGCTATGTTTCAAGTCTTCGAAAGTCATTGATCTCTTTGGGTTAGTAGGCATCCATGGGTTACATGGTTACTATAGAGAAGGATAGCTTGAAGGTTTCTAAAGGTGCTCTACTTTTGATGATGGGTGATGTATTTTGGAATCTGTATCTATTGGAAGGAAGCACCGTGATTGGAGACTCTTGTGTTGGAGTTGATAGTTCTCATGCTTTGGATGCTACCGAAATTTAGCATCTTAGATTGGGTCATATTTCCGAGAAGGGTTTGGAGTTGCTTCGTAGATGGAAGAAGATCAATTGGGAAAGCTTTGACAAGTTAGATTTCTACCAAGAGTGTGTGTTGGGTTAGCGGACAAAGGTATCCTTTGGAGTTGGACTTCAGAGATCAGAGAGAGTACTTGCTTATGTACATATAGATGTCTAAGGACCAGTAGTACCGCTTCCATTGGGGGAGCGAAGTTTTTACTTGGAAAGTTTGGGTGTGTGATGAAGGCCAAATCAAAAAATTTTGAGAAATTTAAAGCTTGGAAGGCGCCAGTTGAGAACTAGTCTGGTTGTAAGTTGAAGGTACTTAGGTCTGATAATGGCGACAAATTTGTCTCTAGGTAGTTCCTCGATTTATATAAGCAGCATGGTATTCAGATACATTTCACTGCACCTAATGATCGGTGTTACTCATATTTTTTGCAAATAAGAAGGTAGGCTAATCAAGGTTTCTTATCTTAATCCGCTTCGGTCTGGGTCGGCTTGGTCCCAGACCAGCCTACCACAAGCTATTCGAGAATAGAAAATATGCCAGCAAGTCTCCCTCAAACGCCATCCAGGGTGGACCTTTATCAGCCCGTCCTCTCCTTGGAACTTTAGGTCGGCCCTTGGCCAGTGCATCTCGAAGTAAAGATCAACAATCAGCTTGTCAAGAAAAGCAAGGCATCCGTGCTACTCGACCTAGTTCTCATTGTCCGGTCCCTCTCTTATGACCAGCTGGCTCCTAGATAGCCCATCTGCTCGAGTACCTCTCTTAGCTCACCGATTAATGCATCTCTATATTATCCCAGACGCGGCCTATCGCTAATTCGACCCGATGCAGCCTCCGCATGCAATCTTACAATTGGTTATCTGTATTATTCTGAGTAGTGTAGCCAAACTTTCCCGGCTTGGCCCGCTCCTTTAGCACAACCTTGGAAGTTTCCCACCTCTTTCCATATCCTTAGGAAAAGGCCAAACTAACTGGTTTTCCTTGCCATATCAGCATGCGAGCAAGGATGGCAAAGAAGTACAACCTATCATGTCCTCTTCTGACATAGAGCATGATGTACAACATGATGTCAGTATGCATTAACATTACCTGAACATTAAAGGCAAGGAATGGTTCTCCCTATTGATGTTTTCCTCCGTCGCTAACTCCCTTCACTTCGTCAGTTGTCCCTCATTAATCAGATCTACAACGTAGTGCCTTTCAAGTCGGTTTTATGGTAACATCTCAACCATCCCAACATCAGTTTCAACCACTGTAAATACCCCATGCATGACAACTTCTAAAGGATTGTTGGTCGCCACCTGCCATGGTCGACTATTCGGTTGTTGATCGCCACCCGCCAAGGGTCGACTATTCGGTGGTTGGTCGCCACCCTCCAAGGCTGGACTATTCGGTTGTTGTTTGCCGCTCGCCAAGGGTCATCTATTCGGTGGTTGGTCGCCACCCATCAAGGATAAACTATTCGGTGGTTTGTAGCCACCTGCAAAGGGTTAACTATTTAGTTGTTGGATGCCACCTACCAAGGATCGACTATTCGATTGCTGGTCGCCACTAACCAAGGGTCGACTATTCGGTTGTTGGTCACTACTCGAAAGGGTCGATTTATTCAAAGGATCCATCGGCCACTCACAATCCTACATCCTTAGCTTAGCATCAAGCATCAGATTCTCACAGCGGCTCACCATGTATAGTTCTAAGCTCAACAATCCCTCAAGATTAGCGGTAGCATTAGCCTTGAGCCGCCCTTTTTATCTTGTTGCATCTCTTATAATTCCCTGTAATTGTAAGAGAGACATATAATACTGGAATTCACATTGGACCTAGGAAGCTATGCTAAACAACTCTACACTTGTATCATTTACCCATTGAATTCTCATCTTATATTTTAAACTGGATGATTAGCGAGTAACTTTTTCTTTTCTTAGTGCAATTCTGAGGTTGATGAAAAGTGCAGTCAACATTCTGGTGTTAGAATGAGGGCCAACCTCCGCTCTTATGTTTAGTAGCCTCCCATGCAAGCTCGTTTTGCCTGGGTATCCCACATCCAATATGAAATATGGAAACTGCGAGTACAGTCCTACTCGCACCTTTGATCACTAAAATGCCCCATAACATGGGGAGAATGAGCCTCCCACCTCTTGCCAAGCATGCCTTCTGCGAGATGCCCTAGTCAATCGGCCTCATGACTAAACCCGAGGGTAAGGTGGCCATCGTCAGTGATCTCGATCTACGCCTTGCTCCTCCTTGGAAAATCTCTGAGGCATGGAACTCATGAATCCATCCCCCGTCTTCACCCTCAAAAGTTTCCAAGAGCAACGAAATGCCCATCTACATGTCTAGGGGCATCCGAGATCAGCAGCCAATGACTTTCTAAAGCTTTCTCCCGAACCTATGGCCTCATGAGAAAAAAGCATTGAAGTTTCAGAGTCCATATCCTTTTACACTACTGCCAAGGCTATCCAACGAGGATGAGTTTTTATGTGATTATTTTGTGTGGGGACTGTCTCCCTTTGTCTCCCTGGATCGCACAAGTCGTCGCTCCCACATGGCTAGCATGCTATCCACGTGGAAGAATTATTGAGAATTCACTACCTTATCGGGGAATGCCTAAGCTATCCAAGGAGGATGAGTTTTCATGTGCTCATAACATTATTTGGGTATCGCCACTCTTCGCCACCCAGGACCGCGCGAGCCATTGCTCCCCTCCTAGCCGGCAGGCTATCCACTAGGATGAATCATCAATAATTCATTTCCTTGTTAGGGAATGCTCAGGCTATCCAATAAGGATGAGCTTTCATGTACTCATTGAGGGAACTGGGCCAGCCTGCAGTGGAAGAAATGGATGAATTTCAATTTTTTTACCATTTTAGATCTTTAATGAGCCTATGAGTCTAAATTTCATTTATAATTTTTCTAAATTTGGTTTAAATAAAATCTTGTATTCTATTTAAAATAGTTAAATGGAAGTTTAAATAAATTTAATTTCAAATGTATAGTGTATCAAATACACCTAACATTTATTTTTAAGTGTTAATGTATAGGGAATGAAACCTTTCATTTCTTTCCCTAAAACAAGAATTAATTGAGAGCATTAATTGTATTAAATGGAGAGAGAAACCTTTCATTTTATCTCTTTAATTTGAATTGATTGAGTCATTAAATGTCATTATTAATAATTTATTCATGGCAATATTTATTACTATGTCCATATGTATTCTAACTATACAATTTATATTTTAAGATTTATTTCATTTTATTTTATTTATTTATACAAGTATACATATATATATATATAAATATATATGTAGCATATGCATATGTATATACACACACACACATATATATATATATATATGTGTGTGTGTGTGTGTGCGCGCGTATGTGTAACATCATAATTCGTGAAGGGTATAATGTGCCCGTATATAGATGTTGGGATTTACATTGCAACAGACACATTAGCTCATTTTGTGTGTACTATAATTTTTCCAAATATGTGCTTGTATAATATGTCAAAAAATAATACTAATATGTGTGTGTGTATAATTTATTGAATAAAACAGTTTCTGCCATAACAAATTAATGTAAAATAATTATATGGTAATAATACAAGTTTTTAAAATTTTTAGACAATTTGAAAACATATTTTGAGCTTAAGATTAATTTATGGAATTTTTTCAATTAAAATAACATTTATCATCAAATCAATTCTTAAAAATAGGAAATCAACTTGAAAAATTCTAATTTTTTTGAAGGTATCTAAGAAATATTATGGGCTTAGGAAAAATTTATGGAATTTTCTCAACTGAAATTATATTTTAGTTTAATAATTAATTGCATTTTGAAAATAAATTAATTCAAAATATTAATAAATTAAGTCATAAAAATCTGAAACTTTTTTTGAAGGTTCCAGATACAATTTAAGCCTTAAGAAAAATTTCTAGAATTTTCTCAATTGAAATTATAGTTTTAATTAAATAATTGATTGCAGGCCGAAAGTAAATTAATTTTTAAAATAATAAATTAAGTTAAAAAAATCTGAAAATTTTAGTGTAATCTTATTGCATGGTGCAGAAAATATAAAAAATATAAAATCGAAATTTTGAACCATGTAAGCAGTTAATCTATATCGTTATTTAGAATTTTCTGTTTCAATACATATGTACCAAAACACTAAGTCTTATCAAGCGATAGTTTTGTGTGTAAATCCGAATTAACTTGAGCATGTTGAATACCAAATCTATTATGTTAATTTCAACAATTGAAATTTGCGATATTATTCTTATCAACATTGCTCATTTAATTCCAATTGCATTAGTCTTTCTCATAAAGACACAATCTCGGTCGATGTATCACATCCATTCAGTTATGAACACCAAAATGATGTGATCAATAAGTGCTATATGACATACTCCCACTATTTCCGCCATTGCTATAATAGCGTACTAAATTCGAAGTTCCATCATTTACTTAATATAGATTTGTTTATTTTATATACTACAACTACTTTACTGTGAATGAGTTCTTTGATCAAATATCTTGAACTAAAAGAAACAAATCTCATAGAAAACAATTTTCTATATGAAAATACATTTTGAAATTGAAATCATATTTCTCATTCCAATGTTAAGTATCAATCACTATTATTACAATTCTCGTTTCCGTTGTTTCTTTACGAAGAGGAAATGGCTATTCACTCTCTCCATCCCAACTATACCTTAAATCACATTTACTCTTATACATTCATTTTCCTTTCTAAATGGTCAAACCATTCAAAAGAAAACCCCTACTATAATATCATAACGAACTCTTTACGAAAGTGCATTTGATAATCCTTAACATTTAAGGACGTCAAATATGTTGCTCTTTGCATAAAATAATTAAATTGACATTTCAGCGATCGAGTTCTTAGATCTATCTTGTAGTTTTGGTCTTGTGCTACAATTAACATAATATGATCTTTTATGTAATCAATCAAATTGAATACTCGATCTCATAGTACAGTTTATTGGCTTATTTTGAATAAACTATATTCATTGAAGTATCGTACATTACGACTATGATTGTTCACCATATTACATTTATATGTAATGGTATATGGATCAAATATCCATCCATAGTCTTGTATTGCTTTTAGAGTTCAAAATTCATAAAATGCAATACACGTCTAAACTAAATAAACACATAAGTGATCATTTCACGAATGTATTAAGTAGTGGAAAAAATTAGGCACTTGCATGGGTATAGAAAACCATTAACATGCAATAGGCATTTAATAGTGGGTATTATATTTCCATTTGTCAACTTTCAATTTTTGTTCATTTGTATATGTTAATCGACTAACGTTTTATGAATCATATTAAATGCACAAATTTATCATTGTAGATAATTATAACATTATTTAACATATGTTCTTACGATATTAGAAAGGTTAAATATTACCATTACATTTTTCTAATAAGGCTCCCAGTAGTATTTTATGTTTCACCAAACCTAAGCGAAACATAGAAGTCTTTCAACTTCACTAGTGGGTGTTAGGACTCATATGCCTTAGGATTCTGACCTTGAGGAAAGCTCAACAAATCATAGGCCCGCATACGATGGATAACTCTTTATCGGTTGTATCACATACAACTCCTAATCTTTGGTACCTTTTCCTAATCCCTTCTTTAACTCAAGGAAAGCTCAACAAGTAAAGTGAGACAATTCACTTGGACCAATCATTTCATGACGGCCTAAGTATAATGCATGTACCTTGAGGAAAGATCAACAAATACATGCGGTTATCTTACCTCATCTATTCAATATATTAACAGTACTACACATAACATACCTAGCTTGAGGAAAGCTCAACAACTAAGGAGTATGCAAATAATCTATTAATATATAAATGATAGAGGCCAACTTTATGTTAAAGATTCTTAATCTTCAATATATTATATCGAGTGATATCGACTTATGGAATAATGTATTTTTTATGAAATACTCCCATGATTCGAATGTCAGACACATCAGAAATCATGTATACGTACATTTACATATGTATTTATTCCTTAAGTCTATTTAGGGTTTTTTTAAAGTTCCATCTTTTGTTATACATTCATATTACATATGCTAAATTACTATATAACTTTTATAAGTTAAAACTTATATAATAGTCTTATGTATAATATTATATTAGTTAAATATTATTTAATTAATTTTAACTAATTAACTCTTTAATTAATTTTAATTAATTAACTCTTTAATTAATTTTACATTATAATTCCAATACAATATTTATATTAATTGGACATATCTACTATAACCTTTATAGTGCACACTATAACCTTTATAGTATAACACACACATATATCTTATATATGTGTATTTTATTTAATTAATTTACCTTTAATTAATTTATTCAATTAAACAATTTTGATTAAATTTTATTAATTTCAAAATTTATCTTACATACATACATGTAAACTTATGTTATCCTAAATATTTTTAAAATAACATAGCATATATCAACATATATAATGTATGCATATACGTATTAATTAAATTAACATATTTAATTAATTCATTTTATTAATCTTATTAATAAATTTTAAAATTTGAAATTAGTATATAAATATCTTCAAACATTTTTGAAAATATCATTATCCTTTCAAACATTTTGAAAACTTATGTTGTATTATGATTTTTATAATAAACATGTTTTATTTTAATTTTAAAAACAATTTTAAAAACTAGCCCAAGGCCCAATTCAAATTGAACCTTTTCTATTAGGTGCAACCTTTGGACTCACTCACCTTTTAGGTCAAGCCGGTAACCAGGTAGGATAGGGTACTTGATAACCCAATTCCAAGCCTAAACATTACCTTTCTAGACACCGTACTTAGTGGGCAAGTTTAATTTAGATCGCATAGGCTATTGGGCTCCGATACCATTGAAGCTCCTGCCCAAACGCCTTTGGGGGGCGACATAACTAGGTACCTCACGGGCGAGTTTTACATGCATCCTCTCGACTAGCATAACCATCACAGGACATGTAGGGGCATAAGGCAATGCTTCGTCACAGATCACAATGTGAGAACCCCCTATCATGCTAGTTGTAAGGATCGAACCTGGAACATCCAATGTACAAGGTGATGCCTCAGCCAACATCGCTTTGATACCATTAAAGGAGTCGGGTCAGCTTGTAGCGGAAAAAATAGGTGAATTTCAATTATTATTTTTACCATTTTGGATATTTAATGGGCCTAAAATTTCATTTAGAACTTTTCTAAATTTAGTTTAAATAAAATCTTGTATTCTATTTAATATAGTTAAAGGGAAGTTTAAATAAATTTAATTTCAAATGTATAGTGTATCAAATATGCTTAACATTTATTTATAAGTGTTAATGTATAGGGAATGAAACCTTTCATTTTTTTCCCTAAAATAAGAATTAATTGAGGGCATTAATTATATTTAATGGAGAGAGAAACCTTTCATTTTCTCTCTTTAATTTGAATCGATTGATACATTAAATGTCATTATTAATAATTTATTCATGGCAATATTTATTACTATGTCCATATGTATTCTAACTGTACAATTTGTAGTTTGAGATTTATTTAATTTAATTTTATTTATTTATACAAGTATACATACATATATATATATGTATGTATGTATGTATGTATGTATGTATCATATACATCTACACACACACATATGTGCATGTGTAACATCATAATCTGTGAAGGGTATAATGTGCCCGTATATAGATGTTGGGTTTTACATTGCAATGGATACATTAGCTCATTTTGTATGTATTATAATTTGTCTAAATATGTGCTTGTATAATATGTCAAAATAATAATAATATGTGTGTGTGTGTGTAAAATTTATTGAATAAAACAGTTTCTGCCATAACAAATTAATGTAAAATAATTATATGATAATAATACATGTTTTTAAAATTTTAGAAAATCTAGAAACATATTTTAGGCTTAAGATTAATTTATGAATTTTTTACATTTAAAATAATATATTAAATAATTAATAATAGCCCGTAATCAAATAAATTCTTAAAAATAGAAAATCAAGTTTGAAAATTCTAAATTTTTTTGTGAAGGTATCTAAAATTATTTTAGGTTTAGAAAAAATTTCTGGAATTTTCTCAATTTAAATTGTATTCTTAATTAAATAATTAATTACATTTCGAAAATAAATAAACTAAAGTATTAATAAATTAAGTTATAAAATTGTGACAATTTTTATAAAGGTTCCAGATACATATTTAAGCCTTAATAAAAATTTCTAGAATTTTATCAATTGAAATTATATTTTTAATTAAATAATTGATTGCAGGACAAAAGTAAATTAACTTTTTAAAATAATAAATTAAGTTTAAAAAGTCTAAATTTTTTACTGTAACCTTATTACAAGGTGTAAAAACATAAAAAATATAAAATTGAAATTTTGAGCCATTAGTTATTTTATTCATAATAAACAATTCACAAAATCATTAAATAATAATAACATATGTATATACATATCTAATAAAATATTTTATATTTTATGATTCATAATAGGTACAAATCATCATAATAAAATTTTAAGATTAAATATATATGATATATAAATACATATATAATTATATATATTCATAATTTGCAGATCTGTACACATTTAATATATATATATATATATATATATATTAATATAAATCAAAATTAATTTTTTTCCATAAAATTAATTCAACAAAAAATTATAACAAGCACATAACCAATCTAATTGTAACAAACACATCTACCCACAAAAATCTCACCTAATCTAAACAATAAACAGATCTGAATACAAACCGAGGATTTGCATGTAAATCAACTTTTATATGATAAAATTAAAATCAAAACAATAATAATAAATAAAAGTGCACCTTCTAATAAAGCCGTTGAGTCCACGTTGAACAATTATTTCTCTTTTAAGAACAATTCATAATCCATAAGGTTGTTAGTCCGAGATTGGAGACCTTCTACTACAAATTAGTATTTTAATTTTGAATTTAATTTGAGAATTTTAGGAGTGGTTTTAAAGGGAAGTTGCTACCATTAAAATGAGGAAGAGGAAGAAGAAAGTGGCGGCTCAAAAATGAATTAGCTTGTAATTAGGATTTTGAGATTGGCTTTTATATGGATTGGACAAGAGAGCAAACAATGGTCTCAACCACACATCTCAAAACCTAATCACAAATGTTGTAGCCACCTCCCATCTTTCTCCAACCAACGCCTATCCTCTTCAAATCTCATGGGTTGTGAGCCCATTTAACCCACATTAAATATGTAGAATCGTATTTCACATATTTTGTTATATATTCATAACTTTTATAAATATATGCAACAATTTTATTTCTCAAATCACATCCAAATTCATAATTAAAATTTCATAAATATTAGTTTATTTAATTAATTCATAACAATTATAAACTAATTAAATTGTTTGGTCTAAAGAGAATTCATCGTTTCGGTTGTGTGACTCTTGGGTGTAAATTCGATCAGCGATTAACGTCGAACTATTCAAACGTTAATGTGCAAACATCGCTTAGCAGGTGGTGTGATATTATAACCAAATTTATCACTTACTCATTTTCGGAAAAAAATCATTTTAATTTAATAAGCGTTACAAAGTTATGACACTTATTTACACCAATTCTCTTCGTCAAAACTATATTACTTTGGACTTGCTAAATTTGGTAATGATCAAAATTCCAACATCATCTACATTCAACTCTATAACCCAAACACAAAGTCCTTAGTTCAATAAACAATTATTATCAACCGAACTACTCTGGCTAGAGATTTTGACTTTGGTTGACTTGAGTTGACCGTGATACTAACCCTAAATAACTAAGGAAATGTGTTAACCCAAAAAAGGATCAACACCCTGAATCAAGTGTGAAAGCACCAGCCTTAATGGCAATCCAGAAAACAGCAACATAGATCACAAAAATAAACAGATAAAAAGAAGAATAAATAAAAGAGACACGAAATTTTTATAGTGGTTCGGCAAAATCTATGGCCTACATCCACTTTATAATTTATTTATCACTTATAGTTTCATATTACAAGAGATTTTGAAGAGGAGAGGAAAAGTCATCTTTTCTGTTTCATTTTCTTCCATTTTTCTTTTGCAATACTAGGTGTATTTATAGCTGTAAGCCTTGAACCAGTGATGGCATGGAATTGTAGTGACGCTGACTAGGCTGATATTAATTGCACCATAATCTTCTTATTTAAGGTAAGGATGAAGGGAATTAAGGAATATTTGATATGGAAATGGTTGGCATTAATTAAAAATAAATAAGCAGGTTTTCATGGCATTTATTGGGCTTTAAATCCGGCTTTGATGGGTAATGAATTGGTATTTATGGTGGAGATATGGCTGGTTTTTAATAAGTAATGAATTGATATTTATGGTGGAAATATGGCTGTTTTTTATTAATTATTTGATCTAATAAATGTAAGGAAATCAGGAAGTAAATCTTTAATTTCTTCTTCAAGGATGGTGACTAATTTGCTGGATAACATTTTCCCCTCGAAGTATGCCTTGTTGGCAACGAGGTATGCTTTGCACAAGAACTTGTGTTGGTGAAAGAAAATTTGTTGGCATCAAATTCTCAACTCTCTGGATGTTTGATAGATGTTAAGTGTCGGACCATTCCTGCATAAGAAGATAGAGTTAATCATTCCTGTTTGAGAGCATTCATATTCAAGAGATACTTTTGAGAGCAGTTCTCAGGTCGCTTCTATAACCTTTGATTGAAAACAAGAATGATGCTGTAAAGATTGTTGAAAGGTGTCGCCCTTAGGAACGAATTAGAGCATAGCTGTGGACCGTTCGGGGTCGCTCATCACATGTGTAAGTCATTCTCTAAGCACTAACCTTTAAAACTGGTTTTATGCAAGAAATCATTTTTTATGAGGTGTCGCTCCTGGGAAGGAATTAGAGCATTGGACCGCTTACATTCGGGATCGCTTACATGAGTAAATCGCTTCCCAAATGCTAACCTTTAAAGCATTTTTTGATGATGCACAATTCAAATGCGGAAAGGAATCTAAATTCTAGATCTCATTTTTTTAGTTCAGTTCAGTTGATAATAGTTTCTATTTGATTAGCAGACCCTATAGTCTGGTACTTATCTGAGTGAGGGGCTTTGCATATCCCCTGTTTCTGGTCCTTGCTAGTTGCCCCCAGCTATTTGCTTCATGGTAGAAGGAAAGTTTGAATGAGAGGACGCTTCCTGGCAGCCCCCTTGATGAGTTCCTTCCATAGCACTTTTCCTTGTATGAGGCTTCTTCATCTTCTAAAAGCTAGATCTAGGAAACTATTTTCTAGATCTAAATTTTTCGTTCGGATCTAGAGTTGGATCTTCTTCCTAACATAGAATAAGCTTCAAATCTGAGATTCCCTTGTTCTTCTTAGTAAAAGCACTAAAATGTTAACCCAAAAATGGATCAACACCCTGGATCAAGTGTGAAAGCACCAGCCTTAACGACAATCCAGAAAACAGCAACACATATCACAAAAATAGGCAGATAAAAAGAAGAAAAGATAAAAGAGACACGAAATTTTTATAGTGGTTCGGCAAAATCTATGGCCTACATCCACTTTATAATTTATTTATCACTTGTAGTTTCATATTACAAGAGATTTTGAAGAGGAGAGGAGACGTCATCTTTTCTGTTTCATTTTCTTCCATTTTTCTTTTGCAATACTAGGTGTATTTATAGCTGTAAGCCTTGAACCAGTGATGGCGTGGAATTGTAGTGATGCTGACTAGGTTGATATTAATTGCACCATAATCTTCTTATTTAAGGTAAGGATGAAGAGATTTAAGGAATATTTGATATGGAAATGGTTGGCATTAATTAGTAATAAATAAGCAGGTTATCATGGCATATATTGGGCATTAAATTCGGCTTTGATGGGTAATGAATTGGTATTTATGGTGGAGATACGGCTGGTTTTATTAAGTAATGAATTGGTATTTATGGTGGAAATATGGCTGTTTTTTGTTAATTATTTGAGGTAATAAATGTAAGGAAATCAGGAAGTAAATCTTTAATTTCTTCTTCAAGGATGGTGACTAATTTGCTGGAAAACAAGACGAATCATCACTTGAATAGTGCTTCACTTCCAATACTTCCACTCGACCCAACTATAGTCAATCTATGGATGTTATGCCATGATTTGACTATAATCAAAGTGGAGCTTTCATATTGAAGATTCACAATATTCTCAAGTCGAAAGAACTGTGTAAATTAGTCACGCCGATATTTTCCGTTTGACCTTAGTTATATTAACCAACATAATACTACCGAGTGAGTCGTTCCATAGTTGTCCAGTAACTATTAGTACGTAACCCCTAGGTGCCCCTAGCAGTCATGAGTAATACATTGCCCAACATTTGAAAGCGTTACGTACTCTAGTCTCGATGGATACATCGATATTCAGTCTCAGTGCACCTTGACTAGGAACATTTAAAATGATATATTTGTTTCATTATGATAAATTACTCATGGTTACAACACTTTGTAACTACTATCACAAAACATACCATTTATGTATTTTATATTAAATATACTTTTAATTAATATAACCACATTATATCAAGTATATAATAGAAAGAAAACACCTTTATTTCGAACAAGATTGGTCAACGAGTTAGATATATGTAACAAATTACATAATTTCCTCCTAGGGCATACCCCTAACTCTATCAGTCATTACCTTATTTGAGGACTGTCGTCAAGACCACGTGAATCGTTGTTCCCATCTTGGCCCATAAGCTATCCACGAGGATGAATTATCTAGAATTCATTTCCTTTTTGAGGAATGCCCAGGTTATCCAACGAGGATGAGTTTTCATGTGCTCATTACCTTGTTTAGGGACCACCACCCTTTGTTGCCTAGAACTGTGCGATCCATCGCTCATCTTCCGACCATCAGGTTATCCACGAGGAAGAATGGCTGAGAATTCACTTTCTTTTTAGGGATGGTCAGGCTATCCAAGAAAGTTGAATCGCCATGCATTCATTTCTTTGTTCAAGCACTACCCCTTGCCCTGGGGTTCTGGGTAAAATGTCTCTCCCCTTTGTACCGAGGCGCATCGACAACTAGATGCATGGCCGCAATGGTCCATACCCCTCGTACATGATGCCACTCATCCTCTGAATATGATGGGACATTGCATTCTAGGCTGACGTTGTTTACCCGAGTGATGTTAAAGTCCGACAAACGTAGTGTACCTACGTAAAAATAAGCCGGGTCAACCTCCGGTTGCAGCATGTCACCCAAGGAAACCTTCAAGCCGCTCAACACTTAGGTTCAAACTAGGACCACCTATCGTCAAAGCAATGCATAGATAAGTTCACTTTTAACAATTTCTATCTGCTATGTTCTTATGAACGATGGTGCCACCTACTTATCTCACCATTATCACTCCATCACACATGAGTGCTTAAGCCAGCTATGCACCCCTGCTTGAGCCGGGACCTACAGTCCTCTAACCACCATGCGATGTGTCACCTTGGAGAACCCTCAAGCCCCGCACGCTTTGGTTCAAGCCAGAGTCCGTCTACCCAAATGCACACGACTGCTTATCACATAGAAGAACCCATACAGAAGCATGTGCTCCCACTCAGCACCAGTACCACCCGCCACTCGAGAACAACAGGCACTCATCTTGTATGAACGAACAAGCGGGCTCAACCCATCGCATGACTATATGGCTACTTAGCACATTTTAAATAGAGTTATTTTTACTGAAAATCATACAGGAACGCCTCGGGTAGCATGTCACCCAAGAGAACCTCTAATCCCACAACGCTTAGGTTCAAACCGAGACCGTCTATTGGTAAAGCAATACAACGAGGCTCAACTGTTGCATACCGACCTTAGTACCTAATAAGCAACCGAGTAGCATGATCAATGTTTGCTTCCAAGTCCCTTAACCTATCCGGGAAGGAAACCAATGAAGTATGGTCAAACAATGCAAAAGACTGTTAGTTATTTGAGATAGGCCACCTTATAAGTCGAAAGCAAGAACAAACTACTACAGCTAGTTTCTCAAACAACAAGTTTGCAGCAAAGAATCTGTTTTATTAATTTCAATAGTGTGCAGGGGCACAATGCCCACTCCACTAGGCTTACAATAGTTTTCAATTGCTAATTAGTTGAAAAGAAGCAAAAAGAAAGAGAAGAAGAAGCACGTTAACTGTGCTCTTTTGAGGCCAGCCAGCCCGCACATTTATCACCGGCTAGAAAGCATCCAGCAGAGGAAACGATCAAAAACTTTCCAAAAAAACCGAACAAGCTTCCATCTTAGAAGAAATGCAGATGCTTCGACGGATCCAAAACTTGTTGAAGAAGGAGTGTGCTGCCACCACCAAAGCCTTCAGCATCGATTACCACAAGATATCATAAAGAGCTCCCAAACAACCTCGTCAAGGAGTAGACCAAGACATCAATGGTGATATGCAAATCAGAGGCACCGATCCCTACTCCTTCCAAAGGGGCATAGATGTTTCTAAACCGATTCGAGGTTGAGAAAATGTGAGCATTAAAGTAAGGAAGCGCCCTAGCCTCGTTTGGATCCAACTCGAGACCGATGATTGATCAACATCAAAACTTTAGCCAGGGGACCTGGGTCCTAACCGAAGGCAAGGTCCATCTCTAGCAGCCGAAATCCAAGAGTAGTGGTCCTAATCGCCATCGGTAAGCACAGTTCGACACTCGGGAATGCTACCTCACTACTAAACCCTGCTAAATCTGAGAAATCTCAAACAAGTTTGACAAAAAGCCAAACACACAAGAGCAATGGGAAAGGAAGAGGAAGAGGAAGACAAAGCCATCTTTTTTTACCAAGAGAAAACCGTGCAGAGTTCAAATCTGCTGAAGAAATTACATGGCCAAAGTTCCATGGGTTTGAAGTGGAAGGGGTATTTATATGCCTTTCCCTTCAATCATAACCGCTGTATTCGAAAAGGCAAAAGAAACCTCAACCATTCAAAGGCGATAAGTGCCGTATCACACCACGCACGTGGGTAAAAAGACACCGTTCTACCATATCTTGAGAAGCACAACCGTCATGACTAATGATGCAAGACCATGTGGATAGTGCATTAATTACACAGTAGAACTATTAATCAATGGTTGTCTTCTTGATTTTACAAGACCTCCCCCACTCACAGGCACAAACTTAGGAGGCAAAATGTTACTTAATTTTTTTTTAAATAAGAATATAGGCTAATCAATGATTATCAGCTTAATCTACTTTGGTCCGGGCCAGCTTGGTCCGGACCAGTTTACTACAAGCTATTTGAGAATCGAAAATAGGTCAGTAAGTCTCCCTCGACTGTCGTCCAGGTTGGGCCCTTGTCAACCTGTCCCCTCTATGGCACTTCAGGTCAGCCCCCCGGGTAGTGCACCCTAAAGCAACAACCAACATCCTGCTCGTTAGGCAATGCAAGGCATCTACACTACTCGACCCATTCTCCATCGTTCGACCCCCCTTTTATGACCAACTATCTTCTAGACAGCCCATCTGCTAGAGTACCTCTCTCAATCCATCCCCGAACAACGCGTCTCTAGATTACCTTGGACATGGTCTATCGTTGACCTGGCTCCGATGCAGCCCCACAATTAATCCTATAGTTAGTCCTCTTTATCAGTTTGAGCAATGCACCGTCTACTCCTTCAGCACAACCTCTGATAGTTTTCCACCCCTTTCCATAGCCTTGGGAAATGGCTAGCCTACCTGGTCCACCCCACTGCATCAGCATGCGGGCAAGGCCAGCAAAGAAGTACAACCAAATGTGTCTTCTTCTGACATAAAACACGTTATGCAACATGTTGCCAATGTGCATGAATATTACCTGGATAGTAAGGGCATGACATGGTTCTCCCTATTCATGTTGATCTCCATCTCCAAGTCCCTTCACTTCACCAACCATCCCTCATTAATCAGACCTACGACGCAGAATCTTTCCAGTCGGTTTTACAGCATCATCCCAATCGTCCCAGCGTTAGTTTCAACCACTATAAATACCCATGCATGAAAACTTCTAAGGGGTTGTTGGTCGTCATCCGCCAAGGGAGATTATTCAGTTGTTAGTCACCACCAGCTAAGGGTCGATTATTTGACTGTTGGTGACCACCCGCCGAGGGTCCACTATTCAGTTGTTGGTCGTCACCTTTAAGGGTCGATTTATTCAAAGGATCCATCGGCCACTCATTATCCCACGTCCTCAACTTAGCATTAACTAGAAGGTTCTTGCAGCGGCTCACCGTCTATAGTTCTAAGATCAACAAACCCTCAAAATTAGCGACAGCATTAGTCTTGAGCCGCCCTTTTATCTTGCTGTATCTCCAGTTAATTTCCTATAATTGTAAGAGAGTCATATAATAAGAGGAATTCACAATGGACATAGGTAGTTATACCGAACCACTCTATATCTTATGTCATTTACCCATTGACTGTTCATATTAGCTCTAAAACCTGACAATTAGCAAGTAACCTTCGCTTCTCGTGGTGCAATTCCAAGGTTGATAAAAAAGTACAATCAATAATCCGCAATCCAATGGAGTTGTTGATACGATGAATCAGACTTTACTTGAAAAGGCCCATTGCTTGAGATTGACTATAGGCTCATCCAAAGGCTTTTGGGCTGAAGCTATGTCGCCTGTAGCGCATATTATAAATCGAATTCCATGCTTAACTGTAGATGAGAAGATTTCAGAAGAAAAGCGGATAGGTAAAGCAGTGTACCTCGGTTATTTTCGTATGTTGGTTGTCCTGTGTGTGTGCACCATATAGGTGATGATAAGTTAGAGTCTAGAGTATACAAGGGCATATTTATGGGATACACGAATGGAGTCAATGGGTATTGTATTTGAAACCTAGTTGATAAGAAGATTATACACTCTAGACATGTTACATTTGTTGAGTCTACAATGTTCAAGCCTAAGGAAGAGTTACT
This sequence comes from Allium fistulosum, assembly GCA_030737815.1. Classification (NCBI taxonomy): domain Eukaryota; kingdom Viridiplantae; phylum Streptophyta; class Magnoliopsida; order Asparagales; family Amaryllidaceae; genus Allium; species Allium fistulosum. The sequence goes on along the minus strand of CM060903.1, from coordinate 508,378,369 downwards.
TACCACATCAGTTGATTCTCATAGGCCTAAAAAGATAGAAGTAGTTCCCACATTTCAACCTAGCGGTAGAGTTGTAGCCGTTGTTGATAAAAGTGAAGTGGTAGTTGATGAGACATCACAGAGTAGTCCACATGAGCCTTCTAGTAGTGTTGGTGATTTGCATGAACTAGAGGAAGTTCGGTTCAAGATGGAGCTAAAAGGAGTTTAGGCAATGTCTACTCAAGCCATCTCTAGGACTACTAGGCCGCTTGAGGTATGGAGATGGGTAATATGCAAACCTCTGCCCTGCTGATCAACTTGATCATGCCCTACATGTGGTTCATGATGAGCCATTTGACCTTGAGGTAGCCATGAAGTTGTGTGATAGATTGAAGTGGATTTGCACCGCGAAAGAAGAGTTAGAGTCATTGAAGAAGAACAAGACATGGAATTTGGTATCACCTTCTCAAGGAAGCTTAGTCATGGGTTGTAAGTGAGTATTCAAGGTGAAGAATGATGGGAGATGCAAGGAAAGATTAGTTAATGAGACATTTGCTACAGTACTAAGACATATCTCCATCCGGATTTTTCTTGCCATAATTGTTACTCATGACTTTGAGTTGGAGCAATTTGATGTGAAGACCACTTTCTTGCATGGTGATTTGGAGGAGACCATTTACATGAAGCAACCAGAATGATTTATTGTGAGTAGGAAAGAAGATTGGGTTTGAAAGATGAAGAAGTCTCTTTATGGACTTAAGTAGTCATCTAGACAGTGGTACAAGAGGTTTGGTTTTTTAGCTTTCGCTTGGTTTTCATCGTAGTATTAAAGATGCATTGTCTATTTTAAACATTTAAAGAATGTTAGTAAGATGTATTTGTTATTGTATGTATATAATATGTTAATTGCTTTCACTAATAAATTTGAAATAAATAAATTGAAGTCGAAGTTAAAAGCCACTACAAGAAATGATCTATTAATAGAAAATGGCGATAGCATTGAAATGTGTTGCTATTGTTAGCTATTTAGTAGTCATTTAGATAAAAATATAGCTCATGTTCACGCTATTATTAATCAAAATAAAAGGTTGGCGGTAACTTCTTCCTCTCTTTCTTCTTCCTTTTCCCACGTATCCAGCCCTCTTTCCACCCTTCACTTCCAAAATCACTAATTTACGAGCGCTCGTATTCACTTTAAAATCCATAAACTTTGCTGAAGCTATGATGCCACTTTTCTTCTCTCATCCAACCCACTGAAGCTCCAATTCCTTAATGTTGCTGAAGCGGCTCCTTCGATGTCCAACTTCGACTGCTTTTAGGTATATTTTTTAACTTACTGCATTTTTTATTGATCATTGAGATGTTCTTTTATTGTATGGAGATGAACTATTGTTTTTGAAAAGCTTTTCCCTTTGAGAATGTATTCACTGCCGTGAATTGGGTAAATGAAATCGATGTGGGTTAAGATCTTGCCATCTACCTTTAGGTTTTCATTTAGGTTTGCTATGAATTCTATGGAAATGAAAGTTTGTCGTGAATTAAGTGATCTTTTCATTTAGGTTTATATTAATCATCTAGAATTTATGGAATTAATTCAATTATGTCTGAAAGTTGAATTACTGTTGAAAGATGATAACACTTTCCATCTACATTTGGTAATTTTAGGCAGTTTTAAATCCTGAGTTGTGGTTAATTGAGCTAGTGATAGTTAAATGATTCTTATAGGTATGCGATTTACTTTGTTTAAATAAGGAACAATAAGTGGTTATATGTTTAAGCATATGGATAATGCTAAGAATTAGGAAATGGTTAAACTTGCATTGATTGTTTACATAACTATTTGTTAACATCGAATTCCTTTGCTTCTTAGTTTTGTACATTTTATAATAATGTTCCTCGCATAACAAAATATAACATGCTCAATTATTTATTCTAGCAATTTTTAGTTGAAACTTCTAATTCAAAATTATTCTTATCAACGAATCAATATGAATCAGGTTGAAGTTTTAATTAATAAAATATAATTTGTAGCTCAAAATTATCACATTGAATTAATAAACTTTACAATTATTTCCCTGATTATCTTTTGTCAATGTAATTTTTAGACACCAGACATCCAAAGTCGAACTGGAAGTCGCTCGCTGCCATCACCGCCTTCAATCCATCCTAGGTATGTTTATTAATTTAATTACTAGATGACATGCACCCACCAATGGATTAAGCAATTATAGGTGGCAAGAACTAGAAAAGAAAATAAAGTTGTGAATAAGTAAAATGAAAAGAAAAGAGTTCTGTATTTGGTTATTTGAACCTGTTGCCTGTGTTGGATGGTGATGTACCAAAATGAAAATCCAGTAAAACTTTACTATAGTTTTGACATGGTAGGCGTGGATAACCAGATTTGGAGAATTATATCTTCAATGAAACATGTAAATACTACTTAGAGCTTGATATACCGATCCATAATAAAAACCATAAGAGTGGACACGTTATCTTAATTGTGATTGCATGTTATTTTTTGCAATAGAACAATTTGTTAAGGCCCGTCCAACTAAAATTTTCCCTGTTTAAAATACAAATAAACTAAAATAGAATTTGATAAACAACAGCTATGATATACATTACAGATTATAAATGTATAATATATATACGTAGCTTAATGAATGCTTAACTGGTCAGAAACCAAAGGAAGGCATTTATGTCTTTTATTTACCATAATAAATTTTGCTATCATTACTTAAGGTTTTTGATTATAAACATGGTTCCTTTAATTAGAGCTGCTATAACATTTTCCTCTACTTTGCACCCTTGGCATTGCCATGTATAATCCCATATGAATACGATGAAGATAGTCTTGCATTTTTTATTTTTAACAAAAGAGTGATCCTCATTACAAGGAGACCACTCAACATTTTATTAAAAGATGAATACCAATAAGAAGCTTATTGAGGTTTAAAATACTATAGAGGGCCAACCCATGGTGACGCTAACTATATCATTTTACTATTTATATGTGCATAACATACATCCTCCTTAAATTCTATCTTTCATTCATATTAGCAGGAGACAGAAACTAATACTATGAAACCAATTGACGTTTTTCCTAATGATCTCTATACGATTAGTATGTTGTTACCCAAACCAAATTCTCCCTTTTTTGAAACAATGCATTAACCAAGTATTTTGAATTTTCTAAAAATCAATATTAACGCTTCTACATGTGGCGGGCTTCATCCTATTGGATCTGACATGACACGCACTAGAGCAAAGTCTGCAACTTACCAAACTAAATCTGTTCAGACCAAAGAGCAAGGCAATACTCATGCTAGCGTGTAACAATCTGCATGAATTTCGACTAAATCGAAATCCAAGTCCATTATGGTACGGATCATTAGTTTCGATGGTAGAACCCAGTGCACGAGTCTCCCGCACGATAGCGAGCTTTGAGTAGGTCGATAATGTACGCAGCCATTCCATCGCATTGCGAAGAGGCTGTTTCCGGACTCGAACTCAGACGCCCAGATCACCATGCGAGTGACCTCGGAACATATGTATTGACTAAGGTTGCTACCTTGGAATATCATTTCTTGGATATTTAATTGCCTTTTCAACACCAAGCATGAATAAAAAGACTTCATTATCTGCAGTTTCCGTCTTTCTACAGTATCCAATCCTTCTAAATCTAACTAGTGGGTTGTTACGTGGGGGGATCAGAACAACGTTCTAGTGATTGAAAAATTACATATTATTCACATATTTGTTTAACCGTTCCATCACCCAACACCCCGCCACTTAATACTTTTTAAATAGGGAGGAGACAGACCCGTAATGGCTACTAAATACATAAGTTCCCAAAGCGGGTCCTCCGCAACATAACCGCTCGTCATTCGATCATAACTATAGAGATCGATGACACCTAAATAAGTCTTTATAATAATTGCCCTATTACTAACGCATCTCAATTCTATAACTTACCCTCAACTATAGGCCAAAGTCCCTTCTCAGTCCCATGCAACTATTGTCAATCATGTCCTAACAATGTAAGAGATAGTACCCAAGCCACTTAATACCATTTCAATGGAAGCTAGGTAAACTCTAACCATTTAATACCTACATTTTAGGCATGTTCCCATCATTTAATACATATCCCAAGGTGGATGTCTCTCCGATACTATTTAGCGGACATCGCACAGAATCTCATCAGGTCGCTTAATACTTTTTTATGGGAGAGGCGGACCCTATAATAGCTATTTAATACCTCAAATCGAAAGCGGACCCTTCTCGAGATATCCACTACCGTGCCTAACTCCTAACCTTGGCCATTTAATAATTCCTAAATAGGGAGGAGGCAGATCCTATAATGGCTGCTTAATACCTCAAAGCTGAAGCTAACCCATCCTAAGATATTCACTACCGTGCCTAATCGCTAATCCCGACCATTGAATACTTCCTAAATAGGGAGGAGGCGAATCCTATAATAGTTGCTTAATATCTCCGTCATAGAAGCAGATCTTACATCCTACGCATATCCCTTTCCCAAGGGTCCTATGGTTGGAGATATTCCACATCAGTAGTAAGTATACACAATTGTTGGTAGCTTCTAGGTGAAGAGCTATTGTGTAACTCTATTGACCTCACATTCCAACCCATTAAACCAAACCTACCATCTAAAGCCTAAGTGTTAGGCTAGGCCCACTAATTCACATTGGTCATAACTGTATAATTTAAGCTATATAATTTCCTACTATGAAAATTATATTGCTTTCCACGTGTAATTAATTGTATTAATATTTACTTATTCGCTATGTTATTATTCCTAATTTATACGCTTAGACTTTAGTTTCCTTGTAATGTCTAATAAATGTTTATTACCCATAACAATTGGTCAAATTGGACAATCTCTAATCAATCCTCATTTAATTCATTTAATCTATTTACCGCTTTCAAAATCTATTTATTATGCCTATTCAGTTTCCCCATAAATACAGTATTAAATTCCCTAATCCATCACCATTTAATTCCTTTTTAACTCTCTATTAATTACATATTTATTCTCAATTAAATCCGTAATTAATGTCCATAAGCCATAGTCCTATAATTACTACACCGCTAATAAATAATACAAATATCGTCGTAAGTTACACTATTTATATATTTTTATTTTTGAACCTTAAGGGCGGTTATACATGTTTATTTATTTATAATTCTAACTATTAATTTCTAAACTAGAATATTCCTTTCCACGTTTTAATTTATCAGAGCTGCTTTTAAAAAAAGGATTACCATTATAAATTTTCGTAAATTAATCAAAAGTGAGATCTTTGCTTCATTTGAAATTACAAGGAATTATTTCTTTTCTTTTATTGAAGTAGATAGTGTAAACTATGGAAATGAATATCCGTAACTTACATATATATATTTTCCGTTTTCGTATATCCCTTGTTAATTCAAATGATGAGGTTTTATACATATTTTGAAATTGGATAATTTATTGAAATTACATGGAACCCATCCAAATAAATCGAAACATAGAAATTCACAATCCAAGTCAAATAGGGCAGCCTAATTTAAAACCCAATTATAGATCTGGAATAAACAAACATTCTACAATAATAATAAATATTTGAGACTGAATTTAAATTTCCAGATTAGGTTGTACGTACTATTCCTATTCCAATTACCTATTTTATAGAATATATATGCGATTTTTCTTTACATTTGTTTTAAGCCTATAATTCATCAGATCTTATTTAGACATGATAATTAAATAAAATTCAACAATATAAATTTCAATGTTATAAATAAATTATATAATTTAATTTTCCACTCATCTTTTTATGCTTTCCAAATCTCTAAATTTGAATTCATTCCTTTACTTGACTCCTTTTCCTTTCTAATCCAAAAGAATATGTATAACAAGGCATATACATACTGTTAGAATTGTAGAACTAAGAAGATGTTTGGAGTTAAGGGGAATACAAATTTATAATTATAAAAATTACCCTTTTCCATAGTATTGATTTGCTTCTTCTCTTCTTCACTTTTATTTTCTACCCTTCTTCGGTTATATATTTATATATAATATTCTATAATTTTTAGAAGTGGTGGAAAAAGGAAAATGACAGAGCATCAATGTCTGGGTAAGCAAATATGAGAAAAGAAGTGAGGGGTTAGGCCTTTATTTATAGGCGCATGAATCACTCGTAACCGTTAGACTAAAATAATTAAATCCGGGTCGTTGGCCAAGGTTCAAACCCTAGCCGCCATGTTCGAACCGGTCGATCGCTCCTCTATAGATGGTCGACCACTAGCGATCGACCGACCCAAGGATGAGGTAGACTGGTGGGGTCCCGTATTTAATGTTATTTACTTCCTTTTTAATTATTTTCGCCTCGAAAACTTCAAACGCTAATAACTTTTTTGTGTTAGCTCTAATCGTGAAAATCCAAATACGAAAGTTGCTCAGAAAATCACCACGAACACAATGGTTTAAGTTTTATGGCTTCCAACATTTTCTGGAATTACATTTTTGGAGCATTATTAATTATTTATTAATTATCGTTAATTTTACGGGGTGTTACATTCTCCCCCTTAAAAGAATTTCGTCACCGGAATCCCCAAGGGTTGAATCATGTAACATATCGTGCAACCAATCTAAGATATCCAACCAATTAGTGTATAACCAATTTTGCAGCCAAACATGTACAAGTGCATGGTGTATCACAACATATAAACTTGTATGCAGAATGACTCTATATCGATGCCTTCTATATGAATGCATCATTTAAAAACATTTTGAAATTATGATGCAAACAACCTGAATATACTGGCAGTTCTATATGTATGCAAGTTTTCAAAAATCATTTTTCACACAATAATTTCCACACTACTGCAAGTAGGAGTATGGTTCAACCAATTTTGTATCCGATCCCTACCATTCAAAACCTAACACACAATTTGTAACATCTGAAAAATTTTAAAATCTAGTTTTTGAATCTATACTCCTATATCGAAAAAGGAATTTAGATGTAAATTTTTTACAATTCCACCCTTCTTTGGATTCCTATTCTGTTGTACCTTGGAACCTTCTCTTTTGCCTCTAAAACGTTTCCAACTTTTCAAGGTACAATTTGCATAAGAAGGTTTATTTTTGGATGTTAAAGCGTAATTATCCTAAGCGTAAGTTTTTGTTTACTATCAACAAGGTATGAAAATAGAAATTCCAAATCTAAAACAACATGATCCCTTATTATTATTTATGTTTAGTATATTATCACCCTTGTCGGACAATAAAATTCATATTCGCTAACACGTCCACCCCTTACCCTACGTTACACATATGGCCGTAGAAAATTGAATTCTTTTCATTTTCCATTAAAAATCTTTTTTCTTTTCCAATCAAACTTGCATAATAGTTTCAAAAATAAAATTCCCAAAAGCATTTAAACAGTATATTATATATATATGTGTGTGTATGTATATATATATATATATTAATATTGAAAAGCACTTAGCCAAAATTTTCCAAAAACATTTGAACCCAACTTCTCAAAAGCGTTTAAGCAAAAGTTTTCAAAAGCATTAAAATACAATTTTTCAAAACATTTACCGCTTCATTCTTAAAACATTCATGCCACATCTTAATATAATTGGGACTTAGTCTATGTGCTAATGTACATGATTGACCCTAGTATTATGCAGTTAGTCATAGATTTGGGAACCTTTCCTTTTCTTTTACTCTAAACAACAAATTACCTACAAGCGTATTTATAAATTTTAGCTTTTAAGGCATAGGAACAATGACCCGTGACTTTGCAAAAACCTTTCCCTTCCGTCGTTTGCTGAAATTTATGTTGCTTGCTAAAATTTATTTTTCCCAAAATTATAAAGTTTTGGGATCTAAGTATTTTTCATTTCTAGTTGCTAACTTAATTTTTTAATTTATTTTATAAACTTTCAGTCATACCTATATTTTTATCGCTAGTTAAGTGTCCTTATGAAATCTCCTTATTTGCATCGTTTTCCAATATATTTATATAAAGGTCTAATCACATCCATAAAATCAACCCACTGATAAAATCGGAAAATATCTCATACTATATCATACGTTTTTCAATTAACATAAAGGAGACAACTAGCAATTATAACCCAAAGACACTAAAAGAAATTTTTGCTAGAAATTGCACTTCATCATCAACCGGGGTTAATGATGTTGTGGCTCTAACACTCCTTACTAACTTAAGATGGACATTTCTAGTATGCTATTCAACTATCATCCATATGCCTTCACTTTCCTAAAATCATCTTCTTGGTTTCTAATAAATGTTGTACATCCATTACTTTGATCATTGTATCCAATTATGGGGGTAAATGTGCATTTCTACAATGAAGTGGGAAAGAAATAAGACTATGCACATTCAGAACAATTCATCGGAAAATTGGTTTGGCGGAATAACTTCCCTACCTCCTATCTTGTCTTCTTTAACTTTGAGTCAACCAACGTCCTTCATATGTGTTTGACACTCACTACTCTCTTCTCCGACCATACTATTATCTTCTCTAAATTAAAATCTCTTGACAATATCCTCAAACTTTGAAATTTACTTCTTCTACATCCTTGATCCTTCATGTGAATATACCCTAAGACCAGTAAAGTTGTACTTTGATACCATTCCCCCATTCCTTTGAGGGTTCCTCTCATGGCTTCCACACATCTCTAATAAAATATTCATAGTTTCATACCGACATTCCTTATATTCAATGGGGATTCCTTGTTGCTACCCTATGAGCATTCATAGTTATTTTTATTCATAGCCTAAAACCTTTACCTTATCTTACCTAGGTAGTGATCCCTATCTACTCCATATTAAAACTTTGGTTTGGTTCTCACCTTTCTTTATAAAACTAAAATTTCACAATCATTGTAACGACCCGTAAATTTCAAATGTTTTAATAACGTAATTAGTTGAAATTTTGTGAAATTTTAAACGATAAAATTTTGAAATATAAATTTGATATTTGGAATGCGTTTAGTTAAACATAGCAACTGGTAAATTTTCGTCCGAAAATATGAAAGTTTATTTCGCACGTAAATTTACTTCAATTTAATCAGTTAAAAAGCGATGAAAATAAAATGTTTCCGAAACCTAAATATTTTTACATAGAAAAATTCTAAACCGTCTTCTGAGCAAGACGCCATTTTTCGTTTTTCAAAATTCGGACTTCTTTAGCTCCATCGATCTTATTTCTCTGCGTTTTTCTAGCACTTTCCGCTAATAGAAAATTCAAATTTTTATAATTCAATCGTACCGCTAATATCTGTATACCGTTCTGATCGTCTCGCCGCGCTGATCTCAACGGTATATTTATTTCTGTATTTTGAGATCCGTTACGCGACGGAAACACTAAATATATTGTTGTAACGGTACCGTAATTTTGACTTCACACCTTCCTTCGGTTTTAAAATTTAAAATGTACAACTTGTACCGCAGTACTAATTTACCTTAAATGTTGAGCAGAATCAAACTCCAACTTTCATTTCCCAATGCTCAAGAAATATTACAAATCCCGTACTGTCTATTCGTTTGCCTGGAGAATACCACTGGACATTTTACTATTCTCTGAATTTAATTCGTCCAGTTCATTGTGAACTTTAACATTTCAAAGCTCATTTCTTTTCTCTACAAACCCCACCATCTTCCCTACCCCTCCAAACAAAGCAACAGATCCACGACATTCCTCTGCCTTCTTCTTCCTCTCCCCAGGCTCATTTTTTTTCCTTTCATCACAAATACCTGTATCACCAAGCCTTCAACCCAGATCCGTCATCCCTTCTCTCCTCTGCTTGCGACAACGGCCAGCAACCCGAACGACCACAGTCAGCCTCCTCCACACGTGTAGCCTCCATACCGCACGCAATTCCTCCTCACCATCGCATGCCTCCGTTTCCTCGCCCGCTCAGCCACCTTGGCCGAAGCCATCACACACCCGAAGTGCACGAACCCGAGCTGTTCGCTGTGTTCTGCCATGAACCGGAGCCACCATAGCAACCTGCCGAACCATAGATCGCCTTTCCCTTCCTCTGCCCACTTGCTTCGACCTCCCGACCACTTGCTGAGCCTACACCCTAGCCTTCAGCTCGAGCCGACGAGCCCCTCTATTGATTTATACATTAAGGTATATGAGATAAGTATGTTTATAGTTATATATCACATGATTTGTGATGCGAGTTTCTATCTGCTGTATAAAAAAAAAGAAACATATATTAGTTTCTAGGTAGTCTAAAGCCTGTCACCTATTTTGTATCTTGCCTAAGCTTACTTGGTTGTCATCTGCTATATATATCATAAAGCCTGTATGTGTATTTTGTTTTAAAAATGCTATATATTTGGATTTAAATGTAGATATGTATGATGTACCATAGTAAATTATACATATATTTGTTAATAAAATATAGTTTTAATGTGTCTACCTCTATATGTATGCTGTAGTAGGTAGGCAAGTTTATTAAAATGAATAGTGTAAGCTTAATGTTAAGTGTAAGTTATTTTATGTTGTTGTAACCATATATATATATATAGTCTTATATAAGATTTATGTAAAAGTTTATTATATGTCATTCGACTTTTTTTCCAGATATTATATAAAGATTTATTTGGATTCTTAAGCATTTTAATATATAAGTTACTTTATAAAGTAATATATTATAATGGCATAAAGTATCCTGTTCTTAAAAGAGAAAAAGAAAAGAAGTTATATATCTTTTATATATGCGTAGCCTGTAACTAGGCTCATTTATATATTGGTTTTAAAAGGGTATATACAAGTACTTATATATGCATGTGTTCTCTGGGTTATGTAGCTATATGAGTTTAAATTTATAATTATTTTATATACAGCCTGTATAAACATTTCATCTATTAGTCATAATCTAAGAACAGTGGCCATTGATTTGGGTTACACATATAAAGGTGTATATGACTGCGGTTTATATATTTATACTGTACATATAAGTAAAGTGTAAAATGGTTTGTAACTTGAAATATTTATTTTACTTTCTTTTGTATGATATTTAATACTTAGAGTTGTTTATATGCATATACATCTTGGTCATTTAAGGAATATATATATTTTACAATTAACCTGGGTAACCGATATAAAAGTTTGTATATTTTCAATATTTTGGTTTGCAACTTTTATATGTATTTGGTCTGTTCATTGTATATCATATAAAATGTTCAAAGACTTTTACAGTAAAGAGTATAGCTCTGATTTCAAAATATCTATAGACTTTGATTTTTAATGTTTGTGATTGTCAGTATATGAAAGTTGTTACACAAATTATTTATGATATGCAAGTTAAACAAGTAGTATATATTGTTGTATAGGTACAAATTTTGTGTAGGTATAAGCTGGTTCATAATATATTTGAAGTTTGTTTTTCGTTTTTCATATATATGTTATTTTCATATTTGTTTAACTTAAATTTTGATTTTTATGATAATAATATCAACAAAATTTCTACCTCTATCAAACTAATTCTCATCAATCCTTGTTCATCAGCTCTATCCATCAAACTCGTACCAGTCTTGCCTTGCTTTGAAATTCGGGCTTGGATTCGTAGCTCATTTCTGTGTCAAATTTCTCTAGCCTCGAAAGGTGAGCACTCACTCACGATTAACGTTCTTTTATTTATTAAATTTGATTTCAATTGAAACGACAATTGAAATTTATTGTTGTTAGTTAATTACACTGTTATATATGCTATTACCTGTATCAGTTCACCTGTGACATCTGACACCATTAACTGTTAATTATGAAATGATAATCTAGTTTGGCTGATAATTGATTGATTGTTCGATGTTTATATTGGATGTTAATTTGTTAATGTTAAGTGATTAATAGTATGCAGAATTGAAATTGATATAGGATAGTTAACAATTTTAAACTGATTTATATGTTAAAATTTGATTAGTTGAATATGACCTCTTTTAATTGTTAAATTAATTGACCTGTAGAATAGTGATAATTACACTTTGAACCATCGACGTATTTTGGATTAATTGTTGTAGTATAAAATTGTAATTGAATGACAAGTGAAAAACCGTATAAATAATTAGTGGAATAATCTTTAATCTGCATGAAATGATAGTGTAGATTCTAGAAATAATTATATTAATTCGTACAAATAACAATGCGAATTAATACGGTTATTTCGGGATTATTTGAATTGATTATTGGATTGTTATTGTTTGTTGTTATTGCTTGTTTATTTACTTTGACACCATCCCGGTTATCACACTGCAAGTTCCCTTTGTTATGCTTTGATTTTGAATTGAATTGGAATCGGGTTGAAATGATAAATACCCAAATTGAACTTTGACCTAGGATAGGAAATTAAATAAAACCCGATTGGTCAATAATTTGATAAAACGAAAATTTTATTTGAATAAATAATATGGTTTTGAAATGAAGTTGAAATTTGAATTTTTATGAAAGGAAAATGTTAATATTTAATAATCTGAAACAAAGTATTTGCAATGTAATTGATGAAAGAATGTTGTTTAATTTGAGAAATGATTGAATTAAGTTTGAAATGATTAAAAAAATTAAGTTTGAAATTATTAAACTTGGAAATTATTTAATAATTAAGTTTTGAATTATTTAATAATTAAATAAGATTGAATTATTTAATGATTAAATTGAATTGGATTGTTTGATAAGAGAAATTGAATTTTTGAATAAGTGAATTTTACTTCGTAATAATTGAAATTGAGTTTTTTTTTATTAATTAAGTTTGGAAAATCATTTAAGTAAGTAAATAAGAAATTGAATTTCTTTATCAAGAAATAAAATGTGATTTATTGAAATTAATGTAAGACTTGAAATTTAAAGAATTTGATTTGATGAATTTAATTTAATTAAATTTGTAAGTTTTGATATAATGAAGTTAAATTTTTAAAATGGATTTAATGAATTGGAAATTTAATAGAAATTGTTTTGAATGGCAAATTTACTTAATGAATATTGAATGAAATTGATAAATGAATTTAGATTGATTTAAATGTTAAATTAAATTTATTTAAATGTTTTCGAAATGAAACTTATATTCGAACTTGAATCAATATTTGAATTGGTTTAAAAAGAAATTGAAAATATAATTATAAGATTTTGAAATGGTAATTTGGAAGTTTTGAAACGAAAATTTTGGAAATTGATTTCGAAAGACAAATGAAATGTTGATTTACAAATTCTAATTGAAATTGAATTTGATTTGGTTTGGAAATATATAAACGACCAATCGGTGAAATAATTACGGAAGTTATTAAAGAGACCGGGATCGGATATGGACATACTCTCTGTCGATACCGAAAACCACTTTAATAACTAACATTCGTGGAGTGTTGATCCAGAACGAAGTGGTTGGAATGATGTACGTGATGACTGAAGAAAGAGAACGATAATGGATAGCCTTGACACTTGTGTCAAATTGGAAATGACTAAAACAGGAGCCGTGCCGGGCCAATGGAGGTCAGCTACCTCAAGTGAACACACTTCTTCGAACTACTCATTACTTGTTGTCGATTGGTGCACCCTTGATTTTTGGAGTGTTGTTTCACGGTGTTGCGGTCGCTGCGGCGATGCGTTCTCACCAGTCCGGATCAGGCAAACGGTAGTGTCACTACCTTGGGTATTGCCTCATGTGCCTTGTCATACTTGTATTCCCTATTCGCGACCACTACGAATTTGTTTTGTACCTTTAGTATATGGATTGCCCTCTGGTGACTTCCGGTTTTGGGGAAACTACGGTCTTGTATATGCTTTTGGGAATAAAAATGTGTTAAGGGTGGAATGGGCCATGACTTAACACTATTTTGATATCTTATATTAATGATAGACATTATCTACTTATCGTACACTATTACATAGTAGATAGTTTAACGGATCCTTAAAGGATGGTTATTCCTAACATCCTTTGAGTTACTTGTATTTCAATTGCTATTTCACTTGAGTTGGATTTATTGATATAAGAATGTTAATCCTGACTTGAGTGTCTTGTGTTTTGCTTTACGCTCGGGTCAGACTGAGTGTACCAGTATTCGAGACTCACCTTTGGAGTTGGAGCTTTGCTTGAAGATCCAGCCATCTATTCTGCTTTCAGTATTCGATGATTCCAGTGATGTATTCTGATTTGTATCTGATGTATCGTATTACTCTTCCGTTGTACCTGGTTTAACTCTGATGTAACTTATACATTTATATAGTAGCTTCATGAACTACTATCTCTTTTATTTCCGCTGCAACTATTACTCTGTGTCTGTGATTATTTATTTACTGTATATGTTCAGTTTTGCCAAATTTAAATTAACAACGCGGTATTTTGAGCAATTCAACTCCGGCATGAGTGTCTACCTATACACTTATAATGGATGCGAATGGTACAAAATATCGGGTCGTTACAATCATGAAGTACATAATCCAAAACCTTTATCTTTAAAAATATAAACTTAGAAACATTTTTATCAAATTCAAAAATTACTTGGTTCCAAAAAGGAACCATGAATTTTTTTTCCTTTTCTAACCGATTTAACCTTTTTAAGGACTTTCTACGGTAGAGATTTACCTCTTTTAAAAGTAAAATCTTTAACTCAAAACATTCAAGAACTCAATTATCATACCAAACCATTTTTTCAAAAACATATTTTATAACTTTAAACAACGAAAAGGGGGTGGACAATGATAAATTTCATCGTATTATATTCCTATTACTCATGCTATCTACGCTTCTACTCTTGATGGAGATTTTCATAGCACAAGAGGAGGACTTTTAAAAGTATGCGTAATTGCAACATCTATCTAAAATATATGTGCAATTACTACATATCCATGAAATTTATTCAGCCTTCCTATAATATTCCTATTATTTTTCTACTATATTATTTCTAACTTGATTACTAATCCATACATACATATATATATATATATTCCTAATGTTATTTCTATCGAAATTGTCGGACGTTCTTACCCTTCTATTCCCTATACCCCATTTGAACCAAGTACCATTTCCATTTATCCACATCTTAAAAATAATTTTAAAATGGAAATTCAAAATTTACCCAATAGGAAAAATCATCGACCCCAACCTACGCTCTATTTTACGTTTATTTCAAGACAAAATATCCTTTATCAAAAAAGTTTAAATCAGAAACTATTGATTCAACAAAGTTTCAAGTTATGAATTTCAAAATTTCCTTGCTTTTTCAAAACAACAACTTCATAATAAATTCTTTGAAAAACCCATTCAAAACATTTTAAGGAATTCTCAAAAACCTTTTTATCAAATTCTTTCACATGGGGTTACTTAGAAATGGACTTTAATTGTCCTTCCTTTTGAACTTTCCTTCTTCCCTACTCAATCTTTATAAAAAATCCGACTTATCTTCTTGTGGTGATTAGTGTACACTGTCTTATAGGAACTTCCTCCACTCATTCTTCATACCTTGCTTCCAAATGCTTTCAACACATAATTTCTTACTTCCCATTTGTCAATGTGCATCTTTAATTGGAAATTCATCAATATCCACAATCATACGATAGTCAAGGCCCAACAAAGGAGTCAAGTATCATCCAGTCATCAGGATTCTTTTATATGTCGTACCCATGCACTTCTTGGCCCACTCCTTACGATATGACCTCCACCCATAAGATAACCGGGGTAGGAGTATAAATATAACTCTATTTATTGGCCCAACTCATAGTTGCCTCGTCCATCCTTTCAGAATATGGTCTCAACTCAACTACTTCTACAGTCAAAATCTATAGAGTTGGGCGTATAATTTATATATAATTATAGGTAAAGATACAAATACGTCTCTCAATGTATCATAATTCTTATGATCAAATAATCTAAGCCCTGGTACTAAATGTAACAACCCACACTTTAATGGGGTCGAATTTCGATTAATCGAAATCCAAGTCCATTAGGGTATAGATTATTGGTTTTGGTAACCTGTAATAAACACAAACATATCAGAAAGCGATTAATATAAAATCGTGGTGGAATTAAGAAATATATACGTATTGACTAAGGCTGTTACCTTGGAATATTATTCCTTGGATATTTAATCACCTTATCAGCGCCGAGCATGAATAAGAAGACTTCACCATCCGTAGTTCCCTTCTTGCTCCAACATCTAACCCTTCTAAATCTAACATGTGGGTTGTTATGAGGAGGGGTTTAGAACAATGTTCTGGTGATTGAAAAATAACATACTTTATCCATCCTATTAATTTATGCCAATTGGTTCCCATTTAAGTGTTATGTCTATTATTTACAGTCAATCCATTAAATCATATGTGCACGTATGACATGTCTAACCTAAGCTTCCTTAAGGTATACCTATATAAGTATATGCTTATTTGCATATATAATTAACCGTTCCACTACCTAAAACCCCGCCACTTAATACTTCTTAAATAGGGAGGAGGTGGACCCCATAATGGCTACTAAATTCTTCTATCCCCGAAGCGGGCCCTTCTCAACATAACCGTTAGTCAATCGGTCCTAACTACAGAGACCAATGACAAATAGATAAGGCTTTATAATAAGTTCCCTATTACTAACGCATCTCAATTCTATAACTTACCCTCAGCTATAAGCCAAAGGCATTTTCCAGTCCCATGCAACTACCATCAATCACGTCCTAACAATGTAAGAGATAACATCCTAGTCCCTTAATACCTTTTCAATGGGAGCTAGGCAGACTCTGACCATTTAATACCTACATTTTAGGAAGGTCCCCATCATTTAATACCTACCCAAGGCGAATCCTCTCCGATACTATCTTGCCGACATCGCATGGAATCTCATCATGCCACTTAATGCTTCTTTATGGGAGAGGCGAACCCTAGAATAGCTACTTAATACCTTAAACCCGAAGCAGGCGCTTCCCGAGATATCCACTATCGTGCCTAATCGTTAACCCTGACCATTTTACTTCTTAAATTGGGAGGAGGCGAACCCTATAATAGTTGCTTAATACCTCCATCCTAGAAGCAGGTCCTACATCCTATGCATATCCTTTTTCCATGGGTCCTGTGGTTGGAGATGTCCCACATTAATAGTAAGTATACTCAACTGCTGATAGCCTCTATGTAATGACCCCGAATTTTATATAAATTTAAATTGATAATTAATTGAATTTTTGAATTAAAATTGTAAAACTAATTGTAGATTGATGCGAGTTTCCCCGAATTAAAATAAATTCTGTATAAATCATTTTAACCTAAAATATTGTATATATATGTATATATATGGATATATATGTATTTGAGCATATATGAGTAAATTTGAAATTATATGTATATATATTTGGTTTGATTTTAACTCATAAATAAATGGTTTAAAAAAATGAAAATATATAAGATATAAAAATATAAAGTAAATACATTGGGTAAAATCTAATAACAAATTAGAATCTAGAGATTCACTTATATTACCAAATGAATATAAAAATAATTAGTGTTTAAGTTAGAAATAAATGATTGAGATACAAAATAAATATAAAAATACATAAGATTAAATTATAGGAAAATATATATAGTAAACAAATTAGTTAAATATAGGAATTCATTTATATTACAAAAGTATAAATTATAAAATAAAATAAAATAAATACATAAATAAATTATAACAAAATAAATAAATTATAACCACAACAAAACAAAGAGAAAATACACATTCAAATAATAAAAGGAAAAGATAAAACAAAACCAAATGCATACGAAAATATGAAACAAGTAAACAAAAGAAAATACAAGTGTGAAAGCTTGCATAAGAGCCACATCAAACCATCTCCATTTTGTACAGCCGAAGTAAATAAAATAAAAATGGTACAAGGATAATTAATGCAGCCCTCAAACAAGTATACTTCAGCCTCTAAACCAAGAAAAATATCACTGGCTATTGTACAACAAGTTTTATCACTTGTACAAACAAATATTATCACCCTATACATCTCATTTTCTATATACATTAACAATCTTTCTTATCTCAGCCTTCTCATTTTATTTTCGTCCATCAAAGCCATGGAAAAAAAAACTGAAGTAAGAATCATTTTAAAAACTCAAACAAACATCAACTTAAAACATCAAAACAATCAATGAAAACCAGAGAATCAAGATAAAGGCTTCAACTAGCAATTTCAAAATCTGGTTTCAGCATAGCAGCTCTGTTCTTCTTCCTAAAATCAATGTGAGTAACACCACTTTTAAACAATTTAAAAGTATGAATCTGTTATGAATATATTTGTGAATAAGTATGAATTCTCTGTGGATATTTGTATGTTGAAAATATTGTGTGTGCAGGCTATTCTTCATCTATGTCCTCTGTCTAAAATTTTTAACACAAGATTTTGATTTAAAAACCATTTCCACTTGATTTACTCAATGTTTAGACTTAGTATTAAAACAAATATTGTTAGTTATAGCATATACTTGAGATTCAAATTTTACTGATGTAACGACCCAGAATTTTTGATAATTAAAATTCGAATATTTAATTTATTTTAAATATTAATAAGTGGAATTAATAAGTCGAATAATTTATTTAAAGGATATTGGATTTAATTTGATAATTAAATCGATAAATTAATAATTGAAATTCCAGAAATAATTGAAAATCGAGTTTAAAATGATTGAAAATGATTTGTAAAATTTTATTTAATCATACTGGAGTTATAGAAAGGCTATAGAACTTTTAAAATTGAATTTGGAGTTAATCTGTGAAAATTGAATATTTTGATATTTAATTATCGACTGTAAAAATAGCCAATTTTCGAACAGTCTTAGAATTGAACGAAACTAGTTTCATCGGATCCGTAATGTGATATTATTGCATGGTTTCAAATTTCGTAATTTTTGGAATTACCGTTTGTCCGGGGCAAGCCAAAACGCATCGAAATCGATTTAAATCGGTTTAATTTAAATTGATCGTTTTTCTCCGTATCTCGCTCAGATGTCCGAATTAGCTCCCGAAACACATTCCATTGCGTTCGGAACGTGGGGTAAACCTTAGAAACGTCAGCCGGCACGCTCAATTTCGAGTTCGGAAAATTTCGATGAATAGTAAATTGGGCAATTTTCTATATAAGCACCTCAATATCTTCACTTTGCAAAAGAAATAAACCTAGCTAGGGTTTTAAACAGAGCCGCCACCAACAATCTTGAACGGCCGAGAATTCATCTCGTTCTCCCCTTAATTTCTTTCGATCCATTCAATATTTTCGAAAACTCTCAACTAACAAGATGAAGAGCGAAGTGAGTTCTATCGATCCATACGGCGATGATCGCCTGGATCGTGACGTGGTGGTTGGAATTCGTGAGTAAAGGTCACGCGTTCAACACGTTTTTCAAGGAAGCACACGCGACCGAGCTGGCCATCGTTCATGTCAAGGTGGCTCTTGACAAGGGCTTCGAAGTGATGTATCTTGATCGAGGTGGAGGGGCTCGTAGTTGATCGCGTCGTTAGGGTTTCACGCGTATAGTTGGGTTCGGTTTTCACCTGGGAACGAAGAGAAGGATTTGCGTGCAAGGGCCAGGATTCACTTGCTGAACGAACGGTGATGATAGTGTTAGGGTTTGGAAATTAAATTTAAATTGTATATTTAATTGAACGATCTTTAAATTTTGATATCTCTTTCATACGAGATCGGAAAATTACGAAACAAGCGGCGTTGGCTTCGTTTTGTCGAGCACTACGCAGTGCAACTGGATTGGAAGCGATCGGGGTCAGTGAAAATTTTGAGTGAGATTAAACGTCCGTTTAATTTCATTCGAAATAAACGCTACAAATTTCTATCGGAAAAATCACGGTGAGAACTTCTCACTCAATCGAATAGTTTTGATGTTAATTTTAAATAGTTAGATTTAAAATTGCTTGAAGGTATGTTTGGATGATGATTGCTATCTGTTGATTGAAATAGACATTATACGCCGTTAGTAAGCGGATAATATTTATTAAACCCATATACCGCGATAATTCCGTACTGGAGCGGAATTGGTATTGTGCTAACATCTGTGGATGCAGGGAAACAGGTTGGAGGGATCCGACTGGATTCCTCACCGTATTGATTATTTACAGATATTTTGATATATTCTGTTATCATATGATGATATATGATATTTGATTGTTGTGATTGATTGTTTGGTGCTGTTGCATCATCGGATCCATTTTTGAAGTTTAAGAATAACGATTTTGATTTTAAATTGGGATTTTTAAATGATTTTAAAATTGATATTTATAAATAAAAAAATATTGGAATTATAAAACGAGTTTTTATAAGTGTTAAAAGGAAGTATAAATGGATTTCATAAGTGAACGGAATTTATAGATTTATAAATTGTGAAGTTATTAAATGAATAGATTTTGTAAAATAAAAGATTTATAAGTAGTTATCTTATAAATCGGATTTTGGCATTTAAATGAGAGATGAATGGAATTTGTTAATAAGGAGATTTATAAATCGAAGTTTTATAAATAAAATTGGAAGGTATAAACATTGTTTGTAAATCCGAAACCAATTGAATTTGATAAATTAAACATAGAAGTTTAATAAAGGAGATATATTCGCGATTTTGGACAACGAATTATCCTTTAAGTTAAATGTTGTAAGACTAAGAGTTTGATTGGGAATTTTATCCACGATTTTGGACAGTGGATAATCTTTAAATAAAACGTGTAGAAATGTTGAATTTGGATAACGAAGTATATTCACGTTTTTGGACAGTGAATATATTATTAAATAAAATGGATATGTTTTGGAGAAGTGATATTATGAAATGAAGTAATTGTTTTAAAAGATGTTTTAAAACGTGTTAAATATCGAAATCATAGATTTCAACTTTTATTGTTGAAATAGACGTTTTCGAAAATATAAGGAAATGGTGGACTATAACACTGTTGTTATAGTAAATGATTTCCGAAAGGAAATGTTTTATATAGTATTGGGATTTATATATCTATCTTAATTTTCGAATCCCTATACTAGTGATTTTGAGTCGTCGTAACGATGTTTTACGTAACATTTTTTTTGACTCAAATAGATATTATTAAAATAAATGTTTTCCTTAAAGAATGAATGTATACTTAATATTGTTTTTAAGTATATCGAATATTTTCGAATGTTGAAAATAAATAGACTTGTGAAATTCTTATTATTAATAAGAATGGAAATGCTTTTCCAAAATGAAATGAAACGTTTGAGAATTTATCTTCTTAAAGATAAATCGAAAGTGAATACTTGGAATCGATTAAAAATCATATATCAGTCGATATTTTGAAAATATAAATTCACTATGGGATTTATAAAAGAAAAGGGAATTTGTTTAAAAATAAATAAACGTTGATTTATTTTTGAAGTGTGGAAATTTTATATCTAGTAAAGATATTTTGGGAAATAAATAATTTGGAAAATTATTTGGAATCTGATGATGTTGCGCATCTTTATTGATAGTTAAATAACCGACTATCAATAATTACCTTGAATGGTATTTGTTGTGAATTGGATGAATTTGAATGCCACACTTATTTTTGAATAAACTCTCACTATTCGGGTTAGCCGGGAAAGGACCATGGGGTCGTATAACCCATTCTGAATATGTGATACGTCGTTATGAATTGCATTCGAAGACCGGTGTTGAAGACGGGATATTTTTGAAAACGGAAGGATTACCGTCGAGTTACTCTACATCGGATGATCTCCGATTTAGAGGTTTTATCACCCTTAGTGACGGGAAGTCCGGACGTGATTAGAAAATTATCCGGATATGCAAGGACTTCGTGAGAAGTGCCTTCGGTTCTGTTCGATCCCGGAACAGACTTGTATGGATTGTGTGTCTGACGTTACAAATTTGAGATATAAAGCTGATTTCTTTCAAATACATTTCTGTTGGTGGCGGAGAATTTATTCTCTTAGCTTAACACCCTTCTCTGAGACGTACGAGCTCAGAGGTTATGTAGTTGAAATTTATCAGCGATATACTCCCAATTTGGTAACGTGGCATACTAAGTGTTGCTGTGAAATGATCAGTGTTTGATCATTTGTGATATGATCATTTGTTTGATCTTATATCTTTGTGATCATAGGTTGATCATTTGTTTGACCCGAAGCATGGCTTTGTAGAAAGCGTAGCTTTGTGGACGAGACTTCGTCGAGCCTCACACCCCGGAAATGGTCAAAACAGGAAGGATGCGGCAAGGTTCTAGGGAGTAGCGCCCCTTAGTGTATGTCATTCCTTCTGGATAGAGGTGGTATCATGGTATGGAGCCCAGATACTTAACCTATGTGGTTGCTGCATTTATATTATGTGGTTTGTTGCGAATCGGGGATCCTCGGGAAGATTGGTTACGATCGGGGGATGACATACGCGTGTCAGTAGTTACCTATTTTTGCAGAGGTAACCCGGCCTTGTGTTGGCAGAGATCCGGTTAGGTTCTCGGGTCGTCTATTCCAGGGACGTACCCATCGTGGCATAGGAAGTTCCTTAGCCTGACCATTTGTTGGAAATCCAAAGAAACAATACGTGACGTGTACGGTTTTAGTTGTATTACCTGCTATGGAATGTGGCGGTAACCTGCTATTGAACATAGTAGCTATAGTAGGCATAAGTGCGGAATGCCTATGCTGGCTAAGATTAATATTATACTTTCGAAATGATTTCTACACTATGCACTAATAATAATATCAAAAATGATTTGATTTTGCGTATCAAGCATCTTTGACTATCATAAGAAGAAATCTCCTCCAATTCTGCGTTTGCATTGTGTGTGTAGTGGAGGTCTTATGGTAGTTTCATTTTCCAAAAGCATTGCGAATTTGTTTATTTTCTTTGTGAAAAATAACTGTTTTATGATCTCACACCAGTCACCATGACTGACTCGGAGTTTATTGTTTCCCTTCTAAACTCTGGGTGCCCACCAATTTCCACACGGGCAGTCTAGAGTTATGTTATCAGGATATTCTGGAGCTTTGGAGATAAGCTGGATGACGAGACGTAGTATTTGTATCTGATAGTATTTATTCCGCTGTGTATTCTGTATGAGGACAAGTTTACATAACTGTCCATTGTTGTATTGAGTTGTATATTGACTCTGATTGATGTATGTATAAAAACTGATATAGTTCTTTGTTTTAAAAGACTAGTGTTTATTTATTATATATTGTTCCGCTGCGATATGTGAGATTCTGATATTGTTTCTGTATCTGATGTTGTCCTGTTGTTTTTTTCTTCTCTTTTTCTTCTATCTTCTTCTTCTTCTGCCTTTTTCTTCTTTCTTAAACCATCACTATTGGAGTTTCCGGCACTCGATTGCTCAACAGTCGATAAAGGGAGTATCGATGTCGAATTATCGAAAGTCGAAAATTTCGGTATGTGACAAAGTGGTATCAGAGCATATGGTTAAGCGACAACCCTGCTCTGTTGGGTGTTACTCATTAGAGATAGAGTCAGTAGTAATCTAGGATGAGTTGAGTGTAATAATAGATATGAGCGCGTATTTGTTAGTTAATATAAAAATTGTTTTATATTGTGATGATTGATTTGTTGAGTGGTATATGGATTCTGGTCGGTATTGTCCGTACAACTCTATCGATAGGAATCTCTAAACACTTATACAGAACAATTCGGCATGATATTGTTTTAAAATGGGTAAATGAATAATTTTACCTCGATTATATTTTATATGTAAAGGAATAATTTTTCAGAATTATTAAAGTATATATATGAATTGGTTGTTTGGTTGTTAAAATGTATATATATACAAGTTAATTAAAGTTGTTTGAATAAGTTAAATAAAACAACAATTGTGAAAGAGTAAATTGTATAAACCAATGAATTATAAAGATGAAGTTATAATTAATATGATTTACAATTGTGGAATAATCTTATATATAAAAAGTGAAGTTATATAAGTAAAAGATTTGTAATTGTGATTTATAATCTGAAATAAAATTCCAGAGAAGTGTTTTGAAAGGATTTGATATTTTGGAAAAATGTTTTAGAGTGATGAAAGCTCTAAACTCTTTTCAGGTCGCTGGAAAATAATCCTGATGATGATGGCCACATCATTAAAATTCATTTTCGGGTTTCCAAAAGAGGAATTGCTGCCAGAATATTTTAAATAAAAGTTGATTGAGAAATTTTGGATTTTGTTTTGGGAATTCAAAAGATGAATTTGAACAGATTTCAAAATAGTTTTGAAAGATTGAAAAGACTCTGGAATTGAATGGATTGATAACTTATTTAATTTAAATTCTGATAGAATAAATTTAACTTAAAGGATGAAGTTAAATTAAAGTAAGTATAAGTGAATCAATTAAATCTAAGTTGAGATTGTGGAATATGAAATCCGGATTTAATATGAATTTTGAATAAGTGAAGAAATTTGACCTTGGTAAAAGTTAAATAGGATTGAAATTTGAATTTGGATTTATAAGTGGAAATGTAAGTTAAGTTAAACAAACGATGTTTAATGGGATATAACTTAAGTGTTGATTGGAATTGATTTTGGTGTCGAAGTAAATAATCAAAATGAATTAAATGAATATGAACTTGAGTTATATAAATGAAATTCAACATGAAATGTGAGATGAATTAGCTATTGAACTAATGAATGAATTGAATGTAAATCAATTGAATGTAAATGTTAATTCATTGAAGAAATTGAATAAATTGAATGTAAGTCAATTTAATATCAACCAATTGAAATTAAAGGTGTTGAACTAAATTGGATGGAAATCAAATAATTTGATTGTGTTGTTGTGCATTGGTTGTTATATGATTGTTAGTTGATTGTATATAAATTCATTAAGTGTTAATGAAGTTGAATTGATAAATTTTGAAGCAAAGTAATTGAAATCAAATTGGAGGTTAAGAGAATCTTAAATAAAAAATTGAATTTGATTTGTAACTGAACTAATGTGAATGTAAACTAATTAAATTCGAACGAGTGAATATTTGTAAAACCCAATGTTAACAATCAAATGTGATTAAATTGGAAACCAAATCAATGAATATTAATGAAAAAAATGAAAGCGAACTGATTTGGTTATGAATTTGTTGGATGATAGTTGGATGATTGTTTGATGGCTGCATTTGTTGTTTTGTTGCATTTGCTATATTGACATATGTAGTTATGTTACTATACGATGTATATTGATTTTATTTTCATATCTACATGTTCTCATATGGTTTGTTGAGTGTTTAGTAGGTGCGGATGGCGTTGCTTCGCATTTGGAGCTCGCTTTCGCGCTATATTAGCCGTATACGCTCGCTAAAAATATATAAGGTACATATCTCGGATTAAATATCGTACTTTTACACTTTTTTCCCTACGGGATGCCTCATCACTTGATGAGATGTATATTTGTGATATATATACACTGTCATTTTTTTTTCGGATCGAGCCGCGCAAAGGAGGCTATGGCGAATTTTTTCGAAAATTTAAGGCGTTAGAATATTTTTGAGAAAATTGGAAAATTTTGAAAACTAAGGAAAATTTTGGGAAACTTAGTAGAGAATTTGTAAGAAGTTTAACTATGGATTTTGAAAGAGTTAAACACTTAAGTGGATTTGTAAATCTAATTTGAATAGTTTGTTCTGGAAAGTTAACGAATTCTGTAACTTCTTTCTTACCTTGTAATTTCGAGGACGAAATTCTTTTAAGGGGGGAAGTTTGTAACGACCCAGAATTTTTGATAATTAAAATTCGAATATTTAATTTATTTTAAATATTAATAAGTGGAATTAATAAGTCGAATAATTTATTTAAAGGATATTGGATTTAATTTGATAATTAAATCGATAAATTAATAATTGAAATTCCAGAAATAATTGAAAATCGAGTTTAAAATGATTGAAAATGATTTGTAAAATTTTATTTAATCATACTGGAGTTATAGAAAGGTTATAGAACTTTTAAAATTGAATTTGGAGTTAATCTGTGAAAATTGAATATTTTGATATTTAATTATCGACTGTAAAAATAGCCAATTTTCGAACAGTCTCAGAATTGAACGAAACCAGTTTCATCGGATCCGTAATGTGATATTATTGCATGGT
This sequence comes from Allium fistulosum, assembly GCA_030737815.1. Lineage (NCBI taxonomy): Eukaryota > Viridiplantae > Streptophyta > Magnoliopsida > Asparagales > Amaryllidaceae > Allium > Allium fistulosum. Next base: position 508,352,272 of record CM060903.1, on the reverse strand, counting down.
TTCAAATTTTGTAATTTTTGGAATTACGGTTTGTCCGGGGCAAGCCAAAACGCATCGAAATCGATTTAAATCGGTTTAATTTAAATTGATCGTTTTTCTCCGTATCTCGCTCAGATGTCCGAATTAGCTCCCGAAACACATTCCATTGCGTTCGGAACGTGGGGTAAACCTTAGAAACGTCAGCCGGCACGCTCAATTTCGAGTTCGGAAAATTTCGATGAATAGTAAATTGGGCAATTTTCTATATAAGCACCTCAATATCTTCACTTTGCAAAAGAAATAAACCTAGCTAGGGTTTTAAACAGAGCCGCCACCAACAATCTCGAACGGCCGAGAATTCATCTCGTTCTCCCCTTAATTTCTTTCGATCCATTCAATATTTTCGAAAACTCTCAACTAACAAGATGAAGAGCGAAGTGAGTTCTATCGATCCATACGGCGATGATCGCCTGGATCGTGACGTGGTGGTTGGAATTCGTGAGTAAAGGTCACGCATTCAACACGTTTTTCAAGGAAGCACACGCGACCGAGCTGGCCATCGTTCATGTTGAAGGTGGCTCTTGACAAGGGCTTCGAAGTGATGTATCTTGATCGAGGTGGAGGGGCTCGTAGTTGATCGCGTCGTTAGGGTTTCATGCGTATAGTTGGGTTCGGTTTTCACCTGGGAACGAAGAGAAGGATTTGCGTGCAAGGGCCAGGATTCACTTGCTGAACGAACGGTGATGATAGTGTTAGTGTTTGGAAATTAAATTTAAATTGTATATTTAATTGAACGATCTTTAAAATTTGATATCTCTTTCATACGAAATCGGAAAATTACGAAACAAGCGGCGTTGGCTTCGTTTTGTCGAGCACTACGCAGTGCAACTGGATTGGAAGCGATCAGGGTCAGTGAAAATTTTGAGTGAGATTAAACGTCCGTTTAATTTCATTCGAAATAAACGCTACAAATTTCTATCGGAAAAATCACGGTGAGAACTTCTCACTCAATCGAATAGTTTTGATGTTAATTTTAAATAGTTAGATTTAAAATTGCTTGAAGGTATGTTTGGATGATGATTGCTATCTGTTGATTGAAATAGACATTATACGCCGTTAGTAAGCGGATAATATTTATTAAACCCATATACCGCGATAATTTCGTACTGGAGCGGAATTGGTATTGTGCTAACATCTGTGGATGCAGGGAAACAGGTTGGAGGGATCCGACTGGATTCCTCACCGTATTGATTATTTATAGATATTTTGATATATTCTGTTATCATATGATGATATATGATATTTGGTTGTTGTGATTGATTGTTTGGTGCTGTTGCATCATCGGATCCATTTTTGAAGTTTAAGAATAACGATTTTGATTTTAAATTGGGATTTTTAAATGATTTTAAAAGTGATATTTATAAATAAAAAAATATTGGAATTATAAAACGAGTTTTTATAAGTGTTAAAAGGAAGTATAAATGGATTTCATAAGTGAACGGAATTTATAGATTTATAAATCATGAAGTTATTAAATGAATAGATTTTGTAAAATAAAAGATTTATAAGTAGTTATCTTATAAATCGGATTTTGGCATTTAAATGAGAGATGAATGGAATTTGTTAATAAGGAGATTTATAAATCGAAGTTTTATAAATAAAATTGGAAGGTATAAACATTGTTTGTAAATCCGAAACCAATTGAATTTGATAAATTAAACATAGAAGTTTAATAAAGGAGATATATTCGCGATTTTGGACAGCGAATTATCCTTTAAGTTAAATGTTGTAAGACTAAGAGTTTGATTGGGAATTTTATCCACGATTTTGGACAGTGGATAATCTTTAAATAAAACGTGTAGAAATGTTGAATTTGGATAACGAAGTATATTCACGTTTTTGGACAGTGAATATATTATTAAATAAAATGGATATGTTTTGGAGAAGTGATATTATGAAATGAAGTAATTGTTTTAAAAGATGTTTTAAAACGTGTTAAATATCAAAATCATAGATTTCAACTTTTATTGTTGAAATAGACGTTTTCGAAAATATAAGGAAATGGTGGACTATAACACTGTTGTTATAGTAAATGATTTCCGAAAGGAAATGTTTTATATAGTATTGGGATTTATATATCTATCTTAATTTTCGAATCCCTATACTAGTGATTTTGAGTCGTCGTAACGATGTTTTACGTAACATTCGTTTTGACTCAAATAGATATTATTAAAATAAATGTTTTCCTTAAAGAATGAATGTATACTTAATATTGTTTTTAAGTATATCGAATATTTTCGAATGTTGAAAATAAATAGACTTGTGAAATTCTTATTATTAATAAGAATGGAAATGCTTTTCCAAAATGAAATGAAACGTTTGAGAATTTATCTTCTTAAAGATAAATCGAAAGTGAATACTTGGAATCGATTAAAAATCATATATCAGTCGATATTTTGAAAATATAAATTCACTATGGGATTTATAAAAGAAAAGGGAATTTGTTTAAAAATAAATAAACGTTGATTTATTTTTGAAGTGTGGAAATTTTATATCTAGTAAAGATATTTTGGGAAATAAATAATTTGGAAAATTATTTGGAATCTGATGATGTTGCGCATCTTTATTGATAGTTAAATAACCGACTATCAATAATTACCTTGAATGGTATTTGTTGTGAATTGGATGAATTTGAATGCCACACTTATTTTTGAATAAACTCTCACTATTCGGTTTAGCCGGGAAAGGACCATGGGGTCGTATAACCCATTCTGAATATGTGATACGTCGTTATGAATTGCATTCGAAGACCGGTGTTGAAGACCGGATATTTTTGAAAACGGAAGGATTACCGTCGAGTTACTCTACATCGGCTGATCTCCGATTTAGAGGTTTTATCACCCTTAGTGACGGGAAGTCCGGACGTGATTAGAAAATTATCCGGATATGCAAGGACTTCGTGAGAAGTGCCTTCGGTTCTGTTCGATCCCGGAACAGACTTGTATGGATTGTGTGTCTGACGTTACAAATTTGAGATATAAAGCTGATTTCTTTCAAATACATTTCTGTTGGTGGCGGAGAATTTATTCTCTTAGCTTAACACCCTTCTCTGAGACGTACGAGCTCAGAGGTTATGTATTTGAAATTTATCAGCGATATACTCCCAATTTGGTAATGTGGCATACTAAGTGTTGCTGTGAAATGATCAGTGTTTGATCATTTGTGATATGATCATTTGTTTGATCTTATATCTTTGTGATCATAGGTTGATCATTTGTTTGACCCGAAGCATGGCTTTGTAGAAAGCGTAGCTTTGTGGACGAGACTTCGTCGAGCCTCACACCCCGGAAATGGTCAAAACAGGAAGGATGCGGCAAGGTTCTAGGGAGTAGCGCCCCTTAGTGTATGTCATTCCTTCTGGATAGAGGTGGTATCATGGTATGGAGCCCAGATACTTAACCTATGTGGTTGCTGCATTTATATTATATGGTTTGTTGCGAATCGGGGATCCTCGGGAAGATTGGTTACGATCGGGGGATGACATACGCGTGTCAGTAGTTACCTATTTTTGCAGAGGTAACCCGGCCTTGTGTTGGCAGAGATCCGGTTAGGTTCTCGGGTCGTCTATTCCAGGGACGTACCCATCGTGGCATAGGAAGTTCCTTAGCCTGACCATTTGTTGGAAATCCAAAGAAACAATACGTGACGTGTACGGTTTTAGTTGTATTACCTGCTATGGAATGTGGCGGTAACCTGCTATTGAACATAGTAGCTATAGTAGGCATAAGTGCGGAATGCCTATGCTGGCTAAGATTAATATTATACTTTCGAAATGATTTCTACACTATGCACTAATAATAATATCAAAAATGATTTGATTTTGCGTATCAAGCATCTTTGACTATCATAAGAAGAAATCTCCTCCAATTCTGCGTTTGCATTGTGTGTGTAGTGGAGGTCTTATGGTAGTTTCATTTTCCAAAAGCATTGCGAATTTGTTTATTTTCTTTGTGAAAAATAACTGTTTTATGATCTCACACCAGTCACCATGTCTGACTCGGAGTTTATTGTTTCCCTTCTAAACTCTGGGTGCCCACCAATTTCCACACGGGCAGTCTAGAGTTATGTTATCAGGATATTCTAGAGCTTTGGAGATAAGCTGGATGACGAGACGTAGTATTTGTATCTGATAGTATTTATTCCGCTGTGTATTCTGTATGAGGACAAGTTTACATAACTGTCCATTGTTGTATTGAGTTGTATATTGACTCTGATTGATGTATGTATAAAAACTGATATAGTTCTTTGTTTTAAAAGACTAGTGTTTATTTATTATATATTGTTCCGCTGCGATATGTGAGATTCTGATATTGTTTCTGTATCTGATGTTGTCCTGTTGTTTTTTTCTTCTCTTTTTCTTCTATCTTCTTCTTCTTCTGCCTTTTTCTTCTTTCTTAAACCATCACTATTGGAGTTTCCGGCACTCGATTGCTCGACAGTCGATAAAGGGAGTATCGATGTCGAATTATCGAAAGTCGAAAATTTCGGTATGTGACAACTGAAGTTAAATAACTTAAAAATAGCTCTGGAAATCAACATAACTGAGCATAACTTTACATAAGTCAAAATTCGAATCTCTTAATCCTCGAATCCAGGTATATGAACTGAATCCTCATACAAAGACATGATTTTTAAAGTATAAATCATAATTTTTAGAGTTAGGGATAGAGAGCAGTTTGGGTTCGACTTTATTGTACATTTGGGGTTGCCGTGGGTGATCTCGTCGACTGGAGGAGTCGAGTTTTCTCGTGGAGATGGAGGGGCCTATGGTGGTTCTAGGAAAAATGCCGCGATGGCGTGTAGTCAATCATGGCGACGGCGAGAAGCCCTCAAAATTTGGTGAACTAGTTTTGACAAGGCTGCGTTTTTGGGTTCGTTCATCGTCGCCTGATGATCGAGCGTGGCGTGGTTTCGGGAAATGGCAGAGGGGATGTTGACGAAGTGGTGGCCGGAGTCGCATGAGTTCTGGTGGTCGGAGTCGTGAGTACGAGGTGTTGATAGGGATTGGTGGTGGTTCGAGTGCATGTTTCCAGGTTTCGAGCTCGAACTCAATTTCGTTTTCGAGGCGAGGACGTGGTTAGGGTGGTCGAAGTTAGTTCTGGGGAGGATCATCGACTTGCTCGATGTAGTGGCAGTGCCGAAAGATCGCCAGAGGCGATGTGCATGTGCACGAATACTTGGTGTTTGGGGATTGCTTTGCCTGGGAAGAACGAGAGTTTTCTTGTGATGTACTCGGGTAAATCGAGTATCTTACTCGAAGTAAAGAAGTGGAGGCTCGGGTCGAAAATGTGTTACAGGCTCTCCAACCTGAACCCTGTTTTCTGTTTTGAAATTTAAAATTAAATTCAAATTTTAAATCAAGTTTTTAAAACTGAGTTTAAATCTGAAATGCAAATGAAGGTCCTAGTTTGAATTAAAATGTAGTTTGTAAATAAATAAAGTGTTAAATTCAATTTGTTTCAATCATTTAAAAACAATTAAATGTTGAAGAAATTTGGAATTTAAAATAGAATTGAAATTGAAATTGAAAATTTAAACAAGTTAAAAATTTAAACCCGAAATAAGTTTTAAATCAGATTTTAAAACTTTAGAAATTAATTTCTATTTATAACTTAAGTGTTGCAATAAGTTAAAAATGTTAAAGTTAAAGAGAAAATTGATTTTAAACTCTTTAAAATTTCTTTTGTGATAAATTGTTACTATAATAGGTAGATTTAAAATGTTAGGAAATTTTGTTTTAAACTTGTTTGAAGATAAATAGGAATCTATTTCAATTTTGTATTTAAATTGAAATTTAAAGGGAAACTTGAAATCAATGTTTCCAACATCTTATAAATAATCATTAATGAATGAATATGAAAGTGTTACCTTAAGTAATGAATATTAGTAATTTATAATTCATTAATGAATGAATCCTTAATGGTTGATCAATTTATAATTTCAATGATTAATATAAGGAATTTTCTTTAAAAAGGTGATTGAAGAAATTTAATCGTTAATGAAATCATTAACTAAGATTATTTGAACAATTAATTAATGTGATAAATTTTAACAATAAATTAGATTGATTAATTTAATAATAATCAATTGTGGAACTATTAAGTAAATTTACTTAATGACAGTAATTATGAAATTAATTATTCAATGTAATTAATTGAGCTAATCGAATTAGTTCAAGTTAAAGTTTCTTGAGTTAATTAATTCAGAATAATCAGTTGATAATTTGGAAAATAAAATTACTTAGAGAAGTAATTAATAGATAATTACTGAATGTAATTAATTGAATGATGATTTGAAAATTTGAGTAAATTATTTGTTAATAAATTAAAGAATTAATTAATAATTGTGATTAATTAAGATTAATTTAATAATTAAAGGTTAAATTGGTTTATTAATTAAGAATGATTAGTTAATAATTAAAGATTAATTAATAAAATTTGAAAGGAAGATTTATTTCAAATAATTTGTAATTAAATTATGATAATTAACCCGGATTATTAATTGATACATCTGATTTAAATTAACCAGTTGATTAATAAATCTACTTGTGAATGTTTGGACTTAACTGAATGATTGAATTGTTGATATCCCTGATCTGTGATGCTTTGTGATATATTCTGATTTGTGTGTGATCTGTACTGTAGTTTATTTATCTGGGATGAATGTAAATTATTATATGTGATTTATATATCTATAATTTGTAAATAAAAGATGAGCGTTATAGTTATACCGCTTATCAACTATATTTCTGTATTCTGATCTGTGATGATTGAATGATGTTGCACTACTGTGTGAAACCCCTGGACTACACCATACACACACAAATACGAATTTCACGTGGAAATCAGTTAAGTCGCACATTTTTGACAATTTTAAAGATTGAATTCTTGAATCTACATAGTTTTGGAAATTGGAATTGAGAGCTTTGCAAATGAGTTTCAAATGTAAAAGTTATTTTAAATAACTTAATAAAACTTGATATTTTAATAATTTGATTTAGATTTGAATTCAATATTTGAAATTGAATTCAATGATTTGGAAAACTAATTGTTTTCAACTGATAAAAGCTCTTATATAAGAAAATGGATTTCCAATTTGAATTAAAGGAATTTCAAGTTTGAATTGAAATTGGTTTTCCAAGTTACGTATAAATCTTTGGAAATGATTTTGAAAGCTATAAGTTAAATCTTTGTTTTAAAGATTTAATGAGTTAATCCAATTGAAATGGAAATTAATTTGGAAAATCTGTGAATGAATCTTTTGTTTAAAAGATTAAAGTGTGGAAATTGTTTAAACCGTTGAAGGTTGTTAAAGTAAATCTTTTTGTTTAAAGATTTAAAATGGTAATTTGTTTAAACCATTTAAAGGAAAGGATTTGGGTAATAAGTTGTGACTTAACTGAAATTCCATTATCCATATGTTTTTAAATATCGCGCTCATTATTCGGTTTAGCCGAGAGAGGACCTTTGTGTCATATAACCCATTCCGAATAATGATACGTCGTATATGGATCACATTTGAAGACCGGTGGTGAAGACCGGGTATTTGCGAGAACGATAGGATAACCTATCGATTGTCCCTGCACTGAGTCGCACCGGTATAGAGATTTCCTAAGTGATGGGAAATCCGATCGGGATTGTGAATACCCGGATTGCAATGGCTTCTTTGGAAGTGCCTTCGGTTCTGTTCGAACCCGGAACAAACTTGTATGGTTGTATGTCTGACATTACACTTTGAGATATAAAGCTGATTTCTTTCAAATACATTTCTGTTTGGTGGCGGAGAAATTATTCTCTTAGCTTAACACCCTTCTCTGAGACGTACGAGCTCAGAGGTTATGTAGTTGAAGGTTATCAGCGATATACTCCCAATTTGGTAATGTGGCATGCTGAGTGTTGCTATGTGTTGATCATTTATTGATCATTTGTGATCAAAGCATGGCTTTGTGACAAAGCGTAGCTTTGTGGACGAGACCTCATCGAACCTCATAGACCGGAAATGGTCGAAACAGGAATGATGCGGCAAGGTTATGAGGGTCGCGCCCTTTAGGGTATGTCATTTCCTTCTGGAAAAGGGTGGTATCATGGTATGGAGCCCAGATACTTACTCATGTGGACACACTATATTTATTACTGTGTGATGTTGGTTATCGAGCGCTCGGATAAAGGTCCCAAAGGACCGAGGGGTGGCATATTCGTGTAGTAGTTACCTGGTGTCAGAGGTAACCCGGCCTTGTGTTGGCAGAGAGCTAGTTAATTCTCGGGACGTCCCGCCAGAGGCGTACCCATGTGGCAGTAGGAAGTTCCTTAGCCTGACCATTTGTTGGAAATCCAATCAAACAATACGAGCCTTGTACGGTTTTAGTTGTAGAACCCGCTATTTAACATAGCAGCTATAGTAGGCATAATATAATGGTACCTATGCTGGATAAGATTAATATTATATTTTCGAAATGCTTTCTGCACTATGCACTAGTAATAATATCAAAAGATTTTTTTCTTGCGTAGTAAGCATGTTTGACTATCATAAGAAGAAATCTCCTCCAAGTCTGCGATTGCATTGTGTGTGTGGTGGGAGGTCTTATGGTAGTTTCATTTTCCAAAAGCATTGCGGATTTCAATGTTTAAAATTCTTTTGTGGTTGTTTAAAGATAAACTGTTTTTGTTACTCACACCAGTCCCATGACTGACCCGGAGTTTATTGTTCCCTTCCTAAACTCTGGGTGCCCACAATTTTCCACACGGGCAGTCTAGAGTTGGGTTTTTTTCAGATAGTCAGGTTTAGTAGATTATCTGGAGCCAGTTCAGTTCTTGGAGTTCACTCAGGACCTGTGTAGTTAATGCCCCGCTATTACCCCGCTATAACCCCGCTATATCTTATAGCGGATTTCTACCGCTACGATTTTTCCATATAGCCCCAAAATATAGCATTTCCGCTTTAAGCCCCGCTATTTCCGCTATATCCCATTATTCCTGCTATATTCCGCTATTTCTGCTATATCTTCTTTAATAAAATGAATTAAAAAATTGCATTTATTCATTATAAAAATTATGAAACTAATTTATTTGATTTAATTTCTAATATTTTTTCAGAATTGAAAATACTCTAATATTTTACTAAATTCAATTATGTTATATAACGGTTTTATGTTTTTTTAAAATATATTCGCACATGTTTTTTGTTTAAAATTATTTATGTATTAATGATAATTTTTCATTGAATTACCATTTATATATTTGTAAAAACATTAATTACTAGTTTTATATGCTATTTTAGAGCCATCCGCTATATCCCGCTATATCCTCGATGTATCCCCGCTATGACTTTTTGCACCTCCATCGCTTTGAATCTGCCGAGCGCTTTAACTGCACAGCTCAGGACTGCACTTGCTTATCTTTGTGCATCGTGATGATGGTTCGAGCTTGATATTGGAGTGGTTGGACTCATGCTCCTTTTCATATCATTTGGAGTTATCTGTTCTGTTGTTTCCGCTGTAGCATCTTTATTTATCTCTGATATTGTTGTATCATATTGATATCACTGTTGTATATCATTCTGGATATTGTATTTATTGGAGTTGTATATGATATCATTCATTTCTTTCTTCCGCTGTGTTGTTATACTTAATGGTGTTATAAGCTCCGGTGAACCAGATTCGGCGTTTGAATCTGCGGCATTTTGAGTACAAGTGAAGTACGGGTGTCGATTTTCGAAGGCTGATTTCAGGGTCATTACATTAGGTAAAAGGCAGATTTCTATTATGTAACTTTACTAACTCCGCATTCCAACCTACTAAACCAAACTTACCATCCAAAGCCTAAGTGTTGGGATATGCCCACTAATTCACGTTTATCCTAGACGTATAATTTAAGATATATAATTTCCTACTATGAAAATTACACTGCTTTCTACGTGTAATAATAGTATTAAAACCTACTTATTCACTATGTTATTATTTCTAATTTATACGCTTAGGCTTTGGTTTCCTCGTAATGTCAAATAAATGTCTATTACCCATAATAATTGGTCATTTGTGTCAAAATTGGACAATCTCTAATCAATCCTCATTTAATCCAGTTACGGCTTTCAAAATCCATCTATTATGCCTATTCAGTTTCCTTATAAATGCTATATTAAATTCCCTAATCCGTCCCCATTTAATTCTATTTTAACTCTCTATTAATTACAAATTTATTGCTCATTAAATCTATAATTAATGTCCATAAACGCTAGTCCTATAATTACTACAATGTCAATAACTAATACGAATATCATCGTAAATTACGCTATTTATATATTTTTATTTTTGAATGTTAAGCATTGTTATATGTGTTTATTTATTTAATTATGATTATAGCTATTAATTTCTAAACAAGAACATTCCTTTCCATGATTTAATTTATCAGAGCTTCCTTTTAAAAAGGATTATTATTATAAGTTTCCATAAATTTACCAAAAGTGAGACCTTTGCTTCATTTGGAATTACAAAGATTTTTCTTCTTCTTTTATTGAAATATATAGTGTAAATTATAGAAAATAATATCCATAACTTACATATATCTTTCCATTTTTGTATATCTCTTGTTAATTCAAAGGATGCACTTTTATACATATTTTGGAATTGGATCATTTATGGAAATTACACGGAACCCACTCCATATAAATCAAAATATAGAAGTTCACAATCCAAGTAAACTAGAGCAACCTAATTTACAACCTAATTATATATCTGGAATAAAAAAACATTCTACAATAATAAATATTTGGGACTGAATTCAAATTTCCAAATTAGGTTGTATATACCATTCCTATTTTATAGAATATGTAGGCGATATTTCTGTACATTTGTTTTAAGCCTACAATTCATCAGATCTTATTTAGGCATAATAATTAAATAAATCCAATGATATAAATTTCAATATTATAAATAAATATATAATTTTCCACTCTCCTTTTAAAACTTTCCGGATCTTCAAATCTAGATCCATTCCTTTAGTTGACTCCTTTTACTTTCTAATCCGAAAGAATATGCATAACAAGGTGTATACATACTATTAGAATTACAAAACAGATTAGATATTTGGGGTTAAAGGGAATATAGATTTATAATTATAAAAACTCCACTTTCTTGGAGTATTGATTCACTACCTCTCTTCTTCTCTTTTATTCATTACCCTTCTCCGATTATATATTTATGTATAATATTTATAATTTATAGAAGTAGCGGAGAAGAGAAAATGAGAGAGCTTTGCTGTTTGGATAAGAAAATATGAGAAGAGAAGTAAGAGGTGTGGCCTTTAATTATAGGCGCACGAATCAATCATTACCGTTAGATCAAAATAATTAAATCTGGGTCTTTGGTCAAGGTTCAAACCCTAACCGCCACATTCGAATCGGTCGACCACTCACTTATAGGCGGTCGACCAGCCCAAGAATTGGGCCGACCGATTGGGTTCCGTATTTAATGTTATTTATTTCCTTTTTGGTTTTTAATTATTTTCACTCTGGAAACTTCAAACACCGATAACTTTTTTGTTTTAGCTTCGATTGCGAAATACCCAGATAAGAAAATTGCTCGGAAAACCGCCACGAACACAATGGTGCAAGTTTCGTGGCAAAATTACAACATTTTCTCAAATTCTATTTTTGAAGCATTATTAATTATTTGTTAGTTATGTTAATTTACGGCGTGTTACATAACACAGCTAATGTAAGAATCATAAACCTCTTCAAAACAATAAATTGTCACTAAAACAAAGACAAGTGAATGCAAGAGATTCAACTGGTACTGATATGATAAGCTATGTTGTGTATCACTTTATCCTTGATAGAGCAGTATCCATGTAGAATGCGAGGAATATATTTCTAGTAGTTTCTAGATATTGTGTCGTGTCACGTAGAGTTAAGTTGTATTTGACATGATATATCAAAGGCATCTTAACTGACGTATTTTTAGTTTTAAAGGTTTAGCCTATTGCTTCTTTGGAGATTGTAGTGCGATAGGACTTTAAGAACAAGGCAATTAATGCACCCAAAGTTTTTATCTCTACTCAAGAGAAGAGATTTAGAGAAACTAGCATCGTATGTTGCTAAGTTACAATATTTACTCTTTTTATTGATCTACAAGGAGTTAAGAATAAGGCATCTTTAAAATTTTACATGAATTATGACCTTATATATCTACAAGCCTTACACAATTAAGCTATAAAGGGCATGAAAATAATGATCAAAGCTCAAATTTAGATAGAAGATTTTACACAAAAATTTACTGCCAATTAGCTAAATGCTTAATGTTCACCTTTTTTGTTGCATGCCCTTTTGCTGCCAATTGACTCCATGTTTTATATATTGTATTTAGGTCATTTCAATCCAGTTTATAAAAACTGAGTTGCAAATGCAAGTCATTTTGCAAATTGAGTTGCAAAATGTAACTCAGTATAACATGTCATTTGAGTTAGGCATGAGATTCTACTTCTTCGCCCTCGGTAGGCTATGATAATTTTTAGATCTTTTTTGAAAAATATACCCATGTCAAGTGCATAATTCATTCATATATAGCATTTCATTATTTTTCATCCTAGTTATTCCATTTACTTTGCTATATAGGTACAGAAACATTGCCTTGCTATATGGAAGATTGTAAGCTTAAATAGCTCATAAAAGGTATGTTTTTATGCACTTAAATGTGTATGCTTTTGAATTTTTATAGAAATTAACCAAGCTTACAAAATTTACTAACCTTTACAAAAAATATATCTATGTTAAGCAAGTTTTATTAAAACTAAACACATTTATAAAATTAAACACATTTATAAAAACTAAGTTCTACAAATTTTTAACTAAGTTGAATAAGTTTTATAAAGAAATAATTAAGTTTATAAAATAAATAAGTTTGGTACAAATTTAACTAAGTTGACTAAAAGTCTATAAAAATTAACTAATTTTACAAAATTTAACCAAGTCAACTAAGTTTGTGAAAATTAATTAATTTTCTAAAAATTAACTAAGTTTTATAAAACTAAAATAAATTTAGAAAAATTAATTAGATTAAAAATTTAACCAAGTTAACCAAATTTTATAATAATTAAATAATTTTCTAAATATCAACAAAATTTTATAAAAATTAAATAAGTTTACAAAAATTAATTAAGTTTTATAAAAATTTAACTATGTTAACTAAGTTTTATAAAAATTAACTAAATTTTTTTATAAAAATTTAACCAAGTTAACTAAGTTTTATAAAAATTAACTGAATTTATAAAAATTAACCTATTTGTAACAATTATCTAATTTTTATAAAAGTTAACTAAAATTTAAAATAAAAAATAAGTTTATGAAAGTAACTAAATTTATAAAAATTAATTATATTCTTTAAAAAAATAACTAAGTTTGTAAAAACAATCAAGTTAATAAAATTTAACTAATTTTTATAAAAATTAACCAAGCTTTATAAACATTTGACTAAATTAACTAAGTTTGTAAAATTAACCTAAGTTTAACAAAAATTAACCAAATTCTATAATAGTTAAATAAGTTTATAAAAATTTAACTAAATTAACTAAGTTTCTAAAGAATTATTAAACTTTATAAATATTTAGCTAAGTCAACTATGTTTCTAAAAATTAACCCGGTGTACTAAGTTTTATAAATATTAAATATGTTCATAAAAATTTATACTATTAGTAATAGGATAAATAATAGTAGTCACAACAAGAAAATGGTATATTTATTGTTAAAACAAATACAATATTTGAATAACAGACATAAGCAAGAACATAGTTCTTGAACTTATTTTATTAAAAAAAGTTTAATTTGTAGAAAAACCTTGCATAACAAACCAAATTTATTGGATATTGGTGCCGTATTGGTAAGTAATTTTGTTCCACCAACAAGTATCTCAAGAGCATAGCAAATCAAGTTTTAGATCATCTAGTCTATAGTCGAATAAGTCAAGTGGAAATTTGATGACAACTTTCTCTTTGCCAAGTAATGTACAATGTCTTTGGGTTTACTACATGTTATAAGGTGGACAGAAGTATGTTTGCCCCCACTTCCTTCTTCAAAAGTCAATCATGCTTATATAACTGTGTATTATTTTGTAGTGATATTCATGCATTATTACTTGTAGCACTGTTGTATATATTGTTTTGTACTTTTGTATGCAATATTAATTTGGTCATAAGTATCTTTATGCTTAATGCTTTGTTTGTTGAATATTATGGATATATACTATTGCTTGGCTTATGAATCTGTTTGATTACGTACATTCACTACAAAACAGGCTTCACTTAGTGGCGGAAGCTAGCGTCGGCTAGCGACGGCTAAAAAAGGCGGCCGACGCTAGGCGTCGCTTAGTCTGTATATACAAACAGCAGCCCACGACCAAAACATTTCACAAATTCCTCCCAAATTCTCAAAATCTACCGCCCCATTCTTCTTCTCACCTGCCGTCGCGCCCTTTGCTGCTGCTGCCCGCCGTCGTGCCTCCCCTACCGCCGTCGCTCCTTCCAGTCTCTCCTCCACCAATTCCAGCTTATAATTTAAGTATGATTATAAAAACCTAATTTTTGAAAATTTGTGGATTATGGATCTGAAATTGATGATTATTTGGTATGAGTTGATAATAGTGTGTTCTAAGTTGATTTGGGGATGTGATTTCTAATTAAAAAATTAGTTGAATATGGATTTGTAATTGATGATTATTGCGTATTAGTTATGTTAATATATAGTTTATTAGTTGATTTTGGGGATATTAATTAGTGGTTTGATTGTTTACTTTGTAGTTAAAAATTAGGGTTAATTTAAAATCCGAAAATTAGTCCATAATTATTGATTAATATGCTTATTGTTGATTTTACATGAATGTTTGTTATAGTTTAGAATAATGTTTGTTATAGTTTACACAAAAATTAGTGTATAATTAATGATTAATATGCTGCTAGATTGGTACGGTTAAATTAGTGCATAAAATAAAATTAATTTAATTTATTACAAGTCTTAACATCTAATTGTCGTTTTCAAAATCGATAAAAAAAATCTAAATTGTTAGCTGAAGTTTAAAATACGTTTTAAAATTCCAAATGTATTAAGTAGGCGATTTAAATAGTTGATTGAATTATATAATTTTGAAATGAGCAACAACAAGAAATATCAAGCTGAAATCAATTTTTGAAAAAAATTAAGAAACGAGTATAACAATAATAAATATTATACTAAAATCGATTTTAAAAAAAAATGAAGAAATGAATATAATAACATTAAATATCTTGCTAAAATCGATTTTGTAATAAAATTTAAGAAATGAATATAACAACAACTAATATTGTACTAAAATCGATTTTGTAAAAAAACGAAGAAACAAATATAACAACAGCAAATGTTCTACTAAAATTGATTTTGTAAAAAAAATTAAGAAATGAATATAATGTTGATTTGAAAGTAAGCATTAAATATTATTTCAACAAATAATTGACGCTAAAAAATTAAAGCTTTTAGTCCCTAAAGGTTTTAATTTAGTTTAGAAAATACAACAACAAAAATATACCCCTTGGATGCTAAGTTATGCGTAGAAGAGAAGTGAAGTATTGTCGAAATTAGACAGAAGTGTAGTGTGTGAAGCCTTTAGTCCTAATTGGCTTTACTTTATTGTAGAAAAGACAACAACAAATATTCTAGTAAAATCGTTGTTATAAAAAATAAAGAAATGAATATAATAACAATAAATATTTTGCTAAAATCGATTTTCTAATAAAAATTAGGAAGTGAATATAACAAGAATAAATATTATACCCAAATCGATTTTCTAATTTTTTTTGAAATGAATGTAATGTTGATTTGAAAAGAAGAATTAAATATTATTTCAACAAATAATTGACACTAAAAAATTAAAGCCTTTAGTCCCAAAAGGTTTTAATTTAGTTTAGAAAATACAACAACAAAAATATACCCCTTGGATGTTATATTATGCGTAGAAGAGGGGTGAAGTGAAGCGCTGTCGAAATTAGACAGAAGTGTGGTGTGTGAAGCCTTTAGTCCTAATTGGCTTTACTTTATTTTAGAAAATACAACAATATACCATTTGAGTGCAAGTTATGCGTAGAAGAGAATTGAGCTGAAGTGATGTCGAAATTACTAACATATATTTTTAAATTAGGAACAATGTTCGATTTTTTTCTCGACCGTACTTGGATGTATGAAGTCAGAACTGGTATGAAAGGTTCAGTGAAGCAACATTTCTACAGTGGTGTACACGAATTTATTAGATTTGCTACATCTAATAATCGAAATAACCAAGAACTTCGATGCCCTTGTAGTAAGTGCCAACATTTGGAGCATTGAAAACCAGACACAGTTAAAGTACATTTGTATAAATATGGTTTTGTGCCAAATTATTATTTGTGGGATCGTCATGGAGAACGTGCTGGACCCACACCTAATTCTATAGTGTTAGAAAACGATCATGTTATGACGAACCCAATAGAAGATATGGTGGAAGATGCAGCACAATCAATGTTCCTTACCATCCAAGTTGACGATCAAGATGTAAACATCGAAGAAGAACCGAATGTGGGAGCGAATTTTTTTTATGATTTACTAGATGCTGCTAAGAGGCCGTTGTGGGATGGTTGTAAAAGTGGAACTGAATTATCAGTAACCTCCGAATACATCACTATGAAATCAAAATTCAACTTTACAGAAGCTGGATTTACAGCGGTTGTACAAGCTGCAAAACGACATATGCCACCTAATAATCTGATGTGCGATAGTTATTATAAAGTGGAAACACTTATGTCGGCTTTCGGTCTGCCGTACCAAAAGATAGATACATGTATAAAAGGTTGTATGTTGTATTGGAAAGATGACAGTAACCTTAGAAACTGCAAAATATGCAATCAGGAAAGATATAAACCAAGAAAAATGAAAGGAAGTTTCGTACAAGAGAATGCATTATTTACCCATTACTCCAGACTTCAAAGGTTACATGCGTCTTCAGCTATGGCATGTCATATGCAATGGCACAGTGTGAGAACACAGGAAGAGGGAACTTTGACACATCCATCTAATGGAGAAGCATGGAAACATTTCGATAAAACATACTCTGTGTTTGCTGTAGAGAGTCGTAATGTGGGACTTGGTTTATGTACGGATGGATTTTCACCATTCTCTCAGTTTGGTAGTAAATATTCATCTTGGCCTATTACCGTTACTCCGTATAATTTATCTCCATGGATGTGTATGAAAACTCCATATATGTTTCTGACTGTTGTCGTCCCTGGCCCTGATGATCCAACACAAGGAATCGATGTTTATTTACAACCATTGATAGAGGAGTTGAAAACACTATGGCATGAAGGAGTTGAAACATAAGACATTTCAAGGAAAAAGAATTTTTGTATGTTCGCTTCTTTGTTATGGACTATTAGTGATTTCCCTGCATATGGGATGCTTTCAAGTTGGAGTACAACCAGTCATCTAGCTTGTCCTTATTGCATGGAAGAAACACGAGCATTTTCTTTACGATATGGAAAGAAAATTTCATGGTTTGATTGTCATTGGTGTTTTCTCCAACCCAATCATACTTTTAGAAGAGAAAAAAACTTTAAAGCTAACAGAGAAGAGAATATGCAACCACCAAAGGTTTGGTCAAGCAAAGAAATATATGAGATTGTGAAGGACTATCGAAAAATACATGAAACAAGAGTGCAGACTGAAATTCCAGGTAAATCAGACATTCATAATTGGTGCAAAGAAAGTATATTTTGGGAGTTACCATATTGGAAAGATCTCTTACTCCGACATAATATTGACGTGATGCACAATGAAAAAAACTTATTTGACAACGTGTTTAATACCGTTATGAATATAGAAGGCAAAACTGAGGACAATTTGAATTCGAGACTTGATATAGCACACTTTTGTAAACGTCCCGAACTTCGTATGAAGCCCGATGACAATAAAAAACCCAAAGCATGCTATGAACTAGACAGCAAGCAAGTAAAACTCGTGCTAAAGTGGGTGGAATGACTAAGATGTCCTGATGGGATTTCTTCTAATTTCCGTAGATGTGTTGACTTTAAAAACAATAAACTTAGTGGGATGAAAATTCATGATTGCCATATCATGAAGGAATATTTATTATCGGTGGTTTTTAAAGAACCGTTGCCCATAAAAGTATGGAGTGTTATAGCAGAATTAAGTATGTTTTATAAAAAGCTTTGTTCAACGACGTTAAAAGTCGACCGTATACGAAAACTTGAAGTAGAAATCCCTATACCGCTCTGCAAACTGGAGAAAATATTTCCACCAGGTTTCTTTAATGTAATGGAAAATTTACCTGTTCATCTTCCATCCGAGGCTCTTCTTCGAGGTCCCATGCAATATGGATGGATGTATCCATTTGAGAGGTAATACTGACTATCCGTAATATTTATGTTATTCTAAAATGAATTGAATTAATTTTCTAATAGGTTTACATAAGAAAATTTGAATTGAAATAATTTTCTAATAGGTGCTTGAATCATCTGAAGAAAAAATTTAGACAAAAAGCACGAGTTGAAGGGTCGATTTGCAAATCATATCTTAAAGAAGAAGCTTCATTATTTTTCTCTCATTACTTCAGTGACCATGTGAATTTATCATTTTTAAGTGTTCCTCGTAATGATGAAGCCATTGAACATGATTTCTCTCAAACAATGTTATCTATTTTTAGACTACATGGCAGACCTGCTGGAAAATGTGTGGAAATATGGTTAGACGATAAAGATTACCATATATCGCACACATATGTTCTTCTTAATTGTGCTGAAGTTGCACCATTTGTTAGGTAATAATAAATTCATACTTATTTCAGTTATACTTACATGTTACTTATAATTGAACATATTGCATATATGTCGCAGTATATACGAATCACGACATCCATCTGGAGATCTCAGTAAAGACTTTGCTAAATGGTTTTTGAACTACGTTTATGATCCAAGAAACAGTGTCGTTGATGAAGGATTACAACATCTTGCACTCGAACCAAAAATAAATATCAAGACTTATCCAATATTCTTCGTTAATGGATTTAAATTCCACACCATAGATTATGGTACTGATAAATTAACATATAAAAGCAGTGTATTTGTCAAATGTAGTAATGATCCAGATGATAATATAAAAGATTTCTGTGGCGTCTTAACATAGGTTTTAGAATTGACATACTATATGCAATCCGTAGAAAAAGTTTTTTTATTCAAATGTAATTGATTTAGCCATATTCCTGGTCATGGAATCAACGTGCACAAAGATTATAAGCTTATTGAAATAAAGCATACCTCACATTATTATAAGTATGATCCTTTTGTATTAGCCAAGTAAGCATTACAAGTTTATTTTACTCCGTATCCATCCTTAAAAGGAGATAAAGCAGATTGGTCGGCTGTTTTTAAAACAAAGGCAAGATTTACATTTGATGGAATTAATATTCCAGATGCAGCAGCGTATCAAGCGGATCTTGAGCCAAATGATGAAATAATAATAGCTGGTGATATTGATGTAGGGTTGTTGAATGATGAATCAAATGAATTAATAGAAGCCTTTGAGAGCACAGAAGAAAACGACGTAGAGTACGAGACCGAGTCTGAATCAGAATACGACGAAGACCAATAATTCTAAATGATGACTATGTTGTGAGCTATGTATCGGTTGTTGTGTATTGTCTATTCTGAATTTCCGATGTTATATGTTAACAATGATGACTATGTTGTGAGCTATGTATCGGTTGTTGTATATTGTATATTCTGAGTTGTCGATGTTATATGTTAATATTGATGACTATGTTCTGAGCTATGTATTGTTCTGTTTTTTGAATTCTATGAAATGATATATTTTATCACTATATGAAACGATTTATTTGTAGCAGATATGCATTTTAGGAGACATGGCAACAGATCTCAGCCTTCGCAGCCTTCTCCTTCTCTGTGACGCCCCACCTCTATACCCACGCTAGACAAGAACACTACAGGGTAATGCCGTCGACTAGCGCAGAGAATAAGGCTGTTGAGGAGCGACCATACGTGTAATTGCTTTGTGCGAGCATCGATATGTCAGATAAAATATAAATCCGACATACCGATACAAACTCAAAGCTACTACACAGTGACTATATGGACTTCGGAAACAAGTATAGAAATAAACGTAACACAAATCAGTCACAGACAATTCATATCACAAAGGCGGAAATAGATATGAATATAACACATGAAAGCGTACATCAGAGTAGTGGTCAAATAAGATCCACAATAACCCAAAAGAATAGATACAAGTGCAAGACAATAGAATATGTATACATCAAGGAGTCTAATCTCAAACGTATACAACAAAAACTACTAAATTAGAGTAGTTAGCCAAAAGTCGGATGATGGTTCCAGATAGGAAGTCATGAGGAAGCACCTGTAAGATCTCAGTCTGACCCGAGTATTATTTAAGAAGAAAATAATAAATGGACCAGTCTAGCTATAATTATCAGATAAAATGATATAGAATAAGAGATATGACAAAAACGTATGATAACTATAAAGTCATACTGTGATAAGTATCTAATCGAAAATCAATCCAGAGATTAATCAATATCACAAGAATCTTCTCAAAGATTAAAAGAATGTCATATTCTTAATTTAATTCACCAAGCCACAATAAATGACATACATATCAATGCCAAATGAAAATGGTGGTGAAACGTAAATCCCAGAAATCAATAATTAGAAATCCAGAAATCACAAGAAAAAGATGGCCAATCCCAAGCGGGAGCATGAAAACTCACAAACACGTGTATCACAAACAATTTGGAACATTGACGCAGTGCAAACGGTACGTTCAATGAATCGAAAAGCCGAGACATCGATGTAGTACAAACGGTACATCAGGTGAATCGAACATTGACGCAGTGCAAACGGTACGTCCAATGAATTGAACATTGACGCAGTGCAAACGGTACGGCCAATGAACTGGAAAGCCGAGACATCGATGTAGTACAAACGGTACATCAGATGAATCGAATATTGACGCAGTGCAAACGGTACGTCCAATGAATTGAACATTGACGTAGTGCAAACGGTACGTCCAATGAATCGGAAAGACAATACAATTCAGAACATTGACGTAGTGCAAACGGTACGTCCAATGAATCGGAAGGCCGAGACATCGATGTAGTGCAAACGGTACATCAGATGAATCGAAACACATTAAAAGTACTTGGGTTGCTAGCCCACAAAGAAATGAGACGAAGCTCAATAAAATGAAGTACAGTCCTTCACATGGACAAAGAGACATCGCACATTGCTAGTCTAAACCATAAAATGATCATCATCGATCATCAAGAAGTGTCAATTACACTAAGCTAGTAAATATATGAGTTTAGCTTCATGTCCCATAACCACTTACTTAACTTAAATATTTACGAACAAATTGTAGATCTCCACTAGAAAATTGTCACAAGAGTTTCAATCGAACAAGTCCAAGAATTAACCGACGAAGTAAACGCAAGCGTTTCATACCACTTGTTTTGCTAAGCCGTTTAATTATATTTTCTCATACGAGTGAGGTAAAGGTTTGTATATACTAATAGATTGGAAAACAGTTTAAGAAACAAGCTTTGTAATAAAATAGTGTTGAAATCGTTTTAATGAAAGGGTTTTGATATTTCCTACTAGTATAGAAAACCTTTATATTTTAAAGTGACAAGTCATAGAAATGATTGTAGAAACAATCAATCATTAAAATTCACCTTCGAAGACGTGAATCAAATCCAATTAAACCGATAAAGAATCCATCGGAATGGATATTCAAAAATCCCGAAAAAGGAGTCATCAAAGTCATAGTTAAATGATAACAACCACTAAGAACCAACATGAATCGATAAAATTCGGAAAACCAATCAAAATGAGCATAAATAGGCAAAATAGGAAAACAGGAGCAGGTCAGTCGACTGAAATCCCTGTTCAGTCGACTGAACACTGTCCAGAAAATTCCGGGCTTCAGCTCAGTCGACTGAATAGAGGATTCAGTCGACTGAACCTGATTTCCTGCATTTCCTATCCTATTTTAAATGAAGTGCAAACTCTCTCTAATTGCAATCGGACAAGCACAGACGCTAGGGGTTTACGCCTATCGGCTACCCGGCCATATAAGCTCTTCGATTTATCACCAAAAACATGATCCAACATCAAGCTATGATTTTTAGAGTTTTAGACTTCTAAAACACCAAAAATTGCAATGCTCACAAAATCTATCCGAATCAAAAGCAATTGCGCATGGATAATTGTTAGGAATTCATAACAAGAAATCAAGGATAGTTATAGACATAGATGTGAGATAAAAATCTCACCTTTGAACCCAAACACTACACCATATAAGCAATTTCGCAACACCATAGTGCGGCAAATTCACAACGGTCTTAGGCCGTTGCAATATTCCAACGGCTTTGATCCATTGCGAACCCTTTGGCAACGGCTTTGAGCCGTTGCTATATTAGAACGGGTTAGGGCTTTATACGTGTGGTCTTCGAATAATAACACGCCCTCAAAACAACGCTCCGTATCCTTCAATTTTTTTTGCTCCCGTGCCTCCTTCCTATTTTCTTCTAGCAACAGGGCGATTTCCCCAAATCCCACAAAACCCTAGCTCCACGTTCTTTCCACTTCTCTTCATCGCTACCTTCCTCTCCCCAATACTAAACCCTAGTGCTGGAATCAAAGTCGCGCCTATTGCCGTGTGAATTTAGCACAAACTTTAGCTTACCACAAAGCGTAATAAGGATATTTAGAAGGTATTTTGTTCATTTAGTCCCTTGTAGTTACTAAAATTTGTGTTTATTTAATTTTGATGTGTTGCCAAATAGATTTGGAATAGTCACATGAGAAAAACAAGCGATCACTTGTTTCTTCTTCTTTGCTACATAGTTTGCGAATTGTTAATCGAATACTGCTCCAATTTTTTATTTTGTCTAATGTTTTCAGTCTGTTTGATGTAAAGTATATGTTCATTGAAGTTTTTGGGGATTAATAGAATTCTATATACGATAACTGTGTTGTAGAGTTTTATCCTTGATCCTAAAACTGTTCCAGACAGACTTTAGGGATAATTTACCATCCTGTTTGGGAGTCCACGGCCATATATTACTTTCACTGTTGTTATGAACGATGATTGCTTCAGTTTGGTTACGTACAGTAGTTAGTTTGGAGGATGGAGTTGTTGAGGCTCCAGCTGAATCAGTGAAGAGCAGACACGTTATCATTAACTCCTCGTATGTAGCTTAATGCTTGCTAACCTAAATACTGATCAATGCTTTACCATTTACCCACGGATCAAACCATAGGTTTTTATTATTGCCATTTGCTATCTTCTTCTCAATGAGCTCCTGACTTTTCATTTTACTTTTTAATAACTGCCTTCAAGTAAAGAAGAGTTTACATCATCATGTAAGTTCCAGAAATTTTTATTTTTGCAATATCTACCTTGCATCCATCTTGCCCATAGATTTGTTTGCTGCAAATAGTTCCAAAGTAGTTTTGTAACTATTGTTCCAGACATGTCATGTAAGCTCCTTAGACCCGTACCTCCTTTTTGTGTAGGGGTACACACTTTATTCTAGTTCACCATAAGAAGTTTGCACACCTGCTTTCTATATGATTAATTATGTTTTTTGGCATTTGACATATTTGCATTCAGAAAGCAACAGTAGAATGAATCACTATTTTTATCAATTAGAGTCTTCCACTTAATTTCACCAGTCTGCCATTCCAACCATTTTGTTTTATCTTGATTTTATGTATCAATTTGCTAAATATAGCCCTTCTGAGGGATGTGCTACTTAGTGGGATACTTGGATAGATTACCCGCAGAGCTTGCACATCCACTCGTAATATGCCTGAAATTTCAATTTTATTTGCTGCTTCTTTAATAAAAATAACTTTGATTTCTATTGATTCATCGCCAGTCCTACATTTCTTTAAAATTCTGCATAACATATTTATGGAACATGCATTTTCAATAGTAGATTTTGCAAAGACCAAGAGATCATCTGCATGCACATCCACTAGTAATATGTCTGAAATTTCAATTTTATTTGCTGCTCCTTTACTAAAAAATAACTTTGATTTCTGTTGATTCATTGCCTGTCCTATATTTCTTTAATATTCTGCTTAACATATTTATGGAACATGCATTTCCAATAGTAGATTTTGCAAAAACCAAGAGATCATCTGCATGCAATGGATGTTAGGTGTGGCTCGTATTAGAAATTATTTTTTTCACTTAATTAACTGAAAGGCATCTTCCTATCATATGCCTCAAAAACAAAATGCTAACAATGAAACTAAAAAACTAAATACCGTTTCACAATTTTGAAGTTTATGTGCATATAAATATATATATGTGAATAACTCAAGGATATCAAAGACCTTCGTATTCTCCTGCACAATGAAATCTTATAAACATTACAAATATCAAATCTCAAATGATTAGAAGCCTTCTCTGTATCTAAAACAATGGCAATATTCTCATACCTACCAAATTGCAGCACCAAAAATAAAAAACTGTGTGAGAAAACTTTGGAAAAAAGGTAATATTTAATGCCTCAAGTCTTATGTAGGCGTGACATTACACGAGGAAGCATAGTTGAACGCTTGAATGAGAACACAGATATTATCCACAAGTGTTTGAATAGTGATTGGTTACCAAGGTCAGATCATAAATCTATTGCAAATTTATACTTGCATAATATCAAGACCTCATTTTATTATTGGCTCTTAGTTTGTAGGGGGATGTCAAGAAGAGATTTATTACTACAACACCACTGGAGGAGGGAAGACGATGGAACATATGGTAATAATGCTTGCTGTAAAATATATTGACAATTGTTGGAACTTGGAAAAACTCAGCTTCTTTGATATTTGCAGCAATTGTATACAATTCTGTGTTTCACCCTAGCTATCGACCTGAAAAAGGCTATATCCATGCATCCCTTAAAAGTAATGTATGCCTGAATCTTGATGATCTTATATCTTTATCTTGACAGATTTTGCAAGAAAACGCAAGTACATATGTTCTGATGCAATCATTTATGTATGCAGGAGGAGGATACATAATATCTCCCGTGAACCATGGCAAACAATCAGTTGTTAAGCACATGCTTGCAATCGATTGGAAGTCTTGGAGATCTTATTTGTTTGCTTCATCTGCTGAGTACATTACAATACGTATGCTTGGAAGAGTTGCAGGTTAGGGAACAATTAACATCATATGATTTTTCAAAGATTTTGGTTTCGCTTCGATTTTTGAAATCCTATATATGGATTACGATTCCAGTTCCATATTTTGGTATTTTTTTTCTTCTATAGATATTAATGGAGAATGTGGTAAAATAATATTAAAATTTTGTATCTATTGTAAAGGATCTCAATTTTTTTTTGTGTTTTATAGTTTATGAATTTGGATATAAATTAGATCGAAGTTGTTATATTTTTTCATAAATCGAAGTAGAAGTTGATTGAATATAAACTGAAGCTGTTACCTTTGTTAAAATATATGATTTTATGAATTGAAGTTGTTGTTATTTTTTTTTCTTCAGGATTTACTGTTTTTCACCTAAATTAATTATGTTCAATGTTGTTTATTTACTCAAGCGTTTGTCGAGGGGGGAAAAATCCGTTTGTATTTGATACTAACGTCTAAACAAATGATTCTCCAAACTCCCTTTAGGCATGTACTCATACACCAAAAGCCGATGATCATCATCCAAACAGTATCCAACTAGCTTAACTAAATTCGGATGTGAGAGTTGCCCAAGATGCGCCACCTCTATCTACAATTAACAATATAATATGACTTTAGGTAATGCACATACATGTAAAATCATTTGAAATTCTCAACTACATATAAGAGGTATATAAATCTCTCTCTGTCCCTCACACACACTAATATTAAAGCACAAGGAAGATTAGAGAAAGTAGTTGTTTGTACCAGCCACTCTTTATGACCCTAAAAACCTTCTGGTTTAAGTTTCTTAATCGCAACCTTCATGCCTAAACCAGGTTTTGATGGAGATAGAGTATACTCATCGATCCAGCCTTTATAGACATGACCGAATCCTCCACTGCCTAAAAGACCATCTGGTCGGAAGTTTCTGGTTGTGATTTTGAGTTCATTGTAAGTAAATGCCTTCACATTTGAGGATGCTAATATTTCTCCTTCTGTTCTTCATGTAGAAGGCACATCAAGATTGCGACTATCTTTATAAGAAGGTGCGCTAAAAGTAGACACAGTTGAAAATGTTTTGGATGTAGGAACCGACAATGATATACTGGATTTTGAAGAACCTACGTACATAATAAAGTGCCTGATTTGAAATATTAGCGCACTTTTGTATTGGTTATTGAAGTTTTTAAATTCTGATTGAAAACAAAAGCAGCTAAATGGAACAAGTTTTTATGATCAATTATAACTGTCAAGTGTTAAACAATTTTTCTGTGCTTACTGAAGTTTTGAATGCTTATTACATTCTGAATACACTCGATATGCACAAATTTCTTTTTGCTACTTCATCTCTACAGAAATTGAATCTCTACATTTCAACAGTTAAGTAAAACGTTATCCATTGATGAAATGATAACATTATATTCACTGAAACACTTCAGCTTTACTGTTTACATTTCAATAGTTAAGTTAAATGTTTACTATTTATGCAACTTCAGCTTTACTGTTTACTACTTCGTCGTGTCATTTAAGGATGTATATTGGATATGTGCAATAATAAATACATATCTGTCCATTTTGCACTGCAGCATCTTGAATGTCACTAATGATTTGGCATTTGCAATCAGGGGAAAAAAAAAGAAAGGAAAACAGAATTTAATTTACTTTGTTTCTTCATTGCATTCCCATCAAAGGCTGTACGTACTGTGAACATAAGTATATATCTTAAAATTCAACAAGCCTGTGCTAGCAGAAATGCATCGACATCATTGCATCCATTTTGAGTTTCTGGATTCAATTCTGTCAGGAATACTCTGTCATTTTCTACCTACATCACCAAATCTCAGATTTAGGTATAGCGTCATAATCATAACTGCTATAATTGATCATAGCTGTCACTACAGTGCAGGTCCTGATCAGTTCTTGCGCATCATAAGGATGCAAGAACATGAACATAATACCATACACGGCCAATTGCTTTGTTAAAACCCTTCCAATCATACGTACTGTAATATAATATACAACAATGCTAGTCTTACTAACCACGATTAGTAAATAAATGCAACTGGGGAGACGGCATATGGATCTAACAATGCTGCATAACCTGTGTGTATTAATTTATTCTTCGTTTTCTTCTGATAAAAGCTGCTTAATAGCTGGATACGGGTATGTTGGTAGATAACACATGTCTTTTCAAGGCGACAGTTAGAATATGTATTGCCTACAGCTTTAGTAGACAATATAATTCATTACCAATTTTTGTTCATATTGTACCATTTCATTGACTCCAACATGTTTCCTTAAATGACAGGTTATAAGAGGGGAGCAATTTGTATTTGTGCGACATAAGACTAATCAACCAAGGCAGGTTAAACATAAAATTGCAATGTAGTATTATGTAATAATTCCGTTGTTGTACTATATAGTGGTATGTGTTGATGTTGAACATTATAATTCAAACATCTGTTATGTTTGGTTTTTGTGTTGAATGTATGAAAAATATTTGATTTAATAATCTTTCTTTTGTGATAGTGTTAAATTTGCAAATTTTTGTATTAATTATGATAATGAAATGACTGTCGCACTGGTGCATAGAAGAATTTTCGAATTTTTTTCTTTAAAAAAATCAGTAATCAGCAACGGATTAAAGCCATTGCTAATAGTTAAAAAAACAGTTATACGTCTACATTTAACAACGGCTTTAAGCCGTTGCGAAATAAAATCCGGAACGGCTATGAGCCATTGCTAAATAAGATTCTGCAACGGCCTTTAGCCGTTGCAAAAGTATAGTTAGCAACGGATATGAGCCGTTGCGAAATTTTTACCACTGCCCATTTCGCAACGGCTCATAGCCGTTGCGAAAGCATTTTGCAACGGCTTAAGGCCGTTGCGAAATGAGGATTCTGGTGTAGTGAAACAAATGAAGAAGAAGCTTTGGAGCAATGGCAAGAGAAACTACTCCTCAATTCCAGCACAACAAGCTTGAATCAAAGCTTAAGAGAAGAACATTCCCAAAGTTAGGTTTAGGAATTTCTGAAATTGGAAGGAGAAAGAGTTGGAGAAGAAAAAGGAGATGCTTACCAATGGGTTCTCTTTGATTTTGGAGCAATAATTTGAGATTGAAAGAGGAACTAGGGTTTGGAGTTTTAATTTCCCATCTCTCCCACCATTTTTGCTTTAGAACTGAAAAGAGGAGGAAGTGAGAGTGAATGGGGAGGGATGGTTCAGTTTGGGGTATAAGGATGACTAGTGGGCTGAACCCCAAACCCAAAGTGAAAAAGGTCAAATTTTTGGCTCGCTCCAAACATATCAATGTTTATACTTAAAAGATTGCAAACGATGTTTTGAACTCAATGGAAGTGGTCTTGAGTCCTAATTCGACTGTTTGCAAAAAGTAGTTTTTCGGACTAAAATCCGACGAACGATGAAATATTTAAATAAAATATTTAAATATAAAATCGATAAATATGCGGGTTGTTACATTCTCCTTCTCCTTCTCCTGGCACTGGTGCCAGCGGCACAGCGCCAGATGTACGTCCATTGGCAGAGTTGTTCCTAAGAGCACGGGGTAAGTATCAAATTTATTGCTTGTTTTAATATTTAAAATTATACTAATTAAATTCCTGCATTAAAATTTATACAGGGGTTTTGAAGTTGAGCCTTCAGACTACATCCTACAGGTATCCAAGAAGGCCTATATGCGTAGGATGTCCGGATGCTGGCCTCATTGGGATGATATCCCAAACCATATTAAGAACGCTATATGGGTTGACTTGATGGTAAGTATAAATTTGTAATTCAGTTAAAAAATAATATAATGTACATAATTCTAATTAATTTCAATATACAGGCCGCCATCCGTGTCGATCCGTAGGATATGGATGTATTTTCAAATCACTGGAGCCAGAGGATGCAGAAAAATTATAGGGACACGCTCTCCAAAGCAAAGAACATGAGAAAGAAACCGTCGTGGATGAGCGCTGATGTCTGGACCGAATTTCTCCAGTTGTGGGAAACCCCCGAAATGAAAGTAAGTTATTTAGTTTCATATTGTTATTAAAATTTGTTTAAATTTCACATATTAGTTGCATTAAATTAGTTAAACATGTCTTTAAATTTATAGGAACTATCAGCACGAAACCGTGCAAATAGGAATAAAAATCCCGCTTTGCACTGTGGTGGATCTAAATCCTTTCAACAACATCGCGCGGAGTTGGTAAGTTTAGCAATTGCATTTCTAAACAGATGCAACATTATTTAATCATATTTATAACATTGTTTGTTAATCATATTTGTAACAGCGTAGGAAGCTAAATCGTGAGCCTACAATGTCTGAGGTCTTCACAATGACGCACACTGTCGAGCAGAGAGATAAGGAAGGCAATGTGTCATATACCTGGATAGATGATAAATATGAATCAATAATGGTAAACATGCTTAATTTTTTTTACTTCAAACTTCAAAACTTCTAAATTATATATTTATTGTGGCAAAATTTTGTTCGTGATTGCAGACAAGATATGACATAGAGCATGCTCGAGTGGCGCAATCCACTGACCATCAGTTGACCTCAGAGGAGTCAAACAGTATATGGGATGCTCTGATTGAGCCTCCTTCGCGAAATAGGCGCTACGATTTCGGAAATTAGGAGGTAAAATGCTTTAGTAACAATATATAAGCAATATTTAATATTGAGCATAAATTATAATCCTCTATCAATAATTTACAGGTCATGACGATCCAGTCGTCCTACAGGAGATCTCAGGCTGAAGAGGAGATGACTCAATTGAAACAACAACTAGAGGAGATCAATGACTGGCGAAACAGTGGGGCGTTGGCGCAGTAGCTAAATGAGCATATTGCGGCATACTTAGCTGAGCAT
This sequence comes from Allium fistulosum, assembly GCA_030737815.1. Classification (NCBI taxonomy): domain Eukaryota; kingdom Viridiplantae; phylum Streptophyta; class Magnoliopsida; order Asparagales; family Amaryllidaceae; genus Allium; species Allium fistulosum. The sequence continues at coordinate 508,322,115 of CM060903.1, read as the reverse complement.
GGGATAATGCCGGGGGACGACGATGACGATGAGTAGGTATGGCTGTATTTCTGATGGATTTTGATCATTTTGTTTTGTACATATGTGACATAAGTTTGTACATTTATGGATTTGATACTTGTTTGTTGGTTGGGTTGTTTGATGGACCGGTGGATGTTTTGTTTGATGTACATGAGTTGGTTGTGATGTACATGAGTTGGTTGGGATTTGGTGAACTTTTTTGTAGGTATGGTTTTGTTGTATGATGAGATATTGGTGTTGATTGATGAAATGGTTGTGTAAATATTGATATTTGCTTAATATATTTGATTATGTGTAATATGTATGAGATTATACGATTCTTGCATTGGTAGTAGTTGTGAAACTGAGTATATATGTGTTGTAAATGAGGTTTGATGGAGATTTGTGGGTTTGGATGGCCGAAGGGTAAGGTAATGAAGGTAATTGTAGAAAAATGTTCCCAGCTTAGCGACGGTTTGCTGGTCCCAGGTTAGCGACGGCTAGCGATGGCCATTTGGTTTCAGATTAGTGACGGCTGGTGTCAATTTGCGGCAACACTTCAACTTCTAGGATGTTGCCACATGTCCGCTTAGCCGTCACCAACCGTCGCTAATATGACGACGGAGTCGTCGCTTTGTTTGTTGACGATGAGGTAAACAGCGACGGCTAGTAACGACAGCTTGCGACGGTTAGCGGCGCCCGCCGACGCCATTTTGCCGTCGCTAAATGAAGCCTGTCTTATAGTGATTGTCATGTGTTAATTATAGTATTTTGAACTGTCATAATATATATGCTGAAATAAGCTTAGTAGGATTGTAAATGAAAGAATGAATGTATATAACATTAAAAATGCTATGAAAAATAATTTATAGCATTTTTAAAAGCCATAAAAAATAGACGACCACAACTTTCACTAGTTCTGAAAATCCAAGAAAAAATAATCTATAGCATTTTAAAAATGCCACGAAAACAGGCATGGCACAACTCACATACTATAGCGTTTTAAAAATCCTATAAAAAAGTTTTATAGCAATTAGAAAAACACTAGAAAGTTAATTATATCAATTATAATGCTAGAAACACTAAAAGATGGCAGCAAAAAAGGCTATGATAAGTTACCTTTTATATCGTTTTTAACTATGCTATGGTATCTCGTAAACATATTATAACATATCGTTTTACAACGTTTATTAGAACGCTATAAAAGCCTTTTAGCGATTTTAAAATACTATTAAAGCTTCAGATTGTTGTAGTGAGCGGAATTCAAGATGATAGACATTGGGGAAACAAGAAAGATTTTGGGTCTGGAAATCCAAAATATAGAAAGCTTGGACTATTGAGACTCACTCATTATGAATATATTTGAAAAGTGCTTGCTCGGTTTTGTAGGGAAGAAGCAAAGGCAATTAGCACACTCATGGTTTTGCATACATCTTTCTAGTAAAGGCTCTCCGATCTTAGAAAAGGATAAGACCTATATGGAGAAGGTGTCCTACGCGGTTGTAGTTGGTAGCTTGATGTGTACTATGGTTTGCACTAGGTCTGACATTGCACATGATGTTGGATTGGTTAGTAGATATATGACAAATTCGGAAAAGATGCATGGGAAAGCGGTGAAGTATATTTTAGGTGTCTTATAGTGACTCCAGACTATGGGCTTGTTTTTGGCAGCAGAGATAGAAATTTTAGCTTGGTTGAATTTTGTGATTATGACTATGTCGGAGATAAAGATCAAAGAAAGTCTACCTCAAGTTATGGTTCACTCTGGGAGAGATAGCTATTAGTTGGAGAGCAAGATTGCAAATGATAGTTGCTTTGTTTACTACAAGGGCAGAGCTAATAGTTGCTGTTGAAGCAACTAAGGAGATACTCTACTTGAAGTGATTCATGTCTGATTTGGGCTTCTTCTATGATGGAGTTGTGATAGTCAAAGTGCAATTCACTTAGTTGAAAATATGGCTTTCAGCTTGAAAACGAAACATATAGATGAGAGAGTCCTTTCTTGTCTCGATGAATGAAGAGAAGCTAGTTCGTCTTCAAAAGTTTCACACGGAAGAAAATGCACCATATACGTTTATCAAATTCTTGCATGTTGCAAAGTTCGAGCATTGCTCAAATTTGATTTGCTTGTTGAGGTGCTAGGTGCCACATGGTGGCACATAGGGAGAGCGAGTTAGTAGATGGAGACGTTTGTTTTCGTTATGGAGATTGATAGGTCCTACATGGAGATGATACTTTCAAAACTTTGTTGGCGGGTGGAGACCTTGTCGGAGTTTGTTGACAAAGTGCAATAAGTGGTGACTATGCCGAAGCTTATTGGAAAAGTATCCATGTTGTCTTGTCCAAGAGTTGTTTAAAATATGAAAATGTAAATGAAGTTGGTAGACTTGCATGGAAATATAGTATCAATGTGGAGATTGTTAGATTTCGATGATGTCATATTTTATATTAAAGAAGATTTGAAAAATATTTTGTTAACCCACTTTTTGGCAAGGTCGAGATATCAAGGAATTAGCAAAAAATCAATGATTACTTGTTCCGAATATTAGTTGTATACCGCAGGTTCACTATGGACATCGATGAATTTTGTCCAAGTCCAAATCAAGTTAGAATTGATATGACACGACGATCAAAGAGGAGGAAGCCAAAGTTGCAAGTTTCAAGTCAATCGGACTTCATATGCTCAAGATATGATCGATACAAATTTCAGGAATCAACCTCGCTCGGGTGTCGCTTAGCACACCTCACTCGGGTGTCGTTTAGCACACCTCACTCGGGTGTCGCTTAGCACACCTCACCCGGGTGTCGCTTGACACACCTCACTCAAATGACGTTCGGCACAACTGCTTTGTTCGGCTTATAAGGAACGTTCGGCATCCATGAACGTTCGGCTATTCTACGATTCGACACGAATGGGTCAACTGGTATTTAAGGTCGTTCGGCATGCAGAGCGTCCGGCCTCACTCCAAGACCGTTCGGCACACCTCACCCCAGTGTCGTTCGGCACACCTCACTCTAATGTCGTTCGGCATACCTCCACTCCAAGACCGTTCGGCATACCTCACCCCAGTATCGTTCGGCATACCTCCACTCCAAGACCGTTCGGCATACCTCCACTCTAATGCCGTTCGGCACACCTCACTCTAATGTCGTTCGGCATACCTCCACTCCAAGACCGTTCGGCACACCTCACCGCAGTATCGTTCGACATCTGGAGACGTTCGGCATGATGGAGGTTCGGCACTAAGGATCGCTCGGCTTTGCACCTCGCACCTCCATACCTCAGTACCTCGCACCTCCATACCTCGGTACCTCGCACCTCCCAACGTTCGGCATTCAACGTTCGGCATCCATGGTTCGGCATATGGAGACCACTCCATTTGGGCTGAGGTACTCGGCTACCAGGCCCACCAGGGAAGTCCAACCCATCTTTGTCTATAAATAGAGAGGCAGGGGCACAGTAAAAGGGGATCCGGTCTCCTACTCTCTAACTTTCTATTTCCTAAGGCTAAGGCTATCCTACCAGTTTGTAACTGTAATTGATTCGAACATCAATAAAAAGGAAATTTCTAGAGTGGACGTAGGCCGGAGTCAGCCGAACCACTATAAATTCTTTGTCTTTACTGCTTTCATTTTAATTTCTGTTATTCTTCATATTAACATCTTCTACATACATTCTATCTGTGAGCGGTGATTGTTATTTGGTGCTTTCATTTGCATTTGGGGGTTAGTGACCAATTTTGGCGCTAACACTTTGGTGCTTTCACTGAGAACGCAAACACTTGGGAATTTTGGAGCTAGGAACTTGGATTCTAGAAAGCAATGGCCAGGCCATCAACTAGGAAGCAAGCGACAGGAAGGAGCAATCAGGAAGGGAGTCAAGAAGCTTCCTCTGGAGCTGGAGAGGGCCGAGCCTCGATCTACATCACTCGAAACGAGATGGAGGCAATGATGGACTCGATTCACGAAAGATTGATGAAGAGCCAACAAGAAGCGATGCAGAGCTTCTTTGAACAGATGAGAACAGCCGGAGCACAGAACTTAGGACCGGCTGCAGTTGCTGCCGATATGGGGCAGGAGACTAGAGCTACAGAGAACGCTGAAGGTCAGAACCAAGAACAGAATGCAGTGCCCGAAGGCAATCAACAAGGGCTTGGGGGCAGACCCTCAGGATCTGACATTGGAAGACCCACGGACGGAGCTCAACAGGCTAGAGCTAACGCCAACATTAATGAACCACATGAAGAATATTACCCAGAATACCCTTCGAGACCTGGGGGGCAGGATAGAGGCATGTTGAGGGGACAACCCCTTGATGGAGATGAAAGGATGGCTGGATTAGTGCGGCGAATAATGAGAGGAGGATTGTCAAGCGGAGGCTTAGAGGATGTCAGTCGGAGCCCGTTCACTCCGAATATCAGGAATGCGAGGAATCCTCCAAAGTTCAAGTTACCCACGCTGGATACTTATGATGGAAAGTCAGACCCGACCATGCACGTTACCAGATACATCAGGCATATGGAAGTGCTGGGGGCATCCGAGGAAGTGATGGCACGATGCTTCCCTTTATTTTTATCAGATTTGGCTGCGCTTTGGTTCAGACAACTAGAGACTGGATCAATCAGGACATGGGGTGAGCTAGTGGAATGCTTCATGAGACAGTTTAGGGTCCATGTGACGCAACCCAAGAGTGTGATGACTTTAGCATCGATAAAGCAAAGGACCGGAGAGTCCATAAAAGATTTTCTATTGCGATTCAATGCAACGGTGGCTTCTGTAGATCGCCCGGATCCATCAATGATTTTGATGGCGGCAGTAGCAGGAATTGCAGAAGGCACCGAATTCAAAGATTCTCTGACCAGAGACCCACCGCAAGATCTAGGAGAGTTTTATCATGAAGCTGAAAAATTCATTCGACTAGAGGAATCACGAGCCGAGAGGCAGGAAATAAACACTACACGAAGCGAAGGAACCGCAGGAGGACAGTCTGGAGCAGACAAAGGAAAGAGAAAGCAGGACGATGCACAGGACGGTCCTGATAAACGGAAGAAATTCCGGGAACCCAGATTCAGGCAATACACCGGTTTGACGGCAAGCCTGGAACGAATTTACACTGAAACTCGGGGGCAGCTCCCTTATCGAAAGCCGCCGAGAAGAGATCCCATAGAGCGGGAACGCAGAACTGGAAAATATTGCCTATTCCATGAGTTGGATGGGCACACGACCGATGAATGCCGCCACCTAAAGGATGAGGTGGAAGAACATGCTAGGAGTGGTAGATTGCCACAATATGTCAGAGAACCGACAGCAGCGGTAAGGCCTGAACAGCCACCGCCTCCACGTAACAGGAACGATCCAGGATCGGGATCACGACTCGTCATCAACTGATCATGATGGCAAGGGCCAAGTTCAAGATATGAACTCTGGTCAATCACTTTTCTTAGATTTGCTTTCAAAATAAAACGGCTATTCCACTCACTCATGTATGGGAACCAGAGAGATCCCTAGGCATGCTCTGAGATGGTATAGACCGTTCAGCCCGGAGAGGCGTTGTTTAGTTTTTCCCTGATGTTTGAGATTGAACATCTAGGGTCTGAATTTAATAAATAAACTTGAATTTCCTGAATAAGCCTTTGACCGGAGAGTTAAAGGACGAATATTACGTACTGATACAAAATGATGATCGCTTTATGACCCTACCCGGAGAGACGGGGTCCGGAGTGCAAGAAGTGAGTTGCTTCGCCGGAGAGCGACAGGATCGACTCACTTAAGCATCGTTTCTCATTCACCGGAGAGTGATTGGATCGAGATTCGATAAGAGCCCGGAGAGGCTATGATCGGCTTAAAGATTTTGGCCATGACATCGCTTAATGTTCAGAAACGCTGAACCAGAGTGTAGGAAGTGAGTCGCTTCGCCGGAGAGCGACAGAATCGACTTGCTTAAGCGTTGTTTCCCCTTCACCGAAGAGTGACAGGATGGGATCCAGCAAGGGCCCGGAGAGGCTATGATCGGCCGACGATTTAGGCCAAGATATCGCTTAATGTTCAGACACACTGAACCAGAGTGCAAGAAGTGAGTCGCTTCGCCGAAAAGCGACAGGATCGGCTCACTCAACGTTGTTTCCCCTTCACCGGAGAGTGACAGGATGGGATCCAGCAAGAGCCCGAAGAGGCTATGATCGGTTTAGAACAACCAAGACATCGCTATATGCCCTAACTGGGGCCGGAGTGCAAGGGATAGAAAGCAACGCCGGAGTGCAACATGATCTTTCTATTCAATCGTTAAGTCTGGAATGGACTTAGCAAGGGTCCGGAGTGACCATCGATAGTTCAGAGAGGCTATAGAATTTGGTTACTGACTTCCGTAAGTGGAAGTAGATACTGATTCGGCTTCGAACAGCCATAAATCTGATTGACAATACTAAAGAAATAAATAGAACATAAGCTCACTGCATTCGATCTGAAGCTATTCAAAACACGCCTTTTACCAAAAGGCATGTTTTGGGGGGCAAAGTGTTAACCCACTTTTTGGCTAGGTCGAGATATCAAGGAATTAGCAAAAAATCAATGATTACTTGTTCCGAATATTAGTTGTATACCGCAGGTTCACTATGGACATCGATGAATTTTGTCCAAGTCCAAATCAAGTTAGAATTGATATGACACGACGATCAAAGAGGAGGAAGCCAAAGTTGCAAGTTTCAAGTCAATCGGACTTCATATGCTCAAGATATGATCGATACAAATTTCAGGAATCAACCTCACTCGGGTGTCGCTTAGCACACCTCACTCGGGTGTCGCTTAGCACACCTCACTCGGGTGTCGCTTAGCACACCTCACCCGGGTGTCGCTTGACACACCTCACTCAAATGACGTTCGGCACAACTGCTTTGTTCGGCTTATAAGGAACGTTCGGCATCCATGAACGTTCGGCTATTCTACGATTCGACACGAATGGGTCAACTGGTATTTAAGGTCGTTCGGCATGCAGAGCGTCCGGCCTCACTCCAAGACCGTTCGGCACACCTCACCCCAGTGTCGTTCGGCACACCTCACTCTAATGTCGTTCGGCATACCTCCACTCCAAGACCGTTTGGCATACCTCACCCCAGTATCGTTCGGCATACCTCCACTCCAAGACCGTTCGGCATACCTCCACTCTAATGCCGTTCGGCACACCTCACTCTAATGTCGTTCGGCATACCTCCACTCCAAGACCGTTCGGCACACCTCACCACAGTATCGTTCGGCATCTGGAGACGTTCGGCATGATGGAGGTTTGGCACTAAGGATCGCTCGGCTTTGCACCTCGCACCTCCATACCTCAGTACCTCGCACCTCCATACCTCGGTACCTCGCACCTCCCAACGATCGGCATTCAGCGTTCGACATCCATGGTTCGGCATATGGAGACCACTCCATTTGGGCTGAGGTACTCGGCTACCAGGCCCACCAGGGAAGTCCAACCCATCTTTGTCTATAAATAGAGAGGCAGGGGCACAGTAAAAGGGGATCCGGTCTCCTACTCTCTAACTTTCTATTTCCTAAGGCTAAGGCTATCCTACCAGTTTGTAACTGTAATTGATTCGAACATCAATAAAAAGGAAATTTCTAGAGTGGACGTAGGCCGGAGTCAGCCGAACCACTATAAATTCTTTGTCTTTACTGCTTTCATTTTAATTTCTGTTACTCTTCATATTAACATCTTCTACATACATTCTATCTGTGAGCGGTGATTGTTATTTGGTGCTTTCATTTGCATTTGGGGGTTAGTGACCAATTTTGGCGCTAACATATTTGAGTCGATGTGAATTATGACTATAATTTATTGTCCCTTTAATGCATTAAGAAGGCAAGGAATATCTAAATAAGAATGAGTTATTTTGAGAGATTGATTTAATTAATCAATTCCCTAATCAACTAATTAAAGAAGTCATTTTATCAGATGCATGCAAATTGGAGGAATATGAAAAAATAAATGGATAAACGATTTCATTGTCCCGGTGGTTAAGTGATTTGGCTTTGGTGCGAGAGGTCACAAGTTCAAAACTTATGTAGCGTGATTCGAACATATATTGACATGTGGTTTGTGTTCTGTTGTTCTACTGACATGTTGTATCTAAGTACCATTTCAAAAAAAATTGATGAGACATGTATTTTATCACATAAATCAATTACTTCAACCGTAAGTAATATATATTCCTTATAAATTAACACTATCATCTCAAGTTGTATTTCTTTGTATTTTTCTTCTTAGCCTCCATTGTCAATCTTATCATTTCAAAATGTAATAAAATCCCCTTTCTCCAAAGTGGATGTATACTTTCTGCGATAACATGTGTGCATATACATGACTTATTTTGAGATGTTAGTTTGTAATGACCCAAGATTTTAGGAATCTATTCTGAAAAATATAAATGAATTCAAAATAATTTTTGAATTAATTTTGAAAGGGGAGTGATATAGCTTGATAGTGTATCAGTATGTGTGTACATGTGTGCACAGGAAATGCACATGAACAAAAGCTAAAATCCCTGAACTCTAAGAATAAATACATATTGATATGTATGGAAATATATATATATATATATAAATTAAATCCTTAAAAACTGAATGCATAAGTAAATATGCATATATGGATGCTACTGAATATTTTTGAGTGTACATGTGCATGTGTGTGTCAATACAGTATGATGTATAAATATATATATATATATATATATATATAGGTGTACTAATTATTTCAGTAAGACTTATATAAATATATATATGTGTTAATAAAATACTAGAGTTCAAATTAGTAAGATAAAATATACAGACATATTTTAGTATATAGGAAGAAAGAAAGAAAAACTGAATATATAAAAAGGAGTAGTCCTCTTGTAAATAAATAAAGAAGGTACATACCATTTACATGAGAGCTAAAAATAGGAAAAATAAGACAAACAAGGAAATGTTTGCTATAGGCAAAATTAGGAAGAGTATTTGATAAATAATAAAATCAAGTCACATTTTTGGCATGATTGTAGACAAAGGAAAAAGTATTTTCTAAAAAGCAAAAATTCTGAAAAGAATGTAACCACTTTTCTCTTCACCTAAATTAAGCCGGGAAGGGTAGAACTTTGGGTTTAAATAAAATGCAGATAACATGATTTTTCTGGTGGGCAAAAATGGCTTTAGCCAATACCCAAAACCCTAAGGAAGACCCTGTATATATACATGTATATGCAGCAGCCTCCTCTCCTTCTCAGAAAAGAACTTTGAGAAAAAAAAAAAAGAAACAACACCATAGAAATCATAAGGCAAGGGAAGGAAGAGAGCTTGAGGCTAAAGGCAGAAGTTCATCAATTAATTAAGGAAGCAAAGAAGAGAGCTAGGTGAGAAAACTCACTCAAAAATCTAAGGCAATAAGTCCTAATGTAGGCAGCCAGCTATAAGTAATTTTCTTAAAAATATACTTTCATATGAGAATGCTTATCTGTGATTTTAAAAAACTGAAAATGTTTTGATTCTCTTTGGTTGATCACTTGTTTTATTATAAGAAAGCTTTATGTGTTGTTAGTATACATATATGTTTTATAAATCCAGATCTATGATATGTTAATGTTTAGGAACATAAACAAATACCCAGAAAATAAAATGTTGAAAATAGGCAAGTAGTATTGGTTTTGGCTCAACCCAGAAAGATGTAAATAATGTTGAGCTGCAATATACTTATGTATAAGTGCTGAGGCTTGAGACAAAAAGGAATTAGGGGTGCAATAGGGTTGCCTATGTGCTGATGCTCCTGATTCAATGAAAATATATATATATGTTCATATGCATAGCAAACAAAATTTTGTGATTCAGTGAAACCAGGTCATTCTGAATTTAACTCAAGCACAAATGTTTGCAAAAAGGAAAAAAAAACTCTCTCAAAAGCCATAAGCCAATGTTAGTTGCCTACACCCTTTTTAAAATACCAGAATGTATACATATGCATACAGAACCTTATTTATTTAGTCACCAATGGTTGTTTGCTTGCTTGTCTCTGTATGGTTTTGAATAATATGAGATGCCATGATATGGATGTTTTAGCTAGTGAAATGGATCACTGAATGGTTTAGTCATGAAAAATCAAAAGAGTTATTATTAACTTAAACCTGATTAGGAAATTTGGGGTCAAGAACACTGCAGGAATGACTTGTGTTCTTGAGTAGCACAAGTTGACACATGGCTTGTTTAAGTCCTGAGATCTTTGTGTAATGGAGTGAATTAGTTCATTACAGTGTGTCCATTGATTCATAAATATTGCATGTGAGACCAGGATAGATAATTATACCAAGGGAATAATATTTGAGATGATGAGAAAACTAGAGTTTTTCCCAGAATTGAAATATGAGGATTGAATAAATGATTTAACTCATATTGGTTATTTTCCTGTTTGGTATGAATGATTGTTTGATTATGTCTGAATTGTATGCTTGAATGTATATGTCATATTGATATATGTAGTCTCTGGAAAGGAAAATTAAAGTGTGCACATGCACAATGACACAGAGCATGCACACAAGTATGATCTGATTCCAAAGGGCAGAACTTTATGTATATGTATTTAATTGGATTTTAACCTAATTAACTAGTTGCTTTTGTGAATTTTCTCATACCAGACATGTGTCTGACCCTAGTGTGCTAATGGCATCTGGGGTGTCTCATTTAAAAATGAGGCAGTTTCAAATGCTTTTTCAGGGATTGCAGCAACTAAGTAGGAGTAGGAGCAAGGCTTTGAGAAGAGGATTATAGCATGCTAAACTTAGTTAGATAAGAGCCAAAATGATAAAATCCGCATGTATTAATGATTTAAATTGTTACTTGTATTAAGTGTTGAATATGGGATGGATATTTTGTTAAGTATTTTATTAAGAGATTGACTTGTATCTGGAATTTATGAATCTGGTTAATATCTGATATTAAAGAAGTTAATCAAAATATTGTAAGTGGATTTAGTAAGAACACCATGTTGAAGACTGAATGATTACATTTTATAAATGTATTAGTCAATTTTGAGTCTTTATAAAGGATTTAAGTTTTGGGATATCTGGATAGTTGATTCTCAGAAAAATTAAATGGTTTTGTCTTTCAAACATGGTAAGTGTATACAAAAGATAATAGGCATAGGTTGAATGTTTTTATGACTGCAAGGTTCCCATAATCTAACTTGTTTCATACAAATGTTTCATGTCTTATTTTTAAATAAAGGAAGGATCTGTAATAAGGGAATTGAAAGCCAGATCCAAATAGTTGCAGTTAAATATGCACATAAACATGTTTTGTGCAAATATTAATACACCCTTTTCCTTTGTATCTGTAATAGGAATCTGAATTTTTATTCAGATTTTAACCAAATGCATTATAAATTCCAGACAGATTTTATAAGAAGAAAATCAAACATGAATGAAATTTTTATTGCATATAACACTGTACTATGTGTGGATTGATTAAATTCAATCAATCCAATCTCCTCTTGTTTTCCAGAACTCTGATTTAAACAAGAGAGGCATATACATCCTCACATGTATGTGCTTATCTTTGTGAAAGTACTGATATATTTATATTGGTTAATTGTTTTGATCCTGGATGTATTTTGGTTTATTGGAAAAAGAAAATGACCCTGGAAAATATAATTGTAATAAATGATCAATCTATATATCATCTCTGATAGTTCTAAGGAAGTTTAAATCGAACTTAAAAGTGTAAATGAATGTAGGTGGACATCCAGACACATATAAATTGAATGTGCATATGCATGTACATAGAAATCGAATTTAGACGACAGTCTAAATAATTTAGACGTCTGAGATTAAACTTAGACGACAATCTAAATAATTTAGACGTCTAAGGTTAAATATAGACGTCTGTCACAAAATAATTAGATGTCTGAATTCAGTTCAAAATGTCTTTTTCTCTCTGTTTCAATTTTTGATCTATGAGCCGTCTGTCATAATTAGATAGACGTCTGTAATTAAGTTTAGACGCCTGTCATAAGAATTTAGACGTCTGAACTGCTGATTTTGCCTAATTTGCCTATTTAGAAAAGAAATAAGTGGCTATGTCAATAGCTTGTATGGCATTTTGATTTCTACGTGATTTAAATTCCCTTTGATGGAATAAAAAAAATCCTTATGAAATTAGGGTAGAAATAGGAGGGTCATTTCAGTTGGTATCAGAGCTATGTTATTCAACATAGTAGAAGTAAAGATCAAGTTCTTAGATAGAATAAAATTTAAAGGAACTAAATATATATATCAATGTTTTCAGTGTGAAAAAAAAACCACTGAAATAATAAAATTACCAATCAAACTAACCAGCTATGTAAATTATTATTAGCAAACTATGGTAGGGAGACCACCAAATCAGGGAGCAGGATCTTCCCATGCACCCCCAATGGTCAATCTGCAAGACTTGGTGAGAGCATTTAGGGATGGGGCAGGACAAAGGCAAGAAAATCCCTATGAAGAACTCTCAAAATTACTTAAGACATATACTCATTTAGGAGGCAAAAGCTTTGAAGGGACAGAGAGTATCATGGAAATTCAAACATGGTTGAGAACATTGGAAAGAATTTTCAATGACATGCAACTTGATGATCAAAGAAAGAGGCAAGTGGCTTCAAGACAGCTAAAAGGAGTAGCTTTAGGCTGGTGGGAAGTTATTATTGCAGGAAGAAATGAGAATGAAATCACTTGGAATCAATTCAAAGAGATGTTGGAAGCAAGGTTTGTACCAGCATCAGCAAAGACTACCTTGCTAGAAGAATTTATTAGACTTAGACAAGGAACCATGACTGTCACAGAATACACTCAAAAGTTTGAGGGGCTTTCCACATATGGAGCAATGCTTGTGGCAGATGAGGCATCCAAGAATGATAGGTACATAAAAGGGTTGAACCCAGGGCTTAGCAGAGCCATGTTACCCTATGCAGACAGGACTTTTGACCATGTGATAGACTTAGCTTTGAGGTTGGAACAGCATGACAAGGAAAGGGAGAAGTTCAGAAATTTTAAGAACAATAATACCAAGAAGGGTAAGGGGAGGTATCACCCTTATGATAAGAAGAAGGAAGAGGCCAGTAACAAAGGCACTGGAGATGTCAAAGCTAAGGAAACCAAGAAGAAAATTGTGTGCCATCAGTGTGGAAAAGAAGGACATATCAAACCAAGATGTCCAGAATTGAAAGGAGGAGCTTTCAAGTGCTATCTATGTGGGAAAGAGGGGCATATGAAGAGGAATTGTCCTGAGTACAAACAGCAAGGAAAATTGGCAAATTTGGAAGGAAAAGGCAAAGCCACAGTGGAGAGTAACACTGAAAACCATAGCCAAGTGGAAGGTACATTACTTATTTGTACCATGCCCATAGCAGTAGTATATGATACTGGGGCAACTCACTCTTTAATTTCTTATGAACTAGTTAAAATGCTAAAACTGAATTGCATATTGGTTGAAACCCCATTGCATATACAAAGTCCACTGGGGAGTTCTAGTGTTTTAAATATGATTTGTGTGGATGTGGAATTAAACATAGGAGGAAATGTTTTTATTTCCAATTTATATGTTTTGAATTACCCAAATATAGGTGTTATTTTGGGGGTAGACTGGTTAAGGCAATTTAAAGCCATAATTAATTTAGACTCATCCACCATATCATTGCAAAATTCTAGAGGTCAGAGAATCACAGTTTTATGTGAAGTAGCTAAGGAAGGAAAACTATATCATTTAGTTGACTCAGAAAAAGATTCTAGTGAACTAACCATTGAAGAAATTCCCATAGTCAATGAATATTTGGATGTGTTTGGTGAGGTCAAGGGTATTCCACACCATAGACCAGTAGAGTTCCAGATCAATCTAGTTCCAGGAGCAAGCCCAGTGATTAAAAAGCCAACTAGAATGGGGCCAAATGAACTAAAGGAATTAAAGAAACAGTTAGAAGAACTGGAAGAAAAGGGTTTTATAAGACCAAGTAATTCTTGCTGGGGAGCACCAGTGGTATTTGTTAAGAAACAAGATGGCTCCTTAAGACTCTGTATAGATTATAGAGAATTAAACAAGGTAACTATTAAAAATAAATACCCGTTGCCAAGAATAGATGATCTTTTTGATCAATTAGCAGGGGCAAAAGTATTTTCTAGACTAGACTTAGCATCTGGTTTTCATCAAATGAAGGTGGAAGAATCAAGCATCAAGTACACTGCCTTTAACACTAGGTATGGGTTGTATGAATTTTTGGTTATGCCATTTGGTTTGACCAATGCACCATCATACTTTGTAGATTTAATGAACAGAACCTTTAGAGATTATTTAGACAAGTTTGTGCTTATTTTTATTGATGACATTTTGATTTATTCCAAAACAGTGGAAGAGCATAAGCATCATTTGCACCTGGTTTTGTCTAGGTTAAGGGAAAAAGATTTAAAGGCAAAATTTTCAAAATGTGTATTTTGGAAAGAGGAAGTACATTTCCTTGGCCATGTTATATCTGCTCAAGGAATTTCTATGAACCCCAATAAAGTAGTGGCTATTCAAGCATGGAAGAGGCCAAGCACTGTGAGTGAAGTAAGGTCATTTATGGGGATGGCAGGGTATTATAGGAGGTTTATAAAAGATTTTTCAAAAATCTCTACACCACTCACTAACCTAACCAGGAAGAACCAAGCTTTTGTTTGGTCAGAAAAATGTGAGAAGTCTTTTGAACAGTTGAAGGAGGCATTGGTGAATGCTCCAATTTTAAAGGTACCATATGGAAATGAAGAACTAGTGGTATACACTGATGCTAGTGGATTTGGCTTGGGTGCAGTGTTGATGCAACGAGGCCAAGTCATTGCATATGCATCCAGACAACTTAAACCCCATGAAGTAAGGTATGCCACACATGATCTCGAATTAGCAGCTGTGATCTATGCTTTAAAACTTTGGAGGCATTATTTGTTAGGCACAAAGTTTGAACTGTACACTGACCACAAGTCTCTGAAATATTTATTTTCACAAAAAGATTTGAACATGAGACAACATAGATGGGTGGAGTTCTTAGCTGCCTATGACTTTGACATACTCTATACACCAGGCAAAGCAAACAAAGTTGCAGATGCTCTAAGTAGACAGCATGCTAAATTGGCTATGATGATGATAGAAGAATTTAAAGATTTGTCTTTGCTAACTGAGTTAGAAATTGGGGAGAATGGTTGTGTGCACATGGATGAGCAGATGCATGGTGCACAAGAATATAAAGGGAAGTTAAGCTTAATGACACTCCAACCAGATTTAATTCTGAAGGTAGGAAAGATGCAAGAACAAGATGTCAACTTGTTAGAGAAGAAAGTGCTCCTCTCAAGAGGGGAGGAAGTGATGAATCACCATATTGATAAAAATGGTTATATGAGATACCAAAATAGGATGTGTGTACCAGAGGACACAGAATTGAAGAAAGAGATATTGAATGAATATCACAGAAGTAAATACTCCATACACCCAGGCAACACAAAAATGTACCAAAATTTGAAAAGAGACTTCTGGTGGAAGGGGATGAAATCTGATGTAGCTAAATACATTGCCAAATGTATGACTTGCCAACAAGTCAAGGCTGAAACCCAAAGGCCATCAGGGTTGATGCAGTCTCTTAGTGTACCACAGTGGAAGTGGGAAGACATATCTATGGACTTCATAGATGGACTGCCTAGATCTAAGAGAGGTAATACAAGTATATGGGTGATAGTTGATAGGCTAACCAAGGTAGCACACTTCATCCCAGTCAAGTCAGAAAGAACAGCACCAAAATTAGCTCAAATTTTTATAAAGGAAGTGGTAAAGTTACATGGCATTCCCAAAACCATTGTGAGTGATAGGGATACCATCTTCACTTCAAAATTCTGGAGAAGCTTTCAAGAAGCAATGGGAAGTGAACTATGTTTAAGTACTGCCTACCATCCTCAATCAGATGGGCAGACTGAGGTAGTAAACAAAGTTTTGGAGGACATGTTGAGGGCATGTATACTGGATTTTGGAGGCAACTGGGAAGATTATCTTCATCTAGTTGAATTTACATACAACAACAGCTACCAAAGTACCATAGGAATGGCTCCATTTGAAGCCTTATATGGTAAACCATGTTTGTCACCTGTTTGTTGGGTAGAAGCAGGAGAAGGGTCTATTTTAGGACCTGAGTACATACAAGAAACTAAGGAGAAAATTGAGTTGATAAGAAGAAGAATGGCAGCAGCTCAAGATAGGCAAAAGAAATTTGCAGACATGAGAAGAAGGCAGGTAGAATATGAAGTGGGAAATTTTGTTTTCATCAAAATCTCACCTATGAAAAATGTGCTGAGGTTTGGAAAACAAGGCAAATTAACCCCAAGATATATTGGACCATACAAAATTCTGGAGAGAATTGGTCCCTTGGCATATAAGTTGGAATTACCAGAAAACATGCAAGGTATACATGATGTTTTTCATGTATCACAATTGAGAAGGTGGGTCCATGACAAGGCAGAAATTCTTGAGACCCCAACCCAAGTGCAGATAAATCCTAATTTGATTTATGAAAAGGATCCAGTGGGAATTTTGGCAAAAGATGTGAAGAAGTTGAGAAATAAATCTCTGAAACTTGTGAAGGTACAGTGGAGTCTTGATCCTAGTGATTGCACATGGGAATTAGAAGATAAAGTTAGGATAAATTATCCTAAGCTATTTTCAGATTAAAGGTAATTCTGATTTTTGATTGTTTTCTTTTGTTAGATGCATATGTTTTTAGTTATCATAGAACTAAAAATTTATTCGGTTGAGAATGTATTTGTTCTCTAAATTAAGTTTAAAATTTATTTTAAGCTTAGGAAAATTGTGGGACACAATTTCTAAAAGGAGGGATGTATGTAATGACCCAAGATTTTAGGAATCTATTCTGAAAAATATAAATGAATTCAAAATAATTTTTGAATTAATTTTGAAAGGGGAGTGATATAGCTTGATAGTGTATCAGTATGTGTGTACATGTGTGCACAGGAAATGCACATGAACAAAAGCTAAAATCCCTGAACTCTAAGAATAAATACATATTGATATGTATGGAAATATATATATATATATATATATATATTAAATCCTTAAAAGCTGAATGCATAAGTAAATATGCATATATGGATGCTACTGAATATTTTTGAGTGTACATGTGCATGTGTGTGTCAATACAGTATGATGTATAAATATATATATATATATATAGGTGTACTAATTATTTCAGTAAGACTTATATAAATATATATATGTGTTAATAAAATACTAGAGTTCAAATTAGTAAGATAAAATATACAGACATATTTTAGTATATAGGAAGAAAGAAAGAAAAACTGAATATATAAAAAGGAGTAGTCCTCTTGTAAATAAATAAAGAAGGTACATACCATTTACATGAGAGCTAAAAATAGGAAAAATAAGACAAACAAGGAAATGTTTGCTATAGGCAAAATTAGGAAGAGTATTTGATAAATAATAAAATCAAGTCACATTTTTGGCATGATTGTAGACAAAGGAAAAAGTATTTTCTAAAAAGCAAAAATTCTGAAAAGAATGTAACCACTTTTCTCTTCACCTAAATTAAGCCGGGAAGGGTAGAACTTTGGGTTTAAATAAAATGCAGATAACATGATTTTTCTGGTGGGCAAAAATGGCTTTAGCCAATACCCAAAACCCTAAGGAAGACCCTGTATATATACATGTATATGCAGCAGCCTCCTCTCCTTCTCAGAAAAGAACTTTGAGAAAAAAAAAAGAAACAACACCATAGAAATCATAAGGCAAGGGAAGGAAGAGAGCTTGAGGCTAAAGGCAGAAGTTCATCAATTAATTAAGGAAGCAAAGAAGAGAGCTAGGTGAGAAAACTCACTCAAAAATCTAAGGCAATAAGTCCTAATGTAGGCAGCCAGCTATAAGTAATTTTCTTAAAAATATACTTTCATATGAGAATGCTTATCTGTGATTTTAAAAAACTGAAAATGTTTTGATTCTCTTTGGTTGATCACTTGTTTTATTATAAGAAAGCTTTATGTGTTGTTAGTATACATATATGTTTTATAAATCCAGATCTATGATATGTTAATGTTTAGGAACATAAACAAATACCCAGAAAATAAAATGTTGAAAATAGGCAAGTAGTATTGGTTTTGGCTCAACCCAGAAAGATGTAAATAATGTTGAGCTGCAATATACTTATGTATAAGTGCTGAGGCTTGAGACAAAAAGGAATTAGGGGTGCAATAGGGTTGCCTATGTGCTGATGCTCCTGATTCAATGAAAATATATATATATGTTCATATGCATAGCAAACAAAATTTTGTGATTCAGTGAAACCAGGTCATTCTGAATTTAACTCAAGCACAAATGTTTGCAAAAAGGAAAAAAAAACTCTCTCAAAAGCCATAAGCCAATGTTAGTTGCCTACACCCTTTTTAAAATACCAGAATGTATACATATGCATACAGAACCTTATTTATTTAGTCACCAATGGTTGTTTGCTTGCTTGTCTCTGTATGGTTTTGAATAATATGAGATGCCATGATATGGATGTTTTAGCTAGTGAAATGGATCACTGAATGGTTTAGTCATGAAAAATCAAAAGAGTTATTATTAACTTAAACCTGATTAGGAAATTTGGGGTCAAGAACACTGCAGGAATGACTTGTGTTCTTGAGTAGCACAAGTTGACACATGGCTTGTTTAAGTCCTGAGATCTTTGTGTAATGGAGTGAATTAGTTCATTACAGTGTGTCCATTGATTCATAAATATTGCATGTGAGACCAGGATAGATAATTATACCAAGGGAATAATATTTGAGATGATGAGAAAACTAGAGTTTTTCCCAGAATTGAAATATGAGGATTGAATAAATGATTTAACTCATATTGGTTATTTTCCTGTTTGGTATGAATGATTGTTTGATTATGTCTGAATTGTATGCTTGAATGTATATGTCATATTGATATATGTAGTCTCTGGAAAGGAAAATTAAAGTGTGCACATGCACAATGACACAGAGCATGCACACAAGTATGATCTGATTCCAAAGGGCAGAACTTTATGTATATGTATTTAATTGGATTTTAACCTAATTAACTAGTTGCTTTTGTGAATTTTCTCATACCAGACATGTGTCTGACCCTAGTGTGCTAATGGCATCTGGGGTGTCTCATTTAAAAATGAGGCAGTTTCAAATGCTTTTTCAGAGATTGCAGCAACTAAGTAGGAGTAGGAGCAAGGCTTTGAGAAGAGGATTATAGCATGCTAAACTTAGTTAGATAAGAGCCAAAATGATAAAATCCGCATGTATTAATGATTTAAATTGTTACTTGTATTAAGTGTTGAATATGGGATGGATATTTTGTTAAGTATTTTATTAAGAGATTGACTTGTATCTGGAATTTATGAATCTGGTTAATATCTGATATTAAAGAAGTTAATCAAAATATTGTAAGTGGATTTAGTAAGAACACCATGTTGAAGACTGAATGATTACATTTTATAAATGTATTAGTCAATTTTGAGTCTTTATAAAGGATTTAAGTTTTGGGATATCTGGATAGTTGATTCTCAGAAAAATTAAATGGTTTTGTCTTTCAAACATGGTAAGTGTATACAAAAGATAATAGGCATAGGTTGAATGTTTTTATGACTACAAGGTTCCCATAATCTAACTTGTTTCATACAAATGTTTCATGTCTTATTTTTAAATAAAGGAAGGATCTGTAATAAGGGAATTGAAAGCCAGATCCAAATAGTTGCAGTTATATATGCACATAAACATGTTTTGTGCAAATATTAATACACCATTTTCCTTTGTATCTGTAATAGGAATCTGAATTTTTATTCAGATTTTAACCAAATGCATTTTAAATTCCAGACAGATTTTATAAGAAGAAAATCAAACATGAATGAAATTTTTATTGCATATAACACTGTACTATGTGTGGATTGATTAAATTCAATCAATCCAATCTCCTCTTGTTTTCCAGAATTCTGATTTAAACAAGAGAGGCATATACATCCTCACATGTATGTGCTTATCTTTGTGAAAGTACTGATATATTTATATTGGTTAATTGTTTTGATCCTGGATGTATTTTGGTTTATTGGAAAAAGAAAATGACCCTGGAAAATATAATTGTAATAAATGATCAATCTATATATCATCTCTGATAGTTCTAAGGAAGTTTAAATCGAACTTAAAAGTGTAAATGAATGTAGGTGGACATCCAGACACATATAAATTGAATGTGCATATGCATGTACATAGAAATCGAATTTAGACGACAGTCTAAATAATTTAGACGTCTGAGATTAAACTTAGACGACAATCTAAATAATTTAGACGTCTAAGGTTAAATATAGACGTCTGTCACAAAATAATTAGATGTCTGAGTTCAGTTCAAAATGTCTTTTTCTCTCTGTTTCAATTTTTGATCTATGAGCCGTCTGTCATAATTAGATAGACGTCTGTAATTAAGTTTAGACGCCTGTCATAAGAATTTAGACGTCTGAACTGCTGATTTTGCCTAATTTGTCTATTTAGAAAAGAAATAAGTGGCTATGTCAATAGCTTGTATGGCATTTTGATTTCTACGTGATTTAAATTCCCTTTGATGGAATAAAAAAAAAATCCTTATGAAATTAGGGTAGAAATAGGAGGGTCATTTCATAGTTTTCTGTTTGTTCTAGCTCATTATCAACACGATCCTGATATTTTTGTTTGGGCTAAATCACCATCAATGCGATCCTATTATTTATGTTTGCCATCAACACGAGTTTCTATTATATTCACACCTTATGGGTGTGTTAATCCAAAATTTCCCCTACACTGCTGACTTTCAATGAAGTGGAGAACAATAAAAGGAGAGGAGAAGATGGATACAAATATACAATAGTTGTTATTGTTGGGTACATCCAAAAGATTGATTGCATGCAGTAGAAGCACCCTACATATATTGGCATGGGAGGCATCATGCAAGTTAGATAATAAAATAAATAAAATCAATTCAATTAACAACAATGAAATAAATTGATTAACTGAAAGATATCAATATTTAAACACCAAAATCTTTCATAATATATTCCTTTTTTAAGATCTGTTTTGGAGCTCAATCTCCTTAAGTTTTAACTGCATCCTGTCATCTGCTCAGCCACCATACAAACTGAAATACCAAAACATTACAAGTTAGACATAAATTGATAATTAATACAAGAAAGAAGTATATGATCAATATAACAGCATGCAGAAAGAATACCAGAAGCAGGAGGGACAATAGAAACAGGTTTAGAAACAACAGTGGCCGGCATGGTAGCAATTGCTGCAGAAGTAACCATGGAATGAGGGAAATAATGACCATGATATGCCCCTACGTTCTGAGTCTGATGATGGTACGGGTACACCTGATACATTGGATACATTGCATTTGGAGAAACCATTCCATTTTGAGCAGCAGGGTAGTACTGTCTACTTACTGCATTGTACCCCATGTACGATGGTGAATACCTGAAAACAACAACGCAAGTCAGTAAACGCTATGCTTTACAAACGCTGTCGTATTATTATACAATTTTGGATGCTTTAAGGGAATGCATGCGGGGACAAAAGCCAGTCAGTTCGAGTAGTTGAAAAGTGGAGGGGAAAAGAAGGGCACATGGCAAATGGCATAATGCCACGTGCGAAGATCCAGTATCCAACACATAACAGCCTGTCTTGCATCATTGGCGCCTGACACTGAACACGTGCCTGCTGTCACGGCATATATGTGGGCCTTAAAGACAACGAATAACATCTCTCAGAGACAAATTCTCTCTGTTACCTCCCAACTGTCAATTTGACCGCCTGACCTCAACTAATTGAATCCTATACTTTGGGATTGAGAAATTGTCGTTTGCTTAAATGTAAGTTTAGAATAACTTGTATTTTGGTACATTGCCGAATATGTAACTACTAGACTAGAGAGCTGAATATTTTGGTACACTGGTTTTAGGTTATTGACTAGATGATATAATTTAGTTGGTTTAAACGAATATGTCACTGATGTGAATCAAGCTGCGACGAAAAATTTGAGTACAATTCATTACAATAGTGGTATGAAGGAATAAAGTTGTCATTTAACCATTTTTGTGTTTATGTACTGTGCAAATTTAGAGTAATATATTTATGTAGAGTATTTGGTTCATTATTTATTTACCGACCTAATTTTGTGACAAATTTCCGACAAAAAAAAGAAGCAAATATAGTAATTACCAGAGGTATCAGGCCAAACATATAATAAGAAACATTGAATCATATTCAGGTCAGCCATAATTTAAATAATATTACAAATGATCATCCTACACCACTGCTACAGTGGTAAAACTTTAGAATGTATTTAAAGGTTCCGTATTTGCGATATTTTTATTATGCGTAATTGATAAGCATGTAATATAGAATACTTTGTTTCGTTTATATACTCTATGTTTTGCCATGTTATATGTCTATAGAACAATAGGTATGCTTCTATGCTGAAATTCAACACAAACATCAGTTTTATCAGATTTCTATATATTCTGTTTATATCAATTTGTCATGTGATGTACATAAAACTAAAATTGCCAGAGAGCTTTCTCTTACTTTTTCAGTAATCACATCTTCTTTTAATATCATGCAACATTTTTTATAGATCAGCAACTTTGGCAAAAGTGAGGCTAACAATTAATGCGTTTATCTTGCTGACAGGTACTTTGGACCCTTAAATTGATTGAATCAAATAATCATAATATAATAAAAAATAAATGATAACCAATGATTTTTCCGACTCCTGTTAAAATAATATCTCCGTGCAACATTTTCGTGAAAAATAATAATAACTCAGGGGGAAAAAAGAAAAAAAATACTAGATTCAAAATGTTTTCTTTACAAGTATAAAAATGTTAACGACTAGTTTGGTGCAATTAATTTTGATAATGACAGAGAAAGAGAAGTAGCGCCTCACCCATACGGAGCAGGATAATAGGGAAGAACACCGTGATACTGCTGCTGCCCAGCAACCGGGGTTGGATGCCCCGTTCCTGCCTGCGTTGGGTAATACCACTGCTGCTGCACTGGTACTGTCGGACCCCTTGCTGCTCATATCAATCGAAATTAAATTAAAATCGACCTAATCAACAGTACATTTTAACTGGCAATTGCATGCATCATATTTACCTGCGGCTTGACGTGGAGGAACGATCACCGGAGTCGGGGTGGCCGGTGGCGAACTCTTCGGAGTCCGGCGAGCCCCAATCGATGCTAAATTGCAGTTGGACTTCCGACCGTTGATCAGTGGCGATGGATCCTCACATGCCTTCTTTGCTGATTCCGCCTCTCTGAACGTCACCTATATATATTTGCATATATATTTTACTATGATCAATGCATGCTGGTATTATATGAATTTATGAAAGTAAATTTAATGCTTACGAATCCATAGCCTTTGGAGCGACCAGTGGCCTTATCGGAGATGATGACGGCTTCCAAAATATCTCCATATTTTTCGAAGTGATCTCTCAAAGTGTCCTTTTGGGTCTCCCATGCCAATCCTCCTACGAATACTTTTGTCATTGTGGTATCTCCAAATTGCTGCCCCATTCGTACTGGGAATTCAGTTAATGCTGCAGTAAGAGTAGATCTTGAGGGGAGAGAAGGTTTTGATAAGGATGCAAGCAAGCTACCTATTTTGATATATAGTACTGGAAAAAGGAGGTTACAGCTGTGGTCGTGTTCTTGTGTTGGCCATTTTTTAATTATATCTCTATGTTTACCAGATTAACTATGTGATTATCACTATGTAGTATGTGGGTGTGTGTGTGACTGTCTACAGCTATTCCTTGACATTTTTAACGTGGCAAACAACGTGGAGAGCTTTTCCAGTTTTGGTTCTTTTGTTAATGTTATTTGGTTTTATTGGTATTACCAGCTCATAATACCATATAGAAATGTAAACATCAATTGTTATATACTCGTATATCTTGCTCTAGGTGAAACAGGCCCACATCATCCCAAATAGGCAACTAATTTGAAGTAGTTTTTTATTATTATTACTACACATCTACTAATGTTGTTGTTCTACAAAGCAAATAAACGTCGAGATCCACATAAATGAGAAGCAAAATAGTATTGAAAACAAAACGGAGAATTGTCTACTTATAATTTGAAGGATGTATTAAAAAGTGAATTGATTATTTTTTTCTTAGAAAGATAAATGTTAATAATAATTAATGTATTTTTGGTAATTGTTATTAGATGGAAATTAATGTCCAAAATTAATGAAAAGAAAACGTTTGTTAATGAAAGATAAAATAAAGAATGCATTAACTGGCAGAAGATGTTTCATAAAAAAAATTACTCTTTCGAGTCATTCAAATTGCTCTTCGATTTTCTCGTAACTACAAAATAAGTCGGTCCACCTAGTCCTACCGGCCAACGTGATTCAAAAAGCCAACATCTTGGCCCGCATCTTAGCCTGCATTTAGGCCAGCACTCCGACCCACGTATCTTCAAAAGTCGGTGTCTTGGCTTTCCCCTTTCACGGCTCCCACAACCAACATAAACGGTCAGTTCTCCCTTCGAAGATTGTTTGCACAACATCAACGCTTGCATAGATCAGGCACATATTGATTACTCGCGGATGACGGCAGCAAACGGCGGCCTGACAATTGATGCGGCTATCAAGAGTCAGGTGACCCAGTTGTAAGCCCACTCCACCGCAAGGTCCCCCGTTTGCCTTCAGCATCAACCACCCACAATTGATAAATCTCCCCCGCCTTGGTACGGTTAGCTTTGGCCACCTATTCCTAAACGTCCATACAAAAAAGAAGCTTTGCATGCACTGTTTCTTTGGAAAAATTGGCCCACGGGAGACTATTTATCTGACAAAAGAGCCACCGTGCACTAACCACTTCATGTCATTTGTTGCCGCCTTGACAAAGCACCCCTGTACAACCACTTCCTGATCTCATGCCGCTTGTCCCTGGCTAAGGCATGCTCAAGAATAGACTACAAGTTGGCTTCATCTACCATACAGCCAAGTTGTCATCCTAGCCGACATTATATGGATCGATCAAACAACCTCATCAACAGCCTAGAGTGATTTCTGGACCTTGGTAGCGTAATCTCGGCCATTCAACATAGAATTCAGCTACTATAAATACATTAAGGCATACATTTTCACAAGGATTTAACAACACAAGCTCTCAAGCATCTTTTTATTATTATTAACACTTGTAATCCAAGCTATTGTAAGAGAAGTAAAGTAATAATAAATTCCTCATAGTGAACATAGATCAATTTTGATTGAACTACTCTAAATCTTATGTTTCTTTACATTTTTACATACTTTTTATTTCCATATTACATTTTATATAAAGTTGTTAGCAAGTAACATTTGCTAATATCAACTCTCACTTATAATTCTACAGTAGCTAAAATATTAGCTAAAAGCTGGATGCTAGAAGGAGGGCCTCCACTAAAAAGCTCTAAGTTTTCTTTGCTTTTCCTCCTCTACAATTTCCTTTCACATTCACATCATGCAGGCCCATGGTGAGAACGCCGATGATAACTTCAATGGGCACAACACCAATAGGGCAACCGGGACCATTATGTGCCACATCTCTAAGTTGAGCAATAATGTGTGGCTTAGCACAATCAATGGCTTGATCAACATATGGCGATTTGCTTGTGACGTGAATGATCTCAGGACTAGAACAAATGCGCAAATGATTGTAAATTTTAGTCCAGTAATCCCCCAACGACTAACTGTACCCTCATCGAGCCTACTATTCCCAACATGTATAGCATAATGCAAGGTGGCCATGCAAGGGTCGTGTTAGAGACCCTTGCTGGAGGTGCTCATGTCCACCGTCGGGACACGCATACTACCAATGATTAGGGGAATGTCCACGAAGTCACAAAACCTGAACTACTAGTGTATCGAGAATTTCAAACAGATCGTCGTTCCCCTCAATAGAAATATTGTCTTCGTTTCATTGCCTTCAAGCTGCGGATGAGGCACACAATCTGTGTTTGACTGTCTCAATGGTAGAGGGTGAGGTAAAAATTTAGAACCAAGAGAGCCATCAGTCGACTCCCACGACAACAAAAACACCCTATTTCAACTGTAATTTTACAACTGCCACAAAATGCCAGTTGTAATAAAGATTTTTTACAACGTTTTTTTCCAGAAAGTTGTAATAAACTTGTTTTCAACAAATCTTTTATTTTGCTAGTTGTATATCTATTACAACATTTCATTTTTTCTAGTGGTAATAGATGCCTATTTATAACAACTCTTTTTTTTGCCAGTTGTATTAGATGCCTATTACAACTCTTCTTTTTTGCCAATTGTAATAGATGCTTATTACAACCTTTCTTTTTTTATTAGTTTTAATAGATGTCTATTTTTAACAACTCTTTTTGTCAGCTGCAAGAGGTGTCTATTACAACATTTCTTTTTTGCTAGTCGTAATAGATGCCCATTACAAGCTTTTCGTTTGCCCGTTGTAATAGTTAATTAATAATTATAATTGAATAATAATACTTAATAATTAATAATAAATAATAATCACCATTAAATAATAATAATTAATTTGAAACATGAAATAATTAATATTAATAATTAATAATTAATATAATAATTCATAAATAATAATAATTATTATTAAATAATTAATAACTAAAAAATGATAATTATTTTTATTAATTAATAATTAATATTAATAAGTACTAAGTAAGAAGTATAATTAATAATTAATATAATAAATGATTAATGTTTAATAATTAAGAAGTATAATTAATAATTAATATAATAAATGATAAGTAATAATTATTATTAAATAACTAATAATTAATAAATAACAATTAGTTTTTAATAATTAATAATTAAGAAGTAATAATCAATATTAATAATTAAGAAGTGATAGTTAAGAAGTAATATTTAATATTTAGTAATTAATCATTGATAATTGATAATTAATAATTATAAGTTTGTATTAGAAAGTTGTACAAACTTATTTTCAATAGCTCTTTCTTTACCAGTTGTAACAGAGGCTATTAAATATTAGTAATAACTAATATTTTATACTTAATATTTAATAATTTATTGTTAATAATATTGATATTAAAGAATAATTAATAATTAATATTTGATAATAACCTTACAAATTAATAATAATTAATAATTACTATTAGATAATTAATAATTAATAATCAATAAATAGTAATTAGTTTTTAATGATTAATATTAAATATTTAATAATTAATAATTGGTTACATACACATAATAATTAACCTTTAATAATTAATATTCAATTATACCTAAGAAGTAATAAGTTATAATTAAAAAAGTAATATTTAATATTTTAATAAAAATTAATTTGAAATTCATATCATATTTAATATAAATTTTCACTTATTAATTCTAACTTATAATATTTATTTTTATAAATTTTGGTGAAATTTTGACTATTATTATCCATGATAACTTAACGGTAAGCCACGAAATGTTAGCGCAAAAACATGAAATTTTAGGTGGGAAAAGTGAAAAATTGGCTCCAAAATAATTCATGCCTGATATATCTACTCCTCATATGGGCCGGCCTCCTCCCATACTCTTCCCTAAAACAAAATCTATCACAAATTCTTCTTCCCTCAAACAATGCTGCTCCTCAACAAAATCGTGCCATCGATTGCCGATCCACTAATTGTCGCAATGCTGATGACGATGGAGCCGATCCACGATTTGATTCGCATTTGCCCGTCTTTCGATTCCAACGACTGTCGCATGTGACTCCCCATCGGGTTTAACCGTTTTGCTTGAACTTGCCTTCCACTACTGGAGTTGCTAAAACTAGATCTATCGTTTGAAATTATTGGATCTAAAGCCATCATTTATTCAAACACGTTTCCATCAACTTGAATTGTCGTTCGCACCTAGATTCGCTTAAACAAAAGTGGCTGCATAAGAAGGAAACACATAGTTTTAGACACTCCGCCTTACCACTGCCTGATGCCTTGGAGTGCTTAATTTTATTCTATTTTTTCTTAGCGAGGGACGATCTCGAGTATGGTGATGATATGAGTTGCCTTTGCCTAAGTTGCTTCACTTGAGAATCCTGCTGGAGATGAATGAAGTTGATGTTGAGATGTTAACCATCGTACCTCAGTTGGATGTTGTGACGTTTGGGAGTGAACGGCTATAGATCTGGAGATGTATTAGTTTGATGTAGCTTACTGTATTGCAAGAGTGAGATAGGATAGAAGATTGATGTAGCTTACTGCATTGCATTGGTCAGTAAGTTTGATTTCTTCTTTCTTTTCCCAAAGATGTAAACTATAGACCTCACTTTGAGATGTCGTGTCAAAATAATTACAAACTATAACTTCTATTAGTATCTATGTTGCTTGGTATACAATCTTTACATATGAGTTTGTAATTGTGTCTAGTTATATTTGTACTGGATTTGATATACGTTGAAACCTGAC
This sequence comes from Allium fistulosum, assembly GCA_030737815.1. NCBI lineage: Eukaryota > Viridiplantae > Streptophyta > Magnoliopsida > Asparagales > Amaryllidaceae > Allium > Allium fistulosum. The sequence continues at coordinate 508,293,571 of CM060903.1, read as the reverse complement.
ATTGGTAGCATAAATAAAGTTTCAAGTTATGTAGCATGGGTATATAATAGAATAAGGTTTTGGTTTGATATGGGGTATGGGTGTCTCTATATTCTGGAGCTATGCAATTTAAATACGGTATAGATGCAACAAGGGATACGAAGTATCCATGCTTACAAAATGTAGAAAATCTACATATCCGCTAAACATGTTTGTTATTTTTCATTATTAAATTGCTTATTTGCTTATATGAAGGCACTGTAGCCTTACAACTATTATTTTTGTCCCTAGGTACATCGAAGTCAAGACATCGTTTCGGTTGTACTCTTTTCTGTTTTGCAAAGTGCACTGCATAGTCCCCAACTGTAAGTCATCTATTAAATTTGTTTGGTTAGTGCCAATGAAATATGTTATTGTTGTTACTATGACCTTTTGTGCTTGTATAATATTTACGAGGTTTGAATTGAAGCTACAACTTAATACTCGAGAGAGTAGAAAAAATAGCGGTAGTCGAAAGCAGTGAAATGGCTTCCTGAAGTTCATTTGTTTTGGTAGAGAAATCAACTGGCCAGTGTGTGTTGTTCATTTGTTCTGACAGAACTTTGCTTGATCATGTCTTTCTTTCTACAGTGCTTGGAAGGTCGATCACTGTGGTTACTTATTTTGTTTCAAGGTTATCTGAGATCATTTCTCCTATGAAGACTGTCCGAATTAATATAGATAGGGCTAAAGATGTTGCCATGATCAAGAACTTGCTTCAAGAGGGTGACCTTGTCATCTACACAGAAGGTAAAAATTGTTACTTTTACATGCCAAAAGAAATAAACTATGCTCATGAATTAATTTGCAACTTCATAATGATATGCATAGGCTAGCCATATAAATATATTAGATATTTAATTGCAATACGGTAGCACAAATGCCTATAAAACTAGAAAATTAGGATAAATTGTAGAAGCATTACCACATTTTCTCTAATATAGACCCTAATCTCTAAACATGCGCTTCTCCTCTGTGATAAGGAGAGCATAACAATAGGAATCCACTCTTTTCATCTAAAAGGAATAATCCTTCTCTATACAATTAGGAAGACATCGCAATTACACCATATTTATTGTGGGCAGGAGAGATCACACATTCTTGAGTAAGCTGAGAAAGAACAAGTTTGGGAAAAAAGAAAGTGGAAAATTTTCTCCAACTTTCTAAATCTTTTTAAAGTAAATTCCATTGGGATTCATCTTTTTATGTATGATTCAGCAAGAATGAAACGAAATGATCGATAATATCTTTTTATAGTGTAACCTAAGCTTGACAAAGTTGATTTACTTCATGTTCAGGTGAAGTAGCTTGAAGCCAAAAAAAATTACTTGATATATGGAGTGAATTTAATATATTAGTGTATAAGAACTTAAAAGATGATCCGGAGATTGACAATATAGTAAATCAACAAATGAATAGGCACAACTTGCAGAGAGCCATTTCTACTGAGGTTTCAACATTGCTTGCTAAGCTAACAGTTGCAAGTACCAGTGGCCATGGAAAACATAATGATTGAAAAAAGTATGGATGGATTCTAGTTCAATAGCAGAAAAAATGATCTTACACACTGTTTCAAGTAGTTCGAATATCTGAAATTTATACAACGAGGGAATTGATAGCACCTATCAGTATGTTGGCATTATACCGTGTATGATTTATTGTTTGTATTTTGCTCTAGACAGTTTTAATTATATACCAGTTTTATAATATGTTGTAATTTTATATAGTTTTATATCGTGTACGATTTAAAGTTTGTATTTTGAATATAAAGTTATGACGTCTTCTCTATGAATTGATTATAATGCCTTTGAATTCATATCAACTTTTTCCTGTTGCTTATTTGAGAATGGATTATGATGCCTTTGAATTAATATTAATTTTTCCTATTGCTTACTATTTCTTGTTGCACTTGGAAAATGTGTTTATAAATTTTTTTTATTTTGTATTTCTTTACCACAATTGCCTATCGCGGTTGTAAAAAAGGCTTTCGCAATTGCCCGTAGCAGTTGTAAAATCTTTTACAACTGCCTATTGTAGTTGTAGAAAATCTTTTACAACTGCCACGAAAAGTTGTAAAAGACTTTTTTACAACTGTGATATGCAGTTGCAATAGAATAATTTACAACTGTCGAAGCCCGTTGTAAAAAACATGGACCTATTACAACTCCTAATATAATGACGGGCATATGCCCGTTGTAATAAACCTATTACAACTGTTTTTGGCAGTTGTGAAAAGGTATTTTTGTTGTAGTGTCCCTAACCTAACAGGAGGTGTCATGGCCTAGGTCTCGCGAAAGATGGGCCTACATGCCTAGATCACCCTCGGTCATGAGAAACATGTTCCCTACACCGGTTCAACCCCATTGTTCCCCCTGGCCATATCACGATCACCAATCTCCATTACTAGATAAACGATGGAGTCCCTCCTCAGCAAGGGGCCAATGCCTCTACGGTGTAGGGAGGCTAGTTTTCGAGAAGGAACAGGCGCCTGACGCCAACAAATGCACATAATCCAAACCAGGAGCATATGTAGCGAGAGTCTTTCGGAAGATGAGAACGGTGATCCTTTCTCCGAAGAGATCTTGAGCCCTACATCCACCGGAGGCATGCTTTGTCTTCGATGGACAATTATGACGGGAGCATCGATCCATCCGACCACATTACCCCTTTCAATTAGATAACTAGCTCCAATTAGCTCTCCGACCATGTTAAGTGCCTCCTTTTTCCCTCTACCCTGATCAGACCGGCTTCTCGTTGGTTCCTTCATCCCCAAGCTGGCAGTTCCCACTCATAGGCCTAGTTGTGTTCCAACTAAAAAGCTCACTTCTTTGAACCAAAGACCAGAGTCATGATAGCGAGCGAGTTAGGCAACATAAGGCAAGGCCCAGCTAAGTCCATCCGCTCGTATGTTAATCACTTCAACAACAATCAACCTGTGCTAGGAGAGTGGACAATAATCACTTGGCGCTCGCCCTGTGTTCCGGCTTGAGGTACTGGTCTTTGGTGTGGAAGGAACTACAAAAACAATCTGCTTCATCCTTGATCGATTTCCTCTAGAGAGCGAATGGCATAATAAGGGTTAAAGAGGCCGACATCTCCAATTGTGATAAGGAGAGTAGATGAAATAAAGATGGCCTAAGGGAAGACAATCGCCGAAGGAATGATCGACATGATAACAGCAAGAAGCGTATAAAAGATATCGCGCTTTAAGCCCTGATACATAAATTATGCAACTTTGAATCATGACATGGAAAAATCTATCTCGCCACTCGAGATCATGCGCTGTTTCAACGACCTGCTCCCTCTCAGTTTAGAAGGAGGAAGTAGCCCCTGGCGTATTGGAAAGTATTATGAATTTCAATAGTTCAATGACCACTCTACCATTGACTGTCGGCATCTTAAGGATGAAATAGAGCGGCTGATCTATAAAGGCATATTGGTGCAGTACGTGAGATATTAGGTAGAATAGCACAACAACCGACCTAATCCACTTGCCCAATCCCAACGGGTAAACGACAAGAACGTGGCTGCAATCAACACAGAGATGATGTCAATTTATGGCGGACCATACGTGGCTAGGAGCAGTAGCGGGTCCATGCCCGATACATGAGATATCTCGCCTTTAGCAGTTAAACATATTTAGCCAACCTTCGGGCTCCAAAGGCTCCTAGGGTTGAAGGAGAAGCGGTCGACATCACCTTCACCGTAGAGGATAGGCGAGGAGTTGGTTTCCCCTATTATGATCCCATGGTCATATCAGTTAACGTCGCTAGTGCAAAGGTGCATCAGGTCTTCATTGATGAGGGAATCTCCGTCAATGTGACATACAAGAAAGTTTTTAACAAGATGAAGCTTCCCTCCTCCAACCTTACTCCTGCGCATTGCCCATCTACGAGTTCGGGAGTGTTGGCATAGTACCCTTGAGACAATCTCACACATAGATACTTTCGGCCATTACAAGAAAAACTGCATTTGACAGCAAAATAGAACAGCATTTTAACCATACATGCAGTCATTTGCGATTTAATATATTAACAAAATCTGATAATCGCTGTCTAATATCTTCCCTCTAAATAAATCAACATTTATTTCCATGGCCGCCATTTATCGTTTTGCTTCCTCCAAAATAAAGCAAGAACCTTAATGGAATACTTCTCAATTATCATTCGCTTTCAGCTCCCTTCGCTCAATTTAATCATCCACACGAAAACTCTAAATCATTTTCAGCCTCCGCAAGAAGCCCTAATCCAAAACCACAAATCCTTTCACCCTCCACAAGAAACCCTAAATGAAAACGCTAAATTCTTATCGATTTCCTTCGCTTCTTGTATTCTTTTTCGACCTCTTCAAGCATTATTCTTCCTTTGCACAATAACCACTCTCTCCACTCAATCTCAGCCTTTGGACATAAAATTCCATCCTTTGCTCATCATCTTCCTCCGTTAGAGGATCCACCACTCCCTTTACTCCACTGAAAATATTGGTGGCTGTCTAAGTCGGTAACATCACTTTAACATTCTCAGGTACATTGATATTTGATTTTCCTTCCCATGTTACAATTGTTTTGGACGTAGTAAACTACATCTGTATCTATAAAATTATTGTTATAAAATATGCGTTAGGGGAGTTTAAATGTTCATTCATGACATATTTAGTGACCATAAACATATTCTTCAGGTCAACTAAAAGGAATGTTTTTGGTTATAGAATGCCTCATATGAATTGGATAGTTGTGTATTACTGGTTGCAAAAGTGTACACTTGTGAAAATGGTTTATTCTTTTCAGTTTATTCTTGATGCCTTATTTCCTATCTTTATTTGTACATGAGTAAATGCAGTGACATTATTAGCTGAGTAGGGTAGGGTAGGTAACTAAATAGATTTGCCAAGCTATAGTTTGAAGTAGTAATAATGGTGACATAATAGGATATTAAGTGATGTAGACAAATAAACTAAGCAATTAAGAGACACATTTTGACTCCTCACTTGAGAAGAATTCTCTGTCCTGCACATTTTAGTCAGTCTTTGAGTTCAATAGATGTAGTAAAAAAACCTGTATCCAGGATATAACTCATGGTTTCTATTTTCTATGGTAGTAGGTAGGGAAAGCTAATGAAGCACAGGCAGTACGTATTTAGCCAAGCCGGTACATGGCTTGTGTAACCTGTAGTAGAATCTATGGCATTATAATTCTTTGGTTTTCCATCAATAAAATATTCTGTGCACAACCAGACTTTGTATTGCTGGTCATACCTATAAACAAAAATAAAAAATAACTTTATAAAGAGTTATGTTTATTTACTAGCATTATAGGATCACAACTTATATTGAATTTATAAAAAATTGTCTTTATAAAGAACAGCAAAGGCAGCTTGAGCAACTGTACCGGCAGTTTCATATTTTGAAATACACATTGAGTAATGGGGTGGAAATTTTCTGATACTGCACTTAGTGGCATACGTGGAGATTGCAGTTTTAACAACCGCCTCAACTTTCGTTACCCATTTTCTTTATACTGGCATAATCGTTTATATTTTGTTGCTTCTGAACACGTATGAAAGATAATATGAATTGCAAACAAGATATCAGTCATTCCAAAAAAAGAAAGAACTCTGTAGTCTCTATATCCTTTTTTTCCTCTCTACTTGGTTATCTAATATTATGTTGGTTATTAGATATCACTAGTCTTTAGTCTATCTCAATCATGCAGGCACAATGAACCAAAATGTTTAATTTTCTCCAACTTGGTATATGGGACTAATTGGTTAACCATCAGAGTTAGGGTGGCTTAAATATGGATTTTGATTAGTCGGAGCATGAACGCACCTTATTCCCTTAATCTGAAGCTTCTGGATAACGAAGTAAGTCTATTTCTTTTATTCCTTTCTGTATATCCAAATTGCCACACACAAAAATCTGCAGCAGTTCTATAGTACTTAACCAGTTTGGATCATGATTTTCCTGTTTTTAGAAAAGCTTTTTGTTCATTTGCATGATGGGAATGACTCCAATTATTTTTAATGAAAATATGATTCAAACTTAAGGCCTAAACTTATTGGTTTTGATTGAATCCTGAAATAATTAGTATGTGCAATGTGTTTTGTTCATGACAAGTAATCGGTATTTTCATACAAAACTTGACAAAATATAATGCCTTTAATGTTCTATATATATCCATAGTTTAATTATTTGACGTTAAGTACTTCAATTATTAATCTTGAAATTATTCACCATAATGTATCAAGTCAAATTTTTGATATCTAATTAAAGTCAAATGCTATTTTTGAGGAGATATTTTCTAGTAGATAATTCCAAAGTTTCTTCCAAGCCATTTTCACAAACACACATATACATATGCATATACATACATACACAACATTTTATCTTCAAACAAATTGTCAGTCTGGACTGAGTGTGTAAAAAAAGAATTACCCGAATTTAAATTTATGTTATTTTTCTATTGACATTGTATTTTTTCTCTATTCTGTACTATATACAATTTCATGTCAGTTTGTTTACTACTGTGTATTACATTCCACAGTTCTATTACTGTTTCATTATAATGCGACAAAGAAGATTTTAGTGTAAACTGCTACTCACTTCATCTGGGCTTTAGTTCAATTCAACTTTACTGCAAATGTATGACAAATTAAATATCATATCAGTTCCTCTTTCTTGACTGTGTCTCATTTTTGCACAATGTGACCAGTAGCTTTGCCTTATTGCTCTGCGCCAGTATGCTTCTCGTAATTTTATAACCAGTAAACTGCATTTTACTCTCTGTCCAAAAAGGTAATATATCTAAAAAGTATCCAATATAAATTAGCGAGATTACGTCCAAGAACCTCTCGTGACCATGATTCAGGTAACTTTTGCTATAGTGGACCACTCGTCCGCATATAATATCTTAATAGGTAGACCAATATTGGCAATCTGAATGCAATGAACCAGTGCGACTTAAAAGAAAGCACAAAGCAAACAATGACGACCCGCTCGATCCAGATTAAAACCCTAATAGTGGGATGGCAACTCCACTTGAAATAATATCAACTGACAATGACGATCCCAATAAGGTCGTTTAGACAGCACATTATTAAGCCCAGAGATAAGGGATGGGCTAGTATGTTTCTTAAAAAAAATGAAGCATTTTCTTGAGGACATGATTGACATGACTGACATAGATCCTTTAATTATTTTTCACATCCTCAACATTGACCCTAAAGCTTACCTTATCAAACAAAAGAGAAGGTTTCTCAATCCAGAAAGATATATGGTGCTCATAGATGAAGTAGAGAAGCTCCTCACTAATGGGTTCGTTTGTGAAGCCGAATACCTAGTCTGAATAGGCAACCCAGTATTGATCTACAAGCCAAATGGGTCTTAGAGGACTTGTATTGATTTTTTTAGATCTTAATAAGGCTTGCCTAAAGGTTAGTTTCTCACTTCTCTGCATTGATCAGCTTGTGAATGGGACTACCAAACACGAGCTACTTACATTTATGGATGCATATATGGATACAATCAGATAGCAATGCATGGGCCGAACCAAGAGCATACCTCCTTCATTACTAATGTCAGGCTCTATTACTACAGAGCCATGGTGTTTGGGTTCTGAAACATGAGCGTGACTTACCAATGGCTCATTAACAGAATGTTCGCTTGCATGTTCAAAATATGCAGATACCTTGCATGTTCGAACAAGTGCAAAGACTAAATGTGGTGATCATCGCACTAAGCCGCTTCATGTCAAAGGCAATCAACCAATGCGTACCTTTCTTTGACCTCGTCAAGAAGGGCAAGTCATTTGTTCGAGTGAAGAATACATCAAGTGATAGAGTTAGGATTATGTCCTTGAGACAATTTTATGATTTATTGTAAATTATCAACTTTATAATAAAATCTCATTCGAAATAAAAGGCGTTTGTCTTTCTATTATATACTTGTCATATTGTGATATGTTAATTAATTATATAGTTTGAATATGTTAAATAGAAAATCCTTAAATGACATGTTATGTGATGGTAATTATAATGTGTTACAATTATGAGAAATTTATCACATTAAAAATAACATATTATTTTAAATATTCATAGTCAAGATGTTTTATACAGGATATCGATTCATTCATTAAGAACTAGAGTACTTGACACTCTCCAAAAGTTGGGCGGTTTATTGCATATGGCTGCTAGAGGCACCAATAGGTTACATACTGATGGTAATTGGATGACTATGAAATGACTCACTTAATAATTTTCAGTTGGTAAATCTAACTAAGGTCAAATAGAGAATCTTAAAGTGACAACGTTACACAGTTCCCTCAACTTAAGAATACCGTGGAACTTCAATGTGGACACTCCACTTTGATTTTTGTTAAATCATGGTATGGTGATCCATCAAGCAACTATAGTTGGGTCTGTGTTAAAGATTAGAAGTGAAACACTATTTAATCTAAAATTCGTCTTGTTAGTTATAAGGGGTTAGTATAATGGTCAACTACAATCAACTCAAAGTCAAAGTATTTGGCCAGAGCAGTGTAGCTAATAACAATTGTTATTATTGAACCAAGGATCATTTGTTTGGACTAATCAAGTTAAATGTGGATGGTACATAAATTTTGACCAAAACCAAAATCCGTACGTGCTAAAGTGATACAGTTTAATGAAGAGAATTAGTATAAATAATTGTTGCTACCAGGTACTGCTTAAAATAGTAAAATTAAATTTTATCGAAAAGATGTGTAAGTGATAAATTCGATCAAATTATCACACCACTAGCTAAGGTGACATATAAATGTAAATATTCAAAATGTTCCATATTAAACGCTAACTGAATGTACATCTTTGAGTCGCATAACCGTAATGATGAATACTTTCAAAAACCATAGGATTTAATTATATAATCATTGTAGATTAATCAAATTAACTAATATTTATGAAATATTAATTATTTTATTTTATTTGATGTTTGAATTCCATTAATAATCAATGAAATGCATATATATAAAAGTTATGTATGCACGTATCGATATACGATATTGATAAGATATTTAAATCTGATTAAATCAATTAATTACTAAATAAGTTTGGAAGTTTTTGAGGACCTATGTAGCCCCTATCATGGTCGGCCAAAGGGGGAAGGGAGGAAAGGTTTTGAGTATTCAAATGTGATTTGGAAAGGTAAATGAGTAATTAAAGGAAGGAGAAAGGGTCTCCATCTTTAATTCTTCCTAGTTACCTACTTAAAACACATCTAGGTAATTGTTTTTCTCTCTACTCTCTTGCTCATTATTCTATCGAAAATTCCATGGGTCCATGGAGATAAAATTCCCAAAAACAAATTCAAACAAAATCAAATTAATATAAGGTGGTGTTTGCCTCTAGAATATTGTAAAATTCGGAGGTTGGTTTGATAAATCTGGGAGCCACCTTTTATTCAAGGCGTGGATTTTAGGATACATTAAGGTAATTATCAAATCTCATTTTGATTATATATACAACATGGTAAAATAGTTTAAATCCCATATCTTATACATCTCATTCGATTATAAGTTACATCATGTTTGTATAGTTTAGAATTCATATTTTATACAGAAAATTTATATGTGCCTATGATGTCCAATCTATTATTTTCTATTGTTTTAAATTTATGTTTAATAACAAAAAAAGATAAAATTTAAAACTAATTTTAATTAGTTGAAATAATTTTGTAACATATTACTTATACAAATATAAGTGAACTACATATATTAGTTACTTAAAATCGTTTTATGAAATTGAATGTAAGTTTCATGTATATATGTCATTTTTATAATATAAAATACATTTGGTTATATTTATATATGTTTAAATATATTATTTTAACATAAAATATTTATAAGGGCTTTTGTATAAAATTATATATCTAATTTTGGATTCTTCCTAAATCAAAGTGAGTTTTCAAATTGTTAATTTTAAATTTCAAACCATATAAAGTTACAAGTCTTACATATTATATATGTGTGCGTGCACGTGCGCAAGTGTGTGTGCATGCGCGCATGCACGTGTGTGTTATTTTGAATTTAACATTGTTATATGGCTTTTTAATCAAGCAGCCTTTAAATGAATCTGGACATCCGAATGAAGACAAAACAATTCATGGACTTGGGAACATGCTTGGAAGAATCATATGAGTAAACTCAAGAATTTGGAAATTAATTGAACTAAGGAAACCACTCAATACTAATCACTTGTTGATAGGCACCAGCCACATTTTCTTCCCCCTACGGGCCCTTGAAGTTATGACTTATGAATAGATGGCTTGAGTGATCATATTAGGGGTGCATTTCTCAAGGAATAGGCAAAAAACTCCAAGGAACTTCTAAAGGAAAGAAGACAAGTACAAGTGATATCAGAATCTCTTGGAAACAATAGGATCTCTGAGGAAAAGTACTCAAAACACAATGAATTGGAGATAAAGACTAGAGGAGAGAAGGAGTAACTCCCCTTTGAAAAAACAGGGCGATACCTACCACTTTTAATTGGTACCGAGTTGTTTTTATGGCTCTGTGGACTCCATCTTCCCCTCCTGCCTTTTCGGATCTGAAGTGAGACTTAGTATATTAAGATCTGGTGATTCTCCTAGATCGATTCTCTATAAATAATGTACCTATGGCATTTGAAAAAGGACTTTTGGCACTTGCTTTCTTCATCTTCTATCTCTTTTCAACCATGGTCACCGAAGAAGTTATTCTTGGCTGTTGTAGGCGGTTAGATCTACCAAACCCTTATACCAGTGACTACAAATCTATAATAATTACAAAATAGTGGATGTAGGTAACAGATTTGCTGAACCACTATACAATTCTGGTGTTCTCTCTATTTATTTACAATATTTTGCTAGATCTTACTTTATTTCAGGTTGCTTTGGTGTTATGACATTTTTAGGCTTAAATTTTGGTGCTTTCACCATGAGAGGAGATTCTCAACTGTAGATCTAGTTTTCTATTTTGGATTGGAGTGTCTAGAGGTTAGATCCAGAAGATTTTCATTAAGAAACTTGAAGGATTTGCATATAAGAATAAATGGCATATTGGAGATCTGGAAGATCATCTAGAGTAGTAGCTGGTGCAGATGAAAAAGCTTCTCATCACATGGAGGTTAGCAACCAATAGGCATGGCCAAGACCATCTTCTCCTTAGGGATTATCACCAGAGTGACATTTGAAAAGATGATGTAGGAGCTGAGTCAGAAGATGGTTGATAGTCAGAAGGCCCTATTAAAAAAGATGGATGCTAGCATAGCTTTGCCGACCCAACAACATAGAGAGCCAAGAGGAGTAGGAAGGAGAATTCACCTACCAGATCTGAAAAAGAGAGCGCATCTATTTCTGGTCAGAACAGAAGAGACGGAAAACAAAAGCAGAAGAAAAAGGCTGTTGGGGAAGCAGGAGGAGTTGCTGAAAGAAGCAGTAAGGTTCCCTCTAAGGGGATTCAACTTATTACCGACCACAATCAGGTCGATAGCGAGAAGAATCTTAGACCATTAAAAGGACTAGGAGCTAAGGTTGTTGATTTGTTTGATTCAGAGGAAGACCTACAACATGATGGTGATGATTGTGAGTTAGATGTTGGTGCTTGAGATGCTGGTATGTAGATAACCACTGCGGAGTCGATCAGGCATCAGAAAAGACTAAAAGGAGTGGTTCTCCTAGAAATTGGAGAACCTAGACCTCAACGAGCAAACCAAGACTGTTTGCAATGTCAAATACTCAGCTTAGCCCTTGACATTCAACCTTTAGAGTTCCATGCTAGTGAGGAGTACGTAGCAAATATAATTAAGCGGTTTGTGGAAGAAAACAAGTGGAGAAAGAATGAGGAACAGAGTTCGTCCGCGCCAAACAGAACTCCATTCATGGAGAATATTCTAAGGAAAGAGTATCCTAGGAGGTCTATAATACCAACGATGCCATCATGTAACGGGACAACCATTCCCAAGCAGACTTAATTAAGTAAGAATGGCACATGGATGGTGCCACGACAATGAATGAATTTTGATGTAAATGTTTTTCTATTTTCCATGAAGGTGTTGCATCGATGTGGTTTACTCGACTCGTGCCAAAATCCATATCTACCTTTGATGAGTTGGTATAGAAGTTTCTGGAGTAGTTCAGGCTCCATATTGCTTGGCCCAAGGACGTGATATCCTCTTTGAGCCTTTCTCAAGGACCTAAGGAATTGTTGAAGGTGCTCTTAAACAGGTTTAATATTGCAGTAATAGATGTTAATAAACCAAAGGAAGATTTGGTCTTCATGGAATTGGTCCGAGACATATATCTAGAAACGTACTTTGGAAAATGGTTAAAAATAAAGCAGCTGACGACTATGGAGGAATTTTATTGGAAGGTCAATCAGATCTTACGATTGGAAGAAGCAAGTCAGGCTATTGGAAAGACTAATGGTGAGCAGTCGAAGGAAGTGATACAGAGTAATGCGGTGATTAAGAAAACCAAAGAAAGCACCAGTAATGTGGCAGTAAATATTAAAAAAATTAATAATCAAAAAAGGAGAAATTGGTGATCTAGAGGTAGGCGGAACGAAGCCAAAAACTGTCCGAGGAATATGAGGCCTAATGAATATACGTTATTGAACGACACACTGAAAAATATATACCTTGTCACACGAGGCACAGAAAGGCATAAAAATCCACCTAGGAAGGAGGCGATCGAGGAAGATCGATGCTCAGACAAGTGCTATCGTTTCCATGAAATTCATGGGCATAGCACGAACGAGTGATGGCATCTTAGGGATTTTATTGAGGAATTGATAAGGAAGAAAAGGTTACAATAATATGTGAGGGAGCAGCAGGATGGTGGATATAATACTAGACCCCAAGGGTCGAATTACCAATAAAATTAGCTTAGACCTAGTGAGGAGGGTCCCAAGCGAACAAATAGAAGAATAGTTATAAATAATATAACATGAGGATCTCATCCAACAGAGAAAACCTAAAGGGAGATGGAGTGGTAAACGAGCTTGTTGAAGCATGTACCGCATGTGAGTTGTTTTCCATAGTGGACGAGGCTCCGGCTAAGCAAAAAGGATTGTAACTAATGACACTGTGTTCAAGAATAGAGATTCTGATAAAGTCAATACGCCAATATCTAACCCTATGGTGATTACGGCTGTTATTATCCCGACCATGGTACATCGGATTCAGGTCTTGGTGGATAACGAAAGTTCTGTAAACATATTTTTCAAAAGAATATTTGACCAGACGAAGATCGGTATGAAGGATGTGAAGCCTTGTAAATCTACGATTTAGGTACAAGTGAAGCGAAACAACCAAATGGGACAACTGATTTGTCCGTGGAGTTGGGAGATGGAGACCAAAAGATGGTGCAGATTTAGAATTTTGTTGTAGTAGATGAATATTTGGCATACAACGCTTTTTTGAGTTGACCGGCCCTAGCTAATTTTAGAATAGCATTGGGTTCTTGGTACTTAATGATGAAATTACCCATGGAGAACGGGGTTGGATCAGTAAGAGGAGACCAGAGTGCAGGCAGGGAATATTATGTCGTTGAGCTAAGGGAGGCAAAGCATGGGAAAATGGAAAGGATGTAGAGAGGACTCTCAATATTAAGAACTTGGAAGCATAGCAATTAAAGCCCAAATTCTAGTTCGAGAACCATAGCAGGTTCGATAAGTCTAGGGATCCCAGGAAGAAGACAGAGGAAGTTCGGGCGGCACTAGCTAAACTAAGGTCAATGTTTCGATTTATCTAGATGATCCTACTCGAACTCTTAAAATTAGATCTCATCTTGGTGTTGGACTGAGAAAGGAATTGGTTAGTTTCCTTTGAGGGTATTTGGACGTTTTTGCTTGGACGCATTTGGATATGTGCGGGATATTGTTGGAAGTAGCATGTCTCGCATTGAATGTGGATCCAAGGTTTTCACCGATTAAATAGAAAAGATGTAGTCTAGGTTTAAAGCGATCCATTACGTTAAAGGAAGAAGTAGATAAGTTGATGGAGAATGGATTTATCCATGATGCTTTACATCCGGAATGGGTATCGATCCCCTATTGGCCAAGAAATCATATGGAAAGTGGCGGACGTGTATTGACTATTCTTACTTGAATAAACCATGCCCAAAGGATAGCTTTCCTTTGCCTATGATTGAGCAACTGGTGGACGGGACAATATAACATGAGTTGCTTTCATTTATGGATGTTTATTCTGATTATAACCAAATATCAATGCATGTACTAGATCAGGAGCACATGAACTATATAATGGATTTGGGATTGTACTGTTATCAGGTAATGTCGTTCGGTTTGAAGAATGTAGAAGCAACATACCAGATGTTGGTGAATTCTATGTTCAGAAAACAAATTATACGAACGATGGAAGTATACGTGGATAATATGCTCATGAAATCAAGATTGTCAAAGAATCGCATAGAAGACTGTTATCCCGCTTTTTGGCGAAGTCGTGATATCATCGGTTCGACTAGGAATGGATGCTCGATAGCTTGAAGAGTCAATTATATATAGTACTATAGACGATAGTCGAACAGATTCGAACCAGGACCAAATTGAAGTATGACAAGCATGAGGTCACCAGCCTAACCCCGTGACGTTGTGTCTCAAGTTCGGAATTGATTGAAGTTTGTGTACATAAGCTATGATTGAGACAACGATTTGCTTGGATTGACCAGAGAACAATTGAGGAAAATAGCTCAAGTCATCAATGAGTATTCAATATCTTGACAACCATGAAGCCAATCCATGTTAGACTTCCGGGACATTAACAAAGTGGTAAGGGGAGCATACCATGACGATTGCACATCCCAAAATGGAGATGGGAGGAAGGCCGAACGATATATGCCGATCGTTATTTGAGTTCAATAAGAACGACATGTGTATTTAAGTGTATGATCCATCTTCGACCAAGAATGACCCATAGCTTGTAATCTGTGTATCAGAATGATCCCATATTTTAGGAGCAACATTAAGAAGTGCATGGGACCCTCATAATCGATCGTACAAAGATTGGAGCAAATAAAAAGGATCGGCCTTGTGTATGCCGATCATTATGGATCAATGAGTTATTTGGGCCGATCGATATGGTAGGCTCCACTAGACCCAGGGAACCTTCTTACAAAGTTTCAGCCCGATCAATGTGCGTCTTTTACTAAAATACAGTAGGCATAGCTTCAGAAAGGGGGACTTCATCTTCTTCTTCCTTCTCTGGAGGCTCTGCCATTTTTATTTCTTGAAACTTGTATCAATGGATCCGAGTTAGTCTAAATGTTCTTGTAATTGTAATCTAGTGAAAGAGTAATAAAAGTATGAAGTGGATGCAGACAAAGATTGCCGAACCACTATAAAAATCAACGTGTTCATTTACTTTTATGCTTTGTTTTTTATTTCTTCCATTGCTTAATATTCATAAGATTCTACGGGTGTTGATGCCCATTTTCGGCGTCAAAATTTTGGTGCTTTCACTGAGAAATGAATTCTCAACTCGATTGGTTCTCATTTTCTATTGGCGAATTTCCATGTTCGTGAGATAGATCCAACTTTTGATTGACAAGTTTCCTATCCTACTCAGATTTGAAAGAAGTCTAGATGGAACTGCTTTATAAGGCCGTGAAACCACGTCTACCATTCTTGCCAAAGGAAGAAATGATGAGATCAGTGACCAAGTAGCCATATGGTTCATGATACAAGACATTTAAACAAGTAAATGCAGAAGTCATAAGCAAGAACAAAAGAGTTTTTATTCACATCAAACCAGTTGTACAAGATACAAGACAAAATCTAAAGGCCATGCACAAACGAATACAACCGACAAAAAAGAAATGATTATTTGGATTCTGTGCATGTCCAGAGGTCACTCTTTGGATTTCTTATCCCTCTTTCGCTTCTTCGGAGTGGCTCCCTCTGAACTAGTGCTCGCCCCCTCTTCTATCCTTTGCTGCCTTGGCTTTTCTTGGGAGGAATTTCCTCAACTATTTGGACCGAGGCGGTATCGTCTTTGGAGGTAGGAGGGATGGGGGCATCTTCAGCACCAGAAGTATGAGGAACGTCCTCCGAGGGAATCATCCTCTCGGGAGGGATCGTCTGAAGAGGGGAAAGTATCATTTCATCTGGGACTGGATCAATTGGCTCACCCTTCACCTCCTTTTTTTCGAGCTCCTCTCGCTTAATCCTCTCTTTCATACTGGGCCCACCAGTGGGATCGAAGGAGCCCCTGATCACCACTACTGTGTCGAAAGGGATTTCATGATGTGGGTCTCATCCTTCCTTGAATAACGCCTCCATGAGTTGATCATCAAAAATGAAGGCCTCTTCGCGAGCACTCCGAGCAGCGGTTGAAGTTGTGACTGTAACAGACTCTATTGTGGTCGTTTGCAACTTCGGCTGAGGTCCTACAAGAGGGAGAGAAGAGATATTCGACGAGTCCAAGGTTGAGAAAGAGAAAGGTGAAAAGTTTAGAAAGATCGATTAATAACATCCCAACTTTTATGAGATAAGGGAAAAATTGACTGAATACCTTCTTCGGTGTGGATTCCAGGCTGGGCCAAAGCATCTTCAGAACTACGCTCAAGGATCGAAGATAGTCGCGGTTTGTCCAGATCGTACCCGGGGATGGTCGAGGAGCTCATCGCAGAGCCTATTGTGACTTGAGACATCAGAGGCAGTTCAGTTGCAATGTCAGAATGCGTGGATCCGGATCCTTCGCCCACCTCATGTGAAGAGCCGTCATAAACTCTTTCTAAAGAGAAATCTAAATGTTATTTAATATTTTGGGTTCATTGCCCAACATCACTTCGCCTTCGAGTTTACTTACATAGACATTTTATAAGCCGTGAAATCTTTTCTCTTCCACGACGAGAAACTCCCAGGCACGATGAAGTTGGTAGGGGCAGTCTTCGCCAAGTCATGCTAAATTTCTATGTTTGAGAATGTTGGCATTATAGAGAATGAGAAGCAGGTCGAGCTCATTCATCACATCTTCTCTCACCTTGTTTGTGATCGTTTCTGTCTTGCGTCGAATAATCATGTCGACATCTTTTGCTTTTTCCATAGCCGCATCTCTCTCAAGCCTGGCGCGAACCAACTCTTCACAGCAATCTTAAGCGATCTTTTGAGCATCATCTTTTTCTTTGATCGCGTCTTCTAGCTTGGCCTTAAGTTCGGCAATTTCCTTCAAGGCTGCTGACTCGTTGTTTCGAACCACGTCTCGCTCAAGCATTATTTCTTGATTTCGGTGGTGCAGTACTTAGACCATATCGAGATGGCTAGCTTTCATCTCCTCCATAGATTTAAAGGCGGCATCAGCTCTTCCTTCAGCTTCGGTTAAGGCAGCTCTAGAGGTCTCCAGTTCATTTGTCAGAGCTTCGATAATTCTCTTATCCCGGGCCTCTTGTCGTTTTAGTTTCTCGATCACTAAAAAGATGATGCTCATGAACTGCAGTATGTTCTCCATGGCAGTGGCAATCGCTCGACCGCTGATACCGAGTAGGGACCAAGGATTTTGGAGGCACTAGAGCTGTAAGAGGGCCGCGAGGGGGATCGGTGGGCAAGTCCATGCGTTCAGCTAGTTTTTCAGGACCTCTTGGAGGAGGGGATCTCGATCTCGATCTATGAATGTCCCGAGTAGGCCTGCCCCTATCATTCTTCTCTTGATAACCGCGATCACGGCTGGGGCGATAGCTAGTGTCATAATATTCACGACTGCCACGGTAAGAGCTGGATCGCGATCCCGATGATTGATGTTCTACGTCCCGTAGGGAATCAAACATGCTCCTTTTCCTCACCATTGTTTCTGCAAAGAAAAGAGGATATAAATCAACTTTGAGTACTAGGAAGTATGAGTTAAGTACGGTGCAGTGTTGAATGTGCGAGTGTGTGTAAGGTCCTAGTGCAACCCCCTGACAGACCAGGTGTAGAAGCTTTGCTCATCGGTGTAACTTCCCCTCCAGAAGTAGGGACCTTCGAGCCAGTTTTGATAGGAGACTCCGATCCTCCAATGCTCACATCAGTAAAGTGATAAGCATCAACATAATGTGGAATTGGTAAATCAGACAGGGGATCCAGTGCTAGATTCGTCGACGGCTTAGTTGGGTCGGAAAAACGACTTCTTGGAGGCTTGTGTGTGACCCTTTCTTTTTCCCTTTACCCACGGTCGGGGATTGAGAAACTTGTGAGGGTCCGACACCAACCTCGGGATTAGGTCTATCATCGTAATGACCAAGTGCATCTTCGCTCGTCCTCCAGCACCGATATCAGTAGACTCTTGGGTGATCATGATTGGGGGCACCACGGGGCCAAATTAAATGTCTCTTTGACCGGCTGCAGCCTATAATCTGGTCCCAGTCGACTAGGAAGTTTTGATAAGCCCCACGTTGAGGCCTTCCTCTATCAAGCAAAAAGTGATGAGACATTTGTCCCTGAGCAAAAATTCAATATTTCTATCTTCGGCCGGAGCATTCTTCAAAATAGAGACCGCCTCTTCATAAACATCGCCACTAGGCCGGATAACAACACCTGAAAATGGTTAACATTGTCAGAATACAGCCTATATGCTATTTTCCTATTTTATTATGAATTTAGTGAGATACACTTACGTCTCTCTAGCCGTAGTCGAGTGAAGCCAGGCGGACAACGAATGAAGAACCATTCGCTTTTGAAAGCACTTAATTTTTTCCAAGTGCCAACCAAAATCTGGCATCTCTTCACCGACTCAAGAAAAGTGAATGGTAGATTCCCTATCCGTCGTTTAAAAGTGAAAAGAAATCGGATGTCTTCAACTATGGGCGGACAGTGCAGAAACTCCATAAATACCATATATGCACAGTTGAGGAGCGCATAGCCGTCTAGCTGGAGTTGTGCAGGAGTAATCCCTAAATAATGTAAGATCTCTTGGATATGTGAATTGAACGGTGGGATGCATCCCGCCCAGCACATGAATTTGTTGCATGTTGTATACCCTTCTGGAGGTCTATGAGCCCTGTCATCTTGCGATGGAACTAATACGTTGCCAAAATGAATCCCATGCCTTGTGAAGTCCTCTGGAGAGCGTCTTCTTTTATCTTTGAAGCTACCAAATCTGGAGGATTTTCAAGAATGATTGCGTCTTCTAAAGTATCGGGCGTTGGTTGATAACTTCCGGTGGAAAGATGGGAATAATCTCGGAAAGATCAAGCTGGGAACCCGAGCCTTCGGGCTGTCCTGAATTATGACTAAGCGACAAGCTATTAGACTCAGTCGTTGAGCTAGATTCTATGTTCAAGTTAGTCCTATGAGAAGCAGATCCGGCTGGCTTGATTGCGGAATGTCTGAAACACCTAGATGGCTTTGCTATCAAACTTAGTAAAAATCATAATTAGAAAAGATGACTTGTACCCCTCAGTGCATAGTGAGTGTAAGTGCAGTGTGATAAAGTGGTGATCAGTATAATAATGGGTTATGCAAAATCGAAGAGAAGAAGAGACAACAAGACATAAAAATTTGTTCGGAGAGATTCTGCTTAGATTTCATAGACAATTGTTGACCAACGGAGATAAAATTATTGTTTAAGTTACCGATAAGTTTTGGCATGGTAATTAAAGTTCTTCATTCATAACACTTGTTCTAAGGCAATATGTTAGTAATTGTGGAGGTCTTGTCATATGCCAGTCATGTTCATGTCTAAATGTGTACAAGAAACTGAAGCTCGTTGCTTAGTTCGGGTTCATGTTCATGCTATTAATTGTGTATTTATGTATGGATAAAAGCACCAAGTTCAAGCATAGACCGAATGTTCCAGTGATTTGTTGTAGTTTGATCGTTTTTAATATCCTAAGGGCCGAACGTTCTGAAGCCGTATTTTATGCCGAACGTTCCATGAAGCAGCTCTAGCCGATCGTCCTACCTATTGATCATCCTCGCCCAAGCAAACATATCCGATCGTTCGCAGGCCATTCTCGAACTCCCCCATTTTTTGAGCCAAAGCCTCATCGATCGTCTACAACTCCTACATCTCCCTATCTCACCTTCTCCAGAAAACGACTAGTTATCCTAACATTCCGATCGACACCCATTGAAACGATCTCTTCCTCTGTCCTACATGATCATAAGAAAGAAGAAAGGGGGCGATCCCCTAAAAATTCTAGTCGTCATGGTGAACTCATCTCGATCTAAAAAATGGAGGAAGTGTGAAGAACAAAATACCTAGGTATAAATCTAGAGAAGGGGATCCTCAAACCGATCGAAGAGGAATGAATTGGTTGTGACTGGTAATGGATCAGCGATAAGGAGTGGTGGAGTGTACATTGTCTTTGCTTCAAAAGGAAAAGGAGGGAGTGAGTGAAGAAATATTCTAAGTCTCAGAACTTATATAGCCGATTGTTTCTCGTCTTGAAAGGTTTAACCGATCATTTAGCACTCTGCCAAGCATGCCGATCCATCCCAGTGCCGATCAATCGTGTTTCTCATGTTATTATGCCTTAGATCAACCGTTTAATTACATGACCTATGACACCCAGTTCCATGATCGAAAACAGTTTAAAATTTAGATAAAAAGATGATGATGAATGGAAATATGATGAAGTAAGTGAAAAATGTGGTAAATGAGAAGAGGGATGGCAAATGATCATAGAAATTTGATTATGTACGCGAACATTTAGAATATCATGAGAGTTGGAAATGACTTGTGGACATTAGATCACGACCAAAGGCCAACAACCTAAACGTGTGTATGAATATGCATGGAAACAAGTTAAAAGTTCAACTTTTTAAATCAGTAAAAGACCAGTCAAACCTGGATCTATCGATTTTGAGACTGGATCAGATAAAAGAGGGCTTGTAGATCCCGCATGACCGAATTTGTATATGCAAACAGAATACGACTCTAGATTTATACCATCAATAGACGACAAAGGAATAGTAATCAATCAGGAAGCTGAATGGATTCCTTCACGACAATTCAGACTTGATTCAATTCAAAGCACGTCATGTTATTCACAAGACGTACTTTGAGGGGCAAATGTTATCTCGCCTTTTGGCGAAGTCATGATATCATCGGTTCGACTAGGATTAGATGCTCGATAGCTTAAAGAGTCAATTATATATAGTACTATAGACGATAGTCGAACAGATTCAAACCAGGACCAAATCGAAGTATGACAAGCATGAAGTCGCCAGCCTGACCCCATGAAGTTGCGTCTCAAGTTTGGAATTGATTGAAGTTCATGTACACAAGCTACAAACAGGACAACGATTTGCTTGGATTGACCAGAGAACGATTGAGGAAAATAGCTCAAGTCATCAATGAGTATTCAATATCTTGACAACCATGAAGCCAATCCATGTAAGACATTAACAGAGTGGCAAGGGGAGCATACCATGACGATCGCGCATCCCAAAATGGAGATGGGAGGAAGGTCGAATGATATACGCCGATCGTTATTGAAGTTCAATAAGAACGACTAGTGTATTTCAGTGTATGATCCATCTTCGATCAAGAATGACCATAGCTTGTAGTCTATGTATCAGAATGATCCCATATTTTAGGAGCAACATCTAGAAGTGCATGGGACCCTCCAAAATCTATCGCACGGAGATTGGAGCAAATAAAAAGGATTGGCCTTATGTATGCCGATCGTTATTGATCAATGAGTTATTTGGGCCGATCGATATTATGGGCTACATTAGACCCAGGGAACCTTCTTGCAAAGTTTCAGCCCGATCCATGCGCGTCTTTTACTAAAATACAGTAGGCATAGCTTCAGAATGGGGGACTTCATCTTCTTCTTCCTGATCTGGAGGCTCTTCCATTTTTATTTCTTGAAAATTATATCAATGGATCCTACCTAATCTAAATGTTCTTGTAATTGTAATCTAGTGAAAGACTAATAAAAGTATGAAGTGGATGTAGGCCAAGATTGTCGAACCACTATAAAAATCTATGTGTTCATTAACTTTTATGCTTTATTTTTTATATCTTCCATTTCTTAATATTCGTTTGATTCTACAGGCATTGATGCCCATTTTTGGCGCCAACATTTTGGTGCTTTCACTGAGAAATGAATTCTCAGTTCAATTGGATCTCATTTTCTACTGGCGAATTTCCATGTTCACGAGATAGATCCAGCTTTTGATTGCCAAGTTTCCTATCCTACTCAGATTTGAAAGAAGTCTAGATGGAAAGTGCTTTACATGGCCGTGAAACCACGTCAACTATTCTTGCCAAAGGAAGAAATGATGAGATCAGTGACCAAGTAGCCATATGGTTCATGAATGTCTTTGCATTCTCAAGTTTTAGCGCAAGAAGGAACGATCGGCAGTTGACTATGACTTTATTCATTAGGAAAACAGTTGTTCACCACAAATCCATTCACTCCAACATCCTACCCGATCATTCTTTACAATGGTCCACATCAGTCATTCCACCAATATGATAGAGGCTACTTGCTTTTCTACATGATCGCTTATCACCGATCGTCCCTACATGGTCGTCCATCATCTGATCATTTTCAACCCCATTTTTGGGACCGAATGTTTTTATTTGTGTATAACCGGTCGTACTATGTTGATACTCCTGCCTACCGAACACAGCCCTTCATCCTTATACAATCGTTTTTACATGATCACTCCGGCTAGACCCTTAGCCAGCTGATTTTATGCAAACATTCTGGTATGACCATTCTTGTACGACTATTCTAGTAGCTCATCATATCGACCATTCCACCCTCATCCTATTGACCGATCGTTTTCTATTAGACTCTCCATCAATTTAAGATGGAAATATTATCGCTTCTATATGATCGATCTACTATGATCGTTCCAAGCTCACGAAGCATAGCCGATCATTCTTATTCACATATCCATCTACAAACTTCTGTCCATGGCCTTATGCTGTGAGGTCGTTCCAGCAATAGTGGAAACTTCCTTCAGCTCTCCAAACTAGCAGATATAGGACCTTCTTAGAAATGCTTGGAGCTTTTCAAGGCTGGGGATTATAAGCCCGATCTTTGTAGGAAGGCTTGCATGAAGGACTTGCATGGGAATTTTGACAAGTACAAGAGAGATTTTATAACCCTGGTTATGACTCGAAGTAGGTCCCGGGTTATATGAGGTTTTTCCCGAAGCAAATCCCAAAGAGACTCTAAGTGCCTATTACCAAGCCTTTTGATTTTCTGACTCCAAGTGATTTAGTGTTTGAATCCAAGTGGCCCCATGGTTGAATCCAAGCGATTATCAGTTTTCCTCGGGTCTGACCACATGTGATTTACCACTACCCATCAATTCTAGTCCATTTAGCTTTGCGCGTATCCTGGACTTGCATGTGTTATTCACGATCATAATAAGTAGCGGTGACCTAAGAACAAACCGGATCGACGATGACCGGAATGTCCGAATCCTATAAATAAAGAAATCCGATTATCAACTGGACCGTTGGCGGTCAAGGTCCCATTGAAAGAAGCTATGGACAAAGTAGGATAGCGAGCACATGACGCTGATTTACTTATTAGTGAGACTCATTCAAATCTCTTTTTAATTAATTTGTTATAATTTTGATTTCAATTATGTTGTAAGCTGTGATCAACTTGAATTAAATTACGTGCATACAATGCACGTATTTGAGTGCCTAGAGTTGTGCGCCGACCAATTTCCATGGATCATGAAAGAACCTGCGTAGCTTTTAGTTTGACGAGCATGATTCGACCGTTCATCAGCTACCGTATGCCCCTGATTTGGGATGCCGAGGCACAGAATAAAGAACTTGACAAGTTCAGAATCCAATAGAATGTATACATGGCTGACTGTCCGTTCAACCACCTTCCTGTTAGACTTAAAGTAGCCGTGATTTAATGCCTACTTATTAACTATGGATTTCAGCAAATGGACTCGATTACAGCCTGAAATGGATGCGACTTAATTTTCCTGCTCAATAACACATTTTCTTCATTTTATAGAAAGTAATACGAGGCAAATTGGGGAATACTTGATTATCCAACCTCAGTGTGGACTTGATCCAATCATACATTGCCTACCACCTTCCTCGACTTAATGGAAGAGCCACAACTACCAAGTGGACGAGAATCGACTGTCTGTTTGCCAAGTTTCATCCTGAATGTTGGAGGCAGAATCCCATTCCATGAATGAACGTGGTTCGACCGTTCATTCGACAAATTTTTCCTCCACACGGTAAATGAAGTTGTTATCCGGTTACTTGGCCAGGCTACAAGGTGATAATTACAAAGGCTTTGATTGAGTCTGGATAAGACTTGAGTTAGTTAGAGATTGGAGACGTAAGGGATTGATCCGTTTTGGGTAGTCCGACATATGTGCATTGTTCGGCCTATATGTACGGTTCGGCCTATGTACATCGCTCGGCCTAAGAGTATGGTTCGGCCTTGAAGGATGGCGCATATCGCTCGGTCAAGAATGGGAAAACGAGATGGCTCAATCTAGGCGTCCAAGGAGAGGTCGTTCGGCCACCATCGTTCGGCAACCACTGTTCGGCCACCTTCGTTCAGCAACCACCGTTTTGCCACCTTCGTTCGGCAACCATCGTTCTGCCACCATCGTTCGGCACACCATGTTCGGCCACCACCGTTCGACTACCATCGTTCGGCGACCACCGTTCGGTATGCCTGGCTCGGCATACAGAAGTCGCCTACTATGGGCCGAAGTACCTTGTTCCAGGGCCTGCGAAGGGAGTCCAGCCTAACTTCGTCTATAAATACAGAGGCAGGGGTACAGTTGAAAGGACTTTCTTTTGGGAGAACTCCAGGGAAACTCTGCCATTTTTTATACTCTCCTATTTTTAATTCAAACTTGTATTCAAGTGGTTTGTTTACGGATTGTATCTGTATTCAAGTGATAGGGAAAGTAATAAAGATCATATTCAAAGTGGACGTAGGCAATTACGCCGAACCACTATAAATCCGGTGTTCTCGTTTCTGCTGTTCCTTTTGCACTCAATTGCGTTATTTTTTTGTTTTAATTTACTTTCTTCATTAATATCTCTACATAACTCTATTCAAGGGTGTTAGTGACCAATTTTAGTGCTAACATTTTGGTGCTTTCAGTGATAAATGAGTTCTCAGCTTGATTGGAACTCATTGTCTACTAGCGGATTCCCATCTTCGCGAGATAGATCCAGTTATTAACCTGCAAAATTCCTATTCTATTCAGATTTGAAAGAAATCTAAAGGAAATTGATAGCCATAGTCAGAGAAACTAAGTCTACTGCCCTTGTTTTTGGAAGATTTGATTATGCTAATGTTCTTGTTCAAAATTAATCATGTGTTCATGTTCATGTGAAAGGATTGGATTCACTGATGTACGCAAGATCTGGGGATTGGATGTTGAAGTTTGCACCCTAGTCGAATGAAGGCCAACCCCCTCCCCCCCGAAGGCAATTCAGCCAATCTCTCGTATGGTCGAACCCTCACCAAGGAAAACACATATATATCGACCACTCCAAAAGCTCTGTATACCAACCACTCCAAAAGCTCTGTATACCGACCGCTCCAAAACTGTTGTATACCGATCGCCCCACGTACTCCGTATAGCTGAGCCACCCTTGGCCGAACTGCTTTGGCCGAGCCGCCTTGGCCGAATCGCCTTGGCCGAGCCGCCTTGGCCGACCCACCTTGGTCGAACCGCCTTGGCCGAGCCACCCTTGGTCGAACCGCCTTGGCCGAGCCACCCTTGGTCGAACCGCCTTGGCCGAGCCACCCTTGGCTGAACCGCCTTGGCCGAGTCACCCTTGGCGGAACCACCTTGGCCGAGCCACTCTTGGCCGATCCACCATGCCTACACTCCAACACCGAACCACCTTCTATTCTTGTGCTTTACAAGCATGCCGACCCAGTGTATACCGATCCCTCTACCGTGTACCGATCCCTCTCTTAAAAAACCATCTGACCGGTCCATGTACAAAAAAATATGGATCGGGTACGACCCCTATTTTCAAAAAAATACTTTTTCGGGTACGAACCGTAGCCGCAGCGCGGTGCCTCCGCATAGTGAATTCAAAACTCAAATTAGTGAAGGAAGATTCTATCCACTTCCCTTACATCCTATGTCCGACCAGGGCATAGTGGATCAAGCGGCGGCCTCTGAATGGCAACAAGGGAACATACAAGCAATCGCTACTCAAACGATACTCCCAAAGGTTGGAGAACGTAAATGATATGACTCTAGGCAAATGCAGGAAACTTTTGATCAAAACCAGACTCGAGTAAAACCAATTTTTTCTCCAACCAAATGCCAAGATGACTCCAAGCACCGTTCTTCACTGACCCAACACTTCGAATTTAGTGACTCCAATCAAACCAATGTTGGACTCTAAGCAATTTGTTCCAAATGCTAATAAGGATACCATGTTGATCGCGTTTGAGGGGAGTCGACCTCTAGATATATTGGCAGCTAGTTAGCTGGAGAGCCTCCTACGACCATGGATCGTTTATGTTACAAAATGAATCAGAACCAAAGTGAGGAGGAGTGGAGCAGGCTAGGAAAAATAACAATGCAGGCCCGTTGGCTAAGGATTTTGATTCCAGTAGACAAAACAAGATCTCAAAGTTCAACCCATATGCACTTTGAAAGATTCAATTGATAGCCTCTACTTGGAGACTCGCGACTCAGAGTGGTACTGAAAACCAACCTCGAGAGAGTCCACTGAAGTCCAGAGATAATCAAGGGAATGTTGTATATTCCAAGATGCACACTGATCCTCACACTGGCGATTACAAACACCTCCGAGGTGTGATCGGAAAGCTGATTCGGAAAGGAAAGCTTCAATAGCATGTACAATCCTTGTAGAATGGCGAGCCAGGAACTTCAGATGCCCATCAATAAAGAACTCTAATTATCAATTGGACCGTTGGCATTCGACATCCCGCTAGAAGGGGCTAGGGGCAGATTTGAATAGCAAGCACACGATGTTGCTCCACTTGTCAATGAGATTTATACCAATCTTCTTTGGATTATTTCTATTTCTATTTCAATTGTGCTTTGAATTACGACAGACTTGAACTAAACTTCTTCCAAAACGATGTAGGTGACCAAGTACTCAAAGTTGGCCGCCAACCAATCCGCGCAGACCTTGATCGGACCTGTGGAGTTTCATCAAGATGAGCATGATTCGATTTCTCATCATCAACCATGTGCCTTTGATTTGGGGCCAAATATTAGAGATTGAAAAGCTCATCACGGTCAGAGCCCAATACAAAACGTACATGTTTGACCGTTCATTCATCGACCTCCATATTTGATTTGGTGGCCTAAACAAGGCTTGGAATGAATGTGGCCCGATCATCCACTCCTTGGGTCATAAAGTAAAGTTCGATAAAATACATATGCCTCTCCAGAAGCTCAGTGATGCTGGGATCTAACTAGAGCGGACATGATTTGATCATCTACACATCAAATCCTACCCTGAACACAAAAGGTGGTTCGAAAGCCCGACTTGAAGTAGCTATGATAGACTGCCTACTCGTTAACCATCGCTCTTAATACATGGACGCGACTACACCTTGAAACATATGCAACTTACTTTGTCTACTCAATAATCCATTATCTTCATTTTCTAGAAAGAGATACGAAGAAAATTGTGCGAGACTTGATTATCCAACCCCAGCATGGATGTGATCCAACCATCTATCATATACCTCCTTCCTTGACTTGATTGGAAGAGCTACAATCACCAAGCGGAGAGAATCGACCATCCATTTTTCAAGTTTCGTCCTTGATGCTAGGGGCATAGTCCCATTCCATGAGCAAACGCAGTTTGACCGTTCATTCGACAATATTAGCCTCGACACGGTAAATGAAATACAAATCAAACGGGTGGAAATACGACTGCTCTCAAGAAAAATCTCTATGTCCCTAAAGCGGACTAGAGTACTCTGAGTCCCCAGAGCGTGGACTAGAGTATAAATGACTTGACGAAAATCTCTACGTCCCAAACTGTGGACTAGAGCATAAACCATTCGACAAATCTCTAAGTTCCTAGAGCATGGGCCAAAGCATGAACACAAATTGGGCGCGAGTCGACCGGGGGAAGAATAACTCTAAGTCACCAGAATTCAGAGTGGCGTATAAACACCGATAAATAGATGAGTGAATTCCGACCGTTCTCTATTCCGAAAACTTCGGCTGAAAATCGACAGGAGGAATATTAACTCGCTAAGGATGGAGTTCGACCATCCAACTTGTGGCCTGGCCAAATCAATGCTAGGAGAAGGAGTACAAATCACTAAAAGCTGAATACGACAGCTCATTATAGCTCTAGCATGGCGTTCTTTACAACTTAAGGCAACGACTACAAGGAGGCCTCAACGCAGAATCAATCGGAACGGCATCCAAAGCTACGGGTAACCGTCTATATCATACCTTAGATCGAGAGTCAATATCGATCTGCACCAAGCACATACGAATGTGACCCGAATGTCCCTTGAAAAACTATGACGACCAGAGTGTGGAAAGGATAGTAAACCACGAAGACTTTATGGCGCCCCACCTCTATACTCACACTAGCCAAGGACACTATGGGGTAATGCCGTCGACTAGCACGAAGAATAAGGCTGTTGAGGAGCGACCATCTGTGTAATTGCTTTGTGCGAGTACCGATATGTCAGATAGAATGACTTTCATTTCGTTTCAAGAGGAAATCCGACATATCAAATACAAACTCGAAGCTACCACACAGTGGCTATGAGGCCTTCGGAAACAAATATAGAAATAAGCATAACACAAATCAGTCACATATATTCATATCACAAAGGCGGAAACATATATGAATATATCACATAAAAGTGTACATCAAAGTAGTGGTCAAACTAGATCCACTACATCACAAAAGAATAGGTACAAGTGCTAGACAAAAGAATATGTATACATCAAGGAGTCTCTATCTCGAATGTATAACAACAAAAACTACAAAGCTAAAGTAGTTAGCCAAAAATCAGATGATGGTCCCTGATAAGATGTCAAGTAGAAGCACCTGAAATACCTCGGTCTAACCCGAGTATTATTTAAGAAGAAAATAATAAACGGATCAGTCTAGCTATAAATATCATATAAAATGAGATAGGATAAGAGATATGACAAAAATGTATGATAACAATAATGCCATACTGTGACAAGTATACATCAGATAACAACAAAAATCATACAATATCTCAAATATTCTCAAACACTAAAAAGAGTGTCATATTCTTTAAATTATTCACCAAAACACAAATATTGACAAAACATATCAATGCCAATCGCATAAAAGTCGGTGAAGCACAAATTCT
Organism: Allium fistulosum; assembly: GCA_030737815.1. Taxonomy (NCBI): domain Eukaryota; kingdom Viridiplantae; phylum Streptophyta; class Magnoliopsida; order Asparagales; family Amaryllidaceae; genus Allium; species Allium fistulosum. The sequence goes on along the minus strand of CM060903.1, from coordinate 508,264,270 downwards.
AGAAATCATCAACTAGAAATCCAGAAATCACAAAAAGGGGAAGGCCTATCACAAACGGGAGCATGAAAACTCACCAACACGTGTATCACAAACGGGTCGCTATCCCATGAACCAAACATCGACGCACCTAAAAAGATACGCCCCATGCACAGTCGAACATCGACGCACCTAAAAAGATATGCGCCATGCCTAGTCGAACATCGACACACCTAAAAAGATACGCCCCATGCCTAGTCGAACACCGACACACCTAAAAAGATACGCCCCATGCCTAGTCGAACATCGACGCACCTAAAAAGATACGCCCAATGCCTAGTCGAACATCGACGCACCTCAACAGATACGCCCCATGCCTAGTCAAACATCGACGCACCTCAAAAGATATGCCCCATGCACCGACTTATCGAGCCGATTGCTCCACGAACGGTCCAAAGACAATGGGTCGCTAACCCATAAAAGTGAGCCGAAGCTCTGTAGAACGGGGTACAGTCCCCCACGCGGACAAAGAGACATTGCACATCGCTAGTCTAAACCATAAAATGATCATCATTGATCAATAAGAAGTGTCAATCACACTAAGCTAGTAAATAGATGAGTTTAACTTCATGTCCCATAACCACTGGCTTAACTTAAATATTTACGAACATATTGTAGATTTATACTCGAAAATTGTCACAAGATTTCAATCGAACAAGTCCAAGAATTAACCGACGAAGTAAACGCAAGCGTTTCATACCACTTGTTTTGCTAAGCCATTTAATTAGATTTCTCATACGAGTGAGGTAAAGGTTTGTATATACTAATAGACTGGAAAACGGTTTTAAAAGAGAGCTCTATATTTAAAATAGTGTCGTAATCGTTTTGATGAAAGAGTTTTAGTATTTACTACTAGTATAGAAACCTTTGTATTTAAAAGTGACAAATCACAAAAATGATTGTAGAAACAATCAATCACCAAAAATTCACATACGAGAATGTGAATTAAATCTATCAAAATCGATATCAAATCCATCAAATGGATATTCCAAAAATCCAAAGAAAGAAGTCATCAAAGTAGATAATAAGTGATAACAACTATCCGGATCAACAAAAACCGATTAAAATTGGAAATCCACACAAAACAGCCAAAAATAGGCAAAATGCATAGTTCCAGACGTCTGGTTTAGAATCCAGACTTCTGGATTTGTTCTCTGGATATAATCCAGAAAGCTTCCAGACGTCTGAAATTTCAAGGCAGACGTCTGAGACCCAATCCAGACGTCTGAACCTATAAATCAGACGTCTGGAATTGGTTTCTGCCATTTTATTTTCTACGGTGTATATATTTTTTCCCTCCAGGTCTAAACTAGACATCTGGACTTGATATCCAGACGTCTGGTCACCTGGCCTGGGCAACAATTTGCCTAGGCCAAGATGGCCAAAACGTTTCGGAAGCGATCGGATGAGCAATGACGACTAAGGATTTATGCCAAGCGACAACCCAACCTTATAGGCTCTTCGATACACCCTAAATATCATGTCCAAACATCCATAGAAGGATTTTCATAAAAATTGGACCAAAAAACCAAAATTTGGAAAATTCACCAAATCAATTCAAATCCAAAGCAAATGAACATGCATAAATGTTAGGAATTCATACCTAACAACAATGAAAGTATAGACGTAGATGTAAGTTCAAAAACTCACCTTTAAACCCAAAAACAACGAATGAGAAGCTTAAAAACAAAGCAAGACCAAATCCTCTTCAATATACCTCTAGAATCTTCAATCTATTATCAAAGGTGAAGTTTTTCCTAAGTTAGGTTATAGGAATTTCTGTAAATTGAAGAGTGATAGAGATGGAGAAGATGAAGAGGATGCTTACCTAAGCTTCTCCTTGATTTTGGATTTGAATTTGAGTTTCCTAATCAAAACTAGGGTTTAGGAATTTCTATTTCCCATTCTTTCCCCTATTTTTCTTTAGCTTGAGTGTTAGGAAATAGAATGAGTGAATGGATGAAGAGTAGAGGAGTTAGGGTATTATGTTGGGTTAGTAGGCTGAAACCCAAACCCAAAGCCCAAATAGAAAAATAACAAAATTCTACTCAACTCCAAACATATCGATGTTTATACTCAAAAAAGTTGTAAACGTCATTTTGGACTCAATGGAAGTGATCTCGAGTCCCAATTCGACTATTTACAAAAAGTAACATTTCGGACTTTAATCCGATTAACGATGCTATATTTAAATAAAACATTTAAATATACAATCATAAAATATGCGGGTTGTTACAGACTTGGTCATTGATTCTCCAGCACCCTCCTTCGATCCGTCAGGAGAAGTATGAAACTGGATGAGCATGACCCGACTACACTTGAGCCAACTTTACCCCGAGATCTGATTACAGAACATGAACCAAAGTGGACATGGCTGGCCGTTCAGTACCCAACTTACACCCTTAAACTGACGAGGCATCGGAGTATTCCCCTTGAGATGAAAAACCATAATACAATCCAGGATAGGCGAGACTCAGCCTCCCATCAACTAACCTGATCCCACGATTCAACGGGAAAGAGAGTAAAGCTAAAGTGGGCATGGCTGGCCTTCCTACTTATCGGTATATGCCCCAGACTTGGGGGCACGAGCGAGAAGTAGGATGAATGTGAACCGATTATTCACTGATCGACTCTATGTCTTTGGAGTTTAGGTGGGAGTATAAACATAGCTAGGATGAAACTCAACCATCCACATAGTACATTTATCAACCCAAGACCAAGAGCAGAAGCATGATCATCCAAAGACTGGCTATGATAGCTCAATATTGAAACTTGTATATAGTGTCTACAACTATTCAAGGCTACGACTGAAAGAATGCCTAGTGATAGAATCATTAAATCGATTCCTAAGCTCGTGGGCAACTGACTATCACCCCAACCCGAAGGAGGGGTAAAGGATCATGAATGCATTAGATGGAAAGCGCGTTACTCGAATATACAAGCAAATTCAAACTCAAAGCAAGATCCAGCTGTGCAACTTCACGCAACTCGAGGCTAACCCCTACTCGACATTTTCTTCAACGTGTTTCTAAGCCTAATCTTTGGCTATTTGCAAATAATCGATCAAAGCATTCCAAGCCCTTCACTATCAAACTTAATAACTCATGACAAGACTCTTGGATTCGACCAGAGTATCCATCAACATTGACCGTCCCAACCAGATTTCACATTGAATGTTACATAAAATAGTTACATCTGAACTCAAAGAATCCGAGATTGCACCCGCTGAGCTGACAGTCGACATTACAGTCAGCCATGGTGACCCTTCACGGGTGTAGAAGATCGGATCACAGCTCAGTGCAATGATGATAAAAGAATTAGATGGATTTCTCTGAATAAATGATGATATGTTCCCTTGGACCCATTCTGACATGCGTGTGTGATTTCACCGATTATCGCGAGCCATGCATTGAATATCGACCTGAAGCTACAAAAGCTAGCATCATACAACGACCTGAGATGTCTGAAAGACTGCTTAAATAGAATACCAAACTAAGCCAATTCGATATCACTTATTTCCCTCAAAGAGCTATCCAAGGATGGAAATTAGCAGACCTCATATCTGAATTCACTACATCAGACGACTACTCAAAGAGTAGTGGAGAAACAACCAATAGATGGAAAATATATGTGGATTGAGCATCCAATGATCAATGATTATGGCGTAGGAATCGTGTTAATGACTCCTAAGGAACGATCGATCTGCTACGCCCTGAAACTCGATTTCCTTGTAGCAAACAATGAAGCTAAGTATGAAGCCTCGATCGCTAGCCTCAAACTTGCTAGAGAGCTTGGAGTGGAAACTTTAAATATCTTTTGTGATTCAAGATTAGTAGTATGCAAAGTTAAGGAAGTTATTCTTGTCAAGGGGCATTGTCTTGATCCTTATCTTGGCCAGGTCCAAGAGCTACTAGCCGACTTCACGTATTACATCATTACACACATCCTTAGTAAACGAAATGAAAAGAGTCAAGTCACTGGCCAAGCTAGCCTGTTTTAGGGACGTGCAACGGACATACTTTGTTTCGGTTGAAGTACTTAATATTCCAAGCATTAACGGATGGAGATCGGCTAGATCTTGGAGACGGAGCCAGAAAAGGGCTCATCGATGACTCCTATCAAAGACTATCTACAGTGAGGAATTCTTACTGAATAGAGGAATGGAAAATGACAAATCCTCCTCAAAGCTTCATGCCAAATCATCCAAGAAGAAGTCATGTGTAAAAAGGAGTTTATCCATTCCCATGCTTCGGTGTATCACCCATGATGATATCAAATGAGTCTTGAGTGAAGTCTATGAAGAAGAATGCGGTGATAACATTAGGGGGTAAACCCTGACAAAGAAAATGCTCTGCTATGGGTTTTACTGGCTGACTGTCAATCAAGATGCGGTTGATCATGCTAGACAATGCAATGAGTGCAAGATGTTTGCAAAAAATTCGAGAGCCCCGCCGATGGAAATTACTCAAATGGCTAGTGCATAACCGTTTTCCACTTGGGGGCATTGACATCATCGTCTCCTTGCTGATCCTAAAGGTGGTGCGAAATACATCATCGTAGCAGTTGATTACTTCACCAAATGGGCAGATGCAGAACTTTTAACCACGACCAAGATGAAGAAAATATCGACTTCGTCATCCGTAACGTCATTTGTCCTTATGACCTTCCATGATCCATTATAACTGGTTGAAGCTATGAACAAAATCATAAAGTTTATTATGAAGAGAGGTTTGGAAAAGGCTAGAGGTAAATGGGTGGATGAACTCTCAACAGCATTATGGGCTTATAGAACTACCCATGAGTCCAGGGTTGGCCGTACTCCCTTCACCCTTGATTACGGCTCCGAGGTCATCATCCATGTAGAACTTGAAGTCCCCTCTCATCAAGTGGCTAATTACAACCCTTATTTCACAAAAAATATAAACAAGGAACTGCAATTGAATTGCAATTAAACTAGATCGAATTAGTGACGACTTATGTGCATATAAAACGCATCCGAGAGCAAATGACAAGAACGTGCGCCCGAACATGCACGTGTATATTCGAAAAAATTCGACTTCCTAAAATCAATAGAAATTGAATTTTCACTTAGGGTTATTAAGAAACGACTGGATCAGATAGCCGAAGCTTACTAGCCCTGTAGAACCGGACACAGATGGCCACTGATGAACTACAATCTTGAATTTATACTATTGGGAATCGACCAAGCGTTATGACGGCGGAAGAAGGATACGAAACTTTGGAGGATAAAATTGAAGGATAATTTCTATTCAGGAAACATGATGGATTTCTTTCTAGAAACTCTAACTTGCTTCGATTCAAAGCACGTCATGTTGGTTCACACGACGCACTTTGGGGGGCAAATGTTATCCGGTCACTTGGCCCGGCTACAAGGTGATAATTACAAAGGCTTTGATTGAGTCTGGATAAGACTTGAGTTAGTTAGAGACTGGAGACGTAAGGGATTGATCCGTTTTGGGTAGTCTGACATATGTGCGTCGTTCGGCCTATATGTACGGTTTGGCCTATGTACATCGCTCGGCCTAAGACTATGGTTCGGCCTTGAAGGATGGCATATCGCTCGGTCAAGAATGGGAAAACGAGATGGCTCAATCTAGGCATCCAAGGAGAGGTCGTTCGGCCACCATCGTTCGGCAACCACCATTCGGCCACCTTCGTTCGGCAACCACCGTTCGGCCACCTTCGTTCGGCAACCAACGTTCGGCCACCTTCTTTCAGCAACCATCGTTCGGCCACCATTGTTCGGCACACCATCTTTCGGCCACCACCGTTTGGCCACCACCGTTTGACCACCACCGTTCGGCCACCATCGTTCGGCGACCACCGTTCGGTATGCCTGGCTCGGCACACAGAAGTCGCCTACTATGGGCCGAAGTACCTTGTTCCTGGGTCTGTGAAGGGAGTCCAGCCTAACTTCGTCTATAAATACAGAGGCAGGGGTACAGTTGAAAGGACCTTCTTTTGGGAGAACTCCAGGGAAACTCTGCTGTTTTTTATACTCTCCTATTTTCGATTCAAACTTGTATTCAAGTAGTTTGTTTACGGATTGTATCTGTATTCAAGTGATAGAGAAAGTAATAAAGATCATATTCAAAGTGGACATAGGAAATTACGCCGAACCACTATAAATCTGGTGTTCTCAATTCTGCTGTTCCTTTTGCACTCAATTGCGTTATTTTTCTGTTTTCATTTACTTTCTTCATTAATCTCTCTACATAACTCTATTCAAGGGTGTTAGTGACCAATTTTGGTGCTAACAGAAGTACAGATTAAACGGGCAGAAATACGGCTGCCCTCGACAAAATCTCTAAGTCCCTGACTGTGGACTAGAATACTCTAAGTCTCTAACTGCGGACTAGTGTATAAATGATTTGACGAAAATCTCTATGTCTCTGACCGCGGACTAGAGTACTCTACGCCCTAACTGCGGACTAGAGTATAAACGATTCCACAAAAATCTCTAAGTCCGTGACTGCGGACTAGAGTACTCTAAGTCCCTGACTGTGGACTAGAGTATAAATGATTCGACAAAATCTCTACGTCCTCGACTACGGACTAGAGTACTAGACGTCCCTGACTGCGGACTGGAGTATAAACGATTCCACAAATATCTAAGTGCCTGACTATATACTAGAGTACTCTAAGTCCCTGACTATGGGCTAGAGTAAAAAATATTCGACAAAATCTCTATGTCCCTGACTGCGGACTAGAGTACTCTAAGTCCCTGACTGCAGACTAGAGTATAAACGATTCCACAAAAACCTCTAAGTCCCTGACTGCAGACTAGAGCAATTTAATTCCCTAACTACGGACTAGATTATAGACAATTCGACAAAATCTCTAAGTCCCTGACTACGGACTAGAGTATTCTAAGTCCTTGATCGCGGACTAGAGTATAAATGATTTGACGAAAATCTCTAAGTCCCTGACTGTGGACTAGAGTACTCTAAGTCCCTGACTGCGGACTAGAGTATAAACTATTCAACAAAAATCTTTAAGTCCCCGACTGCGAACTAGGGTACTCTAAGTTCCCGACTGCGGACTAGAGTATAAACCATTCAGCAAAATCTCTAAGTCCCTGACTATGGACTGGAGTAGAAACAATTCGGCGGAAGGGCGACTACTCACGAAAAATCTTTAAGTCCCCAGAGCACGGACCGAAGTTTGAACACAAATTGGGCGTGAGTCGACAGCTCGCAGAATAACTCGGAGTTCCCAGAATGCAGACTAGAATGTAAACTTTAGAAAGGAGGACTTCATCTTCTTCTTCCTGCTCCAGAGGCTCTGCCATTTTTATTTCTTGAAACATATATCAATGGATCCTAGCTGATCTAAATGTTCTTGTAATTATAATATAGTGAAAGATTAATAAAAATATGAAGTGGATGTAGGCCAAGGTTGCCGAACCACTATAAAAATCTACGTGTTCATTTACTTTTATGCTTTGTTTTTTATTTCTTTCATTGCTTAATATTCATAAGATTTTATGTGTGTTGATGACCATTTTCGACGTCAACAACGACCTTTCAGAGATGTTCGAGGTATTGTAGAAGCATGGAATGAAGAATCTATTGAAATGCTCTTTTGGTGTTACGTCACGAAAATTTCTGGGATTTATGTATATTCAAGGGGCATCGAGGCTAATTCAAAGCATATTAACACCTCAAGAAATATGAGAGCCCAGACCACGAAGAAGGAATTGCATAGCTTAAATGGGAAGGTACCACTTTGAGTCGATTTATCTCATAGGCAATGAATAAATGCATACTGTTCTTCGATGCCCTCGATAAGGGTAAGAAGAGTTTTGAATGAAAAGAAGACTGTCAAAATGCCTTCATGGAGTTACTAAGGCATGTGGAAACACTACCAGTTATATCCAAGCTGTTGGATGGAGAGGACATGTTCATTTATTTAGAGATGTCTTTATATCTAGGCCACCTCGCGGTAGATGTAATCGGTGAATTTCAAAAAAATTCACCATTTTGGATCTTTATTGTGCCTATGAACTCTAGTTTATTTATAACTTTCCTAAATTTCTCTTAAATAAAATCATTATTTTATTTTAATTTATAATATTATTTTATATTGTATATTTAATATCATATTATACATATACATGTATCATAGACACATAAATGTGTGTATGCATGTGTAAGATAACAAATCATGCTCGGTATAACATGCTCGTGTATAAGTGTTGAGATTTATACCACAACGGACATGTAAGTTCATATAGTATACAAATATAATATCTAAATGTATGTTTATATACATTAATTTATGTATACAAAATATTACAAATAAATATATGAATGTATATATATGTATGTATATAAACTATATTTTATTTTAAATAATTATATATATACATACACACGAAATTTTAACATTAAATATACATAATTATATATATATATATAGATATGTTTAAAACATTCATAAAATTATATTAAATTTTTTACAGTAAAATCGAAAGAACTATATATAATTTATTTATTTTTTAAACAAACACACACACATACATACACAAATATATATATATATATATAGGGCAACGATCGAATACACCTCATTTTTGGTGCACCTTAAATCCCCCCACATATCAGCCACAAGTTATGAATTAAAAATAGAGTGAAGTAGCAAGAGAGATAAAGTATACTATTTAATTTGAAACTTGTGTTTGATATTGAGGGGGATTTGAGGTATAGTGTAACACCTCTAATTTTGATAGCATTATTCAGGAGATTTAATTAGATAAATTAAATAGAATAATGTAAATTTAAGTGATAAGGGGGTTGAGATTTGAACAAATCTAATTAAGGCCATGCTTAGTGAATAAAATAGTTAAGTGGGTTTAAGAATGGTTTTAGGTTAATTAATCCACATAAGGGTATATTGGGTAATTGTCGCACATAACCCTTATCCCTATATAATTTTGTTCCTACCATTTTACTTCTCATTCACGTCATTTTGAAAACACAAACCAAAAGCTTAAGGAAGAGACGACCATTAAAGAAAAAAGGAATATAATCAAAAGCTAGAGATTCAAGCTTAGGGGAAATCAATCGCAACTCATCTCCTTAACTTAATCAAGGTGAATAATAATTCCATCTCTATTTTTGTTTAAATCATATGTTTTTAGATTTAAGGGTAAATTCATTTTTATGATGAATTGGATGATGATAGGCTTGAATATTGATTTGTTTAATTTAATCAAGATTGTTTAAAAGGGATTATACAAGATTTTGGGGTAAAACTGATATATGTTGATGCTTAAATGCCATGGGAAAATTTTATGTTATGTAAAACATGATTTTGGAGTTGGGTTTCAATTTTTATAATTTTCCAAGCTATGGAAAGATTGTTATGAATTTTCAAAGGAAAATATGGTAATTTGGGTTTATAAATTTATTTCCGAAAGTATATTAAGAATTTGGGTCTGGAATTTTGATATGTTAGACAACATGATTAAAGTGAATTTCTGGAATTTTTAAGGATTTTTCCAAAGTGATTTGCTATGCAAATTAAATTATTTTAGAAGAGGGGCTTCTTTGCAATATTGGTTTTGCTTAAATGGAAGGGCTTATTTGATCAACTTAACATTGATTTAGATCTAAAATTAGCGGCAGTTATTTAGTAAAGAATTTTAAAAGTTAAAGGCAACTAATCTGGTGTTTACACGTGGCAGGTTAGTTAGAAAAAGGTTTACTTTAATTAGTATTAAACCAGGTTATTCCAGAAAAGTGGGTTTCGCCTACTTTAGAAGTACCTTTCGACACAGAGCTTTCGCCTTCAACCCAGTCAAAACCTATTAAGTTGAAACCAATAGACAAAGTATCACAAAGATGGTACGAAGTGGATTGGAGAAAGGCGGAGGGTTAGGTGTCGAAAGCATGGCTTCCGAAGGAATCGATACCTTAGTTTCTTTAAAAAAGAGAAGCGCCTGCCTTTGTTTAGCCTTCGAAGGAGTCGAAGCATTTAGTTTCGAAAGAGATTAATAAATGCTTTTGAAAAGGTTGCCATCAACTTATTTTTTAAAAGAGTAAGCTTTCAAAGTGGTTCTTTATTTATAAAATAAATGTTTTCTAAAGAAGGTGTTCCGATCTAGTCGAAACCCTACTACCGTTCTTTAGCCTTTCGATGGTGTTGAAGTCATCAATGCTTTCAAAAGGTAGTGTTTGTTTTTAAAAGATGTTTTAAGCCTATTCCTAAATGCTTTTGAAAGGGTCCAAGGGTTTTGAAGGGAATGGCTTCGAAAGGGGTTTCGACGCTATCCTTCAATGTTTGTTTAAATGGTTTAAAGCTTTCAAAAGAGATGGTGTCGACGCCATCATGTTTTCCCTAATCTTTTTTTTATATAATAAAGGATGGTTTCGAAAGAGATATTTTCTCCTATATTCACTTTGACCCAAATAATAATTTAAGTATAAATCGAATGTTTGCGAAATGGGGACTTTCAATGATTTCGGAAGGGTTACTTCCAATGGTTTCGAAAGGGGTACTTTCAATTGGTTTCAAAGCTATGCTTCTAAAGTTAAATGTTAATACTTCAATACAATTAAAAGGTTTCGAAGGAAAGGTTTTATAGTATTCAAAAGGTAGGAGCCTAATGTTTTGAAGATAGATTTTAATGCTTTCAAAGGAGGCCATCCAATGAAGTCAAAAGCAAGATTTTGAAAGTGTCGAAATTTTCTGTAAATCAAACTCATTTTTAAAGGAGAAACCTATGGCTATTGAAATAATTTTAAGAAGAAGCTCTCCTTGATAAAATTATAGGTTAACGGGATTAACCATATTTTATATGAAAAGTATTTCAAGGACATTTGTGACGATCCACATTTCGAAATGTTTAAATTGACAATAATCCACACATATCCAATCAAAAAAATTCGGAACATAGATAATCATTGGGGTTAAATAAGAAAAATAAGAAAAGAAGAAGAAACAAACATAGAATCTCGCAGCAGAACGACAAAATATAATAATCAAATAAATAGTTCATGAAGCTGTTTATATTTTACATTTGATTTTAATCTATACAACATTCATCAGAGTTATATATACATCAGAGATATATAAATAATGCAGTAGACAACATGATGCAAGACTAATATTAGTAATAATATACCAAATCTTTGTCTTCATCCTCCATAATAAATCTTCAATAAGATGAAAGACTCAGGGCTGACCCGAGCATAATGATAAGACGAAACACTCGAGTCAGGACTAAAATATCCTTATGTAAGTCAAATCAATATCGCATATAAAATGAGTGTCGTGGCATCAGAGATGTTTATGGGTTTTCGCATCTCTTATCCCGTGTATAACATGCGTGCAATAACTCAAGAGATGTTATGGGATTTTCATCTCTTAAGGATCCGTCAAAATATTTATATGTAGTAGAATACGCTACATATATAATGTCTAATCAATAAAATAAATATTTTTCTTAGCGTTAAGGCTTTACATTGATCCCCCTTAACGCGTTTTTAAGCATTGTCGTACAGTTTGCATATAAAACACTAGTTAAACGGTCGGTGGACAGGGATGCACCGTGATACGACAACACTAAACCAAAATCGTATGGGTCTCGTTTAGGGATAAAATTATGACAAGGAACGTTCGGTAATGCCCAAGGTAGGATACTACCAGTTTACCCTTCCTGGCTGGTGACAACACACATAGCTATGATCGCATCACCGCGTCCAACACTCCCATAATTCGGAAGGTGCGCACCAATCAATCACAATGTAAATGATGGTAATACGAAAAAGTGCGTCCGCTAGGGGTAGCTAGCCCACTTGGCCGGTACGGCTCCTGTTTTAGTCATTTCAAATTGGCACAAGTGCCAGGCTAATCCATCATCGTTCTCTTTCTTCAAATCCAGCAAATGACGCCAAATCCAACCACTTCGTTCTGGAGTCTCCTCCATGTACACAGTTGTTAAAGTGGTTCCGGTATCGACAAATAGTATGCCCATATACGGCCCTGGTCTCTTTAACAACCAAACGTCGTTTTACACACCGGTTGGTACTTTTATATTTCGAAAACAATTCGTATTTGATATCAAAATATCATATTCGCTTCAAAATCAAATTCATTTCGAAATCATAATATTTACTCAAAATATACAATCTCAATTCATAATCATATCGCCTTAATATCTCGATTTTGCTTCCAAAATTGTTTCGAATTTCAATTTAGGTTATAACTTCATTTAACCTAATTCGAAATTAAATCCATGATGTAAAAATAACCATTCCACTCTTGACCAGTTTGAATTTTGAAAAATAGTTTGGGTAGTTTTAAAATAGTTTAAATGGTTATAGATAGTTTAAATGGTTAAAAATAGTATAAATAGTTAAAATAGTTTAAAATATTAAAATGGTTTATATAGTAAATAATTTGAAAAACCAAAATAATTTAAATATTTAAAGAATATAGATTTTAATTAGTTTATACTAAAATAATTTATTTGAAATTAGTTTCAAAGTCAAACCAATTCAATTCCAACTTCTCAATTCAAGTCAATTCCAATTTCCATTCAATCGATTCAATGTCAATTTCAAATCAAGTCAATTTTGACTTTAGTTCCTAATAATTCAATTTTCATTTTAATTCTAATTAATTTCAATTCAATTCCAATTTGAAACCATTTCAATTCAATTCTCAAATTTTAAACCATTTCGATTTACATCAATTCCAAGTTTGATTTACAAAATATCGATTTAAACACTTAATCAAATTTACCTTCAATATTCCATTTAAAATCCAATTTTCAAATATAATTCAATTTCGATCTCAATTTCGAAATATTGTTTTATATCAGTTTTACTTAGCAATAGTCAAAGTTTGAATAAAAATCCAACCTTTTAAAACAACCCAATTTCCAAATTTCAAATCTTATTTCGATTATAACTTCAAAATCTCAACTTTGATTATTTAACCAATTTCGATTACCACACTTAATTCCATAATTCAAGCTCAAGTTCGAAAAGAATTCGATTTCCATAAACTCGATTTTATTTCTTTAAATCCAAATCATTTTAATAATTTCAATCAAAAATTTAAAATCATTTAATTTAACCAATCTCGTGTCCGTATATAATTTTCTATCCTATGGCCAAGTGATCAGTTATTTCAATTTAATTTCAGGGATGGATATATATCATTTCAATCCAAATCACCGTGTCATAGGTATATATCATTTCAACCTATTTCTTAATTTATTCGAGATAATTCAATTTACAGTTTATATACTATAAATAATTTGTAGGATGATAACAAGACATATCAATTAAAAAACATCCAATCATCCAAATATCAACCAATTAGCAACCATCACAATCAATTATCCAAACAGTCAAGATAATTCACAACAATTTCATAGTTATTAATATCGGGTATTTTACTGGCAGTTAAATTCCAATTTCAAATTTAACTGTCCATTTTAACAGTTAATTCAAGGACAATTTAGATGACAATTAATTTATCAAACAACGATCAATAAATTTATATCACTTTATAATTTCAGATTTAACTAGCATAAAAATATTATAGTACTTGTGAGCGTTATAAAACACTCACCTTGAGTTTTCAATTTTAAATCAAATCGAACGACGTCCGATTTAACCTAAAATTTTAACTAGCTCCAAATGACTCCAAGTCGACTCTATGACGTAGTGCTCGTCGCCACGATTCCAACGCCTCTTGTTTCATCTAATTCCAACCTCGTATGAAATAGTTATGATATCTATAAGATTGACGATTTTATTATATTATTAAATTCACAATTTTTTATATATAGCCTAGCGAAATCCAGGCCGTCCATTATCAAAGACTAGATCGGAGCAGCATGAGTCTTCCCTTCCAAATCGCGTCTACCAGGAACAATGAAAACCCACAGCCGCCTCTTACATTTTTTGGCTGCTCCCTCCACGCTCGTCCATACGATGATCAGCTGCCATCATCTCGAAGAGCACTACCCACTCCATCAACGCCCAGAGCCCCTTGAAGCTCGGCCCCCTGTTGCATTGAAAAACACAAATGAACGTGCGCCGTTCATTGCCAATTTGCCTCCAATCCTCTTCGCCCTAGACGATCTTGACCGTTGGATTCGTAGATCTCGTTGTGCTCTTCAACTTTGTAATTGGAGATTTTGTCTAAAACTCGATGGATTGTGAGAGATTTGAGGGGAAGGATAGAAGATTTTAGCAATTAAAATTTATTGGAGGCACGGCTGCGTTCAATAAGCTAGGGTTTACTGTAGGCGCATATATATACGTGTAATATATATTATTTTAATATTATTTTGACTTTTTTCCGGACAAACTCTGAATGAAGCGTGCCGCCTAGCGTTTATAATGTTTTACCCCTATTTCGAACACAATTGAACATGTTTCGGGGCCTAATTCGATCATATGTGGAAGATAGCCTTTTGAACCCAATTAAAATATTAAATTTTCGATATTTAGTTCATCGCGTTTTTATCCCATACGACCAAACGATAACTCCAAACGTTATGAAATTTGAAATTCGATAATGAAATACTATTACGGATCCAATGGAACTAGTTTCGTCGAAATCCGAGACTATGCCTCAGATCGCTATTTTTAACGTCTCGATTATAATATAAAATTCCCAATTTCTTATTAATCGCTTTTAAATCCAATTTTAAATATTAACAATCTTCATTGTTGTTTAAATAAAATTTATATCAACTTTCGATATCATTTTCAATCATATTATATTCAGAATTCAATTATTCAAAAAAATTCCAATATTAAATTTAAACAATTTAATTGTTCAATATTCAACTGATTTCAATATTAGATTTTAAATGAATTTTAGTTATCACTCAATTACTTTATTTCCATCTAATGAATTCAACATTTATTATTTAATCCAACTATTGATTGTAAACACATTCAATACATAGCATTACCTTTCAATACTCGTTATTACTTAAATCTTCAAAATTTGTTTATTTTAAAATCTTGTTCAAGTTCATATTCAATAGCCATGTTAATGAATCATTAAAATATTTATTTTTAACTTTTTTTTAATTCATCAATTACACTAAATTTAATAATTTAAAGTAGTTAAAAATACGGGTCGTTACAACATTAAACCTACAGAAATGGTATTATTTTGTAATTTTGTTTGCTTCTTCAATCATAAATATATTCACATTATAATGGATCCATAACTGCATTTTGGGGATAAAGGGCAGAAGAACCAGCTAGGTTGACCTAGTAGTGAATATAAATTGATTAAACTCCTAGATGAGTAGAATTGCATCCAAGAGGTCAGGAAGACCAGAATATAGGATGCTTAAATATAGAAGTTGTCAAGGAGACAGGTTCATAGTGCACCCATGAAAACTATGACTAAGAAGTTATTGGGGTTACCAATATTTTCATAGTAATCCCATTAAAACTATGCTATTAAGAGTGGTTGGCGGGGGCCAATTGGTTCATAGTGATCCCATGAAAACTATGTCCAAATTAAGTTATTAACAGTTGTCAATAGGTTCCTAGTCAATCCATGAAAACTAGGATAACGAGAAAAGATATGGGCAGGGGTCAATAGGTTCCTAGTCAACCCATGAAAACTATGATAAGAAAGAAGTTATTGGAGTCACTAATAGGTTCAAGGGAACCCATGAATTAATTAAGTTAGTTGCCAAGGGCTAATAGGTTCGTAGTGCACCCATGAAAACTATGAAATAGGACTGGGAGTCCATATATTATATAAAGGTTATTAGTAAGCCCATGAAAACTACTAGGTTAATAATGACCCTAGAAACTATAAATATGACAGGGAGTCAATTAAAAAGAGGATGGGAAATCCAGTATGTTTTAACATGTTTGCACATCATCATAATATTTTGAAATGACCGTGTTTTAACCATTATGGATGCAGGAGCACAATATATGGTTTTATATAGGTTTTGGGATACTAGTGAGGGGAAAACCCATTCCGCTACATGGTGTGGTCTCACTAGATATCTAAATGATTTGAGATAGTAGATTATTATTCATACCAGGCTTTATGTATGACTTGAAGTTTATGTTTTTCCCTTTAAATTCTTGAGTACTCAATTGATTTTGAGTAGTTTGAGAGTTGAGGTTTTCAGGTACCTCTTTAGACGAATAAAGCTTCCGGAGGCGTGCATGTGGCATGATAGCTATTTAGGGTTTTTCTTTATTTGATTCCGTTGTGTTGTTTGTAATGGAAATGTTGTTGTATTGCCAATATACTGATCATCCAAGGGGGCACCTTCATATGTCACTCTTGACTTATTTTGTAATAAATATATTTTCTCTGAACGTGTTTAACGATTGTGGGATTATGTAATGAATTGGAAATGTTTTGAAATGGAATATGATCTGTTTGATATTTTAAAATTTTCCATATTCATGTGATTCTGTGTATCCGTATTTGGTCGCCAAGAATTAATAATTATGGATAACTACAGCATCCGTAGCCGTTATTTTTGGGACTTCAAGTAGGGGGATGTTACAAGTTGGTATCAGAGCATAAGTTTATGAAACATTAAAAGAAAGTTAGAGCTAAAAAGATTTTCAAATCTAATCCAATGAATTTGAAAATATGATCGGGGTTTGGGTTAACGTTATAGTAACGTACTTGTATTTCGTGTTCCCCTCTCTCTTCGACCATTCTTCTGTATCTTACTAAGGCTTGTATGTAGATTTACGAGAAAGAAGATATGGAGGCAGAAAACTGAAGAGGAAATCTAGGTGGAGGAAGCACCACAACCAACGAAAATGCTCGACCTAATACCAGGAGAAACCAAGGACGACAGGATAATGCTAATCTAAATGCTGAAGCCATTGTAGGTGCTGGAAATCCATCAGTAGATGCGGGGATGTTATATCAGTTGTTAGCCAATATTTTGCAAGCTGGATTTGTTGGTAATGTTGGAGGAGCTAATCCTGTAGTTCCAGTTAGGAATAACTATGCTAATTGAGCAGAGACTACACCAGTCTGGGTGGAAAGCCGCTTGTTGGAACGGAAGATGCTATTGAAGTTGAGAATTGGCTACTGCACCGTAAAGGGATCTTTACTGACCTAGGATTGGATGATGGGCAAAAGAGGAGGCTGGCCTCTAGGCAGTTGCAAGGGGCAGCGCTTCACTGGTGGAATAGTGTGACTGCCGAAGTTCGGAAGGAAGAGCTGACATGGGCTGATTTTAGAAGAAGTATTGCGCAAAGGTTTCTATCTGAAGTTGCTAAGGCAGCATTGATGAGGAAGTTCATGGATCTAGTTCAGGGAGAGATGTTAGTAATCGAGTATGATGCTAAGTTTGATGAGTTGTCTCGATATGGATATGCTATGGTTGATACTGACATCAGAAGGAATGAGAGGTTCATTCGAGGACTAAGAACTGAGCTTGCTAGAATTACCATGACCCATATCCGAGAACCTTGTAATGTGGTGCTTGAGATGGCCATTTGCCTAAAGAGATGATGGCTGGTTGTGCTAGGGAGAAGCCATTGGAGTCCCGGGGTCCTTAGGGAAAGAAGAGGAAATTCTTTAAGAAGAAGGGAGCTCAGAAACGGGATGCTACCAAGAAGGCAAAGGCTGATTTAGATTGCTATAAATATGGGGTCATTATGCTCATGAGTGCCGATCAGGCAAGGGGGAGAAGGCTGCAGATAAGAAGAATGTGAAGTGCTTCAACCGTGATCAAGTTGGGCATTATAAGAACCACTGTCCAGAGCCAATCAGGGCGGACAAGGGAAAAGTTTTTGCTGTTGGATCATCAGCTAAGCCTAATGCAGTTGATAAAGGAAAGATTATGTTGGAAGGTATGTTTTTGATTCAAAGTATACCAGTTAGGATACTATTTGATACTGGTACATTACATTCATTTATATCCCAGTATTTAGTTGATAGGTTATGCTTAGAACCCACATACCTTATTACTTCCTTAAAGGTTGCGAATCCATAGGAGGGTATGCAACTCTGGGGATGAGATGTGACCGGTTAGAACTTGATTTGTTAGGTCATAAGTTTGCATGCAGTCTGTATGTTTTTGATATCGTAGATTTTGGAATCATTTTGGGTATGGATTGGTTGAGGTGGTATGAGGCCAGGATATTTTGTCAGGATGGGGAGATATCATTAAGACACCCCGATACTCATAACCGAATTATATTCTCAATAGAGAATTCTAATCGGAGCAGTTGTGCTTTGTTAAGTGTAACGGAAGTGGGAGAAGAGTTAAGTCAGGTTCGAATCGCAAGAGAATTTGCAGATGTCTTTGAGCCAGTTACAAGACTACCGCCGAAACGAGCTGTTGAGTTTCGAATAGACCTGATGCCGGAAGTTGAACTTGTGAGTAAACCAACTAGCAGGATGACACTGACTGAGATGAAGGAATTGAAGGTGCAGCTAGTGGATCTAGAAGGAAGGAATTTTATTAGACCAAGTAGTTCACTTTGGGGAGTGGCTGCGGTATGTGAAGAAACTAGATGGATCGTTAAGGATGTGTATTGAGTATCGTAAGTTGAACGAAAGTACAATCAAGAATAAGTATCCTTTGTCGAGAATTGATGATCTGTTTGATCAGTTGAGTGGAGCCAGAGTGTTTTCCCAATTGGATTTGGCGACAGGGTTCCTTCAATTGAGAGTGGCAGAGGACATCATTCCTTTGACAGCATTTCGAACTAGGTATGGTTCGTATAAGTGGATAGTAATTCCATTTGGGTTGACAAATGCACCAGCTTTCTTCGTGGATTTGATGACCCGAGTCTTTTGAGAGTATTTAGATAGATTCTTGCTGATATTTATAGATGACATTTTAGTATACTCTAAGGATGAAAGATAGCATGAAGATCATCTTAGAGTGGTGCTTGAGATGCTAAGGCAGAATCAGCTAAAGGCGAAGTTTTCCAAATGTCATTTTTGGAAGAAAGAGGTTAAGTTTCTTAGTCATGTGGTTTCAGAGAAAGGATTGTCAGTCGATCCAGATAAGATCGAAGCTATAAACAATTGGAAGATACCAGAGGCAGCGACCGAGATTAGAAGTTTCTTGGACTTGCTGACCACTGGAGATTCATCAAGGATTTCTCACGGATAGCAATGCCTTTGACTAAGCTTACCAGGAAGGAGGTGAAGTTTGTTTGGTCCGACAAATGTGAGGGAGCATTCGTTAAGCTAAAACATTTGTTGACCAATGCACCAGTGCTGGTAGTTCCAGATGAAACCAAGGGTTGGTGGTGTATATTGATGCATGTGGGACTGGATTGGGAGCAGTGTTGATGCAGAGGGGCAAAGTCATTGCCTATGCACCTAGACAGCTTAGACCGCATGAAGTGAGATATCCTACTCATGATTTGGAGTTGGCAGAGGTGATTTTTGCCTTGAAGATTTGGAGGCATTATCTCTTGGGGGAGAGATTTGAGTTATATACCGATCATAAGTCTTTAAGATACTTATTCTCTTAGAAAGAGTTGAATACGAGACAGCAGAGGTGGCTGAAGTTTTTGGCTGCTTATGATTTTGGTATAGAATATACACCGGGGAAAGGTAATAAAGTAGCTGATGCTTTTAGCAGAAGCCATCAGAATGTCGTATTGGCTATGTTGGCATAATGGAAAGATCTAGAAGCTTTGGCCAGTTGTGGTGTGCAGTTAATATCGACTACTAGTTCTAGTCAGAGTACTGCCATGTTGTCCTGTTTAGAAGTTCGACCTGTGTTGATCGAAAGAATTGCTTATAAGTAGAAGGAGGATCCATTATTAGCCGAGAGGATTAGAAGGCATGAGGTAGGATCAGAGGTCGATGATTTGAAAGATTTTGTCTTGACCAGAGAGGATAGTTGAGAAACAAGGGGCGATTATGTGTTCCAAATGTTGAGAACTAGAGAAAAGAAGTTCTTGGGGAATGTCATTGATCCAAGTTTACGATTTATCCTGCAGGGACCAAGATGTATCAAGACATGAAGAGGAGCTTCTATTGGGAAGGCATAAAGAGGGATGTTGGCTTATGGGTAAGGCAGTGTGTAAACTATCAACAAGTGAAGGCCGAACATCAGAAGCCGAGTGGGTTCCTTCATCCTCTAGAGATTCTAGTTTGGAAATGGGATTCGATATCCATGGATTTTATAGATGGGTTGCCAAGATCAAGTAGAGGAAATGAGAGTATATGGGCCATTGTGGATAGGATGACCAAGAGTGCCCATTTCATTCCAGTAAAGTCAACCAGGATGACATCTGCTTTGGCAAAGTTGTTCATGAAGTACATAGTTAGACTACATGGAGTTCCTAGTAGCATGGTTAGTGACATAGATGCTTTATTCACTAGCGAATTCTGGAAGAGTCTACATGATGTGTTAGGCACTAGGCTCAAGATTAGTACTACATATCACCCTCAGATGGATGGGCAAACAGAGAGAGTTAATAAGGTACTCGAGGATTTGTTGAGAGCTTGTGTGTTATAATTTGGTAGATCTTGGGAGGATCGCCTGCATTTGGTTGAGTTTCTCTATAATAATAGTTATCACTATTATAGGAATGGCGTCTTTTGAAGCTTTGTATGGAAGACCATGCAAATCACCAGTATGTTGGTTAGAGATTGGAGACAGATTGGTCTTAGGTCCAGATTTAGTTAGGGAGGCGACATAGAAGATTGAGTTGATCCAAGAAAGGATGAAGAAAGCTCAATCCAAACAGAAGAATTACGTCGATAAGAGGCGTAAAGACCTAGAGTTCTCAGTTAGTGATAGGGTTTTTATTAAGGTATCGCCGATGAAGGGTGTGGTACAGTTTGGGAAGTTAGGGAAACATGCATCGAGATATGTTGGCCCATTCTAGATTATAGAAAGGATTGGAAAGCTCGCATACCGAGTAGAGTTGCCAAGCAGTATGGCAGGTGTCCATAATGTATTTCACGTGTCTCATCTTCGCAAGTATGTGCATGATCCAGAGGCCACTATTCCTCCGACAAGGTTGGAAAATCTAGTAGTAGAGCCTAATTTGAATTTTGTTAGACAACCAGTTCGGGTTGTAGCAAGAGATGAGAAAAGATTGAGCAACAAGACAGTCAAGTTGGTGAAAGTTCAGTGGAGCGACAACGAGAAGGACTATACTTGGGAGACAGAGGACAAGATTCAAGATACTTATCCTGATCTTCTTTGAGGGTATGTTTATATTAGATTTATATAGATAATTCCTTGCCAGGTAGACTAGTATGGGTGTTAGGAGTCGTTACATATGGTTGCTATATTTAGTATTTAGTCCTTACTGAATTTCGAGAATGAAATTCTCTAAGGAGGGTAGCCTGTAACACCCCTAATTTTTAATAACATTATTAGGGAGATTTGGTTAGATAAATTAAATAGAATAATGTAAATGTTAAGTGATAAGGGGGTTGAGATTTGAAAAAATCGAATTAAGGCCGTGCTTAATGAATAAAATAGTTAAATGGGCATAAGAATGGTTTTAGGTTAATTAATCCACGTAAGGGTATATTAGGTAATTGCCGCACATAACTCTTATCCCTATATATTTTCGTTCCTACCATTTTGCTTCTCATTCACGTCATTTTAAAAACACAAACCAAAAGATTAAGGAAGAGCCGACAATTATGGAAAAGAGGAATACAATTAAAAGCTAGAGATTCAAGCTTAGGGGAAATCAATCTCAATCCAACTCCTTATCTTAATCAAGGTGAATAATAACTCCATCTCTATTTTTTTTGAATAATATGTTTTTGGATTTTAAATTCGTTTTTGTGATGAATTGGATGATTATATGCTTGAATACTAATTTGTCTAATTTAATCAAGATTGTTTAAATGGGATTATACATGGTTTTAGGGTAAAACCGATATATGTTGATGATTAAATGCCATGGGAAAATTTTATGTTATGTAAAACATGATTTTGGAGTTGGGTTTCAATTTTGATAATTTTCCAAGCTATGGAAAGATTGTTATGAATTTTCAATGAAAAATATGGCTACTTGGGTTTATAAATTTATTTTGGAAAGTATATTAAGAATTTGAGTCTGGAATTTTGACATGTTAGATAACATGATTAAAGTGAATTTAGGAATTTTTAGGGATTTTTCCAAAGTGATTTGCTATGCAAATTAAATTATTTTAGAAGAGGGACTTCTTTGCAATATTGGTTTTGCTTAAATGGAAGGGCTTAGTTGATCAACTTAACCATGGCTTAGATTTGAAATTAGTGGCAATTATTTAGTAAAGAATTTGAAAAGCTAAAGGCAACCAATCTGGTGTTTACACGTGGTAGGTTAGTTAGAAAAAGGTTTACTTTAATTAGTATTAAACCAGGTTTTTCCAAAAAAGTGGGTTTCACCTACTTTAGAAGTACCTTTCGACACAGAGCTTTCGCCTTCAACCCAGTTGAAACCCATTAAGTCGAAACCAGTACACAAGGTATCACAAGAGATGGTACGTAGTGGATTGGAGAAAGGCAGAGGGTTAGGTGTCGAAAGCATGGCTTCTGAAGGAGTCGATACCTTGTTTGTTTTAAAAAGAGAAGCGCCTACCTTTGTTTAGCCTTCGAAGGAGTCGAAGCATTTACTTTCGAAAGATATTAATAAATGCTTTCGAAAGGGTTGCCATCAACTTATGTTTTAAAAGAGTAAGCTTTCAAAGAGGCTCTTTACTTATAAAATAAATGTTTTCTAAAGAAGGGGTTCCGACCCAATCGAAACCCTACTGTCCTTCATTAGCCTTTCGATAGTGTTGAAGTCATCAATGCTTTCGAAAGGTAGTGTTTGTTTTTAAAAGATGTTTTAAGCCTATTTCTAAATGCTTTCGAAAGGGTCCAAGGGTTTCGAAGGGACTGGCTTCGAAAGGGGTTTCGATGCTATCCTTCACTGTTTGTTTAAATGGTTTAAAGCTTTCCAAAGAGATGGTGCCGACGCCATCATGTTTTCCCAAATATATTTTTATATGATAAAGGATGTTTTCGAAAGAGATACTTTCGCCTATATTCACTTTGACCCAAATAATAATTTAAGTATAAACCCACTGTTTTCGAAAGGGGGACTTTCAATGGTTTCGGAAGGGTTACTTCCAATGGTTTCAAAAGGGGTACTTTTAATTGGTTTCGAAGCTATGCTTCTAAAGTTAAATATTAATACTTTAATACAATCGAAGAAGGAAAGGTTTTAAAGTATTCAAAAGGTAGGAGCCTAATGTTTTGAAGATAGATTTTAATGCTTTCGAAGGAGGTCATCCAATAAAGTTGGAAGCAAGGTTTCAAAACTGTCGAAAAGTTTTGTAACCCAAACTCATTTTTAAAGGAGAAACCCATAGCTATTGTAATAATTTTAAGAAGAAGCTCTCCTTGATAAAATTATAGGTAAAAGGGATTAACCATGTTTTATATTAAAAGTATTTCAAGAACATTAAACCCACATGAGTGGTATTATTTTGTAATTTTGTTTACTTCTTTAATTATAGATATATTCACATTATAATGGACCTTATAACTACATTTCGGGGATAAAGGGTAGAAGAACCAGCTAGGTTGACCTAGTAGTGAATATAAATTGATTAAATTCCCGGATGAGTAGAATTACATCCAAGTGGTCAGGGAGACCAGAATATAAGATGCTTAAATATAGAATTTGTCAGGGAGACATGTTCGTAGTGAACCCATGAAAACTATGATTAAAAAGTTACTGGGGTTCCCAATAGGTTCGTAGTGATCCCATGAAAACTATGTTATAAAGAGTGGTTGGCAGGGGCCAATTGGTTCATAATGATCCCATGAAAACTATGTCTGAATTAAGTTATTGACAGTTGTCAATAGGTTCCTAGTCTACCCATGAAAACTAGGATAACAAAAAAAGATATGGGCAGGGGCCAATAGGTTCCTAGTCAACCCACGAAAACTAGGACAAGAAAGAAGTTATTGGAGTCACCAATAGATTCACAGGGAACCCATGAATTAATTAAGTTAATTAGCAGGGGCCAGTAGATTCGTAGTGCACCCATGAAAACTATGAAATAGCACCAAGAGTCCATATATTATATAAAGGTTATTAGTAAGCCCATGAAAACTACTAGGTTAATAGCGACCCTAGAAACTATAAATATGACAGGGAGTCAATTTGAAAGAGGATGGGAAATCCAGTATGTTTTAACATGTTTGCATATCATCATAATATTTTGAAATGACTATGTTTTAACCATTGTGGATGCAGGAGCACAGTATATGGTTTTATATAGGTTTTGGGATACTAATGAGGGGAAAACCTGTTCAGTTAAGTGGCGTGGTCTCACTAGATATCTAAAAGATTTGAGATAGTAGATTATTATTCATACTAGGCTTTATGTTTGACTCGAAGTTTATGTTTTTCCCCTTAAACTTTGGGCACTCTATTGATTTTAAGTAGTTTGAGAGTTAAGGTTTCAGGTAACTCTTTAATGAATAAAGCTTCTGGAGGCATGCAGGAGGCATGATAGCTATTTAGGATTTTCCTTTGTTTGATTCCACTGTGTTGTTTCTAATGACAAAGTTATTGTATTGCATGTATATACTCTGATCATCCAAGGGGGCAGCTTCATATGTCACTCTTGGAATATTTTGTGATAAATATATTTTCTTTGAACCTGGTTAACGATTATGGGATTATGTAATGAATTGGAAGTGTTTTGAGATGGAATATGATTTGTTTGATATTCTAAAATTTTCCATATTCATGTGTTTTTGTGTATCAATGAATCTAACACCGCTGTATTTGGTTGCCGAGAATTAATAACTATGGATGACTGCAGGATCCGTAGCCGTTAGTTTTGGGCCTCCAAGTAGGGGGATGTTACATGCAGCAAAAATGAGGTGTAGCCGATCCTTGCGCCCGTGTGTGTGTGTATATATATATATTAAATACATATATTCGCACATATATGTAATATAATAATAAAAATAAGTATATTAATACCTTTAAAATATTCAAAATATATGTATTAAAAAAATGATAACATGCATGATGCAAAATTATTATTTATAATTTAAATATATATTTTAATTAATATATATATGGATAATAGTTAAAAAAATTAAATAAAATATATTTCGAAGCATAATTTTGAATTTTGAATTTTTAGGAAAACATATTAAATGATAATTTAACTTTATAAAATATAACCCATATTTTGTAATACATAAATATATAAACATAATTTAGATTATTAATTGGTTTAAATAATATTCTATAATGATATATAAATATGTAAAAAAACATTTTACTTCTACCGAAAGTATTTTATATGTTAGACTATACATATAAAATTATAAATCATATCTTGTATAGAATAGAATATAGAATTTAAATTATAAAGCTTATCTGTAATTAAATAATATATATTCAATTAATTAAATAATAATTTTTTGTGCCATGCATATTATAGTTAGATTTATGACAAAATAATTTTTTTAAAAGAATATATGTAAGTATATAAACATACGACCAATATGATTGTGATAATATATTGATAGAATAGAATCATCACCTAACTAATATTGCAGAATATGATATACAAATATTAATTAAATTGAATATTATTTTAGATCATTACCTTATACCAAAGGCTCTCACCTTGAATCTTTGAAATAAACTTCTGAATCGAATTTAATTATGAAGGCGCTATCTCTCGAATTGCAGACTACCGTCTATCGAATAGTATTTAATTTTATTTGATTTAAGCATGTAATAATGGAGGAGAGGGGATGATGGGTCAAGCAAGAAATGAGAGGAGGTATGGAGGCTTCAAAAAGTTATTTAATAGGTGTAGGTTAAGATGCTTATATAGAGGAGGAATGGAAACAAGTTAGGATATAGATCTCTTATCAATTCTCCTTCCTTTATCCCTACAAACCTAGCCCATCTAGTTGCTACAAATGGCCAATCCTACCTATGCCCTATCATAGCCGAATCAACCTGCCATTATACGGGCTTTAAACCCATTTAAAGCCTGAATAAAATATTTTGCATTTAAATCCAATTTAAATGCGTATCGATATCGTATATCTATTAATATATCATAAATATTAATCTATTTAATTAATTTACAATAATTATAAACTAATTAACTCATATGGTTAAGGAGTATTCAACGATTCAGTTGTGCGACTCTTTAAGTGTAAATTTAGTCAGCGATTAATATCGAACTATTCGAATAATAACATTCACATATCATTAAGATGGCAGTATGACATTTTGGCCAAATTTATTGCTTACTTAGTTTTGATAAAATGCGATTTTACTTTGACAAGTGTTACCTGATTGTGACTATTATTTACACCAATCCTCTTCGTCAAAACTATATTACTTTGGACTTATTGAATTTGGTAGTGGTCATAATTCCAATATTATCCATATTCAACTTTGTAGTCCAAACAGAATGTCCTTGGTTCAATAATAATAATTATTAACTGAACTACTCTAGCCAATTTTTTTGACTTTGAGTTGATTTGTGTTGACCATGAGGCTGACCCCATATAACTGAGGAAACGAATCCTCTCTTGAATAATGGTTCACTTCCAACACTTCCAATCGACCCTACTATAGTCAATCGATGGAATATGCGATTTGACTATAATTAAAGTGGAGCTTTCATATTGAAGATTAACAGTATTCTCTTGTTGAGAGAAATGTGTAAATCAGTGACATCGATATTTTCTATTTTAACCTTAGTTGAATTAATCAACAAAAAACTATCGAGTGTGTCATTCCATAGTTATCCTGTAACTATCAGTACGTAACCAGTTGGTGCCTCCTATCTGTCATTAGTAATACACTACCCAACATTTGGAGAGTGCTACATACTCTAGTCTCAACGAATACATCGATATCCAGTCTCAATACATCTTGACTAGGAATATTTAAAATGGCGTGTTTATTATATTGTGATACAACCCTCATGATTACAATTATTTTTTATTACTATCATAAACTTTCCATTTATGGATTTTTTATTAAATATATTTTAGTTAATTAAATATACAACAGAAAGAAAAATACCATTATTGTGAATAAGAATTAATTATAGGGTTAATTAATTTACAATAAATTATAAAATTATCCTTAGAAAATACCCTTAACTCTATCAATCTCTCACTTGTACTTGGGGCCAATTATGGAATCTCAATCCCATCCCTTCAATCAAATTCTCAAGAGCCGACCATGCTAGACCCTTAGTGAATGGATCTACTATATTGTCCTTGGTATCTACCTTTTGTATCACAACCTCTTTTTTGTCAATGAATTCTCTAATGAGGTGAAATTTCCAAAGAATATGTTGTGACATCTTGTGCACATTGTGTTCCTTTATGATCTGAATGGCTGCATTGTTATCACAGAACAATGTCATAGGATTCTCTATGTCGGGAATCACTCCTCACTCACTCAGAAACTTGCACATCCATACTACCTCCTTAGCTGCTTCATTGAAGATGATGTACTTAGCCTCCATCGTTGAATCAACTACTGTCTCTTGTTTGGAATTTTTCCAACTAACGGCTCCGTCGTTAAGTGCATAGATATAACCAGGCACTGACTTACTATCATCCATATCACTTTGAAAGCTAGAGTCCATATACCCCTTCATAAGGTGTTCTCCATTCCCGTATATGAGGAATAAGTCCTGAGTATTCCTTAAGTACTTTAGTATACAATTTACGGCCGTCCAATTTTTTTCTACAGGATTAGACTGGTATTGGCTTACGCATCCTAATGCATATTCCACATCCAGTCATGTACATAGAATATCATACATTATAGATCCTATGGCTGAAGCACATGGGATCCTCTTTATACGCTCTTTCTCCTCATTGGTATGAGGAGCGCCCTTCTTAGAAAGGATGATTTCAGACTTGTAAAACACTCAATTTTAACAATTAAACAATTAATTAAATAATTTGATTGCTAATTAACGGAACACTCATTATACTCTTTTTTCAAAGACAGCTGAATTGGGTCTCGAGACACTTATAGTTGAGACTGCTTTTTCGATATGAGAAAAATGAGTATAAACTTGGCTATGTTTGAAGTCAATGAATTTTGTGGATGAATAATGTCGAATGGAGAGGGTTTGGGCTAAAGTCCATTGCATGCCTATAAGGTCCCACCCACTTCGTGTTTCCTCTCACTTTCTCATTTCACGTTATTCTCCTCTCCCTCTTCTCTAATCTCATCCTAATTACCTTCTTAATCCCCTATAGCTAAATCATTAGTCTTACTTTAAATAAAGTTTTGTAAATTCATGAAAAAATCACCATAATTCCTCTTTACCTATTCTTCATATAACCTACGAAGGAATTAGCTTGAATTGGAGTTTGGAAGTTAATCTCAAAATTCAAGAGAGCTAAGAATGGGTTGTAGTGATTTAGATTTGGATTTCATGAAGAAGAAGGTGAGTGTGATGATTCTCTTACTTAATTTACATATTATACTTTATATATTTGTTTATTTGTGATTATGAAGTGATATGGAATGATTTAGAGAATGTTAGTTATGTAATCAGGCTTATGTTTATGCTTTAAACTTGTTTATATCATCACATTATTTATTAGAAACCTTAGAGACCATGTTTGGAAAAGTTATTAAGCTTTAGATTTGGTTTTGGGTTGATTAAGGGATCATAAATGATCGTTTAGGCCTAACTATGTGTTATAAGTATAGTTTGGTAATTATATAATAGTTATATGAGCATTTTTGAGATAATTAAGTAGTTTAAGGGCTGTACACTTATTATTAAAGCGATTAGAGGCTTAACAAATATTAACTATTACTTATAAATATTATTTAAGTAAAGAATAAATTTATAAGTGAAAGATGTATTTTATAAAATACAATGAGATTTTATAAAATAGTATAAATGATATATTTTATAAAATAGAATGAGATTATATAAAAACGTATATTTTATAAAATGGAAGGAGATTTTAAAAATGATATATTTTATAAAATAACATGAGATTTTTACAAAATAATATAAAAGGATGTTTTACTTTTATTGAAAGGATTTAATAAATAAAAGTAATTTCCGACTTAAGTAATAATTTAGATACTTACTTAAATATATGTTTATTTATATGTATGTAAATAAATATACGTATACGTGTATTTGAAGTTATATAACAATCAATACAATTCAAGTATTATAGTAGAATAGTCGAATGGTTTGGATGGTAGATATTGATTGTTTATTTGTGTGATTAATTATATATATGTATAGGAATATCCATACATGTATATAAACACATTATGACCAATTTCATGTAGCTATAGTGATCATCAGGTGTGCTAAGTTGCGTGAGAGAATACCTGGTCGAGCGATCGCTTCAGTGAAGCCTGAAACATGATTTGTCTAGCGAAAGCATGTTTGCATGTACATGTGTGCATATGCGCACACAAGTAGGTGTATCTACAAAAGTTTGAGAATCTTGTGAAGTGAGAAGGTCGTTTGTGTTCATTTTCATATGTTAGAGGGGGTTGAGTAGTTAGAAACGTTGCATATAACTCTACACGTAAAAAGTTGTTTTCTGTATCAAATCGATTTTTGAATACTTAAGAAACAACTTCCAAAATATCAACCAATTGACTCCAAAAGAGGTCTGATGCGGTGAAGGTAGGCTAAGGTTTATGTGGAGCTTTGGGGAAGACTATGGGCTACTTAAGGAGGCATAAAGCAAGGCGAAGCTCGAGATCCAGATGCGAATATTAAGTGATTCCTATGGGTTCGACAATGATCGGGCATGGGATCGGTACAGTGATTGGTCACACAATCATGTCCTACAAGCATGTATGATTGAGCATAGTAAATCTGTACTTTCAAGCTCGACCTCGGGATACACATAGTTTGATGAATTGTATTAGTCTTATATTAGTGACTATACATAGTATTGATTTAATAGTAGTGATCATACAGTGTATTGATTTTATATTATTAGTCATGCCTAATATTGGTCTTATAGTAGAGGATATCTGTATTGATAGTCGATGACAATATATTAGTCTGATGGATGTATTTGATTACGTGACGTTATATTTGATATACACATCTTTACGACATTGGTATTCCTTTTTGGTCCCGATTGCATATTATATAGGATATGCCTATCGTTTCCTTTTGACAAGACGTTATGTGAATTTTTTCAGAAATCGATAATGGCTTGGAAGGAGATAGTTATGATCATCTACGAGTGTGCCACATTTATTTTGTGCTCGTTATAGGGGTACGATAAGGTCATACGGGTTCCAGATATCTCGACTAGATCATATATCACTTATTCTTGTTATTGCGTTACGGTAAGATCTACAGAGTTCCATCAAAGCTGGATATGGCTCGGGGTCTTTGGTACATTTAGGTACCGACTCTATTTATTTTGGACCCTCGATGTAAATCATTGGATCATGATAATTTGAATTATAGATGGGTATCTAATGCAGGTTCAGGTTAAAAATATCTAGAGTAGATCATATATCACTTATGCTCATTACAGGGCTACGTTGAGATTTACATGAGTACGATCACACTGGATGTGGCTCGAGGTCTATGGTACATTTAGGTACTTACTTTACTTATCTTGGGCATGAGTTTATAGCTAACTCCCCTCATAAAAAATGATGAATATTAATTTATATTATCCGTCTATATCGCTTATCGTTATATTGTGTGTTATATTAGTTGGTTTATGGTATTGTTGCATATTCTAGGATATGCTTGTATCATGATTTTTGCACTATTTCTTCGTTCATATATTGGTTTACGTTGCCACGATATATTGTCATGTATCAGTCGCACTATATTAGTTATGCTAGTTTGTTGATTACAGGTGAAGAGAAGGTTAAGATATGATTCCTTGCTTGTGTGATGGATTTACTTTACTTGTTTATGGACAGTTCGGATTACCCCCGAACCAATTTTGTGGAGAGGACCAACTATGCCTTAGTAGCTTCCTATTTCCTTTGTATATTGTCTTAATATACAATATTTTGAGATAGTTTCCCTTACACCAGGCTTCATGTCTAACATACAATTTGTCTTTGTCTACTTATGTCATGACAACTCTCGAGTACTCGATTGAGTAATTTGAGAGCCAAGTGCATTTGGAGAAATGCCTTTAGGACAGTTGGAGCACACTATAGAGGCAACGTTGACACTTCCTATATATACTTGGCATTATTGTACTACATAACATATATGTATTATATATGAGACTTGATGTATTAGATATTATATTCAAGACTCTACCGGTATGGAGTTAATTTATTCTGCTTTCTATATTACTATTCACTTATTAGTTATTTCTGCTAGTGCAGTCTCTCATATATATTGTGTACCTATTCAGTTCATGTATGTTTAGTATATATTATATGTTATCATTCTATTGTGAGATCCTATTAATATGCCTTGGTTTAGTATTTTGTTTCCTTATCTTTCTTTCTTTTCCAAAAAGCCTTCTTTTGTGGTATTCAAAAGTTAAGCATTGATGCAAGGCACCGATTTTTCAATGTTACAAGGGCTGGGTTGTTACATTTGGTATCAAAGCTTAGGGTCAACAATCAGACCAATTAGACCAGTTTGAGTTAATCAATCTGGTAAAAGGAGGTTGAGAGAGCGTACTTGTATTTTTCTACTATAATGTACTGTATATACCATCTGTCTGTTGGACTTTGATTTATTTCTATCGCTAGTCGCTATGGTATCTTCGTCAGGCTATCAGTATAAGCTGATGGAGTACACGAGCAACTATGGACGGGTAGGCATATATGCTTGATTAGTTTAGAGACAATTTAGCTACCACAAGTGAGATTCCGCCACCCGCTAACATTTTTCGCGAATGCAGTTGGCGTTAGAGGTGGTGTGGCCCTTGGGGCACTGGTATTTCTTGCTCCACCAGCTTTAGACTCTCTAAAGTTGTGTTGGGATTTCCTTAGCCTAAAGGGAAGCCATATCTAAGTTCTAAGACTATTGCTGAGACATAGCCTTGGATGTGTGCATATGAGAAGGCTTTTGGCAGTATAGGTCTAGAGAATGTTCATATAAGGAAGATTGCTTCTTAGTAGTTGGAGAGGGGATACTTTGGCTAGATAGGACGTAGTGTTAGAAGTGGCTGACAAGTAGGCCCTTGACTTGGAGTGAATTAGCGTCACTTTGAGTCTCAGTTCATTTCTGAGATTTAGAAGGGCATGTAGCTTGAGCACTTCATCCATTTCATGCACTTCATCCATTTTCATGCATAGCTGCTTGTCAGTAGGAGAATACATTGACCGATTAAATATTTTGCTTAATTTGAGGATTGAGACGGTCGGTACTCCATTAATGTAGGCAAAGGAGTTTGCCTCGGGTCTTAAAGCATCAGTTGGGGTTTCGTTGCTTAGTCTTATCCCTATTATGGGTCACTTTACAAATTCTCATTGGGATTGTTATCCTCTGTGAGAGCACCCACAAGGTACCGTTAGAGATAACGAAAGGGGAAAGCAAACTGATATGCAAAGACCAAGATACAAAGAAAGATCGAGCTTATGCAAAGAAGAAAGCTGGCCTAATATGTCACTCCCGTGGCATGTAGGGGCATTGTAACGATCCATATTTTGCGTATCGGTGGATCATAAATTATTTTTACTTATTCTTATAAGGTTGTATGAATCTATAATTTTGGGGTATGACTTTCATGGATATTTTACACACCTATGATTTTTTTTGAATTTCTCTATGACCATTTTGACCCTGGAAATCTTGTTTGGGCTATAATTCTTGATAGGAGTCTAATTAGGGTCTCAAACAAATTTCATTGCTTCGGATGATGGTTTCTCATACTGTAAAGTGGTCATAATGAAAAACGGACTTACATTTGGAAAGTTATGTGCTTTTTAAGTTTTTAAAGCTGCTGGTCCAAATTAGTGTGTAATTAATGAAGCCCATTAGTTGGCCCATTAGTCTTACTAAAGAATACTATAAATAGAGGGCTAAAGAGTGAAGTTGGAACTTTTCCCTCTTATTCTAAATCAGTTCTATACCTTAATTAACCGTAGGTCCATCCCAATTTTATCAAAGATCAACTTAATTTCTCTCTATATCAAACCAGATTGCGGATTAGAGATTAGAACATCAACTAGAAGATAGAGATCATTGTTTTGCTTAATTAGAAGTGCATTCCATTGCTATGCGGATTGGATCGACATTTATATTGGTTGAATTTGATAATTGGTGAGTGATTTATGCCTTCTAACTATATTATGCATGTTTATATGGTAGACCCAAAGGAATTAACATGTTTTTAATCGATTTTTAGCCATAAAACCTCTTCCAACTTTTGTTACATGTTAAACTATGTATATGATTTAGAATGATTAAAAATCACCCTTTCTCATGCTCATATATTTATGCTATATGTAGATCCACATTAGAAATTGACTTCTTTGTCTTATTTTGATGGATTGCATGTTTGATTAGATGAAATTTCTTGTTATTCTATGTTGGATGATATGATTTGATGTTGTTTTTTAGCGTTGTGATTGCATAGAAAGTTAGGTTGGAGAATTGAGCAAATCGGAGGCAAAGTTGGTCGGAATTAGACGAACTTGGAGGGGAGGCTCTAGAGCATTGGAAGAGCTCGTGGTTTAAGGCGCAAGTTCAGTTTATTAACTACACAATCGCCACCGAGTTGAGTGGTCGGTACCAACATTTGTATTTTGGTCCATGATGGTGGAAATTTTGGGTATAGCAAGGATGTTGCTAGTAGAGTTTGCCTGAGGTGATGAATCAGTGATTGGCT
This sequence comes from Allium fistulosum, assembly GCA_030737815.1. Lineage (NCBI taxonomy): Eukaryota > Viridiplantae > Streptophyta > Magnoliopsida > Asparagales > Amaryllidaceae > Allium > Allium fistulosum. The sequence continues at coordinate 508,230,420 of CM060903.1, read as the reverse complement.
AAGGGATGTTGGTTATGACAACTTGTTTCTAGAATATGAAGTTGGGTGCTTTGAAGAGAAGACTTGTTCTATGATGACTTGATTTGTGTAAATAATCTTAGTCAAAGCATCTGGGCATGGATTACTGGAAGCAAGGAATGAGTGGAAGAAAACATAGCCATAAATTAGCTAATTGAAAGAGGTCAGTGCTGAGTAGAATGGTCGACACCGAGTTCTAAGGTTACGCCTAAATGGGATTAAACTTCTAGGAAGATACATAGAGGTCCTATAGATCGTGCTAGAGGTGTTGGCTCATTCATATCAGGTTGGATGATGATATAACAACATGGTGAAAAGTTATGGTCTTCAGACGTTGGCTTGTGTTGGGAGTAGGTTCCGAAGATGGTGGCTCGCAAAGGGGGTGGGCCGTAGAATCGAGGAATGTGCAAGGGTTTCTCATGAATAATGGAAGCTGCATTGAGCAAGAAGGGCTTGATATCCAAATGGAGCAAAGGAGGGCTTGAGTGTTTGTGCTAAGGAATCGTTGATGCTCATAGTTTTTCTATTATGCTCAAAGCAGGGGTATTATAAATAGGGATGCCCATGGGTCAATGAAGGGACATATATACCCTTGACCTGTGGGTTTGGGTCTAGTGTACAGCTTTGGGCTGCGAGACCAATATCTAGCTTTGGGTTGCAAGATAGGAGAGTACAATGGAGAACTGGGATTTCCATTAGTCCCTGGTAGAAAAGGGGCCATACGGGCTATCATATATTTAGAGCATTGGAGTGATTGGTAGGATTGTTTGATGAATGCTATGGTTGCTTTAGTTGCTCTTTTAGTAGGTTATCACTCACAGGTAACATGGGAAGTAAGTATTAGAGATAGGAATACTTAGAAGACTGATATCGTTTATCTGGTTTATGGTATACCTTTATGATATTGTAGAGTAGCATATTATAGTGTTGCATGTTAACTCTTTGGTTGCAAGGATATGTCAGGTATGGTTCGTGTACTCTTGTTCCAACCATATTTACCTATTTAGTATTTTGAGACTCATTTACCGCTTATACTAGACTGTTGTCTGACCCAAGGTTTTTTGCTTTGCCTCTTCTTATCTTGGGTACTCTTAAATGAGTAGACTAGAGAACCAGTCTAGGTCACACAGTAGATGTTTGGAGGATGAGCTGGATAGAGCTATCTCATATTATATACATATATGGAGTCTACGCATGTTCCACTAAGTAAAGCTATGGAACCCGTGACAGTGCTTATTACTATTTGTATTAGACATAGTTGTTGAGTTTGTTTCCATTGTATAAACTCTGCTATTGATGTATAACTCTGTAGATATTATACATTGATGATGATGGTTTGTTCACATTGTTATCACTATCTCTTCTGTTGTATCTATGATATCATATTTTTCCATGCGCTGTGAGATATAACATGTTATATTGGTTTATCCTAAACCATGATGATTGTCTTATATCGATCGGGTATAACAGCAGCACACTATTTATATACTATTGGTGCTGGTGATATAGAGTGATCGCCACATTTGGTATTAGAGCTTTGGTTACATGATTAACTGGAGTTGATACCATGATCCATTAGAGATAAGGAAATGTGTTATCAACTTAGACTGGATCGATAGTGTGTATATGTACGAGAAAGTGTGTACTTGTTATAATTTTGGTTTTCAAAACTATAAAGTAATATATTATATAATATAAGTTGCATGCACATGTGTACTATAGACATAGTTTTCTTTATGAGAGACTGATCATTCTTATTACAAATAAGAATGAGTCGACATACAAGGAACGCTATGAGTAATTCTGCTTTAGGAATAGAGGAAGGAGCGGGATTAGGAGCTGTTGCGCCTAATGTCCAAGCCATGTTCAATATGATGATGGCTAATATGCCGAGGAATGCTCCTAGACTGGTGATAGGTGGAGGTGCTCCAGTGCAAGCACCTAAGACTGATTTTACCAAGTTGAGTAAAGATTAACTACTCTTGGAGGGAAGCCCTTTCATGGAACGGAGTCAGCCATAGAAGTGCAAGATTGGTTAGATACTTATGAGTGAATCTTCGATGATAAAGAGGTGGAAAATGCTATGAAAGGAAAGTTGGCTTCGAGACAGCTTTAGGGCCGAGCCATGAATTGATGGACTGCTATTACTATTACTACTCTAGAGGATGAGTTCAGCTGGGATCTGTTTAATGCAAGGTTCGAGGAGAAGTTTATTCTAGCTACTTAGAAGTCAGTTTTACTTAGAAATTTTGCCGATCTCAAGTATAGATATATGATAGTTTCTAAATATGTGGAAGAATTTGATGCTTTGTCTAAGTATGGGATATCGTTCAATGACACTCCATTGGGGAAGAATGAGAAATTCATCATTAGTTTGGATGACTACTTGGGGGAAAGCTAGTGAACCATATAGATGAGTCGTTTGAGAAGCTTGTACATAAGGCACTTCACTATGAGAGCTTGTACCCTAAGGCTTAGATGCTATTGTTGTTTCCGTTAGGAAAGAGGAGCCAAAGCTGCAGTAAGGAGATGAAGGCAAGAAGAAGTGGAATGAGAAGAGGAAGCAGCCTCAGGACGAGGGTCGCAAGAAGAAGGGTAAATCGAAACCTGTTTGCTTCAGATGCAACGAGAAGGGTCATCTGATTAAGGACTGTAAGATGACTAAGAAGAATAATTGTTACAAATGTAACAAGCCTGGGCATTTAAAGAAGAATTGTCCAGAAACCGTGAAGGATAAGCTGGTCGTGAAGGCATATGCTTTGGATGTAGTCCCGACGAGTGCTCCCTCGGCGAAGGAGAAGGGGAAGGGAGTTGTCATTCAAGGTATGCTTTATATTAGTGATGTTCTTGTTTGAATTTTGTTTGATATCGGTGCTTCTCCTTCATTCATCTGTAGTGACCTTGTAGATAGATTGGGATTGGAACCTAAGATAGTAGACCGACTCCTAATCATGAAGAACTCTGATGGAGGCTCTACTAGTCTTTGCATGGTTTGTCGTGGCCTAATTTTATCGAGTCATTAATGTTCTTTGGTTTGTGATTTCTTTGATTTGAATTTTGTTGGGTTCAGGGTTATCTTGGGTATGGAGTAGCTTAGGAAATATGCCGCCATAATGGGTTGTGAGAAGCTGCTAGTGACAATTGGAGATGTGGATAGGCAAACGATAGTGATTAGCTACCTACCAGTGGATGGGGTGATGGTTAACTTTCTATATTTGCTTGAGGTTCCACAGAAGGGATAGTCATCTCTACCTATCGCTAGAGAGTATCTAGATGTTTTGAGGAAGTAAATGGATTACCGCCGCATAAAGATATCGAGTTTCGAATAAACTTGGTGAAGGAAGCCAGACTAGTAGTTATGCCTTTGAGGCATATGACACCCAGAGAGCAGAAGGAATTAGAGATGCAAGTGAATGACCTATTGAGGAAAGGGTTCATCCAGAGAAGCATAACTGAGTGGGGTGCACCTGTAGTATTTGCAATGAAGGCATATGGCTCTTTGAGATTATGTATGGATTATCATGAGCTAAGTAAAGTGATGAGGAAGAGCAAGTATCTACTCCCACGCATTAATGAATTGTTCGACCAGCTGCATGGTGCGAAAGTGTTCTCCCAAATGGATATGGCAATGTGATGTTACCAGCTTAGTATAGCGAAGGAGAATGTGCCTATTACCGTGTTTCGTATGTTTTCAGGTTTCTATGAGTGGTTAGTGATACCATTTGGATTGACCAACGCTCCTGTATACTTTGTAGATCTCATGGATCAGGTTTTTGGAGACCAGTTGAATAAGTTGGTGCTTATGTTCGTGGATGATATTCCAATCTACTCCAAGATTGAAGAAGAGCACAAGACGCACTTAGGGATTATGCTAAAATATAGAGAGAGCACAAGTTGAGAGCGAAGTTCGCTAAGTGTCACTTCTAGAGAGAAGAAGTCAGATTCTTAGGTCACGTCATTTCAGGACAGAATATAGCAGTTGATCCTGCAAAGATAGCAACGGTCTAAGATTGGAATCAGCTTAGAATTCTATGGATATGAGGAGTTTCCTAGGATTAGCGGGATAATATAGATGCTTCATAAAGGACTTCTCGAAGGTAGCGATACTATTGACCAATTTGAGGGAGAAGAATCAGACCTTTGTATGGGATGCAAAGTGTGAGCATGCATTTGTGAGTCTGAAAGAGAGGTTGACAAGTGCATAGTGTTGACTGTTCCAAGTGGAAATGAAGATTTGATAGTATATACCAATGCTTGTGGTACTGGATTGGGTTGCAGTGTTAATGCAGAAGGGAAAGGTTGTCGCTTATGAGAGTCGGCGGCTAAAGCTGAACGAATGGAATTACCCAACTCATGATTTGGAATCGGTGGTTGTTTTTGCTTTGAAGATGTGGATGCACTATTTATTGGGAGGAAAGTTTGAGCTATTTACGGACCATAAATCCTTTAAGTACATTTTCTCTCAAAGGATCTCAAACTTCTGTAGCAACGACAGTTGGAGTTTTTGGCCTCTTATGATTTCAGTATTTCCTACACTCTAGGAAAAGGGAATGTAGTCACCAATACATTGAGTGAAAGACATTCTAGGTTGGGAGCAATGTTCTTGGAATGGAAGTAGATAGAATATATTGCTGGATTTGATTTCAAGCCTCATTGCGACTTAAAACCTAAATTGTTGGCAAGTTTGTCAATTAGACCTACTTTAATCAAAAGGATCTGTACTATTCAAAAGCGGGATGCTAGACTACCGGAGATCATAGCAAAGATAGAAGAAGGAGTAGAGTCTGAAAACATGAAGCAATACAAACTTAAATGAGAAGATTGGTTTCGTAAGGATTGAAGATTTTTTGTTACCGATGTTGATGGATTGAGAGATGAAGTGTTAAGGGAGTGTCATCATTCCATATTGACTATTCATCCTGGTGGTAATAAGATGTACCGAGGTATGAAGCATACTTACTACTGGGAATGTATAAAGAGGGATGTTGGGGCATCCATTTCGAAGTGTATAAACTGTCAATTAGTAAAGGCAGAGCAGAAGAAACCTAGTGGATTATTGCAACCATTAGAGATTCCTGAATGGAAATGGAAATAAGTACCGATGGATTTTATTGATGGATTGCCGAGGACTCTAGCAGGGTAAGATGACATTTGGGTCATAGTAGATCATTTGACTAGGAATGTAAGATTTATACCCGTTAAGTTAAGTAGAATGACATCCATGCTGGCAGAGTTGTATGTAAAGTAGATAGTACAGTTGTTTAGCATATGAGTGACCGAGACCCTTTGTTCACTAGTGGGTTTTGGAAGAGCTTACAAGAGAAATTAGGGACCGAGCTGTATCTTAGTACAGCTTATCACCTGCAAACGAATGGATGGATCGAAAGATTAAATCGTATATTGGATGATCTCTTGTGCGTATGTATTATAGAATTTGGAGGGTCATGGGATGATCATTTGCAATGGGTAGAGTTTGCATACAATAACAATTATCAGTCGATATTGGTTTGGCTCTGTACAAAGCATTGTATTGTTGACCATATAACACTCCTTCATATTGGTGGGAAGTGAGCGAGAAACTGATACTTGGGCCAAATATGATTAGAGAGACTTCAAAGAAGATTGAGGTCATTTGGCAACGAATGAAAACTGCTCAAGATCGATAGAAAAGCTACGCGGATAAGAGACAAAGGGAGTTAGAGTTTTCTGTTAGAGATATGGTGTTAGTAAAGGTTTCTTTTCTAAAGAATGTAGTTGAATTCAGTAGAAAGGGTAAGTTTGCATCAAGAGTCGTAGGACATTTTTTGATTATCGAGAGAATCTGGAAGCTAGCATATAGGGTGACTTGCCTTAGAAGATGGTGGTCATGCATAAAGTTTTTCATGTCTCTTATTTACGGAAGTTTATACCCGACTCAGGCATAAAGATCACATCGGATCAGCTAGAAGATGTTGACCTAGAACCAGAAGTTTCTATAACTTGTTGGCCACTTCGTGCTGTTGGGTAAGATACGAAACAGCTAAGAAGAAAGATAATGAAGCTAGTGAAGGTACAATGGAAAAAAAGTGAGGACGATTGTACGTGGGAGACGGAAGAGAGCATGAGGACTTCTTATCCGGAGCTCTTTGAGTGGTAAGATCCACTGTTTATCATATCTACTTTCACTATTGTATACTATATTTGATAGGTTAGTATTCCGCATGCTAGGATAGGTCATATATACTATTAATTGCATGGCTGCTTGTGTGAGATGTTTGATGGTTGTTTATGAATGACAGGCAGGCGAGATGACCATGGTTGCTTATACTTTGGATTGTATGGGGATTTCGGGGGTGAAATTCCTAAAAGGGGGAGAATCTAACGACCCGTATTTTACGTATCAGAGGATCGTAAAACATTTTTATTTTATTTGTATGAGGTCATACGATTCTATAATTTTGGGATATGACTCTTAGGAACATTTTACACACTATGATTTTTCTAGCATTTCTATGTGACCATTTTTACCCTAGAAATATTGTTTGGGCTATAACTTTTGATAGGAGTTGAGTTAGGATCTCAAACAAATTTCATTCTTTCAGGATGATGGTTTCTCATTCTGTGGAGTAGTCATAACAGAAAAACGGATTTACGGTTAGAAAGTTATGTCTATGTTAGGTTTTTAAAGTTGCTGGTCGGAATTAGTGAAGCCGAATTAGTCTAACTAAATAATACTATAAATAGAGGGCTGAAGAGTCATGTTAAAAGCTTTCCTTCTCATTCTAAATCAGGTCTAAACCATAATTAGCCCTAGATCCATTCTAATTTCATCCAAATCAACCAAATTTCTCTCTAAATCAAACTAGATTATGGATTGGAGATTAGATCATCAACTAGTAGATTGAGATCAACGTTTTGCTTGATTATAAGTGCATTCCATTGCTGCCCGAATTGGACCTACATTCATATTGGTGAGTGGTTTATGCCTTCTCATTATACTATACATATTTATATAGTAGAATCATAAAATTTAACATGTTTTAAATCAAATTTTGGCCATAAAACCTTTTTCAATTTTAGTTACATATTAAACTGTGTATATGATTTAGATTGATTAGAAATCACCCTTACTCATGCTTATATATTCATGCTATATGTAGATCTATGTTAAAAATTGGCTTGTTTTCCTTATTTTGATGGATTGCATGTTTGATTGGATGAAATTGCTTGTTATTCTATATTATATGATATGATTTGATGTTGTTTGTTAGTATTGTGATTGCATAGAAAGTTAGGTCGGGGAACCGAGCAAATTGAAGGCAAAGTTGGTCGGAATTGGATGAAACTTGGATGAGAGGCTCTGGAGCATTGAAAATGCTCGTAGTTCAAGGCATAAGTTCCAATTCATTAACTACACAAGTCGGTACCAAGTTGAGAGGTCGGTACCGACATCTGCAGTTTCGTCCATTTTGGTGGAAATTTTGGGGTTAACAAGGATGTTGCTAGTAGACGTTGCTTGAGTTGATGGGTCGGTGATTGGCTAAGTGTTGGTGGCTATGACAACTTGTTTCTAGAATATGCAATAGGGTGCTTTAAAGAGAGAACTTATTCTATGATGACTTGATTTCTGTAGAGAAGTTGGGATCAAAGCATCTGGGCATGGATTACTAGATGCAAGGATTGAGTGGAAGAAAACATAACCATAAATTGGCTAAGTGGAGAAGTTGGTGCCGAGTAGAGAGGTCTTTGCCGAGTTTTAGGATTAAGCCCAAATGGGATGAAACTTCTAGGAGGTGAAGTAGCGATCCTATCGATCGTGCTGGAGGTGTTGACTCGTTCATATCAGGTTAGAAGACGATATAACAACATGGTGAAAAAGTATGGTCGTCGAATGTTGGCTCGTGTTGGGAGTAGGTTCCGAAGATGGCGGCTCGCAAAGTTGGTGGGCCATAGGATCAGGGAATAGGAAGGGTTCCTCGTGAATAATGGAAACTTGATTGAGCAAGAAGGGCTCGGTATCCAAATTGAGCAAAGGAGGGCCCGGGTATATGTGCTAAGGAATCGTTGATGCTTGGAGTATTTTCTGTTGTACTCGAAGCAAGGGTATTATAAGTGGACGCCCATGGGTTAATAAAGGGACCTGTATACCCTAGGCATGTGGCGTTGGTCAAGTGTCCAGCTATGGGCTGCTTGATACATATCCAGATTTAGGCTGTGATATTTCCATTAGTCCCTGGTAGAAAGGAGACTATACGAGCTATCACATATTCAGAGCACATGGAGTGATAGTTAAGATTGTTTGATGGATGCTATAGTTTCTTTAGTTGCTCTCTTTAATAGGCTATCACTCATACGTATCATGGAAAGTAGATACTGGAGGTAGGAATACCTGGAAGACTGATATCCTTTATCTAGTTTGTGGTGTATTTTTACGATATTATAGAGTAGCATATTATATTGTTGTATGCTAACTCTTTGGTTGCAGGGACAAGTCAGGTATAGTTTGTGTACTCTTGTTCGTTACCATATTTACCTATTTAGTATTTTACCGCTCACACCAGACAATTGCCTGACCCAAGGTTTTATGCTTTGCCTTATATTATCGTGGGTGCTATTAAATGAGTAGACTAAATAACTGGTCTAGGTGATGCAGTAGGTGTTCGGAGGACGAGCTGGATGGAGCTATCTCGTATTATATACATATATGATTCTACGCTTATTCCTCTGAGCAATGCTATGGAGCTCATGATAGTGCTTGCTTATTACTATTTGTATTAAAGACAGTTGTTGAGTTTGGTTCCATTGTATAAACTCTACTATTGATGTATATCCCTATGGATATTATACTCTGATGATGATGGTCCGCTCACATTGTTATTACCGTCTCTTCTATTATTTCTATGATATTATATTTTATTCATGCACTGTAAGATATGAAAGGTTATACTGGCTCATTCTAAACCCTAATGATCGTCCTATATCGACCACATCAGTGCATTATTTATATACTATTGGTGCCCGTGGTATAGGGTAATCATCACAAGCATTTCACTAGAAGATGTCATCTAGCTAAAACAGAGCATAAGAGCTTCAATTGTGATTGGCTAGATCACTTGAAGAAGGGTTGTCCTACGTTTCAATGGGGTGGGAAAGTGATGATGACTTATGCCTTACAGGCATTGCCGCGTCCTAGCAGGCCTATTGCTTAGTAAAAACAGAAAGAGCTTATGTAGTGAGGTATGCTCTATTTTTGGGGAACTCATTTATGTTCCTTCTGAAAATTAAGTGGTATATTTATCTATTACTTTACTTAGTTAATAGGCTAAACTTAACACCTTTCATAATAGGTAAGTTATTTTGTAAAGATAAACCTTGTATAAGTAACCTTAGTTGCGATGCTGAGTTTAGGCGACCGATAGTACTACCATTTGAACTTGATGCACGGGCTTTTAAGTTGAGTGGGATTAGTTAATGAAGTATTACTTAGATTTGTAGCCAAGTTGGGTGCCATGGATGCCCAGTAATGAGCAAAGACCGAGCAGATGACTTATAAATGTTTGCCTAGAGTTGTTCGTGTTAGAATTGTTTTTCTTTCTGTTAGTAAACCTTAAGTGATGGGAGTTATCCCATGTATTGAAAAAGATATTTTCTAAAGGTTGGTCCATTAACGTACTAGTTCTTAATCACTAGTTCGAGCATAGGGTTTCTAGGTGATTTGCACCAGCTAGGAAAGGGTTTTTCACTCGATTCTTAAAGGCGAGAACTTAAGTCAGACTCTTAAGGTGACTGAGGGATTTTCGAAGCTCGACTCTAGTTGTATGAGGAAATTTTAGTTGTCGGACAAGGAACCAGATCAGAGTTCGCATGAGAAGAGTCAAGTAGCCGACCCTAATTTAACAAAAAAATCTTACGAGCAAACGAAGAGTTGGAACTAGCATCATGTCATTTTGGTTGATCTTTAGTTATTGTAAATTTTAGTGTAGTATAGTTAAGTTTGCTTGGGATAGTTCTGGGAAGGATTTCCTGATCATTTTTGTGGCGATTTAGATAATCTTCTAAGTGACAAGATGATACTTGCCTAGGCGAGCATCGTAGTGCACTTAGTATATTAACCTTATTAACATTCGGCGGTTGAGGTGAATTTGAACCTAAGCAAACCCAAGCATGAGTTGAGTGTCATCTAATGATGATTTAATTAGTAGATTTTTATCTCCTTTGGCGAACGAGTTCTGTTCGGAAGAAAAGGAAAGTTAGGGCTTAAATTGTTGGGTCTATTCAAGAGTTTGTGACTCGAGGATCTGACATACTTTATAAGTTTTCCTTTTCGCGGCAGGAGGTGTAATATTCTTTTGTGTATTGTATTCATGAAATAAGTTGCACCACTTAGGTGTTTTGACAATCTTGGAAGTCAAATAGGCTCACAGGAGTTTATAGTCTGATACACACGCTTAAACCATTATTGGTTACCTTGCATGTACTCTTTTTTATGCTAGTAATTTTTGCTCATATTGTTTGTTGTTGCTTGTTGCTATGCTTGATTGATTGATTATTGGTATTTGTTATTGCTTTGTGTGCTCTTTATTGATTATTGATGGTTGCTATTGCTTGCTGTTGTTTGTCATTGCTCATGTTTGCTTGCTACAATTTGATGTTGTTTATTTCTGTTTGGTTTCTTTGTTGGCTGATTTTTATTGTTATTGATTTTTATTGCTTGCTTGCATGTTTTATAGTTTGTATGCCAGTTATTGTTGCTTATCATTGTTTACTATTATTTGATGGTTGCTTGGTGTTTATTATTGTTTATTGTTATTGATTGATGGTTGCTTGTTTTGTATGTTTGATTGCTTATATGATAGTTATAGTTTCATAATTAAAGTATATTTGAAGAGTGATAACGATAACTTTCTGAAATAGATCGCATATCATCCATGCCCACTGTGGGGTCAAGATGGGATCTATATGAGTCTACTACCTTTTGATGTGACTTAGAGTATATGGCATACTTTGATGTTGACTCACTTGAGCTTACTCTCCAATAGATTGTCATGGCAGTATCGGTTACTATGATAAGGTCGTACATATATGAAATCTCTGTTCTTGTTGTGTTGGTACATAATCCTTTTGGTATAGTACAATTTGTTACTTGAGAGTTGAAGCACGGACATTTAAAAGTTTATTTCTTTAGATTTGCATTTAAATGGTGAGAAGCTTTCTTAAAAAGAGGTATGTATTTTTGGGAAATGCGGGATAATGTTGGTTATCGTATATTTTCTAGTTGTGTGATGCATTCTAATTTAGGAGTTTCCATAATGCTGATAGCATAAGGGAAAGTACTACTAAAAATTTCCAAAATAAATATATAGGAATTTTGGTCAGTCTTGTTACTTTCTCATACTCATAGGAATTTCAGGGACAAAAATCTTTTAAGGTGGGAAGAATGTAACAACCCAAAATTTTAACGACTAAATATATAAATGATTAATTTAAATATTTAATGTTAATTAATGGAATGCATGTTACACTCGATTTTTCAGAGACAGACGAATTAGATCTCGAGACATCCGTAATTAAGACCACTTTTTCGATGTGAGAAAAATGAGTACAAACTTGGCTATTTTTGGAGTCGATTAATTTCGAGGATGAATAGTGTTGGATGGAGAGGATTTGGGCTAAAGCCCATCGCTTGCCTACAATTTCCCACCCTCTTCATGTTTCCTCTCGCTTTCTCATTTCACATTATTCTCCTCTCCCTCTTCTCTAATCTTCTTCTAATTAACTTAATTCCTAAACCTAAATCATAAATTCTTGCTTAAATCAAATTTGTAAATTCATAAAAAAATCACCATAATTTCTCTCTGCCTATTCTTCACATAACCCACGAAGGATTTAGCTTGAATCTGAGTTTGGAAGTACATCTCAAAATTTAAGAGAGTTAAAAATGGGTTTTGGTGCTTTAAAGGTGGATTGGGTGAAGAAGAAGGTGAGTGAGATGATTCTTTTACTTAATTTACATGTTATACTTAGTATATTTGTTTTATTTGTGATTATTTGTGAGATGGAATGATTTAGAGAATGTTAGTAATGTAATTAGGCTTATGTTTATGTCTTAAGCATGTTTATATTATCATACTATTTAGTAGAAACATTGAAGACCATGTTTTGAAAAGTTAGTAAGCTTTGGATTTGGTTGGGTTGATTAAGGGATCGTGAACGATTGTTAAGGCTTAATTATGTATTATAGTTTGCTAATTATATAATAGTAATGAAATTATATATGAGCATTTTGAGAACATTAGTAAGCTAGTTAAGCAGTTTAAGGGCTCTACGCTTATTATTAAAGTGATTAGAGGCTTAACAAAATTTAACTAGTACTAATAAATAGTATTTAATTAAAGAAATAATTTTATAAGTAAAAGATATATTTCATAAAATAAAAAGAGATTTTATAAAATAGTATATTGATATATTTTATAAAATAGTATAAATGATATAGTTTACAAAATAATATGAGATTTCATAAAATAATTTAAAAGGATGTTTTACTTTTACTGAATGGATTTAGTAAATAAAACTAAGTTTTGACTTAAGTAATAATTGAAATACTTGTATAAATATTTGTGTATATATATGTGTGTGGGTGTATATGAATAAGTATACATATATGTTTATTTGAAGTTATATAATAATCAATACAATTCAAGTATTGTAGTTGAATGATTTGGATTATAGATAACGATTGTTTATTTATTTGATTAGTTATATATATATATATATATATTTATGGAAATATCCATATGTGTATATAAATACGTTATGGGCAATCTTGTGTAGCCATAGAGATTATTTGGTGTGCTAAGTTGCGTGAGAGAATACCAAGTCGAGTGATCGCTTTGGTGAAGCCCGAAACATGATTTGTGTAGCGAAAGCGTGTTTGCTTGTACATCTGTGTCATATGTGCGCACAAGTGTGATATCCCGGATTTTCGGGCATCGGATGATTGGATAGTTATCTGATTTAACTTTTAAAAATACCGATTTATAAATTGAACAAATTTAGATGTGATAATCTCCAGTATAAATTATTTAAAATTTGGCAAAATTGTTAATTTCAAACCAATAATAATAATGTGTTGTGTGTGTGTATATATATACATTAAATAGAATTATTATTACAAATTGAATTTGGGTTTGTTAAAAAAAATATGTATTGTTGACTTGATTTTAAATTAGATTTTCAAATTTAATTTGAATATGAATGTGGATTTATTAAGTAATTCAAAAGATAGACATTTTAAAAAATATTTAGATTTAAAATATATGTATAAGCTTTTATTTATATATAATTTTTTTTATTACATTTTCTTTAAAAAGAAATTCATATATACATTTACATAACAATAAATAAATTAAGTAAAGGCTTTTACTAAAATTTTAAAATTAAATATAAATTACTTAATTACAAGTGTATATATATTAAGGCTTCATTATAACAAGTGTTGATTAATAAACTATAGTGAAAGACAAATGTAAAGATTTTAAACATGTGTCGCTTTTTATTTTTGATTTTCTTTTATTTTAATTAAAATCAAAGTTCAGCCTATATGTAAACATTTGCTTCTCACCTTCCTTTCCTTTTCTATCTTCATGATTCAAAAGCAAAGAGAAAAACTCAAACCCATTTCTCAAACAAATCTGAAAACCAATCACTCCTCTAACCAGAAATCAAAATTTAAATCCTGTACATTTTCAGAAATCATCAACCTGTAACCATTTTCAAATTTAAAACCCTAAAGCCTATACAAAGCTTCTTCTTCAACCTGAGTTTCAAACTAAAGCATGCAAACCTAAGATTTGATCAAGCAAGTATCCTGTAAAATTGTCTAAAGCAAGCAATTTTCAGCATTTCAACAACTCAAAGTTTTTAAGATCAGAGGAGAAATTCATGTTAGCATTTCAGCAACTCAAAGTTTTTAAGATCAGAGGAGCAATTCATGTTAGCATTACAGTTTTAATCAGACATTTTTCCAGCAACTCAAATTCAAAAGTTTTTTTTAAAAACAAAGAAGTGTTCTGTTCATTTTAACAGGTGAGTGAACTAATTTTTAAAAAGCTAAATCTATTTATATCTTGATGCATGTGATAAATACTTGAAGTAAAGTTGTGAAAATGTTTGCATGAATGGATAATGCTTGCATGTATATATATGTATGAAGTATTTGTGTGCATGTCAGTGTACAGTTAAGCAAGCCTCTGTTTTTGTTTTAGAGATCCAAAACGAATTCAAAAAAATCAAAATCTCTTCACTCATTCTCTTTCAGGTTAAGATGTATAAAGGAAATATGTTTGAATTTACTAGATCTTATTTTTAAAATTAATTATAAGTGTAATTAGTAAATGTTTTATTGGAAAAAATAGAAATTACAGTAGAAATGTATAATATCAGAAAAACCCACCATTTTAATTTCAAGCTTCATCTTTGTAATCTGATTAGTTATTAAATGTTATGATTTTTATTATAAAAATCTAGATTTTTAAGTTTGTAATTGGGTAGGATTTTTGGGTTGAACGGGAATCATATTTTGGGTGATCTCTGGCAATCGGCGAATGGTGGAGGGTCGTGATCATCGCTGGAGGAAGCTTGAAGGTAGAGAGTCTTGGAAATAATGCTCGCTGAATTTTCTGATCATCGAGGTGACAGAACGGCGTTGGAGTAGGGTTTAACACCCTGGTTTTGTCGTTGATGTTTCAGAGGGATTCGTGGTGTCGGGACTTAATCGGTGGCAATCACTAGGCGTGCTGTAGGAACTGGTAGACGAGGCGGAGCATTGGGGATAATGGCGAGGCTTCTCGAGGAAGGGATCGTCAGAGGCGAATGGTTTTCCGGTGATAGTGGGTTTCCAGGCTGTGGTCTTTGGGTCGATTTCGATTCACGATCGAATCAGGGAAATGGGGTGGTCGAGTTTGGTTGCGAGGATCATTAGCGAGGTGTTAAGATCGGCGTCGATGGTCGGAGCGCTGTGGTTCACCGGTGGAGGTGCACGTGTGCACGGCGTATCAGTGGGTGATGGATGATGTTAGTGCTCGGGTTTAAGCTCGGGAATGTTGGGGTTTTTCTCGAAGCAGGAAGGAAGTGGTATATCTCGTGGTTTGGATCGGGTGTGTGAGTGTTTTGCTCGAGTTTTCTTTTTGTGATGAGCAGTCTTTAAGTATTGTTCAGGTAGTGTTGAAGTTTTAAAAACAAAGAAATTTGATTTTGAAATGTTTCTCAGTTTTAAAAACAAAGTAAGCAAGTTTTTACTTATAAAATTAAATTGTTTTCAAGGATAAGTTTTTAGTAAGTTTTATATATATTGAAATATAAAGGTTTTAAGGGTAGGATAAGTGAGTTTTTAAAATGAGGGGTGTTTTAAAAATTTATTTAATAACTTTAAAAAGTTTTAAAAGATTTTAAAGGTTAAAATTAGATGTTGTACTTTTTTTAATTATAATGGTTTCCAAATGTTTATTTTAAATAAAGTTTAATGATAAGGATTTAATAATAAATTATAATAAAGAGTATCCTTAAGTAATTAAGATTTTGATTTATTAAAGATAATAATAATATGTAAAGATAATAAGGGAAATTCAATTATTGTTAATGATTAAAGAATAATTATTTAATGTGATTAATTTAAGGTTAATAAATGACTGTATTTTGTAAAGATAATTAACAAATGAAAGTAACTAAGGGTTAATTAATTTAACTTAAGTGATTAAAGGATAATTACTTAATGGAAATAATTAAGAATTAATTACTTAGTGTAATTTATTAAAGGATTGATTAATTAAGGAAATTATTTAAGGGTTAGTTAGTTAATGAATGTGATTAATTAAAGGATAATTAATCAATGTAAGTGATTATAGGATAATTAATTAAGAGTAATTAATTAAGGATAAATGTAATTAATGTGAATGGGTGAAGGTTAATTAATTTGTGATATTAATTTAAGGCTAATTACTTAATGTAATTAAAGAGGATAATTAAGGGATGATTAATTAATGGTTTGTAATTAATTAATGTAAGTAAGCATGATTAAAAGTGATTAAAGTAATAAATTTAATTTATTTAAATTAATTAGAAATGGTGTGACTAATTTATCTTGCTTATGAATGATTGGATGATATTGAATGCCTCATATTATTTGGTATCTCTGATATATGAGATGAAATGTTTTGTGATATGATATGTTTGGGTGATCAGTGATAATATGGTTATCTATCGATGATAAATTGCTGTGTAAAAGTGACATCCTACATTTAAAATTGAATTGTATTCACTTGAATAACTTTGGTTAAGATGACATTGGATTCGAAGAGACCGGGGTCGGGTATCAGTAAATACCCGAATCCACTTCGATTTGAAATCTATAATTCTTTATAGATTTTATTTTTAAATCAAATAGGCTGGAATGGAATAAATTAAGTAAACTAGACCTTTGAAACTAAGTAACGGTACTTAGATATTATTTGGTGAAATAAGTGTTTGACTATAAGAAGATAAGAACTCGTAGTGAGGTACGAGTTACCCTGGTTTCAAAGAAGTTTTATAACTTAGTATTTCAAGATATATGGGTTTACTCACGCTGGTTTCCAGCCTGACTCGGGTGTTACTTTAATGTAATGCTCGGGTCAGACCGAGTATTACAGATTTCCAAGTAAGGACGTTCTGGAGCTCAGGAGGCGAGCTGGATGGCAGGAACGTATGGAGTGTATTCCGCTGTGATATATTGTAGTTGTTTGGGACATGTTAATTGTATCTGTCCAGTGATTTGTGTATATGTTGTAACTCTGATGTATTGATGAAAATTAACAAATACAGTTTTCTTTGTATAACTGATATTATTATTTGATATTGTATTTTGATCCGCTGCGAATGTGAGAATCTGTGTCTTGTTCTGTTTCTTTCTTCTATCTCTTTTCTTTTTCTCCTAACTATCTGGAATTTTCGGGATCGAAAATTCTGGGTCGTTACATTTTAGTATCAAAGTGGAAGGTTAAGCGAGAACCTTGGCTCTGGTGGGATTACTCATTAAGGATAGGGTCAATGATACCCTAGAATGAGTTGAGTGTATATATATATGAGAGCGTACTTGTTATTTTCTTATATATAGATTTCAAAATGGTTTCAAAAGTAAACGAATCATATATAAGTTTATTAAGCAATAGTTTTTCTAATATATTAAGGTAATTGGTTGTTGTATTAATTGAATAAAATAAAATAATGAGAATTAAGTGGTAATAGTAATACAACCAAATTGAAATTGAATGAAGATAAGTTTGAAATGGATCAAACTGAAATTAAAATCTTGAATTTGTAGAAGTGTTATCAGAATAAAGATAATAATGAATTGGTTTCCAGATATGATAATCTTGGTTATTATCATAAATGGTTGTTGTGTTTAATAATGAAATGTTGTTAATGATTAAGCAAAATGAAATGTTTTAGGGAAGTAAATTTTTGGTGAGTATGACTTATAAATGGGAATTGAAGATAATTTAAAATTGTGAAATTTTAAATCTAAATCCAGAAAACTTGAAATTGTTTTAAAGAAATCTGTTTTGAATTAAAACCAAAGGTGGTTTAAAAATTTAAAGTATAACTTGGTGTGTAAAGGAAATAAATATGTATAAATGAGGATATACATAATGTTAAAGATGATTTGAAATAAACTCTAAGTGTTGAGTTTTAAATTTTTCCTTGGAATGTGATATGAAAACCTAAAGTGATAAATTTTTGAACTTATAAGTGGGAAGATTATTAATATAAAGTTTAAAATTTGAAATGGGAATTCAAATTGGGTAAAGTTGATTGGATTAAATTGAATTTAACTTAAGGAAAGTTAAATGAGTTTAGAATGAACAACTTGAATTGGAAATTTCAAGATGAAATTGAAATTTAACTTGGGAAGTTAAATGGTTGATTTTAAAATGGGAGTTATGAGTGATCTCAAAATGGGTTTGAGATCTGGAAATTGAAATGGATGTTGTTAATTGGTGTTTGGATAAATTTAGATGTTTATTTATCCTGATATCATTCTATTGTTATAAATAATCTATGAAACGGAGAATTGGATTTGAAATTAGAAATGGATAATAAATTAGAATCTGAAGATTAAATTGTTTTTGAATTCTTATTTGAACTTTGTAATAAGTTAAGTAAAGATAATTTTAAAATGGAATTTTGGAATTTGGATTCAGAATTAAATGGTTTAAAGATTAAAGTTGTTAAATTAAAAATAAAGGTTGATTTAATTTAAAAGTAAGGGTTAATTTGACTTAAGGGATTAAATCAACATTTAAAATTATTATTTTTTAACCCGAATTTATATAATTTGAGATGGTTTTAAGTTGAGATTTGAATAGAATTAGTTCAAATTGAATTTGATTTGAATAAATTAAAATTATGATTGAAGATGGATAAGCATAAGTTTAAATGGAAAATTTGAATTGGATTAATTTGAAATAAAATTGAAGATTGAATGAGTTCAAATTCAAATGGAAATTGGGATTAATTCATATAGAAATGGAATGATTTGAAATTGAAGTGGATTCAATTTGAAATTAATTTAAATAATTTGGAATTGTAATTAAAGTGAATATGTTTAAAATCAAATGGAATTTGATTTGAATGTGGGATAGAAATTGAGGTTAATTTAAATTGAATTAAAATTGAATCAATTTAAATGGAAGTGGAAATGGGGAATTGATTGAAATGGAGATTGGGAAGTTGAATGGTTTGGCTCTGGACTATTTTCAAAATAAATTGTTTTAATATAAATCTATTTTTCCAAACTATTTACTACACAACTTTTCTTTTAACCTAAAACTATCTTAAACTTGTTTTACATTTACTTTTGGACTATTTAACTATTTTACAATTGTTTTATAAACTAATTACTATATTTCTACTACTTTATAACTGATTACTGTTTTACAACTATTTTACAATTACTTAACTATTTACGGCTATTTTACAAACTAAAAATTATTTTTCAACTACTTATATATTTTTAATTTTTCAAGCTATTTTCTAAATTTAAGATGGATAGAGTTCAAACTGTCTATAATTGAATACCAGTTGAGATAAGAGTTGAAGTGTTAACCCAAATGGAAATTGGGAGCAATTGTGAATAAGTGAATGAAAATCAAGATGAATGTGAATAGAAAAAGAGGGTTGATTTAGCTAATAATCAATAATGATAAATACGTAGGATGTACGTATATTATTCTATTCGCATAGTGATTTGATCCAGATTCAAGCACAGAATTTCGAGATAGTATTATCGATCCGAGTTGGGATTTTTCGCTCGATTTTCGACGGCGAACCTGGATATGGGTTTTTGATTGGTTCTGGATATTCTCTATCATAGTTGTGACTATGCAAGGAGAATGACAGTTTCTGATCAAGAAACCAAATCTGAGTCCGCACTAGGAAGTCGGGTGGACGATACTAGTTCGGAAGTGAAATTGTGTGATCGAGTGAGCGATCAGATTGATATTGCGTACGGATGATATGTGTACATCGTATGGGTTTGAATGAAATTGATATTGAAATTTTGTGGATAAAAACTGTAAAATGGTTTTTGAAATGAAAAGTATATTTTGTGAAATATATAATGAAATAAAATGGGAGTTGAATATTTCTGTGATTAGAACTCATTTTATAGAAAAGTGATATGGTAAATAACTTTATAAAAGCGTAATAAAATTTTAATATTTGATTTGGAATAAATAAAGTTATATATATTTATAATATGATAAACTCCCCTTGTTGAATCTATTGCCAGAAGAAAAGGGTTTTTGAAAGTATTTGAAGTATAAAAAGGGAATTTATACCAGTATGAAGTGATCCAAAGATTTTTAAAGTTTTATATATCTATATATATAAAGGATCTTGTGAGAATGATTTTGGAAAAGGTTTTGGGAACCTATGGATTTTGGAAAGGCTTTTAATTTTTGAGAAAAATCAGTTTTGGAAATTTGGAAAGCCAAGTTTGGAACTATCGATTTGGGATATCGATTTTGTGTAAAGATGATTTTGATATAAATCATAAAGGGTATGATTTGAAGATACTATAAGTGTATAGTATAAAGTGTTTTGAGAATGCCTTTGGGGAAAAAGGCGCTCCCTTGAAATGAACTTCTCAGGAGTGCCACAGGGTGGTACTGCCTTGAACCCTAAGGGGGGTTTCTAAAGTTGATCATGTGAGGAGTCCGGACAAAACTAGTTCCTGAGGATTATTGTGTAGCGAAAGTCGAGGGCCTGATGCCTACAGAGGCACTTGGGTTATGCTGTGACGACAGTTTAACTCGATGTCACTACGATCTACTGCAGAACATAGCGAAAGTCGTGTGTGCTGCTGAGAGCCAACAGTCTACGTTTGATTTTATATCGGTAGACTACGACACTATGGTAACATAGCGAAAGTCGTGTGTGCCGTTGAGAGCCAACAGTCTGCGTTTGATTTTATATCGGTAGACTACGACCTATATAGGAGTGGAGAAGTTTCATTTTGACAGCGAAAATCGTGTGTGCCACTGAGAGCCAACAGTTACATGGACTTTTGCTGCAACGGCAATGTTACCCTGGAATGTAACTGCGATCTGTTGTGGGTTCCATGGTGTAATCAGTTAAATGGACTTTTGCTGCGATGGCAATGTAACCCGAGATGTAACTGTGACCATGGATGGGGGTGATGATTTCCAAAGCATTCTCACCAAAGATGTTTCCTCTATTTTCAAAAATGTTTTCTATATTTTCAATAAATTATTTTCCAAGTATTTTCACTTGGTGTTGAAAACGGGTTTGCTAAGTACTTATAGATTTTCAGTCCTACGTCTGATCAACGTATGACCGAATTTCTGTGAGAACAAGGATGGACTTGTTGAGACATAAAAGTATTTTTATAAAAAAACTATTTTTGTAATATTATATAGATTTTAAAGTATTTTAAAAATTTAATATAAAGGGAGTTTATAGTTTAAAATGTTCAACAAGTAATTTATTTGATAATAAGTAAATAATAAATTTTGGCTTCGTTCCTTTTCGAGGAAGAAAAGATTTAAAGGGGGGACGAATGTGATATCCCGGATTTTCGGGCATCAGATGATTGGATAGTTATCTGATTTAACTTTTAAAAATACTGATTTATAAATTGAACAAATTTAGATGTGATAATCTCCAGTATAAATTATTTAAAATTTGGCAAAATTGTTAATTTCAAACCAATAATAATAATGTGTTGTGTGTGTGTATATATATATATATTAAATAGAATTATTATTAAAAATTGAATTTGGGTTTGTTAAAAATTAATATATGTATTGTTGACTTGATTTTAAATTAGATTTTCAAATTTAATTTGAATATGAATGTGGATTTATTAAGTAATTCAAAAGATAGACATTTAAAAAAATATTTAGATTTAAAATATATGTATAAGCTTTTATTTATATATAATTTGTTTTATTACATTTCTTTAAAAAGAAATTCATATATACATTTACATAACAATAAATAAATTAAGTAAAGGCTTTTACTAACATTTTAAAATTAAATATAAATTACTTAATTACAAGTGTATATATATTAAGGCTTCATTATAACAAGTGTTGATTAATAAACTATAGTGAATGACAAATGTAAAGATTTTAAACATGTGTCACTTTTTATTTTTTATTTTCTTTTATTTTAATTAAAATCAAAGTTCAACCTATATGTAAACATTTGCTTCTCACCTTCCTTTCTTTTTCTATCTTCATGATTCAAAAGCTAAGAGAAAAACTCAAACCCATTTCTCAAACAAATCTGAAAACCAATCACTCCTCTAACCAAAAATCAAAACTTAAATCCTGTACATTTTCATAAATCATCAACCTGTAACCATTTTCAAATTTAAAACCCTAAAGCCTGTACAAAGCTTCTTCTTCAACCTGAGTTTCAAACTAAAGCATGCAAACCTGAGATTTGATCAAGCAAGTAACCTAGAAAATTGTCTAAAGCAAGCAATTTTCAGCATTTCAGCAACTCAAAGATTTTAAGATCAGAGGAGCAATTCATACTAGCATTATAGTTTTAAGCAAAGACATTTTTCCAGCAATTCAAATTCAAAAGTTTTTTTTTCAAAACAAAGAAGTGATCTGTTCATTTTAACAGGTGAGTAAACTAATTTTTAAAAAGCTAAATCTATTTATATCTTGATGCATGTGATAAATACTTGAAGTAAAGTTGTGAAAATGTTTGTATGAATGGATAATGCTTGCATGTATATATATGTATGAAGTATTTGTGTGCATGTCAGTGTACAGTTAAGCAAGCCTCTGTTTTTGTTTTAGAGAGCCAAAACAAATTAAAAAAAATCAAAATCTCTTCACTCATTCTCTTTCAGGTTAAGATGTATAAAGGAAATATGTTTGAATTTACTAGATCTTATTTTTAAAATTAATTATAAGTGTAATTAGTAAATGTTTTACAGGAAAAAATAGAAATTACAGTAGAAATGTATAATATCAGAAAAACCCACCATTTTAATTTCAAGCTTTCATCTTTGTAATCTGATTAGTTATTAAATGTTATGATTTTTAATATAAAAATCAAGATTTTTAAGTTTGTAATTGGGTAGGATTTTTGGGTTGAATGGGAATCATATTTTGGGTGATCTCTGGCGATCGGCGAATGGTGGAATGTCGTGATCGTCGCTGGAGGAAGCTTGAAGGTAGGGGGTCTTGGAAATAATGGTCGCTGAATTTTCTGATCATCGAGGTGGCAGAATGGCGTTGGAGTAGGGTTTAACACCCTGGTTTTGTCGTTGATGTTTCAGAGGGATTCGTGGTGTCGGGATTTGATCGGTGGCGATCGTGAGGCGTGCTGTAGGAACTGGTAGACGAGGCGGAGCATTGGGGAGAATGGCAAGGCTTCTCGAGGTAGGGATCGTCAGAGGCGAATGGTTTTCCGGTGATAATGGGTTTCCAGGCTGTGGTCTTTAGGTCAATTTCGATTCACGATCGAATCGGGGAAATGGGGTGGTCGAGTTTGGTTGCAAGGATCATTGGCGAGGTGTTGAGATCGGCGTCGATGGTCAGAGTGCTGTGGTTCACCGGTGGAGGTGCACGTGTGCACGGCGTATCAGTGGGTGATGGATGATGTTAGTGCTCGGGTTTAAGCTCGGGAATGTTGGGGTTTTTCTCGAAGCAGGAAGGAAGTGGTATATCTCGTGTTTTGGATCGGGTGTGTGAGTGTTTTGCTCGAGTTTTCTTTTTGTGATGAACAGACTTTAAGTATTGTTCAGGTAGTGTTGAAGTTTTAAAAACAAAGAAATTTGATTTTGAAATGTTTCTCAGTTTTAAAAACAAAGTAAACAAGTTTTTACTTATAAAATTAAATTGTTTTCAAGGATAAGTTTTTAGTAAGTTTTATATATATTGAAATATAAAGGTTTTAAGGGTAGGATAAGTGAGTTTTTAAAATGAGGGGTGTTTTAAAAATTTATTTAATAACTTTAAAAAGTTTTAAAAGATTTTAAAGGTTAAAATTAGATGTTGTAATTGTTTTAATTATAATGGTTTCCAAATGTTTATTTTAAATAAAGTTTAATGATAAGGATTTAATAATAAATTATAATAAAGAGTATCCTTAGGTAATTAAGATTTTGATTTATTAAAGATAATAATAATATGTAAAGATAATAAGGGTAATTCAATTATTGTTAATGATTAAAGAATAATTATTTAATGTGATTAATTTAAGGTTAATAAATAACTGTATTTAGTAAAGATAATTAACAAATGAAAGTAACTAAGGGTTAATTAATTTAACTTAAGTGATTAAAGGATAATTACTTAATGGAAGTAATTAAGAATTAATTACTTAGTGTAATTTATTAAAGGATTGATTAATTAAGGAAACTAATTTAAGGGTTAGTTAGTTAGTTAATGAATGTGATTAATTAAAGGATAATTAATCAATGTAAGTGATTATAGGATAATTAATTAAGAGTAATTAATTAAGGATAAATGTAATTAATGTGAATGGGTGAAGGTTAATTAATTTGTGATATTAATTTAAGGCTAATTACTTAATGTAATTAAAGAGGATAATTAAGGGATGATTAATTAATGGTTTGTAATTAATTAATGTAAGTAAGCATGATTAAAAGTGATTAAAGTAATTAATTTAATTTATTTAAATTAATTAGAAATGGTGTGACTAATTTATCTTGCTTATGAATGATTGGATGATATTGAATGCCTCATATTATTTGGTATCTCTGATATATGAGATGAAATGTTTTGTGATATGATATGTTTGGGTTGATCAGTGATAATATGGTTATCTATCGATGATAAATTGCTGTGTAAAATTGACATCCTACATTTAAAATTGAATTGTATTCACTTGAATAACTTTGGTTAAGATGACATTGGATTCGAAGAGACCGGGGTCGGGTATCAGTAAATATCCGAATCCCCTTCGATTTGAAATCTATAATTCTTTATAGATTTTATTTGTAAATCAAATAGGCTGGAATGGAATAAATTAAGTAAACTAGACCTTTGAAACTAAGTAACGGTACTTAGATATTATTTGGTGAAATAAGTGTTTGACTATAAGAAGATAAGAACTCGTAGTGAGGTACGAGTTACCCTGGTTTCAAAGAAGTTTTATAACTTAGTATTTCAAGATATATGGGTTTACTCACGCTGGTTTCGAGCCTGACTCGGGTGTTACTTTAATGTAATGCTCGGGTCAGACCGAGTATTACAGATTTCCAGGTAAGGACGTTCTGGAGCTCAGGAGGCGAGCTGGATGGCAGGAACGTATGGAGTGTATTCCGCTGTGATATATTGTAGTTGTTTGGAACATGTTAATTGTATCTGTCCAGTGATTTGTGTATATGTTGTAACTCTGATGTATTGATGAAAATTAACAAATACAGTTTTCTTTGTATAACTGATATTATTATTTGATATTGTATTTTGATCCGCTGCGAATGTGAGAATCTGTGTCTTGTTCTGTTTCTTTCTTCTATCTCTTTTCTTTTTCTCCTAACTATCTGGAATTTTCGGGATCGAAAATTCTGGGTCGTTACATTTTAGTATCAAAGTGGAAGGTTAAGCGAGAACCTTGGCTCTGGTGGGATTACTCATTAAGGATAGGGTCAATGATACCCTAGAATGAGTTGAGTGTATATATATATATATATGAGAGCGTACTTGTTATTTTCTTATATATAGATTTCAAAATGGTTTCAAAAGTAAATGAATCATATATAAGTTTATTAAGCAATAGTTTTTCTAATATATTAAGGTAATTGGTTGTTGTATTAATTGAATAAAATAAAATAATGAGAATTAAGTGGTAATAGTAATACAACCAAATTGAAATTGAATGAAGATAAGTTTGAAATGGATCCAAACTGAAATTAAAATCTTGAATTTGTAGAAGTGTTATCAGAATAAAGATAATAATGAATTGGTTTCCAGATATGATAATCTTGGTTATTATCATAAATGGTTTTTGTGTTTAATAATGAAATGTTGTTAATGATTAAGCAAAATGAAATGTTTTAGGGAAGTAAATTTTTGGTGAGTATGACTTATAAATTGGAATTGAAGATAAGTTAAAATTGTGAAATTTTAAATCTAAATCCAGAAAACTTGAAATTGTTTTAAAGAAATCTGTTTTGAATTAAAACCAAAGGTGGTTTAAAAATTTAAAGTATAACTTGGTGTGTAAAGGAAATAAATATGTATAAATGAGGATATACATAATATTAAAGATGATTTGAAATAAACTTTAAGTGTTGAGTTTTAAATTTTTCCTTGGAATGTGATATGAAAACCCAAAGTGATAAGTTTTTGAACTTATAAGTGGGAAGATTATTAATATAAAGTTTAAAATTTGAAATGGGAATTCAAATTGGGTAAAGTTGATTGGATTAAATTGAATTTAACTTAAGGAAAGTTAAATGAGTTTAGAATGAACAACTTGAATTGGAAATTTCAAGATGAAATTGAAATTTAACTTGGGAAGTTAAATGGTTGATTTTAAAATGGGAGTTATGAGTGATCTCAAAATGGGTTTGAGATCTGGAAATTGAAATGGATGTTGTTAATTGGTGTTTGGATAAATTTAGATGTTTATTTATCCTGATATCATTCTATTGTTATAAATAATCTATGAAACGGAGAATTGGATTTGAAATTAGAAATGGATAATAAATTAGAATCTGAAGATTAAATTGTTTTTGAATTCTTATTTGAACTTTGTAATAATTTAAGTAAAGATAATTTTAAAATGGAATTTTGGAGTTTGGATTCAGAATTAAATGGTTTAAAGATTTAAGTTGTTAAATTAAAAATAAAGGTTGATTTAATTTAAAAGTAAGGGTTAATGTAACGACCCAGAATTTTTGATAATTAAAATTCGAATATTTAATTGATTTTAAATATTAATAAATGAATTTAATAAGTCGAGTAATTTATTTTTCGAATATTGGATTTAATTTGACAATTAAATCGATAAATTGAATAGTGAAATTCCAGAGATAATTAAAAAATCGAGTTTAATATGATTGAAAATGATTTGTAAAATTTTATTTAATCATACTGGAGTTATAGAAAGGTTATAGAACTTTTAAAATTGAATTTGGAGTTAATCCGTGAAGATTTAATATTTTAATATTTAATTATCGACTGAAAAATAGCCAATTTTCGAACAGTCTCAGAATTGAACGAAACCAGTTCCATTTGATCCGTAATAGTTAGTTATTATCGGATTTCAATTTTCGTATCCATCGGAGTTATCGTTTGACCGTGGCAACTCGAAACGCATCGATATCGTTTTAATTTTAAATCGTCGAGTTAAAATAGTCATTTTTCGAACAGTCTCGGATTTCGACGAAACCAGTTTCATCGGATCCGTAATGTGATATTATTGTAAGATTTCAAATTTCGTAATTTTTGGATTTACCATTTGTCCGGTGCAAATTAAAACGCCTCGAAATCGATTTAAATCGGTTTAATTTAAATTGATCGTTTAATTCCATATCTTGCACAGACGATCGAATTAGCTTTCGAAACCTATTCCATTGCGTTCGGAACGCGGGGTAAACCTTAGAAACGTCAGCCGGCACGTTCGATTCGGAGTTCGGAAAAATTTCGATGAATAGTAAATTTGGCCATTTTCTATATAAGCACCTCCATATTTTCATTTGCAAAAAGAAAAAACCTAAACCCTAATAACTATCTTCAGCCGCCACCCCTTATACCAATGGCCGAAATTATCTCTCCTTCATCCCTCAATTACTTCCAATCGGTCGACTTTCAGACGAAGGTTTCAACTAGAGAAATGTAGATCGTCACGAGTTCTATATATTCAACGGTAAAGATGAGTTTTAGTCGAGTGGTTTGATGGCAATTGCCGTTCAAAGGCAACGACTTTGGTCACGTTTCTCGAGATGCAGGGGGGGTTGAGCTGCGTGCTGTTCTGGCCGTGGGGGGAGTTGACGTAGGGGGTTGGAATGGCGGCATCTGATCGAGGTGGAGGGGCTCGTAGTGGTCGCGTGCATTAGGGTTTCTAGGCGGCTATTGGGTTCCTTCGTTCGAACGGAGGCTGGAGGGAAGAAGCATCATCGCGTGCGGCCCCAGATCTGTTGAGATGCGATCGAACGGAGGGATTGGATTTAGGTTTTAAAATATAAAAAGAAATTGATTTATTATCTTATTTTAAATTGTACGATGTTTAAAATGTTGTATCTTGTTCATACATTATCAGAAAATGACGAAATAAAATGCGTTGGAATCGTCTCGACGTGTACTTCGCGATGCAACCGAATTGGAAGCGACCGGGGTTAGTGAAAATTTTGAGTGAAATTAAACGTCCGTTTAATTTCATTCGAAATAAACGCTGGAACGGAATTTAAAAATCAAGGTGAGATTTTCTCACTCGAAGGAAAATTTTGATTCGCAGTTATTGATTGATTATTTGACTGTTTGGATGTGATATTAGATATAGTAGGATATATATCTATATATAGCAATATATACATATTGGCATATGTATATATTGGATTGATTGATTTCCCGCCTCGTATAGCGGATGAGACCCTATTGCGCCGTTAGTAAGCGGATTATTTTTATAAAACCCATATACCGCGATAATTCCGTACTGGAGCGGAATTGGTATTGTGCTAACGTCTTTGGATGCAGGGAAACAGGTTGGAGGGATCCAACTGGATTCCTCAACTGTATTTACTTATTTACAGATATTGATGTATATTCTGTTATCATATTGATATATGATATTGACTGTTGTGATGGACTAATTGATGCTGTTGCATCATCGGATTCAGTTTTGAAATGTAAAAATAACGGTTTTTACTTTAAAAGGGTTTTTAAAGTGATTTTTGAAAATATACGTTTTATGGAATTTTTGAATTGATTTATAAACGTTAAAATTTTAAAGTTATAAAAGTTATAAAGTTAGTGAAATAAAACCAAAGGGTCGTTTTTGAAATAAATAGTTGATTTATTTATAAAAGGGTTTAAGTCGGGATTTTTAAATAACTATAAACGATTTGTATAAAAAGATTTATAAAATTGATATTTTATAAATCAAAAATATTGGACTTATAAAACGAATTTTTATAAGTGTTAAAAAGAAGTAAAAAAAAAAGGATTTCATAAGTGAATGAAATTAATAGATTTATAACGTGAAGTTATAAAGTGAATAGATGTTGTATAATAAACGAATTATAAGTAATTTACTTATAAATTAGATTTTTGCACTTAGATGGGATATAAATAGAAATTGCTAAATGAAATGATTTCATAAGTTGAAATTGTTATGAAGTATAAGAGTGATTTATAAACATTGTTTTATAAATTCGAAATCACTTATTTTGATAAGTAATTTTAGAAGTTAATAAAAGGAGAATTTTATAAATCAAAGTTGTTAGAAAATATAAAGGTGAATTTATAAACGTTGTTTTATAAATTCGAAATCAATCAAATTTGATGAATTTAAATATAGAGATTATTAAGGGAATTTTATCCACGATCTTGGGCAGTGGATAATTTTTGAAATAAATGTGTAGAAAAGATTGAAATGTGGTTAGTGAAGTATATTCACGATTTTGGACAGTGAATATATCTTTAAGTAAAATGAATATGGTTTTGGAAAAGTGATATTTGAAATGAAGTTAATTGTTTTAAAAGATGTTTTAAAACGTGTGAACTATCAAAATCATAGATTTCAACATTTATTGTTGAAATAGACGTTTTCGAAAATATAAGGAAATGATGGACTATAATAAATGTTGTTATAGTAAATGATTTCCGAAAGGAAATGTTTTTATGTAGTATTGGGATTTATATACCTATCTTAATTTCGAATCCCTATACTAGTGATTTTGAGTTGTCGTAACGATGTTTTACGTAACATTCGTTTTGACTCAAATAAATGTTGTCAAAGTAAATGATTTCCTTAAAAGATGAAATATATACTTAATTTTGATTTAAGTATATAGAATATTTTCCAAGTGTTGAGAATAAATGATTTGTGAAATACTTATTATTAAATAAGTATGGGAATGTTTTCCAAAATGAAATGAAACATTTTTAGATTTTATCTTCTTAAAGATAAAATGAAATTGAATATTTGAAATCGATTTGAGAATCATATATCGGTAGATATTTTGAAATATAAATTCAATATGGAATTTATAAAGAAAAGGGAATCTGTTTAAAAATAAATATTGATTTATTTTTGAAGTGTGGAAATTTTATATCTAGTAAAGATATTTTGAAAAATAAATAATTTGGAAAATTATTTGGAATCTGATGATGTCGCGCATCTTTATTGATAGTTAAATAACCGACTATCAATAATTACCTTTAGATAGGTATCTGTTGTGAATTGGATGAATTTGAATGCCACACTTATTTTTGAATAAACGCTCACTATTCGGGTTAGCCGGGAAAGGACCATGGGGTCGTATAACCCATTCCGAATATGTGATACGTCGTTATGAATTGCATTCGAAGACCGGTGTTGAAGACCGGATATTTTTGAAAACGGAAGGATTACCGTCGAGTTACTCTACATCGGCTGATCTCCGATTTAGAGGTTTTATCACCCTTAGTGACGGGAAGTCCGGACGTGATTAGAAATTTATCCGGATATGCAAGGGCTTCGTGAGAAGTGCCTTCGGTTCTGTTCGATCCCAGAACAGACTTGTATGGATTGTGTGTCTGACGTTACAATTTGAGATATCAAGCTGATTTCTTTCAAATACATTTCTGTTGGTGGCGGAGAATTTATTCTCTTAGCTTAACACCCTTCTCTGAGACGTACGAGCTCAGAGGTTATGTAGTTGAAATTTATCAGCGATATATCCCAATTTGGTAACGTGGCATACTGAGTGTTGCTGTGAAATGATCAGTGTTTGGTCATTTGTGATATGATCATTTGTTTGATCTTATATCTTTGTGATCATAGGTTGATCATTTTGTTTGACCCGAAGCAGGGCTTTGTAGAAAGCGTAGCTTTGTGGACGAGACTTCGTCGAGCCTCACACCTCGGAAATGGTCGAAACAGGAAGGATGCGGCAAGGTTCTAGGGAGTAGCGCCCCTTAGTGTATGTCATTCCTTCTGGATAGAGGTGGTATCATGGTATGGAGCCCAGATACTTAACCTATGTGGTTACTGCATTATTATTATCTATGTGGTTTGTTGGAAATCGGGGATCCTCGGGAAGATCGGTGACGATCGGGGGATGGCATACGCGTGTCAGTAGTTACCTATTTTTGCAGAGGTAACCCGGCCTTGTGTTGGCAGAGATCCGGTTAGGTTCTCGGGTCGTCTATTCCAGGGATGTACCCATCGTGGAATAGGAAGTTCCTTAGCCTGACCATTTGTACGTGACGTGTACGGTTTTAGTTGTATTACCTGCTATGGAATGTGGCGGTAACCTGCTATTGAACATAGTAGCTATAGTAGGCATACGATACTGGTCGTATGTTGGCTAAGATTAATATTATACTTTCGAAATGTTTTCTACACTATGCACTAAAAATAATATCAAAAATGATTTGATTTTGCGTAGTAAGCATCTTTGACTATCATAAGAAGAAATCTCCTCCAATTCTGCGTTTGCATTGTGTGTGTGGCGGGAGGTCTTATGGTAGTTTCATTTTCCAAAAGCATTGCGAATTTGTTTTATTTTCTTTGTGAAAAATAACTGTTTTACGATCTCACACCAGTCTTGCTATATTACAGCATGATAGGGGATTCTCGCTTCGCAGTTAGGTGGCGAACGGGAGACTCTTACCCCTACATGTCCTTGAGAGGGATGGGTTGGTTAGGCAGAGGCCGTGACAGTCGAGAGGCTGGCCGTAAAAGCAAGTTTGGGGTATCACTGTTAGCCACGGTGGGGCTGGGATGGTTGAAAAGCCTACCAGTTGTGACCGCTTACTTCGGTACGTGACAGCGTGGTATCAGAGCATATGGTTAAGCGACAACCCTGCTCTGTTGGGTGTTACTCATTAGAGATAGAGTCAGTAGTACTCTAGAATGAGTTGAGTGTAATAATAGATATGAGCGCGTATTTGTTATTTGAATATAAAATTGTTTTATATTGTGATGATTGGTTTGTTGAGTGGTATATGGATTCTGGTCGGTATTGTCCGTACAACTCTATCGATAGGGATCTCTAAACACTTGAATAGAACAATTCGGCACAGTATTGTTTTGAATAGGGTAAATGAGATAATTTTGCCCAAAACTATTTTTGTATAGAAAAGAAACGATTTTCTATAAAGTACTATAGTATATGGTTGCATGGATGTTAGGAAGTAATAATAGTGAATTATCATCACTAAAATTGAATAAGAAATTGAAATCGTAACTCCAAAGTTAAGAAATAAATTCACATGCGAATGAAATTAAAGAATGTAAATTATAAATGTGACTTATAATTTAAAACGGAATTCCAGAAAAGTTTTTGGAAATGTTTTGAAAAGAATTTGAAAATTTTGAGGATTGGAAAGTTTAAATCATTTTTGATTTGAAAATGAATTTCAAAGGGTTTGAAAAGTATTTTGAAGAGATGAAAAGCTCTAAACTCTTTTCGGTCGCTGGAAAATAACTTCGGTAATGACTGCAGCATTATCGATGTTCATTTTCGAGTTTCCAAAAGAGGTATTGCTGCCAAATTATTTTAAATGGAGGTTGTTTGAAAAAAAAATTGGAGTTTTGTTTTGGAAATTCAAAGGATGATTTGAATTGTTTTCAAAAATGGTTTTGAAAAGATTGAAAAGACCCTGGAATACTATATAAAAAATACTTATGAAATAAGAAATAAGTTGATAACATATACAATTGGAATTTTGATAGAATAATTTAACTTAAAGAATGAAGTTAAATCAAAGTAAATATAAGTAAATAAATTTGAATAAATGAAGTGAATAAGATTAAAACTGAATGTTGAAACCGAATTTGAATAAGTAAATTAGAATTTGAAATGGATTAGTAACTGAAACTAATTTAAAATGGTGCAGTATGAATGAAAGCTAATCAATAAAATTCAATATTCAGAAATTGAACTGAATCCAATTAAATGTTGGAATTGAATTCAAATGAAATTGAAATGTAAAGATTGAACGAAATTGAATAGATATAACTTCAACAGTGAAGTAAAAATGATATAAGTAGTGATATTGAAAATTTTGTAATAGAATTTGCAAAATGTTTGAATATATGTAACTAGATATTATGGCTAGTAGGATATACAGGTGTAAATGAATTGGGATTTTGATTTCAAAGATAATTTGAATGGCTCGACAAAAGGTAAGTATTTGAATTCGAATATGAGATTTGATGACTTATTTCTCTAGCCGCTTGGCTTTTTCTTTTTCTTTTTGAAATCTGAGAGTCCGTAGGGACGTTTTGTAGTCGTGCCATGTTAACCGCGCAAAGGAGACGCTGGCGAAATTTTCTGAAAATTTAAGGCGTTAGAAATTTTTGAGAAAATTTTGAAGTTTAAAATTTGAATTTAAACTCGAATTTGAATTGAGAAGTTAAACAATGTTGTTTGAAACTTAAAATTTAAGTTGGAAATTTAGTTGAATGATAACGAATCTTTAATAGAAAGATCTGTTTTAACAATTTGATAAAACTATTAGATTGTGAAAAATAGTAGACGAATTAAGGACCATTTTTCTTGACTTGTAATTTCGAGGACGAAATTCTTTTAAGGGGGGAAGTTTGTAACGACCCAGAATTTTTGATAATTAAAATTCGAATATTTAATTGATTTTAAATATTAATAAATGAATTTAATAAGTCGAGTAATTTATTTTTCGAATATTGGATTTAATTTGACAATTAAATCGATAAATTGAATAGTGAAATTCCAGAGATAATTAAAAAATCGAGTTTAATATGATTGAAAATGATTTGTAAAATTTTATTTAATCATACTGGAGTTATAGAAAGGTTATAGAACTTTTAAAATTGAATTTGGAGTTAATCCGTGAAGATTTAATATTTTAATATTTAATTATCGACTGAAAAATAGCCAATTTTCAAACAGTCTCAGAATTGAACGAAACCAGTTCCATTTGATCCGTAATAGTTAGTTATTATCGGATTTCAATTTTCGTATCCATCGGAGTTATCGTTTGACCGTGGCAACTCGAAACGCATCGATATCGTTTTAATTTTAAATCGTCGAGTTAAAATAGTCATTTTTCGAACAGTCTCGGATTTCGACGAAACCAGTTTCATCGGATCCGTAATGTGATATTATTGTAAGATTTCAAATTTCGTAATTTTTGGATTTACCATTTGTCCGGTGCAAATTAAAACGCCTCGAAATCGATTTAAATCGGTTTAATTTAAGTTGATCGTTTAATTCCATAACTTGCACAGACGATCGAATTAGCTTTCGAAACCTATTCCATTGCGTTCGGAACGCGGGGTAAACCTTAGAAACGTCAGCCGGCACGTTCGATTCGGAGTTCGGAAAAATTTCGATGAATAGTAAATTTGGCCATTTTCTATATAAGCACCTCCATATTTTCATTTGCAAAAAGAAAAAACCTAAACCCTAATAACTATCTTCAGCCGCCACCCCTTATACCAATGGCCGAAATTATCTCTCCTTCATCCCTCAATTACTTCCAATCGGTCGACTTTCAGACGAAGGTTTCAACTAGAGAAATGTAGATCGTCACGAGTTCTATATATTCAACGGTAAAGATGAGTTTTAGTCGAGTGGTTTGATGGCAATTGCCGTTCAAAGGCAACGACTTTGGTCACGTTTCTCGAGATGCAGGGGGGGTCGAGCTGCGTGCTGTTCTGGCCGTGGGGGGAGTTGACGTAGGGGGTTGGAATGGCGGCATCTGATCGAGGTGGAGGGGCTCGTAGTGGTCGCGTGCATTAGGGTTTCTAGGCGGCTATTGGGTTCCTTCGTTCGAACGGAGGCTGGAGGGAAGAAGCATCATCGCGTGCGGCCCCAGATCTGTTGAGATGCGATCGAACGGAGGGATTGGATTTAGGTTATAAAATATAAAAAGAAATTGATTTATTATCTTATTTTAAATTGTACGATGTTTAAAATGTTGTATCTTGTTCATACATTATCAGAAAATGACGAAATAAAATGCGTTGGAATCGTCTCGACGTGTACTTCGCGATGCAACCGAACTGGAAGCGACCGGGGTTAGTGAAAATTTTGAGTGAAATTAAACGTCCGTTTAATTTCATTCGAAATAAACGCTGGAACGGAATTTAAAAATCAAGGTGAGATTTTCTCACTCGAAGGAAAATTTTGATTCGCAGTTATTGATTGATTATTTGACTGTTTGGATGTGATATTAGATATAGTAGGATATATATCTATATATAGCAATATATACATATTGGCATATGTATATATTGGATTGATTGATTTCCCGCCTCGTATAGCGGATGAGACCCTATTGCGCCGTTAGTAAGCGAATTATTTTTATAAAACCCATATACCGCGATAATTTCGTACTGGAGCGGAATTGGTATTGTGCTAACGTCTTTGGATGCAGGGAAACAGGTTGGAGGGATCCAACTGGATTCCTCAACTGTATTTACTTATTTACAGATATTGATGTATATTCTGTTATCATATTGATATATGATATTGACTGTTGTGATGGACTAATTGATGCTGTTGCATCATCGGATTCAGTTTTGAAATGTAAAAATAACGGTTTTTACTTTAAAAGGGTTTTTAAAGTGATTTTTGAAAATATACGTTTTATGGAATTTTTGAATTGATTTATAAACGTTAAAATTTTAAAGTTATAAAAGTTATAAAGTTAGTGAAATAAAACCAAAGGGTCGTTTTTGAAATAAATAGTTGATTTATTTATAAAAGGGTTTAAGTCGGGATTTTTAAATAACTATAAACGATTTGTATAAAAAGATTTATAAAATTGATATTTTATAAATCAAAAATATTGGACTTATAAAACGAATTTTTATAAGTGTTAAAAAGAAGTAAAAAAAAAGGATTTCATAAGTGAATGAAATTAATAGATTTATAACGTGAAGTTATAAAGTGAATAGATGTTGTAGAATAAACGATTTATAAGTAATTTACTTATAAATTAGATTTTTGCACTTAGATGGGATATAAATAGAAATTGCTAAATGAAATGATTTCATAAGTTGAAATTGTTATGAAGTATAAGAGTGATTTATAAACATTGTTTTATAAATCCGAAATCACTTATTTTGATAAGTAATTTTAGAAGTTAATAAAAGGAGAATTTTATAAATCAAAGTTGTTAGAAAATATAAAGGTGAATTTATAAACGTTGTTTTATAAATTCGAAATCAATCAAATTTGATGAATTTAAATATAGAGATTATTAAGGGAATTTTATCCACGATCTTGGGCAGTGGATAATTTTTGAAATAAATGTGTAGAAAAGATTGAAATGTGGTTAGTGAAGTATATTCACGATTTTGGACAGTGAATATATCTTTAAGTAAAATGAATATGGTTTTGGAAAAGTGATATTTGAAATGAAGTTAATTGTTTTAAAAGATGTTTTAAAACGTGTGAACTATCGAAATCATAGATTTCAACATTTATTGTTGAAATAGACGTTTTCGAAAATATAAGGAAATGATGGACTATAATAAATGTTGTTATAGTAAATGATTTCCGAAAGGAAATGTTTTTATGTAGTATTGGGATTTATATACCTATCTTAATTTCGAATCCCTATACTAGTGATTTTGAGTCGTCATAACGATGTTTTACGTAACATTCGTTTTGACTCAAATAAATGTTGTCAAAGTAAATGATTTCCTTAAAAGATGAAATATATACTTAATTTTGATTTAAGTATATAGAATATTTTCCAAGTGTTGAGAATAAATGATTTGTGAAATACTTATTATTAAATAAGTATGGGAATGTTTTCCAAAATGAAATGAAACATTTTGAGATTTTATCTTCTTAAAGATAAAATGAAATTGAATATTTGAAATCGATTTGAGAATCATATATCGGTAGATATTTTGAAATATAAATTCAATATGGAATTTATAAAGAAAAGGGAATCTGTTTAAAAATAAATATTGATTTATTTTTGAAGTGTGGAAATTTTATATCTAGTAAAGATATTTTGAAAAATAAATAATTTGGAAAATTATTTGGAATCTGATGATGTCGCGCATCTTTATTGATAGTTAAATAACCGACTATCAATAATTACCTTTAGATAGGTATCTGTTGTGAATTGGATGAATTTGAATGCCACACTTATTTTTGAATAAACGCTCACTATTCGGGTTAGCCGGGAAAGGACCATGGGGTCGTATAACCCATTCCGAATATGTGATACGTCGTTATGAATTGCATTCGAAGACCGGTGTTGAAGACCGGATATTTTTGAAAACGGAAGGATTACCGTCGAGTTACTCTACATCGGCTGATCTCCGATTTAGAGGTTTTATCACCCTTAGTGACGGGAAGTCCGGACGTGATTAGAAATTTATCCGGATATGCAAGGGCTTCGTGAGAAGTGCCTTCGGTTCTGTTCGATCCCAGAACAGACTTGTATGGATTGTGTGTCTGACGTTACAATTTGAGATATCAAGCTGATTTCTTTCAAATACATTTTTGTTGGTGGCAGAGAATTTATTCTCTTAGCTTAACACCCTTCTCTGAGACGTACGAGCTCAGAGGTTATGTAGTTGACATTTATCAGCGATATATCCCAATTTGGTAACGTGGCATACTGAGTGTTGCTGTGAAATGATCAGTGTTTGGTCATTTGTGATATGATCATTTGTTTGATCTTATATCTTTGTGATCATAGGTTGATCATTTTGTTTGACCCGAAGAAGGGCTTTGTAGAAAGCGTAGCTTTGTGGATGAGACTTCGTCGAGCCTCACACCCCGGAAATGGTCGAAACAGGAAGGATGCGGCAAGGTTCTAGGGAGTAGCGCCCCTTAGTGTATGTCATTCCTTCTGGATAGAGGTGGTATCATGGTATGGAGCCCAGATACTTAACCTATGTGGTTACTGCATTATTATTATCTATGTGGTTTGTTGGAAATCGGGGATCCTCGGGAAGATCGGTGACGATCGGAGGATGGCATACGCGTGTCAGTAGTTACCTATTTTTGCAGAGGTAACCCGGCCTTGTGTTGGCAGAGATCCGGTTAGGTTCTCGGGTCGTCTATTCCAGGGACGTACCCATCGTGGAATAGGAAGTTCCTTAGCCTGACCATTTGTTGGAAATCCAAAGAAATAATACGTGACGTGTACAGTTTTAGTTGTATTACCTGCTATGGAATGTGGCGGTAACCTGCTATTGAACATAGTAGCTATAGTAGGCATACGATACTGGTCGTATGTTGGCTAAGATTAATATTATACTTTCGAAATGTTTTCTACACTATGCACTAAAAATAATATCAAAAATGATTTGATTTTGCGTAGTAAGCATCTTTGACTATCATAAGAAGAAATCTCCTCCAATTCTGCGTTTGCATTGTGTGTGGCGGGAGGTCTTATGGTAGTTTCATTTTCCAAAAGCATTGCGAATTTGTTTTATTTTCTTTGTGAAAAATAACTGTTTTACGATCTCACACCAGTCACCATGACTGACTCGGAGTTTATTGTTCCCTTCTAAACTCTAGGTGCCCACAAAATTTCCACACGGGCAGCCTAGAGTTATGTTATCAGGATATTCTGGATATTCTGGAGCTTTGGAAGCAAGCTGGATGGCGAGACGTAGTATTTGTATCTGATATATTTATTCCGCTGTGTATTCTGTATGAGGACAAGTTATATAACTGTCCATTGTTGTATATTGACTCTGATGATTGATGTATGTATAAACTGATATAGTTCTTTGTTTTAAAAGACTAGTGTTTATTTATTATATATTGTTCCGCTGCGATATGTGAGATTCTGATATTGTTTTCTGTTTCTGTTCTGATGTGTTGTTCTTCTTTTCTTTTTCTACTCTCTTCCTTCTGCTTTCTCCTTCTTCTTCTGCCTTTTTCTTTTTCTTAAAACCCTCACTATTGGAGTTTCCGGCACTCGATTTCTCGGCAGTCGATAAAGGGAGTATCGATGTCGAATTTTCGAAAGTCGAAAATTCCCGTACGTGACAGTTAATTTGACTTAAGGGATTAAATCAACATTTAAAATTATTATTTTTTAACTCGAATTTATATAATTTGAGATGGTTTTAAGTTGAGATTTGAATAGAATTAGTTCAAAATGAATTTGATTTGAATAAATTAAAATTGTGATTGAAGATGGATAAGCATAAGTGTAAATGGAAAATTTGAATTGGATTAATTTGAAATAAAATTGAAGATTGAATGAGTTCAAATTCAAGTGGAAATTGGGATTAATTCATATAGAATTGGAATGATTTGAAATTGAAGTGGATTCAATTTGAAATTAATTTAAATAATTTGGAATTGTAATTAAAGTGAATATGTTTAAAATCAAATGGAATTTGATTTGAATGTGGGATAGAAATTGAGGTTAATTTAAATTGAATTAAAATTGAATCAATTTAAATGGAAGTGGAAATGGGGAATTGATTGAAATGGAGATTGGGAAGTTGAATGGTTTGGCTCTGGACTATTTTCAAAATAAATTGTTTTAATATAAATCTATTTTTCCAAACTATTTACTACACAACTTTTCTTTTAACCTAAAACTATCTTAAACTTGTTTTACAATTACTTTTGGACTATTTAACTATTTTACAACTGTTTTATAAACTAATTACTATATTTCTACTACTTTATAACTGATTACTGTTTTACAACTATTTTACAATTACTTAACTATTTTACGGCTATTTTACAAACTAAAAATTATTTTTCAACTACTTATATATTTTTAATTTTTCAAGCTATTTTCTAAATTTAAGCTGGATAGAGTTCAAACTGTCTATAATTGAATACCAATTGAGATAAGAATTGAAGTGTTAACCCAAATGGAAATTGGGAGCAATTGTGAATAAGTGAATGAAAATCAAGATGAATGTGAATAGAAAAAGAGGGTTGATTTAGCTAATAATCAATAATGATAAATACGTAGGATGTACGTATATTATTCTATTCGCATAGTTATTTGATCCAGATTCAAGCACAGAATTTCGAGATAGTATTATCGATCCGAGTTGGGATTTTTCGCTCAATTTTCGACGGCGAACCTGGATATGGGTTTTTGATTGGTTCTGGATATTCTCTATCATAGTTGTGACTATGCAAGGAGAATGACGATTTCTGATCAAGAAACCAAATCTGAGTCCGCACTAGGAAGTCGGGTGGACGATACTAGTTCGGAAGTGAAATTGTGTGATCGAGCGAGCGATCAGATTGATATTGCGTACGGATGATATGTGTACATCGTACGGGTTTGAATGAAATTGATATTGAAATTTTGTGGATAAAAACTGTAAAATGGTTTTTTAAATGAAAAGTATATTTTGTGAAATATATGATGAAATAAAATGGGAGTTGAATATTCCTGTGATTAGAACTCATTTTATAGAAAAGTGATATGGTAAATAACTTTATAAAAGTGTAATCAAATTTGAATATTTGATTTGGAATAAATAAAGTTATATATATTTATAATATGATAAACTCCCCTTGTTGAATCTATTGCCAGAAGAAAAGGGTTTTTGAAAGTATTTGAAGTATAAAAAGGGAATTTATACCAGTATGAAGTGATCCAAAGATTTTTAAAGTTTTATATATATATATATATAAAGGATCTTGTGAGAATGATTTTGGAAAAGGTTTTGGGAACCTATGGATTTTGGAAAGGCTTTTAATTTTTGAGAAAAATCAGTTTTGGAAATTTGGAAAGCCAAGTTTGGAACTATCGATTTGGGATATCGATTTTGTGTAAAGATGATTTTGATATAAATCATAAAGGGTATGATTTGAAGATACTATAAGTGTATAGTATAAAGTGTTTTGAGAATGCCTTTGGGGAAAAAGACGCTCCCTTGAAATGAACTTCTCAGGAGTGCCACAAGGTGGTACTGCCTTGAACCCTAAGGGGGGTTTCTAAAGTTGATCCTGTGAGGAGTCCGGACAAAACTAGTTCCTGAGGATTATTGTGTAGCGAAAGTCGAGGGGCTGATGCCTACAGAGGCATTTGGGTTATGCTGTGACGATAGTTTAACTCGATGTCACTGCGATCTACTGCAGACCATAGCGAAAGTCGTGTGTGCTGCTGAGAGCCAACAGTCTACGTTTGATTTTATATCGGTAGACTACGACACTATGGTAACATAGCGAAAGTCGTGTGTGCCGTTGAGAGCCAACAGTCTGCGTTTGATTTTATATCGGTAGACTGCGACCTATATAGGAGTGGAGAAGTTTCATTTTGACACTGAAAATCGTGTGTGCCGCTGAGAGCCAATAGTTACATGGACTTTTGCTGCAACAACAATGTTACCCTGGAATGTAACTGCGACCTGTTGTGGATTCCATGGTGTAATCAGTTACATGGACTTTTGCTGCGATAGCAACGTAACCCGGGATGTAACTGTGACCATGGATGGGGGTGATGATTTCCAAAGCATTCTCACCAAAGATGTTTCCTCTATTTTCAAAAATGTTTTCTATATTTTCAATAAATTATTTTCCAAGTATTTTCACTTGGTGTTGAAAACGGGTTTGCTAAGTACTTATAGATTTTCAGTCCTACGTCTGATCAACGTATGACCGAATTTCTGTAAGAACAAGGATGGACTTGTTGAGACATAAAAGTATTTTTATAAAAAAACTATTTTTGTAATATTATATAGATTTTAAAGTATTTTAAAATTTTAATATAAAGGGAGTTTATAGTTTAAAATGTTCAACAAGTAATTTATCTGATAATAAGTAAATAATAAATTTTGGCTTCGTTCCTTTTCGAGGAAGAAAAGATTTAAAGGGGGGAGGAATGTGATATCTCGGATTTTCGAGCATCAGATGATTGGATAGTTCTCTGATTTAACTTTTAAAAATACTGATTTATAAATTGAACAAATTTAGATATGATAATCTCCAGTATAAATTATTTAAAATTTGGTAAAATTGTTAATTTCAAACCAATAATAATAATGTGTTGTGTGTGTGTGTATATATAAATATATTAAATAGAATTATTATTACAAATTGAATTTGGGTTTGTTAAAAATTAATATATGTATTGTTGACTTGATTTTAAATTAGATTTTCAAATTTAATTTGAATATGAATGTGGATTTATTAAGTAATTCAAAAGATAGACATTTTAAAAAATATTTAGATTTAAAATATATGTATAAGCTTTTATTTATATATAATTTGTTTTATTACATTTTCTTTAAAAAGAAATTCATATATACATTTACATAACAATAAATAAATTAAGTAAAGGCTTTTACTAACATTTTAAAATTAAATATAAATTACTTAATTACAAGTGTATATATATTAAGGCTTCATTATAACAAGTGTTGATTAATAAACTATAGTGAATGACAAATGTAAAGATTTTAAACATGTGTCACTTTTTATTTTTGATTTTCTTTTATTTTAATTAAAATCAAAGTTCAACCTATATGTAAACATTTGCTTCTCACCTTCCTTTCTTTTTCTATCTTCATGATTCAAAAGCTAAGAGAAAAACTCAAACCCATTTCTCAAACAAATCTGAAAACCAATCACTCCTCTAACCAAAAATCAAAACTTAAATCCTGTACATTTTCAAAAATCATCAACCTGTAACCATTTTCAAATTTAAAACCCTAAAGCCTGTACAAAGCTTCTTCTTCAACCTGAGTTTCAAACTAAAGCATGCAAACCTGAGATTTGATCAAGCAAGTAACCTGGAAAATTGTCTAAAGCAAGCAATTTTCAGCATTTCAGCAACTCAAAGTTTTTAAGATCAGAGGAGCAATTCATGTTAGCATTATAGTTTTAAGCAAAGACATTTTTCCAGCAACTCCAATTCAAAAGTTTTTTTTTTCAAAACAAAGAAGTGATCTGTTCATTTTAACAGGTGAGTAAACTAATTTTTAAAAAGCTAAATCTATTTATATCTTGATGCATGTGATAAATACTTGAAGTAAAGTTGTGAAAATGTTTGTATGAATGGATAATGCTTGCATGTATATATATGTATGAAGTATTTGTGTGCATGTCAGTGTATAGTTAAGCAAGCCTCTGTTTTTGTTTTAGAGATCCAAAACAAATTCAAAAAAATGAAAATCTCTTCACTCATTCTCTTTCAGGTTAAGATGTATAAAGGAAATATGTTTGAATTTATTAGATCTTATTTTTAAAATTAATTATAAGTGTAATTAGTAAATGTTTTACTGGAAAAAATAGAAATTACAGTAGAAATGTATAATATCAGAAAAACCCACCATTTTAATTTCAAGCTTCATCTTTGTAATCTGATTAGTTATTAAATGTTATGATTTTTAATATAAAAATCTAGATTTTTAAGTTTGTAATTGGGTAGGATTTTTGGGTTGAACGGGAATCATATTTTGGGTGATCTCTGGCGATCGGCGAATGGTGGAGGGTCGTGATCATCGCTGGAGGAAGCTTGAAGGTAGGGGGTCTTGGAAATAATGGTCGCTGAATTTTCTAATCATCGAGGTGGCAGAACGGCGTTGGTTTTGTCGTTGATGTTTCAGAGGGATTCGTGGTGTCGGGACTTGATCACTGGCGATCGTGAGGCGTGCTGTAGGAACTGGTAGACGAGGCGGAGCATTGGGGAGAATGGCGAGGCTTCTCGAGGCAGGGATCGTCAAAGGCGAATGGTTTTCCGATGATAATGGGTTTCCAGGCTGTGGTCTTTGGGTCGATTTCGATTCACGATCGAATCGGGGAAATGGGGTGGTC
This sequence comes from Allium fistulosum, assembly GCA_030737815.1. Classification (NCBI taxonomy): domain Eukaryota; kingdom Viridiplantae; phylum Streptophyta; class Magnoliopsida; order Asparagales; family Amaryllidaceae; genus Allium; species Allium fistulosum. The sequence goes on along the minus strand of CM060903.1, from coordinate 508,186,961 downwards.
GAGTTTGGTTGCGAGGATCATTGGCGAGGTGTTGAGATCGGCGTCGATGGTCGGAGTGCTGTGGTTCACCGGTGGAGGTGCACGTGTGCACGGCGTATCAGTGGGTGATGGATGATGTTAGTGCTCGGGTTTAAGCTCGGAATGTTGGGGTTTTTCGCGAAGCAGGAAGGAAGTGGTATATCTCGTGTTTTGGATCGGGTGTGTGAGTGTTTTGCTCGAGTTTTCTTTTTGTGATGAGCAGACTTTAAGTATTGTTCAGGTAGTGTTGAAGTTTTAAAAACAAAGAAATTTGATTTTGAAATGTTTCTCAGTTTTAAAAACAAAGTAAACAAGTTTTTACTTATAAAATTAAATTGTTTTCAAGGATAAGTTTTTAGTAAGTTTTATATATATTGAAATATAAAGGTTTTAAGGGTAGGATAAGTGAGTTTTTAAAATGAGGGGTGTTTTAAAAATTTATTTAATAACTTTAAAAAGTTTTAAAAGATTTTAAAGGTTAAAATTAGATGTTGTAATTGTTTTAATTATAATGGTTTCCAAATGTTTATTTTAAATAAAGTTTAATGATAAGGATTTAATAATAAATTATAATAAAGAGTATCCTTAAGTAATTAAGATTTTGATTTATCAAAAATAATAATAATATGTAAAGATAATAAGGGTAATTCAATTATTGTTAATGATTAAAGAATAATTATTTAATGTGATTAATTTAAGGTTAATAAATGACTGTATTTAGTAAAGATAATTAACAAATGAAGGTAACTAAGGGTTAATTAATTTAACTTAAGTGATTAAAGGATAATTACTTAATGGAAGTAATTAGGAATTAATTACTTAGTGTAATTTATTAAAGGATTGATTAATTGAGGAAATTAATTTAAGGGTTAATTAGTTAATGAATGTGATTAATTAAAGGATAATTAATCAATGTAAGTGATTATAGGATAATTAATTAAGAGTAATTAATTAAGGATAAATGTAATTAATGTGAATGGGTGAAGGTTAATTAATTTGTGATATTAATTTAAGGCTAATTACTTAATGTAATTAAAGATGATAATTAAGGGATGATTAATTAATGGTTTGTAATTAATTAATGTAAGTAAGCATGATTAAAAGTGATTAAAGTAATTAATTTAATTTATTTAAATTAATTAGAAATGGTATGACTAATTTATCTTGCTTATGAATGATTGGATGATATTGAATGCCTCATATTATTTGGTATCTCTGATATATGAGATGAAATGTTTTGTGATATGATACAGTTGGTAAAAATTCCTGCTCCTCACCAAGAGCCCAATGAACATCAATGAAAACCTTTCTTTCTCAGACTACTCGAAAGAGAACTCATGGAAATAAGGGAAATATAAAACCACAAGCACACATAAGTCTTATATGAGAAACTCAAGAAATATGTGTCCAACGTATAATAGTACTTTTGAGACCGCATGGAATGCCATAATGGTAATCCCCATAAAAGAACCACCATTGAAGAAGTACATAAGGTGATATAATAGATAATGTCTAGGGTGAATAATATATATTAGAAAATAGTTGTGCCGCTATCATCTTATGACACAACAATATTAAAGTATAATCAAAACCGTTTAGGTATGTTCGCATATGGATTTTCCATGAAGTCACCTCCAGTAAACTGAAGCAGATCTCCATGACAAGGATTAGAAATTACCTTCCAAGCATCGATATCTCTAGATAAAATACACCATAAAGTAAACACAACAGGCCCACACCTGAACATTTTCTTGAACCACATGGAACCAAATATCATCAACTCTAGCCTGCCAACATATTGAAAGAATATCTAGATTTGGAGTTGATGCACCCCCTATGGGTGGATTGTGTAGCCTACTCTCTCTTTAGTCATATACCGATAGTGAAGTCACATTCAATATCTCAACACACGAGCCACAACTCGAACAGACATGAATCCCCAAATGGATCTTAACATCTCGAACAGATCACGAATCTCCATATAGATTCTAGCATCTTGAACAGATCCACATCCAAGAGATAGAACAAGTATCTCAGTCTTGAAGTAGTTTTCGATAAGTAAAGCACTTACTGATCCCAGTCCCTTCAAGACTAAATCGACGAATTTTCGGTTAACTTAACTCCGGTTATTTCAGAAATAAACAGACAACGATAAGGGGGAAGACCATCTCCTATCCATATGGATTTCCTTATCACTTATCCTAGAAGTGCAAGACGAGTTTATACGTAGGTTGTATCATCACCGAGTGAATAACCATACTGTATAATTCTCATGTTTCTTCTAGATGTTTCCTAAGTTAATTTGGTCAAATTCAACAACAGTGAAACGATCGCAAATGGAAACCAAGTCTCGTATACTTATCATGTTTCCAACCTTTTCAATTTCTATTATCCCACAATCAAAAGTGAAGTTGGTAGGTTAGAGCACTGTTGCTTTTACACCCTACTTGAATCATCATTTATAATTCTCAAAGATAGAATCAAGTCTACTTTGTCAGCTTTTAGTGCTAAGTACACGGCTAAGTACTTTCCATAGACAAGTAACACATAAAGCACGATTAAGTCACATAAACGATTTTTAATCCCTTTTTTATCTAATTAATAATTTATTAATTAAAACTTATTTTATTAGTTAAACTCCTTTTATCCAATACAACCTCTTTCATTAATTAAAGCTTCCTTATTTAATTAAACTCCTTTCTTTAATTAAAACTTCTTTTAATTAAACACTTTATTAATTAAACCCCTTTGTTAATTGAACATATTTTTAATTAAACTCCTTTTTTAATTAAACTCCTTTATTAATTAAACTCCTTTATTAGTTAAACTCCATAATTAATTAACTCCTTTATTAATTAAACTCCTTTATTAGTTAAACTCCATAATTAATTAACTCCTTTATTAATTAAACTCCTTTTGTTAATTAAACACCTTTATTAGTTAACTCCTTTATTAATTAAACTCCTTTATTAATTAAACTGCTTTATGAATCAAATCCTTTATTAATTAAAATCCTTTATTAATTGAAACTTCACATATTTAATTAAACTTCTTATTAATTAAACTCCTTTATTAATTAACTCTTTTATTAACTAAACTTCTATATTGATTAAACTTCTTTATTAATTAACTCCTTTATTAATTATACTCCTTTATTAACTAACACCTTTATTAATTAAACTCCTTTATTAATAAACTCCTTTATTAATTAAACTCTTTTATTAATTAAACACCTTTATTAATTAAACTTCTAACTAAATTAAAACTTCACTTATTTATTTAAACTTCTTATTAATTAAAACATCACTTATTTAGTTAAACTTCTTATTAATTAAAGCTTCACTTATTTAAATGAAACTTCTTACTTAATTAAAACTTCGCTTATTTAAGTGTTAACCCACCTTGCCAGGTATAGTCCATATCCGACGATTTATTGTGTTCTATTCTCCGGCCTCGACTTTTCGGTCGAGGGCTTAATCCACTAGGTGTCCTACTCCGGCCTTGATCCTCGGTCGAGAACTTGATCTGTGGGGTATCCTACTCCGGCCTCGACTCTCCAATCGAGGATTTATCCACGTTTGAGTCCATCCTGTCGCTCTCCGACGAAGGGACTCGTAACTTGCGGTTATTGCCCCATCTCTTCGGTCGCGGCCATAACCGCGACCTGTGTTATTTATTACATTAATCCGGATTTAATCATTCCAAAGCCCATTCGGTAAAATATAAAAATAAAAGTCCGTACAACCAAAAAGCTAAATAGCCACAGTATTAAAATATATACAACCTTGGAAATCGGGTAGGACAAAAAAACATCACCTTTCTGATGCTTGACAACATTGGATCATGGAATTTAAGGGGTGCACACTTTCCCTTAAAACAACAAGAGGTTAAAAGACTTATTTCTCAACACAACCTGCAAATGATTGGAATTCTTGGAACAAAACTTAATGAAATATATACAAAAAAATTGTGTCTTTTATCAACCCTACCTGGAATTATGCTCATAATTTGACTCGTGCTATTTATGGTCGCACTGTTGTATTATGGAACCCTAAATTTTATCATGCAATCACCATTATTTCATCAGATCAATTCATCCCTTTTTTGTGACTCATTTATCATCCTCCTTGAATTTCTATATCGCTTTTATTTATGGTTCATGTAACAAGGATACCATAGTCATGCTGCACTCTTTTATACAATCACAGATTAATATCTCTATTCCATGGATCCTTGTTGGTGACTTCAACTGCATTTATGCATCATCTCAAAAATATGGAGGCAATCCTCTTACCATTCATGACATTTCTCCATTTTACCAATCTATTCAAATTGCGGCCATCCACAAAATTCCTTCTATTATGCCTACATATACATGGAATAATCATAGACATGGAAGACGAACCTTCTATATGTTAGACCACTCCCTTTTCAACCTTCATGCTCTTTCCTCCTGGCCAAACCTATCATCCACTGTCCTTCAACCCGACATTTCTGACCACGACCCTCTGATACTATCCTGGAGTGTGAAACCATTTAAGTATCATGCCACTTTTAAATTTTCTAATTTCTGGACTAAACACATACAATTTCTTGCTATTTTCTTGCAGGGTTGGAACATTGATACCTTCAGCAATCCTATGTATATATTACAAAAAAAGCTGAAGAATGTCAAAAACTGCTTGAAACTATAGGGTAAAACCACTTTTGGCCATGGCACTTCCAAATCTGAACAATTACGTGAAGAACTATTTAAGGCTCAAAAGGACATGCGTGATACACCTGACAATGAAGTACTATCTACAGTTGAACATACTTTGAACCAATAGTTGCAGGAAGCTTTGCAACATGAAATTGATATGACCAAAGAAAAGCTTGGAAAGGAATTTTTCTTCCACGGTGACAGAAACACATCTTTTTTCCACAAAGACCTTGATATTAAGAGATCCAAATGCAATATTAATGCTATCATGGATCAGGAAGACACCCTACAAACTGACCAGCTGAAAATTGACAAGGCTTTTATCGACTATTTCAATAATTGTTTTGCTTCATCTGAACATGTTCTTGGCCTATCTGACATTTCTCATATCAATCTTCCCAAGATCAATGATATTAATGCTTTGAGCCTAATCAGTATGGTCACTTATGATGAAATCAAGAAAGCTCTATTCGATCTGAATCCAAACAATATAGGGGGTCCTGATGGGTTTAATACACATTTTTTTAAAACAACATGGGATGTTCTTGATGTCTCCTTCGTTAAGCTATACAATACTTCTTCTGCACCAATACAATACTTAGGGTTATCAACGCTACAAATATTGCTTCGATTCCCAAGATTGATGATCCTACTTCAGTAACATAATATCGCCATATATCTTGCTGCAATGTTATTTACCGATGCATCACAAAAATTCTTGCTAAGCGTATCAAACCTATCCTCAGCAATATAATTTCCCCGAACCAAATTGCTTTCTTGAAGAACAGAAATATCACTGATAATATTCTTTTGACACACAAATTACTACGCGGCTACAATCAAAAGGACATTTCTCCTACATGTATGATACAGCTAGATATACAGAAGGCATTTGATTCGATAGAGTGGATATCAATTGTTTCCATTATGATGAAAATGGGTTTCCCTGAAACTTATATTGCTTGGATATACACATGTATATCCACTGCAACATACACTGTTAAAGTTAATGGCCACTCTACTGGCTACTTCAAATCTACACGTGGGATCAAGTAAGGTGATCTAGTCTCCCCATATCTTTTCATCATGGTGATGGAGCTGCTTAACTCTATCCTCGCCAACCATGCACTGACCAATAAACTGAAGACACATCCTAAATGCAAGCACCCCCTTATAACTTCACTGATGTTTGTGGATGATATTGTGATATTTGCTAGACCGGATCCTGTTACCATTAACACTATCAACACAGCCCTTCAAATGTTTCATGATATTACTGGTCTACTTATTAACAAGAACAAATCGCACATTATTATCATTGGTCTTCCTACCGGTACAAAACTTAGCATAAGTACTCAGGCTGGCCTTCATGCTATGCCAGAAAACTCAACTTACCTTGGTATCCTATCACCACTTCTAGAATTACGATAACTCAATGCATCCCTATGTATGAAAATATAGTAACTAAGCTTAGAAATTGGCCTACTCATATGCTATCACAGGTTGGTAGACCGACTATTGTGAAGTCCATCATCTTTGGTATGACATCATACTGGTCTCGGCTGTTTATATTACCAAAGAAATTGCTTTCTATGATCAACGCTGCTATGAACCATTTCTTTTAGCATGGAGATTGCCATTCTCATAAACATGTTCCCGTGGCATTTAACAACATTTGCAGACCAAAAAAAAGGGTGGTCTAGGTATTATTAACCTTTAATTCTGGAATATAGCTGTTGCAACAAAACATATTGATGACATCCTATGTGATAAACCTAATCTATGGGTTAACTGGATCAGGAAGAATTACTTATATGGCAAATACTTCTGGTCAATGACACCACCGTCCACTTCTAGCTGGTTCTAGAGGTGCATACTTAACACGAGACACTTAATTCTTCCTCTCATCAAATACAATATTTTCTCTAATACCCAGACTTCCTTTTGGCACACTCCATAGGCCTTGACCGGAGTGATACTTAATGATGTATTTGACAATATGCAAAAGATGGACACTAGCATTCTGGACAATGCTAATATTCAACATTTCATTATCAATGGAAAGGTTGTTATGCCTAATACTAGCTCGGTGGGGGTCAAACGTATATGGAATAAGATCATGACAGAACAACACATTAATACTACACACAAGATCCAATGGACTAACAATTACAGTTCTCACTCCATTGCAGCTACATACGAACAATTACTTCCTTATCATATTAGACCTAACTTGTCGTGGTACCACAGAATATGGAATTGCCTTGGATCGAAAAAAGATAATTTCATGCTTTGGAAAACTATACATAACTCATTACTAACTAAGGACAAGTTACTTGAGAGGGGTTTCATCGAAAGTAATATCTGTGTCTTTTGTACTGAACACGTAGAGAGTAGAGATCACTTATTCTTCCAATGCATGATGATTTATCGTATCTGGAAATCGGTTATTATGGCTGCTAGAATATACTACGGGAATACAGACCGAAGCCAACAGTGGTATGAAATCTCCAAACGATCTAGGTGGAGAGACGAACGGGGTATTCGTATGCTGGTGGTTCAGAAGAGCTTCATCTCCGTTTTATGGCGTGAGAGAAATAATCTAATTTTTAATGATAAATATAAGAAGAAGAGTGATATTATTGCAGAGGTAAAAAGTACAGTGAATACAAGACTGAGATGCATGCAGACAAATGGATCAGGATTCGCATGGAGTGATAATTAGATCGGTATTTGGGCTTATTTGGCTCGAATCCTTATCTAATTATCCCATTCTTTTTTTATTTTTTGGTTATTTTCCTAGATTTTGTATTGTATATATCATCCCTTTAAATTAAGATTTGGTAGAGGACCAGTATAAACCTCGTTTGCCTTAAAATAGAAAACCCAGAGTTCTTAGTAAAAGAGAAAAAACAAAATTTCACAGACCTAAGCACCACAGTTCATCGTCATCTCAGAGCATGCCTAGGGACCGTCCTCGATCTCGTACATGTGTAAGTGACTTAGTTGTATTACTACGTGATCTATTACTTATTCCAAGCCATAAATCCAATCAATTAATGATAAGTTGACGATGATACCTTGATCTGGTGCCATCTTCATTTGAGGTGGGCGATGGTTGCTCCTATTCCACCGTCATAGCTCGAGTCCTTATATATTGTTATTACTGGCCATACCTTACATGTTCCTCAATGATATCCTTCAAATGCCTGCAATCATTTGTATTATTCCCATCCAGCTCATGGAATATGCAATGCTGTCCTGATGCCTGCTCGTATTCGAAGGGTTCCCTTTTTCATCGCCCTTCGATACTAAAGAAGCCCTCGAGTATCTAAATAAATCTTTTCCAAAGTTTCGGTAAAATCCATGCAAGAAGAGAATTTCGGTTCTCTCTATTGCCTTTTAGACATATTACTGCCATCATTAGTTTTTCGTTTGCCTTTATTATTCTTGTTTACATCTCTCGATGATCCTCCACTTTGCACAGCATTCACCTTTGATTTATCTGCTCTTGCGTCTTCCTGTCATAGGAACCTTTCTGGTTTATGGTAAACCTCCCCTAGATTTAAGCCAACAGACTTCACAATTGTCGAGGTCGATGAGTGTATGGTGAAGGTTGTGAGGTCCGGAAGTTAACTACAAATAATAACATGAAGGTAGGATTAAACATAGTTGGTAGATAAACGATGCAGGGTGCTTGAAATATGAATATATGCTTGAGAAGGAAGGATCGACATAACTTGGATCGACGTAATGTGGATCGACATGGGAAGGATCGGCATAACATGGATTGGCAAAGTTTGGATCGGTATAGAATTTATGATACGGGGGTTCGACATACGTCTTTGGCGCTAAAGGGATCGACATGTTATGGTGTAGGCTAAGGATTGTGTACGAAGAAGTATGGATCGGTATAGCATCCTGAGGCACTAGGGAGCGTAATGTATTTAAGAAACACTATGGATCAGCATAACACTCTAAGCAAGATGGATCGGTATACACCTATAAAGCTAGAAGGATCGGTGTACTTTCTAGGCTACATAACATTAAAATATCCAAAAACATGTTCGACGGCTAATTCTCTATCGGATTAGAAAATAGCTAATCGAATTCAAATTAAAAATAACCACAAGCACACGGCGTACGATTGTAGCACGTATGTAAATACGTGTCGATCCGTAGGGAATTGTTTAGATTTTAAAATTTCTATTCAATCAAATTAAACCAAGTTTTGAGAATGTTAAGCTAAAAAAAATTGTAAAAACTAACAAAAGATAGAGTGGATAAAAATATGAGAGCAGAAGGCAATTTAGAAATAAATTCACTCTCTTTATTACATAAAACAACACAACATGAAATTATGATCTCTTTTTTTGGTCATTAGTGAGTTTAATTGATGTGTTTATCATAAGTATGGAATATTTGTGCTATTAATTAGTCCAATATAAACCATCAAACTATAACACGCCCATTAAACCACATCTTAACTCTCATGAAAATTGCAATGAAATTAAAATACAATCTATTCTCAGCATGATCTATTAACTATTGATTAGAAATATAGATCATCAAATTTTGATTTTAAAATCACTTCATTACCATAATCATATGTAGATGAAAAGGTAATTTATGTTTGTGTTTGTTTATGCATAGCCTATTTGGTGTCAATAACATAGGCTATCAAATTCAAAGCTAAAACAATAAATTTTAACCAAACCAAACATTGTCATTAAGCACAAAAAGAGATCACAAGTTATCAAATTATGTTGAATCTACATAATTAGAGAGCTTAATTACCCCTAAATTGAAGGGGTTTAGCCTCTCATATTTGTTACCACTTCAACAAACGTAGATTACAACATGAAACCAAAAAAAATAAGAAGATGAAAGCTAATGAAAAGGAGATCTAATTAATATGAAATAAAAGCTAATCTACTTGTATAAAAAATAAACTAAGCTACTAACATGAAAGAAAATAAACATGAAAAGAACATAAAAGAAGAGTGCATGAATTAAAATTGCATTAAAGAAAATTACATAAGAGAAATGGCTAAGAAGCCATGAAATAGAAAAGAGAGCTTTTGTTTTATTTTTGAGCCTACAACTAAATTAACTAAATGGAGGCTCAAAGGAGGCTAAGAGAGGAGAGACTAATTACATGAACATAGGTGGTATTTATACAAGTTTGAAACTTTAATCCATATTTTTGGAAACTACCCATACTACCCCCTTAGGAAGTGTGGCCACCAAGTTATCAATAGTATGAATTAATCTTCCATTAAGTGTGTATGTAACTTTAATAGCCATTTAGCATGTGCATTAGCTCATAATTGTACATCATAGTAAGTGGGTAGGTGAGGTCCTCCAAGATTCATGAAATGAATTATTTCCATCTTCATTTTCTTGTCTTCTCTTGTGCATGAATATTTCTTCATGAAACCCTCTTCCATTTGAATCTAAATTCCTACAAAATAATATTAAAATATCCAAGTAATTTTTCTCAAATTAATATATGCACAAAAATGACCATTTTGCCCCTATATGAAGATGAATATACTATGATTTGAAAATAATTTGAATTTTGGTTTAAACATGTTAAAATACACTATATGCTCATTTATTTAATTAAAATAGATTAAATATGGAAGTAAAAATATACACATTTACGTGCACATCACTACATCAGAAAAGATCGACATATCTTCGTGGATCAGGAAGGGTTGGTGTATCTTCATGAAGGATGGATCGGTCTAGGATATTGGAAGAAGATGGATTAGTGTAGCAACATGGAAAGGGAGGGATCGACATGAAGGACCCTCCTGAGACGATCGTCGTTGATTTGGATGAAGGAAAAACAATCGGTAGTGATAAGCCCGATTGTTATTTATGGACGAATTGGACACGCTGATCGTCATGGTGGACCCATATGGATTAGAAGGCCCTGTAGCCGAAGTTTCACCTATAAATATAGTAGGCATAGCTTCAGAAAGGGAACTTTCATTCTATTTCTCTTCATCTTCTACCTAAGCTACACTCTGCCATTGGGATTCTTGGATTTGAGATTGTAACTGTAATCAAACTACAGTATAATAAAAAGGATTATTTTTGAGTGGATGTAGGCCGAAGTTAGCCGAACCACTATAAAATCTTGTCTCTTTTACTTGCTTTTATTTTTAATTTGTTTATTCTTCATATTATATTCTCCACATTGAATACTATATGTGATCTATGACTGGATATTGGTGTTTTCACACAACTGGGTGTTGGTGGTCAATTTTGACCCAACATTTTGGTGCTTTCACTAAAAAGGCTTACACTCATGGATTTGGAAGCTAAGATCTCAGATTTAGAGGCTTGGATACTTGATCTAGGAAGTAATGGCTAGGCAATCAAACAAGGAGACAAAGAACAGATAGGAGCCATCATGAAAGGAGTCAGGAGGCTTCCTCAGGAGCTAATCAAACCTCAATCTTCATTACCAAAGACAAGGTGGAAAAAATGATGGATGCTAGGCAGGAAAGGATGCTGAAGAGATGGGAGGAAATGATGCAAAACTACTCCGACAGATTGGACAAGTTGGAGCGCAAAACCAAGGAAATGGAGCAGCAGGGAATACTGGAAATATAGATCACGGAGTTGGAGCAGCAGGAACTGAGGAAGTCTAGAATCAGAACTAAGAAACGAAGCACATCGGATGCAAGATGGAGTCGAACCGTCGGAAGTTGCCCCCGACCAACCAAGAACGATCGGTGGTAATTTAGCCGATCGTTATAGAACGATCGGTGTTGATCGTTCCGCACTCAGGGGCATGCCTTCGGGTCATGTTAGCTCAATTCCAGGCAGGATACCAGGCGGTGCTGTGTAGTTTGGCATTGATCGAAATATGGGTGCTCGTCCAGAAAATTAGATTTTAGGATTCCCTCGCGGACTTGGGGGACAATGGACGAAAACTTACACTTGATGACAACAACAGGTTGGCGAAAATGATCAGACGGGCCATGAGAGGAGGATTGGTAAATAGGAAGATGTGAATAGGAGCCCCTTCGCTCCTAGGATCAGGCAAGCTAGGAATCCACCGAAATTCAAACTACCAACGCTTGAGACATATGATGGAAAAATTGATCCCGCTGTTCATCTGACGAGATACATGAGGACATGGAAGTACTAGGGTTATCGTAGGAAGTCATGGCACAATGCTTTCCCTTGTACTTAACGGATATAGCTGCACTGTGGTTTAGACAGTTGGAAAGCGGCTCTATTAGCACATGGATAGAATTGACAGAAAGGATTATGAGGCAGTTTAGGGTTCACACCTCGAGACCCAAAAATCTGATGAGTTTTGAAACACTGAAATAGTGGACCGGAGAGTCTCTGAGAAATTTCCTAATACGGTTTAATGCCGTGTCAGCATTGGTAGATCCTCCAAATCCATCCATGGTTTTAATGGAGGCTGTATCTGGAATCGCTGATGGCATGGAGTTCAAGGATTCACTAGCATGGGATCTACCTATGGATCTAGGAGAGTTTTACCATGAAGCAGAAAGGTTCTGTGAAAGGAAGACGCACGAGCAAATAATCGGAGGTGAATGCTATGCAAAGTGGAGGATCATCAAGAGATGTAAACAAGAATGATAAAGGAAAACAGAAAATTGATGATGGCAGTAATATGTTGAAAAGGCAATGGAGAGAACCGAAATTCTCTTTTTACATGGATCTAACCGAACCTTTGGAAAAAATTTATTTGTATACTCGAGGAGGCCTTCAGTATAGAAGGCCGATGAAAAGGGAACCCTCCGAATACGAGCAGACATCAGGAAAGCATTGCCTATTCCATGAGCTGGATGGACACAATACAAATGGTTGCAGGCATTTGAAGGATATCATTGAGGAACAAGTGAGGAATGGTCAGTTACAACAATATATAAGGATACAGGCTATGGCAGTGGAACAGGAGCAGCCACCGCCCACCTCGAATGAAGATGGCACTGGATCAAAGCATCATTGTCAACTTGTCATTAATTGATTGGATTTATGGCATGGAATAAGTAATAAACCTCATAGTAATACGGCTAAGCCACTTACACATGTATGGGATCGAGGATGGTCTCTAGGCATGCTCTGAGATGGCGATGAACCGTAGTGCTCGGATCTGTGAAATTTTGTTTTTTCCCGTTTACTACGAACTCTAGTTTTTTGATACTATGGCTATTTAGTTTTTTGGTTATACGGAATTTTATTTTATATTTTATCGAGTGGGCTTTGGAATGATTAAATCTGGATTAATGTAATAAATAACACAGGTCACAGTTATGGCCCTGACCAGGAGACGGGGAAATAACCACGAGTTACGAGTCCCTTCGTCGAAGAGCGACGGGATGGACTCGAACAAGGAAAAGTCTTCGACCGGAGAGACGAGGCCGGAGTAGGATACCCCATGGATCAAGTACTCAATCGGGGATCGAGGCTAGAGTAGGATACCCCATGGATTAAGCCCTCGACCGAAAAGTCGAGGCTGGAGAATAGAACATAACAGATCGTCGGTATGGACTATACTTGGCAAGGGGTAGGCCCCTTTGCCAAAGAGCTACAGGATCGACCTACTCAGATCATCGAATATGGGTTGTGCTCGTCAAGGACCCGGAGTGGTCTTGGATTTGGATAAAACAACCCGGAGAGGTCTAAGGATTTGGATATGGACCCGGAGCAGTCCCTGATTTGGATAAAACGACCCGGAGAGGTCTAAGGATTTGGATATGGACCTAGAGCGGTCCTGGATTTGGATAAAATGACCCAGAGAGGTCTAAGGATTTGGATATGGAACCGAAGTGGTCTCAGATTTGGATAAAACGACCCGGAGAGGTCTAAGGATTTGGATATGGACCCGGAGCAGTCCCGGATTTGGATGAAACGGCTCGAAGTGGTCTACAGATTTGGATGTGGACCTAGAGCGGTCCCGGATTTGGGTAAAATGGTCCACATAAATCATGGATTTGTTTAATGGATTTGGGATGGATTTAAATTTGGATATCGACTAAGAACAGTCGTGGATTTCGCTAATGATCTGGAGAGATCAAGGAATTAGATTGGTAACAGATTGGATCATGGATTGGAAAATATGGCAATCACTGGATTACGGACTTCGGATTTTGGATCTAAGACAATTCAAAACACGCCTTCTTATCGCAAGGCATGTTTTTGGGGGAAAAGTGTTAACCCGGCTTTTGGCAAGGCCGTACACAGACGGATTTAACCCAACAGACTTCACAATTATCGAAGCCAATGAGTGCAGGGTGATGGTTGTGAGGTCCGAAAGTAACTACAGATAATAACATGAAGCTAGGATTAAACATAGTTGGTAGATATATGATGCAGGGTGCTTGAAATATGAATATATGCTTGAGAAGGAAGGATCGGCAAAACTTGGATCGGCGTAATATGGATCGACATAGGAAGGATTGACATAGCATGGATTGGCAAAGTTTGGATTGGTATAGTGTAACGATCCGTAAAATTTTATTGGTTTTAATATTTAATTAACTGAATTTTTATGAAATTTTAAATAATAAAATTTTGAAATATAAATTTGATATTTGGATTACGCCTAATTAAACATAGCAAATTGTAAATTTTCGTCTGATAATATTGAAGTTTATTTTCTTGTGTAATTCTATTCCAATTTAAATCAGTTAATATTTGATGGAAATGAAATGTTTTCCAAACCTGAATATTTTTCTGTGGAAAATTTGTAAATAACCTTCTGAGTGAGACGTCATATTTCGTTTCTTTAAATTTGGATTGTTATTGCTCCGTCGATCTTATTTTCGGCGAAATAGCAGCATTTTTGGTACTGATATCGACTTTTGATCGGGTGATCGTACCACTTATATCTGTATACCATTTTGATCATCTCGTCATGATGATCTCTGCGGTATATTCAATTCTGTGTTTTGAAGTCCGGTACACAACAAAACCGTGAAACGATCAATCGTACTGGTACCCGTTTATAACCTTTTTTGTTTCCTTTGTCCTTTCCTATGTTCACTGTATTACCAATAACCATTTGCCTTTGATAATTTCTGAAATCAAAGTTTTGACTTTTTTTTCACTGGTTCCAACATTTTAAACCGGTTCATTTGTTGCTCTACCTTTCCTATTCTTTCTACTTTCAATTTTGATAATATAATATAAAGCTATATTTTATCAGAACCAATTCGTTTCCACTTCCACCTTCATTTTCCTGTTCACCCTACAACCATGCTTCCTCCTCTCAACCCGCCTCCACTTCACCGAGCCACCAACTCCAGCCTCAAGCTCCTCCATCTTGACGCGTGTAGCCACCCGAGGCTAGCAAACACGACAGTCATCCTGTCTTTCACCCTCCGCTGTGACAACACCCACATCGGCCATGCGAATAACCAAAGCCCCCATCTCGAAGACCACCCTCATCCTTGCGACCTCTCATCTTCCTCCACCCAACAAGCAAAGCCGACGCCCTCCTCCATGCATGCCGCAACTCCACCTCACCATGGCTGGCCTCTCCTCTCTCCCAGGCCGAGAGCAACCACAACCCGAGCCTAGCACGCATAAGCTTTCCCCTATTCCACTCAGCTCACGTAAACCATGGTTTGTATTTTTTTTATATTGTTTTATAAATTATAAGTTCTGTTTCATATGTTAGTATATATATGTATAGTTTATTTATAGGGGCAGTTGTGAGTTTGTTTATTTATATAGTTAGTTATTTATATGCATATATATATATACTTGACAGTTTAATATATATGTTATAATAGAAATTTATGATGATATTTCTATGTAAGTTTTATATACGTTTTCGAATCTACTAGTTGTATTAGTTTACAAATGTTTGGTTATACTATATTGTATACATTATTTATAAAGTTTATAATATCACATTTATACGTATATTATATATATATAGTCTACACTTATATAGTATGTCGAATATTCTTTTCTATAGAGAGATATATAGGTTGTATTTTAATTTAATGCCGTAACCTGATATATACACACACACAAACACACACACACACACACACATATATATATATATATTGAAACTTAATATGTGTTTTGACTTTGAAATGTATATATATATAAGTTGTTTTGATATCAGCCTTGAAATATATATATATATAATGTAATATGTTATTTTAAAATGTGGTATGTTAGAAAAAAATTTCCACTGTCTGTTTGATTTAATGATAAAATATATATTTCGTTGCATTCTTATATGTGTTTAAGATTAATATGGTATATATGTTATATTTTTCTTTCTGGGATTTTGAGTATAGTACTGTGTCTAACATCTGTAGTTTATTCATATTATATGTATTGGTATATATACATATTTACTGTATATTATATTATTGTGAGTATTATATTACATTGTTTAAAGTATATATACATAAATTTGTGTGTTTGCATGTATGTTATATATATGTTAGATTTGTTTGTTATATTATAATATGTTAAATTATATATATGTATTGGTCAGTTTATATTTCAGTTATATATATATATATGTTGTTTTAAATTATAAGGGTGAAATTTTTGTTTTACAAAATGTTGATTTTTAAAATTGTTTTATATAATATAAGTGTGTTCAATAAATGATGATACTTGTTGTAATGTGGGTTTTATAATTTTTGATTTTAATATAATAATAATGTATATATATTGATATTAATACATGCATTTTAATTTGAATAATAGAATTTGAAATATATATATATATATTCAATATAAATGTGTTTGAATTTAAAATATGATTTTATATATATATATATATATGTTTATATTTATAGTCATATGTAAGTTCACTTATACCAATTATATTCATCGATCCGGTTCTGATTTGATTTCATCTATTCCTATTGTTCAGCTTTGTTCGTTAATTCGTGCCCATTTCACTTTGCTTTGGAATTTGCGACTGGATCCGTAATTTATTTCATTGTCAAATTCCTCTAGCCTCGAAAGGTGAGCAATCACTCACAATTAATGTTCTTATATTTATTAAATTTGATTTCAATTGAAACGTCAATTAAAATATGCTGTTGTTAGTTATTTATATTGTTATATATGTTATTATCTATATCTGTTCACCTGTGACATCTGACACCATTATCTGTTATTTACATTGATGATATATGCTTGTTATATTATTATCATATCTGTTATCATTCTGCAAATTCCCTGTTAGTATAGAATTCACTATGGGTTAAAATGATACATACCCGAACGATCTGTAGAATAAGAGAAAATTGTTATGGGTTGAAATGATAAACCCAAGAGATTTTCATTCAATTAAATTTGGGATTACGGGTTGAAAAGATATATACCCGTATATATTTAAATTGCGGATTGAAATGATAAATATCCGTATAACGACCATAGGATAGAAAATTTTATACATACACCGTTGGTCTATATATAAATAATTTTGAAAATGATTTCTATGGTTTTATAAAAATATTGATTTTAGATATTATATAAATGTTATTTTATATATAGTTAAATTCTTGATTTTTTTAGCAAGACGGTTGTGTAGCGTGACACTACACAGCCGGTTAGATAGCATAATAATATGTAAATAGTACGATCAACAAGCTTGATCGCTGGCCCAAATGGGAGAATACTGCACAACAATCACTACATAGCAGAGTCTTATATACAAACAGCTTAGTACATATATTAGAAAATAAAATAGATAAGTACTGCAGAGTGATCAGCAGTGGTGTCCAGGCTGCCATCCGGAAGGAGCTGCGCATGAGCTGCCTGCTGATTCAGCCGGCGATGAACTGGAGAATGGCAGTCTCAGCCTGAATGGAGCTGAGAAGCTGTGACCTGATAGAGATGAGAAATAGTAAGTAATACGCCTGCATGTTCCATCAAAGTGAGATTTGGGCCTTCTGAACACATGTGCATTTCGCTCGGCCCAAATGCACCAACTGAATATAGCCACAAAGAGATCTAAGTGCTTGTTGGGGGGTTATTCTGCCAATATTCGAAAAATGAAGTGATTGTTGGGATATAGCCGGGTATGTGTACAGACGTTGCAACCCAAACCCTAAAGGAAAAGTCACATTCTATGAATAGATGCTGGATACTTTCGGTTGCGTTAGAGCATAAGACACAGTTTGGGTCCACCACGATGTTGCTACGAAAGAGCTTGTCTCTGGTGTTGATGTGTCCATGGATAAGGCACCATTGGAAGAAAGCGATGCGAGGTTGGAGTTGGCATTTCCAAAGTCTGGGGAAGTTGAAGAGGCATCTAGGGTTGTTCAGGTGAGCATAGCAGGAGGCGACAGAGAAGCCAGCTGCGGGATTTGGGGCCCAGATGAACTCATCTGGCCGGGTGTGGAATTGAATGTTCTGGAGGATGGAGGCTGCTTGGTGAAGCTCGGATAAGGTGGCGAGGTCGAAGTAGGATGAAGAAAAGAGGTGGTCGGGGCCCAAGCTCGAAGAGTCGGATGCGGTAGCATGGGCAGTGGTTGAGTGAGAAAAAAGATTGGGGAGGATAGAAGAAAGGGGTAGTTGGCCGTGCCAGATATCCAACCAGAAGAGGCAGTTTGCTCCATTACCCAGGTTGACATGGAAGAATGGTTTAACACGCGGGGGGGGAGGTGGCGAGGACCCCAGTCCAGAATGGGGATGGTTTAAGGCTAGTGGTGGAGTGAAGGACATGGTGCGGGTTGGAGTGGTAGTGAAGTGAGGTAATCCATGTTTTCCAAAGGAAGGTTCCGGGGGTGAGAAAACGCCAGAGCCATTTTGTGAGAAGCGCGAGGTTGAAGTAGTATAGGTTAACAATTCCAAGACCACTGTTGTCAGTGTGCAGACAAGCGGTCCGCCAGTTTACTAGCTTCTTTATTCTTGATTTTAAGTTATGTATAAATTTGTTTTAATATTAAATAAGTTTAATAATAAAGTTTGATTTTATTAAAATATAATATGGTTAAGTATTTATGTAAATTATATTTTAATATAGAGTTTGTAATGATTTAATAAATTAAAATTGAGAAGATAGATTTGAAATTGATTTGAAATTGCATTTAATTAAGAATTATATTTAATTAAATCGATCTGAACTTATGGAATTTGGGGTTTTTAAAGGATATGATTTTATAACTTGATTTTTGGTTTAAGATGATTTAAAATGAATATTTCAAGTTTAAATAAATTGAAGGAAATATTTAGTGATTTGAAATTTGGGCTTTTATTTAAATGATATTGAATTTATTTAGTAAATATTGCAAAACTAAATAATAATGAAGTTAAATTAAGATATATATGAAATCATCAAATTTA
The DNA here is from genome assembly GCA_030737815.1 of Allium fistulosum. Lineage (NCBI taxonomy): Eukaryota > Viridiplantae > Streptophyta > Magnoliopsida > Asparagales > Amaryllidaceae > Allium > Allium fistulosum. The sequence goes on along the minus strand of CM060903.1, from coordinate 508,167,913 downwards.
GTTTTGAAATGGTGGAATATATAAAGCTTTGAAGTATATTGAAATTGAAATGGTTTATTTTGAGGTTTAAATCTGTATTTGAAATCGATATAATTTGAAATAGTTTATTTAGAACTGAATTGAATTGAAATGGATGAATTGAGATTGAATTAAATGTGAATTTTTGGAATTCGAGTTGATTTGAATTGATTTATGAAATTTGTGGAAACTATTTTATTATATAAAGTATTTTAAATTATATTTAAAACTTTTTTTATTATTTTATAAACTATTTCAATATATAACTATTTTTAATATAAACTATTTTAATATAAATTATTTTAAAATATACTGATTACTTTAATATAAATTGTTTTAACTTATAACTATTTTATAAAAATTATTTTATTTTATAAACTATTTTATTTTATATACTAATTTTAATATCTAAATTGTTTAAGAGGAAAGTGTTAAGGATTCCAAAATGTTATGATTTCAAAGCTATGATTTAAAAGTGTTATGAATTTCAAGGTTTTGATTTCCAAAGTGTTTTGATTTTTAAAGACTTATGATTCGAAAGCGTTATAACTTTGGAAAGTGATATGATTTTGGAAATGGATATATTTGAAGTGAAAATGATATCGTTTTGATATGGTTTGAAATGGAAATGATATTTTGGTTTTGAAGTATAAACTATTTTTAAATGACCGCGGTGTTATAATAACGATTGGTTGTTAAAGAGATCGGGATCAGATATGGGCATACTCTCTATCGATACCTTAAACCACTTTAACAACTGTGTACGCGGTGGAGATTCCATAATAAAGTAGGATGGTGGCAATGATCCTATATGAGGTATATAGTGGACCCAACTCTCGTGAGTTGGCATAAGGTGGCTAAAACAGGAGCGATTCCAGGCCAATGAGGTAGCTCCTCTTATCGGACACACTCCATCGTATACCATTCTATTACTTTGTGATTGATTTGGTGCGCACCTTTGATTCGGGAGTGTGGCTCGAGTTGGGCGATTGCTGCGGCTTTGCATTACCAACAGTCCGGATGCGTAATTGGTATATCTACCCTGGCATTGCCTAGTTGTGCCATGTCATCTACCCTAGCGCGCCTTCTACGAGTTTGTTTTGTACCATACCTATGGAGTGCCCTGTGACGACGCCCAGTACGGGGGAGATTACGGTACTGTATAGACTATGGGAATATATAAAATGTGTTAAGGTGGAAAATGTAAAGACTTAACGCTATTTTAATAGTTTGCTTTACTATAGACATATTATAATAGCGTATTGTACTACATAGTAGATAGTTTAACGGATCCTTAGAGGATGGTTATCCCAAACATTCTTTAAGTTACTTGTATTTCAGTTGATATTTCACTTGAGTTTGATTTATTGATATAAGAATGTTAATCCTGACTCGAGGGTTTTGTTTTGCTTTACGCTCGGGTCAGACTGAGTTGTACCAGTATTCGAGACTCACCTTTGGAGTTGGAGCTTCGCTTGGAGATCCACCTATTGATTCTGCTTTCAGTCATTTAGTTGATTCCAATGATGTATTCAGATCTTGTATTTGACTATTGTATTAAGACATCTATGTATTCGTGACTTATGTTGTATCTTATTTAACTCTGTTATATATGTAGTAGCTTCATGAACTATTATTCTTTTGTTTCCGCTGCATTATTGTTATATTACTCTATGTCTGTGATTCTGTGATTATTTATTTACTGTATATGTTGAGATTTTCCAAATTTAAATTTACAATCTGAAATTTTAAGCAATTCAAGTCCGACATGTATGGATGCGAATGGCTGAAAATTTCAGGATGTTACATGTGGTATCAGAGCTCTGGTTTTAGGCAAAACTTAGCATATAGGGTAAATTTAATTACAGAATCGCCTTCGTTCGAGTTTGAGTTCTCCCTTTTGACTCGGTTTCCTTTGAATTTTGGAACTCCCCTGTTCGTTCTGAAATCCACTCTTGTCTTCCCCTATCCAAATTCTTCTTGATCCTGGAATATCCCATAGCTCCACTGTATGATTTGTAAAGGGATGAAACTCCTTTACAATGAGCATTGATTCACCGGAGATTTCTGTATCCTCGGTTTACGATGCTGCTATCTTTTGCTATGCCCGAATTCTATCTCTGGCGATCGAATGTCGATTTGCCTCAGAATTCTGCATCAATCTTATTCTTGAAGTCTCAGTTGACCGGTTAATGTCACCGGCGATTTATATAAGTCTATCCATCTTATCTATTTTGTTATTTAATTATCTTACCTTCGTCTCGAGCCTATCTTCTAGTTGAATTCTTTTAGTTAGGATCCCTCTATATTTGGATCTCTATCCTTGTTTTGAAACCCATTATGGAATCATTGAGTGAGGGAGTGTATTTGTATTAATGTTTAAAATGTTTTATGTGTTGTGTTATTTGAGTTGTCTATATTGATTTGGATTTTCGATCGATTCGTCTGATCAACGATATCGATAGGATTTCCAAAACACTTAAACAGAGCAAACTGACACAATAGTGTTTTAATTTGGTAAATGGAATTTTTTTATATTTTATATATATATAAGTAAAATTTTCTGGAATTTAATAAGTTAATTAAATTGGTTGTCTGAAATGATAATATTTGATTATCATTTATTATTCTAAATAAATTTATAAACATAGTTTATAAATTGATTTAGAATTGAAATGAATTTAAATCAAGAATTTGAGAATTTAATTTCCGATGATTTCAAACTTTGGTTTTAAAGTTTTAAAATGCATATTATTTAAAGTATTTTCGAATAGAAATTGTTTCCAAAGAAAATTTTAAATGTTTAAATCAGTACTCTTCTCTATTGTCGCTGGAAAATAATTTCGGTGATGACTGCAGCATCATCGACATTCATTTTCGAGTTTCGAAGAGGAGAGGCCACTCGGTAACTTTGCTACACTTTTGTTTTGGAAATTGAAATTGATTTGAATTTCTGGGGTATGATTTGATTTATAATGTATATATAGGTATATGTTTATAAATTTGATTTTAAAATATAATATACTTATATCTAAATGGTTTAAAGTTAATCAAAAATTTAATCCTTAAATTTATGTTAAAAGATGATTTTAAATAAAGCCAAAATTTTGAATAAATATTTAAACTTAAAATAAATTGAATAAGAAAATTTTACTTGTATAATACTCAATTGCATTCTAATATAACTTACCTAAATTTTTCAAAAGTTAACTATGTAATTGAATATTATACAATGTAAAATGATATCAAAAGAATTTATAAATAAATTTAAGTGATTATAATAAGTGTCAATCTACTTAATCTATGTGATAAGATATGATAATTTAGGAAAAAGGAAAGAATTAATTTGTTGAATAAAATATGATTATAATAATTGTGTATACACTAAATTTATGATTATAGGAAATGTTAATTTAGGTAAATTGAATAACACAATAATGAATAGATAAATATGAATTTAGGAATGGTTTAGATTTAATTATATGCGAAATTAGCTTAAGTGAAATCAATTATTGAATATTAATTAATTTAAGTTGAAATCTATATGGTTTTAAATTAATTGTTTTATTTTGTTTTTCAAATCTATTTTTCTTTCTGGTTGTTTCTACTCTCCTACCTCCTTTCTTTTCGGGGACGAAAAGTTTTGAGTGGGGGAGTGTGTAACGGCCCGTAAAATTTTATTGGTTTTAATATTTAATTAACTGAATTTTTGTGAAATTTTAAATAATAAAATTTTGAAATATAAATGTGATATTTGGATTACGCCTAATTAAACATAGCAAATGGTAAATTTTCATCTGATAATATTGAAGTTTATTTTCTTGTGCAATTCTATTCCAATTTAAATCACTTAATATTTGATGGAAATGAAATGTTTTCCAAACCTGAATATTTTTCTATGGAAAATTTGTAAATCATCTTCTGAGTGAGACGTCATATTTCATTTCTTTAAATTTGGACTGTTAGTGCTCCGTCGATCTTATTTTCGGCGAAATAGCAGCATTTTTGGTACCGATATCGACTTTTGATCGGGTGATCGTACCACTTATATCTGTATACCGTTTTGATCGTCTCGTCGTGATGATCTCTGCGGTATATTCAATTCTGGGTTTTGAAGTCCGGTACACAACAGAAATCGTGAAACGGTCAATCGTACCGGTACCCGTTTATAACCTTTTTGGTTCCCTTTGTCCTTTCCTATGTTCACTGTATTACCAATAGCCATTTGCCTTTGATAATTTCTGAAATCAACGTTTTGACTTTTTGTTTTCATTGGTTCCAACATTTTAAACCGGTTCATTTGTTGCTCTACCTTTCCTATTCTTTCTTCTTTCAATTTTGATAATATAATATAAAGCTATATTTTATCAGAACCAATTCGTTTCCACTTCCACCTTCTTTTGCCTGTTCACCCTACAACCATGCTTCCTCCTCTCAACCCACCTCCACTTCACCGAGCCACCAACTCTAGCCTCAAGCTCCTTCATCTTGCCACGTGTAGCCACCCGAGGCTAGCAAACGCGATAGTCATCCCGTCTTTCACCCTCCGCTGTGACAACACCCACATCAGCCATGTGAATAACCAAAGCACGCATCTCAAAGACCACCCTCATCCTTGTGACCTCTCATCTTCCTTCACCCAGCAAGTCGAAGCCGACGCCCTCCTCCATGCGTGCCGCAACTCCACCTCACCATGGCCGGCCTCTCCTCTCTCCCAGGCCGAGAGCAACCACAACCCGAGCCTGGCACGCATAAGCTTTCCCCTCTTCCACTCAGCTCACGTAAGCCATGGTTTGTATTTTTTTATATTGTTTTATAAATTATAAGTTCTGTTTCATATGTTAGTATATATATATGTATAGTTTATTTATAGGCGCAGCTGTGAGTTTATTTATATATATAGTTAGTTATTTATATGCATATATATATATACTTGACAGTTTAATATCTATGTTATAATAGAAATTTATGATGATATTTCTATATAGGTTTTATATACGTTTTCGAATCTGCTAGTTGTATTAGTTTACAAATGTTTGGTTATACGTATATTGTATACATTATTTACAAAGTTTATAATATCACATTTATACGTATATTATATATATATATAGTCTACAGTTATATAGTATGTCGAATATTCTTTTCTATAGAGAGATATATAGGTTGTATTTTAATTTAATGTCTTAACCTAATATATATATATATATATATTAAAACTTAATATGTGTTTTGACTTTGAAATGTATATATATAAGTTGTTTTGATATCAACCTTGAAATATATGTATATAATGTAATATGTTATTTTAAAATGTGATCTGTTAGAAAAACATTTCCACTGTCTGTTTGATTTAATGATAAAATATATATTTCGTTTCATTCTTATGTGTGTTTAAGATTAATATGGTATATATGTTATATTTTTCTTTCTGGGATTTTGAGTATAGTACTGTGTCTAACATCTGTAGTTTATTCATATTATATGTATAGGTATAGCTATATATACATATTTACTGTATATTATATTATTGTGAGTATTATATTACATTGTTTAAAGTATATATACATAAATCTGTGTGTTTGCATGTATGTTATATATATGTTAGATTTGTTTGTTATATGATAATATGTTAAATTATATATATGTATTGGTCAGTTTATATTTCAGTTATATATATGTTGTTTTAAATTATAAGGGTGATATTTTTGTTTTATAAAATGTTGATTTTTAAAATTGTTTTTATATAATATAAGCGTGTTCAATAAATGATGATACTTGTTGTAATGTGGGTTTTATAATTTTTGATTTTAATATAATAATAATGTATATATGTTGATATTAATATATGCGTTTTAATTTGAATAATAGAATTTGAAATATATATATTCAATATAAATGTGTTTGAATTTAAAATATGATTATATATATATAGTTATATTTATAGTCATATGTAAGTTCACTTATACCAATTATATTTATCGATCCGGTTCTGATTTGATTTCGTCTATTCCTATTGATCAGCTTTGTTCGTCAATTCGTGCCCATTTCACTTTGCTTTGGAATTCACGACTGGATCCGTAATAGGAATAGTCCTACCCCTTGCTAGGCATAGTCCACACCCGACGACCTTGATCTCTTCGGATCCTTGCCTAGCACAATCCATACTCGATGACCTGAGTAGGTCGATCCATCGCGTTCGAGTGAAGCGACCTACCCTTTTCTAGGCATAGTCCATACCTAACAACCTTAATCTCTCAAGATCCTTGCCGAGCACAATCCATACTCGACGACCTGAGTAGGTCGATCCATCGCGTTCGAGCGAAGCGACCTAACCCCTGCTAGGCATAGTCCATACCTAACAACCTGCGTTATCCATTATATTGATCCAAATTTAAGCATTCCTAAGTCCATAAAATAAGAGTCCATACAACCAATAAACCAGAGTTCAAATAAAACCAGAAAAACAAGAGTTCGAAGCAAACAAGAAGGAAGGAAAAAAACAAATTTCACAAACCCTAGCATTACGCTTTATCATCATCTCAGAGCATGCCTAGGGACCATCATCGATCCCGTACATGTGTAAGTGACTTAGCCATCTTACTATGGAGTTTACTACTTATTTCATGCTATGTCGATCAATTGATGACAAGTAGATGATGATGCCTTGATCCAGTGCCATTTTCATTCGAGGTGGATGGCGGCTGCTCCTGTTCCACCGTCGCAGTCTATGTCCTTACGTATTGTTGTAACTGACCATTCCTTACATGTTCCTCAATGATATCCTTCAAATGCTTGCAGTCATTCGTATTGTGCCCATTCAGCTCATGGAATAAGCAGCCTTTTCCGTATGTCTGTTTGCGTTCGGAGGGTTCCCTCCTTGCCGGCCTTCGATACCAAAGACATCCCCGAGTACTCAGATATATCCGTTCTAAAGTTTCATTCAATTTAGAGTAAGAAGAGAATTTGGGTTCTCCCCTCTGTCGCTTGGATCCATCGAAGCTATTATCCATGTTTCGTTTACCCTTGTCCATTCCTGAGCTTTCACCGGGCGGTTCTCCACCTCGTACCATATCAACTTCCGTTGCCACTCTATCAGCTTTCGCATCTTCTTATCATAGAAACCTTTTTGCTCATGGTAGAATTCCCTGAGATCCATCGGTGGATTCCATATAAGTGATATCTTAAAGTCTGAATTTATCTGCAACTCCTGACACTATCACCATCAAAACCATCGATGGATCCGATCGATCCACCGAAACAACTACTGCATTGAACCTAGTTAAGAAATTCTTGAGTGATTCTCTACCCACTACTTTACTGATATCAATGTCATCACATTCTTGGGCCTTGTAATGTAAACCCAAAACTACTTCGTAAATCTTTCGACCAATTCCATCCATATGCTAATAGAATTGCTTTCCAACTTTCTGAACCATAGCGTAGCTACATCCATTAAGTACAAGGGAAAGCATCGTGCCAAGACTTCTTCCGATGCCTCCAGTACTTCCATGTTCCGTATATACCTCATTATATGCATAGTTGGATCCGACTTTCGGTCATAAGCTTCTAGTGTTGGTAGTTTGAATTATGGTGGATTCCTAGCATTCCTGATATTAGGAGGGAATGGACTTCTATTTACATCCTCCAGATACCTGTTCACCAACCCTCCATGCATAGCTTGCCTTATCATCTCTGCAAACCAATCATTTTATTTCAATGGTAGTCACCTATCATCATGTCCAAGCTGCCCTCGAGTCTACGGGGGAATTATGGAACGTATTCCTCCGGACGAGCATCCAAATTCCGAATCATAGCAAGCTCCATGGGATCGATCGTAGGTCCTCCAGCATCACGATCAACCAGACCCAAAGGCATGCTTCCTAGCCTTTTGGGATTGGTACCGATCCCTCTGGAGGTGCCGATCCCTCTAGGGTAGAGGACGGCTCCTGGCTGCTTTGTTCCATTCCTTTGTCTATTGGCTTCATTTTCATATTCCCGGTTCTGATATCTAGCGATTCACGCTGCTTCAGCTTGTCCAATCTGTTAGAGCAAATTCTGCATCATCTCCTCCTATCTTTTCAGCATCCTCTCCTGCATAGCATCCATCATCATTTCCATCTCATCCCTAGTGATGTATATAGATGCTTGATTAGCTCCAGCTCCTAAGGAAGCCTCCTGACTCCCTCTATGGTGGGTCCTTTCTAGTAGCGCTCTCCTTGTTGATTACCTAACTATTGCTTCCTATATCTAAGTATCCAAGCTTCAAAATCTAAGCTCTTAACTTCCAAATCCATGGGTGCAAGTCTTCCCGGTGAAAGCACCAAAATGTTGGTGTCAAAATTGGCTACCAACACTCAATTATGTGAAAGCACTAATATCAAGTCACAGATCTCAAAGAGTAACTAATTTGGAGAATATAATATGAATAACAAACAAATTTATAAAGAAAACAAGTAAAAAGAGACAAGATTTATAGTGGTTCGGCTAACTCCGGCCTACATCCACTCAAGAATGATCCTTTTTATCATATTGTAGTTTGTTTACTGTTACAATTCAAAATCCAAGAATCAAATTGATGGAGTGTATCCTAGGTTCAAAATAAAGAGTAGTGGAAAGAAGATCCCTTTTCTAGTTCAATGCCTGCTATATTTATAGGGGAAGACGTGCATGGATCTAGCCGATATTTTGACAGAAGGTTCGGGAGACCAAGACAAGGCCACCCAAAAATTTCCAGGCCCATTGGGGCTCAAAATACGGATCGGTACCGAAGCTTATTTTGGTTTTCAAATAGGGTGCAATCCCTCTAAGTGATTCCCCATGATGATAGTTACTTGCCCTCCAAATTTCGTGCCATTTCGACTTACGGATTGTGAGATATTACGTTTCCCATGAAGTGGTGTTGTTTGAATCCCGATTTCTGCCGATCCCTATGAAAGGATAGGTACCAATCCCTTCAATCTCTTCCAAATGCAATGTGATCGCTAGGGGAGCTTCTCCATATTTCATAATGCTTAGTCTCTAAGATTCATGCCAATTGGATTAGTAGAACTTGAGTTACTGATCAATCTTTGTTGCAAATCCAACTAAACCAATTCTGAATAGGGATAGGTGTCGATCCCTACCAAGGAAAGAGTGTCGATCCCTTCAAACTCCTACAAATGACATGAAATCCCTATGGGGTGTTCCATATGGTGTAATTAGCTTGTGCTCCAAGTTTCATGATAATTGGATGTGTAGATGTTGAGATATTGATCGATCTTTGCTGTAAAATTGGGTTTAGCCAACCCCTATGAGGGAAGAGGGCCGATCCCTCTAGATGGATAGATGCCGATCCCTCCATCTTCTTTAAATGCCATAAAATTCCTTGGGTATACTCGCTAGGGCCCTTCTTCTTGTTTCCAAAGTTTCACTTCAATCTGCTTTGTGGTTGTTGAGTTATGAAGCGATCATCGTTGAGTTGTGTTGTTGAGCTGAATAAGATCTGATCCCTCCTCTTTTGCCCATAACTCGAGCATACAAACTCCGATCATCTTGAAATTTGAAATGTAGCCTCACAAGGCCTTCCTTAACACTTTATACCAATTGCTCCTCGATTGGGACAAAAATTAGAGATTCAATTCGAATCCGCTTGACCATCGTCCATAGTCTCGTTTATAGCTGATCTCCGAGCCTGGTAACCATTTCTTCGGGCTTCTCGCCTTGATGATCATGAAGTCCATTGGGTTAAATCCACATTTGTACTGCGTTACCAAAAGGCGGGGTAAAATGGTGCATCGCATTCATTTATACCTCAATGTTTGGTTGATGGGTTATGTTTAGAACCCTCATACATTGTTACTTCCTTAAAGGTTATGAATCTAATAGGAGGGTATGCAACTCTAGGAATGAGATATGACCAATTAGAACTTTATTTTTTTGGGTCATAAGTTTGCTTGCAGTTTGTATGTTTTTGATTTTGTTGATTTCAGAATCATTTTGGGTATAAATTGGTTAGATAAATTTGATGCTAGGATATTTTTCCAAGATAGAAAAATATCGCTAAGACACCCTAATAGTCATAACCAAATTATATTCTCAATGGAGAATTCAGATTGGAGTGCTTATGCTTTGTTGAGTGCTATGGAAGTAGAAGAAGATCTAAGTCGGGTTTGGGTAGCAAGAGAGTTTGCAGATGTTTTTGAGCCAGTTACAGGACTACCACCGAAACGAACCACTGAGTTTCAGATAGATCTTATGCTCGGAGTAGAACCTATAAGTAGACCATCTAGTAGGATGACACCGACTAAGATGAAGGAATTTAAGGTGCAACCGAAGGATTTGGAAGGAAAGAATTTCAAGGCCAAGTAGTTCACCTTGGGGAGCGGTCGCGGTATTCATGAAGAAACCGGATGGGTCATTAAGTGTGTATCGACTATCGTAAGTTGAACGAGAAGATAATCAAGAATAAGTATCATTTGCCGAGAATTGATAATTTATTTGATCAGTTGTGTAGAGCTATAGTATTTTCCAAATTAGATTTGGCAACATGTTTCCATCAACTAAGAGTGGCAGAGGACAGTATTCCATTGACGGCATTTCTGACTAGGTATGGTTCTTACGAATGATTAGTAATGCCATTCGGGTTAATGAATGCACCAGCTTTCTTCATGGATTTGATGAACTGGATTTTCCTGGAGTACTTGGATAGGTTCATATTGGTATTTATAGATGACATTTTAGTATACTCCAAGGATGAGAGAGAGCACAAAGCTCATCTTAGAATAATGCTTGAGATGTTAATGCGGCATCAGCTGAAGGCGAAGTTTTCCTAGTGTCATTTTTGAAAGAAAGAGGTTAAATTTCTTGGTCACGTGGTTAGAGAGAAGGGTTTGTCAGTTGATCCAGATAAGATCGAAGCTATTAACAACTGGAAAAGACCAGAGATGGTGATGAGGTCAGAAGTTTTCTTTGACTCGCTGGTTATCATCGGAGATTCATTAAAGATTTATTGTGGATAGCAGTGCCTTTGACTAAGCTAACCAGGAAGGATGTGAAGTTTATTTGGTTTTACAAATGTGAGGAAGCATTCCTTCAGTTAAAGCATTTATTAACCAATGCACCTATGTTAGTGATTCCAGATGGAAACCAAGGATTAGTAGTGTATACTGATGCATGTGGAACTGGATTAAGGGCTTTGTTGATGCAGAAAGGTAAAGTTATTGCCTACGCTTCACGACAGCTTAGACCGCATGAAGTGGGATATCCTACTCATGACTTAGAGTTGGCAACGGTGATCTTTGCATTGAAAGTATGGAGACATTATCTCTTAAGGAAGAGATTTGAGTTATATACAAATCATAAGTCTTTAAGGTATTTATTCTCTCGGAAGGAGCTGAATATGAGACAGCGGAGATGGCTGGAAATTTTAGCGGCTTATGATTTTGGTATACAGTATACACCTGGAAAAGGAAACAAAGTAGTGGATGCTCTTACATCAGAATGTGGTGTTAGCCACGTTGGTGGAATGGAAAGATCTTGAGGCTTTGACTACATGTAGTGTGCAGTTAAGATCGACTACTAGTTCTACTTAGAGCATTGCCGTGGTATCTTGCTTGGAAGTACGACCAATATTGATTGAAAGGATTGCTTATAAACAGAAAGAATACCCACTTTTAGCCAAGAAGATAAGAAGGCTTGAGGTTGGGTTGGAGATTGATGATCTAAAAGATTTTAATCTTGACCAGAGGGGATAGTTGAGAAAGAAGGGACAGTTGTGTGTTTCGAATGTTGAGAACTTAAGGAAATGGGTCCTTATGGAATGTCATTGATTCAAATTTACGATTCATCATGGAGGAACCAAGACGTATCAAGATATGAAGATGAGTTTATAATGGGAAAGTATGAAGAAGGATGTTGGCTTATGGGTTAGGCAGTGTGTGAACTGTCAACAAGTGAAGGCCGAACATCAGAAGCCGAGTGGATTGCTTCATCCTTTGGAGATACCAGTTTGGAAATAGGATTCAATATCCATGGATTTTATAGATGGGTTTCCAAGGTCGAATTGAGGAAATGAGAGTATATGGGGTTGACCAAAACTGCCCATTTCATTCCAATTAAGTCAACCAGGACGGCACCTGTTTTAGCTAGATTGTTTATGAAAAACATAGTTAGACTACATGGAATTCCTAGTAGTATAATCAGTGATAGAGATGCTTTGTTTACTAGTGAATTCTGGAAGAGTCTACCAGATGTGTTAGGTACCAAGCTCAAGATGAGTACTGTGTATCACCCCCCGATGGATGGGCAAACAGAAAGAGCCAATAAGATGCTCGAGGATTTATTAAGAGCTTATGTGCTAGACTTTGATGGATCTTGGGAAGATTACCTACACTTGGTTGAGTTATCCTATAATAACAGTTATTAGACTAGTATAGGAATGGCGACTTTCAAAGCCTTATATGGCAGGCCATGCAAATCACCAGCATGTTGGTTAGAAACTGGAGACGGGCTAGTCTTAGGACCAGATTTGGTAAAAGAGGCAACAAAGAAGATCAAGTTGATCTGAGAAAGGATGAGGGAAGCTCAGTTTAGACATAAGAGTTATGCAGATAAGAGGCGTAAGGATCAAGAGTTCTCAGTTGGAGATAGAGTTTTCATTAAAGTATCACCGATGAAGGGTGGGTACGATTCAGAAAGTAAGGGAAACTGGCACCGAGATATGTTGGTCCATTCCTAGTTATAGAGAGGATCGGAAAGCTCGCATATAGAGAAGAGTTGCCAAGAAGTTTGGCAGGTGTCCATAATGTGTTTCATGTATCTCATCTTCGTAAGTATGTGCATGATCCAAAGGCTACTATTCCTTCGACTATGTTGGAAGATTTAATAGTAGAACTGAATTTTAGTTTTGTTAGACAACTAGTTCGGGTTGTAGCGAGAGGTGAGAGGAAGTTAAGAAACAAGACAGTCAAGTTGGTGAAAGTTTAGTGGAGCGACAACGAGAATGACTGTACTTGAGAGACAGAAGACAAGACTAGAGATACTTATCCTGATTTGCTATGAGGGTATTTCTATATTTGCTTTATATAGACTGCTGATAGTCAAGTAGGCTAGTATGGTAGTTAGGAGATGTTACAGATGAATGTTATGTTTAGTACTTAGTCCTTACTAAATTTCGAAGATGAAATTCTTTAAGTAGGGGAGCCAGTAACACCCTTGATTCTAAATAACATTATTCAAGAGATTTAATTAGATAAATTTAATAGAATAATGTAGAGACTAGAAAGATAAGGGGATTGAGATTTGAAAATTAAATAAAGGCCATGCCTTAATTAAATGAAATCATAAGAATGGGTTTATAGAATGGTTTTATAAGTTGACTAATCAAGAGAATAAGGCAAGGGTATTATGGGAAATAGTCGTATGCCATAACCCTATAACCCCTAAACCCTTACCTTATTCTCATTCACGTTCTCACAAAATAAAAACATAAACTAAGGAGCTTTAAGGCCGGCCAAAACCCTAGAAGGAAAAAGAATCAAAATCAACTAAAAGCTACGGATTCAAGCAAGGAAGAATTAAGCAAAATCAAATCTCAAGTTCCTTATCCAAATCAAGATGAATAATAATCAAAACTATCTCATTTATGTTTTAATGAACATTTTGATTTCAGGTTTAAAGTTTAAAATCGTTTGGATGATTTGAATGATGATATGCTTTGATTATATGCCATGTTTGATTTAAACAACTATGTTTGAAAAAGGTTTGATTTGATTTTAAGGTTAAAATTGTATAAAATGGGTTTCAAATGCCATGAGGATTTAATATGTGATGTAAAACATTATTTTGGATATTGGTTTGAATTTTCATAATTTTTCAAGCCATGGATAATTTATTATGAATTTTGAATGGAAGGAATAGATAATTTGGGTTTAAAATTGATTTTTAGCAATTATATAAAATATCTTGGGTCCGGAATTTATATATGTTAGAAAACATATTAAAAGTAAGTTAAGATTATTTTTGGGTACTTTTCCTAAATGATTTACTATGGAAATTAAGTTAATCAATTGTGGCGAATTAAATGTCCTAATTGTTTTGTTAAGAGGAGGGGCTACTATGTTAAAATATTTTTAATTATTTATGGATGAATTCGGCAGCCTTTTTCAAAAAGATTTTGGGTAAAGGTTTTGGATTTGGCAACCAATCAAATTTTGACAAATAATGCAAGTTAGGTATAAAGGAGTTTCTTTTAAAGGTATAAAATCAGTTTTACTTCAAATTACAAGCTTGCCACTTCCATTTGCATGCTTCTAAAATCATCCCAGATTACCTTTCGAACTTAGTCAAAACCAATATGCATGATATCAAATTGTTGGTATGTAGTGTATTGGAGAAAGGCGTAAGGATATGGTGTCGAAAGCTTGCTTTCGAAGGAGGTTGATGCCATTTTAATAGCTTTCGAATCAACCCACTTTCCTTTGTTTTTTTTTGAAAGAGTTGCTATTGGTTTTCTAAGAAGATTTTGAAAGGATTGAAATTACATTTAAATAGCTTTCGAAGGTATTGCCGCTTGTCTCTATTTTTAAAAGTAGCTTTTGATTGAGTTGTCGTGCATTAAGTTTTAAAAATAAGCTTCCGAAAGAGTAGCCGCTTTTGAACCAAGTCGAAACTTAGCTGTCGTCTTCATACCTTTTGAATAGGTTAAAGGATACTTTTCTTTATAGCCTTATAACAATGAGTTCGAAAGGGAAGCTTTAGTTTTATAGCCTTATCCCAATGCTTTCAAAAGGGTCCCTGTAGTCACTTATATTAAAGGTATCGAAGGCAATGGTTTCGAAAGGATTTTTCGAAGCTATCCTTCCCCATATTATTTCACTTAAAGGTTATGTCTTTCGAAAGAGTGGTTTTAAAGCCATATGTTTCCCTAAATTCTTTTACTTGGAGATTAAGGTTTTCGAAAGGATTGCTTTCGCCTATATTCACTTTGACCCAGAAGTTATATATAAGGTTAAACCCAAAGATTTTGAAAGAGATACTTTCAAATGGTTTCGAAACCATGCTTTTATAAATCCTACTTGGACTAAAAGGTTTTGAAAGATAGGCTTTAATACTTTCGAAAGGAATGTTTTAATGGTTTCGAAAGGAAGGTATTAATTCTTTCGAAAGAGATGTTTTGAGTGTTTCGAAAGGCATATATTTAAGCATTTTGAAAAGAAGGTTTGAATACTTTCGAAGGATATATTTTAATGGTTTCGAAGGAGAAGGTCTAAGGTTTCGAAGGCCTTAGCTTTCAAAACAAGGAACCCAATCTCATTCTTAAAGAAAAACCCATAGCAATATAAAAGAGTTTTGAAATGGCATTTAACTTTGGAGTTTTTGAAGAAGCTTTCCTTGCTAAAGATAATAGGTTAAAGGTATTAACCATGTTTCATTTGAAAATGATTACAAGGGTATTAAACCATGGATGGTTGTGTTATCATATTAAGATTAGACATCGTGTGTGCTTCTTCTATAAACATATTCACTTTATAAGTAACCCATAATTGTATTTTGGGGGTGTTAAGGGTAGAATAATCAGCTAGGAGGTCGGGTAAACCAGAATGTAAGATGCCCAAAGACTGATCAAAGAGTTGTTAATTTAGACAGGTTCGTAGTAAAGCCATGAAAACTATGCATGGAGAAAGTTATTGGTATGGGCTAGACAGGTTCGTAGTAAAGCCATGAAAACTATGCATGGAGAAAGTTATTGGTATGGGCCAGTAGGTTCTTAGTGATCCCATGAAAACTATATCCGGATTAAGTTATTGAAAGAGATCAATAGGTTCATAGTCAACCCATAAAAATTATGACAAGAGAGAAGTTATTGGAGAACCCAATAGATTCATAGTGAGTCCATGAAAACTATAATTGGATGAAGTTATTGGTAGCTACCAATAGGTTCTTAGTGATCCCATAAAAATTATGAAACCGGACAGATAGCCCATAAGCTTTGAACAGGCTATTAGTCAGCCCATAAAAACTGTAGGTTAATAGTGACCCTAGAAACTATAACTTAAGACAGATAGTCAAATAAATGGGGATGAGAAATCCAGAATATATTGCATGTGTGCATATCATCATAATATATTTTATAAAGTTATGTTTTAACCATTGTGGATGCAGGTGCACAGTATATGGTTATTATAAATTTTGGTTGAGATACTAGTGAGGGGAAAACCCTTTCCGCTAAGCGGTGTGATCTCACTAGATATCTATATATAGTTCGAGATGGTAGGTTATTATTCATACTAGACTTTTTGTCTGATTCGAAGTTTTTGTTTTTCCCTTAAACTCTCGGGTGCTCAATTAATTTTGTGTAGTTTGAGAGTTAGTGTTTTTAGGTTCTCCTTTAGACAAATAAACTTCCAAAGACGTTATAGGAGCAAACTAGCTATTATTTCTTTTCTGTTTAATTCCGTTGTGTTTTGGTTGTAATGGCAAAGTTGCTTAATTACCTATATTTAGACTCTGATCATCCAAGGGGCATCATCATATGTCTCTCTTGGTGTAGTTTGTAATAATTATATTTCTCTGAACGTGATTTACGAAATTGGGATTATGTAATGAATTTGAAATATGATTTAAAGTGGAGTGAGAAATTTGTTTTATGATTTTAAATTTTTTTTCATATCCATATGTTTCTGTTATATCAATGTATCTAACATTACCACATTTGGTCACTAAGAATTGATAACTATGGATGACTGCAGCATCCGTAGCTGTTAGTTTTGGGCCTCCAATTGAGGGATGTTACAGAAACCTTCCTCTTTAATTCCCTAATTAAATCTAAATCACTATTTAGAGTATTTTTTTCTTATGGTCAGTCAAGATTTTGTCTTATGTGGACCAAAAAATCCCAAGGCCTATATAAGTAATTAAATATATTTAAAACTTGTTTAAGCATGTACGGATATTGTATATCAATACGCATATATATTAATTTTATGTACACATCCGAATAATTACTTATAGCTCCCAGAATGTTTTTAGGAGCTACCCCACTTACTAATAACACTGCAAATATCAAATACATTAACAAAAAATATTTCTTAAATATTAACTAATTTATAACACATTAAAAACAAATTAAATCACGTGATATTTTGGAGAATTCACAAATATAGCTATAGGACTTAGAGCTGTAAATTAAGTCAGTGGTTAATATTTTAACAATTCAAAATTTAACTTTCGCACATCACCTTTGCTAGTGGTTAATAGTTTGGCCGGCATCGCTTATAGAACTTTTTGGTAAAAATCCTATTTTATATTTTCTTTTGCAGTACAAGGTTGTCATACCACGATTTAACTATAATCAAAGCGAAGTATTCACAGTGAAGTTCCATAGTATTCTCGAAGTTCCATAGTATTCTCAACTTCGTAACATCGTCGCACTGAGATTTCCAGTTTGACCTAGTTGTTACCAACCATCACAAAACTCTCAAATGAGTCATTTTATAGTTATTCAATAACTATGAGCACGTAACCCTTGGTGCCCTGGCAACCATGAGTAATATAGTGCCCAACATTTGGAGAGCATTACACACTCTGGTCTCAATGGATGTATCGATATCCTTTCTTGAGACATCTCGACTAAGAATATTTAAAAAAAAAATTATTTTATTTTGTGATTAAATTACTCACGATTGCAACTATTTGCAACTAACATTTTATTTAAGGGTTTATTTATTAATATACTTCAAAATAATTCCTTGATTAATTATATCACAGTATAACAAAGTATTTAACAGAAATCAAACACCTTTATGACAAAAAATATTGATTATAGAGTTAGATATATATAACAAATTATGTAATTGCCCTTGGGGCATACCACAAATTCTTTCACTAACTTTCTATCCCTTATTATGGCATTAGGATTTGATATTTATAAACTGTTTGTTGAGCAACATTGATTCAGAGATAAGAGATGTTCTACCTTGGTAGCAAAGGTAGTAGACCTCAAGCTACTTTGTAGCAAGGGTTATTGGCCTTGGGTTACTTTTCCTAAGTCTTCCTGGTAAATATATGGCAGCGGTGAGGCATGAGTGTATCTACTTGAGTTCAATATGATTATAGGTGATGGACGATGTAATAAAAGCATCGTGGTATTGGTGATATATTGATGGCCATAGGTAGCAGGTCTTAGCCATACCGAGGGACCCGAGACTCACTAGTATAGTGTGTGATGGTTAAGTCATGCTTGGTTTCTATGATGATTAGTGATTGATAGACTTATGATGGATTATGTAGCATTATAGTAAAAATGCACTAACTTATTGGATGCATGTGAATATGTGGGTTGAGGTATGGTTTCATTACCTCATATTATTCTAGTTGGTATTGTACATGATATATTACCGTACTGGTAATTATGCATATTAGTATATATTCTTTTCATCGGACTTTATGTCTGACCCTCTTTATGTTGTCTTCTTTGTATTATGTTGACTTAAAGGAGGGATTCTGTTAGTTGGAGGCAAGTGTAAAGCCATAATCATTATCGTTATTATCCTATCTATCTTGTACTTTTAGGTTATAGACATGTTAGACTATATGTATTACGAGACACGTTGTATATGGATTTAATGTGCTGTTTAGACTCTATTGTTTGAAATATGATGTACTGTGATGTTGAATCTTATGTCTCATTTATACGATATGCATTTAATATCAAGTATGTTTATACTGATATTTATTTATTCCTTTCGCTATGAGATAGTTAGTATAGACACCGTGATAGAAATATTTTGTTTGTTTTAAATACCATCTTACAAACCGTCATCCGTGATAGATATGAAATCTGACTGCTTTTTGTGCATAGATTACGGGTGTCATGGATGGTGGGTCGTTACAGTGTGGCACCCTTGGCTCCTCCTCTTCTTGTTCCTTCTCTTATCATTGGGTCATTGCTTGCCTTGCCTTGGGAAATTCCCCTAGTGTCACCAACCCAAGCCACATATTAGTCTTTCATGTTAGGATTCTACTCTTGATGCTTCTTTTCCCATGATGTTATCCCCTCTCTCTTTCTCCCTCAAATGGCAATGTGTCTTCCTCTTCTAATAAGATTCCAATGATCTTTTAGTATGGAATCGGTCGGAATGCAATCGGCAAGATATTGTTAGTGGTTCGAGATTCACTTGTGCATAATTTCTTCAACAAATGAGTTACTATTGAGGACTACTATCCTAGATTGTCATATAATGCCGTGGTGGGTGACTAGTTAACCTTGAGTTCTTCTAGTCAGCTAAGCATGTGCAATGCAAGGTTTGATGAGATAAAGGATTGGATCGAAGCTTTATCCTATCAAGTTGTCTGACTATTGTTTGGATCTTGCTAGTCGGTTTAACGCTTAGATCAATGAGATCTATCGTACGTTCATGTTTAGAGTCGGGAGTTATGTCATATCATCATGTGCTATGTTATATTTTCAGTGTAACTCAAAGTATCTAGAATTGTGCATTGTATTAATTGATAAAATGTGGCGGGGGATCATTTGATCCCACTTGTAGTGCTTCAACAATTTGAGATTCCATATTATCTACAAAACCTGCCACACATGTTGAATATTTTCAGTATAATATATTAATATGAGTGTAATCCTTAATTAGATCATTCCCTATGAATAGTATTTAAATTTATCGCATATAAGAGAAGGATAGAGATTTTTTTTTTCTTCTTTCTTGTTTTCTAAAATGTGAGCTTGAGAATTCCATAGTATTACAAAGAAAAGAAATGTACGGTTAAGGTTAAGTGCATTTGAGAGTTCAAATCTATTAATCTATCTCACACTATTTGTTCTCCTCAAAGCATGCATCTCAACTAAATATTGATTGAAACTTTACCTTTATCAAATAGGAATCATTTATGCAAATAATATAAAGGTCTTTATACATGTTTAGTAAATGGATATTTTTCAACCATAAAGCGCAAAATTTAGAAACATGCTCTAATTTTAAAGAAAATAAACATCATCAACACATAAATTTTTACCATGATCGCACAAATTTCCTTGCTCCAAAACCCAAATGTTGGCGTTTTGGACTAATCCTTTGTGGACATGTCAAATTAAATAATTTTCTGCATTTACATTGACTTATTGTTTTAAAGGGATTGGAATGAGATCAAACTTTGTGAAGCTGATCTATAGTATATGAAGACTATATCCACAAATTATTAGCGTCCAATCTGAAATTTACGAGGAACTAATGTGATGATGTGGAAATCGTCTAAACATTGCGTTGTTCCCCCCATCTTTTTTACATATCAAGGAATTTCGGATGTAGCTAATATTTTTTATGGATACGATCAAAATAACTTTCATAAAAATTATGTGATTACCTATTGTACTTCAAGTTCAGAATCACTTAAACTCGAAGATTACAAAACCTTTAAACTGAAATACAACCTTCGTCAAATTTAATTGTAGTACACAAAAAAGTGAAAAAACCAAGAACATTTCAATCAGATTACCGAACTTCTAATGCGTAGGCACTGGGCACATTCAAAGAAAGCACGATGAAAATATACATCTCTTTATATTTAGCAACATATAAAGTTGAATTTAAACCAACTTCTCATCCTTACTCATATTACAAATCATAAACAATCAAACAAATAAAAAAATCACACCACAAGCCAACAACCTATGCTTTCAAGCTCCAAATAAATTTAAATACAACATTGAGTAATCAATTTTTTTTTTCAATCAACAATGAAATCAGCTATATTTTCACTTTAGCCAGATCAACCTTAGGCGGGTCAGAGTGCCTCCTTGGAACTTTAGCGGCAGCAGTAGGATAAGTCAATTTCTTCTTAGCCACAGACCCACCTCCAACTTTCTCAATCCCTTCAATAACCACAGCTTCGCTATTCGGGCTCGAGAACCGAGACCTTGCCTTAGCTGATTTAGTAGGAGCCATATAGCTAGGCACAGAAGACATGCTACCCATGCTTTCATCGTCTCCATTAGACGACCCTGCAATACTATGCCTTCTATTTTTCTCC
Source organism: Allium fistulosum (assembly GCA_030737815.1). NCBI lineage: Eukaryota > Viridiplantae > Streptophyta > Magnoliopsida > Asparagales > Amaryllidaceae > Allium > Allium fistulosum. The sequence goes on along the minus strand of CM060903.1, from coordinate 508,146,871 downwards.
GATTTGACGCTCATCATGCTCTTAATGTCATCTTCCTCTGGATTGGAAGATCGCAATGGTTTAGAGGTTTTAGGAGAAGTTTTGTTGTTGAGTAATGTGTCGCGATTTGCATAGGATTTTGCTATTAAGTTGCTGCTGTGAAGGGAGGGAGACATGCTTTTTATAGAGGCATGGTCGCTGTGTTTGTCAGTTGAGGTTCGGGCCTCCCATGGTCGTGCAGACATCCAGCGCTCTACCCAGCTCCACCCCCATTGCACGTTGTTTGGATCTATGAACATTGGGTTTCCTGATTTCGATGCGTTTTTACCCTGATTGCGATGAGTTTAGACTTAGATACCATTTTTAAGATAAGATAATACGAAGATGTAGATCCACCCTGAAAGTTGTACCTGATGGGCAAATGCATAAGCAAGGGCTCGTTCTCTTCTTATGCATGCTTCTTGTTTTTTCATCAGACTTGTCATTGTCTGTTCCTTCGATTGTATACTGTCATCCCATTCGTCTCCCATCTATTGTGAAAAAGAAATGAAGCTTGAATATGTGGGTTTATAATTTAACTTAACTAGCATTATGATTGTAGGCAAGCTACATTGGGAATGTGTTGTCCTAAAGGATGAAAGATATAGTGAGGTGTTTAAACTGATACAGTAAAAAAAAATACAGAGATACAATGGATACAACGGGTCACATAAGAGATTTAAGGTATTGTCCAAATTTAGAGTACAGACACCATACAATAAGAACGGGATTTGACTAAAAATACAATGACGTTTACGTATGGAGTATATTGCAGGATAGACTATCTGATTAAGTATTTCAGAAGAACCATAATTTATTGACCATCCAGGTATCATGTATTGGCCTAATTGAACTCCTTCCAACTGAAATTCTAGGCCCTAATAATAGAATTAATTACCACAGGAAACATATATATTATAGTGTTACCAACTAGCAAATATAGCAAAGCATACAACTTTACTGCACAATTTGAAAGGAGTTGTGGTTCATCAGCATATGCAATTCTGTCATATTAACTTTATATCCTTAATAAATTAGCTAAAAATGAAATTGTGAAGGGTTTACCAGTGCAACTATTAAAATGCTTGAAATTTCTATTCTAGGATGATTGAGAGACTACTTGTGTAGAAAAGTTGCCTAAGTTTCTGATATAATTTTGGATTTGGGAGAATCCATAGTATGTATTGATGGTAAACTGTTCATAATATTTGACATAATGCATTGAAAGTCAAAAATGTTGACAAGAAACTTTTTTTTTTTTTGTAAACTGCTAATACTATATTTCCAAGTTGAATAATTTCAAGAATATAATAATATTATGTAGTGGCTAAATTTTACTTGATCTCACTATCAGCTGACAGGCAATTTTCACTGAACAAAATTGGTAAATCAAGTATGAGATTTATTATCATATCAATAATTAACTAGTACATACCCTCAAAGTCTCAAGTTCCTTTTCACGTTTAAGTAAAAGCTGACGCTGAAGAGCCAAATTTTCTTCAGACATTCTCATCCTTCTTGAGCGAATTTGTGATTGAACTCTTGCAAGTGTTTGCATGTAGCGTAATGTTGTTGTTGTTTGACGTTTGCAAGCATTGCTATGGACTAGAGACTTCAATCTACCTAGGCCTCTCAATGCTCTAAGGGCTCTCCTTGCCTTCAAAATAAATAATGAACTAATGAAAACAATAAAGAGATATATTCTTCTTCGTAAACAATAAAGAGATAAATTCTTCCTCAGAAACATATACAAAATAATGTATTGAAAACAATAAAGAGATAAATTCTTCCTCAAAAACATATACAGAGATAAATAATGAACTATTGAAAACAACAAAGAGATAAATTCTTCCACAAAAATATATACAGAGATAGTTAACAGCCATCAGGAAATGAGTAGGGAAATAGCACGCCGATGTCCCAAAGGAAAAACCATTACATTCATAAGCTTGCCATCATCATTACAACTTCAGTCACAATGAATTTATTTATCTACAATGACATGGACAATAAAATCCAATTTTATTGCTGAAACCATTTTCCACACACCAATGACCCAAACTATTTCCATGTTCAAGTCTAAACTCATCATATCCTTCTTTGTACTCCAAGAATCTCATTTACGTATATACAATAATATTCGGAAATGATGGGCTGACTTTTAGTTTGCTAAAAAAATTATTATGTGAAATTTTATGGTACAAACATACGGCAAACTTTGCAGCCTTAGAGTTTATTTTATTTTCCTTTAGGTTGGTCAACCTAAAAGAGGTGGTTGACAACCACTACCAAAAAGCATGTTCGGGACCAGTCTGAAGTTTTGGTTTGCTTACCATATATATATATATATATATATATATATATATATATATATATATATATATATATATATATAGGTCAGAGTTTTATGTGTGGAATGATATTCGAAAGAAAATCATTGTCCTATTCTTCAAAGAGGCCATAACAGTACTTCAAACAAAAAAGAAGCTATTACCATAAAAGTAAACTTTTGTCATCAATCAACATTATTATCATGTTATTTGTTTGCTATTACTGCAACAGATTATAGTAAACAATTTGTTTAAAACAATAATTAAGGTGGGTTGGATAGAAATATTTTTCCAACCGGTGGGTAGATTATTTTATGGATTTATTTATTATTATCATTGTTTAATAATGGTTTGACATTGAAGCATTTATCTTATTTTTTATTTACTCTATGGTGTAAGACTTATTTAAGTTATTACGCAAATCTTTCTTTCAGGTCGGTGCTATAGCTATATCATTACTAAGCTTTAGAAAATCATAGCAAATTTTGTTTTTTCAGATGTACCCCTTGTATCCGATAAAAAATGTCTTAAGAGTTTTGGAACAAATAGATTTTGAGGGTCCTGATAAGCCTTGAAAATGATGGAAGAAACTCTCTTATATATGTGTGTGTGTGTGTGTGTCGAGAGAGAGAGAGAAGGGTAATGGAACTTTGAAAATGGATAGGGAGACAACTAAAATGGGTAGGGAACTTCTCGATGATTTGAAATTTATGTTGTAGCTTATATGCTAACAAAAACATTTTGGGGGCAAAATAGTTTGTGCATCTCAAAGCTGTTCAAGACGAAGCAAAGCATTGGACGATAAAAACATCTCTAAAGCTCAAACAAACCCCCAGGGGAGATTAGATGGAGATATTCATTAATGAAAAAACACATTTGGACTTTTTATATCTAAAGTTTATGTTACGTAACTATGCAAATTTTGGTAGCACAGTCATTATTTAACATATCAAACATAAACAAATAGCGAAAAAGTTAATAATGCAAAACAAAAATTAAACCCGTCTAACAAAATTAAACCCCACTATATATATATATGGCTAGGATCGGCTACACCAAATCTCCCCTGATTTCAACCACATGTTCCGACTTAAATAATGAGAGAGAAGGAAGATTATTTAATTCAGAACATGTGGTTGAAATCAAGGGGATTTGAGGTGCAACAAAAGTGAGGTGTAGTCGATCCTTGTCATACATACATATATATATATATAGGGCTAGGATCGGGTACACCAAATCTCCCCTGATTTCAACCACATATTCCGACTTAAATAACGTACACTCTCTCTTCTCACTCCGGGAGAGAGAAGGTACATTATTTAATTCAAAACATGTGGTTGAAATCAAGGAGATTTGAGGTGCAACAAAAGTGAGGTGTAGTCGATCCTTGTCATATATATATAGAGGGAGAGAGGGGGGGGGGGGCGGGTTTGATATCTTTGTGCAACTTTAATGTCAAAATAGAGTTGCTTTGGATATAATTACAAGCTAGTTTTTTAAATAAGAAACTTAGAAAAAATGGTCATCTGAGAAATCAGATTATGGTAAAGCTTTGATGGTATGAAGCTTAAGGACTTTAAAGAGAAATTTAAGTGAAGAAGGTCTGTGAAAGTAAGAATACGCATAGAGATATCAAATGCTAGTATTTAGTCTAAAAATGAGTGGAAAAATACACAAATGAGAACGTGAGCATTTTGATCGAGAATAATGATTAATGCAGACCGTTATAATTTGTGATACCAATCTTGAATACAAAGTGATTTGAAAGAATGTGAAAATCAGTAGATAACAAAGGAAAATTCGAAGACAATAATGAAGAAATTTTGGTGCCAACTAGACAGTGATAGTTGAAAACGCTTAATCCTTGTTACAAGGGTCCTTACTCCTGGATGGACAACACCAAAAGAATGGGAGACAAGCTCTAGTAAGTTTAAAAATTCATTACGAATCAGCTGAGGCATAAAGTAGTGAAGCTGTCAAGGTACAATGAGGGTGAGTACGAGAATGATTGTACTTGGGAACAGTCTATGCTAATTCTATGCTAATCGTGTTTGGAAGTGTAACTTTGAAATTTTCTCTAAATAGGAGTACACTGCTGAAGAAGCTCTTAGACATCGTAGTTTAAGCTGCCAAAGATAAACCCATAGGTCAAACATAATTCGTAAAATATCCACCACATACCAGATATCCTCTAAAAGCAGTCTGGATCTTAATTGCTGCAATCTCTTCAACTGATTTACCAGCATATCTAGCTTGATTCACAACATTAACTGCCTCAGCACGAGAAACACTTGTTTCTGCCACTGTTTCAAATTCAACCTCCTCAGCATAAGTATGATTGATATGTTCAGTCTCCACAATTTGGGGATGACTATTATTAGTAGCAGCTACATTGACTGCATCGGTTTCAAATGATACAGAAGAGGATGGATCTGAATCTTTGAATTGCCCAATACCACCCAATTTATTTGATGATCTGTAGTTGCTCTACATAAATGGACAACTTAATGGTCAATTATCAAAGTGAAGTGATCAAACAAGTCTGTAGAGAATTATTTATCAACCTGAATTTTCTTCTCTTTTGCTTTCTTTTCTTTAGATTCAGGGCTGAAGACCTTCTTCACAGCACGAATGAACTTGTTTTTTCTCCCCATTTTCAAACTTTGTTGCTCCAATATAGTATCACTCTGTCAATTTCGCTCTGACATGAAAATCCATGCAATATTAGAGTAAGAAAAATACAATCTGACAATAACTTTATCAAAATTGAATCATATTCATAAAATTATATGATGAAACTGAAATTGAGAAGAACCGTCTATTGATCTTCAAGAAAAAAGAAAACTTTTTCGAAGATCTATTCGGTTCGTTTTTAAGATTTAGAACTGGATAGATGCATCACAAAGAGAACCAACAGTGAAATAATAAAGAAAGATTACCAATTCAGTCCGCCCTCTCTTCTCTATATGTACTGTGTACAGCTATTAGAAAGACGAGAAAAGCTTAGAAAAAGAGAAGACAAGGATGGAGACCAACCAAAAATGGAGTAGTGATATCAAGTAAATAGTTGATGGGGAGGTCAATCATTTTATTAATTAATTTTCTATGAATATTATCTTCTATCGCCAAAATAAGTTTTAACCTCTATATTGGCTCATTCTATTCATACATGTTCCTATTTAACAAAAAATTACTATCAATATTAAAGAATGAAAATTTTGAAGTACACGAATCCTCTCTATCCATGTTATATATAGTCAATATCTTTTACAATGAAGTAACTAAAATTTCATCACATCATCGGTTAAGTTAAATTTAAATACCTATCTATGAAATTATATTGATTAATTATCAAGTTTATTCTTGCTTAATCTATTTGACATTTTTACATCAAATTGTACCAAAAATTAATTATTAAGATTCAATACTAATACTAATATGATTGATAAAGTACTAAATCACTCTATCTTTTACATGAATTGAATCACGTTTAAATTTGACATCAAACGTTGAATTATTTAATATTTTATTACTGAAAACTTAAATTTGAATTTCAATATATAAATGATTAAATAAATTTAAATTCCATTTGAAGTATCATTTAAAATTTCCAAAAGTGAATTTGGAGAATTTTCGGAATAGCTTCCTTTATAATTTGAGTAATGTATGAGAGAGATAGTAAAATTAGATAATTGTTTTGTTTTATTCCAAAATAAGAGTAATTTTGTAATACGCATGGTATATGTTAAGTAAAATAATAATGATGTATATGATTCTGGTAAATGTTTTCCAGTGTATGTATAGTAAATTACGGTATACGAATAGAGTTAGCCATTTATATATTACCATAATAAACACGAACGGAACGATGGATTTAAGTTTGAAAATGGTTAACATTTATATGTGATAAACATAGATAAAAGGGGTTTTTATTCCCTCCTCTGTTCTTTAGCCTTTTCAATGTAAATAATTGAATCAATTGAAAAAATTGAGAATAGGAGTGACACAAATTTTGATATGACGGTTTTACCTTACACGGTTAATTTAATAGCAGTATCTAAAAGTGTTTCTATAGATCACAGGCGTGCTAAATGCACCTTACTACGTGCTTTGTTTTATCCATGATAAAAAGAAACAAAAAAGTAATACTCGTATCATTTACCCAATCGATAAGAAATATATTAACAACTGGGAATATACTAACGATTGACGAAATATTATCGATCGATAATATATTAAAGACCGAAAAAATTAAGACAACTTTGGTGTTGTAAAACCACAAATGAGCACATTGACGCTATGATGCTGATGAGTCAAATTTTACTAACTAAACTATGTAACAAGTGCTTTTATATTGGGTAATATGAAGTAAGAGTCGGTTTGACAACAATTTATTTTGAAATTCCCTAAAAAGAGTTTTGGATGGTAGCTTATAAATAGTTTTAAATAATGATTTATAAGTAGAAGTGTTTAGATGCAATTTGAATTTTAAGTTAAAATAAGAAAAATAATTTGTCAAAACTAGTTAATTATAAAATATGTTCATAATTCAGAAGAAACAAATTATTGCTTCTCATATTTATATTTATTAGTCACTTTGTGTACTCTTTATGAGAAATTGTGAAGCATTAAAATTGAAATAAACGACTTACAAGTAGTTTTGGCTACTAATAAGTAGTTTTCAAACATGCCCTGAGTAGCAGAACAAGAGATGATAAAATGAAGATTGGGTAAAATGAGTACATGTTGGGGTGCATTTAGGCGCATTTAGCAAAACTCATATATTGTGAGTGATGCTAAATGCATTTCAGTTTCTAATTTATTATATTTTCATTTTACATGTAATTTCAGTGCCTAGTTCATATTACTCGATAGAAATCAATTTGTTATGCTGAAGTTTTGTGCATCATCATTACACTATCGATCTAATGCATTGTCTTTTTACTTATTTGTTATTTGTCGAATTTACCTTAACTTTTCAATCAATATTACATTATCTTTCGTTTTTACATCGTTGGTCGCTAATGTATTGCCTAATATGAAGTTTTGTTTTCCTTTTTTTATTCGAGTAAATTGGATTATATATTAAGGTATACTATTTAGCACCACTCTAAATTATAATCAATTAATAAATAATATTTTGTTTATTGTTATGGTTTAAAAAAATATCTTAAATAAGCACTTTGAGAAAAAGTTTGATCCTAAATTTTTTGTCTCAAGTCCCTAGAAAATTATCAAAATAGGGTCCATGTCCTTTATATGTACAATTTACAAATGAATGTTATAAAAACCACCTCTCTTTTAACAGACAAAAACCCAATTATCATATTGTATTAAAGCCAAAACAAATTCATAATAATCTTAAATTTTATTATTTCCTAATAAAATCCATATGTGTGTTTCGATAAAGTTTTATGTTATGTGTAAAATATAATAGTTTATGATTTTTGTTTGATGAATATATATATATATATATATATATATATTAGTGTGATTGTTGCAGTGCTATTATAATACCATAGAATGAAATAAAAAAATAAAATTTTATTTCAACAAATATTTTATTTTAATCTAATTTTAATAGTACAAATAATTACAACAAGAGCTTCCTATTTTATATACACTATTCATATACATCAATTTGTACACGTCACTCTCTCATATAAAATATTTCCAAATTACTCTTTTCCTCACCCACTCGAATACAACATTTTATCTTCTTGCTTCAACTTGTGTTCAGACATCTTCTTTACCTGTCAAATAATAATGCAGTAAAAAGCAAAAAGAAACAATTTGAAACTGCAAAAATATAAATATATTTAAAATTGACATTGCCTCGGTTTATTGGTTTGCTCTTTTCATATTTTAACTAGGCACCAAAAATAACGAACATAGACCAGTACAACAGGTATATACAAGGACCAATACAATATGTTCGTGTGAGACAGAAATTCAAAATCAAGCAATTATGTGCACGAGCAACTTAAGACATGCATAATGTATCACTGTACATGCTGTAAGGCTGAGCAAACTAAAATACACAAGGAGCCCACAAAGGAGGACAACAAGGTCAAGCCAAAGTTGTACTTCAAGCTCAACACAGTTCTTAGTCCGGAATCAGTTTTAGGCACACAAGAAGAAGGGACATGCACTCATACAGGAATTACACATGTGCATAAAACAACAAAGGTCAAGCCCAAAGGTTTTCAGGCTCAACACAATGAATAAGAAAAACAAATCAGAATACATAACACACTACGCCATAAATGGCCTACTGCAACACAAAAAAAATGTTGGCTCAGGCCCGAAAAATGTTGCCATAGGTCTATGGCAACACTTTTAGGGTGATGCAATTTTTGCCGTTGCCTTAGACCTCAAAGGCAACATTTTGACTATCTAAGGCAACATAAGTAATATTGTTGCAATAGAACCCTATTTGGGTCTATGGCAACACCCATAGGTGCCTGTAGCAACATTCAAAAATGTTGCTATAGATATTGATTTTTTGAATTTGTGGGGCCCACAATATAGAGCATATTTGAATTTTTAATAGAAATAAATATTTATTTAATAAAATGCTATTTGCATAGAATCAGATATTCAAACAGTAATTTATTTAAATAAATTTTTTATTTAAACATTTGAAATAGTACAAATTCTTGACTCCACTATTTTACAATTCAATGATATATAACACTGATATTCACATATATAGATATTCCTCACTACATCACTCAGTTCACTCATTACATATGCAGTTTCAATTTATACAGACACCGACACTAACAAATATATGACGAGCCGAAGGCGAGCCGAGTGCCGAGCCGAAGGCGAGGCGAGAAGCGGGTCCGGGCGCAGCGCCGGCGGGGGTCCTGAAACCATGATAAATAAAAATTGACATTTCATCGAACATGTTGCGTGTTAATAAGTAATACATTACCCTTCATCGAACATGTTGCCTAATCACCTAATCACAATCGCTGGCATAACCACCCATTCCTTCCTTCCCTAAAACAATAACAACAACCTACCATTCCACCACCAACTTCCTTTCACCAATCCAAACTGCCTTAACCCAAACTCCTCCCTGCTACATTTCAAGCAACAACAACCTTCTCAAGCAACCACTGCATACTTCATTATCGAAACCCCTACCAGCAAACTGCATTTTCTTCCAAACTACCATCTCACAACCAAAACATCCCAAACGCGCAACAACAAACAAAGCTCTAACCTATCACTTCATATACTTCAACCTCCATCACACCTTCATATCCAACTTCTACAAACTGCGACAACCAGATTCACCATCCAGCTACAATCAGCCACAAACTCCTGCCCCTATCACCTAACGAACTCGAACCATTTCTGCACATAGCACAACAAATCCCTTCCTCTACAATCTGTCACAACCAATTCGCATCTCCTCACTAACCCTATGCCTTCACCTTCACAACAACCACCTACCTGCCTTCTCCGACAACCCGAACTACCCCTACACCCTAACTTCCTCACCAATCAAACTGAAAACCAACCTGTTAAAAACTCCTCCAAATCGCGAACCTACCAGCGCCTCCCATATCAAATTCACCAACCGCAATTTCAGCAACCCATCGACCAGAACTACCTTAAATCACCATTGGCCTCACCTCCATCGCTTGAAATTTCAATCGCAATCACCCACTGCCGTAACCCAGTCCAATCATGACCTAACTCCAACAACAATCGCCGATTCACAAGTCGAACAGACATTTCCAGATCTCGACAACAAAGCAAACGGGGCTCGACATGTAGGCAAACAGCAGCGAAATTGGAGGTGAGAACGAAATGGGGAACGAAGCTTGTCTGAGATCACTACCAACCTTTGAAAAAAGGACGAGATTTTGTTTTTGGAAGAAAAAAAAGAAACGAAAATATTATTTGGAAATTAGGGATTTGGAAATTGGGGGTGAGAACGAAAATGAGATGAAAAGTAAAGCGGGAAAACGAAAATTTGGAGCAAATTGTAGCGGTGATCCAGTTTAACAATCGGATTAAATGTAGACCGTTGGATCGTGTTCACGCGGATTGCTAATTTTATTATTTTTTTAATCTGAATACATCTATAGCAACACTATATAAAAATGTTGCAACGTGTTACACTTTTTTAGCTAGAGCAACACATTTTTATGGCTAAGGTAACACCATAAATACAACGTTGCAGTAGGACCAAAATTTTATATCTATCGCAACATTTTAGCTGGCAACACCTTGCAAAAATGTTGCAGAAGGTCATTTATGGCGTAGTGACATCAAACTGAATTACACAAGCGTGCACAAACAAGCAAGGAATGCACAACATTGGAAGTGTACTACAATTCAAGGTCAGGTGAAACAAAAAAAGAAGCACAAAGTAAGTTAATAAGGAAATGAACACACAAGGAGCTCAACACAGTACACAACCAGGTCGAGCTAACAGGCAACATCACACAAGCACCAAGGCCAGATAGGGAAGGGCAGCAAGCAACAGTACAAGTTTCAAAACTAACTGTCTCAGCCAATAAACAGTGCCACAACCACCGATATCATCTCCATTACTTATTGACTATTACAACCGGATCATCACCACATATCACTGAAATGCACAACCAGCTTAAGCACACAAGACCAGTGCAGCAACATCTTCAAGCACACCAAGGACTGTAACACACACACACACTAGCAACTCAAACAAGAATAAATGCAGATACACAGTGCACAAGAGTAGAAACAAGGTCAGATTTCAAGAACATCAATTCAGAAAGAAGACAAAGCCAGCAAAAATATGTAGCAACGCACTAACAACACAATGACAGATTTAATTGTATTTCATGAGTAAATAGCCAAAGCAACTTAGGCATACACACGTATCACTGTACAAATCTAAATCATGAAGCAACTACAATATCTCATTCAAAGGCCAACATAATCATCAGCACTTTAGCAAAATAGACGCATATGCCAGAAAATCAACAGCTAAGCAATTCATGATTTGAAATATTCAAAACAAGGAATTGAAAATTTCAAAAGCTGCAAGCAATGAACAAGTCAAGGCAGAAATATATGAAATAATTCAAAGTTGAATATGTCAACTTTTCAGGTCGAGGTAAATCAACGACCCAAGAATCAACCAAAAAAATCAATAGTCACGATTGAAATCAAAATCAAGGGTCGAAATATTCAAGCCAACAATTCCAAAATATATGGAATCAATCCATTATAAATACCAATTATCATCATCGGCAAAAAATGGGGTGAAGTCGAGTTCAAATATGAAAATCAAAAGGGCAAAAATTTCATACCAAATCAGCATCAATAAATCGCTCGACACCAGAAGCAACTGAGGGGGCAGATCATCATGCAATCAATCGACAAAAGGACGCAAGCAATTTCACTTTAATCGATTGACAATCAAAGCTTCAATTTGAAACCCTAATTTGAAGACGAAGAGAAAAGAGGAAGCAACTATATAGGGAGAAGAATTATCATCTTTTATTTTAATTTGGGCCGCACTCTTTTTGTTTATTTTAGTTTGGGTTGTGTTAATTTGAATTAGGGTTTCACCTTTTTATTTTAACTGTATTTTGTCTTTATTTTATTTTATAAAACTCTAGTTTTAACTAGGATCGAACTACAGAGCGTAGTTCAGGAAATTCTCAACTCGAGGATAGAGTTGAGGCACGGTTTAAGCTTAGGATTAGAACAATCAGGTAAGCAATGGTCATAGTTTACAAGGTCTATAAGTGGTCGATTATTTAATCTTAGTAGAAACCATGGGAGTAGCAGTAGGCAGGTTTTGCCGAAGTTGGGTAACTTTGTGTGTTACTTTTAATTTTCACATTTACTTTGTTATTATTTGTGCTGCAATTTTTATTGTTCTTTGAATTTATTATAAACCCTATTCACTCCCCTTTAAGGCTAATTCGATCCTACAAGTGATATCAAAGCTTGATTGTCAAATTCATTTTTTTAACAACGGCTAGTTTTAGTTATGCTTTTTCTAAAGGACAATCTTTTTTAGGCCATCCATGTTTAACATCACTGATTATTCGTATTGGAAAACTAGGATGAAATTTTTTCTAGATACTATAGATGCATGGGATATAATTGAAACTGGTTATAGTCTGCCTATGGTATATATATATATATATATATATATATATATATATATATATATGGTCATGAAGTTTCTAAGTCTAAAGATAAGTGGGATGCAAATGAGCTAAGTTTATATCAGTCTGCAAAAGCTATGAATTCTATTATTTATGCATTAGATAAAATTGAATATAATTATGTTTCTCATTGTGTGACTGCACCGGAAATTTGGAATATGCTTCAAGTGACTCGTGAAGGTACGACGTAGGTTAAGGAATCTCGTCTAGCCATGCTCAACAATGAAAACGAGAATTTTGTGATGACAAAGGACGAGAATACAAAGGAGATGTATGGACGATTTTTAAATATTGTATTTAAATCCAAAACACTGGGAAAAGCTTATACAGAATTGGAGACGGTATGAATTTTTTTGAGAATCTTCCCGAGAAGTTTGAAGCAAAAGCGATAGCAATTCAGGAATTCTAAGACTTGAAACAGCTTAAATTAGAGGAATAATAGGAAATCACACCACTTATGAGATGGAACTGAAAGTCAGAGAAGAACGTGAAAGCAATGATTCGAAAAAGAAATCTATTGCTTTAAAAAGTTCAACCGGTAATGAGTAAGAAGATGACGCTGCAGCTGAGCTAGCACTATTAATGAAGCAATTCAAAACGTGGACCCAAGAGCAATGAAATCTAACAATAAACCAATGAATAAATACCAAAATTGTCAAAGTTCTGAATGAATCTAAAAAGGAAGAAATCATATGTCATAGATGTAAGAAGCCAGGCCAGATCAAGCCAAATTGTCCACTGAATCGAATCGACAAAGCAAAGAAGAAAAAGATAAGGGGGTTCCGTAGCCACTTAGGATGAGAGTGAAGAAGAAGAGGAGGAGAATACTGATAGTGAGAAAGAAGCAAATTTGTTCCTAATGGTATAATCAAGTGACAACGACGATGAACCAGTTAAGGTAGCACACTTATCCTCTGATGATTTACCTTTGGTATATCACCAGTTAAACGCAACCATTGATAGACTTCAACAACGATATACTAAACTAGAATCTGAGAAAACTAGTCTATTTGGTATAAATAATGAGTTAGAACTTATGGTTGAAAACATTAAAAGGTTTAACTCAGAATGTGAGAAGTGCTAGTCCCTAGAGGAAGAAATTAATTGGTCTAAAACTAAAAGTGCAATCCTCAAAAATGAAATTTTGACTCTGAAAAACAAAGATGAACCTAAAAGAGAAAATTCCTTAAAAGATGCACCTCATTTTTAAATGAAAACAATGCTCTAAGATCTAAGGTTCAACAACTTGAATCGACAATCAGAAAATTTTCTAAGAGAGAAAATTCACTGAATATGTTGTTAGGAAGTCAGACTATCACCGAAAGCAAAAAGAACTTGGATATGATGGAGTAGAACAAACTAAGAGAAAGAATTGTGATAATATGAAATTTCAAAAGGAATTTTCAAAGTATTTAATTTGTGGAAAAAATGGACATAAACAAAATAAATGTTGGAATAGAAACAAAAACAAAATCATTAAACAAATTTGGATTCCAAAAGGTGCAAATGAAATTTTTCGTAAATTTAAACAAGTTTGGGTTTCTAATGGTACAATCGTAAATGCTAACAGTTTGTTTTATAGACGAATTTGGGTACCAAAGGTTACAAATGAAAATAAGAGTGGTCCTACATCCTTTGTTAGACCACTCGCTTTCTCTCACATTTAGATTCAGGATCGGGCTAAGGAATAACTACAATCGAGGTAAATTCGAGTTGTTCTATATATCATTGAAGAACAATGATTTCAGTGTCCTTAGTGTAGAAAATGAGGTGGAAATCTACATACTTTGACGAAAAATGGTAAACTAGAGCCCAACATCGAAGGTAAGTAAAGGTATGATCTCTAAATCCTATTTTTATTTGTTAATTCTTTTTTGTTGACGTTGCTGTAATATAATTACCATATCTTGAACTCCTTAACTTCGATTTGCAAAATTCAAGATGTTCTGGAAAATATATTGAAAATTCTATAAGTTTTATATTTTGTGTTTTTCTAGAATCTTAACTTAAACCATTGAACAACTGCAAATCATTCGTAATATTGTTTGGAAAATGTTTAAGAACTTCTTAACATAGCTATAGTAATTCAATCATAACTTTAACATCTTTACATCGAATTTTGAAATTCTTGAAGTTCCGGAAAGCTAACTGATAGCATTATAACTTTATTGTTTTGAGTTTTTGCTGATTCATTTTGTAAAATCTTGAAAAAAAGCAATCATTTTGGTACATCACTTGAAAAGTATCTCTACTTTATGTAAACAAGTTCTAGTATTTTAGATATAACCTTTGAGTGATTCATCGACTTGAATTGAAACCAATTTTGGTGGCTAGCAATTTTAAATATCTAAAACTTTCATATTTTTTGCTCAAACAAACTACGGACTTAAAGCTTTCAAATAGTGGTTTCAAATCGACTGAATTTTCAAAACAAGAATGGTCAATTGCTTTGATATGATAATTAATTTTCATTGCCTTTAATGACGACTAACAAATCAGTGGTTGGATAATTTTTACTATGTATGCCTTTGCTCTATATAAATGTTTTTCCTCTATTTGACATAAATGGTTTTACCAAAAATTCTGAACTAATTCGAGTGATATTGAGGAGTACACGGTCTACTTGTTTAATAATATATCATTTGGGCAACTAGAGTACAATTGGTATTAGACATCACTTCATTTGAGATCATATTTGCATTTTCGATGATTCTAAATTTAGCCGACATTGTTTTACAAAAACCCTTGTAGAAAATAGATTTTCATAATTTTTTTTAATTTAGAATTTTTTTCAAATAACTTAGATTTTTACCTTGATTTCCTTTAATAAAAGTACTCTTGTTTACCTTGGTAAGGGATTTACTCTAGAAAATATATTTGTTGACTACTTGAACCTTTTGAAATCTATCAAAAATTATTAGTAGTGAGTGAGAAAGTGATGGGTAGTGGCTCAATTATACTTCATAGCTAGAGGAAGTATATGTTAAATTTTTCATGAAAATTGAATAAGTATTTTATAATAATTTTAAAATTAGTACATATTCCATGATCATTTTTATCACTCTCATCATTTTTGCAATCATACACCAAAATTTAATACAATGTGTAGAAGTTGGTATTTCGAAAAACAAGGAATTATATTTTTAGTGTAATTTATAATTTTATCTCAAAGTATTCACTCTTATTTAAAAGTCCTCACAGTTATGCATGAGTGGATAACTTTAATCTCTATATATATGCTTCCATTCTCATTTAAAAGTTCTCGCGGTTATGCATGGATGGAACACCTACACAAGAGAGGGATAAATATTTAAGTAGTTTCTAACATCATTTAAAATTCCTCATGGTTATGCATTTTTAGAAAATGTTTGACATTATTTTAAGTAATTACTAACCTCATTTAAAAGTTCCAACGGTTATGCTTGGTTAGAAAGTGCTTAACGTTTATTTTGTATAATATTTAAAAGAGTAATTTACAAATTTTTCCTTTACTAAAAACACCACACTGCTGTCACCATATAAAATTCCCCTAAACCATAACTCAATCGTCACTCTAAAGTTGAATTTGTGTCTAATAAATAAAATATTATGATTTTTGTTTGATTAATTGGAATTTGCAATATATATTTCTCTCTATATGATTTATGGTTTTAATCAAAATTCATCGCTGATTCAATTATTATTATTATTATTTTGATGATAACAAAAGGGGGAGAGAGGTTAAGATTTTGGTAATTGAGTAATAACCATATCAAAATTCAAGAGTTGTTTCAATTTTTGACAATTGTTTTTGCAATTAGTTTGACAATCAATTTTTTCATTTTTTAATTGCATGCATTGTGCAGGAGTAGTCTAGTTGTAGGGGGTATGTAAATACGAGGAGTTTGATCACAACACATCAAACATATTTGTCTGTCACAAAATCTTAATATATGTTTATTATCATCAAAAGGTGTAGATAGTAGAATATAGTAGTTTATGATATATTTTTTGATGATAATAAACACACACACACATATATTTGTGTGTGTGTGTGTGTGTGTTTTTGTTGCAGTACTATTATAATAGCACATAATGAAATAAATAAATAAAAATAGAGATTATTTAAATATTTGAATTGTGAATTAAATATTAATTAAATGGACTCAATAGCTTTACTTAACTCCTTTTAATAAATTAATAACAATGACACATTTTGTAAATTTATTTACAATAATAAATAGTTCAGATAAATAACAAGAAAATCAATGTTAGTAAAACGACTTGATTTTTAATGACGTATTTTTTAATAAATTTATAGAATTTTTCCATAATTTTTAATTTGAAAAATATTTAAATTTTCATTTGACGTATATTTCGACAAAGGATGATATTTTTGAAATTTTACAAAATGAGACAACCAGTGTATTTTACCATTGTTTTGTAATCGCATTTCTGTGCACAATTGTGTTTTTGTTTTGTTGTTCGCGGTTCGTACGCGAACGAAATTTCATGTAGCATCATACCAGAAATTGTAGAATAAACAATACCCTACACAAGAATATTCTTCATTCTTGACTTTTCTACACGTTTTCATTTTTTCTCTCTTTCTTCCTTTCTTCAATTGCTAGTAAATAAAAATAAATGGCCACCATCTTCTAAAATCAAAATAAAGTAATTTAATAAACGAAAAAAAAATATAAAGTTGGATTCTTTGAACTAGTGGGGCTGAGATCTACAAATCCATATGATCTTTGTCGTGTGCGGTCGTGTTTGGTGGAGTTCGACAGTGGAAGCGTGGCCTAGGGCTTCCGTTCATCGGCGTTAAGGTAGCGATAGCCGAAGTGGAAGATGTCGTTGCGTTACTCGCGTCGAAGAGCACATTTCCCCAAAGTTTTGTGGCTTCCGATCATCCATTGCAAAATGTAACTGGCCTTCGTGTGTCATATGCGGCTTCTTGAAGTCGCGATTCGCTAGACGTGTTCGAGCTAAGATCGGTGGTGACCAAGGAGGAGAGGATGCAGAGTGGAATTCGGTGGAAGCGATAGTTCGTGATTTCGTCGACTGTGGAGTGAGAATTCGATGGTGGAAGTGCACTGCTGTTGAGTTGATCGTGTGCAGGTGATACATATCATTATGCATTTGTATTTGGGGAAGAAGGTGGGTTGAGTTAATTAACTGATTAATGTTAATTAATGAAAATTAATTAATTTAATTAATTTGATTTCTTGTAAAACAACTTTTTCATACGAGGTTGGATTTGGAAGCGGTCTTTTGCGTTGACTTGTATCGATGTTATCTATGCATTGGAGTTAGATTCGTTGAATTTGAAGCTAGTAGAATTTTGAGCTAAAATCGAATGCCATTCGATTTTAGATCAAATCGGAACACGAAAGCGTCAGTTGGAATTTTGGTGAGTTTACTTACCTCTAAATAAACTATATGATATTTGTGTTGCTGTAAATTATTATTGAATGATTGGATGACATCATATATTATTGTTTGATTATTTGTTTGGATTTGAATTCCCGCTTGAAAAGCGGATCGTATAAATAACCATTGTTTTGCAGGGGACTTTTGTAAAAAGACCCTAAGGAGTTTCTCGCCATTATTGATCTATCGTTATATGCATCTTACTAATATTCTTATGTTGCTTATTGATGTTTTGCATGATATATTTATGACCTACCATTTGATTTGTGTAAGTGTTGTCATAGCGATTATCGCTATACCGTCACTTATGAATTATCATCTCCTTAAATCTCTGTATGTGTTGAACTTATGCTTGTACTTTTACAAAATAAATGTTTGGTCATGTTTTGCATTTTGAAAATTGTTTAAACTATATTTTCAAGTATTTTTGAGAATTTTTAAATAAAGGATAAGTGTTGTTTAAAATTCATAAAAGGAGATCTAAATTCGATTTAATTATCTTTCAGGGTAGTTAATATGGTTTTAAATTGATTTTTCTTCTTCGATCCGTTTAGTGAACTTTTCTAACATGTATTTAAGTGTTTTAAAAGTGGTTGAAATTTATATATATTTTAAATGATTTAATATAAATTATTAAAGAAGAAGTTTTATTTCGAGTAAGGAAAGGAAATGGTTTTAAGATTTCAACATATTTTTGACTTGAGATTTTCCAAGTAATATTTGAAATGGATTAAATTTTATTTCAAGTATTTTTTAGTTTATTAAAAAGTGAAAAGAATGCATGGATTACAATATCATTGTTGTAATAAATGTTTTATGGGAATTGAGAAAAACATTCATGGATTATAACACTTTTGTTATAATAAATGATTTCGTAAAGTTATTAGGAAACTTCTTACTTGACTTAATAAATGTTGATATTCTTAAATCATTGGAGGAGTTTTTTTCAAAGATAATGATAAGTTGTTTTATAAATTATAGGTTATAAATAAGAAAATATTTAAAAAGGCATGTTTAAAAATAAAGCTAAGTGTAAATTGTTTTGGGTTATAGTAAACGATGTTTTAATGACATTTATTTTTGACCCTTCGTTTTAATACACTTACAAATATAATTAGCTCTTTAAAATAGAATATTTTTAAAGAGTGTTTTTAAATTGTTTTATAGATATTTTATGATGTGAAACCCAAGTACAAATTCGGTTTAAAAGTTTAAAAGTTTGATTCGGTTATGAAAAGGATTTAGTTTATCCTTAGTACCAAACATCGAGAAGGTAGATTCATTACTATCTATGGGATTTAGAACCAGAGTCTAGGCAAGTCCTGACTTACCTGGCTCCATTTTTAAGTGAGGGATAATACGAATTGAAAATCAAAAGTTTGGTGATAAGGATAAGAATTCCATAAACGATATGCTTATATGGAAAGGATTTAGTCATATTCTTAGCACTAAACGCCAAGGTATGGAAACTCATCTCTATCTCGAAGGTTAAAAATGCATGTCAAGGCAAGGCTTAGAGGTAACACTACCTTAACTTGCCCGGCTTCATTTTCAACCGAGGAATAGTACAAGTTTGAAATCAATGAGTAGTGGTAAGAATATGATATTTAATTTCCATATACGATCATTTTGTTAATCCCGATAGTTGATTTATTGACTATCGATTCTAGTATCTTCTTTGTGTTTTGTCAATCTAAGACGATTTGTTGCTCATTTTGAACGTTGATATCCTTTGACGAAAATGACTAAAACCAAAGCGCGAGTGGATGTCAAGCTATGTGAGGTTACTCTCATTAGGGTATCTTCACATCTACTCTAGATCGGATTCGGTGGTATGCGCACGAAGATGTGAAATACTCGAATACTCGGTAAGGTTGACGGGGTCCGGCTTATACATTTTCGAGAGAGTCACAGAGTAAATGATCCTCTCAAGTATATTGTCTAGAGAAATACTTTCGGTAAGGGGGTGCACCCTCCTAGTCATTATTGGAAAATTTCCTTTTTCATGTTTTTGATTCAAACCTTTGAATTGATTCTTTCTTAATTGTATCGGGAAATGTCTTGCACTCTTTGCAATGTTTAATTATTTATGCCCATTCTTTAAGTTTGGATTTTGATCTTGTTTATTCCCTTTTTTTAAGTTTGGGTTTTGTTCTAATTTGTTTCCATTCTTTCATGTATGGATATCGTTCTTGTGATGTAAAACTCATTCCGTGTTTAGCGACGTGGTCTCACAAAATTATTATATTTTCACCATATTTCTTGAGTTTTCTCACGCTGGTTTTCCAGATTGATACGGATGTATTTTATTATAATGCTCGGGTCAGACAGAGTTTTCTATAGGATTTTCATTGGTGGGACACGGAGCTCATGGAGTTTACCTGGATGTTCAACTGCCGTAGTATTTTTATGTATACCCATTAGCAATTGTAAGATCAGGAAGTTATAACTGTCCAGGCTGATGAGGTTTGTTTTTAACTTTAATATATTATGTATCTTAGAGTGACAGCTTTCGTTGTCTTTGTTATATTATATGTTATCGTTCCGCTGTGTGATTCTGTTTTCCCTATTCTTTTTATTATTTACCCAAACAATCTGCCTTTCCGGCTCTTGGATTCTCGACATTTGGATACAGTGGACGTATTAAGTGCCGACTTTCGAGGGTCAAAAAGGCGGATCGTTGCATTTTATTTTAATATAATTTTGTACACACAATTACAACAAGAGCTTCATATTTTATATACACTATTCATATACATCCATTTTTATATATCACTCTCTCATATACAATATTTTTTAACCACTCTTTTCCTCACCACTCGAATACAAACTTTTTATCTTCTTGCTCCAACTTGTGTTCAGGCATCTGCTTTACTTGTCAAGTAACCACGTAGTAAAAAGCAAAAAGAAACAATTTGAAATTGCAAAAATTTAAATATACTTAAACTCGACATTGCCTCAGTTTATTAGTTTTGCTCTTTTCATATTTTAACTAGGCACCAAATATAATAAACATGAACCAGTACAATAGGTATATATGAGGACCAGTACAACATGTTCGTGTGGGACAAAAATTTAAAATCAAGCAATTATGTGCATAAGGAACTTAAGACATGCGCAATGTATTACTGTACATGTCATAAGGCTGAGCAAATTAAAATACACAAACAGTCCACAAAGGAGGACAGTAAGGTCAAGCCCGAAGTAGTACTTCAGGCTCAACACGGTGCTCAGTTCGGAATTAGTTTCAGGCACACAATAAGAAGGGACATGCACTTATACATGATTACACGTGTGCATAAACCAACAACGGTTAAGCCCAAAGGTTTTTAGGCTTAATACAATGAATAAGTAAAACAAATTAGAATACATAACATTAAAGTCAGGTTCATGAATTACACATGCATGCACGAATCAACAAGGAATACACAACATTAGAAGTGCACAACAATTCAAGGTCAAGTGAAACAAAACAAGAAGCACAAAGTAACTCAACAAGGACATGCACACATAAGCTGCTCAACACAGTGCACAACCAGGTCGAGATAACATGCAACATCACACAAGCACCCAGGCTAGATAGGGAAGGGCAGCAAGCAACAATACAAGTTTCAAAACCAACCATCTCAGCCAGCAAATAGTGCCAGAACCACCGATATCATCTTCATTACTTATTGACTATTACAACCAAATCATCACCACATATCACTGAAATGCACAACCAGCTTAGGCACACAAGACCAGTGCACCAACAGCTTCAAGCGCACCAAGGATTGTAACACACATTGACAACTCAAACAAGAACAGATGCAGACACATAGTGCACCAGAGTAGGAACAAGGTCAGATTTCAATAACATCAATTCCGAAAGAAGACAAGCAGCAAAAATATGTGGCAACACACTAACAAGGCAATGGCTAATTCAAGTGTATTTCATGAGTGAACAGCCAAAGCAACTCAGGCATACACACGTATCACTGTACAAATCTAAATTATGAAGCAACTACATTATCTCATTTAAAGGCCAAAATAATCATTAGCACTTTAGCAGAATAGACAATATCATTTAAAATTCATTTGCTAAAAAATCAATAGCCAAGCAATTCACGATTTGAAATATTCAAAACAAAGAATTGAAAAATTCAAAAGCCACAAGCAATGAACAAGTCTAGGTAGAAATATTAGAAATAATTCAAAATTGAATATGTCAACTTTTCAGGCCGAGGCAAATCAACGACCCAAGAATCAACCAAAACAAAATTCAACAGTCACAATTGAAACCAAAATCAAGGGTTGAAATATTCAAATCCAACGATTCCAAAATATATGGAATCAATCCATTATAAATACCAATTACCATCATTGACAAAAACAAGGCGAAGTCGAGTTCAAATACGAAAATCAAAAGGGCAATAAATTCATACCAAATCAGCATCAGTAAATCGCTCAATATTAGAAGCAACCGAGGGGACAGATCATCACGTAATCAATCGACAAAAGGATGCAAGCAATTTCACTTCAATCGATTGACAATCGGAGCTTCAATTTGAAACCCTAATTTGAAGATGTAGAGAAAAGAGAAAGCGACTATACGTGGAGAAAGAATTATCATCTTTTATTTTAATTTGGGCCGCACTCTTTTTGTTTATTTTAGTTTGGGCTGTGTTAATTTAAATTAGGGTTTCACATTTTTATTTTAATTGTATTTTGTTTTTTTAAATTTTATAAAACTCTAGTTTTAACTACGATCGAACTACGGAGCGTAGTTCGGGAAATTCTCAACTCGGGGATAGTGTTGAGGCAGGGTTTTGAGCTTAGGCTTAAAACAATCAGGTAAGCGATAGTCACAGATTTATAGGGTCTATAAGCGGTCGATTGTTTAATCTTAGTAGAAATATTCGAAGCAGCAGTATGCAGGTTTTGCTGAAACTGGATAAATTTGTGTGTTGCTTTTAATTTCCGCATTCACTCCGTTATTATATGTGTTGTAATTTTTATTACTCTATGAATTTATTATAAACTATATTCACTCATCTAGGGTTAATTCGATCCTACATTATGCAAGTAAAATTTAAAATATTTGTAGATTTACATCTAAATGCAAAAAGTAGGAAAACTGCAAATATTTGTGGTGTTAAAATAGCAAAATGTTTGCCAATATAGTTTTAGCAAATTATGTAAAACAAATATGGTTGAAAACAGTAAAATTTATGATTTAACTATGAAACGTTTAAAATTTGTAAAAAAGTAAAATATTTTATTTTAAACATAAAGACACTATTTTTCATTTTAGGCATGCGAATAAAATTATATTTTCATTTAAATCATGAATTTCGTATTTTTTTCCGACAAGATCTGTTGTGTTTTGCAAATTTTTGCGAAATTATCAATAATGTGAAGCACGATTTTTAATTTACAGGTGGCTTTTGATATGAATTTTTAGTTAGTTGTGGACTTGTTAGGGACTAAAGTTGAAAATAGCTTGTCCTTTAACTGGCAATATTTTTGTGGGCTAATAAATGAATAATGAATAGATGCTCACAATTCACGACATTTGTAGTTGCTGCAAAGTATCCTTCAAAGATAATGTACAGCTGGTTATTTAGTGCTGCATACAAAATCATTTATGGCCGGCTACTTTAAATTAATTGATCGCGGATATTAAACTATCGATTGTATCTTAATCAATTTGATTAAAAGTCCCAAGTTATAAGTTAATCAGACAGAAAGGAATGGCATGTTAGAACATTGCATAAATTATTGTTAAATATGTAGGAACTTGTGGAATATAACCTGTTATAATGTATAAGAATTTGTATTATTGGGTTGCTGTAAACAGAAATACGTGATAGGGATAGGAACCAGTACAGAAAGATAAGTTTTACTTTTCAACAAGTTCTTTGCTCTCGTGTTTTGTTTATTTATTCTTTTCTTCTGTGTTACTTTTTAATGTATTTCGTGCTTCTTTTTAGATACAATAGCTTGCAGTCCATTTTTATAGGAGTACGTCAGTTAAATGTAAACCTGTTGATTGGATCACATATAGGAGCAAGATGTAGGTTTGTGCGTTGTTCATCCGACAATAGAACCGACTTACAACCCTTTACTTGAATGGACGAAAAATTACATCGTTTGAAAACGCTAATAGGAAAACTTAAGGAATAAAACTTATACAAGGTAAAAAAGAACAATTTTCATCCCATGCCAATGCCGTAAAAAAATATCGCAAATAAATCAACAAAATTATCATCATATTTTTTTGCATTTCAATTCATTACTCTTTTGAATGTCATATGTATAGAAGAACGTTGGTCATATGTTGTTACACCAACTCTTGGTACACAATACTCCAAGTCCGCTATTAGAGGTCCTTAAAAAAAAGATCTCGTTCCAATAGTGGGAAGAGGCCAAGGAATGGTCTTATGGTAACAAGCTAAAACTATTTCACCTTCCATCCCCATACATGCTATCTACCTTTCATAGCCCACTTCTATGTCCATCCTGAACCATCCTAACGTGCAATACAGAAACGACTACAACGCTCTGTATGAGTCTGCCCATGATTCCGATCCTGAGAGTTAGTCGTATGTTCTATGAAGAGATATATAATTTGTCTCGGTAATTAATCTTGTTCGAAATAAAATTTAATTGGTGTTTGTTTTTGTTGATATACTTTGTTATATTGTGATATAAATAATTAAGTAATTAATCTAAAGTACGTTATATAAATAAGAAAATCATTAAATAAAATGTTATGTAATTGTAATTGCAAATAGTTGCAATCACTACTAGAAAAGGCTTTTATTTCCAACAGCAAGGAGCAACGGCTCTTTTCCGACGGTGTTCGACGGGCTGTCGGAAGCCTAATTATTTCCGTATTGGGGGGGGTTGCTACCGATTTACCGTCGGAAATTCGCGAATTACAGGGCTCAGCCAAGCCTTCTTCTTCCTCATTCTCAACACGAAAATTTTTAGCAAAAAACCCCCAATTCTCTTCTCCAAGCTTCCAATCTCTAATTTCGAGCTTCCGGATCCTCCACGGCTGCCTAATCAAACTCTATTGCTCTCAATCTCAGGTATAATATCTTATTTTCGCCAAAAATCTAATTTTGACCCTAAATCTAGATTTGCATAAGTTGATAAATTAGGATTAATTAGTAATTGCAATTGTTTCCAATAGCGTAATAACGGTTTATAGCATCCCATGGTATACCTATTTCATATGTTATCATGAAGTTTTAAAGAGTATGTATAATTTATGATTGTGTGTATATGTAAACCATCGTATATGTGTTGTTTATACCATTTTATTGTGTTAATTGGAATAAGACATGAGTTGTATAACATCTTGACTTGTATAATAATAATGAATGCACGAGTCTAAAAGAATTTAATTGTATTGGAAAATCATAATAATATTAAAGCAGTCTTTTTCGATAAAATACGCGGAACAAATGTGGTATATTAATAATTTTTTGAAATGTATTAATAAAATACACGGGACATTTAATTAACTAATGTCCCTTAGAGAGTTTTTGGTCCCGTCTGACGAGCGTTGTACATGATCGTTATATAAATAGTCGTTTTTTTCAAAAAAACGACCATTTATATTCATCTGGCACAATGTTTGTTGGATTTGTCCCTGTATTGGACAAGTTATGAACACAGTAAACATTTACATTTTATATACTACTTCGTCTCAAACGGTTCATAAAATTTCGGCCTAACTTTTCTTTTTTGTTTCCTACGTACACGCATTTCTGTACAACACAGGGAACAAAAGGGAAATGCTGCCGAAATTTTGTTGAATCGTTTGAGACGAAGTAATATACGAAATGTAAATGCTTACTGTGTTTGTAATGGAAAGTAGGATGCCTGACCATGGAAAAAAAAAATCTTTTTGTACAAAATTTTGTATCGATACGTTAAAAAATAAAATGTGTCATATTTGAAAATATTTTTTGATTTGTGAAATAGTTCTTTAAATTCAAATATTATACGACAATGGAAATAATCTTTTTCGAATTTGTATTCTTGAAAATAAATATTAAAATTTGAACTTGTGACTCATTTTCTCAAATAGGAAAAATGATTGATTATTTTGTTGATCGGAGGAGATGGATGTATCAAAGAAAAGGACTGAGAGACTCAATAAAAGAAGATTTTTATAATGGTATAAACGTATTTGTTGAATTCGCTTTAAGTAATAACAGAAACGATCCAGAAATTCGTTGTCCGTGTAGTAGGTGTAGACATTTGAAGTATTTGTTACCAGATATTGTGAAAGTTCATTTGTGCCAAAATGGTTTCGTACCCGAGTATTATGTTTGGGTTCGGCATGGAGAAGTTGTAGCAAATACTTTTGTAGAGTCTGAAAGTGTCGTTAACGAAGTAGTTACGACGACCCGTATAGAAAATATGGTCGAAGATGCAACACGATCAATGTTTCCTATGGTTGAAGTTGACGACGATGATGGAAATGTTGAAGAACCAAATATTGAAGCAATTTTTTTATGATTTACTAGATGCTGCTAAGAAACCTATTTGAGATGGTTGTAAAAGCGGCACTCAGCTGTCAGTAATCGTAGAATACATTGCGATGAAGTCAAAATACAACATCACTGAAGCTGGGTTTACGGCTGTTGTATAAGCTGCAAAAAGACATATGCCGCCCGATAATCTAATGTGTGAAAATCACTTTGAAGTTAAAAAACTTATGTCGGCTTTTGGTTTACCTTATCAGAAAATAGATACATGTTTAAAAGGCTGCATGTTGTTTTGGAAAGAAGACGCAAACCTTAGAAATTGTAAAATTTGTAATCAGGAGAGATACAAACCAAGAAAAAAGAAGGGGAAGGAAGTTCCGTACAAGCATATGCATTACTTACCCATCACTCCAAGGCTTCAAAGATTATATGCATCTTCTATAACTGCATCTAATATGAGATGGCATAGTGTGAGAACGGAGAAAGAGGGTACGTTGACACATCCGGCCGATGGAGAAGCATGGAAGCATTTCGTTAAAACGTATCCAAATTTTGCAGCGGAGAGTGGAAATGTTAGATTAGGATTATGTACGGATGGTTTTTCTTCATTTTCTCAATTTGGTTCTAAATATTCATCTTGGCTCATTATCGTCACACCGTATAATTTACCTCCATGGATGTGTATGAAAACGCAATATATGTTTCTTACTGTTGTCGTTCCTGGCCCCAACGATCCGACACAAGGAATCGATGTATATTTACAACAGTTGATTGAGGAGTTAAAAATACCGTGGAACGAAGGAGTAGAAACATACGATGTGTCCAAGAAGAAAAATTTTCGTATGTTTGCTTCTTTGTTGTGGACTATAAGTGATTTTCCTGCCTATGCAATGCTTTCAGGATGGAGTACTGCCGGTCGTCTAGTGTCACGTACCGGATTTTTCGACTTTCGAAAATTCGACATCGATACTCACTTTATCGACTGCCGAGCAATCGAGTGCCGGAAACTCCAATAGTGAGGGTTTTAGAAAGAAAGAAAAGGTAGAAGAAGAAGAAAGCAGAAGAAGAGAAGAAGAAAATAGAGAAGAAAGAAGAACAACATCAGAACCTTACACATCGCAGCGGAACAATATATAATAGATAAATGAATAATCTTTAAAACAAAGAACTATATCATTTTATACATACATCAATCATCAGAGTCAACATACAACAATGGACAGTTATATAACTTGTCCTCATACAGAATACACAGCGGAATAAATACTATCAGATACAAATACTACGTCTCGTCATCCAGCTTATCTCCAAAGCTCCAGAATATCCAGAATATCCTGATAACATAACTCTAGGCTGCCCGTGTGGAAATTTGTGGGCACCCAGAGTTTAGAAAGGAACAATAAACTCCGAGTCAGTCATGGTGACTGGTGTGAGATCGTAAAACAGTTGTTCTTTATAACAACAAAATAATTTTAAAGTCAATTCGAAATGCTTTTGGAAAATGAAACTACCATAAGACCTCCCACCACACACACAATGCAAACGCAGAATTGGAGGAGATTTCTTCTTATGATAGTCAAAGATGCTTACTACGCAAAATCAATTTTTTTTTGATATTATTATTAGTGCATAGTGTAGAAAACATTTCGAAAGTAGAATATTAATCTTAGCCAGCATAGGCATTCCGCACTTATGCCTACTATAGCTACCATCCAAACAGTGGTGACCACCATAAGTGAATGATAGGTTCTACAACTAAAACCGTACAAGATCGTATTGTTTCTTTGGATTTCCAACAAATGGTCAGGCTAAGGAACTTCCTTTTCCACGATGGGTACGTCCCTGGAATAGACGACCCGAGAACCTAACCGGATCTCTGCCAACACAAGGCCGGGTTACCTCTGCAAAAATAGGTAACTACTGACACGCGTATGTCATCCCCCGATCGTAACCGATCTTCCCGAGGATCCCCGATTTCCAACAAACCACATAGATAATAATGCAGGAACCACATAGGTTAAGTATCTGGGCTCCATACCATGATACCACCTCTATCCAGAAGGAATGACATACACTAAGGGGCACTACTCCCTAGAACCTTGCCGCATCCTTCCTGTTTTGACCATTTCCGGGGTGTGAGGCTCGACGAAGTCTCGTCCACAAAGCTACGCTTTCTACAAAGCCCTGCTTCGGGTCAAACAAAATGATCAACCTATGATCACAAAGATATAAGATCAAACAAATGATCATATCACAAATGATCAAACACTGATCATTTCACAGCAACACTCAGTATGCCACGTTACCAAATTGGGATATATCGCTGATGAATTTAAACTACATAACCTCTGAGCTCGTACGTCTCAGAGAAGGGTGTTAAGCTAAGAGAATAAATTCTCCGCCACCAACAAATATGTATTTGAAAGAAATCAGCTTTATATCTCAAATTGTAACGTCAGACACACAATCCATATAAGTCTGTTCCGGGATCGAACAGAACCGAAGGCACTTCTCACGAAGCCCTTGCACATCCGGATAAATTTCTAATCACGTCCGGACTTCCCGTCACTAAGGGTGATAAAACCTCTAAATCGGAGATCAGCCGATGTAGAGTAACTCGACGGTAATCCTTCCGTTTTCAAAAATATCCGGTCTTCAACACCGGTCTTCGAATGCAATTCATAACGACATATCACATATTCGGAATGGGTTATACGACCCCATGGTCCTTTCCCGGCTAACCCGAATAGTGAGCGATTATTTAAAAATAAGTGTGGCATTCAAATTCATCCAATTCATAACAAATACCTATCTAAAGGTAATTATTGATAGTCGGTTGTTTAACTATCAATAAAGATGCGCAACATCATCAGATTCCAAATAAATTTTCCAATTTATTTCATCTTCAAAAAAAAAATATCTTTACTAGATATAAAATTTTCACACTTAACCATTTGAAAACAATTTCAAATCAATTTCCACATTTCAAAAATAAATCAATATTTATTTTTAAACAACTTCGCTTTCTTTTATAAATTCCGTATCGAATTTATACTTTCGAATATCTACTGATATTCGATTTTCAAATCGTTTTCAATATTCAATTCCAATTTATCTTTACAAGGATAAATTCTCAAACGTTTCATTTCATTTTGGAAAAGCATTTCCATACTTAATAATAAGTATTTCAAAAATCTATTTATTTTCAACGTTTGAAAATACTCGATATACTTAAATCAAAAATTAAGTATATATTCATTCTTTAAGGAAAATATTCTTTTAACACATTTATTTGAGTCAAAACGAATGTTACGTAAAACATCGTTACGACGACCCAAAAAAATCACTAGTATATGGATTCGGATTTTGAGATAGATATATAAATCCCAATACTACATAAAACATTTCCTTTCGGAAATCATTTACTATAACAATAGTGTTATAGTCCACCATTTCCTTATATTTCTCGAAAACGTCTATTTCAACAATAAATGTTGAAATCTATGATTTCGATATTCAATATATTTTAAAACATCGTTTAAAACAATTAACTTCATTTCAAATATCACTTTCCCAAAATAATATCCATTTTACTTAACAATATATTCACTGTCCAAAATCGTGAATATACTTCACTAATCACATTTCACTATTTAATTCATCAAATTCAATTTATTTCGAATTTATAAAACAACGCTTATAAATTCCATTTCTGTTTTATAACAACTTCGGTTTATAAATCTCCTTTTATTAATTTCTATAATACACTTATTAAAATAAGTGATTTCAGATTTATAAAACAACGTTTATAAATTCAACCTTATATTTCACAATAACTTTGATTTATAAATCCCCTTTATTAACAAGTTCGATCAATACTCCCTTTAAAGGCAAAAATCCAGTTTTATAAGTTAATTTCTTATAAATCTTCCATTCTACAATTTCATTCATTTTAACTTCACAATTTATAAATCTATAAATTTCATTCTTTTTAACTTTACAATTTATACATCTATAAATTTCATATCGATTTTCCAAATTCGTTTCAATTTGCCAATTAAATTTCTAATTGGACTTCCCACTTATTTCTTTTTAAATAAATTCCTTTTAAAGAAAATAAATTTCTTTGTCTCTTTCAATCTATTTAAAACTCCAAATTTAAATTAAATTCTTCAATTTATAATCACTGTTTTATGAAATCCATTTATTTAGCATTTTCACTTTATTCTGGAATTTATTCAATAAGATTATAAAAATTTACTTTTTATACTTTAAAAATTCCTTTCTTCAAAATTTCTTCAATTTCAAAAATTGATTCACTTAGAAATTTTCTACTTGAATTTCAAAAATTCAATTTCGTTAATCTTTGGAATCCAATGATATCAAACATCCATTCAGCTAAATTTTAGCTTTCGAACAATTTCCAGACATCAATTCAATAACATCAATAATCATTCACAGATTATCACATCACAGTAGAAATAAATTCAATCAATGTGAGGGGTCCAGTTGGATCCCTCCAACCTGTTTCCCTGCATCCAAAGACGTCAGCACAATACCAATTCCACTTCGAGGTGGAATATCGCGGTATATGGGTTTTTATAAATATCCGCTTACTAACGGCGCAATAGGGTCTCATCCGCTATACGAGGCGGGAAATCATCAATCCAATATATACATATGCCAATATGTATATATTGCTATATATATAGATATACCCTACTATATCTAATACCAACAAATCAAAACAGACAATCAATCAATAACTGAAAATTCCACTTTTCAATTTTGAGTGAGAAAATCTCACCTTTGCTTTTTATTATGTAATCGCAATTCCATCTTGACCATTTCTTCACGGTTTCTAACCTAGTATAAAAAAAAAATTTGTACACTTCATTAATATTCGAAAAATCGAATAATTCACTCTCAATTTATAATCTGACTTAGCTATTCATTAGTTTTAAACTAATTCTTTTCTTTTACAAAAATTTCTCAAATCATTATATAAGCTAATTTTTTTTCTTTTCAAAAGTCTGCAATTTAACACTTAAACTCTAAACTCAGTTTCAATTTAAAACTTAATAATTTAAAACTGCAAAACTGGACACTATTTTGAACTTGACAACAAAGACCCGAGACCCCTTCAGTTTGCTTCGAGAAAAAAAACAAAATTTCCCGAGGCAATACGAATTTTACCCGAGTAAATCTAGAGCTAAACTTGGTTACTGTTAAACTGGGAAAATACAACTTACCCGAGTTTTCCCCTTGTTTACTTCAAGCAAAAGTTAATTTTACCCGAGCCAATACGAAGATCGACTCGAGTAAATCTCGAGTTCGCCCAGACCAGACTCGACAGCCAGACAAGAAAACATGATGCACGTGCACGCTTCCAACCGCCATCTCCGATCAACTGCGACCATCCCCTCACCTCGACGATCACCTCTGCATCCTTACTCAGGCCTCCGATCAACACCTCAGACACTCGATCGAAATCGAGTTCGACACCACCTGGAACACGAACCAGAAACATCACCGTGACTTCGAACTTACTGCCGCACGCCCCCACGCGACACTGCGCGTCTCCTCCTCTTCACCCACTCGAACTCCTACACCCAAGCTCGACGGCGAAACCAAGATGTTCGCGAAACTGCAGCCTCCAGTGGCGGCGACTCACGCGAAATCTCGACCGCAACCACCAAAGTCCAACAATCCATCAAAACGTCGCCCCACGCCCTATCTCGCCCTAATTCGATTCACCACTGCCGACCCTAAAGCCCATCGCGAGCTCTCCCCTCTCGCGCGATTCGATCTGAGATCGAATTGATTTCGTAGAGAACTCGGTCGCCATTTTATTTTTATTTTCTTTGTTTCGATTTTGATTATTGAGCTGAACGGAGGAGAGTGTTTAAAATCGAAACAGCATGCTTTACACGATCTTCTTACGTGATTGAAGGCGTGTTTTCAGGCGCAAATGTTGGGAAGAACGTGCTGTTTGTTGACGAATTTAAATTTTAAATTTAATTCGAATTCGAATAAATTTCAATGCGTTTACACGTCGTATTCTCACATATAAACTCCGAAAAATACGAAAATTGAAATCCGACAATTATTCAATATTACGGACCCAATGGAACTGGTTTCGTCGAATTCCGAGACTGTGCCCCGAAACGCTGTATTTTAAATATCGACTGAAACGATAAAATTTTCAAAACTGATCAAATCAATTTCAAACTAAATTCTGAATCTTCGATTATCTTCAATATTATCAATATGAATTTTACACGCCTTTGAAATATTTTTAATCGGCTTAAAATTGTAGATTCAGATTTTTATCCAGTTCAATAGATTAAATTATAAAATTTAATCGCCAAATTCAAAGTTATATCGGGATTCAAATTAAATTATCGTTCAAATTTTTAAAATTAATTAAATATTCTCAATAAAATTTGTTCAAAATTCAGGGTCGTTACAGACTTCCCCCCTTAAAAGAATTTCGTCCTCGAAATTACAAGTCAGGAAGAATGGTCCTTAACTCGTCTACTATTTTTCACAATTTAAATAGTTTTATCAATTTATCAAAACAAATATTTCTACTAAAGATTCGTTATTATTTCAACTAGTTTTCCAAACCTTTCATAGTTTTCAAATAATATTATTTAACTTCTCTTTTCAAATTTAAATTCAAATTCAAATTTAAACTTTCAAAATTTTCTCAAAATTTTCTAACACTCGAAATTTTTCCAGCGTCTCCTTTGCGCGGCTAATACGGTACGACTACAAAACGTCCCTACGGACTCTCAGATTTCAAAAAGAAAAAGAAAAAGCCAAGCGGCTAGACAAGAAATCATCAAAAACTCATATTATAATTCAAATACATACCTTTTTCGAGCAATTCAAATTATCCTTGAAATCATAATCCCAATTCCTTTCATATACCTGTATATCCTACTAGCCATTATATCTAGTTATAACATTCAAACCAATTTGCAAAGTCTATTACAAAATTTCGATACTTCTTATATCATCTTTACTTCCCTATTGAAGTTTCATATTCATTTTCATTCGATTTCACATTTCAATTCATTTGTATTTAGTTTACCATTTCAACTAAATTTGGATTCAATTTACTTTCAATTTTGAAATATTGAATTTTATCAATTATCTGTCATTTACAACTGCACTATCTTAAATTAGTTCCAATTACTAATTCAAATTGATATCAATTCAATTTATTTTAATTCTACTTCGCTTAAATCTACTTACATTTAAACTGGATTTCCAATTTCCATACGAATTTTAATTCATCTTTCATTTATAATTATTCAATTCAATTCATTTGCTTACGAATTCGAAATGAATTTCAACATTCAATCTCATTTTCATTTAATTGATTCACTTATACTTGCTTTGATTTAACTTCTTCTTTTTTTCTTTAGTTAAATTTATTCTACCAAAATTCAAATGGTATAAGTTATCAACTTAGTAATATTTCATAAATATCTTTATATAGCATTCCAGAGTTTACCAACATTTCAAAGCCATTTTGAAAACAATTCAAATTCCATTTGAATTTCCAAAACAAAAACCCAATTTTTCAAACAACTTCCATTTAAAACAATTTGGCAGCAATTCCTCTTTTGGAAACCCGAAAATGAACACCGGTGATGTCGCGATCATCATCGGAATTATTTTCCAGCGACCGAAAAGAGTTTAGAGCTTTCATCTCTCTAAAATACTTTTCAAACTTTTGAAAATCATTTTCAAATCAAAAAGGAATTTAAACTTTCCAAATCTCCAAAATTTTCAAATTCTTTTCAAAACATTTCCAAAAACTTCTCTGGAATTTCGTTTTAAATTACAATTCACATTTATAATTTATATTTCTTAATTTCATTCATATGTGAATTTTATTTCTTAATTTTGGAATTACAATTCCAATTTCTTATTCACTTTCATATAATAATGATAACATTTTAATGTTATTACTTCCTAACAACCATGCAACCATATACTGTAATAATTTACAGAAAATCATTTCTTTTCTATACAAAAATAGTTTTGGGCAAAATTATTTCATTTACCCTATTTTAAAACAATACTGTGTCGGTTTATCTTGTTTAGAGTTTAGAAACCCCTATCGATTACAGTTAGCTAGACTGCACCGACTAGAATCCGTAAACAATCAACCGATAAGTCAACACAATACAAAACAATTTCATATTCAGTAACAAATACGCACTCGTATCTATTATTACACTCAACTCATTCTAGAGTACTACTGACTCTATCTCTAATGAGTAACATCCAACAGAGCAGGGTTGTCGCTTAACCATATGCTCTGATACCAAGCTGTCACGTACCGGATTTTTCGACTTTCGAAAATTCGACATCGATACTCACTTTATCGACTGCCGAGCAATCGAGTGCCGGAAACTCCAATAGTGAGGGTTTTAGAAAGAAAGAAAAGGTAGAAGAAGAAGAAATCAGAAGAAGAGAAGAAGAAAATAGAGAAGAAAGAAGAACAACATCAGAACCTTACACATCGCAGCGGAACAATATATAATAGATAAATGAATAATCTTTAAAACAAAGAACTATATCATTTTATACATACATCAATCATCAGAGTCAACATACAACAATGGACAGTTATATAACTTGTCCTCATACAGAATACACAGCGGAATAAATACTATCAGATACAAATACTACGTCTCATCATCCAGCTTATCTCCAAAGCTCCAGAATATCCAGAATATCATGATAACATAACTCTAGGCTGCCCGTGTGGAAATTTGTGGGCACCCAGAGTTTAGAAAGGAACAATAAACTCCGAGTCAGTCATGGTGACTGGTGTGAGATCGTAAAACAGTTATTCTTTATAACAACAAAATAATTTTAAAGTCAATTCGAAATGCTTTTGGAAAATGAAACTACCATAAGACCTCCCACCACACACACAATGCAAACGCAGAATTGGAGGAGATTTCTTCTTATGATAGTCAAAGATGCTTACTACGCAAAATCAATTTTTTTTTGATATTATTATTAGTGCATAGTGTAGAAAACATTTCGAAAGTAGAATATTAATCTTAGCCAGCATAGGCATTCCGCACTTATGCCAACTATAGCTACCATCCAAACAGTGGTGACCACCATAAGTGAATGATAGGTTCTACAACTAAAACCGTACAAGATCGTATTGTTTCTTTGGATTTCCAACAAATGGTCAGGCTAAGGAACTTCCTTTTCCACGATGGGTACGTCCCTGGAATAGACGACCCGAGAACCTAACCGGATCTCTGCCAACACAAGGCCGGGTTACCTCTGCAAAAATAGGTAACTACTGACACACGTATGTCATCCCCCGATCGTAACCGATCTTCCCGAGGATCCCCGATTTCCAACAAACCACATAGATAATAATGCAGCAACCACATAGGTTAAGTATCTGGGCTCCATACCATGATACCACCTCTATCCAGAAGGAATGACATACACTAAGGGGCACTACTCCCTAGAACCTTGCCGCATCCTTCCTGTTTTGACCATTTCCGGGGTGTGAGGCTCGACGAAGTCTCGTCCACAAAGCTACGCTTTCTACAAAGCCCTGCTTCGGGTCAAACAAAATGATCAACCTATGATCACAAAGATATAAGATCAAACAAATGATCATATCACAAATGATCAAACACTGATCATTTCACAGCAACACTCAGTATGCCACGTTACCAAATTGGGATATATCGCTGATGAATTTCAACTACATAACCTCTGAGCTCGTACGTCTCAGAGAAGGGTGTTAAGCTAAGAGAATAAATTCTCCGCCACCAACAGATATGTATTTGAAAGAAATCAGCTTTATATCTCAAATTGTAACGTCAGACACACAATCCATATAAGTCTGTTCCGGGATCGAACAGAACCGAAGGCACTTCTCACGAAGCCCTTGCACATCCGGATAAATTTCTAATCACGTCCGGACTTCCTGTCACTAAGGGTGATAAAACCTCTAAATCGGAGATCAGCCGATGTAGAGTAACTCGACGGTAATCCTTCCGTTTTCAAAAATATCCGGTCTTCAACACCGGTCTTCGAATGCAATTCATAACGACATATCACATATTCGGAATGGGTTATGCGACCCCATGGTCCTTTCCCGGCTAACCCGAATAGTGAGCGATTATTTAAAAATAAGTGTGGCATTCAAATTCATCCAATTCATAACAAATACCTATCTAAAGGTAATTATTGATAGTCGGTTGTTTAACTATCAATAAAGATGCGCAACATCATCAGATTCCAAATAAATTTTCCAATTTATTTCATCTTCAAAAAAAAATATCTTTACTAGATATAAAATTTCCACACTTAACCATTTGAAAACAATTTCAAATCAATTTCCACATTTCAAAAATAAATCAATATTTATTTTTAAACAACTTCGCTTTCTTTTATAAATTCCGTATCGAATTTATACTTTCGAATATCTACTGATATTCGATTTTCAAATCGTTTTCAATATTCAATTCCAATTTATCTTTACAAGGATAAATTCTCAAACGTTTCTTTCATTTTGGAAAAGCATTTCCATACTTAATAATAAGTATTTCACAAATCTATTTATTTTCAACGTTTGAAAATACTCGATATACTTAAATCAAAAATTAAGTATATATTCATTCTTTAAGGAAAATATTCTTTTAACACATTTATTTGAGTCAAAACGAATGTTACGTAAAACATCGTTACGACGACCCAAAAAAATCACTAGTATATGGATTCGGATTTTGAGATAGATATATAAATCCCAATACTACATAAAACATTTCCTTTCGGAAATCATTTACTATAACAATAGTGTTATAGTCCACCATTTCCTTATATTTCTCGAAAACGTCTATTTCAACAATAAATGTTGAAATCTATGATTTCGATATTCAATATATTTTAAAACATCGTTTAAAACAATTAACTTCATTTCAAATATCACTTTCCCAAAATAATATCCATTTTACTTAACAATATATTCACTGTCCAAAATCGTGAATATACTTCACTAATCACATTTCACTATTTAATTCATCAAATTCAATTTATTTCGAATTTATAAAACAACGCTTATAAATTCCATTTCTGTTTTATAACAACTTCGGTTTATAAATCTCCTTTTATTAATTTCTATAATACACTTATTAAAATAAGTGATTTCAGATTTATAAAACAACGTTTATAAATTCAACCTTACATTTCACAATAACTTTGATTTATAAATCCCCTTTATTAACAAGTTCGATCAATACTCCCTTTAAAGGCAAAAATCCAGTTTTATAAGTTAATTTCTTATAAATCTTCCATTCTACAATTTCATTCATTTTAACTTCACAATTTATAAATCTATAAATTTCATTCTTTTTAACTTTACAATTTATACATCTATAAATTTCATATCGATTTTCCAAATTCGTTTCAATTTGCCAATTAAATTTCTAATTGGACTTCCCACTTATTTCTTTTTAAATAAATTCCTTTTAAAGAAAATAAATTTCTTTGTCTCTTTCAATCTATTTAAAAATCCAAATTTAAATTAAATTCTTCAATTTATAATCACTGTTTTATGAAATCCATTTATTTAGCATTTTCACTTTATTCTGGAATTTATTCAATAAGATTATAAAAATTTACTTTTTATACTTTAAAAATTCCTTTCTTCAAAATTTCTTCAATTTCAAAAATTGATTCACTTAGAAATTTTCTACTTGAATTTCAAAAATTCAATTTCGTTAATCTTTGGAATCCAATGATATCAAACATCCATTCAGCTAAATTTTAGCTTTCGAACAATTTCCAGACATCAATTCAATAACATCAATAATCATTCACAGATTATCACATCACAGTAGAAATAAATTCAATCAATGTGAGGGGTCCAGTTGGATCCCTCCAACCTGTTTCCCAGCATCCAAAGACGTCAGCACAATACCAATTCCACTTCGAGGTGGAATATCGCGGTATATGGGTTTTTATAAATATCCGCTTACTAACGGCGCAATAGGGTCTCATCCGCTATACGAGGCGGGAAATCATCAATCCAATATATACATATGCCAATATGTATATATTGCTATATATATATAGATATATCCTACTATATCTAATACCAACAAATCAAAACAGACAATCAAGCAATAACTGAAAATTCCACTTTTCAATTTTGAGTGAGAAAATCTCACCTTTGCTTTTTATTATGTAATCGCAATTCCATCTTGACCATTTCTTCACGGTGTCTAACCTAGTATAAAAAAAAAATTTGTACACTTCATTAATATTCGAAAAATCAAATAATTCACTCTCAATTTATAATCTGACTTAGCTATTCATTAGTTTTAAACTAATTCTTTTCTTTTACAAAAATTTCTCAAATCATTATATAAGCTAATTTTTTTTCTTTTCAAAAGTCTGCAATTTGACACTTAAACTCTAAACTCAGTTTCAATTTAAAACTTAATAATTTAAAACTGCAAAACTGGACACTGTTTTGAACTTGACAACAAAGACCCGAGACCCCTTCAGTTTGCTTCGAGAAAAAAACAAAATTTCCCGAGGCAATATGAATTTTACCCGAGTAAATCTGGAGCTAAACTTGGTTACTGTTAAACTGGGAAAATACAACTTACCCGAGTTTTCCCCTTGTTTACTTCAAGCAAAAGTTAATTTTACCCGAGCCAATACGAAGATCGACTCGAGTAAATCTCGAGTTCACCCAGACCAGACTCGACAGCCAGACAAGAAAACATGGTGCACGTGCACGCTTCCAACCACCATCTCCGATCAACTGCGACCATCCCCTCACCTCGACGATCACCTCTGCATCCTTACTCAGGCCTCCGATCAACACCTCAGACACTCGATCGAAATCGAGTTCGACACCACCTGGAACACGAACCAGAAACATCACCGTGACTTTGAACTTACTGCCGCGCGCCCCCACGCGACACTGCGCGTCTCCTCCTCTTCACCCACTCGAACTCCTACACCCAAGCTCGACGGCGAAACCAAGATGTTCGCGAAACTGCAGCCTCCAGTGGCGGCGACTTGCGCGAAATCTCGACCGCAACCACCAAAGTCCAACAATCCATCAAAACGTCGCCCCACGCCCTATCTCGCCCTAATTCGATTCACCACTGCCGACCCTAAAGCCCATCGCGAGCTCTCCCCTCTCGCGCGATTCGATCTGAGATCGAATTGATTTCGTAGAGAACTCGGTCGCCATTTTATTTTTATTTTCTTTGTTTCGATTTTGATTATTGAGCTGAACGGAGGAGAGTGTTTAAAATCGAAACAGCATGCTTTACACGATCTTCTTACGTGATTGAAGGCATGTTTTCAGGCGCAAATGTTGGGAAGAACGTGCTGTTTGTTGACGAATTTAAATTTTAAATTTAATTCGAATTCGAATAAATTTCAATGCGTTTACACGTCGTATTCTCACATATAAACTCCGAAAAATACGAAAATTGAAATCCGACAATTATTCAATATTACGGACCCAATGGAACTGGTTTCGTCGAATTCCGAGACTGTGCCCCGAAACGCTGTATTTTAAATATCGACTGAAACGATAAAATTTTCAAAACTGATCAAATCAATTTCAAACTAAATTCTGAATCTTCGATTATCTTCAATATTATCAATATGAATTTTACACGCCTTTGAAATATTTTTAATCGGCTTAAAATTGTAGATTCAGATTTTTATCCAGTTCAATAGATTAAATTATAAAATTTAATCGCCAAATTCAAAGTTATATCGGGATTCAAATTAAATTATCGTTCAAATTTTTAAAATTAATTAAATATTCTCAATAAAATTTGTTCAAAATTCAGGGTCGTTACATCTAGCATGTCCATATTGCATGGATGAAACACGAGCGTTTTCTTTACCTCATGGTAAGAAAATTTCAAGGTTTGACTGTCATCGATATTTTCTCCATGTAAATCATCCCTTCAGAGGAGACAAGAAAAACTTTTTAGCTAATAGAGTAGAAACCAGACAACCACCGACGATATGGTCAAGCGAAGACATATATAAACTTGTTAGGGACTATCCAAAGATATATGAAACTGAGGTGTAAACAGAAATTGAAGGCAAATCGATTGTTCATAACTGGTGCAAACAAACTATTTTTTGGGAGTTGTCGTATTGGAAACATCTTCTGCTTCGTCATAATATAGACGTGATGCACAATGAGAAAAATGTATTTGATAATGTTTTTAATACAATTTTGAATGTGAAAGGGAAGACGAAGGATGATTTGAAATCAAGACGTGATATAGAAGAATTATGCAAACGTCCTGAGCTTCATATGAAACCAAATGACAGTAAAAAACCCAAAGCATGTTACGAATTAGATAATAATCAAGTTAAAGTTGTGTTAAAATGGGTGGAAGGGTTAAGATTTCCTGATGGGATATCATCAAATCTTCGTAGATGTGTTGACTTTAAAAATGGTAGATTGAGCGGAATGAAAAGCCACGACTGTCACAAAATGATGGAAAATTTATTTCCCGTTATGTTCAAAGAACTAATGTCGTTAAAAGTTTGGAAGGTAGTAACAGAGCTTAGTATGTTTTACAAAGAGCTTTGTTCGACTACTTTAAAAGTGCAACGTTTACGTAAACTTGAAGTAGATATTCCTATATTGCTCTACAAATTAGAGAAAATATTTCCGCCGGGTTTTTTAAATGTAATGGAACATTTACCTGTTCATCTCCCATTTGAAGCACGACTTCGAGGTCCTGTCCAATATGGATGGATGTATCCATTTGAGAGGTATGTAATATGTTATCACATAATTTAATTGCATAAATAAAAATCCCGTCACTCATCGCGGAGGGTCGAAGTCATTTCAGCAGTATCGGCAGGAGTTGGTAAATTTACTGAATGCAAATTGTAAATAGTTTGTGCTATATAATTTTAAATGTACAATAATTGTATGTAAAAATCAATTTCAGGAAGCTAAGGCGCATGGTCCCGTGGGCTATATGGATGTGTTTACTCGTACGCATGCTGTCGAGCATGTAAATCCGGATGGGACAGTTTCGTATACATGGCACGACGATAAATCCAGCAAGAGCCATGTAAGCATATTTCATTTTATGCAGTATTAGTAATTGTTCTACTTGTTAAAATATAATGAAATAAGATATGATGATATCAATTTGTTAATGCAGGAAAAGTTTATGGAGCAGCGCCAGAATCTCCTTGCTGATATGGGTCGAGATCAGCTGAGGACGGATGAGGAGGATGCTATCTTTGAGTCAGTTATGGATCCATCGGAGCATGGTAGACGATACAGATTTGGCAATCAAGTGGTAAGTAAATAATATATTGGGTATCATATAAGTTTTCAAATTCAGTACATTGGTTTTGAGTCACTTCGTTATGAAAGCATTATGCATTACCAAAATATATTAATTCGTTACTTGAATGTCATTTAAAAAAAAATGAAAAAGACATGTTATTTAATTTAGTTTGCCTGATATATGCTGTACACATGCATAAATTTGTCACATTTACTGTTAAAGAGATCAAAAGCAGTGATATCTCGTAATGTAACGTACTATTATTTTTGTTAATAAATGGTTGAATCATAATTTAAAAATGGCCAAAATAACATATTTTCAAATGTATACATTATACATGCATAAACTAAATTAAATAATATTATCACACTGCTAATCATTCACATACCTGCACATACACATACATAAACATGCATAAACTAAATTAAATAACATTATCACGCTGCTAATCATTCACATACCTGCACATACACATACATAAACATGCATAAACTAAATT
Source organism: Allium fistulosum (assembly GCA_030737815.1). Classification (NCBI taxonomy): domain Eukaryota; kingdom Viridiplantae; phylum Streptophyta; class Magnoliopsida; order Asparagales; family Amaryllidaceae; genus Allium; species Allium fistulosum. Next base: position 508,104,571 of record CM060903.1, on the reverse strand, counting down.
AAATAACATTATCACACTGCTAATCATTCACATACCTGCACATACACTTACAGAGATCACACAGCTAAATTAAATATTTATTACAGGCCAGCAGTCAGAGACGGCGTAGGCAGACTAGAGCTCAGATCGATCTAGTAGAGATCGAAGATTTGCCGGCTAGAGTGACGCAGCTGGAGGAGCAGAACCGTCGGCAGGCCATAGAGACCACACAGTTGCTAGACCAACGTATCGTCGAGTACATGCAGCAGTATGGTGGCCGCTTCATTTCCTCTACTGGCTCTGGTTCTGCAGGAGATTGATTGATTGCATTGGTCTGTATGTTTTTTTCTGTTTTGTATGATTTGGTAGATGGTGGAGGTCGTTGTTGATTTATGTACTATGTTATGATACATTTAGCTGTTTTGTTGTATAATTATGTGGATGTTGGGGATGTTGGGTGATGATTATGTGTTTTGACTTAATTTTATGTATTTTTTTGTTTGGTGAATTGTATATAGTTTGGTTTTTGATATTTGGTTGGAATATTATATATTGGATTCTGCAGAATAGTGTTTGTATGGGAAATGTGGATGGAAGGCTATATTGCAACAGAAATATAAAAAAATGCAGTAGATTTCCGACGGCTTTCAGGTTATATTTTTCCAACGGCTTCCGACGGCTTTTAGATCAATTTTTCCAACGGTTTCCGACGGCTTCCGACAAGTGTCGGAATCTGTTGGAATTCATCGCAAGCCGTCGGAAATACGAACGGCGAGATGTGTCGGAAGCCGTCGGAAACACTGCACGCCGACGCCTTATTTTCCTACGGCAATTTCCGACGGCTTCCGATGGCCTCCGACGGCCGCCGACGGTTTTCTGCCGTCAGAAAATGCCTTTTTCCTTGTAGTGAATCGTGAGTAATTAACCACAATATAAAATAACATTTTATTTCAAATATTCCTGCTCCAAAAATATTTCGAGAAAGAACATTGATACATCTGTTGAGAGCAAACTATGCAACACTCTCCAAATATAGGTAGTGTATTACTCACGGCTGTTGGGTGCACCAAGGGGTTACGGACTTATAGTTTTTGGACAATTATAAAATGACTCGACCAAGAGTTTCATGTTGGTAAACAACAATTATATCAAACAGGAAATGTCAGTATGACGTTGTTATACGGTTTTCGACTTGAGAATACTATGGAATTTCGATGTGGATACTCCACTTTGGTTATAGCTAAATTATGACATGACGACCATCGAGCGATTATAGTTGATTTTGAGTTGAGCGCAGGAAGCAAATCGTTATTCAGTAGAGAATTCGTCTTCTTAGCTATTCAAGATTAGTATTGAAAGAACCAAACCAGTCGAAAGCGAGTGAAATAGGTGAATTTCAAAAAAATTCTTATTTTTTGATCTACTGTGCATATGAAGTATAAAGAGTTTATTAGATCCAATCTAATATAGTTTTAAATAAAATCTTATTTTATTTAAAAAGGAATTTCGATTTAATTTAAATTAAATATATTATAGTGAGCGTATCAAATACATTCATATGTGTATGGTGCAATTGCAACATGTAAATAGTGTACATGGTCAATGTGTACGTTTATAGGTATTGAGATTTGTACCACGACGGACACATTCGCATATGCCTTTGTTGTCTACTGTTTTACTTTGAAAACATATAAAATAATATATATATATATATATATATATATATATATATATATATTATGCAACAATCCGCACCTTAATGAACCCGAATTTCGACTAAATCAAAACTCAAGTCCATTAGGGTACAGATCATTAGTTTTGGTAACTTGTAATAAACATCAGTATATCGAAGAGCTATCTACATAAACTCACAGTGGAGTAGAAAAATATAATAGAACATATATGTTGACTAAGGCTACTTCCTTCGAATCAATATTATTCCTTTATAATCTGATTGTCTTGCCAGCGCCGAGCATGAATGAGAAGACTTCATCATCTGCAGTTACCGTCTTTCACCAGTAGCATGTCCCTTTAAATATATCTTATGGGTAGTAATGAGGAGAGGGTCAGAACAACGTTCTGCTGATTGGAAAATTACATACTTTATCCATAACACTAATTTTTGCCGATTGATTTCTATTTAAGTGTTACGTCCATCGTTCATGGTTATTCCATGTGATTCCATCTATGAGTACGATATGTCCAACCTCCTCTGAGGTATGTGTGTGTGCATATATACATATACATCTAAACGTTGTACCATCCAAAAGAAAACCCTGACCACTTAATACTTCTTAATGCTACAACCCGCACTTTAGTGGGTCTAAATTTTTGCTAAATCAAAAACCCAAATCCACGAGGTTATAAATCGTTGGTGTTGGTATCCTGTAAATAACAAAATCATATCAAAACATTATCGATATAAACTCATAGTGAATTAGTAAAGTATAATAAGCATATAATTACTGACCAATGCTAATACCTCTTATATCTAATGCCCTTGTTAATGTCGAGCATACATAAGGAAATCTGTCTTTCCACCGTTCCTATCTTGCACTATACATGTCCCTCTAACTCAATCATATGTGTTGTAACGAGGAGGGGGTCAGAACAACATTTCGGTGATTAGTAAAATACATACTTTATACATAACACTAGTTTATGCCGATTATCTTCCATTACGTGCTATGTCTACTATTTCAAATTAGTCATCTTGACTTCACGTACACGTACGATAGCCCCACCTACTCAAGGTATACAACAACTATACTTACATACACACACACACACACACACACACACACACACACACACATATATATATATATGCACCACAATCCCTCATGGACCTGGATACATTTTCCGCTAGTATTCGTAACTCTACACTGCCCAGGTATCCACCATGTGTGTCCAGACCGAATTGTCCCCATACACCGAGAATCATCCTATTAGTGCCTAATAACGGCATTACAACTATTTAGTTGTATTCTACCTCATCTTAAAGACTCATCTAGGAGCTATCTTTCCTTGCCTCATAACTATAAACAAACTAAAAAACAACCATAAGGCGGTGCATGTCCCATACATGATCTACACTTATAGGAAATGTAGTCTGTATAGGCGTAAACCGAGTCTTTTTACCGACAGCTCTAGAACCGATGACGCTCTCGACCTATGTGTACAACCTTCTCCTCACATATATGGTACCAACCTTACTAATATAGCGCTGAGCCTACGCTCATCGTCTCATTTAGATTGCCTAATGAAATCAAGAAAATGCCCACTTGGTTACTTAACACATACCCCCTAAGGATTAACGTTGACCATATTTGGCCCCTTGGCACTTCAACCGAGGTAAACCCCACTTTGGTATATTCCCTTCACCTATACATGAGCATATAATCCCTTGGGTTCTATAATTGGAAATGTCTCACATCATTACAGTGTATACACAACTGTTAGTAGCCCCTTTCGGTGGACAGGATTTTATGTGTAACACTACCGACCTCGCATTCCAACCCATACTAATGACTATGTCATTTATAATTAATCTAAATATTGGCTAGGTCCAATAATTCACATCCAATAATTCACACCCACCATAAATGCATACTTGTGGATATGTAAATTTGATTGACTTACTACACCTCTTGTATTCAATTGTTGGTATTTAAGTATCTTTACATAACTTGCTTCTAATTACATTAATGTCATTTAATGTAATTTACCGCTTATTTCTAATTTAATATGTTAAATATCAGTTCGACTATTAATTATCTTTCTTTAATTACTATAACTTCTTAATTTCCCATTTCTTTATTTATATTTCATTGTTTATTGCTATTTCCCAACTCATCTTAAATCGCATATGTTAGATTGACAATTAAATTTTTGTTATTATCTCTACGTACAATACTTTGGTTTATTTTTAAGGATCTCTATATTTTAATGCATTGGAATTACATCTTCCTAAAAAAAATTTAACACTGTAATTTCCCATAAATTATCTAAAAGGGACTTGCGTTACGTATAGAATTGCAGGGAATTATTCTTTTTCTGTTATTATTGAAATAGACGTACAAAATACGGTAAAAATCCATATTTTGTATATCTCTTTATTTTAGGTATATTCCTTATTATTTCAAACAATACACTTTTACATATAATTATAAAACTGAATAATTTATGAAAATTTACATTGCTAAACATTTCATTCCAAAGAATTAACATACTACTCAAATTCTAATCCAATTTTAACATCTCCCAATTCATATTTACTAACATATGATATTCAACTAACAAACTTGAAATTATTATACAATCTCGTCAACAAATTATCCCATCGATTTATGGACTATTTTCACTCTTACTTTCCAGATTTAAGTATATGCAATATTTAATCAAAGATAACAATTCATAGAATATGTAGGCATGGTTCTCAAATTCAACGCATATGTATATTTAAGCCTACAACTCCAAAATTTACATTTAGGCACACAAGGAATAGATTTACAATGATATAAATCCAATATTATATAAAAATTTATCATTTCCCACTCACTACTCGTTAACTGGGTTTTTAACCATGCAGAAACCAATAGGAGTTAGAACGTCGAGACGAAGACGAAACGATTTGAAATCTTAGAAGCACACCTAGATAGACTAAAGAAACAATTCAGACAAGTTTCAACCCAAGAGGACCAACCATGAGAAGTCGGTGCCGACTTGAAGAGGTCGGTGGAGACATCCCATACTTCCATATTTCTCACTCAAACTTTACAGAGGCTCTTCATTAGGTATTTCATGTGTGCCCAAGCAATATCAAAGGTTTCTGATCACATAAATACTAAGATTGGAGAGTTAGCCGTCAGAACAACAAAATAAACCAAGCGATGAAGGAACCATCACTACTATCAATCAAATTTTCAAACATACTACATAGAATAACTCAAAATCAAGTAGTAAGATAAGTGCAAAAAAGTTCGACCTCCTTGAAATTAACCACAGTGGTTGATCCTGACATCTTTGGTTAATCCAAATGAGGTCGAGATTTCTCACACTCTTCTGGGCCGACTTCTAGACTCTGCTCCAACTCTCAGTTTGGCCCAATGCGACTGCTACCACTATAAATACAATCCATAGAGCAGTTAACAAAGGATCTGGATTTTGCTAACACTACGCGGTATCTCCATCAATTCTTCAACTCTTTACTCAATAGTCACCAAGGCAGTTCCTATAGGCAATTTTGGAACTTAGAATTGGTCTAACACATGTACTTGTGACTTGTTCAATCTCAAACACCTTGTAATCATATACAATCAATAATCAAAGCTATAAGGTGGACGTAGGTTAGTTAACAGTCAAACCACAATTCTCTGTGTCTATTTACTTTTCTACTACTTTTCTGTTATATTTGCTCTATTTTAACAAGGCTGGTGCTTTCACAATCACAATTCAGGGTGTTGATCCATTTTTTGGGTTAACACCTCTAAGCTTCCGAATCTTTAGATCTAAATCCAGTATTCCTGATTGACTCCGTTTCTTTCTATCAAAATATGTATCAAAAGTATTTACATATTTATTACAATTTTAGACTGAGAAGAGATTTGAATTTAATATAGATTTGGATTTAAATTTACGATTTACTTTGGCTTTGGCGATTTGATTCGATCCTATTCTTCTTCTCTATTATCCTACTCTATTCTCCACTTATATATATATATATATTATAGTTTATATAAATTTTAGAATTTGTGGAGAAAAGAAAATGGTAGAACTTCGTCGTTGCTTCAAAAATACGAGAAGAAAAGTGAAGGATTAGGCCCGTATTTACAGGAGTTCGAATCGATATCAGCTGTTAGAATAGATTATATTAAATCTAGAGTGTTCGGCCTAGGTTCAGTATGCACCGCCTGTTCACCACTGGTCGATCACTAGTGGTCGACCGGTCTCAACAAGGGGTCGAGTGGTTGCCTATTTATGTCAATTGTTGATTTTCGCGTGTTTTGTTCCCTAATTGAAACAATTTAGTTGATTTGATTTAAAATTAATTCTTCTTAAACGTTAAGTAACTGTTAACGTTAACCAATGTTAATTAATTATATTATTTATTTAATTACATATATAATTATTTTTGATCCAAAATCTTCAAATGCTAATAACTTCTCCGTTTGAACTCCGATCATAAAACTTTATATATGAAAATTGATCAGAAATTGCCATGAACCTAACAGTGCAAGTTTCGTAGTCAGATTCTGTTGTTTATAAAAATTCCATTTTCAATTATAATAATTGTTAATTAATTTATTTTTCATTAATTTTCATTCAATTTACAGGATGTTACATTCTTCCTCCTTGAAAGAATTTCGTCCCCGAAATTCCTTAAAAACTGAATCATGTATCATAGTGCATAACCATTCTAAGTTATTCATTCAATTAGTGTGCAACCAATTTGAAAATCTAATTTTATAAATCTATATTTTTATGCCAGAAAAGGGGTTTAAATGGAGAATCCTATAAATCCATCATTCTCTTGTGTACCCATTCCACTGTACCTTGAAACCTTCTCCTTTGCCCTAGATTTTTTTGAACTTTTCAAAGTACAGTTCGCATAAGGTAAATTATTTCTAAAATTTTAAAACAGAGTTATTTCAAAACAAGTTTTGTTCCCCAATCGACAAAGTACGGAAAAAGAAATTCCAAAGCTAAAAAAGCTTTTGCCTTCGTCGTTAACTACCTTTTTCATACTGTCATTTTCGCTAAATAGTAAAATTCATATTTGCTAACCGGCCGATTAAGCATGTGGCATTTCAAAAATCAAAACTTTTCTCTTTCCCATTCAAAACCTTTTTCAACTTAATTTTTGAAACAGTTGGAAAATTTTAAAGATAAAGCTCATTGTTTTGAATCTTTCACAATAATATTTTATTTTAATAATCGAAGATTTTTGAACAAAATTCCAAAAGTATTCAGTCTTAACTTTTCAAAATAAATTAAGTCACATTCTTCGTCGTCGGGCTTTAGTCAATGGGTTAACGTCTATGATTGACCATATCCTATTACATGGTACATTTTCAAATTTCGAAAGCCTTTTCTTTTATTTTAAAACAACAATCAGCACACATGTTCATCTATAAATTTTAGCTTTTGAGGCATAGAGACAATGACCACTGTTTCACAACAACCTTTCCCTATCTTCCGCTTGCTAAAATTTACCTTCCAAAATTTTAACACTTTTTGGGACTTAATTTTATGTTTCTTTTAGTAGCTAATTTAATAAATTTCCTAATTTATTTTATAAATTTCCACTCTTACTTTGTGTTAGTTAAGTGTCTATATGAGATTTCCTTATTTATTCTGCTTTTCAACATATAGCGATAATCCAGAAAATCAACACAATAATAAAAGAAACTTTTCTCACAAAATATCGTACACGTTTTTATACAAACAGAGACAACTAATGCTTACAACCCAACTAACCTAAAAGAAATAATTGCCGTAAGCTGCCCTTCAACATCAACTGACATTAATGATGTTGTGTCCTATCACTTCTTACTTAAATAAAATGGGTATTTATTCTATGTCATTCCACCATAACTCACATTTTTAATTTACCTTTTTGACTGCTAATAAATAAGGTCCATCCATTACTTCATTTATTACAGCCAAATATATCACTATCTTTTTTTAATTTAAACCATTTGACAATATTCCTCGGTCTTAGTATATACTTTCTTTATTCTTAATTTTTATACGAGTATACCCTAGAACTCGCAGAAATGTACTTTGATACCATTTCTTATTTTCTTATGGTTCTTCTTTATGGTCTTCATGCATGTTTAATGAAACATTCCTATGCTCATACCAATATTCCTTACATTCAACGGGGATTCGTTATTGTTATTTTATGAAATTCATCGCTTTTTAATTCATAGCCTTATCTTTTACCTTGTATTACCTAAGAAATTATCCATATCTACTCCATATTAAAAGTTTGGTTTGGTGTTCACTATTCTTTATAAAATTAAAACTTCACGTCATGAAGTACTTATTCCAGAACTTTTATATTTAAAAACATAAACTTAAAAACTTTTTATTAATTTCAACAATCGCTTGATTTCCAAATGGGCTACAAAAAACCACTCATTTTAACCAACTTTAATTGTAGGTATCTTATCTTTTAAAACTATAATTTTGGATTTATAAATTAAGTTTATTTATTAAGTCCAAAGGAAATGCTAGCGATTTAATTTAAAAAGATCATTTCTTTTTTTATAATAGCAAGAGTTAAGTCTTTGTCACATGAATAGTCATTCAAATAAACTTTTTCTTTAAAGTTCTTTCACAACAAAGATTTTACTTCTTAAAAACGAGATTTTTAACTCAAATCATTTATTAAATTTTGTCTTTAAAAAGTCAATTGTTATACCAAACTATTTTTTTCAAAGATGCACTATTAAAGGGTTTCTAAAACATCTCTTATAACTTTAAACAATAAAAACTGAAGTAGACAAGGACAACTTTCGCTTTATTATTTTCCTATCACTCATGTTATTTCCATATTCAACCTTAGTGGAGGCGCTAGTGGCATATGAGGGGGATTTTTAAAAGATAATGCAATAAATGCGCATAATTATGTAAAATATATATTTTCCTTTTGTTTTGCCTTTAATTTCCTATTAATTTCTAATTAGATTACTAATATTATTTTTAGTATCAATTTCCTAACATTGTTCCATTTAAATTCCCTAATGTTGCTACTACCTGAATTTCTTCTACCTAGATTTCTCTTATTTAAATGACTTATTTTTATATAGCTCTTTTTATGTATAAACCTATTTTAGATGTTTTCCTCGGTATGTCACTTATATGAGAATATTCATTCTATCTTCACTATAGGATGTTCTTGCCCTTCAGTTACCTTTACCTCATTTAAATCCAGTACCACTTCCTATTGCCCATCCATTTAAAAGAATTATAAAATTAAAAATTTTCATAATAAGAAATATCGACGAGCTACATATACACTATATTTTCATTTTATTTCAAAGGAAATAACTTTATATTAAAACCCTTCTAAATAATTCTTTTTCTAAATAGTTTTAAGTTTTAACTAGAAATTCTATTTAAAATATAAAAAGACATTTTATTATGCAGAAAAGTTTTAATATTTACTTATTTTCAAAAATAGAGTTTTCTACTTTTAGATAAATCCTTTAAAAATTATTTCAAACATATTTTTTAAACCTTTTTATTAAATTCTTTCATTCGGGGTCGGACTTAAAGTGGGTTTTATTTGTCCCTTCTTTTGGACTTTTCTTCTTTTTTGCTTACTTTCCGACTTATCTCATTTTAAAGTGTATTAAAAATATGACTATCATCTTGGAATGATTACTATATACCTTTCTTCGGGAATTTACTCAATTCTTAAAAGACCCAGGTTCGATTCTTACCACGCGCTTTCCTATCCTATATAAATTTACCCGGGGGTATGGGGGCTTGGATCAGCGGACGGCTTTACTATACCCTCCTCAGGAGTTTACCGGTCCGCCGGGTTCTCCTGGGTTTTCAAAAAAAAAAAACTTACTCAATTCTTGCTTTTGGGTATCTGCAACATATAGATTCTTTACTTTCCATTTATTTGGATCTAACGTATATCATCAATCGACAGTCCTACGGGGATTCATAGCCATTGGGCAATCCAAGCCCAACATGGGAGTCAGGTGCCATTCAGCTTCAGGAACTCTTCTATATGTCACATTCATGCTCTATTAAAGTCAACGCCTTCTAATACGACATATTTCCCGTGGGGTAATCGAAATAGGCATATATCTTCAACTTCATCTATTGTTCCAACTAGCAATCGCATTATCCATCTTTTCAGAATATGGTTGCAACTAATTCTATAGTCGGAATTTGTAAGTATTAGCGTATTATGTATATATATATATAATTATAATAAAAATACAAATATGTCCACTCAACGTATCATAATTCCTATGATCGACTAACCTAAGCTCTGATACTAAATGTAACAACCAGCAACTTAGTGGGATCAAATTTTCGCTCATCGAAAATCAAAGTCCACTAGGGTACAAATCATTGGTGTTGGTATCCTGTAAATAACAAAAGCATATCAAACACGTTTTTCAGATTTTCAGTTTTTTATCGAACGATAAGTTATAGAAAAGTTGTAATACACTTGCATATTCTCTAAAATAATGTTTTAGATTATTTTAAAGTTAGAAAATACCTTTTATTAATAAGAATATAAATGATTAAATATTTGAATTAAAGATATTTAAATTCAAAAAAATGGAAAAGATGGATTTGAAATTGAGTTTACATTTCATAATGCCTTAAGTAAACAAGTGAACAAAAGGTACAAGAGCCACTCTAATATCCAACACGTTTTCTAATGTCTGACACTTTGGTGGTTTGTGATGAGATAGGAGGGTTGAAAAGTGATTTAAGAGCAACCTTAGGTTTTTAACCTTTTTATTTTTGTTTTTTGTATTTTTACTTCATCTTATATAAATATACATCTTTCATTTTTTTATCTCATTTTATACTTGTCTTCTTAACCTCCTTTTTCCATCCTCTCTACTTCATTTTATTTTTGAAAAATTTCATCTTTTTAAACTCCAAAAATCAAAACTTTAAACTTGAGCTTGGATTTTTCATTTGCATATAAGGTGGAAGGTGGGAACACTAACCTCTTGTTTTTACTTTTTAGAAAATAATAAATATTGTGAGTTATTCGATCTTTGTATGGTTGTTGATGAAAGAATAGGTGTGAAATTTGTTAATTTTAGTTTTGATATAGAAAATCATGTTTATAATATTGTTTAAAATCATATTTTTGTTGCTATTTGCTTGAAAATGAAGGAACATATTTACTGTAAATACAAACTTACACATATATGCACTGTTTCATTTCTCTTCCCTTTTTTTGTCTATTCTTTCCCTGCTTTTTTGAAAAAAATGAAATAATCATCTTCATTTCCATATTCAAAAACCCATAGCACTCAATCCATACAAATTTAGCCAAAGTGTTCAATTGATAATTTGTTCGATATGGTCCCTAACATTTTTAAAATAGCAGTTCGATATTTTGTCGAGTAGGGTGGTAGTGATTGCTCGATTCAGTGATTGGTCGAGTGATGACTATTTTTGACCATCACGAATTGATGAACAGAGTTCATTGGTGTGTTCATCTAGGAGAAACATGATTTTTAAAACTAGTCTCATAATTTTATAAACTAGGTTTTGTCGTGGTGATAAGACGATCGTTTTTTGATCATTGGGTGGTATCCGGCGATTTAAGGGTTTAGAGTTGAAGTGGCGGTGGCTGGAGCAGCCTTGGGTCAAGGCAGAGGTGCGAGAGTGGTCGTAGATGCTGCGGTGGTCAGTGGTAGGCGGCGAGCTAAGTTAAGGGTTTTAGGATTTTTGTTTTTAGGTTGCATCTTTTCGGCTGGCGGCGGCACATGGGAGGACTGGACTGGCTATAGTGGGGGTCAAAAGGGCGTGGGTGGATGGGGGTCATGATGGTATAGGTGTGAGTGACCAATGGCATGTGATGCAGTAGTGGTTGGCGATTGTTCGAGATTGGGGGTGGTCGAATGTTGGGTTGATAGGGTCGAAGTTGGTTTCAAGTCATGGAAGTTGACAGTGGTGGTACGGTCGAGTTAAGCATGGCGAACGTCGTTTGTTGGGATGGTCACAGAGGCGGTCGGAGGAAGGAGGCGGCATGCAAGGTGCATGCATGCACGTGCGTGCATGAGATTGTTGGCTCTAGGATTTGATTTAGGAGGGAAATGAATTTTAGAGTTTGATTTGGATGTATGGGTTTTGGGAGAGAAGAAGCTGCTTTATTTTCTTGTTTTAGGTAGTGGGTTTTTGGGGCGGCCCATTTGACTTGGGAGAATTAAATGATTTGTTTGGTTTTAATTTTAAACCTAAGTCTTAATTTTGAATTGTGATAACTCCCTCATATTTGATCCGTTTGACCTGCAGATTTCGACGTGGGATTCGTAAAATCTAGTAAAACTCCTTAGTATAGGTATTCGACACTTTTGTTAAAGAGTAAAATATTGATAATCATAATGTCATAGAAATAATTACTTCGTTTGGAAATTTTATTATATCACTAACATTCTGGTAGCAGAATAAAACACTATTATGCTATATTTAAATTGACTAGATTATTTTGGACATTCGTTTAGCAAAATAAATCCTCATACTGCTATTAAATTAATTTGGACATTTAATTTTATGCCAGTTGATTTATATGGGATAAATGAGACATTAACCAAGGATGGTTAATTATGGATTTGATTTACATACATGTCCCTTATGTAAATACCAATTATGCGACTTGAAAATTCAAATTGAATTAAATGGTTACTTGATTTAGTACTATTGTGGTCGCTAAGTGTAACAACCCGCATATTTTACGATTGTATATTTAAATGTTTTATTTAAATATAGCATCATTAATCGGATTAAAGTTCGAAAAGCTACTTTTTGTAAACAGTCGAATTGGAACTCGATACCATTTCCATTGAATCCAAAATGGCGTTTACAACTTTTTTGAGTATAAACATCGATATGTTTGGAGTTGGGTAGAATTTGCTATTTTTCTACTTGGGCTTTGAGTTTGGGTTTCAGCCCACTAACCCATCTAATGCCCTAACTCAGCCCCTCTCCTCTTCATTCATTCTCATTTCCTAAAACACTTCAAGCTTTAGAAAAATGGGGGAAGATAAAAGGAATTAGAAATTCCTAAGCCCCAGTTCCTTTGCAAATTCAAGTTCTAGCTCCAAAATCAAAGAGAAGCTCTGGTAAGCATCCTCTTCATCTTCTCCATCTCTATCTCTCTTCAATTTCAAAATTTCCTATAACCTAACTTAGGAAATATTCTTCTTTTGAGCTTAGATTGAAGCTTCTTGGGTTAAAATTGAAGAGTGATTGTTCTTGCCTTGCTCTATAGCTTCTCTCTTGTGTTTTTGGGTTTAAAGGTGAGTTCTTTAACTCACATCTACGTCTATAGCTATCATTGTTGTTAGGTATGAATTCCTAACACTTGTGCATATTCATTTGCTTTTGATTTGGCCACTTTGGCCTAGGCAAATTGTTGCCCAGACCAGGTGACCAGACGTCTGGTGACCAAGTCCAGACGTCTGGTTTGGACCTGGAGCAAAAATGGATGCACGCAAAATATAAAAAAAAAAGTTAGGGACTAGTTCCAAACGTCTGAAATCTTAGGTCAGACGTCTGGATGAGTCTCAGACGTCTGACTTGAAGTTTCAGACGTTTGGAAGGGGTTCTTTGGATTTTTCCAGAGAACAAAACCAGACGTCTGGGCTCTAAACCAGACGTCTGGCCTTGGCTCAGACGCCTGCTTCGGTATTCCAGACGTCTGGGTGGCTTTCTGAACTATTTCCAAAAAACAAATCCAGACGTCTGGATTCCAAACCAGACGTCTGGAAACGTCTATTTTTGCCTATTTAGGCTGTTTTATGTGGATTTCCTATTTTTAATCGATTGTTGTTGATCCAGATAGTTGTTATCACTTTTATCGACCTTGATGACTTCTTTTTCGGGATTTTTGGGAATATCCATTTTGATGGATTTGGTATCGATTTCTTTGGATTTAATTCACGTCTTCGAATGTGAATCTTTGGTGATTGATTGTTTCTACAATCATTTTTGTGATTTGTCACTTCTAAATACAAAGGTTTCTATACTAGTAGTAAATACTCAAACTCTTTCATCAAAATGATTTCAACACTACTTTTAAATACAAAGCTCGTTTTAAAACCGTTTTCCAAATCTATTAGTATATACAAACCTTTACCTCATTCGTATGAGAAATCTAATTAAACGGCTTAGTAAAACAAGTGGTATGAAACGCTTGCGTTTACTTCGTCGGTTAATTTTTGGACTTGTTCGATTGAAAATCTTGTGACAATCTTCGAGTGGAAATCTACAATCTATTCATAAATATTTTGGTTAAGCTAGTGGTTATGGTACATGAAGCTAAACTCTTATATTTACTAGCTTAGTGTAATCGACACTTCTTGATGATCGATGATGATCATTTTATGATTTAGACTAGTGATGTGCGATGTCTCTTTGTCCGCGTGGGGGACTATACCCCGTTCTATTGAGCTTCGTCTCATTTTTATGGGCTAGCGACCCATGGTCTTTGGACCGTTCGTGGAGCAATCGACTCAATAAGTCGGTGCATGGGGTGTATCTTTTTAGGTGCATCGATGTTCGACTAGGCATGGGGTGTATCTTTTTAGGTGTATCGATGTCCGACTATACATGGGGTGTATCTCTTTTGGTGCATCGATGTTAGTTTATACATAGGGCGTAGCTTTTCAGGTGCGTCGATGTTCGACTGTGCATGGGGCGTATCTTTTTAGGTGCGTCGATGTTCGGTTTATGGTTAGCGACCATGGGTTAGCGACCCGTTTGTGATACACGTGGTTGTGAGTTTTCATGCTCCCGTTTGTGATAGGCCTTCCCCCTTTTGTGATTTCTGGATTTCTAGTTGTGGTTTCTAGAATTTGTGTTTCACCAATTTTTGTGGAATTGCATTTGATATGTTTTGTCAATATTTGTGTTTTGGTGAATTATTTAAAGAGTGTGATTCTTTTTGGTGCTTCGAGTTGATTTGAGATATTGTATGAGTTTTGTTGTTATTTGATGTATACTTGACACAGTATGCCATTTTTGTTATCATACGTTTTTGGTCATATCTCTTATCCTATATCATTTTATATGATATTTATAGCTAGACTGATTCGTTTATTATTTTCTTCTTAAATAATACTTGGGTCAGACCGAAGTATTTCAAGTGCTCCTGCTTGACTTCTTATCTGGGATTGTCATCTGATTTTTTTGGTTAACTACTTTAGATTAGTAGTTTTTGTTATTATACATTTGAGATATAGACTCCTTAATGTATAATTATTCTTTTGTTAGCACTTGTATCTATTCTTTTGTGATGTAGTGGATCTTGTTTGACCACTACTTTGATGTACACTTTTATGTGTTATATTCATATCTGTTTCCGCCTTTGTGATATGAATATCTTTGACTGATTTGTGTTATGTTTATTTCTAGATTTGTTTCCGAAGTCCACTTAGCCACTGTGTGGTAGCTTTGAGTTTGTATTTGATATGTGGGATTTCCTCTTGAAATGAAATGTAAGTTATATTTTCTGACATATCGGAACTCGCACAAAGTAATTACACAGATGGTCGCTCCTCAACAGCCTTATTCTTCGTGCTAGTTGACGGCATTACCCCGTAGTGTCCTTGGTTAGTGTGATAATAAAGGTGGGGCATCACAGCTTGGTATCAGAGCCAAACTTCGGAACAATGTAGAATAATCTAGCAAGGATAATTGTCCTAAGTCTTTCTTAGGAATCGTGCCATAGGATTTAATTCGGGTCTTCGTACCATTCTATCCTATTTTCTTTTATGATGCCTTGTTTTATCAATCAAGTTTGTTTGATATTCATTTTGTGAATAACCTTTTTCTTCTTTCTTTATTTCTTAAAGAAGAGAAATGGTTAGATCTGGCAGTCCCAGCACCGGACAATCCAGTGCTACTCCTCAGGATGGAGTATTTATGTCCGCTCAACAACTTTTAGATCTTGTGAACAATGCCCAAGCTGCCGGACCCGTTCCAGCGCCTACTCACTCTAAATCCGGATTTGCATGCTTGTGTAGAGATTATACCGCTTTGGGTGGAAGGCCATTCAAGGGTTCCGAAAATGTTATAGAAATCTAAGCTTGGCTTAGATCATGCGATCGAATCTTTTCCCGCATGGATCTTATTGATTCATTTCGTGTCCAAGTGGCTTCTAGCATGCTCCAAGAAAGAGCATTAGATTGGTATGAGCTTTTGATTTCTGAAATTATCAAAGCGGATCTTACTTGGGGGAAATTCCGAGAAAGATTCAAATTGAAATTTGTGCCGGAGGCTGAAAAAGTAACTTTAGCCCGACGCTTTATTGACCTTGTTCAAGGTGAATCCTCCGTGACGGATTACGTCGCATCTTTAGAATCTCTTTCGAAATATGGGGTCAAGTATATTAATACCCCATTAAAGAAAAATCAGAGATTTGTCTGTGGGTTGAATAAGGACCTCAAAAAGCCTTTACTTCTGAAACTAGAAGTTTCTTTCGATCAGCTTGTAGATATCGCTCTTCGACTTGAAGAGACCGATAGAGAAAGTGATGTTGAAGTTGTGCGTGCTAAACAAAACTTCAACAAAAACATGAAGAGGCCTATTATGTTCAAAAGCCCTAATCCCAGCAAGAAAGGGAAGCCAGCAATTTCGGTAGCAAAGACTCCTACCTCTAGTCGTGGACGATGCTACAATTGTGGTTCTACGGACCATTATGCAAATGAGTGCCCAAAACCATTTTTTTGTCGTTATTGCAAAGGTTCAGGCCATCTTATATCTACATGTCCCATACTCCAAAGTAGGAGAAAGGGAGAGTTGAATGTCGTGCAAGCTCCTAGTGACACTTCTCTTGGTCAAGGTATTTCTCATTCTATCCTTGACGATATTTGATTTGTGATTATCTTATTCGAGTTTTTTTTATACGGGTTCATCTTGTTATTTTGTATCAAAAGAACTTGATGATTCTTTCTCTTTTAATATTATGGGCTTGATAACTTCATTGAGAATTGCGAATTCGATTAATGGATCCGCAACACTCAATTTACTTTGTGAAAATGTAGAGAGTATTTTATGTGATTATTCTTTCCGAGCCGATTTGCATGTTATGCGTTACTTAGGCTTCGAAATTGATTTTTGGGAGAGGATTGGCTTGATCATTATGAAGCCCACATCCTATGTCCTGAGCGGACTATCTATCTTCGACATCCTCAATCTGTTAAGAAGATTTCTATTGTTCTTAATGATTTTGATTTCCAATTTGGTGGCATCATTTTATTCTTTAAACCCACTTGATGAGGAAAGTTTTATTTCTCTCATTCAATTAGTTTGTGAATTTTCTGGTATTTTTTATATTTGTCTTAGGATTATCACCTAAGCAATCTATTGAGTGGTGCTAAGGTCTTTTCAGCTCGACCTTGCCACTGATTTTCATCAGCTACGAGTTGCGGAGGATAGCATTCCACTTACTACATTCTGCACTCGTTATGATTCTTGTGTGTGGTTCGTTATGCCATTTGGTTTGACGAACCTTCTACCTTATTTCATCCATCTTATGAATCGAGTATTCTACGAATATCTCGATGAGTTTATCCTTATATTTATTGATTATGGATGAAAACAACAATTTAAAATTTGCAAATCTTTTTAATAAGATATTTATAAGTATGATTGGATTTTGTTCTTAAAACGAGCAAAGATATTTGTAAATTTTATAAGAGGGATGTTTATCAAATAAAAGATGATTTTGTGTTATTTTGCCCATTGAGTGCTTTAAGAATTCTGGTCGATGCGCTTGATCAACGTTATCGATAGGAATCTCCTAAACGCTATGATGAGACAGTCAGACACAACAAATTGATTTGTAAAAGTAATTTTTTATAAAAAGATGATTACATAAAGTTAATTGTAATTTTGAATGTCTTAGCTTTTCAGGAAAGAGGATAAGAACTCTTTTCCGATGTTTTTATTCTTGCGATTCCCGATGGGAATCAAGACTTTATTGTTTATACCGATACTAGTCGTATTGGTTTGGATGCCATTCTCTTGCTAAGGGAATGTGTTATCACATATGCTTCTTGACAATTAAAGCTTGCCGAGACTAGATATGCCACTCATGATCTAGAGCTCACGGCTATTGTTTTCGCTCTTAGAATTTGGCCCCATTATCTTTTGAGAGAGAAATTTGTTCTCTACTCCGATCATAAATCTTTGAAATATTTATTTTCTCAAAAGGAACTTAAGTTGCGTCAACAGCGTTGGCTCGAGTTCCTTGCATCTTATGATCTTGATATTCTTTGTACTCCAGAAAAGGGTAATCGTGTTGCCGATGCCCTTAGCCGAAAGCAACAAGCAGTTGTTTTTATGATGATATCCGAATGGAATGATCTCGAGACTTTATCCACTTGCGCGATTCGAGATCGTGAATCCAATTCATGTTCATCTCTTGTTTTGTGTAGCCTTGAGGCTCGTCCTTCTCTTTTGGACCGTACCTCTTTTGGCTAAACTCTATGTCAAATTAAACTGCATGGAGTTCCTACTTATATTGTTAGCAATTGCGATCCATTATTTTACTAGTGGATTTTTGGAAAGGTCTTCAAAAGCTTTGGGAACAAAGCTTAATTCTAGCATTGCTTATCATCCTCAGTCCGATGGATAAACCGAGCGTGTGAATCAAACACTTGAAGATCTCTTTCGTGCATGTGTTCTTGATTTTGGTGGAAGTTGGGAAGATCATATTTCTCTTGTTGAGTTTTCTTCCAATAATAGCTTCCAATCTAGTATTGGTATGGCACCTTTCGAGGCACTCTACGGAAGGCTATGCCGATTTCCTTCGTGTTGGCTTGAAGCCGGTGAGAAGCTAGTTTTAGGTCCAGATTTTATTGGTGCTCATTTGTGTTTCACCTATGATGGGTCTTGTGCGTTCCAGTTGATCAGGAAAATTAGCACATCGATATGTTGGTCCATTTCCCATCACCGAACGTATTGGTTTCGTGGATTATCGCCTATTATTATCGGCTCAGTTTTATGCTATTCATGACGTTTTCCACATCTTTCAACTACGGAAATACCTTAGGGATTCCGATTCTATTCTTGAGCCTGGTGTATTTGATATTTTGAAGAAATTGAAATTTCATCAAATTTGACTTTTGAGCAACATTCTATTTGTATCATTACTTCGGAGGTTGAAAGCCTTCAAAATAAAGATATTCTTCTTGTGAAAGTTCAATGGTCCTCAAATCCTAAGGATTTCCCTTGGGAATCTTGAGAATTCATCGAGCAAACACATCCGGACTTACTCTTTCGTGCTCTTTATGGTGAACTTCTTATTTCAAATCTTCTTTTGTGTTGATATGCTTTTATGGTTGTTACTCTTTATATTCCTCTTAATTATTGCGAGGACGCAATTTCTTTAAGGAGGGGAGTCTGTAACAACCCGCATATTTTACGATTGTATATTTAAATGTTTTATTTAAAAATAGCATCGTTAATTGGATTAAAGTTTGAAAAGCTACTTTTTGTAAACAGTCGAATTGGGACTCGAGACCATTTCCATTGAGTCCAAAATGGTGTTTACAACTTTTTTGAGTATAAACATCGATATGTTTGGAGTTGGGTAGAATTTGCTATTTTTCTACTTGGGCTTTGGGTTTGGGTTTCAGCCCACTAACCCATCTAATACCCTAACTCAGCCCATCTCCTCTTCATTCATTCTCATTTCCTAAAACACTTCAAGCTATAGAAAAATGGGGGAAGAGAAAAGGAATTAGAAATTCCTAAGCCCTGGTTCCTTTGCAAATTCAAGTTCTAGCTTCAAAATCAAAGAGAAGCTCTGGTAAGCATCCTCTTCATCTTCTCCATCTCTATCTCTCTTCAATTTCAGAATTTCCTATAACCTAACTTAGGAAATATTCTTCTTTTGAGCTTAGATTGAAGCCTCTTGGGTTAAAATTGAAGAGTGATTATTCTTGCCTTGCTCTATAGCTTCTCTCTTGTGTTTTTGGGTTTAAAGGTGAGTTCTTTAACTCACATCTACGTCTATAGCTATCATTGTTTTTAGGTATGAATTCCTAACACTTGTGCATATTCATTTGCTTTTGATTTGAATTGATTTGGTGAATTTTCCAAATTTTGGTGTTTTGGTCCAATTTTATGAAAATCCTTATATGGATGTTTGGACATTGATGTTCGGGGTGTATCGAAGAGCCTATAAGGCCGGGTTGTCACTTGGCGTAAATCCTTAGTCGTCATTGCTCGTCCGATCGCTACCAATACGTTTTGGCCACTTTGGCCTAGGCAAATTGTTGCCCAGACCAGGTGACCAGATGTCTGGTGACCAAGTCCAGACGTCTGGTTTGGACTTAGAGCAAAAATGGATGCACACAAAATATATAAAAAAAAGTTAGGGACTAGTTCCAAACGTCTGAAATATTAGATCAAACGTCTGGATGAGTCTCAAACGTCTGACTTGAAGTTTCAGACGTTTGGAAGGGGTTCTCTTGATTTTTCCAGGGAATAAAACCAGACGTCTGGGTTCTAAACCAGACGTCTGGCCTTATATAGAAGTATTAGGTGATAAGAGTAGTTACCATGATCTATACTAATAAATCTGAACAAAAGATAAGAAGAGATGTAACATGCTTGAAATTTATAAAAGGGTAGTGATAAGATAATTACGTGAATATTCTTCAAATTTGAAATGAATATATATATTTTAATTTGGTCAAAGATAATACATGGATTTAGGGTGATGCATGATACACGATGACGGAAACCACCAATGAAGACGTGCTTTAATATGTTAAATTTATGTCTCATTTTTATTAACTTTGAAAAGTGCTGCAGAAAAAGAATATGTTGTCTTCTTCTTCTACTTACTTTCTGGTTAGTTTAGACGCATGCTTTGTGTGGTATAAACTAACTATATATTATCATACTAATTATCAACTAAACCGATTCCACTAACTTTTCAATTGTTTTGGATGATTCTGCAGGTGATTTGCAAAGAAGGCAGATCCCATTCCTCCATTTCCTAACAAACATCTGTGCAATACAGGAGGTACCTTTTATATAGGCCTTTCTTACTCTCAATGCATTTTCATTTATTTAATCCCATGTGATATACTGTTTATCTTATTGTGCCTGAGTTTTGTGAAAGTCTGGTTGCACATTTCCTTCTTCAAACAAATTTTGTGTGCGAGCTCAATAATGCACTAATAATCTTAATAAAGCATGAATGATTAGTGGGAATTTCATATAATTGTGTCACTGTCTGAGTTTAGCGAATTATAACAGCACATCGTATTCTTTTTCTGAAAGGAATTTGTATTAGTCAAGGCTGGATTTTTTAAATTATACTTGCATTGTTTAAAGAAGCAAACTGTTTTAGAAAGTGTATTTATATATAATAACAAATTCAAGAATCGTTTGAATCTACCCAGTTGCGGCCTGAAAATTTACACTTCTTTAGAAACTAAAAATAAATATATACATTTGGTCAAAATTGTTATACATTTTGATTAAAATTGTTTAATATATAGCCGATGGCTACTGTGATTTAATGAACAAGATAAATCACTATTTAAGCATGTATGCAGTCCCTAGAACCAAAAATTTTGTGGTTGCATGAGTCCATAACCAACTGAAAATAAAAAATGAACACAAATCACTGTTTAAGCATGTATGTAGTCAAGAACTGAAGATATTCAAACATATATGAAAACGAAAATGAAAAACTGACTACTTGAAATGTACATAGTCAAAACTTGGAGAGTTGAGCATATATAAAAATGAAAATGAGTCGAGCTCATTGTTTAAGGCTAAGGGGATGGCTTATGCACTCAACCAAGGAAATCCAAACATCATGGAAGCAACAATGTTCCATGTCCAAATTTGGGTAGATAATTGCGAGATCTAGTACTATAGAAATTAGCAATTATTAAAAAAGATTCTGATTTGCAACTATAATTCAGTAGATTAAGATGGAAATAGAATTTATTTGTATTCAAATAGAATTTCCGTGCACAATGTATATGTATATCATTTATATATTTTAATGATTAATTGTTTTCTACTACGCACGCACAAACACACCTTCGGGATAGTTATTTTGAGCTTGTCATTTACACTTTGGTTTCCAACATGATCAACTGCGTCTTCTACAGATGCACAAGTACCCTGTTTTGAGCTTTTATATGACGAGTTTTGATTTGTGGTGCAGTCATTTTCAAATAGAAATAGAGTTTTGATGCTTGTCATTTACACTTTGGTTTCCAACATGATCAATCGCGTCTTCTACAGATGCACAAGTACCCTGTTTTGAGCTTTTATATAACGAGTTTTGATTTGTGGTGCAGTCATTTTCTTGAGTAGCAATTCTATAATCCGATATTGAAACTGATACATTAGTTGTTGAGGCATCCTTTTCTATATTGTTTTTATTTGCTAGTACTAAATGTGCTTCTGTGTTGTTGTGTAAGCTCTGTGGTTCTGAATAGACATTTGCTGTTTCAGCATTAAGAAAATTATTTATTCCCTCTACTGAACTTCCATTTTTTATTATAAATCTAATCCCTTTTTGTTGGGTTGAATTAGTTTAGTTAGAATTGCGAACTTATAATAAACTCTTTTATCTTTAATAAAAATACTCTTTATTTTATTAGTAAGATAGAAAGAAAGGACGGAAGGATTTATAAAATTTCGTAAACTTAAAGTGGATTATCATACATATTCATGTACTTAAAGTGGGTTATCATACATATTCGTGTAGAAAGATGAATAGGTACACTAAATTTCATTTAGTGTTATTGGATGCAAGTAGTGAATATGATCACATTACCAATACAGACGCAAAAAAAATCAAATGTTGTCTTCTGCTTGAGTAAGCCATTCACATGAATTTTTGTTTTAATGAAATAGCTAACATGTGTAGTTTCTTTTTATAGTCCACTTTTGCTACATAGTACATTTTTGCATTATTTGTATCATGATAATTGTCTAAAGTTATATGTAGAGAATTGCACTTGTTTCTGCATATATCCACTTCCTTCTGCAATTTGATCTTGTTGTAGCTCCAGTTCTTCAGAAATATTTTAGCACTCTTCTGGACTTTCAATAAGTTACACAAATTATTAACTATTTGTAAAACAACCAGGTAATCTTCTATTTTAGAAAATTAGTCCCTATAATGACACCAATGATAGCAGTATTTGAAAAATCTGATTCCATCAATGCTAACGTTATTGATTAACCACACTAATAAAGGTGAATGATCACTAGACATTGATGTTAAAGCAAAAGCATTTGAATTTGGGAAAGTAAAGAACAAATTAAGATTAACTAGAACTTTATCAGGTTTGCATCCTATGTCTTTTTGAGGACGTGATCTCAAAAAAATTTCACACCACTTACATCATACTCCATAAGACCACATTTGATTGAGCAACTATTTAATTCATCAGTTTTACTAGTTGGTAAACACCTACCCCATGACTTTTCTTTAAACAGTCTCATATAATTGAAATCACCTAAAAGTAACCATGGATAGTTTATTGATGCACTATCAGATTCTAGATTATCCTATAATTCTATTCTGAGATTATCATAATTCTCTACATAAATAAATGACAAAATTAGATGACTGCCCTGTTTTGAAAAGAAACTAGAATTTATTATTTGTTGGATGATAATAGTAAGCAAGACTAGTTTTTTTACTTATGTACATTAAAATTTTGCATTTGTAATAGAAATCGGTATTATTTAGAATACACCAAATATCAATCCAATGTTTATCATAAATGTGTAGATGGTCTTTTGCTGATATTGGTTTCAAATGCAACAACCGTAGTACACTTAAAATCTCTAACAATTTTATTAACTTTTATCCACCTATCTGGGTCATTGGTGTTGATGATGTATGCTAGCATTTAAATTACTCATTTTGTCAATTTATACTAGCATTTAAATTACCCATTTTGTCAATTTATTTTTGTGCTCTTTTATAGTTATTACTACTGACAAAAGTTGATAATAAGTTACAAACAAATTTGCAACTATCAATATTCAGAGGTTGATAATAAGTTACATATAGGTTACATTGAAAGCATTGATAAATGATAGTGACAAATGCTTATAGATACTTAATATAGACCTCCAAATAGCATTAGTTGAAATGAACCAAAACGCAGCTAATGAAAAACAAATTTGGATGGAGCATTAATGAGTTCAATAAAATGTCAAAATAGGCATGCGGTTTTTACATCCATAGGCACTCTTATGGTAAAATTTAACTTCCATGACTGATAATTTTTTGTGAATACACTTCAAAACAGTTATACACACGTACCCCACTGAAAGAATAATTTATGAAAGGGATTTTTAGATGAAGAAAGTAATCGTAGGTGGTATCTTTGACACACATTATGCATCTTATTTTTTCATGGTGATGTTTCTTGAATTCATACTATTTCTTCTGTATTAATTTATGAAAGGGCTTTCCCTTTTTAACACAGTTTTAACTCCTTTTCAACCTTCCCTTAATTCATGCTCTTTGCCGTTGATTATATGAAATTTATCTTATAACCGGGTTAATTTCTGAAAACACTTTTAATCAAAGCATATTACTATTAATAAGCAGATTTGTTGTGGAGGGAATTAATTAGTAAAATACTTTTTTATGGAGTAAGCCTGAGAATAATAATCCTTTGATTATCTTGCAGCCTAAGGCGTTTCCAGAAATCATTTCTTTTTAGAAAATAATGCATACTCATGTTAGAATACATATAATTGTACTTCTTGAATGACCACATTTCCCAAGATAATGATTGCCTGGATGAAAAACATATCACAGCTGGAAGTCACCAAAGATGGGACAGAGTTAATTTAAGATTTTTAATATTCATACCCGGCCATATCACAAAATATATACAAGTTTCGACCAGTTTCTAAATGCAAGCTGTTTTGATTAATTTGTTTTTATTTTTTATTTCATAGTGTAAAATAAGAAATGATATTGTTTACACTCATAATGTTGTATATTATGTATGATATAGCAGGGCAATATGTCGTCTAGTATAGAAAAACAATGGATGAAAGAATCCGATCGAAGAACCACACGATATATATAAGGAGTGCAGAAGTTTATTGAATTCGTTGTGGAAAATGGTGGTGATAAGGAAATCTATTCTTGTCCTTGCACACAGTGCAAAAATATGAAAATGAAGATTAAAGTAGATGACATTCATTATCATTTACTCAGATGGGGAATTGTCCAGTCATATACCGTTTGGCATTTTCATGGAGAAGAATCGACAGAGAAGCAAAAACAATCTATTAGTCAAGCCATAAGTACTGATGAGGCTGAACATCCTAGGATGGAAGACTTGGTCAATGATGCTGATAGATTTCATCATTTTCAACCTACCAGTCCGTTGCTCGATAATATTGGGGAACCGTCTACGGTTGATGTTGATCGGTCGACCAATCAAAGGAAGAAGTGCAAATCACTTTTTGGTAGTGCAAAAGAGCCATTGTATCCTTCATGTTCTAAAGGTATAACAACATTGTATGCCATTGTGAAACTGAATAGCTTGAAAACTCAATACGGCTTTTCCGACAATGGTGTGACTGCACTCCTCGAATTTATAAAGGAGTTACTCCCTGAAGGTAACACACTACCGACAAAGTACCCCGACATGAAGAAGATGATTAAACAAGTTGGGATGGATTACAAGACTTATGATGCATGCATTAATGACTGCATGTTATATTATAAAGATGACGCAAACAGAGTTTCTTGTACAATTTGCAACGAACCAAGATATAAGACAACATTCAACGAAGAGAGAAGAGCTACCAAAGTACCTCAAAAGACGTTGAGACATTTCCCTTTAATTTCTAGATTGAGGAGACTATATACCATACCATGGATAGCAGATGCTATGACTTGGCATGCTCGTGCCAAGTCCGATTCAAATGTGATGCGTCATCCACGTGACACTTCTCAATGGCGAGCTGTAGATTCTTTTGATAAAACATTTGCTACTGAACCACGAAATATCACACTTGGAATAGCAACTGATGGTTTCAATCCACACGTGTCTCTAGCCAGTCATTATAGTTGTTGGCCAGTAATTACAGTACCGTATAATCTTCCTCCATCAATGTGTATGAAAAGAGAGTTCTCAATGTTGACATTGTTGATTTCCGGGCCAAAACAACCAGGGAAGGATATCAATGTTTATTTACAACCGTTGATAGACGAGTTAAAGCAGTTATGGGAAGGAGTCAATGCATTTGACTCATTTAATAATTCCGAGTTCACAATGAGAGCTAGGATGTTGTGGGCAATTCATGATCATCCTGCGCTCGGTACTTTATCGGGGTGCACAACTCACGGCTATTTTGCATGTCCTATTTGTGGGGAAGATACTTGTTCTTATTATCTTCCTAAAAGTAAGAAGATGTGTTACATGGGACATCGAAGATTTCTTCCTTCCCAACACAAGTTTCGAGACGATAAGGCAAACTTCAATAATGAACAAGAATATTGTCGTCCTCCATGGCCATTGAATGGTTATCAAGTTGAAGAAAAGGTAGCTAATATCAAGATGAAAGTTGGTAAAAACAAACAAGAAATCGGTCGAAAACGAAAAAAGAAAACCGATTATGAAGACCTTATCAATGTTCCTGCATGGTATAGGAGGTCTATCCTCTTTGATTTGCCATATTGGAAAGCAAATTTGGTCCGACATAATGTTGATGTTATGCATACAGAGAAGAATGTCACTGAGCATCTCATCGGTACAATTATGGGTCATAAGGACAAGTCAAAAGATGGCATCAATGCACGGAAGGATTTGAAAACCATGGGTATAAAACAAAAATTGTGGGTGAGGGAAGATCATGAACAAAATAAAATAACTATACCAGAAGCAACTTTCACTTTGAGCAAAGAAGAAAAGGTTCGATTTTGCACCATTTTGAAAAACCTTAAAGTACCTAGCAAATTCTCTTCTAACTTCCACAACAATGTGAGCATCAATCCTCCCGAGCTAACAAATATGAAGTCACATGATTATCATGTCATAATGCAACAATTACTTCCGGTATTGCTTCAACATTCTTATCTACAACATAAGGATCTGCGTAATGCTATACACCGTATAAGTCTATTCTTTAACATTTTGTGCTCAAAGGTAATCAATAGGGAACATCTTTTAAAAGAAAAGGCTAGTTTGGTAGAAGCAATGTGTGTGTTTGAAAAACATTTTCCACCCGCATTTTTTGATATCAGTATCCACCTTATGTTTCATCTAGCTGATGAAGCATTGACTTGCGGCCCTGTTAGATATAGATGGATGTATCCTTTTGAACGGTAAATTACTAATTTTTGTTTTATTCTTCATCATTCGATTTAAATAGCTACCAGTTATTACAATTAATTACCTACATAGGTTGATGAAAACATATAAAGGATATGTGCGCAATAAAAGATATATTGTACAAGAAGCTAGTTATTACTGCATGGAGTATATGCCAAGAGGAGGTGATGGCACTCATAAACATACCCATGAAGCGTTTTTAGACGAGGATGATGAGTTTGCTGGTGAGATGCCTCTAGATAGTGGTAAAGGTATAACTTTGACCCAAGTGCAGTTTGAACAAGTTCGTAGATGGGTCCTTAATAAGTACGATGGATTGGATGAATGGGAGAAGTAAGTTGACCAATTTATCCTGAATTCCCATTATTGTAAAATAAATTAACTCATATACGTATTGAAATGTCTATCGCAGGAGGTATAACATCTATGTGAAAAGTACTAAATCTAAATCTCGAAGTAGGGTTACATCCATGGAAACTTGTCAAAGTTTCACTCTATGGTTACGTGATGAGGTATTACATCTTCTTAGGTATTCATGTGTATTTAAGTGGATCATACACCATCACGATCATGTTTTTTTTACTTATTGTGTTTTTTTAGTTGGTCAAGACAAATGAAGTTGATTCAACTCTTTGGCGGTTGGTGAATGGGCCGAAGTTTAAGGCGCGTAGTTATACGAAGTACCTAGTGAATGGATTCATATTTTCTCCAAAAAGTTATGAAGAACGGATGGTAACACAAGATAGTGGTGTTTGTATGAGAGCAATTACAAAAGTTAGAGCGAGCGGGAAGGATAAAAATTACAAGGAAGCGGAAACAATGTATTATGGAGTTATTCAGCAGATAATTGAGTTGGATTATATTGACTTCAAACAAACGGTTTTTATTGTGATTGGGTAAAGGTCGAAGATAAGGTCAATGGTTGTAAGATAGATCCCATTTCAAACTTGATTACTGTTAACTTAGAGAAATTAAAGACCAAAGATAGAGTGAATGATGAGCCATTTATTCTTGCATCAGAAGCGAGTCAAGTGTTTTACTCAAAAGATTTAAAAAGTAGCGGATGGTTTGTGGTTTTGCATACACCAAAACGGTTGACTACAACTGTGGATGACACCGAGTTTCCTATTTTCTATCAATCAGCTTTCGAAGACAATAAAAAATTAGAAGACCTTACCAAATGCATATGTTAACATAAGATGTATTTCTTACTTGAAACGAGTTGAATTTCAAGTGTGATTGAATTTAGAATTTCTTCACCATTTATGTTTGATTGTGTTTCATATTCGTTTTATGCACCTACTCTGATATTTATGTTGCATGCCTACATGGACATGTGCGCGTTGTAGTTTGTTTATCCTGCTATTAGTCTTGCCACTTTGTAGTGATACATTCATTTTTCTGGTAATCATTACAATCTTCTTCTATATCATCCATCCCTTTATTACTTTGAAGCTGCCCATCACCTTCTGCTTATCTATGCGTCTTGCATTAAATAATTTTTCGTAAATATGATGTTCTAATATTTCTTTTGATCATTGATTTTAAAAAAAACCCAAAATCTTATGAAGATGATCTATCTAGTTAGAACATCATCTCCGAAAAGAACAGCATTGTCTATGGCACATAAATAGGAAGAAAAAAATAAAAATGGAAGAATTTGAAGGATAAAGATGTGAATTTATAAATAATCAGACATTCATACAGAAAATTGTCAAAATTTACTATTAATTAAACAAAGCCACATCTGGACAGACTAATTATAGCAACACATTATCAGATAACACGTATCTGAATTCCTGAATTTATTCATATACATAGATCTATTCTATAATATCATGTAATCAAGAAGTATTATTATTGTAGTTTTCATCTTTTATTTTTGCTGCATAAACAATTGTCTTACATATTAAGGGTGCTGTAGCAGATAATTTGACTATGTCCTAACGTTTAATCCATATTACTACTTGTTAATACTTCAAATTCTGATTTATAAATTGTCAGCCATACAAGGGTTCTCACATTATGGTTTTACTCTCATCCATACAAGGGTTCTCACAATAAACCACAATTAACAAAAACTGCATTAAATGGATAGTAAGTTATAAACAATAATAAGGTGATGAATAAATATAAAATAGACGCTGCAGTTATTTTGCAGTCCTGTGTAATCTTGTTCAGATTTTGAAATTTTAATGCAGTCTTGTGTATTTTACTGCAGTTTCAGTGATACTTTGGCATGTATTTAGGTTTTAAGTAGTAACCTTTGTGTTTGTGCTTCAATGTTGTGTTATATTCTATTATCTGTGTCATATGATGCATGTAACGACCCACCTTTTTGGACAATTTAAATCGACAAGTAAACACACATGCCGATTCCAAACCATTCAAAAGGGAGGATTGTTAATGGGGTAAATAAGAAAAGAAGAGAAAAGGAACAAGAAACAACCACAGAATCTCGCAGCGGAAAGATAAAATATAATAATCAAATAAACAGTTCATGAAGCTGTTTAATATACTTTTGATTATCATTTATACAACATTTATCAGAGTTATACATATACAACAGAACAAATAAAATAATGCAGCAGACAGCATGATGCATGTATAATAATAGTAATAGTATACCAAATCTTCGTCTTCGTCCTCCAGAATAGATCTTCAATAAGCTGAAAAAAACTCAGGACTGACCCGAGCGTAATGAAAAGACAAAACACTCGAGTCAGGACTAAAATATCCTTATGTAAGTTAAATCAATCGTAAATAAAGATGAGTGTAACGGCGTCAGAGATGTTTACGGGATTTGACATCTCCTATCCAGTGTCAATGTGCGTGCAATAACTCAAGAGATGTTACGGGATTTTCCATCTCTTAAGGATCCGTTAAACTATCTACTATGTAGTACAATACGCTATTATAATATGTCTACAGTAAAGTAAAAGTATTAAAATAGCGTTAAGGCGTTACCCATATTCCCCTTAACACATTTTATATATTCCCATAGTCTATACAGTACCGTACGCTCCTCCGAAAGGTTTACGCAGAGGGCACCCCATAGGTATGGTACAAAACAAACTCGTAGAAGGCACGCTAGGGCATGTGAACACGGCACACGAGGAAATGCCAGGGTAGATATACCAATTGCACTTCCGGACTGGTGGTGACGCATAGCAGCTACTACCGCCCACCTCGGACACACTCCCAAACAATCGAGGGGTGGCCACCAAATCGAATCACAAAAGCAATATAATGGTATCGAAGAAATATGTCCGATAAGAGGAATGACCTCACATTAGCCCGGTATAGCTCCTGATTTTAGTCACATCTAAGCTGACTCACGGGAGTCAGGGTCACGTCATACCATATAGAATCGTCGCCAAACCATCCTACTTCATTTCTGGAATCTCCACCACGTACACAGTTGTTAAAGTGGTTTTCGGTATCGACAGAGAGTATGCCCATATCCGATCCCGGTCTCTTTAACAACCAACGCTTATTACACACCGGATGGTTCTTTTACATTTTCAAAATCAATTCATAATTGATATCAAAATATCAAGTTCGCTTCAAAATCAAATCCATTTCAAAATCATCGTATTTACGCAAAATATACGATTTCATTTTCAAAATCATTTCGCCTCAATATCTCATTTCAATTTCAAAAATCGTTTCAAATTCCAATTTAGGTTGTAACTTCAATTAGCCCAATTCGTATTTAAATCCAAGATTTAACATAAACATTTCACCTTATTGAACAGTTGGAAATTTTGGAAAATAGTTTGAATAGTTTAAAGTAGCTTAAAAAATTGAAAAATAGTAAAATATTCTAAATATTAAAGATAGATTTCAAAATAGTTTAAATTGATTTAAAATAGATTTAATATAATTAAATCGGTTAAATAGCTTTAAAATAGATTAAATATGATTAAAATAAATTAAAAATAGGTAAATTACTTCAAATAAATTAAATTGGGTTAAGTAGATTTAAAACTAGATTAAAATAAGTTAATATGTTCAAATAAGTTGAAATAACTTAATATAATTAATATAGGTTAAAATAGTTTAGTATAAAATAGTTTAAGTATTTAAAATAGTTTATATAGCAGAATAACTTAAGAAAACCAATTTGAAATAGCTTCAAAGTCAACCATTTTAAATTTCCAACTTACCAATCTGAATCAAATTCGAATTCCATTCAGTCGATTCAAATCTCAATTTCAGTTCAAATCAATTTCGATTTCAAATTAATTTAATTCCATTTCCAAATCCAATTAATTCAAATTTCAATTCCAATTTATAATGATTTCGAGGTTGGTTTTTTTTTTCAAAATATTAATTCAAACACTTAAAACCCAATTATTCCCTAATATTCAGTTTCACAATCCAAATCTTCAATAAAATTCAATGTCAAGCTCACATTTCAAAATGTTGTCTTTATCACACTTTTACTTAATAATATTCAAAATCCGAATAAAAATTGAATCCTTTAAAAATCAAATCAATTTACGAAAATTCAATTATATCACAATTTTAATTTCAAAGTCTTAACTTCAATTATTAACCAATTTGTTTAACAAAAATTATTTCAACATCTCAACCTCAAATTCGCGATAAATTCAATTTCTATAAAATTGATTTTTAAATTCCTTTAAATCAAACCATTTAAAGTAATTCCAAATCTAAGATTTTAAAATTATTAAATTTAACCAATCCGGTGTCCATATATAATTTTCTATCCTATGGCCAAGTGATCAGTTATTTCAATTAAATTTCAGGAATAGAGATATATCATTTCAATTCAAATCATAGTGTCATAGGTATATATCATTTCAACCCATTTCTCAATTTATTCAAAATGATTTAATTTACAGCTGTAAATAATACACAGGGTGATGACAGGATATATACACCAAATAAACATCCAAACATTCAAACATCAATCCATAGCATCCATCGCAACCAATCATCCAAACAGACAATAAAAATCACGGAAATTTCATAGTTGTAAATGTTCGGTAATTTAATTTCGATTAAATTTCAATTCTAATTTGACTGTAAATTTCAATTTCTAACATTAAATTCGATGACAATCTAGATGACAGTTAAAATTTTATCAACAACGACTAATAAAAATCATATCACTTCACAATATTAAATTTAACAAGCATCAAGATATTTTAGTACGGTGTGAGCGTTATAAAACACTCACCTTGATTTTCAATTTCAAATCAAATCGAACGACGTTCGATTTAACCTGAAATTTTAGTTAGCTCCAAACGCTCCCGGATCTGCACTGCAACGAAGCTCTCATCTCTGCGATTCCAACACAAAAGATTCGTCTGATTCTTGATTTTTCGATAGCAATTTGTAGTGTTTTATTTCGAATGAAATTAAACGGACGTTTAATTTCACTCAAAATTTCCACTGACCCCGATCGCTTCCAATCCAGTTTCATCGCGAAGTATTCGACGATACGATTCCAATGCATTTTGTTTCGTCATTTTCTGATAACGTATGACAAAGTTATGGCATCACAAACTTAATACAATCTAAAATATTTAATTTCAATTTTAAAGTTTCTTTATTTACAATCCTACTATCATCTACCGTTGCTTCCAGGAGACCAAAATCGTGACCGTGCTTTCCATCTTCTCCTTCCCAGTTCGAATACGCGCAACCAAACCCATGATAGCCGCCACAAACCCTAATCACGCAACCCCCAAACCTCCACGAAATCCGATCATCACACCACCATACGCACGCCCATCTCGAGCTCGACCCCCCATGCTCGACCGCACCCCCCTAGTGCCACCACCGGCCAGAAAAACGCAACCAAAGACGCGACCCTCCCATCCATTTTGCCGCCAATACATTGCTCGAAACTTCATCATCACCGTTGGATTTAAGGATCTCGCTGCCCTCTACGATTTGCTAGTTGAAAACTTCTCGAAATAATGCTTAGATTGGAAGAAATTCGAGGAAGAACGAGAAGAGGTGCTGGTCGTTGGTTATGAAAGTGGCGGCCACGAAAATAGAAACTAGGGTTTCTCAAAAATGAAGGGGGTGGGTTGCTTTTATAGAGAACCGACGAACACTATTCATTTCTAAATTTCCGAACTCCGATTTACGCGCGGTCACTATCGTTTTTGGGGTTTACCCCACGTTCCGAACACAATGGAACAGGTTTCGAAAGCTAATTCGATCGTCTGTGTGAGATATGGATTCAAACGATCAATTTTAAATTAAACCAATTAAATGAATTTCTAAACGTTTTCAGCTGCCACGGTCAAATGGCAACTCCGATTGCTCCGAAATTTGAAATCCGATAATAATAAACTATTACGGATCCAATGGAACCGGTTTCGTCGAATTCCGAGACTGTGCCTCGGAAGGCTATTTTTACTCGTCGATTAAATCGACGACTTTTCAAATTTTACAGAATTTCTTACAAATCCAATTTTAAATGTTAACAAATTCATTGTTGTATAAATAAAATTTTATATCAATCTTCGATATCATTTTCAATCATATTATATTCAAAATTCAATTATTCAAATATTTGCAAATTTAAATTTTAAACAATTTAGATTATCTGAAATTCATTATCTTGAAATATTTGAAAATGAACTTATAAAATTTAACTTTAAAAATGAATTCAAATTATGGAACAATTATTTCCGTTATACAATTACTCAATTCTCGTTATTCAATCTATTCAATTATATCAAATATTGAATTTAAATAATTTACATTGTTCAATATTCAATAATTTCCAATATTACATTTTAATTGAATTTTAGCTATCACTCAATTACCTTATTCACATCTAAGGCATCCAACATTTATTATTCGACTTCAGTTATTGATTATAAACCCAGTTAATATATAAAATTTCATTTCATTTACAATTGGTTTTCAAATTCAATTCAACTGACCAATACACAAGTAACTTATAATAATTATCACCATTTTCCTTTAATCACACTTATAAGTTTATTATTTACTAATAACTGTCACAAATTTCCGATATAAGACAAATTAGATTCCATTATCATTGACTACATCTTATTTCATTTGTTAACGTAATATTTACATTTGTTTTTTTTCTTCTTATATTCCCTTATAACCAAGTTATAAGATTTAAGTCATTTCAATTGATTGGAATATCATTCAATTCGTTAAAAATTAACTTAGATAAATATTGTTGCAATTCATTCTAGTAATTATTATCATAAGTAAATTACAAAATTTTAATTCTTTCAACATTAAGCCATGAAATCTTATTAAATTAACTATTTTAATTATCGAAAATCTACGGGTCGTTACAATGCAGTTCTTATGTTATACAGGTCTTAGAGTGCTGACAAGGGGCATACCATTCTTTACATATTCTGGTGCAGCATATCCATAGCTTTTGCCAGTCCAAAATCAGGGAGCTTGGCTGTATAATCCTGTTGGGGAAGAATTTATAATTATATTGATTGTTGGCTTCTATTTAAGCTTAAATGCAGGGAAAGATCTAACATAAGGAAACTGATGTTAACTGAATCCAGTAAGATATTTGATGTGCCCGTAGAGTATGTTATGCTTTGCACATGCATTTTACCGTTTTCATCTGTTTTAACGTAAATTAAAGTAGTAACATTGACATGCATTTTACCGTAGAGTATGTTATTCTGACATCTGTTTTTCCATTTTTGAATAACTGAATTTGGTTTTTGAATCATTAGTCCTCCCAGTTAGATCAGTTTTCCGTACTTAATTCAGTTTGTGTTTCATTTAAATTGTAGTCTTATTTTAACTTTTTGTTATTAGTAGTTTTTTATTTTTGTACATTAGCATTATTCAATAGACAGATGAAAACATTTGGAAAATAATTGTCCAATTATGACCAGTTGCTAACTGCCCTCTATTTGTAGTTGTTACTTGTTACTTGTATATAGGGGTGGTTATGATTACTACAAGTAGGCAATTTAATGAAGCAACATCGCTCCATGGACTTTTTTTTTGACCATGTTACAATAGACGCAACTGCATGTAATGTAGGAATAAAGACAATATGTTTTCTCTCTTCAATTTATATCTTTGAAGTTGTATCATATGATCTGACAATTTATTCCCCAATTGACTGTGTTCCACATGTTACATCTACCAGACCTCAAGTTTGACTGATAAGCAGATTTAGTTATACATTGAGTTGTAATTTTTTCTCCTTGCTACTTCATTAGCTATAGCATGTAGGCTCTTACTAGCTGTTATTAGATCAACTCTTTTCTTTCTACTTATATATTCTTAAAATGCCTCGGAATTTTCTAAGGCGAATGCCTCAGATTTCTTGAGGTAGGTGGATAAATAGATGAGTATCAACAATTATATGAAATACCATTGCTTTTATGCGGTTTATTCAAAGGTCAGATAACAAGAAGCGGAATTTTGCTCAGTTGACAGTTTTAAATTATATTTTAGTGGATGAACTGAAATTTATATGTCAAATTATATTTGATTTTATTGATGCAAGAATTTCAATCAATGATGATTTTTTTTTGTAGATATGGATTTCGAAGGGAGAATATGTTAAATTACATGGTTTGTTTTATGCACTGTCATATGATCATACAGTTGAGCATCAATTACTGTCTGGGGTTAACCAGTCGTAATTTTTATTATTTGTTGCTTTTTATTGTTTGTTGCAGGTGGTCTTGGTCATTTGGATTGCAACCAAGAAGATAGTAGCAATGTCAGAACCTGCAGAAGCGTCAACCCATTCAATTACACAGTCATCCTCTACACAACCCGAAAAAGTTGAGATAAATGCATTAGGTGCTCCTATTTCAAAAAATGCTGGAAAAGTAAGCAGTCGAGTCGGTAAATTGGTACGAATTCATGTGCCGATCTCATATGAAAGTTGGGATAAAGTACCTAAAAAATACAAGATTGACGTTTGGAATGAATTGCTGGTAAGCTAAAACTGATTTGTACCACTTTCAGTTTTTTATATAAATATATATATATATATATGTATATATGTATTGCCACATAATTTCTTTTCTTACGTAAACAACTCTTAATTTTACAGACATCTTATGATATAGAGTCGGATTCAAAAGACTTGTTTTTTAAAAAAAATGGCCGAGTCATTTAGGAAACACAAGAGCGAATTGAGGACAAACTATTATGACAAACATGATAATGACGAAGATAGGCTGAAAAATTGTCCACTAACAATCACCCAAGAAGATTGGACCGAGTTTGTGAAAAATGAAGCAAAACCTGGTGCAAGGGAAAGAAGAGAGATAGGCAAAAAAAACAGATCGCTGTACAACTACGGTCATCATACTGGACGTACAAGTCACGCTGTAGTAGAACATGAAATGATATGTTTGTTTCATTTTTTATATTAAATATAAGTAAACTATCACGAATTGACACTTAAATCTTAGATGCAAAGTCGCCAAAAAATGCAACTTTGTTCTTTTGTTATGTGAATGAAATAGTTCTTTAGATATCTTGAAATTGGGGTAATTCATCATTTAGCAACATTATGTTGAATCATTAATTAAGACAATCAATGTACTGCTTTCAGCTAGCTCTCACTTTCGATAGAATAATCACGATGTATAGTGTTAGTCGTATATAAGATTATGAAATTTTGTTTCATGAGGAGGTTGCACATAACTTAGGAACCTCATTTGCAATTTGTAGCATATCTGCAATTTGTAATTAGTTCTAACTTTTTTTCAAGCAATAGCAAAATTACACTATTAGCTAATGAATACTTTCTCTCTGTGAATCACTTAAAGTTTTTAATATCTTAATTGCTGAACTGGATGCAGTTGGCAAAGTTGTAAATAGAACAAGTCCGTGTATTGTTATTTTAACTATCATTTTAGTTATTATATTTCATGTTAAAGGTAAAGTACCAGATGACTTATATATTATAACAAAATTGCATTGTATGCATACTGTATGCTAACTATCAAGCTGAAGTTAAGAATAAGAGTATGCTTAACTTAAGTTAAGAATTAGGAATCAGAAATAAGTTGTCATATTCATCTACTAGTCACCAAAAATAGGAATCAGAAATAAGTTGGTATCAAATTATTAAAGACAAAAATAACAAAAATTTTGTGACAAGTAAGATGAAAACAACTTTAGTTTCCACTGAGTACCTCCCCATTTCTTAATGGTGATGCACCGCTAATCAAAATCAGCTTTACGTGGTATTTATAAGATGAGACACTAGGTCACATAAAAGCAAATGCTTAAAAGAGAGGTAAATATAGTGCGCTTAGAATGAGATGTGTAACCGAATTCTGACGACATATATTATTACCATCCTGCTGTAGATCTTTAGTCTTCTTACTTTGGGACTTGAATTATGAAGGCATACAGTAGCCTTATCTGGTAGTAAATTTATAGTATATTGAGTAGGTTGGAGTTGATCCATTACTCAAGATACATAGGTAGAATGTTAATCATATATTGTAAATGTATATCCTAGTGAAACATAAGAGCATGTGCACATGTATATTCTATATTAAAACCACTTATGTTCACATGATAGAGCATGCATTAACGTTATCATCATTAAACATGTTACTAACTGGATGTTTGCCTCTGTGTGTTTTGCGTATATGACCATGCTTATCACCATTGTTATACCCATGTCTCCAGTAATTGTAGCTCCCTCTGAACGTATCCTCATCTTTGAAATAATTTGCTGCCGAGGTATAATAAAGAGGCAGGTCTGGACAAGGCCAAAACTCTACCTTTTTGCCTGAAAACTGCTCTATGTTTTCTTTCAAAGAGTTGATGCCTGAAATTGGAAACAAATAGTACAACATATATTGTAACTAAAATGACAGTTAAAGAGGAAGTGTTTGATTATTTTCTTACCAGACATCAAATTCAGGAAATTAAGATGTTGACATTTTGTGTTGTTTATATATTGCATGCTCATATATTATTTATTTACCGGTTTACTTTTAGATGACCGATTTGTATTTATTTGACAGTACTTTTTTCTCTAGATTAATATTGCATATTGTCAAATAGATACACTCAAATAGTATCCATTTAAAATTAACGATCTCTTTATCTTTTTGTTGTTGTAGGCTAGTGCAAATCCGACAAAAGAAATCACACGTCGTCAAGTATGGGAGAAGACTCACACCAAAAAATACGGTACCATATCAGATTCGGCTTCTACGTACTTCGTAAGTTAAACAGATAATAATTCAGCTATTCTATAAAGTCTTTGTAGTAAATAACATCTCAAGTATTACCATATTTTAGGATAAAATTGTAAAAGCAAAGGAATCAATCATCGGTAGTGATGAAGAAGACTTTCCATTGGATGAAGATATCCTATCACAAGTGTTTGGCAGGGATAAAAGAGGTCAGACTCGAAGTATTGGAGCCAAAATATCAAGGACTCAAGTTAAGGCTTGTACTATTGCACGTAAACAACTCAAAAAGGCTCAAGGAGGCACAGAAGACTTGAAAGCTAGAATGGATAATATGGAAGGTACATTGAAGTCATTGGTCGACTTGTTGAAAGGACAATATGCAGGTCAAGAAAATCATTTACCGAACATTGCTTCAAATGAAGGAGGAAGTGGTACACCACATGGAAGTGTTGGAAGAATGCTGAATAATGACTTGGTAAATTCATTTAATTCGTCTGGTTTAGCCAATCAAAAATGCGAAATCCTGAACATTGACCTTGAGGTCATTGCAACAGCCACTGTCTGTAAAGATTCGACAGCATCCATTATACACGGAAAATCATTACCTCCAACACATGAGAAGTTAGTCATGGACAATATACTGCTACCAGAAGAGAAAACATGCAAACAAAATCATCCTCTTGCTATGACCTTTGGTGAAGTTGGAATCGGTGGTTATGTGTGTCATCCAAAGAGTAATATTCGATATCTATAGACCCATAAGCAGGTATGTATTATTATACTTTGGCAATTTTAACTGGGTTAATTTCCGAAATTACTTTTAATCAAAGCATCTGAAATGTGTCTATAGTAACATCTGCTCAACACTAACATAATTTTTGTTTATTTTCCACTGTTGACTTTCTGCATATTTTCTGTTTATTTTGCAGCTAGGGATTTTTCTTAGGGAGAGAAGCATCTGAAATATCTTTAATTTGCGTCTGCACGTGGGCTACTGAGTTCAATTTGTTGCCTTCACTTATATATTAGATTCTACAGTTAGCTTGTAGTTATCATTGCTTCACTAAGAACTGCAGTCGTTTTACTATGATGAAGTATATGCTTGGCGAATTCAGGAATAATTTCTTTTCTGTTGTTTAGTGTTTACATGAACAATAGATGTTGTTTACTTGTTTTTCTATGAACTGATGGTTTCACTATGAAGTTGTATTATGAACTGAAAGTTGTAAGTTTGTAATCAAGCACTTGTAGTAGTTGTATTATAAATTGGGTTTGTCATCTATTACTGGTTTGTATTCACGTTATTTATTCCATGTACTATATATATTCCATGTACTATCATGAAACTGCATTTAGGAATGAATTTGAGCTTTGGTTAAACTGGTATAAGCTGGGGCATTTTGTAATTTCATTACAGGGCCGTGGCAAATTAGTATTTCGCCACGGCTCAAAGCCGTGGCTAAATATTAGTTTGCCACGGCTCAGAGCCGTGGCGAAATACGAATTTGCCATGGCTCAGAGCCATGGCGAAATACTAATTTGCCACGGCTCAGAGCCGTGGCAAAATATTTGCCACTGCCAGTTTCGCCATGGCTCAAAACCGTGGCAAAATGATTTAGCCACGGCTCATAGCCGTGGCGAAATCGCTTTTCTGGTGTAGTGGTGCTGATGTTAAACTTTCTCTTTGTGCAAGAAAGTAGAATAAGAAATAAGGAAACAATAGAAGTTTGAGTAACTATAGATGACATGACACAAATATTAAATTTAAAGTATGTAGGTATTGGTTTGAGGAAACAAGTTGGTACATTGGCTGCAACAATAGTACAATATTGTGCATTGTTGTTCATTTGTTTCCTGACTCTTTTTCCATTTAAATTCGATCCTCTTTTTAATGCTTGGCTTCAAATAAGAAAGTATAATACTTGCTGTTTTTATTTTCTTCAATATTCTTTATTTAAATTAATTCAATATGAACTTTTAATGCTAATGTATTTCTTATTGTGTGATTGTAGGAAATTGTGGTTTTCAATGGATTAGCTTTTAACACGAATCACTGCAATTTGTGAGGTGAATAGTGCAGTATTTAATTTTTTTTATAGAAATCAACTAAGTTAAAGGAAATTTAAAATTTTTTATAAAAATTTAACTATGTTAAATAAGTTCTATAAAAATTAATTAAGTTTATAAAAAATAACAAAGTTAACTATTTTATAGACATTAACAAATTTTTATCAATTACTGTAATATATATATATATATATATATATATGAATTAATCTACAATAAATTATATAATATATGCATATAATAAGTATTTAAATTAAGACAAACTTTATCTAAAATTAATAAATATTATATAAATGATATATATAAATTATATCATATATATATGTATACAACCAAATCATATAAACTGTATGTGTAAATTGTGCACGCGTGCGCACAAACACACAAACACACACATAACATTATTCAATCAGTAATAGTAATACAACTAATCAGCAGTCCACTAATTATACAATTGGTAAGTGATTCATATTCATATAAAATTGGTAAGTGAATTCTGACGTTGTAGTTCTTTATGTCCTTGAAATGCTGCTTATCAAAATTTGGAGATCCAATATTTATTTCATCATCAACTTTACTGGTATTTTGCATTGTGAATTTGACCTCCATTTACTAAAAATCTTAATTCCAGTAACAAAATTGTTTTTCTTGGCAGCCACTTGTGACACCAAAAGATACACCTAGGGTTTCATGTTATAAAATTCGCTAAGCATACTAATTGGTGTTTGGATTTTTGAAGTTTCATTAACAATGTATATCATCTTGTGCCCTCATATGTAAGATGTTTACAAATGACACTGAAGGAAGTTATACAACTGAATGGATTCAGCATACACTCAATATCGTCGACAAGTATATTATTAATGTTGGTTGCTTAGTATAATTACTTGCAAATAACATGATAGTTATACGTTACCTGGTTTATTTAATTGTCGTCTCAGACATAGTTGCCTAATTTTCATGATGAAATCAATTAGGGAGAAAGCTAAAATCTATAAATTAATCCCATTAGTGTAATATGAAAGAATAATGTGAGTTTTAGCTTTGTATCACAAGTTAGGTATAAGTCTGAGACATTAGTTGCTTGTTGTGATTAATGTTCAGCAAGGGACCACTTAAATAACTAATTCCATATATGAGTTTTGATATTTGCTATTCATGTATATTTATCATTTTATAGTTTAATGCAAGTACAAATTAAATGAGTTTGAAAGTTATTGATAATTTAATAGTGACAAAGAAACTGATACACACACACATGATGAAACTAATAAGAGGAATGACGCAAACAAGCAAACATAAACCAGTGACAAAGATGAAACTGGAGTGGAAGAAGATCAAAAGGAAGAAGCAAGCGAACATGATGAAACTGACAAGAAAAAGAAAGTAAAAAAGCCAAAAAGAAACAAGTGCGGTGGATAGTATCGACAATATTGATGATAAACATCATGTTTTCTAAAGCTATTCACAGGTTAGCGAGAAGACCTATTTTTATAGAATAGTGGTTGGCTTGTCTTTCTTTTATATACACACAACATTTTCTAAATTCTCATACATATACTTAACTTCGTAAGTAAATTTAGAATTTCAGATGGTCAAACATGATTCAAAATAGGTATATAAATTTATGAAGATACATCACTTTTCATTATTTCAGTGTCTTGCATGGCTGCGTTAGACTCTTTTGATAGTGGAAAGCTAATTGTTTCAGTTTTCTTAAAATATTTCACAACATGATCTTCTAAATTATTTCTCTAACTTGCTTTACTTTTTCTCATTATTTGTCATGTGATAGTTCATGCCATGCTTTGACATTGCTGACAATCATAAAAGACTTATTTGAACTGACCATTATTGAAGTTTAGAATATGAGTCATTTTTATGATTAGTAATAACTCGCTAGATAGTTAAATCTCATAAATCCTACAATGGACATCTTTCACATATTTGAATCTACAGAATTTGTTCCAGTGCGCTACCGATGAAGCTCCTGTTTTGAAGATAGTCCATTTCGGGTTTGCGAGGTGAATTCTTGTTGTATGCACAATGAATAATTGATCAGAACTTATTTTTTTTTTGCATCTTTCTGCTACAAATGTGCTCAAAAATAACTGGAGCATAACACACACATTATTGTAAATCTTTGATAGTTATTTGTTGTCTCGCATCTTTTACCATTTTTTCTGAACCTGCCACTAGATATCCGATGCCTCAAGGTTTGGATGATACTCTTTGCGGCTCTCCATTGTACATGGCTCCTGAAATAATACAGAAAAAGAAATATGATGCCAAGGTGCTAGTTGAAGATTTATTGACAAGGGTTGTGTATGCAAGAATATTTTGATGCTTATGTATACTAGTATATAACATGCAGGCTGACTTATGGAGCGTGGGAGCAATTTTATACCAGCTATTTACTGGGAAGCCGCCTTTTGATGCAGGTGAAGGATTATGATTCTAGGAGAAGCTATTCTCGGAGCCCAAGCTAGAATCGCAGCCGCATTTGACACAATCAAAAAAAAAAATTTGTGTTACTTACAGGAAATTTTTTGTTGCATTTGACACAACTAGGATTACCATAGTACAATATGAATCAAGAAGATAAAATTAACATGAATGAAAAGAAGTCTACTCATGCAATAAATTAGAGGTCAAAGTGGTTCATCTTGTGAGCGGTTTTCGTGAACTTAGTAGTAGAACCGCTTATGGCATATATCGTAAATGTAATAAAACTTTTTGAACCTTATGTGATGTCATTTAACAGTCCAACAAGGCTCTGCATAAGTTCAAATTAACATTCAAAAACAAACATGGCTACAAATCTAAACAAAATATTGAACCTGTTACGCAGCCAGACTTCTCCTTTTCTTGATACTAAAAGAAAAACCGCAATACCAATCCCAACGTTCCTTGAAAAACCAATAGGATTTCATATAACACTAGAGCCAAATATCTAAACGAAGTAAAGTTAAAAATCCATTAAATAATTATGTAATTGAAATAGCATTCCTCGATACGTTGATCGATATACAATAACAGTAAAGAGCGTAAAATTAACAAATGGAAAATGGTTATGTCAAGATTCATTTATTCACCCATTTTGCAACTCTAACAAAGTGTTTTATCTTCCCTAAAAATAAATTGATGCGATAAAAAGAGTGGGATATAAGCCACCAAAGTAAGACGATAGATTTGTGTTTATATTGAATTCATCAAATTAATTTAAATGATAAGTTAAAATGGTTATAAGATAATGACACTAGAGCCTACATACTTATAGGTAACTTTTTGTTGAATTTGACACAACTAGGAGAAACAAGGTTACAAATTATGATGCTTACAGTTTTTTGTGTATAAGTTGGAAAAAATGAGGATTCAATTTAAAAACCTGAGCAAAACATTATTCGTCTGTGGAATTAAACCTATAGGTTTTTGAATTTTAGAAGTTTTGATTATTTCGTTGTTAGTGTTTGTCATTGTACAGAGGGTAGTTGGTATGATGTTCAGTAATTATATGTGTTTTTCATTGTTTGTTTACTTTTGTGTGTTCGCTCTAACAACAAAGGCAGAGGTAAAATAATCGATAGGCACATTCCCTGTTACAAAAATTGGAGTTATTTTTAAAAGAAAAATGATATTATATGGTTTTACCATTTCTGGAATAAAAATTCTATTGTATCCAAAGTTTCTGCTCCAAATCAAAGCAAGCGCAAGCTCTTCTACTGGCTAACAAGTGGCACGACATGATTGATAAACAAGTACCATTCATTGAATTATTAGGTGCATTGTGCAATCCAATATGGATAGTTTTGTGTGCTTTTCAATACTTCAATAATTTACAACCATTTCCTTTCTGAAGTAATGTGAGTTGCTGATATCATGTCAACCATAGAAGCCTGTATGGGAAATTGGAACAGGTAAAGTAGCATCACCTCAGCGGGTGCAGGAAGTCCACTTGGCTGTTTGTGATTAGCTCAAGGAAAACATCTCCCCTGAAGTTTCTTCTGCAACACGTATTACATATGGAGGTAATACCTTTCATTATTAGTGCATCCATTTATTATGTCATAATGTAGACGTGACCATGGAACAGCTTGTTGAGAAGTACTTGTTTTTGTATTCCTATGTGCAAATTGCATTTTACTTCTCTTATTCGATATTGGCATGAAATTTAAGCTATTGAATATAAGTATGTGCCTGTTTAACATGTAATTTCTTCCGTTCATCGAAGCTAACTTATTAGAACACTTGAGATAATGCATAAGCTATTGAATACTTTGCCATTGTATTATATACACATTATGCCATGATGAACTTAAGACGAGGCCATGGTCACCCCATTTATGAATCACAATTAATGAATATGGACACCAAACCTAATTTTACAACCTCAAGTTGTATTCATGGTTTCAAGTATTCACCTAATGGCTGATGTAATATTGATTTTTGTTTTTCTTTCTCTTATTACAGGTTCAGTGAATGGTGGTAACTGTGCCGAGCTTGCCAAGCAAGAAGACATTGATGGATTTTTGGTCAGAGGTGCTCCTTTGAAGGTATACACATATATACACCCTTTAAATTCCCTAATATGATAAGTGGAGCTGATGTTACTTTGTCTGAGTGGTAACTAAATCAAACGATTCGGTATTTCTCTTAGTTGCTTCATTCGCATTG
Source organism: Allium fistulosum (assembly GCA_030737815.1). Lineage (NCBI taxonomy): Eukaryota > Viridiplantae > Streptophyta > Magnoliopsida > Asparagales > Amaryllidaceae > Allium > Allium fistulosum. The sequence goes on along the minus strand of CM060903.1, from coordinate 508,059,579 downwards.
ACAACTGCCCTCTACATGATTATTTTAACAATTTCAATTTATTCTTTGTAATCTATTTTATATTCCAAAATCTGGAAGTACACCCATAGATTAGCAGCATTAAATGCGATCCCACCATTCATCGATATGATGTTCTCATCCCAAATTATTACATGCATATGTTTCCTATGAAACCAACGTATATACAGGTTTTCATGAAGATCATATTTAGTGATATAAAGCAATGGATATACAACTTATGATTTCATGTTGATTTGTGTAACTCTAAGAAGTATGGGGGGTAATTGATATGTATTGGTATTCAGTTTTCTACATGCTTGGGAGAAATACAAATATTGATATTTCCTTTCGGTTTCAAAGGGCAATGTGACGCCCCACCCCGAGACCCACATTAACAAAGAGTATTACTGTGTAATACTATCTGCTAATGCGGAGAATATGGCTGGTTAGGAGCGACCATCTATAGTTTTGTCTTAAACATATATTAAATACGTCGATTAAATGCTCTAATTTTTCTTTCTATCTCAAGTGGATCGACATATTCAATAAATGTATAATACAAAAATATAGTGGCTAACGGATCTATCAGAACAAAATACAACAACTGAATGTACAAAACATCATAGAACAACAAATAAACATATATATACATATACACCGATACATCTCAGTATAATACAAAATGATACATCATAAGTGGTTCGAAGACCACACCATATACAATGAGTCAAAAATATACATCAGAGTCAAACAAAAAGGCTACAACTACACAAAAAGCGATAAGCCGATATCCATGCGAAAGCATCAAAGCAAAGCTAAGTCCAAAAGCAGGTATCTAACCTGAAACAACTCGGTCTGACCCGAGTATAAAATACACTGGTCAGTCTAGCTAAAACAATCAGTTAAGTAAGATAAGTGATAATATGAGGCAATATGCAAAGGTGAGGTATCCTCTAAAATGAGAAGAAATAGAATATTAGAAAACATCATCAAATCATGAAATCTCAGAAAACTCATAACTTGCTCATCTCATCGGCAAGTGAAGACATCGTGATGGTCCTCATTGACAATAACTCCTAAAATAGGAGATCTCAAACCTCAAAGCTAGCCATAGAATGCAATCACAATTACTAACCCAAAGGTCAAGAACTTCAATAGCTTCGAACGAACAAGTCCGAAATTAACCAAAAAAGTAAACGCACGTGTCTCATACAACGTATTTTACTAAATCGTTTAATTCTCTTTCTCATATGCTCGAATAATGCAAAAATGTGTATTTTATATAGAAAATAATTTATTTGAGAAAACTAGCTTTTGGAAACAATTTTCGAAATCGTTTTGGAAAACAAAGCTTTGAAATTCTCTTATTATAGAGAATATATAATTTTAATAGCTTTAAATTAATTATAAATATTGTAAAATATTTTTTTCGAAAGCTACCTTATTAAAAAAAATCATCCAAAAACGGTTTAAGAAGCACATGCAAAGAAACAACAAAAATTCAATGAAATTATTCATAAAATCGTCATACGAAAATCTCCTAAAAACTCACCAATCCGAAATACGGATAAGTGTAATATTGGCTCTACCATCTTAAGATCAAGCCGATCAAAAACAACATCGACATTTGCTTCAGAAATCCTTGTAAAACAATTTGGAAATTTTCAGCTGGAGCAAAACATGCTCCGCTTCAAAGTTCCAAGCGAATTTTCAACTAGTTACAGAGGTCTAAAAGCCTTGAAATTATGCAGGCATAGAGTTCAACAACTCTAATTTGAATAAAAAAAGAATGGATACAATCAGACAAGAAACGAGAGAGATATAATGTCACAAAGTTGGACTCACAGCCAAATTTTACCGTAAACGGCTGGAGCAAAACATGCTCTAATTCAAAGTTTTGCCGCAAGTTTCTATAGACTACAGAGGTCGGAATGACCTAAAATTGGACATGCATAAAGTTCAACAACTATACTTTAAACTGGAAAAAAAATCACGCAATTTGACAAGGTATGTGAAAGTTATGATGTCTCAAAGGTTAACCCAGAACAGATTTATACTGCAAAAAAAATCTGGAACAAAACATGCTCCGGATTAAAGTTCGGTAGAATATTTCTATAAGCTACAGAGGTCGAAATGACCTGAAATTTGATATGCATAAAGTTTAACACTTATACTTTAAACAAGAATCACGCAATTTAAACAAGGAATGAGAAAACTATGATGTCTCAAAGTTGAACCCAGAACAGATTTATACTGTAAAAAAAAATCTGGAGCAAAGCATGCTCCGAATCAAAGTTCGGCAGCAGATTCCTATAAGCTACAGAGGTTGAAATGACCTGAAATTTGGTATGCATAATCTAAAGAACATGGTCTACAAACTAGATAAAATACGGCAACATTTCGTTGCCTGAATTGAGAGATATGACTGAACAAAGATGCCACGTAGAGCAGTTTACACAGAAAATTCAAAACACTCGAAAAACAATTTACTGTAAATGAATTTTTCATTTCAACTTGCGATTTTTGGCTTTGCTTAAGCTATCTTTTGAGAGATTGATACTCACCTTGCAATTATAGAGCAAAAACCCGAATTAACAGTTGCAAGATGGAAGCTTGGAGATGGAAATGGCTTCAACAACCTGTAAAAGCTCAGAGCACGAACATGCAAGAAGAAATACACTGTTAACAAACAAACCTAATTCACAAAGCTAGATTTTGATGAAAAGGTTTAGTTTTGGAATCGATTACCAATAGAAAATTAGCATTAAGTTGATTAAAACGGCAAATTTGGTGAAAGAACTGAGATTGGAGCTTTAGATTTGAGAGAAAGGTAAAGTTTTCTTCTTTTCTTTTTTGATTTTTGTTACTGTAAACTAAAGTGTACGTATAGGTGAGAAGGAGAGAAACTTCTCATTCATTACAGGCTAGATTAAAATGGGCTATGACCCAAAACAAAGAAAATAGCCTAATTAAATTATTTTTCACTTAAAACAAATATACACCTATATAATTAAATTAAACATCATATTTCTTATAGCTTCTTTGCAATAAAAATTACACAAACATGTTTTCATTTTTAATAAAACATTTTATCACTAATAAAAAGATAATTTTGCTATAAAAATATTTTTATTATAAAAAACTCTCATTTTTAATAAATAACCAATTTTCACCAATATTTACAAAAATGCTATTTTTGACTTCAAAAATTACACAAAAATAATTTTCTTGTATAATAAAATATAACAAACCATTTTCATCAATTTTATGATCAAAACTTACTTTTAAATCAAATTTCTTCTTTTTATTTTTAATAAACACATTTTAAAATCAAATAATTCCTTTAAAAATTATTAAAAGAAGCATTTGGCAATAATTACTAGAATTTTTGCATTTTCACTACATAAAAATCATTTTCTACTCATATTAACACAAACAAGCAAGATAAAGTTTTTTTAAAAAACTTTATTTTCACATTTTATTTCTAAAATCCACTGTTTATTCCAAATAAACAATTTAAATCTCCAATTCATTTTTAATTTCACAATATTAAATTATAACCACCGTCACAATTTAATATTTACAGGTAATCACCAAAACCAGGGTTGTTACAGACTTCCCTCCTTATAAAAATTGCGTTCTCGCAATTTCTAGAGAAGAGAGTTGTATTCAACGCAATTATTTCGTCAAGCAAAAGAAAGTGGACAAGCTCGAATTAAAATTTCTCACTCTCAACACAAGATGATGGAAAACCAAGATAAGATTGCTCGATTAATTCTATGGTTTCCTAAGTGCTAATATAGGGATTAACGAACCATTGAATTTCTACGAGCAATACATCATGAATTCGAAGGTGTCTTACCTTCGAAACAAGATTACAGATAGGATATTACACAAAAGATCAATCGAGTGAGATTAATTTCTCAGGAGCTTCTCGAATAGAGTCGAGATTTAACAAAATTTTATCCTGGACTCCAATCAACAAGACAATTATCGATACGACCTTCCGTATGACATTACAAAAGGAACCACACCGATAATAGATTGATAACAAGAGAGGTAAGAAAATTCGACGAGAGGTGGTTTCTTCAATGGCCACCAGCTCAAACGACCGCATAAATGCACGTCGTTAAACAATTGCACTAAGGCATGAAAAACACAAGGAACAAAATGTATATATAAATTTAAATTTACAATCAAAAGTTTCTTAGAGTTTCAAAACTCATTATCTTCATAACCAAAATATCAATTTTCAACACTTGAAAAATGTTCAAAACTCTTTAATATAGCGTGTAATAAATAACATAAAAAAATAATTCAAATTCATATTCCCACTTGTTACAAAAATTAAATTTCCAAAAGAATTTTATAAATCCATACCAATAAATCCTTAAAAAAATTTAAAATCTTATTACTCTCTTTTTCAAACAACCAAAATTTTTAAAACAAGTTTCATATTCATCATGTATAACTTTATATTAAAATATCCAATAAACATTTTGATTTTTAACCAAAGAATTATCTAATCTTGAATACTTCATTTTAACAGTAAAACATATCTATATTCAAATTCATAAATTTAAAATAATATGATGGCATTGCCTAACCATTGGTTTATAGTGAACGACCCTATCCATTGGCTGTAGAGTTGACCAAGTGATCAAAACTGCCTCGCCACTTATCTAACAATCACTATGGTTCAATGGCTGCATATGTCATTCAAAATAATAAAATTTAATTCTTAATCCCACAATAATTAATTTCCAAACTTAATCTCATAAAAAATCAATTTTCCATGTCTGATTGCCTCATCGCAGCGTTTAAGAAATTCCTATTGATAACGTTGATCAAACGCATCGACCAGAATTCTTAAAGCACTCGATGGACAGCCCAACACCAAAATCATTTTCTATAAAAAGAAATACCTCATATATAATACAAAAAATATTCTTCGTTTACCTCAATAAACAAAATTCAATTTCACTTAAAAACATTTCTTCAATTTGAAAGTTTTGCAAATTCAAATTATTACATACACTCAAAATCAAAGAACACAAAGAGAACTCATCGAGATATTCCCAGAATACTCGACTCACAAGGTTGACAGACTAAACTGGAGTGTTCGTCAATCCGAATGGTATAACAAACCACTTACAAGAACCATACGAGTGCGGAATGTGGTAAGAGGAACGCTATCTTCCGCAACTCATAGCTGATGAAAAACGGTGTAAGGTCAAGCTGAGGAAAGACCCTAGCACCACTCAATAGATCAAATAAGAGACCGATAAGATATAATAGTAAGGATAAGATATCCTCTCGAATGAGAAGAAGTAACACCAACACCAACACACATCATTACTTCGATTGAAGTAATACCACAAAGTGTATCAACAAATGAGTATCCAAAGAGGACATCTCGAAAGAAGCAAGCACGGCAATATCAATTAAATTCAATTAATCACCTCATTTCCTTAGTGGACATCCTCGTGGAAGGGTAGTCGAAAGGCTAAGGACTAGGAATGAGGTCAATACAATACTCAATTTCCCGATTGGGTGACACACCCGGAACGGACTCACAAAAATCAACAAAGTCACGATAACTGGGAATCGAGATACATCATCATCATCTTGAAACTCAAGAGCAAATAAAGATACTTCAGAACCATCATCAACATTCCAAAGAACAAGAGACAACAAATCAGCTGAATTATGATGCCTAAAATATAGGATCCTTCCAGAACTTAGGATTGGACCTGATAACAAACAAGCCAATCCATCACCAAAATCATACTAAACCCAAAATAGTGAATAATATGTGAATTCACATGAAAAGAAAAACTACAAAGAATAATCTCAACATGTTACATACAATATACTAAGGGTTGCGGATACCTCGATAGGATTCACAATCATCAAGAAATGACAAAGCAAGAAACATTCAAAGGTATAGCATTAATAAGCTTCTTCGATACGAGTGAATGTGAAGCACCCGTACTGAAGAAAACTTGAATAGAATGGTCATAAAATAATATAAAACTCTAGAGAAAAGAAGGAGTACCTTCGGGTTGAGAGGAACTGCCTAAAGCATCTATCACAATAAGCTTTCCCGAACAAGGACCCTTAGAAGAGTTGGGGCACTGGGAAGACCAATGTCCCACTTGTTTGCAATTGTGGCAAATGATAGGCTTAGGGAATTCTCGAATAAAATGATCATGAGAACCACAGTTGAAACACGACTTGTGAGAATGTGGGTTTGCACTCGAATGTGAGCTGGAGGCAAGTGGCTTCTTCTTTTTCTCAGGAAATGACTTAGATTTATGGAAGGAAAACTTCTTCTTATTGGGGTTCTTACGAACCTCAGCTTCATTAGTACTTTCCTTTTCTTTCTCGAATGCTTCAAACTGAAGCGCCGAGTCAACTAACTCCTCAAATGATAGCTTAAGCTGGAGCATAAGAGACAAATACTTCTTCAAGCCAAAAACAAACCTAAGGTTCTTCTTATAAGGAGTGCAGATAAATTAGAGCCCGTATTTGGATAGGGACTCGAAAGAAGAAACATACTCTGAAACAGATGATTTCCCTTGCTTCAACTTAAGGAAGTGACGGGCTTGAAAAGCTTTCTCAGACCTAGTCACAAACTTAAAATCAAATCGCTCTCTGAACTGCTGCCAAGTAAGGGTGGACTCATCTATCTCGGCAATAAGAAGCTCATACCAATCGAGAGCACGCTCTTGCATCATACTCGATGCTACAAGAACGCGGTGATGATCAGATAAATCCATGCGAGAGAAGATGCACTCGCATGTCCGAAGCCAAGCCTGGACCTCAAGAACGGTCTCCGAACCTTTGAAAGGCTTGCCTCCTAAATGAGAAAAGTCGCTGCACATGCGCGCAAATACGAATTTGCACGGAGGAGAAGAATGAGCTGGAGTTGGAGGCTGGATGCTCCGGATAAGCTATAGAATCTGATCGGTCGACATGTACACACCTTCGAGGCGTGAGCCACTGGGCTGCTCAACCTCCAAGTGTGACCTCTTTGTCTTCCACCCATGATTTGAAAGTTAAGATAGGTTTGAATTATTCACTAGGGTAGATATTATCAATTAAATTCATGAACTAAGGAATACTGTGGAATTTTAAAATTACATTCCTATACATATCCCCACTTATCTACCCCATAGGACTCGAAAAGGTTAAAGAGCGATATTAACAAGCTCCTTTGATATGAATGTGTGTCAAGCACCCATATCGAAGACGACTATAATAAAATAATCACGATAAGGATTACTCATAGGATAAAATATCATTAATTTAATTATAAAATACTACGGGATAAAATATATTCCTAGACATATTCCAAACTTAAATCTACCACAAGGGGCACGAAAAGGCTAAGGACACAACGATTAAGGAAAATGTAACTCTTATATTGTACTTTGATGTATAGTAATATATGTTCTGTTCTGTGTTTATCATATTTTTTCTGAACTCAGCTCTGATACCAAACTGTGACGCCCCACCTCGAGACCCTCATTAACAAAGAGTATTACTGTGTAATACTGTCTGCTAATGCGGAGAATAGGGCTGGTTAGGAGCGACCATCTATAGCTTTGTCTTAAACATCTATTAAATATGTTGATTAAATGCTTTAATTTTTGTATCTATCTCAAGTGGATCGACATATTCAATAAATGTTTAATACAAAACTATAGTGGCTAACGGATCTATCAAAACAAAATACAACAACTGAATGTACAAAACATCACAGAACAGCAAATAAACATATATATATATATATACATATACACCGATACATCTCAGTACAATACAAAATGATACATCATAAGTGGTTCGAAGACCACACCATATACAACGAGTCAAAAATATACATCAGAGTCAAACCGAAAGGCTACAAACTACACAAAAAGGGATAAGCTGATATCCATGTGGAAGCATCAAAGCAAAGCTAAGTCCAAAAGCAGGTATCTAACCTGAAACAACTCGGTCTGACCCAAGTATTAAATACACTGGTCAGTCTAGCTAAAACAATCAGTTAAGTAAGATAAGTGATAATACGAGGCAATAGGCAAAGGTGAGGTATCCTCTCAAATGAGAAGAAATAGCATAATAAGTACATGTCACTACTTCAAACGAGTTAATTCACTAAGCATATATAGTCTCGAAAGTGATAACTTAACATTAAAACAACTAAGCATAAACATGCCTCATATCATCGGCATACTCCCAAAACAACTATAATGGTTTAGAGAAACCGTATCTCCTAAATAGAAGAATCCCAAATCTCAAACTCAAAAATTGCCATAATGGCAACCACAAATATATTTTCAAATAGAAAAGTATCAAATCTCATAATACGCCAAAATGGAAAACCCATACATATATCTCCAAAAAGGAGATTATAAATCTTATATATATACCAAAGATGGCAAACCCAAGTCTCAAAATATAGAACTCGATAAGATTTCGAAACTCCGAATGTAATCACCATATAGTCACTACTATAACACTCAGGCTAAGTAAATAACTCGACAAAGGCGACTAAGGTGAAAACATATAGAAATCATCAAAATTCTAGAAATCATCACAAAGAAATCTAGAAATCTCAATATAAGAAATAGGACCCAACGGCCCAATAAAAGCCCAACGACTATAAATGAATAATGGACTCAACAACCCAAATATAGCCCAACATCTATATATAAAGAAAGGACCGAACAACCCATTTGTAGCTACAAATAAAGAATGGACCCAACAGACCAATAAAGCCCAACAGCTATAAATAAAGAAAAGATCCAACAACCCAATCTATGGCCCAACAGCCTGCCAAGTACTGTGTACAAGAGACCTCCGGCCTCATTTAGGACCCAACAGTCCATGTTTAGCCCAACAGCTATATATATAAATATACGTACACGTAGAACCCAACAACTCAAGTACTGGCAATACCTCGTGAAAGTGTCACAAACTCTCGGAAAGGAACCCTAAAAGTGTTAACGTGCGTCCCATACCACACGTTTTCACTTAACGATTTACTAACCGCTAGTCAATGCCACATTAGAAAACATCATCAAATCATGAAATCTTAGAAAACTCATATCTTGCCTCATCTCATCGGCAAGTAAAGACATCGTGATGGTCCTCATCGACCATAACTCCTAAAATAGGAGATCTCAAACCTCAAAGCTAGCCATAGAATGGCAATCACAAATACTAACTCGAAGGTCAAGAACTTCAATAGCTTCGAACGAACAAGTCCGGAATTAACCGAAAAAGTAAACGCACGTGTTCCGCGTGTTTTACTAAAACGTTTAATTCTCTTTCTCATATGCTCGAATAGTGAAAAATTGTGTATTTTATATAGAAAATAATTTATTTGAGAAAACTAGCTTTTGAAAACAATTTTTGAAATCGTTTTGGAAAACAAATCTTTGAAATTCTCTTATTATAGAGAATATATAATTTTAATAGCTTTAAAATAATTATAAATAATGTAAAATATTTATTTCGAAAGCTACCTTTTAAAAAAAAATCTTTCAAAAACGGTTTAGGAAGCACGTGCAAAGAAACAACAAAAATTCAATGAAATTATTCATAAAATCGTCATACGAAAACCTCCTAAAAACCCACCAATCCGAAATACATATAAGTAGTAATATTGGCTCTTCCATCTTAGGATCAAGCCGATCAAAACAACATCGACATTTTCTTCAGAAATCAATGTAAAACAATTCGGAAATTTTCAGCTGGAGCAAAACATGCTCTGCTTCAACGTTCCAGGCAAATTTTCAACTAGTTACAGAGGTCTAAAAGCCTTAAAATTTTGCAGGCATAGAGTTCAACAACTCTACTTTGAATAAAAAAAGAACGGATACAATCGGACAAGAAACGAGAGAGATATAATGTCACAAATTTGGAATCACAGCCAGATTTTACCGTAAACGGCTGGAGCAAAACATGCTCTGATTCAAAGTTTGGCCGCACATTTCTATAGGCTACAAAGGTCGGAATGACCTAAAATTTGACAAGCATAAATATCAAAAACTATACTTTAAACTGGAAAAAGAATCTCGCAATTTGGATAAGGTATGTGAAAGTTATAATGTCTCAAAGTTGAACCTAGAACATATTTATACTGTAAAAAAAATCTAGAGCAAACATGCTCCGAATCAAAGTTCGACAGCAGATTTCTATAAGCTACAGAGGTCGAAATGACCTAAAATTTGGCATGCATAAATTTTAACACTCATACTTTAAACAAGAATCACACAATTTGGACAAGGAATGGGAAAATTATGATGTTTCAAAGTTGAACCCATAACAGATTTATACTGTAAAAAAAAATCTGGAGCAAAACATGCTCCTAATTAAAGTTCGGCAGCAGATTTCTATAAGCTACAGAGGTCAAAATGACTTGAAATTTGGCATGCATAATCTAAAGAACATGGTCTACAAACCAGAGAAAATCCGGCAACATTTCATTACCGAAATTGAAAGATATGACTGAACAAAGATGCTACCCAGAGCAGTTTACACAGAAAATTCAAAACACTCGAAAATAATTTACAGTAAATGAAATTTTCATTTCAGCTTGCGATTTTTGGCTATGCTTAAGCTAGCTTTTGTGAGATTGATACTCACCTTGCAATTGCAGAGCAAAAACCCGGATTAACAGCTGCAAGATGGAAGCTTGGAGATGGAAATGGCTTCAACAACCTGTAAAAGCTCAGAGCCGGAACATGCAAGAAGAAAAACACTGTTAACAGACAAACCTAATTCACAAAGCTAGATTTTGATGAAAAGATTTAGTTCTGGAATCAATTACCTGTAGCAAATTAGCTTTAAGTTGATTAAAATAGCAAATTTGGTGAAAGAACTGAGATTGGAGCTTTAGATTTAAGAGAAAGGTAAAGTTTTCTTCTTTTCATTTCTGATTTTTGTTTACTGCAAACTGAATTGTACGTATATGTGAGAAGGAGAGAAACTTCTCATTTATTACAAGCTAGAGTAAAATGGGCTATGACCCAAAACAAAGAAAATAGCCTAAATAAATTAATTTTCACTTAAAACAAATATACACCTATATAATTAAATTAAACATCATATTTCTCAAAGCTTCTTTACAATAAAAATTACACAAACATGTTTTCATGTTTAATAAAACATTTTATCACTAATAAAAATATGATTTTGCTATAAAAGTATTTTTATTATCAAAAACTCTCATTTTTAATAAATAACCAATTTTCACCAATATTTACAAAAAATGCTATTTTTGACTTCAAAAATAACACAAAAATAATTTTCTTGTATAATAAAATATAACAAACCATTTTTCATCAATTTTATGATCAAAACTTACTTTTAAATCAAATTTATTCCTTTTATTTTTAATAAACACATTTTAAAATCAAATACTTTCTTTAAAAATTATTAAAAGAAGCATTTGGCAATAATTACTAGAATTATTACATTTTCACTAAATAAAAATCATTTTCCACTCATATTAAAACAAACAACCAAGATAAAGTTTTTTTTAAACTTTATTTTCACATTTTATTTCTAAAATCCACTGTTTATTCCAAATAAACAATTTAAATCTCCAATTCATTTTTAATTTCACAATATTAAATTATAACCACTATTATAATTTAATATTTATAGATAATCACCAAAACTAGGGTTGTTACAAACACTACAAGAAAATATTATATTAATAGCAAACATGGATTAAATAAATTAACTAAGTTTAAAATAAGTAACTAAGTAACTAAGTTAACTAAGATATAAAAATTAATTAAGTTTATAAAAATTAACTAAGTTTATAATAATAATAATAATAAATTAAATAAGTTAACTAAGTTTTATAAAAACTAGTTAAGTTTGTGAAAATTAACTAAGTTTATAATAATAATAATAATAATAATAATAATAATAAATTGACTAAGTTTTATAAAATTATCTGATTTTTATAAAAAAATTAACTAAGTTAACTAAGTTATAAAATTAATTAAGTTTATTAAAATTAACTAGGTTAACTAAGTTATAAAATTAATTAAGTTTATAAAAATTAACTAAGTTTATAATAATAATAATATAATAATAATAATAGTAAATTAAATAATTTAATTAAGTTTTATAAAAATTAATTAAGTTTATAAAAATTAACCAAGTTTATAATAATAATATAATAATAATAAATTGACTAGTTAACTAAGATTTATAAAAATTAATTATGTTTATAATAATAATAATATAATAATAAATAATAATAATGAAGATGGCCGGGGTGTTTGGATGGTGTAGTTACTGTTTGAGTTTGGTATTGCCTGAAGGCGCTTGATTTTATTTTACACACTTCCTGTCTTTTTATGATACAAAAACAAATAGCAACAACTGCAGTTTGCTGACATATATTGCACAAACCGATCAACTTTGCATACAAGAATATTGAAAACTTACATGTTCTATTGTGGTAGTATACCTGTTGAAAAGTTGCAAAAGATCACAGCTGAAGCATTCAATGAGTTTGGCTCAATGGAGCAGGCACTTTAACGTCGTTTGCTAGGTAGAGAGATATTGAATTCATTGATTTACCTTATGCTCTGAAACCATATTTGGATGTTTGACCTGTAGAGCTTGTTGCTGTTGGGAATTAAGAGCATATCTGAGTTAACTCAGAGCTAATTTGCTAGATACATGTAGATGTTGGTTTTATAGCACTACCACAGTAAACAGAAGATGTTTGATGTGAAGCTTGGTAATAATATATTTTGGTTTTTTAAAACCCTATACCCTTACTTGTTCAGCTTTATATGTGCTTGTGGTTGTAGGCCTTTAGCTTATAGGTTGGGATAATTTTTGGTACTGGAATAGGTTGGAGGCATGTGTTTGTGCATGTAGCTATTGAGGTGTGCCGGTTGATTCATGTTTGTGGATGTATCAGAGTGTGTTTGCTCGTCAAAGCCTAACAAGGTTATTATTTTCTATTGCTGTATTAGTTATAATTTTTCTGCATTTGTGTTGTTATTTTAGTAATAATGATGACGATGAATTCCACTTCAAATTTGGATGATACATTACTTAATGATATATGTGAGCTTAAATAGGCAATTTAGCGATACTTTGTTTGGGAGTTAAACCCAAAACCTTTTATGAAACTTCATTTATAATATATCAATATTTAGTGATGCTTTGTTAATCTATCCTATTTTATTTCCGTTGTGTGGGAAAAAAATTCTTAAACTGAACTGAATACGTGTCAGACCTTGACCCATGTATGATAAATAATTATGAATTTGTATTCTACCAAGTATAATTTGTCTTGTTCAGGAATACTTTCAGTTTGAAACTATGATGTTTAGTACTTATACATTTTAAGATTTATGACTAACATATGTACGTATGTGCCTCTTTTTAACAGATGTTGTATGATACTTTTGAAGTTACTACATGTCGTCGCACTCGTTTTTTTCAAATCGGTCATGCTTGCATTAATGTATTGTCTATCAACGTTCATACATCTTTGTTTTTAGTATGTATCGTTTTGGTTAGCAATAGTTGTATGTATTGTTACTTTTGGTCACAAATATTTATATGCTTAGTACTGTGTATGAAATGTTATGGATATATATATTTTGTGGTTTGACTTATGACTCCATCTGATTACATACATTATAATGTGATAAATGTGGTTTTTTGAATTGTTATATAATATTAGTTGAAATATTGTCTGGTAGAATTGAATTGTAAGCTTGAATGTATAGGGCAAGAAAAAAACGCAATGGAAATTTTTTTATAGCATTTTATCTATGCTACGAAAAGAAATTTTGTTACATCTTTCATTTACTATAGCATTATGCTAGCGCTATACAAAATATTTTGCAAGGATTAAACAGTTTTTATAGCAAAAAAATGCTATAATAGATACTAATGAACTTTCTATAGCGTTTCAATGCATAATAAAAGATTAAAATAAGATTTCCGCAATGTTTCTAGATGCTATAATAATATGGCATGTCAACATATTATAGCAAATAAATGTTGTCATAATTGTTAGTATCATAAAATAGAACTCTATGTAACATTTCTATAGCAAGTTTCGAAACGCTATAGAAAGGTAGTGGTACAGATACATATAGTCTAAGATGGCAACTAAAACGCTGTTAAAAGTCAGTTATCCATTGCATTATGCTATAATAGAAACGCTATTGTTTCTATCAGACTTATTACAACTTGTTGATCTATGGCGTTCATAGAAATGCTATAGAATTCTTTACTAGCGGTTTTTTAAACGCTATAAAAATGTCTGTTTGTTGTAGTGAACCCAATTTAACCATTTTCTTTACTAGAAAACTCATAAAAAATCCACAACAACTTAGAAAATTATGAAACTTGAAACCCATCTTTAAAATAATGTTTCTGACCTTATATCAAAAACGCAGGCCATTTGGATGTCATTTAATAAGTTTTCCAAATCAAATATTTTCATAAAATCTATATGAAACAAAAAAAATCATCAACAAGCATATATAACCATTTAAACAATCAAAACATGGCATTTTTCTTGCAAAATTAATTCAGATCTTATCTAGAAACCGAAAGCAATAAAAATGAGATGTAATCTATTATTTACCCTAGCTTATTGTTAAGGATTTTGAGATTTTCCCTTGAATAAATTTGATTAAGCTTCCTTCTTGACTTCTTGCTTATCTTCCCCTTGTTTTATTCTAATGGTGGTCGACCAAGCTCTATATTTAGTTTTGTTTGTAAATGTTGTAAATGAAATTGGAATAAGGGTTTGAGGTATAAGAATATAACCTATTCCTACTTTGTCCTTATCTTATTACCTTTACTTACTTCTTTTTAATTCTCCTTGGCTTTAGAATAATTAGGCACGGCTACCTTATGATCATATTAATCTCAATCCCTTAACCATTTACATTTTTTCATTTAATTTATCTAATTAAATGTCCTAAATAATGTTAGTCAAAATTAGGGTCGTTACTGACTTTCCACCTTAAAGAATTTCGTCCTCAAAATTACGATAAGATACTCATAACAATCAATCATAAAGGTAAAACATACCATGAAACAAGTCAGGATAAGTATCTCTAATCCTGCTCTCAGTTTCCCAAGTACAGTCTCTCCCGTCATCACCCCACCAGCTTTGACTAATTAGACTGTCCTGTTCCTTAGTCTCTTCTCATCTCTCGCGACTATACGAACTAGCATTTTAACTATAGTCATATCCAGTTCCACTACTATATCGTCTAACACAGTCGGTGCAATAGTAGTTTCTGGATCTTGAATACACTTCCTTAGATGAGATATATGAAAAACATTATGGACTCCTACCAAACTGTTCGGTAACTCTACTCTATATGTGAGTTTCCTAATCCTTTCTACAATAGGAAATGGTCCAACAAATCTTGGTGCCAATTTTCCTGATTTTCAGAATCTAATTACATCTTTCATCGGTGATACCTTGACGAAAACATGATCTCCAACTGAGAACTCTAAGTCTTTCCTTCTCTTATTAGAATAACTCTTCTACCTACACAGAGCTTCTTTCATTCTAGCTCGAATTAACTCAATCTTTTCTGCTGCTTCCCTAACCAAATCCGAACCAAGAGCTAACCTATCCCCGGTCTCTAACCAGCAAATGGGAGATTTGCATGGCCTTCCATACAAATCTTCAAACGGTGCCATCCCTATACTAGTTGGCTAACAATTGGTATACGAAAACTCGACTAAGTGTATGTGATCTTGCCACGATCCCCCAAAGTCTAGCACACAAACTCTTAACAAATCCTCTAAGATTTTGTTAACTCTTTCCATTTGCCCATCTATCTGCGGATGGTAAGCAGTACTCATCTTGAGCTTGGTACCCAAAGTCTCCTGTAGACTCTTCCAGAACTCGCTAGTGAATAAGGAATCTCTATCACTTACTATACTAATAGGAATTCCATGCAGTCTGACTATATTATTCATGAATAATTTTGCCAAAACAGGCGCCGCCCTAGTTGACTTAACTGGAATGAAAGGGGACTCTTGGTTAACCTGTCCATTATGACCCATATACTTTTATTCCCTCGATTCGACTTGGCAACCCATCTATAAAATCCATTGAGATAGAATCTCATTTCCAAACTGGAACCTCTAAAGGCTGAAGTAACCCTCTTGGTTTCTGATGTTCAGCTTTTACCCGTTAACAGTTCAAACACTGTTTTACCCACAAGCCTACATCTCTTTTCATGCCTTCCTAGAAGAAACTTCTTTTCTTGTCCTGATACATCTTAGTTCCTCCCGGATGAATGGTGAACTTTGAACGATGGCATTCTCCAAGAACTTCCTTCCTAATGTTTTCAACATTTGGAACACATAGACTTCCTTTCTTCCTTAACCACCCATTCTGGTCAAGACTGAAATTTTTTAAGCCATCGCTCTCCGTTCCATCCCTTAACTTTTTGATCCGTCCAACTAATACTGGATCCTCCCCTTGCTTAGAAGCAATCCTTTCGATCATCACCGGTCGAACTTCTAAACACGACAACATAGCGGTTTCCTTACTAGATCTAGCTTCAGATCTCCACTGTATTCTCCATGTAGTCAATGCTTCTAAATCTTTCCACTCAGCTATCATTGCCAATACTGCATTCTAATGTTTCCTGCTAAGTGCATATGCAACCTTGTTGCCTTTTCCTGGTGTGTACTCAATACCAAAGTTATAAGCGGCTAAAAACTCTAACCACCTTTGCTGCCTCATATTGAACTCCTTCTGAGAGAATAGATACTTTAATGACTTATGATCTGTATACAACTCGAATCTTTCTCTCAAAAGATAATGCCTCCTCAACTTCAATGCAAAAATTACCATAGCTAATTCCAAATCATGAGTTGGATATCTAACCTCATGCAGTCTGAGCTGTCGAGAAGCATAGGCAATCACTTTACCTCTTTGCATTAACACAGCTCCTAACCCTGTTCCACATGCATCTGTGTATACCACTAAGCCCTGATTCCCCATTAGAACAACAAACACAGGTGTATTTGTAAATAAGTGTTTCAGCTTCTGGAATGCCTCCTCACACTTATCGGTCTAGAAAAACTTCACACCTTTTCGAGTTAGCTTAGTAATCGGTGCCGCTATCTGCGAAAAATCCTTAATGAATCTCCGATAGTAACCAGCTAATCCAAGAAAACTCTTTATCTCGGTCACTGTCTTAGGTCTCTTCCAACTATTCACTGCCTCGATCTTAACTGCATCTACAGACAACCCTTTCTTTGAGACTACATGACCAAGTAACTTCACTTCCTTCCTCCAGAAATGACATTTCGAAAATTTCGCTTTCAGTTGATGCTGCCTTAATGTCTCAAGCACCACTCTAAGATGAACTTCATGCTCACTTTCATCTTTAGAGTATACCAAAATGTCATCAATGAATATCGATATGAACCTATCCAAGTGCTCTCGAAAAACTCAGTTCATCAAATCTACAAAGAATGATGGCGCATTAGTTAGTCCTAACGGCATTACTAACCATTCATATGATCCATATCTGGTTCTAAACGCCATCAAAGGAATACTATCCTCAGGCACTCTAAGCTGATGGAATCCTGTTGCCAAATCCAACTGGGAAAATACTTTGGCTCCACTCAAGTTGTCGAACAAATCGTCAATTCTAGGTAACAGATATCGATTCTTTATCATCTTCTCATTCAACTTACGATAATCGATACATAACCTTAACGATCCGTCTGGTTTCCTTGCAAACACTTCGGCTGCTCCCTAAGGCGAACTGCTTAGTCTGATAAAGTTCTTACTTTCCAAATGCACCAAATGCACCTTTAGCTCCCTCATCTCGGTAGGTGTCATTCAGCTTGGCGGTCTACTCACCGGTTTTGCTCCTGGTACTAAATCTATCCGAAAATCAGTAGCTCGTTTCGGTGGCAGTCCTACTACGGGCTCAAAGACATCTGAGAATTCTCTAACAACAAAAACTCGATTTAACTCGTCTTCTGCCTCCACAACACCCAACGGGGCATTAACCTCAAAGCTAGTTTTTTCTACGGAGTATATTATCCGATCACTACAGTTAGGGTGTCTATGTGATATCTTCCTATCATGGTAAAATATCCTATCATCGTGTTTACTTAACCAATCCATACCGAAAATAATTCTGAACCCTACGAAATCAAACACATGCAAACTACAAACAAATGCATGACCTAACAATTCAAACTCTAGGTGGTCACATCTCATCCCAAGAGTCACGTAACCTCTTATCGGATTCACAACCCTTAAGGAAGTAACTAGGTATGAGGGTTCTAGGTTAAGCTTATCTACCAAATAATGAGATATAAAAGAATGCGATGCTCCCAACACAGCTTTTCCTTTCTCCTCTGCCGTCGGTCTCGAGGTAGCTGGCTCCAATGTGAACGCTTTGCCCTCTCCATCCTTAGTTGGCTCCTTGCACTAGTTCTTATAATGCCTAATTTGATCGCAGTTGAAACATCTTACTCCTTTCTTATCAGCAGCTTTCTTCCTTTTTCCTATCCGGCACTCATGAGCATAGTGTCCTTTCTTATCACACTTATAACAATTAACTTCTATCTTTCCCATCTTAGTAGCTCCACTCTTCTGAGCTCCCTTCTTATGGAAAAATTTCCTCCTCTGGTTCTGCCCTCCTTGAGCTCCTCCTGCCTTGTTGCCCTCAAGATAAGTAAGCATTTCTTCCTGCCTCAAAGCCATCTCAACAACTACATCGCACAGATCTCTAATGTGCGATAATTGGTCTTAGCAAGCTCAGGCTTCAACCCATGGATGAACTTCTCATTCCTTTTAGTAACTGTA
The DNA here is from genome assembly GCA_030737815.1 of Allium fistulosum. Taxonomy (NCBI): domain Eukaryota; kingdom Viridiplantae; phylum Streptophyta; class Magnoliopsida; order Asparagales; family Amaryllidaceae; genus Allium; species Allium fistulosum. Next base: position 508,040,705 of record CM060903.1, on the reverse strand, counting down.
TCAACCGTAGCATATCCATATCATGGTAGCTCCTCAAATCTAGTTGCATACTCAAGCACTGTCATATCTCCTTGCTCTAACTCAGCAAACTTCCTGAGCAAGGTTGACTTTGCAATCTTCGACATAAACCTCTCCTCAAACCTTCTCCTGAACTCAGCCCAAGTCATAGTCTCCTCATTGACTCCGACCGTAACACCATTCCACCAGTACAGTGCTGCTCCTTGTAACTACCTAGAAGCGAGTCTCCTTTTCTGCTCATCAGTAAGCCCCAAATCGACAAAAATCCTCTCGCAATGAAGTAACCAATTCTCCACGTCAATTGCATCCTCAGTCCTAATAAATTGTTTTCCTCCCAGCCTAGCATAATCTCTACTCAATACAGCATAATTATTGACCACTGGAACTCCCTGATTTCCTCCTTCGGTATTTCCTCTAACTAAACCCGTAGCAACTCCCGCCTGCATCATGTTGACAAAGAACTGGTACATAGCTCCCATATCAACTTGCGGTGTTCCAGCATCCACATTAGCAGCTTATGCCTGACCTGCATTCCTTCTCGTGTTTGGTCTGGCATTTTCATTAGTTATGGTGCTTCCCCCGCCAATGTTAACTCTTCCACTTCTAGCATCCATTCTTACATCCGTAAAATCTGCATCCGAGTCTTTGTAAGATACAGAAAAATAGCCGAAGAGAGATGGGAGAATAGAGATAAAGCGTATACTTATATATAGAAAATACAAGTACGTAACTATAGTGTTATCCCATACCCCAATCATTTCTCCAATTCCTTTGGATTATGTTTTTCAAAATCGTTTTAAGTTTGAAATTCCTTTTAAATTTTCCATAAACCCATGCTCTGATACCAAGTTGTAACATCCCCTATCTTAAGGCACGAAGCTAAGCGCTACAGATGTTGCAGTCATCTATAGTATTAACTTTCGATGACAAAATATGGTAATGTTAATGGTATCCATAATATCAGAAGCACATGATATGAAATAAAATCAACACGGATTTAAAACAACTTTTTTGATTACATTTCAAATCAATATTTCATATTTAGATATATAATCCCAAACGATTCCCAGGTTTTGATCAAATATAATTATTACAAATTACGCCAAGAGTGACATATAAAGTGCCCCCTTAGATGATCAGAGTACTAAATAGACATATCAGTCTTAATACATCACAGCAGAAATAAAACTAAACAGTTTCTATATAGCTAGCTTTGCCTCCTGTATGTCTTCGAAAGCTTATTCGTCCAACCTACTAAACCTGAAAAACCTTAAATCTCAACCAACTCAAATTAAATTTTGAGCACCTGAGAGTTTAAGGGGAAAACATAAACTTTGAGTCTGATATAAAGCGTGGTGTGAATAATACCATTACATCTTGGTTTACTGATATTAAGTAAGACCACGCCGCTTAGCGGAATGGGTTTCCCCTCACTAATATCTCTTTAAAAACATATCTTTCTACAAATCAGAATCCTACAATCAAACTGATTAATGCAATAATAACAATATCATATATGCATATGAATCAGGTAATTAATGGACTATGTCCGAACAATATAGTTTTGTTTGGCTAACTACTAACCATTGCCTGACTCGAGCCTACCAGACACAATCAATTATCTAACTTCTGTTAGACACACTTCTGGGCCGACTGCTCTTAGCTATCTTCTTCTATGGTCAACTGAATCTAATGATTTTACGGGCTCACCAATAATCTATCTTTTCTTTGTATATTCCTTTCTGTATGTATCATCATTTTAGTCTTTACCTATGACAAAACCCTACACACTGGAATTTTGGACTTATATTAGCTAGGGGCTTATCAGCTAAAGTATATGGCGTGACCCTATACCAGTCTCATATGGTATTCTAATATCTGAGTCATTTACTTACCCCATCAAATTTTCCTTGAAAACATTTCTTTCAAATTGATTTAACCCTTTAAATCATACTTAAACAAGGAAAATATACTCTTTGCTTTACTTAAATATCTTTACCATGATACATGCTTTACAAAAAATAATGTTAATGAAATAGTTATCTATCCCTCCAAAGAAAGTTAAAAACCATTTTTAACTTAAAAGATCTTAGGCCAGAAAGCCAAGGTAAATCATTTGAAACATTTGCTTAGAAACTTTAAACAATACATTTCGAACCCATTGAAAGTACCCCTTTCTAAATAAGTTAACTACTATACCTTGAAACATTAGGCCGAAAGGCTAAAACATACCTTTTGAAACATTTAAAAATAGACCTTTCAGAATCATTGAAAGTATCCCTTCGAAAGCTTTATAAAACCTTTGACATCCTCTTTTCAAAACACTTTAAACTTGTCTTTCAAAAGCATTTGAAACCTTCCATTTAAATACTAAAAGTAAGTCTTTCGAAAACATTGGGGAATTTCCCTTTCAAAACCTTCATTATATATCTTTCGAAAGCATTAAAGTCCTTTACTTAAAATAAACCTTTTGAAAGCATTGGGTTCAAGTAAAAGTTTTTGGAACATAACTTCGAAACCATTTAAAACCATTCTTTGAATGTCGTGGAACAAACCTTTCGGCACATGAATGTCATAGATGTATTAGTGTCAACCTCTGAGGATCGAAAAGGTGGGTTGTTATAGTTGGTATCAGAGCCTAGTTAAGCGATAACCTTGGCACTGGTGGGGTAAACTAATTAGAGATAGCGTTAGTAACACCCTAGAATAAGTTTGAGTGTGTATGTGTGTGTAAGAGCGCGTATTTGTTAATGCTATAAAATGGTTTATATTGTGTTGATTGATCTGTCAAGTGGTTTATGGATTCTGGTCAATACGAGTAGCTATCGTTATTGATAGAGATCTCTAAACACTTGAACAAGGCCAACAGACATAGTATTATTTTTAAATTGGGTAAATGTAATAATTCTACATAGGATATATTTTTTATATGAAAGAATGATTTTAAAAAATTAAAATAGTTATTTTTGATGTGTTTGTTTATTAGGAAATAATAATATTCAATTGTTATCATTTAGGATTTTTTAGTCATGCTCATCCAATTTTAAGCATTGACTATTGTTTGTTAATTTATCTGCAATTTTCCCTTTTTAAAGCATGGGCTGGGTAAATAGAAATTGTGGAACATTGAAATGAATACCTTGTAAATTAAGTTTCACGATTTGACAATAAGGCTTTCGATGTTAACGTTGGGTTAAAATTGGATTTTAATAAAGATGTTTATTAAGAGAAAGCTAGGACATTTTGAAATAAATATTTGAGAAATGATTTTGGAAGAAGTTGATTTTATAAAATTGGTTTATAAGAGTGTGGCTTATAAATAAAAAGGATTTAAGTAAAGAATGTGATTACTTAAATCTCGGTGCTTTTGAAAAAATTGTTTATAGCGTTTTGGAAAATGAGATTATTATAGTATTATTTGAAAGAATTTATGAAGACAAATATTTCTAAGGGATTTTAAAGGATATAGAAAGCACTGAACCCACTTATGTCATTGGAAAACAATTCCGATGATGACTGCAGCGTCACTGGTGTTCATTTTCGAGTTCCTAAGTAAGGGAATGCTACCATAGAAATTTGAGATAGAATTGTTTTGATAAAATAGATCCCAAAAGCATGATTTGATTTACAAAAAAGAAATATGTATAATATCATTTCAAATGAGTTTTGGAAACAATAGAAATATTTTACTTGAAAGCTTTTATAAGTATGAATACTTGGAAAGAGAATTTTAAGTAAGGTGTATTTTTCTTGAATTGTTCGGGAAATGTGTCTCGATTTGTTTTGTGATGGTCCGAATAATCTTCTAAGTGACGGTCGGACATTTGCCTAGTCGAACGTTATAGTGCACTTGGTAAATTATTCTCTTTATCATTATATGATCGAAACAAGTTCAAATCTGAACGAACCTAAAGCAAGCAGGTAATATATATTTTGTAAAAGCCATTTGTTTGGAAGTATGTAAAGAATTGTTTCAAAAAGGGAACTTTAAAGAAAGAAGAAGTATTTTTATGTTAATTAGTTCGAGTGGCCCGAAAATAACTAAAAAGTGACATGAGATGTGTTTGGATGGTAAGCATTTCTCTTGAGCATTACCCTTCTTGGTAAAGGAAATATGTTATACATCTGGTGGTACCCAGTTCCTTAGTACCGTCTTGGGGTTACTCAGGCTATATATATATATATATTTTCTATGGTTAAAACATATAATATCATTTCAAAAAGGAGTTTTGAAATAAAAACTAGGTATTTGGATTCTGGGTTTACTTAATGAAAATAAATTCAAAATGGAAAATGGTTTGGACTGGGTAATGATATATACTCTCAGAATATAGAGGGGTAGTATACAAGTTTTAAAACTTAAGTGGTGATTATTGAAAATGTTTTCCTAGATAATTATGGAAGTAAAGAGGCTAAGTTTTTTGTTAACTGGATTCCTCCTTAGTTTGTTTGAGATGAAATTTTGTGGTTGAAATTCTTTTAAGGGTGGAAAAATGTAACGACGTGGAATTTTATCACTTTGATTTATGAATATTTAATTTATTTTAAATATTCGATTAACGGTTTTAATAATTAAATAACCCTCTTTTAATTAGTAACTAATAATGGAAAATTCATTTTTGAATTTTGTTTACATAAATAGGTAGTTCGATGGAAAATTGAAAATGTGACCAAAACGCACTTTTTGAATTTTCAGCTTTTTATCGAACGAAAAGTTGTAGAAAAGTCGTATATACTTGCATATTCTCTAAAACAACATTTTAGAATATTTTAAAGTTAGAAAAATACCTTTAATTAATAAGAAAATAAACGATTAAAATAATTTGAATTAAAGACATCTAAATTCAAAAAAATGGAAAAGATGGATTTGAAATTGAGTTTACATATCATAACGCCTTAAGTAAACAAGTGAACAAAAGGTACAAGAGCCACTTTGATATCCAACATTTTTTCTAATGTTTGCCACTTTGGTGGTTTGTGATGAGATGGGAGGGTTGAAAAGTGATTTAAGGGCAAATTTGGGTTTTCAACCTTTTTATTTTATTTTAAATTTTTATATTTTTACTACATCTTATATAAATATACATCTTTCATTTTTTATCTCATTTTATACTTCATTTTCTTAACATCCTTTTTCCATCCTTTTTACTTCTTTTAAATTTTGAAAAATCTCGTATTTTTAAACTCCAAAAATCAGAACTTTAAACTTGAGCTTGGATTTGGACTTTGCATTTGCAATTAAGGTGGAAGGTGAGAACACTAACCTCCCGTTCTTACTTTTAAGAAAATGATAAATATTGTGAGTTATTCAATCTTTGTATAGTTTTTGATCAAAAATAGATGTGATTTTTTTAGTAATTTTGGTTTTGATATGAAAATCACGTTTTATAATATTGTTTAAAATCATATTTTTGTTGCTATTTTCTTGAAAATGAAGGAACATACTTAAATACAAACTTACACATATAGGCACTGTTCCATTTCTCTTCCCTTTCTTTCTCTGTTTTTTCCCTGTTTCATTTAACAAAATGAAATAATCATCTCTATTTCCATATTCAAAAATCCATAGCACTCAATCCGTACAAATTTAGCCAAAGTGTTCAACCGATAAGTTGTTCGATATAGTCCCTAATAATTTTTAGAAATAGCAGTTCGACAGTAGAGATTGCTCGATTTCAGTGAATGGTCAAGTGACGACCGATTTTTGACCATCACAAATTGATGAACGGAGTTCATAGGTGTGTTCATCTAGGAGAAACATGATTTTTAAAACTAGTCTCATGATTTTACAGACTGGGTTTGCGTCATAGTGATAAGATGATTGTTTTCTGATCACTAGGTGGTTTCTGACGATCTAAGGGTCTAGAGTTGAAGCATCAGTGGCCGGAGCGGCCTTGGATCGAGGTGGAGGTGTGGTGGTGGTCATAGGCGATGAGTTGGTCAGTGGTGGACGGCGAGTTAAGTTTAGGGGTTTAGGGTTTTAGGGTTTTGTTTTTAGGTCGTGTCTTTTGGGTTGGCGGTGGCACAGGGGAGGACCAGACTGGCTACGGTTGTGGCCGAAGAGGTGTGGGTGGATGGGGGTCGTGATGGTATATGTATGTGTGACCAATGGCATGTGATGCGATCGCACTTAGTGGTTGTTCGAGGCTGGGTGTGTTCGAATGTTGGGGTCGAAAGGGTCAAAGTGGGTTTCTGGTTATGGGAGCTGACAGTGGTGGTACGGTCGGGTCGAGCGTGGCATACAACGTTTGTGGGGATGTTCACGGCGGTGATGGGAGGAAGGAGGCGGCATGCAAGGTGCACGCGTGCACATGCGTGCACGAGATTGTTGGCTCCAGGTTTTGATTTGGGAGGGAAATGAATTTTGGAGTTTGATTTGGATGTATGAGTTTTGGGAGAGAAGAAGCTGCTTTATTTTCTTGTTCTAGGTAGTGGGTTTTTGGGCTGGCCATTTGGCTTGGGAGAATTAAATGATTTGTTTAGTTTTAATTTTAAACCTAAATGTTAATTTTGAGTTGTGATAACTTCCTCGTATTTGATTCGTTTAACCTGCAGATTTCTATGTGAGATTCGTATAATCTAACAGAACAGCTTAGTACAAGTATTCAACAGTTTTGTTGAAGAGTAAAATATTCATAATCAAATAGTCATAGAAATAATTACGTCGTTTGGAAATTTTATTCTATCACTGACATTCCGTTAGCAGAATAAAATTTCTACTATATTTAAATTGACTAGATTATTTTGGACATCTTAGTAGAATAAATCTCAGTTCTGTTGTTAAATTAATCTGGACATTTAATTTTATGTTGATTTTTATGGGATAAATGGGACATTAACTATGGATGGTTAATTATGGATTTGATTTACATACATGTCGCAAATACCAGTTATGTGACTTGAAAAGTCAAATTGAATTAAATGGTAACTTGATTTAGTACCAAGCCTCTTTCCGAATTTGTAAAGTTATGGATTTAAAATAACTTCAATTGTATAACAATTTGAGGTTAAGTGTTTATAATGATGTTTTAAAGTTATTTAATTATTTTATTAAAGATGTTTAAAGTTATTTAATTATTTTATTAAAGACATTTAAAGATATTTAATTATATTATTAATATTGTTTAAAATATTTAATTTTATTAATTATGTTGTTTAAAGATATTTAATTATATTATAAATGTTGTTTAAGTTAATTAGTTGATTTAATTATGGTTTAAGTTAATTAATTATTTATTTATGATGTTTAAAAGTAATTAATTAATTGGATAAAGATGTTTATAAATGATAAATTGTTTTATAAAAAGGATTGTACGTAGTAAAAATGATTTATTTAAGGAAGTTAACAAATGATATTTTGTAAAGGAGATTGTAAACGATATTTGGTAAAGGAGCTTTATCAGGATTTTATAAATAATTATAGAGATTTATAAAAAAGTTTTATAAACTAATTTGGAGATTTATAAAAGAATTTGTAAATATGAAATGGGCTTATAAAAAGGGAATTTTATAAAAGAATGAGATTTTCTTTGATAAATAATCCTTTTTAATTATGGTGGTATGAAAGCATTCTTTCCATACTTAACACTGAAGGAAAAGTGGTTGGGTTTATAGTAAGAGATATTTTAAATGATATTTGTTTTGGCCTATTTAAATATAAATTTGGAAAAGATGAAATCTTCCTTAAGTTTTTGTGAATATACTTATACCGTTGAGATAAGTATACAAATATATTTTCCAAGTATCTATACTGTACTATTATTAGTGAGTTGAATTTCAAGCTCACACAGGCCCCCTTGAAATTTGGCAACTAAACAGTCACATTTTTAATTTCTTTATATTCCAAACTTTAAAATGTGATAACTTTTTCTACATTGATTGGATTTAAGAATCGTTTTCACTATTAAATCTCAAATTTAATTTGCTTTCCAATGATATCCATTGTTGATAGCTAAAAATAAATTTTTTAAAATCATAATTTTATATAGTAGCTTTAATTGCATAATTATTTTGTGTCACCGCTGTGTACCGCGTTTCTGTAACAGCATTATTATGATGATCATAAACATTACATAGTAGTTTTACCTAGATTATTATAATGTATTTATTATCTTCTAACATTTTTGAAAGGAATATTTTTTTTGAATTATACAATTATGGTTGCCTTTGAATATTGTAACTACATTATGTAATAAAGTAATAATCTTGATTGTGTTTGATAGTATTCAAACTTTGTGCAGTTATAATTTAACCCCATCAAAAAATGGTGTAATAATTTATAGGCATTTTTTGAATTAATTTAACTACGTAAGCATTTTTTTATTGCATTTACTATTGATGATTTTGACTATATTTGATAATTTTATTCAATTTTAAAACAGTTATAAATTAATGAAATTAAGAAAATGCAATTATAATTTACCAGCAAGTTTTGGGTAAATTTAACTATATTTGAAGATTTTTAACCACATTTATGTGATGAAGTAATAAATTTGGCTACATTTCAGGAATCTATTCAATCTTAATACAATTAAAATTTAACTACATTAATAAAATGCAGTTATAATTTAATGACAATTTTGAATTATGCATGGTAGAAATTGAATATTTCAGCTATATTTATGTGATGCAGTAATAATTTTGGTTGTACACAATGATTTATTCGAGCTTACTGTAGTTAAAATTTAAATGCATTAAGCAAAAGCGGTTATTATTTTGCAGTATTTTTGGAATTAAGCAATTATTGTTTTTGAATATTTTAACTGCATTTGTGTAATGCAATACTAATTTAGCTGTAGTAATAATTTTGTTTGATGTTAACGATAGTTATTTAACCGCATTATGAAAATATAATTGAAAAATGAATTTTGATTTTTGATAGCTTGAGATGATTAAACAATGACTTCACATAATTAATGCTTGATTCAACCGTGCAGCTCAGCGTTTAATACATTGCTTCCAGGTTTGATGACATAATTTGGCTAAGTTTACTCAATTTCGTTTACAATTACGATGATCAATAATACAATAAGCATATAAGTTGTTGTATTCGGGCTTAAGGTAGATGCATAGTTTAAGTGCTGCGTCAAAACATGTGTTGTAGTGAGAATAATGTTGATAACCACCTAAAAGAGTTTATTTTTTATTTTTTGCAGTAAATTCTAAAATCACTTGCACCACCACCGTCGGAAAACTTCTAGAAAACAATTGATGAATGTATCTTTGTATAGATGATTATGTAGTCATAGTTTGATTATTAGATATAGTTAATAGGTCAGACGAGTAGTGAGAGAATTTAGTAATAATACTGCATCAATGACACTTTTGCCTTTTTTGGCTGCAGGTACAAATACCTTCAATGGTTAAAATAATTGACTGATGTAATGCATCTATTAAGGCCAAGAAAACATCACCTATTTGCGCTCAAGCCAATATCATACACGCGTTGCTAGCAGTTATTTCTGAGGCTAAAAAATGAATGGACTTCTCACAATTGTTCTCTTCTGTATGTTTTGGATATTTTCAAATATTGGTTACTGCGACCAGCTGTATGCCGTGTTTTGTACCGTGCATCGACATAGATCAAATTCGGTGAACAATAGTAATTTATATTGGAACCCATGTTATTTTCTTATTGCATCATCATTTCTATTTCAATTGAATCTTCTGTTTTACTACTTTTCCCCTGTACTACATCTGTTGCTTTTTTCTTTTTTCTTTTGCTCCCTTTTTTAGCTGTTGACAAATACTTTTCCTGACTGTTTACAAATTTCATCCTATTACTATATTTCTTTCCATTGCAAAAAACTTTTGTTACTCTTATTTAATTGAATCGAACTGCACTGTGTCTCTGTGTCTGCAGTTCACAGTGAATACTTCAACTATATCTATGCACATTGAAGCAGCTGTGTAATTGCAAAAGCAACAACATTGGCGTTATATGCCACAGTGAATATATCTATGCATTAGCGGATAAATTTTTAACACATTATCCTCTAAATAGTCTGTGAACTTTAACATATTCACTGTAATTGTTTTGTTCGATTTTAATTGTGATTATCATAACCAAATATATCTATGTATTCTTTATCCTACCAAATTGTTATTCATGATGTAACACTATCGTCCAACAATGTTTTTTCATTACCACCGTATTAAATTTCTTATACATTTGGATATGACCTATGCAACAACAATATTTTTTCAACATCCGTGTGCGAAGCACGGGTTCGCACTAGTTGAAAGTATAATGGGTTGTTGAATATACTCTTTGTAAAGATATTTTGAAACAAATAACTGGAAAGTGATTTAATTAATGAAAGATAATTTATAAAGGCTTAGTGGATATCACATGGAATTTAATCTATGATGATTATTTGTTTATTTGATAGTCAAATGACCGACTATCAAATCTTGGCCAAAATATAACTCTGGAAATATCTAGGAGAAACGTGAGTTATATGGAACAGCCATCTTCGATGATGTTGTATTGTGCGTATAAATCTCGTTTTGTTCTCCTAGGACAAATGATAAGAAAAACTGTCCACTTAAACAACTAGGAGGTGATCGCCGCTCTTATATACACTACAACAATCTTTAATAGAGTTTTAAAATCGCCATAAAAGGCTATATAGCATTTTTATAAAAATTATAAAACAACATGTTATAATATGTCTGGCAGATACCATAGCATTACAAAAAACGCTATAAAAAGTAACCTATTTGAGCGCCTTTTGCTGCAATCTTTGATTATTTATAACTTTGTTACGGTTATAGTTAACTTTCTATAGTTTTTCTTTGGTTGCTATAGAACATTTTCGTAGCTCAAAACGCTATAGTATAGAAAAACTAAAACAATGCCTGTTTTTATTGCATTTTTAGAACACTATAGCTTATTCTTTTTGCATTTTTCAACGCTAAAGTGAGTAAAATTAGCGCTAGTCTATTTTGATAGCTTTTCTAAAAAGCTATAGATTATCTTCCATAACACTTTTTAATGTTATATACATTCTCGTTTTCATTTACTAAGCTTATTTCAACACATATATTATAACAATTCAAAATATCAAAATTATCACATTATAATGTCCGTAATTAAACAGATCCATATGTCAAACCACAATATATATCCATAATATTTCATAAACAAAATATTAAACATACAAAAGTGATATTGCATACAAACGAACAAAGCAATACATGCAACCGTGCTTATAGAAAATAAAGATGTATGAACACCGATACAAAATAATACAGTATACTGTAAGTATGCCTGATTTTTGAAGTAGGAGTGGGCAAACATACTTTTGTTTGTCTTCTAACATGCAGTCTAACCCCGGAAGCATCATACATCACCTGTCAAAGAGAGTTATCATCAGATTGCTACATGACTTATCCGACATTAGGTTAGATGGTTTAAAACTTGATTTCCTATGCTCTTGAGATATATTTGTTGGCGGACGTGATTACTTATCAATAGCACCAATATCCAATAGATTTTGTTTCCTATGCAAGGTTTTTTTGTGCAAATAATACTTTTTTGAATAAAATAAATTCAAAAAATCTATTCTTGCTTATGTATGTTATTCAAGTATTGTATTTGTTTTAACAATAAATATATCATTTTCTTGTAGTGGCTATTATTATTTATACTATTACTGATACTATTAATTTTTCAAAACTTATTTAATTTCTATAAAACTTGGTTTATTTTTATAAAACCTAATTAATTTTTAGAAACTTAGTTAACTTAACTAGATATTTATGAAACTTAATAAATTCTTTAGAAACTTAGTTAATTTAATAATTTTTTGTTAAACATAATTAATTTTTAAAATCTTGTTTAACTATTATAGAACTTGATTAATATTTGTAAAACTTAGCTATTAGTCAAATGTTTATAAAACTTGGTTAACTTTTATAAAAATTTATTCAATTTTATCAACTTAGTTATTTTACAAAAATTTTAATTTTTTTAAGCTTAATTAATTTATAAACTTAGTTATTTTATAAAATTAATTAATTTTTATAATACTTGGTTAACTTTTATAAAAATCAGTTAATTTTTACAAATTAGGTTACTTTTTATGAGTTTAGTTAATTTTTATAAAATTTAGTTAACTTAGTTATTTTTTTATAAATTTATTTATCTTTGATATTTTGTTGATATTCAGAAAATTATTTAATTTTTATAAAATTTGGTTAACTTGGTTGAATTTTTATATAACTTTGTTAATTTTTATAAATTTATTTAAGTTTTATAAAACTTAGTTAATTTTTAGAAAATTATTTATAACTTAGTTAATTTTTATAAACTTTTAGTCAACTTAATTAAATTTGTATAAAATTTAATTATCTTTTATAAATTTAGTTATTTCTTTATAAAATTTAATTAACTTAGTTAAATATTTGTATAACTTCGTTAGTTCTTGTAAATGTGTTTACTTTTTATAAACGTGTTTAATTCTTATAAAACTTGCTTAGCATAGTTATTTTTTTTAAAAGTTGGTTAATTTTTGTAAACTTAGTTAATTTTTATAGAAATTCAACTTAGTTAGATTTTTATAAAACTGTGTTGATTTTTACAAATTTATCAAATTTCATACAATTCCGAAAGCACATCCTTGCACGGTTAGTGCTTTCCCGCACATCCAATTCAATATATATTTACACGATCGAAACATGATCTAGTTCGTATCACATATAGCAAAATATATTTCATAATAGCATACATTTAAATGCATAAAAACATACCTTTTACTAGCAATTTTAACTAGCAATGTTCCATATAGCAAAGCAATATTTTGTGTACCTATATATCAAACTAAAAATCATTAGATGTATGATAGAAGTTATATTTTAAAAAACTTAGTAAACTTGTGTAGGTATTTATGGAAAGACTTTGTTGTTTCTAAATTATATATTTTTTTAAATTATTTCATACCTTTCAAATAGCAAAAATAGCCAATCTGGATCATTATTATCCTAAATGTGATTCCTTTCTGCGGGGAACACGAGCAAAAGAATATTTCTGAAATGACTAAATAATAAAAATGAACGAAAAAATACAGAAAAAATGAAAAACAAATTATATTCCAAAATTTTGAACTCTATAAGACATGAAGAAGATAAAATGTTATTACAATAATCGGTGATAAATAAGCTTACGATTGATGAGTTGGAGAGACTCCTTGAAAGAAAACCTTGGTTTTATGATGCAGCAGCAGCTAGCAGGCCACCAATGGGTACATATATTGTCACTAATAGGCCAAAGAGGTTCACAAGAATTCCAAGCCGTTACAGGGAATAATATGCTCATGATGACAGCTCAAAAAAGCATAACAAACTTTCTATTTTTATTAATTGTTAGCTACTAAAATGTGGTGCAGAATGTATTACAAATAGGAAAAGGACAGCTGTCCAAAGTTGTTATGCTATGAATCGTGCTATGCTGTTATATATACAGTGAGTAATGAATGGAAAATTATCGCTGGATAAACAATTTCTTCTTCACTTTTCTATGTCTTCTTCCTCAAGTTTCTTCTAATATTTCCTCTGTTGCAGTAAACGTTGATAACAGGCCTTGAGCTCATCAATTTGGTGCTTTCACAGCTATCCTCATTTCCTCCCGTTCATCACCATGACCCGCCTCGACGAACTAACCTCTCAACTAAATAACCAACAAGCCTCCATTGATTCCATCCACACCATCCTCTCAACCCAACAAACTTCCCTCTCCAAGCAAGAAGCTGCCATTGCCGACATACCCGATATCAAAAACTCACTCGCCACACAACAACTTTCCATCCAACAACTTATACAAACCATAGTCGATCTATCTTCCAAACTCAGCTCTGGCTCTACAACCCCACCACCACCAATCTCAACACCACCACCACCACCTCCTTCAACGGTTATCTCATCTTCGGCAATACCCTCAAATCCTCCTCAATACATCCGACAACCACCACCTCCTCCCCCATTACTAACAACCCCGATTAATACCCATCATACTCCTACCCCAATCCATATTCGCTCCCCTAAATGTGAACTAACAAAATTCAATGGATCCAATCCATTCGATTGGATCTTCCAAGCCGAAAGCTTTTTCAAATACCATTCTACTCCCGACGAATATCGAATTGAATTAGCAAGCTTTTATATGTCCGACCAAGCTTTAACTTGGTTCCAATGGATGTACAACAACAACCAACTCTCCTCTTGGTCATCCCTTACCAAAGCCATCGAAGACCGTTTCGGCCCATCCCCTTTTGTTAATCCACAAGCTACACTTTTCAAACTCCGACAAACCACATCCGTTGAGGAATATCAATCAAACTTTGAAACACTTTCTAATCGAATAACAAACCTTCCTTCCGACGCCATCTTACAATGTTTTCTGTCCGGCTTAAAGCCTCAAATCCGAAATGAAGTCAAACCCCACCACCCCACCACCATCACCGATGCTATCTCCCTTGCTCAACCGATTGAAACCAAACACAATGATTCTAAACAATTCTACAACAGAGCCATAGCCAACCGTAACCAGCCACCACTCCTTTCCCTCCCTCCAATCCCAAACCCCACACAAGACCCAACCATCAACTACCCAATCCGACGACTGACACAAACCGAGCTCCAAAATCGAAAGGCACAAGGCCTCTATTATCACTGCGACGAGAAATATTTTGCCGGCCATAAATGTAACAAAAAACAAGCATTGTTACTCCTTCCAAACGAAGATCCAGACACAACAGATCTCGACGCATCGGAAAGTATGCAACCAGATGAACTTGCTATCTCCTTCCATGCACTCGTCGGTTCCCTCCACCCGAGATCCATCCGCCTAGCAGCACTTATCAACAATAACCCTATCTCGATTTTGGTCGATTTGGGTAGCACTCATAACTATATTCATCCAAGGGCAGCTCGCTTTTTGGGCCTTCAGATCGAGAAAACCAACGAGTTCCAGGTAGCAATTGGCAATGGAGAGAAGCTTCGCTGTTTGGGAATTTGTCGTCGTGTGTTGGTACAAATCGCGGGGTATGATTTTTTGTGTAATTTCTTTCTATTGACGATCTCTGGAGCTGATGCAGTATTTGGTATTGAGTGGTTGCAAAGTCTTGGCCCAATAACTGTAGACCATAAGAAATTAACAATGCAGTTTTATTATCAACATGAACTTGTTGGTCTAATGGGTCAAGATTCCAATTCTAGCCCATCTGAGATAACACCACAGCAGCTGAAAAGGTTGCACTCTACAAATTCTATCAACTGCTATTTTCACCTAGACATTATCACAAACGTGAACAACACTACCCCTCCAACTACAACCTCCGTGCACCCTCAAATCACTACCTTACTATGCCAATACCCCAAACTCTTCATTAAACCAACTACCCTTCCACCACATCGCACTCGAAACCACCATATCAACCTTCACATAAATTTCCAACCCGTAAATTTTAGGCCATATCGGTATCCGTATTTTCAAAAAAAATGAGATCGAATCACAAATCCGGGACATGCTCAACTCTAAAATAATACGACCCTCCACAAGCCCATTTTCCTCGCCCGTGTTACTTGTCAAAAAAAAGATGGGTCATGGCGTTTTTGTGTTGATTATCGCGCACTTAATGCAATCACAATCAAAGACCGATTTCCTATCCCAACCGTCGATGAATTACTTAATGAATTACACGGCTCCACATATTTTTCTAAATTGGATTTGCGTAGTGGCTACTTCCAAATTCGTGTTCATCCACCCGATATCCCCAAAACGGCATTTCGAACCCACGAAGGTCATTATGAATTCCTCGTCATTCCTTTTGGACTCACCAACGCGCCATCCACTTTCCAAGCTACAATGAATGATATTTTTCGTCCGCATCTTCGAAAATTCATCCTAGTTTTCTTCGATGATATTCTCGTCTGTAGAAAGTCATGGGAAGCTCATCTCTCTCATCTACAGACTGCATTAGATATTTTAACTATACATCAGCTCTATGCTAATGCTTCAAAATGTATATTTGGGCGCACAGAATTATTTTTTCTGGGCCACATAATATCCCAACAAGATGTGCGCGTGGATCCTACAAAAGTTGAGGCAATAGTCAGCTGGCCTACTCCATCAAGTGTCACAGCAATCAGAGGATTTCTTGGGCTCACAAGCTATTATCGTCGTTTTATTAAGGGATATGCACATATTGTCAGCCCAATCACCGATCTATTAAAAAAACATGAAACATTCCACCGGTCCAACAAAGCTAACACTGCATTCATTTTCCTCAAAAATATCATCACCTCCACTCCAATTCTTTCCCTGCCCGATTTTTCCCAGCCATTTGACATCCAAACTGACGCATCCGCTACCGCCTGCGGCGCCGTCCTTTCCCAGTCTGACCATCCCATAGCCTTCCACAGTCAACGGCTCCCTCCACGCCTCCTTACCGCTTCGGTTTATGCGCGCGAAATGTTTGCAATCACCTCCGCGGTCCAAAAATGACGCCATTATCTCCTGGGTCACCGCTTCACTATTACAACCGACCACCAAAGTTTACGGCAGTTGCTCACTCAAACAATTCAGACACCGGACCAACAAAAATGGTTGTCCAAACTCCTTGGATTTGACTTTGTGATTCGATTTAAACCGGGCAAAGAAAATAGTGTAGCAGATGGGCTGTCTAGATGGACGTCGGAAGCAATAATGACAGCTATATCTTCTCCAACAATGGATTTCACATCTCGCATACAAAGTGCTATGCAGAATGACTCTTTGGCACAGCGTCTCATAGCTGAAAGACAACATTTCAGTATTGCCTCCACACAATTTATATTGCGTGATGGCTTACTGTTTTATGGCAACAGACTTTTCATCCCCACTGACTCCACATTACAGCAAGACATCATTGAAGCTTTCCATTCTTCCAAATCCGAAGGACATTCCGGCATCAAGGCCACCACGGCAAGAGTCGCGAGCAATTTTTACTGGCCAAACTTACCACGTACAGTCCACGAATACGTGCAGAAATGCTCCATTTGCCTGCAGGCCAAACCTGAGAATACGCCACCGAAAGGGCTCCTCCAACCTCTACCTATCCCGAATGAAATATGGGAAGACATCTCGATGGACTTCATCACACACCTCCCCAACTCATTCGGCAAAACTTGTATATGGGTCATTGTCGACCGTCTCTCCAAATACGCACATTTTTGTGCGCTTCCGACCTCGACCAATGCTACTCAATTGGCTTCATACTTCATACAAGAGTATGTTCGTTTACACGGCTTTCCAAAGTCGATAGTCTCCGACCGAGATCGACTTTTTATGAGTCAATTTTGGAAGCAAATTTCCGGACTTCATGGCACCACACTCAAAATGAGTAGCGCCTATCACCCACAAAGTGATGGCCAAACGGAAGTTGTTAATTGGTGTTTGGAAACTTACTTGCGAACCATTTGCGGCGATTTACCCTCCAAGTGGGCAAAATATCTTTCATGGGCTGAATATTGGTATAATACTTGTACCCATTCTTCTATTGGCATGTCAGCATACCAGGCCGTTTACGGTCGACCTTCGCCAACCATTTCAGACTACATCCGCGGTAGCTCAGCAGCACAAGATATAGACAGTTGGGCACAGGGACGAGATCACTTGCTTCACACCCTCAAACTCAATTTGCAACGGGCTCAAGCACGGATGAAAAGTCATGCAGACCAACATCGTCAAGACAAAGAATTTCGGATCGGTTCATGGGTTTATGTCAAGCTTCAACCGTATCGTCAACTATCCGTCCGAAATACACATCATAAACTATCCAAAAAAATATTTTAGTTCGTTTCAAATCATTGAACGCATAGGGCCGGTGGCCTACAAACTACTTCTTCCGCAAGAGGGTCGCATTCATCCGGTCTTCCACATATCGCTGCTCAAATTCTGCCCCAGCCCACAAACCGCTATGCAGACCCCATTGCCACTTGAAGTTCTTGCCACAGGTACTCATCCCGACCTTGAGGACAAGGTCACTCTTCTAGGGGAATATGCTAAAATGTGGTGCAGAATGTATTACAAATAGGAAAAGGACAGCTGTCCAAAGTTGTTATGCTATGAATCGTGCTATGCTGTTATATATACGGTGAGTAATGAATGGAAAATTATGGCGGGATAAACGATTTCTTCTTCACTTTTCTATGTTTTCTTCCTCAAGTTTCTTCTAATATTTTCTCTGTTGCAGTAAACGTTGATAACAGGCCTTGAGCTCATCATTTTACCAATGTTAACAGTAGCATCAACCCATTCAGCCCATGTCATCATCCCTTTTGTGAATGCAATCAGTCTGTTTATGTCCTTTATCGTTTTGCCACCCTCCTTCATGTAATCCCAACTGCACATAGCTTTCAAAATTTTAGTCCAATGTCATAATAAAACTAATAGGCTAATCAATATGATATCACACTTACGATCGTTTTGTGTCATTACGGTCCACTAATGTCAAGCGTTGAATATGAGTACATCAGCATTGAGCCATAATCTGCTGTCCTTGTCAATGGTATCCAGTTTCAGTTCTTTCTTTCCTCTTGAATCAGGTTTAGGATCAACTATGTAGGTTAATCTATAGAACATCACAGACACTTCATAATCCTGTCACCGTAAAATACAATATGTATGTGATTGTACAAGAAAGTTATGAAATCATTACCTTTTGCTTTGTTTATAACTTGTAGGCAACGGAAAAAAAAAATCTCAAATTTCTAGTTTTATGATACTTCTGCAATATCCTTATGAGATGTATTCAAACACCAGAAGTCTTGACTACTTAAATGTTGCTTATTTAAATTTAACAGTCTGCACTGACAAGAGTTTTTGAAGTTGAAGTCTCGGAATTTGGCACAAAAGCATAAGGAAACATGTCAGAGATTGCCAATGGTTATGAATCTCCAACAAACAATATTTTCTTCCCTTTGTGCTTTTTCAGGAATTCTTTACCATTAAATCTGCAGGGCAACTGATTCATTAATTGCTTAATTATAACACAGACACACACAGAGACACAAAACATGCTTTCTTTTTACAAAAAGTAAAATCTCAGAGATCCAAGTTTACGCTTGTAAGCTTGTAAACTCCGGGGGGTTGGGGGTGGCTGTTTTGCATACTGCTATAGCGCCTCGAACTCTACATCGTGTTGGAAATAAATGAGTAAGACAATAGAGATGTGTTGGTAAAAGTGAAATTGTGCATTGGGATATGTAAGACATTTAATGTCTAGAAAAAGAATAGCGTCACATCTTGAAATATAATAAGCAATATGTGTTTATATACTAAGATGTGGTCCCTATTATAGTTACAATAAAAAATAGAGACATAAACCACAACCAATCATTCATTATTTTTTACTAATCACATTCCAAGCATTACCGTCAATACGAAAGAAAAAAGTATTCAACAATTGTTAGTTGCGAGTAATACTATAGCTATATGGAAGTTACGAGTTCATCTAAACCACCTTTTGCAAAAAGTGCAATATACTTTAATTCAACAATAAGCATTCATTAATGCAAGATCTCTTCTTTGTTTCTTCACGATGGAGAACTTGTTGATAATTTTCAGTGTACTTGAGTAAGTCAAAGGTAATGTTTTGCCCTATTTAAAATTATGATCAAAACAGAGTACATATATACAAGCTATAACTGCACCCAAATGATTTATGCTATGAATTTTAGTTAAACATAGCACATATATATTTGGGGTCAACATCCTTGCACTAAATAATAAGTCCAATCTTTCTATTAAGCCTATTTAATATGGCTCCATAAGCACAATATGACAATGACGTATGGATGG
The DNA here is from genome assembly GCA_030737815.1 of Allium fistulosum. Lineage (NCBI taxonomy): Eukaryota > Viridiplantae > Streptophyta > Magnoliopsida > Asparagales > Amaryllidaceae > Allium > Allium fistulosum. Next base: position 508,020,847 of record CM060903.1, on the reverse strand, counting down.
TTTATACGATCCCAGATGAGTCTGCACCACTGCGCTGTAGGCTTTTCAGATCTTAGGTCTCAACAAATAGATTGGAACAAATAACCTTTTGAGCCCTCAGTCTAATGTGAATAGTCAATGATCGTGGAATGACGCTTTTTATACTGCTAGCTATCCTAGCTATCTTATATGTGTAAGGATCTTGTTGTCATTCAGTGATGTATATAATGTAGTTAGCTTATAATATAATTTCTCCTTAGACAACTAGGTTGCCTCTCAGCTGGAATGGCTGCATATAACTTATAATATAGTTCCTCTGTATAACTTGTTGAACGTGACTCTCGGCTGAAATGACTGCATTAGCTGCTGCATTTACAGTGTCCTTACTCTTATTAATTTTTCTCTTTGCTCTCAATAAGAATAATCCCTATTTATTCACTGTTGCCGACAATTTTACAGTGCAGAACTCTCCTCTCCTAAATCATAACTATTGTATGTATATCAAACTTGGAAGCTTTATCAAACAAAATGGAAAATTACTATAAATACCTTATAGTCTACCCCTATTAATTGACCTTGTAATAAATTTAATTTGCAAGAAATACAATTTGAAAGCATAATTCAACTCACTAATTCATGCTTTAGAGTTTAGAGTCACACTATGTTTTACAGTAAAGGTATAAAAAAGCATTGTTCAAAAAATCAACATCAATTTACACTGCACTGACTAATGGTAAAAGACTGCTCACTGAAGCTTCAACTTGAATCACAACAAGTTTAACACCAATAAAACCATCCCAAATTTTATGCAATGTGTATAATCAGCTCATTTTCGATAGCAATGTGCAAATATGCATAACTACAATGTTTTGTTTAAAAAAATAAAAATAAACAGCAAATATTGGATACCTCATTAAGGCCAGTATTATTATTACTAGGTTCGACCCCGGCCATCGATGAAACAGAAAAATCACGATCACCGTCTAGCTTTTCAATAATGCAGGAACCACCATTGATACCTTTTTCACTGCCGTAGCCACTGCTGCTTGGAATCGTCGATGTCGCCACTGCATCTTCGAATATTTCTTCAGTCTCAACTTCATCAACATCTTCGAATTCAGCTGGCAAGGATATGTTATTATTGCTTGGGGCAATTGAGAATTCCGACGACAAGACAGTGATTGTAGGCACTATTGGGAGCACCATCGTCGAAGTTCTTGACAATAATAGCATTCCAACCAGTGAAAGGGACGAGGGTATGTGGTTGTGCATGATCGATAAGGGAAAAGGGTGAGGAAGATGTTACACACCCAACATCGTGTGGATGAGCTTTCACAGAAGAGATTTGATGAACATTGGGTGGGATTTGAAATCAGATTTGGGTTTTTGTGGAGAAAATTTGAACTCACGGGCAATGTAAAAATTTGGGAGATGATTTGTTTAGTTAGGTTTGGTATTGAGGGAACGTAAAATAATTTAGCGCGTAGGTCGTAATGGCAATGAACAGCGTTTATGATTTGTCATCTTTTTAAAAATAATAATCAATAACAACAACTAATATCGACGTGCTATCCCTCTTTGCTATCAAAAGTGAATATTCTTGGCAGTAGTATTGTCTGATTATTTCAAAAAGAACCAAGATTGAATTTACAGGAACTATCGATTTGGTTTTGAAGCGACCAATAAGCGGGAGAGTGTACTTATATGATATGACTCGAAACCATAACTATTCCAAAATCATGTGCAAGTTCGACGCTTTGGAAAGGATTCAAGACTTGTTCGAGATGATCGAAGATGGAGTGTTTTGAAGTGCAAGGACTACTTGCTACTAATCCTAAGAGTGAATCCAAAATGAATGTAGTAGAAGTAGTGCCTTCGGTTTGTTCTTATCTTGAACAACTTGTATGGACGAATGCTGTCATTGAAGTGTGCTTGAAAAACAGTGTTAGTATTCCAAGTGGGATTTGCTAAGAGGGGAAAAATGTACTCGTGACCTCACAAGCTTCACAACCCAGTAATGACTAAACTAGGGGATATGCTTTAGAGCTATGTGGTTTGCTACCATTAGGAGCAGTCATTTCTCGATCTAGAATCGATATTTGTGAATTTGGTATGCCTGTGCATGGAAAAAGTGGGGCCATGGCTGGTGCACATTATTTAGTGGCCTTGGTGCCTGGGGAATTATGTAGTCCGGTATGCCATGTTAAAGGGGCAGCCAGCTCTGATTTGCAGGGGGCCCATGTGAGGCCCTCGGTATATTTTTCCAGAGGTGTATTGTGGCAGGCGGTACCCCAATAGCCTTATTATTAATGTAAATCCAATCTCCAATACATACCTTTACGGACTTAGTTCTGCCTAACTATGTTCAAACGTGAGATGCAAGCATTTCAGCTATTTTATATATTTATTTCCCCCTAAACACTACTATAATGTCAATTGATTTTCTAATAAAATTGATTGGTTATCGTAAGGTAAAACTCGTCCATGTTTATGTGCGGCGTGGTCTTATGAGATACGTTTATTTTTAAGGGTTTTGATAAATATAAAATTCCATTTGATTGTGTTTCTCACACTGGTTTTACCAGACTGATCCGAGCGTTATTTTCTTATAATGTTCGGGTCAGCCCGAGCATATTTTTCAGATTTAGTTGGACACTTGAAGCTTCACGAGATGAGCTGGATTATCCAAGACATATTCCCGTATGCTTATCTTTTGATGTTTGTTCTTGTCTGTATTTATCAGCAGTTGTAAGGACATGGTGTTATAACTGTCCAGGCTAATGATAAGATAATTGTACTCTAATTGATGTATGTATATAAAAGTTTTCTTTTTGTAAGGATCATTAGTACATTGTAGATTTCTCGTCATATTATGAGATTCTGTTCTGTCTTTTTTTTCTTTCACCCCAATAATATGTCTTTTTTGCACTTGGATGTTCGGCATGTGAATACCGTGGATGTATTAGTATCTATTTCTGAGGATCAAAATGGAGGGTTGATACACATCTAGGGGTTATCTAGCCTTTCCTTCTAACTACCAATAAACTAAAAAGCAACTGCGAGGCGGTGCATGTCTCATACATGGCCTACACTAGTAGGAGGTGTAGTTCGTATAGGCATAACTCGAGTCTTTCCACCGACCGCTCCAGGATCGATGACGCCCTCGACTTATGTGTACAACCCTTCTCCTTACATATATGGTACCAACCTTGCCGACATAGCGTCGAGCTTATGCTCAATGTCCCATTTAGAAATCATAATGCAATCAAGGAAATACCCAGTTGGTTACTTAACACATACCCCTTAAGGATTGAAGTAGACTATACTTGGCCTTTTAACACTTCAATCGAGGCAAACCCTATTTTGATATATTCCCTTCACCTATACGCGAACATATAATCCAGCAGGTCCTAAAGTTAGAGATGTATCACATCAGTACAATACATAAAAAATTGCTAGTAGCCTCTTTCGGTAGGTAGACTTCTGTTGTGTAACACTACTGACCTCGCATTCCCACCTAGTACTAATGACAATGTCATTTATAATTAATTTAAATATTGGCTAGGTCTAATAATTCACACCCGTCGTAAATGCATACTTGATGTTATATAAATTTTATTAACTTACTACACATCTTATATTCAACTGTTGGTATTCAGTTATCTTTACATAACTTACTTCTTGTTTCATTAAAGTCATTACCACTTATTTCTAATTTAATAGGTTAAATATCTTTTATTGCTTAACTTCCACTTAACATTATTAGGTATAGTTTACTGTTCTCTTTCAACTATTATTATCTTTCTTTGATTACCATAACTTCCTAATTCCCCGTTTCTTTATTTATATTTCATTGCCTATTACTTATTCCCTAACTCATCTTAAATCTCATATGTTAGATCGAACTAAATTATTGTTATTATCTATACTTACAATACTTTGGTTTATTCTTAGGGATCTCTACATTTTAATGTGTTATAATTACATCTTCCCAAAAAGAAACATTAATGCTGTAGTTTTGCATAAATTTTCTAAAATGGGGCTTGTGTTATGTTTGGAATTACAAAAGATTATTCTTTTTTCTATTATTATTGAAATTACATCTCTATCTTTTAGGTATATTCCTTATTATTTCAAACAATACGCTTTTACTCATTATTATAAAACCGAATAATTTATAGAAATTTACATCGCTAAACACTTCATCCCAAATAATTAAAATACTATTCAATTCCCAATCCAATTTATAACAACTTCCAATTCATGTTTACTAACATATAATATTCAACTAACAAGCCTGGAATTATTATATACAATCTCATAAATGAATCATCTCATAAATTTAGGGACTAATTTCACCCTTACATTCGAGATTTAAGTACATGCAACATTTAACCAAAGTTAACAATTCATAGAATATGTAGGCATGGTTCTCAAATTAAAGGCATATGTATATTTAAGCCTACAACTCCAAAATTTACATGTAGGCATGTAGGGAACAGATTTACAATGATATAAATCTAATATTATATAAAATATATAACTTCTCACTCATCTCTAAGCTTCCAAATCTACAGATCTAAATCCACAATTCCTGATTGACTTCCTTACTTTCTACCAAAATATATATTAAAAGCATATATAATTTATTAGAATTTTAGATCGAGAAGAGATTTGAATTTTATACAGGTTTAGATTTGAATTTATGATTTACCTTAGCTTTAGCTATTCGATTCGATCATATTCTTCTTCTCTGCTATCCTATCATGTTCTCCACTTATATATATATATATGCATGTATGTATGTATATGTAATATAGTTTATATAGATTTTAAAATTCATGGAGAAAAGAAAATAACAGAGCTTCGCCGTCGAATCAGAAAATATGAGAAAAAAAGTGAAGGGTTTGACCCATATTTATAGGGATTCAAATCAATGCTAGCCGTTAGATTAGATTATATGAAATCTGGACCATTCAGTCTAGGTTCAATATGCACCATCTGTTCACCACCGGTTGGCCGCTATGCTACCACCGGTCGATAGCTATTGGTCGACCGGTCACAACAAGGGGTCGGCCGGTTGCATGTTTATGTTAATTGTTGATTTTTGTGTATTTTGTTCCCTAATTGAAACAATTTGGTCGATCTGATTTAACGTTAATTCTTCTTAAACGTCAAGTAACTGTTAACGTTAACCAATTTTAATTAATTATATTTATTTCTTTAGTTACGTATATAATTATTTTCGATTCAAAATCTTCAAACGTTGATAACTTCTCCTGTAACAACCCGCCTTTTCAACCCTCAGAAGTTGACATTAATACATCATCGGTATTCATTTGCCGAACATCCAAATGCTGGAAAGACAGATCGTTCGCAAAAAGAAAAGAAGGAGGAAGATAAGAAGAAACTAAAGAACACAGAATCTCACAATGCAAAGGAACAATATATATTAAGCAATATAAAATTTACATAGTGTGATAACCCTGATTTTTGTGAGTAATTTCATGATTTAATTTAGTTTGTATTTGTTTTAAATTGCATTGGGAAAAATAGGAATAGGAAATTGATTTGCAGATACAAAGTATAAAACATGTACATGTGCACAAGACAGTGTACACATGCACACAGATTTCTGTGTAACAAAATTTAGCAGAAATTAATAGATAAAATAAAATAACTGATTTAGAAATACATATGCATAAAGATAGAATTTTGTCTTTAAATGAAATATAGTACAAAGAAAATAAGAGCTAGGCTGAAATAAACTTAAAATTATTTAAAGAAAGAAAGAAAAATAAAAGGCTTAGGTATACATAGGTTATACATGTATGAAGTCAATCAATCTCTGGAAGAAAACAGAGTTGCATGAAAATGGCATGAGTCCCTAAACAAGCACTTTATCTATTCTCAGTAATTTCTTTTATTAAGAAAACAATAATAATAATAATAAGAAGTCATGCATATGACATGACCAGGGAAAATTAAAAGAGAGGAACTAATTTCTGGAAAGGAAGACAAGGACCACATACCCTTTTATTTTCTTGAATCAAACCAGAGGCAGGCTATGTTTGGGATGGGGTAGAACTGACATTGGGTAAGTCCATAAACCCTAGTAACAGCCAAGATTTATATAAAAGGCCTAATATAGTAAGACCATATATTTTTGTTCTTCATTAACCTAAAGAAAAATATACAAGGCATAAACCAGAGAAAATAGGAGCAGGCAGAAGACTAAAAAGGGGTTCATAAGGCATAGGAAGAAGAAGGGTTAAGGTGAGTAACCTCACTGAAAACTTTGGCATTAAGACCTGAATATTGAGGCAGCCAGTTTGAACTAATTTTCTTTTACAAGTTATGTTTTATGATTGGATGACTTTGGTTTGTTAATGATTTGTTTAAGGGTAAAACCTCTATCTGATTTACCCAGAAAAATAAGAGTCATGGATTCATGAACTAAAATGTTTGTCTGAGATATGGGTTAGCTTTGAGATTGAGTGTTTTCTTTTATAAGTTTTCTTTATAAGTTGTTTATAAAAATCCCCGGATTCAAGTAGTGGGTATATGGTCTGAAGGTAGAAAGAAATATGGGCTGTAACATTGTGTTGTTGCTTATGTCTCATATTAATTAAAACAAAGGAAAATGTAGAAGTGCAATGTTGTACATGTGCTGAGCTTCTATGTTTTATGAAATACCCAAATCAAATATACTTGTGGTTTAGCCAGATCATGAATCTGATTGAACCAGAGGTAAGGGAAAATATATATCTAGCAAATTACTCAGGACCATATGCTTACATCTTGATCCAGTGAAACCCATAGGCAAAATAATGTGCTAAGAAGTCACCTCCCTCTTTCATGATAAAATGTTTGCTTCTGAGAATATAACTTACCAAACTCTGGATGAATACATGTTGCTTGCATTATTTATATTTCTCTGATTAAGAAGTGAGATGCAGAAGGGATTAGCACTGCTAAGAAAAATAATAATAACAACACTTAGTAATTTAACTAAGGACTTGGGAACTTAGGGCTACCAAAGTATAGCTTGGCAAGGGGAATATTGCAAGTTCACACATGGTATGTTTATACCCAGGGGCCTGAGTGTGCTGGGTTAACAGAGAAATGTCCCAGGCAGTGTGTGTTTAAAAAGGAGAAAGTAGCTAAAGACCCTGTTATATTTGATAATGAATTCTAGGAATAGATTCAGGAGAGGCCTGGGCAAAATCCCTGATGGCCAGTAAAGTTGAAAAGGGGATGATAACTGAATTAATGTTTTTATTTGGTTGTTTTGGTGTTTCTTTTTATGGATGAATCTTATGATTGTTTTCTATGAATCAAGTCATGGTGATTATATGTGTAAATAATCTGTTAACACTGAGATGAAGGAACATGCTTCACAAAAACAAGCATAAGGAAGATACTGAGTTTCTTATTCATGTAAAGTTTGTTTATAAAGAAAATTGAATGAGATCATGTTTTCAGTTGGATTATTCATACCAGACAAATAGTCTGACCCTTTTGTGTTTATGCACCATTGGGTGTCTCATATTCATATGGGGCAGTTCATGGTGATTTTGCAGGGAAATAGGATTTGCTTTGATCAAGCTTTGGATGTTAAACTGCTTAAGATTTGGATGCTATGTTTTTTAAAGACTTTGCTGAAGTAAACTACACCTTCATGATGAACTAGATTAAGACCTATTGTTTAAAATTACTTTGAGAAACCAATGTATAGTTAATTACTGTTTTGTAGTTGTTGAACTTATATGTCTCAGCTGAACTATGTGCTTTGTTTTGTTAAATGCTTTGCTAAGAAAAATGAATTTTAAGCTTCAAGAACAGTTAGACTATAATGGTAGAAGATCTGAGATTGAAAGAATTTGTGGTTTGTATGTATATCTATAGAACTGGCATAAGAAAATCCATGTTCAAGTCAAAAATAAAATCTGATAGAAAGAGTTTAAGTTGCTTTGAAAAGAAAATAATATAGCAGGTATTTTGTAACTAAGTAGTGCAAACCAAAACAGGGCTAACATAGCCATTTTTCTTGAGCCTGGGTCAAGCCAGCAACCAAGAGTTTAAATTAAATTTTCAGATATGTTTCATAGCCAAAGTATATAATAGGTTCAGACAATTATGTTAACAGGAGAAAAAAAACAAAAATTGGGTTTGAACCGACCAGCATAGCACTCGAACTCGTGACCTCTCATGTGTAAGTTAGGCGCGTTTCCATTACGCCTAGATGTTGCTTGTGTTCACTTAGGATCCTCTTTCTTTTAGCCTGAGTTTGATACTATTCAGACTTTAACACAATCATCCATATTAAAAGCTTGCTTTCCACTGATTATTACTTGATCATTCCTTAATTAGAATAACAGACTAAAGTACATGTTTCCAGTGGATTCTATGGTCAAAAATCAGATTACAATAATTAATCTTTTTTTTCAAGGAATTATCACATTTTAATAGATTTAAAAGGAATTCTACTTACATAATAACATGCTCTGATTCTAGTAGAATATAACATAGATATCTTCATATATGTATGTTAGGGATGATTTAGATTTAAAACAATATTTTTATATTGTGAAAGATCCTGGATATATTTTGTTTATTGGAGAAAGAAAATGACCTTGGGAAATATATTTGTAATGAATGATATATCTATATATCATCTCTTAAAAAAAAATCCTTATGAAATTAGGGTGGAAATAGGAGGGTCATTTCACATAGTCATTTCCAAAATGACATACCAGAGTCATAATAGTAAGACTTCCAACCTGGGATAGTTATAACCTTCTGTCCCTACATAACCGATACAAATTTCATGCAACACGGCGAAAATAAGGAAATATACGAGGGATACATCTTAGACCTCCAGCTTATCTCCTGAGCTCCAAAGCTAATCTAAAAACATGCTCGGTCTGACCCGAGCATTATAAGAAAATAACGCCCATGTAAGTCTGGTAAAGACAGCGTGAGAAATTCAAATCATAATTTTTTAACTTATAAAATCCTCTGAAATCAAAGGTATCTCGTAAGACCTCGCCGCACACAAACACAGACGAGTTTTTACCATACAGTAACCAAAACATTTTTATTGTAAAATCCGGTGATATTATAATAATGTCCAAGGGTTTAAAGTAAATATATCAAGTAGACGTGATGTGTGTACATGACGGCAATAATAGGTATACAATCAAAAACCAAAGGCGCTTATTGGAGAATGAATTTCCAATAAATGGCGAGGTAAGGGATTACCTTTCGAAAATTTGTACACCTCTAAATAAAATGTACAGTGAGATCGAAAACCTTTCAACCTCTGCCAACACAGGACCGGCCTACCCCATATTAGATAGTATCGAATATGATCACCCATTGGCTGTGATCGACAACCAAAAATGGGCCCTGAAGCATACATGGAGATATCGATACTAGATCTTGGGATGATCATACCCTAATGAGTGCGACCCACATAGCCCTGTCGCATTCACCATGTTTTAACCATCACCGAGATGTGAGGTTTGAGAGGCCATGATAACCTTTTTCCTTCTAGCAGACCATCTTGGAATGCTAACACTACCCTCCAGGCAGAAATGCAATGCCGACATTCATCCATACAAGTTGTTCTGAGATCGACAAACATTCAACATTTACTATCTTCCATTTTGGAATCACCCTCAGAAAGAATAGTATAGCTCCATAACATACTTCATAAAAATTTATCATGACGTTGTTAGTTTGGAGTGGTTCGGATAAATCATACTTATCTGAAATCGATGTCTCCCAACTAAGCTGTAATTCCTAGCTAACTCAATTCCGGTTCTTTGGAAGTATGCAACAAGTATTCGAGTCCTCACTTGGGAACTCAAATATACAGAACATAATTCTTGAGTTAAAAATAGGTCAAGATTTGATAGTTGGTTATTTAACTATCAAATACACAATCGAACAAAAATCCAGAGATTTAATTTTCCTACAGCAACCACTAAGCCTCAAAATAAGTTTTCATTTATATAAATCTCTTTTCAAAACGTTTATCAAAACATTCATATACTTATCTCACTGATATAAGTATATTCACAAAACATTTGTGAAAGATTTCTTGTTTCAAAATCATATTAAAAGGATCAAACAAATGTTATTTAAATTAGAGATAAGGATAACCCCAAACACTATTCCCTCCGTGTTAAGCATGCAAAAATTGTCCACACCACCATAATTAAGAAGGTCGATTAAGGGAAATCTCATCTCCAATTATTTTATAAATTTCTTCAATAAATCTTTTTAATAAATCATTTCCATTTATGAAATCTTCATTTGCTTAAATTCTAAATCCATTTATAAAACTCTTTTATAAACATTCAAAAATCATTTATAAAACTCTTTATAAATATCCAAAGTCATTTATAAACTCTTCTATAAATCTTCATTTATAATTCAATTTTTTAAAATACCATTTACAAATATCATTTGTAAATACCTTTATTAAAATAATTGGACATTTTACAAAATCGTTTACAAACACTTAACCTTAAATTGATATTGATTAAATTCAATTTAAAAACCATGATTTGCAAATTTTAAAGGAGGCTTAGTGATCATAATGGTACTAAATCAAGTTACCAATTTAATTAAATTTGACTCCAAGTCACGTAACAATTATTTACATAAACCACATATATGTAAATAAAACCCATAACTAAATCAGGGAATTCCTGTTAGTCCATGAGATGATGAGATGATGGTTTTGATGACAACAACCTTAGAATAGATTATAAAATATAAATACTAACATTACAAGTTTAGATATATATGTATATGCAGGATCTAACCATGCAGGTATCAAGAATGAAGACTGTACAGTATAGAGATTCAAGATATAGAGATAGAAGACTCATGAGTATCAAGATTATCAAGAGTTCAAGATTTCAAGGTTAAGTATTTTTATTAGGAATATTTGTTAAAACTCGTAGAAAAGCACTGACATCTTAATATCCAATTTATTCGTGGAATGGAATCCACTTTGAGCCCGTTAAAGGGATGGAACCCTAAGTAGGATGGAACCTACGAAAATCTAGTGGGACATTGTTTTGTATCCACTAATTTTAATTCAAATGATTTTACAAAGTTATCTTGTTTTCAAAATGATTTCAAAACTTTCCTTTTAAAAGATTCAAAACTCTCTATCCTGATTTTAAATAATTTTAGCCGCAAAAACATCTTTAATTTCAAAGTCAAATTACTCCTAATTTTAAACTATCTTCAAATAATATATTTAACTTTTAAATATTTATACTTAGATTTAAATATAAAATTATAGTTAAATTATATATATATTGTTCTTTATATTTACTTATGTATTTTAACTATAGTTAAGTATATTTATAAAGTTTAAAATAATTTTAATATAAGATAGAGGTTATTTTCAAAGAAAATCAAAACACCAAAAATCCCTTTGGGATGTCGACATGCCCAAGTACCCCATGTCGACATAGTGTCAGTTGGTTTCAAAATTCAAATTTCAAAAGAAGTGTCTATTCGCCATAACTCTTCATGAATGGTCATGGTTGTTGCTTTTCTATAAATAGGGGTCAGTTTCAACGAATATTTAATCACTTTTTTCTGGTTTTCACTCCTCTTCTTCTTCTACATTTATTAATAAAAATCATACCATTACTCTGCCGAAATCAACATCGAATCATACTCGATTACTTCCAATGTGATTCTCCATCACTATCTCTACAAGATCCAAGTGCTAATCTGAGTTATAGACTTTTTTGTAATCAATCGAGCGAGAGAAGGTGTGATTGTAGCCCTGGAAATCAATTGGGTGAACTTGTTGCCCCGGAAATCAAGTATCTCTACCCAGAGGATTGTTATTCTGGAGGGTGTACCTCGTAGCCTTGAAACCGAGGGTTTTAATTGTTGAATTGAGTTTGAAAGAAAATCCGTACTTAGTTGTGCGGGACTAGATGTAGGGTAACTCCGAACCAGTATAAAATCCGGTGTGTTCTTTCCTTTACTGCTTTTACTTTATATTTGCATCTGTGTTTGATTCTGTGTTCATATCTGTGTCTAATTAGTGTATACATTGTTAACAAATTAAGATAAACTCAAAAAGATTATCAAATTTCTTAAAACACTATTCACCCCCCCTCTAGTGTTAATTCTAGCCTTAAGATCCTTAATCCGCATTTCTCACATTTGGTATCAGAGCTTTGTTTTCAAAAAGTTTCATAATCTGAATTTTGAAAAGTTTTAAAATGGCTATTTTTGAAAAATCTGTTAAAACTAGTTTGAATTGTTTAAATCATCATTGTTCCATGAGTCTGCATATGAATGTTATTCAAATTCTAGTTATCTACCCAAATTTTATAATGTGCAGGAAAGATGCTTTATGGGCATTAAGGAATCAATCCACAATGGACAATCTGTGCAGATCAAAAGGAATAAGTGGATACTTGATAGTGGATGCTCTAGACACATGACTGGTAATCCGGATATGCTGAATAATATTATATACAAAGACGGAGGACTGGTTAACTTTGGAGACAACTCAAAAGGATACGTGATTGGCATCGGCAATGTCGGTAACTTTGAAACTCCTATTATTACTAATGTTTTGCTAGTTAAGAATCTGAATCATAATCTGCTAAGTATAAGTCAACTATGTGATAAAGGATATAAAATTAAATTTGAAAAAGATAAATGTCATATTGAAGATAATAACTCAACCATAATATTTGAGGGAATTAGGAAAAAGAATATTTATATTCTTAGTATGAAAGTTTCAAATGATAACCTATGTCTTTTGGCAAATACAAGTGACCCTTGGATTTGGCATAAGAGATTTGGACATTTGAATTTCAAACTCTTATCTAGACTGTCAAAACATGATTTAGTAAGAGGTCTCCCTAAAATGAATTTTAAAGTAGATAGTTTATGTGATGCATGTCAATTAGGAAAGCTTAGAAAAAGTTCCCTTTTAAAAGATATGATTTCAACTTCAAAACCCCTTGAGTTACTTCATCTTGATTTATTTGGTCCATCTCAAATTCAGTCAATAAATCATAGTAAATATGTTTTTGTAATTGTAGATGATTATTCTAGATTTACATGGACAATATTTTTGAAACATAAATGTGATACTTTTGAATGTTTTAATAACTTTACAAAAAGGATTCAAAATCAATTATCTTTAAAAATTATAACTATTCGTAGTGATCACGGTGGTGAATTTGAAAATGAAAAGTTTGAGGAATTCTGCAATAAGAAGGGAATAACTCACAATTTCTCATTTCCAAGAACTCCACAACAAAACGGAGTAGTTGAACGTAAAAATAGAACGATACAAGAGTGTGCGAGAACTATGCTTTCAGATAGTAATTTACAAAACAATTTTGGGCAGAAGCTGTTGCTACCGCCTGTTATATTTTGAATAGAATTTTAATTAGACCTTTAACTGATAAGACACCTTATGAACTTCTTCATGGAAAGAAACCTAAGGTATCATACTTCAGAATTTTTGGAAGTAAATGCTTTATTTTAAATACAAAAGATAATTTGGATAAATTTGATCCTAAATCCGACAAAGGAATCTTTATCGGATATTCTAATAGAAGTAAAGCTTATATAGTTTTTAATTTAAGATCTAACACCATTGAAGAAACAATGCATGTTTCGTTTAATGAAAATCTAAAAGATTTTGAAATTACAAATGATGAAGAAGATTTAATTACTCAAAATCAGGAATCAACCGAAATTAATAATGAAATTAATCATCCTAATAAAAGGATTAAACTTTTAAAAGATCATCCTATTGAAAATATAATAGGAGATATGCAATCTATTGTTACAACTAGAAATCAACTAAGTAAAATGAGTAACGTAGCATTTATATCATCTATTGAACCCAAAAATCCTAAAGAAGCATCAACTGATGATTCATGGATTTTGGCCATGTAAGAAGAATTAAATCAATTCACTAGAAATGAAGTTTGGGAACTTGTTCCTAGACCCGAAGATAAAACTATAATTGGAACTAAATGGGTCTATAAAAATAAAATGAATGAACAAAGTGAGGTCGTTAGAAATAAAGCACGATTAGTCGCCCAAGGTTATTGTCAAGAAGAAGGAATAGATTGTGACGAAACCTTTGCTCCTGTAGTAAGATTAGAAGCCATTAGGATTCTACTTGCTTTCGCAAATCATAATAATTTCAAATTATTTCAAATGGATGTTGAAAGTGCATTTTTAAATGGTTTTGTAAAAGACGAAGTATATGTTGAACAACCACCACTTTTCGAAGATGAAAATTTACCAAACCATGTGTACAAACTTAAGAAAGCTTTATATGGTCTAAAACAAGCTCCTAGAGCCTGGTATGATAGACTAAGATCTTATTTATTACAATCAAATTTTGAAATTGGTAAAATAGATAATACTCTTTTTATTAAAAGAAATAACAATGATATTCAACTAGTACAAGTTTACGTAGATGATATCATTTTTGGATCAACTAATTTTGAAATGAATAAAGAATTTTTTGAAATAATGACAAAAGAGTTTGAGATGAGTCATATGGGTGAATTAAACTTCTTTTTAGGATTACAAATAAAACAGTTAGATAATGGTATTTTTATTAGTCAAGAAAAATATGCTAAAGAACTAGTTAATAAATTTGGTTTGACTACTGCGAGTGGAAAACCTACTCCCATGGCAACCAATGAATATCTAAGTAAAGAAGATTTCTCGAAAGATGTAGATCAAAAGTTGTATAGAGGAATGATCAGATCATTGCTCTATATCACTGCTAGTAGACCTAATATCATGCATAGTGTATGTCTCTGTGCAAGATATCAATCTCATCCTAAAGAAACTCACTTAAAAGCTGTAAAACGTATCATAAGATATATTAAACACACCTCTGATTATGGCTTATTTTATTCTAAAAATGATTCATTTGATTTAATATCATACTGTGATGCTGACTATGCTGGATGTAAATCAGATCGAAAAAGTACAAGTGGAACTTGTCACTTTTTGGGACATTCTCTGGTTTCCTGGTTTAGAAAAAAGAAAAATACAGTTTCTCTATCAACAACTGAAGCAGAGTATATTTCTGCTGCTTTGGCTTGTTCTCAAGTAATATATATGCAACAAACCTTAAGAGATTTTGGATTAAATATCACAAAATCGCCAATTTATTGTGATAATACTAGTGCAATAAATTTATCTAAAAATCCTACTCATCATGCTCGAACTAAACATATTGATATTCGACATCATTTTCTTAGAGATAATATAACTAAAGAAGTAATTACTCTCGAATATATAAACTCTGAAAATCAAATCGCTGATATCTTAACAAAACCTTTAAATGAATCTATATTTACTAAATTAAGAAGAGAATTAGGTATTTGTTCTATATCTGAAATATAAAATATAAATAACAAGTATAATTAATAATTAATATTAAAATAAATCATAGAGTTAAAATATAAGGACCATGTCGACATCCCCTAGGAAGACATGTCGACATGTAACGTTTTTATTTTTGTAAAAAAATTTCCCACCAAATTTCAAAAATTTAGTTATATATTCTTCTTTATTTCGAATTCTTATTCATTCTCTCTTTTTTCTCTCATTTTCTATTCTGAAATATATAAAATAATGGCATCTTCCTCTAAATCAAACATAAAATCAACTTTCTCATTCCCCTCTCCTACTTCTGGTCCATTTCAATGCACTACTCTCGCACGTGTAACTAAGTTGGAGGAGTCTATGAAGGATACTCTTCAGATGTTGACTGAAATTCAAGTAACTCAACTTCGTATGGCGAAAGAGCAAGAGAGGCAAGGCAAGATTCTTAGGAATTTACAAAAATTCCTAATGGATAACCAGGCCAACCCTATCTTGATCGATGAAGACTCTTCACTCAATCAAGAACATGAGGTCAGCGGCGAAGAAGAAGAAGAACCAATGGAAGAAGCACACGAGGAGGATAATGACCAAGTAGTATGCGTTGGAGAAGTGTGTTTCAACAAAAATGGGAATCTTGTTGAACAACGTGGAAATTTCTGTTTCCACTATCCAAACTGTTCAATTCATAAATCTTCTATGTTCAGAAACACACATTAGTTTATTCTCTTTCTTTCCTTTGTTATTTGTGTTTTTATGTTTTTCAAACGTAAATGTAAATACAACCATACTCATAATAAATAAACTCGTATTCTTATATGTGTTAGTATTATTGTGAATTCTTAGTTAAGATAGTTAATAGTTTAGGATTATATTTTAGTTAAGTATTGATTATGTATGATAACACTATCATTATAATCACAAGTAATGTAGTCTTAGTTTCAGGGGGAGTTATATAGAGTTATATGGAGTTATATAGAGTTATATGGGGTTATATAGAGTTATATAGAGTTATATGGTTTTTTTTGTTGATGACAAAGGGGGAGAAGTATAAAATAGGATAGTTAGGCATAGTTTAAGGGGGAGTTATTAGAAGTATTAGGATAGAAGGAATATTTTATAAACAAAGGTTGTCATCATCAAAAATGGGGAGATTGTTAGTCCATGAGATGATGAGATGATGGTTTTGATGACAACAACCTTAGAATAGATTATAAAATATAAATACTAACATTACAAGTTTAGATATATATGTATATGCAGGATCTAACCATGCAGGTATCAAGAATGAAGACTGTACAGTATAGAGATTCAAGATATAGAGATAGAAGACTCATGAGTATCAAGATTATCAAGAGTTCAAGATTTCAAGGTTAAGTTTTTTTATTAGGAATATTTGTTAAAACTCGTAGAAAAGCACTGGCATCTTAATATCCAATTTATTCGTGGAATGGAATCCACTTTGAGCCCGTTAAAGGGATGGAACCCTAAGTAGGATGGAACCTACGAAAATCTAGTGGGACATTGTTTTGTATCCACTAATTTTAATTCAAATGATTTTACAAAGTTATCTTGTTTTCAAAATGATTTCAAAACTTTCCTTTTAAAAGATTCAAAACTCTCTATCCTGATTTTAAATAATTTTAGCCGCAAAAACATCTTTAATTTCAAAGTCAAATTACTCCTAATTTTAAACTATCTTCAAATAATATATTTAACTTTTAAATATTTATACTTAGATTTAAATATAAAATTATAGTTAAATTATGTATATATTGTTCTTTATATTTACTTATGTATTTTAACTATAGTTAAGTATATTTATAAAGTTTAAAATAATTTTAATATAAGATAGAGGTTATTTTCAAAGAAAATCAAAACACCAAAAATCCCTTTGGGATGTCGACATGCCCAAGTACCCCATGTCGACATAGTGTCAGTTGGTTTCAAAATTCAAATTTCAAAAGAAGTGTCTATTCGCCATAACTCTTCATGAATGGTCATGGCTGTTGCTCTTCTATAAATAGGGGTCAGTTTCAACGAATTTTTAATCACTTTTTTCTGGTTTTCACTCCTCTTCTTCTTCCACATTTATTAATAAAAATCATACCATTACTCTGCCGAAATCAACATCGAATCATACTCAATTACTTCCAGTGTGATTCTCCATCACTATCTCTACAAGATCCAAGTGCTAATCTGAGTTATAGACTTTTTGTAATCAATCGAGCGAGAGAAGGTGTGATTGTAGCCCTGGAAATCAATTGGGTGAATTTGTTGCCCCGGAAATCAAGTATCTCTACCCAGAGGATTGTTATTCTGGAGGGTGTACCTCGTAGCCTTGAAACCGAGGGTTGTAATTGTTGAATTGAGTTTGAAAAAAAATCCGTACTTAGTTGTGCGGGACTAGATGTAGGGTAACTCCGAACTAGTATAAAATCCGGTGTGTTCTTTCCTTTACTGCTTTTACTTTATATTTGCATCTGTGTTTGATTCTATGTTCATATCTGTGTCTAATTAGTGTATACATTGTTAACAAATTAAGATAAACTCAAAAAGATTATCAAATTTCTTAAAACACTATTCACCCCCCCTCTAGTGTTAATTCTAGCCTTAAGATCCTTAATCCGCATTTCTCACATTTGGTATCAGAGCTTTGTTTTCAAAAAGTTTCATAATCTGAATTTTGAAAAGTTTTAAAATGGCTTTTTTTGAAAAATCTGTTAAAACTAGTTTAGAATTGTTTAAATCATCATTGTTCCATGAGTCTGCATATGAATGTTATTCAAATTCTAGTTGTCTACCCAAATTTTATAATGTGCAGGAAAGATGCTTTATGGGCATTAAGGAATCAATCCACAATGGACAATCTGTGCAGATCAAAAGGAATAAGTGGATACTTGATAGTGGATGCTCTAGACACATGACTGGTAATCCGGATATGCTGAATAATATTATATACAAAGACGGAGGACTGGTTAACTTTGGAGACAACTCAAAAGGATACGTGATTGGCATCGGCAATGTCGGTAACTTTGAAACTCATATTATTACTAATGTTTTGCTAGTTAAGAATCTGAAACATAATCTGCTAAGTATAAGTCAACTATGTGATAAAGGATATAAAATTAAATTTGAAAAAGATAAATGTCATATTGAAGATAATAACTCAACCATAATATTTGAGGGAATTAGGAAAAAGAATATTTATATTCTTAGTATGAAAGTTTCAAATGATAACCTATGTCTTTTGGCAAATACAAGTGACCCTTGGATTTGGCATAAGAGATTTGGACATTTGAATTTCAAACTCTTATCTAGACTGTCAAAACATGATTTAGTAAGAGGTCTCCCTAAAACGAATTTTGAAGTAGATAGTTTATGTGATGCATGTCAATTAGGAAAGCTTAGAAAAAGTTCCCTTTTAAAAGATATGATTTCAACTTCAAAACCCCTTGAGTTACTTCATCTTGATTTATTTGGTCCATCTCAAATTCAGTCAATAAATCATAGTAAATATGTTTTTGTAATTGTAGATGATTATTCTAGATTTACATGGACAATATTTTTGAAACATAAAAGTGATACTTTTGAATGTTTTAATAACTTTACAAAAAGGATTCAAAATCAATTATCTTTAAAAATTATAACTATTCGTAGTGATCACGGTGGTGAATTTGAAAATGAAAAGTTTGAGGAATTCTGCAATAAGAAGGGAATAACTCACAATTTCTCATTTCCAAGAACTCCACAACAAAACGGAGTAGTTGAACGTAAAAATAGAACGATACAAGAGTGTGCGAGAACTATGCTTTCAGATAGTAATTTACAAAACACTTTTGGGCAGAAGCTGTTGCTACCGCCTGTTATATTTTGAATAGAATTTTAATTAGACCTTTAACTGATAAGACACCTTATGAACTTCTTCATGGAAAGAAACCTAAGGTATCATACTTCAGAATTTTTGGAAGTAAATGCTTTATTTTAAATACAAAAGATAATTTGGATAAATTTGATCCTAAATCCGACAAAGGAATCTTTATCGGATATTCTAATAGAAGTAAAGCTTATATAGTTTTTAATTTAAGATCTAACACCATTGAAGAAACAATGCATGTTTCGTTTAATGAAAATCTAAAAGATTTTGAAATTACAAATGATGAAGAAGATTTAATTACTCAAAATCAGGAATCAACCGAAATTAATAATGAAATTAATCATCCTAATAAAAGGATTAAACTTTTAAAAGATCATCCTATTGAAAATATAATAGGAGATATGCAATCTATTGTTACAACTAGAAATCAACTAAGTAAAATGAGTAAGGTAGCATTTATATCATCTATTGAACCCAAAAATCCTAAAGAAGCATCAATTGATGATTCATGGATTTTGGCCATGCAAGAAGAATTAAATCAATTCACTAGAAATGAAGTTTGGGAACTTGTTCCTAGACCCGAAGATAAAACTATAATTGGAACTAAATGGGTCTATAAAAATAAAATGAATGAACAAGGTGAGGTCGTTAGAAATAAAGCACGATTAGTCGCCCAAGGTTATTGTCAAGAAGAAGGTATAGATTGTGATGAAACCTTTGCTCCTGTAGTAAGATTAGAAGCCATTAGGATTCTACTTGCTTTCGCAAATCATAATAATTTCAAATTATTTCAAATGGATGTTGAAAGTGCATTTTTAAATGATTTTGTAAAAGACGAAGTATATGTTGAACAACCACCACTTTTCGAAGATGAAAATTTACCAAACCATGTGTACAAACTTAAGAAATCTTTATATGGTCTAAAACAAGCTCCTAGAGCCTGGTATGATAGACTAAGATCTTATTTATTACAATCAAATTTTGAAATTGGTAAAATAGATAATACTCTTTTTATTAAAAGAAATAACAATGATATTCAACTAGTACAAGTTTACGTAGATGATATCATTTTTGGATCAACTAATTTTGAAATGAATAAAGAATTTTTTGAAATAATGACAAAAGAGTTTGAGATGAGTCATATGGGTGAATTAAACTTCTTTTTAGGATTACAAATAAAACAGTTAGATAATGGTATTTTTATTAGTCAAGAAAAATATGCTAAAGAACTAGTTAATAAATTTGGTTTGACTACTGCGAGTGGAAAACCTACTCCCATGGCAACCAATGAATATCTAAGTAAAGAAGATTTCTCGAAAGATGTAGATCAAAAGTTGTATAGAGGAATGATCAGATCATTGCTCTATATCACTGCTAGTAGACCTGATATCATGCATAGTGTATGTCTCTGTGCAAGATATCAATCTCATCCTAAAGAAACCCACTTAAAAGCTGTAAAACGTATCATAAGATATATTAAATACACCTCTGATTATGGCTTATTTTATTCTAAAAATGATTCATTTGATTTAATATCATACTGTGATGCTGACTATGCTGGATGTAAATCAGACCGAAAAAGTACAAGTGGAACTTGTCACTTTTTGGGACATTCTCTGGTTTCCTGGTTTAGAAAAAAGAAAAATACAGTTTCTCTATCAACAACTGAAGCAGAGTATATTTCTGCTGCTTTGGCTTGTTCTCAAGTAATATATATGCAACAAACCTTAAGAGATTTTGGATTAAATATCACAAAATCGCCAATTTATTGTGATAATACTAGTGCAATAAATTTATCTAAAAATCCTACTCATCATGCTCGAACTAAACATATTGATATTCGACATCATTTTCATAGAGATAATATAACTAAAGAAGTAATTACTCTCGAATATATAAACTCTGAGAATCAAATCGCTGATATCTTAACAAAACCTTTAAATGAATCTATATTTACTAAATTAAGAAGAGAATTAGGTATTTGTTCTATATCTGAAATATAAAATATAAATAACAAGTATAATTAATAATTAATATTAAAATAAATCATAGAGTTAAAATATAAGGACCATGTCGACATCCCCTAGGAAGACATGTCGACATGTAACGTTTTTATTTTTGTAAAAAAATTTCCCACCAAATTTCAAAAATTTAGTTATATATTCTTCTCTATTTCGAATTCTTATTCATTCTCTCTTTTTTCTCTTCATTTTCTATTCTGAAATATATAAAATAATGGCATCTTCCTCTAAATCAAACATAAAATCAACTTTCTCATTCCCCTCTCCTACTTCTGGTCCATTTCAATGCACTACTCTCGCACGTGTAACTAAGTTGGAGGAGTCTATGAAGGATACTCTTCAGATGTTGACTGAAATTCAAGTAACTCAACTTCGTATGGCGAAAGAGCAAGAGAGGCAAGGCAAGATTCTTAGGAATTTACAAAAATTCCTAATGGATAACCAGGCCAACCCTATCTTGATCGATGAAGACTCTTCACTCAATCAAGAACATGAGGTCAGCGGCGAAGAAGAAGAAGAACCAATGGAAGAAGCACACGAGGAGGATAATGACCAAGTAGTATGCATTGGAGAAGTGTGTTTCAACAAAAATGGGAATCTTGTTGAACAACGTGGAAATTTCTGTTTCCACTATCCAAACTGTTCAATTCATAAATCTCCTATGTTCAGAAACACACATTAGTTTATTCTCTTTCTTTCCTTTGTTATTTGTGTTTTTATGTTTTTCAAACGTAAATGTAAATACAACCATACTCATAATAAATAAACTCGTATTCTTATATGTGTTAGTATTATTGTGAATTCTTAGTTAAGATAGTTAATAGTTTAGGATTATATTTTAGTTAAGTATTGATTATGTATGATAACACTATCATTATAATCACAAGTAATGTAGTCTTAGTTTCAGGGGGAGTTATATAGAGTTATATGGAGTTATATAGAGTTATATGGGGTTATATAGAGTTATATAGAGTTATATGGTTTTTTTTGTTGATGACAAAGGGGGAGAAGTATAAAATAGGATAGTTAGGCATAGTTTAAGGGGGAGTTATTAGAAGTATTAGGATAGAAGGAATATTTTATAAACAAAGGTTGTCATCATCAAAAAGGGGGAGATTGTTAGTCTATGAGATGATGAGATGATGGTTTTGATGACAACAACCTTAGAATAGATTATAATATATAATTACTAACATTACAAGTTTAGATATATATGTATATGCAGGATCTAACCATGCAGGTATCAAGAATGAAGACTGTACAGTATAGAGATTCAAGATATAGAGATAGAAGACTCATGAGTATCAAGATTATCAAGAGTTCAAGATTTCAAGGTTAAGTTTGTTTTATTAGGAATATTTGTTAAAACTCGTAGAAAAGCACTGGCATCTTAATATCCAATTTATTCGTGGAATGGAATCCACTTTGAGCCCGTTAAAGGGATGGAACCCTAAGTAGGATGGAACCTACGAAAATCTAGTGGGACATTGTTTTGTATCCACTAATTTTAATTCAAATGATTTTACAAAATTATCTTGTTTTCAAAATGATTTCAAAACTTTCCTTTTAAAAGATTCAAAACTCTCATCCTGATTTTAAATAATTTTAGCCTAAAAAACATCTTTAATTTCAAAGTCAAATTACTCCTGATTTTAAACTATCTTCAAATAATATATTTAACTTTTAAATATTTATACTTAGATTTAAATATAAAATTATAGTTAAATTATGTATATATTGTTCTTTATATTTACTTATGTATTTTAACTATAGTTAAGTATATTTATAAAGTTTAAAATAATTTTAATATAAGATAGAGGTTATTTTCAAAGAAAATCAAAACACCAAAAATCCCTTTGGGATGTCGACATGCCCAAGTACCCCATGTCAACATAGTGTCAGTTGGTTTCAAAATTCAAATTTCAAAAGAAGTGTCTATTCGCCTTAACTCTTCATGAATGGTCATGGCTGTTGCTCTTCTATAAATAGGGGTCAGTTTCAACGAATTTTTAATCACTTTTTTTTATTTTCACTCCTCTTCTTCTTCCACATTTCTTAATACAAAATCATACCATTACTCTGCCGAAATCAACATCGAATCGTACTCGATTACTTCCAGTGTGATTCTCCATCACTATCTCTACAAGATCCAAGTGCTAATCTGAGTTATAGACTTTTTGTAATCAATCGAGCGAGAGGTGTGATTGTAGCCCTGGAAATCAATTGGGTGAACTTGTTGCCCCGGAAATCAAGTATCTCTACCCAGAGGATTGTTATTCTGGAGGGTGTACCTCGTAGCCTTGAAACCGAGGGTTGTAATTGTTGAATTGAGTTTGAAAGAAAATCCGTACTTAGTTGTGCGGGACTGGATGTAGGGTAACTCCGAACCAGTATAAAATCCGGTGTGTTATTTCCTTTACTGCTTTTACTTTATATTTGCATCTGTGTTTGATTCTGCGTTCATATCTGTGTCTGATTAGTGTATACATTGTTAACAAATTAAGATAAACTTAAAAAAAATTAACAAATTTCTTAAAACACTATTCACCCCTCCCTCTAGTGTTAATTCTAGCCTCAAGATCCTTAATCCGCATTTCTCACAATTCCATGTCATATATCCAACTGGCATATACATCCAAACAACATAATAGCAAGATGGTGGTTTGTCCTGCTAAAATAAGTCTTAATTAATCTCATTATATTAATTAATTAAACCCTACATAATTAGTAGTAATTATTACTTAACCATAATTAAATAATAATTAATTAAACTTTGTTACACTTAATTAAATAAAATTAATTATTAATTTACTTTCAACTTAATTAATTATTAATTAAACTTTCTTAATTAATTAATTAAAATTAATTAACTTTAATTCATAATTAAACACTAATTACTTAACTTAATTGATTAAAAATTATCCTTAATTAAATAATTAAATAATTAATTATTAAAATCATATTTAATTTCCAAAATGATTAACTTTTATACTTAATTGGTATTAAAGGGTTTTCAAAACCATTTCAAAAAGAATCATTTTAAGACCTAAACACAAACTTTCCCGAATTGCATTCATAGCGACTATCGCTATGAATGCAGCTCGTTAAAGTTAGATCTAGTTTAGACCTTACCCCAAACTCAACCTCTAACTTTACTCCCAACTTTACTTCTTTTGAAAACATAAGGGAAATTTTTATTTTGAAAACTAAACAAAGTTTAAATCTTTGAAACTTTAGCAACTTGAAAATTAGTAAACAAGTTTGATTTCTTTCCAAGTGATCTCAAGTCACAATAGCATGTAAAAATGCTAACTTTCAAGTCACATAACCATACATACAAGCTCACACATAAAAATCATATCGTCACACATTCATAAGCAAAGATAGCAACTTTACAACCAAAACTATACTTTTGGACTACATTTTCCAAGTCTAACTTTCAATCACCAACAAATAGCATACATACTTAACCAACACATGAAAATCCAATATTTTCAAGCAACATAACATACAACAAAATTTACCAACATAAAAGTTTAAAATTTTTTCCCAAAACAAAAAGTTCTCACCAATATCAACTAAATCTTTTCTAACTTTGAAATAAGCCTAGAACTTTGAAAATCTTTTGACAAAAAGTGATTTTTGGACCCAAGCAAGGCAAGGTAGGCTCAGCCTATGGGCTTTTGGGCTCGGCCAAGAAGGAGGAGGGTGGATATGGGCTTGTTTGGCTAAGATAAGGTAAAGGAGAAAGAAAAATAAATTATATATAAGTTATTTTAAGAGTTTAAAAGGAAAAAGAAGATGATTTTTAAAATTTGAAAATTTGTAGGAAGCCGTTAAAGTGGTTTTGGAAGCTTAAAGAAGAATAATAGTCTTTGAAAATTTTTGAGAAATGAAAAATGGAAGGAGAGAGGAAAATAGAATTTGTTTTTATAGAAATGAATGCAATGAAATTATCTTTATAACTCCAAGTACACTTTCCCTCCACTAGAATGATGCCACACCACCTACCCATCTTCTCCCATAAGTCCAACACGCAAAAACCAAGGGGTAATCCTTTTATCCACTAGGTAAAACACTACATGGTACTAAGGTGTCATGTAATGTGACTTAACATCTTTTAGCATCCTTTCACCTTATTTTATTCTTTTAATAATTCAAAATAAATGTCACATCTCCTTTCACTTAAGTAACATATATCATTAACCTTTATTATTATAACCAATACATGTTTATATCATCTAAAATGTGTAAATATGTTACTAAGGTGTTTCACAACTTTTTAAACAACTTTTAATGGTGAAAATTTTGAAACAGCTTTTCGGTCACATTTTCTAATTTCTTTTGTGTTGGTGGAAAAAATGACCAACAACAATCAAGTAATGTGAAAGCACCACCAATACAATAACAATACTTATTAGAGAATAATATTAGTTCACAAATCACAGATTCAATGCAGAAAAGTAAATGAACGTAGATTTTATAGTGGTTCGGCAAACTCTGGCCTATGTCCACTCCAATAATCTTATTATTTATACTGTAAGATTATAAGTACAGTTGTTCTTACCTTAGAAAATTAATGGAGGAAAGGAAGAAAGTGAAGAAGAAGAGCAAGAAAAAAGATCCCTTAATGAATGCCAAGCCTTCTGTATTTATAGGAGAAGATGTGCAAATATCTGGCTTAAAATTCGGATCTGGAATCTCCAAGCCAAGACGACACGACCCAAAAAAATTCAGACCGATCGCTCACCCCTAAGAGAATCCGACGCAAACGCCTCTTTAATGCATGGTGGGACCCAGCGATCCTTTGTGTGGGTTCCCTTACTCCTCCACTTCATGTTTCCCAAGTTGATTCCCGAGTTGATGCATTGTTCATTGAGTTATTGAGAGATCATCGTTGAGTTGTGCTGCCAATCCGAGGGATCCATAGCCCTATTAACCCGATTCGATACCTTACCTAGGGGAAGTGCGAATTCCATACTTAGCCAATTTTAGGGTGTCATCCGTCTAAATCCGTTTGACCATCGTCCACAGCCTTGTTTATAACCTATCTTTGAGCCTGATAATCATCTCTTTGGGATTTCTGCCTTGATGATCACGAAATCCGTTTGGCCAAATTCG
Organism: Allium fistulosum; assembly: GCA_030737815.1. Lineage (NCBI taxonomy): Eukaryota > Viridiplantae > Streptophyta > Magnoliopsida > Asparagales > Amaryllidaceae > Allium > Allium fistulosum. The sequence continues at coordinate 507,994,423 of CM060903.1, read as the reverse complement.
TTGGTATACTGCTTGGCCAAAAGGCGGTATAACATTTTCCCACCAAAACATACCTTGCAGTAGGAAGGCGTGTTTTGAATTGCCACAAGTCCGTAGTCCAAAATCCATCGATAGCCGAAGTATCCAATCTAGAATCTGATCCGTTGCCATACCAAATCGCCGTTAGCTGCCCTATGTCTGCCCAGGAATCCGTTAATGAAATCTACGACTGTTCCAAGTCGATAGACAATTCTGAATCCATTCCAAATCCTTAGCCAAATCCACATCAATCCAAAGCCGTTAACCAAATCTGCAACCTCGTCGGATCGTTCGCTAAGTCCAAAGCCTTGATCTCTCCGAATCTTTATCCCAAGTCTCGATCTCTCCGGTTTAGCCAAACCTGTAGCCCCTTCGGATCGATATCCAATTTTGCGACCTCTCTGGGTCATTATCCAAATCCATAACCGTTAAAAATCCTGGAAGTCAGTAAGCCAGTCCACGATCTCTCTGGATCGTTATCCGAGTGTATGGTCTCTCTGGACCGATCGATGGTCTCTCCGAAGCCTTGCTAAGCTCAATCCAAACTTAGCGACGAGTAAGCGGATCCTATGGCTCTCCAGTGAAGCAAATCAGCCTCTGCACTCTGCCCCTTTTGGGGGGCATATAGCGATGTCATGATCCTCCTGGACTGATCATAGCCTCTCTGGGCTCTTGCTGGATCTCATTCTGTCACTCTCCAGTAAAGGGGGAACAATGACAAGTAAGCTAATCCTGTCGCTTTCCGACTAAGCGACATCACTTCCTACACTCCAGTTTAGTGCCCTAAACATAACGTGATGTCATGATCATCCTAAACTGATCATAGCCTCTCCAAGCTCTTGCTGGACCCCATCCTGTCACTTTTCACTGAAGGGGGAACAACAACAAGTAAGCCGATCTTGTCGCTCTCCAGCGAAGCGCCTTTACTTCCTGCACTCCAGTTTAGTGTCCCTGAACATTATGTGATGTCCTGGTCTTCCAAGACCGATCGTAGCCTCTTGGGGCTCTCGCCGGAATCCATTCAGTTGCTCTTCGGTGAAAGGGTGAACAATAATAAGTAAGCCGATCTTGTCGCTCTCCGCTGAAGTGACCATCTTCTTGCACTTCGGTCAATGTCTCTCCAACCAAGGACATAAAGCGATCAATTCAGTACTGACTTCCTTTCTCCGGCCTCGACTCTTAGATCGAGGGCTTAATCCATGTAATATTCCATTCTGTCGTTCTCTGGTGAAGGGACTCGTACCTTGTGGTCATTGCCTCGTTTCTTCGGTTGGGACAATAACCGCGACCTATTTGGTTCATCACATTTATGTGGATTTAAGCGTATTATGATCCATTTATTATAGTGGTTCATCGCCATCTCAGAGCATGCCTAGGGACCGACCTCAATCCCGTACATGTGCAAGTGACTTAGCTGTTTTATTGTGGAGTTTATTAATTTAGTTCATGCCATCCCCACCAAGCGATGAAGACTTGTGCCCTTAAGCCGGGCTCGCTCCAATTTATAGCGGATTATGGATGTTCCTATTCCATTACCGCTATCTGATTCCTTCCAAAGCTAACCGATGTCGTGCTCCAGTTCCTTAGGAAGCGATGCGGTCCCTGTTAAGGGATTAGTGCCGATCCATCTTCCTTAGCCAGGGGTTTCCCCTGGTCACTCAAATCCATGTCCAAGCCTTCTAGTTTCAGCTCCAAGTCTTGGATTCTAATCTCCAGCTGTTCCAGCGTCCATTCCAGCCTGCCCCTCGACTCCATGAGGATATCCCGAATTATACTCTTCCAGACGTGCATCCATATTTTGATTCGCTCCAAACTCCACAGGATTGACCGTAGGCCCACAAGCATCTTGATCGACCAGACTTGGGGGCATGCCCCTGAGCCCTTGGGGATCGATGCCGACCTCTTTGGAAGAATCGGCCCCGACCCCTCCCTGTTGGTCCGGGACTGCCCCCGACCGCTCCTTTGCATTTTCCTACCTATTTCTCCATATCCATGATCCCGGTTCTGATTTCCCACAGCTCCTGCTGCTCCAACTCCTTGATTCAAATTGCCATTAGCTCCAAATCCTTGGTTTTACACTCCAGCAGCTCCTACTTCTCCAGCCTGTCCAACCTGTCCGAGGAAATTCTACATTATCTCCTCTTGCCTCTTCATCATCTGTTCCTGCATAGTGTTCACCATTATTTCCATTTCCTCCCTAGTGATGTAGGCAGAGGTCTGATTAGCTCCAGCTCTTGAGGATGCACCTTGACTTCCTTTATGATGACTTCTTTCTGCCAATGGCCTCCTTATTGATTGCCTCACCATCGATCCAAATCCAAGCTCTAAATCTTCTCTAAGTCAGCAAGTGCTAGCCTTCTCGGTGAAAGCACCAAAATGTTGACGGCAAAAATGGTCACCAACCCCCAAGTAATGTGAAAGCACCACCAATATAATAAGAATACCAATCGGAGAATAATATAAGTTCACAGATCACAGATTCAGTGTGGAGAAGTAAATGAACACGTAGATTTTATAATGGTTCGGCAAACTCTGGCCTATGTCCACTCCAATAATCTTATTGTTTATACTGTAAGATTACAAGTACAGTTGTTTTTGCCTTAGAAAATTAATGGAGGAAGGGAAGAGAGTGAAGAAGAAGAGCCAGAAAAAAGATCCCTCAATGCATGCCAAGCCTGTTGTATTTACAGGAGAAGACGTGCAAATATCTCGCTCAAAATTCGGATCTGGAATCTCCAAGCCAAGACGGCCTGATTCAAAAAGATTTAGGCCGACCGCTCACCTCAAATAGGGGTCAAAGCTGACCCTTCTTCCATGCATGGTGGGACCCAGCGATCCCTCCACTTCATGTTTACAAATTTGATTCCCGAGTAGATGTGTTGTTCGTTGAGTTATTGAGAGATCATCGTTGAGTTGCGTTGCTAATCCGAGTGATCCATAGCCATATTAACCCGATCTGATCCCTTACCTAGGGAAAGTGCCAATTCCATACTTAGCCAATTCCAGGGTGTCATCCATCCGAATCCGCTCGACCATCATCCATAACCTTGTTTATGACCTATCTTTGAGCCTCATAATCATCTCTCAGGGCTTTCTGCCATAATGATCACGAACTCCGTTTGGCCAAATCCATTGATATACTGCCTGCCCAAAAGGCGATATAATATTTTGAAATAAATATTTTTGTAGACGAAATTTAAAAACCTTTTCACCAACACTAGTTATTATTTAACAGGGGTATTCTTGAGTTATAAAATCCATTAATAATATGCATATTTAAAGTGGTTAAATTTCGAGGAGTTACATCTCCGTTTGAAATCCGATTGTAAAACTTTATTTATGAAAATTAATCAGAAAATCGTTATGAACACAATGGTGCAAGTTTCATAGCCAAATATCGTTTGTAAAAATTCCATTTTTGCAATAATAATTGTTAATTTATTTATTTTTAATTAATTTTTGTTTATTTTATGGGGTGTTACACTTAAATAGGAAGGAGGCAGACCCAATGGCCATTTAATACCTCAACTCCGAATCTGGCTCTCCGTAACCTAATTGCCAGTCAATCGACTCTAATACAAAGACCGATGACTCATAGATACATCTTTATAATTTAACTGTCGTATTACTAACGCATTTCAAAGATCATCTAAGGGTTAACTAGCCCACCTCCGATAAACAATAACTAACTAAACTTTGAGGTCTTTGCATATCTCATACGAATTCTATACTAGTAGGAAGCGAAATATGTCAGGGCATAACCTAAGTCTTTGCTAACTACTGCTTGGGACAGTTGGTGGTCATACCCTATATGCCTGCCTTACTACTTAAATATCGGTCCAACAACAATACTGGCATAGCCCGCCGATCTCCCGCAGCCAAAATCCTGTTTAGACAAAGTAATGTAAGCCAAGGAAAATACCCATCCTAGTTACTTTACCTCTTTTTAGAAATGAAGCATACCATATTTCCCTACTAGATACCATCTTAGGTTATTTAAGAGTTTTTTTATAGGAAGGAGGCAGACCCAATGGCCATTTAATACCTTCCAGCTCGAAGTAAACCCCTTGACATCCCTAAAGGCACTGAGCCGTTTATCACTTCCCTACGGGTCCTATGCTTAAAGTTGTCCTCCATCAGTAGTAAGTATACACAACTGCTAGTAGCCTTAAAGTGAAGTGCAGAGTTTTGTTGTGTAACTCTACTAACCTCACATCCCAACCCATTCTAAACCAAACCAATTATCCTAAGCCCAAAGATTGGGCTAGACCCACTAATTCATGCTCGTCTTAAACTTATTGTTGAGCTATATAATTTTCTACTATGAAAATTATACTGCCTCCTAGTATTTAATTCCTATCTTATATGCTTATTACGTATATTCTCTATTTCCCTATCAAGTCCCATAAATGTCAATTGTCCGTAAAAAAGGGTCGTTATTATTATAGTTGGACAATCATTAATGACATTTATTTATTCCTTCTAATTCAAGCTATTATGCAAATTCCATTTCCCCATGAATGCCATACTAAATTCTATAACCAGTCCCATTTAACGCATTTATGTCCCCATTTATTTCCTTTAACTTCCTATTAACTGCATATTTATTTTGCTACTAATTATGGAGTTACTTCTCGTTTCCATTTCAACCTCCTAGTCATATGGTTTACTACGCTATTAATAACTAGCCATCCTAATTACAATTAATATGAATATTGATGTATATTACGCTCTATATATATATGATCGGTAGGCGCGGTTACACACACACACACACACATATATCTATCTCTAACTCAGTAATTCCTATGCTTTGGAATTCCATAACATACACTATTTGTGCATTCTGCAAGGAACATTTATTTTTACGTTTTAATATATTAGAGCTATCAATCCTAAAAAGGATTACCATTGTAATTTTCCATAAATTACCCAAAAGTGAGACTTTTGCTCCGTTTGAAATTACAAGGAATTATCTCTTTTCTTTTATTGAAATAGATAGTGCAAACTATAGAGAAATAAATCTGTACTTTATACATCTATTTTAGTTTTGGTATATTCTTTATTATTTCAAACGATGCATTTTATTATACATAGTTGTGGGATTAGATAATCTATGGAAACTACACTGAAATAGGTACAACTAAATTGTACCCACGTTGCTCTTAATAAATTAAAATATAGAAATTTACATACCAAGTCAAATTAGGGAAATCTGAATTAATACTAATAATTTACAACCCATTACCATAAATCCGAAATAAATCTTGCAATCTTATCAATGTTGTACTTTAACAAATTTAGGGATTGATTTTCAAATCTCCAGATTATAGTGTAAATACCATTCCTATTCCTATTACTTAACTTAGAGAATATGTAGGCGTGAATTCAATTGAATACGTTCCTCCTAAGCCTATAACTCCATAGATCTTGCATAGGCATAATAATTAAATAAAAATCAACGATATATATTTTAATATTATATATAAACCATATAATTTCCCACTCACCTTTCAAGCTTTCCAAATCTCCTAAATCCGAATTCATCCCTTTAATTGACTCCTTTCCAATCCAAAAGAATATGTATAACAAGATATATACATACCATTAGAATTACAATCCAATATGAGATTTGGAGTTAAGGGAATTACAGATTTATAATTATGAAATTTACCATTTTCCGCAGTATCGATTCGCTCCTTCTCTTCTTCTCTTTTATTTTCTGCCCTTCTCTGATTATATATATACTATAATATTTTATATTTAATAGAAATAGTGGAGAAGAGAAAATTGGCAAGCTTCACTGCTTTGATAAGAAAATATGAGATGAAAAGTGAGGGGCTAGGCCTATATTTATAGGCGCTCGAATCAATCGTATCTGCTAGATTTAAAATAACTAAATCTGGCCCGTTCGATAAGGTTCAACCCTAGTCGCTAGCCTTTAACCAGTCAACCGCTAGCGGTCGACCAGCCCAAGGAGGAGGCGACTAGTATGGTCCACGTACTTATTATAATTCATTTTCTTTTGTTCCTTTTTAATTATTTTCGTTTCAAAAACTTCAAACGTTAATAACTTCTTCGTTTGAACTCTGATCGCAAAACTCCAAATACAAAAGTTGCTCAAAAAATCGCCAAGAACACAATGGTAAAAGTTTCATGGTCAAATTTTGATGTTTTCTCAAATTCCATTTTTATCTTGATAATTATTTATTAATTACCATTAATTTTAGTGAATATTAGGCTCAGGTCCCTAGTAAGTTTCAAAATACACAAAAACCCCAGTAAAAAAAAGTGTGTAAATTATGTCCCTAGAATTAAGTTACTAAGTAATTGCATATAGTTATGCAATTTTTTTGGTGAATAATTGCGGAATTTTCCGCAACTTTTTGAAAAAATTGCGTAAATTTCAGCAATTTTTTGGGTGAATAATTGCGGAATTTTCCGCAATTTTTTGAAAAAATTGCGTAAATTTCCGCAATTTTTTGGATGAATAATTGTGGAATTTTCCGCAATTTTTTGATATAATTGCATAAATGTCTGCAATTATTCACTGAATAATTGCATAAGTGTATGTCATTATTCAGTAACTTAATTCTAGTTATCTAATTTACAAACTTTATTTTACTGGGGTTTTTGTGTATTTTGAAACTTATTAGGGACCTGTGCCAAACTGTCCCTTAATTTTATGGGGTGTTACATTCTTTTCCCTTGATTATCGTCCCCAAAATTCCCCAAGGGTTAACTCATGTAACATACCACACAACCATTCTAAACTATTCAACTAATTAGTGTACAACCAATTTTACAGCCAAATGTGTACAGGTGCATGGTGTATCACAACATATATGATATGCATGCTGAATAATTCAAGATTGGCGCCTCCTATATGAATGCATTCTTTTAAAGACATTTTATATACTGGCGGTTTTATATGTATGCAATTTTTCAAAAATCAAAATCTTTATTTTCACACAACAGATTCCACACTCCTATGAGTGGGAGTATGGTTCAATCAATTTTGCATCTAATCCCTACCATCCAATACCTAACACACAATTTCTAATATCCAAAATTTTGAAAATCTCAATTTTCTAAATCTATACTCTTATGCCGAAAAAGTAATTTAGATGGAGAATTTTATATTCCCACCCTTCTTTTGGATACATATTCTGTTGCACCTTGGTACCTTCACTTTTTCCTCCAAATCTTATCCAAATTTTCCAAGTACACTACACACATAAGGAGTTTTATTTTTGGATGTTAAAACGAAATTATTCTAAATGCAAGCTTTGCTTACTTTTAACCAGGTATGGAAATAGAAATTCAAAAGTTAAAATTGCTTTTTCCCTTATTATCACATATGTTTTATATACTGTCACCTCTTGTTGAATAGTAAAGCTCATATTCACTAACACATTGACCCTTCCTTGGCTAAGCACGTGACATTTTAAAATCAGAAAATCAAACTTGCAAAATAGTTTGAAAATTAAATCTTTCAAAAGCATTCAAACATGATTTTTCCAAAGCATTTGAGCACAACTTTTCAAAATATTTGAACAAAATTTTTCAAAACATTTGCCTCTCCATCCTTAAAACAAATCAAGCCACATCTTAACGTAATCGGGACTCTGTCAATTAGTTAATAAATCTGATAGACCCTAGCATTGTGTAGTTAATATGAGATTTTGAAAACCTTTCCCTTCACTACAAAACAACAAACAACACATAAGCACATTCATAAGTTTTAGCTCTTAAGGCATAGGAGTACTGATTCATGATTTTGCAACAACCTTTCCTTGTCATTTGCTTGCTAAAATTTGTTTTTTCCAAAATTCTAAAGTTTTTGAGATTAAAGCATTCTCTACCTCTAATTGCTAATTTAATTTCCTATTTTGTAAACTTCCATCTTATCTTATATTTCATCACTAGTTAAGTGTCCTTATGAGGTTTCCTTATTTACATTGTTTTTCCCCAATATACACGGCGATCAAAACTCATATAGAAAATCTACATAACAATAAAATAGGAAAATACCTCATATCATATCAGACCTTTTTTCAATACCCGAAGGGAGACAACTAGCGATTACAACCCAAATAACCTAAAAGAAACAATTGTTGGAAGCTGCCCTTTATCATCAACTAGTAGCAATAATGTTGTGGCCCTATCGCTTCTTGCTCAACTAAGATGGACATTTCTAGTATGTCATTCTACTATAGTCCACATGCCTCAACTTACCTCCTTGGCATCTAATAAATAAGGTCCATCCATTACTTCAATTATTACACCCAATTATGGTATAAATTGTGCATTCCCATACTATAGTGGGTAAAAATATAAACTATGCACATTTAGAGTAACTCATTGAAAAATTGCCTAGTGGAATAACTTTCCTACCACATCTCTTGCAATCTTTAATCTTGAGTCAACCAACATCCTTTATTGGTGTTTGCCATCTCATTTCCCTCTTGTCCAATTATACTACTATCTTCTTTCAATCAAATTCTCTTGATAGTATTCTCAAACTTTGATATTTACTTTCTTTATCCTTTATTTTTCATGCGTGTATACCCTAGGACTCACAAAAGTGTGCTTTGATACCATTCCACGTTCCTTTAAGGGTTCTACTTATGGCTTAAAAACATGACTAGTCATACATTCCTAGGTCCATACCAATATTTCTTATATTTAATAAAGATTCCTTGGTGCTACCCTATGAGCATACATAACTATTATATTCATAGCCTTGACCTTTACCCTATCTTACCTAGGCAATCATCTCTATTTACTCCATATCAAAAATTGGTTTGGATTTTCATCTCTCTTTATAAAAGTAGAACTTTATAGTCATGATGTACTTAATCTAAAACTTTTACCTTTGACAACATAAATTTAGAAACCTTTTTTGTTAAATTCAAAATTGCTTGGTTTCCAAAAGGAGCCATGAAAAATTACCCTCTAACCAACTTTTCATTTTTAAAGACTTTCTAGAATAGGGATTTACTTTTTCTAAGAGTATGATTTTTAACCCAAAATATTTATTTGCATTAAAAAATCTCAATCATCGTACCTAAATTGCCTTAAGTGGCTTCTCCTTACATAGTTCTTTTCCTCTTTTATTATTTTTCCCATTGACCAATTGCAGTGCGTTCTCCTGCTGCTTTAGTTATTGGGTTTTTTTATTAACATGAAAAGAGATGTATAAACCTATTTCAATTGTTTTTCTCTATAGTTTCTTATATGGAAATATTCCTTCTATCTTCATTATCAAGCGTTCTTACCTTTCCATTTCTTTATCCATTTCAATCAAGCACCATTTCCATTTATCCATCCATTAGAGAAAGAATTTAAAAACTTTCGAATTCACAAAAATAGGAAAAATCATCGAGTGAAACATACCCCTTTTTTCCCATTCATTTTTAAAAAAACCTTTAAATCAAATTTTTTTGACCTAACCAAATTTTAAACTTCATTAAGAATCTCTAAATAGCCATTTAAAATTCCTTTACTTTTTCAAACAACAAATTCTAAATAAATCATTTGAAAAACCCATTCAAAAGGATTCAAGGAATTTTCAAAAAAGTCTTTTTATTTCAAATTCTTTCTCATGGGGTCTGACTCAGAATTAGACTTTAATTTTCCTTTATTTTTGGACTTTTCTTCTTTTTCCTGTATTCTTAACCCCTTCTTATTAAGAGTATATACAAAATATCCAGCTATCCTCTTCTTGTGTTTAGTGTAAATATTCTTTTGGGAACTTGCTCAATCCTTTTTCATATCTAACTTCCGGATGCTTGCAATATATAGATTCCTACTTTCCATCTATTTGGGTGAAATGTACATCTTCAATCGTAAATCCATCAAAATACATAATCATAAGTCAGTCTAGATCCAACAAATTAGTCAACTACCATCCAGCCTTATGGATTCTTTTATATGTCACACCCATGCTCTTCTTGGTCAGTGCCTTGTGGTATGTCCTACACTCCTTGAGTAATCAAGGTAGGTGTATAATTAACTCTATTTATTGTTCCAACTCATAGTTGCCTTATCCATCTTTTCATAATATTGTAACAACCCATAATTTAATTACTTTAAATATGAATATTTAATATAATTTTAATAGTAAATTAATGGATTTTTTAAAATCAAATGAAAATCTTTTAAATAAAAGCTACCGATGGTGAAATGGTTTTCAGAATGTGCTTTCAAAAATGTTTGGCTCAAAGAAAAATAGAAAATGTGGCCGAAATCGTTTTTCGATTTTTCGATTTTTCGTCGTCTAAAAGTTATTGGAAATGTTGTAAACACTTTTTATATATTTACACACTTTACAAATAAAATATTCATGGTTAATAATAGAAAAGGGTAGAAATATATTTACTTAAGTAAATATAAAATGAGAAGTGACATTTATCCAAAAATTTGAATAAAAATATAATAAGAAGGTAATGTCACATTTCAACACATCATAAGTACAAGGAAGTGGATTATATGGTGGATAAAAGTGGGAGCGGGGGTGCCTACGTATGTAAGGGGAGGATGAGATAGGAGATGCTGTGAACAAATTTGAAAGGAGGGTATGCACTAAAAGTGCCTTTTCATGTTATAAACGGGTCGTAAATGGGTTATAAATGGGTCAAATTCATGTTCACAAGTCAGGTTGGGTTATAATCGGGTCCGGTCAACCAATATAAGTATAAACAGGTCAAATTCGAGTTCATGGGTCAACCAGAAGCCTACTCGTTTATAAACGAGTCAAATTTGGGTTGACCCGAAATGACCCACCTACTTAAATGGGTCGGGTTAACCTGCTAATTTCCGTGTAATCTTCGGATCGTGTTTTGGGTCGTGTTGAAAATTGGCAGCCCTACTTCCAAGCGGCAAGAAGGACCCATTTCTCTAACGGTTTAAAAGACCCTCTATTTTAATTGTCACCAGCCAGGACATATGGTGAAGGATTGCCCATTGATGAAGATGGGACATCATGTCAAAGTTTATACGATCAAGGATGAGCCGTCAACCTCTTGGGATGTGAAAGGATAAAGAGTTCTAGAAGGTACCTTACTCATTAATGGTATTTTAGTTCAAGCGTTGTTTGATACCGAGGCTTCTCATAGTTTTATTTCTAAAGAATTGGTACATAGATTGCAACTTTCCCCTAAATTTGTAGAACCCCTATCTGTGTGTCTAACCCCATAGGTGTTGCAAAAAATCTGTGTATGATTTCTAAAAAGGTGATAATTACATATCATACCCACCCCTTCTTTTGGGACATGTATGTTTTGGATTTTAATGGATTTGATGTTATCCTCGGTATGGACTGTTTATCTAAGTATAGAGCTATCCTTGATTGTGTCAAGCGGATAGTAGTGTTGAAGGCTGAGTTTGGAACGGTATTGGAAAGGATATCATGTGAAGAGCCTATCAAGCGTATGAGTAGTTTCCTGTCTGCCTTAGAATCATCCCAAGAAGGGTTAGAGTCAATAAAAGCTGTTAAGTATTTTTTAGATGTTTTTGAATAGGCTAATAGTCTACCTCCACATCGAGAGATTGAGTTCCACATTGACTTAATTCCCGGTGCGAAACACGTTCAACCCATGCATAAAACGGCACCGAGAGAGAGAGGAGCTAATAGATCAAACCAATGATTTGTTAAGAAGAGGACTAATAATACCGAGGCGTTCTAGTTGGGGAGCAGTTGTTGTTTTTCCCAAAGTCGGATGGTTCTTTGAGACTGTGTGTGGATTATCAAGAGTTAAATAAGTAGACCATTTAAAATAAGTACCCCTTACTTCACATGGACGACCTTTTCGACCAACTTCATGGAGCTAAAATATTCTCCTAGATGGATCTGGCTATCGAATTTCACCAGCTGATAGTAGCAGAATATAGTATACCCCTAACTGCCTTTAGAGAATGAGACATTTTCTTTGAGTGGTTGGTTATGCCTTTTGGGCTAACCAATGCACCCGCGTATTTCGTAGACCTTATGAATTGCATTTTTAGGGATGGTCTCAATAAGTTCGTGTTAGTCTTTATAGACGATATCCTTATCTACTCCAAGACTGAGGAAGAGCACCAACACCATTTGGAAGTGGTGTTAGAAACATTAAGGAAACATGTTGTGAAGGCAAAATTCTCTAAATCTCACTTTTGGTAGTCGGAAGTAAGGTACATAGGACATACTATGTCGGGTGATGGTACCTTACTAGATCCAGCAAAGGTGGCGACTGTTCGAGAATGGAAGACACCGCAGACTCCTTTGGAAGTTCGAAGTTTCTTAGGCCTGGTTGGATTTTATAGGAGATTCATTCAGAATTACTCCAAGATGGCCTCACATTTGACTGAGTTGAAAAAGAAGAATGAGAAGTTTTTTTGGACTCCAAAGTGCAAGGAAGCCTTTGTTGAGTTGAAGAGGAGATTGACCAACGATCCAGTTTTAGCCATTCCGGATGGAAGTGGAGGACTGACGATGTATACAGATGCTTGTGGAGTAGGGTTAGGTGCAGTTCCGATGTAGCACGGGAAGGTTATTACGTATGGTAGTAGGCAGTTGAAGCCCCATGAGAAGAACAATCCTACACATGATCTGGAATTGTTAGCTATCATGTTTGCTTTAAAGATGTAGAGACATCACTTGCTAGGTGAGAAGTTTCGACTCTTCACGGATCATAAGTCCCTAAAGTATCTTTTCACTCAAAATGATCTGAACTTGAGGCAATAAAGGTGGTTGGAATTTCTTGAAATGTACGACGTGGATATTCTCTATACGCAAGGGAAAGCAAATGTGGTGGCAGATGCTCTGAGTAGGAACGCGGTTTTGGCTCTCTTGGAAGTTACTCCGACTCTTCTGGAGAGAATATCAAGGAAACAAAGGGAAGATAGCCTCTTAATGGAAATCATCAAGGATATAGAGGAAGGAAATTGTTCAAGCTTTGATATAGACCATCGGGGTGTATTGTGGATGAATAGGAGGATATGTGATCTTAATGTCGAAGGTCTTAGGCAGAAGGTTTTAAGAGAATGTCATCAGTCCAAGTTGAGTATCCACCCAGGGGTTTCAAAGATACATAGAGATATGAAGCGAGTGTTCTATTGGAAGGGGATAAAGAGGGATATCTCTGTCTATGTAAGCAGATGTGAGAACTACTAGCAGATCAAGGATGGTCACCAAAGAATACCGGGCTACTTAAACCGCTGGAGATCCCAAATTGGAAGTAGGAACATGTATCACGGTTTTCCTCAATCAAGGAAAGGGAATGGATGTGTGTGGTTCATTGTGGATCAGCTAACTAAGAGTGCTTGTTTTATTCCAGTGAAGCCGATGAGAAACGCGCGATATTGGCAGAGATTTATATGAGAGAGATCATTCGATTGCATGGCATTTCAACTAGTATTGCAAGCGATCGTGATTCCAACATTACCAGCTATTTTTGGGACACGTTACAAGTAGCTTTGGGACAAAGCTAAGTCTGAGCACTACTTACCATCCTCAAACCGATGGTCAAACTAAGAGGGTGAACCGAATCTTGGAGGATCTATTGAAAGCGTGTATCTTGCACTTTGGAGGATTGTGGGATATCTACACTTGGTGGAATTCTCCTACAACAACAGCTATCAAGCTAGCATTGGCATGGCACCCTATGAAGCTCTTTATGGATGGTCGTGCAAGTCACTAGCATGTTAGGTGGAGAAATTGGATCGACTAGCACTTGGACTGGATATGATTCAAAAGGCTACGAAAAGGTTGCAGTGATCAAGAGGAGGATGAAAGAAGCCCAAGATAGATAAAAGAGTTATGCAAATCAGAGGCGAAGAGATTTGAACTTTGCAGTTAGAGATTTTGTGTTTGTAAAGTTTTCACAAATTAGAGGAGTGGTTCGATTTGGAAGAGATGGGAATTTGGCGCCAAGGTATGCTGGACCTTTTTGAATTCTTGAGAGGATTGGATCACTTATTATAGAGTTGAGTTGCCAGAGAGGTTTTCGAGGGTCCATAATGTTTTCCATGTGTCACATCTGAGAAAGTATGTGCATGACCCATCACTAATTATGGAGCCATCTGTGCAAGAACATTTGGAGGTGGAACCTAATTTGACTTTGATTAGGCATCCAGTTTGTATTATGAATCAGGATGATAAAATACTACGTAATAAGGTAGTGAGATTGGTCACGATTCAGTGGAGTGAAGATCCTGAAGACTGTACTTGGAGACAGAGGATAGTATGAGAGAAGGTCATCCCGAATTGATGCTAGGGTAATTGTTTGCTATTATGTGGATTGTGTACTCACCATTATGATATAGATGCTAACATGTACCTTTTGTATGAGTTTCATGATATATGATGATATGTCTTTCTAAGTTATTCTGAGTTATCTTCTTGTGTGCTAATTTTGGGATGAAATTCTTTTAAGGGAGAGAATGTAATGACCCAGAATTTAATTACTTTGAATATGGATATTTAATATAATTTTAAATATTGGATTTTATAACTCAAATAAAACTCTTTTAATTAACAACTAGCGATGGTGAAATAGTTTTCAGAATGTGTTTAGAAAAATGTTTAGTTCAAAGAAAAATAGAAAATGTGACCAGAAATCGTTTTCTGAATTTTCAATTTTTCATCGTCTAAAAGTTGTCGGAAATGTTGTTAAACACTTTAGTATATATTTACACACTTATACAAATAATATATATATGGTTAATAGTATAAAAAAGTAAAAATATATTTACTTAAGTAAATATAAAATAAGAAGCGACATTTATCCAAAAAATTAAGTAAAAAATATAATAAGAAGGCAGTGTCACATTTCAACACATCATAAGTACAAGGAAATGGATTACATGGTGGATAAAAGAGGGGGTGGGGGTGCTTGCATGTGTAAGGGGAGGAAGAGATGGTTGGAGATGATGTGGAAAAATTTGAAAGGAGGGTATGTAATAAAAGGCTTTTTGGTAGTTTGGTTATTTCATTTTATACAAAAACAATTCCTAAATTTCTCTCTCTCATTTTCCATTTCATTTCCTCCTTTTTAAACTTCATCTTCTTCTTTTTCTAAGTTCAAAAACTTTTAATGGCTTCCATGTATTTTTCAAAGTTTAAAAATAATGTCGTTTTTCTCTGTTAAACTCAAAATCACCCTTTCTTCTCTTCCTAACATCCTCCTCCATAAAACAAGCCCGCATCACCTATTTACACCCTAGGTCGAGCCTACACACACTAGGCTGAACCCAAAAACAATTTCCAAGGTCCAAAATCAAGTCTTTTGCAAATTATATCAAAGACCTAAGGCTGATCCAAGTTATAGTGCTTTGGTTTGGATTTCCTTTAACTTTTTGTCAGTAAAATTCACTTCTTTTAGGGAAAGATTAAACCTTTATTTTGTTATTCATTGTTGTTGTAAATAATTGGTTGTTTGATAGATTACAATAATGATTTGGTTATGTATATATGTGTTGTGTGTGATATTGAATTTAGATTTGTAAATGAAGTCTAATTTTGAGAATAGTTTTGAAAGTTATGATTTTGTTTGTGGCTAGTTGTTTTAACATGTGAATGAATGATTATGCTCATGTATGCGATGTATATGCTAAAGAAAGTTAGCATTTGGACTTGGATAAGTGACCTTGAGATCCCTTGAATTTAAAATCATGTTTACTATTTTAATTTACTAGAAAGTTGCAAAGTTTCAAACTTTATTTTTAGTTTTCAAAACTTCATACTATGATTTATAAATAAGTTAAATATAAGAATAAAAGCTTGAAGGTATTGGCTTATAAACTAGTTTATAAGTTATGATATCCATTGCGATAGTCGCTATGGATGCAGTTCGGAGAAACGAAGACCTTTTGCAAACTTAAAGTGTTTTCTCTCTAAGTACCTTTTAAACTATTTCAAAGCATATTTTAAGTATAAAAAGGTAATTATTACTTATTAATTAAGTATGAGTTTTAACAATTTTTATTTAATTAATTAAGTAGATATAATTAGTATTTAATTAGTAAAAGTAATTAGTACTTAAATATTAATTTAGTAAGATAGTTATGATTAGTTAATTAAGAGAGTCTTAATTAATTATAAATTAAGTAAAGAGTTAATTAAGTATTAATTTTTCTTTATTTAAATTTTAGTTATTTGATTAATTATTAAGTAACTAGGGTTTAATTATTTATTAATTACCAATTAGGTAAGGTTTAATTATTAATTAATTAATTAAGATTTAATTAAGGTTTGATTAAATCTTAATTAAGATTTAATTGGGAATTTAATTAAGATTTAATTATTCTTAAATAAAGGTTTTATTTTTAATTTGTTTATTTATAAGGATCGTCCTATTTAAAGGCAGCTTTCTTTTGTAAGTAAATGAGTTTAAAAACAAGGGACTCTCTTTGTCTGTGTCATTAAGTAGCCAAATTAATGTGAATAAGGTAAACTAAAACGTTGACATGTTTTATTGAAAGTGAGTTGTCTTGTATTTAGCACTAAAGCCGATGAGTAACACTTTTTTCTGTTTGTGAGATCTAGAACTTGTTTCTAGGCGAGGGATAGAGAAGTCGAAATGTTAGAACGTGATAAATATAAGGGAGTTAATTTCGATAAACGAATCATGATACATTAAGTATATGGAAGTTTTTTCTTTGTATACTTAACAGCAATTCCAAGGTATGGAAACCCGTCTCAATCCCAAGAAGTAAGAATGTACGTCGAGTCAAAGTTAGTTTCTAACTTGTCCTACTTCATTGTTAATCAAGAGACAATACTGTTTGAAATCGAAAAGTGAGGATAAGTATAAGATGTTTTATTTTTCATATGAAAAATCTATACACACCTCAGATAGTGGATTTGTCCACTGTCGATAATTTGACCCTTTTAAAATTATCAAATGTTGGTTCGAAGAGACCAAAATCGAATTGCATGAGTTATCCGAAAACCACTTCGAATCAACATAAGCGTTCGAAATGGGTAACATATGAACCAACATAAACACAGTAAGAGGTAGGCCGGTCTTGACTCATAGGATTTAAAGGTTTTCGACCTTGGTACATTTTATCTCAATGTGTACCGTAATGAGCGGTACCCCATTAGCTCTATCATTGATAGAACCCATTTTCCAATAAGTGCCTTATGGACTTAGTTGTATACCTATTATGCTAGAATTTAATTAATGTAGCAATTTCGGCTATGATTCAATATTTACTTTAAACCCTAGATATTACTATAATATCTCTGGACCTTCTATAGAAATGTTTTGGTTATCGTAAGGTAAAAACCCATCCGTATTTATGTGTAGCATGGTTTTACGAGATACCTTTGTTTTAAATGTGCTTTATAAGCTTAATAATTCAGTTGTTTGGAGTTTACTCACACCAGACCCATGTCTGACCCGGAGTTTTATTTTCTTTCCCTAAAACTCTTAGGTACTTAAATTTATATGAGTAGCCAAGTAGCCCAGGTTTCTACGGATGCAATTTGGAGGAGCATGAAGCAGGTGGCTTGGCTGTTATCTAGCTACTTCTTTTTTTTTCCGCTATGTTTGTGCTTGTATTCTGTGTCAGCAAGTGTGGGGACATGCTGTTATAACTGTCCCTGGCTGAAATTTGTAACTGCTATGACTCTAATGTATTATTATGTTAGCGACTATGTATTATCTTATGTTGTATGTTTATATATTGTTCCCTTGTGTTGTGAGATTCTATATTTTCTTTCTTCTTGTCGTTTTCTTTTCTTTTACCCCAAAGGCTTGTATTTCGAACTCTTAGATGATTGGCACATGAATACTGTGGGTGTATTAAGTGTCGTATTTAGGAGTAAGAAAGGAAGACCGTTACAAATATGGTCGCAACTAATTCTATAGTCGGAATTCATAGAGTTTGGCATATAATATATATAATTATAGGTAAAAATGCAAGTACGTTCTCTCAGCATATCCTAATTCTTATGATCGACAAACCTAAGCTCTGATACAAAATGTACCAACTTACACCTGAATGGAACTAAATTTCAACTAAATCGAAATCCAAGTCCATTAGGCCATTTAGTACCTCAACTCCGAAGCGGGCCCTCTATAACGTAATCACTATTTAATTGGCTCTAGCTATAGAGACCGATGACTCCTAGATATGACTTTATAATTTAGTTACCATATTACAAACGCATTTCAAAGACTCATCTAAGGATTAACTAGCCCACCTCCGACAAATAAATAACTAACTAAACTTTGAGGTCTTTGCATATCCCATGCTGATTCTACACTAGTAGGAAGCAAAATTCGTCAGGGCATAACCCATATCTTTGCTAACAACCGCTGGGGACCATTACTGGTCATAGCCTATAGGCCAACCCTACCATTTAAAAACTAATCCAATAACAACACTAACATAGCCCGTCGACCTCCCACAGTCAAAATCCCATTTAGATCGACTAATGTAAGTCAAAGAAAAATACTCATCCTAATTACTTAATACCTCTTGTTAGAAACTAAGCAGACCTCATTTGCCTATTTGGTAACGTTGTGTGTTATTTAAGGCTTCTTATATAGGGAAGAGGTAGACCCAATGGCCATTTAATACCATCCATCTCGAAGTAAACCCCTTAACATCCCTAAAGGTAATATGCCATTTAATACTTCAAAACTGAGGCTAACCCTTCTTATTTTTGCCCACACCTATATGCAAATGCATATCCCTTCCCCATGGGTCCTATGTTTGGAGATGTCCTACATCAGTAGTAAGTATACACAACTGCTGGTAGCCTCTAGGCGAAGGGTAGACTTCTACTATGTAACTCTACTGAACTTGCATCCCAACCCATTCTAAACCAAACCAATTATCCTAGTCCTAAATATTAGGCTAGACCTACTAATTCACGCTCATCCTAAACGTATTATTAAGGCTATATAATTTTCTACTATGAAAATTATAAACATTCTGGTATTTAATTCCTATCTTATACGCTTATTACATATATTCTCTATTTCTCTCTTAAGTCTCATAAATGTTAATTGTTCGTAATAAAGGGTCATTATTATTCTAGTTGAAAAATCATTGGTGACATTTATTTATTCGTCCTAATTCAACCTATTGTGCCTATTCCATTTTCCCATGAATGCCATACTAAATCCTTTAACCAGTCCCATTTCCCTTGTTTAATTCCTTTAACTCTCTATTAACTGCATATTTCCCCCCATTAATTTTGGAGTTACCTTCTCTTTTCCATTTCAACCTCCTAGACCAATGGTTTACTATGCTATTAATGACTAGTTGATCTAATTATAACTAATACAAATATTGACGTATATTATGTTATATGTATATATTTATATTTTTAATCGGTACGTGCGGTTATACGCGTGTGTGTGTGTATTTATATATTCCTATCTCTAACTCACTAATTTGTATGCTTAGAAATTCTATAACATGCATTATTTGTGGATTATGTAAGAAACATTTATTTCTACATTTTAATATATTAGAGCTATCTTTCCCAAAAAGGGCTACCATTATAACTTTCCTTAAACTACCTAAAGTGAGACTTTTTCTCCGTTTGAAATTACAAAGAATCGTTTCTTTTGTTTTTCTGAATAGACAATACAAGCAACAGAGAAAAACATCCGCACTTTACACATCTCTTTCACTTATGGTATATTCCTTATTATTTCAAACGGTGCACTTTTTATACATAGTTGTGGAATTAGATAATTTATGAAAATTAGATGAAAATAGATATGACTAAATTGTACCCTTAATGCTCAAATTAAGACACCGAAATTCACATTTCCAATCAAATTAGGGCAATCTAAATTAATACTAACAATTCACAACCCACTTACCATAAATTTTGAATAAATCTTGCAATCTTATTAACATTCTACTTTTACAAATTCAGAGATTGATTTCCAAATCTTTAGATTAGGCTGAAAATACCATTCCTATTTTTATTACCTAGCTTACATAATATGTAGGCATGATTTCAAATGAATACATTCTATCTAAGCCTACACCTCCGTAGATCTTGCACATGCATATTGATTAAATAAAACTCAATGGCATAAATTTCAATGTTATATATAAATCATAAAATTTCCTAATTACTTTTCGAACATTCCACATCTCCCAAATATGAATTCATCCCTTTAATTGGCTCTTTTTCCTTTCCAATCCAAAATAATATGTATAAAAAGATATATACATACTACTAAAATTACAGATCTAAGAAGAGATTTAGGACTAATAGGAATATAGATTTATAATTATGAAATTTACCTTTTTCCGCAGTATCGATTCGCTCCTTCTCTCCTTCTCTTTTATTTTCTACCCTTCTCCATCATATATATATATAATATTATATTATATAATTAATAGGAGTGGTGGAGAAGGGAAATGGCAAAACTTTGCTTCTTTGATCAGAAAATATGAGTAGAAAAGTGAGGGGATAGGCTTGTATTTAAAGGCGCTCGAATCAATCGAATCCGTAAGATTTAAATAATTAAATCCAGGCTGTTCGGACAAGGTTTAACCCTAGCTGCCAGCCAACTAATCGACCGCTCCCTTATAGGCGGCCGACTGACTCATGGAGGGGGTCGACCGGTCGGGTCCATGCACTTATTATAATTTATTTCCTTTTGTTCCTTTTTAATTATTTTTATTTTGAAAACTTCAAATGCTAATAATTTCTTTGTTTGTACTCCAATCGCAAAAATTCATATATGAAAGCTGCTCAGAAATCATCACGAACATCATGATGCAAGTTTCATAGCCAAATTTTGACATTTACTCAAATTTCACTTTTAAGCATTTATAATTATTTATTAATTACTGTTAATTTTACAAAGTGTTACACATTACTTATACTTGTATATAATATGTTATAATTATTTTTGACTAATTGACAACAGTTGACTTAAATCCAATTATTGAGTTTAAGTAGGCATTTAAGAAGAAAAGATGGAAGACTATTCTTCTTTCTTTACTCGTTCATTCAATACCATATCGAATTAACATTTGAACAGTTAACCCTTATACATATTAAAATTAATTATGACTAATTTTATTTGTTCTAGAATCCGAAATTAGCAATTTGAAATCTAAAAGAGTTAAAAATTAGATCTATGTTTTTAAACAAACTCTATTTTAAAATTTGAATTAAAACATCGATTTAAAAAAACTGTATAAACTTTATATAAATTGTTAAATTTAACTTTTAACCTTTGTAATCATAGTTTTAAATGATTACATTTAAAACAAATTCAACTAGTATTATAAACATGTTTTCACAGACCTATTTTAATATTTGAATCTGAACACTTATTTAAGGAAATCATTCAAACTTTGTATAATTTGTTAATAAATTTAACCTTAATACTTTACCTTTTATAACCATTGTTCTAAATAAATACCTTTAAAACAAATCCAATTAATATTAAAAGATTGTTCTTATGTTTCAAACATTTAAGATAAATTTAATTGGTATTATAAAGAAAATTGGTTTTATGTTTCCTTATTTTTTTATAATTTATACAATTTGAATATACAAATTGAATCAGACAACATAAACATATATAAATTCATTATAACGTGGATAAAATTTAATTTAGACAATCAAATTATGTAAATATAAATGATAATAAAATTAAATTATCACCTAAAGAGGTAGCATATGGTTTGCACCTTTAATGAAGATTTCTTCTTAGATCTTTAAGATTCACACCCAACTTTGCAAGAGAATGATGAACCACTTATTTTATTGTATTTGATATTTGAATTTGATTTGGAATTGATAAAATTTTGGAAATATTAATTTGATTTTCTGCCATAAAAGGTTAAGAGAAGTAAAAATGTCTAAAGGAAAAGAATTGGTTGATTTGTTTTTACTGAAAGATTGCAACCTTTCTTCTTTTTTTAAATAAAATTTCCATAATCAATTCCCTTAATTTTTCTACCTTCACATGTTTGGCCTACTCGCCATCAAATGGCATAAATTTCCATAAATTCCTTCATGGAATTATCTTTCATTTAATCCATTTAAAGTTACACTGATATCATATACTGATGCGCATAAATATAACTTATAAAGCATTCAAATAATTACAAATAACTCCAAAACATCAAATAAATTACATAATACCTAATTTAATTAATTCGGAACATTTTATAGTTTATTTAGACGTGGAAATTATGTTGGAGGACTTCTTATTATATGGTAATAAGTTTTAAGGACAACACTTCTAAATAATTAGTTTCAAGTACAATTTACAGAAAAATGATAAATTCATTTATCGTTTTAAGTTATACAAGAAAATGAGAAATTCGTTTATCATTATTTATGTATAACTAAAAATGATAATTTCGTTTATCCTTTTCCTGTAAATTGTCCTTAAAACTAATTTTTCAGAAGTGTTGTCCTTAAAACTTATTACCTTGCACAAAGAAGCCCTTGGAGTGAAAATCCCCTTATTTAAACCGTATGCTTTTTGGGAGAATTCATCATTACGATTATGCAACTCAAAAGTGTAAATTTAGTCACCAATTAATATCGAACAATCGAATATTAATGTTCACACGTCGACTTAGTTAGTAGTATGACACCTGGCCGAATTTATCACTTGTACATCTTTTTGGTAAAATCCTATATTTATATTTTATACCGTACTTGGTAGTAACAATTATTTACACTAATTCTCTTCATCAAAATATACCACTTTAGGACTTGTGAAATTTTTTTTTAATCAAAACTCCTATATCATCCGTATTAGACTCAGCCAGTCCAAAAACAAAATCCTTAGTTTAATAATAACATTTACTATTAATAGTACTACTTTGGTCAGAGACTTTGAGTTTGAGTTGATTACAATTAACCGTGATACTAACCCCATATAACCAAAAAGATGAATCCTCTCTTGAATAGTGTTTCACTTCCAATGCTACAACTCAGACCCAATTATAGTCGCTCGATGAATTTTCTTGCCATGTTTAATTATAATCAAAGTGAAGTATCCACATTGAAGTTCCATATTATTCTCAAGTCAATGGAACTGTGTAACATCATCACTTCGAGATCTCATGTTTGACCTTAGTCAGAATCAACCAACAAGAAACTCTCGAGTGAATAATCCCATAGTTATCTAACGACTATCAGTACATAACCTCTTGGTGCCCCCAACGCTGCCCAACATTTGGAAAGTGTTGTGTACTTTAGTCTCAATGGAAGAATGGACATCCTTTATCGAAACATCTTGATTAGGAATATTATATGCTATTTTAAGATGATAAATTTCTCATGATTACAACATATTGTAATTACTATCACATAACATATCATTTGAGGATTTTTTAGTTAATATATTTTAAATTAATTACACAATTAATTTTATCACAATATAACAAAATATAAAATAGAAATCAAACACCATTATTATGTACAAGATTTCTAATCAAGTTAGATATATATAACAAATTTCATAATTACCCCTAGGGCATACCCCTAACACTACCGTCTCCCACTTGAATTTGGGGTCAATTATGGAATATTACTCCAAATCCTTCGATACGGTTTCTCAAAAACTAATCATGCCAGTCCCTTAATGAAAGGATATCCTATATTGTTTTAGTTATTTACTCTATCAACTAACTCTCTTCGATGCTAATAAACTGCATTTATCATGTGGAACCCTTCGGGGTATGTCTTTCGACTTCTAATGAGTATTAGGTTCATTTAAAAACTGTGTCACAATATTGTTATAATAATGTCATGAGATTCTCAACATCTGAAACCACCCCTAGCTCAATTACAAATTTTTGTGTTTATTTATACTTCTTTTATCGAACGCTATTCAAGGCAATGTACTCAACCTTTGGTTAAATCAGCCACTACTTATTCTTCGGAACATTTCCAACTTAAAGCTCTTAACTTAAGATTTAACATGAATTTAGACTTGACATACTATACTCAATGTGATTTATGAAGTTTGAGTCTGTGCATTCCTTTATAAGGAGTTTGTTGTTCCTATAAAAAATTCTCTACTATTTAGTAATACTCGAGAACACTATATACTATCATTTAGTGATTTAATTTGGATATGATACTTGCCCTATGTATCAAATATATAAGCGAAATGTGATATGTAGGTAATATAACATATATGATAATTCCTATTGCCAATGCATAAGAAATTCATCTTACATGCTGCATATCAAACATTTTAATATGGTGTCTGTGTATATCATTTTGTGACAATCCCAACATCCTTCTATACCGATTTTAAAAGACTTTGATTTCAAATCCAATATCGAGAATTAAACAACCAAACTAAAATGATTTTAATATGAGTACATCCAAAACAATCATAAGTTTGTGTTTACTTATGATTTTTACATACATTAGTACCTTTATTGTGCTCTCTTATACATACACGCTTCCTCTGCGTTTCGACTGAAATTCAAAATGTTTGATTTTCTATCCAAATATATGCTCAATTATGATGCTTGTTGAATTACTTTTGTATCATTTCTTCGATCATATCTGAAACCCACAAACTCAATATCAATCCCACTGACTTTAAGACGCTTTGGTTGTTATGTGCAAACAGTCAATTCTAAATCATTATTTAGAATTTTGTTTCACATAAATTTCCCAAAACTCAAAATCGTATTGACAGTAATTTTGTGAGTAAAATCTGAATTGACTAAAACATGTTGCATGACAAATCTATTACATTAATTTCAATGACTAAAATTTATGATGTTACTCTTAACAATGTCCTTTACTATATTGCAACGACATGGGTTTTCTTCTCAAAGAAACATTTACGGTCGATGGATCATATTGCTTTAGGTATAACAATCAAAATCATATTTTGATAATGTATTCAGAACTCGATTCGGATTTGCGCATCGTGCCATATGCTAGAGTCAATAATCTTAATGGCTTATTGACAGCTAAGGAAATTCTTTTTTCGACATCGATAAGAAAATCATTGTTTCTCTTTAATATGCAAGAGTTCATATTAGACATTCTATTAGTTGTATCTGTTTAGGTTTGGTCAATTTCATTTCATCCTTAGTAATTAGTTTTTATCTTTAGATCATATCTAAATCCATTTTTACTACCAATAAGCTCAAAAAGAAATTCCTCCGTCAACATCTTGGTGTTTCTTGAAATAACAATTGTTTCTTAATATAATAGAATAGGTATTCATAAACATTTCATGAATTGCCTACATATATATGTATGTATGTATGTATGTATGTATGTATATAAAACTGATTTGGTTTTTAGGTTTACGAAACTTATGCTCATAACATAAATTGGCCATCAATATTGACCAGTCTCAAAATCATTTGCGATGGCCCACATAAGATCCCCCATGAAAAAGTATTACCTGCAGTCTCTCGACTCACACAACCAACTCCTTGATCTAGAATATGTAGGGGTGGCTTCATCAACTCTTATCTTATATGAATTTTAGATGAAATTAATTTTAACCTTATGTGCTTACTCTTAAATACACGTTCTTATAGAAAGAAGTTAACTCGACTTCACTCGTAATCAATCATACTTTGTTCAAAAAAGTCTGATTAACTCCTTATCGATATATCATTATGTATCTTAGGGAGGTGTGAATTTGAGATTGACTGTTATTCGTTTTTAGGTACATTCGAAACTCCTTTCGAATACACTCACTTATTCAATAAAATCGAATCATTTTATTTTCTTTTGCTCATTATGTTATTTACTTCCGTTTTATATTCTATGAACCTATCATAGATATATTACATGTATATTAAATAAATATGTTTATATTTATGATAATTCGGTAGTGAATTTAACAAAATATGTTGTAACGATCCGCAATTTTATCGCTTTGATTTGAGAATATTTAATTCATTATAATTATTCAATTATTGGTTTAATAATCAAATAACCCTCTTTTAATTAATAACTAATGGTAAAAAATTTATTTTTGAATTATGTTTACAAAAATAGGTAGTTCGATGGAAAACTAAAAACGTGACTGAAACCCCTTTTAAGGATTTCAACTTTTTATCGAACGACAAGTTTATAGAAAGTTGTTATATATTGGTATACACTTTAAAAAACAACATTTAAATGTTTAGAGAAAACATTTTGTTTTGAAATGAGTAAATATGTAAAATAATAATAAGAACTAATAAATATAATAAAATATATATTTCAAATAATGTTCAATTTTTGGTGACGTATTTTTAATTTAATTTATAGGATTTTCCAATAATTTTTAATCTGAAAAATAATTAAATTTTCGTTTGGCGTATTTTGCGGCAAGCATTGGTATTTTGAAACGGCATAGAATAAGTTAATATGTGTATTTTATTATTGTTTGTGATAATGTCACTTTGTTGTACATGGCTATATTTTTATTTTTGTCATTCACGGTTCGTACGCGAACACGTTATTGTGTTGCGGGGTGCCGTATAACTTTTTCAAAACAAAAATTTACATATGCACTCAAGCATTATCCTTTGTTTCTTGCCTTGCTTCTTGCACATGGTTCTAGGTTTGCGACTTCGTTTGTCTTGGTTCCTTAGCATTGAAGTAACCCGTGGCTATATGCATGCCACACACGCATGTTCACATATTCAACATACATCACTGCCAAATGAAAGACAGGCATGAAAAGATAAATTCAATTTTACATTTCATTTCGTTCTCTATAATCAAAGACTTGAACATAATATTCTCACGCAAGCTTTTCTTCTTGTACTTGATCTTAACATTGGTTTCCTTAGATGTAACAACCCACATATTTTACGATTGTATATTTAAATGTTTTATTTAAATATAGCATCTTTAGTCGGATTGAAGTTCAAAATGTCGCTTTTTGCAAACAGTCGAATTGGGACTCGAGACCACTTCCATTGAGTCCAAAATGGTGTTTGCCACCTTTTTGAGTATAAACATCGGTATGTTTGGAGTTGAGTGAAATTTTGATATTTTCATTTAGGGCTTTGGGTTTGGGTTTCAGCCCACCAACCCATCTAATACCCTAACACTCCACTCAACTCCTCTTCATTCACTCATTCCTTTTCCTAACACTCTAGCTCAAGAGAAATGGGGGAAAAAGATTGGAAATAGAAATTCCAAACCCTAGTTTGATTTGGAAACACAAGTTCTTGCTCCAAAATCAAAGAGCAGCTTAGGTAAGCATCCTCTTCATCTTCTCCATCTCTATCCCTCTTCAATTTCAGAAATTCCTAAACTCTAACTTAGGAAATATTTGCTTATTAGCTTAGATTGGAGCTTCTTGAGTTGAGATTGAAGAGGAATTGGTCTCTCCTTTGTTTTAAAGCTTCTCACTTGTGTTTTGAGTTTAAAAGGTGAGTTCTTTAACTCACATCTACGTCTATAACTTTCATTGTTGTTAGGTATGAATTCCTAACATCTTTTTCGAGTTCATTTGCGTTGGTTTGAATTGGTTTTGTGAATTCTATAATTATTTTGGTTTTGAAGTCCAATTTTATGAAAATCCTACTATGGATGTTTGGACATGTTGTTTGGGGTATATCGAAGAGCCTATAATGTCGGGTTGTCGCTTAGCGTAAATCCTTAGTCGTCGTTGCTCGTCTGATCGCTCCCTATACGTTTTGGCCACTTTGGCCTAGGCAAATTGTTGCCCAGACCTGGTGACCAGACGTCTGGTGACCAAGTCCAGACGTCTGGTTTGGACCTGGAGAGGAAAATATATGCACATAGAATTTAAAAAAAAAGGCAGAGACTAATTTCAGACGTCTGAAATTTAGGACCAGACGTCTGGATGGGTCTCAGACGTCTGATTTGAAGTTTCAGACGTCTGGGGGTTCTCTAGATTATTTCCAGAGAACAAATCCAGACGTCTGGATTCTAAACCAGACGTCTAGTCATGGCTCAGACGTCTGCTTCGATATTCCAGGCGTCTGGGTGGTTTTCTGAACTATTTCCAGAAAACAAATCCAGACATCTGGATTCCAAACCAGACGTCTAGAAACGTTCATTTTGCCTATTTAGGCTGTTTTGTGTGGATTCCTTATTTTAATCGATTTTGGTTGATCCGGATAGTTGTTATCACTTACTATCGACTTTGATGACTTCTTTCTTTGGACTTTTGGGAATATCCATTTTGATGGATTTGATATCGATTTCTTTGGATTTGATTCACGTCTTCGAATGTGAATCTTTGGTGATTGATTATTTCTACAATCATTTTTGTGATTAGTCACTTCTAAATACAAAGGTTTCTATACTAGTAGTAAATGCTCAAACTCTTTCATCAAAACGATTTCGACACTATTTTAAATATAAAGCTCTCTTTTAAAACCATTTTCTAATCTATTAGTATATATAAACCTTTACCTCATTCGTATGAGAAATCTAATTAAATGGCTTAGTAAAACAAGTGGTATGAAACGCTTGCGTTTACTTCGTCGGTTAATTCTTAGACTTGTTCGATTGAACTCTTGTGACAATTTTCGAGTGGAAATCTACAATTTGTTCGTAAATATTTAAGTTAAGCTAGTGGTTATGGGACATAAAGCTAAACTCATTTATTACTAGCTTAGTGTAATCGACACTTCTTGATGATCGATGATGATCATTTTGTGGTTTAGACTAGCGATATGCGATGTCTCTTTGTCCGCATGGGGGACTGTACCCCGATCTGTTGAGTTTCATCTCGTTTTTATAGGCTAGCAACCTATAGGTTTATTGGAGTTCGGTTCATCAGGCGTAACGCTGTACTACATCGTTGTTCCGGTTTATTGGAGTTCGGTTTATCGAGCGTTTGCTGTACTACGTCGTTGTTCCGTATTATTTGAGTTTGGTTCATCGGGCGTTCGCTGTACTACGTCGTTGTTCCGGATTATTTGATTTTGGTTCATCGCGCGTAACGATGTACTACGTCGATGTTCTGGATTATTTGAGTTTCAGGTTCCTCGGGCGTTCGCTGTACTACGTTGTGGCACCGGCTCTATGGTTAGCGACCATGGGTTAGCGACCCGTTTGTGATACACATGTTTGTGAGTTTTCATGCTCCCGTTTATGATAGACCTTCCCCCTTTGTGATTTCTGGATTTCTAGTTGATGATTTCTAGAATTTGTGTTTCACCGACTTTTGCGATTGGCATTGATAAGCTATATCGATATTTGTGTCTTGGCGAATAATTTAAAGAATATGACATTATTTTGGTGTTTGAGTAGATTTGAGATATTGTATGATTTTTATTGTTATTGAATTTATACTTGTCACAGTATGGCATTATTGTTATCATATGTTTTTGTCATATCTCTTATCCTATCTCATTTTATCTGATATTTATTGCTAGACTGATCCGTTTATTATTTTCTTCTTAAATAATACTCGGGTCAGACTAAGGTATTTCAGGTGCTCCTGCTTGACTTCTTATCAGGGTCCTTCACCTGACTTTTGGCTAACTACTTTAGCATAGTAGTTTTTGTTAGTATACATTTGAGATAGAGACTCCTTGATGTATACTTATTCTTTTGTGATGTAGTGGTTCTTGTTTGACCACTACTTTGATGTACACTTCTATGTGATATATTCATATCTGTTTCCGCCTTTGTGATATGAATATCTATGACTGATTTGTGTTATGTTTATTTCTATATTTGTTTTCGAAGTCCACATAGCCACTATGTGGTAGCTTTGAGTTTGTATTGGATATGTCAGATTTTCTCTTGAAATGAAATGTAAGTTATATTATCTGACATATTGGTACTCGCACAAAGCAATTACACATATGGTCGCTCCTCAACAGCCTTATTCTTCGTGCTAGTTGACGGCATTACCCCGTAGTGTCCTTGGCTAGTGTGAGTATAGTGGTGGGGCGTCACAGCTTGGTATCAGAGCCAAACTTCAGAACAATGTAGAATAATCTAACAAGGATCATTGTCCTAAGTCTTTCTTAGGAATCGTGCCATAGGATTTAATTCGAGTCTTCATACCGTTCTATCTTATTTTCTTTTGTGATGCCTTGTTTTATCAATCAAGTTTGTTTGATATTCATTTTGAGAATAACCTTTTTCCTCTTCTTTCTTTCTTTCTTTCTTAGAAAAGAGAAATGGTTAGACCAGGCCGTCCCAGCGCCGGTCAATCTAGTGCTACTCCTCAGGATGGAGTATTTATGTCGGCTCAACAACTTTTAGATCTTGTGAATAATGCCCAAGCCGTCGGACCCATTCCAGTGCCTACTCACCCTAAATCCGGGTTTGCACGCTTGTGCAGAGATTATACCGCTTTGGGTGGAAGGCCATTCAAGGGTTCCAAAAACATTATAGAAATCCAAGCTTGGCTTAGATCATGCGATCGCATCTTTTCCCGCATGAATCTTATTGATCTACATCGAGTCCAAGTGGCTTCTAGCATGCTCCAAGAAAGAGCATTAGATTGGTATGAGCTTCTGATCTCGGAGATTATTGAAGCGGATCTTACTTGGGAGCAATTCCGGGAAAGATTCGAATTGAAGTTTGTGCCAGAGGCTGAAAAAGTAACTTTAGCTCGGCGCTTTAATGGCCTTGTTCAAGGTGAATCTTCTGTGACCGACTACGTCGCATCTTTTGAATCTCTCTCTAAATATGGGGTCGAATATATCAATACCCCATTGAAGAAAAATCAAAGATTTGTTTATGGGTTGAACAAGAACCTCAAAAAGCCCTTACTTCTGAAACTAGAAGTTTCTTTCGATCAGCTTGTAGATATTGTTCGTCGGCTTGAAGAGGCCGATAGAGAAAGTGATGTTGAAGTTGTGCATGCCAAATAGAACTTCAAAAATAACATGAAGAGGCGAATTAAGTTCAAAGGTCCCAATCCCAATGTTATCCCACCTTTTGGTCAAGGCTGGGATATCAACAAACTAGATGGAAAATGACGGATATCAGGATTGGAAATCGTTTGGAGACAAGGCTTCGATCGATGTCGTCAAAATTTGGCCGAGCTTCGATCATGACGAGATCGATTAGGAATGATGATCAAGGCTAGGATAGACTACGTTTCAGATCTCAGGACAAACGGAGTTCATTTGCTCAAGATAATCGATCGATTCGAACAATGTGTTCGTATCGATCAGCATGGATTCGAACAACGTCTTCGTATCGATCAGATAGGGAGGCCAGATGAGTTCGACTCGATCAGCTCCGTATCGATCACCAGGGTCCACTTCGACTCGATCAGCTTCGCATCGATCAGGGAAAGCTCTGTTCAACTCGATCGGTCAATGCACAGTTCGACTCGATCGACTTCACATCCATCGATCAGCCACAGTTCGACTCGATCATCCAATATAGACTTTGCATCCATCCGAAGACTTCTACTTCATATCCATCGATGCGAAGCAAAGCACAACAGTCGATACGAACAAAAGCTACCTCCATCGATACGAACAGAGTTACCATCATCGATACGAACAAGGCAATACCATCGATACAAGCAGGGCGAAAGTCCTAGAATACGAGCAGGGCGAAAGTCCTAGAACGACTCGATCAACTCGGCATCAAAGGCGGAGTGATCCAGAGATTCAATCGCAACGTCATCGAGTCGAATAGGATCGAGTCGAAATGAGGGAGTCTAACGATATAGCCAACCAGAAGTCCTAATTCATATCGATCATATCTCCTAATCTATAAGTCAAAATGCTATGAAATTTTCACGGAAGCTTACGCACATGTTAAAGAATGTCCACGCCAAATTTCGACTCCATTGGATGAAATATTGATCGATACGAAACATGTTCGTATCGATCACGGATCGGGCCGAAACTTCACGGGCTTGGGCGCGCGGACCTGGTCACGTGCCAGAGAGGGTCTTTTGAGATCTGAGCGAAACATCAGCCTCCTACACCTATAAATAGAGCCCCAGGGCATACAGAAAAGGGATCTTCTTCTTCTTTGAATTCTCCAACGCCGAGACTCTACCGGATTCAGTTCTAAACTCCATTGCTGCTGCTGCAAACGAATTTCACTGCTGTTGTACTCAAGTTTCAGAACTATAACTCACTTCAACCTATTGTAATCAATTGTAATCGGCAAATGAACATCAATAAAGTCATCAACTTCAGAGTGGACGTAGGCGAGATCGCCGAACCACTATAAATCTTGCGTCTCTGTCTACTTCTTTCCGTTTTTAGTTTATTATTCTTTATTTTTATCCTTTACAATACTTAGATCTATGATTTGTGATTATATACTGCTGATTTGTGTTCACACACTGGTGCTTTCACGATATTTGGGGTTTGTGACCATTTTTGGCGCAAACACTTTGGTGCTTTCACTGAGAACGCTACTTCAGAAATCCTATCATTTGGAAGTTAAGTTTGAAGGCTTAGAGATTCAGATCTGAAAAGCTATGACAAGGCAATCAAGTAGAAGACAATGGCCAGAGAAAGGTCAGCATGAAGGGAGTCAAGAAGCTTCCTCAGGTGCAAATCAGACATCGATCTTCATCACCAGGGATGAGATAGAGACAATGCTGAAAAGACAAGAGGAGATGATCCAGAACTTGCTTCTTCAGATTGGGCAGCTTCGAGCGCAAAATCAAGGAGCAACCATAGTTCAGAACGGAGTAGGACCATCTGGCACAGCCCCAGAACTAGGGGGCGATAACTCAGAGCATTTTGGCCCAATCCCGGACGGAGTACCAGATGGAACTGCGCAACGTGACATTGACAGAGACATGAATGCTCAGCCAGGAGAGCAGATTCCAGGAATCCCCTGTGAACTCGGGGGGCAAATCGAAAACAACGGACAAGGACTACGACTTGGAGATAGTGACAGATTGGCGGAGATGGTCAGATGAGCCATGAGGGGCGGACTAGTGAATAGAGATCTGGAGGATGTGAATAGGAGTCCCTTTGCTCCTACGATCAGGCAAGCCAGGAATCCACCTGGAAGTGCTGGGGGCATCGGAGGAGGTAATGGCCTGGTGCTTACCGCTGTACCTGGCAGACATAACAACATTATGGTTCAGACAACTGGAGAGCGGTTCCATTGGAACATGGGCCGATTTGACCGAAAGGTTCATGAGGCAGTTCAGGGTTCACATTTCAAGACCCAAGAATGTGATGAGTTTGGCGGCACTAAAACAGAGAACCGGGGAGTCTTTGAGGAACTTTATGGCGCGATTCAATGCAGTGGCAGCATCGGTGGATCGACCCAATCCATCCATGGTTTTGATGGCAGCTGTATCTGGCATAGCTGATGGCACAGAGTTCAAGAATTCGTTAACAAGGGATCCCCCTATGGATCTAGGAGAATTTTATCATGAGGCTGAAGGATTTTTACGATTAGAGGATGCAAATGCTGAAAGAGAGGAAGGAGAAGGAGTTGATGTTTATGCGGTCAAGAGTGAAAATCCTCCTAAAACAGATTCAGGAACTGGTAAAGGGAAACAAAAAGCTGAGGATAATGGCGATGGACTGGCGTGACCATGAAAGGAACCGAGATTCACCTCTTATACGGAGTTGAATGAGACTTTGGAGCGTATCTACCAAGATACTAGGGGGCAGATTCCCTATCGAAGGCCAATGAGAAGGGATCCGACCAACAATGAAAGAAGATCCGACAATTATTGCTTATTCCACGAGCTGAATGGTCATAACACGAATGACTGCAGACACTTGAAGGATGAGGTTGAGGGACATATTCAGAATGGTATGCTATCACAATATGTAAGAAGGGGAACGACAATGGTGGAATGAGAGCGACCACCACCTGCACCTACCGGGGACAGCTCAGGATCGAGGCGTCAGCTTATCATCAATTGATTGGGGTAATGATGAATAAGTAGCAAACTCCACACCAACGCGATTAAGTCATTTAAACATGTACATGACCGTGAACGATCCTTAGGCATGCTCTGATACGACTACTAATCGCAACGGTGTAGGTGTTTGCACTTTGACGTCCTTGTTTTCCTTTTATTTTCCATTTCTAATATTTGAACCTGATTTTGTTGAACATTTCTGTTGAAAAACTCATTTTGAATGAAAAGTATGCCATTTGTGATGCCATAACTAAGCCACTTACAAATGTAAGGGATCGCGAACGGTCCTCAGGCATGCTATGAGATGGTAATAAACCGCCACCACAAATAGTTCAGAAACTCACTCGAACGTGAAATCTGACATTGATAATACTAAGCCCCCCCGGGCACTGTTATCCCGCCTTTTGGCAAGGCCGAGATACCAAGGAACCGACTGAAAGCCAAGAGTCACTCGTCATGGATATCGATGAATTTTGTCCGAGTTCGGATCGAGCCACAATTGATATGACACGACAAGCACAGCCATGGGAGCTTGCATTCCAAATTTTAAGTCAATCCAAGCTCGAATGCTCGAGTTATGATCGATGCAAGTTGAAGGGAAAAATTACAATTTCGTATCCATCAAATGGCCTGGTTTCGTATCGATCAATATTGACCTCTTTGTATCCATCGGCAGAAGGTGTGATCGAATCCATCAAGTTTCTCCTACTTCGTATTCATAACTGTTGCTAGACTTTGTATCCATTACATTCGCATCAGAAAGGAATTAGCCTCACGCCTGCATGGTTCGTATCCATCAAGTTGAAGTCCTTCGAATCCATCAAGTACAGTCATTTCGTATCGATCGACTGAAGCACATCATGATCGATACGAACGAAACCTCACTCGAATCCAGATGTTATTGATACCTCTGAATCCATCGAGTCAAGGCGGCGAAGTCTCTGGGGCGACTCGATCAAATTGGCGAAGAAAGCAGATCGATGCTAAGTTTGCGCTCCATGTCATCACAAAGTCACATGCTAGCATGGATTCGAAGAAATGGATATGAACTGATCGATTCGAACGGGGCGAGCAGTTCAAAAAACACTATTTCGAATCGATGATATCTCACGATCTACCAGTCCAAATGCTATAAAATTTTCACAGAAGCTTGCGCACATGTTGAAGAACGTCCACACCAAATTTCAGCTTGATTAGACGTTTTCTTGATCGATTCGAATGGATTTCGAATCGATCCCAAAGTGGGCCCATATTTCCTAAAGGCGGGCACGTGGGCCCCCTCACGGGCCAGAAGTGGTCTCCCGAAATTTAGGCGAAATATCAGCCTCCTACACCTATAAATAGAGCCCCATATCATTCAGAATGGGGGATCGGACAATTTTAAGAGCTAAAGAGCGCCCAGATCCTGCCAGATTTACTCCAGATCACCATTGCTGCCTTAGATTCAGACTATAATCATAAAATCTGTTGTACCACGCTTTAAGAAATTGTAATCTTCAAGTATCGAGCAATAAAATCATCAAACTTCATAGTGGACGTAGGCGACACGCCGAACCACTCTAAATTGTTGTCTTCTGTGCAATTTACTTTCCGTTATTTGGAGTTTTTGTTAGATAATCCACATTTTCAATTTTCATTCTTCACTTTTATTTCTTCAAAAACTTCCGAAGAGTGTTGTGCCCATTTTTGGTACAAACACTTTGGGGCTTTCACTGAGAAAAAAACCCAGTTTTTTCCTTCTGCTCATTGGATCTACTGCCGATACCGGATTGCAAACATCCAAGGGGAAGATCCAGATCTGTCGTCAAGTGGTTCCTTCTATTCTATTCAGATTGCTCCATATCTAAGAGGAACTGCATTCATCCATATTTTCGTATTCATGCTCTCAAATCCAGAAAATACGATCGATTTCGTATCCATCATTTCGTATTCAGAAAATATGATCATTTTCGTATCCATGTTTTCGCACCCAGAAAATATGTCAAAATTCGTATCGATCATTTCGACTCGATCTGCTTCGCATCGCTCTGTTCGTACCGATCATTTCGACTCGATCTACTTCGCATCGCTCTGTTCGAATCGATCATTTTGACTCGATCTGCTTCGCATCGCTCTGTTCATATCGATCATTTCGACTCGATCTGCTTCGCATCGCTCTGTTCGTATCGATCATTTCGACTCGATCTGCTTCGCATCGCTCTGTTCGTATCGATCATTTCGACTCGATCTGCTTCGCATCGCTCTGTTCGTATCGATCACCTGTGCTCTGTTCGTATCGATCGCAACTGCTCCAATTCGTATCGATACTCGCACGCTGTTCGAATCGATCCATCTGTGTCCAATTCGTATCGATACGAAATTTCAAAAAAAATATATTTTTCGGGTACGACCTAGAATTCCTAAAAAGAGGCACCCGCATAGTGAATTCAATCACCAATTTAGTGAAGGAACATTCCATCCGTGCTTTTAATTGTTCCATGACTAAACAAGACATAGGAGATCACAACAACAAATGTTGAGTTGCAATCAAGGAATGGGTAAAGAAATACTACTTAACCGTACTCCCAGAGGCTGGAGAACCTAGTTAATATGCCAAGAATTGGAGTTGATTAATATATCATGCTTCTAAGGTGGAATGCAACTTCCTCCAATTGACCAGCTTTTAAACTCCTGAATTGACAACTATGGTACGATGGCTAATATGACGGCTGCCCTACAATGTCTACTCGGCCAACCCAAAACATAGCTGGTCACCACTGAACCATCTTCAAATGCCCGCATCTTAATCATTCCACGTCCACGTGACTAAAAGCATGGCATACAACCTCAAAAAGACTTACTTAATACCCTATATAGGTCTCCTACCTGGATGAAAGTTTGGGAAAAACACCAATCTATTAGCCCATTTTAACCAACTCACCGTTCTATCGGCGTTGCAAACCACTCGAACGTTGGGCAATCGTGCATACATCATTCACCAGTGTTACAAGACCCCTTGGCAATAAAATGGACCTGAGCATAATGTCGATTGGAGAATCTTTTCCAGTCAAGACCTATTCGTTAAAACCATCCTACATGCAGAACTTCCAATGAAAATTCAACATGTTAACTATATCAGTGTACTATGGAAATACAACCCTCGACACTACCTTAGGAAGTGGGAATGGCGCGTGGATTTCTCCAAGGGCGATGAATGCCATCAGATGCAGATGTCTTCCCTCATTCCTCAGAGAAGGTCATCAATCACGACTTTGATAAGAGAATTGGTGGATAGCCGCCGATGACTACACCAACATGTCTAGGCCAACATTGAATTGATTAATCAGATGAAGGATCAACATGGCATGATAAGGAGGGGACCTACTCCTTACTCTAGGTCGTAAAACTCCTCTTCTCTAGATGGCTACCATGAATGCCAACACCATAAGGCTGCTCTGGGAAGGATAACTCCGACAATATGTACAAGCCCCATAAAACAAAGGACCGGGAACATCCGACCCTTATCGATCAAGGACTTTGATCAAATTGAACCATTTGCGTTAGACTTCCAACTGAGAAGGGCTGGACGGAAGTGCAATAGCGAACACACAACGCTGCCTCACTTATCAATGAGATTTGATCTGATCTCTTTTTGAATTATTTCCAATTCAATTTCATTTACATTGCGAAATATGACCTACGTGAATTAAACTACTTGCAAATGATGCAGGTAACCGAGTACTTAAGATTGGGTGCAAAACAACCTCCGTGGACTATGATAATATCATTGAGGTATCATCATGACGATCATGATTCAGCCACTCATCGGCTACTATACGCCCCTGACTGGGGGCAAGGCATCAAAGCAGAAGAGATCGACAAGGTCAGGACTCTAGTACAAAGTGGATGCAACCGACCATCCACTCATCCGCCTATGCAATTTAATTAGATATCTGGGAAAGACTAGGAGTAATATATCCCAACAATGTACTCTCCATCTCGCACTTGAAGCTCGCCAAAATACTTACGCTTCTTATGATGCTCGATAAAATTGGAATCACACAAAGGGTGGACGCAACATCACCATTCATGCATCCAATCCTACATTAGACACTTGGGGTTATTTGAGAACACATGTTTAAAGTGGATATGATTTGGCCGTTCACTCCCCAGTTTGCGTTTATGATTCGGCAAAACAATCATGCCATAAACCGACTTCATCAGGGGCCAACCCTCAATTTAAAGTCATCAACGACTGACTGCCTACTCGCCAACCATCACGAGCTGTCATTTCAAATCTCTTCCTTAGCTCGATCGAAAGAATGCAACGTATAAATTGGACGTGACTCGACTGTCTGCTCTCCAATTCTTGCACCCGACTTAAGGGAAAATACACAACTCATAGTGGATGTAGTTCGACCATCCCTTCCTGTGCTCGAGCACAATGCTTGTCAAAACACTAATCTTACTCCTTAGGCTTGGCAAAAGCGGAATCCAAATGAATATGGACGTTATCCAACCATCTATAAACTAAATATCATCCTTCGTTGAGGGGCATATAAGTGAAAGTTAATCGGGATCCCATCGATCACTCGATAAGTGAAACCCCGAGCTCAGGGAAAAGCCATCACATCAAAGTCAAGAAAGGATTGATACACGACAATCCCTCATCCAACTCCGAGTTCCCAGATCGCGAACCAGAGTATAAACATCAACTCCGTATTCCTAGAGTGTGAAGCGGAGTATAAACATCCAACTCCGAGTTTCCAGAGCACGAACCGGAGTATAAACATCAACTCCAAGTTCCCAGAGCGCGAACCAGAGTATAAACATCAACTCCGTATTCCCAGAGTGCGAAGCGGAGTATAAACATCCAACTCCGAGTTCCCAGAGCGTGAACCAGAGTATAAACATCAACTCCGTATTCCCAAAGTGCGAAGCGGAGTATAAACATCAACTCCGTATTCCCAGAGTGCGAAGCGGGGTATAAACATCCAACTCCGAACTCCCAAAGTGCGAGTCGGAGTATAAACATCAACCAACTCCGAACTCCCAGAGTGTGAGTCGGAGTATAAACATCAACTAACTCCAGATTCCCAGTGTGCGAACTGGAGAATAAACTTCAACAAACTCTAAGTCCCCAAAGTGTGGACTGGAGTATAAACACCAACTGGGTGCGGATGACCACCCACAACTTACTTCGGTCCCGAGAGCACAGGCTAGAGTATAAACACCAAATGGGTGTGACTAACAACCCATCAACCAACTCCAGTCCTCAAAGCATGGTTTGGAATATGAATACCAAAAGGGATGTGATTCGACTATCCATCTATCGGCTATGGTTCCTCATCAAGTTCTGTGATACAAAAAGCGGATGTGGTTCGACCGTCTGCTTTCCAATCTGCCCCTGACATGGGGGCACACTTAACACACAAAATTGGATGCGATCTGACCATCCAGCACTAAGCGGGCGTGACACAACCGTCCATGCATCAACTCTTGTCCCCGGCATGGGACCCATAATGTAAATTTATAGGGATGCACTCCAACCTTACAAGACAAAATTTCTTCCTCTATTCGACAGGGAGGCGTAGATTCGAAAAAGGGACCTAGCTGGATGTCCTATTCTGAATTGATATTACTACCATCCAACCGCAAGTGAACGTGGCATGACCGTTCATCTGCTAACTCTCGCCTGTGATCCGACGGGTTATGCATGCAGCATGGACGGATGTGACCTAACCATCCGCCAATCAATTCCTTCCTACAGTTCAGTGGTAGAAGCATCAAACTAAAGTTGTTGTAATGTGATCGACCACACTTCGACTTTCGCCATTGATTAGTGCTAGAGGGATTAGTTGAGGAAAATGCGGTCCGACCATTTTCTACTAAAATTCTTAGTCCCTAGAGTGTGGACAGGGGTATAAACATCAAATAGGTGTGATGAATGGCCCTTCAACTAACTCTGATCCCCAAAGTGTGGCTACAAGAATAGACAAACGAATGAATGTGATTCGACCATTCATTCACCAACTCTGACCTAGACTCGACATGAGCATAATTTCTAACTCAAGACTGGAGGTAGAAGAACAAATCACCGAAAGAAGAGAAAGGTGACTCGCTACATCTCAAGCATAGCGTCCTTTACAGCTTAAGGCAACGACTACAAGGTGACCCTAATGCTAACCAATCAGAATGATGCCCGAAGTCCTAGGCAACCAATTATATCGTACCGCCGGATCGACGGGCAATATCGATCTGCACCTTTCATATCATACCATTGGATCGATAGGAAATGAGGTCCGAGCATTCTACATTGTGCCTTTAAATCAACAGTCAATATCAATCCTCTTCGACTACAAATCGATGTGACCCGAACGTCCATCGAATACCTTTGACCAATAGAGCATGGATAGAAGAATAATCCACGAATGAGTGTAACTTGACCCTTCGTCCTCCGTCGCCTTCCTTCGATCCGTCAGGAAGAGCATGAGACCAAATGAGCATGACATGACTGCAGTTGAGCTGACTTTATCCCTAGATCTGACGGGAGAACGTAAATCGAAATGGACAAGGTTGATCACCCAACTCCAAATGAATGCAACGCGACCATTCATTCATTGACTCTTACCATGATCCGACTAAAAGAGAAATTATAAACAAGTGTAACCTAAACATCTGTACACTGATTCTTACCCTAGACTCGACAAGGGAAGCATCAATCCTGCATTGGATCTGACTGGACGATTCACTCTTCAGTTTTTGCCCAAAGTATGGCGACATAAGCAGCGAAGTGAATGTCATTGATTGTCCAGAATCTAGCTTATGTCCGAATGTTGGTAAAGTAACAATGTATTCTGCTAAGAAAAAAGAACTAGAACATAATACAGGATAGGCATGACTCAACCTTCCATCGGTTAACTCGATCCCATGGTTCAATGGGATAGAATACAAAATTGAAGCGGACATTATCTACCCTACCACTTATCGAGATATTCCCCAAACTTGGGGGCACGAACAAGAAGATAAGATAATATGATTCAACCATTCATCAGTCAACTTTGGTTCTTAAAGCTTGAACTACAGTATAGACACAGCTAGGATGAGACTAGATCATCCGCGTAATGCATCCGCCAACCCGAGGCTGGGGGCAAAAGAGTAATTATCCGAGAGTTGACTATGACAACTTGAACCTATGACCTATGCCTGATATTCATAACAACTCTAGGTTACAACCGAAAGGATGCCTAGACATAAAGTCATCAGATCAATACCAGGACTTATGGGCGACTGATCATCATTCTGACCCTTCCGATGAGCAATGGATCGTAGGTACATTGAATGAAAAGCGCATCATTCAGAAACACAAGTAAATTAAATCTCAAAGCTGGAGCCAGCTATGCAGCAGCATGCAGTACAAGGCTAAATTCTACTAATCCTTTGATTCAAAATCCTTATAAGCCTGATCATTTACCCTGGCAAATAAAAACATGAGGCGCCTACAACCCATCACGAGTATTGCAGATCAGATCACAACTCTGTGCAATGATGAAGAAAGAGTCAACTGTTTTACTTCAGGTGAATCTTGATGTGTTTGCTTGGACTCGATCTCATATATATATATATGGACTCTCGCAAGCCATGAAGAACCCTGCATTAAATGTCGACCCGAGGCATGTCTCGGTGAACAAAAACGATGCGACATGGATCCGGAGAGATATGTTGCACTTAAAAAGGAGGCGAATCTGCTCAAAACCAGTGGGTTTATCCATGATGCCCTCCAACCAAAGTGAGTATCCAATCCTTTACTTATAAGAAAAATGAACAGAGAGTGGAGGACATACATCAACTACTCAGATTTGCATGGGGTATGACAAAGCACGACTTTCCACTTCCAATGATCGACCAAATGATGGACCTGACCATCATACATGAATTACTCACATCCATGGATGCAAACTCCAGATACAATCGGATACTGAAGCATGTCCTAGACCAGGAATACAACTGTCTCGTTATTGACCTGGGCCTATAGTGCTATGCTAAAATCCTTAAATTCGAACTTGAGAACGCTTATGCTACTTACCAAAGGACGATTAGCAGATCATTCAAAAATCATATCGGTTGATCGATGAAAGTAGATGTGGTTAATATGCTCGTGAGATCACGGCTATCAAACGACCATATCGATGACTTGACAGAGGTATTCGTTGCTCTCTAAAAATGCAGGATGAAACTCAATCCTTTGAAATGCTCTTTCACCATTATATCAGAAAGATTCTTTGTTTCCATCATCAATTCTCATGGAATCAAGACTAATTTCTAGAAAATTCCGACAATTAGAGACACCCATGTACCGAGGACAACCAAGCAGCTCTGATAGATTGCTTAAAGAGACCTTCCATTTTACCCAAACCTTTGGAT
Organism: Allium fistulosum; assembly: GCA_030737815.1. NCBI lineage: Eukaryota > Viridiplantae > Streptophyta > Magnoliopsida > Asparagales > Amaryllidaceae > Allium > Allium fistulosum. Next base: position 507,952,217 of record CM060903.1, on the reverse strand, counting down.
CGCGAAGATTTATACATCAATTGGGCCATGTCAACACACGCCATAAGCGTCGCAATGCTATGTGAAGATAAACGAATCCAAAGACTAGTATATGATGGAGGCTGGCTATTGACAAGCTCACCCCGTTAACGTCTATATCGACCAGTCGTTACGATAGGTCCAATAGAAACCTTAGATGTCTGAAAATTTACTCAAATGGAGTATCAAGCTAAGCCAATTTGATATCACTTATCTCCCTCGGAGAGCTCTCCATGGTCAAACATTAGCATACTTCATATCTGAATCCACCACATCAGACGACTATCCGAAGAACAGTGGAGAACCGTCCAACCGATGGAACTTCCAATAATTGGCTTTCTAACATCGAAGTTGCGTTAATGACTCCTGAGGAACGAACGATCTGCTATGCCCTGAAACTCAACTTCCCTGCAACAAATAACGAAGCTAAGTATGAAGCCTTGGCGCTCAAACTTGCAAGAAAACCAGGAGTGGAAACTTTGCATATATTATGTGATTATTGGTTAGTAGTATACCGAGTCAGGGAAGATTATTCAACTAGGGGGCAACATCTTGCTCCTCATCCTTGCTGGGTCCAAAAGCTACTAGTCGACTTCGATTATTACACCATTACACACATCCTCGGAGGACAAAATGAAAAAACTAAGTCACTGGCCAAGCTAGCCAGTTCCGGGGATGCATGGCAAAAAGACTTTGTCCCAGTTGAAATGCTTATTATTCCTAGCATTGACATATGAAGATCAACTAGATCTTAGAGATGGATCTAGGAGAGGAGTCATGGATGACTTCTATCGAAGATTATCCACAATCGGGGATTCTTTTTGAATAAACGAATAAGAAATGGCATATCCTCCGTGAAGCATCACTGCATGATTATGTCTGGATCGTTTGACTCCATCAATACAAAGCGTTACTTTTGTACCCATCGATCCGAGACCCAATATTACGTATCCACCAATACGAAGCACACATTCCAACCCTTCACATCGATTCAGGAGAGGATCGTTACGAAGGAGCAGTCAAAAAACAACCATCAAGCGTTGTTTCAACTCGAATTTCAAATCGGTTCAGGAGAGAATCGATATGAAATTCGATAACAAACTAAACTGGCAACGACTCGTGAACACGCAACGTTAACAAGAGTCAGCTAATCATTACCACACAGCAGCCAATTACGGCAATACAGAGTACAACTTTCAACAAGAAATACGATAATTGTTCAGAGAGAAACCGCAGCTTGTCAAAGCATATCATGTTTCCACAAGACGTACTTTGGGGGGCAAATGTTATCCCGCCTTTTGGCAAGGCCGAGATACCAAGGAACCGACTGAAAGCCAAGAGTCACTCGTCATGGATATCGATGAATTTTGTCCGAGTCCAGATCGAGCCACAATTGATATGACACGACAAGCATAGCCATGGGAGCCTGCATTCCAAATTTTAAGTCAATCCGAGCTCGAATGCTCGAGTTATGATCGATGCAAGTTTAAGGGAAAAATCACAATTTCGTATCCATCAAATGGCCTGGTTTCGTATCGATCAATATTGACCTCTTCGTATCCATCGGCAGAAGGTGTGATCGAATCCATCAAGTTTCTCCTACTTCAAATCCATAACTGTTGCTAGACTTCGTATCCATTACATTCGCATCAGAAAGGAATTAGCCTCACGCCTGCATGGTTCGTATCCATCAAGTTCAAGTCCTTCGAATCCATCAAGTACAGTCATTTCGTATCGATCGACTGAAGCACATCATGATCGATACGAACGAAACCTCACTCGAATCCAGATGTTATTGATATCTCCGAATCCATCGAGTCAAGGCGGCGAAGTCTCCAGGACGACTCGATCGAATGGGCGAAGAAAGCGGATCGATGCGAAGTTCGCGCTCCACGTCATCACAAAGTCACATGCTAGCATGGATTCGAAGAAATGGATATGAACCGATCGATTCGAACGGGGCGAGCAGTTCAAAAAAACACTATTTCGAATCGATGATATCTCACGATCTACCAGTCCAAATGCTATGAAATTTTCACAGAAGCTTGCGCACATGTTGAAGAACGTCCACACCAAATTTCAGCTCGATTGGACGTTTTCTTGATCGATTCGAATGGATTTCGAATCGATCCCAAAGTGGGCCCAGATTTCCTGAAGGCGGGCGCATGGGCCCCCTCATGGGCCAGAGTGGTCTCCCAAAATTTAGGCGAAATATGAGCCTCCTACACCTATAAATAGAGCCCCAGATCATTTAGAATGGGGGATCGGACAATTTTAAGAGCTAAAGAGCACCCGGATCCTGCCAGATTTACTCCAGATCACCATTGCTGCCTTAGATTCAGACTATAATCATAAAATCTGTTGTACCACGCTATAAGAAATTGTAATCTTCAAGTATCGAGCAATAAAATCATCAAACTTCATAGTGGACGTAGGCGACACGCCGAACCACTCTAAATTGTTGTCTTCTGTGCAATTTATTTTCCGTTATTTGGAGTTTTTGTTAGATAATCCACATTTTCAATTTTCATTCTTCACTTTTATCTCTTCAAAAACTTCCGAAGAGTGTTGTGCCCATTTTTGGTACAAACAGGCACACACAATTCGCCTCGAACGGCACCCGAACGCGAACGGTCACAATTCGCCTCGAACGGCACCGGACCGCGAACGGTCACAATTTGCCTCGAACGGCACCTGACTACGAACGGTCACAATTCGCCTCAAACGGCACACGACCGCGAACGGTCACAATTCGCCTCGAACGGCACCCGACCGCGAACGGTCATAATTCGCCTCAAACGGCACCCGACCACGAACGGTCACAATTCGCCTCGAACGGCACCCGATCGCGAACGATCACAAATCGCCTCGAACGGCACCCCGACCGCGAACGGTCATCATTCGCCGCGAACGGCATCCGACCCCGAACGATCACGTACTACCCCGAATGACATACGATCTCGAACGATCGTCATTCGCGGTCAGATAAAACTATCAATTTCTTTGCAGGTCATCAACAGAATATGAACATCCAGCTTATGGCATTACAAAACACACCTTCTTATCACAAGGCATGTTTTGGGGGGCAAATGTTATCCCACCTTTTGGTCAAGGCTGGGATATCAAAAAACTAGCTGGAAAATAACGGATATCAGGATTGGAAATCGTTTGGAGACAAGGCTTCGATCGATGTCGTTAAAATTTGGCCGATCTCCGATCATGACGGGATTGATTGGGAATGATGATCAAGACTAGGAGAGACTACGTTTCAGATCTCAGGACAAACGGAGTTCATTTGCTCAAGATAATCGATCGATTCGAACAATGCATTCGTATCGATCAGCATGGATTCGAACAACGTCTTCGTATCGATCAGATAGGGAGGCCAGATGAGTTCGACTCGATCAGCTCTGCATCGATCACCAGGGTCCACTTCGACTCGATCAGTTTCGCATCGATTAGGGAAAGCTCTATTCGACTCGATCGGTCAATGCACAGTTCGAACCGATCGACTTCACATCCATCGATCAGCCACAGTTCGACTCGATCATCCAATATAGACTTCGCATCCATCCGAAGACTTCTACTTCATATCCATCGATGCGAAGAAAAGCATAACAGTCGATACGAACAAAAGCTACCTCCATCGATACGAACAGAGTTACCATCATCGATACGAACAAGGCAATACCATCGATACGAGCAGGGCGAAAGTCCTAGAACGACTCGATCAACTCGGCATCAAAGGCGGAGTGATCCAGAGATTCAAGCGCCATGTCATCGAGTCGAATAGGATCGAGTCGAAATGAGGGAGTCGAACGATACAGCCAACCGAAAGTCCTAATTCGTATCGATCATATCTCCTAATCTACAAGTCCAAATGCTATAAAATTTTTACAGAAGCTTACACACATGTTAAAGAAATTCCACGCCAAATTTCGACTCCATTGGATGAAATCTTGATCGATACAAAATCTGTTCGTATCGATCACGGATCGGGCCAAAACTTCACGGGCTTGGGCGCGCGGACCTGGTCACGTGCTGGAGAGGGTCTCCCGAGATCTGAGCGAAACATCAGCCTCCTACACCTATAAATAGATCCCCAGGGCATACAGAAAAGGGATCTTCTTCTTCTTTGAATTCTCCAACGCCGAGACTCTGCCAGATCCAGTTCTAAACTCCATTGCTGCTGCTGCAAACGAATTTCACTGCTGTTGTACTCAAGTTTCAGAACTATAACTCACTGCAACCCATTGTAATCAATTGTAATCGGCAAATGAACATCAATAAAGTCATCAACTTTAGAGTGGACGTAGGCGAGATCGCCGAACCACTATAAATCTTGCGTCTCTGTCTACTTCTTTCCGTTTTAAGTTTATTATTCTTCATTTTTATCCTCTACATTACTTAGATCTGTGATTTGTGATTATATACTGCTGATTTGTGTTCACACACTGGTGCTTTCACGATATTTGGGGTTTGTGACCATTTTTGGCACAAACACCCAACAAGAAAGGGAAGCAAGAGACTTCGGTAGCAAAGACTCCTACCTCTAGTCGTGGACGATGCTACAATTGTGGTTCTACGGACCACTATGCAAATGAGTGCCCAAAACCATTTTTTTGTCGTTATTGCAAAAGTTCGGGCCATCTTATATCTAAATGTCCCATACTCCAAAGTAGGAGAGAGGGAGAGTTGAATGTTGTGGAAGCTCTTAGTAACACTCCTCTTGGTCAAGGTATTTTTTTTTCATTCAGTCCTTGATGGCATTATTTTATTTCGTGATCTTCCTATTTGATTTCTTTTGATACGGGTGTGTCCCACTCTTTTATATCAAAAGAACTTGTTGATTCTTTTTCTTTAAATATTATGGGCTTGATGACTTCACTGAGAATTTCGACTCCGGTTGGTGGATCCGCAATACTCAGTTTACTTTGTGAAAATGTCGATATTATTTTATGTGATTATTATTTTCGAGCCGATTTGCATGTTATGTATTACTTAGGCTTCAAAATTGATTTTTGGGAAAGGATTGGCTTGATCATTATGAAGCCCACATCCTATGTCCTGAGCGTACTATATACCTTCGACATTCTTAATCTGTTAAGCAGATTTCTATTGTTTTTAAAGATTTTGATTTCCAAATTTGGTGGCAACATTTTATTCTTTAAACCCACTTGATAAGGAAGATGTTATTTCCCTCACTCAAGTAGTTTGTGAGTTTTCCGGTATATTTGAGCTTGTCTTAGTATTATCACCTAAGCAATCTATTGAGGGGTGCTAAGGTCTTTTTAGCTCGACCTTGCCACCGGTTTTTATCAGCTACGAGTTGCGGAGGGTAGCATTCCGCTTACCGCATTCCGCACTCGTTATGATTCTTGTGAGTGGTTCGTTATGTCATTCGGTTTGACGAACCTTCTACCTTATTTCATCCATTTTGTGAATCGAGTATTCTGCGAATATCTCGATGAGCCCATCCTTGTATTTATTGATTATGGATGAAAACAACAATTTAAAATTTGCAAATCTTTTTAATAAGATATTTATAAGTGTTATTTGATTTTGTTCTTAAAACGAGCAAAGAATGTTTGTAAATTTTATAAGAGACATATTTATCATATAGAAGATGATTTTGTGTTGTTTTTCTCATTGAGAGCTTTAAGAATTCTGGTCGATGCGCTTGATCAACGTTATCGATAGGAATCTCCTAAACGCTATGATGAGACAACCAGACACAGTAAATTTACTTGTAAAAAGTAATTTTTTCTAAAAAGATGATTACATAAGTTAATTATAATTTTGAAAGTCTTAGCTTTTCGGGAAAGAGGATCATTTCAAAGAACTCCTTTCCGATACTCTTATTCTTGTGATTCCCAATGGGAACCAAGACTTCATTGTTTGTACCGATGCTAATCGTATTGGTTTGGGTGTCGTTCTCATGCAAGAGGGAACGTGTTATCGCTTAGACTTCTAGACAATTAAAGCTTACCGAGACTGGATATGCCACTCATGATCTAGTGCTCGCAACCATTGTTTTCACTCTTAGAATTTGGCGTTATTATCTTTTGGGAGAGAAATTTGTTCTCTACAACGATCATAAATCTTTTAAGTATTTATTTTCTCAAAAGGAACTTAATTTTCGTCAACAACGTTGGCTCGAGTTCCTTGCATCTTATGATCTTGTTATTCTTTATACTCCTGGAAGGGGTAATCGTGTTGTCGATGCCCTTAGTCGTAAGCAACAAGTGGTTGTTTCATGATGATATTCGAATGGAGTGATCTCGAGACTTTGTCCACTTGTAAGATTCAAGATCGTGAATCCGATTCATGTTCATCTCTTGTTTTGTGTAGCCTTGAGGCTCATCCTTCTTTTTTTTGGACCGTACCTCTTTTGGCTAAACTCTATGTCAAAGAAATTGTTAAATTGCATGGAGTTCCTACTTCTATTATTAGCGGTCATGATCCATTATTTTACTAGTGGATTTTGGTAAGGTCTTCAAAAGCTTTGGGAACAAAGCTTAATTCTAGCACCGCTTATCGTCCTCAATCCGATGGACAAACTGGGCGTGTGAATCAAACTCTTAAAGATCTCCTTCGTGCATGTGTTCTTGATTTTGGTGGAAGTTGGGAAGAGCATATTTCTCTTGTTGAGTTTTCCTATAATAATAGCTTCCAGTCTAGTATTGGTATGGCACCTTTCGAGGCACTCTACGGAAGGCCATGCCGATTTCCTTCATGTTGGCTTGAAGCCGGTGAGAAGCTGGTTTTAGGTCCAGATTTTATTGGTGTTCATTTGTGTTTCACCTATGAAGGGTGTTGTGCATTTCAATCGATCGGGAAAGTTAGCACCTCGATATTTTGGTCCATTTCCCATCACCGAACGTATTGGTTCCATGGCTTATCGCCTTTTATTTCCAGCTCAGTTTTCTGCTATTCATGACGTATTCCACGTCTCTCAACTATGGAAATACCTTAGGGATTACGATTCCATTCTTGATCCCGGTGTAATTGAAGAAATTGAAGTTTCACCAAATTTGACTTATGAGCAACATTCTATTCGTATCATTACTTCGGAGGTTAAACGGCTTCGAAATAAAGATGTTCTTCTTGTGAAAGTTCAATGGTCCTCAAATCCTAAGGATTGCTCTTGGGAATCTTGAGAATTCATCGAGCAAACACATCCGGACTTTCTCTCTTGTGCTCTTTATGGTGAACTTCCCATTTCAAAACTTATTCTTTTGAGTTGATATGCTTTTATGGTTGTTACTTTTTATTTTCCACTTAATTATTGTGAGGACGCAATTTCTTTAAGGAGGGGAGTCTGTAACAACCCGCATATTTTACGATTGTATATTTAAATATTTTATTTAAATATATCATATTTTACGATTGTATATTTTACGATTGCATATTTTACGATTGTATATTTAGATGTTTTATTTAAATTTCTCTCTCGTTGGTTTGAATTGGTTTTGTGAATTCTCCAATTATTTTGGTTTTAAAGTCCAATTTTATGAAAATCCTACTATGGATGTTTGGACATGTTGTTTGGAGTGTATCGAAGAGCCTATAAGGCCGGGTTGTCGCTTGGCGTAAATCCTTAGTCGTCGTTGCTCGTCCGATCACTCCCGATACGTTTTGGCCACTTTGTCCTAGGCAAATTGTTGCCCAGACCTGGTGACCAGACGTTTGGTGACCAAGTCCAGACGTCTGGTTTGGACCTGGAGAGGAAAATATATGCATGCAGAATTTTTAAAAAAAGGCAGAGACTAATTCCAGACGTCTGAAATTTAGGACCAGACGTCTGGATGGGTCTCAGACGTCTGACTTGAAGTTCAGACGTCTGGGGGTGCTCTGGATTATTTCCAGAGAACAAATCCAGACGTCTGGATTCTAAACCAGATGTCTGGACATGGCTCAGACGTCTACTTCGATATTCCAGACGTCTGGGTGGTTTTCTGAACTATTTCCAAAAAACAAATCCATACGTCTGGATTCCAAACCAAACGTCTGGAAACGTTCATTTTTGCCTATTTAGGTTGTTTTGGGTGGATTTCCTATTTTAATCGATTTTAGTTGATTCGGATAGTTGTTATCACTTACTATCGACTTTGATGACTTCTTTCTTTGAACTTTTGGGAAAATCCATTTTGTTGGATTTGGTATCGATTTCTTTAGATTTGATTCACGTCTTCGAATGTGAATCTTTGGTGATTGATTATTTCTACAATCATTTTTATGATTTGTCACTTCTGAATAAAAAGGTTTCTATACTAGTAGTAAATACTCAAACTCTTTCATCAAAACGATTTCGACACTATTTTAAATATAAAGCCCTCTTTTAAAACCATTTTCCAATCTATTAGTTTATATAAACCTTTACCTCATTCGTATGAGAAATCTAATTAAACGGCTTAGTTAAACAAGTGGTATGAAACGCTTGCGTTTACTTCGTCGGTTAATTCTTGGACTTGTTCGATTGAACTCTTGTGACAATTTTCGAGTGGAAATCTACAATTTGTTCGTAAATATTTAAGTTAAGCCAGTGGTTATGGGACATGAAGCTAAACTCATTTATTTACTAGCTTAGTGTAATCGACACTTCTTGATGATCGATGATGATCATTTTGTGGTTTAGACTAGCGATATGCGATGTCTCTTTGTCCGCGTGGGGGACTGTACCCCGATCTGTTGAGTTTCGTCTTGTTTTTATAGGCTAGCGACCTATGGGTTTATTGGAGTTCGGTTCATCGGGCGTAACGTTATACTACGTTGTTGTTCCGGTTTATTGGAGTTCGGTTCATCGGGCGTTCGCTGTACTACATGGTTGTTCCGTATTATTTGAGTTTGGTTCATCGGGCGTTCGTTGTACTACGTCGTTGTTCCGGATTATTTGAGTTTGGTTCATCGGGTGTAACACTGTACTACGTCGATGTTATGGATTATTTGAGTTTCAGGTTCCTCGGGCGTTCGATGTACTACGTCGTGGCACCGGCTCTATGGTTAGCGACCATGGGTTAGCGACCCGTTTGTGATACACGTGTTGGTGAGTTTTCATGCTCCCGTTTGTGATAGGCCTTCCCCTTTGTGATTTCTGGATTTCTAGTTGATGATTTCTAGAATTTGTGTTTCACCGACTTTTGCGATTGGCATTGATAAGCTTTATTGATATTTGTGTTTTGTTGAATAATTTAAAGAACATGACATTCTTTTGGTGTTTGAGTAGATTTGAGATATTGTATGATTTTTATTGTTATTGAATGTATACTTGTCACAGTATGGCATTATTGTTATCATACGTTTTTGTCATATCTCTTATCCTATCTCATTTTATCTGATATTTATAGCTAGACTGATCCGTTTATTGTTTTCTTCTTAAATAATACTCAGGTCAGACCGAGATATTTTAGGTGCTCCTGCTTGACTTCTTATCAGGGTCCTTCACCTGACTTTTGGCTAACTACTTTAGCATAGTAGTTTTTTTAGTATACATTTGAGATAGAGACTCCTTGATGTATACTTATTCTTTTGTCTAGCACTTGTACCTATTATTTTGTGATTTAGTGGATCTTGTATGACCACTACTTTGATGTACACTTCTATGTGATATATTCATATCTGTTTCTGCCTTTGTGATATGAATATATGTGACTGATTTGTGTTATGTTTATTTCTATATTTGTTTCCGAAGTCCACATAGCCACTGTGTGGTAGCTTTGAGTTTGTATTTGATATGTCGGATTTCCTCTTGAAATGAAATGTAAGTTATATTATCCGACATATCGGTACTCGCACAAAGCAATTACATAGATGGTCGCTCTTCAACAGCCTTATTCTTCGTGCTAGTTGACGGCATTACCCCGTAGTGTCCTTGGCTAGTGTGAGTATAGAGGTGGGGCGTCACATTAGAATATGTGCAACACATATTTCACATGCAAGGAAAGAAATATTTCTTTATAAATATGTGCATATTTCACACGCAAGGAAAGAAATATTTCTTTATGAATACGAGTATATATGCACGTCCAGGTGGGCCGGCATTTAATCACACGTGCATGCATTTTAAGTTGCACCCGTGGAAGTAGAATTGACAGTGGCATTGCCAACATAAACCGAACATGTGGTAACGACCAAGAAGACTGAGACAACTGAAGAACATTCATAGAACCAATAACTTGAAATCATTCGTAGTTTTATCATTCATTTCTTTTGTTTTAGTTTATTTTATGCTACTGGAAATAGAAATAATACTTTTACTTTTACATGTTTATGCTCTTTTAGCTAATGTGAGCTGTGAGCAAAAATGTATCAAAATATATCAGCGATTAATTGTTTCTTTACCCCTTTTTTGTAGATTTTTGTCTTTCATGCTTTCAAGCTACTCTTTTGGAAACCAGCTTTCAAATTACTATTTTCCTTTGGTAACCAGTAATTTCATATTTGTCTTTCTTAAGTTTGTGCTGCTTATTTTAATAGGGTTAATTACCCGAGCAAAATATTTATATTTTATTTACATTTTAATGATTTTTTTCTTTATTTGTTTCGGCATTCAAGAAAGGGAACATGAACCTCAAAAAATAGATATGAAAAGAATAAAAAAAAAAGTATAAACGAATTATTGGTTTGTACATGCAAACCTGGTATTTAAACTCCGCCTAGACAGAAGTCACTATTTCTTTTGTTCAAACTGCGGTAACTTCTTCATACTAACTTGGAATCAAGTGAGACTTCGACCAATGAACTCCCACCTAAATTACAGGCATATGGAACACTCGGATACTTCAACTTATGAATGTATACCGTAGTTCTCCATGGTGATTAACATTTGTACTAATAAACTAACGTACTATATCTCCATATTTGAACTCCACTTAGGCAGAAGCCGCTATTTTTTGGGTTCATACTGCAATAACTTTTTCATAATAGCTGGGAATCAGGCAAGACTTCGGTCGATGAACTCCCACCTAAATTACGGACAATATGGAACACTCGGATACTTCAGCTAATGAATGTATACCCTAGTTCTCCATGGTGAGTAACAGTTGTACTTAGAAAATAACCGACAACATCCCCATATTTGAACTCTGCCTAGGCAGAAGCCGCTATTTTTTTTGTTCATCTGCAATAACTTTTTCATAATAACTCTTAATCACGCGAGACTTCGACCGATGAACTCCTACCTAGAATACGGACAGTGTAGAACACTCGGATACTTCATCTTGTGAACGTATATCGTAGTTCTCCATGGTGACTAATAGTTGTACTTAGAATATAACAGGCTACATCCTCATGTTTGAACTTCGCATAGGCAGAAGACGCTATTTGTTTTGTTCAGACTGCATTAACTTCCTCATACTAAGTCGGAATCAGGCAAGACTTTGACCGATGAACTCCTACCTTAATTGCGAACAATATTGAATACTTGGATAATTTAGCTTATTAACGTACACTATAGTTCTCCTTGGTGACTAATAGTTGTACTTAGAAAATAACAGGCTACATCCCTATATTTCAACTCCTCCTATGCAGAAGACGCTATTTTTTTTTCAGACTGCAGTAACTTTCTCATACTAACTTGGAATCAGGCGAGACTTAGACCGATGAACTCCCACCTATATTACAGACACTACGGAACATTCAGATAATTCAGCTTATGAACGTTTACTGTAGTTCTACATGGTGACTAACAGTTGTACTTAGAAAATAACAAGCTACATCCCCATTTTTGAACTCCACCTAGGTAGAAACCGCTATTTTTTTCAGATTGCGGTAACTTCCTCATACTAATTTGGAATCAAGCGAGACTTCGACCGATGAACTCCCACCTAAATTACAGACAACATGGAACACTCATATAATTCAACTTATGAATGTATACCCTAGTTCTCCATGGTGACTAACAATTGTACTTAGAAAATAACAGGCTACATCCCCATATTGAACTCTGCCTAGGCAGAAGCCATTATTTTTTTGTTCATACTGCAATAACTTCTTCATACTAACTCGAAATTAGGCGAGACTTCGACTGACGAACTCCCACCTAAATTACGGATGGTATGGAACACTCAGATACTTTATCTTGTGAACGTATATCATAGTTCTCCATGGTGACTAACATTTGTACTTAGAAAATAATAGGTTGCATCCCCATTTTGAACTCCTCCTGGGCAGAAGTCGCTATTTTTTTTGTTCAGACTGCAGTAACTTCCTCATACTAATTTAGAATCAGGCGAGACTTCGACCGATGAACTCCTACCTAAATTACAGACAATATGGAACACTCGGATAATTCAGTTTATAAACGTATACCATAGTTCTCCATGGAGACTAACAGTTGTACTTAGAAAATAACTGCCTACATCCTCATATTTGAACTCCTCCTAGGCAGAAGCCGCTATTTTTTTCGTTCATACTGCAATAACTTCTTCATACTAACTCAGAATCAGTCGAGACTTTGACGATGAATTCCCACCTAAGTTACGGATAATATGGAACACTCGGATACTTCATCTCTTGAACGCACACTATAGTTCTCCATGGTGACTAACGGTTTCACTTCGAAAATAACAAGCTACATCCCCATATTTGAACTCTGCCTAGGCAGAAGCCACTATTTTTTTGTTTATAGTGCAATACATTCCTCATACCTGTGCAGTTAATGCCCCGCCACTACCCTGCTATATCTTATAGCGGATTTCTACCGCTACGATTTTTCCATATAGCCCCAAATATGGCCTTTCCGCTTAAGCCTCGCTATTTCCGCTATATCCCGTTATTCCCGCTATATTCAGCTATTTTCGCTATATCTTCTTTCAATGAAATGAATTGAAAAATGACATTTATACGTTATAAAAATTATGAAATTAATTTATTTAATCGAATTTTTAATATATTTTCAGAAATGAAAATACTCTAATATTCTACTAAATTCAATTATGTTATATAACAGTTTTAGGTTTATTTACAGTATATTCGCACATGTTTTTATTTAAAATTATTTCTGTATTAATTATAATTCAATTGAATGTTAATTTTTCATTTAATTACCATTTATATATTTGTAAAACATTAAGTACGAGTTTTATATGCTATTTTAGAGTCATCCGCTATATCCCGCTATATCCTCGTTGAATCCCCGCTATGACTTTTTGCACCTATGCCGCATTGAATCTACCGAGCGCTTTAACTGCACTGCCTCATACTAACTCGGAATCAGGCAAGACTTCGACCGATGAACTCCCACCTAAATTGTGGACTATAAGGAACACTGGGATAATTTAGCTTATGAACGTATAACGTAGTTCTCCATGGTGATTAACAGTTATACTTAGAAAATAACAAGCTACATCCCCCTATTTGAACTCCACCTAGGCAGAAGCCATTTTTTTTTGTTCAGCCTGCAATACCTTCCTCATACAACCTCAGAATCAGGTGAGACTACGATCGATGAACTCCCACCTAAATTATGGACAATATGGAACACTCGGATAATTCAGCTTATGAATGCATACCGTAATTCACCATGGTGATTAACAGTTGTACTTAGAAAATAATGGGCTACATTCCCATATTTGAACTCTGCCTAGGCAGAAGCCGCTATTTTTTTTGTTCATACTGCAATAAATTCTTTGTACTAACTCGGAATCTAGCGATACTTCGACCGATGAACTCCTACCTAATTACGGACAATATGGAACACTTGGATACTTCATCTCTTGAACGCACACTATAGTTCTCCATGGCGACTAATAGTTATACTTGGAACATAATTGGCTACATCCTCATATTTGTACTCCGCCTAGGTAGAAGCCGCTATTATTTTTTCAGACTGCAATAACTTCTTCATTCTAACTCAGAATCAGGCAAGACTTCGACGGATGAACTCCCACGTAAATTGCAGATAATATGGAACCCTGGGATATTTCAGCTTATGAAAGTATATTGTAGTTCTTCATGGTGATTAACAGTTGTACTCAGAAAATGACAGCCTACATCTCCATATTTGAATACTATATATTTGGAATTTAAAAAAGACACCGAGTAAATCTATTCAATGAATTCTCTTTATTCGTAGTAAAGATATGTGCACTAGCGGGCAATAATTATTCATGCAATTAAAAAAAGGAGAACACATAGATGGAACAAAAAAATATGTACACACATTTCATTTTACCCTCTAAAACAACTATTCCTCCTTGTTATTGAAACCAATTTCCCAAGTAAATAATCTTCAACATGGAAGAAAATAAACAGTGCAAGGACACTTTTGTACTAATACCATGTTATATGCATGCCTACATTTTTTCCCTACACTTTATCTTTCTGAAACATCTCCATCTCTAGCTAAATAATCCTATATATAAAAATATAACTCATCTCTTCCTACTGGGATAATTTTTAGCCTTCTGCAATTCAAATTTTCTCTGCATGGTCATGACTAATGCAACAGGAGGCGTGTAGGAAAAATGAAGGGAGAGGCTTTGTTTCATGCATACTGGGCCATGCAGGTTGGATGATGGAGTTTGTGGGCCTTGGGCTTGCTTGGCATGTGTAGGTGGGAGCGGGTTTCAAGTGTTGCGTGTGTTTCAGTGGAAAGATGGTTTGTAGTTTGTGGGTTTGGGAGTTTGGGCCGAAGTGTGGGCTTTGAGCTGTAGTGGGGAGATGGAGATTAGGAATGATGATGAGGCTAGGTGTCGTGGAATGCATGGGCCGGCGTGAAGGAGTTTAGGGAGTGAAGGAGGGGAGTTGTATGCATAGAAGGAGGAAGCGCTGTTGCTATTGGGTGTTGGGTTGCTGCGTGTTCATCAGTGGGAGAGTAATGGTGGCCTGCACATGCATGATTGGGCCGTGCTTTTGGACCGTTGGGAGTGGGGTGAGATCCATATTTAAGTTAAACTATTTAGTTATTTTGATATAGTTAATTAAAAAGCTTAGATTTGAAAAGGTTTAACTCACCCATACGAAATCTGATTAACCCGTGGATTTTCGTGTTAGACTCGTATTGGCGAGTACAACATTTTGGTGTAACTAGTTGATAATTTGGATAAAGTATAATTTTACGGTATGATAATAGTGATTGAATTTAATCACGTTGTTTAATAGTAATATAGTTAAATTAAGAACATTTCATTGGTGTTATCTATTTGGTCAAATAAAACACGTTCTGCTATTTTAAATGGAACAGATTATTGATGACATATGTTTAACAGAATGAATCCACGTTCTGCTATTATTTTATTTTGGTCATTTATTCACATGCCAATTAATTATGTGGATTAACTAATGATTAGTAACGGTTGATTTTATTTACATGTATGTTGGTTTATGTAAATACTAGTGATATGACTTGGAAAATGAATTAAAAATAAATGGTAGCTTATTTAAGTACCATTATGGTCGCTAAGCCTCGTTCCAAATCTAAAAGGTTATGGATCTAAATTAATTTAAATTTCATAACAAATTCGTGGTTAATTTTTATTTAATTATAAGTGATTTTAATTATTTTATAGATGATGTTTAAGTTAATAAATTGTTTTGTTAATGATGTTTAAAATTAAGATAACTAATTTAATTTTAACATTATTTAAAGTTATTAATTATATTATTAATGTTATTTATGGTTATTTAATTTTATTATTAATTCCGGTTTAAGTTAATTAATTGATTTAATTATGGTTTAAGTTAATTAATTAATGTAATAAATGATGGGTTAAGCTAATTAATTATTTTATTAATAATATTTTATGGTTTATTACTTATTTTATTAATAATATTTTAAAGTTAATTAATTATTTAATTATGATGTTTAAAGGTAATTAATTAATTTAATAAAAGTATTTATAAATAACAAATTATTTTATAAAAGGGATTTACTTAACAAAAGGATTTATTTAAAGGAGATTTACAAATGATATTTTGTAAAGGATTTTCATAAAGGAGTTATAAAGGAAGATTTATAAAAGAGCCTTATTAATAGAAAAGATTTTTATAAATAGAAAGAAATTTTATAAATCATTTATAAATAGAAAGAAATTTTATAAATTATTTTGGAGATTTATAAAAGAAATTAATTTGGAGATTTATAAAAGAATTTGTAAATATGAAATGGGCTTATAAAAAGGGAATTTTATAAAAGGAATGAGATTTAATAAATAATCCTTCTTAATTATGGTGGTATGAAAACATTCTTTCCATACTTAACTCTGAATGATAGTGTTTTTGTTTATAGCAACGATGTTTTAAATGATATTTATTTATGGCCCATTTAAATATGAATTTGGAAAAGAGGAAATCTTCCTCAAGTTGTGTTAATATACTTATACTATTCAGATAAGTGTATGGATATATTTTCTAAGTATTGAAAGTATAATGTTTGTAATATGATTATACCGATGAAATAAGTACATGTACATATTTTCCAAGTATTGAAAAGAGTATAAGGGGTTTGTGAGTTGTCAAGGTAATTTGAACCAAATATTTGAAAAAACATTTAATTAATGAAAGATTAATTAATAGAGGCTTAGTGGATCCCACATGGAATTAAATTGATGTTGGATTGTTTGTTTATTTGATAGTTAAACAACCGCATATAAAATCTTGGTCAAAATATAACTTTGGAAATATATAGGAGAAATACGAAAGTTATATGGCACAGTCATCTTCGATGATGCTGCACTATGTGTATAAATCTCGTTTTATTCTCATAGGACAAATGATAAGGAAATCCATCCGCTTAAACGATTTAGAGGTGATCTCCGCGTCGGGATTGGCTAAGTATGAATTATCCGAAAACCACTTCGAACCAACTTAAGCATTCGAATTGAAGACATCTTAAAGATGATGGAATTGAAGATGGAGTTTTTTTGAAGTGCAAGGGCTACTTGCTACTAATCCCGAGGGTAATTCCAAATGGGATGTAGTAGAAGTAGTTCCTTCGGTTTATTCTTATCTTGAACAACCTGAATGGACGATTGCTGGCATTGCATTGTACTTGGAAGGTAGTGTTAGCATTCCAAGTGGGATTTGCTGAGAGAGGGAAAAGGTACTCGTGACCTCACAAGCCTCATAACCCGATAATGACTAAAACATGAGATATGCTTTAGAGCTATGTGGTTCGCTACCATTAGGAGTAGTCATTCCACAATCTAGAATTGATATTTATGGATTTGGTATGCGTGCACAGAGAAAAAGTGGGTCCAGGGATGATGCACATTGTTTTGTAGCCTTGGTGCCCAGGGAATAATGCAATCTGGTATGCTACGTTAAAGGGGCAGCCGACTCTGTTCTGCAGGGGGTCCATGTGAGGCCCACAGTACATTTTTCTTGAGGATTACTATGGCAAGCGGTCCCCAGTAGCCTTGTCATTGATGGAAATCTAATCTCCAATACGTGCCCCTACGAATTTAGTTATATACCTATTATGCTGAATTTTAATTAATTTAACAATTTCGACTATGATTAATATTTATTTACACGCTAGACATTATTATAGTATCATAAAATTTTCTATAAAATGGTTTGGTTATCGTAAGGAAAAAACAATCCGTGTTTATGTGCGGCGTGGTCTTACGAGATACCTTTATATTTGAAAGGTTTTTTTTAACATTAAGCAATCTATTTGATTGTGTTTCACTCTGGTTTTACTAGACTGATCCAGGCGTTATTTTTATTATAATGCTCGGGTCAGCCTGAGCATATTTTCTAGATTTATATGAACTCTTTAGAGCTTTAGGAGGCGAGCTGGATTATCCAAGGCATACACGCGTATTTTTTCTTCCACGGTTTTTTCTTATTGTATTTATCAACATTTGTAAGGATAGGTGATTATAACTGTCCAGACTGCTGATAGGCTAGTACTCTGATTGATGTATGCATATTAAAGTTTTTTTTTCCTTTTTGTAAAGTTCATTGTTATATTATAAATTACTCGTCACGCTGTGAGATTCTATTCTATCCTTTTCTTTCTTTCACCCTAACGGTCTGTCTTTCCAGCACTTGGATGTTCAACATGTGAATACCATAGATATATTTGTGTCGACTTTTGAGGATCGAAAAGGCGGATTGTTACATATTTGGGAATGTTTGGGCATCATTAGACCTATGATTGCATACATCTATATGTATCAATCCAAAGAGTTCACCAACTCTTATGTCTCTCCCACTGAATGGCCGCTTTGTCCTTAATTGTTTGAGAGACAATTCACCAGTACCATGCGACTCATAATCATAAGATCAAAGAATTATTTCTCAAAACTGTGTCTTGGTCCATAGTTCCAAAATAATTATAAAATTTCAGATGCTTCTGTATTTTCAATGCATTATTTTGTTATGATATAAAATACCATTATTGTAGTTTTATCTTATAAGGAATATTCACATTATTCATATCATAATAAAACTATATCTATTTTAGTCAATACTAACACAGCTATTATTTCATAAATAATACTTGGTATGTTTACAAAAACCATTTTTGTAACTTGATGCGTCTTATTAAGAAATGTTAATGGTATGATCCCCTATTTCTGCCATTACTACAATAGCGTATGAAATACAAAGCTCCATTCAACCAATCATTACAAAATTTATTTCGTACACTATAACAAGTTTACAGTCAAGAGTCTCAAATCAAATATCTTGAACTCGAAGAAACAACTTGTAACGACCCGCCTTTTTGACCATCGAAAGTCGACACCGAACACTACCACTATGTTCCAATGTCGCGCATCCAATCGACAAAAGGGCAAATTGTTAGGGTAAATAAAAAAAGAACAGAGAACAGAGAAAAAATAGAATCTCACAGTGGAATCGACAATATATAATATAACTAGGACAGTAGAAACTGTCACTTCAAACATACAGAGTATATCATAGTTAAAAACAAACCTTATCAACTGGACAGTTACAAAATCCTAACCTTACAAACGCCGATAGGTATTCTATATAATCCAACAGAAAATAAAATACTACAATAGGTGAATCCTTAGCTCCCCTTCAAGACCTCCATAACACCATGGACAACCTGGGAAAATACTCGGTTTGACCCGAGCATTATAAATAAATAACACCAAAATCAGTCTGAAAATACCAGCGTGAGATAACTCAAATAATGGGGAACGTTAAAGTTCTGTGAGACCATGCCGCTAACGCGGAATGGGTTTTCACCTCACAAGAATAACATCCATACAGGTAAGAGCAGAAAATAAATATTAGGAACAAATCCAAATATGAATGAGTATAAATAATATTAAAACCAAACTTGAAAGAATGGAAAAAAACCGAGTAAAATCCAAACTGGACAGAACAGAAAGAACAAGGAAAACAGTCCAACTTGATAGAATGGACTAAATAAGGTAACAATCCAAACTTGATAGAATGGACAGAATAAGGTAACAGTTCAATTTGATAGAATGGACTAAATCACTACTTAAATGCCATGAGAAGTTGGCTCTACTCGTGGCAATTTAAAGCTAAAACAGATTTATGGTCTTCGAATTAAACAAGGAAAGGAAAATTTCCAACAAATGACAAGGAGTGTGCATCCCCATTAAAAGAAGTATACCTCTAGCAATATACTTAAAGACCCTGAGAACTCCAAGCCGGACCCCGCCAGACCTTACGGAGAATCTGAATATTTCACATCTAAAAACCCTCAACCGTTATTCACATGACAGTACACAGAAATCAAGATGAGATGTGAAAATATTCTAATGGGAGCAACCCCACATAACTTGGCCCCCAAAAACCATGCGCTTTGGTTTAGTAATATCGAGCAAAGGATAATCAACACTCAACGGAGCAATAAATCGTCTTAGAATGATGTTAATAAAGTAGCTGAAGCAACCGATAGCTGAGATACCAACTATCGAGGATATAAAACAATCGTATGTGGAAATTAAGTTTTGTATACTTATCACCACTCATTGAATTAAAACTTGTACTATTTCTTAGTTATCAATAATACCGAACAAGTCAAGGTAGTGTTACCTCAAAGTCTTGTCCAACGATTATTCTTAACTTTCGAAATAGCGACAAGTTTACTTCTTCGATGTTTAGTACTAATTATACAAATAAATCGTTTCCATATAAGTGATTCGCTTTACGGGAATTAAATCATTTCCATAAACGAATCAAATTTTTTCTTTTTAAAAATGAACTGAACTTGTGCTAGATTTCCATAATTCCATATTGGTAAAACATCTTTAGAATTAGTTCATGATTGCTATATGAACTGAACTTTAAAACATATTAATTATCCTGAAAGATAATTAATCACATTTAAAATCTCTTTTAAATAAAAAAATCCATTATCTTTAATAATATAGATAATTATTTACAAATACTTTTATAACTTTGGTAAATTAACTTTAAAATTTTATTAAATCAGTTTATTAACTTTAAATCAGTTGATTAAAGCAATTTTATTATATTAGTTAATTTACTTTAATCACTTTTATTAAATCGATCAATTAACTTTAAATATCATTAATTACAAAGATTAATTAAACTCAAATAATAATTAGTTAAAAATGAATAAGTCATCTCAAACATCATTTATTAAAATGGTAAGTAATGTTAAATCCCATTAATTAAAATAATTAATTAAGTTTAAATAATCATAAATTAATTAGATTAATTAAATTAAAACTCCATTAGCTAAAATGGTAAATTAAAAACATCATTTGTAAAAATGATTTATTTATATATAAAGCATCATTAACTAAAATGATTTAACTAAATTCCAAATATCATTAGTTAAAATAATTAATTAAATTTAAAACAATCATTAATTAAAATGATTAACTAAATTCAAATATCATTATTTAAAATGACTAATTACTTTTAAATATCATTAATTATAATGATTATTAATTTCAATTTTCATTAATTGAAATAATTAGTTAAGTTCAATAAATTAATTAAACTCCATTATCATTAACTAAAAGAACTAATTAAACTCAAATAATCATTAGTTAAAACGATTAATTAAGTATAAAACATCATTAGCAAAACTGATTAACTAAATCTAAAGATAAACCAATTTTAATCATCATTTATTAAATTAGTTAATTAATCTCAAAATCATTAGTTAAAATGATTAATTATTTTAAATTATAATTAATCAAAATGATTAATAAATTTTCAATATTCCTTTTTAGCGGAAATACAAGCGCAAGTTCATAAGACAGGGTTTTGGGGATGAAATTTTATAAATGACGATATAGCGAAATCGCTATAAGACAATTAACAAGTTAAATGGAATATCAGGATTTAATTTAATTATAACAGCATAAAGATGAAAATACATAATTTATTGGCGAGAAACCCCCTTTGGGTCTCTCTACAGATTTTTCCTTTAAAATAATGATTATGGATGGTATATAGATAATCATATGGGTTTATAACGATCAAATTAATATGTCATCTATTTTCCAATTGGAAATTCAACCAAACAAGCAATCATTCAATTTAACTAACATCCAAACAATCAATAAATGTTTTTAACATCAAAGATATGCTATAATAAAATTGAATGTGAGTTAAACTCACATTGATTTTCGTTTTCGCCGAAACGTCCCGATTTTGGACTAAAACCGAACGGTCGTCCGATTGTAGCCTAAATATTCACTTGCTCCAAATCCAACTAAACCCAATCCATTGCGTAGATCTCGACGACACGAGTCCAACGCAAAAAACAACGTTCGAATCTGACCTCGTACGCAAAATTTATACCTTTTATAAGTTATCGAATCAATTTAACTAATTAAATTACTTAATAAACTAATCACAAAATTATCTTTAATTACACAATTAACCCAAACTCCTTCCCCAAACGAATGTGTATAGGCAAGCACAACCCACCAAGGTCGTGCACATATATGCATTGATACGGAGCTACGGACCTCCGTTTGACGAACCGATTGCACCGATGGCTTTCTCTCCTTAAACCGCACATTCCCATCACCTCGTTGCCATGTCCGCCCCCCTCCCTCATGATCTGACCTGTAGGGTCCAATGGCAGCCCCAAAATGATGCACTCTGCTTCGGATGTCCGTACACCACCAAAATTTTCCCGGAGGTGCTATTTTCCACCACGAACGCGAATCCATGGTCGCCTTGCTCCATTTCCTTCTAAAACTCAAGAATGCTTTGACCCTAGTTCGCTTACCCCCAAATCATTCTCGGCCAGTCATGGATGCACGCTATATGAAGGGTATAGGATCAAAGTCCTTAAGCATATGAGCTCACCGGATCCAACGACATGATTTTTAGTTGATCTTAGGATTAGATTTTTATTTTTAAACTTTGAATTCAAAGAGGGAAAACATTCTTGTGTCCACAGGTAGTGTTTAAATAGAGAGAAAGGTATGGGAGAAGCATGGGCTAAGGAATGATGGGGTATGGGCTGATATGGTGGGTATGTACATATATGATGCAGCAGCGGATAACAAAAATGATGAATCAGTGAAAGTAACGATCGATGGAATATAAGATACCGAATGGCCCAAATCCGTTGATCCAAAGATACCGGATTTCAGCTATCTCAAACACGTTGATCGTGCACGATACCGTGTTTAAAGATCTACGATTCTTCGTACGTTGATCTAGCGCACTAGATACCGTGAATCGGCTTCAGCGATCGTTGATTCAAGCGCACTTGAATACCGAAGGTGGAGATAGGAGATCACACTCAACTACCGATTGAAGAAGTGGCAAAAAGCAAACAAACAAATTTTATTCAAAATCAACCAAAACCTACAAATGTCACAACCCGCCTATTTATAGGCTTACAACTCACACAACAGAAATTTGTACAACACATAGGTCGTTCACGACCTACGACTTAAAATAGACGACCTACAAACAAACAGTTACAACACATTACAAGGCCTTCATGACCTAAAACAAACAGCGACTTACGACTTATATACAACATGACTCAAGACAGCAGCGACTTAAGAATACTTAGCGACCTAAGCATTCGAGCGATATAAGGAAAACAGCTTTAGCGACCTAAAAATGCAAGGCAGCGACCTAACTTCCCAGCACATAAGGTCGAGCGACCTAAGATAAGGCGGCATCCACATCAGCGCCTAACATAGGTCGTATCCCGCTTCCGCGACCTAACATAGGTCGTAACTCGTCCAAACTGGCACTCGAAAGATCTGAGCGACCTAAAGAGAGCGACCTATCTTCCCATATCTTCCCGCGACCTAGGTTAGGTCGTAACTCGTTAGGTCGTTTGAGCGCCTTATATTTTAACTCGTTAGCTCGTAAGTCGTTAGGTCGTTCGCGACCTAAAGCAAGCGACTTATTACAGCGTGTTGCAGCCTCCTTCTCTTGCCTCTGGTTAGGTCGTAATTCCTTCTCTTGCGACTCATTAGGTCGCTCTTGACTCAAGAGTTCGTTATTCTCCAACTCGTTAGGTCGCACGCGACTTAACAGAACGTTAGGTCGCTCGCGACCTAAAACTTCACCATTCTGGGCTGCATCATCCTCCCCTGGTTGGAAAAAATTCGTCCTCGAATTTGTGCCTTCCTCTTCCATACCAAGCTCATCCCCATGATATGGTATAAGATGTTTAACATTAAACACATCAGAAGTATACACATCCTCCGACAGCTTCAACCTATAAGCATTTTCATTGATCTGTTTCACGATCGTTACAGGACCAATCTTTCGAGCTTTAAGTTTATTGTATGCTCCCACTGGAAAATGATCCTTCGTTAGTACAGCATATACTAAATCTCCTTCGTTAAATTCAACGTTTCTTCGCTTCAAATCTGCAGATCGTTTATACTTTTCATTCGCTTTCTCCAATCGTTCCTGAACGATTTTATGGCATTCTACCAATCCATCAACAAAATCAACAGCCCGTTTAACGGTTCCCTTTGGTTGTGGTACTATCGTCAAATCCAACGGTCCCTTCGGTAAGCTTGAATACACTATCTGAAATGGACTGAAACCCGTACTACGGTTTATAGCATGACTATGAGCAAACTCCGCTTGACATAACTTCACATCCCAACTCTTCAGATTGTCTTTCACAAGACACCGCGACAAATTTCCCAAAGACCTGTTAACAACTTCAGTCTGACCATCTGACTACGGATGGTAAGCACTACTGAAATTTAACTTCGTTCCCACCATCTTCCACAAACTTAGCCAAAAATGACTTAGAAATCTGGTATCCCGATCAGAAACAATGGATTCTGGTAAACCATGTAAGCGATACACCTCTTTGAAGAATAACTTGACAACACGGACGACATCAGCTGTCTTCTTACAAGCGATAAAATGTGCCATTTTGGAAAATCTGTCTACCACTACATATATAGAATCATTTCCCCTTTGAGTTCTAGGCAAACCCAACACAAAATCCATGCTGATATCAACCCATGGTTTGGCAGGCACGGGTAATGGCATGTACAAACCCGCATTTGTTGCTGTCCCTTTGGAAATTTGACAAATATGACATCTCTCCACAAATCTTCCAACCTCTTTCTTCATAGAAGGCCAAAAATATGACTGTGAAATTAACTGTAATGTACGGTCTCTCCCCACATGTCCTTCTTCATGTAACTCTTTCACAATCTTCATTCGCAAGCTGCACTCGGGTATACATAATTTGTTTCCCTTGAATAGAAAACCATCTTTCATCACAAAATCGTCAGAACTCCCTTCCTGCACCTGATCCAGCACTTTTGCAAAATAAGAATCTAAAGTAAGTAACTCTGGCAACAAATCAAATCCTATTACTTCCACTCGCATAGTTGTCAGCAAATGATCTCTACGGCTTAATGCATCGGCAACTCGGTTAGTAACTCCTGATTTGTGCTTCACCACGAAAGTAAACTTTGTAAATAAGCAACCCACGAAGCATGCCTTGCTGAAATTTTATCTTGGCCCTGCAAATGTTTCAAAGCTTCATGGTCAGTGTATAGCACAAATTCTTTATGAAAAAGATAATGTCTCCAATGCTTTATGGCTTGGACTATAGCATAGAATTCCTAGTCATAAGTACTATATCTCGTTTTGGCTCCCGTCAGTTTCTCACTAAAGTAAGCAATAGGATGACCCCTTTGACTCAATGTTCCCCCAATTCCAACCTTGGACGCATCAGTATGTAGTTCAAAGAGTAACTGAAAATCTGGTTATCTAAGAATGGGCGTTGTGGTCAAGAGTGTCTTGATTCTCTGAAAAGCAGAATCAACCTCTTCAGTCCAAACAAACTTCTTCCCTTTCATACATTCTGTAACTGGTGCCATCATGCTACTGAAGTGTGGAATGAACCTTCGGTAGAATGATGCTAAACCATGAAAACTTCTTACTTCTGTTATTGTCTTAGGCTGTGGCCAATTTCGAATAGCTTCAACTTTACTCTGATCAACTTGAATACCATCCTTCGACACAATATAACCCAAGAATAGAATACTCGTAGTCATGAAAGTACACTTCTTCGTTGCAGCATAAAATTCCTCACGTCGTAAAACCAATAACACTTCCCGCAAATGTTGTAGGTGTTCTTCAGTGTTTCCATTGTAGATCAAAATGTCATCAAAGTATACCACTACGAATTTCCCGATAAACGGTCGAAAAATCTGGTTCATGACTCTCATGAATGTACTCGGAGCATTTGACAAACCAAACGGCATCACCAACCATTTGTACAGACCCTCTCGAGTTTTAAAAGCAGTCTTCCACTCATCACCTGGTTTAATACGAATCTGATGATATCCGCTTTTCAAGTCAATCTTCGAAAACACACCAGCACCGCTCAACTGATCCAACAGATCATCTAGTCTCGGCATAGGAAATCGATATCTCACCGTAATCTTATTCAATGCTCTACTATCTGTGCACATTCTCCATGTTCCATCCTTCTTTGGTACCAACAAAGCTGGCACTGCACAAGGACTTAAACTCTCCTGAACACGCCCTTGTTCCAGTAATTCCTCCACCTGCCTTCTCAACTCCTCGTGTTCTTTTGGACTCATCCGATAGTGTGGTCTGTGAGGCAATGCAGCACCAGGCACCAAGTCAATCTGATGCTGTATGTCTCTAAGTGGTGGTAACTCCTTCGGTAACTCCTCTGGAAACACATCTTTGAATTCCTCCAAAACTGGCTTCACTTCTTCTGGAACTTCAGTAACTTCACTGCTTTCATGCCCAATTAACATAAAAACTTCAGAACTCTCATCTACCTCCTCCACAAACTCCTTCAAGGACAACAAAGTCTTCAATTCCTCAATCTCCTCCAGCTTGTTCTCATTCTGTTGTCGCTTCTTTGGGACTAAAGTGATTTTCGTGCCCTCGAACAAGAAACTGTAACTATTTGTTCGACCATTATGTTGTACCTCACGATCATACTGCCACGGCCTTCCCAACAGCTAATGGCAAACATCCATGTCAACCACGTCACACCAAATCTCATCCTTGTATTTCTTCCCAATAGAAAATGGAACATGAGCTCGCCTCTCTACCCTCACTTCTCCTCCTTTCCTCAACCAAGCAAGTTTATAAGGACTAGGATGTTTCTCTGTCTTCAACTTCAACTTCCTTACCGCTTCCGTTGAAATGATGTTATCACAAGCCACTCCTTTTAGTCGCACCTCCCCTAGAGAAAGAAGAGAGGATTAGGCTCTTACCTACTCATGGGAGTATGCTAGTCAGGGCTCAATTCTCACTTTGAGTTTTTAAGAAAGAAATTATATATTAAAAAAATTGAAAGATCCTTCCCAGTAAAACGCGGCGTGTTCGAATGATGATCGCTTTTACGCGAGAAAGGGGGACCGCCGTCAGTTCCTTCGCTCCCAACTTAAAGAATAGAAAGAAAGTCAACCAATGCCTTAGCCCTGCCTTAAAGCTTAAAGAGAGAAGCCGCTGAAGCAATTGTAGCAGCTCCGGCACCGATTGATTAAACAATAATAAGAAGAAATCTGCCAAAACCCGCGAATTCCAACAATTTCTCCCGCTCCTCAAAAGCCCAAAGGAAATTGGAGTGTTTACTACAGCGGCGCAGGCGTACCGCTTTTCTTTGTATTCCGTAAGTTAGTGCTCACTATCTTTTTTATGGTGATGCCAGCGATGATAGGTGGATTTCATTCGAATTTGCAGTGATAAAGGAGGTAGGGTTCCGAATTTTGGATCAATTGGAATGAGTGATTGCATAGTTTTGAATGAGAGGTTGATTGGAAAGACACTGATTGATAGTTCGGATAGAAGCTATGCCCCACAGTAGTAGTCCTATTGATTTGGACAACAGGTTACAGCCATAGTCAAAAAGATGGGGCTCGAAAGCACTAAACCATATCTAGCTCTAAACGAGCGTAGCGATAAGAGTGGAAACTGTTCAGTCACCGCCTCCCTTCGGTCGCCTAGTCATTTCTATCAAATGTATCTCCCAGGCGGCTTTATCGGGCCGAGGGCCGCAAGCACCTCGCTCTCCTTTCCCTAAGATACGAGAAACTAACAGAAGGGCAGAAAGCCTTATCTTATATTCTATTTAAAAGAATCCAAATGATTGAGCAGGCGGGATGTTCTCAGATGCTCTTAGATCGGGGGTTGAGGTGGACAAAGAAAATCAATCTTCGTCGATCTCTTTTTCTCGTCGATCCGGATAGGTTTTTGTGCCACCTTCGAGAAAGCTCCTAGGATTGAAAACCTTCTAGGAAATAAAATAAGGGGGACCTCTTGAATAAATGGATATCTTTGCTTCGGAACAAAACAATTAGAATTAGGCTTCTAATCTTGAGGAGGTAAATAAATACATAAGTTAATGAAAAATTTGCACTAGGAGATAGATTAAACCTAGTGAAAATTTGACAACCAAGGTACCCCGCCTCAATCCTTAATCCATTCAAAATGAGTTCGCGAATTCACCATTATTTCATTCTTGAGCTAGGATAAGACCTCCCAGCGTCAATAACAAATTTACAGACCTTCCCCAAAATAGTGCTCGTTGACTGGAAAATATTACTCCTCAACCAACTCGACTCCTTATCCTGCTTCGGGGTTAAGCAAGACCTCCGTAGCATTAGATTACATCCCTCGTCTCCCGACACCTCTTCTTCTTCCTCATCATGTTGTGAATTGAGATTTTCTTCTACATCCTCATCTTCTACTTCAACAATCATAGTTCTCTTTCTCGGTTTTGGACATTCGTTGCTCTTATGACCCACTTCCTGGCAATTATAGCATTTGAAATTGGTATTGACTTTTGGTTTAGCCACTTCATGAACAACCGGCTTACTCGATGCTTTAGGAACATTAGAACTACTACCCGCTCCTTTGTTCTGTCCTGTGAAACTTGGAAACACACCTCCCCCATGTCTACCTTGTTTCTCCCAAGCCAACGCCTTTTGATGTGCTTCTGCCACAGATCTAGGGCCGAACATGTTCACCATATCCTGGATCTGTGTTCTAAGTCCTCCAACAAACCTAGCGGTCAATTGTTCTTCTGTCTCCATGATGTCATTTCGAGCAATTAACTGATAGAACTCATCAGCATAATCAGCAACCGTCTTCGTCCCTTGCCTCAGGTTCTGTAATCTCTAATACATTAGTGATTGGTAATTGTAGGGTAAGAACGTAGCCTTCATTAATTTCTTCATCTTCTCACAAACAACAATCTTTGACTTCCCCATCCGCTCTCTAGTAAGTTTGGTTTGCTGCCACCATGCCATAGCTCCCCCCTCAACCTAGTAGCAACCAACTTCACTTTACGATCTTCAGGAACCTCCTTAAAGTCAAAAATTTCCTCAACATAAGCTATCCAATCAAGAAATTCCTCGGCCTGCATACCTCCCTTGAATTCCGGTATTTCAGTCTTCATCCCCGACTCCCACTTGTGATCATACTCCGTTTGATTTCTTCCTTGTCCTCGTCCTCGTCCATGAACACTACCACCATCAAATTCCTCTTCAAAATCTGATGTATATCGATGTCGATCCTGACCACCAACATCTCTACTACCATCGTTTCTTCCACCAACATCCCTTCTACCTACATTCCTCCGATCACGATCATTCACATTCCTATCACGATCTCGATCATCAACATTTCCATAATCACTATCAATACTTCTTTCTCGATTTGAACGTGGTGAAACTCTACTTCCTCCATGATTAGATTCAGGTGAAACCCTTCTCTGATTTTGATTCATCTCTAACATCATCTTATCTAATCGACCAATCCCTTCATTAAGCTTCTCATTAAAGTTTTCGTTAATTCTTTGCTCCATCTCATCGGCCTCTTCTCTTCTATACAATACTTCTACATTTTGATGGCGATTAGCTCTTCTTGGCGGCATTGTCAAATGAAACAATCTTCAACTCTCGGTTTGAAATAATCTGAACTTGAACAATTTAACTTTCGGCCTTGATCTTCAAGTATGATGCACGGCCTCAACTAGCTCCTCAAACTCTTCAGTAAAAATTGGCTCCAAGACTCGGCTTAGCTATGATTGGCTAAGTCTAGCTCTGATACCAAATGATGCAGCAGCGGATAACAAAAATGATGAATCGGTGAAAGTAACGATCGATGGAATAGAAGATACCGAATGGCCCAAATCCGTTGATCCAAAGATACCAGATTTCAGCTATCTCAAACACGTTGATCGCGCACGGTACCGTGTTTAAAGATCTACGATTCTTCGTACGTTGATCTAGCGCACTAGATACCGTGAATCGGCTTCAGCGATCGTTGATTCAAGCGCACTTGAATACCGAAGGTGGAGATAGGAGATCACACTCAACTATCGATTGAAGAAGTGGCAAAAAGCACACAAACAAATTTTATTCAAAATCAACCAAAACCTACAAATGTCACAACCCGCCTATTTATAAGCTTACAACTCACACAACAGAAATTTGTACAACACATAGGTCGTTCACGACCTAAACATCATGACCTACGACTTAAAATAGACGACCTACAAACAAACAGTTACAACACATTACAAGGCCTTCATGACCTAAAACAAACAGCGACTTACGACTTATATACAACATGACTCAAGACAGCAGTGACTTAAGAATACTTAGCGACCTAAGCATTCGAGCGATATAAGGAAAATAGCTTTAGCGACCTAAAAATGCAAGGCAGCGACCTAACTTCCCAGCACATAAGGTCGAGCGACCTAAGATAAGGCGGCATCCACATCAGCGACCTAACATAGGTCGTATCCCGCTTCCACGACCTAACATAGGTCGTAACACTTCTTTGCGACCTAACATAGGTCGTAACTCGTCCAAACTGGCACTCGAAAGATCTGAGCTACCTAAAGAGAGCGACCTATCTTCCCATATCTTCCCGCGACCTAGCTTAGGTCGTAACTCGTTAGGTCGTTTGAGCGCCTTATATTTTAACTCGTTAGCTCGTAAGTCGTTAGGTAGTTCGCGACCTAAAGCAAGCGACTTATTACAGCGTGTTGCAGCCTCCTTCTCTTGCCTCTGGTTAGGTCGTAATTCCTTCTCTTGCGACTCGTTAGGTCACTCTTGACTCAAGAGTTCGTTATTCTCCAACTTGTTAGGTCGCACACGCGACTTAACAGAACGTTAGGTCGCTCGCGACCTAAAACTTCACCATTCTGGGCTGCATCAATATATATATATATATATATATATATATATATATATATATATATTTTAATTTTAAAATATTCAACAAAGCATACCCGAAAATCTCGAACTCCAAATGAGACGTGCCGCCTGGCGTTCCATATGTTATATCCCTATTCTGAACACAATGGAACTAGTCTTGTGCCCTAATTCGATCATATGTAGAAAATAGCTTTTTGGACCTAGTAATTATATTAAATTTTCGATATTAATTTCGATGCGTTTCGAACTCGCATGACCAAACAATACGTCTGATCGCCATGAAATTTGACGGCATAATAAAATTCATTATTATGGATCCAATGAAACTGGTTTCATCGAAATCCGAGACTATGCCCCAGAACGATAATTTCACAGATTTAAATATTTAATTCTCGATATTTATCCGATCTATTTATATTTGTAAATAGATTTACAAATTGAATTCACCAATATTATTTATTAATTAAAAGAAGTTAAAAAATATTATTAAATCCATTTAATTAACATTTAATTCACAATTCAAATATTTAATCATTCCCTATATTTAAATTATAAGTTATTTAAATTCCAAAATTCAATTATTTAAATATTTAAAATAACTTAAACATTTAAAATCAAAAGACCAGAATTTTGAGTTGTTACATTCTCCCCACTTAAATGAATTTCGTCCCCGAAATTCCAAAGGAAGAAATGTTTCCAAACCCTTAAGTTTAAAATTATTAATTAAAATGAGTTATTGAACTTATTAACTTTTCAAAACCAATTAGCTCAAATAGATTTTAAATTTTCTTAGTCTTTCAAATCCATTCACCTATACTAACTAATTTCTCACATTCATTCATTTGTTCATTCCAAGATATAACTCAGAAATTCAAATTTTTAGTTTTCAAACATTTTCCAAAATTCTCAAAAAAATTCTAACTCTTAATTTTACGGAAAATTTTGCCAGCGTCTCCTTTGCACGGCTCGATCGATACAACTACAAACCACCTCAACGGGCTCTAATCCAACAAAGAAAACAAAAGCCAAGTGGCCCATCATATCTGGCACATAAAATCACCAACCAATTTAAATTTTCTAAATTTATTATGTACCTTTTCGCGTTTGATTTATAATTTGGCAAGTAATTTATTATCCCTTGGCAAACGTAGGTGCACAAGAATCAAATAGCAATTTCTTGCATACCTGTACTTACAAAATCTAAAGAAAATCAGGCTGACGAAAGCATATGATAAAAAATTAGTCTGATATAAATCTACATGCAGCCAACAATCATATCTCAATCATATGCAACAAAATACAGAGAATGTTCTATAATAGATGATATGCATCCAATTATTTCAAATGATAATTTAGATCTAAATACCCGGGGTTTTTCTTTCCAATTCAAAATTTATTTTCAAATTTCTCCGACGAGAAAAATCAAAGACCAAAAATCGAAGTGACAAGGAGGAGATTCCTCCTAATAAATCATGGTGACTCTAGAATCAAAACAACACGGAGCGTCCAGTAAGTATTCCAGTTCCTCCAAAAACATCAACTAGAGCGAACAAATATCATTTCTTTCCCAAAATCTTCAAAAATTTCATTTTTTCCAAAATCACTGGGATTTAGGTCCTAATGACAACAATTTAAAATCCTTTGTCTATAAATTTAAACTTTATAAACAATGGTACATACAACCAATCAATTCAGTTCAATCAAATCAAAACAATCAAATTCCATGAAGGAATAAACTAACGCTAATAGTCAATCTAATTCCATAAGGGAAAACTTATCACTTAACATTATTTCAAAATGTCAAACGATTAACAAATAAATCTTAACTTAGGTTCAAAACTTTCTTAATTGTCCAAAAATATAGATAATTATCTAAGCGTACTGTTTTGCCCATTAGCCTTTCGTTATTGCTTAGAAGATTGTCCAAACTCACTCGGACAAAATGGAAAGTTATACTCTATATTTTATTAGTTTCTTAATTACATTAATTTTTTTTTTCTAAATCACTTATATTTACACTTAGTATTTTATTCAATACTAAAATTAACTATGAGTTATTTCATAAATTCACACCCAAGTTTAAAAATATTTTATAGTCATTTCTTTCTAAAACGTCAAATAATAACTTATTCCACTCTATTTACTTGTATAATACCCTTCCATATCCTAAGGGTACATACAAATTTTATTTTACTTTTTCAAAAAATCTAGATGGAGATCAAATCAAATTATGGTTTCTTAAAATCGAGTCAACCTATTAACCCCTTTTATTTAGAGTGTTAAAATGAATAATATTTATGGTTTGACCCAATCAACAAATAGTTTTACACTACTAAGACATTTTTAAGCAACAATATGGTTTTAATAAAAACAATGTTTATCAAAACTTTCTTATTTAATTTAACCCAATATACCCATGTTAAATTATCCCCTATCTTATCTAAGGGAAAAATCTTATTTATCAAAGCAATCTCTTATTAGAAATACTTTTTATTGTTAAACCGATTCCCCTTGAGGGAACTTAAAAGTTAGATACTTAGTTTTAATTTCAAAGCTCAACTTTGAAAGCATATTGCATATATTTTTATATATAATAACTTCAAACAATTTATTTATTTTAAGAAAAATGTGTGATCCTCTAATAAAAGAGGAGAGCATACATCAAACTATATATATAAAACATAACAAAGTGCTGCCAACATGCCTGGCAGGTGACAAATCTAAGTACAAGTAACAAAGGAGAACATAGGTACCCCTATAATGAGCTCCGGTAAAGCCACCGCCCATTACACCCCAAAATCGAGCTCCGGCATGGCCACCTCCCGATAGTGGGGTGTTGGAAGTACCTGGAAGACTGAATAGCATCAAAAGCCAGAGATACTGAAAGCCATCACAATCTAGAAGGAAACTCTATGCAACTGCCTCAGTAAGAATTTGCTAATCTGGAGAAGAAAGACTAATGATACAGAAAGTAAAAATCCACTCTGAAAACTCTGGTATAGCTGGAAGTAGCACCTGACACATATGTGTAAATAAAATAAAATGAGATATAATAAAGCAAAGATAATCTAGTACAAAAACTAACAGTTCTAAAAAGTAAGGGAAATATGGTCCAAACTGAAGAAAATTAATGAACTATAAACAAGAACAATAAAAACTAGACAATTCTAGAATTTTCATTGTGGACCTACAATTAAGAGCAAGTTATGGTACACCGGGGATCATCATTTAAATTTGAAAAAATATTAATACTATTATTGTTAATGTCAAAAATATTATTGTTATGTTTAAATATATTAATATTATTACTAACCTTGTTAAGATATTCCTTAAAAAGATTGTTTTTAGCTAATTTATATTTAGGATTAGAAATCCAATTAAAGCAAAATGATGAAATTAAAAAAATCAATTTATTGAAATGATTATTGTTGTTATTAAAAATTCGTTGATTTCTTTCAAACCAAATGTACCAACAGGATATAGTGAATAAAGCATCAAGCAAGTATCTATTATCCTTATTAAACTTAAATCTAAAAGTGTTCCAATAGAAAACACAATCAGTAATTCTAGTATTAATATTAAAGCTATAAATATTAAGGGTATTCATAAGAATAAAACAAGTGTCCATACAATCGTAGTAAATATGATTAATATCCTCAAAATGCATATTACAAAAATAACATTTGTTGTCAATATGTATATTTTTTTTTCTTTTTAAAAATTCTATAGTATTTAATTTTCCGTGCATAATTAGCCACATGTGGATTTTTGATTTAGGAGGAGCATTTGATTTCCAAATAAATTTAAAACAATTATTAGTTACTCCCAAAAAATTAATAAATCTATAAAAAGAGTTAGAAGAATATTTCTTACTTTTATTCCACTCCCAACTAATATAATCATTATCGTTATCAATATTATAAAGATTTAGCCTAGCGTAAAGCAAATTAAGCTGCCTAAGGGTAGAACCTACTAGAATTCTATTAAAACTAAAAATCCAAGGAGGGTCATTTTCGGGAGAAAAAACTTCTGAAATAAATGCATATTTAAAGTTACAAATATCATAAAACTCTCTAAACTCAATCCTAAGAGGAATGACGGAAATCCAACTATCGTGCCAAAAAGAGGTATTATTGCCAGAGTGAACTATTATATTAATGCCCAAATTAAAAATCACATTACATTTTAAAATGGATTTCCAAAAATAAGATTTTTTACAAGAAACCGCTAGACTAATTTGATAAAGATTATTACTACCATTTTAATAATATTTAGAAATAATTTCTTTCCAGGTGGCATTATCGTTAATGTCCTTGAACTTCCATAACCACTTACCTAGAAGAGACAAATTCATATTACGCAAATTAATAACTCCTAAACCCCTTTATTTTTAGATTTACAAATAGTTTTCTAATTTACTAAACTTTTTATGCAGCTGTTTGAATTATCACCGCTCCATAAAAACTCTCTTTTAATCTTATCTATTTTATCAATCACCCAATCAGGAAAAAGATGCATATACATCCAATAGATCGGGAGAGCTGATAAAACAGAATTAATTAAAACAAGTCTACCCGCTCTAGATAAAAGTCTCCCATTCCAATTAGAAATCCTATGTTTAATTTTATCTATAATTATAAACCAATCATCATGTTTTAGTTTAGTAGGCCTAATTACAAAACCAAGATAGTCAAAAGGAAAACTCATAATTTTACAATTTAGTGTTTTAGCAACTAAATTTTCAACTTTTTCAAAATCATTTAAAACTAAAACCGAACTTTTATCAAAATTTATTTTAAACCTGATAGGAGTTCAAAATTATATAGAATAAACTTAAGACAAATAATGTGTCTAGGAAGATGAGAAGAAAAAAGCAAGGTATCATCTGCAAATTGAAGGACTGATATACCATTACACGATATATCATTACCTATATTTCCCAGTGATCCATTATCGACTGCTTTTTTAATTATCTTAGATATAGGATCCCCTTGCCTTAGACCTCTCTTAGATTGAATTTTATTTCCTAAAATACCATTTACCATAATACTAGAATTACTAGTATTAAGCAAATTCATGATCCAGCTAATCCATCTAGGACTAAAACCTCTAGCATGAAAAATATCTACTAGAAAATCCCAATCTATCGAATCAAAAGCTTTTGCAAAGTCTAGTTTTAAAATAGCACAGGTAATATTATTCTTACAATAGTGATTAATGTATTCTTAAACAACTGCCACACCATCGGTGATATTTCTCCCTTTAATAAAAGCAGATTGTGAACAATCAATTAGATCGTTCATTCTAGAACTAAGTCTATTAGCTAAGACTTTTGAGATAATTTTAACGGAACAGTTGATTAATGAAATAGGTCTAAAATCTTTTAAATTATTAGCACCTACTTTTTTATGTAATAAAATAACATTTGCAGAATTAAATCTTCCCAATTGTAAATTTCCATTATAAAATTCATTAAACATGCTAATTAAATCTAATTTTAAAACATCCCAAAATGTTTTGTAAAAGAAAATAGGGAATCCGTCCGGACCTGGAGATTTATCACCTGGCAAATCATTAATAGCTTTTCGGATTTCCTCTTTACTAAAAGGAACATCTAACTCTGAGAGATTAAAATTGGAAACAGCCGGATATAAATCATTCCATCTAACATTAATTCTATGATTGTTTTTGTTACCAAAAATATCTCTATAATAGTTTGTGTATGCCTTATTGAGATCTCTTTGATCGACTAATTCTACATTGTTAACTAGAATGGAATTAATCGTATTGCTTCGTTTTCTACCACTGGCCATATTATGAATAAATTTAGTATTATTGTCTCCTTCATTAATTCACTGAATTCTGGATCTTTGCTTCCATATAACTTCCTCCTTTTCTAGAATAGAGTTAAGTTCTTCTTTTAAATTTGTAAGAACATTCCGCTCACCTACATTTAATTGTCTATTTTCTTCTATTTTATTTATTTTAAGAATCTCATTAAGAATATTTTATTTTTTAATTTTAATACTACCAATAATATTTTTACTCCAATTTTTAAGAAAAAACCTAAGTTTTCTTAGTTTTAAAACAAATTCTTTTGCTGAATTATCTCCATTTCTAATATTGTACAAGCTCATAGAACTCCATTTATTAATTATTAAGTTCGATAAACTAGACTCTAATAACCACATTTTTTCAAATTTAAATGATCTACTAAAAACCCTATGATGATCACAGTTGAGAATAATGGGACAATGATCAGAAAAAGTGTAAGGCAAACCAGACACTCTACAAATAGGAAATTTATCCTCTATTTCATCACTAACGAAAAACCTATCTAGAAGAGCCATAGAGGGGGACTCCCTAGAATTGCTCCAAGTAAAATCTCTATTAGAGAGTGGAATTTCAATCAAATTTGAATTAATAATAAATTGATCGAATTCCTCCATAGCAAAGAAATCTCCCTCCCTTGGAGCTCGCTCACCTATAAAACGAGTAACATTAAAATCACTCCCCAAAATCCAAGAGCCCGACGCTAAAGATCTAAACTCAAGACATTCATTCCAAAGAATCCGACGACCTAATTTTGAGTTTGGCCCATAGACATTAGAAATGTTTAAAAAAGAATTATCAGATAGATTAATTAGAATTATGTGTAACGAGTGTTGTTTGGTAATACATTGGAGTAGTTTAAAATAGTTGTCCCGCCAACCAATCATTAAACCTCCAGATGCACCCACCGAAGGTAAAAAAACCCATTTTCTAAAATGATATCCACCTAGTCTTCTATAAAAACAAATATCTGGACACTCAATTTTAGTCTCCTGAAGAAGTGCAATGTTAATAGAATAGTCATTAAAAAAGCTCTAACCTTATCACATTTATTTAAGTCATTCAAACCTCTAATATTCCAACTAATGATCCTCATAAACTCGTTGACCTAGCCCTATCAAATTCCTTACTTCTAATAAACTCACGATCTAACTCTATATCAGTAAAAATAAAAGCAGTATCACTGGCTAACTGACTGGACTCAGAAGCTGACAAATTACCTAAAGCATAAGATGAATATGTACTACCCAAATCAAAATGCATACCTGAGCCTGAATCCGTAGCACCGCTCATAGTACTCAAACCAGGAAACTTACCCAAAGATTGAGAATGACTGCATCGAATCCTGACACTACAACGAACCGACCCGTTAGATGCCACAGACTTCCTTCGTCTACCTCTCTTCGTTGAAATATAACAAGAAGCTGAATTAATACCTAACTCCCCATTTTGAACATCCGAATGGAGTCCAGATTTCCCTTCATACATTTGCAAAAATGCAGAATCATTAATGTCACAACTCCTCACTAAAACTAACGAATCCCCTTCATTTGTTAAATCACTACACAAACCAACAGACTCTAAACCCCTTCCAGATTATCAATTCCACCCAAACTCGCACCAGTTGATACTTCTTTATCACCACTATTGTCACAAGCAACACCACCATTGAAAGTGTTGGAAACAACATTAACTCCAATCAGACTCACCTCAGAATGACTATCGACAACCAGAGAGAGGCTTGAAGAATTCGAATTCATTACATCAACCCTTATCGAATTTTGTGCACCATGCACATCTGCAGCAGTGTGCATATCATCTAAAGAAACAATGATCAATTTTGTGTTCTCTCCAGACAAGATTTCAAAATCAACATAAGCTTGAGTCTCTAGCTCAGCATCTTTATCATCATCGTTCAGATGATCAAATGACATGATCCATTCACAAAAATCACCTGGCTCAAATTTATATTCATCACCTGGATAAACATAATCTTCAGTGACAAGTGAATCCCCCAGTTCATCCACCAATACTCCATCTCGTTTACTATTATCCATCATAACACTCTGATCATTAAAGTCGACAACATATGGCAAATCAACATCTATCATATTCGACCACAGATCACTACTAAATACCTTAATGGAATTAGAAATCTGGTCTACATCCATTCGATTATCCAGATCTTTTCTAACATCTGGTGTAATTTTCTGGTAATCCAAGTCTTGATCAAGCAAGAATTCACTCAAAATATAACAATCTTTAAAACTTCCACCATTATTATCAACAGAGACATTGTTACAAACATTTGCTCTCATTTGATTTTCAGTCGAACTATCAGAAAAGGCATGAACACTCATATCACTATCCACTTCGTTCTCAATAAAATCAGTGATAATTGCCGAATCTAGGCACTCGAATCTATTAGCAGTAGGAATCTCAAAATTCACCAATCTACGAGTATAAGGTTTACCTTTTTTGGTCTTTATATGAGTAAAACTTTCGTTCAGTTCGTTTCCATATACCTTTGTGACAGAAGAATGTGGGCAATTATTACACAGTGCGACTACAGCAGGATCATACAAAATTGGGTCGAATCTAGACGATTCCTCTCTCTTGAAAAAATCAAGAAGATCTTTTTCTTTTTTACCCTTATTCGATTCAACAAGATTTTCCTTTTTCAAAACATTAGGAGGAGAATCAGATTTGCCGAAA
Organism: Allium fistulosum; assembly: GCA_030737815.1. Classification (NCBI taxonomy): domain Eukaryota; kingdom Viridiplantae; phylum Streptophyta; class Magnoliopsida; order Asparagales; family Amaryllidaceae; genus Allium; species Allium fistulosum. Next base: position 507,913,050 of record CM060903.1, on the reverse strand, counting down.
TATAACTCTGGATCACCGAATTTTTCTCTATAACCCTTACCGATGTTCGGTGAGTTAATAATGTTGAAATGGAATAGCAAATCTTCTAAATACTTAATTCCTTCATTTTGATTTTGCCATAGAGGATCCAATAAGATCCACTTCAACAGCATACATTTTAACACAAATTGGAAGCCGTGATCTACCAGAGTAGCAGGGGAAACGGAGTTGCTCAATTTGGACGAACAAGCATACTTCTTATGGCCTGACTTAAGCGAAGCATCTGATAGGGTATCAGCATTGAAAAGTGTAATGATTATAACCACCGTATCTAAAACAGTAATCCTTTCCTTTCCTTGAGTCGATCGCATTCTTGTTCGAAGAATTCGACAGGGAGCTCTGATATCCATGAAGTGGCTATCGATCCTTTACCACTTGCGCATATGATCGATAGGGTAAAGAATCGTGATGTATACAATCAGATGAGAGGAAAGAAGTCGATTGAATCAAGGAAGAAGAATTGTGAGAGCGAGAGAATGAGACAGACGCCATATTTTGAAAAATAGTGGATTCTTACTCTAAATAAATTACTTAATTTCAAACAATTTATTTATTAAAACTTACAATGGATTTATTCAGATTTGAACTCATTTCGATCGCACAATGATAAAGAGAATAATTTACTAAGTACTCCACAACATTCTCTTAAGCGAACAACTGATCGTCACTTAGAAGATTATTCAAATTACCACAAAACTAGTCGAAACGATTTCCTCCTAATTATCCCAAAGAAAATGTTTTCTATTTAAAATTTTACTTCCCAATATATCTTTACCTTTAAATACTTCCAAAAGTATTACTATTTCATTTATCAAAAAATTCAAAAATTCTGGAATTTAGATTCAAAAATTCTTTTTAAACATGTTTTATAAACTAAATTTATATAAAATTTTCTTTATATAAAAATCATTTTGATATTATAATAATTCTTCTTTATTATAATCAAATTTTCTCAAATGCTTATTATCTAAATGTTTTATCTTACCATTTAGACTATATTCACAACTTTTTATTAAAGTTTAATCCTTAACTCACCATTATTAAGGGGTGAAATTTTTAACTTAATCATATTCTCCAAACACCTTATAGTTAAATTATGAAAATTAACTTACAAAGAGTTCATTTTAAATCAAAGCGATAAACGCTCCTAAATAAACCGAGCACAAATTAATGACTCACAAACAACAGTTAATGCTTCTTACTTAAATTAAGCATAACCGAATAAACAATAGTTATAATAATAAATATTATCCCATTTAAACCAACTCACTTTATAACTATATAAAGTTTTGAAAATTATTCCTTTATATATATAAAATATAATCCTTGGCAAAATATTTAATTTGCCAAAAATTTCAAAATTTTCAATACCATGTCCGTTGGCCTTGGTCAAGTGTTTAGTAACGCTTATCGATACCATGGTGCCCCACTTCTCGACTACAATTCATAAAAGCTAAATAGACCAATTAACGTAATACGTTTTTATAACATTACAAATACGCTCTCGAATATATAATACTCTCAAACTCATTCTAGGGTGTCGCTTACCATATCTCTATTGAGCCAAACCCTACCAAAGCCAAGGTTCTCGCTTAACCTCGCGCTCTGATACCACTTTGTAATGACCCGCCTTTTTGGCCATCAAAAGTCGACACCGAACATTACCACTGTGTTCCAATGTCATGCTTCCAATCGACAAAAGAGCAGATTATTATGGTAAATAAAAAGAAAAAGAACAGAGAACAGCGGAAAAATAGAATCTCACAACGAAATTGACAATATATAATATAACAAGGACAATAGAAACTGCCACTCCAAATATACAGAGTATATCACAGTTAAAAACAAACCTTATCAGCCGAACAGTTATAAAATCCTGACCTTACAAATGCCGATAGGTATACTATATAATACAGTGGAAAATAAAATACTAGACAGGTGAATCCTCGACTCCCCTTCAAGACCTCCATAACACCATGGACAACCTGGGAAAATACTCGGTCTGACCCGAGCATTATAAATAAATAACACCCGGATCAGTTTGGAAATACCAGCATGAGATAACTCAATTAATGGGGAACGTATAAAGTTCTGTGAGACCAAGCCGCTAACGCGGAACGAGTTTTCACCTCACAATAGTAACATCCATACAAGCAAGAGTAGAAAATAAATATCAGGAACAAATCCAAATATGAATGAGCATAAATAATATTAAAACCAGACATGAAAGAATGGAAATAAACCGAGTAAAATCCAAACTGGACAGAATGGATAGAACAAGGAAAATAGTCCAACTTGATAGAATGGACTAAATAAGGTAACAATCCAAACTTGACAGAATGGACAGAATAAGGTAACAGTCAATTTGATAGAATGGACTAAATCACTACTTAAATGCCGTGAGAAGTTAGCTCTACTCGTGGCAATTTAAAGCTAAATCTGTAACGACCCGGATTTTTAGCCATCGAATATTGGGAAATTAACTGATTTAAAATTTTTGGAATATAAATTTTTATTAGTCGAATGGATAAATTTTCTAACAAATAAAATGCCTGAATATGATAGAAATTTTATATATATATATAAACTCCACCATTAAAAATTTATATTAGAATATCCATAAAATTATATATAAACATATATAGATACACACACACACATAAGCTTTATGATAATTAAAAATATACAAGTATATAAGTAATATATATGTATATATGCCTATATGAAGTAATGTATAAGAACAATGCATATGGAAATATAAATATCTATATGAAAACATGTATATATAGGAAGATATATGTATATGTGAGTGTAACAAAATATATTTATTATATGAAAATATATGTATAGGATGACAAGAAGACATATATATATATATAAGTAGTTGTATATGTTTTGAAAAGTATATATGTATAGAGGTAAAATATGAAGTAATATATATATATATATATATGTGAATGTATGCATATCTATATATGTATACAAATGAATGTATATATAGGAGACATCATCATGGAAGATATTAAATTCAAAGCATACAAAACATTGAATCAAAGTCAAAACAAAATCAAAGTCAAGCTTTAAATCAAATCAGCATATAATATTTGTAATCACCATAAGAAATCAAATCAGTAAAAAAATAAAATAAAATGAAATGGAAAATCTCAGCTTGTACATGTGTTAGCTTGCTCTGTACACTTCATCCCCCTATATACATATATGTGGCCGAGCTTATGTTTGTTCAGGGTTATATAAAAAAAATATCAAACAAAAAAAGGATCAAGATATATAAAAGCTTGAAGGAGGAATACATAGCAGTAGTTCATAAATTCTTTATAAACTGTGAGTAAAACTAAACTATTTCATACTGATAATATATGTCATGGGCTTGGTCATGGAAATTGAGGTGCTGTTCGATATGTATGCTTGTACATGAACATATATATACTCATATATGAATATATGTAAGTGTTATAACCAGAGAAGCTCAGGCCTGTACATTCCTTTCTTTTACCTCTGCTTTGTATATTTAAAATAATGTCATGCCTAGCTTCAAAAATCTCTATCTCCCAACTTAATTAGTTTTAGGTTATGATGTTAAAAGAAAAGTTGCTTGTCATTGAGTGTACTTTAGTTTAAAATTGGATCTAATTAATATTATGAAGTATAGAACATAAAAAGAGAGTTTTACAGTAAGTAACCAAATATTGTCAGAAATTCAAATATCAAAATTTGTGCTTTTACTTATGTTAATGGGTTCGTCATCGAAATGATGAATTTTGAAGGTGGTTTCGTGATTTTTAATCATGTATGTGATGGGATAAAAGAAGATGATCAGTTTGTGGTTTTTGGTCAAATTTCGACGAGGCAGTCAATAGTGGGGGTCGGTGTTGGTCGGAAGGAAGCACGGAGGAGGGGAAAGTCGGAAAAAATGGCGTTGGGATTTTTAGTGTGGCGTGGTGGTCGGTCGGAGTCGATGTAGGGTTTAAGGGAGGTTCCTAGTCGTGGTTGGTTTTGAGTCGATGGTGGCATCGCAGTGGAGTTCTACGACTGTGGTATACGGGGAAAAGGAGGAGGGAAGTGTGGCGAGGCCTTTGGCGAAGTTCGGTGGACGCGGGTGGTCGGAGGTGGCTGAACAAGGTGGGTAAAGGAGTCGGGGTCGTTTTTCTGGAGGTGGATTCGAGTTTGAGTTTTCGAATCTGGGTTTGTCATGGAAAAATTGAGGTGGCCTGTGGATTGGGAGGTCAGAGGTGACGTGGGGGAATGGCCGGAGGTGGATGGTGAGAAGTCATCGTGGTGTGCACATGCACGGCGGGGTTTGTGTGTAGGTGTAAAAGAAAGGAGGAAGAAGGAAGGATAGGATCTGGAAATAAGAGATGGGGAGAAGTGGTGGTTTTGTTTTTGTTTGGGTCGATGGGTCGGGTTTTGTTTAAAAAAATGTTATAAATGTTTTCACTGAAAACCTATTAATTTTTAAACACTTATTTTCTTTAAATTAAAAACAATATAGGCACTTGAGATCATCCTATCACCTAAAACCCTTTTTGCCTAATACACATGATTAAGTTTTGGAAATTAATTTATTTAAATAAAACAATTTAGACTTTAAATTACTTAAATTCTATGTTAACTTATATAAGATAATTATTGATGAATTTCTAAAATTTATTTAAATTAATAATAAATAATTTTGTAATTAATTTTAATTATAAGTAAGCAAGATTTGAAAAATAATTAGTTCTTTTTTTAAATTAAATAGATGATGGTTTGTGATATAAAATAGTCAGGATATGTGTTTTGACTTGATTTCTCTTGAGCATTTATTTCAAATTATTTTGTGCTTGTGATACTAAATAACCAATTGAATTGAATGACTGAAATAGAAACGTTGAGACGTTTTATTGGAAATAGATATCTGTAATAAATTTCCATATGTGAATATTGTCACCCTAAATATAAATTGTTATTTTAAAACAATTTACCCTTTTAAAATTTATTGCTTGGATTTGAAGGGACCAGAATCGGATATCAGTCATATCCGGAACCACTTCGATTTGAAAAATCACTACGAACATTTACGGGTTTGATTTTAGAGTTTAATATGCTGGAATTGGATTAATTTAACAAATTCAACTGTTTTAAATAAGTAACTGTACTTAGAAATTAATATAATATCGATGGACTTCATAAAAAGTGGTTTGGTTATAATCAGATAAGACTCGTCGTGTTGTACGAGTTACCTCTGTTTCAAAGATTTTTATAACTTAAGCATTTCAGATTTAGTGGGTTTTACTCATGCTGGTTTCCAGCCTGACTCGGGTGTTACTTTATTGTAATGCTCGGGTCAGACCAAGCACTTCAGAATTTCAGGTTAAGACGCTTTGGAGTTCAGGAGACGAGCTGGATGGCAGAGATGTATTGTACATATTTGACTATATTCCGCTGTATTGTGGCCTGTATTTCAGCATTTAGGGACAAGTTATTATAACTGTCCAGGTTTATTTGTTGATGATTGTACTCTGATAACTTGTATATATATTAACAGTTATGGCTTTCCCTTATAAAAATGCTATTATTGTATATTATAGTTTATTCCGCTGCGATTGTGAGATTCTATGCTGCTATTTTCTGTTTTCTTCTTCTATCTCGTTTTCTTCGTAACCCAAACAGCCTGGTATTTCCGGCACTCGATTGCTCGGTACTCTATCTAGTTGACCTATTAGTGTCGATTTTCGGGGGTCGAAAATCGCCCGGTCGTTACAAAATCAGATTCAGGGTCTTCGAATCAAACAAGGAAAGGAAAATTTCCAACAAATGACAAGGAGGGTGCATCCCGCTTAAAATAAGTATACCTCTAGCAATATACTTAAAAACCCCGAGAACTCCAAGCCGGACCCCGCCAGACCTTACCGAGAATCCAAATATTTCACCTCTAAAAACTCTATATCGTTTTTCATGCGACGGTACATAAAAATCTAGATGAGATGTGAAAATATCCTAATGGAAGCAACCACACATAACTTGGCCCCCAAAAACCACGTGCTTTGGTTTTGTCATTTCAGGCAAAGGATAATTAACACTCAATGGAGCAATAAATCGTCTTAGAATGGCGTTAATAAAGTAGCTGAAGTAACCGATAGCTAAGAAACCAACGATCGAGGATATAAAACGATTGTATATGGAAATTAAATCTTGTATACTTATCACCACTCATTGAATTTAAACTTGTTTTATTTCTTGGTTATCAGTAATACCGGACAAGTCAAGGTAGTGTTACCTCAAAGTCATGTCCAACGATTGTTCTTAACTTTCAAAATAGCGACAAGTTTACTTCTACGATGTTTATGCTATCGTTTCCATATAAGTGATTCTCTTTATGGGAATTAAATCATTTCCATAAACGAATCAAATTTTTTCTTTTTAAAAGTGAACTGAACTTGTGCTTGATTTCCATAATTCCATATTGGTAAAACACCTTTAGAATTAGTTCCTGATTGCTAAAATGTTAAGAGAATAATTTTTTCCAAGTGCGCGACACCGAAGGCCTAAACCAACATCAGACCAAACACCAGAAGATCACCCAACTTAACATCCCAATAATTAAGTTCCAATTCATTTTTATAACTTTAAAACAATATTAATTATTCTGAAAGATAATTAATCACATTTAGAATCTCTTTTAAATAAATAAAACCATTTTCTTTAATAAAATAGATAATTATTTCCAAACACTTTTTTAACTTTGGTAAATTAACTGTAAAATCTTTATCAAATCAATTTATTAACTTTAAATCAGTTGATTAAAGCAAATTTATTATATTATTTAATTTACTTTAATCACTTTTATCAAATCGATTAATTAACTTTAAATATCATTAATTACAAAGATTAATTAAATTCAAATAATCATTAGTTAAAAATGAATAAGTCATCTCAAATATCATTTATTAAAATGATAAGTAATGTTAAATTCTGTTAATTAAAACATTTAATTAATTTCAAATAATCATAAATTAATTGGATTAATTAAATTCAAACTCCATTAGCTAAAACGATTAATTAAAAACATCATTTGTAAAAATAATTTATTTAGTTATAAACATCATTAATTAAAATGATTTAACTAAATTCCAAATATCATTAGTTAAAATAATTAATTGAATTTAAAACAATCATTAATTAATCTCAAAATCATTAGTTAAAATGATTAATTATTTTAAATTATTATTAATCAAAATGATTAATAAATTTTCAGTATTCTTTTTTAGCGGAAACAGAAGCTCAAGTTCATACGATAGGTTTTTGGGGATGAAATTTTATAAATGACGATATAGCGAAATCGCTATAACGACAATTAACAAGTTAAATGGAACATCGGGATTTAAGTTAATTATAATAGCATAAAGATGAAAATAAATTATTTATTAGCGATAAACCCCCTTTGGGTCTCTCTACAGATTTTTCTTACAAAATAATGGTTATGGATAATATATAGATAATCATATGGGTTTATAACGATCAAATTAATATGTCATCCATTTTCCAATCGGAAATTCAACCAAACAAGCAATCAAACAATTTAACTAACATTCAAACAATCATTAAACGTTTTTAACATCATAGATGTGCTATAATAAAATTGAATGTGAGTTAAACTCACATTGATTTTCGTTTTCGCCGAAACGTCCCGATTTTGGACTAAAACTGAACGGTCGTTCAATTTTAGCCTAAATTTTCACATGCTCCAAATCCAACCAAACCAACACCATTGTGTAGATCTTGACGACATGAGTCCAATGCAAAAAACAACGTTCGAATTCAACCTCGTACGCAAAGGTTATAGCTTTTATAAGTTATCGAATCAATTTAACTAATTAAATAATTTAATAAACTAATCACAAAATTATCATTAATTGCACAATTACCAAACTCCTTCCCCAAACGAACGTGTACAAGCAAGCACAACTCACAAAAGCCATGCACATATATGCACTGATACGGAGCTACGGAGCTATGGACCTCTGTTTGACGAATCGATTACGTACACTGATGGCTTTCTCTCCTCGAACTGCACATGCCCATCACCTCGACGCCACGTCCGCTCCCCTCCTTCAAGATCTGACCTGCAGGGTCCAATGGCATCCCCAAAATTATTCCCTATATTTGAGTAATTATAAGTTATTTAAATTCCAAAATTCAATTATTTAAATATTTAAAATAAATTAAACATTTAAAATCAAATGACCAGAATTTTGGGTTGTTACACAACTTTCATAGAAAACAATTTACTACACTAAAATACATTTGGAAAAGAAATCACATTTCTCATTCCATATTAAGTAGTTTTTAGTATTTTATACCATTATCGTTTTCAATGTCTCTTCATGAAGCAGAAGTGACCATTCACCCTCTTCATTATAATTGTGTCTAAATCACACCATTCTAGTACATTCTCTTTCCTTTCCAAAATGGTCAAACCATTCAAAAGAAACTCTTACTACAAGACCACACTGAACTCTTTACTAAAATACATTTAGTCATCCTTAATATTTAAGAGTATCAAATAAGTTGCACCTTATGTAAACCGATTATGTTGACATTTTAGCAAACGATTTCATAGGTCCGTCTTATAGCTCTTGGTCTAGTGCTATAGGTAACACAACAAGATCGTTATTTTAATTAATCATATTGAATACACGATCTCGCATCATGGTTTACTTGGTTATTTTGAATGAACTAATTTCATTGAAGTTTCATACATTAAAAATCGTGACTATTTACCATATAACATTTACATGTAATCAAGCATGGATCAAATATCCATATTCTTGCATTGCTGAAGAGTTCAAAACTCATATAAGACAATACACAATCTTGAAAAAATAAAAAGTTAAGCAACCGAGCCATGATTGTTTAAGTGGTTGTATAATTTGCATGGGCCTTGAACTGACAACATACCAAAAGATTTATTGGTAAATATGTTTTATATTTCTATGTTAATCTTAATTCAGTTCATTTGTATATTTTAATTGATAAATATTTTATCAATTTATATTAGTTGCACAAATTTGTCGATGTAAATAATTTTAACTTTACATAGCTTATGTTCTTATAGTATTAGAAAAGCTAAATGTTACCATTTCATTTTTCTAATAATGCTCCCACTAGATTTTTTATGTTTCTCAAAACCCTAAGAGTAAACATATAAATATTTTGATTTCTCTAGTGGGTGTTAGGACTCGCTTGCCTTGGGATTCTGACCATGAGTTTGCTTAACAAATTATAGGCCCAAATGTGATTGATAACACTTTGTCGATTATCGTATATAGCTCCTTAACCTACGGTCCTTGCCCCAATCTTAATCTCGACCTTGAGTGTGATATCCCGGAATTTTGGCAATATCAATTTAATAATCATTATTAATAATTAAATTGATTTGTTGATTTTATTTTATAAAATTAACAAGTTTATTCATTTTAAAGGTTAATAATATTTTTAATTAGCAAATTTATTTCTTTTGAAAACTAATAACATTTTAATTTGGCAATATCTTTTCTAACAATTTTAAATTGAGAAGATTTATCTTTCTAAAACTTATATAAATGTTTTATATTTATAATGTATATATATATATTGGTATATATATATTATGAATAGGGAATCTTTTAATTTAATAAAAGCTATGTTTTCAAATTATAATATACGAGTAGATTGGCACGTGCGATGCACGTGCGCAGAAGGAGCTGGTGTTAAGAAACAATGTCTATGAGAGTTGTTGAATGCGACAAAATGACTATGACGTACATGTATTGTTGAATATTTTGAATATTGACATGCAGAATGAATCTACAGCAGATGGACGTGGACGTAGAAAATTTGTATCGAACATGGAAAGAAGCGTTAGATCAGACTGACATTGTGTGGGTAGGAAGAAAAGTAATATACATATGGTGTAACGAATTATTAACGCATGTTCATGCAAACCGTAGAGAATAACTTTGATTTGTAATGGAAATAGAATATGGTCTTCGTTACGTATAGTAGGTGATCAGAGGTAGATATGAAAGCATTTTGTGGGGATAGGGAAACAGAATGAGTTGTTGCACCTAAGAAACTATTTGATAGTAAATTGTAGGTAGTAAGTGTAGTTGTCGTAACCGTTTTCTCTCCTCCTTATTCCAGGCTTGAGATCGGCATCAGTAGTAAGTTGATGGCAGAGTTAAAAACGGTTTTTAAGGAAATTTTTATGTGAACCGAAAGTGAGTTGGAGTAGTAAAAGAGGAATTTTTTGTAAACCCAGTTTCGTATTTTGTATAAGTTGTAGCTAAATATATGACCGAAAAGCAATAAAATGAAGAAAAAGATTATAAGTGCAGATATTACTCATTTATGGGCGGATTAAAAATCCCTTATTTATGTAAGTGGAGTAAGAAAATAATGGTGAAGAACTTATATGTGTACCCAATGTTGTAGAGTAATAATTATAGTAAAACTACAACATGTGAAGTGGAAAAATGTAGTATTGTTAATTAAGTTCGTGAGTACATTGTAATAACACATCCTTATACACAACATTTTTAGTATGTGTGCCATTTCTATTTCGAATCTTTCCATTTTTCACCAAAACTTTTGTTGTTTTTCGTGAAACGCCTCTTGAATAAAAGATAGTAATACCTTTGTCATTTTGCAGAAAAAGTAATATGAAGGTTTAAATGTTGGAGTGGAATTGGCGAAGGTGGGAGAATTTATGGAAATGAGATGTTGAGGATGGAGAGTGGTGTGTGTGTGGAGACTGTTAACAGAGATGTGGTTATAATATATAGTGTGCGGCCCGTGCTACGCACACGGGCATTTGAGTTGTATAGAGGGATGAAGTTTCAAAGTTACTGTATAGCGTTTGTAGTTTTACATTTTTAACATAGTACTTTTCTTAATATTTTTACCAAAACTATCAAATATATGCATCGTTAATACATTTGTATTTTCATTATATATTTGTCTCTTCTACATGCAATGTAGTACAACACAAATCAGTAAACACAAATAGAAATAAACTTTTCCATCTTCAAATATGTACCAAACCCCTGGACACATGTATATGTTATAATCCACAATGTGGGTAACTACAGCACAGTTGATTAAAGCATCAACAAACTGGTACAACATGAATTTATGTGAGGCAATATTTCAAAAGTAGCTATGATAGATCAAGTTTACATTTTTGTTTTTGTAATTATTTTCAAGTACACGCACATATCTAGCTTGCTTCATCTCAAACATTGGATCTTCAAAAAGATCAGTACTTTTCAGCCTCGGCCATGAACAATAACATGGTAAGTAATTTCTGCACTTCAAGGCTAGCTGCACACGGTCTCAACTTAGTAAAACATCAACAGTTATTAGTTATTCTCAATGCAGCCTTAGTTCCAGAGCATGCAGCCTGCCAACCATATTTTACATGCAGTTTTAGAGCCTGCCTGCCTACAAACTCAGCCTGCCTGTGTCCGTTCAGAGTTTTCCTTCTGTTTTCAGTATTCAAGCTTGCGTCAGCTTCATTCACTGCATTACATTTCGTATTAATAATGCTAGCTTCATTCACTTCATTGCGTTCAAGTCTGTCCTTAGTTCAGAAAGGTTTGAACTGCTATCAAATTTTTTAAAGCATTTAATTCTTTCACTTCATTGATATCGAACTATATTTATGTACATCTAAAACCAATTATAAACAAATTCATTGATTAATAGACTCATTTTCATTTATTATTAGCATGTAATGTTAATAATAATAACTATAAGTGGATATAATTAATTGTAGTGGGCTGATCAGTGGTAAGTAATTAATCCAACCTATAGCCTCAAATTCAATTGTTTAGAACATACTTATTGAATTAAAAGTAAATTAGGGGTTAAATAGAAACACATAAATAAAACCACGATATTAATATTACCGTAAGCTTGATATAACTGGGTTGTGCCAAGCTTCTACCAACTGTAGTTTTTTTTCCTACATATAAAATAGAACAGAGAACAGGAATGTTTCAAATAAAATTAAATAAACATAATTGTCAGAAGTTAGACATAACAACTTTTGGAACATCATTCAATAACTAATAACTTCCACTAATAATAACCTGCACGTGTTTTCCTTTTAAAATAAAACTTCTCGCTTGGCCTATGAAATCAGAACTATATTATTGAGAAAAAATGTCCTAAAATACCCACACATCGTATTTTAATTGTATAATACTTTTCAAAAATACCCATATATTGAAGCAATTTAACATCTAATTATAGGAATCAATTCTTCATATGACTATAGGAAGCAATTAATCGTGCTATTACAGGAAGCGATTTATTACGTGATCATAGTAAACCTCTTGATTTCTTCCATTTAGGAAAAGATGAGGAAATCAATGTTCGATTTTAAATGCTGACCTATATTAATTTACTTTCTCTTGCTTTCCATTATAAAAATATGATTGCATCTTTTTAAGTGACGAAGAATACTACGTATTAATAAGAAAATTTAAATTTCATCTATGCATTAACCCACATTCCATTTCAATGGCACTATTCAAAATATATCATTGCTATGTATATAAACTTACCGTTCTAAGCTCTCCAAGCTGTGCACGTTCCAACAACTGCCTCATCTTCTCCATTTTAGGATATTGCGTCACATAATAATACCCACAAATTGAAACAAATGAAGTTCACATTTCCTACAAATCATATTCAACACCTCAATATTCAATGTGCATGGATGATATGAATAATAGTGATAATAATCATTTCTGATAAAAAAGCACCACACATCCGTAATCTACTAATCGACATGTTATGTTATTTTGGCTTATACAATATATCCTTGTGTATAATAAATTCTCTACCGGGCCAAAGTCAAATGACGAAAAGTGTCTATTCAATATTAAAGTTCTATGGTTTGTTTCTGTCTACAACAATGAGAAACTTACTTTATTCTCGTATCAATTGTATAGTATTATGGTTTAGCTTCAATGCTCTATCTTCATACGGTTTACTCCATGATGAAACCGTGATTGCTCCGTGTTGAACTACAATTTACAGGGTGGACAAAATATGGACATAGTTCGTATCATGTCAAACTATAAATAAAGACATTATAGTTTTACTCAATTTTAAAATCCAATACCAAAATGCTTTCAGATGCATACATAGTATCATTAATTACTTGGCTAGGGTGGACCTTTTGACTAAATAGTATCTCATTAGTCAAGCTGCAAAGGTATATATAACGCTACTGGATGCTATAACCTGGTTTTGGGAAACTTTTTATATCATCATGTCATCAGTACACCATTATTTTTAAGCAAGAATTGAACATAAGTAAACTTAGTTGGCAAAGTGCCAAAGGTATATCCCTTATTATGCTTATGAAATATCTACATACCTGGATTACTTGAATGTTCGTGTAGTAGATCCTGTATAATTTAATTGGTGATCTTGTATCCACTGGAACAGTTAGTGGGATGCCACCTATCCTGTGAAACAGATAGATCGACAAAGTGGGCATGTAAAACAGTAGAAGAAAAGCAAGCACAAAAGCTTCAAAGGGTGATAAGCTGTGAAGAAGGATTCGATAACAATTTTAACTATAAAATACACAGCCATTTAATATATTTTTATGATTCTACAATTATAATTACAAATGGTGATATGTAAGAAAGAATGATTTTCCAATATAGAACGGTTTTAAAAGCATACGGTAGCAACGTCTTGTATATTTACAGCCAGATATGTCCAAATTTTCCAATTCCAATTTACAGTTTCATAATTTCATAGTAGTCTTCTCTATGTAATCTTTTTGTGTTACAATTTTGATGTAGAAAAATATTTTTTAAGTACAGCTAGTAACATACAGCAACAATTGGAAATATGTGTTATCAAGTGTTTAACTGCTTTTGTATTTTACGTCTACTATCAGATTTAATCATTCTATCGAAGAAACACCGTCATAAATATATTCCAGTAGCATGTATGAAAATAGTTAGTGTAAAGGAAACTTCATTTAATCATTAACATCCCTATCCTCAAGTATAAGTTCAAACTCTAAGTCAGGATAATTCCAAAAGTGAAGGAGAATATCAAGCAATGTTTTAACAAAACAATCAAACTGTTTACTTATCTAAATTGCCAATGTCTATAGCATGCACCGGAAAGCTCGTGTCATAAAAATTGTTGGCAAATTTCTTCCCCGTATTAACCATAAGACGTCTATAACTCTAAGCAATTTTCTATATCTGCTTCCTAAATATCCCTTGACCTTTCAAAATTCAAATTTTATGGTTTGAATCTATAGAATAAAATGTATCATATTGGTTTCTTTTAAAAAAATGATTTAAATGTCAGTTTACCTATCAATTCTCTATAAATAGTCTAAGTATAAGATGAGATAGCTTAACCTAACACACCATCATGTCATGCATAAATAATCTGTTGCACCTAAAAGATTAAAAAAAAGAAGGGAAAGTTATGCCTACCGATGGCCATTGGTTACCAAACATTTCATATCTGAGTCAATCTGCCCCAAAGATTCATTGAATCTCTTAATATTGTAAAAAGTTTTGATAATTGAGTAGCTATTACCATTCCATTTTATAACAGAAAAAATCTCAGTGGGCTTCGCACCAGCCTTATACATGCCGGCAACAATGCTTTCTTATCCTTGCTTAACCTACCAGCATAGCTATGACCCATTCTCTTTCTAGCTCTTTTCTTCTCTGGTTTTTCCAAATCTTCGGTCTTTTTAGCATGGCTCTGTACACACCACCTCTGTCGTAAGCAAACATTAATCTGACTTTGCATTTAGCTATGTTTTATTTTATTATGATGAGTATAAAGCCCAGGCTAATTGCTTTCTGTACCATATTGGTTCTAAAATATGAATCAAGCTAACTTAATTCTGGGGTTAGAAATGAAGATAAGGTATGTGAGATAACATGGACCTCATCAACTAAGAACATGAAAGAGGTTATGTAACCCCTATAATACATGGCTGATTTAGTAATAAGATATGCACCTCATCAACTATTAAGATATGCAATCCATGGAATAAGCTGGAAAATAAAATTTTATTAAACCAAAATCAAATATTTACAAAACTTATATTTCTTTACCATTCTATCACATCTAAATTCAAATTATTATACTATCGTAACTTTTATGTATTAATTAACTAACAATTTATAATCTTTTAGCACCAAATGTATAAAAGGAAAAAAAAATAGTTTAAAGGAAAAAGGACATTACACCCACGCGTTGCTTTTAAAATAAAATTTGAGTTGTTACCAACAATACTATATATACTTCTGTCCCCTCCACTAAAACTCCCCTTTAAAATTTTCCACCTGAAATCCGCAGACAAATCAAAACAAAAGCAGAAGAGAGTCCCCCAGCAAAAGAAGAAAAAGGAAAAAAAACCATGAAGCAGTTCAATTAATGAAGTCGACAAAGCAAATCACAACCCAAAACGCAACCCAAAAACCCAAAAATGTAACTTTTGTAAGTTTGTTGAGGTTAAAGCAACAACCTTTGCACTTAAAAGGCGTCTATTATCCTGATTGACCATCTCCATCAATGCAGACTCTAGCTCTTCAGATCTGGAAAACAAAAACCAAACAACTGTAAGAGTAATTAAAAAAGTTGCAATGCAAAATAAATGTCAGAACATTAACTCGTTAGTGTGATAAAAATGCTTTATGATATATTCAACGATGCTGCATAGCTATAGGATTTACACTCTGTATGCAAAATTATTGCCAAGGCACAGCAAGCCCTTGTGGAGTCAGAATATTCACTCATTAGCGCAATGAAAATAGAAATCATCATTCACCTAAGCATGGCTGATCTTTTCTCCTCTAGCAACCTGCATAACTCAGCCTTCAACCATGTCACCTGAGATTAGAAAATAAAGAAGATTAGTCTGCATCAATACAGGCTCCCATCAGCTAGGCTTTTATGATCAAATAGACCTCATGATGACAAAAATGCCAATTTTGGTTAAAAAATGATACATGTGGTACAGAGCTTGAACCTTAATTTAGTCGCTAAAACACAACTTGATTTTAATGCAGAATATGCAGCTAGATACCATGACAATATACGCTATTGATCAGAGACGCATTTGGGATTGCCATCTAAACAAAAATGGATATGATGTTATGACAGATTGTAAATGCACCACCAACAATTAATTATTATTCTAGTATACAACAATTTAAGAAATGCATGCACTGATTGACTACATAAATTTAAAGGCAATCCAAACACCCGCACTCCTATACGAACCAACCTCGGTCCTAGACCACCACCTGACCTCCAGCCCTGCCGCTACCACCACAGCTCCGACCCTCTTCAACCAAAATTGAATATGTTCAGTTATGCCTAGTGAAAGGTAGATCTAACAGCGGTTATCCAATCAACTAAATTTTTTTCCCAGTTAGTTTGTACCAAGCATGAGAAAACCCCTGCAAATTCAAACATACACAACTTCATGTATTATGCAATATAAGCCATTAATGCACATTTCACCAAACATATATCATGCAATATCTAAATGAAATGGTATAATTTACAAAAACTTATAAACAAAGAATTAAAAAACTAACCTTCAGAATTTGAATGATAACAAACAAAAAGCTAAATATTCCTTCCCGAATTATAAGACTAATAGCACAGTTTGTTTCATAACTATTATACTGAGCAAAAGAAAAAAATATAAATAAATCGATCTTACAAATGCACAGTCGTCGTTGGGTCTCTAGGATTCTATATCTTTATTAACTCCACCGTAGCCTCCTAGTCTCTAGAATTCTTCAATCTAGAGCATTGTAGAACCCAATATGCATAATACTCGATGTATGTTACCATTTTCTTCCAGTTTTCTGTACGGTTTAGAGGTTGTAACATGAGTTGAGATAAAGAGGCTAAGGGTAATTTTAGCAATCTAAAAGAGGCTTCAAATGAGTTGAGAATGTTACCCTCGCTGTTGATGGTCGCATCGATGGAACTTCAGCCGGTGCCTTTTGATTTAGTACGAAATTGATTTGGGAAATTAGGTTATATTTACGGAGGGAAAGAATCAAAAATTGATCTGTGATCGAAGTTATCAGCTGCTTCAATTTTTTCTAATTTGACCAAATTCAGTTTCCTTTTTCCAAGGCGCGTGCGGATGAAAATGGAACGTGGGGGAGAACATGGGCTGCGAAACGAATTAGCAGTCTGGTGGAGACCTCGAGTACAAATATACCCTTATTTCATACATAATGAAATAATTTGATCAAGGACATTTTTGACAATTCAAAAAAGGCTTCACCTCCTCAAGTATTTGCTTTATATATAAGATATGTATATGTATATATTGTGATTTGGAGTTATGTTATAAAATTAAATATAATAATCATCAAAACTAATGTTAAAAATATTTGTAAAGATAAAATAAAATACTCAAGCATATAAATATATGATACATTAAAATTTATCAAAGTATAAGTTGTTATAAATAATTGTTTCATGAATTCACTTTTCTATATTTATTAAAAATGTAAAAGCTTATTTATAAAAAGATAAATACATTATATACATATAAATATTTCTTAAATACATGTATATGACTTAAATAAATTTATTAAAACCAAGATTAACACTTGTAAGCTTATTAAGGTGGTTTAGTGACATTTGTAAAAATAAAGGTATATGTGTAAGATAATTAACACTTAAAAAAGACAAGTGGCTATTTCCTTTGTAAATTAAAGTCATAAATAAATAAAATGAAAGAAGATCTGTTTTGACTTTCAGCTAAAAATTATCTTCACTTCTTTCTCAACTAAAATACAATTCGAATCTTAAATCAAAAGAAGAAAAAGTCTGGAATTCAAATGCTAAGAGAAAAGTAAAATCTGGATAATTTAAAGCGAAGGCAAAAGAAGTTCAACATCAAAGCAAGTTTAATCAAGCAACAAGATGTAAACATCAACATGCAAACCTGGAAATCAACTACAACAAAATGTATTTCAACATGCAAGATAAATTCAAAAGCCTGGGAATCAAAAACTGTTCTCTGTTTTATAATGCCAGGTGAGTAGATATTATTTTAAAAACAGATTTAAACCTATGATATTGGATGATTTATTATCTGAAATATTGTATGAATGCATGCATAAGTATGTTTGTGTGATTGCCATTGTGATGAATATTCTGTGTATAGAGATAAATATATATGTGTGTTGTGTACAGATATCTGTATATCTGTTTTTGCTTTTAAACTAAGAATTTAAATATTGAAACCATTACCTCTTGATTGATCTCTGTTAGGATTTGATAGATAAACAAAAAGTGTTAGTTTAGTATAGATTTAGGCTTATAAATTATAATTAAGTTAAATTAAAAATCTGTTGCCTCTGAAACTATAATAACAGCTATTATATTCAATAAGCAAGAATCTCAAACCTCTTAAATCGTTGAAACAAGTTATAACCTGAATGCATGTTTGAAATCATGAATTTTAGTATTAAAATTGAGATTTTTAGTCTGGCATTCGATGAGATAATCATGGTTGATCGATTTTAAGTATTTTGGCTACTGACGGTGATTGAAGTCGATCTGGAACTCGGGGTTTGGTTTAGAGATGGTCGGCATATCGAGGCTCTTTGGAAAATTGGTGTGGTGATGTACTGATGGTTGTGGTGGCCAGGAATCGAGGAAATAGGGTTTAACACCCTGAGATTGTCGATAGTATTCAGAGGAATTTCGCGACAATGAGAAGTGACCGGAGTCGATCGCATGGTGATCTGAAGATGCTGGGAGTCATGATGGAGCTATGGTGAAGATGGCGTGGTGTTTCGGTCAAGGATCATCGAAGGCGAGTGGTTCTGGTGATGTTCGTTTTTAGGCTAATGGGTTCTGTTGGTCGAATTCGAATCTCGTACGAATCGAGAATATCTAGGTAGTCGAATGTGGTGACGTGATGAAAGGTGACTTGCCGGAGTACTGAACGGAGTTCGCCGTCGATCGATTATGTCGTGCATGTGCACAAGCTAGTTGCGTGCATCTGGAATGTGGGATTGGGGAAGAAAGCGTTGGCTCGGGTTTCGTTCAAGAATTTGTGAGTTTTACTCAAAGCAGGGAAATAGTGGGTTAACGCGAGTGTTACTTCGAGTCTCCACGAGTTTTACTCGGGTTTGGGAATTAGCTGGTATTAAGAATTGAACAGGAATTGTTTTGAAGTTTTAAAAACAAAAGAAATTTATATTGTAGTATTTTTGAGTTTTAAAATAAAGGTAAACAAGATTTTTACCTATTAAACTAAATTGTTTCTAGAAAATTGTTTTTAACAAGTTTGGAATAATTAAAATAAATAAGTTTTAAAAGAAGAATAGGGAAGTGGATTTTCAAAATGATTTTAGTATTTAATTCAAATAACTTAGAAAAGTTTTAAAGATTTAAAAGTCAAATTTGAATATCTAAATTATTTTAAATTATAATTGAATTCTAAAGTATTTTTATTTTAAATAAAATTTAAAGATTAAGATTTGGAAAATCAATTATAATAAGGATTTATTTTAAGTAATTAAGAGTTTGATAAATTAAAGATAAATTAATATGTGAATATAATTAAATTGTTGGTCAATTTAATTTATTTAATTAAGATAATGATTTTCTTAATTAAAGTCTTTAAGTATAAGGAGTTAAGGAATTATTTAATTCAATTTAAATAATTAGTTAAATAATTAACTAAGTAGTTAATTAATGATTAACTTAAGATAATCACTTATAAATTAAATGAAGTATAATTATTTGATGAAGTAATTAAGGAATAATTACTAGATGTAATTAAATAAAGGTAAATTATTTAATAAAGTAATTAGAGGATAATTATTTTATGAGTAATTAAATAAAAATGATTAAGAGTTAATCACCTAGTGTTATTAAGTAAATAATTTATTAAATTAAAGTTAATTAAAGGATTAAGATTAATTAATAAAGTTATTAATTAATTGTTAAGGTAATTAATTATAAAGTAATTAATAAATGGAAGTAATTAAGGGAAGTTAATTACTGGATTATATTAATCAAAAGTAATTAATAATTATGGATTAATTAAGAATAATTACTTAATGTAATTAATAAAATAAGATGTAATTAAGGGTAATTAGTTTATAATTAATTAATGATGTAATTAAGAGTTGA
This sequence comes from Allium fistulosum, assembly GCA_030737815.1. Taxonomy (NCBI): domain Eukaryota; kingdom Viridiplantae; phylum Streptophyta; class Magnoliopsida; order Asparagales; family Amaryllidaceae; genus Allium; species Allium fistulosum. Next base: position 507,892,785 of record CM060903.1, on the reverse strand, counting down.
TTAATTAAGATAAATTAATAAATTGTAAGTGATTATAGAATAACTAATTAATTGTAATTAATTAAGGATTAAAGTAATTGATTATAATTAATTAATTAATGAAGTAATTAAAGGTTAATTACTGTATTGGTTAAGAATAATTAATTTGTGAAATTAATTAAGGATAATTACTTAAATGTAATTAAAGTATAATTAATCAAGGTGATTAATTAAGTGGATAATTAGAGAAAAATTAATTAATTTATTTGTAATTAATTAATGATTATATAAGTAAGATTTATGATGAAGTAATTAATTTAATTTATTTTAAATTAATTAAGAGATGAAGTAATTAATTTAATTCACTTTAAATTAATTAAAGATAGAGATAGTTAATTTAATTCATTTTATATTAATTATGTTGTGATTAAGTAAATCATTGCTTATATAAGAATGGATGACATTGATTGTCCTGAATGGATGTAATCTCAGAAATGAGATAAGTAATGTTGTATGGTATGAATGCTTGGTTGTATTATGATGGTATTATAGATTAACTATTGTGATGTTGATATGGATTACATATTGGTTATGAATCATCTGTTTAATTGGTAATGTGATTATCAATTGTGAATTATGAATTATCTATCTATATGAATATAGATAAGTTAAATTGTTTAAACCTTTAAGTAATGTTGTATGGTATGAATGCTTGGTTGTATTATGATGGTATTATAGATTAACTATTGTGATGTTGATATGGATTACATATTGGTTATGAATCATCTGTTTAATTGGTAATGTGATTATCAATTGTGAATTATGAATTATCTATCTATATGAATATAGATAAGTTAAATTGTTTAAACCTTTAAACAACTTGGCCTTAAAAGATACGTTTTGGATTTCGATGAGACCGGGATCGGGTTTCCGTATACCGGTATTCCAGGTCTGGAGACCCGAATACCACATCGATCCAAATTAACGATAGGTCGTGAATCTCAAGTGAAGATGAAGATTCAGAGTGCAAGGGTTATTGTCGTTAACTCTGAGGGTGATTCCAAAACGAGTGTAACGAGATAATGCCTTCGGTTTCGTTCGAACCCGGAACGAACTTGTATGGATTGAATTCTTTCAGCACATCGTCTGGCGGACGATGAGCATTCTAAGTGATATGTTCTGATTAAAGGTAATCGTAACCTCAAGCCTCATCAACCGGGAATGGCTAAAACAGGGGAGGTGCAGCAAGGTTTCGTGGGTAGCACCCACTGAGAGCAAGATAGATCCCTGTCTAGAGGTCCCTTTTCTTTTCATTCGGCTTAGTGTGTGGTTGGTCACGCCAACTACGAGATTGTCTTGTTCGGGATTATCCAGTAAGGGATGGTTCCGGCTTTGTGTTGCAGGGGAGCGGGCGTACTCCTCGGTACGGTGATCTAGGCCACGTACTGTGACGGGCGGTACCCCAGTAGCCTTATACTACCCCCGGGGACATGTAGGGGTAAGAGTCTCCCGTTCGCCACCTAACGCAAAGCGAGAACCCCCTATCACGCTGTAATGTAGCAAATCCGATCCCGGTCTCATCGAAATCCAAAACGTATCTTTTAAGGCCAAGTTGTTTAAAGGTTTAAACAATTTAACTTATCTATATTCATATAGATAGATAATTCATAATTCACAATTGATAATCACATTACCAATTAAACAGATGATTCATAACCAATATGTAATCCATATCAACATCACAATAGTTAATCTATAATACCATCATAATACAACCAAGCATTCATACCATACAACATTACTTAAAGGTTTAAACAATTTAACTTATCTATATTCATATAGATAGATAATTCATAATTCACAATTGATAATCACATTACCAATTAAACAGATGATTCATAACCAATATGTAATCCATATCAACATCACAATAGTTAATCTATAATACCATCATAATACAACCAAGCATTCATACCATACAACATTACTTATCTCATTTCTGAGATTACATCCATTCAGGACAATCAATGTCATCCATTCTTATATAAGCAATGATTTACTTAATCACAACATAATTAATATAAAATGAATTAAATTAACTATCTCTATCTTTAATTAATTTAAAGTGAATTAAATTAATTACTTCATCTCTTAATTAATTTAAAATAAATTAAATTAATTACTTCATCATAAATCTTACTTATATAATCATTAATTAATTACAAATAAATTAATTAATTTTTCTCTAATTATCCACTTAATTAATCACCTTGATTAATTATACTTTAATTACATTTAAGTAATTATCCTTAATTAATTTCACAAATTAATTATTCTTAACCAATACAGTAATTAACCTTTAATTACTTCATTAATTAATTAATTATAATCAATTACTTTAATCCTTAATTAATTACAATTAATTAGTTATTCTATAATCACTTACAATTTATTAATTTATCTTAATTAATCAACTCTTAATTACATCATTAATTAATTATAAACTAATTACCCTTAATTACATCTTATTTTATTAATTACATTAAGTAATTATTCTTAATTAATCCATAATTATTAATTACTTTTGATTAATATAATCCAGTAATTAACTTCCCTTAATTACTTCCATTTATTAATTACTTTATAATTAATTACCTTAACAATTAATTAATAACTTTATTAATTAATCTTAATCCTTTAATTAACTTTAATTTAATAAATTATTTACTTAATAACACTAGGTGATTAACTCTTAATCATTTTTATTTAATTACTCATAAAATAATTATCCTCTAATTACTTTATTAAATAATTTACCTTTATTTAATTACATCTAGTAATTATTCCTTAATTACTTCATCAAGTAATTATACTTCATTTAATTTATAAGTGATTATCTTAAGTTAATCATTAATTAACTACTTAGTTAATTATTGAGATTTCTGATGTGTTGTTGTTCTCTCTTCTTTTCTTTTCTTCTTCTATCCCTTTCTTTCTTCATAACGATGCGTCTTTCTGGGCAAAGAAAGTCGGGTCGTCACAGTTGGTATCAGAGCATAGGTTGAGCGAATGCCTAAGCTTTTGGTTAAGTGAATATCAGAACACTAGGTTGAGTGAATACCTAGGTTCGGAAGGATTGTTCATTAGAAATAGGATCTATAGCAACCTGTTTGAGTCCGAGTGTATATATATATATGAGAGCGCGTATTTGTTAGTTATATAAAATGGTTTTATATTGTGTTAATTGATCGGTTGAGTGGTATATGGATTCTGGTCAATATGAGTAGCTAACGTTATTGATAGGGATCTCTAAACACTTAGACCAGGCCAACGGACACAATATTGTTTTAAAAAAAGTAGATGAAATAATTTTACCCAGATATAATTTCTATATAAAAAAGTATCATTTTAAATGTATATGGTATTTGTGATGATTGGTTGAGATGATAATAATTTATCATCTAGGATTAGGAGTCTGAGTGTTGAGGTTGGAAGTGTATTTGTCGAGACTGTAAACCTAATACCGTCTTGAGTGAACTTTACAGTTGTGTAAGGATTTCATATTCTCTGAAGGAAACCTGTTAAGGTTCGGAGTTTGTCTTTGAAGTTGGATGAATAGAGTTAGATCTATTGGATGAGCTGAAGCAAGTGATGGTATCTTGGCAACTTCAGGAAGTAGTAGCTGTGTGGTGAGACGCGGTGACTATGGACGTTTCTGAAGATGTTTCTTCTGAAGCAAGTTTAAGGAAGTAGATCTGTTTCGGTGTTGTGGCTGGGTCCAGCGGGTTGTTTCTTTTTGCTTTGAAGTCCGAGTTTCTCAAAGAGTTTCGGATAAGAAGTCTTTGGTATCTGTGACAGCAGTGCGGCTCGGAGTGTTCTGTGTGTTAGCAGGAAGTTTCTGGCTGAGTAGTTTTTCTGAAGTTGGAGTCCAGAAGCAGCTGAGTGAATCCATTTCTTCGATGAATTGGATAGTTAAGTATGAGCTGTTCTAATTTGTGAAGAGAGAACAGTATCTGTGGAAGTTAGGTCGAGTTGATCGCAAAAGAGACTTGCGATTGTTTGAGTATTTTCTTGGGATTATTGGAGATTGAGATTCCGTATCGACTTGATTCGTGGAGTTATCGGTGGTTCAGCTTTATAGAAGGATGTATCCGAGAGAATAATTTGGTGAAGCAGCTCAGGATTCTTTGGAGAGGGATTGACCACACCTAATTTTCTGGTGAGGATTCTGTTAAGGTATTTTTGACCAAGTAGAATGGTTCACTAAGATTTTATAGATATGGTGAACTGTGGATGATCAAGTTTGTGCTCGAGTTTCTCCGATGGCATTCTCATCTGTTCAAGATCAGAATTGTGCAGCGAAAGCAAGATAGCAGCTATTCTAGAGTGGAAGCAACCGAGAGTTGTAATTTTCTTCGAGTAGAGGATTTCTATAGGAAATTCAAGTGTATCTCTAAGTGTGAAGAAATTTTCGGGATCTGGAGGTAAGGTTGTCAAGTGCAACTGTTTGGCTATTTCAGATGGGAGAAGTAGTTCGAAGTTCTTAAATGTTTATGGAGTAGAGTTGTGTTTTGGATTTCGGTGATTTTTGGAGAACCATTTTGTTAAGTAGGATCCGGAAATTGGTTTGATTTTGGTCTAGATTGTTTCAAGAAGCATCAGCAAAGAGTAAGTTGATCAGGAAGGATGAAGTGACTCAGGATCGTCAGGAGAGTTATGCAGTTAAGAATTGATGGAATTTGGAATTTGAAGTTGAATTTGGATATTGTTTAAGTTTTCTCCGATCAAAGGAGATATAAAATTTGATAAGGCTGGAGAGCAAACTCTAGAAGTATTTTGAGATTTTTCCTGTGTCTTAAGAGGATTAGTTCTTTGATCTATAGGATTGAATGGCCAGTTCGGATAACTGGAATTCATTTTATTTCACGTATCTCTGAGGAATATGTGTATGATTCATCGAGTGATGAAATCAGCAGTTCAGAAGGATTTGGGAGTTGAGCTGGTCTTGAGTTTAGTCTGATATCTTATTCAGATTTGTGATCTAGATGGGAAGGAGTTCTAGATTATTGTAGTATAATTAATTAAGATCCTATAGAACGAGTATTCCGGTATATATATATACTTGGGGAAACTCGAGGAAATTCTATCCAGAATTTTGACTAGATAGTTAAATTTGTTTGTTGTATTGATTAATATGGTTGCTATGATTAATAGTGTATGATTGCTGTTTAAGATAAAAATTTTACTGGGTTATTAAATTATCTTTTCTTTTAAATTTCGGGGACGAAATTATTTTAAGGGGGGAGGAATGTGATATCCCGGAATTTTGGCAATATCAATTTAATAATCATTATTAATAATTAAATTGATTTGTTGATTTTATTTTATAAAATTAACAAGTTTATTCATTTTAAAGGTTAATAATATTTTTAATTGGCAAATTTATTTCTTTTGAAAACTAATAACATTTTAATTTGGCAATATCTTTTCTAACAATTTTAAATTGAGAAGATTTATCTTTCTAAAACTTATATAAATGTTTTATATTTATAATGTATATATATATATATTGGTATATATATATTATGAATAGGGAATCTTTTAATTTAATAAAAGCTATGTTTTCAAATTATAATATATATGTATATGTATATATTGTGATTTGGAGTTATGTTATAAAATTAAATATAATAATCATCAAAACTAATGTTAAAAATATTTGTAAAGATAAAATAAAATACTCAAGCATATAAATATATGATACATTAAAATTTATCAAAGTATAAGTTGTTATAAATAATTGTTTTCATGAATTCACTTTTCTATATTTATTAAAAATGTAAAAGCTTATTTATAAAAAGATAAATACATTATATACATATAAATATTTCTTAAATACATGTATATGACTTAAATAAATTTATTAAAACCAAGATTAACACTTGTAAGCTTATTAAGGTGGTTTAGTGACATTTGTAAAAATAAAGGTATATGTGTAAGATAATTAACACTTAAAAAAGACAAGTGGCTATTTCCTTTGTAAATTAAAGTCATAAATAAATAAAATGAAAGAAGATCTGTTTTGACTTTCAGCTAAAAATTATCTTCACTTCTTTCTCAACTAAAATACAATTCGAATCTTAAATCAAAAGAAGAAAAAGTCTGGAATTCAAATGCTAAGAGAAAAGTAAAATCTGGATAATTTAAAGCGAAGGCAAAAGAAGTTCAACATCAAAGCAAGTTTAATCAAGCAACAAGATGTAAACATCAACATGCAAACCTGGAAATAAACTACAACAGAATGTATTTCAACATGCAAGATAAATTCAAAAGCCTGGGAATCAAAAACTGTTCTCTGTTTTATAATGCCAGGTGAGTAGATATTATTTTAAAAACAGATTTAAACCTATGATATTGGATGATTTATTATCTGAAATATTGTATGAATGCATGCATAAGTATGTTTGTGTGATTGCCATTGTGATGAATATTCTGTGTATAGAGATAAATATATATGTGTGTTGTGTACAGATATCTGTATATCTGTTTTTGCTTTTAAACTAAGAATTTAAATATTGAAACCATTACCTCTTGATTGATCTCTATTAGGATTTGATAGATAAACAAAAAGTGTTAGTTTAGTATAGATTTAGGCTTATAAATTATAATTAAGTTAAATTAAAAATCTGTTGCCTCTGAAACTATAATAACAGCTATTATATTCAATAAGCAAGAATCTCAAACCTCTTAAATCATTGAAACAAGTTATAACCTGAATGCATGTTTGAAATCATGAATTTTAGTATTAAAATTGAGATTTTTAGTCTGGCATTCGATGAGATAATCATGGTTGATCGATTTTAAGTATTTTGGCTACTGACGGTGATCGAAGTCGATCTGGAACTCGGGGTTTGGTTTAGAGATGGTCGGCATATCGAGGCTCTTTGGAAAATTGGTGTGGTGATGTACTGATGGTTGTGGTGGCCAGGAATCGAGGAAATAGGGTTTAACACCCTGAGATTGTCGACAGTATTCAGAGGAATTTCGCGACAATGAGAAGTGACCGGAGTCGATCGCATGGTGATCTGAAGATGCTGGGAGTCGTGATGGAGCTATGGTGAAGATGGCGTGGTGTTTCGATCAAGGATCATCGAAGGCGAGTGGTTCTGGTGATGTTCGTTTTTAGGCTAATGGGTTCTGTTGGTCGAATTCGAATCTCGTACGAATCGAGAATATCTGGGTAGTCGAACGTGGTGACGTGATGAAAGGTGACTTGCCGGAGTACTGAACGGAGTTCGCCGTCGATCGATTATGTCGTGCATGTGCACAAGCTAGTTGCGTGCATCTGGAATGTGGGATTGGGGAAGAAAGCGTTGGCTCGGGTTTCGTTCAAGAATTTGTGAGTTTTACTCGAAGCAGGGAAATAGTGGGTTAACGCGAGTGTTACTTCAAGTCTCCACGAGTTTTACTCGGGTTTGGGAATTAGCTGGTATTAAGAATTGAACAGGAATTGTTTTGAAGTTTTAAAAACAAAAGAAATTTATATTGTAGTATTTTTGAGTTTTAAAATAAAGGTAAACAAGATTTTTACCTATTAAACTAAATTGTTTCTAGAAAATTGTTTTTAACAAGTTTGGAATAATTTAAATAAATAAGTTTTAAAAGAAGAATAGGGAAGTGGATTTTCAAAATGATTTTAGTATTTAATTCAAATAACTTAGAAAAGTTTTAAAGATTTAAAAGTCAAATTTGAATATCTAAATTATTTTAAATTATAATTGAATTCTAAAGTATTTTTATTTTAAATAAAATTTAAAGATTAAGATTTGGAAAATCAATTATAATAAGGATTTATTTTAAGTAATTAAGAGTTTGATAAATTAAAGAGAAATTAATATGTGAATATAATTAAATTGTTGGTCAATTTAATTTATTTAATTAAGATAATGATTTTCTTAATTAAAGTCTTTAAGTATAAGGAGTTAAGGAATTATTTAATTCAATTTAAATAATTAGTTAAATAATTAACTAAGTAGTTAATTAATGATTAACTTAAGATAATCACTTATAAATTAAATGAAGTATAATTACTTGATGAAGTAATTAAGGAATAATTACTAGATGTAATTAAATAAAGGTAAATTATTTAATAAAGTAATTAGAGGATAATTATTTTATGAGTAATTAAATAAAAATGATTAAGAGTTAATCACCTAGTGTTATTAAGTAAATAATTTATTAAATTAAAGTTAATTAAAGGATTAAGATTAATTAATAAAGTTATTAATTAATTGTTAAGGTAATTAATTATAAAGTAATTAATAAATGGAAGTAATTAAGGGAAGTTAATTACTGGATTATATTAATCAAAAGTAATTAATAATTATGGATTAATTAAGAATAATTACTTAATGTAATTAATAAAATAAGATGTAATTAAGGGTAATTAGTTTATAATTAATTAATTATGTAATTAAGAGTTGATTAATTAAGATAAATTAATAAATTGTAAGTGATTATAGAATAACTAATTAATTGTAATTAATTAAGGATTAAAGTAATTGATTATAATTAATTAATTAATGAAGTAATTAAAGGTTAATTACTGTATTGGTTAAGAATAATTAATTTGTGAAATTAATTAAGGATAATTACTTAAATGTAATTAAAGTATAATTAATCAAGGTGATTAATTAAGTGGATAATTAGAGAAAAATTAATTAATTTATTTGTAATTAATTAATGATTATATAAGTAAGATTTATGATGAAGTAATTAATTTAATTTATTTTAAATTAATTAAGAGATGAAGTAATTAATTTAATTCACTTTAAATTAATTAAAGATAGAGATAGTTAATTTAATTCATTTTATATTAATTATGTTGTGATTAAGTAAATCATTGCTTATATAAGAATGGATGACATTGATTGTCCTGAATGGATGTAATCTCAGAAATGAGATAAGTAATGTTGTATGGTATGAATGCTTGGTTGTATTATGATGGTATTATAGATTAACTATTGTGATGTTGATATGGATTACATATTGGTTATGAATCATCTGTTTAATTGGTAATGTGATTATCAATTGTGAATTATGAATTATCTATCTATATGAATATAGATAAGTTAAATTGTTTAAACCTTTAAGTAATGTTGTATGGTATGAATGCTTGGTTGTATTATGATGGTATTATAGATTAACTATTGTGATGTTGATATGGATTACATATTGGTTATGAATCATCTGTTTAATTGGTAATGTGATTATCAATTGTGAATTATGAATTATCTATCTATATGAATATAGATAAGTTAAATTGTTTAAACCTTTAAACAACTTGGCCTTAAAAGATACGTTTTGGATTTCGATGAGACCGGGATCGGGTTTCCGTATACCGGTATTCCATGTCTGGAGACCCGAATACCACATCGATCCAAATTAACGATAGGTCGTGAATCTCAAGTGAAGATGAAGATTCAGAGTGCAAGAGTTATTGTCGTTAACTCTGAGGGTGATTCCAAAACGAGTGTAACGAGATAATGCCTTCGGTTTCGTTCGAACCCGGAACGAACTTGTATGGATTGAATGCTTTCAGCACATCGTCAGGCGGACGATGAGCATTCTAAGTGATATGTTCTGATTAAAGGTAATCGTAACCTCAAGCCTCATCAACCGGGAATGGCTAAAACAGGGGAGGTGCAGCAAGGTTTCGTGGGTAGCACCCACTGAGAGCAAGATAGATCCCTGTCTAGAGGTCCCTTTTCTTTTCATTCGGCTTAGTGTGTGGTTGGTCGCGCCAACTACGGGATTGTCTTGTTCGGGATTATCCAGTAAGGGATGGTTCCGGCTTTGTGTTGCAGGGGAGCGGGCGTACTCCTCGGTACGGTGATCTAGGCCACGTACTGTGACGGGCGGTACCCCAGTAGCCCTGCCATTGTATGGAATCCAAACTCCAATAAGTGCCGTACGTATTAATTGTGCCCAACTATGTTGGAATGTGAGATATAAGCATTTCAGCTATTTCTGTAATTTACTTGAAAACCCTAGACCCTATTATAATACAATCGGATTTCCTATCAAATGTTTTAGTTAGCGTAAGGTAAAAACTTACCCATGTTTATGTGTGGGGAGTCTTACGTGATACTTTTGTTTTCAAAGGTTTTCAAAGTTAAGCAATTTAACCGTTTACTCACACCAGACCCATGTCTGACCCAAGTGTTTATTTTCTGTTTTATTAAACTCTTGGGTACTCAAATTTGTATGAGTAGTCAAGGGGATTCAGGTTAGTCTTGACGAATTCTGGAGGAGCTGTGAAGCAGGAGGCTTCATCGAGTAGATATATAGAGTTTCCGCTGTGTTTGTATTAGTCTGTATTGTACTAATGTACTTGTGTTGTATAATAGACAGAAGTTTATAACTGTCTATTCTGTGATGTATAAATTGTGTACTCTGATGTATATGATACTATGTAATATCTTATGTGATAATATATTTCTCGTTCCGCTGTGAGATTTCTGATGTGTTGTTGTTCTCTCTTCTTTTCTTTTCTTCTTCTATCCCTTTCTTTCTTCATAACGATGCGTCTTTCTGGGCAAAGAAAGTCGGGTCGTCACATTGAGTATGCTCAACAAATTGAAAGAAATTATCCACTCATACGCACCATTTTGCAACATCTATAGTATAATGCATATACCTTACATTTGCTTAACAAATACGTTCATTTATCTTACCTTGGCCAATAATATATCAATAGTGCTACGGATAACATCCCTAACTTGAGTTTACTCAACAATCAGAGAGTATGCAAGTAATCTATTAATATATAAATGTTAGAGGACAAGAATATGTATAAAGATTCATAATTTTTAATATATTTATATACATTGGGTGATACCGATTTAAGGAATAATGTATTTCTTTTGAAATACCCTTGTGATTCAAGTGTCGGACACATGAAATCATGGTATATGTACAATACGCATATACTTGTTCCTTAAACCTAGATTGAGTTTCTTATAGTTCCACTTAAGATATACATTCATATATTATATAAGTTTCATTCATATATAACGGTTTATAAGTTAATTAACTTATGTAATATTATTATGCGCGTGTGTATATTAGTTAAGTCTCATTTAATTAATTTTAATTTATTAATTTAATTGACAAATTATTTTAAAATTTCAAAATTTTATTTTATTTATCTTAAACAATTTAAGATGAATATTAACTATATTAACTATAACATTTATAGTTTTATACATATATATCATTATATTCATATATTTATTAATTAGTTTACCTTTAATTAATATATATTAATCAAATAAGCACTCATTTAATTAAAAAAATTATGTAAATTCTTTCTTAATAAATTTAAACATTTTAAGATATATACACACATACATATGTAGATATATATATATATATATATATATGTATATATATATTTGTTTTAATTAATTAATTTTTAACTAATTATTTATTTATTTAATCCAGTGAATTAAATTATTAATTTTTTTCCAAAGATATTAATTTATTTTCAAAACATTTTGAAATTTATTTTTATAACTTTTATAAAAAATTTATTTTATATTTTAAATTTTAATTTTAAATTCAAAATATGAGTTTAAATTTTCAATCTAAATTTGAAAATTAGTCCAAGGCCCAAAATAATTAGGGCCTTTATATTGGGGATGACCTTTGGACTTACATCATCCTTTAGGCTAGACTAGTAGCTAGGTACGTAGGAAAGAGTACTTGATTACCGAAACCCAACTTTAGACTACTTTTCTTGATACCCTACTAAATGTGTACATTTTAATAAATTAGCCCTAATTTTGCTAATCTAGACCGTATGGACCATTGGCTCCGATATCATTGAAGAAAATAGGCAAGCTAGAAGGTGATGAAACATGTAGATTTCAAAAAAATTCCTATTTTTTGGTCTATTGGGTTATGAAATCTAAAGATTTTATTAGATCCAATCTAATATGATTTAAAATAAAATCTTATTTTATTTGTTTTTAAAGGGGCATTGATTTAGTTTAAATTAAATACATTGTAACGAGCATATCGAATACAGTCATATGTGTATATTGCAAGTGAAACATATAAATAATGTACTTAGTCAATTTGTATGTTTATAGATGTTGGGATTTAAAGGAACTATGTCGGGCCACGACAAGTTAAATGGGTGAATTTCAAAAACATTCTATTTTTAGATCTTTGTTAGGCCTATGAATTCTAATGGATTTTAGTTCTAGCCAAAAATATTTTTTAAATAAAATTTTTATTTAATTTTATTTGTCAGAAAATGTTTTATTTAATTTATATAGTTATATTTTATAAGTGTATCAAATATATACATATGTGTATAATGCATGTGCAACCTATAAATAGTGTACATGGTTAACGTGTATGTATATAAATGCTTAGATTTACATCGCAACCGACACATTTATCCCTTTATATATGTCTTTGTTGTTCATAGTTTTATTTTAAATAAATATATAATAATAATAATAATTGTATATTTTTATTTAAATAGTTTATACCAATTCCAAATATTTTGAATTAATATCTTACAGACCTTGTGTTGATTTAAAATTAAAAATCGGATCTATATTTAAGTAAATATCTATTTTAAATTTTAAATTAAAACTATATATAATCTAATTTTTCTTAAATTCGAAATATACATATGAATATGTTTTATTTTTTAATTTAAAATATATTTACTTTATATATAAATTATTAAATTAGTGTGTGTGTATAAATTTCGGCCAAAAAGGATTTTTTTTAAAAGTAAATTTTTTTGTTATATTAAATCCTAACGGATTTGGTGTAAACTTTTTTTAAAAATATGATTCATGTATTAATTTATTTAAAATAATTATATATGTATGTATTAATTATTATTATACATAAGCAAATTTAAAAAAACTAAAATTACATATATTTTTATAAATTAGCTCTAGATGATTATATATATATATATATATATATATACGTATGTATAATATCTAATTTATATGTATATAATTACATACATAACATTATAAAATTTACTAAAGCTATTTAAAAGTAATTTAAAATTCCAAAAAGTTATATTTAAATATTTTAAATATGACCGAAAATAATATAAGTGATGTTTTCATGTGTTTTCCTAAACAATTATGGATATATACATAGGACTGTACAACAAAAGGTATATACAAATTCTTTATAATTATCAGGATCCAAATAGCATGAACATAATGATCAAAACATATAATTATAATAAACATTGAAATCGAAAGATTACCAAAACCAATTGCCCGTGAATTGCACCTTGAATGATGAATTAACTCCTAGATCCAATCATGCCACCTCAATAAATTGCAACAGATTAGAGACAAACATGCCCTTTTATTTAAATGATTTTGTATAGAAAATTTCTTTTAGAAATGGAAGGCTATTATTTCTAGAAGCTTGCGGCTAGAATGAATAGAGGAGGGATCTCCAAACGAATGAGAAAGAGGTGTTCAAACAGGCATCTAGGTAGCGAGAAAGTGGAGATTTATTTTCCTATCTTTACTCAGTCTCTGTTTGCCAATTCAAATCAATATTTGAACATTTAAACCACCATCCTCTCTCTCCAATGGCCATCTATATGAAGGAAACGGGCCAGTCAAAAGCGGATGAAATAGGTAGATTTCAGAAATTTCCTATTTTGAAACTATTGGGCCAATGAAGACTAAAGTATTCTAAACAAAATCTTTATTTTATTTTCTTTGTTAAATTTTTTAGATTTTAGCTTGTTAGTCTATCAAATACACTTGTTTGTGTAAAGTTCATATGCAATAAGAAGTAAACAATAGTTAATATGACCTATGTAGGTGCTGGGATTTACACCGCAACTAACAATTTCCCCTTTACATATGCTTTTGTTGTTTAAAGTTTTGATATATATATATATATAATGGATGAACATTTAAATGCAAATGTATATATATGTATTGAGCGTAAATTTAGCCAATTTTTTTTGAAATATAAAGTTAACAATAATGAGTTTAATTTCAATTAGAAGAGGTAAAGATTAAATTTTACGGTTTTACACTAAAGTTCATTTTGTAAATTTAATTTTTTTTTTTGAAAGGCAAGCGGGGTTGACTGGTCCCCTACCAGATTATTATTAAAAAAGAGAAAGAAAGGCGACTATGAACAAGCTCACAATCGCAAACGGAAAAACAGACACACTTAATAAGGAATATAACACCGAGGAAAAAAGAAAAGCAAGACAAGCGAAGAGAAAAATAAAAAACACAGAGGGGAGAACAGCACTATAACCAAACAGGCGAGACGAGGGATGTGAAATCAAATTCACACTCCTTAATTCCCATCTTAATGTTGGCGAGTAGGGCGTTCAAAAGTTGGTCACTGTTCCTTAACTTGTTTTCAAAGCACCTCAAATTTCTTTCTTCCCAAACGAAGTTGAGATATCTCTTGATCAGAAAAAAGTACACAAAGCTTTCTTTTTTCTTCCACCTAGTAGCCTTCCCTATGAGAGCCCACTCAACACTGGATATGCCATGGATATGATTAACACTCATCACAGTCATGAGCTTACTCCACAAACCCAAAAGATTACTGCATTCAAAGAAAAGGTGGCTCACAGTCTCAGGATGGATCTTGCAGAAGAAGCAAAGTGGATCAACGGGCATCCCATAGTTAAACAATCTGTCTTTGGTTAGTAGTGCACTGTTAATGACCTTCCATAACATTGGGTTATCTCTGTGAGTTGATTTTCTGGTCCATAGAACTTTGTGCCATTTTATGTCAGTAGATGCAGGATGGACCACGAGCATTTTATAAACAGAAGAGATAGAGTGGGATTTTCCTTCCCAAAGTATCACATCAGTCGGAGTGGGAATGAAGGTTATAGATTGATACTTTTTCCAAACAGCTCTAATGTCTTGGTTACTGGTGTATGGTAGTGATAACTTGCCATCAATAATGAAATCAGTTGCTTTAGCTACACTATTAATACCAGATTGCATGATCTGCTGAGGAGTGAAGATTTTGCATAAGATCAGTCCATCATCCATCCAGGGAGTATTCCAGAAGTTAGCAGCACTGGAAGCGGAAAGGTTGACTTTGATAAATGGTAGAAGAGATGTTCTTGACATCAGAAGGCTTCTCCAAGTCCAACTAGAGTTTTGTGGCACTGTCATTGTCCAAAAATTCTTTCTACCCAAGTTATGGGTTTTAGTCCATTGAACCCACAAGTTGTCCGCATTGTTTAGCAAGGCATTCAAGAGAGTACTGATGGCAGCTCTATTCCAAGTTTGTAAATTAAGAATGCCAAGACCACCTTTGTTCTTAGGTAGCTCCATAATGCCAAAAGAGCAGGGAATTAACTTCCTAGAGTGGATGGATCCAGTCCAGAAGAATTCCAAGTTTTGTAAATTTAATGTAAATTAGCATACATATATGTTCCCATAAATATATAAATAATTGCAAGTAACAATTTAAATGTAGTAACAAATCATATATGAAATTTTAATGTATTTTATATGCATATTAAAGTTAATAATTTAAATTAAACTTTTAATTTGGAAAGGAAGCAAAGGATTTAGGATTTTAAACAAAAAAATTGATCATAGAAAGAAAACAAAAGATTTAAGATTTCACACAAGAGTCCATTCATGAATTCTATATTAGAAAAACATATATTCTTATGTATATAATATTCAAAACATCAATTATATAACATAGAAACCAATTTTCATGACAAGTTTAAACAATTAACATATATGGTTTATTTGTATTTGTATACACAAGTGTTATAAAATTATAAGAAGGTTTTCTAATCAAAATTAAATTTTTTATTAACAAAAGTTTCCAAAATAGAAGAAAAACGAATCAGATAACTTACGCACATGGAAATTCATGGTTAATACATTCAGATCTAAACTATACAGAGAACAACAACAAATAATAAAATGAAATAGAGGACCTAAATTATATAAATCATGATGAACATATGATAAGTGTAGATATCGAACAAAAGTGATCCGAATAAAATCAACATAATAAACATACTATTAAATGAGATGGACAAAAGGAATTTGAGTTACGTATTGCAAGTTTAACAATCAAAGAGATGAGATGATGCATGTGATGCCCCACCTCTATACTCACACTAGCCAGGACACTACGGGGTAATGCCGTCGACTAGCACGAAGAATAAGGCTGTTGAGGAGCGACCATCTGTGTAATTGCTTTGTGCGAGTACCGATATGTCAGATAATATGACTTGCATTTCATTTCAAGAGGAAGTCCGACATATCAAATACAAATTCCAAGCTACTACACAGTGGCTATGTGGGCTTTGAAAACAAATATAGAAATAAGCATAACATAAATCAGTCACATATATTCATATCACAAAGGCGGAAACAGATATGCATATAAGACTTAAAAGTGTACATCAAAATAGTGGTCATACAAGATCCACTACTTCACAAAAGAATAGGTACAAGTGCTAAGCAAAAGAATAAGTATACATCAAGGAGTCTCTGTCTTAAATGTATAAAAACAAAAACTACTAAGCTAAAGTAGTTAGCCAAAAGTAAGGAGCTAGTCCATGCTAAGAAGTCAAGTGGAAGCACCTGAAACACCTCGGTCTGACCCGAGTAATATTAAAGAAGAAAAATAATAAACAAATCAGTCTAGCTATAAATATCATATAAGATGAGATAAGATAAGAGATACAACAAAAATATATGATAACAATAATGCCATATTTTGACAAGCATATATTTGATAACACAAAATATCATACAATATCTCAAATCATCTCAAATATCCAAAAAGAATATCACATTCTTAGCTTATTCACCAAACCTCAAATATTGACAAAACATACCAATGCCAATCGCAAAAATCGGTGAAACACAAATTCCAGAAATCAATAATTAGAAATCCAGAAAACACAAAGAAGGGGTAGGCCTAACATAAACGGGATGTTATCCCATGGGTCGCTAACCCATAAAATGAGCTGAACATCAATGCACCTAAAAAGATATGCCCCATGCACAATCGAACATCGACGCACCTAAAAAGATACGCCCCATGCATAAACGAACATCGACGCACCTAAAAAGATATCCCTCATGCATAAACGAACATCGACGCACCTAAAAAGATACGCCCCATGTATAAACGAACATCGACGCACCTAAAAAGATACGCCCCATGCACAAACGAACATCGACACACCTAAAAAGATATGCCCCATGTATAAACAAACATCGACGCACCTAAAAAGATACGCCCCATGCACAGTCGAACATTGACGCATCTAAAAGATACGCCCCATGCACCGACTTATCAAGCCAATTGCTCCACGAACGGTCAAAAGACCCTGGGTTTTTAGCCCCATAAAATGAGACGAAGCTCCACAAAACGAGGTATAGTCCCCCACGTGGACAAAGAGACATCGCATATCGCTAGTCTAAACCATAAAATGATCATCATTGATCAACAAGAAGTGTGAATTACACTAAGCTAGTAAATAAATGAGTTTAGCTTCATGTCCTATAACCACTGGCTTAACTTAAATATTTACGAACAAATTGTAGATTTCCACTTGAAAATTGTCACAAGATTTCAATCGAACAAGTCTAAGAATTAACCAACAAAGTAAACGCAAGCGTTTCATACCACTTGTTTTGCTAAGTCGTTTAATTGGATTTCTCGTATGAATGAGGTAAAGGTTTGTATATACTTATAGATTGGAAAACGGTTTTAAAATGAGCTTTGTATTTAAAAGTAGTGTTGAAATTGTTTTTGTGAAAGAGTTTGAGTATTTACTACTAGTATAGAAACCTTTGTATTTAAAAGTGACAAATCGCAGAAATGATTGTAAAAACAATCTATCACCAAAAATCCACATTCGACGATGTGAATTCAAACCATAAAAATCGATATAAAATCCAATCAAATGGATATTCTCCAAAATCCATAAATGAAGTCATCAAAGTCGATAACAATTGACAACTATCCGGATCAACAAAAATCGATAAAAATTGGAAATCCACTCAAAACAGCCAAAATAAGCAAAATTGAACAGTTCCAGACGTCTGAAATTACCAACCAGACGTCTGAACCACTAACCAGACGTTTGGTTGGATTTCCAGACATTTGGATTTTGCCTCTGCCTTTTTTTCTCTTTTTCCAGGGACCAATTCCAGATGTCTGGATTTTTCAACCAGACGTCTGGATTTTCAATCAGACTTCTGGATTTTCAATCGAGACGTCTGAAATTTCCTGCTAGGCAAAAATTAGCCTAGCCCAAAAAGGGCAAAAATCCAAACTGAAATGCGATCGAACGAGCGATGGATGCTAGGGATTTATGCCAATCGACAAGCCAGCCCTATAGGCTCTTCGATACACCACCAAAAATATGTCAAAACATCCAAGATAGGATCTTTAAAGATTTTGACTTTAAAATACCAAAATTGGAAAATTCACCAAATCAATTCAAATCAAAAGCAATTGAACATGAAATTGATGTTAGGAATTCATACCTAACAACAATGAAAGTTATAGACATAGATGTGAGTTCAAGAACTCACCTTTAAAACTCAAAAACAACGAATGAGAAGCTCTAAAACAAGGCAAGATCAATTCCTCTTCAATACACCTCTAGAATCTTCAATCTATAATCAAAGGTGAAGTTTTTCCTAAGTTAGGTTATAGGAATTTCTGAAAATTGAAGAGAGATTGAGATGGAGAAGATGAAAAGGATGCTTACCTAAGCTTCTCTTTGATTTTGGAGCTTGAATCTTGAATTTCCTAGTAATATGGAGTTTAGGAATTTTAATTTCCTCTTCTTTCCCCCATTTTCCTTTAGCTTGAGAGTGTTAGGAAAATAGAATGAATGAATGAAGAGGGGTGGAGTTAGGGTATTTTGTTGGGTTAGTGGGCTGAAACCCAAACCCAAAGCCCAATAGAAAAATAGCAAAATTCCACTCAACTCCAAACATATCGATGTTTATACTTAAAAAGGTCGCAAACGCCTTTTTGGACTCAATGGAAGTGGTCCCGAGTTCGGATTCAACCGTTTACAAAAAGTCATGTTTTGGACTTTTAAATTCAACTGACGATGCTCTATTTAAATAAATTATTTAAATATATTATCGTAAAAATATGTAGGTTGTTACAATGCATATAGAGTCTAAAAGGACATGGACAAAAGAAACGCATAAATAAATCAAATCATAATAGTACCTTAGGATATAGCTAAAAATTGCATCTTAAATGATGAATCGACGCTCCTAGATTCAGCTGAATCGATCTCTGGATCTTGGAGGAATCAAGAGACAACAACAACATTTTGTTTTTGATTTTATTTATATTTAACTTTTTTCATTTTTGAGCCATGGAGTTATTGATTTTTGGTTATTATAGAATTGAGAGAGGAGAGCAGAAGAAAAATGAATTTCGTCAAGAAGAATAATTATGAAATGAGTGAAAGAAGATTTTATTTTAAGGGAAACGCCCCTTTAAAACCTCTCTTATTTAATTCAATATTAAGTCTCATCAAATCTTCTCCACCCTTCATATTTTTGGCAGAAAAAATAAAAATAAAGAGAAAAGGGCATAAATCATTTCATAAATGAGATTTAAGTGAGTTATAAAGAGGACTAGATGAGGAGGTTTATTTGATTCCTTTAATTGCTCATTTGGATTTTCGATTCACATTTGAAACCCCTCCCTCACCCTCATCATGCATGGTCCGTGATAAATTGGCGTGTGGACCTTAAAAAATTTCCAAAATCATTTAGCAATTAATTTATTATATCTTATTATAATATTCTATTGATATCGTATACCGACACACGCGTATACAACTTTTATTTACGTACTTTATTAAATACTAGTGATATTCAAACAAATCAAATAAAATTTAATAATTAAGATTTCATAAATATTAATTAATTTACTAAATTTATGATGATTTGAAATTAACTAAATCATGTGGTGTTTCAGAGTATTCATCATTACGGTTACGCAACTCAAAAGTGTAAATCCAATCGACGATTAATATCGAACAATTCAAATATTAACGTTCACTCATCACCTTAGCTAGTGGCGTGACGTTTTGGCTAAATTTATTGCTTATACGTCTTTAAGGTAAAATCTAGTTTACTTATTATAATCGATGCCCGGTAGCAACGATTATTTATGCCAATTCTCTTCATCGACACTATATTACATTAGGACTTATGGTATTTGGTTTTGGTTAAAATTCCACCATCATCCATATTCAACTTTATTTTTTCAAACACAAAATTCTTAGTTCAATAATAATAACTATTATTAACCATATTGCTTTAACTAAAGACTTTGACTTTGAGTTGACTATAATTGACCATGATACCGACCTCATATAACCGAGGAAATGAATTCTCTATTGAACAGTGTTTCATCTCCAATGCTTCAACTCAGACCAAAATATAGTTTTACAATGGGCGACATGTCATGATTTAACTATAATGAAAGTGGACTATCCATATTAAAGTTCAATGGTATTCTTAAGTTGAGAGAACTGTGTAATATCGTCACTTCGAGATTATATATTTGACCTTAGTTATATTAACCAACAGAAAACACTCAAGTGAGTCATTCCATATTTATCTAATAACTTGTTAAATCTTGCCTTTTGAGTTTTGATGAGAAAACTATATATCTCTATGAAATTGTACAAGTTGATCATTATAAGATATTTCAACATTGAAGATAAGGAAAAATGATTAGGTGCTTTGCTCAAGCAATGAAGATTAACTACCAAAGGGCTCTCGTATTTGCAAGTATAGAAAATTTGTACAATATTCTTTGATGATACACACAAAAATATCCTTTATTCGGTTTTTAAATGGTTTTCAAACTCAAAATTTTCGAAATGAATATTTTTTGAACTTTGCTAGGAGTTAGACGTTTGATATATAAACTCAAACATCTGAATATATCAAAATTAGCCTATAAACTCTAGGGATAGATCCCTATAAAATATCAAATGACTAGGTTAATTATCCAGACGTTTGAGAAATAAAAGGTCTAGTTTTAAAAACCATTTAGATGTCTGAATAAAGGCCAAATTATACTAATCCTTTCTGGTTAAGGACCAGATGTATGAGGTATGAAAACTATAGTCTAATCTATTTTCAAAATTTTATTTATTTAAATGGCCCGACGTCTGATTATATAGGCCGCACATCTGAATCGAGCCAAAAATAAACGTGTTCTTTTCTAGAACATATTCAATCATCTAAGCTATTTAACCACACATTTTACATTATTTTTTTAATATGTAAGTCGGATGTCTGAATAGGACAAGTAAAACGTTTGAAAAACCTTAACAGTTATATTTTTAAATAGACATTTATTTACTGAAAGGTTATATCTTTTGTTAAAATATACAATTATTTAAATGATTATAATTTTTTAGAATTTTTCTAACATTATAAATATAGAACAAATTCACTTTTTCCATTTCAACTCTCGCTCTCTCTTTAAATCTCTAATATTCTTTGCAAATCAAAAGTGTTAAAATCTATTAATAGTTTCCAAATTTATGCAAGTTCAGTTTATAATCATCAAAGGGTATTATAAGATGGGTGTACTCAAACTTGACTTATCCATGTTGTGAAGAACACATTGAAGTCAATAAGCAAAGCATTTTCTCTAAAGTTTTATGAAGTCATGTTCGTTTGCTTAAGAAAATTGTAATCTCGGTCCTCGAGTGAAGTGAGGATTATTGGATAGTAAAAATCCTAAGGAGAGCTTATGGTCTAGACATAGGACGGGAGGTCTGAACTAGTATAAAAATTATGACGTGATCGTATCTTTACTTTACTTATTTATTTCTCTGTATATTTAAGTTAGTTATCTTGAATTAGATTTATTCATATTACTTAGGATCCTATAGAATTTAATAACTTTGAGTACATAATCCTTTGGTTCTCCCAGTAGTTAAGAGCACCATGCTGCCTAAAATTTAAAGAGCGTTGCACACTCTAGTCTATATCAATATCCCATCTCGAAACATCTTGACTAGGAATATTAAAATAATATGTTATTTTTAATGTTATAAAATTTTCATGATTACAACACATTGTAATTACTATCAAATAATATATCATTTAAGGATTTTCTATTTAATATACTTTAAATTAATTAATTAGTCATATCATAACATAATAAGTTTTTAATAAAAAGAAAACACCCTTTATTTTGAAAAAGATTGGTTTATCGAGTTAGATATATATAACTAATTACATAATTTACCTAGGGCATATCCCTAACTCTATCAATTTGCCACTTGCTATAATGATCCGGAATTCCAAACACTTCATATTTAAATATCTGAATTATTTAAATATTTGAATCTTGGATTTAATGTGGTTAAATTGATTTAGTAACCTTGTTAACCCTTTTTAAACTGATAACTAATGATGGCAAACTTATTTGTGGAAAATGTTTACAAAAATAAATAGTTCGAAGAAATATCGATAATCTGACCAAAATCGTTTTATCAATAAACAGCTTTTTGCTCGATAAAATTGTTCCTACTTGTTGTGCTTTCCTAATATATTAATATTAATTAATTAGCAACTAAAAATATTTTGTATTAAAATTAATTAAAGCTTATAGAAGGTTTAGAAAGAGATATTTATAAAGAGGTGTAGTTTGGGAAAGCTTAAGGCTAAAGTAATGAGATGGAAAAGGAGAAGTGATGTGCACATGGAGAGGGGAGCTTCTTTCGACCAAAAATGAGATGTGGTATGGAGGGTTGGTGACCTCTTGTTAACACTTGTTAATCATTTCATTTTTTTCACAAAAGCTTCTCAAAATAAAACATAAAAAATGGCGTCTTCACTCTCTTTTTCCCCTCTTTAACTTTCTCAAATCATATCAAATCCAAACCCTCTCAAACTTTAACCAAGGCCTTAGAACATCCTATGGACTAGGAAAAGCAACTTAAAGATGAAAGAAGATGGAAAAAGTGGTTGAGGCCTTGAGCAATATAAGGTGGGGGAGTGTGACCTTATACTTGTGAAGACTGAAGGTGGAAGCTTTGGTTTTTTGGTGATGGTAGGAAGCGATTTATGTTCTTGTGCTTGGTTTTAACATGGACTTAGGTGAGTTTACTCACCATTGAACAAGTATATATTGTGTTACATACGTTGTGTACTTGAATATAAAGTTAAAGGTAAAGTTAACTAATTAGAGTTCTAACTTTTGGACCTTACTTGCTTTTGAAATCAAATGACAACTCTATATTATAGATTATCACTTCTATTACCCTCTAAAACATGTATCATGGCCTAGACTTTAAGTTTACATATTTGGTTGGATTGTGTGTTGAATTGATGTGAATATGAAAGTGTTTGTGCAACGATAGTCGCTATAAGTGCACTTTGAAATCTCCTTGCTTTAAATTTGTTCAAGTTGGGGATATGTTAATATATTATGACATAATATATTTTGGTTGTTGTCTACACATATTGTGGTGTATATGATAGTAAAGAAATGGTTTGGAAAGTTGTAGAAATTGTAGTGTAAAGCGGCAAAATTTATAGCGCGAATGGTTGTTATATGAGCACTTTGAAATCGTCTTGTATTCGGAAATTTTTAATATAATTTTGGAAAACATCGTTAGAGTTTCTTTACTCTGTTAATAAGTACTATATATACACTTCTTGCTGTAAAATTTAAAGGTTTAAATGATTTTAAAACAGTTGAACGAAGTGGTAAAAGTTATAGCTAAAAGGTCGTTGTGGATGCACTTTGAAAATGCCTTGTGTTTGGAGATTATTAAAGTTAATTTTAGAAGACATCTTTAGGGATTTCTTTGCTTTTTTAATAACAAAAATATGTGTAATTATTAAAGCAAAAATACCAATGTTTAAAAAGTTATAGAACTAGTTAAACGATGGCAAAATTTATAGCGGAAAGATCGTTATATAAGAACTTTGAAAAAACCTTGTTTTCAAAAAAAATTATATAATTTTAGGAGATATCCTTAAGGGTTTCTTTTCATCGGTTTTAAGTAATCAAAGTATAAAAATTATTGTAAAAAATTGGATCTTTAATTATTTATTTAAGTGGTGAAAAATAACTGCAAAGTTCATGGTTATTCTATATTGTTCTCTATCCAGGAGTTTTAACAGCCTTATAAGTGCTATCTTTGATCTAATGCAGCACTTAAGGCTTGTTGCATTGGTTTTTTTAATGTGACATTTTAACTAATTTTTCATGATTTAAATAGTTTAAGGTTCATTATCGTTGTGGAATCTTTTTAGGAAAGTGTAATAACATTGATTAGAGTATGAAATAAAGATTAGAAGTTTAAATATATTTTTAATAATTAAATATGATATTTTTTAAGAAAAGTTTTCTTTTGTAGGATTTAAAATAAAAGGTTTTTAGTAAATTATAAATTATTTATTTTTAAGCAATATTTTGTATATATATTTAAAACCTATTTATAAGTATTTTTAAAGTGTATATATATAAGTTGGAAAAGTTAAGTTAAGTATTTTATAAAAGAATAAAGGAGGTTTTGATTATAACACTTGGTAATAATATATGGTTTTGTGAAGTTAATCAAAAGCATATTATCTTGTTAATAAGTATATTTAGATCTTTAAAAAGGAAAAGTTTAAAGATAATGTTATGTGTAAAATGGCTTTGGGATTATAGTAACGATGTTTAAGCAACATTTTTTAACCCATTTAAATATACTTTTGAAAATAATAAGATGTTTAAATGAAATAGTTTAAACATAATGTTAAGTGTAAAATGGTTTTGGGTTTATTGTAATAATGTTTTTAATAACATTTGTTTTTAACCTATTTAATTATACTTTTGGAAATGTGAAATCTTATTTTTGATTTGTGAATATTCTTACATCATTTGGGAAAAGGATATGGATATAATTCTAAGTAATGGAAAGAGTAGAAATGAATAGGTAAATAGTGGTGTACATGCATATATCTTTTGTATAGGTATTTCAAATACATATACAGGTACTTATAAAGAAGTTTTAATTAATAAAAATTAGTTAAATAAAAAGGGGATAAGAAGTTGCTTATGTGACTTAATCGTGTTTTGTGACATTTTTTTGGAATTCAAGCATGGTTTTTATTGAGGACCATTACCTCATTTTATTAATACGAAATTGAATACAAGGCATGTATAAATACAAAACTCAAGCCAATGTTCATATATACACTTGTCATGATAGCTAATTAACTCTCTAGGACCCCAATATAATATCCTTTTTCTTATCTGGGTTATTCAACATAATGACACTTCATATTTTTTCCTTCTCACTCCTTCAAATAGCTTTAATTTTCTTTCTTTCCAAATTTCCGCTATTGCTACCTTTAGTGACTAGAGCAAGATCTTGCTGCTATAATCTTTTCATCTCATTGCCTTGAAGATGGAGTGCCATTCCTCTTGGCTATTGGTAGAAGGGTTGTGAGATTCTCCTATTTGAAGTATGGTTTTCCAAACGGCATAAGTTTCTTGACATTCAAAGTAAAGGTGCATATTGCTTTTATTCTCATTTTCACACCATGGACACAACGAGTAATTTATTATGCCGGTACCGTACAACTTGCCTTGAGTTAGGTGGCCGGTTTTTAAAACACGCCACATGAAATTTTTTTGTTCTTGAGATCTAAAGATGTCCCTTATCTATGAAGCCTATAGGTCGATATATTCATTTAGATTGATGTTAATTCCTTGTACACACCATTTATGAAGTGCCTACTCTTTTTCCTGCCCATAATATAATGTCATATTTGCTTGAAAGTATATGCTCTAATATACCGGCTTCATCTTGACTGAGTGATAATATAAGTTGAGAAAGTTGAAAACATGACAAGTGTATGAGACTTTGTTTCCAGATGTAATCATTTTCATTCTGTACTTGATAGTCTATTAATCGACTATTGAATTTAACCAAATTAACATTGAAAGTATATGTATGCATCACGTATTAATGCGGTTTGAGATCCTCAAAGGAGGACTCATTCATATGAATTGTCTTTTGCTTTAAGAACATATATATACGAGATCCCTCAAGGAGTACTCCTTTATATCATTCATTTAATTTTTAAAGAACCAAAATTGAGTTAAACGAAATTCACCAATTTAGTTTTGAAAAGTCCGGGATCGGATAAGTGTTACTTATCAAAAACCACTTCAAAACCGATATACGAGTTCTATTTTTTGGAAGTGGTTATGGAGTGGAATGCTAAAGAGTTGAACTTTCTATCCTAAGCTTAAGTCCAAGAGAGTGATCCGCTTTAACATTTGTTAAACGATTTATGTTAGGATCCAGGGAGAGATTCGTGAACTATTCGAGATGCTAGAATCCAAAGAGAGTTTCGAGATCTATTCAAGTGATGAAGACTTGTGTGTTGAGATGCTGAATATGACTTCACTATTGGAAATGATAGAAAACATAGTAGGCCTCATAGCCAATGGGTTTAGCTATCTCAAAGGGTACATCAACTCCAAATATCTAGAGATGCTTTTGATTATTGCTAGCAGGAGTTGATAATATTCAGTATCACGTGTTTGGGCATGGACTAGCTATGTTTTCCTAGCGGTATATTTTATCTTGAGATATACATGGTTTAGAAAGGTAGATTCTGACTCTTATTAGGAGATCCGCCTCGATGTATTGAGGGCGCCTCCAATGGAAATCCATATGTGGACATACCTTAGTGGTTTTAGTTGTACTTCTAACATAGTTGTGTTGTGTGATGTAAGTAACACAACTATTTTCTAATTTATATTCTAAACCCTAGAAATTATCTATTATATCACCTTATGTATTATTACATGGGTTTGGTTCTTTTGAGGCGATTACCGTTAAGGTGATTCGAATGGTCTCAAAAGTACTGTTATATACTAGCCATATATTTCTTGAGTTTCTCATAACTGGTTTATGATTAACTCATGGTTTTATTTTCCCTTAATCCCTTGATTGCTCTTTCGAGTAGTTGAAAGGCAGGTTTTCATCAATATTATTTGGAGCTCAAGGAGTCGAGCTAGATGTTTTCACCTACCATAGTATTTTTATTCTCGCTATACTACTATTATGTATATATTAGCATTTGTGAAGACAGACTATTATAACTATCCAGGTTGGTGAGAGTAATTAGGATTGTAACTCTGAAATGTTATGTATCATAGAGTGACACTTTGTACTATCTTTTTAACATTATAATTCCACTGTGAGATTCTGATGTTGTGTTCTTTCTTCCTTATTCATTTTATTTTTATTTTTATTTACCCTAACAATCTATATTTTTGGCACTTGAGTGCTCAATGCATGAATACCGTTGATGTATTAGTGTCGACATTTGGAGGTCGAAAAGGTAGGTCATTACAATTGGTATCAGAGCTGAAGGTTAAGCAAGAAACTTGGCTTTGACTGGGTATAACTCATTGGAGATAGGGTAAGCGACGCCCTAGAATAAATTGAGTGTATTATATATATAAGAACCTGTAACACCCCAGATTTTTGGTAACATTATTTAGGATATTTAATTATTTAAATTACATAAAATAATGTGTTGATTAGGGGATTGAGATTTGATTTAATCAAAAGGTAGTCGTGCCACATAACAATGAATGAAAATAAGAGTTTAAATTGAAATAGAGGAGGGGTAAAATAAGAAAGAGGCCATTCTTATACCCCTAGACCATTGGCTGTGTACCCCCTACACGTCCATTTCATTTTATCAAAAAATTTAAACTAAGGCCGACCACCATTAACAAGAGAAGTATGAGAAGATAGAGAAAAGCTAAGAAGAAGCTTAAGACAATCAAATCCATTCACATCTCAATCTCTTTAATCTCTAAAGCTAAGGTGGATAATGTTTACATCTCAAATTCTTATTATTTTTGGTTTTAAGATAAATTCCGAATATTTTGCATTGAATTGCCAAGTTTTTGAATGATGGAATGATTATATATACATGTTGATGATTTATGTATGTTCATATTGATTTTATGGTATGTTTTAAGGTGAAAATCCTATAAAAAGACATCCAAATGCCATGCGAATTTTACGAAGATCATTAATATTATTTTGGAGATGGGTTTCAATTTTCAGAATTTTCTGAAATTATGTGGAATTTATATGAATTTTCTAATAAGGAAAATGTTAAATAATAAAAGATTTGGGTCTGAAATTTTTATATGTTGGAAAACATATTAAAAGAGATTTTATGGAATTTTTGTAGATTTTTCCTAAGTGTTTTAATGGTTATATAAAATTATTTAAGGTATGTGACTTAAATGTTTTATATAATTAAGGAAGGAGAAAGGGATTTTTGTAAATTAATTTAAATTTGTTAATTCTGGAAAGTCGACCGCACTTTTGAAAATTGCAGTACTTTTTATTGGTAAAGAAAAAGGCAACCAATCAAAATTTGACACGTAAAGCAGGTTAGGTGAAAAGAACTATTTGCTACATGTTTTTCACTGTTTCGATGCTTTCGGCACCTAATTTAGCCTTGGTTGGCTTTCGACTAAGTCCCTCCGCCTTCAACACCATCGAAACCAATGCACATGGTATCAATGTATTGGTACATACCGAATTGGATAGAAGACGAAAGGTATGTAATCGAAACCATGGGTTCCAAAGGGGTTGAGGCAGTACTTTGCTTTTAAATTAAAAATGTGCCTGCTTGTTTTCGACTAAATGGCTTTCGATTGAGTAGCTTTCGACTCAGTTAGCTTTCGACTGGGTTTAATGGATTTAAAGAAATTGTTTCGATTGGGTTGCGCTTTTGTTTTAAATTAGTGCTTTCGACTAAGTTGAAGCCTTTTTACTATCGCTTTCTACCTTTCAACCCAGATGGTTTTGAAAGGGTTGTTTACTTTGTTTTCTAAAACCTTGGCCACTTCTCCAATGCTTTCGAAGGGATGGTTTCGACACCATCACTTCATTACTTAGGAAATGGTTTTGAAACAGATGCTTTAGACTTAAATGTTTTAAGACCCTTTTTCTATAATTGAAGTAAAACCCAAATGGTTTCAAAAGAGATAGTTTTAAAAGGTTTCAAAATAGATGCTTTCGTCTTTAATGGGTTTTTGATCCTTTTTCTCCACTTGAAGGCATAATCCAAATGGTTTCGACCGAGATGTTTTTCAAAAGTTTCGAAGGGGTCGATTTTTGAATGGTTTCGAAAGCTTTCCACATGTTTTAAATTAAACCCAAAGTTCTTTCGAAAGGATTGAGTTTTGACTTTTTCGAAAGGTTTTAATGAATGGTTTCGAAAGGGGTAATTCCCCAGGGTTTCGAAGGGATTGAAAGGAAATGTTTTTCCTATGTTTTCGAAAGGCAATATTTAAAGGTTTTAAAGAGGGATGTATAATGTTTTGAAGCTTTCAAAGGAAAGGATTTTAATGGTTTCGAAAGGGTCACTTTCAATGGTTTTGAAGGGGTTGACTTCAAGGGTTTCGAAAGGGTTGTTTAAAGGTTTTAAACAAAGGTTTCGAATGTATTAAATAGGAAATATAGCCTAAGTATTTTCAAGTTAAAAAGGGTTTTAACTTGTTTTGGAAGGATAGCCAATCCTCATTAAAAATCCATCCATCAACATTATTTTGAATAAAGTATATATATCATGGCAAAATAGCTCAGAGTAAAGCTAAAAATATATTTTCCTTGTATAAGTATGATTTAAAAGGTTAAATCATTTTGAAAAGGTTTTCAAGGAAAAAGATGAAGGGTAGTTAACCTTAATAAAATGATTCGAACAGTTAATCCATTTTGATTCGGACAGTTAGTCCAGTTTGCGGGAAGTCAACCCAGTTTTATGGACAGATGGTCCATTTGTTAGCATAACAGACCTTGCTATTATGTTGTGGGCAGATAGTCCACTTATTATCTGTTTTATGGACAGATAGTCCATTTATTAGCATAAAGGATATTGCTATTTTGATATAATCAGTTTGATTAACCAGTTTGGTTGCACGAAAGGATTTGCAAAATATATGTTTTAAAGAGGATATTAGTGAGGAGAAACCCGTTCTGCTAAGCGGCGTGATCTCACTTAATATCAGTAAACCGAGATGTAACAGAATTATTCACACCAGGCTTTATGTCTGACTCGAACTTTTTGTTTCCCCTTAAACTCTCGGGTGCTCAAAATTGATTTGAGTAGGCCGAGGGTTAAGGTTTTTAGGTTTTAGTCTTTTGGCGAATAAAGCTTCCGAAGACGAGCAGGTGGCTGAGGGATAGCTAATTAGGAGTTACAGATTGTTTTGTTTATTTCAGCTGTGTATTAAGTCATATATGACTATATTGCTTTGATTAACCAAGGGGGCATCATCATATGTCGCTCTTGGCGTATTTTTGTAATGATTATAATTAATCTTTACCTAGGAAACGATATGGGATTATGTAACTTGAATATGAATTTGTTTTGAAATGTAATCAGTAAAATGTTGATTTTGGAAATCTGCGATTTTTTTCATATTCAAGTGCTTCTGATATTATGGATACCATTATCAGTACCGTATTTTGTCACTAGACGTTGATACTATGGATGACTGCAGCATCTGTAGCGCTTAGCTTTTGGCTTCCAGATAGGGGATGTTACAGAGCTTACTGGTTATTTGTTATATGCATATACCTTAAAGGTATTTCAACCATGAAAATTAAAGATCTTGTACAAGGTAACTTATATAAGTGTGAATTATTAAAATATTTTATAATTAATGTAGGAATTAATGATGTTCATTTGTTATCCCTCATTGACTAGTATAGCCATGCTCGGCCAGTTTATAAGCATTGTTATCCTTTATTAGATTGATCGGCCTTGCTCAGCCAGCTTACAAGCATTGTTATCATTTGTTGATTAGATTAGTTATGCTTGACCAGTTTATGGGCATTATTATCATTTGTAGATTGATTAATTATGTTTGGCCAATTTATGAGCATTTAGTATCATCTATTGATTGTTGATTTGTTCTCGACTAGTTTATGAGCAATTTACCCTTTTTACTACATGGGCTGGGTAGGCAATATTGGTGGGTGCATTGAAGCAAAAACTTATGAATTAAATTTCACAGTTTGACTATAAGGTGTTCGATGATAATGTTGGATCAGAAGTTTACTTTAATAAAAACAATTTTAGTATAATTTTTCTAAGAAAGTGATTTTATATAAGTATGGTTTAAAAAATATGGTTTATAAACAAAGATGATTTAAACATATATTTTGAGAATTTAAACCATAATGTTTTTGAAAATGGTTTCTTAGATTTTGGAGAAAATAAGAGTAGTATTATTTTAAAGTATTTGTGAATACTAATATTTTGGAAAGAGTTCTTTGATTTTTTCAAGTTCGAGATTACTCTCGAAATCGATAAGTCAATTCAAGAACAAAGTATTTTTATTTTTGCTAGTTCTAATGGCTCGAAAGTGATTAGAAATGGACAAGAGATGTGTTTGGTTGGTAAGCACTTCGTGTAGGCATTACCCTTCTTAGTAAGGGAATATATGGTACGACTTGGTAGGACCCGTTTTCATGGTATTGTTTTTGTGTTGCTCGATCTATATGTATACTTTACATGGATTTCAAGTATATATTTGGGAAATTGGTTTATAAATTGAGATCATGATACTTAGTATGATTATATGAAATATTTGATACCACTTTGAAGATGATTTTTGATTTAATCCCGAAAGTATGATTTGATATACAAAAGATATATGTATGTATATTATTATTCCAAATGGTTTGAAATAAAAACCTAAAGTTTAGTTCTAAGGTTTTCTTTAAGGAAGTATGAGTTAAATAAAGAGTATTTTTAGGTAATATAGATTTTGATACGAATTTCCTGTTGAATGTATGCTAGTAGGGATTCCTAGTGGTAGCGGTATAACCCAAATTATTAAGAAACCATTTTATGTTTTCTCCTTGTAGACAAGTGTGTCTAATAAATAAGTAAAACTTTGTTAAGTAATTTTATTAACACATGTAACCTATGCATTAGGATAGTGTTCATCTTGTTTTCATTTGTTAGAATGAAATGAAATGAATTTTTCA
Organism: Allium fistulosum; assembly: GCA_030737815.1. Lineage (NCBI taxonomy): Eukaryota > Viridiplantae > Streptophyta > Magnoliopsida > Asparagales > Amaryllidaceae > Allium > Allium fistulosum. Next base: position 507,860,663 of record CM060903.1, on the reverse strand, counting down.
GTGATTTTGGATAGCCTGAGACTTCTGGATCATTATAGAATTTGAAATTAAGTTTTTTAGAAAATATAAAGATGAGTTTATATAACTCTTTAACTTAGAGCATAGTAAGTTAAAACATGTTTTAAGTTTATTGAACATCCTTATTAAGTATGACAGTTGATGTTATTTGGCCAACTAATAAGCATCTTTACCTTAGGATTGTCTAGGAAAGTAGACTCTAGTCTTGAGTTTGGATACCGGTGTTCGGCTCATCTTGGCCAACTAATAAGCATCTTTACCTTAGGATTGTCTAGAAAAGTAAACACTGGTCTTGAGTTTGGATACCGGTGTTTGGCTCATCTAGCCACTCACCTAAATCGACGGTTAAAGAAGTTTAAAAGGTTGATTCGGTTATAAGACCTAGATTTATTTTAATTCTTCATCGGAACTTTAAAAAGAAAAATGAATTTCTGTGCGCATATATAATCTTAGGATGTCGTAGGGTATTATACAAGTAATAACTTGAAGTAAGTTTTTATTAAATGTTTTATAAATAAAATTATGTCTTTATAAAATGTTTATAAACTTTAAATAATGTTTTGTTTTGTTTTTTTAGGAAAAGGTACTTTATTTACTAAATTGTCAATTACAATTTGGTCTTCAGGGAACAAGCTGTGGTAGGAGTGTAACATAGTCAAAGTTACTCAAAAACCATTGAACGTTCCCTATTCACCGTGGACCACAATAGTTTATTGAAAGAGAACACGAAACAAACATTGGAACAAAAGACAATAGACTTCCTACTTTTGGAATTAACAAGAAAAACATATAACTACACGCTACCCCTATCAACACCTCAAATAAAATAAAATACGGCTTCGTTCTTCGGTGCTCTTTCCAAAATCACATTATTCCATCCTGCATTTAATTTCACATCTGAAATAACCATGATGTCCATCCTGAAGGCAGAGCTGATACCAAACGACTAGCTTAAATGGGTTTACTCTTCAATGTGTCCGTGTTCCATATTTGGCTCTTCGACCATTGATGATGCTCTCAACTGGGCCATATTCATTAGTTCAATGGCGTTATTGTAGTGATTTGAGTGAAATTCGAGACCAATTTCCCAGAATATGGTAGCTTCCTCTTTTACTTCATTACCTTGAGTTTCACTCCATCCATATTTGCCATGCTAGGGTCGTCATTGCAACATAAATTAGTTTTGTTAGAGATTCATTTGATGTTAACCTGCTAGAAATTTGATCTAATGTGTCTTCTATGCCAATGTTGAAAATAGCCTTAAGTTGAATTTTATTTCGGAATGTTTGCCAAATACTTTTTGAGTAATTGCACCTGAAAAATAAATGGTCACTAGTATCTAATTCTTGTCTACAAAGCACACATGTACCATCTATCATTTTATTCCATCTATAAATTCTTTCTTTGGTATGTAATCTTTTAGTCCTTGCTAGCATAGTACAAATTGACATTTTCGGTAAACATGCCAAATTCCAAATGCATTTATACCATGCTAGTTCACTACATTTTACTCTAACATGGTTCCATGCTGATTTAAATGAAAATTTTCCATCCATTTGAAGTTTCCAAACCCAGTAATCCTCATTTCGATTGTGCTCTAGTGACATGTTAAGGATTTGATGAGTTATGTGAGGTAGTAAGGAAAAATTATCCTCTCTCCATCGTCCATTAGAGATAATGGAAGAGACTTTTCTATCATGTCTTCCTCTGAATCGAATATATCCCATTTCCATTAGCTTGTACACTGACTTCCCGCTAATCCAAGGGTTGAACCAAAAATTAGTATTCTCCCCATTGAAAATTCTCATTCCAATTACATCCTCTGTCTATGATCTAGTGTTAAGTAATAGTTTCCATGCGTATAATGCATTGTTGTCAACATTAATGTCCTAGAAATTCTTATTATTGTAATATCTATTCTTCATCCATTGTGCCCACGAGCTTTCTCCTTTTATAAATCTCCACATAAGTTTTAGGGCAACTACTTGCATGATATATTGTAATTTTCTTAATCCCATTTCCCTCTCTTACTTGGGTCGACAAAAGTCTTCTGTAACACCCTGTAAAATCAATCATAAATAAATTAAATAAGGTAGGGTTGAAAGTGGAAATTTTATAAAAGTTGTAATTTGACCATGAACGTTATTTTGTTAGGTTCGTGGTGAAATTCTGATCGGTTTCCATATATAATATGCTTAAAACGGAACTCAAACGAACAAGTTATGAGCATTTGAAGTTTTTAGATTTAAATTAGTTTAGTTTGAATTCAAATTCAAATGAGTATTAAAATTTAGGATTTGAATTTCAAAAATTAACTGTAGGTTTACTTGAGGGTTAAGTAAACATTAAGTTAAATAATTAATGTTAAAAGTTAATTAGAGAATAAAATAAATGAGCAACAGAAGCAAATCAACACACCACAAAACAGTAGAGAGGTCGACACCTACGACCCCAAGCGGTCGACCCTTAGCGGTCGACCAATCAAGGGGGATAGTCGACCCCTATTTAAGGTGGCGGCTAGGTTTTTTCTATGTTTAAATGCTCCAGATTTATCCGTCTTTCACCTAACTCCATCCTTCGATTCTGGTGCATTTCAACTCCCATAAATAGGACCCTATCCTCTCCAATTTTTATTCATAAATATTTGGAGAATTCCTCGAACCTCTACCATTCTTGTCTCTCCAAATTAGATTCAGAAATTCCATTAGGAATTCAGGTAAGAATTCAATCTAGTTATCTATTTATTTCTTCTCCTTCCAACTTATTCTTATTCTATTCTTCTTCAACTATTCTGAATCTAATAAACATATACCTCTCCATTGATATGTGTGTGTGTGTGTATATATATCTAAAGAGAGATTTTAGAAGGAGTTATAAGGCATGCAAATCCAAGGAAGACAAAACTAAGGATATTCTATGAGTGGAAACCTTAGTATTTCTTTTTCAGCGGTTGATTAGTATATGTATATGGATTTGAATATGCCTTAGGGATTTTGGGATTGCGAATACAATACAGATAAAATCCCTCAAAATTCCTTTTTATTTCGAAGTGTCAATTCTAGATGGAGATTCTCAATTATTATTTTAATTTGATGGAATTTATATTGTTTTTGCAATTTTTAGGACAATTTCATAGTTTATTCCACTTCTCCTCCTTCTTTGATTCAAATTGCAAGTCTTTAATAATAAAATAAGGGTGTAGAGCATGAATTCTATTCATAGTTTACTACTTATTCCACACAAAATTCCTTTATTTATTTCTTTTTAAAAGACAGGTTTAATAGAATATGAAGTTAGGATTGCAATTCAAATTGTTTAGGATACTCCACTGAATTGATGTAATAAATTGGGTTTCTATTCCTATTTCAAGTATATTAATCAAAGTTTTGGATATGAATATTTAATCCTTGTTATGGATGTTGAAACCTTGGAAATATGAAGGAAAAGGACTTATATTAGTATTATGGTTAAGGAATTGACATTTAACGCTAGTTAGGGCGTATGAACCGCACGCTTAGAAGCTATAAGTGTGAATATATGTATATATTTATTTCTATTAGTGTGATAACGTATAATTATAGTGTATAATTGCATAGTCAATTAGGTAATAATTATCAATGATTCATTAATTAAAGGCGTCATAAGGAAGATTCCTTGTAAGGCCTTAATTATGAAACGGTGAGATGAGTATTATATATATGGAGAGTATTTAAATTATGGCTAAGTCATAGGGATGCGAGGTTAGTCAAAAGACACATAGAATTTTTCCTTAGCTAATCTGGCTATTAGCAAAATGACTTTGGGGCTGATGTGAGACATTTTCTATGATAAATATTTATGATGACATGAGATTAATCCCAAATTCTGTAGGGTAAATCTGCCCAACTAATCTAACTACCAGTTCCTACGAATAGTCAGACTAATGTGAGACATCAATATGAGTATGAGTCATAATATGAAGGGCCTGCTTCAGGGTCTTGAGGTATTAAATGGTTGTTTGAGGGCTCGCCTTTTTTCTCCAAATGAAGTATTAAATGGCCAAGGGGCTAGTTATTAGGCACAATAACTGGAATCTCGACAGGGGCTACATTGGGATAAGGTATTAAGTGACTGATTGAGAGTCCACCTTTATATGAAAAAAGTATCAAGTGGCTCGAGAGATTCCATGTGATGTCAGCTAGGTAATACAAGATAGGTATTAAATGATGGGATCTACCTCAATTGAGGTCTGAAATGGCCAAACTCTGCATATTTTCCAATAAAAGGTATTAAGTGGCTTGGGTACTATCTCTCGCATTATTAGATATTTATGACGTTTGATTTTGGTCATGGGATTTAGAAACCTGCTTCGAGAATGGAAGGTATTAAGTGGTTGATTGAGGACCCGCCTCCTTTCTTTATAAGAAGTATTAAATGGTTTTATGTACACAAAACATATTCTTATTTTAAAATATACTGCCCAAGTACTGAAATGGTAAGACTCAAGGTTTTTATTCACCGAACATTTGTTGTTTTGACTCCCTCCTCAGTACAACATAGGTTAAGGACAGAGTGATGATGGTGACGATTCTTGAAGGTGGACTGGCTTAAGATTATGACAGTTATTTTTATTATTATCTTTTAGGATGTTTTATGTTGTACCCATGTACTTTGGATAAATGATGTAACAGATCTTATTTGACAGTTGACGATGTTTTGTATTATGATAATTCAAATGGTTTTGAAATAAATGGGTGTAATTTTCTATTATATTTTATTCCATCTGTTGTGGGTTATGCAAGAATAGTCATTCCTTTATATTGTTACTTCTTTTTCCAACCAATAGCTAGTCTTAGAATGGATCTAAGTTTTGATGGGCCCTTTCTAGGTCGAAATTTAGGCTTGTTCCAAGGTGGGTTGTTACATCTTCCAAGCATGTTATGACTTTTGTTTTTTCAAACGAAGTTAGCACACAATGAATTGATTTTGTTTAAGATATATAGATGCTGATAACTAACAAAATTGAGTCTAGAAAGTGATCGCTGGATAGACCGCTGACTTAATTAGCTCAATCCTACCAGCTACGTTCAACATCTTGTTTTCCAATGATGGAATTTTTTGTGTATTTTATCCAAAAACACTCTGAAATCTCTTGATTTCAGTTTGCTATAGGACAATGGAATCCCCAGATAAATGACTAGAAGATTTCTTGTTTGGTCATTCAATTTCTCAAGTATTTGGCTTTTGAGTTTAGTCCCTTTACTAAAATAAAGTGTGATTTTTGGTTCATGCATATCTAGTCCCACAGGCTCTTTTATAGCTCACATTATTCTATCTATACATTCTACATTTTCAATTGAAGATTTAGTAAAAACTAGAATGTCATCAACATATAAAAGGTGAGTGAGGATTGGTTCAGTATGGTATATTGGGGAAATGTTGCCTGCATAATGTCTAACACATAATCATTATCTTCGTTCCTTCTAACCCAATGAACATAATGACACTCAACAACCAACTTGAGTAAATGTTGCATCGCGAACCGACCTTGCATCTCAACAACTCCCATCTTTTGTTTAAAATTGTACACCATTCTTATTGTCGAATTATTCTTAGGAAAATTCATTTTAACATTAAGCAACACATCCCTAGGTTTCATGTCAAATACAGACTAATCTAAACACTATTTGTTCTCCATAGTAGTAAATCTTCCAGCAAATGGATGACCAATTAGAGATTTTGGTAATTCATGATTATGAATACCATTAACTACTTCAACACCACACTAATCATTTCCTTTGTCTATATCTCCTCTGAATATACCTTTAAGTAAAAATGGACATTGACATTTTCTACTTGAAGTATGTTCACGTCTTTTACAATTTATTTCATTGCGTGATTCACGCCTTGTCTCCCGATATTTTCCAACTCTTTCACAGCCTAAGTGAATATGTGGCTTCTTCCCCAGCTGCTTATCAGATAGAGTAGTCACAATTACAGTTTTCAACTTCTTGCCAATCGACTGGCACTAATGAATCATAGCTTAACGTAATGGGAAAACCTGCACACAAAGTGACAATACAATAATTTTAATCTTCCTTTACTATTTTAATTATTTTTTCACATATAGTATATGCAATTACTTACTTCTTCGGTAGTAAAAAAATTCAGTTAGATCAACTTTTATTTATTACTTATTATTTGGTTCTGGGTCATTTCTATCTGAGAAATTAAACTTACTACCTTTGATAACCACGTCTTCAATTTTAATATCTTCAACATCAACTACACATCTATTCCTTTCACCATGAAAATCATTATCACATAACACTAAACTAGACTGATTAAATTTGTCTATTGTTTGCACAGGAAATAAATATAAAGAGATACTCCCTCTTATTAACCATTTACAAAAACAGTTTCAATGACCACACAAATCAATCGCCTATAAATTAGCAAAAAATTAGTAAAATTTTAATTTAGTTTTTAGAACCACAAATATTTATTCATAGTTCGGTTTTTAAAAATCGAATAAAGCCGAAACCTGCTTTTTTATTTCAAAAACTATAACATCTTATTGTTGATTCAACATATATTAAATTCTTATAAGATGCATATTACAACAACATAAAGTACAATATTCTCAACCTTCAATGTAATGACATTAAAACAATCATAGATACCTTGCATATTTTGATTGGAAATAAGGAAAACCATCAATAAAATAATGATTTGTTCAAAAAAAAATCATCATAGGTCTTACTTACATCATTGTTTACCGACTTATCTGCCATTAATTGTCGATGGGGAAAGCTAATACCGAGTTTTAAAAGCTAGGTTTTGTTATTATATATTTACTTCGTCCGATTATGCAAAACTGGATAACTAATTTTTCACTCAAGTATTTCATAACCAGCCAAAGTGGGTGTTTAAAATGTTTTTAGGCATTTATTTTTCATCGAGGTTTAAGTGACGTTTAGGATAGGATGATGAGTGTAGATAGTAAATCTCTTATTTGGTGGGATGAGAACAAAAATGAAATTACAAAAATATGCGACTACCAAAATGAAATATTTACTGCCTTAGCACCACCCCAAATATAGCGTAGTGTTTTGTCCTTTTTTTAAAATAATTTTTGTTTTTTAGGTCCAAATATAGTGTTTTGCCCTTATATGCTATTTTGCTATGCTATAAAAAATAATTGTAGTGTCGACACGGAGATGAGAATTTCTACTAGCCGGAGGCAATTTGTAGAGTCATAGCTATATTGGTGCTATGATTATATCTTATCCGGTTTTTGGTGTATTGACAGTAGAGTTATGTATTATTTCGGGGTATTTATTCTTACGAGGTTCGATGTATCACTTACTATTTGTATTATTATGTTGGATCTTATGTCTCTTTATATGACATGCATTTAGTCATCTATATGTATATGTTGAAATTATATCTTATATCCTTCCAATATGAGAACCAGTTGGAATATCTGGTTACTTGTATGCATGGAGTCTGGGTGTTATTGGGGGTGGGTCATTACAATATACATATTGTAACGACCCAGAATTTTTGATAATTAAAATTCGAATATTTAATTAATTTTAAATATTAATAAGTGGAATTAATAAGTCGGATAATTTATTTATCGAATATTGGATTTACCTGGGTAATTAAATCGATAATTTAATAGTTGTAATTTCAGAAATAATTGAAATCTGGATTAAATGTGATTGAAAATGATTTATAAAGTTATATTAAATCATATTGGAGTTATAGTGACGTTATAGAACTTTTAAAATTGAATTTAGAGTTAATCTGTGAAAATTGAATATTTTAATATTTAATTATCGACTGAATAATAGCCAATTTTCGAATAGTCTCAGAATTGAACGAAACCAGTTCCATTGAATCCGTAATAGTTAGTTATTATCGGATTTCAATTTTCGTAGCAATCGGAGTTGTCGTTTGACCGTGGCAACTCAAAACGCATCGAAATCGGTTTAATTTAAATTGATCGTTTAATTTCATATCTCGCACATACGATCGAATTAGCTTCCGAAACCTGTTCCATTGTGTCCGGAACGCGGGGTAAACCCCAGAAACGCCAGTCACCGTGCGTAAATCGGAGTTCGGAAATTTCAGAATGAATAGTGTCGTTCAAACTTCTATAAATAGGCCCATTCTCTTCACAAAAAAAAAGAAAAAAAAGAAAAGAAAATAAAACCCTAGCCGCCAGTTATCAATGAACGGCCAGCGTCTTCTCCCTTTCCCCTCCAATTATCTTCCAATCCACTCAATAATTTCAAAAACTTTCAACTAGCAAAAGGTAGAGGGCAGTGAGATCTCTAATGTGAAGGGTTGTGATCGTTTATAGATGTATAGATCATCGGGAAATCAAGCTAGAGCATCATACGTTCGTGCACGTATTGCGAGAAGAGGAGGCGACCGGACTTCACCAGTCCCTGGCCGAAGGTGGAAGAGGCCGAGGCGCCTCGCATGGTGCCATTGGATCAACGTCCGGTCACGTTTGGTGGCTCGGCCTTGGAAATTTTCGAACGCGCTGTGGGTTCGTCGACTTCATTTTGAACGAGCCTGGAGATGAAGAAGGCAGGCAACGGCCAGATCTCAGCAAATCAAAACGTGCGGCAGAGATTAAATCTGGGTATAAAAATAAAATAAAATCGTAAATCAATTTGTATTAAAATCGTACGAACTTTAAAAAGCTATATCTTTGTCATACATTGTCAGAAAATTACAAAATCAGTTGCGTTGGAATCGTCTCGACGTGTAATTCGCTATGGAACTGAATTGGAGCCATTTGGAGCTAGTTTGAATTTCGGGTAAAATTAAACGCGTGTTTAATTTTATTCGAAATAAAAGCTGAAATCAGAATTAAAATCACGGTGAGATCTTCTCACTCAAATTGAATGTGGAATTTTTGCAGTTATTGATTTCTATTGGATGTGATATTAGATATAGTAGGATATATCTATATATATAGCAATATATACATATTGGCATATGTATATATTGGATTGATTGATTTCTCGCCTCGTATAGCGGATGAGACCCTACTGCGCCGTTAGTAAGCGGATAATATTTATTAAACCCATATACCGCGATAATTCCGTACTGGAGCGGAATTGGTATTGTGCTAACATCTTTGGATGCAGGGAAACAGGTTGGAGGGATCCAACTGGATTCCTCACCGTATTGATTATTTACAGATATTGTGATATATTCTGTTATCATATGATGATATATGATATTTGATTGTTGTGATTGATTGTTTGATGCTGTAGCATCATCGGATCCATTTTTGAAGTTATAAATAACGATATTATTTTTAAAAGGATTTCAAAGTGATTATTTGAAAGTATACGTTTTATTGAATTTTGGAATTAATTCATTTTAAATAAATAATTGTTATAATTTTCGTATTATAAAAATTATGAGATTTGTGAAGATATAATAAGAATGTAGTTTTTGAAATATAAGTTGATTAAATTGAAATTGGTTTAAAATTGAAATTTTCGACTTATTATAAATGGATTATATTTATAGAAGATGTATAAAATTGTTATTTTATAAATAAAAATAAGGAGATTATTTAGGAGTTCTATAACTGTTAAATTGAACTTATAAACAGATTTTATAAGTAAGTAGTATTAATAGATATACGATTTGTGACGTTATAAGATGAAGGATTTTGAAACTAAATGAATTATAAGTTATCAACTTATGAATTGGATTTTTGTTATATAAATGAGTCAAATGGAATTGTTTAAATAAGATATTTCATAACTTGAAATAGTTATAAAATATAAAATTGTGATTTATAAACGTTGTTTATAAATCTGGAATCACTTATTTTGATAAGTGAATTGTAGAAGTTAATTAAAGGAATTATATCCACGATTTTGGACAGTGGATAAGCTTTTAAATAAAATGTGTAGAAATGTTGAATTTGGATAACGTAGTATATTCACGATTTTGGACAGTGAATATATTATTAAATAAAATGGATATGTTTTGGGAAAGCGATATTAAAAAATGAAGTAATTGTTTTAAAAGATGTTTTAAAACGTGTGAATTATCGAAATCATAGATTTCAACATTTATTGTTGAAATAGACGTTTTCGAAAAATAAGGAAATGATGGACTATAACACTGTTGTTATAGTAAATGATTTTCGAAAGAAAATGTTTTATGTAGTATTGGGATTTATATACCTATCTTAATTTCGAATCCCTATACTAGTGATTTTGAGTCGTCGTAACGATGTTTTACGTAACATTCATTTTGACTCAAATAAATGTGTTTAAAGAGAATGATTTCCTTAAAGAATGAAATATATACTTAATTTTGATTTAAGTATATCGAATATTTTCTAAGTGTTGAAAATAAATGTTTTGTGAAATACTTATTATTAAATAAGTGTGGAAATACTTTTCCAATATGAAATAAACTGTTTTGAGATTTTATCTTCAAAGATAAATTGAAATGTGGAAATTGATTTGAAATTGTTTTCAAATGGTTAAGTGTGGAAATAATATATCTTATCAAGATATTTTTGGAAAAGAAATAATTTGGAAAATTATTTGGAATCTGATGATGTTGCGCATCTTTATTGATAGTTAAATAACCGACTATCGATAATTACCTTTAGATAGGTATTTGTTGTGAATTGGATGAATTTGAATGCCACACTTATTTTTGAATAATCGCTCACTATTCGGGTTAGCCGGGAAAGGACCATGGGGTCGTATAACCCATTCCGAATATGTGATACATCGTTATGAATTGCATTTGAAGACCGGTGTTGAAGACCAGATATTTTTGCAAACGGAAGGATTACCGTCGAGTTACTCTACATCGGCTGATCTCCGATTTAGAGGTTTTATCACCCTTAGTGACGGGAAGTCCGGACGTGATTAGAAATTTATTCGGATATGCAAGGGCTTCGTGAGAAGTGCCTTCGGTTCTGTTCGATCCCGGAACAGACTTGTATGGATTGTGTGTCTGACGTTACAATTTGAGATATAAAGCTGATTTCTTTCAAATACATTTCTGTTGGTGGCGGAGAATTTATTCTCTTAGCTTAACACCCTTCTCTGAGACGTACGAGCTCAGAGGTTATGTAGTTGAAATTTATCAGCGATATATCCCAATTTGGTAACGTGGCATACTGAGTGTTGCTGTGAAATGATCAGTGTTTGATCATTTGTGATATGATCATTTGTTTGATCTTATATCTTTGTGATCATAGGTTGATCATTTTGTTTGACCCGAAGGCTTTGTAGAAAGCGTAGCTTTGTGGACGAGACTTCGTCGAGCCTCACACCCCGGAAATGGTCGAAACAGGAAGGATGCAGCAAGGTTTTAGGGAGTAGCGCCCCTTAGTGTATGTCATTCCTTCTGGATAAAGGTGGTATCATGGTATGGAGCCCAGATACTTAACCTCTGTGGTTGCTGCAAATTTATTACTTTGTGGTTGTTGCGAATCGGGGATCCTCGGGAAGATCGGTGACGATCGGGGGATGGCATACGCGTGTCAGTAGTTATCTATTTTTGAAGAGGTAACCCGGCCTTGTGTTGGCAGAGATCCGGTTAGGTTCTCGGGTCGTCTATTCCAGGGACGTACCCATCGTGGAAAAGGAAGTTCCTTAGCCTGACCATTTGTTGGAAATCCAAAGAAACAATACGAGCCTTGTACGGTTTTAGTTGTAGAACCTGCCATCTAATATGGCAGCTATAGCAAGCATACTATAATGGTACCTATGCTGGCTAAGATTTATATTCTACTTTCGAAATGTTTTCTACACTATGCACTAATAATAATATCAAAAAGAATTTGATTTTTTGCGTAGTAAGCATCTTTGACTATCATAAGAAGAAATCTCCTCCAAGTCTGCGTTTGCATTGTGTGTGTGGCGGGAGGTCTTATGGTAGTTTCATTTTCCAAAAGCATTGCGAATTGACTTCAAAATCTTCCTGTTGTTTATTCTAAAGAATAACTGTTTTACAATCTCACACCAGTCACCATGACTGACTCGGAGTTTATTGTTTCCCTTCTAAACTCTGGGTGCCCACAAATTTCCACACGGGCAGCCTAGAGTTATGTTATCAGGATATTCTGGATATTCTGGAGCTTTGGAAGCAAGCTGGATGACGAGACGTAGTATTTGTATCTGATAGTATTTATTTCGCTGTGTATTCTGTATGAGGACAAGTTTATATAACTGTCCATTTGTTGTATATGACTCTGATTGATGTATGTATAAACTGATATAGTTCTTTGTTTTAAAAGACTAGTAATTATCTATTGTATATTGTTCCGCTGCGATGTGTAAGATTCTGATATTGTTTCTGTTCTGATGTTGTTCTTCTTTCTTCTTTTTCTTCTTTCTTTCTCTTCTATCTTTTCTTCTACTTTTTCTCTTAAAACCATAACTTTCCGGGTTTCCGGCATTCGATGGCTCGGCAGTCGATAAAGTGAGTATCGATGTTGAATTTTCGAAAGTCGAAAATTTTTGGGATGTTACAGCTGGTATTAGAGCATATGGTTAAGCGACAACCCTGCTCTGTTGGGTGTTACTCATTAGAGATAGAATCAGTAGTACTCTAGAATGAGTTTGAGTGTAATAATAGATACGAGTGCGTATTTGTTAGTGAATATAAAAATGTTTTATATTGTGTTTGCTTATCCGTTGAGATGTTTATGAATTTTGGTCGGTATGTGGGACGCCATATTATCGATAGGGATTTCTAAACACTTAAACGAGGCAAGACGACATAGTATTGTTTTAAAAATAGGGTGAATGAAATAATTTTACCCAAAACTATTTTTGTATAGAAAAGAAATCATTTTCTATGAATTATCATAGTATATGGATGTTTGGATGTTAGGAAGTAATAATATTAAATTATTCTCATTGGAATTAAATAAGAAATTGAAATCATAACTCCAAAGTTAAGAAATAAATTCACATACAAATGAAATTTAAGAATGTAAATTAAAAATGTGAATTGGAAGCATAAAGAAATGAATTCTTATATGAATAAGGATTATGAATATAAATTGTAAATGAATCTATAAATGAAACGAAATTCCAGAGAAGTTTTGGAAATGTTTTGAAAAGAATTTGAAAATTTTGGAGATTTGGAAAGTTTAAATCCTTTTTGATTTGAAAATGAATTTCAAAGGTTTTGAAAGGTATTTTGGAAAGATAAAAGCTCTAAACTCTTTTCGGTCGCTGGAAAATAACTTCGGTAATGACTGCAGCATTATTGATGTCCATTTTCGGGTTTCCAAAAGAGAAATTGCTGCCAAATTGTTTTAAATAGAAGTTGTTTGAAAATTTGGGTTTTGTTTTGAAAATTCAAAGGATAAATTGAATTGTTTTCAAAAATGGTTTTGAAAATGTTATTAAGACTCTGGAATGCTATATAAAAATATTTATGAAATATTATGAAGTTGATAACTTGTAAAGTTTAAAGTTTAAATAAAAATCCATTTAACGAATGAAATTTATAAATGTGAATTGAAATATAAAGAGATGAATTCATATATGAATAAAATTGTGAATGAACAAATGAGATAACATTTGTAGATAAATGAATTGAAATTGAAAAAGGAAATGAGACTTGAATCAAGTGGAATAAAATCCAAACCTGAGAAAAATAAAATGGATTTAATCCGAATAAACTACTTTGATAATTAATTCATGAAATAGAAGTTGAATTAGTGAATTTAAAACTTGAATGGTGAACTAAATAAAAGAATGGTTCGAATTTGCAAACATATTCAAGTAAGTAGAAATAAATTTTGAATGAATGGAATTTACAGTTGCTAGTAAATGAAATTAAAGCTGAATGTTAAGACTTCATTTTGAATTTGTTAGTAGATGTAATTCAAGCTGAATATTGGAAATTGAACTTTAAAATGAATTGGTGAATGAAACTAATATGAAGAGTGATATGAATTAGTAAATGAGTAGTAAATGAAAGATAATCGATATAAATTCAATACTCAGAATAGAAGATAAAATTGAATTCAAATGGAATTTTGAAATGAAAAGTTGAATGGAAATATATGTAACTTCAACAGTGAAGTAAAAATGTATAAGCAGTTTATATTGAAAATTTTGTAATAGAATTTGCAAAATGGTTTGAATATATGCAACTAGATATTATGGCTAGTAGGATATACAGGTATAAAGGAATTGGAATTTGATTTCAAAGATAAATTTGAATTGCTCGACAAAAGGTAAGTATTTAAATTTCGATATGAGATTTGATGACTTTCTTGTCTAGCCGCTTGGCTTTTTCTTTTTCTTTTTGAAATCTGAGAGTCCGTAGTGACGTTTTGTAGTCGTACCGTATTAGCCGCGCAAAGGAGACGCTGGTGAAATTTTTCGAAAATTTCGAGTGTTAGAAAATTTTTGAGAAAATTTTGAAAGTTTAAATTTGAATTTGAATTTAAATTTGAATTGTTAAGGAAAACAATGATGTTTGAAAATTATGAAAATGTTTAGAAAGTTAGTTGAATTAATAACGAATCTTTAGTAGAAAGATTTGTTTTGAAAAATTGATAAAACTATTTGGATTGTGAAAGATAGTAGACGAGTTAAAGACCTTTATTTCTAACTTGTAATTTCGAGGACGAAATTCTTTTAAGGGGGGAAGTCTATAACGACCCAGAATTTTTGATAATTAAATTCGAATATTTAATTAATTTTAAATATTAATAAGTGGAATTAATAAGTCGGATAATTTATTTATCGAATATTGGATTTACCTGGGTAATTAAATCGATAATTTAATAGTTGTAATTTCAGAAATAATTGAAATCTGGATTAAATGTGATTGAAAATGATTTATAAAGTTATATTAAATCATATTGGAGTTATAGTGACGTTATAGAACTTTTAAAATTGAATTTAGAGTTAATCTGTGAAAATTGAATATTTTAATATTTAATTATCGACTGAATAATAGCCAATTTTCAAACAGTCTCATAATTGAACGAAACCAGTTCCATTGAATCCGTAATAGTTAGTTATTATCGGATTTCAATTTTCGTAGCAATCGGAGTTGTCGTTTGACCGTGGCAACTCAAAACGCATCGAAATCGGTTTAATTTAAATTGATCGTTTAATTTCATATCTCGCACATACGATCGAATTAGCTTCCGAAACCTGTTCCATTATGTCCGGAACGCGGGGTAAACCCCAGAAACGCCAGTCACCGCGCGTAAATCGGAGTTCGGAAATTTCAGAATGAATAGTGTCGTTCAAACTTCTATAAATAGGCCCATTCTCTTCACAAAAAAAAAGAAAAAAAAAAGGAAAAAAAAACCCTAGCCGCCAGTTATCAATGAACGGCCAGCGTCTTCTCCCTTTCCCCTCCAATTATCTTCCAATCCACTCAATAATTTCAAAAACTTTCAACTAGCAAAAGGTAGAGGGCAGTGAGATCTCTAATGTGAAGGGTTGTGATCGTTTATAGATGTATAGATCATCGGGAAATCAAGCTAGAGCGTCATACGTTCGTGCACGTATTGCGAGAAGAGGAGGCGACCGGACTTCACCAGTCCCTGGCCGAAGGTGGAAGAGGCCGAGGCGCCTCGCATGGTGCCATTGGATCAACGTCCGGTCGCGTTTGGTGGCTCGGCCTTGGAAATTTTCGAACGCGCTGTGGGTTCGTCGAATTCATTTTGAACGAGCCTAGAGATGAAGAAGGCAGGCAACGGCCAGATCTCAGCAAATCAAAACGTGCGGCAGAGATTAAATCTGGGTATAAAAATAAAATAAAATCGTAAATCAATTTGTATTAAAATCGTACGAACTTTAAAAAGCTATATCTTTGTCATACATTGTCAGAAAATTACGAAATTAGTTGCGTTGGAATCGTCTCGACGTGTAATTCGCTATGGAACTGAATTGGAGCCATTTGGAGCTAGTTTGAATTTTGGGTAAAATTAAACGCGTGTTTAATTTTATTCGAAATAAACGCTGAAATCAGAATTAAAATCACGGTGAGATCTTCTCACTCAAATTGAATGTGGAATTTTTGCAGTTATTGATTTCTATTGGATGTGATATTAGATATAGTAGGATATATCTATATATATATATAGCAATATATACATATTGGCATATGTATATATTGGATTGGTTGATTTCCCGCCTCGTATAGCGGATGAGACCCTACTGCGCCGTTAGTAAGCGGATAATATTTATTAAACCCATATACCACGATAATTCCGTACTGGAGCGGAATTGGTATTGTGCTAACATCTTTGGATGCAGGGAAACAGGTTGGAGGGATCCAACTGGATTCCTCACCGTATTGATTATTTACAGATATTGTGATATATTCTGTTATCATATGATGATATATGATATTTGATTGTTGTGATTGATTGTTTGATGCTGTAGCATCATCGGATCCATTTTTGAAGTTATAAATAACGATATTATTTTTAAAAGGATTTCAAAGTGATTATTTGAAAGTATACGTTTTATTGAATTTTGGAATTAATTCATTTTAAATAAATAATTGTTATAATTTTCGTATTATAAAAATTATGAGATTTGTGAAGATATAATAAGAATGTAGTTTTTGAAATATAAGTTGATTAAATTGAAATTGGTTTAAAATTGAAATTTTCGACTTATTATAAATGGATTATATTTATAGAAGATGTATAAAATTGTTATTTTATAAATAAAAATAAGGAGATTATTTAGGAGTTCTATAACTGTTAAATTGAACTTATAAACAGATTTTATAAGTAAGTAGTATTAATAGATATACGATTTGTGACGTTATAAGATGAAGGATTTTGAAACTAAATGAATTATAAGTTATCAACTTATGAATTGGATTTTTGTTATATAAATGAGTCAAATGGAATTGTTTAAATAAGATATTTCATAACTTGAAATAGTTATAAAATATAAAATTGTGATTTATAAACGTTGTTTATAAATCTGAAATCACTTATTTTGATAAGTGAATTGTAGAAGTTAATTAAAGGAATTATATCCACGATTTTGGACAGTGGATAAGCTTTTAAATAAAATGTGTAGAAATGTTGAATTTGGATAACGTAGTATATTCACGATTTTGGACAGTGAATATATTATTAAATAAAATGGATATGTTTTGGGAAAGCGATATTATAAAATGAAGTAATTGTTTTAAAAGATGTTTTAAAACGTGTGAATTATCGAAATCATAGATTTCAACATTTATTGTTGAAATAGACGTTTTCGAAAAATAAGGAAATGATGGACTATAACACTGTTGTTATAGTAAATGATTTTCGAAAGAAAATGTTTTATGTAGTATTGGGATTTATATACCTATCTTAATTTCGAATCCCTATACTAGTGATTTTGAGTCGTCGTAACGATGTTTTACGTAACATTCATTTTGACTCAAATAAATGTGTTTAAAGAGAATGATTTCCTTAAAGAATGAAATATATACTTAATTTTGATTTAAGTATATCGAATATTTTCTAAGTGTTGAAAATAAATGTTTTGTGAAATACTTATTATTAAATAAGTGTGGAAATGCTTTTCCAATATGAAATAAACTGTTTTGAGATTTTATCTTCAAAGATAAATTGAAATGTGGAAATTGATTTGAAATTGTTTTCAAATGGTTAAGTGTGGAAATAATATATCTTATCAAGATATTTTTTGGAAAAGAAATAATTTGGAAAATTATTTGGAATCTGATGATGTTGCGCATCTTTATTGATAGTTAAATAACCGACTATCGATAATTACCTTTAGATAGGTATTTGTTGTGAATTGGATGAATTTGAATGCCACACTTATTTTTGAATAATCGCTCACTATTCGGGTTAGCCGGGAAAGGACCATGGGATCGTATAACCCATTCCGAATATGTGATACGTCGTTATGAATTGCATTTGAAGACCGGTGTTGAAGACCGGATATTTTTGAAAACGGAAGGATTACCGTCGAGTTACTCTACATCGGATGATCTCCGATTTAGAGGTTTTATCACCCTTAGTGACGGGAAGTCCGGACGTGATTAGAAATTTATCCGGATATGCAAGGGCTTCGTGAGAAGTGCCTTCGGTTCTGTTCGATCCCGGAACAGACTTGTATGGATTGTGTGTCTGACGTTACAATTTAAGATATAAAGCTGATTTCTTTCAAATACATTTCTGTTGGTGGCGGAGAATTTATTCTCTTAGCTTAACACCCTTCTCTAAGACGTACGAGCTCAGAGGTTATGTAGTTGAAATTTATCAGCGATATATCCCAATTTGGTAATGTGGCATACTGAGTGTTGCTGTGAAATGATCAGTGTTTGATCATTTGTGATATGATCATTTGTTTGATCTTATATCTTTGTGATCATAGGTTGATCATTTTGTTTGACCCGAAGCATGGCTTTGTAGAAAGCGTAGCTTTGTGGACGAGACTTCGTCGAGCCTCACACCTCGGAAATGGTCGAAACAGGAAGGATGCAGCAAGGTTTTAGGGAGTAGCGCCCCTTAGTGTATGTCATTCCTTCTGGATAAAGGTGGTATCATGGTATGGAGCCCAGATACTTAACCTCTGTGGTTGCTGCAAATTTATTACTTTGTGGTTGTTGCGAATCGGGGATCCTCGGGAAGATCGGTGACGATCGGGGGATGGCATACGCGTGTCAGTAGTTATCTATTTTTGCAGAGGTAACCCGGCCTTGTGTTGGCAGAGATCCGGTTAGGTTCTCGGGTCGTCTATTCCAGGGACGTACCCATCGTGGAAAAGGAAGTTCCTTAGCCTGACCATTTGTTGGAAATCCAAAGAAACAATACGAGCCTTGTACGGTTTTAGTTGTAGAACCTGCCATCTAATATGGCAGCTATAGCAAGCATACTATAATGGTACCTATGCTGGCTAAGATTTATATTCTACTTTCGAAATGTTTTCTACACTATGCACTAATAATAATATCAAAAAGAATTTGATTTTTTGCGTAGTAAGCATCTTTGACTATCATAAGAAGAAATCTCCTCCAAGTCTGCGTTTGCATTGTGTGTGTGGCGGGAGGTCTTATGGTAGTTTCATTTTCCAAAAGCATTGCGAATTGACTTTAAAATCTTCCTGTTGTATATTCTAAAGAATAACTGTTTTACGATCTCACACCAGTCACCATGACTGACTCGGAGTTTATTGTTTCCCTTCTAAACTCTGGGTGCCCACAAATTTCCACACGGGCAGCCTAGAGTTATGTTATCAGGATATTCTGGATATTCTGGAGCTTTGGAAGCAAGCTGGATGACGAGACGTAGTATTTGTATCTGATAGTATTTATTCCGCTGTGTATTCTGTATGAGGACAAGTTTATATAACTGTCCATTTGTTGTATATGACTCTGATTGATGTATGTATAAACTGATATAGTTCTTTGTTTTAAAAGACTAGTAATTATCTATTGTATATTGTTCCGCTGCGATGTGTAAGATTCTGATATTGTTTCTGTTCTGATGTTGTTCTTCTTTCTTCTTTTTCTTCTTTCTTTCTCTTCTATCTTTTCTTCTACTTTTTCTCTTAAAACCATAACTTTCCGGGTTTCCGGCATTCGATGGCTCGGCAGTCGATAAAGTGAGTATCGATGTTGAATTTTCGAAAGTCGAAAATTTTTGGGATGTTACACATATACATACATGTATATATGATAAATATATTTATTTTTATAAATTCTGTTGACTAAGTAAATAAATATTATCTCAAAATTAAATTTTAAATACAACTTAAACACTGTTTAAATGAATTTTTTTATTACCAAAACTATAAATAAATTATAATTTTCACTATATACAAGTTTACATTAGTTAAAGATCAAAAATTAATAAATAATTAAATATAAGATGCTATAGTATGTGTGTGTGTATGTGTATGTGTGTAAGAGTGTGTATATGTGTATAGGTTCATTATTAGCTATATATCTTTGTGTAATTTATAGTATGTCACATTATATTTATCTAGTTACTTATATGTGATATAAACTTATCCATATGTTATTGAGTCTGTTTTTATTTTAATCTTTTATGACATCTACACCATACATATTGTCCTTGAACATATAATGTTCAAATAACAAATGTAACAAAAGACAAACAAAGTTACTTACAAATTTAAATTTTTAATCAAAAATAATTAAATTAAATTTTAAATATAAAACTCTTCTTATATCAAACAAAATTAAACATGATTTAATTTTACAAAATTATTCATGATAACACAAATTAAACATTTCGTGCAATGGTTAATAAATGATTTTTTAGATTTTCCCATTTTTACCCCGCTTCCAATGCATCTAATCTAATAGTTTGTAGCTAGATATGTTACTTTTTCTAATGAGTTGTAACATCGCAGAGTAGATGTAATTGAAAATCGAAAGTGTTAAGATATTTTGGTGCTTAAGATTGACTATTAGATTGAAGATTTAATTTTAGGCAAAAACTTCATCTATAATAGTATTTTTCATTAACCGCATAACTTCCACAATCCTAGGTATAATGATGGTAATATATAAAGGAAAATTTATGTGTTATTCTTTGAATGTCTATTTGTTTAGCATGTATGCATAAGAGGCAAGATAAATTGAAATATAAAGTCAATTGCATATTTTAGGCTATAAGAAAGGTGAAGGAGTGTAGATTGTGGTATTTAGCAACTGCAACACCTCGAAAATTTTAGTAATAAATTAAAATATTAATAAAGTTAAAAATGTAATTTTACATGAAAAGATAAAACAGTAAAATTTTCACAAACTTTTGAATTAGGCCTTGGGACCTAATTCATTGCGTTGGGAACGTTGTTTCAGTTAGAAAACATATATAACTTGACAAATTTGATAAAACAGGTCAAAATCAGCGAAAAACAATAACCAATGGTCAAAATTAGACCCTAACTATCACTCCTTTTCGCTCTAAACCCTAGCCGCTTCCTCTCCATTTGTTTACGTTCCTTTTTTATTTTTCTTCCCCCTTAAAAATTCCAATTTCTCTAATCCCTTCTCCAATTCCTAAAATAAAAAAATAAAAAAGTAACTCAAATAAGAGAGGGGAGAAGAAAATATTTTAAGAATTAG
This sequence comes from Allium fistulosum, assembly GCA_030737815.1. Taxonomy (NCBI): domain Eukaryota; kingdom Viridiplantae; phylum Streptophyta; class Magnoliopsida; order Asparagales; family Amaryllidaceae; genus Allium; species Allium fistulosum. The sequence continues at coordinate 507,839,537 of CM060903.1, read as the reverse complement.
AGATTCAAAAAGAAATGGGAACAAATCAACGAAGAAGGGAAGTGGCAGATTCAAATCAAACTAGAAGAGGGGTTTCTTCTAGGCGAGTGAATTGATTACGACGTTATTTCATAAGTAATTAAATTACTTTATAATTCTACCTAATTTAAAATTACAATTGTTGAAATTGGAATAGTAGTTTCAAGCAAGATCTTATTTGATTTACAATTTCAACTATAAATAAAAAAGGATAGTAATGATGGAAAAAATGTAGCATCCCATAAAACAAAAAGAAAATTAATTAGTAAGTAATTATTAAAGCCAAAAAATATTTTTTTTGTAAATGTCAAAATTTGGCTACGAAACTTACACCGTTGGGTTCATGGCGATTTTCTAATCAAATTTTACGTATATAGTTTTACCATCGGAGTTCAAACAAAAATGTTATTAATGTTTGAAGTTTTCAAATCGAAAACAATTCAGAACCAACTAAAGAAGTAAATGTTAATAACTTAGCACTAAAATGGCATTAAATATAAACGTTAGCGTTAAATATAAGTGTTAGTTAAGGGCACTCAATCATATTAAGTCTAATTAAGAAAGAGTGTAAGTAAATAATTTGGACGAAGTAAATAAGTATTAATAACTTACGTTAATGTGAACATTAGATGTAAACCTTATCATTTAAGTAATTGGCTCTATTAAATCTAACCAAATCAGAGATTAGAAGGATGTAATCAAAGGAGATCATTGTTAAATCAAATTAAACCACCGTTGAAAAGAAAATAAATAAATGAGAATCAATTAACTTTAAAAAAAACGTTAATAAATAAGAACATTAATTTTGAAGGAAAGAGAATCAGGAAATAAATGGCAATAAATTGGTGCTAATTAGCATTAGCGGGTACTTAACGTGTAAGCAAGATTAACGTTAATCAAATTAAAACAAATATAGTATGAAATAAACGAAAAAGGAATTAAAGAAAAGAATGCACATTAGTTAACATAAACGTTGTGACCGGTAGACACCTGTAACATCCCCTACTTTGAGGCCTGAAGCTAAGCGCTACAGATGCTGCAGTCATCTATAGTATTAACCTCTGGTGACAAAATACGGTAATGTTAATGGTATCCATAATATCATAAGCACATGAATATGAAATAAAATCAACATAGATTTGAAAACACAACTTTTCTGATTACATTTCAAATCAATATTTTATACTCAATTACATAATTCCAAAACGATTCCGAGGTTTTTGATCAAATATAATTATTACAAGTTACGCCAAGAACGACATATGAAGATGCCCGCTTGGATAATCAGAGTACTAAATAGATAGACATATCAGCCATAAATACATCACATCAGAAATAATGCTAAATAACTCCTACATGGCTAGCTTTGCCTCCTGCATGTCTTCGAAAGCTTATTCATTCAACCTCCTAAACCTGAAAAGTCCTTAACTCTCAATCTACTCAAATGTAATTTTGAGCACCCGAGAGTTTAAGGGAAAAACATAATTTCGAGTCAGACATAAAGTCTGGTGCAAATAATTCTATTACATCTCGGATTACTTATATTAAGTAAGACCACATCGCTTAGCAGAACGGGTTTCCCCTCACTAATATCCTTTTAAAATCATATCTTTTGCAAATCAAAATCTTGCAATCAAACTGATTATAACAACAATAACATATATGCATATAAATTAGGTAATCAATGGATTATCTGTCCGAACATTTTAGTTTTATCTGGCTAACTATTAACCACTGGCTGGCTCGGGCCTATCAGACATAATAAATATTCTAACTTTTGTTAGATCGAATACTGGACGATCTGTCCTTAACTTACTTCTCCAAGGGTCAACTGATCCTAATGGTATTACGGGCTCACCAATAACCTACCTCTACTCTGTGTATTCCTTTCTATGTGTAAAATCATTTTATTCTTACCTGTAACAAAGACCTACACACTGGAATATTGGACTTATATTAGCTAGGGGCTACTAGCTAAAGTATAGAGTGCGACCCCATACCAGTCCCATCTGGTCTTCTAATATTTGAGTCATATACTTAGGGTTAACTACCCTAGTCAAATTCCAATTTCTTGAAAAAAATATTTACAAATGATTTACCCTTGAAATCATATCTTAATAAAACAAGGAAATCATACTCTTTACTTTACTCAAAATACTTATGCCATGATATATGCTTTACTCAAAACAATGTTGATGAAACCTAAATTAGTGGGATTATCTATTCCTACAAAATAAGTTAAAGCCTCTTTTTAACTTAGAAAACTTTAGGCTATAAAGCCAAAACAACACCTTCGAAACCTTTGTTTAAACCTTAAACAATCCCTTTTGAAATCATTGAAAGCATCCTTTTCAAAATCATTGCTTAAAACCTTAGACATTCTCTTTCGAAACCATTTAACCATGTCTTTCGAAACTCTTAGAAATATTCCATTCGAAACACTCAAAGTATACCATTCGAGAGCATTGGAATCTTTCCCTTTGAAACACTTAAAGCATACCTTTCAAAAGCATTGAGTTTAAGTAAGTGTTTCCATTTAAAAGTATTCTTTTCATAATCATTGGGTTTAGCATCTAATATAGCTATTGGGTTAATGAGAACAGAAGCGAAAGTACCCCTTCGAAAGCATTGATCTCAAGTAAAAGAATTAAGGAAGAGAATAGCTTCGAAACCATTGCCTCCAAACTCTTATTAAAAGTGGCTAAAAATTCTTTCAAAAGCATTAAGATGGCAGCTTCGATGATAAGAAAACGAAAGATTTCCTTTCGAACACACTGTTATAAGGCTATAAAAAAGCAGCCTTTAACTAATTCGAAAGGTATGAATGTGGCAGTTAGGGGGTCGAATAGGTTCAAAAACGACAACTCCTTTGAAAGCTCCTTTTAATAACAAAGAAAAGCGACAACTCTTTTGAAAGCTTCTTTTTAGAATAAAGACAAGTTAATGGGTTCGAAAGCCAATAAAAGCAACCCCTTCGAAAGCATGCCTTCGAAAGAATGCCTTCGACACGGTCCCCTCCGCCTTTCTCCAATACACTACATATTAATTGCTTGACAACATATGCATTAGTTTCCAATAGGTACGAAAGCCTCACTGGGCATGGTGACGGAAGCGAGCAATGGAAGTGGCGAAGTTGTAATCCGAAACAAAACCGATTTTATGTCTTTCAAAGTAATTTCTTTTCACCTAACTTGTATAATTTGTCAAAATATGATTGGTTGCCAATCCTTTACCAAATTCTTTTCTAAATAGGTTGCAAAATTCAAAATTAACAATTGAAAACATTTTAGCAAATAAGCCCTTCTCCTTAATAAAACATTTAAAACGTTTACGTCCAATAACTTAAATAATTTAATAAGCATAATAAAACAGTTAGGAAAAATTCCTAAAAATCTCAATAATTCAATTTAAATATATTTTCTAACATCTATAGATTTCAAACCTGAAAACATTATTTAATTGTCTTAAATAATTTAAACTCGAAATTTATTATTTCCTCTCATATAAACTTCATAATAAATCCACAATTACTTAGAAAATTATGAAACTTGAAATCCACTTCTAAAATAATGTTCTTGACCATATATCAAAAATACAATTCATTTGGATGCCATATTATAGGTTTTCTAATCTAAACATATCATAAAATCTATATGAAATGAAGTAATCATCAACTTAAAGCATATAATCATTAAATCCCTATAACATGGCATATACTTGCAAAAGAAATCAGGTTTATCTTTAAACCGAAATCATTTATCAAAAATACAGATGTAAACGAATTATTCACCTTAGCTTTGTGTTAAAAAAGTTGAGATTTGCCTTTAGATTGATTTGCTTAAGCTTTCTACTTGAATCCTAGATTTTCTTCTCCTTGAATCCTCTTAATGGTGGCTGACCGAGTTCAATAGGGTTTCAGTTTTGTTTGTTAAAGTTAAAATGAATAAGGAATGAAGGATATAAGGATTTAGGGTATAGGGACAAAGGCTATTCCCATTTTACCCTTGCCATATTCCTACTTACTTATTTTTAATACTCTTTTACAAACACGTTCATTAAGGCACGACTCCTTCTTAGTTAACAAATCTCAATCCCTTAACTATCTATATTATTTCATTTAATTTATCTAATTAAATTTTCTAAATAATGTTAGTCAAAATTAGGGTCATTACAGACTCCCTTCCTTAAAGAATTTCATCCTCGAAATCACGATAAGGTGCCCACAACAATAAAACATAATGGTAAAACATACCACGAAACAAGTCAGGATAAGTATCTCTAATCTTGCTCTCGGTTTTCCAAGTACACTCTCTCTCGTTGTCACTCCACTGGACTTTGACTAATCCGACTGTCTTGTTCCTTATTCTCTTCTCATCTTTCGCAGCTATACGAACTGGTTTTCTAACTGTAGTCATATATGGTTCCACTACTAGATCTTCTAACACAGTCAGTGTAATAGTAGTTTCCGGATCTCAAATACACTCCCTTAGTTGAGAAATATGGAAAGCATTATGGACTCCTACCAAACTATTCGGTAACTCTACCCAATACATTAGTTTCCCTATCCTTCCTAAAATAGGAAATGGTCTAACGAATCTTGGTTCCAATTTTCCTGATTTTCCAAATCTGATCACTCCTCTCATCGATGATACTTTGACGAAAACATGATCTCCAGCTGAGAACTCAAAGTCTTTCCATCTCTTATCAATATAACTCTTTTGCTAGACTGGGCCTCCTTCATTCTAACCCAAATTAACTCAATCTTCTCTGCAGCTTCTCTAACCAAATCTGGACCAAGAACTAACCTATCCCCGGTCTCTTACCAATAAACGGGAGATTTGCACAGTCTTCCATACAAAGCTTCAAACGGTGTCATCCCTATACTAGTCTAATAACTATTGTTATACAAAAACTCGACTAAGTGTAGGCGGTTTTCCCATGATCCTCCGAAATCTAGCACGCAAGCTCTTAAAAAATCCTCTAATACTTTGTTAACTCTCTCGGTCTACCCATCTGTCTATGGATGGTAAGAAGTATTCATCTTGAGCTTGGTATCTATCCTGTGCACTCTTCCAGAACTTGCTAGTGAATAATAAATCTCTATCACTTACTATACTACTAGGAATTCCATATGGTCTAACTATATTCCTCATGAATAACTTAGCTAAATCTGGTGCTGTCTTGGTCGACTTGACGGGTATAAAGTGTGCACTCTTAGTCAACCTGTCAACTATAACCTAGATACTATCATTTCCTCTATTTGACCTTGGCAACCCATCTATGAAATCCATTGAGAAAGAATCTCATTTCCAGACTGGAACATCCAAAGGCCGAAGTAACCCGTCAGTTTCTGATGTTCAGCTTTTACTTGTTGAAAGTTCAAACACTACCTCACCCATAAGACTATATTTCTTTTCATACCTTCCCAGTAGAAACTCCTCTTCATATCCTGATACATCTTGGTCCCTCCAGGATGAATCATAAATTTTGACCGATGACATTCTCTAAGGACCTCCTTCCTTAGGTTTTCTACATTTGAGACACACAATCATCCCTTCTTTCTTAACCACCTTCTTTGGTCAAGACTAAAATCCTTCAGATCATTGATCTCGATTCTGGCCTCTAGTCTTCTAATCTTCTTAGCTAACAATGGATCCTCTTTCTGCTTAGAAGCAATCCTTTCGATCAGAACTGGTCGAACTTCCAAACATGATATCATGGTGGTTTCTCAACTAGAACTAGCCTCCGATGTCCATTGTACACCGCATGTAGTCAATGTTTCTAAATCTTTTCCACTCAGCTACAATTGCCAATACTACATTCTGATGTTTTCTGCTAAGTGCATCCGCAACCTTATTTCCTTTTCCTAGTGTATACTCAATACCAAAGTCGTATGCAACCATGAACTCTAACCATCTCTGCTATCTCATATTCAACTCCTTCTGACAGAATGAATATCTGAGTGACTTATGATCTGTAAACACCTTGAAATTTCTCCTAAAAGTTAATGACTCCACACCTTCAATGCGAAAATTACCGCTGCTAATTCCAAATCATGAGTTGGATATCTAATTTCATGCGGTCTGAGCTGTCGAGATACATAGGCAATCACTTTACCCCTCTACATTAGCACAGCTCTAAATCCTGTTCCACATGCGTCTGTGTATACCACCAAGTACTGATTCCTCTCTGGAACAACTAACACAGGTGCATTAGTCAATAAATGTTTCAATTTCTGGAATGCCTCCTCACACTTATCAGCCTAAACAAACTTCACATCTTTCTGAGTTTGCTTAGTCATCGATACGGCTATCCACGAGAAATCCTTAATGAATCTCTGGTAGTAGCCAGCTACCCCAAGAAACTTTTTATCTCAGTCACTGTCATGAGTCTCTTCCAATTATTCACTGCCTTGATCTTAGCCGGATCTACTGACAACCCTTTCTCTGAGACTACATGACCGAGAAACTTCACTTCCTACTTCCAAAAGTGACACTTCGAAAACTTTTCCTTCAACTGATGCTGTCTCAGTGTCTCAAGCACTATCCTAAGATGAACTCATGATCTCTTTCATCCTTGGAATATATCAATATGTCGTCTATGAATACTAATACAAATCTCTCCAGATGCTCCCGGAAGATTCTGTTCAGCAAGTCCATGAATAATGCTGGCACATTAGTTAGACCAAACGACATAACTAATCATTCGTATTATCCATATCTGGTCCTAAACGCTGTCAAAGGAATACTATCCTCTGCTACTCTAAGTTGATGGAATCCTGTTGCCAAATCCAACTGAGAAACTACCTTAGCTCCACTCAACTGGTCGAACAAATCATCAATCTAGCTAACAAATATCGGTTCTTTATTATTTTCTCATTCAGCTTATGATAATCGATACACAATCTTAACAATCCGTCCGGCTTCTTAACAAATACCGTGGCTGCTCCCTATGGCGAACTGCTTGGCCTGATAAAATTCTTACCTTCTAGATCCACCAACTGTACCTTTAGCTCCTTCATCTCGGTAGGTGTCATTCTACTTGGCATTCTACTCATAGGTATAGCTCCTGGTACTAAATCTATCTAAAACTCAATGGCTCGTTTTGACGGTAGTCCTATCACGGGCTCAAATACATCTGCGAATTCTCTAACAATGAAAACTCGACTCAACTCATCTTCTTCGTCCATAACACCCAACAAAATGCAAGAATCTAATTTCGGGTTTTCAACAGTGTATATAATCTGATCACTACAACTATGTTGTCTAAGTGATATTTTCCTATCATAGCAAAATATCCTAGCATCGTACTTACTTAACCAGTCCATACCGAAAATAATTTTGAAACCTACGAAATCAAACACATGCAAACTGCAAGAAAATATATGACCTAAAAACTCAAAATCTAACTGATCACATCTCATCCCAAGAGTTGCATACCCTCCTATCGGATTCGCAACCCTTGAGGAAGTAATTAGGTATGAGGGTTCTAGGTTAAGCTATTCCAGGAAACAATGAGATATAAAAAAATGCGATGCACCAGTATCAAATAGTAATCTAACTGACATACCATGAATCAAAAGCGTACCTCCCAACACAGCATTTCCTTTCGCCTCTACTGTTGGTCTTGAGGTAGCTGGTTCCAATGCAAACACTTTACCATTTCCATCCTTGACCGATTCCTTACACTGGTTCTTATAGTGTCCAATCTGATCATAGTTGAAGCATTTTACTCCTTTCTTATCAGTAGCCTTTTTTACTTTGCTTCTCCGACACTCGTGCGCAAAATGTCCCTCCTTATCACACTTAAAGAAAACCAGATCGGCTTTTGCCTTCTTGGAAGCTCCTCCATTCTGAGCTCCCTTGAGTTATGCCCACCTTGAGTTTTCATTACTTTGTCACCATTAAAGAAAGCGATCATCTACTCATTCCTGAAAGCCAGCTTAACAACTACATCGCACAGATCCCTAATACGTGGTAAAGTTGCTTTAGCAAGCTCGGGTCTCAATCTGCGGATGAACTTCTCATTCCTTTAAATAACCGTATCAACCGTAACATATCCGAATCTAGATAGTTCCTCAAATCTGGTAGCATACTCAAGCACTGTCATGTCTGTCTGCATCAACTCAACAAACTTCCTAAGCAGAGTTGACTTGGTGATCTCCGACATGAATCTTTCCTCAGACCTCCTTTTGAATTATGCCCTAGTCATAGCCTCTTCAGCTACTCCTATAGTAACACTATTCCACCAGTACAGTGCTGCTCCTTGCAACTGTCTAGATGCCAATCTCCTTTTTTACTCATCGTTGAGTCCTAAATCAGCAAAAATCCTCTCGCAATGAAGCAACTAATTCTCCATTTCAATTGCGTCCTCGGTGCCGATAAATGGCTTCTCTCCAAGCCTAGCATAATCTCTGCTTGGTACTGCATAGTTATTGACCACCGAAGCTTCCTGATTTCCTTTTCCATCATTTCCTTCAACTAACCCCACAGTAGCTCCAGCTTGCATCATGTTGATGAAGAACTGATAAATAGCTCCCATATCAACTTGCGGTGCTCCAGCACCCACGTTAGTAGCTTGTGCCCGACCTGTATTCCTTCTAGTGTTTCGTCTGGCATTTCCATTAGTTGTGGTGCTTCCTCCACCAAGGTTAGCTCTTCCATTCCTAGCATCCATATCTTACTTCCTTAAAATCTGCATTCGAGTCTTTGTAAGATACAGAAGAATAGCCCAAGAGAGATGGGAGAATAGAGATAAAGCGTACACTTATATACAGCAAATATAAGTACGTTACTATAACGTTATCCCATACCCCTATCTTTTCTCTAATTCCTTAGGATTATGTTTTCAAAAATCATTTTAAGTTTAAAATTTCTTTTAAGTTTTCATAAACCTACGCTCTGATACCAAGTTGTAACATCCCCTACTTTGAGGCCAGAAGCTAAGCGCTACAAATGTTGCAGTCATCTATAGTATTAACCTCCAGTGACAAAATACAGTAATGTTAACGGTATTCATAATATCAAAAGCATATGAAAATAAAATAAAATCAACACAGATTTCAAAAAGAGCTTTTCTGATTACATTTCAAATCAGTATTTCATATTCAATTACATAATACCAAAATGATTCCTAGGTTTTTGATCAAATATATATTACAAATTATACCAAGAGAGACATATGAAGATGCCCCATTGGATGATCAGAGTACTAAATAGATTGACATATCAATCATAAATACATCACAGCGGAAATAATGCAACGTAACTCCTACATAGCTAACTTTGCCTCCTGCACGTCTTCGGAAGCTTATTCGTTCAACCTACTAAACGTGAAAAGTACTTAACTCTCAATCTACTAAAATATAATTTTGAGCACCCAAGAGTTTAAGGGGAAACATAAACTTCGAGTCAGACATAATGCACGGTGTGATTAATTCTACTGCATTTCGGTTTACTGATATTAAGTGAGACCACGCTGCTTAGCGGAACGGGTTTCCCCTCACTAATATCCTTTTAAAATCATATCTTTTGCAAATCAAAATCCTGCAATCAAACCGATAACAACAATAATAATGCATATAAATCAGGTAATCAATGGACTATCTGTCCGAACATTATATTTTTTTCTGGCTAACTCTTAACCACCGACTGACTCGGGCTTGCCAGACAAAATAAATATTCTAACTTCTGTTAGATCCAATACTGGACGATCTGTCTTTAACTTACTTCTCCAAGGGTCAACTGATCCTAATGGTTTTGCAGGCTTACCACTAACCTACATCTACTATGCGTATTCCTTTCTGTATGTAACATCATTTTAGTCTTACCTGTGACAAAGCCTTACACACTGGAATTTTGGACTTATATTAGCTTGGGGCTACTAGCTAAAGTATAGGGCGAGACCCTATATCAGTCTCATCTGGTCTTCTAATATCTGAGTCATATACTTAGGGTTAACTACCCTAGTCAAATTCCATTTCCATGAAAACAATCTTTACAAATGATTTACCCTTGAAATCATATCTTTATAAAAAAGGAAATCATACTCTTTGCTTTACTCAAAACACTTACACCATGATATATGCTTTAATCAAAACAATGTTGATGAAACCTAAATCAGTTGGATTATCTATCCCTTCAAAATAAGTTAAAGCCTCTTTGTAACTTAAAAAACTTTCGGCTATAAAGTCAAAACAACACCTTCGAAACCTTTGTTTAAAACCTTAAACAATCCCTTTCGAAATCATTGAAAACATCCCTTTCGAAATCATTGCTTAAAACCTTAGACATTCTCTTTCGAATCCATTTAACCATGTCTTTCAAAACTCTTAGAAATATTCCATTTGAAACACTCAAAGTATACCTTTCAAAAACATTGGAATCTTTCCCTTTGAAACACTTAAAACTTACCTTTCGAAAGCATTGGGTTTAAGTAAGAGTTTGTGGAAACATAGCTTCGAAACCATTTAAATTATTCCTTTCGTAATCATTGTGTGTAACATCTAAATTATAACCATTGGGCTAAAGAGAACAGAAGCAAAAGTACCCCTTTCAAAAGCATTGATCTCAAGTAAAAGAATTGGGGAATAGGATAGCTTCGAAAACCATTGCCTCCGAACTCTTATTAAAAGCAGCTAAAAACCCTTTCGAAAGCATTAAGAAGGCGGATTCAATAATAAAAAAACAAAAGCCTTCCTTTCGAACACACTGTTATAAGGTTATAAAAAAGCATCCTTTAACTAATTCTAAAGGTATGAATGCGGCAGCTAGGGTGTCGAATAGGTTCAAAAGCGGCAACTCCTTCAAATGCTCCTTTTAAAAATAAAGACAAGCGACAACTCTTTAAAAAGCTTCTTTTTAGAACAAAGAAAAGTTAATGGGTACGAAAGGCTCACTAGGCATGGTGACGGAAGCAAGCAATGGAAGTTGCGAAGTTGTAGTTCGAAACAAACTAATTTTATGCCTTTCAAAGTAATTTCTTTTCACCTAACTTGTCTAATTTTTCAAAATATGATTGGTTGCCAATCCTCTATCAAATTTCTTTTCTAAAAAGGCTGCCGAATTCAAAATTAACAATTGAAAACATTTTAGCAAATAAGCCCTTCTCCTTAATAAAACATTTAAGCCCTCTAACTTAAATAACTTAATAACCATAGTAACATAGTTAGGAAAAATCCCCAAAATCTCAATAATTCAATTTAAATATGTTTTCTAACGTCTATAGATTTCAAACCCGAAAACATTATTTAATTTCCTTAAATACTTTAAATTCAAAATCAATTATTTCCTCTCATATAAAATTCATAATAAATCCACAATTACTTAGAAAATTATGAAACTTGAAACCAACTTCTTAAATTATGTTCTTGACCATATATCAAAAACACAATTCATGTGGATGTCATTTGATAGTTTTCTAATCTAAACATATCATAAAATCTATATGAAACCATGTAAAGCATCAACCTAAAGCATATAATCATTAAATCCCTATAACATGGCATATACTTGCAAAAGAAATCAGGTTTACCTTTAAACCTAAATCATTTATCAAAAATACAGATGTAAACTTATTATTCACATTGGCTTTTTGTTAAGAAGGTTGAGATCTGCCTTTAGATTGATTTGCTTAAGCTTTCTACTTGAATCCTAGCTTTTCTTCTCCTTAAATCCTCTTAATGGTGGCCGGCCGAGTTCAATAGGGTTTTAGTTTGTTTGTGAAAGTTAAAATGAATAAGGAATGAATGATAGAAGGGTTTAGGGTATAGGGACAAAGGATATTCTCATTTTACCCTTGCCATATTCCTCATACTTACTTATTTTTAATTCTCTTTTACTAACACATTCATTAAGGCACGACTCCTTCTTAGTTAACAAATCTCAATCCATTAACTATCTATATTCTTTCATTTAATATATCTAATTAAATGTTCTAAATAATGTTAGTTAAAATTAAGGTCATTACAACACCTTAGGCTCAACCTTTTGACTGCTAGCGATCGACCAGTGGTAGGTGGCGGTTGTAGATTAAAGCTAGGCTGAATGGCTTGGGTTCGATAAATTAAAATCCAGCAGATGAAATTGAGAGGGTGGTCGACATGCCTGCTCATAGGCCAATGCCTTCCCATTGGTTACAATCTCTTGAACATGGCCAAGGCCCATGAGAGGGTGGTGCCAAAAACTCCACGTATGGATGTTTCGGTTCATCTTGGAAGTTATGTCGCGTGCGAACCTATTCGAACTAATCTCGTCCTGAACATGGCTTCGCCTGTGAGGCCAACCTGCCATCATTCCCCCTTTAGTACAATGGCTAAAGGCACCGAATCATCCGCAAACTTCTACATCTGACCATCTCAACAGCGGTCCCCCTACCGTTAGTAGGGCATGCATGGCTTCCTCAGCGCACTCCCAATAACATAGAGATGTGGTCAGAAACAAGCAACATGGAAATTGAGTCTTGAATTCTAGATATCCCTTAGTGCATAGTGGGAGATCTCTAGCTCGTGCTTGTCATTCTCTATCTCATCACATATCACCTATTTTGCCCCGACGCAAGCTGAGCCCTCAGCTTGTAGTTAGCCAGAAAATCCAAAAAAAGGTTGATGCCAGCCTCAGGGATGAAATGCAAGTCCTCCGCCAATAGCTCAATAGAATACAAGCCCACAATGCTGGGGGCGAGGCATTCTCATATAATGAGAACATGGAACCATTCTCTAATGAAATCCTAGACACTTACATCCATCAACGGATGACTTACTGCCAATTTACAAGTATGATGGGACTGCAAACCCATTCGACCATATCACAACATTCAACTCCATCACTAGTTCGGACAACTCTCTGGCTCAGCAAAGTAATTTCTCTTCCCCTCTACCTTGTAGGACCAGCCTCCTACAGGTATCGAGCAGTATACACTTTTGAGCCCAACCCTGCATGGACATCAAGACTCATTTCTTCATGTCATGTATCCATGTCATGTTGGCTAGTGAGCTAGGTAATATCAAACAGGGTCCTTCTAAAAGCTTGCGGTCATCTGTTAGCTGCTTTAACAACGAGTCCACCCAGGCTAGGGGTGCGGATGTGAACAACCCCCTTCCTTCATTGATTCAATCATTAAGAACACAAGTTCAAGTAAAATCAAGATAATGGTGCATAGTGCTTTCAGTCTGGTAGTTCTCCCTGGAAGGATTGAATTCAGATGCAAACGGTGTCGATCGATTTAGCATTCAACGTGTATTGATTAGGCTATAGTCAAGGGAATTTATTTATTTACAATTATACATATTTATTTGATGATTATTTTGAATCCTATGTTTTTAGATTAGATCTAAGTATCACGAATCCCTATATACATGTGCTGTTAATATTGTATGTGAATATGTATATATGTATTATGATTATATATATATATGCATACATAGCTCTTATCCAACAAAAAATTATGCATATTTTTTTCGAATTGAATACTAATTTTAAAAGGGATTTTAAAACAAAATTTAATATTTTTATGTATGAATGTATATATAAATTACGTGTAAAATTTGTTAAATCTTATACATGTAATCATTTTTGAAAATTATATATAGATATACATATATATATATTATATAAAATCATAATACATATATGTGTGCGTGTGTGTGTATACATTTATTTTTAAATAATTTTTTTCTTCAATCATTTCCACACAGAAAAGATTAATTATGAAAACATTTTTTTTAAATCATGAAGGTTTTAAAATAAAGGATTTTGTCAAACATATTATAGGGCTAAAATATGTGTGAATATATGCATATATATACATATATATAATTTTATCCATCTATATCTAAATATATAATGATATTTCATATTTGAAATTTAAATATTAATTATATACATACATAAATATATATAATTAATATTTAGATATATATACATATTTATGTGTGTGTATTTCTAAAAAAATTATTATTATTTCGTATTTTTATATTTATATTTATTTATTTTGTCAAAATGTTATTTTTGATTTAATTTAAATTAGAAAATATTTTAATGTCTAGATCTAGATCTGAAAATTGAATTTAAATTTAATTTGTAATTATTAATATTTTCATTTTTAAATATAATTATTTTACACTATTATAAATATATATGTGTGTGTGTATCTATTAGTATTTATGCTCTTATAAATATATTTATATCACATTGAAATATATATTAGACGACAAATATTTATACGGATGGGCTAGCGTGTCCGTTGCGAGTAAACCCCAATATTCGTATACAGATATGTTAAACCATGTACACTGTATATATTGCACATGCATGTACACACTCATATGTATATGATATACATGTTCATATTATATAATGTAAATATAATATCAAAATAAAACTTTATTTACAAATTAAATAAAATTTTGATTTTATTTAAATTGAAATTTAGATTAGATCTAAATAAATTTAGACTTCACAGGCCTAATAAGATCCAAATGGAATAAATTTTTGAAATTTACACATTTACCCCGCTGCATGGTAGCCCCTTTCCAACAATGGTATTGTAGCCAAGTAGCATATGCGGTTTAATTTAGCATTATCAGGGCTAACTTATAAAAGTTAGGGTGTCAAGAAAAGTAGTGTCTGAGTTTGAGTGTAATCAAGTATTCTGCCCTACCTGCTACTGGCCTGACCTAAAAGGATGAGGTAAGCACAAAGGTTATCCCCAATATGAAGACCCAAATTTATTTGGGTCTTGGGATGGTTCTCAAAATCTATTTTAAAATTAATATAAAATTTAAAATTTATAAGGTTAAGTTTAAAATAAATTAAAATAATATTTTAAATTTAAAAGCTAAATTCAAAATAAGAAAATTATTATAAATTTTATAATATGGATTTTCTAATTGTTTTGAAAATTAAAATAAAGTTTTAAATTAAAGTTAAATTAAAAAACACATATTATAAAACTTATAATATAGTTTTTCAAAATATCTGAAAATGTTATACAATTAATTTTGGAATATTATTTATTTATTAATAAGATTAATAAAATAAATGTATAATTAAATTAGTTAATTACTTAAATATATATACATATACAATACATAATGATATATGTTATGTTGTCTTGAGTTGTTTAAGACAATATAAGTACACATATGTGTATAAAATAATTTTTGAAATTAATAAATTTAATTAACATTGTTTAATAAAATAAATAATGTGATAACCCGGATTTTTTTGACATTTGATAATTGGTTAATTAATTGATATTTACTATTGGGATACTGATTTTATTTAGTCGAACAAATAAAATTCTGATAGTTAAAAATATCTGGATATAAATGGATTTGAAAGTAAAATAAATGTTGAAAATTTTAAGTGTATACATACACAAGTATATAAGTGTGTGTATATATATATGTATATATATATTGTGATTTGGAATCATTGATTTGAATTCAATATAATAGTTTTCAAAGAGTATTTAAAGTTAAATCTCTATAGTTTAAAATTCTAAGGATAAATATTTATCTATTCAAAAGTATGATAATCAAAATAAGATTTAATAAAGGGTTTAAAACATTTGTAAGCCTTGTATATCATGCATTCAACATTTGTAGCTAAGATAACATGCAAAAATACAAGTGGCATAGTTTTCTTAGAAATTGAAATATAAACAATAATGAAATGAGAAACCAGGCTATATTCAGTTCAAAACCTTTTACATATTCATTTTCTCAACTCCATTTTCTTTTCTTTCATCCTCCAAATTAAAAACCTGAGAGAAACTAAATCAAAACTTCTTCAAGTTTCAACCTGAGAAAAAGCAAATTCAAGCTTAAACAAAGTAGGTCAAGTTCCAGTTTCAAAATCAAGTGCAGTTTCAAAATTTCAAACTCTGGTTTCCTCTGTTCAACTAAATACGGTGAGTAAACTTTATTTTAAAAACAGTTTAAAACCTATGATCATAACCAGATGCTTATGATGAATTGTGTGGGAATAAAGTTGCTTATGTTTATGTGTATGAATGCATGTATGTATATATATGGTGTGCTGTGTATATATCTGGATGTATGCCTGGAAAATGATGTTCATCTCTCTGTTTAAACCTAGTGAGTAACATCCCTTTTTAAAAATTTAAGTACTGAAATCTGTTGCATGTATTGTCTTATGCTTGCATGTATATAAAAGTGATTCCAGTTGTTCAAAAACAAGAGCATCTCTGTTATTTAACCTCTGTTCAAAATCCTATCCAGAAAGTAAACAAAAATTACAAGTTTATACATTGTTTGAAAATTTGATGCTTGTTGTAATTCTTGAATCTATGATATGATATAATGCCTGCATGTTTGTTTAGGTATTAATTGAATGTAAATGTATGAGTGCATGTTTGAAAACAAGGATGTACTCTCTGTTGTTTTACAGGTTTCCAAAAACTTTTCAAAAATATAAATCTCATTCCCTGATTTGTTTAGGCTTTGTTGTCCAAAAAAAATTGTTTAGATTTGTAAGATCTACATTCTAAAAATAGTTCTAAGATCAATTAGCTTATAGACATCTGGAAATTTAGTAAAATACAGTAAAACCCAAAAATTGGCAAAATTCAATTTTAACAAATTAATGTTTTAGGTATATAATACGATTCATCATGGTAAATGATGAATTTAGAAACTAAAATCATGTTTTTCAATCAAGTAATTGGTAAGATATCTCGGGATGAACAGAATATGGGTTTATGTTGATTTCTGGTGATCGCGAGGTGGATGAAGGCCGTGGTTAAGGCTGGAGGATGGTGGATGGTCAGGCATCATTGGAAAAATGGTGTGGCATTTTTTAGTTGACCGTGGTGGTCGAGGGACGGCGAAGTAGGGTTTAGTGGTGGGTTATGTGTAGTCGGCGTTGTCGAGGTGGTTCGTCGTTGACAAGGGACCAGAATTGATCGCGGTGGTGGGAAGTGGAGCTGGAAGTCGAGGCGATTCGATGGTGGTGCCGGCGAAGTTCATTGTGGTTGAATTCGACGACGAGGGAAGATTTTCTTGCGATGGTGGTTTCCAGTCTTGGTCGAGAGTGGTTCGATATCGATTCGTTTGAGGTTTGCTCGATCGGTGTCCACGTGAGGGTTAGCATGGGTACGGGTGGTTTGTCGAGTGTCGCCGCGATGATCTCCGATGGTCGGAGTGCTGGTGTACGTGCACCACGTGCATGTTGTATCTGGACGAATGAAGTTTTGGAGGAAGCAGTGTGCCTCGGGTCGTACTCGAGTTGATGGCGGGAATGACTCGAAGTAGCTGAAGATAGTGGGTGACTCGGTGCATTGCCTGGGGTCTTCGGGTTTTTAAAGTTTTTGCTCGGGTTCGATTTTCTTTGGGTTTGTACAGGTTTAAATTTTGTAAAAGAAAATCAAGTTTACAATTTAAAAGCAAGTTCTTTTCAAAATAAATGTCAATCAAGTTTCAAGAGTGTTTAATTAAATATATTTTCAAATTTAAAATGTTTAAGGTTGTTGATTTCAAAAGTAATTAACTAAATTAATTAATGAGAGTAATTAAAGGTTAATTACTATTTGTAATTAAGAATAATTACTTAATGGAGTAATTAGTGGGTAGTTAATGAACTAAGAGATGAATCATTAACTAGGGATTAAGTGATTAATTGATTAATTAATGTAATTAATTTTAATTTAATTAATTAAAGATAATCACTTATTAATTAATTAAGTATAATTACTTAGAGAAGTAATTAATGAATAATTACCGAATGTAATTAAGTAAAAGGGAAATCATTTATGGAAGTAATTAAATGGAAGTGATTAAGGATTAATCACTTAGTGTAATTAATTAAAGGATTAATTAATATAATTAATTAAAGGGTTAGTTAATTAAGTAAAGAACAATTATTTAATTAAAGGGTTAAGGTTAATTAATAATGTGATTAATTACTTGTTAAGGTAATTAATTAAAAGAGTAATTAATTAATGAAGAAATTAGAAGATCATTAATTAATTAATGAAAGTAATTTAAGTTAATTATTGAGAATGGTTGAGGATAATTAATCTATAATTAAGGTTTAATTACTTAATGTAATTAAAAAGTAATTAATCAAGAATGATTAATAAAATGGGATAATTAAAGGATAATTACTTATTGTAATTAAGGGATAATTAATCAAGGAAGATTAATTAAGATAAATAATTAAGAAATGATTAATTAATTTGTAATTAATTAATGTTGAGTAAGATGGATTAAGGTAATCCATGTGATTAAAGGTTAGTAATTAATTTAATTAGAGATTAATTAAATTAATTAAGAATGAATCAACTTGTTATGGCTGGTTGAATGATATTGGATGACTTGGATTGATTTTATCTCTGATGGGCGATTGAGATGTGCTCTGATATGAATGGGGTAAACTGTGATAATGTAGGTTACCTATCCGAGTTGAATTGTTGTATGATATCATGGATATGAATTGTATTGTTTAAAACTTAACAATTTGGATTAGATATGACATTGAATTCGAAGAGACCGGGTCGGGTATTAGTAAATACCCGAAACCACTTCGATTCTTTATAAATGTGTGTTTGGAAGCAAACAAGCTGGAATGAAATAAGTTAAGTATCATGGATATTTAAAATTGGATAACAATTCTGGGATATTGTTTTGAGATAAATGATTGACTTAAATAAGATTAGAACTCGTAGAAAAGTACGAGTTACCCTGGTAATTCACTTAAGTTATATAGCTTGGTATTTCATATTATAGGTTTATTCACGCTGGTTTCCAGCCTGACCCGGGTGTTACTTTGATGTAATGCTCGGGTTAGACCGAGTATTATAGATTTTAGGTAAGGACGTTCTGGAGCTCAGGAGGCGAGCTGGATGGCAGGAACGTATGGAGTGTATTCCGCTGTGATACATTGTTATTTATTTGGGACATGTTGTTTTACTGTCCAGTGATTGTGAATGTTGTAACTTTGATGTATTAAAATGTAATTGATTGATACAGCTTTCTTTGTGTAAAGAATATTATTTGATATTATATTTTATCCGCTGCGAATGTGAGAATTTGTGTTTTGGTGTTTCTGTTTCTTCTTCTTCTTTTATCTCTTTCTTCTTTTCCCTATCTATCTGGAATTTTCGGGATTTGAAAATTCCGGGTCGTTACATTTGGTATCAGAGTTGAAGGTTAAGAGAGAACCTTAGCTCTGGTGGGTTTACTCATTAAGGATAGGGTCAATAGTACCCCAAAATGATTTGAGAGTATTATATATGAGAGCGTACTTGTTATTTTCTTATATAAAGATTTTAAAATGATTTTAAAATTGAATGATTTTTATATAAGTTTATCTTTTGATATATATAAAGAAATAATTTTTCCTAATTATTAAATATATTAAAGAAATTGGTTGTTGAATCATTGGAATTAAATAAAATAATGAGAATTAAGTGGTAATGGTAATACAACCAAATTGAAATTGAATGAAGATAAGTTTGAAATGGATCCAAACTGGAATTAAAATCTTGAATTTGTAGAAGTGTTTTCAGAATAAAGATAATAATGAATTGGTTTCCAGATATGATAATCTTAGTTATTATCATAAATGGTTGTTGTGTTTAATAATGAAATGTTGTTAATGATTAAGCAAAATGAAATGTTTTAGGGAAGTAAACTTTTAGGTGAGTATGACTTATAAATTGGAATTGAAGATAATTTAAAATTGTGAAGTTTTAAATCTAAATCCAGAAAACTTGAAATTGTTTTAAAGAAATTTGTTTTGAATTAAAACCAAAGGTGGTTTAAAAATTTAAGGTATAACTTGGTGTGTAAAGGAAATAAATATGTATAAATGAGGATATACATAATATCAAAGATGATTTGAAATAAACTCTAAGTGTTGAGTTTTAAATTTTTCCTTGAATGTGATATGAAAACCCAAAGTGATAAGTTTTTGAACTTATAAGTGGGAAGATTATTAATATAAAGTTTAAAATTTGAAATGGGAATTCAAATTGGGTAAAGTTGACTGGATTAAATTGAATTTAACTTAAGGAAAGTTAAATGAGTTTAGAATGAACAACTTGAATTGGAAATTTCAAGATGAAATTGAAATTTAACTTGGGAAGTTAAATGGTTGATTTTAAATGGGAGTTATGAGTGATCTCAAAATGGGTTAGAGATCTGGAAATTGAAAATGGATGCTGTTAATTCGTGTTTGGATAAATTTGGATGTTTATTTATCCTGATATCATTCTATTGTTATAAATAATCTATGAAACTGAGAATTGGTTTTGAAGTTAGAAATGGATAATAAATTAGAATCTGAAGATTAAATTGTTTTTGAATTCTTATTTGAACTTTGTAATAAGTTAAGTAAAGATAATTTTAAAATGGAATTTTGATTCAGAATTAAATGGTTTAAAGATTTAAGTTGTTAAATTAAAAATAAAGGTTGATTTGATTTAAAAGTAAAGGTTAATTTGATTTAAGGGATTAAATCAACATTTGAAAATTTAACTCGAATTTATATAATTCGAGATGGTTTAAAGTTGAGATTGGAATTGAAATTAGTTCAAATTGAATTTGATTTGAATAATCGGGAAGTAAGCTTGAAGTTGAATAAGTTTAAATTCAAATGGGAATTGCTTTGAATTTGGAATGGGAATCGAAGTTAATTCAAATTGAATTGAAAATTTAATCAATTTAATGAAAGTGGAAGATGGATATCTTTATAATTGAAATTCACTTTATGAAGAGTAAGTAAGGTGGTAAACAACTTTATAAAAGCAATCAAACTTGAATATTTGATTTGGAATAAACAAAGTTATATATCTTTGTTATATATGATAAACTCCCCTTGTTGAATCTATAGCCAGAAGAAAAGGGTTTTTGAAAGTATTTAAAGTATAAAAAGGGAATGTATACAAGTATGAAGTGATCCAAAGATTTTCAAAGTTATATATATCTATATCTATATATATAAGGGATTTTATGAGAATGATTTTGGGAAAGGTTTTGGAACCTATGGATTTTGGAAAGGCTTTTGATTTTTGATAAAAAAATCAGTTTTGGGAATTTGGAAAGCCAAGTTTGAACTTTCGATTTGGGATATCGATTTTGTGTAAAGAAGATTTTGATATAAATAATAAAGGGTATGATTTTAAGATACTATAAGTGTATAGTATAAAGTGTTTTGAGAATGGCTTTGGGGAAAAAGGCGCTCCCTTGAAATGAACTTCTCAGGAGTGCCACAGGGTGGTACTGCCTTGAACCCTAAGAGGGGATTCTAAAGTTGATCCTGTGAGGAGTCCGGACAAACTAGTTCCTGAGGATTGTTGGGTAGCGAAAGTCGAGGTCGCGGATGCCTATAAGGGCATTTGGGTTATGCTATGACGACAGTGTAACTCGATGTCGCTGCGATCTACTGTGTGGACCATAGCGAAAATCGTGTGGAGGATGAGTGCCAACAGTCTACACTTGATTTCACCGGGACGGCAACGTACATCGGTAGGCTGCGATCTATGGTCGAGTGGAGAAGTTTCATTCTTTTGGCAATGAAATTCGAGGGCGCTGATGCCTACGGTTATATGGGTTTTTGCTGTGATAGCAACGTAAAGCCCGGGTATAACTGCGATCTGTAGCGGGTTCCATGGTGTAATCGAGGGGCGTGGAGTGCCTACAGTTATCTATGGATTTTGCCGGGATGACAACGTAACCATCGGGTTAACTGCGACCATGGATGGGGGTGATGATTTCCAGAGCATTCTCACCAAAGATATTTCCTCTATTTTCAAAACTGTTTTCTATATTTTCATAAATTATTTTCCAAGTATTTTCACTGGGTGTTGAAAACGGGTTTACCAAGTACTTATAGATTTTCAGTCTTACGCCTGATCAACATATGACCGAATTTCTGTGAGAACGAGGATGGATTTATTGAGACATCGAGTTATAAAAAGTATTTTTAAAGCTATTTTGATAATATTATATAGATTTTTAAAGTGTTTTGAAAACTTTAAAATAAATAGAGTTAAAATGTTTAAAGAGTAATTTAACTGATAATAAGCATTTTAATAAAATTCTTGCTTCGTTCCTTTTCGAGGACGAAAAGTTTTAAAGGGGGGAGGAATGTGATAACCCAAATTTTTTTTATATCTGATAATTGGTTAATTAATTGATTTTTACTATTGGGATACTGATTTTATTTTGTCGAACAAATAAAATTCTGGTAGTTAAAAATATCTGGATATAAATGGATTTGAAACTAAAATAAATGTTGAAAATTTTAAGTGTATACATACACAAGTATATAAGTGTGTGTATATATATATGTATATATATATTGTGATTTGGAATCATTGATTTGAATTCAATATAATAGTTTTCAAAGAGTATTTAAAGTTAAATCTCTATAGTTTAAAATTCTAAGGATAAATATTTATCTATTCAAAAGTATGATAATAAAAATAAGATTTAATAAAGGGTTTAAAACATTTGTAAGCCTTGTATATCATGCATTCAACATTTGTAGCTAAGATAACATGCAAAAATACAAGTGGCATAGGTTTCTTAGAAATTGAAATATAAACAATAATGAAATGAGAAACCAGGCTATATTCAGTTCAAAACCTTTTACATATTCATTTTCTCAACTCCATTTTCTTTTCTTTCATCCTCCAAATTAAAAACCTGAGAGAAACTAAATCAAAACTTCTTCAAGTTTCAACCTGAGCAAAAGCAAATTCAAGCTTAAACAAAGTAGGTCAAGTTCCTGTTTCAAAATCAAGTGCAGTTTCAAAATTTCAAACTCTGGTTTCCTCTGTTCAACTAAATACGGTGAGTAAACTTTATTTTAAAAACAGTTTAAAACCTATGATCATAACCAGATGCTTATGATGAATTGTGTGGGAATATGGTTTCTTATGTTTATGTGTATGAATGCATGTATGTATATATATGATGTGCTGTGTATATATCTGGATGTATGCCTGGAAAATGATGTTCATCTCTCTGTTTAAACCTAGTGAGTAACATCCCTTTTTAAAAATTTAAGTAATGAAATCTGTTGCATGTATTGTCTTATGCTTGCATGTATATAAAAGTGATTCCAGTTGTTCAAAAACAAGAGCATCTCTATTATTTAACCTCTGTTTAAAATCCTATCCAGAAAGTAAACAAAAATTACAAGTTTATACATTGTTTGAAAATCTGATGCTTGCTGTAATTCTTGAATCTATGATATGATATAATGCCTACATGTTTGTTTAGGTATTAATTGAATGTAAATGTATGAGTGCATGTTTGAAAACAAGGATGTACTCTCTGTTGTTTTACAAGTTTCCAAAAATTTTCAAAAATATAAATCCCATTCCCTGATTTGTTTTAGGCTTTGTTGTCCAAACAAAAATTGTTTAGATTTGTAAGATCTACATTCTAAAAATAGTTCTAAGATCAATTAGCTTATAGACATCTGGAAATTTAGTAAAATACAGTAAAACCCAAAAATTGGCAAAATTCAATTTTAACAAATTAATGTTTCAGGTATATAATACGATTCGTCATGGTAAATGATGAATTTAGAAACTAAAATCATGTTTTTTAATCAAGTAATTGGTGAGATATCTCGGGATGAATAGAATATGGGGTTTTGTTGATTTCTGGTGATCGCTAGGTGAATGAAGGCCGTGGTTAAGGCTGGAGGATGGTGGATGGTCAGGCATCATTGGAAAAATGGTGTGGCATTTTTTAGTTGACCGTGGTGGTCGAGGGACGGTGAAGTAGGGTTTAATGGTAGGTTATGTGTAGTCGGCGTTGTCGAGGTGGTTCGTCGTTGACAAGGGACCGGAATTGATCGCGGTAGTGGGAAGTGGAGCTGGAAGTCGAGGCGATTCGATGGTGGTGCCGGCGAAGTTCATCGTGGTCGAATTCGACAGCGAGGGAAGATTTTCTAGCGATAGTGGTTTCCAGTCTTGGTCGAGAGTGGTTCGATTTCGATTCGTCTGAGGTATGCTCGATCGCGGTCCACGTGAGGGTTAGCATGGGTACGGGTGGTTTGTTGGGTGTCGCCGCGATGATCTCCGATGGTCGGAGTGCTGGTGTACGTGCACCACGTGCATGTTGTATCTGGACGAATGAAGTTTGGGAGGAAGCAGTGTGCCTCGGGTCGTACTCGAGTTGATGGCGGGAATGACTCGAAGTAGCTGAAGATGGTGGGTGACTCGGTGCATTGCCCGGGGCATTGCCCGGGGTCTTTGGGTTTTTAAAGTTTTTTCTCGGGTTCGATTTTCTTTGGGTTTGTACAGGTTTAAATTTTGTAAAAGAAAATCAAGTTTACAATTTAAAAGCAAGTTCTTTTCAAAATAAATGTCAATCAAGTTTCTAGGGTGTTTAATTGAATATATTTTCAAATTTAAAATGTTTTAGGTTGTTGATTTCAAAAGTAATTGACTAAATTAATTAATGAGAGTAATTAAAGGTTAATTACTATTTGTAATTAAGAATAATTACTTAATGGAGTAATTAGTGGGTAGTTAATGAACTAAGAGATGAATCATTAACAAGAGATTAAGTGATTAATTGATTAATTAATGTAATTAATTTTAAGTTAATTATTTTTTCTAATTAATTAAAGATAATCACTTATTAATTAATTAATTAAGTATAATTACTTAGAGAAGTAATTAATGAATAAATACTAAATGTAATTAAGTAAAAGGGAAATCATTTATGGAAGTAATAAATGGAAGTGATTAAGGATTAATCACTTAGTGTAATTAATTAAAGGATTAATTAATATAATTAATTAAAGGGTTAGTTAATTAAGTAAAGAACAATTATTTAATTAAAGGGTTAAGGTTAATTAATAATGTGATTAATTACTTGTTAAGGTAATTAATTAAAAGAGTAATTAATTAATGAAGCAATTAGAAGATCATTAATTAATTAATGAAAGTAATTTAAGTTAATTATTGAGAATGGTTGAGGATAATTAATCTATAATTAAGGTTTAATTACTTAATGTAATTAAAAAGTAATTAATCAAGAATGATTAATAAAATGGGATAATTAAAGGATAATTACTTATTGTAATTAAGGGATAATTAATCAAGGAAGATTAATTAAGATAAATAATTAAGAAATGATTAATTAATTTGTAATTAATCAATGTTAAGTAAGATGGATTAAGGTAATCCAAGTGATTAAAGGTTAGTAATTAATTTAATTAGAGATTAATTAAATTAATTAAGAATGAATCAACTTTTTATGGATGGTCGAATGATATTGGATGACTTGGATTGATTTTATCTCTGATGGGTGATTGAGATGTGCTGTGATATGAATGGGTTAAACCGTGATAATGTAGGTTACCTATCTGAGTTGAATTGTTGTATGATATCCTGGATATGAATTGTATTGTTTAAAACTTAACAACTTGGATTAGAGATGACATTGAATTCGAAGAGACCGGGTCGGGTATTAGTAAATACCCGAAACCACTTCGATTCTTTATAAATGTGAGTTTGGAAGCAAACAGGCTGGAATGAAATAAGTTAAGTATCATGGATATTTTAAACTGGATAACGATTCTTGGATATTGTTTTGAGATAAATGATTGACTTAAATAAGATTAGAACTCGTAGAAAAGTACGAGTTACCCTGGTAATTCACTTAAGTTATGTAGCTTGGTATTTCATATTATGGGTTTACTCACGCTGGTTTCCAGCCTGACCCGGGTGTTACTTTGATGTAATGCTCGGGTCAGACCGAGTATTACAGATTTCAGGTAAGGACGTTCTGGAGCTCAGGAGGCGAGCTGGATGGCAGGAACGTATGGAGTGTATTTCGCTGTGATACATTGTTATTTATCTGGGACATTTTGTTTTACTGTCCAGTGATTGTGAATGTTGTAACTCTGATGTATTAAAATGTAATTGACTGATACAGCTTTCTTTGTGTAAAGAATATTATTTGATATTATATTTTATCCGCTGCGAATGTGAGAATCTGTGTTTTGGTGTTTCTGTTTCTTCTTCTATCTCTTTCTTCTTTTCCCTAACTATCTGGAATTTTCGGGATTTGAAAATTCTGGGTTGTTACAAATAAATTAAAAAGTTAATTAATAAATCAAAATACATACATATATACATACATATATAAAAGATATACTTGTATTACTATACCGGTTATAATGTGTGTGTGTGTGTTCAATATAATATGTTATAATTGAATAATATAATAATTATTTAAAGTTTTAATTAGTTAAATTATTTAAAGGTTTAATTAACATAATGTTAGACATAAAATATTATATAAGTTAAATAAAGTATAAAAGTTATACAATAATAAAACTTATATAATATAAATGTATAAACTAAAGGTTGAACATTAAAAAAACCTATGCAATAACCCGTCTTTTCGATCTTCAGAAGTTGACACTAATACATCCACGGTATTCACGTGTCGGGAAGATAGAGCGTTAGGGTGAAAGAAAGGGAGACAAAACAGAATCTCACATTGTGATGAGTAATATATAATATACTAATGATCTTTACAAAATGAAAAAAACTTTAATATACATACATAAAAAACATATCATAAGCCACGACAGTTATAACAGCCTGTCCTCATAATTGCTGACAAAACCAAATAAGAACAAACAGTGAAAGATAAAATATGGAAATACGTCTCAGAGAATCTGTCTCGTCTCCTAAAGCTCCAAAGTGTCCAACTAAATCTAGAAAATATGCTCGGGCTGATCCGAGCATTATAAGAAAAATAACGCTCGGATCAGTTTGGTAAAACCAACGTGAGAAATATAATCAAAAGGATTTTTAACTTTATAAAAATGTTTGAAAATGAAGGTATCTCGTAAGACCGCGCCACACATAAACACGGACGGGATTTTACCTTACGATAGCCAAACCATTTTTAGGAAATCTTATAATATTATAATAATGACTAGTGTTCAAAATAAATATGGAAACATAGCTGAAATTGTTACATTAATTAAATTCCAGCTTAATAGGTATAAAATAAATCCATAAGGGCACGCATTGGAGATTGGATTTCCATCAATGATGTAAAAACCCGCCTCTTCGATCCCTAGAGGTCGATACTAATATATCCTCAGTATTCGTGCGTCGAACATCCAAGTGCCGGAAATACAAATTGTTAGGGTAAAAGAAAGAAAGACAGAACAATCTCACAACATGACGAGTAATATATAATATACCGAGGTCTTTACAAAAGAAAACTGAACTTTAATATACATACATAAAATCAGAGTAATTAACGTATCATCGGCCTAGACAGTTATAATAACATACGCATACAATTTGCTGATAAATGCAACAAGAACAAACAACAGAAGATAAAAGAAAGTACAAGAATATGTCTTGGAGGCATCCAGCTCGTCTCTTGAAGCTCCAAATTGTCCAGCTAAATCTGGAACATATGCTCGGGCTGACCCGAGCGTTATAAGAAAAGTAACGCCTGGATCAGTCTGGTAAAACCAGCGTGAGAAACACAGTCAATGGATTACTTAATGTAATAAAAACCTTTCAGAAATAAAGTTATCTCATAAGACCACGCCACACATAAACACGGACGGGTTTTTACCTTACGATAACCAAACCATTTTAAAAAATCCATTGATATTATAATAGTGTATAAGGGGGAAAATAAACATATAAAATAGTTGAAATGCTTGCATCTCGCATTCCAACATAGTTGAGTATAACTAAATCCATAAAGGATCGTATTGGAGATTGGATTCCCATTAATGACAAGGCTAATTGGGTACAGCCCGCAATAGTACACCTCTAGAATAATGTACAGAGGGCCACGCCTAGACCCCCTACGAATCAGGACTAGCTTTTCCCTTACTAGATAGTACCGAATATGTCACCATCCTGGTTGCTTTGCAACCTTTTCCAAAGAGCACTCGTGCACACCCAAATCCACAAATATATATATATATATATAGAGAAGGGAGATGACATACCCTAATGGTAGTGAACAACATATCTCTAAAGCATATCCCATGTTCTAAGCATTCCCAGTTGATGAGGGCTGTGAGGTCACGATTACCTTTTTCCTCATTTAGCAATTTCCCACTTGGAATGCTAACACTGTCTTCTAGGCACAATGCAATGCTAGCATTCACCCATACAAGTTGTTCTGGATAAAATAAACCGAAGGAACTACTTCAACTACATCCATTTGAAACCACCCTCAGGATTAATAGCAAGTAGCCTTGCACTTCAAAGAGATCCGTCTTCGATCATCTCGAACCAGTCTTAAACCTATTTCAAAGCATCAAACGCACAAATGGTTTTGGAGTGGTTACGGTTTTGAGTCATCTCATATAATTACACTTCCCTGCTTACCAGTCACTCCAAAACCAAATCGATAGTTTCAGCAAACTCAACTCCGGTTCTTTTGGAAATAATCAGACAATACATAAGAGCGGGGATCACCCCTAACCATTTAAGTGGACGAATTTCCTTATCATTTATCTTAGAAGAACAAAACTAGATTTATACCCATAGTACAACATCATCGAAGATGACTATACCATCTAACTCATGTGTTTCTCCTAGATATTTCCAGAGTAATATTATGGCTAAGATTTAATAGTCGGTTATTTAACTATCAAATAGACAGACAATCAAGTAGATTAAATTCCGTATAGGATCTACTAATCCTCTATTAATTAATCTTTCATTAATTAAAATCTCTTTCAAATCTTTGATTTAAAATACCTTCAAAAAAGATATGTTCACAAACCCCTTGTATTTCTTTAAATACTTGGAAAAACATTCATATACTTATCTCAGTGGTATAAGTATATTTACAACCCATTATATTTTCAATACTTAGAAAATATATCTATATATTTATCTCAATGGTACAAGTATATTAACAAAAGCTGAAGGGGGATTTCCTCTTTTCCAAATTCATATTTAAATGGGCCAAATCAAATTATCAAATTAAACATTTCTTACTATAAACCAAACCATATATCCTTCGGTGCTAAGTATGAAAATAATGTTTACATACCACATAATTAAGAAGGATTAAGTATCAAATCAAATCTTATTCGTTTTATAAAAATTCCCTTTTATAAAACCATTTCATGTTTACAAATCCTTTTATAATCTCCAAATTAATTTATAAACTTCTTTTATAAAACTTTAAAATGATTTATATACTCTTATAAAACTCCTTTACCAAATTTATTTATAATCTCCTTTACAAAATATCATTTGAAAACCTCCTTAAATAAATCCGTTTTACTAAGTACAATTCTTTTATAAACAATTTATCGTTTATAAACACCTTTATTCAATTAATTAATTACTTTTAAACATTATAAATAAATAATTAATTAACTTTAAAACAACATTAATAGGATAAGTAATTAACTTTAAACACATCATTAATTAAATAATTAATTAACTTTAAACAAAACTAAACCAATTAACTAACAACATTAATAATATAATTAAATAACTTAAAATCATTAATAATATAATTAAATTACTTTAAACATATTTATTAAAATAATTAAATAACTTTAAACATCTTTATTAAAATACTTAACTAACTTACTTTAAAACATCATTTATAAACACTTAACCTCAAATTGTTATACAATTGAAGTTATTTTAAATCCATAACTTTACAAATTTGGAAAGAGGCTTAGCAACCACAATAGTTCTAAATCAAGTTACCATTTAAACAATTTGGCTTTTCAAGTCACATAACTAGTATTTACATAAGCAATATGTATGTAAATCAAATCCATAATTAACCATCCATAGTTAATGGCTCATTTATCCCATATAAATCAACTGGCATAAAATTAAAAATCCAAATTAATTTAATAGCAGAACTAGGATTTATTCTGCTAAATAGATGTCCAAAATAATCTAGTTAATTTA
The DNA here is from genome assembly GCA_030737815.1 of Allium fistulosum. NCBI lineage: Eukaryota > Viridiplantae > Streptophyta > Magnoliopsida > Asparagales > Amaryllidaceae > Allium > Allium fistulosum. The sequence goes on along the minus strand of CM060903.1, from coordinate 507,809,591 downwards.
AATATAACAGAACGAAGATTTATTCTACTAACAAGATGTCTAAATTAATCTATTCCATTTAATTTAACATAACAATGCTTTTATTTGGCCAAATAGATATCACCAGCAAAATACAATTATTTTAACCACGTTATTATTTAAAATAATGTGATTAAATTTAACCACTATTATTTTAACATAAATTTGTACTTCAGTCAAACTATCAACTATTTAAAATATAATGTTGTACTCGTCAATATGAGCCTAACGCAAAATTCCATGGGTCAAATGGATTAAAATCGAATGAAATATGGCATTTCAAAGTTTGACAAACTTAATTCTTAAATTAAAAAAATAAATAGATTTCTCACCCAAGCTAGCCTAGCCCAAAATTAAACCGGCCCCATTCACACCCAAACCCAAACGTTATAGTACTCTTCCTCCCTCAATCCCTAAATCGACATTTTCAAGCTCATGTACATGAAACCAACATGCACCACCATGCACGTGCACCATCGCTCCATGCCATTGCTCGACCATCAAAGGCCACCAACACCAACACCTATCTCTCGCCAAGCTCGACCGAACACACGCCACCACCCTGCCTCCGATCAACCACTGTGACTTTCAACCTCCTCGATCGAAATTGAAAATGCTTCTAAGAAGCAAACCCAAGCTCGCCCCACCTCTTTGCTCTACTTTGGCTACCAACACCCACACTACTCGACTATCCCCAACTTCCCATGCCTCTACCCGAATCGCCATCACGTTTGACGCTGCCATCACCGCCCATGGTTTCCAAAGATATACACCCAAGAACCAACCCTTAAGACCCTAGAACGAGATCTTTCCACCACCGTGGTCCACACCTCCGAAAAATGCAAACAACTCCTCCTTGACCCCACGCTACTTCCCAACACCTCCTCTCTCTCCTCGGACCACCCGACCGTCGCAAACCCGTAAATGATCGAAAAACGATCATCTACCTCCCCACGTCGATTACGACATCTAAAAATCACGCGATCACCTCCAAATGTCCCATCTTGACCATGCAAACCCTACCATACCTCCCATTTGTCATTCCATGCTCGACGAAAAATTGCCCTCCTTGACCATTCACTAATTGGGCGATATCCCCCACCATACTCGACAAAACGTCGAGCGATCATTTTAAAAAAAACACTGGAGGTCTAACCAAACTCTTTTTATGTTGGAACATTTGACTAATTTACAACAAATTGAGGGATAGGGATTTTTGAATGGAAGGGAGAGCTTTGGTTCACTATTTTTCAAATATACAAAGAGGTAAAAGTGAAGTCGGTAAGGAGAGATAAAATTCAAATGCAAAGTGAAAAAAATGAAATTAAGCATTATAAAGATGGAACGAAAAATAAGAATGAGAAATGTGTGTGTGTGTGTAAGATGAAATAAAATGATAAAAATATAAAATAGAATAAGTTAAAGACCAAAATGCCCCTTAATTCAAAATTTCAACCCCTCCATCTTATCACAAGTCATCTAAGTACTAATCCATTTGAGAAAATGTGGATATTAGCATGGTTCAAGTACTTTGGTTGACTTCGATACTTAAAGAATCTTTAGATTTCAAATCCATCATTTCCATTTCAAATTTAATCATATTTTATAATTTTTAGCTCTTAGTATTATTATTAATCTATCTATCTTAACTTTTCAAAGTAAAATATTTGAACATTTAAAATGTTGTTTAGAAATGTATATAAACGTTCAACAACTTTTTACAACTTGTAGTTCGATAAAAAGTCGAAAATCTGAAAAACAGGTTTCATTCACATTTTCTTTTTTTCATCGAACTACCTGTTTTTGTAAATAAAATTAAAAATGAATTTTCTACCATTAGTTATTAATTAAAATAAGGTTATTTACTTATTGAACCATTAATTGAATATTAAAAATAAATTAAATATTCACAAATCAAAGTGATAAAAATTTTGGTCGTTACAAATGACAAGGCAACTGGGGCACCATGTACCACAATACACCTCTTGAAAAATGCGAGGGCCTCACATAGACCCCTTTCAAATCAGAGCCGGCCTGCCCCTTTAAAATGACAAGTCGGATTAGATCATTCTCCGGTCACCAAGGCTACTAAACAATGTGCACCAGCCATGGCCCCACTTTTTCCATGAGAACACATACCAAATCCATAAATATCGATTCTAGATCGACGAATGACTGCTCCTAATGGTCATAGCTCTGAAGCATATCCCCAGTTTTAGTCAGTTATGAGGCTTGTTGAGGTCATGATTACCTTTTTCCTCTCTTAACAATTCCCACTTGGAATGCTAACACTGCCTTCCAGGCATTATGCAATGCTAACATTCGTTCATACAAGTTGTTCAGGATAAGAACAAACCAAAGACACTACTTCTACTACATCCATTTTGGAATCACCCTCCGGATTAGTAGCAAGTAGCCCTTGCACTTCAAAAAGCTCCGTCTTCGATCATCTCAAAAGTCTTTAACCTTTTCCATGCGTCGAACGCACATATGGTTTTGGAGTGGTTATAGTTTCGAGTCATCTCATATAAGTACACTCCCCTTCTTATTGGTAGCTGCAAAACCAAATCGATAGTTCCGGCAAAATCAACTTCGGTTCTTTTGGAATAATCAGACAATACATAAGAGTGGAGATCACCTCCTAACAGTTTAAGCTGACAGATTCCTTATCATTTGTCCTGGGAGAACTAAACGAGATTTATACTCATAGTACAACATCATCGAAGATGACTATGCCATATAACCCTCATGTTTCTTCTAGATATTTCCAGATTTATATTTTTGGCCAAGATTTGTAATATATTATTTAACTATTAAATAAACAAACAATCAAATAGATTTAGTTCCATGTAGGATCCACTAAGCCTCTATTAATCTTTCATTAATTAAAACTCCTTTCGATTACTTGATTCCAATTATCTTCACAAAAGATACTTTCATAAACCCCTTATGCTCTTTCAATAATTGGGAAACATTCATATACTTATCTCACCAGTATAAATATATTGCAAACCATTGTATTTCAATACTTAGAAACTATCTATATACTTATCTCAACTGTATAAGTTTATTAAAAAAAACTTTAAGGATATTCCCCTTTTTCCAAAATCATATTTTAAATGGGCCAAAAACAATTAGTATTTAAGACATTGTTCACAACAAACCAAACCACCTATCATTTGAAGTTAAGTATGAAAAGAATGTTTCCATACTACCATAATTAAGAAGGATAAATTACCAAAATCAATCTCATTCCTTTGATAAAATTTCCTTTTATAAGCCCATTTCATATTTACAAACCCTTTATAAATCTCCAAATTAATTTATAAAATTTCTTTCATAGATATCGAAAATAATTTATATGTTACCCCGCCTTTTGGTCAAGGCCGGGATATCAACAAATCAATTAAAAATGATGGATATCAAAAATGGAGATCGATTGGAAACGAGGCTATGATCGATACTGTCAAAATTGGACTAAGCTCCAATCAAGGTGGGATCGATTGGGAATGATGAACAAGGCTAGGGAAGGCTGCATTTCAAATTTCAGGTCAAACGGAATTCGTATGCTTAAGATATGGATGGATCAATATTCATGGGAAATCAGTTCGTATCGATACTTCCATATCGATCAGAGTAGGCTCGGCTGTTTGCTTTGGATTGATGGGTTTCATATTGATGCAATGCGCATCGATTGGATGGATACGGCAAGGCATGTTGGCACGCTTCGTATCGATCAAAGCTTGGATCGATACGAAAGAAGCAGGACTTGGATGGATATGGACAACACACTTAGAACTTTGCTTCGGATCGATCACGGTACGTACCGATCCTGATCGATACGAACCAGAACGCTTGGGATCGATATGAAGAAGGGGGCGGGGAATGGATACGAAGGGCACAGCCTTGGATGGATACGAAGCAAGGACTTTGGCATCGATACGAAGGCGGGATATAGGGATCGATACGAAAAGCTCGGCAACTAATGGATACGAAGAAATGGGTCAAACCAAGGGAAGCGGTCTACAAGCATGAAATATGTATCTCTGCATGATACTCGAGCCACGTCATCGATACGAAGCCTATTGATATGAATGTATCGATATGAACCCAACAACCTATTTGCAAAACTCAAACTTGGATCAATCATAACTCTCGTTCTACAAGGCCAAATGCTATGAAATTTTCACAGAGGCTTTCTTATTCACTCAAGAACATCCATGATCGATCTCAGCTTCATTGGAAATTTTTTAGATCGATATGAATTATACTTGGATCGATCAAGATCGATCCCAAACGACTCCAGATCGATCTAGTGGGCCCAGCTGCGCATGAGAAGAGGTATTACAGGTTTTTGGGGCGGATATTTTCAGATCTGCACCTATAAATAGCAGCTCTATGGCAACTAAAAAGGGATCGGATCTTCTTCTGCTTTTCTAGGTGAAACTCTGCCATTTTGTTTACTGATTTCAGAGGCTTGTAACTGTAATCTCAATATAAAAGGAATAAAATGATCAATTCAAAGTGGATGTAGGCCAGAGATAGCCGAACCACTATAAATCTCGTGTATTTTCCCATTTTCTTTCATCTTAATTTTGTTATTTCTTCATTTTTGCCTTCTACATTATCTGGATCAATAATCTGTTATTGGATATTGAGGATTTGTGTGTAAACACTGGTCTTTCAAGACATTCGGGGTTGGTGACCAATTTTGGCGCAAGCACTATAAAATTCCTTTTTATTTATAAACTCTTTTCTATTAATAAAACTCTTTCCTAAACCTTCCTTTATGAACTCCTTTATACAAATCTTTTATAAAATTCTTTATAAAAATCCTTTTATAAATCCAAAACACATTTTTACAATCTTATATATTTAACACAAATCTTCGTTATTTTAAAAAATATTACTTATAAATCCATTCTCTTATTAATAGATTAAATCATTATAAACCTCTCTTTTATTTATAAAATACTATTTATGAATTTCTCTTGCAAAATATCTCTTAAAAATACTCCTTTACAAAATATCATTTATAAAACCCCTTTACAAAATATTATTTTTAAGTCCCCTCTTAAATGAAATCTTTCTATTAAGTAAAATTCCTTCTGTACAATAATTATTATTTATAAACACCTTTATTAAATAAATTAATTACCTTTGAACCACATAAACAAAAAATTATTAACTTTAAAACATCATTGAAATAATAATTAATTAACTTAAATCATCATTAATAAAAAGATTAATTAACTTTAAAACATCATTAGTAGAATTAATTAATTAACTGAAAACAACTTTAGTAATATAATTAAATCTTTTTAAACAACATTAATAATATAATTACATATTTTTAAGCCACATTTATAATATAATTAAATATTTTTAAAAAACATTATATTATAATTAAAAAAATTAAATTAAAACATTATTAAAAAAACCATTAATTAACTTAAACATCATGTATAAAAAATTAAGATCATTTATAATTAAATAAACACTTAACCTCAAATTTTTATAAATTTTAAGTTAATTTAAATCCATAATCTTTCAAATTCGGAAAGAGGCTTAGCAACCACTATGGTACTCAAACAAGCTTCCAGTACTTTTAATTCACTTCTTAAGTCATATCACTGGTATTCACATAAGCAGGCTAATACGTAAATAAAATAAAATAGTAATCACTAGCTACTCCATCACCTATCCAATATTAATTAATCCCCATATTAATTAACTAGCATATGAATAAATGTCCAAATTAATATAATAGCAAAACGGGAATTTATTCCGCTAAACAAATGTCATTGATAATCTTCTCAATTTATTCTACTAAACATATGTTATCAACTATTTATATCATAGCATTATACTCGTCAATACGAGCCTAACGCAAAAATCCACGGGTCAAACGGATTTCATATGAACTAGATATGGCAAGTTAAAATCAACTAACTTAATAAACAAGTTTGAACAATTTGCTTAGGCTCAAATCCCATCACCTGAAACCCGCTTCCACCTTCTTCCCAAATCTCCATTCCCAAGTGGATTTGCTGAAACCCAAAAATGTGCACGTCTGTGCACATGCACACCACCCATGCACCACCATTCAACAATCCAAGGCCACCCAAAATTCCTACCAAACTCATCACATCGACACCAATGCCATGTCCTATGGCCTCCCCTAGCAAATTCTGACCATGTCCAAATTTGATTTTTCATGCGCACCTTCTCCATTCAATCTCCCTTAGCTGGCGCTACAAACACATTTGGTCCACGCCGCCTTGCCACTGCGACCGACACTCGACGCCCCACCTCTGAGCCATCCCCATACCCACTTGATGTCGTTGATCACCTCCAACAAGGAGATAATTGAAGTCAAAAATAAGATCATCCATAACCCTAACTCAACCTTTCCCCAACAACTCCAGCCATCGAACTCCTTGCGTCCATCACCACGGCTCCGCCATCACCCAACGTTGCTCCTTGTCAACTCCGTTGACCCACTCGACCATCCCTTTGCCGGAAAAAATGAACGGAAAACGATCAAAAATCACCCACGACTACCCTAAGCCACTACAAATCACACGACCACCACCAAAAATCTTAACTTGATTATCGAATCCATCCATACTCTTCGTTTGTCATTTTGTGCTTAATGGAAAACTGCCTTTTCTCGACCTATACTGATTTCGGCCAAATCCTGCTACTATGGTCGACAAAAATTTGCACTATTATTATTTTTAAATACTATAGGTCTAAATAAACACTTTTCGTGTCGTAATTTTTTGCAAATATAGAGAGGTTGTGAGATAAGGATTTTTAAATGGAAGGAGGAGCTTTGGTTTTCTTTGGTTTAAATTGCACAATGAAATAAAAAAAAAAATACCGAAGACAGTGAGAAGGAGGAAAAATATGAGTGAAGTGATAAATTTTGAGCTAAAAGATGTATTATTCCATAAATTAAAAGGAAGTAGAGAAGTTGGAAAAAAAATGAAGTTAATATGAAAATGAGAGATGAAAATGAGATAAGAAATGGGAAGAGTGTATATACATAGGGTTAAATAAAATAAAAGTAAAATCAAAATAAAAGTAGAGATGGCCAAAGTTTAAAATACACTTAATCTAATTTTTCACTCTTCCATCAATTCCAAGTCAACTAAGTACCACAATATGAAAATATGTTGGATATTAGTAGGGTTCATGTACTTTTGTTGATTTGTACACTTAAGAAATCTTAAGATTTCAAATCCATATGATCAAATTCAAATCTTAAATTTTAATATATTTTATTTATTATTATTATTATATTATTACATTTCACATATATAGTTTTCTTAACTTAACCAAACCATTTAAATGTTGTTTAAAATGTATACAAAGGTTCAACAATTTTCTACAACTTGTCGTTCGATAAAAAGTCGAAAATCCAAAAAACGGGTTTCGGTCACATTTTCTGTTTTTCATCGAACTATCTATTTTTGTAAACAAATTTAAAAAATGAATGTAACAACCCACATATTTTACGACTGTATATTTAAATGTTTTATTTAAATATAGCATCGTTGGTCGGATTTAAGTCCGAAAATGTCACTATTTCGTAAAAGAACAGTCGAATTAGTGAAAAGACAATGTGGATCGGGCTTTATGGAAGTGTCTATTTGAAAATACAGTCAAATAGATATTCAGACGTCTGAAATGAATAGTTCAGATGTCTGAAATTTCTCGAGTTCAAACCAGAAAGAAAATAGGCTAAAATTGCCATTTTCAAACGTCTGAAATGAACGAGTTAGACGTTTGAATATTGTACTAGACAATATATGTTTTTCCAGATTCAGACGTCTGGTTTGGAAATTTCAGACGTCTGTACTGAAATTGAGATTCAACAATTTGGACTCGAGACCACTTTCATTGAGTCCAAAATGGTGTTTGCGACCTTTTTGAGTATAAACATCGATATGTTTTGAGTTGGGTAAAATTTTGAGGTTTTCAATTAGGGCTTTGGGTTTGGGTTTCAGCCCATCAACCTTCTAATAACCTAACCCCTAATCCAACTCCTCTTGACTCACTCTATTATTTCCTAACACTCAAGCTAAAAGAAAAATGGGGGAAGAGAAAAGAAATTAGAAATTCCTAAGCCCAAATTCTCTTAGGAATTATCAACTTCAAGCTAGAAATCAAAGAAAAGCTTAGGTAAGCATCCTCTTCATCTTCTCCATCTCAATCCCTCTTCAATTTCAGAAATTCCGATAACCTAACTTAGGAAAAACTTCACCTTTGATATTAGATTGAAGATTCTAGAGGTGGTGTTGAAGAGAGATCATATTGCTTGTTCTAGAGCCTATCATTTGTGTTTGGGTTTAAAAAGTGAGTTTTTGGAACTCACATCTATGTCTATATCTTTGATAGTTGTTGGGTATGAATTCCTAACATCTATTTCTTCTCCATTTGCCTTTGAATTGAATTGGTTTGATGAATATTCCAATTTTTGGTGTTTTGAAATCAAAATCTATGAAAATCCTTATATGAATGTCTAGACATGTTGGTCGGAGTGTATTGGTGAGTCTTTAAGGTTGGGTAGTCGTTTGGCGTAAACCCCTAGCGATCGTCACTCATCCGATCATTTCCGATATGATTTGGCCATCATTGGCCTAGGCAAAATATTGCCCGGAGCTCAGGTTCAAACATCTGAAATATCAAAGTCAGACGTCTGAATCTGCTTGTCTCGGCCCAATTAGCCTAATTTGTGTGGGTTTCCAATTTTAATCGATTCGTGTTGATCTGATTTGTTGTTATCATTTATCGACTTTGATGAGTTCTTTTTCGGGATTTTTGGGAATATCCATTTTGATGGATTCGGTATTGATTTCTATGGATTTGATTCACGTCTTCGTATGTGAATTTTCAGTGATTGATTGTTTCTACAATAATTTCTGTGATTTGTCACTTTAAAATACTAAGGTTTCTATACTAATAGTAAATATTCAAACTCTTTCACAAAGATGATTTCAACTCTATTTTTAAATACAAAGCTCGTTATAAAACCGTTTTCCAATCTATTAGTATATACAAACCTTTACCTCATTCGAATGAGAAATCAAATTAAACAGCTTAGCAAAACAAGTGGTATGAAACGCTTGCGTTTACTTCGTCGGTTAATTTTTGGACTTGTTCGATCGAACTCTTGTGACAATCTTTGAGTGGAAATCTACAGTTTGTTCGTAAATATTTAAGTTAAGCCAGTGGTTATGGGACATGAAGCTAAACTCATTTATTTACTAGCTTAGTGTAATCTACAATTCTTGTTGATCGATGACGATCATTTTGTGATTTAGACTAGCGATGTGCGATGTCTTTTTGTTTGTGTGGGGGACTAAACCCCGTTTGTGGAGTTTCAACTCAAAAATTGGTGGGGTAGCGACCCATGGTCTTCGGGTCGTTTGTGGAGCCTCGGCTCAAAATTGATGGTTAGCGACCATGGAATAGCGTTCTGTTTGTGATGCACGTGTTGGTGAGTTTTCATGCTCCCGTTTATGAGGGGGCCTTTGTGATTACTGGATTTCTAATTGATGATTTCTAGAATTTGTGTTTTCACCAATTTTCGTGGATTGCATTGATAAGCTCTACCAAAATTTGTGTTTGGTGAATAATTTAAAGAATATGACATTCTTTTGGTGTTTGAGAATATTTGAGATATTGTATGATTTTTGTTGTTATCTGATGTATACTTGTCGCAGTATGGCATTATTGTTATCATACGTTTTTGTCATATCTCTTATTCTATCTCATTTTATCTAATATTTATAGTTAGACTGATCCGTTTATTATTTCTTCTTAAATAATACTCAGGTCAGACCGAGGTATTTCAGGTGCACCTGCTTGACTTCTTATCAGGGTCTATCACCTGACTTTTGGCTAACTACTTTAGCACAATAGTTTTTGCTAGTATACATTTTGAGATAGAGACCCCTTGTTGTATACTTATTCTTTTGTCTAGCACTTGTATCTATTCTTTTGTGATGTAGTGGATCTAGTTTGACCACTATTTTGATGTACACTTTTATGTGTTATATTCATATTTGTTTCCGCCTTTGTGATATGAATATCTATGACTGATTTGTGTTATGTTTATTTCTATATTTGTTTCCGAAGTCCACATAGCCACTGTGTGGTAGCTTTGAGTTTGTATTTGATATGTCGTATTTCCTCTTGAAATGAAATGTAAGTTATATTATTTGACATATCGGGTACTCGCGCAAAGCAATTACACAGATAGTCGCTCCTCAGCAGCCTTATTCTTCGCGCTAGTCGACGGCATTACCCCGTAGTGTCCTTGGCTAGCGTGATTATAGAGGTGGGGCGTCATAGCTTGGTATCAGAGCCAAACTTCGGAACAATGTAGAATAATCTAGCAAGGATCATTGTCCTAAGTCTTCCTTAGGAATCATGCCATAGGATTTAATTCGAGTCTTCATACCATTCTATCCTATTTTCTTTTGTGATGCCTTATTTTATCAATCAAGTTTGTTTGATATTCATTCTGAGAATAACATTTTTCCTCTTCTTTCTTTCTTTCTTAGAGAAGAGAAATGGTTAGACCAGGCCGTCCCAGCGCCGATCAATCGAGTGCTACTCCTTAGGATGGAGTATTTATGTCTGCTCAGCAACTTCTAGATCTTGTGAAGAATGCTCAAGCTATTGGACCCATTCCAGAGCCTACTCATCCTAAATCTGGGTTTTCACGCTTGTGCAGTGATTACACCAGCTTGGGTGGAAAGCCTTTCAAAGGTTCCGAGAGCGTTATAGAAGTCCAAGCTTGGCTTAGATCGTGCGACTGCATCTTTTCCCGCATGAATCTTATTGATCTACATCGAGTCCAAGTGGCTTCTAGCATGCTCCAAGAAAGAGCATTAGATTGGTGTGAGCTTCTGATCTCCGAAATTATTGAAGCGGATCCTACTTGGGAGCAATTCTGGGAAAGGTTCGAGTTAAAGTTTAAGCCAGAAGCTGAAAAAGGATCTTTAGCTCGACGCTTTATTGACCTTGTTCAAGGTGAATCTTCTGTGACGGATTACATCGCATCTTTCGAATCGCTATCTAAATATGGGGTCGAATATATTAATACCCCATTGAAGAAAAAATAGAGATTTGTCTATGGGTTGAATAAGAACCTCAAAAAGCCATTACTTCTGAAATTAGAAGTTTCTTTCGATCTGCTTGTTGATATCGCTCTTCGACTCGAAGAGGCCGATAAAGAAAGTGATGTTGAAGTCAAACAAAACATCAATAAGAAGAGGCCTTTTAAGTTCAAGCCTAATCCCAACAAGAAAGGAAAGCAAGCAACTTCGGTAACAAAGACTCCTACCTCTAGTCGTGGAGAATGTTACAATTGTGGTTCTAAGGACCATTATGCGAACAAGTGTCCGAGTCTCTTACTTGCCGCTATTGCAAGAGTTTGGATCATACTATATCTTTGTGTCCCAAACTTCAAAGCAAGAAGGAAGGCAAGCTAAATGTTGTACAGGCCCCTGCTGACACTTCTCGTGGTCAAGGTATTTCTCATTCTATCCTTGATGGCATTATTTTATTTCGTGATCTCCCTATTCGAGTTCTTTTTGATACGGGTGCATCTCACTCTTTTATATCAAAAGAACTTGTTGATGCTTTGTCTTTGAATGTTATTGGCTTGATGACTTCATTGAGAATTGCGAATCCAGTTGGTGGATCCGCAACGCTCAGTTTACTTTGTAAAGATGTCGATATTATTTTATGTGATTACTCTTTCCGAGCCGACTTGCATGTTATGCGCTACTTAGGTTTCAGAATGATTTTGGGAATGGATTGGCTTATTCGTTATGAAGCCCACATCATATGTCCCGAGAGGACTATCTATCTTCGACATCCTCAATCTGTTAAGTAGATTTCTATTGTTCTTAAAGAATCAGATTCCAATTTGGTAGCATCCTTATATTCTCTAAATCCTCATGATGACGATAATGATGATGAGGAAGATGTAATTTCCCTCATTCACGTTTTTCATGAATTTCCCGACATATTTGAGCCCGTTTTAGGATTACCACCTAAGCGAGCAATCGAGTTCAGAATTAATCTAATCCTTGGAGCTCTACCTATCACTCGTCCTCCTTATCGTATGTCCAATAAGGAAAATGAGGAGATGCGTAAACAATTATCCGAATTGGAAGCAAAGCAGCTTATTCAATCTAGTTCCTCTCCTTGGGGAGCTTCTTCTATCTTTGTGAAGAAATCCGATGGTACACTTAGGCTTTGCGTTGACTACCGCAAGCTTAATGATCTCACTATCAAGAATAAATACCCCTTACCTCGGATTGATGATCTATTCGATCAACTTAGTGGTGCTATAGTCTTTTCATAGTTAGACTTAGCAACCGGATTTCATCAACATCGTATTACAGAGGATAGCATTCCTTTGACGTCGTTCCATACTCGTTATGGATTTTATGAATGGCTTGTTATGCCATTTGAATTGACAAATGTTCCAGCTTATTTCGTTGACCTTATGAATCGAGTTTTCAAAGACTTCCTCGATCGATTTGTTCTCATCTTTATAGATGATATTATTGTTTATTCTAAAACCAAGGAAGAGCATGAAAAACATCTTCGGATTGTGTTGGAAACTCTTAGGAGCAATCAAATGAAAGCAAAATTTTCTAAGTGCCACTTTTGGCAATCTCGTGTGAAATTTTTAGGACATATTATTTCTGAATCTGGAATTTCCATGGATCCTTCAAAGATTGAAGTGATCCAAAATTGGAAGAGACCGGAGTGTGACGGAAATTCGTAGCTTTCTCGGATTGGCGGGTTATTACCGTCGTTTCATAAAAGACTTTTCTAAAATTTCCGTACCTCTTACTAGTTTGACAAAGAAGGGAGTTAAGTACATTTGGTCAAACAAATGTGAAGCTTCATTTCAAAAATTAAAAGAACTCCTCTCCGATGCTCCTATTCTTGTGATTCCTGAAGGGAACCAAGACTTCATTGTTTATACCGATGGTAGTCGTGTTGGTTTAGGAGCCGTTCTCATGCAAAGGGAACGTGTTATCGCTTATGCTTCTAGGCAATTAAAGCCTGCCGAGACTAGATATGCTACTCATGATTTAGAGCTCGCAGCTATTATTTTCGCCCTTAGAATTTGGCGTCATTATCTTTTGGGAGAGAAATTTGTTCTCTACACCGATCATAAATCTTTGAAGTATTTATTTTCTCAAAGGAACTTAATTTACGTCAACAATGCTGGCTCGAGTTCCTTGCATCTTATGATCTTGATATTCTTTATACTCCCGGAAAGGGAAATCGTGTTGCCGATGCCCTTAGTCGTAAGCAACAAGCAGTTGTTTCTATAATGATATCCGAATGAAATGATCTCGAGACTTTATCCACTTATGAGATTCGAGATCATGAATCCAATTCATGTTCATCTCTTGTTTTGTGTAGCCTTAAGGCTCATCCTTCTCTTTTAGACCGCATTCTTGAAGCTCAAAAGCATGATCCCGAATTGGTGCTTCTTAGCCAAAGTTGTAGGGATAAAATTGATATTGAAGGTTTGAAAGACTTTGATATTGATGTTTGTGGCGGTATTCGAAAATTTGGTAGACTTATCGTGCCAAATATTATTGATCTTCGTAAAGACATTTTAGAAGATTCTCATCGTTCCAAATTTACCATTCATCCCGGTAGTAGTAAAATGTACGCGGATATGAAGCGACTTTATTATTGGGATGGAATGAAATATGATATTGCTAACTTTATTAAGCGTTGCATGACTTGCCAACTCGTAAAGGCCGAGCATCAAAGGCCCAGTGGGTTTTTGCAACCTTTAGAAATTCCAATATGGAAGTGGAATCAAATTTCCATGGACTTTATTGACGGTCTTCCCCGTTCTTGTTCGGGCCATGATAGTCTATGGGTGATTGTTATAGAGTTACAAAATCCGCCCATTTTATTCCCGTTCGGTCCAATCGGACCATACCTCTTTTGGCCAAACTCTATGTCAAGGAAATTGTTAAATTTCATGGAGTTCCTACTTCTATTGTTAGTGATCGTGATCCATTATTTACTAGTGGGTTTTGGAAGGGTCTTCAAAAAGCTTTGGGAACGAAGCTTAATTTTAGCACCGCTTATCATCCTCAGTCCGATGGACAAATCGAGCGTGTGAATCAAACTCTTGAAGACCTCCTTCGTGCATGTGTTCTTGATTTTGGTGGAAGTTGGGAGGATCATATCTCTCTTGTTGAGTTTTCCTGCAATAGTAGTTCCAATCTAGTATTGGCATGGCACCTTTCGAGGCACTTTACGGAAGGCCATGCCGATCTCCTTCGTGTTGGCTTGAAGCCGGTGAGAAGCTGGTTTTAGGTCCAGATTTTATTCGTGATGCCACATAAAAGATTGACCTTATTCGTCATAGGATGAAAGAAGCTCAAAGTAGACAAAAATCCTATGCCGATAACCGAAGAAGGAAATTAGAATTTTCTGTGGGAAATTTTGTGTTTATTCGTGTTTCACCTATGAAGGGTGTTGTGCATTTCAGTCGATCGGGAAAATTAGCACCTCGATATATTGGTCCATTTTCCATCACCGAACGCATTGGTTCCGTGGCTTATCGCCTTTTATTACCGGCTCAGTTTTCTGCTATTCATGATGTATTTCACGTCTCTCAATTACGGAAATGCCTTCGAGATTCCATTTCTATTCTTGAGCCCGGTGTTATTGAAGAAATTGAAGTTTCGTCTAATTTGACTTATGAGAAACATTCTATTCGTATCATTGCTACGGAGGTTAAATGCCTTCGAAATAAAGATGTTCCTCTTGTGAAAGTTCAATGGTCCTCAAATCCTAAGGATAGCTCTTGGGAATCTAGAGAATTCATCGAGCGAACACATCCGAACTTACTCTCTCGTGCTCCTTAAGGTGAACTTCTCATTTCAAAATTTCTTCCTTTTGTGTTGTTATGCCTTTGTATGGTTGTTACTTTTTTTTAAGTATTGCAAGGACGCAATTTCTTTAAGGAGGGAAGCCTGTAACAACCCACATATTTTACAACTGTATATTTAAATGTTTTATTTAAATACAGCATCGTTAGTCCGATTTAAGTTCGAAAATGTCACTATTTCGTAAAAGAACAGTCGAATTAGTGAAAAGACAATGTGGATCGTGCTATATGGAAGTGTCTATTTGAAAATACAGTCAAATAGATATTCAGACGTCTGAAATGAATAGTTCACACATCTGAAATTGCATGAGTTCAAACCAGAAAGAAAATAAGCTAAAATTTCCATTTTCAGACGTCTGAAATGAACGAGTCAGACGTCTGAATATTGTACTAGACAATATATGTTTTTCCAGATTCAGACGTCTAGTTTGGAAATTTCAGACGTCTGAATGTAGACTAAAATTGAGATTCAACAATTTGGACTCGAGACCACTTCCATTGAGTCCAAAATGGTGTTTGCGACCTTTTTGAGTATAAACATCGATATGTTTTGAGTTGGGTAAAATTTTGAGGTTTTCAATTAAGGCTTTGGGTTTCAGCCCATCAACCTTCTAATAACCTAACCCTTCATCCAACTCCTCTTCACTCACTCTATTATTTCCTAACACTCAAGCTAAAAGAAATATAGGGGAAGAGAAAAGAAATTAGAAATTCCTAAGCCCAAATTCTCTTAGGAATTATCAACTTCAAGCTAGAAATCAAAGAAAAGCTTAGGTAAGCATCATCTTCATCTTCTCCATCTCAATCCCTCTCCAATTTTCAGAAATTCCTATAACCTAACTTAGGAAAAACTTCACCTTTGATATTAGATTGAAGATTCTAGAGGTGGTGTTGAAGAGAGATCAACCTATTGCTTGTTCTAGAGCTTATCATTTGTGTTTAGGTTTAAAAAGTGAGTTTTTGGAACTCACATCTATGTCTATATCTTTGATAGTTGTTGGGTATGAATTCCTAACATCTATTTCTTCTCCATTTGTCTTTGAATTGAATTGGTTTGATGAATATTCCAATTTTTGGTGTTTTGAAATCAAAATCTATGAAAATCCTTATATGAATGTCTGGACATGTTGGTCGGAGTGTATTGGTGAGTCTTTAAGGTTGGGTAGTCGTTTGGCGTAAACCCCTAGCGATCGTCACTCATCCGATCGTTTCCGATATGATTTGGCCATCATTGGCCTAGGCAAAATATTGCCCGGAGCTCAGGTTCAAACGTCTGAAATATCAAAGTCAGACGTCTGAATCTGCTTGTCTCGGCCCAATTAGCCTAATTTGTGTGGGTTTCCAATTTTAATCGATTCGTGTTGATCTGATTTGTTGTTATCATTTATCGACTTTGATGAGTTCTTTTTCGGGATTTTTGGGAATATCCATTTTGATGGATTCGGTATTGATTTCTATGGATTTGATTCACGTCTTCGTATGTGAATTTTCAGTGATTGATTGTTTCTACAATAATTTCTGTGATTTGTCACTTTAAAATACTAAGGTTTCTATACTAATAGTAAATATTCAAACTCTTTCACAAAGATGATTTCAACTCTATTTTTAAATACAAAGCTCGTTATAAAACCATTTTCCAATCTATTAGTATATACAAACCTTTACCTCATTCGAATGAGAAATCAAATTAAACAGCTTAGCAAAACAAGTGGTATGAAACGCTTGCATTTACTTCGTTGGTTAATTTTTGGACTTGTTCGATCGAACTCTTGTGACAATCTTTGAGTGGAAATCTACAGTTTGTTCGTAAATATTTAAGTTAAGCCAGTGGTTATGGGACATGAAGCTAAACTCATTTATTTACTAGCTTAGTGTAATCTACACTTCTTGTTGATCGATGACGATCATTTTGTTATTTAGACTAGCGATGAGCGATGTCTTTTTGTTTGTGTGGGGGACTAAACCCCGTTTGTGGAGTTTCAACTCAAAAATTGGTGGGGTAGCGACCCATGGTCTTCGGGTCGTTTGTGGAGCCTCGGCTCAAAATTGATGGTTAGCGACCATGGAATAGCGTTCTGTTTGTGATGCACGTGTTGGTGAGTTTTCATGCTCCCGTTTGTGAGGGTCCTTTGTGATTACTGGATTTCTAATTGATGATTTCTATAATTTGTGTTTTCACCAATTTTCGTGGATTGCATTGATAAGCTCTACCAATATTTGTGTTTGGTGAATAATTTAAAGAATATGACATTCTTTTGGTGTTTGAGAATATTTGAGATATTGTATGATTTTTGTTATTATCTGATGTATACTTGTCGCAGTATGGCATTATTGTTATCATATGTTTTTGTCATATCCCTTATCCTATCTCATTTTATCTGATATTTATAGCTAGACTGATTCGTTTACTATTTTCTTCTTAAATAATACTCGGGTCAGACCGAGGTATTTCAGGTGCTCCTGCTTGACTTCTTATCAGGGTCTGTCACCTGACTTTTGGCTTACTACTTTAGCACAATAGTTTTTGTTAGTATACATTTTGATATAGAGACCCCTTGTTATATACTTATTCTTTTGTCTAGCACTTGTATCTATTCTTTTGTGATGTAATGGATCTAGTTTGGCCACTATTTTGATGTACACTTTTATGTGATATTCATATCTGTTTCCGCCTTTGTGATATGAATATCTGTGACTGATTTGTGTTATGTTATTTCATATTTGTTTCTGAAGTCCACATAGCCACTGTGTGGTAGCTTTGAGTTTGTATTTGATATGTCGGATTTCCTCTTGAAATGAAATGTAAGTTATATTATCTGACATATCGGTACTCGCATAAAGCAATTACACAGATGGTCGCTCCTCAACAGCCTTATTCTTTGTGCTAGTCGACGGCATTACCCTGTAGTGTCCTTGGCTAGCATGAGTATAGTAATGGGGAGTCACAATGAATTTCCTATTCTTGGTTATTAATCAAAAGAGGGTTATTTTATTTCGAAAAACCATTAATTGAATATTTAAAATAAGTTAAATATTCACTCATTAATCGATAAAATTCCGGGTTGTTACAACCTAAATAGACTTAAGGAATAAATACATATGAAAGTTAAGTATCTTGTGATTTCTGATATGTCCGATACTTGAATCACGACAGTATTTCATAAGAAATATATTATTCCACAAATCGATATCACTCGATTAAATATATTGATGATTATGAATTTTTAATATAAGTGTTGTCCTCTACCATTTATATATTAATAAATTACTTGCATATTCTCTTGCTGTTGAGCAAACTCAAGTTAGGGATATTATGTGTAGTATTATTAATTTATTAACTAGACGAGATATGATAACTATATGTATTTGTTGAGCAAATCAAGCTACATATACAATACTTAGGCTGTTGTGAAATGGTAGGTACGAGTGATTAATTTCTTTCAATTTGTTGAGCAAACTCAAGGTCTAAATGAGATTAGGACAAGGAACCATGAGTTAGGAGTTTTATATGATATAACGATAAGGGATTATCCATTGTTTTTAGGGCTATGGCTTGTTGAGCAAACTTAAGGTGGAATCCCAAGACAGACCAGTACTAACACTCACTAGTGAAGTCGAAAGACTTCTATTTTTCGTCCTAGGGTTTGGAGAAACATAAAAATCAAGTGGGAGCCATAATAGAAAATTCAAATGGTAACATTCAGCCTTTTTAATACTGTAAGAACATCTACTATGTAAAGTTATAATAATCTATATTGATAAGTTTGTGCAACTAGTATAATTGATAAACTTATTAATTAAAATATACAAATGAGTAAAATTAATATTGACAAAAATATACTTACCAATAATTTTTTGCACGTTGACCCCATGCAAGTGCCTAATTATACAACCACTTAATATGTTCGTAACTTGGTCACTTACAAGTTTACTTGCCTAAGACTGTGTATTATCTTCAATGAGTTTTGAACTCTAAAAGCATACAAGAATATGGATATTCGATCCATATACGATAACATATTAATGTTATATAGTGAATGTTCATAATTCGTAATGTATGAAACCTCGATGAAATTAGTTCATTGAAATAAGCAAGTAAACTGTAATATGAGATCGTGTATTCAATGTGATTAATTGCAATACGAACTTGTTGTGTTAAATGTAAAATTAGACCAAAAGCTACAAGATAGTTCTAATAATTCGATCATTGAGATATCGGTTTGATTAGTATACTTAAAGCGCGGTTTATTTAATATTCTTAAAAGTTAAGGATGACCAAATGCACTTTTGTAAAGGGTTTATTATGATCTTGTAGTAAAGATTTCTTTTGAATGGTTCGACCATTTAGAAAGGAAATCGAATGTATAAGAGTGGATGTGACCTAAAGCACGGTTGGGATGAAGAGAATGAATGGTCACTTCTGCATTATCAAGAAACATCAAAAATGAGAATAGTAAAATAATAATAGATACTTAACATAGGAATGAGAAATATGATTTCTATTCCAAAATGTAGTTTCATCTAGAAAATTGTTTTCAATGAGATTTATTTCTTTGAATTCAAGATATTTGATTCGAAAACACTTTATTGTAACCAGTTACAGTAAATGAAATAAATAACCTATACTAAGTGGTTGAATGGAGCTTTGTATTTCATATGCTATTATAGTAATACAAGAAATAATGGGCATATAACACTTATTGATTGCATCAAGTTACGAAAATTGTTTTTGTAATACGTACCAAACATTATTTATGAAATAATTATTATTTTTTAGTGTTGACTAAATATAGACATAGTTTTATTTCAATATGAATGTTATGAATGTTTGTTATAAAATAAAACTATAGTACTGGTATTTGTGATGCGTTGGAAAATACATAAGTTTCTAAATATTTGCGAAGGAATTATGGACTAAGACATAGTTTTAAAAAATAATTTTTGATTATATGTTTATGAATCATATGGTACTAAATATCTAAAATAATTAAGGGCAAAGCACCCATTCAGTGGGAGCATCATAAGAGTTGATGAACTTTACGGATTGATACATATAAACGTATGCAATCAAAAGTCTATTAACTCCAAAATGGTTTCATTTCGTTGTATTCACCGATGAGTTATCACAAACTTGAATATGTATTTGGTACATATCTAGTATGTCTATGATAAGCTTATAAAAATATGACTGAAGTGAATTAAATAACGTGCAAAAGAAAGTAAAATGATTTGATCTGATCGACTAGGTGAGTGTATTGGAAGATGTTTTAAAGATGCCTAAAAATGAATAAAGATCCAATCTCAAAAGTCACTCCTCCTTATGATACAAAATGATGTATCGGTAAGGAGTAATCAAACTTTGTTGAATGAAGTACTATTAATTATGAGTGAAGTTGAGCTAACTTCTTTTTGTAAGGTCGTGTACTTAAGAGTAGTACACAAGGTTAAAATTAATTTCATCTAAAGAATGGTTTACAAAATCATAAAAGAGAAGAATTTATAAGAAACCCAAACATATTATAGGCTAAGGAGTTGGTAGGTTGTACGAGTTGAAAGGCTTCAAGTAATAATTCTTCACGGGGGATCTTATATGAGTTTACCTAAAAGGAGTTTGGAAACGATCATCATTGGATGACCAATTTATGTTTTGAACATAATTGTCATAAAATAAAACCAAATCAGTTTATATATAAGGCAATTCATAAAGTGTTTATGAATATCTATTCTGTTGCACTGAGAAACAACTATTGTTTCAAGCTATACAAACTTCTTAGCGAAGGAATTTCTTTGAGAAATTATTAGTAGTAAAATGGATATGGATACGACCAAAGATATAACTGATTACATCGGATGAAATGAAATTAACCTAACCTAAACAAACACATCACATTAAGTGTCTAATAAGTATTCCTACACATTGAAGAGAAACTATGAGTTTCTTATCAATGTCGAGAATATATAATCCTCAGTTGTCAATTAAGCCATTAACCTGTGCAGTTAATGCTCCGCTATTACCCTGCTATAACCCTGCTATATCCCATAGTGGATTCCTACCGCTACGATTTTTCCATATAGCCCCAAATATAGCCTTTCCGCTTAAAGCCCCACTATTTCCGCTATATCTAGTTAGTCCCGCTAGATTTCGCTATTTCCACTATATCTTCTTTAAAAGAAATCAAATAAAAATGAAATTTATACATTATAAAAATTATGTAATTAATTTATTTAATTGAATTTTTAATATTTTTGCATAAATGAAAATATTTTATTATTCTACTAAATTCAATTAGTTATATAACAGTTTTACGTTTATTTACAGTATATTCGCACACGTTTTTACTTAAAATTATTTATGTATTAATTATAATTCAGTTGAATATTAATTTTTCATTTAATTACCATTTATATATTTGTAAAAACATTAAGTACGAGTTTTATACGCTATTTTAGAGTTATCTGCTATATCCCGCTAGATCCTCGTTGTATTCCCGCTATGACTTTTTTCACCTCTGCCATATTGAATCTGCCGAGCGCTTTAACATTCAACCGTCCGGACCTTTAACTCAGATGTCCGACTCTTTCTCAGACATCTAGTTGGGTTATTCAGACATCTAAATCGAGTCTATTTTACACTTTTTATTTCAATTTGAAAAACCAACCTATTCAATCATCTACAATCACATTCAAACATCTGGTCAAAAATTTAAGATGTCTGAATGTAATTTACTAGATTTTTAAGACTTATTTTTATGGTTTATTTTGTTTATTTTATTCTTCTTTTCGCGGATTCGAGTATGAATGTAAGGTTTGATTTAACAAGCATTTTCAATGCAATTTCTACTTGTTTATATCCCACTTCAAGTGATTTATTCCAACGTTTGTATATAGTTTTCTAATCAATTATATGTGTATATTTTGAGAAATTATATATGTACACTAAAATTAATTATTACATGTATTTCACTGTAAATCGAGTTGGTTCTACATAAATTCTAAAGGATATGTTCATCATTTCTATATATCCAAAAATCATTTCAATTTCATTATATAAATTAGATCAATAATATTAGGTGTAGTTTCATGTAACGACTCGAAATTTTATCACTCTGATTGTAAATATTTAATTGATTTTAAATATCTAAATAATTGATTTGAAAAGCTTAAATAACTCGTTTTTATTACTTAATAATGATAGTACTTGAATATTTGTTTGCAAAAATAAATAGTTCGATGAAAAGTTGAAAATATGACCGAAATTCATTTTTCGGATTCTCGACCTTTTATCGAACAGAAGTTATTGAAACGTTATTGCACGCACACATATATTTGTGCACACATACATATAACAAATAAGTATTCAAAAAGGTACAAAGGGATTAATCAAAACTAAGTTTCCTTGAATTGTTTATAGAAAGCTTTAAGTGTATTTTAGTTCCTTAAATTGTGCCCCATTTTAAAGAGAACTAATGTGTAAGTACAAAGAGGCATAGTAATTTGTGCCTAGGGTAGCTTATAGTATAACTTGGCCTAAATCATAGATGGGTAGTTAAGTAATTTGGCAAAGGGGTGTTTGAGGTCTTTTGCCACCTTTTCTCAAACCTGCATAAGCGCCTCCTTATTCTCACTTTCCTTTTTACTTTCTCATATATTACTTTTGCACTCTTTTTCACCTTCTTCTTTTTTCCTCCACATAAATGTTCTAAAGATATCCACATTTAAAACACATTATTCTCTTTTCAAAACTCTTGTACAAGCCTCTAAAAATATTGGCAACATCTCCGCTACTACAAAAATCATAACTTTACCGCTTAAACCCTTCATTCACCCCAAGGCCGTGCACTTCATGTGCCTTCTAAGACATGGGCGTGAGAAATAGGTGGCATGAGGAGGAGTTTTCAAGTGCTAAGGCAAGGAAAGCTGGTGGCTTTGTGTTGGTTTAGGTTGAGATCGAAGGATGGTAAATTTTTGCTAAAGTTTGGTTGAGGTTAAAAGTGAGATTCTCACTATAAATTATATATTATTATTATGAAAATTCTGCAATAATTATTGTGTATATGTGTATGTGACTTGATTATGTTGTGTTTGGAAAATTTATTCCCGCTTGATAGTGGAGGCATATGACACTTTTAATTCCAAGGGACTATTGTGAACACATAGGATTAGACAAGGGACTTATGGAAGAGAGTCAAAGTGTTTCGTACGGTGTAGGTTGCGACGAAAACACTTCGAAAGATTTGATTTTAAAAAAAATGATCCAATGGGATTCCTCGCAACTGTTGATTTTACATTTCATGATTATATGTGTATATGAAATGCTTGTATACCATGGTTTGATAGATTGGATATGTTGTATGTAAACATTGATATGTTTAAAGATTGAACCTTTTGGAGTGTTATCCCACCTTTTGGCAAGGCCGTGATATCAAGGAATTGACTAGAAACCAAAGACAGTTCATTCTGAAGATCAGTTATACATAGACTAATTATGGATATCGATGAATTTTGTCTAAGTCCTGATCAAGCTACAATTGGTATGACACAACATACAAAGCTGTGAAAGCCAACAATTCAAATTTCAAGTCAATTGGAGTTCGTATGCTCGAGTTATGGATCGATCAAGCTTCGTGAAAAGCATGCAGATTTTGTATCCATGCACTTCGCACCCATCAAGCCTCAACGTTATCTGTTGTTCGTATCCATCAAACAACCAAGGAAGATCTCCCTTCGTATCGATCTGGTTCAAATCCATCAGATAAACCTTGTTCGTATCGATGAGAATTCATATCGATAAAAACAAAACGCAGTTGGTTCGTATCCATCAGCCACCATATCTCTTCGTGTCCATCAAAGCCATAATACTTCGTATCCATGGAGGGTTGTCACTTCACGTCGATCTCATTCATACATTCTTCGTACCGGTCCCTCCATCAACTCAGTTTGTATCGATCGGCCATTGATCGATACGAAACACACCACTAAAAGCGATCGATACGAAGTAACAACACACCATCGGTACGAAATGACCTGCGAGCATCGATATGAAAAATGCCTCAAACGATCGATACGAAGGATACACGCCGGCATCGATTCGAAGCTGTGCAGTTAAAGCACTCGGGAAATTCAATGCGGCGGAGGTGAAAAAGTCACAGCGAGGATATAGTGGGATATAGCGGATGAATCTAAAATAGCATATAAAACTCGTACTTAATGTTTTTGTAAATATATAAATGGTAATTAAATGAAAAATTAACATTCAATTGAATTATAATTAATACATAAATAATTTTAAATAAAACCATGCGCGAATATACTGTAAATAAACGTAAAACTGTTATAAAACATAATTGAATTTAGTAGAATATTAGAGTATTTTCATTTCTGAAAATATATTAAAAATTCAATTAAATAAATTAATTTCATAATTTTTATAATGTATAAATGTCATTTTTAAATTCATTTTTTAAAGAAGATATAGCGGAAATAGCAGAATATAGCGCAAATAACGGAATATAGCGGGGCTTAAAGCGGAAAGGCTATATTTGGGGTTACATGGAAAAATCGTAGCGGTAGAAATCCACTATGAGATATAGTAGGGTTATAGCGGGGTAATAGCGGGGCATTAATTGCATAGAATTTTGAAGGACATAGCACTCAATGGATGCGAAGGGGGAAGCAGTCAACTCGGCATGAAAAGTGGATCGATCCGAGGAGTTAGCACCACATCAACTTGCAAGCACGTACCCACAAAGCGATATGAATTGATCGATACGAATTCAACAGCCTAGAGAAAATGCAAGTTTGCATCGATCATAACTCACAATCTACAAGTCCAAATGCTACCAAATTTTCACAGAAGCTTGCGTACATCCTCAGCAACACTCACAATCGATCCCGACTCAATTGGATGAAGTTTTGATTGATACGAAGCTCGTTCGTATCGATCCCAGATCGTGTCGCATGGGCCCACTCACGTGCAAGAAGTGGTCTCCCGAGATCCGAGCGAGATATTTGCAGCCTACGCCTATAAATAGCAGCCTAGGACCTATAGAAATGGGACTTTTTGGCTCTTTGACGTCCAGACTCTGCCAAAATCACTGTTGCACTCGAAATTTATTGTTGTAATCCGCTGTAACCAGCAAGCAAAAGTTTATAAAAGTCAATCATTTCATAGTGGACGTAGGCAACACACCGAACCACTCTAAATCTCTGCGTTCTTTTGCTGTTTTTCTGATTATTGTTTGGAGTGTTTGTTAGATAATCATCTTTTTACATTTATTTTCTTCATTTATCTCTTCAAACACTTCCGAAGAGTGTTGTGCCCGATTTTGGTACAAACATGGATAAAGAAAAGAAGTAGTAGCATTGTTAAGTGCTAATATAGCTCTGAAGCCTCTTCATGACTTTTGAAAATTCTATTGTGATTTCTGACTTTGATTTCCTGTTGAAATACTTTTGTTGCTACTTGAAGTTTCAAGGATGTTTGATGTTTTAAATGCGGCATCGGATTTCTATAATCCTCTTTTATGTGACTTTGTCGTTTTGATTTCTAAAAGTGTTTTGAAATGGTTTCCAAACTTGACCTTTGTTTTTCAAACGTTTTTGCTTAAGTGTTTTAAAGTTGTTTGAAATTTATATATTTATTTTAAGGACTTGTTTTAAAGTAAGTGGTTTACTTTAACATAAAGGAAAAATCTTACCTTTTTAAATCAAAGTTGAGTTTTACTTAATGATCCTCAAGTAATGTTTCATATAAGAGTTTTGAACTATATTTTAAGTACTTTAAAAATGCACCTTTGAAAAGTAGAATGTTTTAAAGATAGTTGAGAATTAAATTTTAATTTTAAAAGATGTTATCGGCTATTTACCCGTGTATATTCGGACTGATTGGACAAGTTATACTCAATAATAGACAAGACAAGCAGCCTAGAGAGGTGGTCACAGAGATTAGAGATCAAGTACAGACGATAATATAACGTAACAATCAAGCGGAACCAAGAGATAGACTCTACAGAACATTCTAAATATGGATTAGTGCTTCCCTTAAGTAGGGGATCAGATCGGATCACTATGGCTATGAACAGCTTGAATCAGCAGTTCAACTCAACGGGGATTGATCAATATCTCTAAGAACATGAAAGAAACTATGCAAACAACTTTGGAAACATGAAGCCAACATGGAGGGGCACCCACCGTACCGATCACAGCATGCCACATGGGCATCTTGACTGATCAGGGCTGATCACTCTACATGGGGAATTAGGCCTCGAAACTTGCTGGGTGACCTCTTCTATACCTGGAGAGTCTACTAAAGAATTTTTAGGAAGATATTCGGTTATCTACCCCTATAAATACAGAGTTCATCGTTCATTTAAAGGATCATTACGCTATTATTTTGCTTTTACTCCGTTATATTTACGGATTCCAATCCGATCCCTCTTGTACTCAGAAATTCAAGGGATTAATATAGCTATTTCTTCAAAGTGGACGTGGGCATTCAATGCCGAACCACTATAAATCTGTTTATCTTGATTTTTACTTGATTTCTGCTCGTTTCGTCTTTTTTAATTTTGATTTCTTTATTTATTTATCTTCATATAATCTATTGGGCTTTTGTGCCAGCTTTTGGTGTAAACATTTTGGTGCTTTCACAGGGAAAGGATTTCTCAGCCTGATTGGATCTCATCATCTACCTGTGGATTCCCATATCTGGAAGATAGATCCAAACTTCTGCCAACAAGTTTCTGCTTCTACTCAAATTTGAAGAAGATCTAGAAGGAAGCTATTAGCCATGGCCAAAGGAAAGTCTACTACTTCCATACTGTTGAAGGCAATGATGATGCTAGTGTTCAATAAGTTAATTAAATTGTACGATTGGCGGTTGCCGATGTCCAGAATCTAATTGAATACATCAGTAGAGATGATTTTGAAATCCTAATAAAGGAACTGATTAGATAGCCATCAGCAGCTCAACTAGCAAATCCATGCTAACATCGACCTAATGAACCGGTTGAAAGATCAGCGTGGAAAGACAAGGAGGGAGCCTACTCATATTTAGGATCAGAAAACTCTTCCTCATCTGACAATTATCATTGAAACAGACGTAGCAAAATAGATGCATATGCAATTGGAACATCGGGATGGGGTCAAGTAATCGGTTATGACTGATCAGCATCGGACCCTCCAGGGGGATCAGCACTGAACCCTTAGTCAAGGGCAATCGACATGCAGGTGAAGGAGCTTACTCTAGAGGTGCCATGATCAATCATGGTGTTAGAGCTCAAAAGAATGTGGTTGAACCATAGTAGAGGGACTACAATAGAACTTCTACTTAGAAAATAGATCAAGAGAAAGCGGAGCCAAGGCAACGTGATGTAGTCTGGTGGCGTGGATCGGATCGCTCACATGAGGTGGAACATGACTACCGCTTGGCACCAACTTTCCAAACACCACGTAATAGCTATAGTGATGCAGCTAGTGAATGATAGTCAAGGTTTGAGCAACAATGACTGAGGACTCTCCAGAAGTCATACTCCATTCACCGGTAACATTCTACATGCAGAATATACACAGAGGTTCCATATGTGTACAATGCCTGCCTATGCAAGAAAAAACCGACCCCAGGCAACATCTCTTGAAGTATGAATGGCACATGGACTCCACCCGAGCCATTGATGCAGTCAAATGCAGGTGTTTCCCTATTTTTCTAGAAGAAGTCGCGACCATATGGTTCACCTAGCTATCACCACAGTCAATCTCTTCATTTGATGAGTTAGCAAAGAAGTCCTTGGAGCAGTTTCGTATGCACACTACTCGCCCTAAGGATGTAATGTTACTCTCCAACTTGGTCCAGTCACTAGGGGAGTCGTTGAATATTTTTTGAAAAGGTTTAATACAGCTGTTACAGAAGTCAGTAACCCGAATGATAATGCAATACACATGGCACTAACTAGGGGAGCCGACCCTAATTCCGTGTTTGGCAATGGGTTAAGCGGAAAGCTTCCTTCAACATTGGATCGTTTCTTCGTAAAGGCGACTCAGTCTCTAAGGAAGGAGGAGGCAAAGCGAACCAGGAAGAGAGATGTTGCAGGCCCATGCACCGAGGGAGTACAAAGTAATGTGGCAGTGAAGCAGTTCGGTGATAGTTTCAGGAAAGTTTAAATCAATGTTAGGAACAAGCCAAATGGGCAAAAGAAAGGCGGTGACAGAAACCGCGACCGAAGATGGGATTCCGAGAGAGGGAAGCTTAGAATCCCATCATTTGATATATACACACCATTGAATACATCACTAGAGAATGTTTATCTGTCGACTTGTAGCACTATGTAGTATAGGAAACCACCTCCAAAGGAGACGACGAAGAAGCTCCGCCCAGTGCTGAGGAACCTCAGCGGATAGAAGGGAGATTAGTTATTAATAATATTGTTGGAGGACCACATCCGGCCGACAAAAGCTAGAACAAAATGGAGCATTACATGAATGCTATCAGACATGTTGACATTGAATGCTGCTCGAACATGGAGGACAGTGCTCCAGCAAAGCAGCAACTAATTATGACAGATGATATTGTTTTCAAAGTAGAGATGCAGCCAAGGTGGATGCCTCTATGATCGACCCAATGGTGATTTCGGCCATGATCAGCCCCGGCTTGGGGAGGAAGATTCTGATTGATTGTGGAAGTTCTATGAATATCATTTTCAAGAAGGCATGCGACCAGATGTTGCTGGAATCCAAAGATCTAAAACTGGGCAAAGCCCGTATTCATGGATATAACGGTGTTACAACTGAAGCGGTAGGATATGTTGAGCTACCGGTGGAGTTAGGAGACGACAACTGAAGGACAGTGCGGGCGTTGTCGTTTGTTGTGATATATGTGAACTCTCCATACAATGCTTTTTTGGGTCGACCGGCCGTTGTTAAATTCAGGGCAGTTATCGCGTGTATGACATTCAAATTCCCGATAGAGAATGGCATGGGAATTATCCGTGGAGATCAGGCGACTGGATGTGCTTATTATATGGCTGAGTTGAGATGCTTAGCGAAAGGAAAAAGAAAAGGATGTGGATAAGTCACTATTGCATCAAAACTAATGAAGCTTAGTAATCGACGTTTGAGCCTTGGATCGGGCATCACAGTCAGTTCTATAAAGATATAGATCTGAGAGACGAAGAAAAGGAGCCCAAAGAAACCAAGGCTGCACCCGTTGAGCTGACGATCTACACCACAGTCAGCCACGACAACCTATCACGGGTCCTGAATATCGGATCATAGCTCAGTACAACGATGATGAAGGAATTAGCTAGTTTTCTCCGAGCGAATCTTAGTGTGTTCACTTGGACCCATTCTGACATGTGTGGGATCTCATCGGCCATCGAGAGCCATGCATTGAATATCGACTTGAGGCATGTCCTGGTGAAACAAAAACGACGTAGCATGGATTTGGAGAGATCTGCAGCATTTAAAGAGGAGGTGGATAAACTAAAAAGCAATGGGTTTATCCATGATGCCCTCTACCTGAAATGGGTATCCAATCTAGTTCTTGTGAGAAAAGCTAATGGAATGTGGCAGAAATGCATCTATTACTCACACCTACACAAACGTGCCTGAAAGATAGCTTTCCACTTTTGAGGATCGACCAGTTGGTAGACTCAACTGCCGGATATAAATTTCTTTCATTCGTGGACGCATACTCCAGATACAATCAGATTCCGATGCACGTCCCAGACCAGGAACATACCAGCTTCATTATTGACCTAGGATTATACTGCTATGTTGTAATGCCATTTGGACTAAAGAACGCTGGAGCTACTTACCAGATGCTCAAAGACTGGTCAAGTAGATGTTCAAAGACCATATTCAGCAGTCAATGGAAGTATATGTGGATGATATGCTCATGAAGTCACGACGATCAAACGACCATATCGATGACTTGGCAAAGATGTCTAGTGTCCTACGGAAATATGGTATTAAACTTAACCCCTTGAAATGCTCTTTCAGCGTTGCGTCAGGGAAATTCTTGGGTTTCATCGTTAACTCCCATGGAATTGAAGACAATCCTGAGAAGATTCAAGTAATCAGAGATATTCAAGTACCATAGACAATTAAGCAGGTGCAGAGCTTAAATGGGAAGGTTGTCGCCCTAAGCCGATTCATCTCGAGGGCGACCAATAAGTGCATCCCTTTCTTCAATTTGATCAAGAGAGGAAAGAGAAACTTTGAATGAACGTAGGATTGTATTGATGCATTTCAAGCTCTGGTACTTCACTTAGAGAGAACCCCCATCTTGTTCAAGTCACGGGATCATGAAGACTTGTACATCTATCTAGCGATGTTGGTACATGCTATAAGTACTGCATTGTTGCATGAAGAGAATCAGATTCAGAGGTCGGTGTATTATGTTAGCAAGCGATTGACAGGTGCTAAAAGAAACTATCCGAAGTTGGAGAAACTCGCATACTACCTGTTGATTGCATCAAGAAATCTTCGCCCTTATTTCCATCTCATCCCATCAATGTCTTCACCGGCTAACCTTTGTGATAAGTCCTATAGCGACTTAAGACGTCTGGGAGATTACTTAAATGGAACGTCTAATTGAGCCAGTTCGATATCACTCATCTCTCTCAGAGAGCTATCCAGAGACAAGCACTGGCAGACTTCATAGCGGAATTCACTACACAAGACAACTCTTCAGAGAGCAGTGGAGAACCTACCATCTAATGGAAGATGTACACGGATGGAGCATCCAACGATCGATGTTTTGGCATCAGAGTCAAACTGATAATTCCCGAGGAACGCTCGATCTGCTAAGCTATGAACCTTGACTTCCCTGCAATGAATAACGAGGCTGAATATGAAGCTTTGATCGATGGGCTTAAACTGGCTAGAGAGCTAAGAGTAAAAGCTTTGCAAATTTTTTGTGATTCCCCGTTAGTAGTAAACCGAGTCAGGGGAGAATACCAAACCAAAGGAGCGCGACTTGCTCCTTACCTTAATCGAGTCCAAAAATTGCTAACTAATTTCAAGCATTGTGACTCACTGGCTAAGCTGGCCGGTTCCGAGGATGCACAGCAAATGGGCTTGGTTCTAGTTGAAGCATTCAATGCTCCAAGCATTGACCAGATGGAGATCGATTGGGTCTTAGAAATAGGGTCTAAAAAAGTTTCTTAGATGACTCTGATTAAAGATTATTTGCAAAGGGGAGTCCTTCCCGTATGGCGGAATGAAAAACAACAGATCCTTCGTAAAGCTACATGATACATCCTTCAAAAAGGAGTCATGTACAGGAAGGGTTACTCCGTCCCCCTGCTTTGGTGTATCGCTAATGATGAAATCAAGCAAGTACTAAGAAAAGTCCATGAAGGAGAATGCGGCGATCACACAGAGGGGCAAACCTCGGTGAAGAAGGTACTCCATTATAGTTATTTCTAGCCAACTATCGGCCGAGACACAGCTGATTGTGATAGAAAATGTGGCAAGTGTCAGATGTTTGCAAAGATTCTGAGAGCCTCGCTGATGAAAATCACTCGAATGGTCAATCCATGGCCATTTGCTCATTAGGGTATTAACATCATCGACTCCTTGCCACTTTCCAAAGGTGGTGCGAAGTATGCCATCGTAGCAGTTGATTGCATCACTAAATAGGCTAAAATCGGACCTTCGGCCACGATCCCTATGAAGAATGTAATCAATTTTGTTGTTCGAAACATCATCTGTCATTTTGGTCTCCCCCGAACAATCATAACCGACAACGAGACCCAATTCGACAGTGTTGAATTCAAAGACTTATGTAATTGACATCATATCGAGAAAAGATTTGCGGTAGTTGCTCACCCTCAAGCTAATGGAAAAGTTGAATTTGTCAACAAAATCATAAAGTCCATTCTGAAGATGCATTTGGAAAAGGCTAGAGGAAAGTGGGTTGATGAACTCCCATCATCATTGTGGGCATACAGAATCACCCACAAATCCACAACTGGCCATACTCCATTCGCCCTTGATTACAGCTCCGAAGCCGTGATTCCTACAGAACTTGAAGTCCCTTCTCATCGAGTGACTTATTATGACCCCAAAACTAACAAAGATCTCCTTTTGGAATCTTTAGATATGGTTGATAAGAAGCGTGAAGAAGCTGATTTGATGGCAGTTGCACACTAACATCGGGTCGCCCGATACTATAATGTAAAAGTCTGAACTAGGACCTTTGAAGTTGGCAATCTTGTCCTGAAATGGATCTTTCCTAGCTCTACAAACATGGGTCCGAGATAGGAAGGACCATATGTCATTGATTAGGAGCATGGAGATGGAATTGTCAAGCTAGCGACTATCGATGGCATCACACTCCCTAAAGCATGGAATAACGAGCATTTACGATGCTATTTCACTTAGTTTTGTTTCATAGAGTTGTATTTCATTTAGAATTTGCTTTTACAATTGATTTTAAAGCCATGTAATAAGACAGACTCTATCGCTTCCTTTTCAGTTTGCAATAAAATATGAAGTTTGCTCCATGTTTGTGAATTGTTTGTGCATAATATAATAGTTGCGATATACGAGCAACTTACATCCACATATGCCTAATATAATCCTATAAGTACCTGGAGTTTGGTGCCAACCAAGTACTCGGGTCCATAATCAAATTAAACAAAATGAACATGACTCAAGTGTTCATCCATTAACTCTCGCCTGCAATCCGACGGGCTGAGTATAAAATAGAGAGCGGGTGTGACCCGACCATCCGTTAACTAACCCCATCTCTCAGTTCGATGAGAAGAATGTAAAGTAAAAGTGGTTGTGATACGACTGACCACTCTTCGACTTTTGCCTCGGAATTGGGCCGAGGGAATTAATTAAAGGAAATGTGATTTGACCATTTCCTAGAACAGCTTTAGTCCCCAAAACTTTGGGCTAGATTATGAACATCAAACGGTGCGATTAACCGCCCATTGACTAACTCTGGTCCGCAAAGTGCAGATAAGAGTATAAACAAAACAAATGAGTGTGATTCGACCATTCATTCTCCAACTCTGGCCAGAACCCGACAGGAGGAGTATAAACTCATCATGGATAGGACTTGACTGTCCATGAACTAACTCCACCAACCCAAGACTGGTGACAGGAGTAAATCACTTAACCATTGAACACGATAGCGTAACACTATGGCTCGCATCTATTGTTTGACACGACCTGAGGCCATAGCCGAAATGAGGTCCTGAAATGGAATTGTCGGACCAACGCCCGAAACAATGGGAAACCGAAAGACATTGCAACTTGAAAGAAGAGCGATGATTACAAGTACATTGAATGGAAAACGTAATAGCTTGAACACTTAAATGAGTTCTGTACAAAAACTGAACAGAAACAAAAGAGTTTTTATTCACGTACTAAAACTTGAAAACTAAGTACAAGCTTATTTTAGAAACTAAAAGCCAAAAACAGGGGCTGCATCCGCATAATTGCGGCCAACAAAAAGAAACTAGCTACCTAGTTACGACTACCTAAGCTGGTTCACCAGTTATTTCTCCCCTTTTTAGGCTTCTTTGGGGTGTTCTTCGAGGTGGATTCTCTGGAGCTACCTCCTCGTCCTCTCCTCTTTGACCCTCTTTTGCCCTTTCCACCCTTAAGAGAAATGCTTTTAGAGACAGAAGCGGAAACAATCTCGCTTTAGGATATAGAAGGGTCGACCTCCTCAGGAGTGACACCACCCGGCAGTATAACTTAGAGCAGAGTAATATCCACTTCAATGCTCTCCTTTTTGGCTTACAATTCCAACTCCTTCTTTTCAATGAGCTTCTTCATGCTATGTTTATCAGTGTGTTCGGAGGCATGGGTCACTACAACGTCCTCGGTTTCATTCTGGCCATGCTGTTTGTCAGCCTTTTCTTCATTCAGAGCCCCTATGAGTTCAGCATCCAGGTCGGGAGTCTCAGCAGGTTGATCGGTAGGAGCCACCTGTACAGTGATGGCCGTAGTGGACCTCGTGGTCTCCGCATATTGCCCTAGGGTAACATCATCATGGGGAGCATGGACAGATTCAGACAGACCTACAATTTCCTAATGATCAATATGTAAGCCCATGACTATCGGAAGTGAGATGTAAACCTTCTCGAATGTCAAAGAAGTAAGAGATATAACTTCACTAGATTGGCCTTTGGTCATAGTTGGAGTGCCATCTTCCAAAATTGGAGATAGCCCAAATGATTTGTGCATCCCTGGATGACCCGGATCATAGCTTGCATCCTTTTCCGGGGCATAGGAAATTGAAGTACCAGTTGCTTGAGTAGTAGGAGGGTCTTGGGAACCAGATCCCGAGGCTTCGCCGCCATCTTTCCCCTTTCCGGTGATCGTTGGATCATTGAGTAAACTAAGTCGAGCAGCCCTAAGTTCATCGGGATCTTCATCATGTAAGATTTCGTGCATGAGCTACTCTTCATCCACTTTAGCACCACCGAGGGACTTCTTCTTCAGATCTACAATATGGTCCAAGGCTTCGACAAGCAACTCGGGATACCCCTCTCCAAGGAAGCGGAGGTTACGATTCTTGAGGATGCATGCATTGTAATATATTAGCAATGAATCGAACACATCCTTTATTTCTGTTCGACCAGCCTCTCTAGCCTCTTCCTTGAGGGCTTCTATCTGCGCAAGCAATCTGCCAGCCTCTCTTTTAGCTTCGCGAGCCTCGACGATCTCCTCACAGTATCATTGCGACTCTATCTGAGCCTCAACTTTTTCCTACTTTTTCTTCTCAAGCTCCTTCTCAAGCTAATTAATACGAAGGGCCAATGCATCATTTTCTTTTTCCAGTACATCCTTCTTCTTCTATAAGACGTATTTTTCAAGGGCTAAAGTACCACTATGAGGAACGACATTATCTAGTTCTTCTTGGTTCACTTTCACTAAACGCTCAACGACTTCAAAAGACTCACTGGCTTTTTTCTCAACATCGACCAGCTTTGTACCCAACTACTTGACCTCCTCATCCAAGTACTTGATGATGTCTTTGTCGTGGATCGCCTCAAGGGTTAATAAATCAATTTCGTGTTTCCTTTCCATTGACACCTCAGAAATTCTCTTGGCCACACGGAGAGTTGTACTATGTTGGACATAGACATCATTAACGTAAGAGAGCACTGGCCTTTGGAGGAAATGAATGCAAAGCGAGAACAAATTTGAACTCGACAAAGCATGGCTTAGGAAATATGGCCTTGAGTTCAGCCAGATTCTCAACAACAGTGGCATCAAGAGTAGTCGGGGCTAAGAAGGCCCGTCTATCGTGCTTGCAAGGTGAAGAATCATAACCTTCTGCGCTAGACTAGCATTTTGAAGATCAATAGGCGCCATAAGAACCCGAATGTTGCTCATGCACAGTAGCCAAAGTAGGAGCATGAGGCAGCGAATTGCTACTACTATGTATAGTTGGGTGTTTACCAGCACCCCACTATAGTGAGAAGATTGAGATTTTGACTTATGCATGGATGACGAGTCCTTGGATTGATAGCTTCGGTCTCGGTTTTCTATTCCTTCATGACTTTCTCTATCTCGACCAGGTTCCGAACCTCGACTGGGCCCAAAATAAGACGGCTGGGACTATGCTGATATCTTCAAGCGATCGTAGTTGCGAGGGCATCCCATCGAGCCTGCAAACAAAATGAAAGTTCATAAGAATCACTGGAGTTAAATATAGACAAGTGTCATGCAGTGAAGTGCACGTGATCATGAGTGCCCTAGTGTCCCCCCGACGGATCAGTTACTGGAGCTTTTCTCGCTAGAGTAATCTCTCTCATGCAAGTGGGAGGAATGTCGGCACAAATCGAATAGGAGATTCGGAGCCCTCGAGGCTTAAATTGGCAAAATCATAATTCTAGATAATTCCTAACATCCTTTGGAATTGGGATGTCCGACAACCTCCCAAATAAATCTTCTGGAGGCGGAGAGCTAGATTAATCCGTTGCATCAGAGGTTTACTTGGATTTCTTCGAGATTTCCCCTCTGCGAAGCTTATAAATGAGATTTTTTCTTCTTCTCTTTTCAAAGACATGGAGCTGTGGGTCTTGGGGCGATCCGACCTAAGCTCATGACTTGAGCTCACATTTTCACGACCAGGCTCATTAGCATTACCCCTCACCTTGCCTCCCTTGGTGACATCCTAAGCCTGTTCGATTGAGGGCACGACAGGATCAACTTCATCTCCTACCTGCCCAATGGCACCTCCTCTTTCTACAACTTCTTCCTCGGTGTTTCTTGGAAGTCCCATGTTGCAGCCTTCTTCTAGTAAGTTGAAGATAAAAAGGCGCTCGTCGATATATTTTTAAGCCCTAAAACCACCACCGAGTAAATGTCGCCGATGGGACGTAGATGGCTACCTACAATGTTCAACAAAAACTGCTTAGTTCAGGATATGACTTGAACAAAAGCATATAAATTGAGTTTGAAGTGACACTTACATCCTTCCATCCACCATCCTGCAAAACCAGGTGAGCAGCGCATGTAAAACCATTCATTCTTAAAAGTACTCAGTTTGTTCTAAGCGCCAATTACAACCTGGCAATTAGTGACTAACTCGAGAAAGTGTACGAGAGGCTTCCCTTACCAAACTATGATTGATGCAACTTGGTTTCATTCATATCTTTGTGGTTCTTAGTTTCTTCTAGAGTCGGCTCATGATACAAGAATTTGAGGAATATCATATAAGTGAAGTGCAGAAATGCATAGCTGTTCGGATGCAGTTGAGCCGACGCCAATCTTAAATAACATAACATTTCCAAATGAATGGATTGAAAGGCATAACACAACTTTCCCAGCACATAAACCTGTTGCATGCAGTATACCCCTCTAGAGGCAAGTGTGCCCAATCGTTATGGGATGGGACTTACATATCCTCGTATGAAATCCCGTGTTTAATGCACCGTCTGCGGAGAGAGGCCTCATCGACCCTTGAAGCCATGGAATCCTCCTGATCATTTAAAATATGGCATCTTCCAAAGTGCCTGGAGCTGGTTCGATTTCTGCTTCTAAGTTCGAAGGATTTTTTGGCACTTGTTGAGAACTTTTAGGCTATTCAAATTGGTGGCATGGAGAGTTTCAAGTGGAGATTGTTGTAGAACTTGACTTAGCGTCGGGATTGTCGTGTGAAGTACTATGTTCAGTGCCTATAGCGGCCAAACACTCCAAGCGTCTTGAACCCATAGCTACCAAACTTAACAGATGGTCATTGTTAGAAAAGATAAACCTGTTCCCTCTGTGTAATGTGTAAACTAGTGCGGAGTGATGCGGTGTGTAGTGATAAACAATTCAAAATTAAAAGCGACAACAGTGATGAGATTCTAGGATTCGTCCAGAGTGATCGTCATCACTGACAGTCCCAACCGGCTTTCACGTCAATGGTTGTGGATTTCATATAAGATACAGATATGATATTTATATTCAAGTTCATTCCAGACTATATGTTATACTTGTTCAAGTTCAAGTCAAAGTGCTAAAATCGTGTTCGAGACCCATTCAGAAGTTCAAGTGTTTAAGATTCAAGTTCAATATTGGACATGCAAACGTTCATGTCCGAATTTGTTCACATATTCATGCTACTATGGAAGGGTTTGGGTTTAGTCATGCATGTAAGTCCATGTGGTTAAGTCTAAATGGTTGAGTCCAAGGTCGTACGCAATCCATCTTCAAGCTCAAGGAAAATGTCCATGTTCAAGTTCGAATTCATGTAGCCTTATATGCAAGTGTTCAAGTTCGAGTTCAATAAGCCAATAAAGCTTAAGTCCTCCTAGGCAAAGGGATTGTGCCTGATCCCTCACCTAGGCAGCACTATGATTGTGCACTTTCAAACTCTAATACGCCTAAAACCGATCCCCTAAATTCCATCGTTCCACTTCCTTCCCTCCGATCCCTATCACCAATCGATCCCTCCATCATTGATCGCCTCCCACCGCTTCATTTCATCTCCACTATACTGCAATCAATCCCCTAATAATCGGTCCCTTCTTCATCATTTCACCACCATCAACTTCATCTGATACTACAACCGATCCCACAGTTGCATGCAATTCCACTTCATCCTTGTCATGTCCATATCGGTCCTTCATTAGCCACCTCACATCTTCGATTCTTTCCAATCCAACACCAAACCCTAGGTTCACGACCACCAACATGGTTAACCTCATCGTCTGGCCACAATCACTCATTTCAAATCGCATGCATAAAAATCGAACCTACCTGTGTAAGAAGATGCGGCTTGATTGGAGTCATGATCAAGGATTTGGATTGAGTTGGGACAAGGTTACTAAAATCGGATGCCTGGATTCAATTGAAGGTGGCGGCAAAGGTTGCAGAGGATGCGAAGAATTGAATCAACTACGAGATTGGAGGGATGTATGGATTTCTTGAGCTTGGATTTGTCAATGGCAACGGTTGAGGGAAGTAAGGGTTCGGTTCGATGGCGAAGCAAATGAACAAAGTAATGAGAATAAGCAAAGTCCTTATTTTATATATTGTATGCGGGCCGAACCCACAATCATGGAATTGGCTAAGTTCATATAAGTAGGGATCGGATCTGATCCTAAGCCTAAGTGATTCGTACTGGTCCCTTACTAATGTTTAGAAAAGAAAACAAAAAATTGCAGTGCTCTTTTACTTCAACTACATGATATCGGCAATGACTCATGAATGTGTATACCTGATCAGGAGCCAATGACAAGAGTGTGTGCATGAATGAACGTGCATCCGTTTACATGTCCAACCTTCGATTTCTTCAATCGATGGGAGTTGAATTGTGACCTCGTTTTCTCAAAAAAGAAGTCACTACAGATAGCCAAGGCCTATTAATTTGGTTGAAAAACTTAGTGGAACCGGGCATAGAGGCTGGGGGTTACACTCCTGATATATATTGACAAATATCGACCAAGCGTCATGACAAATGGAGAGAGACACGACTCTTCGGAAAGACAATTCAACGGAAGGATAACGACTGTTTAGGAAATTGAATAGAATTCTTCCAGGTGATTCTAACTTGCTTTGATTCGAAGCACGTCATGTTCGAAAAAAGATGTACTTTGGGAGGCAAGTCTTATCCAACCTTTTGACCTAGCTATATTCGGATTGAATGGAAACGTTAGACTTGATGATAGACAAGACAAGTAGCCCAGAGAGGTGGAAGACCAGAGATCAAGTACAGACGACAATATGAAGTAACAATCAAGAGAAACCAAGAGATAGACTCTATGGAACATTTTAAGTATGGATTAGTGCTTCCCTTAGGCAGGGGATCAGATCGGATCACTATGGTTATGAACAACTTGAATCGGCCGTTCAAATCAACTGGAATCGATCGATATCTCTAAGAATATGAAAGAAACTATGCAAACAACTTTGGAAGCATGAAACAAACATGGAGGGGTACCCACCATACCAATCGCAGCATGCCATATGGGCATCTTGACTGATCGGGGTCGATCACTCCACATAGGGAATTGGGCTTCGAAACTTTCTGGCTGACCTTGTCTACATCTGGAGATTCTACCATCGAACTTTCAGGAAGATATTCGGTTGTCTACCCCTATAAATATAGAGTTCATGGTTCATTTGAAGGATCGTTACATTGTTATTTTTCTTGTACTCCATTATATATATGAAATTTGATCTGATCCCTCTTGTACTCGGAAATTCAAGCGATTAATAAAGCTATTTCTTCAAAGTGGACGTAAACATTCAACGTTGAACCACTAAAAATCTGTTTTTCATTGTCTTTTACTTATTTTTTGCTCATTTCCTCTATTTTAATTTTGATATCTTCATTTATTTCTCTTCATATAATCTATTGGGTATTTGCCAACTTTTGGTGCAAACAAAAGATTTATTTTGGGATATTTAAACAAGTGGTTTATATAAAGGAAATCTCTTTCCTTTTCAAAGTCGAATTCTCTTTTAAAAAGTGATGGCTTATGATTTGAATAGAAGTTTTAAACTTTGTTTAAAGGGGAAAGGAAGTTTGAAATTCGTATAAGTGAATTAAAGGATTATTTGATATAATAAAGCAAGTGGTATTTTATGAAAGAGGATTCTTGACTTTCCAAATCAAACTTACTATGAACAAAGACTTTCAAGTGAGATTTATATAGAAGTTTTAAAGTGTATTATAAAGGTTTTAGGTGGAATCTTAAAGAGGAAAGAAGTCATGGCTTAAAACATTTTTGTTGTAATAAATGTCATAGGAAAGTAGGAAGAAACTATGGGCTATAACATTCTTGTTATAGTAAATAGTTCCGAAAAAGGTGCAAAGGAGTTTGTTTACAATATTTTGTTATTATAAATAATATACAGAAATTATGAAGTCTTATACTTGACATTAAACTTCGAGGTAGGGAAACTTCTACCTATCCTGAAAGACAAGAATGTTGTCAAGTCAAGGATTGAGAGGTAATAATACCTCAACTTGAACGACCTCGTTGTTAAGTAAAGGATAGTTTAAGTTTTAAATCGAAGATTGATGGCAAGTTTATCAGTTATTATTTCTGTATACAAATTCGGTTACTTATATAAAATAAGTAGTCCTATGCTTAGCACCAAAAACCGATGAGTAGAATTATCTCTATCTATGAGATTCAGATTAGGAGTGGTTAACTAAGGCAAGGCCTGGAGTAACCAATGCCTCGACTTACCTGGCTTCGTTTCTGGGCGAGGGATGGAGTATGTCAAAATGTCGGAAATGTGGAAATAATAGGATATTTGATTTCTATAAATAATCATTTGAAAATTATGGTGGTATGGAAAGCATTATTTCCATACTTAACACCAAATTCCAAGGTATGGAAACTCATCTCTATCTGTGAGAATTGAAAAATGTACGTCAAGACAAGGATAGTTTCCTAACTTGTCCGACTCCATTGTTAATCTAGGGATAGTAAAAGTTTGAAATTCGAAAGTGGTGGTAAGTATGTTTAGTCTAATTTCCATACGATCCATTTACTTACACACAAAAAAAGGTGGTTTAGGTTTTATATTAAACAACGATTTTAAATGACATTTGTTTTGGCCCATTTAAATATGATTTTGGAAAAAGAAAAATCTTCCTTAAGATTTGTGAATATACTTATACCATCGATATAAGTATATGGAGATGTTTTTTAAGTATTGAAGTGAAATGTTTTGTGGGTATACTTATAAAATTGAGAAAAGTATATTAATATTTTTCAAGTATTAAAATAGTAGAGATGATTTGTGAATATATCTTTTGTAAAGGTATTTTAACACAAATAATTGAAAGGAGATCTTAATTAATCGAAGAATTAAGCAAAGAGGCTTAGTAGTTGCGTATGTGCTTAATCATGCTTAGTTTTCATGTGAAAATAAATCTCTAATTTGGTTGTTTGCTTATTTGATAGTTAAATAAACGACTATCACATCTTGACCAATTTTGACTTAGGAAATATATATATAAACCTCACGTGTTCATGTGGTTTGAGATCCCTTGGGAGAACTCATTTCGGTGAAACGTATCTCGCTTAAAGGCCGGATACTCGAGTCTCCTTGGAACTCTTATATTATCCACTTACTTTCAGAAGAACCATGATTGAGTCAACTGAAAGCTATCGATTGTTGGTTTGGAGATACCGGGATTGGATAAGTTATCAGAATACCACTTCGAACTGGCATAAGCATTTTAATTGAAGACATCTTGAAGATGATGGAAATCGAAGACGGGATTCTTTGAAGTGCAAGGGCTACTTGCTACTAATCTGGAGGGTTATGCCAGAAGGGATGTAGTAGAAGTAGCGCCTTTGGTTTGTTCAAATCCTGAAGAACTTGTATGGATGAATGCTGGCATTGCATTGTTGCCTGGAGGGCAGTGTTAGCATTCCAAGTGGGATTTGCTAAAAAGTTAAAATGTAGCCTCAAGCCTCACACCCAATAATGACAAAAAACAAGGGATATGCTACAAGGCTATGTGGTTCGCTACCATTAGGGTATGATTGTCACTTGTATCTATATCGATATTTACGGATCATGTATGTTGTGGCTATGGGACGGTTTGTCAAGTTGGGAGCCGGGGTGATGATCATATTCTGTACTATCCAGGAAGGGGTAGGTTAGTCTTTCCATGCAAGGGTTGAAATGTTTGTAACCATGGTACATTTTTTCTATAGGTTTACCATGATGGGCAGTACCCCAGTAGCTCCGCCATTGATGGAATCCATTTTCCAATACGTGCCTTACGAACTTAGTTGTATACTAAATATGTTGTTGAATGTAATCAATGTAACCATTCCGTCTATGTTATATACTTATTTTCAACCCTACACATTATTACAATATTACTGGATTTTCTAATAAAAATGGTTTGGTTACCGTAAGGTAAAAACCCGTATGTGTTTATGTGCGCCATGGTCTTACGACATACCTTTATTGTTGAATGGTTTTATAACATTAAAAAAATCTATATGATTTGAGTTTCTCATGTTGGTTTACCAGAGTGATCCAGATGTTATTTTCTTATAATGCTCAGGTCAGCCCTGAGTATATTTCCAGATTTAGCTATGGATGCTTTGGAGCTTCAGGAGACGAGCTAGATGCCTCCAATTCACGTATTTATTTTCTGTTGCATTACTTGTTTTGAATTTATCAACATTTGTAAGGACATGGTGGTATAACTATCTAAGCTGATGATAGGTTAGTTTGCTCTGATTGTGGATGCTCGACACGTGAATGCCATGGATGTATGTATTAGTATCGACTTTTGAAGGTCGAAAAGGCTGGTCGTCACATTTCAATTCAAGTTATTTCTTATTTATTAAAATCAAACAAAATATGTTGCACAAATTTAGATCTATAGAGTTAAAGGTAGTTTTAATCCATTTTCTTTTCATTTATAAGTTCAAAGATTAGATCTATCATTTCATAAGGTTTCCCAAATCATTTCAATCCATGAACTTAGAAGAAACAGATAGATTCAAGAATAAAAATAACATTTTTATTACTAAGAAGGTATGTAAGGGAAAATCAATTGCTTATCTCTATCATACGCATTTTGTAGAAAAATCCACTCACCTTTTTAGCCTTCCTTTTCCTTCTCTTGAAATTCCCCTTATAATTTGATTTGAATTCATGTTCCTCTTCTCTTTCCTAGCTTGGTACAGTTTTGGTTCCTCTTTTACTTATTTTCAATTTGGATTCTCTATCGTTTTCTTCTTCTTTTATTTTTCTTTGTTTTGTTTTACTTTTGATTTTGAAATTAGAATA
Organism: Allium fistulosum; assembly: GCA_030737815.1. Lineage (NCBI taxonomy): Eukaryota > Viridiplantae > Streptophyta > Magnoliopsida > Asparagales > Amaryllidaceae > Allium > Allium fistulosum. Next base: position 507,766,375 of record CM060903.1, on the reverse strand, counting down.
AGAGAATAGATGTTTAAATCCAGAAGAAGAATTAGAGATGGGTGGAGGCTAGGGTTTTTTTGAGTGAAGAGTGGAGGCTTATGCCTATATTTATAGTTGAAAACTAGGTTTAGAAAAAGCACATACTTATTTATATATTACTTACCTTTGCATATATGTAAAATTTATTTTCTTTTCTTTTTCTTTAAAGAAGGTCCCAATTAACGTCATAAATACCATTTATTATAATTAAAATCAAGTAATATCATTTATTGATATTTTACATTTTAATTATAATTGAAGATTGTAGTAAATCATGCATTTATATCTAAGCATACGTGTATGTTTTTGTGTGTGTGTATATGTGTATGTATGTGTGTTTATTACATTAATTAGATATATATATATATATATATGTATGTATGTAAGTATGTATGTATGTATCTATTCATGAGATCATAACTTTCATCATCAAATAAATTCTCAAAAAAAAATCATGGTCGCATCACCTTTTCCCGCCTTTGTCACTTCTCACTCTCTCTCCGACCATACTTCCATTCCATCGACCTGACCTAACCTTCCTTCACCCTCTCTTCCCCCCAGAACTGCCTCCTCCTCCCCTCCTCCGCACCTATTCTCCACCTGCTCTAATTACCCCAACTCCTTCCATCTCTTCATCTAAACTTCCTTCTTCCCCTGTCTCTCTTTCTCCCTCTCCACCTCATGAACGACCTTGGACTTTCCTTTTAAAGAATCTTCCTCGCAATGCAGGAAATTACACACCTGTTCATATGGACATGACATACAACGGTGAAGCAATCAGTCCTCCTTTTACTGTTATCTCTGTTGGTTCGGCTATATGGAATGATTATGTAGTTGGCTTCGTCTTAGACAAACCGCTCTCATACACAACAATGATTGAACACTTAAAAAAGGTATGGAGGTTGTGTGGAAATATCAAAGTAAAATCTGATCGTAATATCTTCCTATTTTCTCTCTCTGATGAAACTGATAGAAGTAAAATTATCAACAGTGACCCAATAATTATGAAAAACAAACTCTTTATTTTGAAACAATGGGATCCTTTTGTAAGCAATGTATGTGGTTTGATAATAGCTATACCAATATGGGTATAATTATATAATATCCCAATATTTTCTTGATCGCCACTTGTATAAATTGGCTTGCCAACCATATTGGATATGTTTAGATGAATCTACTGAGAGACAAGAAAGACCTCAATATGTGAAATGTTTAATTGAGGTAACACCTTATCAGGAATTAATGGACTCCTTTATTGTTCAACTAATAGATGGAATAACCCAATTAATTTATGTTCACTACCAATGGAAGCCAGATATATGTTTGCAATGCAATGCTTTTAGTCATTCTAGTGAAAATTGTATAAAAACATGTGAGCAAGAACAATCCCCTCCTTCTGGAAATGGAAAGAATGTGGATGATAGTTTTAAATCAAAAGATCACACTGTTGAGGGTAAACAAAATGTGATACAGAATGTAGGCTTTCAAAAGAAGAAGATATAGATTAAGGTCGATAACCAGAAGAAGAAAAAACAAATAAAACGACTAATGGAAATATTTCTATGAATGGTGATGAGACAAGCATTAATCAATTTGAAGAAGGAAAAAGCTTAAACATGACAACTGGAAGCAATGGGAATACCATTGATGTAGCTTGTAGGAAAGATGAAATAAGATTGAATAATAAATTCTATGTACTGGAGACAACCGAGGAAGAAGAAATTGATGAAAGGAAGAATAAATCATGTGAAATTTTGGATTGAACTGAATGTCAAAAGAATGATACGTTGGACAATTTGAAATGGAAACAACTAATTATGAGATGGAGGTAAATGAAGAGGAAATAGTTGTTGTTTTAGATGAAGCAAATGATTACCACTTGATGGAAGTTAATGGATCTGATGATGTGCATGTTTCAGCTCAAACATGCACACTTGAAAATGATTATGTCAGTGCACTTTGAACCCTAAGCCCACCTCTCCTCATCCTTTAATTCCCTGCGGACCTGGTGCACCAAACCTAAAAAAACACAACCTAACTCACTCTCCAATTGCATGCAAACTGCCGCTTCTCTAGCAAGCAAAACTGTTATTTCAAATCCACCTCCATAACTACTCCTCTTAACTTATCCACTCAACAACCTCCTGTTACCCTAACACACAACTCTAATTCTTTAATCCACTCATCAACCTCTCCTAATACTTTGCTTGACCAATCTAACCCTGATTTGCTGCCTAATACTCTACCTTGCATACTACGTGCACAAGACATGCACATTGATAACCCTGATTCTCCTCCTCTCTTACACATTGGAAATAAATCGATTTTCAAACATCAGATTGGCCAAACTGACCCGAACACTACACTTTATAATCCAAACCCCAAATCAATCTCCCAATCCAACCCTGATGACACAGTCACTTCCACATCCATGACCCCTATCCAAAGAAAAACAGAAGCAACAACAACTCCAAGAAGAAAAAATCCATCATTTTAAACTCTATAGTGAAGAAAAATATCAGAGAAATTGAAAAAAGAAGAAGAGTCTCCTAATCACTTCTACCACCCCATTTTACTCTAATTATGAGATTGATTGCTCTAACAAGCTTTACCCTGATAACAATTCACCCCTTTCTCAAAGAAGGATTAGAAATTCCAACAAAAAACCTAGGAAGTTTAAATAATGTTGAACAACATAGCAGCATGGAATGTAAGGGGCGCTCACAAGAGTTCTAAACTTGAGCAAATAAAAATTCTTATACATCAACACAAACTTTCACTCATCTCCATTTCTGAAACCAAACTTGACTTCTCACTATCTCAAAAAGCTCCCAAAACTATTAATCCTCCTAAAGCTTCATCACCAACCACACTCATGCTTCTAATTCTTTATAATAGACAATTCATTTACACTAGACCTCACCACCTTCCATCCTCCACTTCAATGTACTTTAGCTTTATTTATGTTGACAATACCTCCTCTCAAAGAAAAAAAAACATGATTATCTCTCTCGCTTGAGAAAAAACTCCCATCCTTGGATTCTGATTGGAGACTTCGACTGCTCATTCCTATCATCACACAACTTTGGAGGCAACCCTCTATCTCCTAGAGAACATGCTCCCTCAATGAAACAATGAACAATGAACAATGTCTCTCTTATTGAAATTCCAACCTCTGGATCTCCTTTTATCTGGAACAACAACAGTAAACATGGTCCTGTAACTCTTACTAAGATTGATCATGGCTTTTGTAACGACCCTAATTTTGACTAACATTATTTAGGACATTTAATTAGATAAAATTAAATGAAATAATGTAAATGGTTAAGGGATTGAGATTTGTGTAACTATAAGGTAGCAGTGGCTTAAGTAATGAATAACAAATGGAAATTTAAAATGAAGTAAGTAGAGGTAATAAGATAAGGGAAAAATAGGAATAAGTTATATTCTTATATCCTAAACCCTCATTCCAATCTCATTTACAATATTCACAAACAATAACTAAACCTAGAGCTTGGTCAGCCACCATTAGAGGAAATCTAAAGGAAGATAAGCAAGAATTCAAGATAGAAGCTTAATCAAATCAATTCAGGGGAAAATCTCAAACTCCTTAACAAAAAGCAAAGGATAATAATAGATTACATCTCATTTATATTGTTTTCGGTTTCTAGATAGGATCTGAATTTATTTTACAAGAAAAATGCCATGTTTTGATTGTTTAAATGGATATATATGCTTGTTGATGATTTATGTTGTTTCATATGGAATTTATGATAAGATTTGATTTGAAAACCTATTAAATGACATCCAAATGGCTTGCGTTTTTGATATAAGGTCAGAAATATTATTTTGGGGAAGGATTTCAAGTTTCATAATTTTCTAAGTTTTTGTGGATTTATTATGAATTTCTAGTAAAGAAAATGGTTATATTGGGTTTAAATTATTTTCGGTTATTTTATGTTAACTTTGGGTCAGAAATTTAAATATGTTAGAAAACATATTAAAAGTGATTTATGGGAATTTTTGGAGAATTTTCCTAATTATTTTATTAAAGATATAAAATTATTTAAGGTATGGGACTTAAATGTTTTATATGCTTATAAAAGGAGAGGGGACAATTTGTTAAACGTTTTAAAATTTTTAATTACTGAATTCGGCAGCACTTTTAGAAAAAAGTTTTTGTAAAAGAATTGGCAACCAATTATATGTTGAAAAATAAGGCAAGTTAGTTGGAAAGATATTACTTTTAAAAGTTAAAAATCAGCTTTGTAAAGGATTACTACTTCGCCACTTATAGCAGCCACCTTTCGACACCATACATCCGCCCCTAACCAAATCGAAACCAATACACATGGTATCAATGCCTTGGTACGTAGGAGATTGGAGTTAGGCGGAAGGTATAGAGTCAAAACATGCTTTCGAAGGGTTAGAAGTATCTCTTATAAACTTGGAACTATTTTGATTACAAGTAAGGCTTTCGAAGGGGTTGGAGCTTTCGACTTAACCATCTTGCTTCTTTTTATATAAAGAAAGGGCTTCTGAATGGATTGCTTCCTTTTATTTAAAACAAGCTTTCGGAGGGGTCAAAACCCCTACTGCCGCATTCAACTCTTCGAATCAATGCTCTCGAAAGAGTACTTTTGCTTTTAAACTTTGAAGCCACTTCTCCATGCTTTCGAAAGGGTTGGTTTCGAAACCATTCACTTTCTTTTACTTAGGAATAATGCTTTTGAAAGGGTTGGTTTTGAAACCATCCGCTTTCTTTTACTTAGGAATAATGCTTTCGAAAGAGTTGCTTTCGCCCCAGTTCTTTTAAGACCCTTAGACATATTGAAATTTAAACCCAAAGGCTTCGAAAGGTATGGTTTTAAATGGTTTTGAAGCTTTGTTTCACAAACTTATACTTGGACCCAATGCTTTCGAAAGGTTTATTTAAGTAAAGGATTTAATGCTTTCGAAAGTTATATAATGAAGGTTTCGAAGGGGAGATTCCCCAATGTTTTCGAAAGGTTTACCTTTAGTATTTGAATGAAAGGTTTCCAATGCTTTCGAAAGAAAAGTTTGAAGTGTTTTGAAAAGAGGATGTCTAAGGTTATATAAAGCTTTCGAAGTGACACTTTTAATGATTTCGAAAGGTTTATTTCTAAAAGGTTTCGAAAGGTATGTTTTGGCCTTTCGGCATAATATTTCAAGGTAAAATAGTTAACCTATTTTGAAAGGGTTACTTTCAATGGATTCGAAAGGGAATATTTAAAGTTTTTAAACAAGGGTTTCGAAGGTGACATCTTGGATTTAAAACCTAATGTTTTCTAAGTTAAAGAAGGGTTTTAACTTGTTTTAAAGGGATAGATAACCCTATTGATTTAGGTTTTCATCAACATTGTTTTATGTAAAACATATATCATGGCAAAGATATTTGAGTAAAGAAAAGAGTATATTTTCCTTGGTTAAGTATGATTTAAAGGGTTAAATTAATTTGAAAGAAATGTTTTCAAGGAAAATTTGATGGGGTAATTAACCCTATGTAAATGACTCAGATATTAGAATACTAGATGGGACTGGTATAGGGTCGCACCCTATACTTTAGCTAATAAGCCCCTATAAGTCCAAAATTTTGGTATGTATGGCTTTGTCACAGGTAAGACTAAAATAATGTTACACACAGAAAGAAATATACAGAGAAATGATAGGTTATTGGTGAGCCGCAAAACCATTTGGTTCAGTTGACCCTAGAAGAAGATAGTTAAGGGCAGTCAGCTGAGAAGTGTGTCTAACAGAAGTTAGAAAATTGATTGTGTCTGGTAGGCCCGAGTCTGCCAATGGTTAGTAGTTAGCCAAACAAAATAATATTGTTCGGACAGATATTCCATTAATTACCTGATTTATTTGCATATATGATATTGGTATTCTTGCTTTAATCAGTTTGATTGCAGGTTTTTGATTTGCAAAAGTTATGTTTTAAAAGGGATATTAATGAGGGGAAACCCGTTTGCTAAGCGGCGTGGTCTCACTTAATATCAGTAAAGCGGGATGTAAGAATATTATTCACACCAGGATTTATGTCTGACTCGAATTTTATGTTTTCCCCTTAAACTCTTGGGTGCTCAAAATTTAATTTGAGTAGATTGTGGGTTAAGGTTTTTCAAGTTTAGTAGGTTGGACGAATAAGCTTCCGAAGGCGTGTAGGAGGCAAAGTTAGGAGCTATTTAGTTTTATTTCCGTTGAGATGTATTATGATTGATATGTCTATTTAATACTCTGATCATCCAAGGAGGCATCTTCATATGTCGCTCTTGGTGTAATTTGTAATAATTATACCTGATCAAAACCTGCGAATCGTTTTGGGATTATGTATCTGAATATGAAATATTGATTTGAAATGTAAGTTATTTTTAAATCTGTGTTGATTTTTATTTTATATTCGTGTGCTTCTGATATTATAGATACCATTAACATTACCATATTTTGTCACTAGAAGTTAATACTATGGATGACTACAACATCTTTAGCGCTTAGCTTTGAGCCTCAAGATAGGGGATGTCACAACTTGATATTAGAGCATATGTATATGGAAAACTTAAAAGAAATTTCAAACTTAAAATGATTTTGAAAACATAATCCTAAGGAATTAGAGAAAAGATTGGGGTATGGGATAACGCTATAGTAACATACTTGTAATTGCAATATATAAGTATACGCTTTATCTATATCCTCCCACCTCTCTAAGGCTAATCTTCTGTATCTTACAAAGACTCGAATGTAGATTTTAAGGACGTAAGATATGGATGCTAGAAGTGGAAGAGTTAACCTTGGTGGGGGAAGCACCACGACCAATGGGAATGCCAGACCAAACACAATGAGGAATCTAGGTCAGGCTCAAGCTGCTAATGTGGGCGTTGGAAAGCCATAAGTTGATATGGGAGCTATGTATCAGTTCTTAGTTAACATGATGCAGACTGGAGTTGCTGCAAATTTAGTTGGAGGAAATGCTGAAGGAGGAAATCAGGGAGTCCCAGTGGTCAATAATTATGCTGTGTTGAGTAGATATTATGCCAGGCTAGGAGGAAAACCGTTTATCGGGACTGAAGAGACAATTGAAGTGGAGAATTGGTTACTTCATTATGAGAGGAATTTTGATGATTTGGGACTCAATGATGAGAATAAAAGGAGGCTTGCTTCTAGGAAATTAAAGGAAGCAGCACTATACTGGTGGAATAGTGTTACCTTGGGAGTTAATGAGGAGACTATGACTTAAGCTGAGTTCAGAAGAAGGTTTGAGGAGAGGTTTTTGTTGGAGATTGCGAAGTCAACTCTGATCAGGAAGTTTGCTGAGTTGGAGCAGAGAGACATGACTGTGCTTGAGTATGCAACCGGGTTTGAGGAGCTATCAAGATACGGATACACTACGGTTTATACTGTTATCAAAAGGAATGAGAAGTTCATCCGTGGGTTGAATCCTGAGCTTGCTAAGGCCACATTATCGCATATTAGATATCCGTGCGATGTATTTATTGAAATGGCTTTGAAGTAGGAAGAGATGCTTGCTTTTCTTGAGGGTAACAAGGCAGAGGGAGCTCAAGGAGGGCAGAACTAGAAAAGGATTTTTTTTCCACAAGAAGGGAGCTCAGAAGAGTGGAGCTGTCAAGAAGGGAAAGACATAAGTTATTTGTTATAAGTGCGATAAGAAGGGACACTATGCTCATGAGTGTCGGACAAGCAAAGGGAAGAATGTTGCTGACAAGAAAGGAGTGAGATGTTTTAACCGCGATCAAATTGGACATTATAAGAACCAATGCAAGGAGCCAGTCAAGGATGCGAAAGGGAAAGTGTTTGCATTGGGGCCAACTACCTCGAGACCAACAGCAGAGGAAAAAGGAAAAGCTGTGTTGGAAGGTAAACTTTTGATCCGTGGTGTATCAGTTAGAGTTCTATATGATACCGGTGCAACGCATTCTTTTATATCTCATTATTTGGTAGATAAACTTAACCTAGAACCCTCATACATAGTTACTTCCTTAAGGGCTGCGAATCCGATAGGAGGATATGCGACTCTTGGAATGAGATGTGACCACCTAGAGTTTGAATTCTTAGGTTATGTATTTGCTTGTTGTTTGCATGTGTTTGATTTCGTAGGGTTCGGAATTATTTTGGGTATGGATTGGTTAAGTAAATACGATACTAGGATATTTTTCCATAATAGGAAAATATCACTTAGACACTCTGACTGTAGTGATCAGATAAAATACTCCATAGAAAACCTTAGTTTTGAGGTTAATGCTTTATTAGGTGTTGTAGAGGCAGAATACGAGTTGAATCAAGATTTCTTTGTCAGAGAATTCGCAGATGTCTTTTAGCATGTGATAGGACTGCGACCGAAATGGGCTATTGAGTTTCGGATAGATTTGGTACCACGAGCAGAACCGGTGAGTAGGCCGCCAAGTAGAATGACACCTACCGAGATGAAAAAGTTAAAAGTATAGTTGGTGGATTTAGAAGGTAATAATTTTATCAGACCAAGCAGTTCACCTTAGGGAGCTGTCATAGTGTTTGCAAAGAAACCGGACGGATCGTTAAGGTTATGTATCGATTATCGTAAGTTGAATGAGAAGACGATAAAGAACCGATATTTGTTACGTAGAATTGACGATTTGTTCGACCAGTTGAGTGGAGCCAAAGTATTTTCCTAGTTGGATTTGGAAACAGGATTCCATCAGCTTAGAGTGGCTGAGGATAGTACTCCTTTGATGGTGTTTAGAACCCGATATGGATCGTATGAATGGTTAGTAATGCCGTTAGGACTAACTAGTGCGCCAACATTCTTTGTAGATTTGATGAACTGGGTTTTCCGAGAGCACTTGGATAGGTTCATATTGGTATTCATAGATGATATTTTGGTATACTCTAAAAATTAAAAAGAGCATTAAGTTCATCTTAGAGTGGTGCTTGAGACATTGAGGCAACATCAACTGAAGGCGAAATTTTTGAAGTGTCATTTCTGTAAGAAAGAAGTGAAGTTCCTTGGTCATGTAGTCTCAGAGGAAGGGTTGTCTATAGATCCAGCTAAGATCAAGCCAGTGAATAGTTGGAAGAGACCCGAGACAGTGCCTGAAATAAAGAGTTTTCTTGGATTAGCTGGTTTCTATTCGGAGATTTATTAAGGATTTTTCACGGATAGCAGCACTAATGACTAAGCTAACTCGGAAAGAGTTGGAGTTTGTATGGACCGATAAGTGTGAGGAAGCATTCCAGAAGCTGAAACACTTATTAATAAATGCACCTATGTTAGTTGTTCCAGAGGGGAATATGGACTTAATAGTGTACACTGATGCATGTGGAACATGATTAGGAGCTGTGTTAATGCTGAAAGGTGAAGTGATTGCCTATGCTTCTCGACAGCTCAGACCGTATAAGGTTAGATACCCAACTTACGATTTTGAATTAGCTACAGTAATTTTTTCATTGAAGGTATGGAGACATTACCTTTTAGGAGAAATATTAGAGTTGTATACGGATCATAAGTCATTAAAGTATATATTCTCTCAAAAGGAGTTGAATATGAGACAACAGAGGTGGTTAGAGTTTTTAGTCGCTTATGACTTTGGTATTGGGTACACACCTGAAAAAGGAAATAAGGTTGCAAATGCACTTAGCAGGAAACATAAAAATGCAATATTGGTAATGATAGCTGAGTGGAAAGATTTAGAAGCATTGACTACATGCAAAATACAGTAGAGATCTAAAGTTAGATCTAGTAAGGAAACCGCTATGTTGTCGTATTTAGAGGTCTGACCGGTGATGATCGAAAAGTTTTCTTCTAAGCAAGGGGAGGATCGATTATTAGCTGAACAGATTAGAAAATTAAGGGATGGAACGGAGAGTGATAATTTAAAAGATTTCAGTCTTGACCAGAATGGGTGGTTGAGGAAGAAAAGACGACTATGTGTTCCAAATGTGAGAAACATTAGGAAGAAAGTTCTTGAGGAATACCATCGTTCAAATTTCACCATTCACTTCGAAGGAACTAAGATGTATCAAGACATGAAACGAAGTTTCTTCTGGGAAGGCATGAAGAGAGATGTAGGCTTATGGGTGAAATAGTGTTTGAACTGTCAACAGGTAAAAGCTGAACATCAAAAACCAAGTGGGTTGCTTCAGCCTTTAGATGTTCTAGTATGGAAATGGAATTCTATCTCAATGGATTTTATCGATGGGTTGCCAAGGTCGAATCGAGAATATGAAAGTATATGGGTTATAGTGGACAAATTGATCAAGAGTGCCCACTTCATTCCAGTTAAGTCAAACAGGATGGCACATGTTTTGGAAAAATTGTTCATGAAGAATATAGTCTGACTACATGGAATTCCTAGTAGTATAATAAGTGATAGAGATTCTTTATTCACTAGCGAGTTCTTGAAGTGTCTACAAGAGACATTGGGTACCAGCTCAAGATGAGTACCGCTTACCATCCACAAACAGATGGGCAAACAGAAAGAGTTAACAAAGTCCTAGAAGATTTGTTAAGAGCTTGTGTGCTAGATTTTGGGGAATCATGGGAAGACCACCTACACTTAGTCGAGTTTTTGTATAACAATAGTTATCAGGTTAGTATAGGGATGGCATCATTTGAAGCTTTGTATGGAAGGCCATGCAAATATCTCGTTTGTTGGTTAGAGAACGGGGATTGGTTAGTTCTTGGTCCAGATTTGGTTAGAAAAGCTGCATAAAAGATTGAGTTCATTCGAGCCAGAATGAAGGAAGCTCAGCCTAGGTAGAAGAGCTATACTGATAGAAGACGGAAAGACTTAGAGTTTTCAGTTGGAGATCATGTTTTCGTCAAGATATCATCGATGAAAGGTGAAATTCGATTTGGAAAATTAGGGAAATGGGCGCCGAGGTTTGTTGGACCATTTCCTATTATAAAAAGGATTAGGAAACTCTCGTATAGAGTGGAGTTACCAAGTAGTTTGGCAGGAGTCAACAATGTTTTTCATATTTCTCATATAAGAAAGTGTATTCGAGATCCAGGGACTACTATAGCACTGACCGTGTTAGATGATTTAGTACTGGAACCGAATTTGACTATATTTAGAAAGCTAGTTTGTATAGTCTTGAGAGATGAGAAGAGACTAAGGAACAAGACAATCAGATTAGTCAAAGTCCAGTGGAGTGACGACGAGAGAGACTGTACTTGGGAAACTGAGAGCATGGTTAGAGATACTTATCCTGACTTGTTTCACGGTATGTTTTATCTTTATGATTGATTTTATGAGTACCTTATCGTAATTTCAAGGACGAAATTCTTTAAGAAGGGGATTATGTAACGACCCTAATTTTGACTAACATTATTTAGGATATTTAATTAGATAAAATTACATGAAATAATGTAAATTGTTAAGGGATTGAGATTTGTGTATAAGGTAGTCGTGCCTTAAGTAATGAATAAACAAATGGAAATTTAAAATGAAGTAAGTAGAGGTAATAAGAGAAGGGCAAAATAAGAATAGGTTATATTCTTATACCCTAAACCTTCATTTCAATCTCATTTACAATATTCACAAACAAAAACTAAACCTAGAGCTTAGCCGACCACTATTAGAAGAAATCTAAATGAAGATAAGCAAGAATTCAAGAAGGAGGCTTAATCAAATCAATTCAAGGGCAAATCTCAAACTCCTTAACAACAAGCTAAGGTGAATAATAGATTACATCTCATTTATATTGTTTTCAGTTTCTACATAAGATCCGAATTTATTTTGCAAAAAAATTCCATGTTTTGATTGTTTAAATGGATATATATGCTTGTTGATTATTTATGTTGTTTCATATGGATTTTATGATAAGATTTGATTTGAAAAACCTAGTAAACAACATCCAAATGGCTTGCGTTTTTCATATAAGGTCAGAAACAATATTTTAGAGATGGGTCTCAAGTTTCATAATTTTCTAAGTTGTTGTGGATTTATTATGAATTTTCTAGTAAAGAAAATGGTTAAATTGTGTTTAAATTATTTTCAGCTATTATATGTTAGCTTTGGGTCAGAAATTTAAATATGTTAGAAAACATATTAAAAGTGATTTATGTGAATTTTGGAGAATTTTCTTAAATATTTTATTGAAGATATAAAATTATTTAAGGTATGGGAATTAAATGTTTTATATGCTTATAAAAGGAGAGGAGGCAATTTGTTAAATGTTTTAAAATTATTAATTACTGAATACATCACTTTTAGAAAAAGGTTTTGTAAAAGAGTTGGCAACCAATTATATGTTGATAAATAAGGCAAGTTATTTGGAAAGACATTATTTTTAAAAGTTAAAAATAAGTTTCGTAAAGGATTTCTGCTTCGCCACTTATAACAGCCACCTTTCGACACCATAAATCCACCCCCAACCAAGTCGAAACAAATACACAATGTATCAATGCCTTGGTACGTAGCGGATTGGAGTTAAGCGGAAGGTATAGAGTCGAAACATGCTTTCGAAGGGGTAGAAGTAGCTCTTATAAACTTGGAACTATTTTGATCAAATAATGCTTTCAAAGGAGTTGCAGCTTTCGACTTAACCATCCTGCTTCTGTTTATATAAAGAAAGGGCTTTCGAATGGGTTGCCACATTTTGTTTTTAAAACAAGATTTCGAAGGGGTCAAAAATCCTGCTGCAGCATTCAACCCTTCGAATCAATGCTTTCGAAAGTGTACTTTTGCTTTTAAACTTTGAAGCCGCTTCTCCATGCTTTCAAAAAGGTTGGTTTCGAAATCATCCACTTTCTCTTACTTAGGAATAATGCTTTCGAAAGAGTTGCTTTCACCCTAGTTCTTTTAAGACTCTTAGATATATTGAAAGTTAAACCCAAAGATTTCGAAAGGAATGGTTTTGAAGCTTTATTCCATAAACTTTTACTTGGAGAAAGATTTGTTTTAAGTAAAGGACTTTAATGCTTTCGAAAGTTATATAATGAAGGTTTCGGGGGTAGATTCCCCAATGTTTTTGAAAGGTTTACCTTTAGTATTTGAGTGGAAGGTTTCCAATGCTTTCGAAAGGCAAGTTTGTAGTGTTTTGAAAAGAGGATGTCTAAGGTTTTATAAAGCTTTCGAAGGGACAATTTCAATGATTTCGAAAGGTCTATTTCTAAATGGTTTCGAAAGGTATGTTTTGGCCTTTCAGCCTAGTGTTTCATAGTAAAATAGTTAACCTATTTTGAAAGGGGTACTTTCAATGGATTCGAAAGGGAATGTTTAAAGTTTTTATACAAGGGTTTCGAAGATGATATCTTGGATTTAAAACCTAATGTTTTCTAAGTTAAAGATGAACTTTAACTTGTTTTAAAAGGATAGATAACCCTATTGATTTAGGTTTTCATCAACATTGTTTTATGTAAAGCATATATCATGAAAAAGATATTTGGGTAAAGCAAAGAGTATATTTTCCTTGTTTAGTATGATTTAAAGTGTCAAATCAATTTGAAAGAAATGTTTTCAAGGAAAATTTGATGAGGTAGTTAACCCTAAGTAAATGACTCGGATATTAGAATACAAGATGGGACTGGTAGGGTCGCGCCCTATAATTTAGCTAATAAGCCCCTGGCTAATATAATTCTAAAATTCCAATACGTGGGGCTTTGTCACAGGTAAGACTAAAATAATGTTACACACATAAAGGGATATACAAAGAAAAGATAGGTTATTGGTGAGCTCGCGAAACCATTAGGTTCAGTTGACCCTAGAAGAAGATAGTTAAGGGAAGTCAGCCCAGAAGTGTGTCTAACAGAAGTTAGATAATTGATTGTGTCTGGTAGGTCGGAGTCAGCCAATGGATAGTAGTTAGCCAAACAAAACTATATTGTTCGGACAGATAGTCCATTGATTACCTGATTTATATGCATATATGATATTGCTATTCTTGCTTTTAACAGTTTGATTGCAGATTTTTGATTTGCAAAAGATATGTTTTAAAAGGGATATTAGTGAGGGAAAACCCGTTCTGCTAAGCGGCGTGGTCTCACTTAATATAAGTAAACCGGGATGTAATAATATTATTCACACTAGGCTTTATGTCTTACGCGAAGTTTATGTTTTCCCCTTAAATTCTCAGGTGCTCAAAATTTAATTTGAGTAGATTGAGAGGCAAGGTTTTTCAGGTTTAGTAGGTTGAACGAATAAGCTTCCGAAGGCGTGCAGAAGGCAAAGTTAGGAGCTATTTAGTTTTATTTCCGCTAAGATGTATTATGATTGAAATGTCTATTTAGTACTCTAATCATCCAAGGGGGCATCTTCATATGTCGTTCTTGACGTAATTTGTAATAATTATATCTAATCCAAATAGAGGAATCGTTTTGGGATTATGTATCTGAATATGAAATATTGATTTGAAATGTAATCAGAAAAGTTATTTTTAAATCTGTGTTGATTTTTATTTCATATTCATGTGCTTCTGATATTATGGATACCATTAATATTACCGTATTTTGTCACCGGAAATTAATACTATGGATGACTGCAGCATTTGTAGCGCTTAGCTTCGGTCCTCAAGATAGGGGATGTTACATCTTTTCAAACTGTAACTTTCTCACTGTTTGGCCTACCCTACAAATACACATCCAATGCTACTACTTTATGACCACTACACATTAATCCTCTCCTTTAGTGATGCTGCCATTAGCAAAAAGGTAAATTTTAGATTTTTTGATGAATGGATAAACAGTTCTTTCTTTTTACATGTTGTTAGTAATGCATGGATGATAAGAACCTATGGCAACCCCATGCCTATTCTTCAGCAAAATTTAGAAAACAAAAAAGTGCTCTCAGAAATTAGTCAAAAGGTAAGTATGGTGATGGAAATAAACTTTCATCTGATATTAATTTACAATTAGAACAGGTTCAGCTCCAAATCATGCACTCTACCAATGATCCTGCCCTTTGTCAACTTAAAGCTCTCCTGGTTTTACAACTTGATGATGCTTTAACCTCTAAAGCCATCATGTCAATGTAGAAAGCAAAAAGAAAATGGACATTACATAGAGATAGAAATTCAAAATACTACCATTTCTCTCTCAAGATCAAGCAGACTAAATCCTACATTCATCGGATAAACTATACAGATAGGATTTACTTTTCTGAGCCATCTATAGTTGATAATGCTTTCCTAAAATACTTTACTACTCTTCTTGGTATCAACACTAATTCTAACATAGATACATCATCCATCACATCCATCTCTCTTCCCTGCCTTTCCTCTGATATGAAATCCTCTCTTACCTATCCAGTCTTTGATGACGATATAACGAACTCCATATTCACTATGAAAATGTCTGCTTGTAGTGCAACCTTCTTCATTCACTGTTGGCTAATTATCTCTTCTGATATCCTTAAAACAGTTCATAATTTCTTTGATAAGTCTAAACTGCTCAGTTCCATCAACTCAACCAATCTTGCTCTTATTCTCAAGGTTGAAAATCCAACTAACATCACACAATTTAGGCCCACTGCCTGCTATAATATAATATATAAGCGCATCTCTAGAATTCTTGCTACAAGGCTGAAACAAGTTCTCAGTTCCATTATCCCTCTAAACCTGGCACCTTACCTTCCTAATGGAAATATCCTTGACAATGTTCTTCTTAATCATGAACTTCTCAATGGATACTCCTCTCCATACATATCTCCCCGTGCTATGCTGAAGATAGATATCAGGAAAGCTTTTGATTCAGTAAAATGGTCCTCCCTCACTTGTATTATGAACAAAATGAACTTCCTCACCAGATTCATCAACTAGATATATCTATGCAGATCCACGGTTAAATACTCTCTCATTTTCAATGCTTATACTGTTGGATACTTTCAAGGCAAACATGGTCTAAGGCAAGGAGATCCAATTTCTGCCTACTTGTTCATCATGATAATCGAAACCCTTACCTTAGCTTTTCAAATGCAGGCAAGTAAGAAAAAGTTCATCCTCCACCCCAAATGTAAGCCACCAAGGATAACTTCTCTTGCCTTCGCCGATGACTTGATTATTTTTATTAAACTATTGGCCGATTCCCTTCAAACCATAATGGACACATTGAATACATTTTCTCATTTCACTAGCCTAGATATAAATTCTCAAAAATATCGTATTCCCATTGCTGGACTACCTCCTCTTCAAGTTCAGCAATGCTTATCCATTACCAATATGCTCCCTCTTTAGTCTGACATGTCTTTGTGAGTCAGTGGAATAAGAATTTTAAGGCTAAATTAACACTAGAGGGGGGTGAATAGTGCTTAATGGATTATATGAATAATTTTTAAATTCTTTAAGATTTTACTTAGAATAATGGAATTAACAATCACAGAATCAAAGCACAGATAAAAGTAAATGTAGTAAAAGTAAAAAGAAAAGAACATACTAGGATTTTATACTGGTTCGGAGTTACCCTACATCCAGTCTCGCACAATTCCTAGTATGGATTTCTTTTTAACTAGAAAATGCAAATACAATCTCTATTTAAAGGCTACGAGACACACCCTCTAGAATCCTGGCCTCTGGGTAGAGCCACTTGATTTCTGGGCCACAAGTATACCCACTAGATTTAAGGGCTACTAAGCACACCCAGTTGATTTTATCAGGCTACAATCACACCTACTTGGATTCCAGGGATACCAAGCACACCATAGACTACAAGAGTATGATTTGATAGAGTTTAAAAACTTAGATCTTCGATCTTAATTACAATTGATCCTATAACTCTTGAATAGCACTTTGATCTTGAGATGGATGAGAGAAGTCAGAGATTATATGAATGAGAAGCAAACTAGTAATGATTGAATTTGATTGTGGTTGAATTTTGGCAGAGTTTTTGTAACATCCCTAATTTTTTATAACATTATTCAGAAGATTTAATTAGATAAATTAAATAAAATAATGATGGTAAGGAGATTGAGATTTGATTAAATAACATAATAGGGCCATGCTTATTAACAAAGTAATTGGGCTTTAAATTGGTTTAAAAGTTAATTAATTTACACATGGGTATATTAGTAAATTAGCCAATTAATTATACACGACTATTACTTCTCCTCTATGCCCATTCACGTTTCATTTTTTCTCACATTCACAAAATCTAAAACCTAAATTAAAGCCGGCCATTATCAAAGAGGAAAAGAAGGAACTTTTAATCTAAAGCTAAGAATCAAGCTAGGAAGGATTAATCAACACCAATCTCAAGTTCCTTATCAAATCTAAGGTGAATAATAATTCTTACCATCTCTTTTTGGTTTTATAATGTTGTGATTTCAGATTTGAATATTTATTTTGTTTCAATGATATATTGGAAGATGATATGCTAAAAGTTATGGATTGTTTGATTTAAACAATTATTTAAATGCACAAATTCGTATGGTTTTAAGAGTAAAACCGTGAGATATAGATTTTTAAATGCCATGGAAAAATTTTATGTTAAGTAAAGATAATTTTGGAGATGGGTTTTAATTTTCAGAATTTTCCAAGCTATAGAAATTTCATTATGAATTTTTGATGGAAAATATGATACGATCGGGTTAAAGATTATTTTGTAAATTTCAGGAAGAGATTGGATCTAAAATTTTAATATGTTTGATTACATGAGTAATTCGAATTTCTGTGATTTTTGGGGATTTTTCCCTATTGATTTACTAGGGGAAATAAATTAATTTGAAAGAGGGGCTTTTCTGCAAATGTCGGATTTAGTTTATTTGGAAAGGTTTTAACATTTAAATCCTTTAATTTAGGATCTGAATTAATGCAGCGATTTGTAAAGTAAAGTAATTGAAAAGGTTTATGGCAGCCAATCTGTGTTTTACAACAAGGCAAGTTGTTAAAAAGAAATTACTTAAAATTTCTATAATTCAGCCTTTAATCAGAAAAAGGTGTTTCACCTTTAATAGAAAGCA
This sequence comes from Allium fistulosum, assembly GCA_030737815.1. Classification (NCBI taxonomy): domain Eukaryota; kingdom Viridiplantae; phylum Streptophyta; class Magnoliopsida; order Asparagales; family Amaryllidaceae; genus Allium; species Allium fistulosum. The sequence continues at coordinate 507,748,448 of CM060903.1, read as the reverse complement.
CCTTTCGACTCCCTTGATTCCATCCCAACATAGTTGAAACCATCCTTGTCGAAACCATCATAATCGGAACCAATACACATAGTATCTCCTGGAAGATGCATAGTGGGTTGGAAGATAGGCGGAAGCTTTGGTGTCGAAGGGTAAGCTTACGATGGGGTCGAAACCCTGTTTTGTTTTCATAAGTTGAATCCTTGCCTTGTTTTATTTAAAAGCTTTTGACTTAGTCGAAACGTTTGTTTAGCTTTCGAAGCAGGTTGCCATGTTAATACTAAAGTACTAGCTTTCGAAGGGGATTCCTTTTTCTTTAAACCAAAGCTTTCGAAAGGGGTTGGTTTCGACCTAGTCGAAGCCTATCCACTACTTTACCTTTCGACCATGTTGTCCTGTAATGCTTTCTAAGGATTGCACTTGTTTTTACCTTAAACCGGATCTTTGTCCTAAATTGTTTTCAAAAGGGGTTGCGGTTTCGAAGGAGATAGAGTCGAAAGGGGGTTTTGACTCAGACCTTCGAAGTTTTGATTTTTTAAAGTCTTTTGCTTTCGAACTAGATGGCTACGACACCATCAAATTTTTCCCCAAACTAATTTATTTTGGTTTCGAAAGAGATACTTTCATATATAACCATTTTGACCCAAATGATTTTAAGGAGTAAACCCAATGGTTTCGAAAGGGGTACTTTCATTTGTTTTGAAGCTTTATATTTTTAAAAGTTTATTTGATACCATCGAAAGGTATAATAGGTTTCGAAAGAGAATGTTCATTATGGGCTTCGAAAGGTATGTATTCAATGTTTTGAAAAGAGATCTTTGCTTTCAAAAGGAGGCTATCCAGAGGTTTCGAAAGAGATGTTTTTGATTTCAAAACATAAACCCATTCTCAATTTAAAGTAATAATCATGGCATAAATAAAGATTTTGAAATGTTATTCATTTTGTTATTAACCTATAACTGTATTTTGGGGAAATGGCAGAATGACCAGTTAGGTTGACCCAGTAGTGAATATAACTTAACAGAGGTTAAAAATTTAATTAAAGATATTGGCAGGGGCCAATAGGTTTGCAGTAAGCCCATGAAAACTATATGATTTGATACTGGCAGGGGCCAGTAGGTTTGTAGTTAGCCCATACTATATTAGGATTAAGATATTGGTAGTTAGCCAATAGGTTCCTAGTTAGCCTATGAAAACTAGGATAAGAAATAAGATATTGGAGTTACCAATAGGTTCTTAGTGATCCCATGAAAACTAAGTAATTGGACAGATTGTCCTTAACATTTTAACAGATTAATAGTAACCCTAGAAACTATAATTGAGACAGATAGTCGGAATGAATGGGGATGGGTAATCTATAATTGATTTGTTCGTTTTGCATATCATCATAATGCTTTGAAATACTATGTTTTAACCATTGTGGATGCAGGAGTATAGTATATGGTTTTACAAATTTTTAGGATACTAGTGAGGGGAAAACCCGTTCTGCTAAGCGGCGTGGTCTCACTAGATATCCAAATGGTTTGAGAAGGTAAATTATAATTCATACCAGGCTTTATGTCCGATTAGAAGTTTTTATTTTCCCCTTAAACTCTCGGGTACTCAATTGATTTTGAGTAGGTTGAGAGTTAAGGTTTCCAGGTGCTTTTTTAGCCGAATAAAGCTTCCGAGGACGTGCAGGAGGCAAACTTGTTATTAGTGTTCTTTTTATTTCCATTGTGTGTTTTGTTTGTAAAGGAAAATTGTTTTCTTGCCTATCTATATACTCTGATCTACCAAGGGGCATCTTCATATGTCGCTTTTGGCTTATTTTGTAATAATTATATGTTATCTGAACGTGGTCTGCGAATTGGGATTATGTAATCAATTTGGAATATTTTGAAATTGAATGTGGAATTTATTTTGTTGTTTAATTTTTTTCCATATTCTTGTGTTTCTGTGTATCAATGTATCTAATATCGCCGTGTTTGGTCGTCGAGGATTAATAACTATGGATGACTACAGCATCCGTCGCCGTTAGTTTTGGGCCTCCAAATAGGGGGATGTTACAAGTTGGTATCAGAGCATAGGTTTATGAAACTTTAAAAGAAACTGAAACCTAAAAGATTTTTCAAACATAATCCAATGAATTAGATAATAAGATTGGGGTTTGGGTTAATGCTATAATAACGTACTGGTATTTGATATATAGTTATATATATAAGTATGTATCCCCCATTCTCTTAGACTGTTCTTCTATATCTTACTAAGGGTCATATGCAGATTTACGAGAAAGGAGATCTGGAAGTAGGAAACAAAAAAGGAAATCTCGATGGAAGAAGCACCACAACTAATGGAAATGCTCGATCCACTACTAGGAGAAACCCGGGTCGACTAGCTAATGTTAGTAACCAAACTACTGAAGCCAATGTGGGTGCTGGAAATCCACCAGCAGATATGGGGGCGATGTATCAGTTCTTAGCCAGTGTGATGCAAGCTGGTGCTGCATCTAGAGTTGCTGGAAATGGAGGAGGAGCTAATCCTGTGGCTCCAGTTGGGAATATTGCTTTACTGAGTAGAGATTACACCAGTTTGGATGGGAAGCCATTCTTGGGAAAGGAGAGTGCTGTAGAAATTCGGAATTGGTCGTTGCATTATGAGCGTATATTTACTGATATGGGTATGAATGATGGACAAAAGAGGAGGTTGGCCTCTAGACAGTTGCAAGGGTCAGCATTGCATTAATGGAACAGTGTCACTGCCGGAGTTCTGGAAGAACAGTTAACTTGGAATGATTATAAGAAGAGCTTTGAGCAGAAGTTTGTATCTGAGTTTGCTAAGTCTGAGCTGATGAGGAAATTTATGTATTTAAAGCAAGGAGATATGTTGGTAGTTCAGTATGTTACTAAGTTTGAAGAGCTGTCTAGATATAGGTATGCTATTATAGATACTGACATCAAAAGGAATGGGAAGTTCATTCGGGGACTGATGCCTGAACTTGCTAGGATGACCATGACACATGTCCGTGATCCTTGCAATATAGTAGTGGAGATAGCTATTCACCATGAGGAGTTTCTTGCTGGTCTAGTTAAAGAAAATTCCGTGGAAACCCAGAGTTCTCAAGGAAAGAAGAGGAAGTTTTTGAAAAGAAAGGAGCCTAGATGGGAGACACAGCTAAGAGGTCAAGGCTGAGGTCATTTGCTATAAGTGTGACAAGAAGGGTCACTTTTCTAATGAATGTCGGTCAGAAAATGGGAGGAAGGATGCAGTTAAGAAGAATGTGAAATGCTTCAATTGTGATCAAGTTGGGCATTATAAGAATCAGCGTCCAGAGCCAGTTAGGGAGGACAAAGGAAAAGTTTTTGCTATAGGACCAGCTAGGCCTACTACAGCAGATAAAGGAAAGACTGTGATGAAAGGTACGCTTTTGATTCAGAGTATTTCAGTTAGAGTACTTTTTGATACCAGTGCATCACATTCATTTATATCTCACTGTTTGGTTGATAGATTATGTCTAGAACCCACCTACCTTATTACTTCCTTGAGAGTTGCAAATCGAATAGAAGGGTATGCAACTCTAGGGTTAAGATGTGACCAGTTAGAACTTGACTTGTTATGTAATAAGTTTGCATGCAGTTTGTATGTTGTTGATTTCATAGATTTCGGGATCATTTTGGGTATGGATTGGTTGAGTAAGTATAAGGCTAGAATATTAGTCAGGATATAGAAATATCACTAAGACACCCTGATAGTCATAACCGAGTGATATTCTCAGTAGAGAATACTAACCGGAGTGTTAGTGCTGTGCTTAATTGATGCAGGCCAAGTACTAGGTCGTAACCGACCTAGCAAACTCGTAGGTCATAACATGTTGATAGGTCGAATCCGACCTAAAGCTAAGGAGTTAGCCTCTTGTGAAGAAGGGTGGAAAGCTGAAGTCTTAGGTCGTCTACGACCTAACTTTGCAGTGCAACATGGTGAAAGTTTAAGTCACCAACGACCTAACTTGTTGATAGGTCGTATACGACCTAACAAACGAAGGCATAGGTCGCGGGAACGACCTATCATGTCACCAGGGGAAGAACTACGAGCTAACATGGAGGCTAGCGAGTTAGCAGTGTGTGAAGAGTGGCAGAGAGCTGAAGTGTTAGGTCGCGAGCGACCTAACGTATCTTTTAGGTCGCACCAACGACCTAGTGGAGAGCTACGACCTAACAGACTGAAGAGAAAGGAGATACGACCTAACGAGTTACGACCTATGATAGGCCGCAGGAAAACGTTACGACCTAAGTTAGGTCGCAAGAAGTTAGGTCGCGTGAATGAGTTACGACTTAAGATAAGTCGCTGGGTGAACTGGGGAGTTAAGTCGCGAGGACTTAGGTCGCGAAGTTTCTGGAACCGCTCATCTTTTAGGTCGCAAAGCTCTGGATGTCGTTGATTATTATGCCGCATTGATCTCTACCGTTGATTCTTAAGTCGCTGAAGGAAGCAGATATATTGAAGTTAGGTCGCCTGTTTTTAGGTCGTAGGTCGCTCACGACCTAAGTGTTGTTGTAATTACCATTTGTTAAGTCGAAAGCTGTGTTTTCTTAAGTCGTTTGTTGTATGTCGTATGCTTTGTTAAGTCGTGTACTTTTTAGGTTGCTCCATTATAGGTCGTAGGTCGTTCACGACCTAAGTACTTGTAATTTTTGAAGTTTTTGTGTGTTGAGTTGTAACTACTATAAATAGTGCGTGAATCTCATTTGTAAAAGGTTGTTGAATATTGAATAAAATTCTCTTTTGTTAGCTTTGTGCTTTCAATTTCAATTAGTAGTTGAGTGTATCTCCTATCTCCACCTTCGACATTCGAGTGCGCTCGAATCTTCGATTGTTGAAGCCGATTCGTGGAATCAAGTGCGCTTGATCAACGCGTGAAGAATCGCAGATCTTTGAACCCGGTATCGTGCGCGATCAACGAGTTCGGGATAGCTAGAATTCGGTATCTTCGGATCAACGAATTTGGGCATTTCAGTATCTTCTAATCCACCGATTACTACTTTCACCGATTGAAGATTGTTTTGTATAATCCGCTGCGTCATTAATGCTATGGAGGTAGGAAATGAGTTAAGTCAGGTTCAGGTAGCAAGAGAATTTGCAGATGTTTTTGAGCCAGTCACTGGACTACCCCCGAAAAGAGCTGTTGAGTTTAGAATAGATCTTGTACCAGGAGCTGAACTTGTAAGTAGACCACCTAGCAGGATGTCACCAACTGAGATGAGCTAGTGGATCTAGAAGGAAGGAGTTTTATTACACCAAGCAGTTCGCCTTGGGAGCGGCCGCGGTGTTCATAAGGAAACCAGATGGGTCGTTAAGGATGTGTATTGACTATCATAAGTTAAACGAAAGGACAATCAAGAATAAGTATCCTTTGCCAACAATAGATGATCTGTTTGATCAGTTGAGTGGAGCCAGAGTGTTTTCCCAGTTGGATACAACCAAACATCCATGACTCTGGCTATCACTGTTATCATTGCTTCGATATCACCGTTAATTGAATGACCGGCACATTCTTTCAGCCGTCCGTCAAGGGCTAATGGAAACCCCGGTTCTAGACATAACTCCCGCACGTCGTCGTAGCCCGTGCCTAGGACTATCGAATCTGCCCAGAGTACTCGACCTTCAACAGTTGGTCGTTGGGACTATCGAATCTGCCCAAACGTACTCTTGCTTAGAGCATGCTAGAACCTTCAACAACGATGCTATCCAAGCCTCCTAGTCATCCTCCTCGACGACTATTCTCGTATCCATTCATTATCCTCAACTCGAATCATATCACCGAGTTATCAACATGCTTGGAATAATCCCGTCTGGATTAGACCAAGTCTTCATCACATGATTGCCTCGCTTCGTTACATCTTCGGAAAGCCTCATCTCATCATCACATCATCAAATCAATGCATAAGAGCTTCATCATCCCGCTACATATGCCACGAGCAGCTTTCCCAATTCAAGAGCCTTTCCCTTAGCTTTTGAATCACCTTCGATCTAAATCTAATCATCAATCATCTAGTTCATAACAATCAATCAAATCAAACATCAATCCAAGCAATCAAGCATTCAAATATGATCTAAGTAGACAATTATAACAATAATGGCATTTTCGTAATTTAAGAGTTGAAAGTCCAATAAGCATGAAAACATAGATTATATCTCTACAAACTTGATGAATGAACTTGCATAGGTTAACATATGATAAAATGGATGCAACATCATCATGAACAATGGATCTATATGGATCTACACTTTGGATGAAGAAAATGCATGGAAATCTCTATTTTAACACCAAATCGGGCCAACAATCCGATATACTCCTTTGGATCCGTGTGAGAGATAATCACCACTCACCAAATCACCTAAACAACCTCAAATCAAAACGCTTCAGATCTGGACAACGAAGGATCAAGCTTGATCTATCACAAATCCGCTTCAAACGAAGAAATCTCACTTTAACGGATGAAGATCTTCAACTTTAGCTCTTGGATCTTCAATCTTGATCTTCGATTTGGATGGAAGGAAGCACTAGATTAGAGTGGAGAGAAGAAGTGAAGAAGTGTAGAAGTCGAGCTCTCAAAATGGCAGCACTTCGTCGCTTCAAAATCCGGATCCCAAAAATGAAGCCAACCCCCTTCTATTTATAGGCAGAAAATTCGCTAAGTCGTAACTCGGCTAACTCCATAAGTCGTCTCCGACTTATCCCTATTCTCGACTCAACACTCAGCCGACATACGACTTAACAGATCCAAGTCCCTACGACTTAAGACAACACTATCTCCTTAACTCGGCCACGACTCAACCAGGTTACGACCTAACTGGGTCTCCGACCTACGACTTACGAAGGAGTACGACTTACGACTTAACTCTTTAAGTCATCTACGACCTAACACTTTGGCCTAACCCAGCGACCTAACAAACTTACGACTTAACACGTAACTGGGTTACGACTTACCCCATACGACTTAAACAACTGCCGACTCAAAAACTCACTTGTCTAACTTCTAACTCGGTCACGACTTAACACAGCAGCCTACCTACGACTTAACATAGCAGCTTTGCCGATCTATCAGGATAAGACTCAATTCCTAAGTCATCCAGGTCTTAAGTCGACCACTACCTTAACTCGTCAGCCGACTTAACACTTAACTCAAAACCTTAAGTCGTCTACAATAACTTAAGTCGGTCACTTCCTTAGGTTGTCTATCCCTTAACTCGGCAACGACTTACAACCTACGACTTAATACTTGCCGAGTTAACTTCGACCTACTAACTTAGCCCAGCTACGACTTATCTCCTTAGGTCGTCGCCGACTCACCCCTTAAGTCCTTAACTCGCCCAGACTCATCACTAACTCGTCCAGAACTCATAAGTCGGCTACGACTTAGGACTTAACCAAAATTCTTCCCAAAATCTGAAACAACCTAAAATGTTGAAAATTCCAGATTTGAACGAACTTTTCGATCCGTAAAAATACGGGTCGTTACAGTAATGATTCCATTTATGTGGTAGTTGACCGATTTTCGAAAATGGCACATTTTATTGCTTGTAAGAAGACGGCGGATGCTGTTCATGTTGCTCAATTATTTTTCAAGGAAATCTATCGACTTCATGGATTGCCAGAATCTATCGTGTCGGATAGAAATACTCGATTTCTGAGTCACTTTTGGTTGAGTTTGTGGAAAATGGTGGGAACGAAGCTGAAGTTCAGTAGTGCTTATCATCCGCAAACGGATGGACAGACCGAGGTTGTTAATAGATCGTTGGGGAACTTGTTGAGATGTCTTGGGCAGGACAATCTGAAAAGTTGGGACATGAAACTATGTCAAGCAGAGTTTGCCCATAATCATGCTGTAAATCGAAGTACTGGGTTCAGTCCATTCCAGATTGTTTATTCGAGCTTACCGAAAGGGCCGTTGGATTTAACGGTAATACCACACTCTAAGGGGACAATTAAGAAAGCTGCTGATTTTGTTGAAGGGTTGACAGAATGTCATAAAATTGTTCAGGAACGATTGGAGCAAGCAAATGAGAAGTATAAACAATCTGCAGATTTGAAACGAAGAAATGTTGGGTTTAATGAAGGAGATATGGTTTATGCAGTGTTAACAAAAGATCGTTTTCCAGTAGGCGCTTATAACAAGTTGAAAGCCAGGAAAATTGGTCCGGTGGAAGTTGTGAAACGAATCAATGAAAATGCTTATAAATTGAAGCTTCCAGATGATGTGTATATGTCTGACGTGTTCAATGTTAAACATCTCGTACCATATCACGGAGATGAACGAGCTGAGGTGGTAGAATTTACAAATTCGAGGATGAATTTCTCTCAACCAGGGGAGGATGATGCAGGCCAAGTACTAGGTCGTAACCGACCTAGCAAACTCGTAGGTCATAACATGTTGATAGGTCGAATCCGACCTAAAGCTAAGGAGTTAGCCTCTTGTGAAGAAGGGTGGAAAGCTGAAGTCTTAGGTCGTCTACGACCTAACTTTGCAGTGCAACATGGTGAAAGTTTAAGTCACCAACGACCTAACTTGTTGATAGGTCATATACGACCTAACAAACGAAGGCATAGGTCGCGGGAACGACCTATCATGTCACCAGGGGAAGAACTACGAGCTAACATGGAGGCTAGCGAGTTAGCAGTGTGTGAAGAGTGGCGGAGAGCTGAAGTGTTAGGTCGCGAGCGACCTAACGTATCTTTTAGGTCGCACCAACGACCTAGTGGAGAGCTACGACCTAACAGACTGAAGAGAAAGGAGATACGACCTAACGAGTTACGACCTATGATAGGCCACAGGAAAACGTTACGACCTAAGTTAGGTCGCAAGAAGTTAGGTCGCGTGAATGAGTTACGACTTAAGATAAGTCGCTGGGTGAACTGGGGAGTTAAGTCGCGAGGACTTAGGTCGCGAAGTTTTTGGAACCGCTCATCTTTTAGGTCGCAAAGCTCTGGATGTCGTTGATTCTTATGCCGCATTAATCTCTACCGTTGATTCTTAATTCGCTGAAGGAAGCAAATATATTGAAGTTAGGTCGCCTGTTTTTAGGTCGTAGGTCGCTCACGACCTAAGTGTTGTTGTAATTACCATTTGTTAAGTCGAAAGCTGTGTTTTCTTAAGTCGTTTGTTGTATGTCGTATGCTTTGTTAAGTCGTGTACTTTTTAGGTCGCTCCATTATAGGTCGTAGGTCGTTCACGACCTAAGTACTTGTAATTTTTGAAGTTTTTGTGTGTTGAGTTGTAACTACTATAAATAGTGCGTGAGTCTCATTTGTAAAAGGTTGTTGAATATTGAATAAAATTCTCTTTTGTTAGCTTTGTGCTTTCAATTTCAATTGGTAGTCGAGTGTATCTCCTATCTCCACCTTCGACATTCGAGTGCGCTCGAATCTTCGATTGTTGAAGCCGATTCGCGGAATCAAGTGCGCTTGATCAACGCGTGAAGAATCGCAGATCTTTGAACCCGGTATCGTGCGCGATCAACGAGTTCGGGATAGCTAGAATTCGGTATCTTCGGATCAACGAATTTGGGCATTTCAGTATCTTCCAATCCACCGATTACTACTTTCACCGATTGAAGATTGTTTTGTATAATCCGCTGCGTCATTAATGCTATGGAGGTAGGAAATGAGTTAAGTCAGGTTCAGGTAGCAAGAGAATTTGCAGATGTTTTTGAGCCAGTCACTGGACTACCCCCGAAAAGAGCTGTTGAGTTTAGAATAGATCTTGTACCAGGAGCTGAACTTGTAAGTAGACTACCTAGTAGGATGTCACCAACTGAGATGAGCTAGTGGATCTAGAAGGAAGGAGTTTTATTACACCAAGCAGTTCGCCTTGGGGAGCGGCCGCGGTGTTCATAAGGAAACCAGATGGGTCGTTAAGGATGTGTATTGACTATCATAAGTTAAACGAAAGGACAATCAAGAATAAGTATCCTTTGCCAACAATAGATGATCTGTTTGATCAGTTGAGTGGAGCCAGAGTGTTTTCCCAGTTGGATTTGGCGACAGGTTTCCATCAGTTGAGAGTGGCGGAGGACAGTATCCCTTTGACAACATTTCAAAATAGATATGGTTCATATGAGTGGTTGGTAATGCGATTTGGATTGACGAATGCAACTGCTTTCTTCGTGGATTTGATGAATCGAGTTTTCTGACAGTACTTGGATAGGATTGTGCTAGTATTTATATATGACAGCCTAGTATACTCTAGGGATGAGAGAGAGCATGAAGTTCATCTTAGAGTGGTGCTTGAGACACTGAGGCAGAATCAGCTAAAGGCGAAGTTTACCAAAAGTCATTTCTGGAAGAAAGAGGTAAAGTTTCTTGGTCACATGGTTTCAGAGAAAGGATTGTCAGTTGATCCAGATAAGATCGAAGCTGTGAATAATTGGAAGAGGTCGGAGATGGTGACTGAGATCAAGAGTTTTCTTGGACTTGCTGGCTATTACCGGAGATTCATTAAGGATTTCTCACGGATAGCAGCACCTTTAACTAAGCTGACCAGGAAGGAAGTGAGCTTTGTTTGGTCCCACAAATGTGAGGACGCATTCCTTAAGTTAAAGCATTTATTGACTAATGCACCCATGTTGTAATGACCCAAGATTTTAGGAATTTATTTTGAAAATATAAATAAGTTTAAAATAATTTTTAAACCAATTTTAAAGGGGAATTGATATGGCTTGATATGGTGTAACTATATGTGTGTACATGTGTGCATAGAGAATACACATGAATTGAAGCTAAATTCCTGAATGATATGAATAAACATATGTTGATGTGCATGGGAAATATATATATATATATATATATAGATAAATAAAGTAAATCCTTAAAGGCTATATGCAAAAAAAAAATATGGATGCTACTGATTGTATTTGAGTGTACATGTGCATGTGTGTCAGTACAAAATAATGTATAGATATATATGTGTGTACTAATTATTTCTGTAAGACTTATATATACATATATGTATGCTAATCAAATACTAGAGTTCAAATCAGCAAAATAAAATACACAAAGATATTTTAAATTATAGACAGAAAGAAAAGAATGAGGATATAAAAGGAGTAATCCTTTTATAAATAAATAAAGGAAGTACATGTTATTTAAGTGAAAGCTAAAAATAGAAAAATAAGATAAAACAGAGATATGTTTTGTATAGGCAGAATTAGGGAGAATACTTGATATATATATATGATAAATAATGAAAATCAAGTCACACTTTTAGCATGATAGTAGACAAGAGGAAAATCATTTTCTAGAAAAGCAAAATTTCTGAAATTAACCAAAAAGATATAACCACTTTTCTCTCCACAAACTTAAGCCGGGGAGGGTAAGATTTTGGGTTTAGATAAAATGCAAATGGCATGATTTCTGATGGGCAAAAAATGACTTTATCCAGTACCTTAAACCCTAAGAAAAACCCTGCATAAATAAGCTGTGATATGGGGAACCTTCTCTTCTTCCCGGATAGCTCTTGAGAAAAATATATATATTACATAAATATAAAACAAGTGAAGAAAAGGGTTTGAAGGCAGAAGCTTATCAATAAACTGAGAAGTGGAAGAGAGCTAGGTGAGAAAACCCACTCAAAATCTAAGGCACTAAGTCCTAATGAAGGCAGCCAGTTTATAAGTTAATTTTTCTTAAAAATGTATTTTCATATGTGATTGTCTATTTTTGATTTCATAGATGAGAGTGCTTTGATCTTTTGTTGGTTGTTCTGCTTGTTTTATTATATGAAAGTTCTAAGTAGTATCAGTATATATATGTTTTAAAAACCCAGATCTCTCTGATATGTTAATATTTAGAAAAACAAGTAAATACCCAGAGAATCAAATGATGAATATAGGCAAGTAGTGTTGGTTTTGGCACAACCCAAAAAATAAAGACATGTTAAGCTGCAATATACTTGTGTATAAGTGCTGAGGCTTGAGACAAAAAGGAATTAGGGGTGCAATAGAGTTGCCTACGTGCTGATACTCCTGATTCAATGAAAATATATAAATATTCATACACATAGCAAATAAATTTTGTGATTCAGTGAAACTTGGTTATTCTGAGTTTAACTTAAGCACAGATGTTTGCAAAAAAAAACCTCTCTTAAAAAGCCATAAGCCAATGTTAGTTGTCTATACCCCTTTTTAAAATGCAAGAATATATATGTATATGTGCAGAATCTATTTAATAGACACCTATGTTTAATTGCCTGTTTGCCTCTGTTTGGTTATGAATGATGTGGAATGCCATGACATGAATGTTTGTTTTAGTGAAATGATTCACTGAATGGTTTAGTCATGAAAAATCAAAAGTATTATTATTAACTTAAAACTGATTAGGAGATGGGGTCAAGAGCATTGCAGGAATGACTTGTGTTCTTGAGTAATACAAGTTGACACATGGCTTGTTTAAGTCCTGAGATCTTTGTGTAATGGAGTGAATTAGTCCATTACCGTGTGTCCATTGATTCATATAATTGCAGATGAGACCAAGATAGATAAATATATCAATGTAAGAGAATTTTATATAAAGAGGAACCAGAGTTTTCCTGGAATGAAATCTGAGTAGGGAATAAATGATTTAATTCATTTTGGTGATTTCCCTGTTTTGTATGGATGCTTATTTGATTTATGACTGAGTTGTATGAATGTATGAATGTACCATATCTTTTTGAGGTTTCTGGAAAGGAAGACTTAAGTGTGCACCTACACACTGACACAAAACATGCACACATGACTTATTTGTTTTCTAAAGGCAAAGTTATATACATATATACATGTTTCAACTTTAACTTGATTTACAAATTGTTTTAGTGGATTTTCTCATACCAGACATGTGTTTGACCCTAGTGTGCTAATGGCATATGGGGTCTCATTTAATATAGGGCAGCTTCAAATGCATTTTCAGGGACTGCAGCAACTAAGTAGAAGTAGGAGCAAGGCTTTGAGAAGAAGATTATAGCATGCTAAAAATTAGTTAGATAAGAGCTTAAAAGATGAAATCTGCATGTATTGATATTTTTAATTATCACTTGTATTTAAATACTGAATGTTGGATGGATATTCTGCTAAGTGTTTTGCTAAGGAATTGACTTGTATTTGGAGTTTATGAATTTAGTGATTATCTGAAAAGTTAAAGAAGCTAACCTATGATCTTGTAAGTAAATCAGAGCAAGAACTCTATGATAAAAAGGGTGGTTACATTTTATAAATGTATTAGTCAATCTTGAGTCTTTGAAAAGGATTAAGTTTTGGGAAATCTGGATAGTTGAGTCTTAGAAAATTATATGATTTATTCTTCCACCATGACATTTGTATACATGGAGTGGATAAGCATAGGGAAAATGTATTTATGTGTCTGCAATGTTTTCATAATTTAATTTGTTCTACGCAAATGTTTTATACCTTGTTTTTGAATAAAAGGAAAAATCTGTAATATAGGAGTTGAAAGCCATGTCCATAACAGTTGCATATATATATATATATATATATATATATATATGCACCTTTAAATATGTTTTGTTCAGATATTAGCACACCAGTTATCCTTGTATTTTAACATGAGTCTGAATTCCTTTTCACCAAGGCTTTGATCAAAATGCATTTTTAAGACCCTATGGGTTAAACCAGAACAAAGAGTCTGGTTGAACCATGTTTTGGATACCCATGGTCTCAGGAAACCCACTTAAGTTTGCATTTCATTTAGCTTAGCATCATGGCATCAAAGAATCAAGTTTTTGAAATATGACATCTCACATAAAAATATTCCAGAAAAGAGAATGTACTCTAGGCAGATTTTATAAGAAAATCAAACATGGATAATGATATAAACTTCTATCATTTTTCAGAGCATAGGCACTACACCATCAATTTATGGGTAATCATAACACAAATATATTGTTTATAGGAACTACACTTCATTGAGAATCCAGCAAGCAATCAAAGGTTAAAAATCATGTTGTTACCTATATGGATGTAATTTTATTGTATGAATTAAATTGAACTATGTGTGGATTGATTAAAATTTAATCAATCAAATTATCCTCTTGTTTACCAGAACTCTGATTCAAACAAGAGAGGCACATGCATCTTCACATGTATGTGCATATCCTTATGAATACACTGATATATTTATATTGGTAAAGATTTTGATCCTGGATAAGTTGTATAGATAAAAAGAAAAAAAAATGACTCTAGGATTCATAAATATATATATATATATATATCTATGTAAAAAAAAGAAAAAAAATCCTTACAAATTCAGGTATAAAAAGAGAGGGTCATTTCACATGTTAGTAGTTCCAGATGGAAACCAAGGTTTGGTGGTGTATACTGATGCGTGTGGAACTGGATTAGGAGCGATGTTGATGCGGAGTGGTAAAGTCATTGCGTATGCATCTAGGCAGCTTAGAGCGCATGAGGTTAGATATCCTACTCATGATTTGGAGTTGGCAGTTGTGATCTTTGCATTTAAGATTTGGAGACATTATCCCTTAGGGGGAGAGATTTGAGTTGTATACCGATCATATGTCTTACGGAATTTATTCTCTCAGAAGGAGTTGAATTTGAGACAGTAGAGGTGGCTGGAGTTTTTGGCTGCTTATGATTTTGGTATAGAGTATACACCAGGAAAAGGTAATAAAGTGGCAGATGCCTTAGCAAGAAACATCAGAATGTGGTGTTAGCTATGCTGGCGAAATGGAGAGATTTAGATGCTTTAGTCAGTTGTGATGTGCAGCTAAGATCGACTGCTGGTTCTAGCCAGAGTACTGCCAGGTTGTCTTATTTAGAAGTTCGGCCATTATTGATTAAGAGAATCGCTTCTAAACGGAAGGAGTCCAATACTAGCAGAGAGGATCAGAAGACTTGAAGTTGGAACGGAGATTGATGATTTAAAGGATTTTAGCCTTGACCAGAGAGGATGGCTAAGAAAGAAGGGACAATTGTGTGTTCCGAATGTGGAGGACCTAAGGAAAGATGTTCTTGGAGAATGTCATCGATCCAAGTTTACGATTCATCCTAGAGGAACCAAGATGTATAGGATATGAAGTGGAGCTTCTATTGGGAAGGCATGAAGAGGGATGTTGGCTTGTGGGTTAGACAGTGTGAAAAATGTCAACAAGTGAAAGCTGAACATCATAAACCAAGTGGGTTACTACAACCTTTAGATATTCCAGTTTGGAAATAGGATTCGGTATCCATGGATTTTATAGATGGGTTGCCAAGGTCAAATAGAGGTAATGAAAGTATATGAGTTATAGTGGACAGATTGACCAAGAGTGCCCATTTCATTCAAGTTAAGTCAACCAGAACGACACCTGTTTTAGTAAAGTTGTTTCTAAAGAACATAGTGAGACTGCATGGAGTTCCTAGTAGTATAGTCAGTGACAGAGATGCATTGTTCACTAGTGAATTCTAGAAGAGTCTACAGGAAATGATGGATACCAAGCTTAACATGAGTACTGCGTATCACCCTCAGACAGATAGACAGACAGAGAGAGTCAATAAAGTACTCAAGGATTTATTGAGAGCTTATGTATTGGACTTTGGTGGATCTTGGAAAGATCACCTACATTTGGTTGAGTTTTCCTATAATAATAATTATCAAATTAGTATCGAAATGGTGCCATTTGAAGCTTTTTATGGAAGGCCATGCAAATAACCAGCATGTTGGTTGGAGACGGGAGACAGATCAGTCTTAGGTCCAGATTTGGTTGGAGAGGCATCAGAGAAAATTGAGTTAATCTGAGGTAGGATGAAGGAAGCTCAGTCCAGAAAGAAGAGTTACGTAGATAAGAGGCGTAAGGAATTAGAATTCTTAGTTGGAAATAAGGTTTTCATTAAGGTATCACTTATGAAGGGTGTGGTATGGTTTGGAAAGTCGGGGAAGTTAGCCCCAAGATATGCAGGTCCATTCCAGATTATAGAGAGGGTTGGAAAGCTCATATATAGAGTAGAGCTTCCGAGCAGTTTGGCAGGTGTCTATAATGTATTTCATGTATCTCATCTCCGCAAGAATGTGCATGATCCAGAGACTACTATTCCTCCGACAGGGTTGGATGACTTAGTGGTAGAGCCTAATTTGACTTTTGTTAGACAACCAGTTTGGGTTGTAGCTAGAGATGAGAAAAGATTGAGAAACAAGACAGTCAGGTTGGTGAAAGTTCAGTGGAGCGACAACGAGAAGGACTGTACTTGGGAGACAGAGGACACGATTAGAGATACTTATCCTGATCTGCTTTAAGGGTATGTCTATATTAGATTTATATAGATAGTAGCTAGTCAGTTAGACTAGTATGGTTGTTAGGTGTCGTTGTAGATGATTGCTATGTTTAGTGTTTAGTCCTTATTGAATTTCGAATACGAAATTTTTTAAGGGGGGAGCCTGTAACATCCCTAATTTTTGATAACATTATTCAGAAGATTTAATTAGATAAATTAAATAGAATAATGATGGTAATGAGATTGAGATTTGATTAAATAACATAATAGGGCCGTGCTTATTAAAGAAGTAATTGGGCTTTAAATTGGTTAAAAGTTAATTAATTTACACATGGGCATATTAGTAAATTAGCCAATTAATTATACACGGCTATTACTTCTCCTCTATGTCCATTCACGTTTCATTTTTTCTCATGGTCACAAAGCTAAAACCTAAATCAAAGCCGACCATTATCAAAGAGGAAAAGAAGGAATTTTTAATCTAAAGCTAAGAATCAAGCTAGGAAGGATTAATCAACACCAAATCTCAAGTTCCTTATCAAATCTACGGTGAATAATAATTCTTACCATCTCTTTTTGGTTTTATAATCATGTGATTTCAGATTTGAATATTTATTTTGTTTCCATTATATATTGGATGATGATATGCTAAAAGTTATGGATTGTTTGACTTGAACAATTATTTAAATACACAAATTCGTATGGTTTTAAGAGTAAAACCGTGAGATATTGATTTTGAAATGCCATGAATTTTTTTTATGTTAAGTAAAAGATAATTTTGGAGATGGGTTTTAATTTTCAGAATTTTCCAAGCTATTGTAATTTCATTATGAATTTTTGATGGAAAATATGATACGATTGGGTTAAATATTATTTTGTGAATTTCAGGAAGATATTTGTAGCGACCCACCTTTTTGGACGATTTAAATTGATAATAAACCACACATGTCGAACTCAAACCATTCAAAAGGGAGGATTGTTATGGGGTAAATAAGAAAAAGAAGAGAAAAGGATAAAAAAAACAAAAAAACACAGAATCTCACAGCTGAATGACAAAATATAATAATCAAATAAACATTTTATGAAGCTGTTTTACAAATAACATTTGATTACACTTTTACAATACATATCAGAGTTATACATACAGCAGGAATAAATAAATAATGTAGTGGAACACATGATGCAATGGAATATATATAATAAATAACATACAAATCTCTGTCTTCGTCCTCCAGAATAAAATCTTCAACACTGAAAAGCACAGGTTGACCCGAGCATAATGAAAAGACAAAACACTCGAGTCAAAATTATAAGATCTTATGTAAGTTAAATCAAATAAGTAAATATAAGTGCAATGGCTTCAAAGATGTTTATGAGATTTTACATCTCATATCCAGTGTCTAACGTGCTTGCAATAACTTAAGAGATGTTCGGGATTCCATCTCCTAAGGATCCTTTAAACTATCTACATACATAGTACAATACACTATTATAATACGTCTACAGTAAAGTAAAGTATTAAAATAGCGTTAAGGCATTATCCATATCCCCCTTAACACTTTTTTATATAAAGGTCATAGTCTATACAGTACCGTAATTCCTCCGTAAACTGGAGGGCTATCAAAGGGCACTCCATAGTGTACGACACAAACCAAACTCGTAGTGGGTGCGATCAAGATAAATAAGACAAGGCACGTTAGGCAATGCCCAGGGTATGATACTACCGTTTTGCGGATCCTGACTGGTGGTAATGCATAGCAGCTACTAACGCCCACCTCATAACACACTCCCATAACCAAATCAAGGGTGGCCACCAAATCAATCACAAAGTAATAAATATGGTATCGAAGAAATGTGTCCGATAGGGGTAGCGACCCCACTTGGCCCGGCATGGCTCTTGTTTTAGTCATTTTAATTATGACCCGAAGGTCAAGGCTATCCATCATCGTTCTCTTACTTCATTCCAATAGCCTTGGCCAAACCATCCTACTTCATTATGGATTCTCCACCACGTGCACAGTTGTTAAAGTGGTTTTCGGTATTGGTAGAGAGTATGACAATATCTGATCCCGGTCTCTTTAACAACCAAGCGCTTATTTCACACCGGTTGGTTCTTTTACATTTCCAAAACTGATCAATAATTGGTATCAAAATATCATATTCACTTCAAAGTCATATCACTTTTCGAAGTCATATTCACTTTCGAAATAATTATTCACGTTCGAAATCATTATTCACTTTTGAAATCATATTCACTTCAAATCATAACCACAAAATAGGTTAAACCATCATATCAAAATATTCACATTTAAATCAATTAAATCTAAATCATAACAGTTCCAACTTTAAACAGTTTGAATATTGAAAGAAGTTTATATATTGGAATAGTAATACATTAAAAATAGTTTATATTCTTAAAAATAGATTCTAGATTAAAATAGTTTATATATTAAAATAGGTTATATATTAAAAATAGTTAATGTATTAAAAATAGTGTATAATAGTTTAAAATAGCTTTAATAATTTAATAGTTTAAACAGTTTAAGGATTTTAAAACAGTTAAAATAGTTATATAAAATGGTTTGATTATTAGAAATGGTTTATATAGTAATAGTTTGAAAATCTAAATAATTTGAATTTTAAAATAATAGATTTTTAAACAGTTTATATTAAAATAATTAATTTGAAAATAATATCAAATCAAACTGTTTCTTCCATTTCAACAGATCTAGACCATATCCAAATTTCAAATCAACAAACTCAATTTTAATCTTTCAATTCAAATTCTCATTAAAACCATTCAATTTATATCGATTTCAAATCCATGTTTGAACTACAAATCTAAACCACTTCAAATTCAATAGATTTTAAAGTTTAAATAATCAAACATTTACAATAACTCGATTTTGATAAATTTCATTTATATTTCAAAATTCAACTTTAAAAATTCAATTTAAATTCTTTAAACAATTCATTTAAACCGATTTCAATTTCAACATTTAAATGCTTGGATTTTGAAAATAATTCAGTTCATATAAATCAATTTTTAGTTCATAATATCATTTAACTAGATTCAAAAATTAAGGATTTAAAATCATTTAATTTAACCAATCCGGTGTCAGTATATAATTTTCTACCCTATGGTCAAGTGATACAGATATATATCATTTCAACCCGTAATAATTTAAATTTACAGATATATATCATTTCAACCCGCAATCCCGAGTAAAATCCATAAAATCACTCGAGTTTATCATTTCAACCCATAACGATTTTTCCCTAATCTATAAGATCGTTTAGGTATGTATCATGTCAACCCATAGTGATTTCCTAACAATAACTAAGGGAACTTGCAGTGTGACAACAACATATAAAATAAATACAATATCCAATCATCCAAATATCAACAATTAAACATCCATCACAATCATAATTCAAATCAGCCAATAAATCGCAACAAATAAACTGGTTATCATTATCAGGTATTTAACTGGAAATTAAATTCAATATTAATTTAAATGGCTATTCAATTCAAATAAACTCAAACTAAATTTAAATGACAATTTAAAATACCAAATAGCAATCAATAAATTTCCAATCACATCATAAATTTAATTTAACTAACATAAGATAGTTTAGCATTCGTGAGTGTGTTAAAACAATCACCTTTGATTTTTCGTCGATTTAAAACCCAAATAAAGCCCGAAATTATAACAGTCTTAGAATTTAGCCAAACTAGCTCCATAATGTCCGGAATTTTGATATGATCATAGCGGAGAAAACCGCGCATGAATCCGAGCTCGTATGAGAAAGTTATTAACATTAGAAGTTTGAAATATTAAAATTAAATAACATTAAATCAAAGGCAAATTAGTAATTTATTCTCACCATAACCCTAGCTACAAAACACGATCGCGACCCATACTCGAGCTACAGCTGCCACCTTCTTTGCAGAACATACGCCACCACAGCCGCTACCACCTAGATATGGGCACGACGTCGCACTCCTCACATCAGGCCGCGCCTACACGTATCCTCGTGATCACCCCTTCCCCTCCTATCAGCCAGCGCCGCCGCTTTGAACATGGCCAATTTCTAGCGACTCCGACCATCTTAGAGACGAAAAAAAACCATGGATGCAATCTTCTCGATGACCTCTTCAGGCCCATACCCTCTGATCATCGTAAATCGACGATCCACCGTTGGATCAGAAACCCTAGAAATGGACGGCTGAGAAAGATCGCCAATTTTTGTCCAAACCATGATTCAAATGCAAAAACGAATAGTAGATCTAGGTTGTGCTCGTCGAGAGCTTTCCAACGATATATAATATGACATAGTTTTAGGAGTTAAAATTTTTCGATTTGATTTTGATTTGATATTGAATTTGGGAATTAGGTTTTGGTTTGTCTGTCATTGGAAAGAGGAGATAAGAAGAAAATGTACGTACAAACAAAATAAAATAAAAAGGCTACTAGAGTTTATAACAGCCTATATATAGGCAATGGTAGATAAGAAGGAATGGACATATCGAATTGGGTCGAAATGATAATAACGACCCAAAAAGCCCGTTTCATTTCCGAAACGAAAGTAGGTCATCCAATATATCAAAATATAGGTTTTTGGTATTTTTAAACTCGATGGAACAAGTTTCAAACCCTAATTCCATTGTATACAGAAGTTGGATTTTAAAATCAGACTATATTCATTTAAATTCTTTTAATCAATTTCTACGGGTTTCGAGCCCGCACGATCAAACGATAAGTCTGATCGCTACGAAACTTGAAATCCTATAATAATTCACTGTTATGGATCCGATAAACCTGGTTTCGTCGAAATCTAAGACAGTGGCCAAAATGGCTAATTCTCACATTAAATAAATAAATAATTATTAAATTGGTTTAATCACTTTTCAACTCAAATTTAATAGTTAACAATTTCATCATTTAAGATTTCATAGAAATTAATAATCTATCAAAATAATTTTCTATGTTAAATTCAATATTAAAATATTTCATTAAATTCAACGTTCAATTATACTGTAATAAAATCCTAGTTAATTATATTTTAAATCCAAATAAATTCTTTTATTTTGATTTCCACTCTTATTATTAAATCATAAAATATCATATGAATATAATTAACATGAGTTTACATTTTTATTACATTCATCATTTTACAGTTATCAACTTTTAACATATTAATTGTAATATTTCAATTTCATTAATTCCATTATTTACCAATTTATTTCCTTATTTACAATTATACCCAAATTAGCTTTACAATTATTTCAATTGATTGAAATCACGTTAAAATAATTGTCAAAGCATTCAAACAATCATTATTAAATCATTTTCAAATTATTTTTCTCATCAATAAAACATAAATTTATAATTTCTCACAATATTAGATTGCAAAATCTTAATTAATTTAATATTTTTAATTATCAAAAATTATGGATCATTACACTCTCCCACACTCAAAACTTTTCGTCCTCGAAAAGGAAAAGAAGGAATAAAAAAACTAATATATTTTATTCAAATAATCAATTTATAAGCACTTTAAACTTACATAATTAAGTATTTTAAATAAAATATACCAATTTATAAACAATTAAAATTTCCATATCCATGTTTAATAAAAGTTTGAAAATATTTCACTTTCACAAAATTTCTAAGTCCTGAATTCACAGAAAATTTCGGCAGAGTCTCCTTTGTACGGATAGGTCCGAAAAAATAATAATATCAACAATTACAATATATATCATATTTCAATAATAAAATATCCCAACCATGAGAAAAACAATTAAAATATCGTTGCAAAACCGTACTCCAAAAACGTACCTATTTGTCGGGCAAACAACTTTATTTATGAAACCAAAAGCAGTAGCTATTGCTTCCATAAACCTGTTTTTCACTTATCTAATCCAAGATAGTAAGAATTATGTAAAAGAGAAATATTTAGTTGTTTGTTTCAATTAGTAACAAAAGAAAATCAACACAAAATATATGCAAACAAAACAATACAACCATTATATGCAATCAAAATATCCATCATACATCCATAGCAACCAAAACTAATGGTTTGTCTAGTTCACAAACCTTTCATTGTATAAGGGTGATAAATAAACTATCAAGTATATCCTACGCTTAACAGCCTTAGATAATTACTTAATAGATTATTTATACACCCTTAAACAATTCGAAGTATCATTCCCCAAGCCTCCAAAAACATGGGTCGCTAGCGATCCATGGACAATGGATCGCTAGCGACCTAATTGTTCCAAGATGCAATTTTGCCTTTAACAGTATGGGTCGCTAGCGATCCATGAATGATGGATCACTAGCGACCTGATAACTTAGAGTTTTTTCTGCTTTCTTCATATCTGCCTATATATGCTATTCGAGCCGGCCCTTCTCTTTACTTTTATGCAACCCAAATCCTTCTTCTTTCATGCGATTCGAGCTCCTTCTTCAATGATTTGACTTAGCTTGCTCGACCTGATCCAGTGCTTCCTAAGATCCATCCTTGTCCAAGCTTTCCACCGTGAGTTCCTTTTGCACCACCATCTTCGGAGCATTGCCACCTTCTCAGTTCATCCCTGACCGAAACCCTAGCTAGCTTGCGCCTTGAATCGCCTTCGACCTACCATTAGATCACTACCGACCTGATTCTTAGCTTACCACCAACTTGTCTATTGCTTACTGATTTAAGTCTTCGAGCAATTTCATGTTTAGAGTTTAATCTAAGGTGGGTCTGCTATCATATTGTTCGTTTAACAATTTGTTGGCAAGGTCGCATTTGTGATGTTGGCCGTGAGAAGTTTGAGTTGATTGCGGTCTAATGGAGGAAGACAGTAAATCGAATCTTGAGTTTCTCCCGGAATGACATTTGGGCCTTGGCCGGGTGCTGGACACATTTTGCTATCTTCGTCCATTAGGCCAGAATTGACTAGTGCCAAGTTCCGTAGTTGATACTGCACGACACATTGCGAATTGGTCCCGACTCTTCCGGAGGATTTAGACTTATCTTGCTTGCTAGTTGCGCGCTTGGTGTCCCTGTAGTGAGAAGAATTTTCAGCGTCGTTTCGGACAATGGATTTGTTATCGATAGTTGATCGAAAACGGGTAAGTGTAGAGGAAGTAAAAACAAATGGAAACGATGCGGGAAATTCTTTTACTTTCCCACTGCGAGCGAACTACCTAGACGGGATAGAGTGTTTGTAGTGTTACGGACACCGAGCTCATGCCTTATAGACAGCAAACTGCACTTTCCCCGGTACACGCTTAAAATCCGCTGCATTAGCACGAATCGACATCTCTCTAGAGTTCAAGTATTATAGGGGAAACTATTAATTTAGAATAGAATCACCTAACCATTTTGAATGGGGGTTCCGATGTTATAGAATGAAGCGCCCATCTTCGCACTGTAAATCGAGCGGGGGAAGCCCAATGCTTTCAGAAGCCGAGTCTTTGTACATCGCCCTTTCTCCTTCCACTTCGCAAGCTGAATATGGCCAGGATGTCCCGGTTGGTCCAGTCTTGGACCGAACGCCTCCTAATTTTAGGGTTCTGCTCAACCCACCAGAGAGAGCTTCTTCGGTGGTTTCTGCTAAAGTTTTACACTATATCTGCGTGCAGCATGGTATATCAGAGGAGGATGTACGTCTACCGGAGAAGAACGAGTTTGCTCACATGCCTCCTTCGGGATATACCGCTTCTATCGATATATATGCCTGAATGGGGCCGTGCCTCCTTTTAACAACTTTCTGCGTGAGACTCTTTCAAACTCAGGCATTGCCTCGTTCCAGATTCATCCCAATGGCTATGCCATCTTGATTTGCTTGCATGTTCTTTTCATGCGGACGTTCAACCATGCTCAAAGCTTTGATGGGTTGCGGTACTTTCTATCGTTCAAAAGGAGGGATGAATGTCCGTCCTTGATCATGACTGAAGCTCAAAGGAACCGGAAGATTGTTTTACGTATACAAAGCAACTTGTCCCAATTCAAGACGCGATATTTCTTCACTAGATGCCCCGAGGGGTTTTACCGTCTTTGGACGACAGGGGGTAAGTTCCTTTCCATACTTATCGAGTTCTGATGCATTGCTATGGAGTTTCTAACAAGCCATATACTTCTTGCAGTTATCCCAAAGCCAAATAGGGACGTGTCTCTTGATGAAGTTTTTCGGACCCTAAAAGCTATTGATGCCGAAGAAAGGTCCGTAAAGTCTTGCTGACCGATGAAAACTTGCTCCGATACGGATTTACTACATCCGAGGAGGACTGCTGTCCAAGTTGAGGTCCCCTCTCCTACTCGGTCCAGGGTCCGCACATGATCTACTTCTTCTTCTCGCGGTTTCGAAGAAAGCGCTTCTCGAGAGAGAGTTCTTGTTTGGAGAATCAACCGAAGAAGCCCATGAAGGAAGAGATGTTACCGCAACTGGAGTTAGCGGCCCGGTCAGATGCCTCCGATCCCGGAAGAGGGAGAAGAAGAGTTCCAACAGAGGGAAGGCAACGCCGCGATGGGCTTAGATAAAGAGGAGGGGGAGCTCGAGAGTAATAGCGATGAGTCCGCTTCCAGTGATGACTTCTACGCAGAATCCGATGATGGGGATTCAGAGTCGTGCGATGACACTCTGGGCATCAGTCCTGTCCTTTCGAGCTCTCCTCCTCCAGATGTAAGCGATAAAGACAATGCCCCAGAAATCAGAGAGCGTCAAGATTCCCCGAGTAAAGATGCTGGCGCGGCATTCGGAGATTTGAGCGACGTCTAGTTGATTTCGACGCGCTTATGAGGGAAGATTTTTAATTTGAGGAGTTGCCCCCCGTTCGGGCAGTACTGCACCCGAAGTTAGTTTGATTTTGCCCACGATGGCTGCCCAATCCGGTTTGTGACGATGGTTTAGGCCTTTCCCCAAAACACACTACACATCTTATTAGGATTACACTCACTTTCTTACATTCTTTCCGTGTCTATTTTCTATTTCTAAAACCTTTTATTTATGCTTCGTGCCAGCTATGACGAGAGGATGTGGCCTTTATGATGACTTCGAAGAATTAACCGATTCCCAACGCTGGTCTAAACGTCCTTCCGGCCGTTACACGCCCCGAGAAACGGAGGAGGAGTACAGAAGGAGGAAGGAACTAGAGGCCGAAGCCCATCGCCAAGACGAAAGAGATCAGAGAAGGTCATGCAAAGGCGGGTACGAGAAGAGGAGGACCTTTGATGAGAGGGAGGAGCCATTGAAGGGGTCAAAATTCGATCATTGTTCCCATTCTTCTGAGCAATAATTTTTTTCTTCGACGCACTCTTTAACGGCCCAAGAAATTCCCGTTACTTCGGTCCCTGTTCCACCTTCAACCTACATCCCTCCATCTTCTATTGCTTCTGCCCGCAGTGCTTCACATCCCCACCGGAGACCTTCCTATATTCTTCCTTCGGGCCCTTCTAAGCTCAAGGCAGCGCTCCCCGGATGGTTCTTGAGGAGAGTTAAGTTTGATCGCGATCTGCACCCGGTTCGCAAAGTTTCATACATGCCACACCTTCAGGCTATTCAACACGATTTAGACTCAGCCAAAGGATGGGAAAAATTATGTAAGCAGCTGGCAGACACCAATCGCAATAACTACTAGGAAATCCTCTTTTTCGAGTCGGAGAAGGATGATTTTGAAAAAGCGTTGTCAGAACGCAATGCCAAAATTAAAATGCTGGAGAAGGAGAAAGAAGTGGCGCTGCAAGAGGGTAAAAGGAACGCCGACTTGCTAAAAGAAGTGAAAGGGGCTCACGCCAGAATTGAGATCGTCTACAGGGACGAGATAAAAAATGCTCATGTCGAGGAGGCGAAATTAAAAGGAGAGGTGGCTGCTCATAACGCAACGATTGAAACCTAGAAGAAAACTATCTCCGACCATGACCTTATCGTCGAATGGCCCAATAATACTATCTCTGATCTGGCTGCGACGATCACCCGACTGCAGGACCAAGTTGCGCAGCTTAGCACTGACAAGTCTCACGTTGAGGTCAAAAAGGCATCTGTTATGGTGGATTATCTAGAGCTGCAAAACGCTTTCGAGAGGAAGATGCAAAAGATGGACGCGACCATCCTGAATTTCTACATTTAACTCCATATTGCATAGGGGAGTCTTAGCAACTTAGGCCCGAAATTCCCATGCACTCTTGCTTTGGTATGGGAAGAAATCTTGTCCCGCTTTTCTGATAGCGGTGATGTCTACAACGAGCAAGAGTTGGAGGACGCTTACCTTAACGACGAATCAAAGAAGGCATTGCTCGAGGGCTGGGAAATTCTATGAGTCGAGAGAGAGAAAGAAGCCGCTGATGCTGCCGTGACAATCGCTGCCGAAGCACTCACCGAGCCTTTCATTTTCGGTGCTGGCGGACCATCAGAGCAGCCCCATGACCTGCCAACAAGTTCAGGGCTTGAGACTTTTCCACAGGTAGTGGAACCATCAAAAGAAGGCGAAGGCGGTGAGTAAGAAGTCGACATTCTTGACCATTCCTTCGATGCAGGTAATGTTCTTGTTTCCTTCTAGTTCGGGAGCTTCCATCTTATACCGCAAGAGCAGGAAGAATTTAATGATTTCGTTTTTGAACTTATAGGTCCGTCTACCCTTCCTGTTGATGTGCCAGCTTCCTCAGCGCATGGACCTGCTGCTATTTCCACAGCCTCCATGCTCGTTTCTATTCATATTCCAGTTTCCACATTCGTGTCAGGCTCGCAGCCGGGGCCAGAGTCCGAAAGATAGCCATGCTCCATGGCTTGGATGACCCTTCTGTGTCTGTGGAAGGCGACGTAACAGCGGCAGAGGCTAAGGAGCAAGAACTTCAAACGGAGCAGCCTCGTAAGACTCAACATGAATCGGTTGCTATCAAGAAGCAGAAGGTTGAAGCAATTAAAGCCTCGAAGAGCTCCCGCAAATCATAGAAGCGCAAAGCAAAGGGATAATCTTCTGAAAAGGCGGCGGAGAAAGAGGACAACGTTGCCACCAAGGAGTTTGTTGGTATTACCGGTAGCGATACCACTCCCGAGACGAGGTAGTTTCAACAAAGGGTAGAAAGGGGAGTGGTGGAAGGTAGCTCTAATGAGCTTGTGTGGAGACTGATCTGATTTTGGTTTTTTTTGAGTCATTTTGTTCAAGTGCAGAGTCTGCACTTAGTGTTTTTGTCGTGGAGTCGGTATTTTCTTTTTATTGGCCGGTGTTGTGTGGGTACGACCCCCACGTTTTGACCCTGTGTAAAGAAAATTATAAGCAATATATTGATATTTTGACTGTACTCTTATCTGTCTGTTCATATGTGTTCTATTCACTTATGCTTGTTTTGTTTACACTTATCTAATTTTTGTGATTCCCACCAAAATTTTATTTGGAGCAACCATTCTTTGTTTGGAGTAACATAACTTGTGAACTTATTGTTTTCAATTGTTTTTATTTAAGTACCGGTGTATGCCCCCCCAGTTCACTGGGATGTTTACTTCAAATTACTAGTAACTTATAGTTTAGACAATTTTTATATTAAACTTGAAATTTGGCCAAGTCACAGAATGATTTTCCTTCTTTCGAAAGTTTTGCTACTTTAGCATGTAATCCAAGTTTCTTGTAATATTATGGTAAGTATGCAATATATGCGTGTTTGAGAGGAGCACATTGCATGGGTTAACTGAGGGCAGTTTTAATCATTAAGTGACGTCAGTTGAAACTTTCTTGTTGGTTTGTAGCACTCCAATTTTGTTGGAGTTGTGCCCATTATTCCCAATCATAGAAGTGGTTCGCGCTGGTTATGAGATGCGCGGTGCTCCGGGTCGATATAGCCCGTCGATTCGGTTCTGATGCTCCTCAGCGCTGCCTATCTTCGGGCAACATAAGGAGTTTACGCTTTATGAGCGCGATATTTCGGCGATGTTCCTCGGTGTTGCCTATCTTTGGGCAATGTGGGGAACTTAAGTTTTTTAAGAGTTAGTGCGCGACTTACGAAATGCGTGGCTTTTCATGCTTCTCGGTGTTGCCTATCTTCGGGCAACGTGGGGAGTGTATATTTTAGGAGTTAGTGCGTGGCTTATGAAATGCGCGGCTTTTGGAACTTCTCGATGTTGCCTATCTTCGGGCAACGTGAGGAGCGTATGTTTTGGCAATTTTGGCGTGGCTTATGAAATGTGTGGCATTTGGTACTCCTTGGTGTTACTTATCTTCGGGCAACGTGAGGAGCGTATGTTTTGGCGCGGCTTATGAAATGCGCAGCTTTTGATACTCCTCGGTGTTGCCTATCTTTGGGCAACGTGATGAGCCTATGTTTTGGCGTGGCTTATGAAATGCGCGGCTTTTGGTACTCTTCGGTGTTGCCTATCTTCGGGCAACGCGAGGAGCATATGTTTTATTGCGGCTTATGGAATGCATGGCTTTTTGTACTTCTCGGTGTTGCCTATCTTTGGGCAACGTGAGGAGCGTATGTTTGGGCGCGGCTTATGGAATGCCCGGCTTTTGGTACTCCTCGGTGTTGCCTATCTTCGGGAAATGTGAGGAGCGTAATTTTGGGCCTTCCCGATGTTTCCAGAGCAACACAGGTTTTTAGAAGGCAAGAATCGGGTTCCGCCGATCCAGCGATTTGAGTCGATTTGCTTCCGTCGACCCGGTGGGTACTTATTATGAACATAGTTTTGTCGGTTCAAAAGGCGAATCATATTTTATTAAGGAAAGCAGGGCATATTTTTTGCCTATTTACAAGACGGCTTATTTGCTGAAAAATAGATAATACATAAAGTAGTTTTCAGATAAAGTAACGGCGGAGTGATTCTCTATTCCAGGCCCTGGGAATTTGAATTCCGTCGACGGTTGTTAGCTTGAAAGTTCTGTCACTTAGCTTTTGATTAATGACGTACGGTCCTTCCTAGTTTGGTCTGAAGGCCCCTGGAACGGGGTAGACTCGCTTGAGCACAAGATCTCCCACTTCGAAAGTTTGGTTGTGACTTTGGAGTTGAAGTATCGTGCGTCCTTTTTCGATGGACGGTGGTTCTCAACTTGGCTTTTTCCCTTCTTTTATCGATCATATCTAGTGATTCGAGTAGTAGCTACTCGTTTTGCTTTTGATTGAAATTTTGCCTTCGATGCGAGGGGACTTCCAATTCAACATGGATCATTACTTATGAGCCGTACGCTAGAGCAAATGGAGTGTGGCCGGTTGCCGCTTTGTGGGTGGTTCGGTAAGCCCATAGTGCGAGTGGGAGTTCATCAACCCAGTTTCCCTTGGCTTTAGTTGGTCGCTTTTTGATGGTAGATTTGATGATCTTGTTCATTGCTTCTACTGCTAAGAAGCTTTTCTCAATCCGGAAGCGTTTGCAAAAGTCTTTGAACTCAGGGCTTTCGAATTAGGTTTCATTGTCAGTGATAATTTTCTTTGGCACACTAAACCTGCAAATAATGTTTTTAGTAACAAAATTAATGACTTTCTTTTTTGTTATGGTGGCCAGTGGTTCCGCTTCGGCCCATTTTGTGAAATAATCTACGGCAACTATAGCATATTTAGATCCTCCTTTTGCTATCGGTAGGATGCCAATCAAGTCTATTCTCGATATTGCGAGTGGCCACGGGCTGACCATCTGCGTTAACTTTGTTGAAGGAGTTCTTTTAATTTTGCTGAATCTTTGGCAGCGATCACATCTTCTAGCGTAGTCTGTAGCATCGCGGTTTATTGTCGGCCGGAAGTATCCGTACTGGAGGACTTTCTTCGTAAAGGTTTTCCCCCAGTGTGGTCTCCGCATTCGCCTTTGTGCACTTCCTCTAGGATTCGTCGGGCTTTGTCATCGAACACACACCTAAGGAGGGGGGTCGAGAATACCCTTCGGTAAAGTGTTCCATCTTGTACCATAAATCGGGGTGCTTTTTGGAGAAGCTTTTTCTATTGATTCCGGTCTGTTAGAAGGGTGCCTGTAAGTAAATATTCCTTTATCGGTGCCATCCATGTATCTGGTTTGACATTGATCTCGAGGATCTAGTCGACGTCCATTTCGTCTTTGCTTTGGTTGGTTAGAGTCTCAACTGGGACTAGCCCCAATGACTGAGCTTCTCTGGAACTCACTAGTTTAGCCAAATAATATGCCTTAGTGTTTTGCTCCCGTGGAATGTGAGTTATAGTGTATTGTTCGATGTCGCTTAGCAGTTCTTGTACTTTGAACAGGTACGTGGCAAGATTCTCTCCACAAGCCTGGTACTCCCCTTTTACTTGACAGACGACCAGCTGGGATTCGTTGTATATGTGAATAGATTTTATCTTGAGCTCTTTCACAACTTTCAGTCCAGTAATCAGTGCTTCGTATTCCGCTTCTTTTTTGTAGAAGGGAATTCCAAGCGCAAAGCATAGCTAATGGCTCACCCTTCGGGGGTTTCAAGCACTACTCCTGCTCCTGAACAAAGGTTGTTAGATGCACCGTCGACAAAGAGCTTCCATTACGTGTATACTTCAAGCTGAACTTCTTCTTCATCATCTCGTTCAGTGAATTCGGCGATGAAGTCTTCTAATGCTTTCCCATTGATGGCTTTCCTTGGGTGGTATGTGATATCATATTGGCTCAATTCTATATTCCACTTGAGAAGTCATCCGAAAGTTTTTGGTCGGTATAACAGTTGCTTCAGAGGCTGGTCAGTCAACACTTTAATTGGATGAGCCTAAAAGTATGGCCGGAACTTCCTAGATGCGATCAAGAGGCAATACGCTAGCTTTTCCAGTTTCAGGTAGTTTTTCTCTGCTCCAATGAACTGCTTGCTAATGTAATACACGGGTCATTGGATTTTTGCTTCTTCACGCACCAGAGTGGCGCTCAATGCATGGGATGAGATGGCTAAGTAAATAAACAGGTCTTCTCCATCCATGGGCTTTGATAGGATTGGCGGAGCCTCCATGTTCCGCAGCAGTTTTTCGAATGCTGTTTGACAAGCTTCACTCCATTCGAAGTTCTTCTTTCATTTTTTCAGCGCATCGAAGAATGGTATACACTTGTCGGTAGCTTTCGAGATAAATCGACTTAGCGTTGTAACTTTTCCATCCAAACTTTGCAGTTCCTTCTTATTCTTTGGAGCTTGGACTTCTCATAGTGCCGTTATTTGTTCAAGATTTGCTTCGATGCCCCTAGCACTTACGATGAACCCTAGGAATTTTTCGGAGGCCACTCCAAAGTGACACTTGAGTGGATTGAGTTTCATTTTGTATTTTCGAAGTATTTCAAACATTTTAGCGAGGTTATCCAGGTGGTTAACAGCTGCTCCTGATTTGACTAACATGTCGTCCACATAAACCTCCATCGATTTCCCGATCTGGCGCTTGAACATGGTGTTTACTAACCTTTGATAAGTTGCCTCTACGTTCTTCAAACCAAATGGCATTACTCTGTAGCAGTATAGGCCCAGGTCGGTGATGAAGCTGGTGTTTTCTTGATCGGGTTCATGCATCAGGATTTGGTTGTACCCGGGGTAAGCGTCCATGAATGATAGCAGCTCGTGTCCCGCCGTTCCGACCATAAGTTGGTCTATTCTTGGGAAAGGGAAGCTATCTTTTGGGCAAGCTTTGTTTAAGTCCGAGTAGTCGATACAGGTTCGCCACTACCCATTGGACTTTTGGACTAAGAACAGATTAGATACCCATTCTGGATAAGTTGCATCATGGATGAAACCATTGGTCATTAACTTGTCCACCTCTTATCTTAGCGCCTTGGATCGTTCAACACCTAGAGCGCGTGACATGAGATTTTTGGAGACACCCCACACATATAGGAATGCGTCCATGCGAACACATCCAAGTTGGCACGGAGAAATTTAGTAAGCTCCATACGCATCTTGTTTCCAAGGTGCGATCCGATTTTTAAAACTATAGTTTGGTCGTCCATGTTGACCGGGACGGACACCGTCAATTCTGTCGGCGTCTCCCGTTCCTCCCCTGAGCTATTCTTTCTAGGGTCCAAAGCCTTGTCAAATTGGCTACGGTCCCTAAGCCAGGGGTGGCTCTGTAGTTTCTATTTGGAGGGTTCATGGATGTGGAGAGTTCTCCCCACGTCCTTCCCTTTTTCCTTTCTTTTGGATTCACATAATTCTGCAATGTAACATTCTCTGGCAGCACACTGATCTCCTTTCACCACTCCGATTCCATTTGCAGTAGGGAACTTCATGGTTAGACACCATTGGGCCAGGTTTATTTTGAAATCTGCTAGAACGGGCCGCCCCAAGAAGGCGTTATATGCTGACATTTCTTCCATAGTTACAAAAGTCTGAATTAGGGTGACTCTTCGATCGCCCTCTCCAAGCTCCTCTGGCATGTCGATTGTTCCCACAAGTTGCTTGGGCTCGCCAGTGAATCCTTGGATCTTTGTTTGGCACGCAGACACACTTTTCATTCCGATTTTCATCTGGTCAAAAGTACTTTGAAAAGTATATTAATAGAACTACCACTATCGACCAACACTCATCGAACTATAGCGGGTCCGATTCCTACTGTCACCACCATCGGGTCGAGGGTTCAAGCTTCGATCCCTTCGGTGTCCCGATTTCGGAATACTATATCGTCACTCAAAGCCTTTTGCAGCTTGATCGAATTTTCATCATCTATTGTGAGACATGATTCTTTCAAAGCATGTTTCAACAAACTCGCATACCGTTCCATTTCTCCCCAACTCCTTTGCGCAAGGTGTGGTCCCCCAGATATCGTTCCAATAATAAGCCTTTGGTCAGTTCGTTTCGACCCTTCATCACTAGTTCCAGCTTGATTTCCTTATTCTCTAGGAGGCTGAGGGGCCGCAGGTTGATTGGGGCTTTGTGGCATTATCACGTACTGTTGGAGTTGTTGTCCCAGATCAACTCTTCAATGAGATTCTTTAGGTTGCATCATTCGTTTATATTGTGGCCATGTGTCTCGTGGAAGCAGCAGAATTTTCCTGAGCGCTTTTGCTGCTCAGTTGCCTCTCTCCTAGGGGGCTTCTTGTATTCTTCAATTTCCTGTGTTGCGAGATAAATATTTTCCAGAGTGTCATTTAGAGGGGTATAATCTTCCTGTTTGAACTCTTTAAATCTTTTGTTGTGGCCATTACTATTTCTTTTATTGGAGTTCCAATTTTTCCTCTTTTGATTCCCATCTTTCCCTGAGACTCGTTGAGCAGCTCCAGAATCGTGCGCGTTTAGATTCATTGCCACATTGCTCTGTCCAATTTTCATCGGTTGCACACCATTAGACTTTCTTTCCATCTCCTATGTTTCCTTTAATCTAAAGTACTAACTTTCTTTACGATTGAATTCATTCCTTGTGGTAGGCTACTTAATTTTAATCCATTTCCCGAATTCAGTCTCCGGGTGAATGGCACGGACTAACGCCATAAAAACCATGTCCTCATTGGGGTTGCTTACTTCTATTCCCGCAGTATTGAACCGGTTCATGAAATATTTCAACGACTCGTTACGTCCCTGGAACAATCCGGATACAGACATAAAATCTTTTGATTGCGCGGTATGGAGCCCGAACTGGTCAAAAAAATTTGTTGCTAATTGGTAAAAGGTAGAGATAGATCTCGGGGAAGTCTGGTGAACCACATAGACACAACTCCTTCTAGAAAGATAAGGAAACATCGGCAGCGAACAACCTCTGGAGCATTGGCTCCGTCCATATACCAGCTATATTTGTATAGATGGGGTTTTGGGTCCTTCATCCCATCGTAGGATGGGATTACTGACATTGCGAATTTGTCTGGATATTTTTCATTCAAGATTTCATCAGTAAAGGGAGTCCGACTTAGAGCAGATCCCCATTCATCATCTCTTCAGTTTTTACTCTCGTCCATCAAACATTTAACCATGTCTGCTATGTATGCCTCTGATGTCTAGTAATCCTGGGGATGGCAATCGGTCACTACACCAGGTGTTTGGCTTTGCAAACGATCTTGGCACGTGGGTTGAAGCCTAGGCTCTCCTATCTTTGGAAGAGCCACTCCCACGGAACCCCATTGGCTTGCATTTGGCTTGGTTAGGCAGTTTGGACGTTCCTAGCGTCATCGAACGTGTTGACATTCCCTTCCAATGGATGGTCTTGCTCTCCATCTTCTGAATTGGAGAGATCCATAGCTATATCTTCTTGTGGAGTCTTGGCCCCCTGATTCAAGTTCGGAATTGGTTGCCTTGTGGCGAACGGAGTACTTGCATTTTCGTCCACGTTAAGTCCCGTTGTCACCCTTTTTTGGTTATTTTCCATTTCTTCTATGTAGACCAGAAATGGAGGAATTCGCTTGCTCTAAATCAGCCACGGGTTCAGGCATAGTTCTTGGAGCAGGGTTGATTGTAGGGTTAAGAGAGCGTTAAGCTTATCCATTACAGCCTTTTGGCTATTTTCCATTTTTGGTTGATCTCATTAACCATCTTATTCAACTCATCCCTGGTGACAACTTCGTGCTGACCGGAGGATGTTGGCGCCTTATTTCCCAAGTTGGCACCATCTACTTCAGTTTGTTGGGGATTAACATCTTCTCCAGCTATTATCGCCTCTATGGATCTTCCGGAGGCAGTTCTTCTTCTTCCAGGAGCCAT
This sequence comes from Allium fistulosum, assembly GCA_030737815.1. NCBI lineage: Eukaryota > Viridiplantae > Streptophyta > Magnoliopsida > Asparagales > Amaryllidaceae > Allium > Allium fistulosum. The sequence goes on along the minus strand of CM060903.1, from coordinate 507,713,655 downwards.
TGATTACAAATAGTGGATTTTTCAAGCAAAGATTGATGATCTAATTTCTGGACATATGGGATCTAAAGTAGATAGCTAGATCTGAACCCTAAGTTGGAGTTCTCACTGAAAGCACCAAAATGTTAACCCGTAAAATGGATCAACACTCTGGTTTGAATATGAAAGCACCAGCCCTGTTCTGACAGAAGAATAATACAGATAATAGGTATACAAAAAGATAGTAAAAGAAAGAAGGCAAAGAAATTTTATAGTGGTTCGGCTGTTAGTGAAGCCTTCGTCCACTTTATAGTTTTATTATAGACTGATTGTTGTTACAAGTAGTGTTTGGTTACAAGGCTTTTGATTGTCCTTAGCTAGATTGAATTCCCAGAGTTGGAATCCACTAGAGAATCATAGTCAATCACTTTGGAGATCTTTGTGAGGGAGGTAGAGAGTGAAGAAAGTTTCCAGCAGAGCTTCAACAACCAGTCCAGAGAAGATCCAGTTTATGTTGCAAGCAGGATGGTATTTATAGAGATCGGAGAACTTCTGGACCAAACCCGCTTATCAATCACTTGTAGATGGACACAGGATGATCAAAAGGAGCTTAGCTCGCGACTCGAACCAAAACCATGGATCGCTAGCGATCCATCGACTTAGCTCACGTGCAAGCTAATTACTTAGCTCGTATCTCCATTACTTTGCCTAGCTAGCTCGTGAAGATCCATGGACAAGTACGGATCGCTGGCGATGCGATCCAAACACTTAGCACATTTTCCACTTTTTCTGTCATTTCCATTTGCCATAGCGGCATAGTGACCCTAGGATGAAGTATGGATCGCTGGCGATCAATGAAGCATGGATCGCTAGCGATCCATAGACTTAGTGTATTTTTGGACTTTGATGTGTAGGATGCTTCTGTTGCTTTGTATCGACGTTGGCGTAGTCTCATTGCGCGTTGCTCCGTTTTGATGATGATCTACTAGCTGGTTGTATTTAGCTGTTGATTCGACTGAACGGACGCTGGTTTCTTGGTTTTGCAAAATTTAGTCGTTGCTTTAGTAATATGACTTGGCTCTCGTTAACTTGCTACTTTAGCCACTTTTGTTTGAGTTTCATGCTATTCTGACGTCATGAAGTTGTCCCGTCTTCTGTTGGATCCTGCTGGATTAAAAACCCGAATAACAATTTTCCTTTAATGTTTTATGGTTTATGACGAGTTGGGTAGATGACTCTTTTATTTGTCATAAGGTGCTGTGAATAATCAATTGAGAAATAACCTATGGCTGTTGAACATGAGGTATATTCGTAGATTTTTTATCATCCTTATGTGATGAGAAGGTTGTAAATCTTGACAAAATTTAAGTTTGTCTGTTAGTCATTTTATATTTTAGGAAATGTTAAGAATAAGTATGGCCTGTTTCTGGGTTGTTTGTTTATGATGAAATTTCGAGGTCGATATTCTTTTAAGGAGGGAAGGATGTAACGACCTGGAATTTTATCGTTTTGATTAAGAATATTTAATTAATTTTAAATACTTAGATAATTAATTTTAGAAGCCTAAATAAATCATTCTTATTATTTAATATAATGATATAAACTTATTTTGATATTTTGTTTACAAAATTAAATAGTTCGGAGGAAAACTGAAAATGTGATGGAAATTCATTTTTCGGATTTTCAACTTTTCGTTGAATGAAAGTTGTCGCAATGTTGTTGCACACATATGCATACTCTTGTAACATATATATACATTTAATAAGAAGTTAAAAAGTACAAAAATAGATTAATTAAAGTTATGATTCCTTAAGTACGTTTAAATTGTAATTAATCAAAGAATTAAGAAAAAGAAGAATTTGGCTTTCTTATTTTAAATGCTAAATTACTAAGTAGTACACTAATGAAGCATGATGTGATGGAATGCACATGGGTTGGCATAAGATGAGGAAGTGTATGGCATAAGCTAATAAAGGGTAGTAGAAAAAAAAGACGAGAGGTGTAGGTTGATTTAAGGAAGGACATGTTGGTCTTTTTCCATCTTAAAATTTCTATAAAAGAGAGCTCTCATTTCTCTTTTCTTATTTTATATTTTCTACCTCCACTTTGCTTTCATTCCACTCTTTTTTATTATCCTCCATTACAAATTCTTAAGTCCAAACAAAGAAGGGACCAAAAACTCCTCTTTTCCAAAACAAATGTCTTTATGGACCATAGAACCACTTAGACAGAATTCCCTACATTGCAAATATACCAAAGTCAAGCCACAACCCCTCCTCCTTGACCATGGTCGAGCAGACTAGATGCTAAAAGAGGGCTTGATCATGCACTTTTAGGGTGTTAAGGAATGTGAAGCAAGGCTAAAGCATGAAGGAAGGGAGGGCTTGTGAACTAGTAGTAAGTGGTCGTGAATAAAAGTAAGAAATCTCACTTAGAAAGTAACTTTAAAATATAAGTTATTTACTGTAAAATATTTTGGTTAGATATATTATGTAATGCTATATGGATGTGTATATATAGTATTTGATGTTGTTGATTTTTGCTTGAAAGAGGATGGCATAAATAACCATTATTTTGCAGGGGACAAAAGCAAAGAAATGAAAGTCAAAATGTTTCATAGCGAATAGGTTGATATGGGAACACTTTGAAAGATTCGATGTTGTTGATTCTTCACCTTGTTGATTTTCATTTATAAATTCTTGGTTATTTAAATACTTGTGTATGTGAAAATTGAATGTTGCTTAGTTATAGTCAACTTACTTTTGGTTGGTTTTATTGCAACATTGAAATACCATGCTTTCTTTTAAGTGGTTTACTACTTTGTTTTCTAACAGTGTTTTGAAATGGTTTACAAACATGACTTTTGTTTTTCAAACCTTTTTGTTAAGATATTAAAGTGGTTTAAATTTTTGAAAAAAATATGGTATAAAAGTTATTTGATTTACTATACAAAGTTTTAAAAAGTTACGTTCCATATAGCGATAGTCTCTTTGGATGCACATTGGAAATTTATGATTTAAGTAAAGTAAAAAGGGTTATCTATTTTAGATGTTTTGTAAATTCTTTTTGAACGTGTTTTATAAAAGTTATATAAGTATTTTTAAAGGAGTTTGAAATTTAAATATATTTTTATGAATTTATTTGAGTTATTTAAGCTAGAGGTTTAAATTTTTAAAGGAAACTTCTTTGTTTTCAAAAGTCAAGTTTTGCTTTAAAAGCAGCCATCTTTAAATGGTTGTTTTAAATACAAATTTTCAAACTATGTTTTAAAGAGTTTATACAGTATTTTTAAAAGAGAAAGAAAGCATAGATTACAATACTATTGTTGTAATAAATGTTCTCGAGTAAAGGAAAGAGATCATGAACCATACATTTTTGTTATAGTAAATGGTTTTAGGAAATTGGAAAGGAAGTTTGGTTTATAACGCTTTGATATTATTAAATAGGTTGTTTGCTTTATATAAAGAAAAGATCTTGCCTTTTGAAATCAAAGACTAGTGATAAGTTTATGGAGGTATGGTTTCAGATTGTTCTAAAAAGACTTTGTTTTAAGCAAGGGATTTCTTTGTCAGTGCTAGTAAGTAACATAAAAAAAAGATAAGTAGTGCTAAAATGTTGACACATTTATGGAAAGTAAGTCATCTTATATTTAGCACTAAAACCTGATGAGTAGACTTTCCTATATTTGTGAGATCTATAATTGGAGTGCTTTAACTAAGGCAAGGCCCTGTGGAACCAGTGCCCTACCTGGCTTCTATTTTGGGTGAGGGATAGAGAAGAAATGTCTGACGTGTGATAAGTATAAGAGAGTTAATTTCTATAAATAGGTCATGGTTAATTAAGTATATGGAAGGTGCTTCATCTTATACTTGACACTAAATTTCAAGGTATGGAAGCTTGTTTCTGTCTGTGAGAGTTTAAGAATGTACGTCGAGGCAAGGGTAGTACTCTAACTTGTTGGACTTTATTATTAATCGAGGGATAGTACGAGGTTGAATTGAAAAGTGGTGATAACTATTTAATGTCCGATTTTCCATATGCAAACTATATACTTACACCAGATTGTGGTTTGTCCACTATCAATAACTTGACTTATTTTCACTTAAGAACTATCTATATGCTTCACGTGTTCATTAGGTTTGAGACTCCTTGGAAGAAATCATTCCAGTGAAACGTCTCTCGCTTCAAGGGCTTATATTCGAGATCTCCTTGGGACTTTTATATAGTTCGCTTACCTATGAAAGAACTGGCATTGAGTCAACCAGAAACTATCGATTGTTGGAATGGAGAGACCGGGATCGGATAAGCATGAGTTATCCAAAAACCACTTTGAACCGGCATAAGCGTTGAAATTGAAGACATTTTAAAGATGTTGGAATCGAAGAGAGAGTTCTTTTAAGTGCAAGGGCTACTTGCTACTAATCCTAAGAGTGATTCCAAAAAGGATGTAGTAGAATTAGTGCCTTCGGTTGTTCATATCCTGAACAAATTGTATGGATAAATGATGGCATTGCATTATTTCTTGGAGGGCAATGTTAACATTCTGTAACGACCCATATTTTTACGGGTCGAAAGATCGTAAAACTGTTATTTTTAGGTCGTTAGTGTTGATAAGTTGTCCAGAGTTTAAGTCGACCAAAGCTTAAGTCGTCCAGAGTTAAGTCGTGTAGTAGCTTAGGTCGTGTAGAAGTCTGGGTCGGTTGAGCGGCTTAAGGATTTCAGTTGTTGTAGTTTAGGTCGTAAGCGACCTATGTTGCCCTGTAATGAAGTTAGGTCGTATGCGACCTAAGGTGGATTTTGTGTATAGTTGGGTCATGAGCGACCTATGATTTAGTTAGGTCGTGAGCGACCTATATCAGGTTGCTATATGCTAGTTAGGTCGCGTAAAGGCTAAGTTGTTAGGTCGTGTGAAGGTGTAAGTGTTAGGTCGGTACTCCTGTTAAGTCGTTAGGTCGGCATCTCAGTTAGGTCGCGCACTTGCGTTGTCGTTAGGTCGCGTGTGTGTTAGGTCGTGACTTCTGCTAGGTCACTAAGCCGCGTGAGTGTTAGGTCGTAGGTCGGGGGTAGTTAGGTCGTTAGGTCGGCGACGACCTAAGGGGCGGACGACCTAAGGATTCCAGCCTATAAATACATGTCCTTGCCTCACTTTTTGGGATCCGGATTTTGAAGCGACGAAGTGCTGCCATTTTGAGAGCTCGAGAATCTTAAATTTAGTACTTCCTTCCATCCAAGATCGAAGATCCAAGAGCTAAAGTTAAAGATCTACATTCTTCGAAGAGAGATTTCATCGTTTGAAGCGGAATTTTGACAGACCAAGTTAGATCCTTCGCTGTCCAGATCTGAAGTGTGTTGCTTTTGAAGTGTTTAGGTGATTTGGTGAGTGGTGGTTATCTCTCACACGGATCCAAAGAAGTATATCAGATCGGTGGCTTGATTATGTGTTAAAAATAGTGATTTCATGCATTTTCGTAAACTTAAGTATAGATCCATTGTTCATGATGATTTGACATCCATTTTACTACATGTTAATCTATGCAAGTTCATTCATCAAGTTGTAGAGATATTGTTCATGTTTCATGCTTGTTAGATTTGGACTCTTTATTTACAAAATTGCCATTTTAGTTATAATTGCTTTTAGATCTTGTTTGCATGATTGATTACTTGGATTAATGATTGATTTGATTGGTTGTTATAAATTAGTTGATTAGTTATTGGATTTAGACAAGATGGTCGAGGATGATTCAAAAGCTAAGGGAAAAGGCTCTTGAATTGGAAAAGCTGCTCGTGGCTTATGTGGCGGATGATGAAGCTCATATGGATAGATTTGATGATGATGATGAGATGAGGCTTTGCTATGATGTGATGTACTCATATGGATAGATTTGATGATGATGATGAGATGAGGTTTTGCTATGATGTGATGTAGCCTTGGTATAATCCAGACGAGATCATTCCAAGCATGTTGATAACTCGAGGGATGGTTCGAGTTCGCTGATAATGGTTGGCTCGAGAGGGGTTTGAGCTAGTAGGAGAATAGTCGTCGAGGAGGATGACTAGAAGGCTGAGATTTCATCGTTGTTGAAGGTTCTAGTAGACTCCAAGCAAGAGTACGCTGGGCAGATTCGATAGTCCCAAAAGACTACAGTTGGTAGTCAATTACTCTGGGCAGATTCGATAGTCCTAGGCACGGGCTGCGACGACGTGCGGAGTTCTGTCTAGAACCGGGGTTACCATTAGCCCTTGACGGACGGCTGAAAGAATGTGCCGGTCATTCAATTAACGGTGGTATCAAAGCAATGATAACAGTGATAGCCAGAGTCATTGATGTTTGGTTGTATCGTCATTCGGTCTCAAGAGCAATATTTTCTGGGTGCTTATCTGATCTTGGTTTAGGCCTTGGGGGTTTGCACTGGGAAAACATCGACCTTGACTCGAGTGATAATTGCTTTACTTTAAATGTTTGCTTTGCTATGTTTACTTCTGCTTAGTGTGTCTGGGGGCTATCACTGTAGAAAGAGGTGGAGTGGGAGGGTTGGGTTCCTATCCCTTTTACCTTTATGCTCTTCTGGTATGTTGTTAGTTAATTTACCGCTCACTAAGACTGTTGTCTGACTCAAGGTTTTATGTTCAACTCTTATGACCTTGGGTTGTTCATCCATTTTGGGATGGGCAGACTAAGTAGCAGGTGACAGGTGTTGTTCTTAGTTTCCAACGATGCTGATGACGAAGACGAGCTGGAGGCTTGCATATTATTTTCTTATTATATGTACTGGATGTTCCGCTGCTTGTATATTCTCTGAGTGATATGTAGTGAGGCTGGATGTATTGACTATTCAGATTTTTGTATCAAACTACTATGAGGCTTATTTGATGCGGTTCTGTTCTGTGTAGCTTCACTATGTATATTTTTCTCTATTGTATTTTATCCATGCGCTGTGAGTAATACGATAGATTCTGCAATTTTAACTTACCTCTGACGATCATCCATGGCTGCCTGGCACACTTTTCAGCGCACTATTTCTATGTTTAGTGCAGAAGTCATGGGCGGTCGTCACATTTGGTATCAGAGCATTGGTTAATCGATTTTACCCAACGCTCGCTGACGTAACTACGTATGAGAGACGTAATTGTATTTTGATGGATGATTACTATATATAATATAGTAGCTTAGAAGGATTTGAGTCCTTTATGCAGTTGTTTCTCAAGGTGTGCTGATCATTTCTTTTATTTGATATTAAGAATGAGTCGAAGAGGGAGACTAGCTGCTAGGGAAGGCCATGCTGCTGAGGGGGCTGCTGATTATGCTGCTATGTTCGAGGCTATGATGACTTCGATCATAAGAAGGATGCCAGCTCCGGGGTCAGCAGTTGATGTTGGAATTCAAGTTCAAGCTCCAAGACCGGTGGATTTTGCTAAGCTGTGTAAAGACTATACTGCTCTTAGAGGGAAGATTTTCTTGGGAACAGAGTCAACCATTGAAGTCCAGAGATGGATAGATGCTTGTAGAAGAATCTTTGGTGATTTGGGCATCGAGGATGCAACTAGAAGGAAGCTCGCATCAAGACAGCTTCAAGGGAGAGCTTTTGACTGGTGGAACTCTATCACCATTGATACTCCGGAGGTAGAAATTACTTGGGAGCAATTCCAAGCCAGATTTGAAGCTAAGTTCATTTCTACAGCTCAGAAATCTGTTCTGTTTAAGAAGTTTGTGGAGCTCAAGCAAGGTGGAAGACCAGTTCTAGAGTATGTTTTTGAGTTTGAAGCCTTGTCCAAGTATGCTCGGTCGTATATTGAATCTCCATATCAGAAAAACGAGAAGTTTGTGACAGGCTTGGACATTTATCTTGGGAAGCAGTTGGTGGATCATCTGGATGATCCATTTGAGAAGCTTGTGGAGAAGGCTCTCAGGCACGAGAACTTGTTTCCTAAAGAGGAATTTGTTGTTGCTGTGACCAAGGAGGAGTCTAAACCAGAACAAGATGGAAACAAGAAGAGGAAGCAGCATCACCAGAAGGGCAAGGATGGCCAGAAGAAGCCGAAGGGCGAAGTGACCTGCTACAATTGTCAGCAGAAGGGCCATTTCTCCAAAGATTGCAAGAATCCAAAGGTGCCGATGAAGTGCCACAACTGTGACAAGCCGGGGCATATTAAGAAGAATTGTCCAGAACCACGAAAGGACAAGCAGATTGTGCAAGCTTATGCTTTGGGGGCTGTTCCATCATCTTCAAAAGATCCTACCGCTGAAGAGAAAGGAAAGAGTGTGGTGGTTCAAGGTACTCTTTCCATATGTGGTGTTCCAGTTAGAGTGTTATTCGATACTGGGGCGTCGCATTCTTTTGTTTGTAATGAACTTGTAGGCCGGTTGGGTTTAGAACCAGATATCGTTGATAGACCATTGGTTGTGACTAATCCAGTTGGGGGTTCGTCCTGTCTGTGTTGCTATGCCGTGGTTTGGTTGTATCGAGTCATGATTGCTCTTTTGTTTGTGATTGTTTTGTTCTGAACTTTGCGGGGTTCGGAATTATTTTGGGTATGGACTGGCTTAGGAAGTATGCGGCAAAGGTTGATTGTGAAAGGTTGGAGGTGAAGTCGAGAATGTGGAAGGGCGAAAGGTTGTGATACGATGTAAGCATGAGGAAGGCGTCTTCATGAGCTTTATGTATTCGCTGGTTGTTCCATGGGATGGACTGTCATCGGTGCCAATCGCTAATGGATTTGAGGATGTCTTTGATGAGGTCAAAGGGTTACCGCCGCATAGAGAGATCGAGTTTCATATCGATCTAGTTGAAGGAGCCAGACCTGTTGTGATGCCTCTTAGGCGGATGGCGACTAGGGAACAGCAGGAGTTGAAGGTGAAGGTTGATGATCTTTTACAGAAAGGATTCATTCGGCGTAGTGTGTCCGAATGGGGTGCACCAGTTGTGTTTGCAACCAAAGCAGATGGATCATTGAGGTTGTGTGTGGATTATCGTGAGCTGAATAAAGTGACTAAGAAGAACAAGTATCCATTGCCAAGAATAGATGACTTGTTCGATCAACTTCACGAAGCTAAGGTGTTTTCTCAAATGGATTTGGCAACGGGATTTCACCAGTTAAGAGTGGCTAAGGATAGTGTGCCGAAGACTGCTTTCAGGACACCATCCGGTTTCTTTGAGTGGCTGGTAATGCCGTTTGGATTGACCAATGCGCCGGCATATTTTGTGGATCTTATGAATAGAGTGTTCAGAGATCAGTTGAACAAGTTCGTACTAGTGTTCGTGGATGATATTTTGATTAATTCCAGAATTGAAGAAGAGCACATGACGCACTTGCGTATTGTTTTGGAAATCTTACGGAAACATCAGCTGAAGGCTAAGTTTTCGAAGTGTCACTTCTGGAAGAGTGAAGTGAGGTTCTTAGGCCATATTATCTCTGGAAATGGAATTGCGGTTGATCACGCTAAGGTGGCAGCAATCCAGGATTGGGTTAGACCTAAGAATACATTTGATGTGAGAAGTTTTCTTGGATTAGCAGGATATTATCGTCGATTTATCAAAGACTTTTCCAAGGTAGCTGCACCATTAACAGGATTGACGAAAAAGAACCAAGTATTCAGATGGGATGCTAAGTGTGAGCAAGCTTTCGGGATCTTGAAAGAGCGACTGACAAGTGATCCTGTTTTGACTATTCCAAGTGAAAATGATGAGATGGTGGTTTATACCGACGCATGTGGTACTGGACTTGGAGAAGTGCTGATGCAGAAGGGTAAAGTTGTTGCGTATGCAAGTCGATAACTGAAGCCGCATGAAAGGAATTATTCGACTTATGATTTGGAGTTAGCGGCGATTGTTTTTGCTCTGAGGATGTGGAGACGTTATCTATTGGGAGTTCGATTTGAGTTGTTTACAGATCATAAGTCGTTGAAGTATCTTTTCTCCCAAAAGGATTTGAATCTTAGGCAGCAATGATGGCTAGAGTTTTTGGCATCATATGATTTTGGTATAGTCTATACTCCGGGAAAGGGTAATGCAGTGGCAGATGCGTTAAGTCGAAGACATGCAGGATTGGGAGCCATGTTTTTAGAATGGAAGAGTCTCGAGTATTTAGCTGGATTTGACTTCAGACCCAGATGTGAATTGGAACCTGAGATGTTGGCAAACTTATCGATAAGACCGACTCTTGATGAAAGAATTGGCGAAAACCAAAAGCGAGACGATAAGCTTGTCAAGATTATCTGTGATTTGGAATCTGGATTGGACCCAGGAAAGGATAAAGGATTCGAGATCGATCGAGAGGGTTGGCTTCGGAAGCAAAGACGACTAGTTGTTCCCGATATAGATGAATTAAGAAATGAAGTTCTGAAGGAAAGTCATCACTCGAAGCTGACAATTCATCCAGGTGGAAATAAGATGTATCGGGATATGAAGAGAACCTATTACTGGGAAGGTATGAAGAAGGATGTTGGAAATTTTATTTCCAAGTGCATGAACTGCCAGTTGGTAAAAGTTGAGCAAAAGAAGCCCAGTGGATTGCTTCAGCCATTAGAAGTTCCCACATGGAAGTTGGAGCAAATATCGATGGATTTTATTGATGGGCTACCTAGAACAAGAATGGGAAATGAAGGGATTTGGGTCATCGTAGATCGTCTGACTAAGAGTACAAGATTCATTCCTGTTCGATACCAGGACTGCATCAAAGTTGGCTGAGCTGTATGTTAAGTGGATAGTTCGATTCCATGGTATTCCGAAAAGTATAGTGAGTGATCGAGACCCATTGTTCACTAGTGAATTTTGGAAGAGCTTCCAGGAAGTTTTGGGAACTGAACTGTGTTTGAGTACAGCTTATCACCCCCAAACAGATGGTCAGACCGAGAGAGTCAATCGAGTTTTGGAAGATCTCCTTAGAGCTTGTGTTTTAGATTTCGAAGGATCATGGGAAGATCACCTTCATTTGGTAGAATTTTCGTATAATAACAGTTACCAGTCAAGAATTGGTATGGCACCGTATGAAGCATTGTATGGAAGACCGTGTAACTCTCCGACATGTTGGTTAGAAACATGAGAAAAGCTAATACTTGGGCCAGAAATGATTCGACAGACTTCGGATTGCATAGAGATCATTCGGCAACGAATGAAAGCAGCTAAAGACCGATAGAAAAGTTATGCCGATAAGCGTCGTAAGGATTTGGAATTCGACGTAGGTGATATGGTTTTTGTGAAGATTTCTCCACTGAAGAATGTTATTCGATTCGGGAAGAAAGGAAAATTGACTCCGAGATTTGCCGGACCATTCCCGATCATCGAGCGAATTGGAAAGCTCGCCTATAAATTGGAGTTACCAGAAATGATGGTGGGTGTGCACAATGTTTTTCACATATCATATCTACGGAAGTATGTGCACGACTCGAATACTGTGGTTTCTGCTGATAGCTGTGAAGATTCTGAAGTTGACCTAGTTGATAAGTGACCCCGTAAGCCGCTTCGTGTTGTGGAAACTGACACGAAACAGCTTAGGAGGAAGGTAGTTAGGTTGCTCAAGATACAATGGAGTGATGATGTTAACGACTGTACATGGGAGGTGGAAGAGAGGATGAAGGCAGCTCATCCTGAACTCTTCGAGGTATGGCCATAAGGTATCGTGTCATCTCACGACATTGTAACTTGTTCTAGTTTTGGAATTCTGCATGTTAGGCTAGTAATTGGACGCGTGGTTTGTTGATTGCTATGGATGGTAGGCATGCAGAATAGTTTTTGATTGCTCTTGTTTGTTTGGAATTTCGGGGGCGAAATTCCTAAGGGGGAGAGAATGTAACGACCCGTATTTTTACGGATCGAAAGATCGTAAAACTGTTATTTTTAGGTCGTTAGTGTTGATAAGTTGTCCAGAGTTTAAGTCGACCAAAGCTTAAGTCGTCCAGAGTTAAGTCGTGTAGTAGCTTAGGTCGTGTAGAAGTCTGGGTCGGTTGAGCGACTTAAGGATTTCAGTTGTTGTGGTTTAGGTCGTTAGCGACCTATGTTGCCCTGTAATGAAGTTAGGTCATATGCGACCTAAGGTAGATTTTGTGTATAGTTGGGTCGTGAGCGACCTATGATTTAGTTAGGTCGTGAGTGACCTATATCAGGTTGCTATATGCTAGTTAGGTCGCGTAAAGGCTAAGTTGTTAGGTCGCGTGAAGGTGTAAGTGTTAGGTCGGTACTCCTGTTAAGTCGTTAGGTCGGCATCTCAGTTAGGTCGCGCACTTGCGTTGTCGTTAGGTCGCGTGTGTGTTAGGTCGTGACTTCTGCTAGGTCACTAAGCCGCGTGAGTGCTAGGTCGTAGGTCGTGGGTAGTTAGGTCGTTAGGTCGGCGACGACCTAAGGGGCGGACGACCTAAGGATTCCAGCCTATAAATACACGTCCTTGCCTCACTTTTTGGGATCCGGATTTTGAAGCGACGAAGTGCTGCCATTTTGAGAGCTCGAGAATCTTAAATTTAGTACTTCCTTCCATCCAAGATCGAAGATCCAAGAGCTAAAGTTGAAGATCTACATTCTTCGAAGAGAGATTTCATCGTTTGAAGCGGAATTTTGACAGATCAAGTTAGATCCTTCGCTGTCCAGATCTGAAGTGTGTTGCTTTTGAAGTGTTTAGGTGATTTGGTGAGTGGTGGTTATCTCTCACACGGATCCAAAGGAGTATATCGGATCGGTGGCTTGATTATGTGTTAAAAATAGTGATTTCATGCATTTTCGTAAACTTAAGTATAGATCCATTGTTCATGATGATTTGACATCCATTTTACTACATGTTAATCTATGCAAGTTCATTCATCAAGTTGTAGAGATATTGCTCATGTTTCATGCTTGTTAGATTTGGACTCTTTATTTACAAAATTGCCATTTTAGTTATAATTGCTTTTAGATCTTGTTTGCATGATTGATTACTTGGATTAATGATTGATTTGATTGGTTGTTATAAATTAGTTGATTAGTTATTGGATTTAGACAAGATGGTCGAGGATGATTCAAAAGCTAAGGGAAAAGGCTCTTGAATTGGAAAAGCTGCTTTTGGCTTATGTGGCGGATGATGAAGCTCATATGGATAGATTTGATGATGATGATGAGATGAGGCTTTGCTATGATGTGATGTACTCATATGGATAGATTTGATGATGATGATGAGATGAGGTTTTGCTATGATGTGATGTAGCCTTGGTATAATCCAGACGGGATCATTCCAAGCATGTTGATAACTCGAGGGATGGTTCGAGTTCGCTGATAATGGTTGGCTCGAGAGGGGTTTGAGCTAGTAGGAGAATAGTCATCGAGGAGGATGACTAGAAGGCTGAGATTTCATCGTTGTTGAAGGTTCTAGCAGACTCCAAGCAAGAGTACGCTGGGCAGATTCGATAGTCCCAAAAGACTACAGTTGGTAGTCAAGTACTCTGGGCAGATTCGATAGTCCTAGGCACGGGCTGCGACGACGTGCGGAGTTCTGTCTAGAACCGGGGTTACCATTAGCCCTTGACGGACGGCTGAAAGAATGTGCCGGTCATTCAATTCACGGTGGTATCAAAGCAATGATAACAGTGATAGCCAGAGTCATTGATGTTTGGTTGTATCGTCATTCGGTCTCAAGAGCAATATTTTCTGGGTGCTTATCTGATCTTGGTTTAGGCCTTGGGGGTTTGCACTGGGAAAACATCGACCTTGACTCGAGTGATAATTGCTTTACTTTAAATGTTTGCTTTGCTATGTTTACATCTGCTTAGTGTGTCTGGGGGCTATCACTGTAGAAAGAGGTGGAGTGGGAGGGTTGGGTTCCTATCCCTTTTACCTTTATGCTCTTCTGGTATGTTGTTAGTTAATTTACCGCTCACTAAGACTGTTGTCTGACTCAAGGTTTTATGTTCAACTCTTATGACCTTGGGCTGTTCATCCATTTTGGGATGGGCAGACTAGGTAGCAGGTGACAGGTGCTGTTCTTAGTTTGCAATGATGCTGATGACGAAGACGAGCTGGAGGCTTGCATATTATTTTCTTATTATATGTACTGGATGTTCCGTTGCTTGTATATTCTCTGAGTGATATGTAGTGAGGCTGGATGTATTGACTATTCAGATTTTTGTATCAAACTACTATGAGGCTTATTTGATGCGATTCTGTTCTGTGTAGCTTCACTATGTATATTTTTCTCTATTGTATTTTATCCATGCGCTGTGAGTAATACGATAGATTCTGCTGTTTTAACTTACCTCTGACGATCATCCGTGGCTGCCTGGCACACTTTTCAGCCAGCGCACTATTTCTATGTTTAGTGCAGGAGTCATGGGCGGTCGTCACACATTCCAAGTGAGATTTTCTAAAAAGGTAAGGCGTAGCTCGAGCCTCACATCCAATAATGACTAAAACTGGGGATATGCAGCAGGACTATATGGTTCGCACCCATTGGGGTATGGTCATCACCCGATCTAGATCGATATTTATGAATTTATGTATGCTTCAAACCTGGGTATGGTTGTTGAACGCAACCAGGATGATGACATATTCGGTACTATACAGGAAGGGGTAGGCCCGTTCTGTGTTGGCATGGGGTTCATGTGTTGGCCCTCGGTACATTTTTCTAAAGGTGTATTGTGGTAGGCGGTATCTCGGTGCCTTATCATTTTATGAAATCCATTTTCCAATACGTGCCTTTACGGACTTAGTTGTATACTAAATATGCTGCTGAATGTATTTAATGTAATTATTCCGGCTAAATATTTATTTTAAACCAAAAACATTATTATAATATCACTAGATTTTCTAGTAAAATGGTTTGGTTATCGCAATATAAAACCGATCCGTGTTTATGTATGGCATGGCCCTACGGGATACATTTATTTTGAAGGGTCTAATAACATATACAACCCATATTATTGAGTTTCTCATGCTTCTTTACCAGACTGATCTGTGTGTTATTTTCTTATAATTCTCGGGTCAAACCCGAGTACTTTTCCAGATTTAGCGATGGACGTTTGGAGCTTCAGGAGAGGAGCTGGATGCCTCCAAGACCTAACGTATTATATTTTCCAATGTATTACTTGTTTGGTATCTATCATCATGTGTCAGGACAGGCTGTTATGACTATCCAGGATAATGAATAGTTAGTTTACTCCGATTGTTGTAAAGTTTTTCTTTTTGTAAAGATCATTTGGATATTATATATTATTCGTCACGATGTGAGATTCTGTTCTGTCTTTTCTTTTCTTTCACCCCAACAATTTGTCTTTCTGGCACTCGGATGCTCGGCACGTGAATACCGTGGATGTATTAGTAGCGAAATTGTGGGTCGAAAAGGCGAAACTTTACAATGAACATTCTTCTGAAGGATTTTTCTATTGCTATACACAGTTACTGAAATTACCTGAGAATACTTCAACTTTCAATTAGTGAAATTCACAGACTCGATTTACATTGTCCTACTACATCAAATGAATTAGAAACATGATTTAGTACATTACATATATTATGGTACCTATTGTCAATGCATAAGGTAACTGTTTAATATTTCCTGTTTTATAAGACCATTTCATGGTCGGAATTTATATGATACATCTTTAATATAAGTATAATGTGCTATGGTTCCGATATATCACTTACATAGGACATTAGAATCAAATCTTTTATTGAGAACAACCAATTTTTTTTTTATAATCTTATAAATGATTTAATACCATTTCATCTTTCTTTATTATAGGGACATACTACCTCTGAAATTTTACTTTAATGAAATTTTTTGTTTCTTTCAAAGTACATGTTCCAACCTCTAGTTGTTAAATTTGAAATTAAATCAATCTTAAATTTATAAGCTCTTTATTGCTCCTATTGATCCCAAGACATTTTGCATGTGGCATGCTAACAGTTTTCTTTGAATGTTCATTCAAATAAACCATCATAACATACACTCACCATATCTTCATGTCCACAGTGTATGATAACTATGAGCGAATTCCTGATGGATTAGGTATGATTATTAGCAAAATCGATTTTTCAACTTCAACATTTGAATTGACTATAAAATTTTCCAATTACCTTGCTTAATAAAACTATAACCTTCCAATTAAAACTATTTGCAGTCGATAGATCATATCCCTTCATGTGTTACCTCTAAAATCATATTTGTTGGTATAATTGGACTTCGTTTCTCACCTTATCGACCTCATGCCAAGTGGCAATGTCCACACTTTCCATAGCTTGCAGGCAACTAAGGGGATTGACATTCAATCCACTTTCTCGCACAAAGAAAATCATATTTTCTCTTTGCCATATGAGATTTATTATTAGACGTTCTAATAAGCTATTTCCTTATCAGGCTAGATTAATTCTTTGTTATCTGAACATTTATTTTCACCTCATTATCTTGGATCGTATTCAAATCAACTACAATGCTGCTAATTTCCTAGATTGAAATACCTCAATTAAGAAGTGGCATTTCTTGAAATACCATTTTATTTCTCATTGTGATCGAACAAGCTTCCAAAAGCCTGTATAATTCACATGACAATAAATCGAGCTTTCAGTGTATGCAATTCATATTCTAAACATATGTCAAAAAGCTTACATCTTAACCTTTCAAGATAACACTTCTCCAGTATCACATCTTATATGATATTGCAAACTTAGCTCTAGATGATACATGATTCAATATGTGTATTCATTTATAAATACATATCCCTTAAGAAAGATTTAACTCAACTTTTTTCATGTAACTCAAATAATGTCTAACATAATTCAATTACTCCTTGCACATCGCAATGATCATAAGGAGGACTAACATTGGAGATAAATCACATTCTATTTTGGTATTATTGGAACTCATATCCAATATACTCAACTTTCTCTATCAAATCGAATTGTTTTAACTCTCTCACATGTCTTTATTTTTACTTCCATATATAATGTATGAATTTATCATAGATATTTGACTTTATGTATCAATATATACATAAGTGAATCTGAAAAATTCAACGGTGAATAAAATTGAAGTAGGTGGATTCAATTTTGGCATTTCAGACTATGATATCTTTGGTGGTCTATCCTAAACTCCTTTCGGATGGCCCATAAGATACCTCGTGATCTCAACAACCTTATCATGCTCCTATTGAATATGAGAATCATTTTTGATCATTCGAGACATATTTCATAAGTATAGCATGATTCATAATCATGTAAAAGGAAGAGCTTCTTCATACTTGGTGTAATATATATCTCAATGTTTTATAGCACACTCTAAAGTTCCAAAATTACGTATAGTTAACATTAGATTCTTATATATATCTTTAACTTACACACCCAAACGGTCTAGAGTACTTATAAAATCAAGACATACCATCATAATTTTATTTTACATTAAATATATAAAATATTCTATACAAAATAAATCGTGTTTATGTTCAATTAAATAAAAAATAGTTATTATTTCGCAAATAATATTGGCATTCTTGAAATTATTTATTCTAACTTTAATGTGTCCATTAGTAAATGTCATATGATTAACTCCCACTATTTCTATCCCTACTATAGCAACATCGATTATGCAAAGTTCTATCACATTTTACAATGGGCTTACCGTCTCATTTATTGTAACTAATTTACAATCAATATTTCTAATCCAATATCCAAAAGCTCCATGAAATAGAACTCAAAAAAGACAATCTTTTATAAGGTTATATTAGACCTTGAAATCGTATTTCATGTTACATCCTTAACCATCTTCTAATGTTTATTATAGTTCCAATTATAATGTCATTTAATGAATCTGAGGTAACGCTCACTATCTCTTCATCCCAACAGTACCATCGTTACTGCTATCACTTGAAATTTATTTTTTCTTTTCTTCAAGATCACACCTCTAGGCGAAAACCCAACTATAAGATCATGACCTAATTATATTACTTAATTTCTTTCGTCACCCTTAACAAAATAAGGAGATCGATCTTGGAATTAATTAATTGGATCAAACTGACACCTTGGCTAATTGGGCATATATCTAGTTCTAGCTCTAGAATTGTTTTAATTCAATAAGAATCATGATACACTTAATCATATTAAGTATATGATCTTATACTAAGTTTGACTTGCTTTATTCAGATGAAATCATTCGAATTCCATACATTATGAAGTAATATTGTTCACTATATAGCTACTATATACGATCTAAGAACTGGTTTTAGGTGAATATACATTTCTTTGTCAATCATTAATTTAGTTCATTTTATATACTTCAATCAATAAACATTTTAGTGATTTTATTAGCGTAAATTTATCATAATAGTAGATACTATAATATAACATGCATTCTTATACTTATTAGATTAGTTTTTCTATATTCCTTCTAGTAAGGTTCCTATCAAATTTTATGTAACTATCATAATCTAAGAGAGGTACGGAAATATTTTGATTTCTCTAATGGGTGTTAAATCCCACTTATCATGTTGTATCTAACCTTGAGTTTTCTCAACAAATCAAAACCCTCATAAGTGATGGATAATACTTACTGGTTATATCATATATAACTCCCAGCCGATTTTTCTTTTCCCTAATTACTTGTTGACCTTGAGTTTGCTCAACAAAGCATTAATGCATTAGTCACTCTGACCCATCATTCACGATAGCATAGAGAAAAATTACTAATATCTTGAGTTTTCTCAACAAATGTAAGTAATTCCCTACCCATCTAGAGACATAAAAAATAGTATATACATAACAACATTGGCTTGAGTTTGATTAACAATTAACATATATGCAAGTAATCTATTCCAGTACGTAAATTATAGAGGGAAACATTATTAGAACTCAAAATTTGAATAATTAAGAGTCATATCAACATAAAGATAATGTATTTTTGAAGAATACCCTAAATGATATAAGTGCCCGACAAATTAGATGTCATTCTATACGTACACTATGTATGCATTTATCTCAAAAATCTATATTGGGTTTATTTTTTAACCATATATACACATATAACTTATATATACATATAATATTAATTTATTTATAACTTTTATGATTTTAATTAATTATTATATTACATTTATAAGTTTATATGTATTTTACATAATTAAACAATTTAAATAGTTAATTAATTGATTGATTAAAATTTCACAAATCTGAAATACTAACTAAAAACAATTTTGAATTACTATATACTTATAACATTTATTTATTTACTTATATATGTATATCATAACAACTATAATTTATATATATGTATTTAATAAATTAAATAATTTAATTAATTATTAATTTTAATTAAGCCTTTTAAATAATTTAAATTTTCCAAAATTTTAATTTATTCTCCAAAAACTAATTGACGGAAAGATTGTATCATTGTAACTTATAATTATATAATATATATATAGTGTATAATATTATAAAATTTATACTCTATATATACATGTATACATGTGTGTATAATTAGACACTTTAATTTATTTAAATTTCATAGACCTAAATATTAATTCAAAACAATTTTGAGTCACTATATAATTACAACAATTATAATTACATATTTTAGCTATACACATACATAAATTATAACCTTTGTAATTTTGCATACATATATAATTATAACAATTACAATTATATAAATTAAATATTTTAAATTTATTTTATTTATAACCTTTATGAAATTACATAATTTTAATTTAACTGTTTAAGTTTAAATAATATTCTGTAATAATTCAAATACGATATTTGAATTAGCCCTAAATCCCTAAATACGTTTTGGCTTTACACTTGGACATAACCACTTGTGGATTTTGATTCCTCAGAATTTGCAATCCAGTTTGCATCACTATATCCTTCTAAGACCGCATGATATTTTCCATAATGTAAAGAAAAATTAGTGGTATTCTTTAAATATCCCAACACTCTCATTAGTGCTTTCCAGTGTTCCTTCCTTGGGTTACTTGTATATCTGCTTAATCGACTTACCACGTAAGCGATATCTGGTCTAGTGCGATTCATGAGATACATTAAGCATCCTATTACACGAAAGTATTTCGGTTGCATTACACTCTCATTAGTGTTTTTATGCAGTACTTCTGATGGATTAAAAGGTGTTCTCACTCCTTTAACTCCATAGTCTTGGAATTTTTCAATCACTTTGTCTACATAGTGTGACTGAGATAATTCAATTCCATTAGGTGTTCTTATTATTTTGATTCCCAAAATAATGTCTGCAACTCCTAAGTCTTTCATATTGAAATTGCTAATTAACATCTTCTTTATGGTCTCTATTACCTGAGTATTTGGACCAAATATTAACATATCGTCTACATATAAACAAATCATCACATATGATTGTCCAATTTGTTTATAATAAACACATTTATCACATTCATTTATACGAAAACCATTTCTCATCATGACACTATCAAATTTTGCGTGCCATTGTTTTGGAGCTTGTTTTAGTCCGTATAATGATTTTACTAATCTACAGACTTTGTTTTCATTTCCTTTGGAAACAAAACCTTCAGGTTGCTCCATGTAGATCTCCTCATCGAGATCTCCATTTAAGAACGCTGTCTTTACATCCATTTGATGAATTTCTAGATTATAAATCGATGCAATTGCTATTAGCATTCTTATAGAGGTTATTCGTGTTACCGGTGAATATGTATCAAAGAAGTCTACTCCTTCTTTTTGACGATATCCTTTGGCTACTAATCTGGCTTTATACTTGTCGATAGAGCCATCTGCTTTCATTTTCTTCTTGTAAATCCATTTGCAGCCAATAGGTTTTATTCCAGGTGGAATATCAACAATTTCCCAAGTTTTATTACATAGAATTGAATCAATCTCACTTTGGATTGCTTCTTTCCAGCATGAAGATTCAGAAGGTGACATTGCTTCCTTGTACGTTTGAGGTTTGTGTTCTAACACATATGTGAAAAAATCCGAACCAAATATCTTGGAAGTTCTAGCCCTTACACTTCTTCTTGGTTCAACTTCCTCAATCTCATGATGAGTTTCATCTTCATGTGAATTGCTTGATTCTTCTCTTATCCTTTTAGGGACATTATTCCCTTCATTCCTTTTGTGCAGAAACACGTCTTCAAAGAATGAGGCATCTCTAGATTCCATGATTGTATTTACATGAATATCAACTATATCAGACTTGAATACCAAAAATCTATAGGCACTACTATTTTGGGCTGGCCCTAAATATTAACAATCTACTGTTTTTGGTCCAAGTTTGACTTTCTTGGGAGGCGGAACTGAAACTTTTGCCAAGCATCCCCACACTTTGAGGTATTTAAAGCTTGGTTTGTGTCCTTTCCATAACTCATATGGAATTGTTCCTGTTTTATTGTGAAGGACTATGTTTAATATGTGATTAGACATATTTAAGGCTTCCCCCCACAAGTTCGTCGGTAGACCAGATGTTAAAAGCATGACATTAATCATGTCTTTTAACATTCTGTTCTTCCTCTCGGCTACACCATTTTGTTATGGTGAATATGGAGCTGTTGTTTGATGAATTATACCATTTTCGACACAGAACTGTTCAAATGGTGATCCATATTCTCCACCTCGATCAGATCTCAATATCTTGATCTTTTTATTTAACTGATTTTCTACCTCAGCCTTGTACTTTATAAATGATGTAATTGCTTCATCTTTACTATTCAAAAGGTATACATAGCAATATCGCGTATAATCGTCAATAAACGTGATAAAGTACTTTTCCACCTCTTGTAGGTAATGATTTAAAATCACATAAATCTGTATGAACCAAACCTGGTGGTTCGGTGCTTCTATCAACAGATTGAAATGGTTTTTTTAACCATTTTTGCTTCTACACATGTCTCACATTTGTAGT
Source organism: Allium fistulosum (assembly GCA_030737815.1). NCBI lineage: Eukaryota > Viridiplantae > Streptophyta > Magnoliopsida > Asparagales > Amaryllidaceae > Allium > Allium fistulosum. The sequence continues at coordinate 507,691,851 of CM060903.1, read as the reverse complement.
TCTTATCTACATGGAATTTCGTAATTAATCACAAGTTAGATAATGTTTTCATTTTTTGGAAGTTTACGTGTCCTAATCTATCATGCCATAGTAAAATTTCATGCTCAAGCAAGTACGAAACTTCAATTTTATTAATAGCACAATCAGAATACATAGTTTTATTGCCGATAACGGCTACATTTGTCTTAAATAGGCCATCACATAAATATCCTCTTCCGATATACATTCCAGCTTTGGACAGAACCATCTTGTCTGACTCGAACACCATTTTTTTTTGAAAATCAATAGGCTAAGGGAGCCTTGCCCATTTATTACAATCAATATTCATTACATCAGCATTACAGCTTCCAAGCTTACAATTGCTATTATATTGAACAGAATAAAAACAGAAATGCCAATACAATGAAAACACTTCATATACTTCCAGCTTATCTTGATCAATGCCCCTGCTTGTAATTCAAACCACATACAACTTTTTCATTGCTTTAGAAACTCAACATATGAAATTTAGTCAGCACCTATAACGGTGAATCAGGCATTCATTTGATCAGAATAATATATCAATATGAATCTCAGTATACTCCAGAAATTAACCTCCCTTTGCCCAATCAGTTAATATGCTCCATTCACTTAATAGATCTGCGTATAATCAAGTTGTTAATGATTACAAACAAATCACTAGCAGAATTAAATGTATCAGAAAATATTCTCCCATTCCTTTCCTTCCAGATTGCATAAATGAAAACTTTAAGAACAGTAAGTAAGGCTATAGATTTGGAAGTCTTCCATCTAGTAGCTTTGTATATATTAAACCATTCTTCTTTGGAATTCTTATCAGGAATGTGAAATTTACCAATAGTCATCAACTTTTAAATCACTTGAATCCTTTCTTTGATAGTACTGAACCAGAGATCAGATTCTTGCGTATATCTGGAACGTGGAGCACGTCATTCAACTTGACAGTTTTTCCAGAAGTAAACTTGAGGATTACTGTGCCACTGCCTTCGATCATGAAAACAACAGAATTACCTATGTAGAGTTTTTCTTCCTGATCGAATTTGTGATATGTTGAAAACATGGATTTATCAGAGCAGACATGACGAGTAGCTCCTGTGTCCACCCACCATTGGTTAGGATTCTGAACCAAATTGCATTCATATATAACTGCTGAAAAGTTGGACTCGTCCACTTCCATGTTGTCAACTATATTTGCCTCTGAGTTGCGTTCCTTCTTGTGTCTGCAATCTTTAGCGGCATGTCCCATTTTGCCACAAACCCAGCATCTCCATTAAAATTCTTGGTTTTATTATCTTTGGGTTTGTTTTCAGGAGCTTTCCTCTTCTTTGAGAAGTTCTTCTTTTTGTTGAAGTGGCCTTTATTCTTGTTCTTCGACCCTTCTGTTACCAACGCCTCCTCGCTTTGTTTGGTAATTCCACGGTTATCTGCCTCAATTTTTAATCGTACGATGAGGTCCTGCAAAGAAATCTCTTTCTTTTTATGCTTTAGATAGTTGCGGTAGTCTCTCCATGACGGCGGCAGTTTTCCCGTGATGGCTTCAACCAAAAACGATTCTCCAACCTTATGACCTTCCGCTTCGAGTTCATGAATGATGATTTGCAGTTCATGCAGTTGAGCAGTCACCAGTTTGGAGTCGACCATCTTGTAGTCCATGAATTTGTCTACAATGAATTTCTTAAGACTGATATTCTGCGTCTTGTACTTCGTGGCAAGTGCATTCCAGAGTGCTTTTGCTGTCTTTAGAGGTTTATATACTTTGTATAGCACCTTGTCGAGACAATTCAGAATATAGTTTCTGCATAGGAAATCAGAATGTTTCCACGTAGCAACATCTGATTCCTTGCCAGGTGCAGGAATCGGTTCCTCCTCCTCGAGATACCGTTGCAGACCGAGTGTGGTAAGGTAAAATAACATCTGATTCTGCCATGTTAAAAAGTCGTCACCATCTCCTTTAAAAGGATCGGGTCTGTTGTGTGTAGTAGCCTTTGTTGAGAGCTCTACTATTGCCATCTCTGTTTTAGTTAAAACAGGAAAGTCTTAAGATGTTATACGTCTAGTATACCAAAACAGAGAATAATCAATTATAAACTCGTCTCACAAGTTTATTAAACAGATTTCTACTACTCTAGAAGTCTGTATTAGTTAATTTAAGTAATAGTTATGTCGTAATTAAATTACAACAACAAATTAACAACTATAGTAATAATAACTATAGTGCTAAATCAACCGTTATACTGTTTAATGAAATAGTATACCGCAGAAATAAAAAGAAATATATATACGTATAAATAAATCTAACTGGTCGAAGAAGGAAATTCCGTCTGAGGCTTGTCGTGACAATTTCCTTAAGACTTTATTTAAAGTCTCCCAGGATACAACAGACGTAATCCGCACGAGATTGTAATGAGTACGTCAACTCTGTGATATATTATTTAGAGCAGTAGAGAAGGAAGAAGCAGAAGAAATTAGACTCGACTGGAATGTGATCAGGATTATCTTCTATTTATAATTTTGTCTGCATCCCTTCAAATAGTCGCGTCCGCTGTCTTTTGAACGCTGCTGCTCGTTAACGGGTCGCACCCGCCTGCTCCTAGTATCTGTTCGGCCGCGCCCGCTTTTCTTCAGTCAGGTCGCACCCGCTCGCGTCTAACGGTTCGTGCCCGCTTCAGAAGTCGCACCTCCTCAGTTAATCCGCGTCCGCTTATGAACCCGGCCTAGTTTTGCAGTAAAATTAGGATCATAGTAGAACGGGTCGGTCGGACGATGGCGGGGTCGCGCGCGTGTGGTGGTGATGCATGATTTCCCTCCTCACAACGAAGCATACATTTGGGTGCCCCTAGGCCCCAACCTCTTCATTAGGAAGCTATTAATATACTTGGCTTTGTTTGTATATTTGGCGATGTGGGACAAGTGTATTTCATTTACACTTTGTACTTAGGAATTCCAACATATAAATCGTTAAAGGAAGGAAGGTGAGAAATGCTAAGCTGTTGTGTTGAGATGGCTACATGCGTAAGATTAAGATATTGGAGGGAACACATGTGCAGAGGCACATGCATGTTAGTACATAATTGGACATGCACGGGCTGCATGGGGAACATTCATGAGCAAATGCTAAGTGCTTGAATTGAGAACATGCGTGAATAAGTGCATGTTGAGAAATGTGTGCAGCATAACCATCAAGATAACATGCATGCATTAGCTAGAATTGAAATGTGTGCATTAAACATGTGTTTTGCTAATAGAAACGTAGATTTAAAAGTTTGGACTTGAAATGGAGCACAAGGGCTGAGTGGCATTGCTGAATTGGTGAGACGATTGGTGGAAGATGTAAAATGTGCTGGAGCAGCTAACATGAAGTCTGGACTGTTAACCAAGGGCTGAGACTGACGTTGAGCGATCATCGAGGCGAACATAGCTAAAAGGCATGAGTAGGAGGAAAGTCTCCTCTAATCTTTGAGTTGGTCTTCAAGTAGGAGAGAAGGAAGAGCGGTATAAGCTAGAATGTCATATGATCCCATCAAGAGGTGGTCCCGAATCTTCCTGTCTTCTATCGACCACTATCCAAAGTGAGATATACCAGACAATAAAATATACCATAGCCAAAGAATTTCTATATGATTCATTGATTTCTTTCATACCAATGACCCCAGCAAGTTACATAAAATGTCGTATATAAAGATTTCCTAAGCGAACGATTGTGATTAGATTTAAACTTGGTCCAAAATTCTTGGAGGGATGGAATTTTAGTATTTATGGCCAGGTCAAAAATAATAAATACGTTATTGATTATGTGTTGAGTGAACTGACATTAGAAGAACAAGTGTACGGTGATTTCGGAAGCTGCGTTACAAAAATAGCAAGGATTATTATTAGGGTTATTTATTAGTGTAGAGTTTAATCTAGAAATGGCATTGAGTTTATTGCGTAATACAATCCACATATGAATTTTAACTTTACGGGGGTCAATTTTCCAATAGGTTTGAAGTACCATAGGGTGGAATTTCTTGAGAAAATTAAGAACTTATAGATAAATTTAGAAGTATATTTTTCCTTTTTGTCCCTTCAATATATCAACTAGTCGTGTTGCTCGTTCATAATAATAGTTCAATAATATTAATAAGCCTTTGGTACCGCCTAAACACATTTCATGTTAAATGTTAATTAAAAGAGATATTCTAGTTAAATATATCATGGGGCCTAAATATGTCAATAATGCGATCGTTCTTGTTATTAGATGCCAACAAGAGCTTAGGAAATTCATGTTTCAATGCGATTTGGGAAGCCTATGGATCATTCCAGAACGATAATTTTGTTTCTTGAGTGAGTATTAAATCGAAGGCCTGGTTTAAATATGTGGAACATGTTGGAAATATTTTTCCTAAAGGAAGAAAGCAACTGCATATTTGGTTTATACTAATTTTTAGAACCATTGTAGTAGAAGTTGGGAATTATCTCTTTCCATGCTGTTGCATCATCGTCTAGGAATTTCCAAATCCGTTTACCTAAATGGGAAGAGTTAAATGTTTTTAGATATGTAAAACCTAGTCTGCCTTTAGGCTTGCATACTATATCCCATTTAACGAGGCAGTTTAAGCTGGAGTAGTCTGACCCTCTTTTCCATAAGAAGCTCCTTCTTATGTTATCAATTTTGTTAACCAGCCAAGTGGAAAAATGATAATATAACAACCAATATATCGGTATTGCCGTCAGAACCAAGTTAATAAGAACTACCCTGCCCACCCTCGACAGGCAGTTGGCTTTCCAAGAAGACAATCTATTATTAACTTTATCGATAATTATGTTCCAATCTTCTCTTTTCGGTTTAGTTTATCTGATGGGTATACCTAGTAATTAATATAATAGTTCATAGTCTTACAATTAAGTGTATCAGCGACATCAGGAGCGTCGTTTGAGGCGTCATTGATGACTAATACCGAGCTTTTATGTATGTCAATTCTAAGCCCTGAGAGGATTTCAAAGTTATATAATATAAGCTTAAGGTATGCTATATGATGCGGGAGGTGGGAGAAAAATAAGAGGTTGTTATCAGTGTATTGTAGAGCAGAAACTCCATCAGAAGTAATGTCTCTTTCTAATCTTGGTAAGATGTTGTTATTCGCCAATTTTATTATCTTGTTAAAGACATCTGTCGCTAGAATAAAAAGCAAGGTGAGAGGGGATCGCCTTGGCGAAGACCCCTTTTGGATTGAATTTTACCACCATTAGCCCTATTAACTAAGATGAAGACACACTAGTTTTCAAAGTAAGCTTAATCCAGGAAATCCACTTTTCAGTGAATCCTTTAGGTTTCAAAGTGTCAAGTAAAAAGCCCCAGTCAATTATGTCAAAAGCCTTGCCAAAATCTAATTTGAGGAGAGCACATGTGATACTATCCTTCTGAAAATAGTTAATAAGTTTATGAGCGGTAGCTACACCGTCCATAATATGTCTATCTTGAATAAAATCGTTTGAGTTTTGTCAATTAAATTATCCATTTTATTCCTCAACCTATTTGCAAGGACTTTGGTTATTATTTTAACTGAACAGTTAATTAGGGATATTGGTCTAAAGTCTATAAGGTCTTCCGAACTTTCCTTTTTAGGGATAAGTATGACCTCGGCAAAGTTGAACCTACCCAACTGGAGGCTACTTGAGTAAAGTTCTTCAAAGAGTTGCATTATATAATACTGGATTGTACGCCAAAATTTTTGGTAAAATATCATTGGGAATACATTGGTACCCGGGGCTTTGTCACCGACAAGGTCCTTAATGGCTCTCCAAACTTCCTCTTCCGTGAATAGAGAATCTAACACTCGAAGAGAGGGATCTAAGATCAGATATAGAGACGGCCAATCCGCTGGAATTCTTCAACAACATTTGCTACCATATAATTCACTGTAGTAATTTTTGAAAATGTTGTTTAACATAACTTGTTCAATAATTTCAATATCGTTAACTTTAATTGATTTGATGGTATTAAGGCGTGTTAGTCCCTGAGGAGTTGGTTTTGATGACAACAACCTTACTTAGAATTAGATTATAAAATATATAATACTAACATTATTGTGTAGATAAATATAGATATGTTTGCAGGTACTAAAGAATGAAGAACTGTACAGTATAAAGATTCAAGATCAAAGATTGAAGATATCAAGATTCAAGACTCATGAGTATCAAGAATTTCAAGAGTTCAAGTTTCCAAGATAAGTTATATAGTTAGGAATATTGTTAAAACTCATAGAAAGACACTGACATCTTAAAATCTATTTTATTCGTGGAATGGAATCCACTTTGTGCTCGTTAAAGGGATGGAACCCTAAGTAGGATGGAACCTACGAAAAATCTAGTGGAACATCTTTTTGTATCCACTTAATTTTATTTCAAAATGATTTTCAAAATATAGCTTGTTTTTCAAAATGATTTTAAATATTCCTGTTTAAAAACCAAAATCATCTGTCCTGGTTTTTCAATATATTTTAGCCTCAAAAATATCCTTAGTTTTAAATATCCTTAATTTTAAATATCTTTGATTTTTAAATTATTATCCTAAGTTTTTAAACTATAATTCTGATATTAATATATTTAGCTGTTTTATATATTTATACTTAAGATTTAAATATAAAAGTATAGAAAATTATTATATATATTTCAATATTGTTCTTTATAGTTATTTATGTATTATAACTATATATAAGTATATTTTAAAGTTTAAATATAAGTATAATATAATATAGAAATTATTTTCAAAGAAAAACAAATCACAAAAAAATACAAGGGCATGTCGACATGGTCACATGTACCCCTGTCGACATGGTGACAGTTAAATTGTTTTTTAAAAGAAGTGTCTATTCGCCACATCCCTTCACCAATGGACATGGCTATTGATCTACTATAAATAAAGGGTGTTTTCAACGAATTTTACTCACTTTTCTCTGATTTAACTTCTCTTCTTCTTCTCCACTTTCTTATTTGCAAATTACACCATTACTCTGCCTCAATATCGAATCTAACTAGATAATTTCTGGTTTTGATTCTCTCCACTATCTCTACAAGATCCAAGTGCTAATATGAGTTATAGACTTTTTGTAATCAATTGAGCGAGATAAGGTGTGATTGTAGCCCTGGAAATCAATTGGGTGAACTTGTTGCCCCAGAAATCAAGTATCTCTACCCAGAGGATTGTGATTGTGGAGGGTGTACCTCGTAGCCTTGAAACCGAGGGTTGTATTTGTAAGAATTGTTTTTGAAAGAAAATCCGTACTTGTGTTGCGGGACTGGATGTAGGGTAACTCTGAACTAGTATAAAATCCGGTGTGTTCTTTCCTTTACTGCTTTTACTTTATATTTGCATTTGTGTTTGATTCTGTGTTCATATCTATGTCTGATTAGTGTATACATTGTTATCAAATTAAGATAAACTCAAAAAGATTAACAAATTTCTTAAAACACTATTCACCCCCCTCTAGTGTTAATTCTAGCCTTAAGATCCTTAATCCGCATTCCTAACATTTGGTATCCGAGCTTTGTTTTCAAAAGTTTCATAATCTGAATTTTGAAAAGTTTTAAAATGGCTATTTTTTAAAAATCTGTTAAAACTAGTTTAGAATTGTTTAAATCATCATTGTTCCATGAGTCTGCATATGAATGTTATTCAAATTCTAGTTGTCTACCCAAATTTTATAATGTGCAGGAAAGATGCTTTATGGGTATTAAGGAATCAATCCAAAATGGACAATCTGTGCAGATCAAAAGGAATAAGTGGATACTTGATAGTGGATGCTCTAGACACATGACTGGTAATCCGGATATGCTGAATAATATTATATACAAAGACAGAGGACTGGTTAACTTTGGAGACAACTCGAAAGGATACGTGATTGGCATCGGCAATGTCGGTAACTCTGAAACTACTATTATTACTAATGTTTTGCTAGTTAAGAATCTAAAACATAATCTACTAAGTATTAGTCAACTCTGTGATAAAGGATATAAGATTAAATTTGAAAAAGATAAATGTCATATTGTAGATAATAACTCAACCATAATATTTGAGGGAATTAGGAAAAAGAATATTTATATTCTTAGTATGAAAGTTTCAAATGATAACCTATGTCTTTTGGAAAATACAAGTGACCCTTGGATTTGGCATAAGAGATTTGGACATTTGAATTTCAAACTCTTATCTAGACTGTCAAAACATGATCTAGTAAGAGGCCTCCCTAAAATGAATTTTAAAGTAGATAGTTTATGTGATGCATGTCAATTAGGAAAGCTTAGAAAAAGTTCCTTTAAATTAAAAGATATGATTTCAACTTTAAAACCCCTTGAGTTACTTCATCTTGATTTATTTGGTCCATCTCAAATTCAGTCAATAAATCATAGTAAATATGTTTTTGTAATTGTAGAGGATTATTCTAGATTTACATGGACAATATTTTTGAAACATAAAAGTGATACTTTTGAATGTTTTAAGAACTTTACAAAAAGGATTCAAAATCAATTATCTTTAAAAATTATAACTATTCGTAGTGATCACGGTGGTGAATTTGAAAATGAAAAGTTTGAGGAATTCTGCAATAAGAAGGGAATAACTCACAATTTCTCATTTCCAAGAACTCCACAACAAAACGGAGTAGTTGAACGTAAAAATAGAACGATACAAGAGTGTGCGAGAACTATGCTTTTAGATAGTAATTTACCAAAACACTTTTGGGCAGAAACTGTTGCTACCGCCTGTTATATTTTGAATAGAATTTTAATTAGACCTTTAACTGATAAGACACCTTATGAACTTCTTCATGGAAAGAAACCTAAGGTATCATACTTCAGAATTTTTGGAAGTAAATGCTTTATTTTAAATACAAAAGATAATTTGGATAAATTTGATCATAAATCCGACAAAGGAATCTTTATCGGATATTCTAATAGAAGTAAAAGTTATAGAGTTTTTAATTTAAGATCTAACACCATCACAGAAACAATGCATGTTTCGTTTGATGAAAATTTAAAAGATTTTGAAATTACAAATGATGAAGAAGATTTAATTACTCAAAATCAGGAATCAACCGAAATTAATAATGAAATTAATCATTCTAATAAAAGGATTAAACTTTTAAAAGATCATCCTATTGAAAATATAATAGGAGATATGCAATCTATTGTTACAACTAGAAATCAACTAAGTAAAATGAATAATGTAGCATTTATATCATCTATTGAACCCAAAAATCCTAAAGAAGTATCAACTGATGATTCATGGATTTTGGCTATGCAAGAAGTATTAAATCAATTCACTAGAAATGAAGTTTGGGAACTTGTTCCTAGACCTGAAGATAAAACTATAATTGGAACTAAATGGGTCTATAAAAATAAAATGAATGAACAAGGTGAGGTCGTTAGAAATAAAGCACGATTAGTCGCCCAAGGTTATTGTCAAGAAGAAGGTATAGATTGTGACGAAACCTTTGCTCCTGTAGCAAGATTAGAAGCCATTAGGATTCTACTTGATTTCGCAAATCATAATAATTTCAAATTATTTCAAATGGATGTTAAAAGTGCATTTTTAAATGGATTTGTAAAAGAAGAAGTATATGTTGAACAACCACCACTTTTTTGAAGATGAAAAATTACCAAACCATGTGTACAAACTTAAGAAAGCTTTATATGGTCTAAAACAAGCTCCTAGAGCCTGGTATGATAGACTAAGATCTTATTTATTACAATTAAATTTTGAAATTGGTAAAATAGATAATACTCTTTTTATTAAAAGAAATAAAAATGATATTCAACTAGTTCAAGTATACGTAGATGATATCATTTTTGGCTCAACTAACTTCGAAATGAATAAAGAATTTTCTGAAATAATGACAAAAGAGTTTGAGATGAGTCATATGGGTGAATTAAACTTCTTTCTAGGATTGCAAATAAAACAGTTAGATAATGGTATTTTTATTAGTCAAGAAAAATATGCTAAAGAACTAGTTAATAAATTTGGTTTGACTACTGCGAGTGGAAAACCTACTCCCATGGCAACCAATGAATATCTAAGTAAAGAAGATCTCTCGAAAGATGTAGATCAAAAGTTGTATAGAGGAATGATCGGATCATTGCTCTATATCACTGCTAGTAGACCTGATATCATGCATAGTGTGTGTCTCTGTGCAAGATATCAATCTCATCCTAAAATAATTCACTTAAAAGCTGTAAACCATATCATAAGATATATTAAACACACCTCTGATTATGGCTTATTTTATCCTAAAAATGATTCATTTGATTTAATATCATACTGTGATGCTGACTATGCTGAATGTAAATCAGACCGAAAAAGTACAAGTGGAACTTGTCTCTTTTTGGGACATTCTTTGGTTTCCTGGTTTAGTAAAAAGCAAAATACAGTTTCTCTATCAACAACTGAAGCAGAGTATATTTCTACTGCTTTGGCTTGTTCTCAAGTAATATATATGCAACAAACTTTAAAAGATTTTGGTTTAAATATTTCAAAATCACCAATTTATTGTGATAATACTAGTGCAATAAATTTATCCAAAAATACTACTCAACATGCTCGAACTAAACATATTGATATCAAACACCATTTTCTCAGAGATAATATAAGTAGAGAAGTAATTACTATCAATTCTGAAAATCAAATTGCTGATATCTTAACAAAACCCTTAAATGAATCTACATTTACTAAATTAAGAAGAGAATTAGGTATTTGTTCATTAACTGAAATATAAAATATAAATAACATAGTATAATTAAAAATTAATTCAAAATAAATTAAATAGGTAAAAATTCAAGACCCATGTCGACATATAACGTTTTTAATTTTAAATCTTTTTTCCCACCAAAAATCAAATAAGTGGTTATAAATTTTTCCTATTTCGGAATTTCCTTCATTCTCTCTGTTCTCTTTCTGTTCTATCTTCTTAAATCAATTTATCAATGGCTTCCTCTTCCAAATCAAACATAAAATCAACTTTTTTGTTCCCATTGCCTACTTCTGGTCCGTGTCAACAATCAACGCTCACTCATGTAACGAAAATAGAGGATTCTCTGAACGATACCCTTCAGTTAATGACTGAAATCCAAGTGATGCAACTTCGAATGGCTAAAGAACAAGAGAGGCAAGGCAAAATCCTTAGGAATTTGCAAAAATTTCTTATGGATAATCATGCTAACCCAATCATGATTGACGACGACTCTTCAGGAGAACATGATCAAGAGGAAAGTGAAGAAGAAGAAGAACCCATGGAAGAAGAGATTGTGGAAGATAACGACAAAGTCGTTTGTGTTGGCGAAGTGTGCTTTGACAAAGATGGAAATATTGTCGAACAACGTGGAAATTTCTGTTTCCACTATCCAAATTAAAAGACTCACATTAGTTTTTCTCTTTCTTTCTATTCGTTGTTTGTTTTTACGTTCTCTACGAAAATGTAAATATAAACAAATATATAATTAATGAATAATGTGTGTTCTTATATATATGTTCTATTAAAAGTATTATATAGATTCTTAGTTAGGAGAGTTTGTAATTTAGGACTAAGTTTTAGGTTTATGAGTAAGTATTGATGATAACACTATCATCATAGAGGATATTAGACTGAGAATTATATAGAATTATATAGTATTATAATTATGGAGTTATATGGTTTTTGTTGATGACAAAGGGGGAGAAGTATAAAATAGGATAGTTAGGCATAGATTAAGGGGGAGTTATTAGAAGTATTTGGATAGAAGTGATATTTTATAAACAAAGGTTGTCATCATCAAAAAGGGGGAGATTGTTAGTCCCTGAGGAGTTGGTTTTGATGACAACAACCTTACTTAGAATTAGATTATAAAAAATATAATACTAACATTATTGTGTAGATATATATATATGTGTGTGTGTGTGTGTTTGCAGGTACTAAAGAATGAAGAACTGTACAGTATAAAGATTCAAGATCAAAGATTGAAGATATCAAGATTCAAGACTCATGAGTATCAAGAATTTCAAGAGTTCAAGTTTCCAAGATAAGTTATATAGTTAGGAATATTGTTAAAACTCATAGAAAGGCACTGACATCTTAAAATCTATTTTATTCGTGGAATGGAATCCACTTTGTGCTCGTTAAAGGGATGGAACCCTAAGTAGGATGGAACCTACGAAAAATCTAGTGGAACATCTATTTGTATCCACTTACTTTTATTTCAAAATGATTTTCAAAATATATAGCTTGTTTTTCAAAATGATTTTAAATATTCCTGTTTAAAAACCAAAATCATCTGTCCTGGTTTTTCAATATATTTTAGCCTAAAAAATATCCTTAGTTTTAAATATCCTTAATTTTAAATATCCTTGATTTTTAAATTATTATCCTAAGTTTACAAACTATAATTCTGATATTAATATATTTAGCTGTTTTATATATTTATACTTAAGATTTAAATATAAAAGTATAGAAAATTATTATATATATTTCAATATTGTTCTCTATAGTTATTTATGTATTATAACTATATATAAGTATATTTTAAAGTTTAAATATAAGTATAATATAATATAGAAATTATTTTCAAAGAAAAACAAATCACAAAAAAATACAAGGGCATGTCGACATGGTCACATGTACCCCTGTCGACATGGTGACAGTTAAATTGTTTTTTAAAAGAAGTGTCTATTCGCCACATCCCTTCACCAATGGACATGGCTATTGATCTACTATAAATAAAGGGTGTTTTCAACGAATTTTAATCACTTTTCTCTGATTTAACTTCTCTTCTTCTTCTCCACTTTCTTATTTACAAATTACATCATTACTCTGCCGAAATCAATATCGAATCTAACTAGATAATTTCTGGTTTTGATTCTCTCCACTATCTCTACAAGATCCAAGTGCTAATCTGAGTTATAGACTTTTTGTAATCAATTGAGCGAGATAAGGTGTGATTGTAGCCCTGGAAATCAATTGGGTGAACTTGTTGCCCCGGAAATCAAGTATCTCTACCCAGAGGATTGTGATTGTGGAGGGTGTACCTCGTAGCCTTGAAACCGAGGGTTGTATTTGTAAGAATTGTTTTTGAAAGGAAATCCATACTTTTGTTGCGGGACTGGATGTAGGGTAACTCCGAACCAGTATAAAATCCGGTGTGTTCTTTCCTTTACTACTTTTACTTTATATTTGCATCTGTGTTTGATTCTGTGTTCATATCTATGTCTGATTAGTGTATACATTGTTATCAAATTAAGATAAACTCAAAAAGATTAACAAATTTCTTAAAACACTATTCACCCCCCTCTAGTGTTAATTCTAGCCTTAAGATCCTTAATCCGCATTCCTAACAAGGCGGTGTCTACCATCACCCATACGATTGAAAATTTTAGTGTTTTTGTCGCCTTCTTTAATCCATTGAACACGGGAGCGTTGCTTCCACATAATTTCTTCTTGGTCCATTAGTTTGTTTAAATCTGTTTAAGTTGTCCAATTTTATCCTCTCGTCGCTATTTAAAAACCCGTTTTCCGCTATTCTATCTAAATTTAGAATCTCGTTAACAATCTTATCCTTTTTAATACCAATTTTACCGAATGCATTGGTGTTATTCTTCAGAAAAGATCTTAATTCTTGACTTTTGTAAACTAATTTTTTTGTCACGTTGTTGCAATACCTGGAACTCAAGGAGTTCCAATTTGTGATAACAAGGTTTTTGAAGTTTTCTTCTAGAAGCCACATTTTCTCAAATTTAAAAGGTCTGCTTTTAGGTAAGTGAATATGTGAGTTAAGTAGGATAGGATAGTTACCTAAGATGAGACTGGCAAGGCTGTAAACTTTGGATAAGGAAATTTATCTTCCCAATTCTCATTCATAAAGAACATGTCCAATAGGCCATCGAAGGGAACTCTCTACCATTAGACCAGGTAAACCTTCTACCTATAAGGAGTAGCTCAATAAGGTTATCTTGGTTAATAAAGTCATTAAATTCTTCCATGTCAACCTAAACGCCCTCTCTAAGCGAGCACTCTCCAATGTGCCTAGTCACATTGAAGTCACCTCCAATGATCCAAGGACATTAAGAGAGATTTCTAAAGTCGGTACATTTGGTCCAAAGCAATTGTTTTAGAGTTCTGTCGGAAGGTGCATAAACATTAGTTATATTTATTATTTGGTTGTCTTCAAAGTTTTGAAGAATTACATGTAAAGAGTGTCGGTTACAAATAGATTGAAAGAGTTTAAATTTGTCGTCCCGCCACATCGTTATAATTCCTCCCGAGCTACCAATAGCTGGGATGAATACCCATTCAGTTATATATTGCCCCCAATTGATCTAATGCAACTTGGATTTAGGAGTTCGGCTTTAGTTTCTTGAAGTAGCACTAGATCTACCTTATTATCCTTGAGGAAGTTTTCTACTCTAGAGCATTTTGAAGAAAGTCCTAATCCTCTAATATTTCAACTAATGACTTTCATCTACGTCTAGGGTTAGCCCTCTCTTGTTCCTTCTTGTTAATATAGTTCAAATCATTGTTGCTATGATTATAAATAAAACCTTTGTTTTTAGCTATATGATATGCTAAACTAGGTGTTAGAGAGTTTAGAACAATGGGTGTAAATATACTTCCTAAAAGAACGTGTTCATCTGCTGAAGACAAATCCTGTGCAGAGTCAGAAGAACGAAGTCTGGAGCTCCTGCGCACATAATCACTGGATTTGCTTCTTGATTTGTATTTCCTTATAGCGTTATTACTTCCTTTGCGAATGACTACGAGTTGGGCAGGAGTGGACATGCCTCGACCTTTAGAATATTTATCATATATTGCCTCATTCAATGCATATGGGGTTCCAAAAGCCTTCAACAACAGCATTTTCATGCACGGCCTGTACAATAGGTGCATCAATCCTCCCTTACATGCCTTCTTATGCAGTTTTACCAGTTTGAAGCTTAATAAAGCTGCCATGTAGATCGTGAGAAGCAACAAAACCATCCATAAAATTGTGGTTTCAACAGAAGGAGCTATCATCTCATTTAGAGCAGATACATCTACTGTAGAGTCAATCTCAAAAGTAGCTACTTCAATAAGGATAGTGGCTTCATCGATGAAACTACAATGTTAGTTTCTACATCTGTGCCTATAACAAAACCCACTATGTTTATAACTTCTGCTTCTGAATCTGCTTCGGGTCTTTAAATACCATCAATGCCTTTGCCTTGCACCTCTGCATCCACTTCATCGCACATGTTATCGTATCCAATTCATCTATAGCTGACACAAGACAGCACATTTGGATCACATAACAGAGGATCATCCCCCCACAACTAGATCGACGGTCAACCATATATTCCCATTTCCACTCTTCTCTTCGTTGAACTCCGACTTTCTATCCTCTACAGATGATGTCGAAGAGCTATTGTAAATAGGATGCAAATCAAAGGCATTTTCTTCAGCATCAGGAATTGAAGTCCGTGGAGAACCAATGTCCAGAGTCTCCGGTAAAGCGTCAAAGGCAAAAAAGAGATGATCTGACATCTGTAATAGCTCGTCAACCAATGGTTGCCGCACTAACTATCGAATCCTCACTCTTAACCTAAGAAAACAGATACAACAGCTGAAATGCAGGCTGAAATTTGCCCTGGGAAAGGGTTCTATAGGAAGGCAACCAGTGAATCTTGCAGTTGATGGTGATGCTTTGGATAGGGGCTGGGTTGGCTTATCATGAACGCGTTTGAAATTAGATCTTCTCAAATCACAGTGCATTTTCCTATTCCCAAATTTCACGCAAAAGAAATAGCAAACTGGTTCGCGGCAGTTGGTGGCTTGGTGTTGAACATCTCCATATCGATAACACAAAGGTCGAACAGGAGCAGGTGGAGTGGGTTGGGAGGTTGACATGGATAGGCTTTGATGCAAAGCACTTCGGCGTACGATTTTCGAAGTGGGGAAGGAAAGGATATATCGGAAGGTCATCAGTAGAGAACGATGGCAATTTAGGCTGGTGGTAAGCCGTTAAAGAAGATTGATTTAGAGCTGCTGCATTGGGGAAGAGAGAAGCACACCATGACCGTTATCAATTTTTTCGTTAATAAGTAAGAAAAAATAATTTTCACGAAAAATTGGGTAGATTTAGAAATAAAATCCTAAATTGATCTTTATTAAGCTTATATAAACAATTTAATTTTGTATTAAATCAAATTTAATGTTGTTTTATTTTTTTTTAATGTAACAATTACTCACATAGACACATTTCACATATACATCAATATATGCATTCCATAAATGACATACATATATATATAGACTCAGATATAATAACACATGTGAATAAAATACATACACACACATACATACATACACGTATTGTTAATGAGATTTATCACTAATTTATACATACTTATAGTATACTAAAATATGCTTATGAGGTCCTTTATATACATATGGGTGTCATATATATATATATATATATATATATATATATATATATATACACTCACACACACACAATCATACACATATACAAATAAATATATACATATGTGTTTGATTATTGATATATATGCATATTTTTTTGTACGCATATATATATATATATACGTATATTATCATATGTGTGTGTATGTGTGTGTGTATAATTTCAACCATATATACGTACCTTGAATGTGGTTCCTAATTTAAAATCTACACTTTAAATTATATACATGGATGTATGTGTGTGTGTGTGTGTATGTATATATATATATATACATACTTAAATAACAGCTGTGTGCATTTAAGTAAACATGTGACAGTTATATTTAATTATACATATGTATAATAATAATACGGCCTAGAATCTTGTAACTATACATATATATGTTAGAAATCAAATATTACTATATATTTATATACACATTACTTTACATTGTACTATAAATATGTATGGTTTAACTAATTAATATACACACATACAATTTTGATTGTATTTACTTAAAGTCATAATTAAAATCATTCAAAGCTATAAATAATTCAAAACATGTGTGCATGTCTATGTATATTAAATACACACACATAAATTATATCCTTTATAATTTTACATACATACATACATACACACACACATACATACACACACATACATACATACATACATACATACATATATATATATATATAATTTTAACGGTTACAATTATATAAATTTAAACCTATTAAATTTATATTAGCATAAATTTATCATAGTAGTAGATACTATAATATAACATGCATTCTTATACTTATTAGATTAGCTTTGCTATATTCCTTCTAATAAGGTTCCCATCAGATTTTGTGTAACTATCATAACCTAAAAGAGGTATAGAATTTTGCTTTCTCTAACGGGTGTTATATCCCACTTACCATGTTGTATCTAACCTTGGGTTTGCTCAACAAATCGAAGCCCCCATAAGTGGTGGTAATACTTACCGATTATATCATATATAACTACCAGCCGATTATTCTTTGCCTTAATTCCTTGTTGGCCTTGAGTTTGCTTAACAAATCATTAGTACATTAGTCACTCTGACCCATCATTCACGATAGCGTAGAGATAAATTGCTAACATCTTGAGTTGCCCATCTAGAGACATACCAAGTGATATATGGATAACAGTATCGGCTTAAGTTTGATAAACAACTAATATATATATATATATATATGTAAGCAATCTATTCAATATGTAAATGATAGAGGGCAACATTACTAAAACTCATAATTTCAATAATTAAGAGCTATATCAATATAAGAGATAATATATTTTTAAAGAATACCCCAAATGATACAAGCGTCCGACACATTAGATGCCATTCTATACATACACCACATATGCATTTATCTTAAAATTTTGTATTGGGTTTTATTTTTTAACCACATATGCATATTACTTATATATACATATAAGATAAATTTATTTATAACTTTTATGATTTTAACTAATTATTATATTACATTTATAAGTTTATATGTATTTTACTTAATTAAAAAAATTTAATTAGTTAATTAATTGATTGATTAAAATTTCACAAATATTAAATACTAATTCAAAAAAAATTGAATTACTATATAATTATAACATTTATAATCATTTATTTATTTACTTATATATATATATATATATCATAACATTTATAATTTATATATATGTATTTAATAAATTAAATAATTTTATTTATTTATTTAATTAAGCCTTTTAACTAATTTAAATTTTTTGCAATTTTAATTTGTTCTTTCTAAACTATTTTATGGAAAGATTACATAATTGTAACTTTTATAGTTATATATATATATATATTAAATTTTGCATAACATTATAACATTTATAATCTATACATGTGTATATAATTAGTGACTTTAATTTATTAAGATTTCATTGATTTAAATATTAACTCAAAAAAAATTTAAGTCACTATATAATTACAACAGTTATAATTATATATATTAACTATACACATACATAAATTATAAATAATTTTACACACATATATAACTATAACAGTTACAATTATATAAATTTAAACATTTTAAATTTATTTCTTGTATAACCTTTATGACATTACATAATTTAAATTTAACTCTTTAAATTTAAATTATATTTTGTAATAATTCAAATATGATATTTGAATTTGCCTCAAAGCCAAAAATATATTTTGGCTTTGCACTTGGGCTAACCCTTAAAACCTGACCACCTAGTGAGCAAGGCCAAAGCTAGGGATAGGACGTGTAGCGATCCGTAATTTCAAACACTTCATCTTTGATTATCTGAACTTTGAAAAATTGTTAAGTGTTATAAATGTGATTTTGTAATCTTTTGAAACTCCTTTTAATTAATAACTAATGATAGAAACTTGTTTTTGAAATTGGATTAAAAAAATAAATACTTTGAAGAAAAATCGATGATGTAATCGAAATTTTTTTTATCGGCTAATAGATTTTATTCAAAATAAGCCATCGAAATTTTTTGTACATGTCTGAATAACAAAAGAGGTCATTAATAACTAATAAAAATATTTTCACTAAATATGGTTAACTAAGTCACTTAGGAAAGCATCTAAAAGCTACTGGAAGGTAATAGGATATTTGTGAGTAGAGATATTTGAACTAGATATTATTTTTGGCTTGGTGAGGTGGAAAGGCAAAGCACTTGGGGTGGTGAGGGTAGTTGGCCAGCTAAAGAGGTGAGGGGTGAAGGTGAGCGTACCCTTGAATGCCTATATAAGTGCACACACTCAACATAGAAACACTTTTTTACATTTTATTTACAAAGAAGCAATACTCTTCATCTCTCATTCTCTTTATAAATTCCTAAGAATAAAGCAACTCAAATAAACTCAACTCTTCACCAAACTCTTTCTAGAAGCTTACAACAACATAGCAACACCTGTTAGCAACTTGAAGCTAGAAGATTTAGAGCACACAAGCATACAAGCTTGTACTATGAGCAATTGGGAGGCATTTTTGCCTTAGGCCATAAGCAAACAAGGTTGAGGTAGGAAGTTTTGGTGTTTGCAAGGTTGAGGTAGGAAGTGGAAGCTTGTGCTTGGTTGTTTACTTGTTGAAGGGTGGTCTAACTCACCATTTGAATGAATATGAAATGTATATAAGCTTGTTTGAACTATAGTTTTATTATTTTAATTTAAATTGCTATATTTTGTTTTGATTCTTGCTTTGAAAAGCAAATGGCATATGTAAATGATGTATTTGGACTTGTATGACTTTCTATGACTTGTTGCATAGCCTTGACATGAAGCACATAAGGTTTGGTTGGACTTTTATTTCAATCGGACTTGAATTTCAAGTGATTTTATAGCGATAGCCGCTATAGAAGCACTTAGAAAATGCCTTGTGTGCAACATTTTTTGTAGAATTTTGTAGAGAAATTTCTAGGGCTTTCTCACCATGATTACGACGTACATTGTGTATATTGTATACTGTAGAAAGATTGGATGAAAAAAAGTTTGTTAGCATATCAAAAATGGAAAAACTTTCAAATATTCAAAATTGCGCCAGTTCATAATCATTGACATCAGTCAACGATAGAACTTTTTAAACATGATAGTATCTCTGAAACTCTTTTTATAGGATTCTGTAAATGCTGTAGTTTCTGTTTAAGACTATAAATTGTTTTGAAATGACTTTTAATTTAAGTATTTCTCTTTGATCTTTTTAGTAGCATTTTCTAAGTAATATTAGAGTATTTTAAAAGTGGTTTTTAATTTTAATACATTTTTAATAATTAACTATGAATTATTAAAGTAGAATGTTTATTTTTAAATAAAAGAAAAACATGCTTTTTCAAGTTTTTAAATATACTATAAATTAGATATTTTTAAGCAATGTTTTAAATTAATGTTTAAAGCTTAATTATAAGTATTTTAAAGTACTTTTTATTTATATATAGTTTTTAGAAAATTAGTTAATTATATTATTAAAGTGATATAAAGTTTATGTAATATAATATCTTTTAAATTGTTTTTAGTATTTTATTAAATATCTTATCTAAAAAATAAATTAGTATACATATACATACATACATATATCATGTTTAGAAGGTTTTTAAATTATAAACAAATGTTTTAGAAAATGGTTTAGGAGTTGCGTAGTGGCTTAAACGTGTTTGTTTATTTTACTTGTTTATGGAAAGTAATTAACTTTACATAACACTATAAGCCTACGAAGTAAACTTGTATATCAGTGAGAGTTAAAGATGATGTTCGAGTTGGGTTTAGAAGCAATAGTGCTCGAACCTATCGGTTTCACTCTTGACTGAGGGATTGTAATTTGAGATTGTTGGAAACATGTTAAGTATACGAAACTTGATTTCCATAAGCGATCGTTTTTGGAACTAGATAGTCGAGTGGTCGACTAATCGAATTTGACCATTTAACTTAGGAAGTATATGAAAGCTTTATGGCTTCATACGATTTGAGATCCCCTAAGGATGACTTATTCGCATGAAATGCTTCTAGCATTAAGAATTGTATATGTACAAGATCCCACGGGGACGACTCCTCTATATATTGTTCGCTACTTCTGAAAGAACTAGAACTTAGTTAATTGGAAATTCATCACTTTAGTTTTGAAGAGTCCAGGATTGGATAAGTATTTTACTTATCCAATACCACTTTAAAACTAGTATACGAGTCTACTTTTGGAAGCGGTTGTGAAGTGGAATGTTATAGAGTTGAACTGTCTATCTTAAGGTTAAGTCCTAGGAAGCGATCAGCGTTAACATTTCAAACTAATGCTATAAGGTTGAACTATCTATCCTAAGGTTAAGTCCAAGAGAGAGGACGACGTTAGCATTGGTCGATCGACTTATGCTAGAATCCATGAAAGAATTCATGTTCTGTTCGAGTAATGAAGAATTGTGTGTGAGATGCCAAACATGAACTCGACATTCAAAATAGCTAAAGATAGAATAAGCCGCACAACTTGGGGTTTAGCTGACCCGCGATGGGCTATATCAACTCCATATCTAAAGCATGCTTATCGATGTTGCTAGCGATAGTTGATGATACATGTTTCCACATGTTTCGACATGGGCCTGTTTTGTTTACCTTATGGTATATTTTAACTAGAGATATAGAACTCTTGGAAGGTGACTTTTGATCCACGTGCATGGGGACTAGCTTCGGTTTACTGAGGGAAAATCCATATGCGAACGTACCAAAGTGTTTGGACGTACTTCTAATATTGTTGCGTTATGAGATGCAAGCAGCAGAACAAATTTCTGATTTACATTCTACACCTTAGACATTATCTATTATACCGCTATATTCACTTATCAAATGGCTTGGTTTCTTTGAAGAGGAAAACTGTTGCGTTGTTCTATATGGTCTCAAAAGTTATTGTTATATGAATTCATGTATCTTGAGTTTCTCATACTAGACTTATGCATGACATGTGGTTTTTGTTTTTCCAAAATTCCTCGCGTACTCTTTCGATTAGGCTAAGTGAAGCAGGTTTGACGTTGGATGCTTTAAAGCTTCTGGAGACAAGCTGGAGGCTTCCGTTTATCTATCTATTTCTATTTTTGTTGCACTATTATTATATATGTATTAGCATTATGAGGACATGCAGTTATAACTATCTAGGCTGATGATAGTACTTAGATTTAGTAACTCTGAAATTGTTCTATATTTTGGAGTAACTCTTTATATTGTCTATTGGATATTGTACTTTATCGTGCTTGTGAGATTCCGATATTGTGTTCTTTCTTTCTTTCTTGCTTTGTTTTATTTTCCTTTTACTTTACCCTAACTATCTGTCTTTTTAGCACTTTGGTGCTCGACACATGAATACCGTGGATGTATTAGTGTCGACATTCGAGGGTCAAAAATTCATGTCGTTGCATTTGATATCAGAGCAAAGGTTTAGCGAATACCTTGGCTTTGTCCGGTATGGCTCATTAGAGATAGGGTAAGCGACACCCTAAAATGAGTTGAGTGTATTATACACATACACATACATAAGAGCATACTTGTATTTTTCTATAAATCTACCACTTTATGGTATTTCCTTAGGAATAACTCTTTCTTTGAAATAACTCTATCCTTAAGTATCCAAAAGATGTTTTTCTATGTTCAGGTAGTGAGAACTATAAGTAATAGAGCTTCTATTTCTAGAAGATCAGGTAGAGGTTGAGGTGGAAGGAATAATACAGTTACTAATGGTGGGAATCGAGCAACGAGGAATGTGGCCCTTATTGAGGAACCGATGGTGAGTGTTATGGAAGGGGTCAATCATGTACAGCTATAGATGAAATTTACTTTATTATGCCATGATTTTGAGAGGTTGGACGGTAAGAGGTTCAATGGCATTGAGAATATCATTAAGTTCTAGACTTGGCTTAGTTTGTGTGATAGAATATTCTGAGACACAGAGTTGGATGATGCGATGAAGCATCGTTTGGCATCGTGACAACTAACTAATGCTACTATATATTGGTGGGATCTGATCACTGTAGATGTCCAGGAGAACAAATTTTCTTGGGCTTAATTCAGGGAAGTGTTTGAAATGAATTTTGTTCCGAAAACCGGAAAGACAATGCTCTTTAGGAGCTTCCTAGATCTGAAGCAGAGGGCTATGACAGTTGTCGAGTATGAGAACATATTCAATACGTTATCTAGGTTTGGGTTGGGGTTGGTAGATATACCGCTAAAGAAGAACGAGATGATTATTATGGGTATGCATCCAGAGTTTTAGAGGGACATGAAAAATCTTTTCCATGGATCGTTTGTGAATATGATAGGTATGGGTTTAAAGTTTGAGAGTTTGGCTCCAAAGCAGTCTATACATGCACCAATTTGGAACAATAAGAGCAAGTTTTAGCCGTCGAAGGATGCTTCCAGTTTAGCTTGCTATAAGTGTGGATAGAAGGGACATTTTGCTCCAAAATATAGGTTGGGTGGAGGGACAAGTGGCAAAAGTGCCGTTAGTTAAGCTTCGATTGCAAGGGTTTCGAAGCTTGAGCCAGTAGCAGTCAATGGTCAGTTTGCACTAAGGGGTTGTTATAACTGCTACCAGCCCGGTCATATAGTCAGTGATTGTCCGATAATTTAGAAAAGACAGCAACTTAGAGTTTTCGCACTTACTTCAGCACCTTGCACTTCTGCAGATGTAAAGGGGAAGCGGTTTCTTGAAGGTATATTACCGATTTATGGCATTCCTGTTTGTATTTTGTTCGATACCGGTACTTCTCTTATTTTCATTTCTAGTAATCTTATCGATAGACTGAAATTGGAGCTAGTTATGGCTTTTGGCACTATTTGTGTACCGAACCCTATAGGGGGTTGGCTATAGTATGATATGTTTAGGAGTTTTGGTTACTTGTTATGATTAACTCTTTACATGCAATATGTATATTCTTGATTCTCTGGACTGGTTATCTCGGAATCATGTAGTCTTGGATTGTGTTAAGTAGAGTATCTTGTTAAAGAAGGAAGGGGGAACTCTGGTAATGTCTTGTGAGGGACCTAGGTTGCTTATGTGTAGGTTTCTTTATTTTCTTGCTGTGGTGGAAGGAGAGTTGAGTGCGATCTTTGTCGTGCAGGAGTTTGGGATGTGTTTGAAGGGGCGTCTAATTTACCACCTCATTGTGAGATTGAATTTCGTACTAATTTGGTTCGAGATGTTAAACCTATTACGTTGCATGTGCATAGGCTATCACGGAAGAAGAAGTTAGAGTTAACTAACTAGGTCAGTGATTTGTTGGGTTAAGGCATGATCCGACCTAGTCGATCAAATTGGGAAGCATTCATCATCTTTGCTACGAAGTCGGATGGTTCCTTAACACTTTGTATGGATTACCGTGAGCTCAATAAGCGGACTGTTAGGAATAAGTATCCTTTGCCTAAGATCGACGACTTATTCGATTAACTGCATGGTACTCGGGTATTTTCTCACCTAGATCTTGCCATAGGGTTTCATCATTTGAGGGTAGTAGAGGAGAGTGTACCGTTGACAACTTTCAGGTTTGATAAGTTTTATGAGTAGTTAGTTATTCCATTTGGCCTAACTAATGCTCCAGCATATGTGAGGACTTGATGAATTGGGTTTCCCAAGATGCGTTGAATAAGTTTGTTCTTGTGTTTATTGATGATATTCTAGTCTACTCTAATATCAAGGAGGAGTGTACTAGCCATTTGAGGATTGCACTATAAACATTGAGAGAGCATGTGTTGAGCTAAGTTCTTGAAGTGTCACTTTTGGCGGTCTGAAGTGAGGTTCTTGGGACATGTTGTCTCGAAGGAGGGTATTTCTGTTGATCCAGTGAAGGTTATGGCTTTTCAAGATTGGAAGAGGTCGGAAAGCGCAATCATGATTAGGAGCTTCTTGCAGTTTGCAGGTTAATGAATGAGGTTTATTCCGATTTCTCGAAATTTTCTTCACGCTCGACGAATTTGACGAAGAAAGACACCAAATTTTTTTGGATTGATAAATGTGAGCAAGCATTCAAAAAGTTGAAGGCAAGGTTGACTAGTGCTCCTATTTTTACTGATTCGGATGAGGGTGGGGGTGTAACTGTTTATATAATGCTTGTGGGACAGGTTTAGGTGCAGTGTTGAAGTAACACAGAAGGGTTATTGTTATGCCAACCAGCAACTCAAGCCGCATGAATCGATGTATCCGACCTATGACTTGAAGTTATTAGTAGTTTTTTTGCATTGAAGATATGGAGGTATCACTTTCTTGGTGAGAAGTTCGAGTTGTACACATACCACAAATCCTTGGAGTGCCTTTTTGATAGAGTTGGGGATATGCCCGATTGGAAATTGTGTAATTTGTTACATATATCTAACTCGATAACCAATCTTATTCGAAATAAAAGGTGTTTTCTTTCCATTATATACTTGATATATTGTGTTATATATTAATTAATTAATTAAATTAAAAGTATATTTAATAGAAAATCCAAAAATGATATGTTTTGTTATAATAGTTACAAAATGTTGCAATCGTGAGTAATTTATTATAATAAAAATAAATATACCACTTTAAATATTCCTAGCCAAGATGTATCGAGACTGGATATTGATATATTCATTGAGAATAGAGTAAGTAGTGCTCTCCAAATGTTGGACAGTGTATTACCCATGGTTGTTGGGGGCACCACGAGGTTACGTGCAGATAGTTATTGGATAACCATGGAATGACTCACTCGATAGTTTTCTATTGGTTAATATTACTAAGATCAAATAGAAAATATTGATGTGACTAATTTACATAGTTCTTTCGACTTTAGAATACTATTGATCTTCAATATGGAAGCTCTTCTTAGATAATAGTTAAATCATGACATGACATCTATCGAACGACTATAGTTGGGTCGAGTGAAAGTATTGGAAGTGAAATACTATTCTAGAGAGGATTCGTCTCCTCGGTTATATGAGGTTACTATCATGGTCAACTAAAGTCAACTCAAGTCAAAATCTCTGGCCAGAGCATTTTAGCTAATAATAATTGTTATTATTGAACCAAGGTTTTTGTGTTTAGGCTATAAAGTTGAATATGGACGATATTGGAATTTTGATCATTACCAAATTCCATAAGTCTAAAGTGATATAGTTTTGATGAAGAGAATTGGTGTAAATAATTCTCACTATCGGATACCGCTTATAATTAATAAAATTGAATTTTACCAAAGATGTGTAAGCAATAAATTTAGCCAAAATTTCACCCTACTAGCTAAGGTGATGTGTGAATGTTAATATTTGAATTATTGATCTTAATTGCTGATTGAATTTACACCGTTGAGTTGCACAAACGTAATGATGAATTCTCCGAAAAACCACATGATTTAAATAATTTATAAAATGTTGTAAATTGATTAAATGAATTAATATTTGTGAAATATTAATTATTATTTAATTTAGTTGATGTTTGAAAGTTGTTTATAATTATTTAAATGCATTTATAAAAGTTATATTTACACGCATTGATATACGATATCGATGTAATTTAAAAAAATAATTACATGAAATGATTATAGAAACTTTATGTCATTTGATGGCATGTAATTTTAGTCATACCATATGAAGAGCAAGGACTGGGAGAGAGAGATAACTAAGTGAATTAATTAGGGAAGTCTTAATTAAAGAATGGGAAAAGTTTCGTTCCTTCAATTAAAACATATTCTCTAATTCATTTTCTACAGACAATACATTTTTTTTTTATTCATTTTTCTCTTCTCTCCTCCTAACCTTCCATGGCAGAAAACAAAAAAGGATTTCCAAAATCTTTCAACTCCAAATCAAAAAAAATCAAAAAAAATGAAACACAAGTGGTTTATCCATCTCTTGTAAGGATTGGGTGTGGATCTTGAAGATTTAAGGAGATATCATCATTTAAGTTGTGATTTATAGGCAACATCCTACGGTGATCCTCTAATTATTTATATATTTTATCCTTTATGTGTTTGGATAGGAATGGTTCATTATGTGCTTAATTGATTAATTTTAAACATGTGAATCAAAACCTCTTTATCTCAATTAAAAGCATGTCTATTATATTAATTCAACGCAGATCTGCACATGTTCTTCATTCCCTAATTGTTTAAGTTAATTTATGTTAATATTATTAGATCCATCACCCCTTTTGTTCTTTTGTTCATATTGTATGTTTAGTTCAGATTTGAATCTTGTTACCATGAATTTATATATGCTTTGGTTGTACAATACATTTTCATTTTAGAAATTTTTGTTTGAACAATATTATTTTTGAAAATTGTTTTGATAGTTGATTTAAATTTTATGTTACAAGTTATTTTTAAACAACTTTGGCCATTTACATAAGAATAAAAGTTAATTAATTCTAAGATTTACATATGGATTTTTCTATTAAACCTTAAATTTTTTTTATTTAATAATTAGATCGAAGATTGTTATTTCGATTGAATGTATATGTATTTTAAACTAAAAATTAATTAAATACATAGGTTACACTTTTTTTGAATTTAAAACATTTATTCAATTATTGTGTGTGTGTGTGTGTATATATATATATATCTGTATGTGTGTATGTGTGTGTGTATGCATATATATATATATATATATATGTGTGTGTGTGTGTGTGTGTGTGTGTGTGTATGAATATACATATGTTCTTAATTCAAGTTTTACAGATGAACTTTTATGAAAATTACAATATTGATTTTAAACTACTTGTAATTAATGCTAGTTTTAAATTGTTTGCTTTACTTTAAAACATGTCAAACAACCAAAATCAACTTTAGTGTAAACAAGAATGTATATGTGTGAGTGTGTCTATATATCTCTGTGTGTGTGCGTGCGCGCGCGTGTGTTATGTGTGGTTATATATATATATAATAAAAGTTGTTTTGTTTAATAAATATTTAATTTACGGACAGCAAAGGCATATATATATAAAGGGAATCATTGATTAAGCACACTTCTTATATGTTGCACTTGCACAATATTCACTGCAAGTATATTTGGATATACTTACATTTCATGCCATATTTAAATTGATCATTAATGACATATAATGAATCATTAATCTAAGCAGAGAAAGATAAATGATAAGTTTTCTCTCTCTAATTAAGACCATATATCCCCTCATTAGTTGAATAAGTTAAAAGAAGGAAATGGAAGGTTTCCTTCTCTAAATTTAATTTAACAAAGCAATTTTCATACACAAATATATATATATAAGAGTATATTTGATATACTCTAATCTATACACATATTAAATTAAAGTAAAACTTTATTTATGAATAAAAATATTGATTTTATTTAAATAAAAAATTTAGAAAGTTCTAAATGGATTAGACTTCATAGGATAATTAAAGATCAAAAATAGGAAATTTTTGAAATTTACCTTATAACTCCACTGTAGGATGGTCCAACTGCAACATTTTTCACCCAGAATGACCCAAACATGAGATAGCAATAGTGGTTGGAGTTTCTCAAGGCTTATGATTTAGATATTTTTATATGCTTAGGAAAGTGAATGTTATAGCCAATGCACTCGGTAGGAGGTAGGTAGTTGTGGTAAATGTAGAAGTTCATCCGATCTTGATTGGTCGTATCGAATGCAATCGGCTGAGAGATCTTCATACTGCTATGATAGCAAAAGCGGTAAGTGAGAATGAGGCGCTGGAGAGGTGGCCAGATTTCGAGGTAGACAGCCGGGTATAGCGAGATGAACAGAAAATTGTGTGTTCCTGATATTGATGGGATTAGGCAAGAGGTATTGATAGAGAGTTATCATCCGCGACTTACCTCTTGTTGAGTTTTCGGTACTTCATGGAAAGAGCACTTGCCTCTAGTTGAGTTTTCATACAACAACAGTTACCAAGCTAGCATTTGAATGAGATCTTTTGAAGCATTGTATGGTGGGCCTTGCAAATCTCCATCTTGTTAGGTAGAACCTGGAGATCATTTAGTACTTGGGCTGGATATGATAAGGTAACAGAGATTCAGAAACGTATTAAGGAAGCGCGGAATCGGTAGAAGAGCTATGCAGATGAGAGGTGCAGAGACTTGGAGTTCTCATTTGGGGACTTTATGTTCATAAAGGTTTCCCCGATAAGAATTGTTGTTCGATTCGGAAGGGTTGGAAATTTGGATCCCATTTATATATGACCTTTCCCGGTTCTGGAGAGGGTTGGTACACTTGTGTGTAAAGTTGAGTCACCGACTAGGCTATCGGGTGTGCATAATGTGTTTCATGTATCGCATTTGCATATGTTTGTGCACGATCCTTCTCTAATAGTGGAAGCATCGCAGCAAGAAGACGTGGAGGTTGAGCCTAATTTGACTATACTGAGGCTACATGTTCGCATTGTTGATCGAAATACCAAACGATTGAGGTCTAAGGTCATGAAATTGGTTAAGGTATAGTGGAGGTAGGATGCTAGGGATTGTACTTGGGAGATGGAGGATAATGTGAGGGAGTCCTATCCGAAGGTTCTTTTAGAATAGTGGTTTCTTATCTTATAATATAACTTTTGTAGTGTACTCACCGCTTGAGATGGAGTCACTCAATATGCACTTTGTTTTGCATTTTGGTTTTTATATAGTTTCATCTATACTCTATATATGTACTTGTTCTTCTATTCTTCTTCGATCATGTTCTTGTTTGAATTTCAAGGCGAAATGTCTTAAGTGGGGGAGAATGTAGTGACTCGTAATTTCGAACGCTTCGCCTTTGAATATCTAGACTTTTGAAAAATGGTCAAGTGTTATAAATGTGATTTTATAACATTATTAAACCCCTTTTAATTAATAACTAATGATAAAAAACTTGTTTTTGACATTTGTTTATAAAATAAATACTTTAAAGAAATATCGATAATGTATTGAAAATCGTTTTATCGATAAACAGCTTTATTCAAAATAAGTTGTCAAATTTTTTGCCCATGTCTACATAACATAAGAGGTCATTAATGATTGGACATATTTGAAATAGATGTTATCTTTAGCTTGGTGAGGTGGGGAGGAAAAGCAAATGACGTGGTGAGGGGTTTTGGTCAAATAGAAAGGTGAGGAGAGAGGGTTGGCCTACCCTTGAATGCCTATATAAGTGCACACTCTCAACATAGAAACACTTTTTTACATTTTATTTACAAAGATGCAATACACTTCATCTCTCATTCTCTTCATAAACTCCTAAGAACAAAGCAACTCAAATCAACTCAACTCTTCATCAAACTCTTGCTAGAAGCCTAGAGCAACATAGCAACACCTTTTAGCAACTTGGAGCTAGAACATTTAGAGCACAAAATGTAATAGCCCGCAAATCCATACCCCTTAAGTTGACACTAATCTCCATTAGATCAACTCAAAAAGAACGGAAATACGAACCATGACGGTTAAAGAAGAAGAGGTAGAAGAAGGAAATTAAAAAAAAACATCAGAATCTCACATCGTAGCAGAATAATATATAATAGTTAATATCTGATCCTTTACACAAAAGAAATTATATCTATTTTATAATTACATTATCAGAGTACAATACAATCAGAATCAAATACTAGACAGTTATATTAACTTGTCCCACAACAGAATACACAGTGCACAACACTGCGGAATATACATTAAGTACGAGTGATACATCTCGCCATCCAGCTCGTCTCCTGAGCTCTACAGCATCATATCCTGTAACCTATAATACTCAGTCTGACCCGAGCATTATAATAAAATAACACCCGAGTCAGTCTGGAAAACCAGCGTGAGAAAACACACTCAATTGGATTATTAAAGTTTCCAAAACCCTTTGAAAACAAAAGCATCTCCTAAGACCACGCCACAAATAAACATGTCGGGTTTTTACCTTACGATAGCCAAAACACTTTTTATCAAATTCATTTGATATTATAATAGTGTCTATATACAAATACTTATTCAAATAGCTGAAATTGTTACATCTATTAAATTCCAGCATACTAGCCACAAAGTGGGTTATACAACCAAAACCGTAAAAGGTACGTAGGGAGAATGGGTTTCCAACTAATGACTAGGCACTGGGGTACCACCTGTCACAGTACCTGGTCTAGATCAGCGTACCGAGGACCACGCCCGATCCCCTGCAACACAAGACCGGAACTACCCCTTACTGGATAATTCCGAGTAAAATCACCCCACGGTTGTGATCAGCAACCGCACCACTAAGCCGAAATAAAAAGGGACATCTAGACAGGGATGACCTTACTCTCAAGTGGGGGCTACCCACGAAGCCTTACTGCATATCCCCTGATTTTCAGTCATTCCCGATTGATGAGGCTTGAGGCTAAGCGTTACCTTTATAGAACATATCCCTTAGAATGCCCATCGTCCACCTGACGATGTTCTGAAAGCATTCGTCCATACAAGTCCATTCCGGGTTCGAACGGAACCGAAGGCACTATTCCTACTACATCCATTTTGGAATCACCCTCAGGATTAGTAGCGATTAGCCCTTGCACTTCACTGCTCCATCTTCGATTCCAAACTCGTTTCCCCACGAAACGTATAAACCGGATCGAAGTGGTTTTCGAGAAATAAATCTCGATCTCGGTCTCTTCGAAACGATTAGCGCATTGGCCAATATTGATAGTCGGTGATTTAACTATCAATTAACATTCACAAACATCCATCAAATAATAAATAATTTTCCAAATTATTTATTAATCTCAAAAATATCTTTGCAAGATATATTCCCACTTTTAAACCCTTTGAAAACAGTTTCAAACCGTTCTTCTCTAATGGAATAAAATTTCCAAATATTTTCTATTTCCACTGAAATCACCAAGTACAAACACTTTAGATTTTAGAAATAATTTAAAACCACTTTATTATAAAATACACTTTAAACATTTAAATTAAAACTACTTTAATACTTTATTTAAAAATTTATATCCTTTAAGAATATTTAAAATAAACTACTTTATAAAATGTAAAACTACATTTTTTATCCTTTTAAAACACAATACCAAATTACCTTTAAATAATTTCAACTAACTTAAATTTGAGAAATACTTACTTTTAAACTTTAAACATTTAAAAATAATAAATCTTCCAAAACATACTTTGAAACTCTTTAAAACCTTTAACTTATACTTAAAACTTTGCTTTGGAAACGTACTTGGCTATTCAAGGAAATACACTTCTCTTTCACATCTTTAAAAATAAATCACTATTTATTTTTAAACAAATTTATCCATTTCTTTAATAAATTCCCACTTTGAATTTATTCTTCCAAATATCCACTGATATATATTACTTTTACTTTCATAACCCAGTTTATAAGTTTCATGATCTCAACTTCCTTTTAAAATCCTAGTTCCAAACATTTAATCAATTTTCCAATTGATTTCCAAAATTACTCCATTTTAAATAAAATTCTTTACTTAGTTAATTTATTTCAAAAACCCATTAACTTCAGATTTTACTTTCTTAATTATGATTTTAAATCTTTTAAACTGAAAATACCTATTTCAGATTTCCCAAATTCCTTTCTTATCCTTTTTAAATAAATTTAAACCTTGAATATTAAAATAAATTCTTTATTCCTTTAAATAACATCACTTAAGTTTAAAATCCATTATTTTCCTTTTTATTCAAAATCTGCTTTCCCATTCTCGGAATTTAATTAATAGAATTTAAAAATCACTTTTATCCTTTCCCAATTCATTCTTTTAGTTTATTTAAATTCTCTAAAATTATTTACATAAAAATTTACCCTTTTATTTCCTTTCAAAAATCCAATTCTATATATTTTGGTAACTCAGTGCACCGAAATATATTCAAACAAACCATAGCATTCAATATTTCAATTATCAATATAATTCATCATAGAATTATTAGAACAATCTAAATAATTTTGAGGAATCCAGTTGGATCCCTCCAACCTGTTTTCCCTGCATCCACAGATGTTAGAACAATACCAATTCCACTTCGAGGTGAAATATTGCGGTATATGGGTTTATATAATATCATCCGCTATTATGCGGCGCATGGGGTCTCATCCGCTATATAATGCGGAATATCAATCACTCCAATATATATACTAAAATATATATTATCACATCCAATCAATTCAATCATTCAACCAAATATTTAAATTTAACTATTTAAATTTAAATGGCATTCCAAATGAGTGAGATTAACTCACCTTGCTTTTTATTTGCAATCCACTTCATTATTGCCTTGGTTTTTCGATTTCGACCTTGAATAAACAATTTATATGATTTATTAATATTCGAATTAACCACACAATTTATTACCAGTTAACAAATTTAATTTACTAATAATTTTAATTTAATTTAAACTAATAATTTCCCTTAAAAATCTTTTAGTAACTAAAATAATTAACAAGTTAATTAACAAATTTAATTACCCTAAATTCATTATTTTGAAATAAACAAATAAATTAAAGATGTGTATTCATTTTGCAAAAATAATCTATATAGATAAAAGCCAAATCTTTATATAGATCCCTATATATTTTCCAAAGTCATATATATATATATAATTTTCTGCCTTATCTATGTATACACACACACACACACACATATATATATATATATATTAAATTCCTTTCAACAATATATATATATATATATAAATGTCTACACCTTACTGTAAATACATTTTTTTTCATTAAAACGAAGGCCAAATTTGATTAAATGCAAAATAATTTTACTGGAATCAATAAAAATTTATTACCCAAATTTCACGACTGGAAGTTCGTCGAACATCCACACACCACGATCGAACGCCTCTGCCCAAGCACCGACTACAGACCGAGTCCACCATTCACGCTCGATGGATCTTCGATCCAAACCTATGACTCCTCGAGCTCACGACTTCCTCCACTTGCGACCCTAATTTTGACGCGACTTCGACCAGACTATGCAGTTGAAACCCACACAACACAAAACCAACGGCCTCCGCATCCTTCCTCTCCTCTCGTGACTTCGACCTTCCTGCTCGTAGCGAAGCACAGATAAGATAACGCGATGCAGTCGCATGATGAATCGATTAGGGTTGCTTGGGATTGAAGAGGTTCCATTTGAACGAGATGATTTCGTTTGAACGGAATGGGATTTGATTTCGAATGCCCTTACGTTTCCGCCATTTTGATTTTTGAACTAAATCGCTTTCTTTTTATTTTCATCGCATCGGTTTTGGTTTAGTTGTATTGAGGAACAAATGATTCCGTCTTCCCACAGATTTGAGCACAAGATAGGCTTTTTTTAAAAGAAAGGGTTGCGTGTAAGGGAAGGTTAGCTACAGTATTCAGATGTGAAGAGTAAAAGTTCTGATGTGACATTTATTTGACTGGTCAAGTTGTACAATATATATATATATAATATTATTTAAATTTAAATTGTCTCGAAAACGTAGCTAAAAATCTTGACATCGTATCGAGGCATGCCGCCAGGCGTTTATAATGTTATACCCCAATTTCGAACACAATGGAAAAGGTTTCGAGTCCTAATTCGATCGTATGGAGAAGATAGCTTTTTGGACCCAGTTATTATATTGAATTCGATAAAAATTTCAATGCGTTTATAGATCGTACGATCACACGATAACTCCAAACACTACGAAATTTGAAATCCGATAATAATACCATATTGCGGATCCAATGGAACCGGTTTCGTCGAATTCCGAGACTGTGCCTCGGAAGGCTATTTTTAAATATCAATTTAAACAATATATTTTAAAACTGAACAAAACACTTTTAAATCCAAATTTAAAACATCTATTATCTTCAGTGCTATCAATATAAATTTTCCAAGCCTTTGAAATATTTTTATCGAGCTTAAAACTCCAGATTCAATATTTTATCCAATTTTAAATTATTAAATTCAATAATTTAATTACCCAATAAATAGTTATATTTGAAATTCAAGTTAAAATCAACACCCTAATATTTAAAATCAATTAAATATTCCAATATCGAATATCCAAAATTCTAAGTCGTCACATTCCTCCCCCTTTAAAAGAATTTCGTCACCGAAATTACTAGTTAAAAGGAATGATTCAATCCCCGTTAACTATTTCCCAAAACCAAACAGTTCAAACCACTTCCCAAAATCTTTTATCAAAGACACACTATCACTCTAACTAACTTCCCAAAGCCTTCCATAGTTTCCAACCAAATCACCTACCCAACCATTCAAATTTAAATTTAAAACCAAATTTTAAATTATCAAAATTTTCTCAAAATATTCCTAACTCCTTAAATTTTCGAAATTTTTTGCCAGCATCTCCTTTGCGCGGCTGGCTCGGTACAACTACAAAATACCTCTACGGGTCCTCAAATTTCAAAAGAAAACAAAAAGCCAAGTGGCTAGATCAGAAAATCATCAAATTTCATACAGAAATTTAAACACATACCTTTGCCGAGCAAATTTAAATTTATGTTCTGAAATCAAAAATCCCAATTTCCTTTTTGCTTTTTAAACACCTGTGTCCTACTTAGCAATAATATCCAATCACAGAATCCAAATCATTTTATTCACTTCCTTTACAAATTTTCAATATCCATTTCATTCAGACTCGTACGATGTACATATATCATCCGTACGCAATATCAAATCCGATCGCTCGCTCGATCACACAATTTCACTTCCGAACTAGTATCGTCCACCGACTCTCTAGTGCGGACACAGATCTGGTTTCTTGATCAGAAACCGTCATTCTCCTTGCATAGCCATAAACTAAGATAGAGAATATCCAAAATCAATCAAAATCCATATCCAGGGTTCGCCGTCGAAAATCGAGTGAAAAATCCCAACTCGGACCGGTATAGCTACCTCAAAATTCGGTGCTCGAATCCAGATCAAATCGCTATGCGAATAAAATAATATACGTACATCCTACGTATTAATTTCAATTGATCATTACTTATATCAATTCTCTCTTTATTCACATTCATTTTGATTTCTATTCACTTATCCACAATTATCCCATTTCACAACTTTCAGTTTTAATCTTCATTCAATTATTCACTTAGTATATTTCTTAAATTTATTTTTACTTCACTATTGAAGTTTATATCCCTTTCTATTCACTTTGCCTTCACAATTCCATTTGAATTCGATTTGCTTCAATTTACAAATTATTTCAAATCTAAATACTTTTCCCAATTTCCATTCAGATTTTCTTTTTCAATTTTACTTGAATTCAATTCATCTCCAACTTCTGAATATTGAATTTTATTTACCTTTATCTCAAATTCCAATTTTAAATCATTTGTCATTAGTGAAAAATTTCAAAAACTCCAAAAAAATTCTAACTCCCAAAATTTTCGGAAAATTTTGGCAGAGTCTCCTTTGTACGGAGGATCTTTTGCAATTTGACAAGAGATATAAATATATATACATCGACCCACACGGTCGGAAAACAAAAAAAAACAACAACAGTTTATATTTCCTAACTTTTTATTGCGTAGGCGTACCTTTATTTAGCATTTTTAAGCAAGCGGCTTATTTATTTATCAACTAGCACGACCAAAACCAGCCACACGGCTTCGCTGAACCTGTACTTACTCAATTTAAATATGTAAGTGACATATATAGGAAATTCATTTACATTTCACTTATTCTCAACAGTAAACACATAGTTTTCATAAGCAAAACATTCAAAATTCTTTCCATTAGCAATTTATATGGTCTCGATACAAATTAAATTGCTTACAACTACCTCACACATCAATTCTATTCAATTCAAGTGATTTACATCTCATTTTCTTACATTCTATTCATTTTTAACCCAAACAACTCACATTCATTTCAATTGATTCCAAAAATCAATTTTATTAACTTAACCAATATATTAAATAACCATCTCACAACTTCCATTTAAATCTTTGATTTGATTTTCCTTTGATCAAATCATAACCATTTTACTAATTTATTCGATTAGTTTATTCTCTTATCCATTTAAAATTTTTAATTCACATTATCAATTCATTACCGAACTTATTTTATTAGTAACAAGTCCATTTCAATTTTATTCCCACTCCCTTGAATTTTATTTACAATTCAAATTATTTCTGTTTTAATCCAACTTCATTTCATTCCATCATATTTCAATCATATTTAATTCACTTAGCACTTCTAAGTTGAATTTTATTTATAACTCAAGTTTAACTTCATTAACCTTTTTACAAGTTAATTTCATCCTAGGAAATTTTCAAACTTCATAAATTTCTAAACTTGTTTATAATCCCTAAACATTTTTAGTTAAACCTCTAGAGTTTAAACTATTACTTAGATACTCAAGAACATTTTAAACCAATTCCAGAGTCTTTAATGATCACTTAAGTATTTCAAAAATTATTTGAAATCAATTATATCCAAAATTCTTTGGTAAATTCAATTATCCCTTTGAATTTCAAAACCAAACCCAGTTTGCAAACAATTCTAATTTAAAACAATTTGGTAGCAATTTCTCTCTTGGAAACTCGAAAATGAACATCGATGATGCTGCAGTCATCACCGAAGTTATTTTCCAGCGACCGAAATAGTTCAATGCTTTTATTTCTTAAAACATCTCCAAATATTCTTAATTTCAAATCTCCCCAAATTTCAAATTCAACTCAAAATATTTCTCAAATGCTATCATCATTATTTCTCCAAAGCATTTGAAAACCATTTTCAAACTCAAAAGAATTTAAAATTCCCAAAATTCCAAATTTCAAATCCATCCAATTTATATTCAAACATTACTCTAAAATTTTTATTTCATCTTCAATTATATATCACATTTATAGTTCACGTTTAAAAATTTCATTTAAAAATTTCATTTTGTTAATGAATTTATTCCTTAATCTTTGGTTATAATTTCAATTCTTCATTCAACTTTCACTTAACAATAATAATAATTTAATATTATCATCTCCTAACAACCAAATAACCATATATAGCTATAATAATTTACGGAAAATTATTTCTTTTATATACAAAAATAATTTGGGTAAAATTATTTCATTTACCCTATTTTTAAAACAATACTGTGTCGGTTTATCTTGTTTAAGAGTTTAGAAACCCCTATCGATAACATGGCGTCCTACATATCGACCAGAATCTATAAACACTCAATCGATAAATCAACACAGTATAAAAACAAATTTTATATTCACTAACAAATACGCGCTCATATATATTAATACACTTAAACTCATTCTAGAGTAATACAGACTCTATTTAATGAGTAATTCCCACCAGAGCCAAGGTTATCGCCAGCCTAAGCTCTGATACCACTGTAATAGCCCGCAAATCCGTACCCCTTAAGTTGACACTAATCTCCATTAGATCAACTCAAAAAGAACGGAAATACGAACCATGTGGGTTAAAGAAGAAGAGGTAGAAGAAGGAAATAAAAAATAAATAAACAACATCAGAATCTCACATCGCAGCGGAATAATATATAATAGTTAATATCTGATCCTTTACACAGAAGAAATTATATCTGTTTTATAATTACATTATCAGAGTACAATACAATAAGAATCAAATACTGGACAGTTATATTAACTTGTCCCACAACAGAATACACAGTGCACAACACAACGGAATATACATCAAGTACGAGTGATACGTCTCGCCATCCAGCTCGTCTCCTGAGCTCTACAGCATCATATCCTGTAACCTATAATACTCGGTCTGACCCGAGCATTATAATAAAATAACACCCGAGTCAGTCTGGAAAACCAGCGTGAGAAAACACACTCAATTGGATTATTAAAGTTTCCAAAACCCTTTGAAAACAAAAGCATCTCCTAAGACCACGCCACAAATAAACATGTCGGGTTTTTACCTTACGATAGCCAAAACACTTTTTATCAAATTCGTCTGATATTATAATAGTGTCTATATACAAATACTTATTCAAATAGCTGAAATTGTTACATCTATTAAATTCCAGCATACTAGCCACAAAGTGGGTTATACAACCAAAACCGTAAAAGGTACGTAGGGAGAATTGGTTTCCAACTAATGACTAGGCACTGGGGTACCACCTGTCACAGTACCTAGTCTAGATCAGCGTACCGAGGACCATGCCCGATCCCCTGCAACACAAGACCGGAACTACCCCTTACTGGATAATTCCGAGTAAAATCACCCCACGGTTGTGATCAGCAACCGCACCACTAAGCCGAAATAAAAAGGGACATCTAGACAGGGATGACCTTACTCTCAAGTGGGGGCTACCCACGAAGCCTTGCTGCATATCCCCTGATTTTCAGTCATTCCTGGTTGATGAGGCTTGAGGCTAAGCATTACCTTTATAGAACATATCCCTTAGAATGCCCATCGTCCACCTGACGATGTTTCGAAAGCATTCGTCCATACACGTCCGTTCCGGGTTCGAACGGAACCGAAGGCACTATTCCTACTACATCCATTTTGGAATCACCCTCAGGATTAGTAGCGATTAGCCCTTGCACTTCACTGCTCCATCTTCGATTCCAAACTCGTTTCCCCACGAAACGTATAAACCGGATCGAAGTGGTTTTCGAGAAATAAATCTCGATCCCGGTCTCTTCGAAACGATCAGTGCATTGGCCAATATTGATAGTCGGTGATTTAACTATTAATTTTTTTGAGCAAGACGGGTGTGTAGCGTGACACTACACAGCCGATTAGTAGTATATATATATAATAATGTTGTTTCGATCAACAGGCCTGATCGATGGCACATAGCACAAGCACAATAATCATACTAACAACCAATAAAGACAAGATAATGCAAGAGTATATACAAAGATAGCATAACAAAATACCAAAATGGATGACAGAGCTCGGGACGCATCAAGAATCTACCAGCTAAGGCCATGGCTGCTACCTCGGGGGATAAGCCGAGCTGCTCCCTTGTGATTTGGTCGGAGAAGAGCTTCTCTGAGGAAGACGGAGTCTAAAAGGAGCAGAAATCTTTGACCTGTAAGGGAGGTGAATATAAAAGTTATACGTCTACAAATGCCTTCGAAGTGACATCTAGGTTTATCAAACACGTGTGCATTACGTTCTTTCCATATACACCAACAGAAAAGGGCGATAAAGACGTCTAGCTGGAGGTTGGGGGAGTTTTATTGCCAGTGATCGAAGATGACAGGTGGTTCAGGGATATGGCCCAGGAGGTGGGCGCTGGTAGCAACCTAGATAGAATAAGCAAAGTCGCATTCACGAAACAAATGAGGAATATCTTCAATGTGGCTAGAACAAAAGACACAATACGAGTCGACCGAGATATGCAAGCGGAGAAGTCTCTCTTTGGTGTTGATTCGATTATGCGCCAGACACCATAGGAAGAAGGCGATACGTGGCGGAAGCGGGCATTTCCAAAGTCTAGGGAAGGCAAAGAAGCGTCCAGGGTTGTTGAGGAGGGAGTAACAGGAGGACATCGAGAAACCTTTGGCAGGTGCGGGAGCCCAGACTATGCGATCCGGTAGGGTGGAGAACTGAATAGACTGAAGTTGGTTGGATGCAGAGATGAGGTCAGAAAAAGTGTCTGAGCCGAAGAGAGATGGGGGGCAAAGGAAGTCAGGACCGGAATTGACACAGTCACTAACCGAGATAGAAGGGGAACGCGAGTGGGAGAAAAGGTGGGGCAAGGATTTGGCGAGAGGAAGTTGATTATACCAAGTATCATGCCAAAAAACACAGTTGATGCCATTTTCGATGGCTACATGAAAAAGAGGTCTGATACGGGGAAGGGTTTGGAGCACTCCAGCCCAGAACGGAGAAGGCCTACAATGCGGAGGGAAGTGAAGGACGAGATGGTGATTAGAATGATAATGAAGCGAGAGAATCCAATCTTTCCAGAGAGAGTTACCCGGGGTAAGAAGTCTCCAGAGCCATTTCGATAGGAGCGCGGAGTTAAAGGCACCAAGGTTAGTGATACCAAGACCACCCAGATTTTGATGTAAACAGGCGGTTCTCCAATTAACAAGCCTCTTGACACCACCACCGTTCCAAAGGAAGGTACTACGGATTGAGTCAATTTTGTTGATAACCCAGGAGGGAAGTTTGAGGAAAGGCATCCAGTAAGATGGGATGGTTGATAGGACAGATTTGACGAGGACAAAGCGACCGACTGCAGAGAGGGAATGAGCCTTCCAGCTCAGGAGTCTTGATTCGATCCTAGAGATAAAGGGGGACCAGTCCGATCTATGGAGCTTGGTGGGACGCAGGGGGATACCGAGATAGGAAAAAGGGATGTAACGACCCTAATTTTCAACCCAATTTAAAATTTTAAATTCATCGTTTCAATAAAAATTTTGAAATTTTAAACGATCTAAATTTACATCCAAACTTTATTTGTGACATACGTCTAGCTAGATATGGACATAGAAAAAGTTTCGTTGAAAAATATTACAGTAAAGTCCGTTCGCGTTTTACTGTATATCAGTCCATATAAAGCTGCGTAAAATTCATCTTCCGAATCCAATTATTTTTACACAGTTATGTTGTAAAAATTATTCTGATCAAGATTTTATAATTCGTTTCGTCTAAAACTGTCATCGCCTGCTCCGTTTATATTATTCTGCAAAACGTACAATTTAAGCGGCGTAAATGCAAATTTTATAAAATCATCGTATCGCAATAATCTGTGTACCGTTGGAACCGCATCGTCGCGCTGATCAAAATGGTATAATTATTCTGACCAATCGGGGTCCGACAAAATCCGGCGCGTTGATTTAACGGTTCCAAACGGACCGGTTAAATAAAAATTGCAGCCCAATTCTCTACCCACTTACAAAAAGAAACTGAAGGGAAATAAAAGGCCAGCTGCATAAATGCTTTTATTGGGGAGTTGAAGTGTGAAAGGTTGGGATTTGGGAAAATGAAACGTTGGAAATCGGGGCATTTATTCACGCACTACTTGAAGCAAACAAAACAAATTCACTTTCCATTTTCCCTTCACTGCTCATTCGTGCCATCTCAACACTACAGGTAACCTCCCCTCCATTTTTCTCTTCCACCTGAAACTTTGCATGCCACCATCTCTAGGCAAGAACCCAGCCCGCCCCTACCACGTTCATCACCTCCGCCCATCCTCGCCTCCAACCAGCTCGGCAACCCTTCCTCTGCCCCAGTCCGCCTTCCCCTTCCACTGCCCAGTCCGCCTCTCATTAGCCATCGCCTGCCACTGCCTTTTCCCCAGCCACCGACTGACCCACCTCCAGCCACGTCCCCGCCTGCTGCCACCACCCAGCCCTCCCAACTGCCCTTCGCCCTCCGCCCAGACCAACGCCTCCATACCACCTGGACCAGACGCACGACCAGCCACCCACCCGTGCCCAGACCGAGCCCAGACCCACGTCCTACAACCCTCCGCGCCCCAGACCTCCGTGCCAGACCCTCCGAGCCCACTTCCTCGCCTCCTTCCCAGCCTGACCCCATCAACGTGCCACCCACTCAGCCTGTTACCGCCACCCAGCCACCCTCGCCCACCACAGCCTCATTCGCCTACCGCCCACCAGCAGCCACGTCCCAGACCCCACGAACTCCTCCTGCCTGACCAAGACGCCTCCACCTGCCTCCGTCAGCCACCTCCCACAATTCGCCAAGCGTTGGTCATCGCCCTGTCCGGAGATAATGTTTACTAATATTGCGTATAGAGTTGTTTATATTTGTTTAGTTATTAATATTCAGCGTTGTCTTGAATGTCCAGCTGCTGATCCGGAATATCAAGCCTAGGCCTCGTCTGTTTCGTCATCATACCCTGCTTCTTTGATTGGTATGAATATATAGGTACAATCTACATATATCTTGTATTGAACAAATCGTAATTGGATTATTATTCGCTTGCAGTTTGTTGTTCGTTAGTGTTGTGCTTGTTCGTGCCTCTTATCTATCGTCTTCGTGCTTCGTCGTCAAACTTCTTGCCACGCAAGGTGAATATTTTCTATTCACGACTCAAAGATCTATTATACCATGATAATTAGATGTTGGATGTTATGAATGTTGATTTGGATGTTAAATGGATTGAATGTTAAAAATTGAATTGAAGTTAGTATGTTAAATAGCTATGACGCCAAATTTCTATGTGATATTAAATGTGTTGTTATTATAATTTATAATAAATTTGAAACTGAATTTGATATCGAATAGAAAAAATTTTATAAATGACATATGTTGAACTTGACCCCTTTGTATGATGAATATTGATTAATTAAATTGACCCTTTAAATTGTTTGACACGTAGAATTTGATAAATATCACTTTGAACTATTGAACGTATTGAATTAACCGTTTTAATT
Source organism: Allium fistulosum (assembly GCA_030737815.1). Taxonomy (NCBI): domain Eukaryota; kingdom Viridiplantae; phylum Streptophyta; class Magnoliopsida; order Asparagales; family Amaryllidaceae; genus Allium; species Allium fistulosum. The sequence goes on along the minus strand of CM060903.1, from coordinate 507,648,616 downwards.
GAAATTGAACGACCAAGTGAAACCGAAATGTTATAATCTTTAATCTACATGAAATGATAGTGTAGATTCTAGAAATAATTATATTAATTGGCGTAAATAACAAACGCGAATTAATACGATTATTTCGGGATTATTTGAAATTGTTGAATTGTTGTGAATGGATGCTATTGCTTGTTTATTTACTTTGACACCATCCCAGCTATCACACTGCAAGTTCCCTTTGTATGTTTTGATTTTGAATTTAAATAGAATTGGGTTGAAATGATAAATACCCAATTGAATGAATTGGCCTAGGATAGATAATAAAAATAAGAAACCGAACGGTCAACAAAGAACGTTTTTGAAATTGAGACTTATTGGAATTATGGAATGAACTTAGGAAATGGTATTGAAATTTGGTAACGTAAATATAAATAAATTTGTTGAAATAAATAAAATGATTTTACTGAATTGAATCGAATAAATAAATTTGTTGAAATAAATAAAATGATTTTATTGAATTTAATAAATGAATTTGTTTGAAATAAATAAAATGGATTTTATCGAATCAAATAAGTTAGATTTGTTGGAATAAAGAAATGAATTTAATTGAAATAAGTGAGAATGAATTAATATAATGAATTGAAATGAGTTTGTAAATTATTTAGTTAAACAAAGTGTTTTGACAAAGTTAACCGAAATGAGATTTAAGAAGTAAATAGGTTAGACGATAAAGTGATAAATTTTCAAGTTTTGATAAATGAATAAACGAAGTTTTGACAAAGTGAATGTAGTAAATGGAATTGATATAGTAATGAACCTAGGAATGTAAATACGGATTTAAAGAATAAAACTCGATTTAATTAGTTGAACTAAGATTGACTATTTGATTTAATAAGTGAAATGTTGATTTAACGTGAATACTTAAAATTTTGATAACTAAAGGGCTTGAACTAGAATTTCTTTTCGAAATATGAATTTTAGTAATTGAAACGAATCGAATTGTGAAATATCAAATTTGGAAGTCAAATTTGCAACTTGACCTTTGGATTTGATTTGTTTTAACTTTAATAAAAAGTTGACTGTTGGGTAATTAATACGTAGTTATTAAAGAGTCCGGGATCGGATTATGGACATACTCTCTGTCGATACCGAAAACCACTTTAATAACTAATATACGCGAAGTGTTGATCCAGAACGAAGTGGATGGTTTTGATGAACGCGTTGACTGAAGAAAGAGAACGATTTGGATGACCCCTGACATGACTAAAACAGGAGCCGCGCCGGGCCATTGAGGATCGCCATCTCTAGCGGACACACTTCTTCGATACCTTATCTATTACTTATGTGATTCGATTTGGGTGCACCCCTTGATTTGGAAGTGTTGTTTCGCGGTGTTGGGGTGGTAGCTGCTATGCCCAACATCAGTCCGGATCAGGCAACTACTAGTATCCTAGTTGGTATCGCCTCATGTACCTTGTCATACTAATTATCCTATCGCGACAACTACGATTTTGATTTGTACCTTTAGTATATGGATTGCCCTCTGGTGACTTCCGGTTTTGGGGAAACTACGGTCTTGTATATGCTTTTGGGAATAAACAGGTTAAGAGGTGTATGGGCCCTGCTTAACCCTATTTTGATATCTTACTTTATGGATTAGACATTATCTATTTAGCGTATTCTGTAGGTAGTTTATCGATCTCTTAATGATGTTTATATTCACCTTTGAGTTATGGACTTTATTATATGCATTGATTATCCTGTATAAGATTTTGAGTCCTGACTCGAGTGTTTTCTTTGCATATGCTCGGGTCAGTCTGAAGATATTCCGTTGCTGGTCAAGGTTGGTTGAAGATGCTGAAGGCTTAGCTTTTATCTATATCATTTTATTTTCAGTATTTGATGTACTTATGTATTGGACATCTTGTATCTCTTTCAGTCGCTTTATGTTGAGACATTGTTGTATTTTCTGTAGTAGCTTCATGAACTACTATTATGACGATGTATTTTCCGCTGCATTATTCTGTGACTGATCTGAGTCTGTGATGTTGTATTGATTCTCATTTACATTTATGTACTTATAATCCCATAATGTTCTGTGTTTTGTATTATTTAAGTTGACAAGTGTGGATTATTGTCAATTTAAATGGTCCAAATATACGGGATGTTACAGTTGGTATCAGAGCTCTGGTTTTCCTAAAAACCTTAGTTCGGGATTATAAAGAAACTCATTAGAGATAGAGTAGCAATACTCTAGGATGAGGAGAATCAATTCAATATCCAAATCCTTTCGAAAAATTCAAACCCCTTTGATTCGTTGATTAGTTTTCTTAGCATTCTATTATCTTATCTTTGGTTCTAAATCTCTTTTGGTATTTCAGGATGAGTACCAGAAGAAATGTTAGAGGTGGAAGAGGCAACGGTCCTGCCCAGGCTGCACCTGCCGCTCCAGCCCCTGTCAAATTCACTACTCTTAGCAAGGAGTATTCGCAACTGGGAGGTACTAAGTTTTCTGGATCCGAGAACATCATAGAGGCTCAGCAATGGCTTAAGAGTTTGGAGAAGATATTTTCTGGATTGGAAATTACTGATGCTCAGAAGCGTCAGCTTGCTGCTTGGCAACTTCAAGATGCCGCACAAGATTGGTGGGAATCCGTTACTTCTCGTATCGAGGAGGACACCATCACATGGGCCCAGTTTAGGTATGAATAGTTTGGATTCTAGTGGTTCAAATTCTTCCTTCTATCTTTGAAATGTTATTCATCTTGTCTATCTTTGATTAGGGATACCTTCTCGGCACAATGGATGCCAGCTGCTGGGAAAACCCAACTTTATAGAGCTTTCATGGATCTTAAGCAAGGCAGTATGACTATTTCTGAGTATGAGAGGAAATTTAATGAACTCTCCAAGTTTGGACCGGGTTTGATTGACACACCACTTTTGAAGAATGAGAAATTCATCTTGGGAGCTAGACCAGAATTTTATGACTTGCTCACCGGACACATTCGCTCCACTTTCACAGAGCTTATTGATTTTGCTCTTAGATATGAGGCGAAGCCTAAGGGATCCACTGCCAAGGCTGCTCCTACTCAGCCCTCTTCTAGCCAGCCCTGGAAGAGGAAGATGAACTTTGATCAACAAAAGAAAGCTTGGCAGAAGACTACAGGATTGGGATATGCTCAGAAAAGCCCTATCGATCTTGCTAATATCACATGCTTCAAGTGCGATAAGAAGGGCCATTATGCTAATAGCTGTCCATCTACCGGAGCTGCTATTCCACCACCTTCTACGACTAGGAAAGACTTATGCCATATATGCCTACAGCCAGGTCATTTCAAGAAAGACTGCCCACTATACAAGCGTGGTACACCCTCTGGAGTATTTGCTGTCACCACACCTGCACCATCTGCACCACCCGCTCAGGATGACCAAGGTACTTTGCGTAGTATATTTCATTTACATGCTACACCTGTTAGAGTATTATTCGATACTGGTGCTTCTCATAGCTTTATATCTGTTGACATTTGTAACAAGCTCAAGATAGAGTCCACTCTTGCCACTACTTTTTTATGTGTCTCAAATCCCATCGGAGGACCTGCTAACCTCCGAAGTATTTGCAAAGATGTTACTTTGATGTATGATTTTTCTCGATTTACTTGGGATTTCTATGTGCTTGGATTTCAAGCATTTGACCTTCTTCTTGGAGCTGATTGGTTAAGCAAATTCGATGCTGTCATCTCTTGCAAATCCCGATCAGTTTCTTTAGTAAGCGACCAAGGCTTACCACTCGTCATTAAATGCAAATCACCTCAGAAATATGCCGGAAGCTTCATATTCTCTCTTGATGCTCCTCCCGATGATCTTGTCACCACACCTATAGTTCAGTCATTTCCCGATGTATTTGGCGAAGTCAGCTCTCTCCCGCCTAAACGGGAAATAGATTTCCGTATTGATCTAATTCCCGGAGCTACGCCCGTAGTTCTCCCACACCGAAGGATGGCTCCTAAAGAAAAGGCCGAACTAAAAACTCAAATTGAGGATCTATTTGCTAAGGGCTTGATTAGAAGAAGTTGTTCCGAATGGGGCGCTGCAGTTGTATTTGTCACCAAATCAGATGGATCTCTTCGCATGTGTGTTGACTATAGAGAGCTCAACAAGCGCACTCTCAAAAATCGTTATCCGATGCCTCGCATCAACGATTTATTCGACCAGCTTCATGGGGCTAAAGTTTTCTCACAACTCGATCTAGCCACTGGGTTCCACCAACTCAGAATAACGGATGATAGTATCCATAAGACAGCTTTCCGGACCGAAAATGGATTCTATGAATGGTTGGTTATGCCATTCGGTTTGACCAACGCACCAGCTTACTTCGTCGACTTGATGAATCGAGTCTTCCGTGATGTCCTTAACAAGTTCGTTCTTGTATTCATTGATGATATTCTTGTCTTCTCTAAGGACAAGGAAGAGCATAAGGCACATCTTCGTTATGTCCTTGAAACTCTCAGAAACCATCAGCTTAAAGCCAAGTTTTCTAAATGCCATTTCTGGCGAGATGAAGTGAGATTCCTTGGCCATATTGTTTCTGAGAATGGCATTTCAGTCGATCCAGCTAAGATTGCCATAATCAATGTAAGTTTTATCATATTCGAAATTCTATTCAAACAATCTTATCTCTCGCTAAATTATATCAATTAATCTACAGGATTGGGAGACCCCTAAAACTCCTACGGATATCCGTAGTTTCTTGGGCCTAGCTGGATATTATCGCAGATTTATTGAGCACTTTGCCCGGATCTCTGCCCCACTTACTGCTTTAACTCGGAAGGATGTTAAGTTTATTTGGAGTGAGAAGTGCGAATCAGCTTTCAATGAGTTGAAGAGTAAATTAACTTCAGCCCCAGTTCTTGCAGTCATCGATGGAAGTGAAGGATTGACTGTTTATACAGATGCTTGCCGTGAAGGTTTAGGCGCTTTTCTTATGCAAAATGGGAAGGTTATTGCTTATGCCGGTCGTCAGTTGAAGACCCATGAATTGAACTATGCCACTCATGATCTTGAGCTTCTTGCTGTTGTATTTGCTTTGAAACTTTGGAGGCATCATCTTTTGGGAACAAAGTTCGAACTATTCACTGATCATAAGTCCTTGAGGTATATCTTTTCTCAAAAGGATTTGAACCAGAGGCAAGTCCGATGGCTTGAATTCTTAGCTGCATACGACCTCGACATCACTTATACACCGGGGAAAGCAAATGTTGTAGCAGATGCTTTGAGCCGCAGCAAAGCATTGTCTTGTTGCAATCTTATCGAAGGCATGTTATTCCAGCTTAGTATCTCTCCATCTCTTTTGGATCGCATCAAAGCTAAGCAATATGAAGACACTTTGCTCTATCGTATGAAGGAATTAGTTATGGGTAGAGTAAGTAATGCCGACAACAAAGTGGGTGCACAAGTTGATAGTGATGGAGTCTTGAGGATCGACAATCGTATTTGTGTACCTAATGTCGATGGTCTTAGACAGGAAGTGCTGCGAGAAAATCATAAGTCTTCGCTTTCATTTCATCCCGGTGCTACCAAAATGTACCAGAATATGAAGAAACTATATTGGTGGAGTGGAATGAAGCGCGATATTTCTATCTATGTTAGCAGGTGCACCACTTGCCAACAAGTTAAAGCAGATCACAGAAAGACAGCAGGATTGCTCCAACCGCTAGAGATTCCAGGTTGGAAATGGGAGCAAATTTCTATGGACTTTATTGATGGGCTGCCAAGGACTAGAAAGGGTAATGAAAGCATATGGGTAATTGTCGATAGACTGACGAAGTCCGCTCACTTTATTCCAGTCAAGACCACTCGTACAGCCTCTAGTTTGGCCGAGATATACATGAGGGAAGTTGTTAAACTTCACGGTGTACCATCTAGTATTGTATGCGATCGCGACCCTATTTTCACCAGTAAATTCTGGAAAGCATTCCAGGATACTTTGGGCACCAAACTGAATCTGAGCACAGCATATCATCCTCAAACAGATGGTCAAACTGAGAGGGTGAACCAGATTTTGGAAGATCTCCTCCGAGCTTGTATTATTGACTTTGGTGGATCCTGGGAAGACCATCTTCACTTGGTTGAATTCACTTATAATAATAGTTACCAGGTAAAGAATTTGAATTTCAAATTTGAATAAGTATATTTGAATTTGAATTAATTATCCTTTAAAAACCAGGCAAGCATTGGTATGGCACCATTCGAAGCCTTATATGGACGGCCATGCAAATCGCCAGCTTGTTGGATTGAGTCTGGAGATCGATTAGTGCTTGGACCAGAAATGATTATGGAAGCTTCTGAAAAGGTCGAAGAAATCAGGAAGAAGATAAAGACGGCACAGGATAGACAGAAAAGCTATGCCGACAAAAGGAGAAGAGATCTCGAATTCGGTGTAGGAGACAAAGTATTTCTGAAGGTGTCGCCTTTGAGGAATATTGTTCGATTTGGAAGGAAAGGGAAATTAGCTCCCAGATTCGTTGGTCCGTTTGAGATTACAGAAAGAGTTGGAACATTGGCATATAGAGTTGCATTACCAGAAAAGTTCGCTGGTGTTCACAACGTATTCCACGTCTCACACCTTCGCAAGGTTGTACACGATCCATCTATGACCATCCCTACTGCTCAGTTGGATGAAATAGTTATTGAGCCTGACTTGACTATTGAGCGAAAGCCACTTCGGATAGTTGATCGTGAGACAAAGCAACTCAGAAGGAAATCGGTAAATCTCGTCAAGGTACAGTGGAGTGCAGATGAGCGGGATTGCACGTGGGAAACTGAGGATAGCATTCGAGATTCAAACCCCGAACTATTAATTTCAGGTATTCTTCAAATTTCTTAAAATCTATCGTGACTTTTCTACTTATTTCATTTCTACTTCACTCGTCTCGTTCCTTTTCGAGGACGAAAAGTTTTGAGTGGGGGAGATTGTAACGACCCTAATTTTCAATCCAATTTAAAATTTTAAATTCATCGTTTCAATAAAAATTTTGAAATTTTAAACGATCTAAATTTACATCCAAACTTTATTTGTGACATACGTCTAGCTAGATATGGACATAGAAAAAGTTTCGTTGAAAAATATTACAGTAAAGTCCGTTCGCGTTTTACTGTATATCAGTCCATATAAAGCTGCGTAAAATTCATCTTCCGAATCCAATTATTTTTACACAGTTATGTTGTAAAAATTATTCTGATCAAGATTTTATAATTCGTTTCGTCTAAAACTGTCATCGCCTGCTCCGTTTATATTATTCTGCAAAACGTACAATTTAAGCGGCGTAAATGCAAATTTTATAAAATCATCGTATCGCAATAATCTGTGTACCGTTGGAACCGCATCGTCGCGCTGATCAAAATGGTATAATTATTCTGACCAATCGGGGTCCGACAAAATCCGGCGCGTTGATTTAACGGTTCCAAACGGACCGGTTAAATAAAAATTGCAGCCCAATTCTCTACCCACTTACAAAAAGAAACTGAAGGGAAATAAAAGGCCAGCTGCATAAATGCTTTTATTGGGGAGTTGAAGTGTGAAAGGTTGGGATTCGGGAAAATGAAACGTTGGAAATCGGGGCATTTATTCACGCACTACTTGAAGCAAACAAAACAAATTCACTTTCCATTTTCCCTTCACTGCTCATTCATGCCATCTCAACACTACAAGTAACCTCCCCTCCATTTTTCTCTTCCACCTGAAACTTTGCATGCCACCATCTCTAGGCAAGAACCCAGCCCGCCCCTACCACGTTCATCACCTCCGCCCATCCTCGCCTCCAACCAGCTCGGCAACCCTTCCTCTGCCCCAGTCCGCCTTCCCCTTCCACTGCCCAGTCCGCCTCTCATTAGCCATCGCCTGCCACTGCCTTTTCCCCAGCCACCGACTGACCCACCTCCAGCCACGTCCCCGCCTGCTGCCACCACCCAGCCCTCCCAACTGCCCTTCGCCCTCCGCCCAGACCAACGCCTCCATACCACCTGGCCCAGACGCACGACCAGCCACCCACCCGTGCCCAGACCGAGCCCAGACCCACGTCCTACAACCCTCCGCGCCCCAGACCTCCGTGCCAGACCCTCCGAGCCCACTTCCTCTCCTCCTTCCCAGCCTGACCCCATCAACGTGCCACCCACTCAGCCTGTTACCGCCACCCAGCCACCCTCGCCCACCACAGCCTCATTCGCCTACCGCCCACCAGCAGCCACGTCCCAGACCCCACGAACTCCTCCTGCCTGACCAAGACGCCTCCACCTGCCTCCGTCAGCCACCACCCACAATTCGCCAAGCGTTGGTCATCGCCCTGTCCGGAGATAATGTTTACTAATATTGCGTATAGAGTTGTTTATATTTGTTTAGTTATTAATATTCAGCGTTGTCTTGAATGTCCAGCTGCTGATCCGGAATATCAAGCCTAGGCCTCGTCTGTTTCGTCATCATACCCTGCTTCTTTGATTGGTATGAATATATAGGTACAATCTACATATATCTTGTATTGAACAAATCATAATTGGATTATTATTCGCTTGCAGTTTGTTGTTCGTTAGTGTTGTGCTTGTTCGTGCCTCTTATCTATCGTCTTCGTGCTTCGTCGTCAAACTTCTTGCCACGCAAGGTGAATATTTTCTATTCACGACTCAAAGATCTATTATACCATGATAATTAGATGTTGGATGTTATGAATGTTGATTTGGATGTTAAATGGATTGAATGTTAAAAATTGAATTGAAGTTAGTATGTTAAATAGCTATGACGCCAAATTTCTATGTGATATTAAATGTGTTGTTATTATAATTTATAATAAATTTGAAACTGAATTTGATATCGAATAGAAAAATTTTTATAAATGACATATGTTGAACTTGACCCCTTTGTATGATGAATATTGATTAATTAAATTGACCCTTTAAATTGTTTGACACGTAGAATTTGATAAATATCACTTTGAACTATTGAACGTATTGAATTAACCGTTTTAATTGAAATTGAACGACCAAGTGAAACCGAAATGTTATAATCTTTAATCTACATGAAATGATAGTGTAGATTCTAGAAATAATTATATTAATTGGCGTAAATAACAAACGCGAATTAATACGATTATTTCGGGATTATTTGAAATTGTTGAATTGTTGTGAATGGATGCTATTGCTTGTTTATTTACTTTGACACCATCCCAGCTATCACACTGCAAGTTCCCTTTGTATGTTTTGATTTTGAATTTAAATAGAATTGGGTTGAAATGATAAATACCCAATTGAATGAATTGGCCTAGGATAGATAATAAAAATAAGAAACCGAACGGTCAACAAAGAACGTTTTTGAAATTGAGACTTATTGGAATTATGGAATGAACTTAGGAAATGGTATTGAAATTTGGTAACGTAAATATAAATAAATTTGTTGAAATAAATAAAATGATTTTACTGAATTGAATCGAATAAATAAATTTGTTGAAATAAATAAAATGATTTTATTGAATTTAATAAATGAATTTGTTTGAAATAAATAAAATGGATTTTATCGAATCAAATAAGTTAGATTTGTTGGAATAAAGAAATGAATTTAATTGAAATAAGTGAGAATGAATTAATATAATGAATTGAAATGAGTTTGTAAATTATTTAGTTAAACAAAGTGTTTTGACAAAGTTAACCGAAATGAGATTTAAGAAGTAAATAGGTTAGACGATAAAGTGATAAATTTTCAAGTTTTGATAAATGAATAAACGAAGTTTTGACAAAGTGAATGTAGTAAATGGAATTGATATAGTAATGAACCTAGGAATGTAAATACGGATTTAAAGAATAAAACTCGATTTAATTAGTTGAACTAAGATTGACTATTTGATTTAATAAGTGAAATGTTGATTTAACGTGAATACTTAAAATTTTGATAACTAAAGGGCTTGAACTAGAATTTCTTTTCGAAATATGAATTTTAGTAATTGAAACGAATCGAATTGTGAAATATCAAATTTGGAAGTCAAATTTGCAACTTGACCTTTGGATTTGATTTGTTTTAACTTTAATAAAAAGTTGACTGTTGGGTAATTAATACGTAGTTATTAAAGAGTCCGGGATCGGATTATGGACATACTCTCTGTCGATACCGAAAACCACTTTAATAACTAATATACGCGAAGTGTTGATCCAGAACGAAGTGGATGGTTTTGATGAACGCGTTGACTGAAGAAAGAGAACGATTTGGATGACCCCTGACATGACTAAAACAGGAGCCGCGCCGGGCCATTGAGGATCGCCATCTCTAGCGGACACACTTCTTCGATACCTTATCTATTACTTATGTGATTCGATTTGGGTGCACCCCTTGATTTGGAAGTGTTGTTTCGCGGTGTTGGGGTGGTAGCTGCTATGCCCAACATCAGTCCGGATCAGGCAACTACTAGTATCCTAGTTGGTATCGCCTCATGTACCTTGTCATACTAATTATCCTATCGCGACAACTACGATTTTGATTTGTACCTTTAGTATATGGATTGCCCTCTGGTGACTTCCGGTTTTGGGGAAACTACGGTCTTGTATATGCTTTTGGGAATAAACAGGTTAAGAGGTGTATGGGCCCTGCTTAACCCTATTTTGATATCTTACTTTATGGATTAGACATTATCTATTTAGCGTATTCTGTAGGTAGTTTATCGATCTCTTAATGATGTTTATATTCACCTTTGAGTTATGGACTTTATTATATGCATTGATTATCCTGTATAAGATTTTGAGTCCTGACTCGAGTGTTTTCTTTGCATATGCTCGGGTCAGTCTGAAGATATTCCGTTGCTGGTCAAGGTTGGTTGAAGATGCTGAAGGCTTAGCTTTTATCTATATCATTTTATTTTCAGTATTTGATGTACTTATGTATTGGACATCTTGTATCTCTTTCAGTCGCTTTATGTTGAGACATTGTTGTATTTTCTGTAGTAGCTTCATGAACTACTATTATGACGATGTATTTTCCGCTGCATTATTCTGTGACTGATCTGAGTCTGTGATGTTGTATTGATTCTCATTTACATTTATGTACTTATAATCCCATAATGTTCTGTGTTTTGTATTATTTAAGTTGACAAGTGTGGATTATTGTCAATTTAAATGGTCCAAATATACGGGATGTTACAAGGGAAGTCCGAAAGGTTACAGTTAAGCAGCGATGAGATGAGTGGGCCAAGATGATGTGAGTTACCTAACATAATGACAGAGCTCTTGCTGAAATTGATGGAGAGGCCGGAAATAAGCTCGAATGAGTAGAGAGCCACTTTCAGGCAATGAATGCATTCAATCTGGGGTGAGGAAAATAGGATTGTATCGTCAGCAAACTGCAAGTTAGAAACTGATAAAGAGGAATCTGGGAGATTAATGCCGGAGAAGAGGTTGTTGGATATGGCTAGCTTGATCATCCTGTTGAAAACGTCTACAACTAAGACGAAGATGAGAGGCGAGAGAGGATCACCTTGCCTCAGGCCTCGAGCCGACTTGATGTGGCCCCCCGACATAACATTGATCGAGATAGAGGATATGCTAGAGCTAAGAATATGTTTGATCCAATTGCACCATCTGGGAGGAAAACCTCTATGCTCCATGAGTTCAAGGATAAAATTCCAATTCACCGAATCAAATGCCTTAGAGAAATCAAGCTTCAATAGGACACCTGGGGTCGACGTTTGGTGGCAAAAGGAGATGATTTCTTGGCTACACAGTCCATGATGTTCCTGCCGAGAATAAAGGCTGACTGCTCAACCCCAACCAAGGGGGCAATAGCTGTTTGGAGGTGGCTGGCAAGGACCTTAGTAATGATTTTAAAGGTTGTGTTGAGAAGACTAATGGGACGGAAGGCGGAGAGGGAGTTAGCGTCAGGAGATTTAGGGAGGAGGATGATGTTCGCATAGTTCAGTCTGGATATGGCTGCAGGATCGGATTGGAATTCGGCACATAATTCTAGAATATCGGCTTTAACGGTGTCCCAAAAATGCTTGAAAAAGAGTGGGCCGAACCCGTCTGGGCCGGGTGCTTTGTCATCGGACATGTCTTTCAAAGCGGCCAAAATCTCATCTTCTGAGAATGGGTGGTCAATGGAGATGGGGGAGGGGGATGGGTAGAGGAGGGACCAATCAATGTCGGGGAGAGCTGGGGATTGCTTGCCAAGGATGCAGCGGTAGTAGTTGGTATAAAGGCGGAGGTGATCGGAGAGGTCAGTGTAGGAAGAGTTATTATGGGAAATCTCGGAAATTAAAGTGGTTTTGCGGCGGCCACTAGCCAGGCAGTGGAAGTAAGAGGTGTTTTTATCCCCTTCCTCAATCCATTTAGCCTTGGAGCGTTGTTTCCAGCCTATCTCCTCTTGTTTCATGAGCCTATCCAGTTCCGATTCAAGATCTCTCAGACGGGTCAATTCAAGATCTGAAAGAGGTCGAGATTCCTCAAGAATATTGAGTTCTAAGATCTCGTCTTGGGTTGAAGAGACACGCGAACGAAGGGCGCCCCAAATGGATCTGGCCCATGGACGGATAATTTTCCTAAGAGAGCGGAGTTTGAAGATAATTCTGGCGGAAGCTGATTGGATTTGCATGGGTTGGGACCAGGCATGTTTGATGAAACTGTCAAAGGATGGTTCCAAGAGCCAAAGACGCTCAAATCTGAAGGGGCACTTAATGTTGGACAAAGATCCAGTGTCCAAGATGAGTGGGCAATGATCCGAGATGGTCGAAGCGAGGCTAGAGACCGAGGAAAGGAGGTGGAGGTCATCCCATGATGCATTGAAGAGTAATCTGTCAAGTTTTGCTAAGGCCGGATCTACTCTACGATTAGACCAGGTGAAGAGGCGATTGCAGATGGGAGGGTCAATAAGGGAGCATGCATTAATGAAGGAGTTGAAGGAGTCAGAATCTTGCGAATTACAGCTGGAGTTCCGCTCCTCAACGGATCTGGTGGTGTTAAAATCTCCTCCAACTAGCCAAGGACCATTAAGATAGGAGGCAAAGGTGAAACAGTTAGCCCAGAGTTCATTTCTCTCAAGAATGCTTTGTGGGCCATAGATGTTTGTGAAAAAGTAGATTGTACCAGATTGTATGTGGCGCAGAGTTACATGCAAGGCGGATGAGTGAGCAGTGGTATGACAGTGGGACCATACAGCTTCGTTCCAAGCAGTGATAAAACCTCCTCTAGAACCTTCAGCATTTATGTGGGCCCAACCCGTTAGAGCGGGGCCCCCCCAGGTGTCTTATGAAAGATTGGGGCGAGTCTATCAATTTAGATTCTTGTAGAAAAAGAATGTCTGCTTTATGAGGGGATAAAATAAGGCTGATTGCATGCCTTTTAGACGGGTCCCCCAAACCCCTTACGTTCCATGAAATTAATTTCATTGGGAAAGAGACAAACGCTCCGATTCAAGTTCTTGCATGGCAGTGTAGTGTTCATCACGCAAACTCACACCCATGCAACGTGTCATTTTTTTATTAAGACTTTTATTGGCTGAAGAAAAAACAACAGTTTTATAAAAACTACCAGGGAGAGAAGTTGCTTTGTTGAGTCTGGAGCTTCTGCGAACAATGGCTGGAGTGATCAGGGGAGACCTTTGTCGAGGCAACGGTGGAACTGGAGAAGCTACCTGGACAATAGCTAGGGGGGCTGGAATCAAGGTCTGAGGCTGGGGTTGTTGCTGGAGGGGTGTGGAAAGGTCCGGGTCAACAAGTGGGTCTTCACGCAGTACATCCGGCCAAGCATCCCAACACTGGGGGCCTACCCCCCTCGGATCTTGGGGTTGGATGGTCGGAGGAAGCGGAGGGAGAATAGCAGGGTCGTAAGACAAAGCATCAAATCTGGCTTCATCCGAGTCCTCTGAAAGAATGGGTTCATTATAGCAGCATAAGTCTTTCTCGTAATCTACGCCCAGGAACATCGTTTCAGGCCTACGAGTAGGGTGGGCGTGTTCCCATTTCTCCATCGAAAGAAGGTGATCCTCATTGTTCAAGTGCACAACAAAAGAACACGGGGTGCTAACTCCACTAAAAAATTGCATTTTTACGTACAGAAACCGATGATCAAAGTTGGACCAGTCGCAGTCATCAAACTCAATGAAGCGACCCATGGGGCTAAGGGCATGACTGGCTGCAAGCGCATTGTATTTGAGGAATTCGGGGAAGCCTCGTACCCTAGCCCATGTAGCCGGTTCAAGTACAGGAGACTGATGTTCAAGATCTGACCATTGTTGCAAGAGGACTGAGCCCCCTGGCTTCGATAAAGTTTTCATTGCAAGGGCTTGTTCGCGGATTGAGAAGGAAGGGCAGTAGAAGATGAAGCTGTTATCGGACAAGATCCAAAGCGGCCAGTCTTGTTGATGGAAGGTTCTTGAGAGGGTGAGGTGGAGGGATTCAATGGACCAGAATCCATTGATGATTGTAGCGGTCAGGTAGAGAGAAGAGTCGGCCATTGAAAAGGTCTGTGAGAAGGAAGGTTTTGATTGGGGAGAAAAATATTTGGAATGAGATAAGAGGGGGGATCGAGGCGATTGTTGGTGTGATGAGTGCCGAGTGGCGCTTCGTTTCTTGGGGAGATGTGATGGGAGTGGGGTCCTCTCTGTGCGCACAGAGCTTTTGTTTTTAGTGGGAGTGGCAGAGTCTTTTTTCAGGGTTGAAGAGTCATTATTTGTTTTCTTGGGACAATGCGAGTGTGCATGCCCAAAGAAACCACACAGATAGCAGATCTTTGAGTCCCTATAATCTCTTGCCACGTGTCCCAGACCTGCACACTTGAGACAGCGGCTTTTCAGTTTCAAAAAATCGATAGTGGAGCGAACGTTAATGAAGTCAGGCAAAATACGTCGACGACGCTGGGGACGAGGGGGTTACCAGAAACCGGTGGGGTGGAGGATAGCACTTGAGCATAGGATTTCTTGGTATTAAAATGAGGGGATGGATGAGGAGGCTCAGGAGAAGGAGGCATAGAGGTGGAAGGATCACGGCGGCTACAGGGAGACGAGCGTGAGCGTGGGTTGGGCGGGAGCTGATGGGAGGAGGCCAAAGAGTTGAACATAGATTTGTATTTTCTGGGAATGAAAGCAATGGGAGGTGGTGGAGGAGTTGTTTTGAGGATGGGATGGGATGTGGACGCCATTACAGTTGTTGTCTTCCAACAGACTTCACTTAATGATTTAACTATCAATTAACATTCACAAACATCCATCAAACAATAAATAATTTTCTAAATTATTTATTAATCTCAAAAATATCTTTGCAAGATATATTTCCACTTCTAAACCCTTTGAAAACAGTTTCAAACCGTTCTTCTCTTATGGAATAAATTTTCCAAATATTTTCTATTTCCACTGAAATCACCAAGTACAAACACTTTAGATTTTAGAAATAATTTAAAACCACTTTATTATAAAATACACTTTAAACATTTAAATTAAAACTACTTTAATACTTTATTTAAAAATTTATATCCTTTAAGAATATTTAAAATAAACTACTTTATAAAATGTAAAACTACATTTTTTATCCTTTTAAAACACAATACCAAATTACCTTTAAATAATTTCTACTAACTTAAATTTGAGAAATACTTACTTTTAAACTTTAAACATTTAAAAATAATAAATCTTCCAAAACATACTTTGAAACTCTTTAAAACCTTTAACTTATACTTAAAACTTTGCTTTGGAAACGTACTTGGCTATTCAAGGAAATACACTTCTCTTTCACATCTTTAAAAATAAATCACTATTTATTTTTAAACAAATTTGTCCATTTCTTTAATAAATTCCCACTTTGAATTTATTCTTCCAAATATCCACTGATATATTACTTTTACTTTCATAACCCGGTTTATAAGTTTCATGATCTCAACTTCCTTTTAAAATCCTAGTTCCAAACATTTAATCAATTTTCCAATTGATTTCCAAAATTACTCCATTTTAAATAAAATTCTTTACTTACTTAATTTATTTCAAAAACCCATTAACTTTAGATTTTACTCATAATTATGATTTTAAATCTTTTAAACTGAAAATACCTATTTCAGATTTCCCAAATTCCTTTCTTATCCTTTTTAAATAAATTTAAACCTTGAATTTTAAAATAAATTCTTTATTCCTTTAAATAACATCACTTAAGTTTAAAATCCATTATTTTCCTTTCTATTCAAAATCTGCTTTCCCATTCTCAGAATTTAATTAATAGAATTTAAAAATCACTTTTATCCTTTCCCAATTCATTCTTTTAGTTTATTTAAATTCTCTAAAATTATTTACATAAAAATTTACCCTTTTATTTCCTTACAAAATCCAATTCTATATATTTTGGTAAATCAGTGCATCGAAATATATTCAAACAAACCATAACATTCAATATTCCAATTATCAATATAATTCATCATAGAATTACTTGAACAATCAAAATAAAATTGAGGAATCCAGTTGGATCCCTCCAACCTGTTTTCCCTGCATCCACAGATGTTAGCACAATACAAATTCCACTTCGAGGTGGAATATCGCGGTATATGGGTTTATATAATATCATCCGCTATTATGCGGCGCATGGGGTCTCATCCGCTATATAATGCGGGAATATCAATCACTCCAATATATATACTAAAATATATATTATCACATCCAATCAATTCAATCATTCAACCAAATATTTAAATTTAACTATTTAAATTTAAATGGCATTCCAAATGAGTGAGATTAACTCACCTTGCTTTTTATTTGCAATCCACTTCATTATTGCCTTGGTTTTCCGATTTCGACCTTGAATAAACAATTTATATGATTTATTAATATTCGAATTAACCACACAATTTATTACCAGTTAACAAATTTAATTTACTAATAATTTTAATTTAATTTAAACTAATAATTTCCCTTAAAAATCTTTTAGTATCTAAAATAATTAACAAGTTAATTAACAAATTTAATTACCCTAAATTCATTATTTTGAAATAAACAAATAAATTAAAGATGTGTATTCATTTTGCAAAAATAATCTATATAGATAAAAGCCAAATCTTTATATAGATCCCTATATTTTTTTTCCAAAGTCGTATATATATATATAATTTTCTGCCTTATCTATGTATATACACACATATATATATATTAAATTCCTTTCAACAATATATATATATATATATATAAATGTCTACACCTTATAATAAATACATTTTTTTTCATTAAAACGAAGGCCAAATTTGATTAAATGCAAAATAATTTTACTGGAATCAATAAAAATTTATTACCCAAATTTCACGACTGGAAGTTCGTTGAACCTCCACACACCACGATCGAACGCCTCTACCCAAGCACCGACTACAGACCGAGTCCACCATTCACGCTCGATCGATCTTCGATCCAAACCTACGACTCCTCGAGCTCACGACTTCCTCCACTTGCGACCCTAATTTTGACGCGACTTCGACCAGACTACGCAGTTGAAACCCACACAGCACAAAACCAACGGCCGCCACATCTTCCTCTCCTCTCGCGACTTCGACCTTCCTGCTCGTAGCGAAGCACGGATAAGATAACGCGATGCAGTCGCGTGATGAATCGATTAGGGTTGCTTGGGATTGAAGAGGTTCCATTTGAACGAGATGATTTTGTTTGAACAGAATGGGATTTGATTTCGAATGCCCTTATGGTTCCGCCATTTTGATTTTTGAACTAAATTGCTTTCCTTTTATTTTCATCGCATCAGTTTTGGTTTTGTTGTATTGAGGAATAAATGATTCCGTCTTCCCACAGATTTGAGCACAAGATAGGCTTTTTTTAAAAGAAAGGGTTGCGTGTAAGGGAAGGTTAGCTACAGTATTCAGATGTGAAGAGTAAAAATTTTGATGTGACATTTATTTGACTAGTCAAGCTGTACAATATATATATATAATATTATTTAAATTTAAATTGTCTCGAAAACGTAGCTAAAAATCTGGACATCGTATCGAGGCATGCCGCCAGGCGTTTATAATGTTATACCCCAATTCCGAACACAATGGAAAAGGTTTCGAGTCTTAATTCGATCGTATGGAGAAGATAGCTTTTTGGACCCAGTTATTATATTGAATTCGATAAAAATTTCAATGCGTTTATAGATGGTACGATTACACGATAACTCCAAACACTACAAAATTTGAAATCCGATAATAATACCATATTGCGGATCCAATGGAACCGGTTTCGTCGAATTCCGAGACTGTGCCTTGAAAGGCTATTTTTAAATATCAATTTAAACAATATATTTTAAAACTGAACAAAACACTTTTAAATTCAAATTTAAAACTTCTATTATCTTCAGTGCTATCAATATAAATTTTCCAAGCCTTCGAAATATTTTTATCGAGCTTAAAACTCCAGATTCAATATTTTATCCAATTTCAAATTATTAAATTCAATAATTTAATTACCCAATAAATAGTTATATTTGAAATTCAAGTAAAAACCAACACCCGAATATTTAAAATCAATTAAATATTCCAATTTCGAATATCTAAAATTCCGGGTCGTCACACAAAATCCCATACAAAGTTTGGGCCGTAAGAAATTGGCAGGCATATTTGCCTTAGGCCGTTTGCAAGCAAGGTTGAGGTAGGAAGTTTTGTTGTTTGCAAGGTTGAGGTAGGAAGTGGAATCTTGTGCTTGGTTGTTTACTTGTTGATGGGTGAGCTAAATTACATTTGAATGAATATGAAGTGTACATGTGCTTGTTTAAATTACAGTTTTGTTGCTTGAATTTATATAGTTATATCTTGTTGTGGTTCTTGCGTTGGAAAGAAAATGACATGTATTTGGACTTATATGACTTTCTATGACTTGTTGCATACCCCAGGCATGAAGCACATAAAGTTTGGTTGGACTTTAATTTGAATCGGACATGAATTTGAAGTGGTTATATAGCGATAATCGCTATAGAAGCACTTAAGAAATGCCTTGTATTCGACATCTTCAATCTTTTTTGTAGTCTTTCTAACTTATATTATAGTATTTTAAAAGTAGTTTTGAATTTTAATATAGTTTTAATAGTTACTATGAATTATTAAAGTAGAAGGTTTATTTTTAAATAAAAGAAAAACATGCTTTTTTAAGTTAATATATTATAAATTAGATATTTTTAAGTAATATTAAAATAAATGTTTAAACCATAATTATAAGTATTTTAAAGTAATTTTTATTTATATTTTTTTAGAAAATTAATTAATTATATTAAAGTAATATAAAGCTTATGTAATATAATATCTTTCAAATTGTTTTTTGTATTTTATTAAATACCATATCTCATAAATAAATTAGTGTGTGTGTGTATATATATATATCATTTTTAAAATGTTTTTAAATTATAAACAAATGTTTTAGAATAAGGTTTAGGAGTTGCATAGTTGGTTAATCATGTTTGTTTGTTTAACTTGTTTATGGAAAGTAATTCACTATACTTAACACTAAAAGCCGACGAAGTAGACTTGTCTATTTGTGAGAGTTATGGATGATGTTCGAGTAGGGTTTAGAAGCAATAGTGCTCTGACCTACTGGCTTCACTCTTGACTGAGGGATAGTAAGTTGAGAAGGTCAGAGACGTTTTAAGTATACGAAACTTGATTTCCATAAGCAATCGTTTTTAGAACTGGATAGTCAACTAATCGAACCCATTTAACTTAGGAAGTATATGAAAGCTTCATGGCTTCATACTGTTTGATATCCCCCGAGGAGGACTCAATGGTATAAAACATCTCTAGCTTTAAGAATTGTATATATATGAGATCCCTTGGGGAGGATTCCTTTATATATTGTTTTCTTACTTCTGAAATAACCCGAATTGAGTTAATCGAAAATTCATTGATTTAGTTTTCATGTGTCTGAGATCGAATAAGTGTATTACTTATCGAATACCACTTCAAATCTAGTATACGAGTCTACGTTTTAGAAGCGGTTGTGAAGTGGAATGTTATAGAGTTGAACTGTCTATCCTAAGTTTAAATCCAAGGGAGAGGTCAGGGTTAACATTTCAGACTAATGTTATAGAGTTGAACTGTCTATCCTAAGGATAAACCCAAGGAAGAGGTCAGCGTAGCATTTTTGGTTGACATGTGTTGGAATCCATGAAAGGATTCATGTTATGTTCGAGTATGAAGACTCGTGTGAGAGATGCCAAACGTGATCTCGACATCGAAAATGGATAAAGACAGAGTAGGCTGCACAAACTGCAGTTTAGCTAACCAGCAATGGGATATATCAACTCCATATCTAGAGTATTCTTACCGATGTTGCTAGCGGGAGTTGATGATACTTGGTTCCATGTGTTCGAATGTGGGCCATTTAAGTTTACCTTATGGTATATTTTATCTAGAGATATACGATGCTCGAAAGGTGACTTTTGATCCTTACGCATAAGGGCTGACTTAAGTTTATTGAGGTGGCCTTCGTGGAAAATATATATGCAAAAGTACCTTGGCAGCTTTAGATATACTGCTAATATTGTTATGTTGTGAGATGCAAGTAGCACAACTATTTTTTGATTTTTATTCTACACCATATGATACTATCTATCATATCGCTCTATTCACTTATCTGATGGTTTGGTTTCTTTTGAGGGAAAAACTATCGCGGGGTTCTGTAAGGTCTCAAAAGGTATTGTTATATGGATGCGTCTATCTTGAGTTTCTCATACCAGACTTATGTCTGACATGTAGTTTTTATTTTCCATAAATTCCTCATGTACTCTTTCGATTAAGCTAAGTAAAGCAGGTTTGATTTTTGATGCTTCAGAGATTCTAGAGACAAGTTGGAGGCTTCTATTTATCTATCTATTTCTATTTTTATTGCACTATTATTATGTATGTATCAAAATTATCAAGACAAGAAGTTAAAACTATCTAGGCTGATGGTAGTAATTAGGAAATTACTCTGTATTTTGGAGTAACCCTGTGTACTGTCTTTTTGATATTGTATTTTAACGTTCTACTTGTGAGATTCTGATATTTTGTTCTTTCTTTCTTGTTCATTTTCTTTTTCTTTTTTACTTTACCCTTACTATCTGTCTATCTAACAGTTGGGTTCTCATCACACCAATACTGTGGATGTATTAGTGTCGACATTTGAGGGTCAAAAAGTCAGGTCGTTGTAGGACGATACTGGTTACTCCAACCTCAAGCCTAGATATTCTTTTTTAGACACACATCGAATAGAAAATCCCAGAAGTAGTCACAATGCTGACTAGTAACTTATACAAACAATATTGGATATTAATCCCATTATTGGAAAATGTCTGTTTAGCGGTAGGAAAATTGGATGGATTTAAAAATAAACTTCCCTCAATCGATCTTTAGTAAGCTTATATAAACAATTTAATTTTGTATTAAATTAAATTTAAGATTGTTTTATTTCATTTTCAATGTAACAATTACTCACATCGACGTATATCACATACTCATTAATATATGCATATATATATAGACTACAAAGATATAATAACACATGTGAATAAAATACATACATACACACACACAAAAACAC
Organism: Allium fistulosum; assembly: GCA_030737815.1. NCBI lineage: Eukaryota > Viridiplantae > Streptophyta > Magnoliopsida > Asparagales > Amaryllidaceae > Allium > Allium fistulosum. The sequence continues at coordinate 507,627,090 of CM060903.1, read as the reverse complement.
ATACATACACGTACACGTATGGATGTTATATATAGACACAAATAAAATCTCACACACACACACAAATAAATAAATACATATGTGTTCGATTACTAATATATATATGCATACGGTTTTTTATGCATATATATATATATATATTCTTTCATATTTGTGCGTGTCTCTATATTATTTCAGCCATACATACAAACATTGAATATGGTTCATAATTTAAAATCTCCACTTTATATTATATAAGTATGTGTGTATATATACATATTTAAATAGTTGTTGTGTTCATTTAAGTAAACACACGATGATTATTTTTAATTATAAATATATATATATATATATATATATCTGTGTGTGTGTAATCATAAGGCTTAGAATCTCATAACTATACATATATATATGTTAGAAATCAAATATTACAATGTATTTAAATACACATAATGTGATAACCCAGTTTTCTATGCCGTAATTATACATACAATTTGATTAAAATAAAATATTCTAGTTCAATAATTGATAATTATTATTTTAAAGTAAATACACTACGCCATAAATGACCTTCTGCAACATTTTTGCAAGGTGTTGCCAGCTAAAATGTTGCGATAGATATAAAATTTTGGTCCTACTGCAACGTTGTATTTATGGTGTTACCTTAGCCATAAAAATGTGTTGCTCTAGCTAAACAAGTGTAACACGATGCAACATTTTTATATAGTGTTGCTATAGATGTATTCAGATTAAAAAATTAATAAAATTAGCAATCCGCGTGAATACGATCCAACGGTCTACATTTAATCTGATTGTTAAACTGGATCACCGCTACAATTTGCCACAAATTTTCGTTTTCCCGCTTTACTTTTCATATCATTTTCGTTCTCACCCCCAATTTCCGAAATCCCTAATTTCCAAATCATATTTTCGTTTCTTTTTTTTCTTCCAAAAATCCCTAATTCCCAAATCCTACCAACTGCAGCCCCCAACAAAACTCCACTACCCCACCACCGTTTCTACAGCCTGATTCCGATGGCCATCGAGCACATATCCCGTGGCGATGGAGTTCGGATTTAGTGATGGAAATTGGCGATTGGTGGTTATAATTGGGTTCGCTGCTGCTATTAATTTGCATAGGAAGTCAAAGTTTGAAGTAGGTCGTTGGTTGGGTTGCGATGCTGCCGATTGAGGGTCAATTGATGGTTGTTGGCAGTTGACTGGTCGAGTATTGTGGTGGTATGGCTGCAGTTACTGGAAATGGCAGCTGTGTATAATGTTCTGTTGATTGAAGCTGGTTCGAAGTGTTGTCGAAGTAGTGTTGAAGTTTGATGGGCAAGTGGTAATTGAGGCTGACAGTGGTAATTGAGGAAGTAGTGTTGAAATGGCAGCTGCTGTTCCTCGAATCTGAGAATCCGTCTAAGCCGCTTTCTCTCTATATCAATTCACCTGGTGGTTCCGTGATGGCTGGGTTGGCAATTTATGATACTATACAGTATATTCGATGTCCCGTCTCTACTCTCTGTGTTGGCCAGGTGATGTTTTGTTATATTTATGGAAAAGTTGTGAACTTTAACATTGGATTTACATTTACCGACGAATAGGCTTACATGTTTTTGTTGATTGGTAATTGTGGTGATATGCTAGTTCAGCACGAGTTGCCACTTTGTCCTCCTCTTGGCTTATGACTAATTATGTGAACATACTGCTGCTATGATTAGCTCTTTGATTACATTCAGTTCCAATCTCAGTATAGATTGCACGTGCTTATACTAGAAAGTAGCCAACTAGATTGCAGGCTGCAATTTCATATCCTGATTCAAAATGTACCAACTGTTGTTAAGGGCTGTAGGGGATGTAAGTTGCAGCAGTTTGGGGAGTGGATGGTGGCAGTGTAGAGGTTGAAGTTTGGTAGTATTCAAGGAGAAGGAGTTGATGTCTAGTAGGATGTTTAGATGAGTGAACTGTGGTAATGTATTACTTATTAACACGCAACCTGTTCGATGAAATGTTAATTTTTATTTATCATGGTTTCAGGTCTTTTACCAAGGCAGAGCTAAAAGTAAGGTCGGATGATTCAGAAGAAGCCATGAAAGAGTTGCAAAAGTCAATCATCGAGGAGGTGTTCAAATTCGCAGGAGGTGTTCATTTGTGCATCATTTTACGTCGTTTCAAAGAAGGCTCGATCTTCCGAAATCGGATGAATCGGGCGGTGCCCACTTGTTCGACCTAACCGGGTAGGTCGATCCCCGCCGGGACTGCAGTGCCCCGGACCCCCGCCGGCGCTGCGCCCGGACCCGCTTCTCGGCTCGCCTTCGGCTCGGCACTCGGCTCGCCTTCGGCTCGGCACTCAGCTCGTCATATATTTGTCAGTGTCGGTGTCTGTATAAATTGAAACTGCATATGTAATGAGTGAACTGAGTGATGTAGTGAAGAATATCTGTATATGTGCATATCAATGTTATATATCATTGAATTGTAAAATAGTGGAGTCAGGAATTTGTACTATTTCAAATGTTGAAATAAAATATTTATTTAAATAAATTACTGTTTAAATATCAAATTCTATGCAAAAGCATTTTATTAAATAAATATTTATTTCTATTAAAAAATCAAATATGCTCTACATTGTGGGCCCCACAAATTCAGAAAGTTAATATCTATGGCAACATTTTGGAATGTTGCTACAGATACCTATGGGTGTTGCCATAGACCCAAATAGGGTTCTATTGCAACAATATTACTTATGTTGCCTTAGATAGTCAAAATGTTGCCTTTGAGGTCTAAGGCAACGGCAAAAATTGCATCACCCTAAAAGTGTTGCCATAGACCTATGGCAACATTTTTCGGGCCTGAGCCAACATTTTTTTTGTGTTGCAGTAGGCCATTTATGGCGTAGTGATATTTATTTATTTATAGTTTATTTAGTAAAAGATTTTTGTTGTGACTAATAATTTATTGAAACTGAATAAAATGTTTAATCGAGATAAAATATTTTTGAAGTGCAAATAAATTCGAATTAGATTGGAATTTATATGCATATAAATTACAAAAAAGGAATTATTAAAAAGAAAAGAAAACTTAAATCATATCTAAACCAATTTAGCCCAAGCCCACTTTTCCTTCCAGATTTTTCTCCTTTGCTCCATTTCCAAACCGCTTCCCTTATAATCAAGCCGTGCTCGATTTCAAAACGCATGCCCTAATTCATCAAAAATAAAATCGCGTCCTCTATTTCCAAATCGTGTTTGTTGGATGTCCGAAATGTAAAGGAAATGCTGTCCGTTGGCATTTAACTTGCGTACTTTATTTATATTGTGTATTCAATGTATCGATGGTCAAAATTCAATGTAATTCGACTCGGCCATACAATAAAAAATGTTTATATTGGTGATTGTTGATGATTTTGGAGGATTTTGCTCCATAATTCATAATTTTGAACGGTCAATTGTTTTTTGAGTTTTAAATATTTTTGAAAGGTTCGATAAATTATTTTGTATTCTAAAATTAAATTGAAGTATACTTATAAATAAATAAAATTAGTTGGCAAATAGATTGATTTCCTGGAAATTATTTTGGATATAAAAAGTTGTTTTGAAATTAATTTTTTTAATTGTTAGAATATAATGTGAAAGCTTTAAATTATAAATTAGAGTTTGAAATAAAAAGAATTATTCATGGTAGTGTATAAATTTATCTTAAATTATTATTTAGCTATAGAAAATTTTGTATTAGTTTATATAATTATTTTGATTTGTAAAGTGATTTTGGAAGTTTTGGAAAATATATAGATAAGGTTTGGTAATAAAATTTAGTTATGAAATTTTATATTGGGATTAAGTAAATAAAGTGAATATGTTATTAATATATATTTGGTACCTATTTCTAAGTATTTTTTTTATTTGGTATTTATTTGAATAATCTTTTTTAAAATATTTTTCTTATCGTCCTTCTATTTGTTTTTTGTATTTTATTAAATACTATGAAATAGTTCGAATACTGAGAAACTGTCAATTGATTATGACTAGTAGTTTCAACTGTAGTGTTAATTTTGTTCTCAGTAGATATCATTTTAACCAAAAAAATTTACGTGTCATCTCCTTGCTGTGCACACTTGATTTGATGTATATCGTCTGATTTCACCTCCATGTCTTGTATGTTATTCTTTTTCCAGACGCCTTTAAGCATTTCTTGTATTTGTTGTCTCTATTAAAGATAAAATGATAAAAAGTTAGGTTATATTCACCTTTTTTAATTGTATTAAGTAATTTTTTTTAAGAAACAAAAATCTCATACCAATTTGATAGCTTCTTTTAAACTGGAGTTGTTTCTTTCATTGGATCTTCTAGGGCATCTAGAATCAACATGACACCATTGCATTGTTGGGTATGTTAAAGTGACTAATGTCCAATGGTTGTCACAATGCAAAGGAAAATATACATCTTCTGCATATTTTTCCTGTACAATTGATTCTAGCATTGGTAGGACTAAACTTTTTTTAACACCCTTTATATCACAAACAATTCCTTTCTATTGAATATGAAAATAAGTTACAATTTAATATATGAAGCAATTATTATGTACTTGCATATTAAAGTTTTATTTACCGTCATTGTGGTTGTGAAAGCATAGTTGTGTTCTGTTAATCCACATTTAGAAACATACCAATCAATAATCTGTATTAAAATCAGGAAAGGATAAGTTTTTTTATTGATGAAGCAATATTAAATAATAAATAGTATCACTAATGTTAATAGTGGTTGTGTATATTGATAAGTATAAAAATAACAAAGCATCAAGTCAATTCAAACATCTTGTGGGTATCAGATTTTGCATTTATTTGTTATCGGTTTTGTTGTACATGGTAATGAAAATATTTTTCTAAAAATAACTATTGTCATATTTTATGATCCAGGATCTAGGTGTCATTTTTTCTTTTATTTTGGTATAAGTTTTGATGTAAATTACAATGAAAATAACTTAGAAATCAAACAAGCATCAATTTTAAACATATTGATATTAGGTATTGGTTTTTTTATTATTTAGATTTTTTTGGTCATATATGAAATTTAAATAAATATTTAAAATTTTGGAGCATCAACTTTTATCAAAACAAAAATTAAGTATCAGTTTTTTATACGTACTGGTATCAGTTTTTTTTACACCGTAGTGAAAATAATTCATACAATAATGAAGCATTAATTTTAATGCAAAGAACTACTTGGTATCAATTTTGCACTTCTTTGTTATTTTTTTTCCATATGTGATGGTGAACTAAATAATAAAATTTTCAGAGCATAAAGTTATAACAGACAGAAACTAGGTATCATTTTTGAATATATATGTAGGTATATGTTATGTTATGAGTAACATAAAATAACCAAGCATGAATTCCAATCAAACCGCTCTTAGTTATTGGTTTTTCTACTAATTTTGACTAATACCAGTATGATTAAAGAAAAAATTAAATTTATGTACCTGCCCATCTGTCTCATTTCCTTCCCGTATTTGTTTTAATGCTTTTTTTGTTATGACACAACCTCCTTTGATTGTGTCCTTATCTTCACATGCTACTACACTATTTTAACAAAAAAGATTTGTGTAAGTTAGATAAACTTATTTTCATATTTAATATTAGTATAAATATTTGTATACTTACTTCTGTGATGATGTCATCAAAGAAAAAAAAGTTTTGATCACATTTTGTTGTTCTACATTGAGATAGATCAAACATTTGCAGTGTCCAAGCCCTATCTCTGTAAGCGTTGGTTCTATCACTGCAAGTGGCTTTGGATAGTTCTCTTCTGCACTTTTATTTCACCAGCTTTGTTTTTTCAGCTTTTGGCTTATTTGCTGCTTTCTTTTGTTTCTGACCATATTCAAAGTCGCTTTGTTTTTTCACTCTTGTGTCTTGCTTTCAGCCTTTGAATATTAGAAGCTGTTTTTCTTTGCGTCGCTTTGATTTTTTGGCCAGTTGATTTTGCCACTGTTTTTTTCTTTTCTACCAGCAGGTTCTACTGGTTTTTCTGCATCATGTTGTTCAGCTTTTTCGCTTTCAAACTCCTGTGTGTCATATAGTTTGAAAGTTGGAGGAGTGAAGTCAAGCACTGAAACATTGTAGGGTACATTTTGGCTTTTGATATTGATATCCTCTTCCAGATTTTGAGCATCTTTTGTTTCTTCTTGCTGCACTTGACTTTTGTTTTCCACTTCCTCTCTTTGATGCATTTCAGTTGGAGCTGGTTTTTCTTCTTCATGTTCAGGACTTCTTTGTTCACATTGTGATTCTTCATTTTCTAGTTTTTGACCAATTCACTTTCTATTTCAATCTGCATATTTTTCTTCACTTCTGCTGATCTTTCTGTTGATTTCTGCACATCTTGTTCAACTTTTCTTTCTTTATTTTCTTCATTTTTTTCTATTTCCATTCTGTACATGTATCCGTATTCAATTTAGTTTCTATATTGTTGTTTTGTACATTGGAACTTACATTTTTCTCTTCAATTTTTTCTTCCCTGTCCTTCTTCACATCAGTTTCAAATTTCTCAGTACTGTCTTTAACATGTGACTTTTTTTCCTCATTTTATTGCAATTTTAATTTAATTTCCCTCAACTCTTGTTTCAGTTTCAGAACTTCTTGCTTGGCTTTTATTCTCATTTTCTTTTCTGTTTCCAATTCTTTTTTTCTTTTTTTTCGCTTCGTCTTCCAAATCTTTGATATACATTTGGAAGATTCTAATACTTATGCCTTACTCAAATGAACGTGCACTTTCTTCAGTTTCTTCAAATTTTCTTTTTCTTCCTTGCTTTTCTTTTTGTTTGGTGGGCAATTTTTGTTTTACAGCTACTGTTTGAAGAAGTCTTTCTTCATGTGGACTAAGTAGTAATTTCTTTCACCTATATAATTGGTATTGGAATTTTTTTTTTAGTTTTAAGCTATGAGTTAACTTACAATTTACAATGATAATTGAATTTTTATTATAAACAAAAGAGGTAATATACTAAGATAAAACTCATACTAAGTGGAAACAAAATTGATACCAAGAATTTAAACTAATACTATGTAGAAGCTAAACTGATACTTTGTTTGTTTGTAGGTTATGTAGTGATGCTGGTTAGTTTATTCAATATTAGTTATTTAGTATTAGTTTTTTACACTATTAATATCAGTTTCAGGCATGTAAAAATGTGGTATCAGTTTTTGCATGCTACTAGTATCATTTTCAGGTATTAGAAAATATGATATCAGTTTTTGCATGTTATTGGTATCGGTTTCGGGTAAACAGAACATGGTATCAGTATTTCATTATATTATTATCAGTATCAGTTTCATGTATGACAAAAAAGTATCAGTTCATGCACACTGTAGTATTAGTTTCAGGTACAAATTATATTAAGTTTTAAAATAGGTACTATGCGTAGATAAAAAAAGATATCAGGTATTGGAACTGATACAATGTATGGTTTAATAATGTACAGTCTGTATGATCATAAATTATAGAAGAAAAGATATACAGTTAAACTTTAGTCTATATAAGAGTTAAAGTATTATTGACTAACAAAAATAAGATGGAATATTAATTTACATCACCGTCTTTGACATTTTCAAAAAATTCTTTGACTGCTATGTCTTTAAGTTTCCTCAAATCCCATTTTGCAAATCGGGGTAAAGCTTCAGAATATTTTCGTATTTGTTGAATCAGTTGCAACTTCTCACATATGCAATACTATTAAGATATAAAGAACTGATTAGATATGATTATTAAAAATAATATCCATTTCAAATAATAATATTTTGATTAACATATCTTACTAATGGAAGCATTGAGCATCCTGACATGTTTCTTGGCTTGTGGATGAACTTTTTGACAAATTTACTGAAATTCTTCTCTATTGTTAGAGGCCGAGAAACTGATTGCATTGTTTTTAAATCAATTAAGAATGGTAGAATTCCCCATCTTAATTTTTGTTGGTTGTTTGGGAAGAAAAATGTTAACAGTATTTCCATTACTATTAACAATGGCAAGTCTTCTTCAAACGGTTTTTCTTCTTTGCTATTTCTTGCTTTATTCTTCTTTCAACAACATTTCTTGTGATGAAAGTGCAGTTGCCAAAATTTCTTTTTGCGAATTCTTCTCACTGTGTTAGAATTGTTTTACTTGTCATTTTTTAGGTTGGTTCAATATTCGGTCCTTTCAATGGTAACCCAAAAAGCAAGCTTATGTCCCTTGGTGTTACTTTCATTTTTTCTTTACCAACCAAGAACATATCATTTTCAACCGAGTAGCACTGGAATAAATCATCCAAATTGTGTTGATGCTTCTTGCATTCTTTCATCGTTATTTTCTCTTCATAAAAAACTTTGAAGAAGCTGTAGAATGGAGTCTTCTTCAATGTCTCCATTTGTTTTTTGGATAGGGCATTGTTTTGTTTTATTAGTTTTACCATTTTGAATATTCCTTGCAATCCACATCTATAAGTTGTGTCTTGCTTTCTATCTACAGATTTTGATATTTCCTGCTCTTCTACTTTTGATATGACTTTCATGCATGTAGGATGTGGATTTACAAAATCATCATCATCATATTGTTTGAAATAGAGGCAATAAGTTATCTGTGAAACAAACTATGTTGAAACATAACAATAGGTTGGGTATCAGCTGCTATGAAATAACTTCAATCAAATATGTAAGGGCTATCGTTTTTACAGTTAATAGGTATCATTTGTAGGATCATTTTCACCCTAGAGGGGGGTGAATAGGGTGTACTAAAAATTAATGCGGAAATAAAAATAAACACAGAAAGTAATGCAGTAGAGATCACACACAAATTTACCCAGCTTCGACAAAAACTTGCCTACGTGCTGCCCCCAAGGTTTCTACTAGAAATTAAATAGTTAGACGCTTACAAACACATGTAAACTTACAACACCCGCTAACTTGACTAACCTAACTCTATGCTTAAAACCCTGCCACAACTCAGCCACTGAGTTGCGAATTCTCGAAATACAAACCCGTGGTTCATAAACCTAGTTAAACTAGAGTCTAATTTAAATAGAATTAAAAACAAACAAAAAACAACTAAAATAAACAAAATCCCTAATTAAATATATACGGCCCAATTAACTAAGGAAGACCGTCTCCCTTTTATTTTGTTTGTGTATTCTCTTCGCCCCAAAATAAAAAAACGTGATTCTCCTTTTTCTTATTTTTGTGTCCGCCTTGCTTCGTTTTCAATCTGGATTAGGGCTTTCAATTTAAAGCATCGCATGGAAATTTGAATCGTATGTTGGTTCGCTTTCATTCCTCAATACGATTGCTACTTCTTTGTTCAGTGCACTTCGATTAGCTCGCAGTCGCTACAATGAAGTCGAGATCGAATGATGCTTTGAATTGGTATGTGATTTGCCCCCATTTCGATTTTGATTATGCTCGACTTGATTCGAGTTTTTGGTTTGTTCTAAGTATACTCTTTGGATTTTTGTCTCGAACTAGAATAGTAATTTGCTGATGATGAGATTGGGTTAAATAGGGATAAAAACCCTATATTTTCGTTCACATTTTTTGATTTGAATTCTTCAAATACTTTGCTTGGCCATTCGATTCGTGCTTGAACGATGAGATGATTTTTGACTTGTTCAGTGTATACGCGTTGCTCCATGAGTTTGAATTTGCTCCGATATTTTCTGCTATGACTTTGGCATCGATTGATATAGTACGAATATATTAATTTTTTATAAATATCTTCAACTATGTTTGACCCCTGTGGATTTTTATCTCGGCCTTGACTTGTTGACTTCATCTTTGGTATTGCCGATGCTTGTTTCCTTTACTTGAAACATTTTTGACCTGAACGCTTGTATGTATGTTAACTTGTTGAACTGTTTTGTTTGCATCCATGTGTGTGTGATTATTTACGTTGCCTTTGATTGTGTGTTGTCGCCCAATGTGAGGAATGCAGAATATGGATCTTAAGGTTAGAAATAACACTAGAGGGGGGGTGAATAGTGTTTATAAGAAATTACTAAATCTTTTTGAGTTTATGTTAATTTGAACACAAATGTATGTAATATTCAGACACATATATAATCACAAAAAAAAACACAAATGCAGAAATAAAGTAAATGCAGTAAAGGAAAGAACACACCGGATTTTATACTGGTTCGGAGTTACCCTACATCCAGTCCCGCACAACTAAGTACAAATTTCCTTTCAAAAGCAATTCAACAATTACAACCCTCGGTTTCAAGGCTACGAGGTACACCCTCCAGAATCACAATCCTCTGGGTAGAGATACTTGATTTCTGGGGCAACAAGTTCACCCAATTGATTTCCAAGGCTACAATCACACCTTTTCTCGCTTGATTGAATTCCAAGGCTACAATCACACCTTTTCCCGCTAGATAGATTACAAAGAAGCCTATAACTCTGAATAGCACTTGGATCTTGTTGAGATATTGATAGAGAATCAAACTAGAGATAATTTAGTTAGATTCAATGTTGATTTCGGCAGAGTAATGATAGAATTTTGAATAAGAAAATGTGGAAGAAGAAGAGAAGTGAAAAACCAGAAAATATGATATAAAATTCGTTGAAACTAACCCATATTTATAGAAGAACAACAGCAATGTCCATTTGTGAAACGTTATGGCAAATAGACACTTCTTTTGAAATTTAAAATTTTGAATCTAACTGTCACTATTTCGACATGGGGTACTAGGGCATGTCGACATCCCAAAGGAAATTTTGATGATTTGTTTTTCTTTGAAAATAACCTTTATCTCATATTAAAACTATTTTAAACTTTAAATATACTTGACTATATATAAATACGTAGATAAATATAGAGAATAATATACATAAAATTTTACTATAATTTTATATTTAAATCTAAGTATAAATATATTATAATTAAAAGGTAGTTTAAAACAAATGAAGTTTAAAACAAGAGTTTATTTAAAAACAAAGAATATTTTAAGGCTAAAATATCTTTTTGAAAATCATTTGAAAAGTTAATTTTTAAGGCTAAAACATTTTGAAAAGAAGTTTTGAAAATCATTCTGAAGTAGTTTTGAAAATCATTTTGAAGTAGTTTTGCAAGCTTCTTCCTGCAGAATATCTCATCATATCAGGACTCGAGAACTTGTACAAAACTAGAATGTTCGTGGGTTTGTAAGCCACTTGTCGTAGGTTTGTAAGCTACTTGTCGTGGGTTTGTAAGCCACTAAAAAGGTAGAAATGGGTTTCATCCCAAAAGGAAAATGGAGTGAAGATTTCAGTGCTATTATGAAGTTTTAACATAATTCTAGACTCAATACTTATCTTGAAATCTTGAACTCTTGATAATCTTGATACTCATGAGTCTTCAATCTTGATATCTTGAATCTCTATATTGTACAGTCTTCATTCTTGGTACCTGCATGGTTAAATCCTGCATATACATATATATCTAAACTATAATGTTAGTATTTATATTTTATAATCTTATTCTAAGGTTGTTGTCATCAAAACCATCATCTCAAGGACTAACAATCTCCCCCTTTTTGATGATGACAGCCTTTGTTTATAAAATATTACTTCTATCCTAATAACTCCCCCTAAATCTAATAACTCCCCCTTAATCTATGCCTAACTCTTCTATTTTATATTTCTCCTCCTTTGTCATCAACAAAAACAAACTAACTCTAAACTATATAACTCTTAGTCTAATATCCTATATGATGATAGTGTTATCATCAATACTTACTTGTAAACCTAAAACTTAGTCCTAAACTATTAACATTCCTAACCAAGTACCTATATAATACTTATATATAACATATATAGGAATCATATATAAGAACACACAATTTTTATTTTTATATATATTTGTTTGTATTTACATTTTCGTAAATCGTGTCAAATATTCACATAACGATGAAAAAACGAAAAAAGGAAACTACTGAGTATCTTTGACAATTGGAGATCTATGGATCGAACAATTTGGATAATGGAAACAGAAATTTCCACGTTGTTCAACCAAGTTTCCGTCCTTGTCAAAACATACTTCGCCAACGCAAATGACTTTGTCTTTGTCTTCCACATGCTCTTCTTCCATTGGTTCTTCTTCTTCTTGTAACGACCCTGAATTTTTGACATTTGAAATGTGAATATTTAATTGAGTTTAAAAATTCGAATGATTGTTTAATTTGAAATTCAAATATCAGAATGAATTTGGTAATTAAATTTTTGAATTTAATTTGTTGAAATTGGGTAAAAATTTGAATCTTCAATTTGAAGCCTGTTAAAAATATTTTTCAAGGCTTAGAAAATTCATATTAATAATACTGAAGGTATTGGAACTTTCGGAATTGAATTTGAAACCGTTTTGTTCAATTTTGGAATTTCTCCGTTTAAATTGAATTTAAAAATAGCGTTCCGGGGCACAGTCTCAGAATTCGACAAAACCAGTTCCATTGGATCCGTAATATTGTTTTATTATCGGATTTCAATTTTCGTAATGTTTGGAGTGATCGTTTGGCCGTACGATAAGCAAACGCGCTGAAATTTAATCGAAAATTTAATATAATAGTTAGTCCAAAAAGCTATCTTCTCCATACGATCGAATTTGGACTCGGAACCTTTTCCATTGCGTTCGGAATAGGCGTATAACATTATAAACGCCTAGCGGCATGCCTCGATAGGAAGTCGATATTTTGAGTTGTGATTCCCGAGACAATTTGAATTTGAGTTCAAAATATATGTATTTTTGGACTGGTCAATATAATTCATATCAGTTGTTTTTCTATCACATCCAAATCACTGTAGCTAGGTGAATTTTTCACGCAACCCATCTTCTCACGTTCAGAATCACATACTCTTGTCTCCTCTGTGTCAAAGCAATTTCTGCACGCTACCCATCTGCTTTTATTAATCACGTCTATCTTCCTTCTCAAGACTCAGTGGATATGAACGAACGAAAGAAAAAAATCAAATGGCATCCTTTCCTTTTATCTCCAAATTCAAATCAACTTAAACAAAATCGAATTTTTTTCGAACCCCTTTCCTCTCCACGAGCCTCTCCAATTAGACGAATCGAACTCCTAAAAATTATAGAGAGAGAGAGGGCCGCTCACGAGCATGGAAAGGGGGAGATTCGCGAAGCTCGGGGAAATCGAGTCGCTATGGCCTGGTTTTGCACGCAAGGAAGAGAGAGACGCTCGCATTTTTGGAAGTCGTGTTCGAATGGGGTAGTTCGACAGTCGTGGTATCTAGGGTTTTGGGTCACGTGGGTTTCGACTGCGACTGGGAAGTAGGAGGCGCGATGTCGTCACTGTGGAAGCTCGAGGCTCGGCGACAGCAGATGCAAGGCTAGAAGCGATGAAAGGGGGTGAGCTCAAGCTCGTGTTCAAGTGGTATGGCCGCGAGATCAATCTGGAAAGTTTTGGTGGAAGGAGCGTCGCGTTCATCTCGTTCGAAGAGTCGAGTAGAAGTATGCTGTTTAGTTTTCCAGTTCGGTTCAGGTAACCAAATTTTTATTGGAAAATATATTAATTAAATTTAACATTAAGGTATTAAGAGATCTTGCAGTTTATTTCTATTCTTCGGGTTCAATTTTGATTTAAGAAATATATACATATAGATAAAAGGAATTAAATTTATATAAGGTTAAAACAGAAAATCTTTTCTTTTTAGTCAGGAATACATATATATATATATACAGGCAGAAAGAGGAAGAAAATTTGTTAAGTAAGGGATAGCTATAATTTTATGTTTATATATATATACCTTTTCACATACAATTTAATTTTTAATAATGATGTATTATGGAGATTAATTTGTTTAATAAAATTAAATCATTAGTTAATTAAAAATTAATAAATAATAATCAATTGCTCGATTTATTAATAAATTGTACAGATTGTTATTACAAGGTTTAAAATCAAGAAACAGCCGAAATTGGAAAATGGACTGCAAATTAAAGCTAAGGTGAGATTTTCTCACTCAAATGAAAGTTGGATTTTCAGTTGTTGATTGACTGTTTGGATGTGATACTATATATAGTACTATATAGCAGTATATATATATTGGCATATGTATATATTGGTGACTGATTTTCCCGCATTATATAGCGGATGAGACCCTATTGCGCCGCATAATAGCGGATGATATTTTTATAAATCCCATATACCGCGATATTCCACCTCGAAGTGGAATTGGTATTGTGCTAACATCTATGGATGCAGTGAAACAGGTTGGAGGGATCCAACTGGATTCCTCAAAATTATATGAATTTGTTTCATATGTTGTATGAATTTGTTTCATATGTTGTGTGATGATATATTTATAATCTGTGAATGATTATATTTGTGATTGAATTTGTGAAGGCTAAAATTTAGCCGAATGTATTTTTGGTATCGTTGGATACCAGAAATAAATGAAATTGGATTTTTGAAATTAAATTTGGAAATTTTAAGTAAATTCTTTTGAAAGAATTGGGTGAATTTAAAGGAAGGAATTTAAAAGCGTAAAGTTGATTTTTGAAATCTTATCGAATTGTTTCCAAAATATGGGAAAAGATTTTTATAAATGGATTTTGAATAGTATTATTCGAAAGTTGGGAAATTTATTTAAAATGGAATTTTAAATGGTTTGGAAGAGATAAAGGAATTTATTTTGAAAGGTGATAAATTTGTTTGAAATCCAATTGATAATTGATTTTGTATTCGAAGATAAATCTTTGGGAAATCGATATGAAAATTTATTTGATGTTGAATGAAAAATTGATTTGTGTTGAAATAAATTGGAAATCGATTTGTAAAATGATTTGGGATTTGAAATAAAATTAGAATCAATTTGAAATTTGATTCGGTGTTGAAGTAAATTTAGAAATCAATTTGGAATTTGATTTGGGATTTAAAATAAAATTGAGAAATCAATTTGAAAGTTGATTTGGTGTTGAAAGTGAATATTTGAGAAATCGATTTGAAAATCGTATAAAAAGTGAATATTTGGGAATGTAAATTCAGAATAGAATTTATAAAGGAAAGGGAAATTTGTTTTAAAAATAAACATTGATTTATTTTTAAAGTGTGGAAATAAATTTACAGATTTGGGATGTAAATTTGAAATGATTCGATAAGGATTTATTTAATTGGTTTAAATGGACCATTTTGTGATGAAGTGTGAAAATGTGATTTGAAATTTGTTTTCAAAGTGATGAAGTGTGAAAAGTGATTTGAAATTGGTTTTCAAATGTTGAAGTGTGGAAAAATATATATCTTATGAAGATATTCTGAAATTTAATAATTTGGGAAAATTTATTTAAATTGGATGATTGTTGTGAATGTTGTTGATAGTTAAATAATCGACTATCAATATTTGCCTTTGAAATAGCACTTGATTTGTTTTTACAACAAACGCTCATTATTCGGTTAAGCCGGGAGAGGACCTTTGTGTCATATAACCCATTCCGAATAGTGATACGTCGTGAATGGACATTATTTGAAGACCGGTGTGAAGACCGGGTATTTGTGAAAATGAAAGGACAACCTATCGAATGTCTCTGCACCAAGTTGCTCCGGTATAGAGATTTATATCACTCTTCTTGTGATGGGAAGTCCGGACGTGATTAGTGAATACTCGGATTGCAAGGGCTTCTTTGGAAGAGCCTTCGGTTCCGTTCGATCCCGGAACGGACTTGTATGGATGTGTGTCTGACGTTACACTTTGAGATGTAAAGCTGGTTTCTATCAAATACATTTCTGTTGGTGGCGGAGAATTTAATCTCTTAGCTTAACACCCTTCTCTAAGACGTACGAGCTCAGAGGTTATGTAGTTGATGGTTACTATTGATACATTCCCAATTTGGTAATGTGGCATACGAAGTGCTGTTGATCATTTGTTGGTCAAAGCGTGGCTTTGTGAAAAAGCGTGGCTTTGTGAAAAAGCGTGGCTTTGTGAAAAAGCGTGGCTTTGTGAAAAAGCGTGGCTTTGTGTACGAGACTTCGTCGAGCCTCACAACCCGGTAATGATCGAAACAGGAATGTTGCGGCAAAGGTTTTTAGGGGTAGCGCCCTTAGGGTATGTCATTTCCTTCTGGATAAAAGGTGATATCATGGTATGGAGCCCAGATATTTTACCTATGTTGATGCTGCACAGTTATTATACTTTGTGGTTGTTGCTTTGTGATTGAGGATCCTCGGATAAAGGTCGGTGACGACCGGGGGATGTCATAGCTCGTGTGTTAGTTACCTAGTTACATCTTGGTTAAAGCGTGAGGTAACGTCGGCCTTGTGTTTGCAGAGATCCGGTTAGGTTCTCGGGGCGTCTTTCCAGAGGCGTTTCCATTTCGGTGTAAGGAAGTTCCTTATCCTGACCATTTGTTGGAAATCCAAAGAAACAATACGAACCATGTACGGTTTTAGTTGTATAACCTGCTATGGAATGTGGCGGTAACCTGCTATTGAACATAGTAGCTATAGTAGGCATACAACAATGGTTTTATGTTGGCTAAGATTGATATTATACTTTCGAAATGTTTTCCACACTAGACATTAATACTAATATCAACTGATTTTGCGTAGTAAGCATTTTTGACTATCATAAGGGGAAATCTCCTCCAATTCTGCGTTTGCATTGTGTGTGTGGCGGGAGGCCTTATGGTAGTTTCATTTTCCAAAAACATTGCGAATTTGTTTTATTTTCTTTGTGAAAATAACTGTTTTACGATCTCACACCAGTCACCATGACTGACCTGGAGTTTATTGTTCCCTTTCTAAACTCTGGGTGCCCATAATTTTCCACATGGGCATCCTAGAGTTATGTTATCAGGATATTCTGGATATTCTGGAGCTTTGGAGATGAGCTGGATGGCGAGACATACTCCCGTACTTGTTTATTTATTCCGCTGTGTATTCTGTATGAGGACAAGTTTATATAACTGTCCATTGTTGTATTGAGTTGTATATTGACTCTGATTGATGTATGTATAAACTGATATAGTCTTTTGTTTAAAGATTATTGATTCATCTATTGTATATTATTCCGCTGCGAATGTGAGATTCTGATATTGTTTCTGTTTCTATTTTTTTCTGTTCTTTCTTTTCTTCTGTCTTCTTCTACCTCTTCTTTTTAACCCTAATGGTTCGGTTTTCCGGCATTCGATTGCGCGACATTTAATACAGTGGACGTATTAATGTCGACTTTCGAGCGTCGAAAAATCACAACCGTTACACTTCTTCTTCACTTTCCTTTTGTTCATGATCTCCTGAAGAGTCCTCGTCAATCAAGATTGGATTAGCATGATTGTCCATTAGAAATTTTTGTAAACTTATAAGGATTTTACCTTGCCTCTCTTGTTCTTTGGCCATTCGAAGTTGCATCACTTGGATTTCAGTCATTAACTGAAGTGTATCCTTCAGAGAATCCTCCATTTTCGTCACACGAGCGAGCGTTGTTTGTTGAAACGGACCAAAAGTAGGAGATGGGAACGAAAAAGTTGATTTTATGTTTGATTTGGAAGAGGAGGCCATTGATAAATTGATTTCAGAAGATAGAACAGAAAGAGAACAGAGAGAATGAAGAAAATTTCGAAATAGGAGAAATTTATAACCACTTATTTAAATTTTGGTGGGAAAAAAAATTAAAACGTTATATATTTCGACATGGGTATAGGGGGGATGTCGACATGGTTCTCGATATTTTTACTATTTGATTTATTTTGATTTAATTTTTAATTATACTTTGTTATTTATATTTTACATTTCAGTTAATGAACAAATACCTAATTCTCTTCTTAATTTAGTGAATGTAGATTCATTTAAGGGTTTTGTTAAGATATCAGCAATTTGATTTTCAGAATTGATATAGTCGAGAGTAATTACTTCTCTACTTATATTATCTCTGAGAAAATGGTGTCTGATATCAATATGTTTAGTTCGAGCATGTTGAGTAGTATTTTTGGATAAATTTATTGCACTAGTATTATCACAACAAATTGGTGATTTTGAGATATTTAAAACAAAATCTTTTAAAGTTTGTTGCATATATATTACATGAGAACAAGCCAAAGCAGCAGAAATATACTCTGCTTCAATTGTTGATAGAGAAACTGTGTTTTGCTTTTTATTAAACCAGGAAATCAGAGAATGCCCTAAAAAGTGACAAGTTCCACTTGTACTTTTTCGGTCTCATTTACAACCAGCATAATCAGCATCACAGTAAGATATTAAGTCAAATGAATCATTTTTAGGATAAAATAAGCCATAATGAAAGGTGTGTTTAACATATCTTATAATACGTTTTACAGCTTTTAAGTGAGTTTCTTTAGGTTGGGATTGATACCTTGCACAGAGACAGACACTATGCATGATATCAGGTCTACTCGTAGTGATATAGAGTAGTGATCCAATCATTCCTCTATATAATTTTTGATCTACATCTTTCGAGAGATCTTCTTTACTAAGGTACTCATTGGTTGCCATGGGAGTGGGTTTTCCACTCGCAGTAGTCAAACCAAATTTACTAACTAGGTCTTTAGCATATTTTCTTGACTAATAAAGATACCATTATCTAATTGTTTTATTTGTAATCCTAAAAAGAAGTTTAATTCACCCATATGACTCATCTCAAACTCTTTTGTCATTATTTCAGAAAATTCTTTATTCATTTCAAAATTAGTTGATCCAAAAATGATATCATCTACGTAGACTTGTACTAGTTGAATATCATTTATATTTCTTTTAATAAAAAGAGTATTATCTACTTTACCTATTTAAAATTTTTATTGTAACAAGTAAGATCTTAGTCTATCATACCAGGCTCTAGGAGCTTGCTTTAGACCATATAGAGCTTTCTTAAGTTTGTAAACATGATATGGAAATTTATCATTTTCAAAAAGTGGTGGTTGTTTAACAAATACTTCTTCTTTTACAAAACCATTTAAAAATGCACTTTTAACATCCATTTGAAATAATTTGAAATTATTATGATTTGCGAAAGCAAGTAGAATCCTAATGGCTACTAATCTTGCTACGGAGGCAAAGGTTTCATCAAAATCTATTCCTTCTTCTTGACAATAACCTTGAGCGACTAACCGGGCTTTATTTCTAACAACCTCTCCTTGTTCATTCATTTTATTTTTATAAACCCATTTAGTTCCAATTATTGTTTTATTTTCAGGTCTAGGAACAAGTTCCCAAACATCATTTCTAGTGAATTTATTTAATTCTTTTTGCATAGCCAAAATCCATGAATCATCAGTTGATGCTTCTTCTGGATTTTTGGGTCCAATAGTTGATATAAAAGCTACATTACTCATTTGACTTAGTTGGTTTCTAGTTTTAACAACAGATTGCATATCTCCAAGTATATTTTCTATAGGGTGATCTTTTAAAAGTTTAATCCTTTTATTAGGATGATTTAATTCATTATTAGTTTCAGTTGACTCTTGGTTTTGAGTGATTAAATCCTCTTCATCATTTATTTCTTCAAAAAATTTGAAATTTTCATCAAATGAAACATGCATTGTTTCTTCGATGGTATTAGTTCTTAAATTAAATACTCTGTATGCTTTACTTCTATTAGAGTATCCGATAAAGATACCTTTGTCGGATTTAGGATCAAATTTATCTAAGTTATCTTTTGTATTTAAAATAAAACATTTACTTCCAAAAATTCTAAAATAAGATACCTTAGGTTTCTTTGAGTAAATAAGTTCATAAGATGTCTTATCAGTTAAAGGTCTAATTAAAATTCTATTTAAAATATAACATGCGGTAGCAACTGCTTATGCCCAAAAGTACTTTGGTAAATTACTATCAGAAAGCATAGTTCTCGCACACTCTTGAATCGTCCTATTTTTATGTTCTACTACTCCGTTTTGTTGTGGAGTTCTTGGAAATGAAAAATTGTGAATTATTCCCTTTTTATTGCAGAATTCTTCAAACTTTTCATTTTCAAATTCACCACCGTGATCGCTACGGATGGTTATAATTTTTTGAGAAAATTGATTTTGAACCCTTTCTGAAAAATTCTTAAAATATTCAAAAGTATCACTTTTATGTTTTAAAAATATTGTCCATGTAAATCTAGAATAATCATCTACAATTACAAAAACGTATTTACTATTATTTATTGACTGAATTTGAGATGGACCAAATAAATCAAGATGATGTAATTCAAGAGGTTTTGAAGTTGAAATCATATCTTTTAATTTAAAGGAACTTTTTCTAAGTTTTCCTAGTTGACATGCATCACATAGACTATCTACTTTAAAATTCATTTTAGGGAGGCCTCTTACTAGATCATGTTTTGACAGTCTAGATAAGAGTTTGAAATTCAAATGCCCAAATCTCTTATGCCAAATCCAAGGGTCACTTGCATTTGCCAAAAGACACAAATTATCATTTGAAATTTTCATACTAAGAATATAAATATTCTTTTTCCTAATTCCCTCAAATATTATGGTTGAATTATTATCTTCAATGTGACACTTATCTTTTTCAAATTTAATTTTATATCCTTTATCGCATAGTTGACTTATACTTAGCAGATTGTGTTTCAGATCCTTAACTAGCAAAACATTAGTAATAATAGGAGTTTCAGAGTTACCGACTTTGCCGATGCCGATCACATAACCTTTTGAATTGTCTCCAAAGTTAACCAGTCCTCCGTCTTTGTATATTATATCATTCAGCATATCTGGATTCCCAGTCATGTGTCTAGAACATCCACTATCGAGTATCCATTTGTTCTTTTTGATCTCCACAGTTTGTTTGTTCTGGATTGATTCCTCAACTCCCATAAAGCATGATTCCTGCACATCAAACAATCTTAGTAGACAACTTGTATTTGAATATTGATTATATGCAGACTCAAGAGACAATGATGATCTGACTATTTCTAAACATGCATTAACAGATTTCTTAAACATAGCCATTTAAAAAAAACTTTTTCAAAAATCAGATTATGAAACTTTTGAAAACCTTGCTCTGATACCAAATGTGAGGAATGCGGAATATGGATCTTAAGGCTAGGAATAACACTGGAGGGAGGGTGAATAGTGTTTATAAGAAATTACTAAATCTTTTTGAGTTTATGTTAATTTGAACACAAATGTATGTAATATTCAGACACAGATATAATCACAAAAACAAACACAGATGCAGAAATAAAGTAAATGCAGTAAAGGAAAGAACACACCGGATTTTATACTGGTTCGGAGTTACCCTACATCCAGTCCGGCACAACTAAGTACGGATTTCCTTTTAAAAGCAATTCAACAATTACAACCCTCGGTTTCAAGCCTACGAGGTACACCCTCCAAAATCACAATCCTCTGGGTAGAGATACTTGATTTCCGGGCAACAAGTTCACCCAATTGATTTCCAAGGCTACAATCACACCTTTTCTCGCTTGATTGATTTCCAAGGCTACAATCATACCTTTTCTCGCTAGATAGATTACAAAGAAGCCTATAACTCTAAATAGCACTTGGATCTTGTTGAGATAGTGATAGAGAATCAAACCAGAGATAATCTAGTTAGATTCAATGTTGATTTCGGCAGAGTAATGATAGAATTTTGAATAAGAAAATGTGGAAGAAGAAGAGAAGTGAAAAACCAGAAAATCTGATATAAAATTCGTTGAAACTAACCCCTATTTATAGAAGAACAACAACCATGTCCATTCGTGAAATGTTATGGCGAATAGACACTTCTTTTGAAATTCAAATTTTTGAATCTAACTGTCACTATGTCGACATGGGGTACTAGGGCATGTCGACATCCCAAAGGAAATTTTGATGATTTGTTTTTCTTTGAAAATAACCTTTATCTCATATTAAAACAATTTTAAACTTTAAATATACTTGACTATAGATAAAATACATAGATAAATATAGAGAATAATATATATAAAATTTTACTATAGTTTTATATTTAAATCTAAGTATAAATATATTATAATTAAAAGATAGTTTAAAACAAACGAAGTTTAAAACAAGAGTTTATTTAAAAACAAAGAATATTTTAAGGCTAAAATATCTTTTGAAAATCATTTGAAAAGATAATTTTTAAGGCTAAAACATTTTGGAAAGCAGTTTTGAAAATCATTCTGAAGTAGTTTTGAAAATCATTTTGAAGTAGTTTTGCAAGCTTCTTCCTGCATAATATCTCATCATATCAGGACTCGAGAACTTGTACAAAACCAGGATGTTCGTGGGTTTGTAAGCCACTTGTCGTAGGTTTGTAAGCTACTTGTCATGGGTTTGTAAGCCACTAAAAAGGTAGAAATGGGTTCCATCCCAAAAGAAAAATAGAGTGAAGATTTCAGTGCTATTATGAAGTTTTAACATAATTCTAGACTCAATACTTATCTTGAAATCTTGAACTCTTGATAATCTTGATATTCTTGATACTCATGAGTCTTCAATCTTGATATCTTGAATCTCTATACTATACAGTCTTCATTCTTGGTACTTGCATGGTTAAATCCTGCATATACATATATACCTAAACTATAATGTTAGTATTTATATTTTATAATCTTATTCTAAGGTTGTTGTCATCAAAACCATCATCTCAAGGACTAACAGCCCTCAACTGTTTGCTTTCTTATTTTTGATGTGTTCTCTGCTGCATATGTATGTAAATGTATGAAGCTCTATTGTCACCTCTGTTGCATATTTAAATCTAGTTTGTTACTGCATATGTATGTATGTATGTATGTATGTATACATGTGTGCATACATGTATATATGTACGTTTGTCTACATCGAATTAAATGTCCAGTTGCTTCATGTCCAGTTGCAATTAAGTCTGAATGCATGTTGTACTGCTTTGCATTTTGGTTCATGGTTTGCTTGTGTACTTCATCATGTTATGATCCCTGTACTTTGGTTTTTATGCCTGAATTCTCCTCTGTTGTTGCATTGTAACTTGTTGTTGTTTTGTTGTATTCACCTTTGTTTGTTTGTGCACTTCTTCTTGTAGTTTGGTTTCATGTTGAAGTCTTGTTTGTGCACTGGTAATTTCTTTTGCCTTGTTTTTGAAGTCTTGTTGCATGTTGAACTGCTTGCATGCTCCAATGTGCATTGTTCTGGTCTTATGTAGATTCCTCTATTAAATGTATTTGGTTTTGATGAATTCTATTAGCTCCCTCTATTTGAATGCTCCCCCTACAACGAGACTCCCCTTATACAGATGCGTGTAGTTAAAACCGAAAAATTAATTAAAATTAATTTGAATAAAAACACTTCAGATATTAGTAAGGATATCGCTCAAAAATCAAAATCTTATCCTCTCTCGTCTTTTGTTATCATTAAAAATAATAATAGTAATTGAAATAGCTACGATTTTGATTAAAAATATAAAATCAAATCGAAAGGGAAGTATTAATTTCAAATTCCAATTAATCAAACAAAAATCATAATATTTTATTAATTAGAAAAAAACTCCACTTTAGAGAAATGGTAGGATTATGGAAAATTATAATGGCAAGAGTTTGATATTTTCAATAAAGGAATAATTTTTGCATTTTCCCTTTTCAAATATTATACAAAAAAAATGTAAAGCACTTACTAACCATGCATAACCGTTAGGACTTTTAAATGAGGTTAGTAGTTACCCCTTTTTTAAAAACAATATGTCAAATATTTTCTAACCATGCATAACCGTGAGGACTTTTAAATGAGATTAGAATATACTTGATATTTATCCCTTTCTTATATGTGTCCCATCCATGCATAACCGCGAGGACTTTTAAATGAGGATGGAAGCGCATATATAAAAATTCAAGTAATTCACCCATGCATAACCGTGAGGAATTTTAAATGAGAGTGAATACTTTAGGATATAATTATTTTACAAAAAAATTTGCCTTATTTTGAAATACCAAATTTTGCACACTATATTATGATGTATGGATTGACAAAAAGGTGAAAGTGATAGAAATGATCATGGAATAAGTACTAATATAAAAATATTATAAATTTTGTTTAATTTTCATGAAATTATAAAATTATACTTCCTCTTGTTATGAAATATAATTTAATCACTATCCATCACTTTTCCAGCACTATAATAATTTTGATAAGTTCCAAAAGATTCAATTAGTCAATGGTTATCTTTTCTAGAGTAAATCTCTTACCGAAATAAACTAGAGTATTTTTATCATGATGAAAACCCAAGTTTCAAAAATTAAAATAAGTGAAAATCAATTTTCTGTAAAGAGGTTTTGTGAAAATGAATTCTAGTTAAAAATCAATATAAATAATTAAATAATTGCAAAAATGATTTCAACATGAGATGATATCAGATACCACTTGTATTTGAGGTATTCATGGTGATATATAGTGGTATATAAGAAAAACGTGTACTCCTCAACACTTGAATTGTTTTTTGAAATTTTCAGCACGTCCATTTATATCAAGCACAAGTAAAGTAATCTATATTGAGCAAAAATACACATTCAAAAAATTCGTCAAAGCAGTTTTGAAAATTGATTTGATAGACATGAAGAAGTCAATAATGATTGTTGTTTCAAAGTAGTTGACAATCTTTGTTTCGAAGACTCACTCAATTTTTAACCTTTATTTGGCTGATAAAATTTGAAGTTTGATTTGGCTCATAACACGAGAGTTTTAGATGTTCAAAAATGCTACTTGTCACAATTGGTTTCAAGTCAATTTGTCAAATCAATCAAAAATTATACTTGAAATACCACAACTTGTTTGTGTAAAACAGATATGCTTTCTGAGTTATATATTGAATTTATTGCAGTTTTTCATGACATTCCAAAGTGAATACATAAAAAATAAAAACAGAAAAGTTGTAGCATTATCAGTTAGCTTTCCAGAACTTCTTGAATTTTACAAATTGGAGTTAAGAAGCTCAAGATATGGCAGAATTACTTCAACAATGTCGATGAAAACATAAATAACAATATATGAACAAAATTGAGTTAAGAGAATCTCACTTTCCTTCAATGTCGTGATATCTGAAATGCGATGATCTCCATCTAATCTTTATAGGCTAAGGAACATTTAAATTTTAGTTTATCAATCACCTAGAACAACTCGAAATCTATCTCCATCAAATTTGTTCCTTAGCCCACTTATGTGTCTAAATTTTGGAGAAGGCAAGTGGTCTGACTAAGGATGTAAGACCACTATTATTATCTATTGAAATCTTTGGTACCCAAATTTGTCTATATAACAAACCGTTAGCATCTACAATTGTACCCTTGGGAATCCAAATTTGTTTAAATTTCAAACCATTTATATTCGTACCTTTTGGAATTCATATTTGTTTAACGGTTTTGTGTTTGTATATATTTTGACAATTATTCTTGTCATGTCCAATATTTCCACACTTTACGCATTTGGGTGTCACACTTTTCCCCTTAACAGTGTTATTAGTCGTTTGTTCATATTTTGACACTTACGTAAATCTAAATCCTTTTCTTTTATTCACGAAGAGTTGATTTTCTAAGAGCATATTAAATGATTTTTCTCTAGTGAAAAATTTCCGAGTAATCAACTCAAGTTTATTAACTTTGGATTTTAAAAGTTTATTTTCAATTATTAGTTTCGGACAACAACTAATGGTACTATCTCTCTTTTCAAAATTATTCATTTTCAAGCCCATATTTTCATTTTCAAGCTCTCTAATTTTAGTCTCAATTTCTAGCATCTCAGTTTCAAAGAGTTGGAGTTTTTTAAATTCAATTTTTTCAAAATCCTAGATTTTTTCAATCTTCTATTCAAACTCGTGATTTAATCGAATAATTTCATATTTTCTCAAAATCACGTTTTCTTTTTTAAAGGTTTTGAAATTTTCGTTGACTTCATTTAATTTCTTTTCAAAAATCGCACATTTAGAACTTTCCGACCTCTTAAAACTATCCAACTCTTTTTGCAAAATATTATTTTTACAAATCAACTTAGTTTTGTTCTTCTTCCGAATTAAAATTTCGTTTTCTAACTTTGAAAGTTTTCATCAAAACAGGAAAATTCTTTTTCATAGTCCAAACACCTTTTGCAATTAGAATTTTTATTTTTCTTAATATTTTTAAGCTCATTTTCAAAATCATTATTTTTCTGACACAGTTTAGATTGTTCCCTTTTCAACTTATTATTTTTCATCTCAAGAGATTCATTATTTTCAATTAATTTTCGGCACAAGAGAACTAAATCATTGAATGAAAAATCACTTATCTCATCGGCTATTGAATCTTCATCACTACTGTCTTTTGCAAATCCTGTCAAGAACGTTTCTTTAACTGAGTCGATTGTGGAGGATTTCTCACCATTGTTGACTTTTGCACCATATATTGCATCAAAAGTATTCCATATTTCCTATGCACTTTCACAACGAGAGATATGGTTAAAATTATCTCGATTAATATGAGAATATAGTATATGCATAGCAAGAGCGTTAATCGAAGTATTTTTCTTGTCTACTATATCACACCCATTTTCAATAATATCCCAACATTTAGAATTAACGGATTTTAAATAAAATTCCATTTTTAATTTCCAATTTAAAAATGCGTTCCATCAAAAATAGGGGGAATAATACTGGACTGACTCTCGCTAGATTTGCAACTAGGGTTAGACATCTATGCTATTAACCTTTCTCCGATATCACTTGTAGGATCGTTTTCACACTAGAGGGGGGTGAATAGTGTGTACTAAAAATTAATGCGAAAATAAAAATAAACAGAGAAAGTAATGCAATAGAGATCACACACAAATTTACCCAGCTTTGGCAAAAACCTGCCTACGTGCTGCCCCCAAGGTTTATACTAGAAATTAAGTAGTCAGACGCTTACAAACGCACGTAAACTTGCGACACCCGCTAACTTGACTAACCTAACTCTAAGCTCAAAACCCTGCCACAACTCAGCCACTGAGTTGCGAATTCTCGAACTACAAACCCATGGTTCGTAAACCTAGTTAAACTATAGTCTAATTTAAATAGAATTAAAAACAAACAAAAAACAACTAAAATAAACAAAAGCCCTAATCAAATATATACAGACCGATTAATTAAGGAAGACCATCTCCCTTTTATTTTGTTTTTGTATTTTCTTCGACCCAAAAGAAAAAAAACGCGATTCTCCCTTTTCTTATTTTTGTGGCCGCCTTGCTTCTTTTTCAATCTGGATTAGGGCTTTCAATTTGAAGCTCCGCTTGGAAATTCGAATCGTATGCTGGTTTCCTTTCGTTCCTCAATACGATTGCTGCTTCTTTGTTCAGTGCACTTCGATTAGCTCGCGGTCGCTTCAATGAAGTCGAGATCGAATGATGCTTTGAACTGGTATGTGATTTGCCCCTTTTCGATTTTGATTATGCTCGACTTGATTCGAGTTTTTGGTTTTGTTCTAAGTATGCTCTCTTGATTTTTGTCTCGAACTCGAATAGTAATTTGCCGATGATGAGATTGGGTTAAATAGGGATAAAAACCCTATATTTTCGTTCATATTTTTTGATTTGAATTCTTCAAATACTTTTCTTGGCCATCCGATTCTTGCTTGAACGATGAGATGAATTTTGACTTGTTCAGTGTATATGCGTTGCTTCATGAGTTTGAATTTGCTCCGATCTTTTCTGCTATGACTTTGGCATCGGTTGATATACATACGAATATATCAATTTTTTTTAAATATCTTCAACTATGTTTGACCCCTGTTGATTTTTATCTCGGCCTTGACTTCTTGACTTCATCTTTGGTATTGCCGTTGCTTGTTTCCTTTACCTGGAACATTTTCGACCTGGATGCTTGTGTGTATGTTAACTTGTTGAACTGTTTTGTTTGCATCCATGTGTGTGTGATTCTCTGCATTGCCTTTGATTGTGTGTCGTCACCCTCAACTATTTGCTTTCTGATTTTTAATGTGTTCTCTGCTGCATATGTATATAAATGTATGAAGCTCTGTTGTCACCTCTGTTGCATATTTAAATCTGATTTGTTACTGCATATGTATGTATGTATGTATACATGTGTGCATACATGTATGTATGTATGACGGTCTGCTTCGAGTTAAATGTCCAGTTGCTTCATGTCCAGTTGCAATTAAGTCTGAATGCATGTTGTACTGCTTTGCATTTTGGTCCATGGTTTGCTTGTGTACTTCATCATGTTATCATCCATGTACTTTGGTTTTTATGCCTGAATTATCCTCTGTTGTTGCATTGTAACTTGTTGTTGTTTTGTTGTATTCACCTCTGTTTGTTTGTGCACTTCTTCTTGTAGTTTGGTTTCATGTTGAAGTCTTGTTTGTGCGCTGGTAATTTCTTTTGCCTTGTTTTTGAAGTCTTGTTGCATGTTGAACTGCTTGCATGCTCCAATGTGCATTGTTCTAGTCTTATGTAGATTCCTCTATTTCATGTAGCTTTGAGTCTGCACATCCATGTGAACTGACATTTTGAACTTGGAGTCATTTGTGTGTGGTCTGGTGGTCTCCTTTTACTGGCTTGTTGAGTTACATTGTTCACCTGATCACAAGTCTGCTTGTATGTTGGATTACAATTGTGTTGTTCACTTGAGTCTGCAATGGGTTTGGTTCCACATGCTGTTTGGTCTGGTACACTTTGGTTCTGATCTGATATATGTGTGTATATATTTGCATATATGCATACATGTGTCTTAGTGAGTGTGTGATTGTTGTGGCTATGTTCTTGACCATGTCTGGTTCATTTTCTATTTTGTTTTGTTGTTTTGGTCTGTGTACTTCATGTTGAGTTGCCTTGGTCTGATCTGGTCTGTGTTCAAGCCCTGGCCATGTCTTGTTAGCCTTTCACTGATCTGTTTACTTGGGCAAATAATATTTTCAAAACACACACTTTATTGAGCACTGCAAAATATTTTCTTTTTCAATTTTATTGCGTCAGTGTTTATTTTGCAGATAGTTCAGATGATGGATACATGCTGGAACAGAGTTGAAGATCAAATACGAGTGAGAGTGAATTTGTAGTGAGGTGAAAATTGTATTGTAAATGAAAATGTATAAATGTAGTGAGAGCTCAAATTTGTACTATTTGAACTTGTAATAAAATATTTGTTTGAATAAAATATTTGTTTAAATATGAATTCTGATTTATTTATTTTATTCAACAAATATTTATTTAATCATGTGAAAAATAAAATAGTACAACAACAAATACATTTAAACGAATATATATATGTTTATTATCATTAAACAAAAATCATAGGCTATTGTATTCTACATCAGTTTGTTGTAAATAGGTATCATTTTCACAAAAAATGTGAGTTGAAACTATTTTGAAAATTTAAAACTAATAACTTCAAGTGTATGAATTGTAGGTATCATATTTGATTCATAATGGTATCAATTTGTTATTGGTATCATTTCTGACCCATAATGGTATCAGTTTTTGAATAAAATGCAAGGAAAACCATGTACACTAGTAAAAAGTACAAGCTTTTGATAAACATGTTTGTGGTATTATTTTTGCAATTTATTGGTATTATTTTTGCTACAATTACATGGAAAATGTTCAATAAAATATTACAAAATTATGAACTTTATTTTAAACAGCTAGTGGGTATCAGTTTTGTTAAACATTGGTGTCAGTTTTCATAAAAATGTAATTTGAAACTATTTTGGAGACTACAAATCATTTAACATAAACATACACAGTATAGGTGTCAGTTATTATTTATAATGATATAACTTTTAAACATAATGTAGTAACAACAATTCAAAAAAGTACAAAGTACAAATTTGAAACAAACATACTTCTGGTATCATTTTTGCATTGTATTTGTACTGTTTTTTCTAAAAATACATTGAAAATTATTTACAAAATTATAAAGTCGTCAACACTAGTTGAAATAGTCAGTGAGTATCATTTTTTTTAGATATAGATATCAGTTTTTACAAACAAGATATTTCGAATAATTTTGAAAATTCCAAATTATTGCCTTTAAGCATACAAACTGTAGGTATCATTTTGGTTTATAAAGGTGTCAGTTTTTCTAAAAAAATATAATAAAAACAACTTATCAAAGCACAAGGTAAATACTTCACACAAAATGATTATTTATTTCATTTTTTGAAGATATCAACATCATCTTTGTTTACAATGATTTGTAAAACAATTTATCAAATTATTAGTTTTCAACTGTACTGAAAACATACAGTAATTATCATTTCTTTTAAATTTAGGTTTCAGTTATTAAAAATTAGCTGATATAATTTAAAAATTGAAAAATAATAACATCAAACTAACAAATTAGAGGTATCATTTTTGGATTATATTAGTATCAGTTTTTTAACAATTTGTAGTGAAAACAATTTGCCAAACTAAAAGTATAATCTCCAGACAGATATAAAGTGGGTATCATTTTTCTAAGTATTGATATCAGTTTGCTACAAATAAGATTGAAAATTAATTTCTAGATTACAAGGTATCAATTCCACATAAACAGACAGTGGGTGTCATTTTTGTAGTTTGTTAGTATTAGTTTTATCATATATGTGTGTGAAAAAAATTTCTTCAATTAGAAAGCACCAAATTAAACTAAACATTTAAAATTAAGCTGACAGATGGATTTTTTTTTTTGCAATATATTAGTATCAGTTTTTAAATAAATGATAATGACTATTATTTTTAAAGCTTCAAAGCCTTGTCTTTTACCAAACAATTTACAGGTATCATTTTTGCAATATGTATCATGTCATAAAGTGATAATGTTTGTAATTTTACCGAATTGAGTTGTTCGTCTTCTAATTTTTCTTCTGCAACTTTTTTTCCTTTTTGTTTCTCGGCTTTTTCCTATTTAACATTTTCGATACTATTAGAATACATTTAACAATATGATATTGTTAGTATCAGTTTCATAATTTTGTAGTATCATTTACCTAAGTTTCTGCTTGTATTTCCTTTTGAACTGTTTTTTTCATTTTTTTCTTTTCGTTCTATGTTCTTTTTTTTTGCAGATTTTCTTCAATTGCTTTCTCAGCAGTTGTTTTTTGCTGTATGTTTTCTTCATTGTTTTGTCAAATAAATTCAATGTTATTATAATAAAACTATACTAATTTTGTTATACTTGATTTTACAGTATCCGTTACTTCTCTGGTATATTTTCTCTTATTTTTGGTTGGTTTTCATCTGCTGTATTTTTTTCATTTCTTCTCTTTGTTCCTTTTTCTCGATTTTGCTTCTCCTTTTCTTCTACTGGCGGTTTTCTAAGTTTTAACTTGCTGGTTTTTCCTTTCATCGTCTTTTGCTATCGACTCAACTTGAGGTTGGTTTACGTTTTCTGCCATTGTGTTTTCTTGTTGAATATCTACTGTAGGAAGTATTTTCGGTGTTTCGATTTTTAGTTTGTTGCTCCATTTCCGCTGAAGCTAGGTTTTCTACTTCTTGAATCTATGGTTGTTGTTTGATTTATGGTGATTGTTCGTCGTTTGTCGATGT
This sequence comes from Allium fistulosum, assembly GCA_030737815.1. Taxonomy (NCBI): domain Eukaryota; kingdom Viridiplantae; phylum Streptophyta; class Magnoliopsida; order Asparagales; family Amaryllidaceae; genus Allium; species Allium fistulosum. The sequence continues at coordinate 507,595,684 of CM060903.1, read as the reverse complement.
TTGTGGTTGTATTGGAGATGACGATTTGTTTCTGGTTTGCGACGCCATTTTTTGTTGTCGATTAAAAATTCGTGAGAGAATGAGTGAAAGAACGAAGGAGGAAGACGAACGGAATGATTCAGTACAGTGTCGTTTTGTTTTAAATTGTAACTGGGCTTTGGGCTTGTCCTTACGATAAAAGATTTGTACGTGTTTCCTTATGTCTAATTATTTACAATAATTTGTCCTTTTAAATTTTTTTCCCTTTTATTAATATGTAAAATCCAAATTTAAAATCTTTGGTTTATTTAAAAAAATTATTAATTACATCAGCTGCCAAACAACTTTTTTAAATTATTTGAATCAAATATTTTATGCTTTGAATAATTCAAACTTTTTAAAATTAAATAATTTAGACTTGGTAAAATAATTATAAAATATATATAGTAAATGTATATCAAATCCGATTTTTTCAAAAAAAATTAATATCCCAAAGGATATACATAAACACACACTTGTCATTTAAAGTATATTTAAAGAATTAAAAATTAATTTTGATTTTTTAATAATAGTCCAATATAACAATACGACATGATGGTGATGATAACATGTGTATATAAATGAATATAAAATATGTATATAAGTGAATATATGTAAACCATACCTTAATATATTTTAAAGATATAAAGAAAGTGTGCTGCTATTGGTACCCTGATTTCCTCTTCTGACCACCATTATAGTTTTAATAGAAATGGATTTTTTGTATGTGCTTCTGGCCACCAATATCATATCCCTTCATTCAGTTATAAACAACCGTTTGTATAAACAGTTTTTTGGTGGTTTAACGCCGCACGGCCGTTGGCAGCCGAACCTTATACATGGAAAACAGCCGGAGGTGGCCGAAGTCCTTTGTAGCCGATCGGGGTGCCGCTTGATTTAGAGAGAAAAATAAAAGGGGTTAAGAAGAGAAGTGCACCTTATTTTGAAATGACCTTCAGTGTAGGTGGCTAGAAGAAGAAATCGGGATATCAATAGCAATTGACTAAAGAAACTACAATGGCCAAATTAATAGGGACCAACGACGGTACAACGTTCTCTCTCTCACCTAAATTCCATTATACCTCCAATTGCTTTCTTTGGCAAGCGTTCATTTGTTCAGGTAGTTAATACTCCAACCCCTCCAACCCCTCTTGCCGTCCCTAACAAACCCGACCCAGATCGATTCACCGCCCATGAGTCAACTATAACTCGAAAAGCATTTTGCTATTACTGCGGAGGAATGGTGCAAAAAGTTGCAGATTGTCGCAAACCTATTAAATGCTTTAGATGTTGGCAAGTAGGGCACAAATGCGCAATTTATCATTCCTGTCGAAGGAGCTTTTCAAGATCCTCGCGTGCCATCTTGTCTTCAACGTCATGAGGAGAACATCGGTTTCAACTTATGTATAAATTTAGGAGATTAAAGCGTGTGCTTCATGACGGACTTTGGCTTAACAAAGATGCTGGAATAGGGCTCTTAGAGGAAATCTTCCAACACTTTAGCGCTGTTGGAATGTTTTATCGAAGGAAGATGTTGGTGAAAACGATACAATAGGCAATAAGGGGTTAGCTGTGGGACATGAAGGCAATATTTGAATTGTTGTTTTTAGTTTTGGGTTTTATTCGTACAAAAATGCACATGACGCATGTATATTGTCGAAAACGACTAATTTAAAAAACGAGGTTTTTTCTTTTTCGTGTTTTGAAAAATAACACAAGCACATACTTCAGATAATTCACAAGGACTTAGAGAATGAAGTTAACATACAAAATAAAAAACAATTTTTATTTTATTTTACGTGTTTTGAGAAATAATACAAGCACGTGAAACAATCCATTTAGCCGTCGTCCCTCTATCCCCTTCGTCCTTCCATCCGTCTTTCTTTCATCCCCTCCCTCTTCTCTCCATTCTTCTCATATTTGACATATATATTGAAAATCGAAAACACAAAATTCATTTTTAAACTAAACACTGCCAGAATGTCGGAAACCTTTAGTTTTGGGCTTGGTAGGATCACTACTAAAAGTAAAAGAATTAGAGGCACATACATCTACCTCAAAAAAACAAATAGTGAGAGAATACTGGACAAAACAGCCTCTAAAGTAAAGATTGGCGGTTTAAAATCTGCCTTAAAAAAAGGCATCCCTACTGAGTATAAGAGGTTGAATCAAAAGTAAAAACACCCCTACTGTTGAAATGTATAGGTAAGCATACGAAAGTAATAGAGGCACTTATAGTAGCCTTTGATAATTTGATAACAATAAGGGCACATGTGCTTGTCACTTTTCATGCACCCAAAGTATAATTTAACATAAATTTAAGACATATATAAGTGCCTCTAATGCATCAAATTTTACAACCCCGTACACAATCAATGCACCAATGAATATAAAATTTGATATATATTTGCTACACATAAACAAGGAAATAACATAAACCAATATTCTTATCATTTGAACACAATTGTTAATAGAATAAGGCCAACACTCCAAGTACATACTTTTTAATTTAGGCAAGTACATATAGAGGTGATGCAAATGGTAAATGCAAAATAACTCTATCTTGCTTCAGAAAACATATAGATTAACAATGCAAGAAAATATTGTAGCTACATATGTACAAAGATATAAACTGAAGCTCGATCAAGTTTACATGATCCAGCAACAATGCTCATCTCATATATTATAAGATTGACATGTAGAGATTTAGAAAATATGTGTACTGCAGCATCATTTGTAGAGAATCTTCCAATTGGATTACACAATACCATTTTCTGCAAAAGTTTAAATAGAGTTCTACCATACATCAGTTTTTATTAGAACTAAATGAAAAACGAAAAACATAACTAATTCTATTCATTTCATCATTTTATAATTGATTAAATGCATCCTAATTTTTAAAATATTCAAGTACTACTGCAGATTCTACTACACTCAAACTGTGCACTTACCACATATGCAACCTCAGTTACATGTTCATATCCTAGGTTAGCTATGTTTAATGGTATAAATTTTTCTATACAAGAGTGATTAAAAGCTCTTAAAGTATTGCAATACAAAGCAATTACATATCATGATGGTAGATGCGGTACCTTGGTTTGTATGTAGACCATTCGGCGCTTATTTACTTTATACAACTGCATTTGCCTCACCAGACTCATACCTCTAAGCCACTTTTCAGTAGATCAGAACACATAGTAGTTCATGGATTTGAGCAAACACATTTCTGCACTCATATACATCATCCTTTTGAAGTTCTCCAACCGCCCTTGCAGGCCTGCAACAACTGTAGTTTTATTACGTTACGCAGCAAATATACACAGCTCTGAAATAAAGCTTGCACGCATTTCACACATTTCCTACTATAAAATGAAGCTCTGACTTGAAACTGCAGTTCACAGCAACTCCAACCCACTCTTTGCCGCAGTCCTCAATCATTTCCAACCCCACTACTCTGACTGCACTAGCATGCACCAACAGGGGATTCACAGCTCATCCATTATCTGCTCACCCTGCTAGTTTTGTTCTTTATAGCTGAAATGAAGTTTGCATGCATGCATGCCTCAGTATAGCCCTAGCAGTCCTGCTCCTAAAGATTTTTTCCTTTTTTTTAACACATGATAATTGTTTTGTAGCTTAACCTCCTCATATTCATTGTATTTTTTTTCTATTGTTTTTGCTTCTGCTTTTGTCAATCATCTGGGTGATGATGATCATATATTTGTAGACAATTATATCCATCAAACATTTATATGGTTCTTTTATTACTTTATTTGTAATGACTTGTCTTTTCAACCCTCGAATATCGACGTTAATATATCCACGGTATTCATGTGTCAAACACCCAAGTGTCAGAAAGACGAATTTTTAGGGTTAAATAAAAGAAAATGAAATAAAACAAGGAAGGAGAAACACAATATCAGAATTTCACAATGGAATGATCATATATAATATCAAAAGACAACTGTCATTTTAAGATACAAAGTTTATCAGAGTTACAGTAATCAGCCTGGACAGTTATAACAGACTGTCCTCATAAATGCAGATGATATAATAGTAATGCATCGGAAATAAATATTACGGTAGGTAGGACTCCAACTCTTTTTCAGATGCTTCAAAGCTTCCAAAGCTAAATCTAAAAACATACACGGGGCTGACCCGAGCATTATACGAAAATAACATCCTGGTAAACCAGCATGATAAACTCAAGAAACATGAGTGATATGTAACACAGTAACAGTAACCATTGAGACCGTACGGATTCCCGTAACGGTTTTTCCTTCAAATAAACCACATTAAGTTCAACATAGAGTGATATGATAGATAATGTCTAGTATGTAGCACATAAATCATATCAAATAGTTGTTGTGTTAATGCCACAACAATAATAGGTATACAATCAATACCGCTAAGGCACGTTTGCATATGTATTGTTTTACATGGAGACGCCTCTAGTAAACTGAAGCGAATCTCCATGATAAGGATCAGAAACTTCCTTCCAAGTATCGAATATCTCTAGATAGGATATACTCTAAGGTAAACACAACTGGTCCAACGATGAACTATGTGGTACCAAGTATCAATAACTCCTACGTCCAACATATCGATAAACATACTCTAGATATGGAGTTAATATACCCTCATAGGTAAGCTAACCCCAATATTGTGCATCCTTCTTTGGTTTTAGTCATTTCCGACATTGAAGCTACGTTCGGCATCTTTCACACGAGTCTTCATCACTCGAATAGCACATGAATCCCCAATTGGATTCCCTCATCTCGAACAAATCACGAATTGCTACATGGATTCCAGCATCTTGAATAGATCTCGAACCTCCATATAGGTTTTCCGCATAAGACCTCTAACGAATGCTAACGATGTTCTCTCTCTTGGAATACTCTTCAAGATAGACAGTCCCATACGATAGCATCGTTTGAAATGTTAACGCTGATCTTTCCCTTGAACTTAACCTTAGGATAGACAGTTCAACTCTATAACATTCCATTTCTCAACTGCTTCTAGAACATAAATCACGTATATGGTTTTAAAGTGGTTACGGGTTTGAGTCATCTCATATAAGTACACTCTTTCCACTTACAGGAGACTTCAAAACCAATCGATGAATTTCCGATAAACTCAACTCCAATTCTTTTGAACAAAAGCAGACAATACATAAGAGCGGAAATCGCCTCATAATCGTTTAAGCAGATGGATTTCCTTATCATTTTTTCTAGAAGAGCAAGACATGTTTATACGTACAGTATAACATGTCCGAAGATAACTGTATCATATAGCACTCGTGTTTCTTCTGGATATTCCCAAAGTTATATTTGTCAATTTCGATAGTCAACTAATCGACTATCTAGTATAAGATAGATGTTTGTAAATGGAAACCACGTCTAGTATACTTTCCATAAACAGATGAGCATACAAAACACCATCAAGTCACACAAAATATGATTAAGTTACTTAAACAACTCCTAATCCCTTCCATTTAATTAATCCTTTTATTATTTAAAAACTCTTTTATTAGTAAACTTCTTTTATCCAATAAACTTCTAATTTTTCTATCATTTTTTCCAAAAGAATGCATGCTTATAATTTCCTTCAAAATATCCATTTTAAGGATATAAGTACTTTCACAAATCCATTCAAAAGGTTTCAGACTAATGTTGCTTAAACATTATCACTACAACCCAAGACCATTTCGCTTATGTTTATCTTTAAATTATTCTTTTAAAGATCTGTTTACATTCCTAAGTATAATAAACAAGGGATAAAGACGAATGTTATTAACATATTGTCACAACAAACCCAAAATCATTCTCATACTTGTTTCTATCTTTGAAAACATTTGTTTTAAAGATCTGAGTTCATATTCGATCAAGTTCGGTATTGGACTAGTTAACTATCAAGTTCTAAAGACGATTGCTTATAGAAATCACTATTCGTACACTTAATTCGTTTCTGGCATTCCAACTTAACTATTCTCGTTCAAGAGTGAAGTCGGGCAAGTTAGAGCACTGATTTCATCAAAGCCTTGCGTAAACACTTCATTCTTGAATCTCACAAATAGATTAGTCTACCTCGTCGGCTTTTAATGTTAAGTATAGTATTAATAATTTGCATAAACAATGAGAAATCAACACGATTAATATGTTTTCGACATTTTTCGACGTACTATTCGTCGGTCAAGAGGGAAGCCCGATAGGTTAGAGCTCTATTGATTCATCCCTACTCAACATCAATATTAACTCTTACAAATAGATAAACCTTATTTCGTTGGCTTTTAGTTTTAAGCATAGTTAATTACTTTTCAAACAAGTAAAGTAATTATACAATTAATCATTTGGCCATTTAGCAATTCTAACCATTTTCTAAACCTTTTGTTTGTACTTTCAAAACCCTTTTTAAAAATGATATATATATATATATGTATGTATGTATAGTACCTAGTTTACCAAAACTTGATATTAAATAAACCATTTTGAAGATATTTTATTCCATAAGATATAAAACAGTCAGTATATTTTATTAAAACTATATGTACTTAAAAAATGGTTTTAAAATACTTTAAAATACTTATAATAGGTTTTAATACATTTACTCAAAATATTACTTGAAAATAACAAGTTATAAAATCCTTAAAAAGTTGAAAACGACGTGTTTTTTACATATTTTAACAAAATATCTCTTCTTTAAAAATTCACAACTAATTCTTAAAAATTTAAAATATCTCAAACCACTTTTAAAATACTTTAATAAGAATTATTGAACCCTTTAAAAAAATGAAACAAAATACATAAATCTAAAATATATTTTCAAACTTTTAAGTCCAAAAACCAAGTCTAAACGGGGCAGTTTTCCACTAGTGATGTTTTGTCTACTTTTCGAGATGTTACTTAACTTTTTACCATTCAAACTTTTAATAGCAATAAACATACATATAAAAAAATATGGTAGGAACTCCTAAAGATCTCTCAACAAAGTTCTATAGCAATAGCCAATAGCAAGGCAATTCACAACTGCATTTATAGCGACTATCACTATAAGTGCACTTTCAAATCTGAGTCCGATCTAAAGCAAAGTCCATCTATAACCTATGTGCTTTGTTCAAGGTCTATTCATATGCCATACAAGCCCATTCAAGTCCATTCCAAGTTCGTTTAAGTCCATATACATGGATCACATATATCACTTACTTTTAAAGTAAGAATTCCAAACCAACGTTTCACATAAGTTAGCAACAATTCAAATAACATATATACAATCAACACAACATATGTAAATGTTATATTTTCATTTAAAGTGAGCCATTAACTCACCTTTAATCCAACAAACAACCAAGATCTAAGCACCCAAGCCTAACCCCATCCTTGCAACACCTTCCTCCTTGCTTTGCTTTGCCTTGCTCTCTCCCTCTCCTCCTCACGCCCAAAGCTCACAGCCTCTCCTTGGTGGGATTGCATGGCTTCTCTTCAACTTATAACATGGTGTGAGGTTTTCTAATATTATACTAAGCCTTATGGTAAAGTTTGAAGTAATTTGGAGTTGATTTGCAACTATTTCATTTAGAACAGTTAGTGAAGAAGGAGATGAAGAAGTCATTAGAAAAGCTTGGATTTGTTTTGTGAATTTGTGATTATACTCTAAGGCCGTGCCCCTCCTTTTATAGGCTCAAGATGGTTCTCTTTAGCCTTACACTCACCATCCCACCATGCCATTGAAGCTTCACCTCCCATCACTTCTCCTTTATGTCTTTTCTTCTTTATGCATATTGCTCTTATACCCTTTTCGTAATATCTCTTGTCCATATGGAAGCTTCTAGAACCTTCCATTCTCTCATGAAAAGAAGTGTGTGCTAATTAGTTGCTAACGCGTTCATTTGATCATTAGACAAGTGCACAAGAGTTCGAACAACTTATATTGATCGAAAAACCGTTTACCGATAAACCGATTTCGATCATATTACCGATTTTTCTTTGAAGAATATATTTTTGTAAAAACAAGTTTACCATCATTGGTTATGATTTAAAAGGGTGTCAAATGGCTTATTAAATCATTTTAATAACATTTAATCCAAGATTCAGATATTTAAATAATTCAGATGTTTAAATATGAAGTGCCTGAAATTCCGGGTCGTTGCATTTTTAAAGTTTATGAGTGCTCTCCTCATTAAAGGATCACTCTTTCAGAAGAATAAAAAACACTGTATTAGTAGCAACAATTAACAATGGAGAATTATTATTCTATATCAACCGTGGAACAAATTTAACGAAGTAGACTTTTACATATAAAAAAAATTCAATTTAAAAACAAAAAAAATGAACAAAGAATCGAGCAACTCTTATACACTTCATGTATGTCACATCATTTTCTGTTCTCTACATCAGTTTCCTAGTCTATCTATTTTGTTTATTTTAGTTCTAAATTTTGTTCCTATTTCAAACATGTAATGTAATATTTTTTATTCAATTTCTTTAAAGTTGCATTATCATTTCTTATGCATAGCAAAGTGCAAACCTGAGAGTGCAATCTCATCTTACTTTGTTATTTAATACATAATTGTTTGATTTATCATTATTATTTTGAAGCTAGGAGTCTCTATAAGAACATAAGCTTAAGATATAAATGCAGCAAAAAGTTAAGATCGTGTAATTTATTGTATTTTAAACTAGATGATTTAATGGACAGATTTTGCATTTAAAAATGAAGAAATTCATGTAATTAATATTTTATAAATTTATTATCATTGTAAAATAATTTGAATAGATAAAAAAATAATCTTGTAATTTTGTATATAGCTCTGAATCATGATAAGAGAACACCATATTATCATTTTAAATATGAAGTATTAGAGCATGAATTAATGACTGTAAATAAAAAAAAAACATGGTACATAATAATTTATTATACATGAAAGGCCTCTTTATTAAACTTGCTTTGGGCCTTCAAATCTTTTGAGACAGTCCTAACAATTATTCACTACAACAAACCACTGCATATGGATGTGCTTGAAACTATTATTTACTGCTATTTGAATATCTATAAGGTTAGTCTAGTTTCAATGTCTTTCATCTGTATTTAGCAGACGAAAAGTGCAGGCATATTGTTCCCACGATTAAAAAAATACCTTAACTGGTTATTGTTAACTTGACATTTACTGAAAGTGAATTTTTCTAATGCTTTTTTTAGATGATCATAAGTTGTAGTTTTCTTTTATGTATTACATATTAAGCTATGTATACAATGAAAATAACCTTTTTGTTTATTTTTCATAAAGACGAGTACAAAACTAATGTAAGCTAACTTCAATCCTACCTTAGTTCTTAAATATCATGGGATGCAGTAGCTGGTTTTGGGAAAATTTTTACATATTTACTATCCTGTCATTCTTATAGGTAAAATGTGCAACTGATTTGAGTTAGCTACAAAACTTTCGAACGAAAATCAGACAAAACCGACAAGGAAGTGGAGCTTCCTAAAATTGTAAGATGAAGACGAAGAAGGGGAAAAAGTGACCAAGGGATGAAACTTCAAGGAAGTGTGGCGTTTGTTATTTGAGCAGGATTCCTCCCTATATGAATCCTTGAAATGTTCATCAAATACTCAATAACTTTAGAGATGCTGAAAGAATTTACTTGGTTAATGAAGGTGCTGCAGCTCTAGAGAAACAACGCAAACAATCAGGTAGATTTCAGACAGAAATTTTTAGAAGGATGGGTCGAGTTTAAAATAAGAGCGATGCGAAGAAAGTAGCAAATATGCTTTGGGAAGATAATAAACAGTTATATTGATGTTATTAAATAATACTAACATGTTCAAATTGATTTAAACCTTCAACTAAAATAAAATAAATAAAAAATAGTTAAATGCTATTATAGAAATAAAGAGAACGAGTTCCAATCAATACATGCAAAGAAAGTCATAGCAAATCATAGCACAACTAACAAAAAATAACTTTTACTATTTTAGAAGTAAAAAAGAAAATTTGAATTTTTGAGCATGTTGAATGCATCAAATTCTTTAAAAGTGTGGTTTTAGTACTGTTATTTAGAGATATAACCAAGATAACAATAGAAGAAATATGGTATAAGATCAACAAAAGTATGCACAGTTAATAAAAGGAAAGAGTTTATTGTGCAAAAGATTTAGTAAACAATATTTAATACCATCTAATGAGTTGGATTGCCTTTAATACGCATGATAATGAAAAATAAAAATACATACTAGAAATAAATCACTACCTTTATATGTCAGTCAAACAATATTAACATTTCTACTTTTATGCAAAGGAACATATAATACCATATATTTCCCAACATAGAAGTATTAATATAGTTGCTGCAAGATGAAATAATTATTTATTTGATGAGTTAATTACTATGAACTTTTAATAAATAATTTTTATTGGAGATTTTAGACATCAAGTTACAATATCATGGATTAAAGTAAGCTCAAGCATAGAAAAATGAGAATAATATAAGAAGAAAAGAGTCGCAGGTCCCTGTTTTTGATGTTGTTATAAGAAAAGTCCCTGTAGATATAAATATGTAAATTTAGTCCCTACTTTTTGAAAAATAGAAAACGCAAGGTGTTTTGCATTTTTATGACAAAAAATGCAAGCTAACTTGCAACTTTTTGACTATGAATTTTTTTTTTGAAAATTTTGAAAATTTTTAAACTTTTGAAATTTTTGAAAAGCGCAAGTTAACCTGCGTTTACTATCAAGAAAGCGCAAGCTAGTTTGCGCTTTTATCTTGAATTTTTTTTTTAAATTTTTGAAATTTTTGAAAAATGCAAGTTAACTTGCGCTTTCCATCACTTTCTGATTTTGATTTTTTTTTTAAAACTTCAAAAATTTTCGAAAATTTCGAAAATTTTGAAAAGCGCAAGTTATCTTGCACTTTTTATCAGGAAAGCGCAAGCTAGTTTGCGCTTTTGATTTTGAAATTTTTTTTGAAAACTTTGAAATTTTCAAAAAAAAATAAATTTTTAAAAAGCGCAAGTTAACTTGCACTTTTATAAGGAAAGCGCAAGATAGTTTGCGCTTTTTGATTTAGAAAAAACAGAGACTTAATTTACATACTTATTATCAGAGGGACCTTTCTTACAACAACATCAAAAATAGGGACCTTCGGTGCAAAGCCCCATAATATAAATCTTCAAAATAAATTAGACTCTAATTTACATAACAAGTGAACTACACTAACATATATAATATATTTTGCACATACAATATTTTATATTCCTCTTTAATGAATATTTACTGTAGCACATGCAATAGGTGTTATCAGTAAAAATAAACTTGTAATATTATGAACATTTATGCAAACAATTATGTGCATGGATTAAAATCTAGTAACAAACATTTCAAAAATTAAAAAGAGTTGTACTACAATTAACATTTATGGATCGTGACGTGCACCATTTACAAATACTAGAGCAAAAAATAAAAAAGACAAGAAGTGAAGTTATGTGGTACCATATATATGTCTTCAATCTTGAATCTTTGTTAAATACTTACAAAGAAAAGAAAGTATATAAAATGATGAGAAAAATCTTGAATAATTAGTGAATAAAATTAGAAAATCAAAATTGTTGTCCACCTTTGTAACCAGTGGCGTAGGCAGGACATAGCGATGGCGTGGGCACAAAGTAAAATGGTTTCGACAGCGACAACACCCGAGGTGATTTTAATTTTTATGGCAATATTTAACAAATTTTACACAAGAAACTTATATAACTAAATTAAGATAAATAACACCTTGAGCATTTAATAGACTTTGGGTTTCATTACAAAAATGAACAATGATTGATCTTTCAAAATAAACACATCATACGAAACTGAATGAAAAAAAAAAAAGTTATCCATTTTACAAGTTTTCTAATGTAGAGTTTTGAATTCCACAAGAGATATCTCAGTTAAAGTTTCTGAAAGAAAAAGGGTAGCAAACTAGATTGTCTGATGAAGAGCATGTAAAACTGTTCGAAGAAGAAGAAAGAAAACATGAGCGCTTCAAAAAACTCAAAATCGAGAGGAAACGGTATTTTTTATAGGCCAACATTTTTTTTAAAGACCGGGGTAGGCACGAGCCTACCCCATTTGCAAGGGCGCTTATTGTTGAATTCTGAATGTTGTATTTAAACAGATAGTTTGGTTACTTACTCTAAAACTTGTGATTAAAAATCAATTCTATTAATTAAATAGAATTTTTGACAATGTTGCCCCAGTGTATTCATAAAACAAATAAATAATGTAACAAATATCAATCAAAATGCAACCATAAAGTATAAAATGATAATAAAAATATATAATATATAAAAATAGTATTTCGTTAGGCATGTCAGACACATTATCCTGGTGTAAAATTTTGACATCGTCCACTCTCTCTTTTTTATCATGCAAATATCCATGCATTCAATTTACTTACACCATGTACCTACTACCTAGTTTAATACAAGGTAAGAGATATATAACAAAAAATCATTATATTTGTTGTTAAGAAACCAATAACCATTTGAGAGTTTCTACTAGTACTTAGTTGAAGATATTTAGCCATGTCTGCGGTGACAGCGATGGTGTTTTATTAGTGGTTAGTTAATGGAGAAAATGCTACATTTAGTAAGTAATAGGTATTCACGTGATTGTCGCATTTTCCAAACATATTATCTACTCTCTTATCATTGAAATCAAGGATAATATGCACAACATTTTGAGCACTAAAAACATTTATTTAAAAGAAGAAGATGAAGAAAAATCGTTAATAGGGAACTTACAGGTTAAAAAAAAAAAAATTGCAAAAATTAATCTACCTAAGCTAATTCCAAATGAGAGGAAATTTACAGGAAGTAATCTCAAAAGGAGCCAAAAGCTAGAAAGAAGCTACTGTTAATTTTATTTTTTGCGAAGGATAAAGAAGGAGCAGAGGACATTATTGGAAGGATCCGTGGATCCTTAATAAGAAGAGCGAAAAGCGAATTTGTATCGCTTATCCCAAATCACTGACCATGTCTAAAATTATTCCAAAACTTATTCTGATTGAAGAAGTTGCTTACTTCTTATTACTAATCAAAACACCATTCAGATTTCGATTCGGACTTTCTTATAAAAAATAGATATTAATTCAATTTAATTAAGCTTCGTATTAGAATGGACTTGTGATTGGAGTTTAACAAAAAATGAAATCATTGTCATAAATTAAATGAGTACCTTCGACGCTTGTAAAATGTCCAAATCGAAATTGAGGCGAAACTCAATCATCTTGAAGCGGACTAAATTTTACGTAGGAGAAGATAAAGGGGAACGGTATGGTTCGGCTGATACAATAGGGAGAGGAACTGAGGAAAATGCGGGGATTGATGTTTTAGCGTCAAGTGAAGGTGGATGTTTGTTTCAAGGTTGGAGATGTGATATGGTAAGGAATGTGTGTGTTTTCCGGGAGATGATTATGTTGCATTTTTGGTTGCTTCAGATACTTTAGATCAAATCTTTATTCTAAAATTGAAAACTTTAGATCAGATCTTTATTTTGAAATTCCGATGTTGGATACTTCGAGCTTGGAAAGGCCTGTTGATAGTTTCTATTCGAGATGTGGGCTTAGACTTGGTTGCTTCAGATATGGTGGTGGAGTAATCAACTTATATATCAGGCTTGGATCCTGCTATGGGAGAAAAACATACCACTAGGGTTAAGTCTCTTTAGCCAGGCAGTTTGGTTAGGAGAAGCGCACGACTTCACGGTGTTCCTTCTTACCCGGCTATTAGATCTTCCAGCTCGAGCTCAGATTAGGTTAGATGTTTATGTAGCACTTATTGCTCTACAATATTGAATGGTTTACCTACTAGTTATGTTCTTCATTTACCTAGGAGGATGAGTTTTGTTCTTAATATAGATCGGCCTGACATGGAGTATATTAGAAACAAGTACTCGAGGGGTTTCAATCACTTAGATCACAAAATACATCAATGAGATGTTAGGAGTTTACATAACCTAGATAAATGCAATAAAATTAGGACTTTTTTAAAGGACATTAATATTGATATAGCTCTATTGCAAAAAAAACTAAAATAGTGTTTCGATTCCCACTTTTATAGAAGTTTATGTGGGTTTTACATTAGTAATAGTAACTAGATTTGTCTCCCTGCTAAGTGTAGTTCGGAGGTTTGATGGTGGGTTAGAAACATAAATACGTTTAACTTATTACATCCATCATCAATGTTTACTCAATGCTCTTATTTTCTCAGATTTAAGAGATGACTTCTTATTAAATGCGTCATGTTTATGGTCTGCATAATAAGATTGATAGTAGAGCCTTTTGGATTGACTGTCTCAACTTTAGATCCCTTTCCATCGGTCCTTGGGTGGGATTTAAATATAACCTGATTCTTAGGAGACTGCTCGCTAGGGAAGGCAAAATCTATGTCATGTACGAGTTCGACAAGTTTATTATTAATGGTGATTTAATTGAATTACCACTTTAATAATAGGCTATTCACATGGTTGAACTCAAGCGAAATCTCTTCGATGACTCTCCTCGATTATTTCTCCGTTAGTGAAAAAATGAATGATATGTCCCCCATTTTGCATGTGGATTTCCAACTATATATTTTGATCACTGTCCTATTATTCTTTTTCCGCAAAAAGCACCACCTAAGTCATAGAACATTTAATTTTTAAAAGGTGTGGCTTTTGGAAACTAATTTTACTAACCTAGCTATAAATAAATGGCTTTTTGTGAGTATCAACACCACTAACTATTCATATAATATTGCTAAAGTATTTGTTAGTAAACTTAGAGACTTAAAGTTATTTCTTTAAAAAATTGTATATTCAACAACATTGAAATTAAAAAAGAAAAATTACTCTCATAAATTTTAAAATTAAATAAATTAGATGAATCTAGAACTCTAAACCCATTTGAGCAAAATGTACTCTTAAATCTCAAAGAAGAGCTAGACAAAGTCGTTAGGCAAGAGAAAATTATATAGAAACAAAGATCTATGGATGGGACTAAGGATACAAGAATAGCAAGGTGTTTCATAAAATTGCTAATGGTTGCAAGCATTGTAATATCATAAACTGCTTATTCACTAATAATACAAAAATCTTCGATCAAAATGAACTCAACATAGAATTAAAGCTAGGTGGAACAACCTATATGCTGAAAGTTCTAGGATTGCTTTAGATGATCTTGATAATCCTGTAACCATCCACATTTTTACATATCGATGGACCATAAAAATATCATTGTTACAACCAAATTGGATTCAAATTAGATATGAT
Organism: Allium fistulosum; assembly: GCA_030737815.1. Taxonomy (NCBI): domain Eukaryota; kingdom Viridiplantae; phylum Streptophyta; class Magnoliopsida; order Asparagales; family Amaryllidaceae; genus Allium; species Allium fistulosum. Next base: position 507,580,380 of record CM060903.1, on the reverse strand, counting down.
TTTAGGGAATATTGAGTATTGAAATTTCTAACCTCAAGAATAAATAATGGATGGCTTTGACCTAAAAATCTTGTAAACCCTATAACTTTTAATAGGAACTAAATTAGGGTCCGAAACCACTTCGAACTCAAAGATACAGTTCTTTCTCTTTCCATGGAGTGTTAATAATTGATTCTAGGACTTATAGTTTATAAGATATAGTTGTTTGAAGTTTGAATAGTCTTTTAGGTAGATTATTAGGTTATTAACCAAAGCCCATCATTAGTCATGCTAATGATTTTAAGATCGGGGTTAACAGCAGCCTCCTTTACAACCGCAAATCGTAATTTTCTCTTCTCTAAACATCTCTTAACCTCCATTAACTTTACTCTACCATAACATCATCATTTTTTTAATTAAATAGCCTAAATCGATTATTAATGAGGGATTAGCCTAGAGATTAGCAAGGGACTCTGGGGAATTCGAATTTTGTGCATTGGGAAGCATGTTCCTGCTACACAAACTCAGATCTACATTGGTTTGGTTATTTTTGGTTGATTCTACTCCTTAAGTGGGCGATTTTACTCCCTTTCTATGCTTTAAAAGTTGATATATGATTTAAATCGTGTTTTACACTATTTTAATAGTAAAATTATGATCTTTTCTAAATCTAAACCCCACATATATTTTACAAATGAATTTTAAATGATTTAAAATGAATTTAATTACATCTACATATGTGTTCTTATAAACATATCGTTTTTTACAATAGATTTGATTTGGATGAAATAGTTGTTTAAATTAGATTTGTTTATATGATTGTATTATATGATCATAGTGCATGTATGTATTTCCTTGTTTTTATGTGTTTGTATGGATGTTTGGTTGAAAATGTCGATCGAAGGTGAATTAGAGTTTGGGTTGTTCTAGGATAACAGATATCATGCATATGGGTTGCTACAGGATGGGTTATCAAAGGTGATTGCACAAAGAATGAAATAGTCAAATCAATGGAACAAAGTTGTTTAAGTTACTTTTAGAGTTGAATATTGGATTATCGATCAGATATCAAGATAACACTCAAAACAAAGTAGCAAAGAGGACTAAAATCGAAGATGGCAGTGAGAAAATAACTCAACCTAGTTTTTGACTAAGTATGATCAATCGGCACCGACCGATCGGGGGTGGGGTATAATTGTCAAAAGCAAATTTGAACCATGGAGTCAAAGTGGAGGTGGTCTGGGATTTTCTTCGGGGTTTGCATGGTGGAGGCACGTCTACTTCGTGGAAATGAAGACTACTAAACGATCAACATTAAAGGACTACCAAACATTGCAAGATGCTAGAAAATTGGAGTTGGCTTTGGACTTGGAGACTGGATGTGGGAGGGAAGCTCAAGCTTAGGTGAAGGTGGACCGAAGTTTTCATACTTAGCTAATTTTGGCTAAATACAAAGCAATATCATTAGTTACATGCTGAGATAGGTCGGTAGCCATCCATGCCACTTTTGGGCAATTAAAGGGGGATGTCTTGGGAGTTGTGCATAATCAATCACTAGCAAAGTCGATGCATGGTTTGTAGGTTAGAGCCACCACCAATTGATATAGCAATGAAGATGATGACGTGAGATCTACTTGAGATTTTTGAAATCCTACTTCAGGCATGACCCGAGGGTTGGTGTGATGATTTCGGGATTGGGATGAGAAGACTCTGTGATGTAGGATTGGTGTCTAAACTTTAATGAGTCAAAGATGGGAGTTGTTTTAATGATCCATAAAGGCAAGTTCATGGATGCAGGCTTGTGAAGTGGAATATACGATGCATTCTATTATGGAGATATGGGACCGTTGTTAATTCAAAGGTTTCATTGGTGCTTGTGAGGCATGTGTAGGTGAGGATGCTCACCTGGATACGATGCTATCATGGATCTTTTACTATGGCTCTATGTAACTTGGACTTTTGATGTAAAGTCTAATTTCTGGCCCTCGTAGTGATGTGGATTCGAGCATTGAGAAACCGAGATGTTGCATAGTGTTCAATAGGATGTGGTATATTAGTTATGATATATTGACGCACTTGAGTGAATGAAGTGAGTTCGTTTGATGGCTGTTGTGTTTATTACGTTTTCTATGTTCTGTTATCGATATCACAAAATGTAGGTATTGTCAACTTAAATACCTAAATACTCTATATTGTACTTTAACTAGTGATACACCTTAAGATGATAGATTAGAATATAATATTATATGTGCTAACTTATTGAATTTAGGGACATGTCAGGATGATTCTTTAAACCTTATGCTCCTAGTTATTGTTCCATTTTTATAGTATTTTAAGATGGTAGATTGCTCATACCAGACTATTATTTGACTCAAGGATTTACACTTTATTTCTTACTATCTCGAGTACCCTTAAATAAGTAGATTAGGTATAACAAGTCTGAGATAGCATATGAAGCTGTATGGAGGATGAGTGGGTGGCCAGTGCTTTTATAAACTATATTTTAGAGCTATTATTATTATTATTATTATTATTGTTCTAATATGTAGTACTTTGAGGCTATTGTCAGTACTTATTTATTAGAGATAGCTTTCTATTTAGAGTTTATTTGATCCAATGTGTAAACTATATTTCCACTTTGTTTTGTATAGTTATAATAAACCGGTGCACTCTGTTTTATTTTGGTTCATTTTGTTTTAGTATTATCTCACCTATTTTATATCTATGTTGATTATTATATTTATCCTACGCGCTATGAGATATACAATAGGTTATATTTTGGTTGTTTTACTCTACCTCTAAATGCTACTCCACATTGGCCGGATACCAGGAAAGTGCACTATTTTCTATATTTAGGCACAAAGGTGTATGGTGGTCATCGCAATTCCTTTCTCCAAAGATGAGATCTTTAATGCCATAACCAATATGCCAAGCGATAAATCAGCTAGACCAGATGGATTTCCTATATTATTTTACAAGCAATTTTGGAATGTTGAAATATGACATAGTTAATACCTTTAACAAGTTCTATATTAGTAATTTACAATTAGGAAGATTTAACTTCGTTAACATAATCCTTATCTATAAAAAAAGTAGGTGTATAAAATTTAAGGAATGTTGACCAATCTCACTTATAAACTGTCTGGTTACAAATATTTCAAAGGTCTTAGATAATAGGTTAACTCTAAAATGAATAATTTAATTGATATAATTCCATATGCATTTATTAAGGGTAGAAATACCACCGATGGGGTTGTTAAATCCAAGAGTTAATAAATTATTGTCTTAAAAATAATATTATTTTGTCCTTCTAAAACTTGATTCTGCTAAAGATTTTGATTCAATTGACGGTTGTTTCTTTAAGATTTATTACTGTCTAGGGTTTTAGTTTTAGATAGGTAGGTTGAATTATGTCACTGCAAAAAAAAGGAACTCTAGGATAATGGTCAATGGTATTCTAGGAAATAAAATACAATCTAAATGTAGACTCGGATTTTGTGATCCCCTTTCACTCTTATTGATTAATTTAGTAGTGAATGTATTCGTTAAGATCATAAAATTATCCATTACAAATGGGGTTCTTGAAAGTGTAGGTAATGTTATCACCAGTGATGGTCTTTAGATTCTGTAATTTGCAGACGACACCATGATTTTGACCTCCTATCTACCTTTCCACATTATAACTCTTAATTTTTTTTATAGTTCTAAAATGCTTTTAGGGGTTAAAATTAATTTTGACAAAATTTTGGTCTTAGTCTTGAATGATCTCGATAATGTTGAAAATCCGGTCGCTAGTACTCTTAACTACACAATCATTGGTTTCCTATAGAATACTTAAGTTTTTTGATTAGACCTACTAAGCTAAAAGAATACGACTGCAAATAATAATTGATAAAATTTGCAGAAAACTGTCTAACTAGAACTATATGTTTCTACCAAGATCAGGTAGATTCATTCTTATAAACTCTATCTTATCGACTCTACTAATTTGCTGGATGTCTGGTTTCTAAAGTGGGTCACTAACAAAATAGATAAAATTAGAAGAAATTTCCTTCGAAGTGGGGAAAATTATCATTTAATATTAACTATTTGGTTAATTGGAAAATGTTTTTGCAAATTCAAAGGGGAAATGAGTTAGGAATTATAAATCCACAAAATCTTAATGTGTCTTTACAAGGAAAATAGATTTGGAATTTAATGATAATAATGAAAAAAAACTTGGAAAGAAATGATTCCAAATAAATTTTACAATAGAATATATAACCTTCACCACACCAATCCCAATTCCAACAACATGTTTCACTCTTGGAAATTCATCTTACATTTTTTAAATATTTAACCTTAGGATTAATAATATAGTTCATTCTGACAACAACACATCATTTTGGCATGATAGCTGGATTCTGCTATACCTCTTAAAGCTAAGTACAAAGAGCTTTTTGATATTTGCAAATTTGAAAATGCCTTACTACAAAGGTCTTTAGAACTTATAAAGAATTTCCATGGAACTTTAATTTCGAAGGTGCTCTTGAAAACACTACCTTAACCCAATTTGTTTTGTTGTATTCCAAGCTAGAATACTATAACTTAAATAATGAGAATGACACTAAAATTTGATGTTGGGATAAAAGTAAAATATACTCCTCAAGTTCGATGTACAAGTTTTTTAATTCATAGTGACAAACAAAATATTTTCAAATTTATTTGGAAATAATGATCCCCCGCATGTGTTGTTAGTCAAACATAAGGATTTAAATATAATTGAATTCTATAAGAAAATGAATTTACTTATAAATAAATTGTGTTTTTTGAAATTTGGACTTAGAAAACGTAACATACCTATATTACAATTGTCCCTTAACTAATTATATTATTGTAACAATCTCTTAACATTTCTGAGTTTAACATCACCAACACTAACCTTAATTGTGACTACTACTACTACAACATTCTCAGAACCTAACGAGCTAAAGATTACAGGACTTTACTTAATACTTTTTAAACCATTACTTGTTGGTATATATGGTCTGAATGAAACCAAATAATGTTTAATAATGTTTGCACTCCTTCTGATAACTTGATTTACATTGTCACAATGTTTGTTTATAATTAGGTTGCAAATCCTAGTTATATATTGGCTAAAAATGTTAAGTTCAAAGATTTTCTTAAAAAGGTTAAAAGTCGCATTGATATCTTAAAGGTTAAAATTGGATATAACAATGGGAGACACGATAAGGCTACATGCAATGATTTAGTGGATACTTTTAATGAAAATTACTCTTCGAACATTTTACCTTAGATTTATAACTAATTCAATTTTACTGTGCGTTGTCGTTATGCTTTTCTCACATATACGTGTATATAATCTACAAATTATACACACATATACATGTGCGATTAATGTTTTTGTTGTGTTTTTTCTAACTCCAGTGATTGCATGACATGACACTTGACTGCTTTAATCGGTTATGCTTCTATTGACCAGCTTCCTTTGATCTGCTTTGATGAGTCTTTTCCAGGTACATGGACCTACAGTTGTACATTCGGTCTTTCAATCAATGACATTTTTCTTAGGTTTGTTTATATGGGTTTTCTAGTTGCTCTCTAGGTGAGTCATTGGATGACATAGTTCTTGTGTTATTCTGCTTATTTTAATTTTTCTTGTTTGCTTTAGAACTATGTACAACTATGTTATGGCTCTTGGTCCGCTTTTTCCATGATTACATTAGTCTAGTCTTATGACATAAGAGGGGTATTGCAGATTCCTCTCCAATTGCTTGGCTGATTGAAATACTTTGGATAACCAAGAGGCGGTAGAAGCACTCCGAGATAGCAAACCAAGACTCCTTTTCTTGTTAGGGCTGCACCCTAATTAATATACTGGCTGACCGAGATACGGAAGGATGGAGCTCCTGGATAGGAATTCAATGCATGATCCAAGAAAATGATAAAAAGAACAAACAAAGAGGCCCAGTATATTAATTAGGGATCGTATCACCTCTTGCGTTTATGTTGCTAACACTACCGAGTAAATGGTTGGTGGAGGGGGTTCGCTACCTGTTAGGGGCTTGCTGGCAGCTTCTTGTTTTAGTGTATAATAAAATTAAATGGGTGCTTTCCTCCTTTGGAGAATCACTTTTTTTCCTCAAAAAGAAATTCATACCTTACTTCCAAGGTACCTTGGTGAGATTTGATATGTTATTTGACAGTCTTTCCTCTTAAAGCACCATTGGCTCCTCCTTTTCTTTAATTTGCAACTTGAAAAATTGGTAGCACTGAGAATGTTAGAACCGACCATAATAGGAGAAAAAGATAGCAAAGAGTAATGTTCAAAACAATGTGGAGGCTAGGTTATTTATAATCATCAGCCAATAACATTTTCTTCTTGATTTCCTGTAGATCTAAAGACTGAGTTTAGTCTCCTTCTAGCCCTAAATATAGTCGGCCCTAAGTATGACCTAGTTTGGTCAAAATTCCAGTTGACTCCAATTTGACCGAACATTTATTGATTAATTCTTAGCTTTTTAATTGATCAAACCGTGGTATAACTTTTATACATCGTTTTATTCAATTTTAAGCATAAAATAAATAACTAAAATTTTCCATGAATATTAATACAACATTTGTATTAATTTTTATTAATTTATAACATTTATAAATTAATTTTATCCTTGGTCAAATATGGAAATAACTTAAAAAGCAGTTGTATTGACTCTTTGATATGAACTTGATCTATAGTCAACATTCAAATAACTAAACATTAAAGCTTGTACATATTTGGTAAAGTACAGCAAGGTCAAGTTCAATGCTTGCCGATTATTTAGGAGAAGTCATACTTCTGATCTGAATAAGCTCACTTAGTAACGACTGTTTATACATTTTTTTTTTTCATCATCGTATCACTTAGATATATAAAGCTTGGTCTAAGATCAAAACTCTATTAGTATCTTTATTAATTTCTTAAATCAATTTTGAAGTCCTTAGTTCAATCCAATGAAAATTTATCAATTAAACATACTGTTCTGGCTAAAGACTTTGACTTTAATTTTACTTACCAATTACAGTGGTATTGACCTTCTTTAACCAAGAAGATGAATCCTCTCCTGAGTTGTATTTTATTTTATGTGTTTTAACATGTAACGAACTATGGTCATAACATGGTAGTTATGCCATGTGATGACCCATAATCAATGTACAGTCAATATACTTATGTTAGTCAATACTCTCAAGTCAGAAGACTACAATATGTCATTACCTTGAGATCTTCTATTTTGACTAAGTTATATAACCTATTAAAGACTCTCGTTGAGTCATTCTATGATTGTTCCAAACAATCACAAGTATGTAACCTCTTGGTGCCCCCGGTGGTCATGAGTACATTACTGTCTACTATATAAAGAGAATTACATACACTAGTCTCAATAGATGTATCGATATCCTTTTCTCGATACTTCTCGACTGGTAACATTTAAGGAGTTGGTGTATTTTTTAATATCATTCAATACTCATTGTTATGACATCTTTTGTAACTGCAATCGTTAAAATACTACTCTAATAGAATTATATTTCTATATGTTTAATTATTCATTACTTATATCACAATATAACAAACACATGTAATAGAAAAAATACCAAAAACATATTTTATTTCAAATAAGATTTTTACAAAATTAGGATCATATAAATAAGTACACAACTTCCCCTAGTAGATACCCTTAATTCTATCATTGTAGAGTGAAATAAAAGGGTTATACTATCAGTACGTATAACGACCCGTAAATTAATCACTTTATATTTGAATATTTAAACCATTTTTAAATAATTAAATAATATATTTTAATAACCAAATAAACATCTTTTAAATAATAATTAATGATGTTAAAATCATTTTCAAAATATGTTTACCAAATAATTCGTTCAAATAAAAATAGAAAATGTGACCGAAAAACCTTTTCCTTTTTCGAAATTTCTACTTTTTGGTGTCGGCAAGTCGTTGGAAACATCGTGCACATTTGTATCAACATGCACACACATATACATGTCATTTGGTAAGTTAATTAAGGTATTAGTAGTAATAAACCATGCTTACTTTAAATATAAACATGATGTGACACATTATGTTTAAAAGAAAAAGAAATAATAAAATATAAAATAAACTCTCATGTATCACCATACTTCAAGTACACACACATGGATGCATTTGCATGAGCTAAGGCCTAAAAGAGAGGGGAGGACGTGTAATAGGGTATGTGAGGGGATGGAGCACCTAATTCCATGATAAGTTTAATATATTTTTTCCTTAAGTCATTCTACTAAAATACCCTTCTCATTTTCCTATAAATACCTCCACATTCACTCATTTTTCACTTTACATTTCTATTTCTACATCTCCATTCCCTAGCTTATTATCTTTATCAATGGCTTCTTAGAAAAATTCCTAAGTTAAAAAGTTAGTCCATCCACCTTAAAACTAGTTTCTATATTCCTAAAGCCAAGATAAAACCATTCCACATCACCTTAAATCCAAAACAAGGTCCATACCCCTCATTTGGACCATGGCGTGCTTTATAGTCCACTAGGCCGAGCCCAAATAGCCCATTAAGGGTCCAAGACACCAAGATTCAAGTGAAGAGAGGTGTTGTTGAAATTAGTGCTAGTAGTTGTAGTGTTTCGGCTTGGTTTGGTACCATTTTGGTGAGTAAAACTCTACCCTTATAACCAAAGTTTTTAAACTATTTTAATGCTCATATTATTGACCTATGAATGCTTGTTGTATATATGTAGTGATGGTTTGGTAGTTGGTATGGTTCATGTTGCAATGAGTTGTCGCATTTGGAAGTTAGTTTGCATGTAGTAAGCGATATGAAAAGTTAGTGGCTAAAGTTAATTATATTATTAGCAAATGTTTGATATATGCTGTATTATTGTAAATCACCATGTATATATGTTCATACCCTTGCTATGTGATGTTTGGTAGTAATGTTAATGCCTTAAACTTCTTTTCCGTACTGCCCGTATAGCGATAGTCGCTATATCAGCACTTTCGGAAAATCACCTTTTATCAAAACCATTTGGTTTCATCTTCGTACTTGGATTAGTTTTACAAATTAAGAAAGTTTTGAAATAATAACGATTACAAATTTAATTAATTATTTTAATAATGATTATTCAATTTAATTAATTATTTTATTAACAAGGATTAAGGGTAATTAATTGACTAGTTAATGAGGTATTTAAATTTAACTAACTACTTAGTTAACGATTTTTTGGAAATTAATTATTTATTTTATCTAATGATGTTTAAAGATAATTAAACATTTAAATAATAATGGATTTAAGTTAATTAATCAATTAGCTAATGATGTTTTTAAATTAATTAGTCTTTTTAATTAACGGCTTTTCAAGTTAATCAACTTGTTTTTTCTTTAATTAATCTTCCCTTTAATAATGTTTATAATTAATAAATCATTTTTAAATAATGAGATTTAATTATTTATTTATTAATTTAATTATATTTAAATTTATTAACCAATTGAATTAATAATGTTTAAAGGTGGTTTACCCTTTCAATTAAAGGCAGTTGAAGTTAATTTATCAACTTAATCAATGAAGTTTCAAAGTGAATTTACCAAAGTAACAAGGATGTTTTGACTTTATTATTCATTCTAAATAATGATATTTAATTATTTATAATTAATTAAATTAATGGTGTTTAAAAGAACTTCTTTTGAATTAAAGGCTATTGAAGTCAATCAATCAACTAAATTTATGAAGTTTTAAAGTTGATTAATAAATGCAATAAGGATGTTTTAAGTTATTAAATCCTTTTTATAACGATGTTTAAAGTTAGTAAACTCTTTTAACAAAGTGTTTTAGAGCTAATACTTGTGATGTGAAGCCAAGCACGAATTCGGTTTTTAAAAGTAAAAGTTTGATTCGTTTATGGAAATGAATTAATTTCTGTAAAATGATATCACTTATATGAAAATGATTTATTTGTATGCTTGACACTAAACGTCGAAGAAGTAGACTTGTCGCTATTTCGAAAGTTGAGAATAATCATGAGACATGACTTTGAGGTAACACTACCTTGACTTGTCTGGTATTATTGTTAACCAAGAAATAGTACAGGTTTGAATTCAATGAGTGGTGATAAGTATACAAGACTTAATTTCCATATACAATCATTTTATATCCTCGATTGCTAGTTTCTCAACTATATGTTACTTGCTGGTTTCTCAGCTATTGATTACTTCAGCTTCTTTATTATCGTCATTCTAAGACGATGTGTTATTATGTTATGCTTTGATATCCTTTGTCGGAAATGATTAAAACCAAAGTGCAAGAGGGGACCAAGCTATGTGGGGTTGATCCCATCAGGATACTTTCACATCTCATCTGCTTAGGCACATATGGTGTAGCACGATGGGGGTTCTCGCTTCTTGTTAGGTAGCGAATAGATGACTCTTACCCTTACATGTCCTCCGAGTTGGTTGGCCAGATGGGCTTACAGTCGAGAGGCTGGCTACAAAAGCAAATGGGAGGTACCAGTGTAAGCTGCGGTGGGGGTGTACCCACTGTCGATGGTTGAAAAGCCTAGATCTTTATAATTGGTATCAAAGCTTAGGTTTAGCAAACCCCTAAGCCTTGGTGGCGTGAACTCTCTAGGGATAAGATTAGTAATATCCTAGGATAAGTTAAGAGTATAAATATATATTAAATGCGTATTTGTTGGTATTATAAAAATGTTTTATATTATGTTGTTGGATCCGTTGAGTGATATATGAATTCTGGTCGATGCATCTTATCAGCGTTATTAATAAGGATTCCTAAACACTTGGATAGATCTACCGATACAGTATTGTTTTAAAATTGTAAATGAAATAATTTTACCTAGGAATATATTTTAATATGAAAGAATGATTTTCCAAACTAGTATAATTATATTGATAAGAATTTGTTGGGAGAGGATAATATTTTATTATCATCATTTGGAATTTTTTTTAGTTATGCTCGTCTAGTTTGAGCATTAACTATTATTGAATAGTTCATAAGAAATTTTCCTTAGTAAGGTACAGATTTTGCAAATAGAAATTTGAGAACCTTGAAACAAACCCCTTGGTAATTAAATTTCATAGTTTGATTATAAGGTGTTCGGTGAAAGGATTAAGTTAAAAGTCATCTTTTAGTGATAAGCTAAAAGTATATTTTTAATAAAAAAGTTGTTTAATATAATCTAAATAGTAGGATAATACATTTAGAGGATAAATATATGAGAAAATTTAGTTATGATAAAGAATAATTATATAAATGTGAGTTTAATTCACATTCAAAATTTACCATGCCATGTAAGTGATGCTATAAACTAGTGTTGATTGATTAGATGTTAGTTAAATTGTTAGATTTATTGTTTGGTTGGATTTCCATTTCATGCTACCTAACAGTAAATCGAAGAGTCATCACCTAAGTTCTCCATAAGCCAAGAAAACATATTATGCATATACAAAAATCCGTATGATGCATATGGACCATCCGTACGTAATATCAATTCTAATCACTTGCTCGATCGTATAAATTTCACTTCCCAACTAGTATAGATCACTTGACCTCTCTAATGTGGACTCTGATTAGGTTCATTGATGAGAAGCCTTCGTTCCCCTTACAAAGACATATACTATGATAGAAAACTATGAGATCTTATCAAGAATCCGTATCAGGTGTTCACCATGAAGAATCGAGTGGAAAATCCCTGTTCGGACCGATGTAAAGCACCACGAAATCATGTACTCGAATACTGGATCAAGAACAACCATGCAAATAAAACAATCTATGTGTTGAATCGTAAGTTTTTGATTCATGACAAAGAGCTTAAACAAATCAGTGAATGAGACTATATGGGCAAGCGACAAAAAGAGAAAGAAATATGCTGTTAAGACTACAAAGGAGACAAGGCTACAAAACCGAGTATAGTATGTTTATTTGTCGAAGTTTTTAGTCTTAGAATTGTTAAAATCTTTCCTCAAGAATCATCGTTCACATTCAAATAAACTTGCATGCATATTTTAATCAAAATCAAGTTTTCAAAAAATGCATGGAGCGGGGCTCGAACCTGGGTCACTAGTTTATAAGGCAAGTGCTCTAACCAAATGAGCTATGGTGATTTTTGATTATCAACAGAATTCAGTCGACTGAACAAAATCGACCAGTCGACTGAATATCTAATAACATCCTATTAAACTTGTGCACTGCTTTTCTTTTTTGAATTTTTTAATAATCAGTCGACTGATCCAAATCGACCAGTCGACTGACCTGAACCCAACTGCCATATTTTGAAAAGACATTTCCATTCTGCGAAAGGTTGTGATCTTTCTCTGAACGGGAATGGTTGCTTCTTTTGGTCAGAACTCTTCACCAATGGCAGCAACCCTCTGTCTACTATAAATAGATGTTCCCAAACACTTCATACTCACTGAAAATCTTTCTAACTATCTTGTATTCTTCTTGTGCTCTCATACTCACATTCAAAACAGCATACAAGCATTTTATTGCTTTGAATCTCCAAATTAACTTTCATAATCTTCGATTCAAAGAAATATTCTCCTTTCTAATCTTTACACACACATATATACTTGAGGAAAAGATTATAGGAAGGTTGTACTATCAAAGACAAATTAGCGTTATCAAGAACACAAAGTGTCAAAGCAATTTTATTGAAACTGTTGAAGTCCTGTTCGGTTGTTCAGGCGGGTAAAGTCCTCTTTCGGTTGTTAGAGGCGGGAAAATCTTGATCGGTTGCTCAGGTGTTGTATACCTATTCCTCTGGTTTAAGTGAGGGGTTATTGTGAGAAATTCCAGAGGGAAGTCTGGGACTGGACGTAGAACGGGAAGTTCGAACCAGTATAAAAACTCCTGGTGTGCTTATTCTTATTTACTTTACTATTATTATCTGTTTCCGCATTTAGATTATAATACATTCCATATTACACGATCCTAAGTGATATCTAGCCACATAGTATTAGCTATACGGCATAGTAGTCATTTTCATTTGGTATCAGAGCAAGGCATCCTATAACCGTAACATAGTTATTTGATAATCTTTTTGCTAATATGGAAAACAACACCAGCACACGCATTGTCACTAACACTAGTTTTATTGAAGGTCAATCCACTGGACGACCACCACTATTCAATGGCATGAATTACACTTATTGGGCTACACGTATGAGAATTTATATGCAAGCAAATGGTTTTGATTCATGGAATATCACACAATATGAATATAATATACCCACAATTGAATATTCTACATGGTCAAACACACAAAAATTAGATGCTACTGCAAATGCTAAAGCTATGAATATGTTGTTTTGTGCCTTAGACAAGAATGAGTTTAATCGTGTTAGCGTGTGTAATACTACATATGAAATATGGCGAACACTGAAGATAACTCATAAAGGTACTAACAAGGTTAAACAAAGCAGGATATATATGCTTAAAAATCAATTTCAAAATTTTAAAATGAAAGAAAATGAGTCCATTAATGATATGTATTCTAGATTCCAAGATATTTATCATTCATTATTAGGACTAGGAGAAAAATTTTCTGACTTTGATGTAGTATCAAAAATCCTAAACTCTTTAACGGATGAATGGGAAAGAAAGGTTCTAGTTATTGAAGAAGCAAACGATCTTTCTACTATGAAACTAGAAGAGTTAATAGGAAACCTAATGTCATATAAAGTAAATTTGCAAGCAAAGAAAGTTCAAGCACAGGATAGGAAGAATCTAGCTTTTCAAGCAGAACAAGATGACTCTGACTCAGATGAAGAGGATATGGCATTTATTGCTAAGAATTTCAAAAAGTTTTTGAAATTCAAAAAGAATAAAAAGATCAAGAGTTACAAAAATAACTCTAGTAACAATAATAGCAATAAACCATCATCTTCTGTCATGGAATGTTATCAATGTCATAAAAAGTGTCATATGAAGAAAGATTGTCCAGAGAAACAAAAAAATAAATTCAAGAAGAACAAATTCAAGAAGAAAGCATTTTCAGTAACATGGGATGATTCAGATTCTTCATCATCAGAGAGCGACAATGACAGTGATACAGAGCAAGCAAATGTATGCTTCATGGCTACAAATAATGATGTAAGTGAACTAAGTTTTGATGATTTGGTTGAACTTAATTCAGAACTAGTGGAATTTGCAAAACAAACAAAAAGGAAAAATAAGAAGTTACAAGGAAAACTAAATAGATCTGAATTAGAAATTAGTATGCTTAGAGATGAAAAGAAAATTCTCGAAGAAGAACTTGAAAAATCTCAAGAATGTAATTCTAATTTAACATCTCAACTTTCTATGATAACTCAGGAATTAGAAATTCAGAAGAATAAAAATGATGATTTATCAGTTGAAATTAATGATTTAAAGTCTAACACTAAAGTATTAAACTTAGAAAAATCTATCCTCAAAACTAAGTTAGAAGATATTAATAAAAATATCTCTAATTTTAATAAAGGTCGAGAAAATCTTTCTAAAATAATAGAAAATTCTCATGCTACCTCAAATAGAATGGGATTAGGATATAAGAATTGAAAATCCAAAGAAATCTGGAAAGTTTAAAAATAAAATTAAAAACAAAATTAGGAAAGATTTAAAGAAAACAGTTTCTAAAGATTTTAAAACTATTAAAATATGGATTCCTAAAACAAATAATAATTTAATTAGGAATAAACATATCAAAACATTTATGGAAACTGTTCATAAAAATAAGAATTATATTTTTAAAGGGAATTCTGAACCTTCTTGGGTTTGGGTTCCTAAGACCTAACTCTTAGGACCCTAAAAAAAAGTGGGTACCATCTTAATCTTTATTTTTTGCAGGTACCACTTAAAAAGAGAGGAAAATGGATTCTAGACAGCGGTTGCTCGAAACACATGACTGGTAATAAAGACATGTTAACAAACATGGTCTACTCAAATGGAGGATCAGTCACTTTTGGAGATAATTCAAAAGGTTATGTCATCAGCAAAGGCGATGTGAGCAATAACGGCAAACGCCCAGCTCCTCACTTCACTTGGTCAACATCAGAAGAACATACTAGTTCCGACATAAGTGGCAATGGAGGTGGTAGACAGTTTGTGGGAAGCTCCTTCAGAGGAAAAGGACCAATGCAAGTTGAAGAAGAAGAAACAGAGTCTGCCTCCGATTGGTGTTGTTGTTTCTTGGTAGTAGTAAGCGATATTTATATTTCAAACATTTTATGAGTTTGTATAAGCAACAATTTACAGTTTTATGATTGCAATTTTAGTCAGTTCAATAATGGATTTACTATTATTTCCTTTTTTGTCGATGACAAAGGGGGAGAAATTTGTATGACTAACCATTTTATGCAGGGATTTAATATGTCGCCATATATTCAGAGGGAGATGTATATAACTCCTGTTATATATTTCTCAAAATATAGTATCATCTGTAACAAGTTGTCATCAATCAAAAAGGGGGAGAATGTTGAATCGTGAGTTTTTGATTCATGACAAAGAGCTTAATCAAATCAGTGAATGAGACTATAGGGGCAAGCGACAAAAAAAGAAAAAAATATGCTGTTAAAACTACAAAGGAGACAAGGTTACAAAACTGAGTATAGTATGTTTATTTGTCGAAGTTTTTAGTCTTAGAATTGTTAAAATCTTTCCTCAAGAATCATCATCATGGAGCGGGGCTCGAACCCGAGTCACTAGTTTAGAAGGCAAGTGCTCTAACCAAATGAGCTATGGTGATTTTTGATTATCAACAGAATTCAGTCGATTGAAAAAAATCAACCAGTCGACTGAATATCTAAAAACAGCCTATTAAACTTGTGCACTGCTTTTCTTTTTTGAATTTTTTAATAATCAGCCGACTGATCCAATCGACCAGTCGACTAACCTGAACCCAACTGCCATATTTTGAAAAGACATTTCCATTCTGCGAAAGGTTGTGATCTTTCTCTGAACGGGAATGGTTGCTTCTTTTGGTCAGAACTCTTCACCAATGGCAGCAACCCTCTGTCTACTATAAATAGATGTTCCCAAACACTTCATACTCACCGAAAATCTTTCTAACTATCTTGTATTCTTCTTGTGCTCTCATACTCACATTCAAAATAGCATACAAGCATTTTATTGCTTTGAATCTCCAAATTAACTTTCATAATCTTCGATTCAAAGCAATATTCTCCTTTCTAATCTTTACACACACATATATACTTGAGGAAAAGATTATAGGAAGGTTGTACTATCAAAGACAAATCAGTGTTATTAAGAACACAAAGTGTCAAAGCAATTTTACACTACAAAAGAATTTTGGATTCCCTACGCCAGTTTGGCGTAGGCGCGGCGTAGGGAAAAGATTTTACCTACGCCATACCTACGCCAAAGAAGAGGTTGGAAAACAATGCGTCGCAAAAAAATCCCTACGCTGCATTCCATACGCCTTCCCTACGCCGCATTCCATACGCCTTACCTACGCCTATTTCCATACGCCTTACCTACGCCTATTACCATACGCATTCCCTACGCCGCATTCCATACGCCTTTCCTACACCGCATTCCATACGCCTTACCTACGCCTATTTCCATACGCATTCCCTACGCCTATTTCCATACGCATTCCCTACGCCTAATTCCATACGTCTTCCCTACGCCCAGCCTTCTTCCTTTTAAGGTGCAGAAATCGAATTTTCCTTACGAGTTCCATACGCCTTCCCTACGCCACCGTACACCAAAATTCAATATGATTCTATTGTATTTATCTTCATCTACCACAAATCATAATAAAATATAATAAACGCGAACATCAGCAACAGAAAGCATTAAATATAATACATAACCACATGCAAAATCGTAACAATATATATCATTACAAAACATTAATGTAGAATGCATATCATTGTCAAATTACCATAAAATTGCTACAAATGTATTTAAAAAAATCATGTCCAACAATAAAATAAAGTTGCTACATAACTCAAACATAGTTGTTTCATCTAATTCAAACATCATACAATGTACCTTATAAAAATAGAACATCAAACCCATAGTCAAAAGAAGACTAACTCACGAAGTATGTCATATCTCCGATCTTTGCTCTCGCCTCAATCCCCGTATAAACTCTTGCACAGAATTCATCTCTTCCTGCATGGAAGATAAATCCCCTTGTAGTTTATTAATTGTAACATCCATTTCTTGATTTTTACTTCTTAGCTCTTCTACTTCCTCTACAAGTTTCTTTTTGTCATCTGAAACTCCAAACCTAGCAGTGTATGTATTGTCTCTATATATCTACATATAAATTATTTAATCAAATTAGTACAACGAAAATAAAAAAATCTTACACATGATCCAGATGGCACAAACACAACATAATATTAACACAAAACTTAACACCAGAGGTAGAGATGATAAAAGGGAACTTTAAAACTTAGCCAAAAAATATATAGTATTCAAGACATACGAACACACAGACACTCAGCTTCAGACTGTAAAGTGAGAACGACTAATAGTTTGCAATAGCTTAAAGTGCATAAGTTTAAATAATTATCCCTGTCATATGTATAAGTCTCGGGCAGCATACAAGTTGAGTGTTAATAATATGCAGATGCCAGCCTTTTCATTGCCATGGTTATACAACAACTCAGGTATTTGCAGAACTTGGGCAGTATACAATTTAGGTACTAATAATATGCAGAACCCGGTTTTTGCAGTGCCGAACTCCTACAGCAACTCATATTTACAATTTGCCGAACTCAAGCAATATAAAAGTTAGGTATAAATAATTTGTAGAACTTAGGTATTGATAGTTTGCAGAACTTAAGCATCAACTTAGGCGAATTTTTCAAGCTCTGATACCAAGTTAAATAAATGCAGTATTGTTGAATTGAATAAACTGATACAACTGTTTTCATAATTTGCATAGCCTTGTACATGACTTTTTACATAACAAGTTTGGTCCGCTCCAAAGTTTGACTCATTCCATATAGCCGAGTATGCAACCCAAGTACAACACTAACAATAATAAATTTGACTGGTTTAATCAATCATGATCAGTCAAATCATATAATATAGAGGGGAGGTGGTTGCCATATTTGATATGATGTGGGAAATGATTGAGTTACCATGTACTCAAAACAAGCTTCGGATGAGATGTTCTTTGCCCGATGCATGGTCCTAGTTGAGATGTACAACTAAGGTATCAATAAAATGGAAATTTCGGTCTAGTTGGTAGTTCACCTGGAGCTGACTTAGTGCCAGTCCCATGCTTACATGGGATTACATATGGTCAAGATGCTAAAGACTTCAGGCTGGCTCTGGGTTTGGTTGGAATATACACTAAGCTTACTCTTGGTCGAGGTGGTTCATGTTCGGGCTTTTGAAATGTCTAGTTGGTTCAGTAAATTGGCATGTGTGTAGCAACTAATGATATGTTTAAATAAAGCGTAGTAATTAAACAATCAATATATGTATATACCTGGCGTATAAATCCTTCAAGATTTGCTAATTTGCCAAGTGTCATTGCCATATGTCCCATATCATTGGCAGACCCACTTGAAATTGTGTCAATAAGGGAGTGCTGCAGCTGCACAAAGCCTTGAGACAATGCTTCCTCTACCTGCTATAATGACTGTTGCAGATTACGTATTCCCTTTATCTATTGCTAGGAGGATCCAACTGTGGTATCAACATATGTGCATGTACAGACATTTAGTAGATTCTCACTATTACTATTGAAGTATATATGTTACTATTTACAAAATTGAATTATACAAGTTAAATGATGTAAGTTGGAACCATGAAAAAATATTACTTAAACCTGGATGAGATCGGAGAATCTAAATCCACCCATCCATATGAAGCACCTTTCAACTAGAATATACGAACCGTGCCGCATATACAAAATTGTCGAGCCAATATGTTTCCACTGTGAGATACCTAGCCATGATAATATAAATTTGGTACATGCTCGAATAGAAGGGAACTTTTATGGTGAAGAAATCTGGTACCGTTTCCAGTCATTTTTTGACCAGTTGGAAGTTCACGTTGCGTTGGTCGATCACTTGAAAATGATCCGTTGGGAGAACTATTGAAAATCAACGGTTAACTTCAAATGCGTCAGACGATAACTGTTCATTATCCAAATGGTCAATTAATCCCCTATAAACTCACATTCTCCACTCCATTATGAAAATTAGAGTGCTGCAGTAAGCTCCAATCAACCGAATTCACACATCCGAATACATAATAAATTATTAGCTTCAGGCGTTTTCAATGTTAATGAAATCTAAAGCAGTAAAATGGCGACTCAATTTTAGAAAATTAGACAACTCAAAACAAGAAATTCGCTTACTTAATTAGCAGTGGTAGTATAAAGAGACTGTAGCAGTAGCAGGACTTCAAATCAGCAGTAGAAAATATCGCGTAGGAGGCAAGGATGAGCCGACGATGGCTGATGGAATAGCCGAGTATGCGGCGATGATTATTTAAAAGGCGTTGATTTTTGAAACCCTAGTTTTTTTGGGTTCAAGCGTCGCCAACATGGAGATTTCTATTGAGCTGTAACTTTGAAGTAAAACAGATTTTTCCTTGGGCTGCCCCTGGGCCAGCCCTGGTAATAACTAGAGTAATGTTTATGATATTTCAAATCAGCAATTAGGTGAAAGAAACTGAAGATGTAAAGCATATCAAATTGAAACTTGTATCATACAAAACTGCATTCTATTTCTATACCTAGTGTTTTATTCTAATATAAATTAGTAAATGTATTGAAGATAAACCAAAATCAAAAAATTAAAACTTAACAGCAAAATCAAAGAAAGTCTACAATTGTTTCAACTCTTTGCATGGCGCTGCAATTGCCATTCGTTGGTGGTCACTGCTCAGTGTCGACGTTGGTAGCCTGATGTTGCACTCGCGGATTTTTATTCTATTCTAGGGTTTCTTTCTTCTCTTCTTTTTAATGTCGGACGTGCTTTTTTTTTCTAATGATTCGTGATTTTGATTCAAGGTTTTTTTCCTCGTGGTGAGATGGAAACGATTTGGGATTTAGGGTTTTGTTAGTTTAGTCGTACTGAGGAAGGAAAGTGGCTGATGCGTTTGTTATTGTATAATTTATTATTTAAGTAATTGTTTAAATGCATGTGGCTGATGCGTTTCCTATGCGATTTCATTCTTTTGTAGGCCATGTAAAATAAAAAATTACTAAATGTTTAATATGTTAAAAAGACAAAAAATAGTTGATTTGGATGCAAAAGTTGAACAGATATATCTCAATGCCTATATTTTGCAAATTTATGTTAACCAAGTTAAAATTTAAACCAAGTATAATCAATTATCAAAAGAAAAAAAAGACTTTTACAATAATATAGACAAACAATAACTCATTAAAAATTGTCACATTTCTAACAAACGCAGATTTTCCGCAAAGTTTAATCAGTTTTATTTTTAAGTTTAACTGAATTTAATTTTTTTTATATAATGTAAATTTCTTGCTTACTTTTCTTGAATCATAATTTTCATATTTCGGACTATTAATTTGGTATTTCAACTTATTAAATTTAATTATTATTCTTTTTTAGTTAATTAAACATCTAAAAGTTAATTATTATAATTTAAATTTAATATATATATATATATACACATATAATTTTATTTTAGTTTTGAAAGTTAATACGATTTACTGAAAAATTAAATTATATATTTTTATAATATAATTTCAAGTTAAACTACAAAAGTTAATAATTGTCTGGCGTAGGTAAAACGTAGAGAAATTCCAACATCTTTCCTCCATAGGGGTAGGGAATGCGTAGGGAGAACAATAAGGTGTATGGAATGGGTAGGCAATTCCCTACACATTCCCTACGCCATGGTCAATTGTTGGAGAACCTGGTGCGCGTAGGAAATGTGTAGGGAATTATCTACGCCGTCCCTACCCCTTCCCTATGTTTCCACGTTTTCCCTACGCCGCGCCTACGCCGCGTAGGGATGGCGTAGGGAATTCTGGGTTGGAAAACAGCCCTCTTTTTTGTAGTGTTATTGAAACTGTTGAAGTCCTGTTCGGTGTTTAGGCGGGTAAAGTCCTCTTTCGGTTGTTAGAGGCGGAAAATCCTGATCGGTTGCTCAGGTGTTGTATACCAATTCCTCCGGGTTAAGTGAGGGGTTATTGTGAGAAATTCCAGAGGGAAGTCTGGGACTGGACGTAGAACGGGAAGTTCAAACTAGTATAAAAACTCCTGGTGTGCTTATTCTTTTTTACTTTACTATTATTATCTATTTCCGCATTTAGATTATAATACATTCCATATTACACGATTCTAAGTGATATCTAGCCACATAGCATTAGCTATACGGCATAGTAGTCACTTTCACTATGTACAATTACGTATTTATCCTATTAATTTTTTAACTACACCAGTATCTTTTATCACTTTCTTTTATACAAATAACACGCCCCAATACTAAGATCATTTATGAACCATTTCATAAAATATAACTTCAAGTTTTCAACATTCTATACCTTAAGTTCATACTTGTATATTACTCCATGGAATCCTAAGAGTACATACAAAACATCATATTTTTTTTACTTAACAAGCATGTTTAACCAGTTCAACACTTATTTTTAATTAACTAACTTCTCAAATTCAAATGTTATATAAACTCAACTTTTATATCTTCACAAAAACACTTAGCTTCAAGTTATATAATAATTCGAAAGTTTCCAACTATCCAACATCGCCGAAATTCCTATTTCATATTAACAAATGAAATCTACCAAACAACATATCATAACAAGATGCACATACCACAATCCTAATGCATAGGCTACATGTGTCCGTAAAATAGCTTAACGCATTTCAATAATTTATTAACACACTTCACCCAAAAAGAGAATACATGAAAAGTTCCAATATTTATTTCGGGCTATGCCACTACCACTTGGGCACCCTACATAGTATACATTTAAAACTTTTCTACATAAAAAGTTCATATCAAATTTCTTTCCAAAGAAAACTTTAGAACTAAACATCGGGTTTTAATTCAAATCATTGTGGAATAATAACACATACATACATCTTTTGTATAACAAATCATACTTTCGGAATAAATAGAAATCTGATTTACTAATACAACCCTGTAGCATTCCCCACTTTGAAACCCACAAATGAACGCTGATGATGTTGAAGTCATCACCAAAAATATTTTCAAGCGACAGAAGTGAATTCAATAGATCCAATTCATGCCTTTCGTACTTAACAAAATTATTTCAAAATTGTATCAAACACTTCATAAATATTACTAAGTATTGTGATCTCAATTTCATAAATCAATTTTCCAAATACTTACTTTCAAATATGTTATTATTATTTTCTCCAAAATCTTGAAAAACATTTTGAATGACACCTGGATTCAAGTTCTCAAAATATCAGTTAAATCCTTCTTATTTATAAATCATATTTCATAAACCATACTTATATAAAATTACTTTATTATATAAATTCTTTTCACAAATGTTTATTTCCAAAATAACTTATCTCTCCTCATATTAAACAAACATCTTTTTACTAAATTCAATTTTTATAAGAGTTAACTTTTGACCCAACATTATCACTGAAATCCTTACAGTCAAACCATGAAACTAAATTCACAAGGTCTTTGTTTCAATGTATCTACAAATACTGTCTACCCAACCCATGTAGTATGAGGTAAAAATGCTCATAAACTAGTGAGCAAAAATCAATAATCAACAAATGAAAGCCAATGCCCATAAACTGGCCGAGCATGACTAAATAGATTAATGAGGGGTAACGAATGAACATCATTAATCCCTACATTAATTGAACTATACTTTAACAATTCACACTTATATAAGTTACCTTATATAAGATCTTTAATTTGCACAGTTATAATAACCTTTAAAGTATACATTTATAACAAATACATATATGCTCTCATATGTATAATACACTCAACTCATGCTAGGGTATTCCATTACCGTATCTCTTAATGAGTCACACCCTACCAAAGCCAAGTTTCTCGCTTAACCTTCAACTCTGACACCAAGTGTAACGTTTTGCCTTTTTGACCCCCGAATATCGAAATTAATACATTCACAGTATCCGTGTGCCGAGCACCCAAGTGCCGGAAAGGCGAAAAGTTATGGTAAAAATAAAAATAAAAGGTAATAGACAAGAAAGAAGAGAACATAACATCAAAATCTCACCAGCGGAATGGTAATATATAATATCAAAGGAACAGTATCAAGGGTTACTCCGATACAGAAATTTCAGAGTTACAAAACCTAAGTACCATCATCAGCTTGGACAACTATAACAACTTGTCCTCACAAATGCTGATGTGAACAATTAGTAATGCAGTGGAAATAAGAATACTACGGTAGGTGAAACATCCAGCTTGTCTTCTTGAGCTCCAAAGAACATAAATGAAAACATGCCTTTCTCAGACTACTCAAAAGAGCATGTGAGGAATTTAGGGAAAGTAAAAACCAAGCAGCGGACATAAGTCTGGTATGAGAAACTTAAGAAATATGTGGCCAACATATAATAGTACTTTTGAGATCGCATGCAATATTGTAATGGTTATCCCCTCTACCACCATCTAATAAGTACATAAGGTGATATAATAGATAATGTCTAGAGTGTAGAATATAAATATTATAACATAGCTAGAATGGTTACATTGGTTACATTCAACAACATATTAGAGGATACAATCAAAACCGATAAGGAACGTTTGCATAATGGATTTTCCATAGAGATCTCTTCGAAGAAACCGAATTCAATCTTCTGCACAAGGGTCGGAAAGACTTCCGAGCATCGTAAATCTTTAGATAAAATATATCATTTAGATAAACACAAGAGGCCCAACTCTGAACATAAACATGAACAATGTGAACCAAATATCATCAACTCCTGCCGGCCAAGAATTGATAAGTATATCTAGATATGGAGTTGATAATACCCTGATATGGGTCGCAAAACCCGAAGTTGTGAGGCCTACTCTTTTTTAGTCATTTCCAATGTCGAGGTTATGTTCGACACCTTTCACACGAGTCTTCATCACTCGAACAAAACAAGAATCCCCAAATGGATTCCCATATCTCGAATAAATCTCGAAACCACACATGGATTCCAGTATCTTGAACTGATCCACTTTCAAGAGATAGAACATGCATCCCAATCTTAAAGTGGTTTTCGGTAAGTAAAACACTTACCGATCCTAGCTCTTTAAGACTAAATCGACGAATTTGGTCATTCAATAGTAATGAGAAAGATTGCATATGAAAACTAAGTCTCGTATATCTATCACATTTTCGATATTTTCATCCCACACCATCCCTTGATGAAGAGTGAAGCCGGTGGGTTATAGCTTTATTGCTCATATCCCTACATGAACATCGGTCTTGATTCCCACAGATAGACAAGCCTACTTCATCGGCTTTTAGTACTAAGTATAGTACTAAATGTTTTCCATAAATGAATAAACATACAAAGGACGATAAAGTCACACAAAGCACAATTAAGTCACATAGCGACTTCTAATCCCCTTTTTGTTTAATTAATCATTTATTTAATAAATCCTCTTTTATTAGTAAAACTTATTTTATCCAATAAAACATTATTACCAATTTCTACTATTCATTTGTACTCTTTTCAATACTTCAAAGAGTATTCATATACTTATCTCAAATGGTATAAGTATATTCACAAATCATAAACAAGATTTCTTACTTTAAACCTTTTCTTTTTCAATCTTTTTCCAAAAGATTCCATACTTATAATTTCCTTTAAAATATCCATTTTAAAGATCTAGGTGCTTTCACAAATCTATTCAAAAGGTTTAAGACCAATGTTACTTAAACATTGTCACTACAAATCCAAAACTATTTCCCTTATGCTTATCTTTTAAACATTCTTTTAAAGATCTATTTACATTCAGAAATATAATTAAAAAGGTTTAAAGACAAATGTTATTAACACATTGCCACAGAAAACCAATACCATTTCATACTTATATCATCTTTAAAACATTCTTTTTAAGATCCGAAATAATATTTGGCTAAGTTCAATAGTCGACTGATCGATTATCTAGTTAAAAAAAATTCTTATACAAATCAATGTTCATATACTTAACTCGTTTCTGACATCTCAACTTAATTTTTCCTCATCCAACGGTGAAGCTAGGTAAATAAGAGCACCGGTTGAATCAAATTATTGCATAGACACTTTATTCTTGAATCTTACAAATAGACAAGCATACTCGTCGGCTTTTGGTGTTAAGTATAGTATTAATGATTTCAATAATCAAGTAATAAAAACCATGATTAACCCATTTTTGACATTCCCTACTTAAATATTCCTCGGCTAGGAGGGAAGCACGATAGGTTAGAGCTCTATTGCTCCGTCCATACTTGACATCAATCTTAACTCTCACGAATAGATAAACCTACTTCGTCGGCTTTTAGCGTTAAGTAAAGTTAATTACCTTTTAAACAAGTAAGTAAACAACAAGATTAACACATTTCCGACATTTCAATTTAACTAATTCCTCGTTTAAAAGTGAAGACTGGTAGGTTAGAGCTCTATTGCTCCGTCCCTACTCGACATCAATCTTAACTCTTAGAAATATTGAAGTCTACCTCGTTGGCTTTTAGTTAAAGCCTAGTCAATTATCTTTTTAAAAACTTATATATACTTTAAAAATACTCGTAAATAGATTTTCAATATGTATATATAATATTACTTGAAAACAACTAATTTATAATTTGATCAAAAACATGTTTTGTATTATAAACCCTCTTTACTTTGGAAATACATGTATAATTATTAAAAATATATTTAAACATCAAACCAACTTTAAGATACTTCAAAATGTGTTTGAAAATATATCTAAAAAGATTGGAGAAAAATACCAAATTTAAATATCATTTTTGAACACTTAAAATCATAAGTGACTTACTACAACATTTATAAATGCTATTAAAAGTCCTTGTTAAAACAACATTGAAAAGAAAGATCCTTGTGACTAGTTTTGACCACTTTAAAAATGATTTAAGACTTGAAATTTTATAGGAAGTACTACCCTTAGGGTACCTAAAAACCATGGAAAGAAAACCCTAAGAATATCTTCCCATTTATTTATAAAAATTCCCAAAAATAAGGGATTCGGAAGTGCACTTATAACGACTATTCTCACTTCAAGCACTTATAACGATGCACTTATAACGACTATTCTCACTTCAAGCACTTTCGAACTTAAATTTAACACACAAGTTAGACAACCATTTAAAAATTGAGTCAAGGCCATGCCACATGTCTAAGAGGGTAATAGAAATAATGTTATGTAATATAAAATGATCATCTTCTTTCAAAAGCAAGATGTGTCCAAAGTTTATAACTATACTTAGTTAATGTAACTTTAACCTTATACTTTGCACACAACATATATACACAATATATACTTAAGAGATAGCGAGATAACTTAAATAGATCCATGCCAAACCCAAGCACAAAGCCACAAGAACAAAGAACAACTCCCTACCATTACCAAAAGCCTAATGATCTAAACTTTAGCACTTCCAAACCAAAGCCACAACTCCTCCTCCCCTCCTATGCTCATGACCCCCTCCAAGATCCCCTTCTTCCTCTTGCCTTATCCCACATTTTACTTTCTACTCATGCATCCCATGATTTTCTAAGCCTAAAGCCAGAGTTTAGAAGAGATTGAAGATGATTTGGTTAAGACATGAAAACGTTATATTAGTGCTTAAGCACTTCCACTATTTTTAATTCTCGTACTTCATTTCAAGCTTTGTAAATTAGTGATTATTTAAAAATGGTGTGCCCCTCCTTATATAGGCTTCCAATGTTGTAGCATAAGCCCCCTTTCATGACATGTAAGGATCACCTCCCATCACTTCTCCTTTATCATTTCTTAAGAGTTAAGACTTTCCATTCAAGCTCTTTTCATAATATCTTGGATGACATCATCCAAAAAAATTATTTCCATAAATGTATTTTTTATTTCATTTTATTAATTTCGTAAGCAAATAAGTGCATGTAAAAAACCAAAACATCTTCTGATGGTTAGAAAGCTGTTTATCGATAAAACGATTTTCGATCATATTATCAATATTTCTTCAAAGTGCTTATTTTTGTAAACATTTTTTCAAAATAAGTTTACCATCATCACTTACGATTTAAAAGGGGGTTAAAAATCATATTAAATTATTTTAATGACATTTAATCCAGGATTCAAATATTTAAATAATTTATATATTTAAATGCGAAGTGTCCGAAATTCCGGGTCGTTACACCCCTTCATAAGGAGGTTTCCGTTCCCATATATAAGGAATAAGTCCCTAATATTTCATAAATACTATTATACACATTTTACAGCGGTCCTATGTATTTCATTTGGGTTAGACTAGGGTTGACTTACGCATCCTAATGCGTATGCCACATCTAGCCTAGTACATAGTATGGTGTAATTGATCACCGATGTCTGCGGCATCCTCTTCATACGCTCTTTCTCCTTATCAGTTTAAGGAGCGTCTTTTTCAGAAAGATTGGTTACAGACTGCGTTAGGAAATTTCTACGCTCGGAATTCTCCATACCAAACCTTTCTAATATGGTATCTATGTACAGAGATTTGGTAATCCCAATAGCCTCTTAGATCTATCTCTATAGATCTTTAAACCTAGCATATGCTGCTTCTTCCAAATCCTTCATGGATTTGAAAGCTAAGGTTTCACTAATTTCAATAATGAAACATCATTGCCAGTTAATAGTATATCATTGGCATATAAGTCTAAGAATACGATTGCACTTCCTTATTCCTTTTTATATATTCACGCTTCCTCTATGCTCTGATAAAAACCGAACTATTTAATTATCTTATCAAAACACTTATTCCAAATCCTTGAAGCTTATTTAAGCCCATAAATAGATCTTAACAACTTGCAAGCGTTGCCCTCACTCCCATAGACCTCGTGTAACGACCCGCCACTCATTCCACAGAATGACGCATCATTAATAAGAAAGAAAGGGATAGAAAAGAGAAAAGAAGAGAAGAAAGAAAGAACAACAATAGAATCTCAACAGCGGAACGAATAAATTATATTAATAACATGAGTATTACATAATATACAATGACTATCAGAGTTACACAGATTATACAACACATACTAGACAGTTATAAACATTTGTCTAGTTATTACAACTCAAAACAATACAAAACTCTATCACAGAGATCAACACAGCGGAATACTATATCTACGAACGCTGAAGCCTCCTGCTCCATTGCTCCTCCAGATAACTCGTCAAAGCTAACCTGAATCCCTTGGCTACTCGTAAAAATTTGAGTACCCAAGAGTTTATAAAACAGAAATAAACACTTGGGTCAGACATGGGTCTGGTGTGAGTAAACGGGTTAAAATTGCTTAACTTCAAAACCTTTTGAAAGAAAAGGTATCACGTAAGACTCCCTACAAATAAACATGGGTAAGTTTTTACCTTACGCTAACCAAAACATTTGATAGGAAATCCGATTATATTATAATAGGTCTAGGGTTTTCAAATAAATATGAAATAGCTGAAATTGTTACATTATTAAATTCCAGCATACTAGCCAACAAAGTGGGTTATACAATCAAGTCCGTTATCACTTATTGGAAATTGGATTCCATACAATGGCAGGGCTACCGGGGTACCGCCCGTCACAGTACGTGGCCTAGATCAACGTACCGAGGATCACTCCCAATCCCCTGCAACACAAGGCCGGAACCATCCCTTACTGGATAATTCCCGCATAAGAAACCCCGTGGTTGCGGCCAAACAACCACCCACACAGCCGAAATAAAAAGGGACTCTAGACAGGGGAAATCTTATACTACTTGGGCGCTACCCACTAACCTTGTTGCACCTCCCATGTTTTAGCCATTCCCGGTTGATGAGGCTTGAGGCTACGATTACCTTTAATCAGAACACATCACTTAGAATGCTCATCGTCCACCTGACGATGTTCTGAAAGCATTCAATCCATACAAGTTCGTTCCGGGTTCGAACGAAACCGAAGGCATTATCTCGTTACACTCATTTTGGAATCACCCTCAGAGTTAACGACAATAACCCTTGCACTCTGAATCTTCATCTTCACTTGAGATTCACGACCTATCGTTACTTTGGATCGACGTGGTATTCGGATATCCAAATCTGGAAACCCGATCCCGGTCTCATCGAAATCCAAAACGTATCTTTTAAGGCCAAGTTGCTTTAAAGTTAAAACAATTCAATTCAATTATCTTTATACACATAGAAAGATAATTCACAACATCACAATAGATAATCAACATTATCAATATAAGCAGATAATCCATATTATCATCACAATTCAACTAAACATCCATATCACGGATTAGCACATATCTTATCAGAGATATCAAACAATGCAAAGCATTCAATATCATCATACATTCATAAGTAATGATTTATACCTCTCTAATTAATTTAAAGTGAATTAAACTAATTACTTCATTTTATAAATCCTGCTTACTTAACCATTAATTAATTTCAAATCAATTAATCATTCTCTAATTACCTTTTTATTTGAATTCAGGTAATTTATCCTTTAATTAATTACTCAAATTAATTATCCTTAACCATTATAGTAATTAACCTTTAATTACTTCATTAATTAATTAACTATAATTAATTAAATTAATCAACTATAATTAATTACATTTATCCTTAATTAATTACATTAATAAATCACTTCATTTATTAATTATTTCTTAATTAATCAATTCTTAATTATATCATTAATTATATTAATTAATGATCCTTAATTACAAATTAATTATTAATTACTTTAATAAAATTAATTACATTAAGTAATTAACCTTTAGTTAAACCACATTTATTAATCACTCTTGATTAATCTCATTCAGTAATTAACTACCCTTAATTACTTCTATAAATAAATTAATTACTCCTTAATTAATTTCTTAATTAATCCCTTGATTAATTCACAAGTAATTAAACTCAGATTACTTCCATTAATACATCATTATTCAATTAATTACTTCCAGTAATTATCTATTATTTACTTCCCTAAATAATCATACCTTATTAATTACATTAAGTAATTATTTATCAAATCATCCATTGATTATTCTAAATTAATTAAACTTAATTAATTAACTTAAATTAAACAAATTAACTTAATTAATTACAATGAGTAATTAATTTCTTAATTACTTCCATTAAGTAATTACACTTAAACATTTTTCATAAATGATTTATCTTTAAATTAATTAATCTAATTAATTATCAAAATTAATCCCATTAATTAATTATTTAATAATCCATAGTTAATGACCTTCATTAACAATTATTTAATTACTTTTCTTAAGTAATTAACTTATTTTAATTATTATTAATTTCAAATTAATAAATCTAAATAACCAATTAATTAATCTCTAATTATTTAATTAATTAAGTGTTAACCATAACTTAATTAATCTTTAATTACTTTATAAATTCTTAATCATTAATTAATATTCTAACTTATAAGCCTTGATTATAAATTAATTATTCTATTTGATTAATCTTAAACCTTAATTAAATTAATTTAAATCCTTAATTACAAATTAATTAATCCAAATCTTTAATTAATTAAATTAATTAAACTATTTTAATTACCTTAAAGATTTAATGATTTAAACTTTAAGATAAAACATTTTCTTATCCATGGTTCAATTTATTATTCATAAATATATTTGAAAACATCCATTTTAAATTTACTTTTAAATTTCATTTTAAATTCGGAATTTAAAATGAATACCAATTTATTTTAACAAAGTTTAAAACCAATTTTAAAAACCTTTACCTGTTAAAGAAATCTTATATCTTCTAAAAGAATTTTTAAAAAAACTTCAATCCAATTTCTTTTTAAATTTAAAACATTTAAATATAACTAACATTTAAACCTATTTAAACATTTAAATTTATAAAACTTATTTATCTTAAATCTAAGATTCAAAACTACAGTTGAATCTATATATTAAAACTTTGATTTCAATTCCTGTTTAAATATTGCTTCACAATTTAAATTCTGTTTAAAATTTAAACATACAGGTTTTTAAAAGCCTGGCAACACAAATACACGAGACTAAACTAATTAGCTTTGAGTCATCTCTCCAAAAACTTCGAGCATCACTCGAAACAAAACTCGAGAAACTCGAGTAGCCTCCCCTGTTTAAATCCAGCTTCACCCAGATATCTCGATTCCACCGTGCACGTGCACCGTCCGACTAGTCCCCTCCGACCATCGCCGAGTATCCCCACATGACGATGTTCATCCACGAACCAGAAAACGACCATCACCCCTTCGATCAACACGCAAAATCGAAATCGAGTTACCTCGATCAAAAAGCACAGCAACCATCATCAGAAAATGCCTCGCACTCATATCTTCGACCACCGGAACCGCTGCAACTCTGGCCACACCTCCACTAGCCTTCTACGCTACGATTCCCCAAACCTTAAGCCACTCGAATCACCCACGATGTCGCAGCAACCCAGACTACAACCCCGACATTTCTTAGGATAAAACCCTAAATCATCCAATTTCTGATGCCACGGTGGTGAATAAAATCATCCACCATTTTTGCCAAGCTTGACAACCCCTACGCCACCTCCAGAAGTAATTTCGACCCTCCTCGTCACTCCGATCACCCACAATAACTTAAAACCCACTTTTTGTTAAAACCAGAAATGCTCCTTATTTACTAAACTAAAAATTATGATTTCAATGCTAAAAATCATGTTTTTGGATAAACATTCAATCTATAACCCTGAATTAACAAATTAGAGTATTTGAATTTTCACTTATATATAGCTTGTTCTGTTCTTTTCTTATTTCCAGATACATTTCAACTTATTTTGTCTTAAATAAATTTTTAAACTATAATTCAAGATAAATCAAACAAAATTTGTTTAAGTCTTAAATCCAAATCAAGACTAGATCATGGGATAACGATTTTATATCAAAAACTGGAACCTGGAATTACAAGAAAACAGAGAAACACTGATACAAAGCAACATGCACACCTATATACATTCATATATATATGCAGAACCATCTATATATATATTTACACAAAACACAATTATCACAGAATTAAGCATGCAACTATAATTATACTTAAGTTATTTTAATAAGATTGTTACTCACCAAACATTGAGAGCAGAGGTAGTTTAGCTTTTGAAAACTGTAAACTTGCATGCTCCTTTGAATTTGATTTTTTTAAACTTGAGTTGCTGGGCTTTAAATTGCTTTAATCTACATGCATGCTTGTTTTCCAGGTTGAAGAAAGAATGCAGCCAGGTTTTTTTTTTTTGAATTTATTCCAGAGATGAAAAGAATGCAGGCAGAAGACTTGATTACTTGCTTCAGATTTGAAAATGGTTTCAGGGTATCTTTTGATTTAGAAGATGAATGATAGGTTGTTGAATTTTGGTCTTTGGTTTGAATTTGTGAAAATGAGATTACAGGGATTTGATTTTGGTTTGAGGCATTTTATTTACTGAATTTCAGATTTGAATTAGAGAATTGTTTTGAGTTTTGGTTACTGATCTGATTTTTCAGATTTGAATTAGAGAAAGAAGTTTGGGTTTCTCTTGTTTTGAATAAGAGAATAGAAAGAATGAAGTAAAGGGATGCAAATGTATATATAAGTAAATTTATGATTTTATAAAAATAAAAGAAAAAATGAAAATAATAAAGACACTTGTCATTACATTGATT
Source organism: Allium fistulosum (assembly GCA_030737815.1). NCBI lineage: Eukaryota > Viridiplantae > Streptophyta > Magnoliopsida > Asparagales > Amaryllidaceae > Allium > Allium fistulosum. Next base: position 507,547,535 of record CM060903.1, on the reverse strand, counting down.
ACTTACATTACACATGTTAAAACAAAGACTTTAGATAATGACATATGTCTCTTAAGTAATTTAAATATATTTTTATTTATTTTAAAAGTAAATAAAATGCCTTTTTCTTATTTTATTAAATACTTATCTATATATAAATTACTTTTTAAAGAAACAAAACTAATTATATTTATAAATAAAAGTCTATACAAATATTCTAAAATCCAAAACAAATTTAAATATTTATTCTTTTGAATTTCAAACTTTAAATTCAAATTCAAATCAAATTAAATCCTAAGATTCAATTTAAAAATTAAGTTATATATATATATACATATACAACTACTCATTCAATTTAAAAATATCAATTCCATAGTTTTTAAAATCCAATATTCATATTTATAAAAATAATACATTATACTTATATTATATAAAAATAACATATTTGATAATTTAAATAATTTATATAAGAGATTATATTATCAAGTAATATTTTAAAAAGAAATAAAACAAGCCTTTTTGTTAAATCTTATTATACTTAAGCTTAAGTTAAAATATATCTTAAACAATTTAAACATTTACCTAAAGTATTTTAAAACTATAAGTTTATTTATTTAAACAACTTTGAAAAGTTCATCTTAAATTAAATCTAAATTTCCAATTTACCAAAGCTTTTCTATTTACAATATATACAAATAAATATATATATTACAAATAGAAAATATCTTATTAGCTTTTTAAAAGATAAAATCACCAATTAAATACTTATTTAATCAGATTATTAAATTTAATTCAAATTTTATTATCAAAGATCATCAATATCAATTTAATTATTTAACAGATTATTAAATTGATATTGCTCAAATTTCCGGGATATCACATTCCTCCCCCCTTAAAATAATTTCGTCCCCGAAATTTAAACAAAGGTAATTTAATAATCTTATTAAAGATTTTAATTTTAAATCACAAGCATATATTATCAATCATATGCTAACAACCATAGCAACCAAACATCCAAACAAACAAATTAATTATCCAGACAAGATTCTGGATAGAATTTCCTCGAGTTTCCCCAAGTATATATATACCGGGATACTCGCTCTACAAACAATCTAAACTACGAAGCTATAAAGCTCCTACTCATCTAGATCTACAGAACTAAACAGGATATCAGACTACATACGAGTCTGACTCAACTACCAGACCTCCAGAACTGCTGATTCCAAAACCAGAGATAAATCATACACGTACTCCCTCAGAGATACGTGAAACACATTGAATCCCAGATATCCAAACTGGCAATTCAATCCTGTAGACCAAACTCTTATCCAAATCAGAACACAGAAGAGATCCAAAATAACTTGGAGCTGACTTCCTAGACTTAACAAATCTTATAGCTCCTTCGATCGGAGAAAACTTATCCAAAATCAAATCTCCGTCTTCGAAATCCAAATTCCTTCGTCTCTAATCCACAAAATTCTACTGATGATTTTGGCTGCCTACAACCTTCTGATCATCTCACCCTTCGCTGATGCCTCTAGAAACAATCTGAATCAAAACGACCCAACACAATGATCTCCTCAAGATCAACCAAAACCAAAAACACCAATTCTACTCTTTAAATATCAGAAGACTGAACTTACTCCTTCAATTCAGAAAGAACAAACAGATGCACTCACCAAACTGCTTTCACTGCACAACTCTGATCTGGAGTAGAAGAAAATGCTGATGAAGGATACGAGCACAAACTGGATAGCACATCCCGGAAATATGGTTCAACAGATCCATAAAGAAAACTCAGATATTCCATCAAAACCTGAGCTGCTTCACCAAACTCCATCTCAAGGAATCAACCTTCAACAAGCTAAACACTGGTATCCCTCCTGGAATCCAAATCGATAAGAAAACTAAATCTCCAGATGTGGACAAACCTCTGACTTCCCTGAAGACATCTAGAAAACTCTGATAACCCAAGAGAACACTCAGCAATCGCAAGTCACTTTTGCGATCCACTCAGCCTCTGAAATCCATCACAAGAAAAACTACTCAGCCAGAAGACTTCCTGCCAATACGAACACTCTGAGCTGCACTGCTGACACAGACGCCAAAGATTCCCAAATCAAATTCTTCGAGAAACTCGATCCTCAAACCAAACAGAATCACCATGCTGAACTCAGCCACACACCGAAGCAGACATTCTTCCTTAACTCGCTCCAAAAGAAAACATCTTCGGAGCATCCAGTCATTGCGTCTCCTCACAGAGCTACTCTTCCAGAAGTTACCAAGATACCATCACACACTTCTGCCTAACCGACAGATCCAAACTCTACTCATCCAACATCAAAGACAGACTCCGAACCTTAACAGGTTTCCTTCAGAGATCGATGAAATCCTCACACCACTGCAGAGCTTATTCGAGACAGTATTAGGTCTACAGTCTCGACAGATACTTCCAACCTCAAATATTCAAACTCCCACCATTTGTAGTCGTGTTACACACACCACTACCCTATCTACCTTTATAACTTATATTGGAAAACCCAAATAGGTAACCCAACAAATAGGTAGAAATATATATATATATAGTTATATAAAAATTACAAATACGCTCTCTCAAGATAGACACCACTCCAGAGCCTAGGTATTCACTCAACCAAGTGCTCTGATACCACTGTAACGACCCGCCACTCATTCCACAGAATGACGCATCATTAATATGAAAGAAAGGGATAGAAAAGAGAAAAGAAGAGAAGAAAGAAAGAACAACAATAGAATCTTAACAGCGAAACGAATAAATTATATTAATAACATGAGTATTACATAATATACAATGACTATCAGAGTTACACAGATTATACAACACATACTAGACAGTTATAAACATTTGTCTAGTTATTACAACTCAAAACAATACAAAACTCTATCACAGAGATCAACACAGCGGAATACTATTTCTACGAACGCTGAAGCCTCCTGCTCCATTGCTCCTCCAGATAACTCGTCAAAGCTAACCTGAATCCCTTGGCTACTCGTAAAAATTTGAGTACCCAAGAGTTTATAAAACAGAAATAAACACTTGGGTCAGACATGGGTCTGGTGTGAGTAAACGGGTTAAAATTGCTTAACTTCAAAACCTTTTGAAAGAAAAGGTATCACGTAAGACTCCCCACAAATAAACATGGGTAAGTTTTTACCTTACGCTAACCAAAACATTTGATAGGAAATCCGATTATATTATAATAGGTCTAGGGTTTTCAAATAAATATGAAATAGCTGAAATTGTTACATTATTAAATTCCAGCATACTAGCCAACAAAGTGGGTTATACAATCAAGTCCGTTATCACTTATTGGAAATTGGATTCCATACAATGGCAGGGCTACCGGGGTACCGCCCGTCACAGTACGTGGCCTAGATCAACGTACCGAGGATCACTCCCAATCCCCTGCAACACAAGGCCGGAACCATCCCTTACTGGATAATTCCCGCATAAGAAACCCCGTGGTTGCGGCCAAACAACCACCCACACAGCCGAAATAAAAAGGGACTCTAGACAGGGGAAATCTTATACTACTTGGGCGCTACCCACTAACCTTGCTGCACTTCCCCTGTTTTAGCCATTCCCGGTTGATGAGGCTTGAGGCTACGATTACCTTTAATCAGAACACATCACTTAGAATGCTCATCGTCCACCTGACGATGTTCTGAAAGCATTCAATCCATACAAGTTCGTTCCGGGTTCGAACGAAACCGAAGGCATTATCTCGTTACACTCATTTTGGAATCACCCTCGGAGTTAACGACAATAACCCTTGCACTCTGAATCTTCATCTTCACTTGAGATTCACGACCTATCGTTACTTTGGATCGACGTGGTATTCGGATATCCAAATCTGGAAACCCGATCCCGGTCTCATCGAAATCCAAAACGTATCTTTTAAGGCCAAGTTGCTTTAAAGTTAAAACAATTCAATTCAATTATCTTTATACACATAGAAAGATAATTCACAACATCACAATAGATAATCAACATTATCAATATAAGCAGATAATCCATATTATCATCACAATTCAACTAAACATCCATATCACGGATTAGCACAATCTTATCAGAGATATCAAACAATGCAAAGCATTCAATATCATCATACATTCATAAGTAATGATTTATACCTCTCTAATTAATTTAAAGTGAATTAAACTAATTACTTCATTTTATAAATCCTGCTTACTTAACCATTAATTAATTTCAAATCAATTAATCATTCTCTAATTACCTTTTTATTTGAATTCAGGTAATTTATCCTTTAATTAATTACTCAAATTAATTATCCTTAACCATTATAGTAATTAACCTTTAATTACTTCATTAATTAATTAACTATAATTAATTAAATTAATCAACTATAATTAATTACATTTATCCTTAATTAATTACATTAATAAATCACTTCATTTATTAATTATTTCTTAATTAATCAATTCTTAATTATATCATTAATTATATTAATTAATGATCCTTAATTACAAATTAATTATTAATTACTTTAATTAAATTAATTACATTAAGTAATTAACCTTTAGTTAAACCACATTTATTAATCACTCTTGATTAATCTCATTCAGTAATTAACTACCCTTAATTACTTCTATAAATAAATTAATTACTCCTTAATTAATTTCTTAATTAATCCCTTGATTAATTCACAAGTAATTAAACTCAAATTACTTCCATTAATACATCATTATTCAATTAATTACTTCCAGTAATTATCTATTATTTACTTCCCTAAATAATCATACCTTATTAATTACATTAAGTAATTATTTATCAAATCATCCATTGATTATTCTAAATTAATTAAACTTAATTAATTAACTTAAATTAAACAAATTAACTTAATTAATTACAATGAGTAATTAATTTCTTAATTACTTCCATTAAGTAATTACACTTAAACATTTTTCATAAATGATTTATCTTTAAATTAATTAATCTAATTAATTATCAAAATTAATCCCATTAATTAATTATTTAATAATCCATAGTTAATGACCTTCATTAACAATTATTTAATTACTTTTCTTAAGTAATTAACTTATTTTAATTATTATTAATTTCAAATTAATAAATCTAAATAACCAATTAATTAATCTCTAATTATTTAATTAATTAAGTGTTAACCATAACTTAATTAATCTTTAATTACTTTATAAATTCTTAATCATTAATTAATATTCTAACTTATAAGCCTTGATTATAAATTAATTATTCTATTTGATTAATCTTAAACCTTAATTAAATTAATTTAAATCCTTAATTACAAATTAATTAATCCAAATCTTTAATTAATTAAATTAATTAAACTATTTTAATTACCTTAAAGATTTAATGATTTAAACTTTAAGATAAAACATTTTCTTATCCATGGTTCAATTTATTATTCATAAATATATTTGAAAACATCCATTTCAAATTTACTTTTAAATTTCATTTTAAATTCGGAATTTAAAATGAATACCAATTTATTTTAACAAAGTTTAAAACCAATTTTAAAAACCTTTACCTGTTAAAGAAATCTTATATCTTCTAAAAGAATTTTTAAAAAAACTTCAATCCAATTTCTTTTTAAATTTAAAACATTTAAATATAACTAACATTTAAACCTATTTAAACATTTAAATTTATAAAACTTATTTATCTTAAATCTAAGATTCAAAACTACAGTTGAATCTATATATTAAAACTTTGATTTCAATTCCTGTTTAAATATTGCTTCACAATTTAAATTCTGTTTAAAATTTAAACATACAGGTTTTTAAAAGCCTGGCAACACAAATACACGAGACTAAACTAATTAGCTTTGAGTCGTCTCTCCAAAAACTTCGAGCATCACTCGAAACAAAACTCGAGAAACTCGAGTAGCCTCCCCTGTTTAAATCCAGCTTCACCCAGATATCTCGATTCCACCATGCACGTGCACCGTCCGACTAGTCCCCTCCGACCATCGCCGAGTATCCCCACATGACGACGTTCATCCACGAACCAGAAAACGACCATCACCCCTTCGATCAACACGCAAAATCGAAATCGAGTTACCTCGATCAAAAAGCACAGCAACCATCATCAGAAAATGCCTCGCACTCATATCTTCGACCACCGGAACCGCTGCAACTCTGGCCACACCTCCACTAGCCTTCTACGCTACGATTCCCCAAACCTTAAGCCACTCGAATCACCCACGATGTCGCAGCAACCCAGACTACAACCCCGACATTTCTTAGGATAAAACCCTAAATCATCCAATTTCTGATGCCACGGTGGTGAATAAAATCATCCACCATTTTTGCCAAGCTTGACAACCCCTACGCCACCTCCAGAAGTAATTTCGACCCTCCTCGTCACTCCGATCACCCACAATAACTTAAAACCCACTTTTTGTTAAAACCAGAACTGCTCCTTATTTACTAAACTAAAAATTATGATTTCAATGCTAAAAATCATGTTTTTGGATAAACATTCAATCTATAACCCTGAATTAACAAATTAGAGTATTTGAATTTTCACTTATATATAGCTTGTTCTGTTCTTTTCTTATTTCCAGATACATTTCAACTTATTTTGTCTTAAATAAATTTTTAAACTATAATTCAAGATAAATCAAACAAAATTTGTTTAAGTCTTAAATCCAAATCAAGACTAGATCATGGGATAACGATTTTATATCAAAAACTGGAACCTGGAATTACAAGAAAACAGAGAAACACTGATACAAAGCAACATGCACACCTATATACATTCATATATATATATGCAGAACCATCTATATATATATTTACACAAAACACAATTATCACAGAATTAAGCATGCAACTATAATTATACTTAAGTTATTTTAATAAGATTGTTACTCACCAAACATTGAGAGCAGAGGTAGTTTAGCTTTTGAAAACTGTAAACTTGCATGCTCCTTTGAATTTGATTTTTTTAAACTTGAGTTGCTGGGCTTTAAATTGCTTTAATCTACATGCATGCTTGTTTTCCAGGTTGAAGAAAGAATGCAGACAGGTTTTTTTTTTGAATTTATTCCAGAGATGAAAAGAATGCAGGCAGAAGACTTGATTACTTGCTTCAGATTTGAAAATGGTTTCAGGGTATCTTTTGATTTAGAAGATGAATGATAGGTTGTTGAATTTTGGTCTTTGGTTTGAATTTGTGAAAATGAGATTACAGGGATTTGATTTTGGTTTGAGGCATTTTATTTACTGAATTTCAGATTTGAATTAGAGAATTGTTTTGAGTTTTGGTTACTGATCTGATTTTTCAGATTTGAATTAGAGAAAGAAGTTTGGGTTTCTCTTGTTTTGAATAAGAGAATAGAAAGAATGAAGTAAAGGGATGCAAATGTATATATAAGTAAATTTATGATTTTATAAAAATAAAAGAAAAAATGAAAATAATAAAGATACTTGTCATTACATTGATTACTTACATTACACATGTTAAAACAAAGACTTTAGATAATGACATATGTCTCTTAAGTAATTTAAATATATTTTTATTTATTTTAAAAGTAAATAAAATGCCTTTTTCTTATTTTATTAAATACTTATCTATATATAAATTACTTTTTAAAGAAACAAAACTAATTATATTTATAAATAAAAGTTTATACAAATATTCTAAAATCCAAAACAAATTTAAATATTTATTCTTTTGAATTTCAAACTTTAAATTCAAATTCAAATCAAATTAAATCCTAAGATTCAATTTAAAAATTAAGTTATATATATATATATACATATACAACTACTCATTCAATTTAAAAATATCAATTCCATAGTTTTTAAAATCCAATATTCATATTTATAAAAATAATACATTATACTTATATTATATAAAAATAACATATTTGATAATTTAAATAATTTATATAAGAGATTATATTATCAAGTAATATTTTAAAAAGAAATAAAACAAGCCTTTTTGTTAAATCTTATTATACTTAAGCTTAAGTTAAAATATATCTTAAACAATTTAAACATTTACCTAAAGTATTTTAAAACTATAAGTTTATTTATTTAAACAACTTTGAAAAGTTCATCTTAAATTAAATCTAAATTTCCAATTTACCAAAGCTTTTCTATTTACAATATATACAAATAAATATATATATTACAAATAGAAAATATCTTATTAGCTTTTTAAAAGATAAAATCACCAATTAAATACTTATTTAATCAGATTATTAAATTTAATTCAAATTTTATTATCAAAGATCATCAATATCAATTTAATTATTTAACAGATTATTAAATTGATATTGCTCAAATTTCCGGGATATTACACCTCGAAACCTTAGGGCTACAACATATAGACAACCTCTTCTAAATGAACGTTTAGAAATGTCATCTTTACGTTCATTTTCCAAATTTCATAGTCATAGAATAAAACAATAGTTCGCATTATCTGAATGGACTTAAGCATTGCTATAGATGAAAAGGTTTCATCATAATCAACACCTTGAATTTGACAAAATCCTTTTGCAATTGGCCTTGCTTTGTAAGTCCCCACTTATCCATCTGCATTTAGAATTTTCATAAAAATCCATTTGCAGCTGATAGATTTTATCCCTTCAGGTATGTCAGCTAAAGTCAAACTTTGATTTCTTACATGGAATCCATTTGGGATTTCATAGCTCCAAGCCAAAGTGCAGAGTATTTACTCTGTAGTGCTCATTGGAATAAGAGAAGAGTGTCATCGTCTAAAACATGGTCCTCCTTCTTGCCATCTACAAGAAAATCATTATATCACTCTGGTGGACGAGATTCCCTATTAGACTTTATAATAGGTTGCGTGTTATCGTATATAGGTGAATTTGTTTCCCTCACTGGTTCAACCTCTATTTTAATTACTTGGATCTCATCCAAGTCTACAACCTCGCTCTTAATTTTTGTTGATAGAAGTTCCTTTTTGTGAAAAGATAGCACGTCAAGAAACAATGACTTTTTATTCCTCGGTATTGTAGAAAATATATCCCATTGAGTTCCTAGAATATCCTATAAATTTACACAATGCCAATTTGCCTCGAGTATACTGGGACCAACATTCTTAACATAGGCTGGACAACCCTACACCTTCAAATATTTGATTTGGGGTTTCTTCCCACACCACATCTCATATAGGGTTTTAGGCATAAATTTAGTGGGAATCAAATTTAACATATGCATTATGGTTTCTAGCGCATATCCCTAAAATGATTGAGGTAACTCAACTTTAGTCATCATTGAACGAACCATATCTAACAAGTTTTGATCGCTTCGCTCTAAAACAATATTATTTTGTGGAGTATATGGTGTAGTAACCTGAGAGATAATCCCACTATCTTTTAAGTATTATTAGAGCTCTTGTCCAACATACTCACCATCTCGATTGGATTAAAGTACTTTAATCTTATGGTTCGTCTGATTTTCAACCTCATTTTTATATTCAATAAATTGCTCACAGACATTGGATTTGCTCTTCATAAGAGACATATATCCTAATCAAGAATTATCTTTGGTAACTCTAAGTATTGGGCCATATACATAAGTATGTGAGACCCAAGGGTTCGTTAACTCTCTCATTGCTCCCACTAAAGGGGTGTGGTGTCATTTTTCCTTTGAGACACGACTTACGCATATCAATGATAGTAGAAAACCTTCGGCTTTCAACTTGTGTAGTTGTTTCTCACTTATATGACCTAGCCTATGATGCCAAAGATAGTTACTATTCATGTTAATATTAGAAGAATTATTCATAGTACAAACATAATTAATATTATTCACATAAATGACATTATCTAAAATACCATCACAGACTTTATTACCATTCAACATAATGTTCGTAACATTATTAATGCAAAGAAAAATATATCCAGTCTTAGACAATTTAGACACATAAATAATATCACAAATAAAGTATTTTGCATAATAATAATCATTTAATATTAAAACTAATCCATTTGGCAAAGACAAATGATAATCTCCAACCGCCGTTGCATCTACCAGAGATCCTTTAGCAACTTGAAGTCTAATTTCCCTCTACGCCACACAACGTCTGTTCCTATGTCCCTGTAATGCATTGCAGATGTTATTTCAAGATCCAGTATCTAAAATCTAAGTTAATTTATTGATTCCAGAAAAAATTGAATTATGAATATACCTATAGAAGCAGCGAAATTATTTTATTTCTTTTCTTTGACAATTTTCAAGTACTCCAGGCTGTTCTGTTTCCAATTACCCTACTTATTACAATGATGACATTCACCCTTGTCAGTTGGAGAAATCTTCCTTTTCTTCTTATTAACCCTTTTCCTCTTTTTTTGCATCACTCGAAGATGATACTTTACCTATAACCGCAACCGTCATGCCATAATACTTGGATGAATACTCGACTGATCTCAGTATATTGAGCAGTTCCAAGAGGATTACATCCAACTAGTTCATACTATAGTTTAATATGAATTACTCATACTACAGAGCAAGAGACCCTATGATCAAGTCCACTTGTAGCTTGTTGCTTGTCGTCACGTCTAATTGAGCAAGTCTATCAATATAACCTTTCATCATTAAGATGTAATCATCCATTTTCATCCCCTTCGACATCTTCGTGTTAAATAGTTTCTTCGTAAGTTCATACCCTGTGGAACGAGACTATTCCGCAAACAAAGCTATCATGCTATCGAAGATCTGATGGACATTCATGTTTTCATGCTATCTCTATAATGATTTGTCTAACATAGACAACACGTAAACTTGAGTGATTTCTAGGTCAGTTGGCCATTTATTATAAGCACTTTTGAGTTCGGGGTCGCATCTTCAATAGGTCTAACCCTTGGAGGTTTGGTTATCGACGGCCATAAGCATTCATATGTGAGTGCTATCATAATTGCTCTTAGCCAGTTTATGTAGTTAGATTGGGTGAGTGTCATTTTCAAAAAACAACTTTGGTATAGACATTTTCTGCAAATTTGAGTAGGTAAATTAGGACATTAATTCATAGTTGATTTTCTTAGAATATTTGTAAGGTTAAACATTACATTTAATTTTACTAATAAGATCCCACTAGAGTTTTATGTTTCTCAAAACCTTAAGACAAAACATTGAAACCTTTTAATTTCACTAGTGGATGTTAGGACTCGTTTGTCTTGGGTTTCTGACCTTGATTTTTCTCAATAAATCATAGGCCTATAAACGATGGATAACACCTACCAGTTGTATCATATACAACTCCTAACCCATGGTATTTGTACTAATCTCATTTTGGCCTTGAGTTTGTCCAACAAATTGAAAGAGAATATTCACTCGTACCTACCATTTTGCGACACTTTAAGTATAGTATATGTAACTTGGGTTTGCTTAATAAATACATATAGCCATCTTACCTCATCTAGTCCATATATTATTAATACTACATATAACATCTCTAGCTTGAGTTTTCTCAATGACAAGAGGTATAAAGTAATTTATTACTATATAAATGGTAGAGGGCAACCTTATATTAAAGATTCATAACCTTTAGTATAATTAATTAAGTGATATCGGCCAATGAATGTGTGATTACACTCAGATTTTACAAACTAGAATACACTATGATGCAAAGGCCAATGAATTTTTACATGAAGGAAAAATGCATATGCCATACAACAGTAACCAGTTGATCAGACAGCTGTGGAGTGACATACATCAAAACTTCTACTCTGCTAATCAAATTGACACTGTTTCTTGGGACAAGAAGCCACACTCAGTTAAAGGTGTTTACAATCCAGTTTCAGCTAATGCTCCACTGCCTGCTAGTAGGTGGTTCTCTGTTATCTGGACTAGTGACTTTGTTCCTTCCGATAACTTGATGTTGTGGAAAGTTATAGCACAAGCATTACTCACTAGAAGTGTTTTGAACAAGTATGGATTGGCATGTTCTCCTCTTTGTCTGTTTTGTGAGTTGCATGAGGAAACTTCTAAGCATCTTTTTTTTGACTGTCCTACCCTTAAATTCATGTTGATCAGAATTAGTGGCATTTCTGGGTTTAATCTATCTTCTGCTAATTCTAACATTGTCTGGAGTATTATCTATAAAGCCACTAGATGGAGAAATGATGGAGCTAGAGTACTAGCTGTTTGCTTGAAAATATACTTGACTATTATATGGAGAGAAAGGAATGCCATAGTCTTTGAAAATCAAAGAAAGATGTTAGAAGTGCTTTGGAAAGAAGTTAAGTTTGCCACTTTCTGGCAATTGAAGAATTGCAACAGCCATTTCCCTGAAGAGTTGATTCTTGGTTGGGCTTGATTGGTTGTTGTTTTATCAATTGTTTCTTTTTTCATGTTTTGTTTTCTGTTCCTTTTCATTTTGTTCCTTTTTTATCGTGTTGCAATAAAACTAGTAGGGGCCAGTTAACCCCGCTGGCTTTGCCAAAAAATTAAGTGATATCGGCCTATGGATTAATGTATTTCTTATGAAATACTCTAACGATTCAAGTGTCAAATACGTATGTATTTATTACTTAAATCCAATTAGGGTTTTTTATTGTTCTACCTTTTATTGTATATATAAGTTTTAATTATTTTATAACTTTTTATAATTTAAGTAACTTATATAATAGTCTTGTGTATAATCTTATATTAATATTATTAGTTAGATCTTAATAAATTAATTATAATTAATTAAAAAACATTTTAATTAATTTTAAATTATTCAGTTAAACATTTTAAAATGAATATGTATATTATAACATTTATTATAATACACATATATATTTTTATATATGTATTATATTATTTAATTAATTAACATTTATTAATAAGATAATTTTAATTGATTATTTTTAGTTTTGAAAATTTCATATATACTTACGTCACTTAAACATTTCAAGATATTGCAACATATATCATTATATGTTATCTATAATTTAATTAATTAACTATTTAATTCATTTATTTAATTCATTAATCTAACTAATAACTAATTAATATTTAAAATTTCTATTTATAGATTTTCAAAACAATTCTGAAAATCATATTATAACATTCATATTAATTTTCTTATTTTAAATTTAACCTTTTATATTTTAAAATTTATTTTTATTTCCAAACAAATTTTTAAAATTAGCCCAAGGCCCAAATTCAAATTGGGTCTATTTTATTAAGGATAACCTTTGGGTTCATTTCACCTTTCGGGCCAGGCCGGTAGCTAGGTAAGGTGGCTACTTGGTTACCCTAACCCAGCCTGGACACAACTTTTCCAGACATTCTACTAAATAGGTAAGCATAATTAGTTAGCACTAACATGACTAATTTTTTCCACATAGGCTATTAGGCTCTAATACGATTGTTGAAACTGGACCAACGTGCAGCAGATTAAATGGGTGAATTTCATAATTTTTTGCCGTTTTGGACTTTTTTGGCTAATGAAGTCTAAATTGATTTAGATCCAATCTAAATAAAATTTAAATAAAATCATTATTTTATTTTTTATTGATAAAAGGGTTTTGTTTGATACTATATGTGATAGATATTGTGCACGTGTGTATCATATACACATGTATGTGTACGTGCTCATGCAACATATACAATGTGCATGGTTTAACATGCCCATATCTAGGTATTGGGATTTATACCGCAACATACGTGTTAGCCTTTTCATACACATATTAATTACCTAATATATAATATTAATTTGATATAAAATATATTTATATTTAATTAAATATATTTACATATAATAATATAAATTTAATCTTATATATATGCATACATATACATATAAAATAATATTTGTAACTATAAGTGTAAAACAAATTTAAATTTCAAATTTCAAACTTGAAATTTGATCTAGACTTTGAAAATATCTTTTAAGTTCAAATTCAAAATTTAACAAAGAAAGTATATACACTACAACAAATATATCTTATAAACACATTAAAAGAATGCTGTAATATGAGTTTGCAATGTTTTTACACATTGGTTTAAGCCAAGTTGCAATATAGTCTGCGTCTTTCACAACATTTTCTAGATTTTGCAAAAAAGGTTTTAATAATGTCAACCACAACTATTTTCTGATGTTGTAGCAAAATCAACACCAACTATATTTAATGTTGCAAATATATATTACAAGTATTTTATAAAAAAATTCATAGCCGTTTCAACTATTTTCAACCTACGGCTTTATTTTCAATACTATTATTATACAATTACAATTTCAGAAATTCAAATACAGAGTATGAATTAAAAGCAGCAGTTTAATATGGAGTTATCAAATAGTTTAACATACAGGCTAGGAGCAAATGTAAATTCAGTTTAGCTACATCCTTATAAAAAACATCCTGTATAACTACAAAAATGATCGATGAGAACCCAAACCTGTACAACTATAAAAATAATTTGTACAACTACAATCTTATAGAAAAACATCCTGCACAATTACAAAAATAATTTATCCATCCAAAATAATTATTATCGATCAATTAGCAACTTCTCCATTATGTTTAACTCCTTTATCACAATAAACAACATCATCCAACGTTGAGCCTCTACAAATCAAATCAAATCTACTCCATCAAACTAAACCATTCATTTTAACTTATTACCCTAAGCCTGTATCACAAAATCGACCAATGACATTAACCAATATCACAACATCCAAACACTACAGATTTCACAACAAAGGTATACCTCGACTTTCGAGTTCCATCACGCATTCAAGGAAGGCATGGTAGTCCAAAGTGCATTGGCTAAACTCCAACAGGAAACTCAGATCCAAGGTCGCAATATGTTTCACATCTCAAGCAACAAAAGGTGGATATCAGTCTTGAAGAAGGATGGTGAGTGCGTTTGGGTCCATATGGGCTTTCAACCCGTACGTCAATTCAGGTTCCGACATTTCGGGTAATAGTTTTTGGCTATGTGCTGCTCTTACACTCCCAGGACTCTTTCTATGTACTTTTTTTCTAATCCCAAGCTATGGGATATCAGCCCTAGTATGCAGAAGCCGAGCAGCCATACTTTCTATGTGCTGGCGAATGTAACAACCCAGAATTTCAATCATTCGAAATTGGAATATTTAATTGATTTTAAATATTAAAAAGTTAATTTTATAAGTTAAATAACTTATATTTCAAAATAGCAATTTATTTGATAAATAAATTGTTAAATTAATATTTTGAATTTTTTAAATAATCGACTCTTGAATTTAATGTAAATGAAAACGATTTTGAAAGTTGATTTAAATTCTATTTGAATAAGAAGGAGATAAAAATCTTTTAAATTTGAATTAAAAGAGATTAAACTGATTTTGGAAATAACTCGTTTTATTTAACGTGTGAAAGTAGCTTTTGGGGAAAATGTCTTGGATTTCAACGAAACCAGTTTCATTTGATCCGTAATAGTGAATTACTATATGCCGTCAAATTTCTTGGCAACTGGATGTATCATTTGGTCGTGCGAGTTCGAAACGCGTAGAAATCAATTAAAGGAATTTAAATTAATATAACTTGACTTGAAAACCTAACTTCTGTATATGAAGGAATTGGGTCTCGATATATATTCCATTGTGTCTAGAATAGGGGGTATAACATATAGATCGTCAGGCGGCACACTTCGTTTGGAGTTCGAAATTTTTAGGAATGAATAGTGCTTTCAAAATTTTCCATAAAAATACCTCACTTTATCTCATTTGCTAAAAAACTAAACCCTAGCCGCCATAATTTTCTCTTCATCTAACGGTTGAGATTACTCTCGATGATCGAAGTCGAATTGGAGAAAATGTTCAACACGAAGTAGGTGCGGCATGGGAAGACGTGATGATCTATGGTCGGGGATCGTCGATCGGAGATCTGAGTGGGCGTGGATATGGGCTCGAGCTCCATAGTTTTGGAAGCTTGATCTCGAGCTTTGGGTAGGCGGCGGCGAGGCATGGCTGCAGGGCAGGCGGTGGCATGGCCCAGGCGCGCGCGCGAGTAGGTGGAGGCGGCGACAAATCGAAATCGCGGTCGAAGCCTTAAAAAAAAGGGGATATGCGCCGCCTGAAATGAAGTGAGAGGGAAGGGATAGGTGATTAAGGATTTAAAATTTAAATTAATTTATGTTAATTATAATTTAAATAATCTCAATGTTCGTTAATTCATAACTTTTTCGTACGAGGGTAGTTTTGAGCATGACGAGTTGCATCGTGATCGTATCGATGAATTCTACACTATGGAGTTGGATTGGATGGATTCGGGGCTAGTAGAAATCTAGGTTAAAATTGAATGTCCATTCAATTTTAATTCAAACCAAAGCATTTTAGAGATTACTGGAATTTCAGTGAGTAAACTCACCTCTCTGGCCTGCTTATATTTTTATATATTTAGGAATAGATTTATTTAGCTATTTGTTATTGGGATGAGTTACTATATTTATTAGTTGGTTTGGATATATTCCTGCCTATTAGAGTGGATGAGACCTTATTACATTCCCGTGTAAGAGTGGATGACCCTTTGGGTACGATCTCGTCTCGAAGCGGTTGACTTGTATTTTTATGATTATATTATGTATGTGATGCAAGGGGATAGGTTGGAGGGATCCAACAGAATTCCTCACCGCTGTTGATTTTTATTTACACATATTTAAATATATGCTGTAACATGTGATATATGATGTATTGGATGCCATGTTGGATGTCTTTGATGTGATCTCCCTTATTTAGTGCTTTAGTAGCACTGGCCTTATTTTTGGTCTTTTGAAACGCTAAAATATGATTGTGAATTAGAAATGATTTTGGAATTTTATATGTTTTAATAATTTTTGAATTATTAAAAGAAAGGAATTTATTTTAAATAAATAAAAGTATGATTTTTGGTATTTTCAATTTACTATTTTGTAAAGTGTTTTTAAATAGAGATTCTAGAATTATATAAAGAATTTATAAAAGTATATTTTATAAATATGTAATGGATTTTAAATGGTGTCTTATGAAATACTAAATGGATTTGAAATCAATATTTTGTAAATGGATTTTCTAAATAAATTAGATTATCAAAGAAAAGGGATTTATAAATGGATTTTTATAAATAAATGAGATTTAGAAAAGAATGGATTTATAAATAGAATATTATAAATAAAGGAATCTTATAAATAGAAGTTTTATAAAATAGAAGTGAAATTTATAAACGTGGTTTATAAATATAGAAAATGTTGAAATTTAGGTATGGAGTTAATCGTTTTAAAAGTGGTTTATCTTTTAAAGGAATGTTTGAAAGTAATATTTTGATGGAGTTAATGGTTTTAAAAGTAATTTATCTTTTAAAAGTAATGTTTTGGAAAATAGTAATTCCAAATGGAATTTAATAGTTTGAATATGATTTAAAATGTGATAAGTATCGAAAACATAGATTTCAACATTTATTGCTGTAATGGACGTTTTCGAGGAGTAAGGAAGGCATGAACTATAACATTGTTGTTATAGTAAATGATTTTCGAAAATAAATGCTTTATATAACATATGAGATTTATATATATTTTTGAATCCCTATACCAGTGTTTTGGGTTGTCGTAATGATGTTTTATGCAACATTCATTTTGACCTAAATAAAGTGCACTTTGAAGAATATTTCCTTAAGATTTGTATATATACTTATTTACGTTTTAAGTATATGGAAATATTTTCTAAGCGTTGAAAATGACGTGATTTGTGAATATACTTATACTATTGGTATAATTATATGTAAATGTTTTCCATTATCGAATAATTTGAAATGGTTTTGTGGATATATCATTTTAAAGATAATTTGAAGTAAATATTAGAAAATTGATTTAATTAATAAAGATTAATTAAATAAGCCTAGTGACTGCTTATATGCTAGATTTTATTGTTGCTTTGATAGTTAAATAATCGACTATCAAATTCGGCCTCTTTATCATTGTTGATCTGGAGAGACTGGATCAGATTTATCTGAAAACCACTTTGGACCAACATATATGCATTCGAATGTACAGGTGTTGGAAGACATTGATATTTGGGATTTTCGTAATGAAGATCATTTGGGGATAAACTCCCAATATAAATATAGTAGCAGTGGTCTCTTTGTTATGAAATATCCAATGCAAGGACTGTTTGCTACTGATCCTAGGAGTTATTCCCAAAACAGGATGTGGTGGGAGAAGGGCCTTCGGTTTGTCCTATTCCTGGACAACTTGTCTGGATGAATGTCTGACATTGCATTTCTAAATCATTAACGTTGATTTTATAAATGTACATCTGTTGGTGGCGTAGGAGGAAACTCTTATTAGTTTAACAACCTTCTTTAAGACATATGAGCTCGGAGGTTGTATTTTTGTAGAATTCAATTAGTGATAAATGAGATAGCAAGGTGGCATTCGAAGTGAAATATGCTATGTGAAAGGTAATTGTTACCTCAGGCCTCACACCCAAAAATGATCGAAATAGGGTAGATGCAGCAAGGCTATGTGGTTCGCAACCATTACGATATGATCATCCTCTTCTAGATATATTTATTCCCGCTATGACATCGGGTTTTAAATTATTGTGGTGTATGCAAAGAGGGCCCTCAGATAGGTCAACAACGACCGGGTTGATGATATATTCGGTACTATCTAGTTAGAGGTAGGCTGGTCTTGTGTAGGTAGAGGTGCAGATGTTCTGTAGCCTCGGTACATTCCCCTAGAGATGTACTGTTGGAAGGTAGTCCCTTCACCTTATCATTTGCTGGAAATCCATTCTCCACTACGTGATTGCCATTTTGTTTGTAGAGCCTAGCTGTTGGAATTTAATCAATGTAAGAACTTCGGCTATGATTGATATTATTTTCATACTAGACACTAGTATAATATAATCGAATTTGATAGGAAATGTTTTGTTTATCATAAGGTAAAAACCCATCCGTGTTTATGTGCATCGTGATCTTACGAGATACCTTTGTTTTGAAAGGCTTTTATAACTTTAAAATTCAGTTGAGATGTGTTTTCTCACGGTGGTTTACCAGACTGATCCAGGCGTTCTTCCCTTTCAATGCTCGGGTCAGACCGATCATATTTACAGATTTAGATTTTGATGCTTTGGAGCTTCAGCAGGCGAGCTGGAGGTCTTCAGGTCGTATTCTCGTATATATTTATTTTTTTGCTACATAGTTGTTTAAATATCAACATTGTGAGGACATATTATTATAACTGTCTAGGCTGATGATTGTGATTTTTTATACTTTGATGGATGTATGTATATTACAGTTCTCTTTCGTAAGTTCATTGATATTATATTTTAAGTTGTCCGCTGCGTTTGTGAGTTTCTATGATTGTTGTAGTTTCGTTTTTTCTTCTTCTTCTATTCTCTTCTTCATTCTTTTTTCTTTCCCATAACTATCCACATTTACGTTCAATTTGGGTTGGACATGTGTCGTTTATTGTCTGCTCGAATCTTGCGGATTTTCGAGTTGTTATAGCATGGTATCAGAGCTTAGGTTATGCGAACACCTAAGCTTTGGTTGGGTACACATTATTGATAGAGTTAGTAATACCCTAGATTGAATTTGAGTGTATTATATATATAAGAGCGTATTTGTTAGTGATATACAAATGTCTTATATTGTATTAATTTATCTGTCGAGTGGCTTATGAAATCTTGTCGGTATGTGGAACGCCACGTTATCGATAGGGGTTTCTAAACGCTCAAACAAGGCAAACCGACATAGCATTGTTTTGAGAATTGGGTAAATGAAATAATTTTACCTTAATTATATTTTATATATAAAAGAATAATTTTTTGGAAATTATTATAGTTATATATGGTGTGATTGGTTGTTAGTGAACGATAATATTTGATTATTATCATTTGTTGTTGGTTGTTGGTGTTTTTATAAAAGTTATTATTATTATAAATGGAAATAAAGATAAACAATTTCGAAATGATCTTATAAAAAAAGTGAAATAAGTGAAAGCATTTAAGTATAAATGTGATTTGTAAATAAAATGGAATTTAAAAGAAATAAAAAGCACTAAACTCACTTTACCCGTTGAAAAATAATTCGGGTAATGCCTGCAGCATCATCATTATTCATTTTCGTGTTTCTAAGTGATGAATTACTACCTTAGAAATTTACTATTGAAGTTTTGTTTTGATAAAACAAGTTTTGATTGTAAAATTCCAAGTATGATTTGATAAATATATGAAAAAAAATAAGTTTTTGAACTTATAATTTGAAAAAGGTGTAGATAAGAAGAGAAAATTTGAAATTGAGATATGAAATTAAAATTTAACTTAAGTAAAGTTAAATAAAATTAAGTTAGTAAAATGAAGTTTAACTTAAGAAAAGTTAAATAAAAGTGAATAGGATTTGAAATGAATTAGATAAATTAATGAAATGAATATACACTTAAGTCGTAAAGTGATTATATAACCTTGAATTATAAATATAGTATGTGAATAAACTTTAAAAATAAATTCATGAAATTTTAAGAAAATAAGTTTGTATAACTTATAGATTTGAGGAATATTAAGCTAAAACAAAAAAATTTAAATTTATTGAATGTGAATGTTAAGAAAAGTAAATCTGAATTTGAATTAAGAAATTTAACTCAAGTTAAGTAAAGTGGGATGAAATGAGTTAAATGCAATAGAATTTAATTTGAAATGAAAATGAACTAGAGTTATAAAATGAAATTCAACTTAAGTCGTAAAAAGAATTGAATATGAACGTAAGTATAAAGTGAAATAAACCTAAGAAGTGCTGTATAAAATGTTTATAAACATAAGTAATATTTTATGAAAATGAGTCATAAATGAATTTAGTATGGAATAAAACGCTGTTAAACATAAATTGAATTTAAAGTGAATATTAACGAGTGAATGTTAATGAATTAAATGTGAGTGAAATTAATAAGAATAATTGAATTTGATTTAAATTCAATGTGGATCAAATGGATGTAAAAGGAATTGAATGTAAATAAAAGAATCCAGAAAAAAGAATGGGATATAATAAGAAACCAATTGAAATAAATACGTAAGTTGTACGTATATTATTTTATTCGCATAACAGTTTGATCCAGATTCGAATATACGATTTCGAGGTGATTTACACCGATCCGAGTTAGGATTTTTCACTCAATCTTGACGGCGAACACTGGATATGGATTTTTGATTGATTTTGATATTCTCTATTATAGTATATGGCTATGCAAGGAGCATTATGGTTTCTAATCAAGGAACTGGATCTGAGTCCGCACTAGAGTGGTCATGTGAACGATACTAGTTCGGAAGTGAAATTATGTGATCGAGCGAGCGATTAGGTATAGTTTTGCGTACGGATGATATATGTACATTGTACGGGTTCAATAAATTAAATGTTGACATTGGAAAATGCAAATTGATATGTTTATGAATTAATTAGATGAATATTGACAGTTTGACGGTTTCTTTTGTTACCTTTGTTACATTTGCATATAGTTATTATATTAGTACATGTTATATATTGATACTACTTTCTATATACATGTTCTCATTGGTTGTTGAGTGATTAGTAGGTGCAGATGGCATATGCTTCACATTTGGAGCTCGCTTTCGCATTATATTGATTGTATATGCTCGCTAATATAATAAAAGGCACACATCTAGGATTACATATCGTATTTTTATATTATTTCCCTACGGGATGCCTCATCCTTGAATATGAGATGTATATTTGTGATTATATATATTGTAAATTTTTCCGATCGAACCATGCAAAGGAGACGCTGGCGAAATTTTTCGTAAATTTAAGGCGTTATAAATTTTTTAAGAGTTTTCGAAAAAAATTGATAACTAAAATTTGATTTTGAGTTATAACTTGGAATGAATGAATGGTTGATATTAGTTGGAATCTTTGAATGAATTTTAAAAACTTAGAAATTTTATAATCTATTTCAACTAATTGGTTTTGAAAAGTTAATGGGTTTGGGGCATTTTTCTTACCATGGAAATTTCGGAGATGAAATTCTTTTAAGTGGGAAGAATGTAACGACCCAGAATTTCAATCATTCGAAATTGGAATATTTAATTGATTTTAAATATTGAAAAGTTAATCTTGTAAATTAAATAACTTATATTTCAAAAATAGCAATTTATTTGATAAATAAATTGTTAAATTTAATATTTCGGATTGGTTAAATAATTGAATCTTGAATTTAATGTGAAAGAAAACGATTTCAAAAGTGGATTTAAATTCTATTTGAATAAGAAGGAAGATAGTAAACTTTTAAGTTTGAATTAAAAGTGATTAAACTGATTTTGGAAATAACTCGTTTTAGTTAACGTGTGAAATTAGCTTTTGGGGATACTGTCTTGGATTTCGACGAACTAGTTTCATTGGATTTGTAATAGTGAATTATTATATGCCGTCGAATTTCGTGGCGATTGGATGTATCGTTTGGTCATGCAAGTTCGAAACGTGTAGAAATTAATTAAAGGAATTTAAATTAATATAACTCGATTTGAAAAGCTAACTTCTGTATATGATGGAATTGGGTCCCGATATATATTCTATTATATTCGGAATATGGATATAACATATAAAACGCCAGGCTGCATGCTTCTTTGGAGTTTGAAATATTTAGGAATGAATAGTGCTTTCAAAAGTTTCTATAAAAGGACCTTACTTTCTCTCAATTGCTAAAAAACTAAACCCTAGCCGCCATTATTTGCTCTTCATCTAACACTTGAGATTACTCTGGATGATCGAAGCCGAATTGGAGAAAATGTTCAACAGGAAGTAGGTTCGGCATGGGAAGACTTGATTATCTATGGTCGTGGATCGTCGAACGAAAGTCCAAGTGGGCCTGGATCTGGGCTCGAACGCTGCAGTTTTGGAAGCTCGATCTCGAGCTTTGGGCAGGCAGCGGCAAGGCGCGGCGGTAGGGCAGGCGGCAACACGGCGCAGGTGGAGGCGGTGGCAAATCGAAATTGTGATCGGAGCCTTGTAAAAAAAAGGGATATGCATGGTCTGGGAGAGGGAAGGGATAGGTGATTAAGGATTTAAAATTTAAATTAATATATGTTAATTATAATTTAAATAATATCAACGTTCATTAATTCATAACTTTTTCATACGAGGTCAGTTTTGAGCGGGAAAAGTTGCATTGCGATCGTATCAATGAATTCTACGCTATGGAGTTGGATTGGATGGATTTGGAGCTAGTAAAAATTTGAGTTAAAATTGAATGTCTATTTAATTTTAATTCAAATCAGAGCGCTTTGGCGATTACTGGAATTTCAGTGAGTAAACTCACATCTTTGGCCATCTTATATTTGTATATAAGTGGGAATAATTTCATTTATGTTATTTGTTGCATGTTTGGATGATTTTACTATATTTATTAGTTGGTTTGGATATATTCCCACCTATTGGAGTGGATGAAATCCTATTACGTTCCCGTGTAAGAGCGGATGAGCCTTCGTATAATCCCGCCTCAAAGCGGTTGATTTATATTTTTATGATTATATTTTGTATGTGATGTAGGGGGACAGCTTGGAGGGATTCAATAGGATTCCTCACCACTATTGATTTTTATTTACAAATATTTATATATATGCTGTAACATGTGATATATGATGTATTGGATGCCATGTTTGATGTCTTTGATGTGATCTCCCTTATTTACTGCTTTAGTAGCAGTAGCCTTATTTTTGGTATTTTGAAATACTAAAATAATGATTGTGAATTGGGAATGATTTTTAAAGTGATTTTGGAATTTTATATGTTTTAATAATTTTTGAATTATTAAAGAAAGGAATTTATTTTAAATAAATAAAAGTATGATTTTTGGTATTTTCAATTTACTATTTTGTAAAGTGTTTTTAAATAGAGATTCTAGAAAAATTTATATAAAGGATTTATAAAAGTATATTTTATAAATAGGTAATGGATTTTAAATGGTGTTTTATGAAATATTAAATGGATTTGAAATCAATATTTTGTAATTGGATTTTCTAAATAAATCAGATTCTCAATGAAAAAGGGATTTATAAATGGATTTTTATAAATAAATGAGATTTAGAAAAGAATGGATTTATAAATAGAATTTTATAAATAAAGGAATTTTATAAATAGAAGTTTTAAAAAATAGAAATGAAATTTATAAACGTAGTTTATAAATATAGAAACGATTTGTGTTGAAATTTAGGTACGGAGTTAATCGTTTTAAAAGTGGTTTACCTTTTAAAGGAATGTTTGAAAGTAATATTTTGATGGAGTTAATAGTTTTAAAAGTAATTTATCTTTTGAAAGTAATGTTTTGGAAAATAATAATGCCAAATAAAATTTAATAGTTTGAATATGATTTAAAATGTGATAAATATCGAAAACATAGATTTCAACATTTATTGTTGTAATGAACGTTTTCGGGGAAGTAAGGAAGACATGGACTATAACACTGTTGTAATAGTAAATGAAAAAGGAAATGTTTTATATAGTATATGATATATATATATATATATATATAATTTATAGAATCCATGTACTAGTGTTTTGGGTTGTCGTAATGATGTTTTACGCAACATTCATTTTGACCCAAATAAAGTGCATTTTGAAGAATACTTTCCTTAAGTTTTGTATATATACTTATTTTTGCTTTAAGTATATGGAAATATTTTCTAAGTTTTGAAAATGAAATGGTTTGTGAATATACTTATACTGTTGGTATAAGTATATGGAAATGTTTTCCATTATTGAATAATTTGAAATGATTTTGTGAATATATCTTTTTAAAGATAATTTGAAGTAAATATTGGGAAACTGATTTAATTAATAAAAGATTAATTAAATGGGCTTAGTGACTGCTTATGTGCTAGATTTTATAGTTGCTTTGATAGTTAAATAACTGAATATCAAATTTGGCCTCTTTATCGTTGTTGATCTGGAGAGACCGGGATCAGATTTATCCAAAACCACTTCAGACCAACGTATATGCCTTCGAATGAATAGGTGTTCGAAGACATTGATATTTGGGATTTTCATAATGAAGGACTGCTTGTTGATCGTTTGGGGATAAACTCCCAATATTCATGCAGTAGCAGTGGTCTCTTCGTTATGAAATATCCAATGCAAGGACTGTTCGCTACTGATCCTAGGGGTGATACCCAAAATAGGATGTGGTAGGAGAAATGCCTTCGGTTTGTCATGTACCTAGACAACTTGTATGGACAAATGTCTGACATTGCATTTCTAAATCATGAACTTTGATTTTTACAAACACACATCTGTTGGTGGCGTAGGAGGCAACTCCTATTAGCTTATGTAACGGCCGTAATTTTGACTAACATTATTTAGGACATTTAATTATATATATTAAATGAAATAGAGAAAATAGTTAAGAGATTGAGATTTGTATGTTTATAAGGTAGTCGTGCCTTAAGAATGAGTACACAAATGAAATAAGAAAGAAGTAATAAGATAAGGGCAAAATAGGAATAGGTTATATTCTTATACCCAAAACCCTGAACTTATTTCATTTACAATCATTTACAAACAAAACTAAAACTAAACCAAAGCTTGGTCGGCCACCATTAGAAGATAAAAAAGGAAGGAAAGCAAGATTTGAAGAAGTAAGCTTAATCAAACCAATTCAAAAGCAAATCTCAACATCCTTAACAACAAGCCAAAGGTGAATAATAGATTACATCTCATTTTTATGATTTTTGGAATCTAATTAAGATCCGAATTTATTTTGCAAGAATATTGCCATGTTTTGATTGTTTAAATGGATATATGCTTGTTGATGATTTATGCTATTTCATATAGATTTTATGATAAGAATTGATTTGGAAAACCTATTAAATGACATCCAAATGAGTTGCGCTTTTGATATAAGGTTAGAAATAGTATTTTTGAGATGGGTTTCAAGTTTCATAATTTTTTGAGTTGTAGTGGATTTATTATGAATTTTCTAGTGAAGAAAATGGTTATATTGGGTTTAAAATTTATTACGGTTATTATATATTAGCTTTGGGTCAAAAATTTAAATATGTTGGAAAACATATTAAAAGTGATTTATGGGAATTGTTGGAGAATTTTCCTATGTGTTTTATTAAGTATATAAAACTATTTAAGGTAGGGGACTTAAATGTTTTATATGTTTATATAAGGAGAAGGGGCAATTTGCTAAATGTTTTAAATTAATAATTGCTGAATTCGGCAGCACTTTTAGAAAAGATTTTGGAAAAGAAAATGGCAACCAATCATATGTTGACAGATAGGAAAGTGAGTTGGAAAGATATTACTTTATAAAGTTAAAAATCAGTTTTTGTAAAGAATTATTGTTTCGCCACTTTCGACAGCCACCTTTTGACTTCATACTACCGCCTCCAACTTAGTCGAAACCAATACACATGGTATCAATCTTTGGTATGTAGTGGATTGGAGATAGGCGAAAGGTATATAGTCGAAACATGCTTTCGAAGGTGTCGAGGCTTTTGTTTTGCTTTCAAAAGAGATGCTGCTTTCCTTGCTTTTAAACGAATGCTTTTGAAAGGGTTTTAATATAACTTTTGACATAGGTTTCTGCCTTTTTATTTTAAACAAGCTTTCGACATGGTTGGAATACGCTGCCGCATACTACCTTTCGACCCAATTGAGGCCGCTTATGCCTGGAAACATTGGTTTTGTAAGGGAGCTTTCGCTTTTAATAAGAAGCCGCTTCTCCATGCTCTCGAAAGGGATGGTTTCAAAGCCATCTACTTTCTTTTACTTAGGAATATTGCTTTCGAAAGAGTTGCTTTCATCCTAGTTGTTTTAAGACCCTTTGTATTATTGAAAGATAAACCCAAAGGTTTCGAAAAGAATGTTTAAATGGTTTCGATGCTATGTTCCACAAACTATTACTTGAACCCAATGCTTTCGAAAGGTTTGTTTTGAGTAAAGGTCTTTAATGCTTTCGAAAGGTTTATAATGAAGGTTTCGAAGGGGAGGTACCCTAATTTTTTCAAAAGGTTTACTTAAATATTTAAATGGAAGGTTTCCACTGCTTTCGAAAGGCAAGTTTAAAGTGTTTTGAAAAGAGGATGTCTAAGGTTTATAAAGCTTTCGAAGGGATACCTTAATGATTTCAAAAGGTCTTGTTTAAAGTTTTTAAGTAAAGGTTTCGAATGGTTTACCTTGGCTTTATGTCCTAAGAGCTTTTGAGTTAAAAGGGGGTTTTAACTTACTTTGAGAGATATATAATCCCATTATATTTCAACGGCATTATATTGTGTAAATTATATATAACATGGCAAAGAGATTTGAGTAAAGCAAAGAGTATATTTTCCTTGTTTAAGTATGATTTAAAGGATTAAATCAATTTAAAAGAAATATTTTCATTTAAATTTGATGGGGTAGTTAACCCTAAGTGAATGACTCGGATATTAGAATACCAGATAGGACTGGTATAGGGTCGTGCCCTATACCTTAGATAATAAGCCCCTAGCTAATATAATTCCAAAATTCCAGTGTGTAGGGCTTTGTCACAGGTACGACTAAAATGATTGTTACACACAGAAAGGAATATACAGAAAGAAGATAAGTTATTGGTGAGCCCGCAAAACCATTAGGTTCAGTTAACCCTAGAAGAAGATAGTTGAGGGCAGTCATCCCAGAGGTGTGTCTAATAGATGTTAGATAATTGATTATGTCTGGTAGGCTCGAGTCAGCCAATGGTTAATAGTTAGCAAAACAAAACTATATTTTTGGGGACAGATAGTCCATTGGTTACCTGATTTATATGCATATATGATTTTACTATTCTTGCTCTAATCATTTTGATTGTAGGATTTTGATTTGCAAAGGTTATGTTTTAAAAAGAGATATTAGTGAGGGGAAACATGTTCCGCTAAGCGGAGTGGTCTCACTTAATATAAGATAACCGAGATGTAATAGTATTATTCACACCAGGCTTTATGTCTGACTCGAAGTTCCTATTTTCCCCTTAAACTCTCGGGTGCTCAATATTTACTTTGAGTAGATTGAGAGTTAAGGTTTTACAAGTTTACTAGGTTAGACGAATAAGCTTTCGAAGACGTGCAGGAGGCAAAGCTAGCTATATAGGAGATATTTAGTTTTATTTCCACTATGTTGTATTAAGACTGATTGTCTATTTAGTACTCTGATCATCCAACGGGGCATCTTCATATGTCGCTCTTTGCGTAATTTGTAATAATTATATTTGATCAAAATATGGGAATTTATTATGGGATTATGTAATTGAATATGAAATATTGATTTGAAATGTAATCGGAATTTTTTTTAATCTATGATGATTTTATTTCATATTCATGTGCTTATGATATTATGGATACCATTAACATTACCGTATTTTTTCACCGGAAGTTAATACTATGGATGACTGCAGCATCTGTTGCGCTTAGCTTCGGGCCTCAAGATAGAGGATGTTACAACTTGGTATCATAACATAGGTTTATGAAAAACTTAAAAGAAATTTCAAACTTAAAATGATTTTGAAACTATAATCCTAAGGAATTAGAGAAAATATTGGGGTATGAGATAGCACTATAGTAACGTACTTGTATTTGCTATATATAAGTATACGCTTTATCTCTATTCTCCCTTCTCTCTTAAGCTATTCTTCTGTATCTTACAAGGGCTCAAATGCAGATTTTACGGACATAAGATATGGATGCTAGAGGTGGAAGAGTTAACCTTGGTGGAGGAAGCACCACAACCAATGGAAATGCCAGACCAAACACTAGGAGGAATCTAGGTCAGGCACAAGCTGCTAATGTGGATACTGGAGTGCCGCAAGTTGATATAGGAGCTATGTATCATTTCTTTGTCAACATGATGCAAGCAGGAGTTGCTCTGGGTTTAGTTGGAGGAAATGTTGAAGGAGGAAATCAGGAAGCTCCAATGGTCAATAACTATGTTGTATTAGAGATTATGCCAGGTTGGGAGGAAAACCATTCATCGGGATTAAAGATGCAATTAAAGTGGAGAATTGGTTACTTTGTTCATTGCGAGAGAATCTTTATTGACTCAATGATGAGTAGAAAAGGAGGCTTGCTTCTAGACAGTTACGAGTTGCAACATTGTTTTGGTGGAACAGTGCACTGTGGGAGCGATGAGGAGACCATGACTTGGGTTGAGTTCAGAAGGAGGTTTGAAGAAATATTTATGTCAGAGATTGCCATGTCAACTTTGGTCAGGAAGTTTATGGAGTTGAAGCAAGGAGATATGACAGTGCTTGAGTATGCAACCAGATTTGAGGAGCTATCAATATACGGATACGCCAAGGTTGATACAGTTATTAAAGGAATGAGAAGTTCATTCGTGGGTTGAAGCCTGAACTTGCTAAGGCCACATTATCGCATATTAGAGATCCTTGCGATGTAGTTATTGAGATAGCTTTAAGGAAAGAAGAAATGCTTGATTATCTTGAGGGAAACAAGGCTGGTGGAGCTTAAGGAAGGCAGAACCAGAAGAGGAAAATTTTCTATAATAAGAGCGCTTAGAAGGGTGGAGCTGCCAAGAAATGAAAGGCTGCTATAGTCTGTTATAAGTGTGACAAGAAGGGACACTATGCTCATGAGTGCCGGACAGGCAAAGGTAAGAAAGCTGTTGACAAGAAAGGAGTGAGATGTTTCAACTGCGATCAAGTTGGGCATTATAAGAACCAGTGCAAGGAGCCAACCAAGGATGGAAAAGGCAAAGTGTTTGCATTGGAGCCAGCTACCTCAAGACTAACAGCAGAGGAAAAAGGAAAAGCTGGGTTGGGAGGTACGCTTTTGATTCATGGTATGTCAGTTAGAGTTCTATCTGATACTGGTGCATTGCATTCTTTTATATTTCATTATTTGGTAGATAAGCTTAACCTAGAGCCCACATACCTAGTTACTTCCTTAAGGGTTGCAAATCCGATAAGAGGTTATGTGACTCTTGGGATGAGATGTGACCACCTAGAGTTTGAATTGTTAGGTCATGTATTTGCTTGCAGTTTGCATGTGTTTGATTTCGCAAGGTTCGGAATTATTTTGGGTATGGATTGGTTAAGTAGATACGATGCTAGGATATTTTGCCATGATAGGAAAATATCACTTAGACACCCGATTGTAGTAATCAGATAGTATACTCCGTAGAAAACCCTAGTTTTGAGGTTAATGCTTTGTTGGGTGTTATGGAGACAGAAGACGAGTTGAATCGAGTTTTTGTTGTTAGAGAATTCGCAGATGTTTTTGAGCCTATGATAGGACTACCACCGAAACGAGCCATTAAGTTTCAGATAGATTTAGTACAAGCAGCAGAATCGGTGAGTAGATGTTAGCGTCAAAATCGAACGCTAACACCCCGGTGTGAGTATTAGTAAAGTGAAAGCACCACCCGTTCCTGCGGGAACTAAAAATAAGCAGATAATAGCAGAAAAGTAAAGAGACAGCAGTTTTATAGTGGTTCAGCTCAAAATTAAGCCTACGTCCACTTTACCTTCTTTATCACAGATTTGATTACAAGTTTTACAAGAATCCCTTCGATTATTCAACAATCGATACAAGTAATCAACACTTCAATGCAAAAGACATTCTGGAATCCATCTTGAATGTAGTTGATCTTCTTTAGGTATTTGGAATGTTCTTGGTAGTATAGTTGTTGTAGAAGTCATGAATGCAGCAGAGTTTCGGCGCTTCAAAGTCTCGAAAAAAAGTCCTCCCACAATGTGGAGTAGGCAGGGTATTTATAGGGAAAATCTGGGGATAGGTCGTAGGTCGCGAGCGACTTAGGGGTTAGGTCGTAGGTCGCGAGCGACCTAAGGGTCATCCCAAGTTAGCTTAAGTCGTTGGCGACTTAGTGGAGCCATTCCGGGTGAGATCTTGGGTGTGAGCGACCTAATGTTGTAAATATAGAAGTTATCTCGGTCGGATTAGGTCGTGAGCGACCTAATAGAAGAGGCAGGTCGTGTGGCTTTTCTCTGGAGCATGTTGAGTCGTTCCCTTTTCCCGAGTTGCTATGTCGCTAGGTCGCTAACTCGCTAGGTCGCTAACTCGTTAGGTCGCTAACTCGTTAGGTCGCAGCCTTCTTATCTCGTTAGGTCGCTGGGTTTCTTAGCTCGCTAAGTCGTTAGGTCGTTGAAGCCTTGAGTTGCTTAAGTTGTAAGTCGCTGAAAAAGAGGTGTTAACACTTTCCCCTCGAAGTATATGCCTAGGGACTAGGTCGTGTGCTTCGACACCTTTTAACTCGTGCCATCTGAATTGCTAAGTCGTGAGTCACTGGAGTTGTTAGGTCGTGAGTTGCTTGAGTCATTATATCGTTCTGAGCCGATTCGAATTCCGCCTTCCCGCCTATAAGTTGCTCAGCTCCTTCTTCCTTCTCCTTACTTGCTCTATTATTCGAAACCACCATTGACATTTTCCCCAAGCTCTCGAAAACAAATCCAACCTTCTCGTCGTCGATCAACCCTCCGTTCAACTACGTAAGTAACTCTGGCCATCGTTCTCCTACATCCGTTGTCAAATCGCTGATTTCCACTTTCCGACTTCAATTCACTTATCATCAGTTATATGAAATTTATGTTATCATATTGTAAAGTTGTGCTCCATTTCGCTCTCTGATTATTGTCGAATCGTTCGTAATTGCTTTAAAAAGTGAATCGGCAAATTTGGAGAAGGCGATGAGGTTTTAGATGTTTGGAGGAGATGATGAGGTTTTAGGTAAACGGGTTATTGGATAGTGGGATATGTTGCGGTGTTTCTAATGAGGTAATGGGGGATGGACACGCGGCAACATGCGAGTGGAGAGAAGGACTTAGGGTTTTTTGATGGAAGAAAATTCAGCATTTTCGAGTTACTCTTAGAGCGACCTAAAGCATCGAACGACCTAAGAGCCTTGCGACTTAAAAGAATTTGAACGACTTAAGAACTTGCTACTTAAAAGAATCTGAACGACTTAAGAACTTGCGACTTAAAAGAATCTGAACGACTTAAGAACTTGCGACTTAAAAGAATTTGAATGACTTAAGAACTTGCGACTTAAGAAGTGTAGCATATTTCTTCGGACGAGATAACTCTCCTTACGACCTATCTTTGGATTGCACTACGATCTGGGCGACTTAACTTCTTGCGACATAACTTTTAGGTCGCGGGCGTACTTGGACGAGTTAACACTTAAACAAATTTACCCTGTCCTGACTTAAAGCCTTATGCCTTAACTTGTAGTGTAGCTTTAACTCGTAGGAACATGACTAATGAATTCCATAACTCTAGCAGAGCAACTTAAGGAAGGTTGACTTATGTCAGGTCATTGAACATGATTTGGACGACCTAAGCAATCCCGAGCTAGCCTTAAGTCGTTCCTGCGACTTAAGGACTTGAACACTTGCAAAATTTTCACAGGACTTGACTGAATTGCAAATTTGAACTGTTTGAACTTGTACTTTTTCACAGATTGTATTGACTTGATTGCTAATAACCTGTTAAATACAACATTTGTAGAAAACTGGGACGAATATACTCATCATTGACTGCCCACATCGAACGATGGATTAGATCAAGAGACACTGTTCTACTTAAGTAAAATAAAATGAACTCAATCGAGTGTGAAATGCTACGAATCGACTAACTTGAATGAAGTGTCAATGCAAAATTCTCACAGTTAGAACTGCTTACTATCGAACGTTATCTACATTGACACTACTCTTAGTTTTAATTTAATAACAAGTCTTGAATTTTCCTGAATTGACATATGCCTACAAATATTGTTATTTTTATTTACTTGTTATTTTATTAGCTTCGCACAACACTTCACACGCTTTTAGGAAACGTGCACCTTCATATTTGAATGTCCAGTTCCTTGTGTAGAATGACTTCTCAACAAGAAGAGATAGTAGGGCAAGCCGGAGAAGTCTTCCCAATAGCTAATCCTTTGGATGATCCCCCGGAAAGAACTTCAACCACTCTGAATCAACTGGTGTTCAGTCAATTATGTGTTCAGTTCGGTATTGATGAAGCGGACGCTTTGCTTCCGGGGGTAAATGATACTGCTGACAGGCCGCCTCTTGGTTTTATCGCAGTTAATCGTCAGATG
Organism: Allium fistulosum; assembly: GCA_030737815.1. Classification (NCBI taxonomy): domain Eukaryota; kingdom Viridiplantae; phylum Streptophyta; class Magnoliopsida; order Asparagales; family Amaryllidaceae; genus Allium; species Allium fistulosum. The sequence goes on along the minus strand of CM060903.1, from coordinate 507,514,497 downwards.
TGCTCAAGTGGAGCTATTCCTCCCTTTAATGATTTTCTTCGACAGCTCTTTCTCCGATTAACTATCTCTCCTTTCCAGTTGCATTCCAATGGCTACGCTATCTTGATGGGACTGTGTGTACTGTTTAGGAGGACACTTGACCGTCTTCCGAGCTTTGAAGAGATTTGCTATTTGTGCACATTTGTGAAGAATAAAGATCATCCTTCTATTGTACTTGTGAGGAGTGCCAGGAACCGTAAACTAATTGCTGATCTTCCTGAAAGCACCCACGGGTTTTTGAATCAATTTTTCTTTGTTCGCTGTCCTCCGGGATTCTATGCCATTTGGAGAGTAGGAAGTAAGCTTGTCTATCTCTGTTCTTTTCGTTCCTGAACTTTTCAAAATCCGAGTTGTTAAGTACTAACATCATCCTTTACTTTTATAGGACTTCCTCTTCTTTCTAAAGACTCCATCCACAAGCCAACTTTTGAAAGGCTAAGCGCTGTTGCCGCTGAAGAGAGGAGTATCAAATATCTTTTGAAAGATGAATTTTTACATCAATTTGGCCTTTTACATTCTTCCCGATCTCTTCAGCTTCGCGATGCCCCTGCCCCTCAATCGGAAACATCTGATGCCCCAGCCCCCGCAAAAGAACTTGCGTCGAAAGAACTTGTTGCAGAGGCTTGCTGAGGCAAAAGAACTTGCGTCGAAAGAATTTCGCGATGCCCCTATTGTAAAAGCCGACTTCACTCCTAAGCTGAAGAGTGGTTTGTAGCTTGACGCGCGTAGTTTGCACGCCACACACACTTAGGATTTTTAGCAGTTACTTGCACTTAACTTCCTTTTCCTGGAGATTTCTAAATTCTATTTCTTTTTCATTTTCAGATTCTCCAATGGGACGAAGTGGCTCGTATTATGATGATTTTATGCGCTTCGGAAGGCGTGACTACTACTATGATCCCAGGCGCCATCTCTCTACCCCTAGGGAGACCGACGAAGAAAGAGCAGCCACAAAAGCTCAAGAAAGGAGGGCCCATGAGGAGCATCATGGGAGAAGAGATGAGCGCTATGACTCCTCCTAGAAAGACGATGATTCCCACAAAAGAAAATCTTATGACGATAAAGGGAAGGGTCATATAGTTGAGGACCCAAGCAAGCGGGCCCGACTTAGCGAGAAATCTTCTTCTGAAGTTCCTAAAGCGCCTGCTTCTTCCGTTTCTTTAGACATCCCCTCCAGCTCTCCTGCTCTTTAGAGAACTGATACCCAAACAATCATCAATAGGCCTCCCTATCAAGTCGAGAAGCCTCCGCCTACACTCCACAGCCGATTCCCGAACTAGTGCCTAAAAGGAGTGCGCTTTGATTTGGATTTGGTACCGATCGACAAACAGGCCATGCTGCGAAATCTTGATGCTGTAAAGCTTGATATCGAAAGAATGTCCAGCTGGTAAAAACTGGTCGATGAACTTCGAAGAATAAATCGCTTAAATCTTGAAGCTATGCTAACTATGGAAAATGACAAGTCGGAGTGGAATAAAGTTCTTGAGCAACATGATGCGGAAATGAAAAGCATCACTGCCTTCAATGAAGAGCTTGAGGCAGAAGTCAAGAAACTCAAAGAAGACCTTGCTACCTCTTCCGCTTCTCATTCTCAAAAGGAAGAGGTTTTTCAAAAGCAAGTGAGAGATGCGCATGCTCTCAGAGAGATGCCAAGATCAAACTTGAGGCAGAACAGCATGTTGTTGAAAAATACCGCAACGATACCGTCCAGTTGCGGGAAAAAGTCAGCTCCCAAGACTTGGAGATTACCATGTTAAAAGCTCAACTTTTAAAAGCCGAAAAGGAGCGTGATGAGGCCGTTGCTGGAAGAGCGGCTGCTGAAGAGTCGCACGAAACAACCAAGGCCACCATCAGCTCCACTCTTTTTGAGTTTTACGTTCTCAGTGTCTTAGGGAAAGGCAGCATCTCTTTCTTGGGCCCAAAATATGAAATTACTCTGGCCGAAGTGTGGGAGGCAGTAATTGACATGTATAAAGATGCTGGCTATGTGGAGGAGAACCTGGAGGCTTGTTATTTGGATGACGAGGGTCGTGCTGCCCTTGCTAGAGGGAAAGAACAGCTTGCTAGGGAGCGAGCCGAAGCAGCAGGAGGAGAGCATCTGGAGAAGGCGCTTTTAGCCGACCCACTCGTCCTTCGGCTTCGGTCGACCCTGATACCATTGGCTCTAGCTCTCATTCTCCACCCCCTGCAAAAGCCGAGATTGAAACTAAAGCTGCTCACACTGAAGAAGAGGCCCAAGAAAGTACTGAAGCCCGGGATTATGAAATCGAAGTGATCAAACCAAGCTCTCCAGGTAACTTCAATTCCGATCTGGCTCAAGTGGATTGCTCATTTACTTCACCTAAGCTTGATGAACTTTTTGCCTATTACTTAAGCCTTGATGTGCCACCATCTCCTCTCTTTGCGGAAAATACTGATGTTTTTAACTTTTCTTCTTCTATAGCAAAAATAACAAGTGCTATACCAGCTTCGCCTCCCCCAGCTGCTGCTCCTCTACCTCTTCAAGTTACTCCTCCTTCTGCTTCTCAACCGGGGTCGCAAGAAGAAAAAATAGAAGCTCTCCAAGACTTGGATGATCTGACCGCTTCGCAAGAGCAGAAGGCAGAAGATCTTGAAGAGGGCGAGAGGTCCCAGAGAAAATTTATGCTGACGACACAAAGCTATCTGAACTTATTACTCCGGGCGGCGAATCTTCTTCAAAAAAGAAGGGGAAGCGCGGCATTTCAAAGAAAAAGAAAGATGCTCCTACTGATGATGAGAAAGTAGAAGAAGACCCAGTTGCACCTCTTTCTCCTTCTTCCGCGACTCGTCCAAGCCGGCCTGCGAAGTTAGTCATTAAACTAGGTGAAGGCTCCAAAGGCGGCGGGAGGAAGAAGAAATGAGTTTGGTTCTATCTTTCTTGTTTTGCTATTTTGCTTTTTGTCTAAAGATTTGTATCGACCGGGGATTGTGCGGGTACCGGCCCCCGCTTTTTTTTTGAAACCTGCATATGTTATGAAAAATTTGATAATATGGAATGAAAATGACTCTTTTACTTGTACAATTTCTTGTCAGTATTTGTGAATGCATTTATTCCTTGTTCTTGCACAAGTTACTTTATTTTCTTTGTACGATACTGCAGTGAGCTCGTGGTATGCTGTTTGAGCATTATTTTTATTAATATAGTTATATGCCCCCATACCACGGCTCATTGCAATATTCTGAAAAGACTTGTACTCTTATTCTAGAGAATAATTCTTTCACTTTGAGGAAATATTATTCTGCTTTAATAGAGTGTGCTTTGTATCGGAGAAATTTTCTTCTTTTTCTTTTCTTTTTAGAAAGAGTTAACACACTTCAACTTTTGGAGATGGCCACTTTTATTTTTTTAGAAGTGGATTACTTTTTGTAGTGAAGCGGACTTTTGAAGAAAACTTTTATTTTTGGACGTGCCTCGTTAGAGGGCTTTAGTTGGCACTTCACCATTGAGGGTAGGAATGTGCCTCTGAAGAGGGCTTGTACCTCCAAAGAGGGCTTTTTTGTTGTGCCTCGGGAGAGGGCTTTTCTGTTGTGCCTCGGGAGAGGGCTCCTCCGAAGAGTTGTGCCTCCGAAGAGGGCTTTTGCCTCGTTAGAGGTCTTTTGCCTCCGAAGAGGACTCCTCCGAAGAGTTGTGCCTCCGAAGAGGGCTTGTGCCTCCGAAGAGGGCTTTTGCCTCGTTAGAGGTCTTTTGCCTCTGAAGAGGACTCCTCCGAAGAGTTGTGCCTCCGAAGAGGGCTTTTGGTTTTGCCTGAAAGTTATTTCTCACAGTTAAATGGATCCACGGGGCGGACGCAAGCCGCTTAATTGGATGTTTGTTTGCACAGACAATCATAATTAAGCAGCAAGGGCCCGGTGCCTTCACTTTGGGAAGGTGCCCCTCCGGTGGTTCCATTAACCTTATTGGTTGAGAAAAACATTTCATTTTACAGCGTGCCTCGTTGGAGGGCTTTATTTTGCACTTCAACTTTTTTGGGGAAGATCGTTCCCATGAGAGTAGAAGAGTGCCTTTGAAGAGGGCTTTATTTGTTTGCCTGAAAGTTATTTCTCACAGTCAAATGGATCCACGGGGCGGACGCAAGCTACTTAATTGGATGTTCGTGCACAAACGATCGCAATTAACTAGCAAGGGCCCGGTGCCTTCCTTTGGGAAGGTGCCCCTCCGGTGGTTCCATTAACCTTATTGGTTGAGAAAAACATTTCATTTTACAGCGTGCCTCGTTGGAGGGCTTTAAATTGTGCCTCCGGAGAGGGCTTTGAGTTGTTTGCCAGGAAGGTTGCGTCTCACAGTTAAGTGGTTCCACGGGGCGGACGCAAGCCACCTAACTGGATGTTTGTTTGCATAAACGATCACAATTAAGCAACAAGGGCCCGGTGCCTTCAATTTGGGAAGGTGCCCCTTCGGTGGTTCCACCAACCTTTTTGGTTGAGAGACAAGATTCCATTTTGGCTGTTTTTTGTTTTCTTGCCAATAACTTTTCATCATCTGTCCCTCAGCGATCCCTTGTTATCACTTTTGAATAAATGTTCCTTCCTTTTGCAGGTTGTTTGATTCTTCCAGAGAAGCGCGCTTCTTTGTTAAGTGAATCCACGGGGCAGATGCAAACTACTTAATCGGATGTTGGTTTGCTCAAACGATCTCGATCAATTAGCAAGGGCCTGGAACCTTCACTTTTGGAAGGTGCCCCTTCGGTGGAACCAACTGTTTGTGAGAAGTACTTCTTATGTAGGAATTGAATCTGGAATTTTTGTGGCTTGACATTCGTTTGTTGAGTGATTTATGAGAATCGCTTGGGTTTCTGACATGTTGAATAGGTAAGCTTTGCTTTGATTTCCAGCATTATTAAATCGACATTTTAGCAACATATTTAAGATATTTGCAGATCGAAATGATACAGGTATTTTAAAGCAGTAAAAGACACAAGATTTATAGTGGTTCGGCCAAGAGTCGGGCCTATATCCACTTTATAGTTCTTATTGCTGAGTCACACTGATTTTACAATGACTTACAATACAAGAATAATACATCCAGAATTATTTTACAAATTTAAGCATAGCTTTTAAGTAAAATATGGACGCAAGTGGTTGCTATTCCAGGCTCTTAGGATCGGATCTCCTTCGATAGTTGTGAGTTTGAAAGTGCTATCAAGAAGTTTTTTGCCTAATGACATATGGTCCTTCCCAGTTTGGCCTAAACACTCATGTTGCTGTCATGATCCTTTTGAAGACTAGATCCCCAATTTCAAAGCTGCGTTGACGAACTTTAGAATTGAAGTGCCTGGCTATCCTTTGCTGTTGATCTGCAACTCTGAGTTCAGCTTCTTTCCTTCTTTCATCAAGCAAGTCAAGTGCTTCAAGTTGCAGCTTTTCATTTTCAGCTTGTTTGAAATGAATTCTCCTATGGGAGGGGACCTCTATTTCCACGGGAATCATTGCTTCTGATCCATATGCTAATGAGAATGGAGTGTGCCCAGTCGCAGTTTTGTGGGTAGTCCTATATGCCCATAGTGCTAGTGGCAGCTTATCAACCCAACCACCTTTTGCTTTTTCCAGTTGCTTTTTGATGGTTGATTTGATGATTTTGTTCACTGCTTCCACTTGCCCGTTTGCCTGCGGATGAGCCACTGCTGAGAAGCTTTTTCGGATCTTGAATCGCCTGCAAAATTTCTGGAATTCCTCGCTTTCGAATTGGGTACCATTGTCTGTTATTATCTTCTGAGGCACTCCATACCTGCAAATGATATTTTTAGTCACAAAATTTATCATCTTTTTAGAGGTAATAGTAGCCAATGGTTCAACTTCAGCCCATTTAGTGAAATAATCAACAGCAACAATGGCATATTTGATTCCGGATCTGGCAATCGACATAGGCCCAATGAGATCTATTCCCCAAATGGCGAACGGCCATGGACTGACCATCTGTGTTAGCACGGTGGAAGGTGCTCTTGGGATTTTTGCAAATCTCTGGCATCTGTCACACTTTCGGGAATAGCTAGCAGCATCTTGGTTAATATCCGGCCAATAATACCCGTAATGGAGAATTTTCTTTGCAAGAGTTTGGCCACCTGAATGATCTCCACATTCTCCTCCGCGTACTTCAGCTAAAATTGCCTTAGCCTCTTCTTTGGTTACACATCGGAGTAATGACATCGAGAATCCTCGTTTGTACAAATGGTCGCCTTGAATCACATATCTCGGGGCTTTTCTTAACAGCTTTTGGCGTTCTTTTGAGTTCTCTGGTAAGGAGCCGTTGAGTAGATATTCCTTGATAGGGGTTATCCATGACTCCTGTTCTTGAGATACAGCCATGATCCAGTCAATATCCATCTCATCAATACTCGGAGCTGTCAAGACTTCTACAGGGACAAATTCCAATAATTGAGCTTCGCCAGAGCTTGAGTATTTCACGAGAGAATCTGCCTTCATGTTCTCTTCCCGGGGGATATGGTTTATTGTATAATGATCAAAATCATCGAGAAGCTCACAGGCTTTTGATAAGTAAGCAGGCAGATTTCCTCCTTTAGTTTGAAACTCTTTCTTGACTTGGCATACAATAAGTTGGGAATCACTGAAGATCTGCAATACTTTGATGCTTAGTTCTTTAGCAATCCTCAGACCGGCAATAAGAGCTTCGTATTCGGCTTCATTATTTGTCGAAGGAAATTCTAATCTCAATGCATAACACAATGACCGCCCTTCGGGGGTTTCAAGCACAACCCCAGCTCCGGAACAGTAGTCATTTCTTGCACCATCAACATATAACTTCCATCGGATCGGAATGTCTTCAGTTACCTCTTCCTCACTGCCACCTTTATCTGTGCATTCTGCAATGAAATCTGCTAAAGCTTGTCCATTGATTGCTCTTCGGGGATGATAGGTGATATCGTATTGACTGAGTTCAATATTCCACTTCAGAAGACGACCCGAAGTTTCAGGGCGGAATAGGACTTGCTTTAAAGGTTTATCAGTGAGGACTTTAATAGGATGAGCCTGGAAGTATGGCCTCAACTTTCTGGATGCGATCAGTAGACAGTAGGCGAGCTTTTCTAACTTTGAATAATTCATCTCTGCCTCAGTGAACCTTTTGCTGATGTAATAAACTGGACGCTGAACTTTTGCGTCTTCTCGTACCAACGCTGCACTGAGAGCATGAGATGAAACTGCTAAGTATATGAATAGATCTTCACCATTGTTGGGCTTAGAAAGTACTGGAGGCATTTCCATATGATGAATCAGCTCATCAAAAGCTTTTTGACACTCAGGAGTCCATTCAAAATTCTTCTTTCCTTTCTTCAGAGCATCAAAGAAGGGAATGCATTTATCTGTGGCTTTGGAAATAAATCGACTCAAAGCAGTGACTTTCCCATTGAGACTTTGCAATTCCTTCTTCGTTCTAGGGGGTTTGACTTCCCTGAAGGCAGTGATCTGAGCAGGATTAGCTTCAATGCCCCTAGCACTCATAATGAAACCCAAGATTTTCCGGACTCAACCCCGAATGAACATTTCAGAGGATTCAGCTTCATCCCATACTTTCGGAGGATTGTGAACATTTCTGTCAGATGATCCATGTGGTCTACTGCCTTCTTTGATTTCACTAACATATCATCAACGTACACTTCCATAGTTTTGCCAATTTGAGGCTTGAACATGGCATTAACGAGTCTCTGATAAGTTGCCCCCGCGTTCTTTAGTCCGAAGGGCATGGCTTTATAGCAATAAAGACCAACATCAGTGATGAAGCTCGTGTCTTCCTGATCCGGCTCATGCATCATGATTTGATTGTATCCTGAGTAAGCATCCATAAAAGACAATAATTCGTGCCCGGCTGTTCCATCTACCAATTGATCGATTCTAGGCAACGGGAAACAGTCTTTGGGACATGCTTTGTTCAAGTCTGAGAAGTCGATGCATACTCTCCACTTTCCATTTGCTTTTTTAACCAACACTGGATTAGAAACCCAATTTGGATAAGTGGATTCTCTGATGAAACCATTCTCCATGAGCCGATCTACTTCTTCTTTCAATGCTGTTGACCTTTCAGGACCTTGGGTTCTTCTTTTCTGCTTTACGGGTGTGAATTTTGGATCAATATTTAAGGCATGTACTGCGATTTCTGGAGATATTCCACACATGTCAGCATGACTCCAAGCGAATACATCCAGGTTTGCTTTCAAGAATGATATTAGCATATTCTGAACTGTCACACTGAGTTGTGAACCCACATTTAACACCTTGTTTGGATCTTTCTGGTCAACAGGTATTGGCACCGTTACTTCTACCGGCACCACTCTATTCTCCCCTGCACTGGTCTTTCTGGGATCAATTTCTTTTCGCGCACCACTATGCTCACCAGTGCAGGGTCCATCCCGTACTTGCTACAAGGTGGGTTCTTTGATGCGGAGCGGAGCTGGCGCACCCTTTCCCATCTCTCTCTTTTTCGCCTTCCGCAACTCTATAAGATAACATTCCCGCCCAGCATTCTGGTCCCCTTTCAAAACACCAATGCCGTTACCAGTGGGGAATTTCATAGTTAGGCACCACGGGGCGAGAATAGCTTTGAATGCTGCAAGAGTTGGTCGTCCCAAGAAGGCGTTGTAACCAGAAAATTCATCAACAATAACAAAAGTTTGCTTACAGACCACTTTTCTTTCCCCTTCACCAAGTTCTACAAATAAGTCGACAGTTCCGATGGGCTGCTTTGGTTCCCCAGTGAACCCCACAATTTTTTGCGAAGAAGCTTGAACATCAGCCATCAGAATTTTCATTTGATCAAAGGTCTTTTTGAAGAGGATATTACAAGAAGCGCCGCAGTCAACAAGCACTCTTCTCACAATAGCTGGTCCGATACCGGCGGATATTACCAAAGGATCCATGGTGGGAGCCTCAATTCCCACAGAATCTCTAGCTCTGAATATGATGTCATCGTGAAAAGTTTTTTGCTGCACAACATCTCCTAAGACAAAAACAGTTTCTTCTTTTGGGGTGTGTCTCAAAGCATGAGCATACCTCTCCATTTCTCCCCAACTTCTTCCTGCTGGGTGTGGACCCCCTGTGATTACATTAATAACAGGCCTTTCAGATTCCTGCACCGCAGCCTTTTCTCCTGAGCCAGATTGACGAGCAGGAAGTTGTTGCCCCTGAGTGGATGAGGCCGGATCACCTCTGTTTCTCTTAACATACTGTTGCAGTTTATTCTCTCTCAACAGTTCTTCAATCAAGTTCTTTAGATGGCGACATTCGTTGGTGTCATGGCCAGGTTGGTTGTGGAATCGACAGAACCTTCCATTAGGCACAAAATTCTTCCCGAGGTTAATCTTAGGTGGCTCAGAGAACTCAACGACATCCTTGGTTGCGAAGAAGATGTTTTCTGGAGTATCAGTTAGAGGAGTAAAGTCTAAAGGCTTAAAGTAACGAGGTTTCTTCACATCTTTCTGTCCTTTCCTACTGTTATTTTCCTTATTCTGACCACCAGATTCTTTCTTATTAGAAGCTTCAACCACATTGTTGTTTTGAATTTCAACCGCAACCACCTTTGCTGGTGCAGGAAGATTCTCCAAACGCATAAACTCGTCAGCCTTCTTATAAAACTTCTCAAGTGAATTTGGTTCCTTCATCTTCAGCCATTTTCCGAATTCACTTCTTTTATTGATGGCTCGAATAAAGTAAGTTAGAATCATTCGAGGTTCAACATTATCCACTTCAGCCAAAGCTATGTTGAAGCGGTTCAAGAAAGATTTGATAGATTCCCCAGGAGCTTATTCAAGGCTGGACAATGACATTATGTCCTTAGCTTTTGAAGCATACAATCTGAATTGATCCTTGAATTTACGAGTTAAGTCAGAGAATTGATCCACAGATCGGACTGGTAGCTTTGTAAACCAAAGTAGAGCCACCCCCTCCAAATAGACAGGAAAATATCTGCATTTAATCTCATCTGTTGCCCTGGCACCTGTCATATGCCAGTCGTATTTGTACAAGAACTGATTAGGGTCGCTCGTCCCCCGATAGGCTGGGATAGTAGGGGGAACGAACTTCTTTGGGAATTCAGCTTTTAGAATTCTTTCAATAAACAGAGTCTTGCTTGGAGCGAACCCCCAGTCATTTTCATCTTCCTTGCTTTTCATGCTTTCCTTCATTATTTGGCGAACCATTCCTGATAGGTATTCCTCATCGTTCAAAGGCCTTGTCGGGCAGACGTCAGCCACTTTTTCAGAAGTTTGGCTGAACAAACGTTCGCGAAGAGGTGGCTGTGGCCTTGAACATCCAGCTTGGGGAGGTGCCCCTTCGGCGGTGCCAGCTTCCCTTTGAGGAATACTTTTGTCTTGGGAATCATGAGCATCTTCGGCGAAGGTTGGTTCATTATTTTCTAGTTGTCGATTCATCCCAAGCAGAGCGTTTAACCTGTCCATCATCAGGGAATTTTGAGCTTCCATTTGTTGGTATAACCCCGACACAACATCATCAAGTTCGGCCCTTGTAACTCCAACAGTAGGAGTTGCCTGATTTGGCGCTGGAGAAGAGGCAGCCCTGTCATTAGCATTTCCAGATCTCGTAGATCTACTCTTTCTTCCAGGAGCCATGATTTCAGATAGACTTCTGGTTTTTAAGGAGATTTTTTCAACAAATCTTTGCGAAGCAATGGTGAGAACACACCTGAGTTCAATTCTCAGTGAAAGCACCAAAAATGTTAACGTCAAAATCGAACGCTAACACCTCGGTGTGAGTATTAGTAAAGTGAAAGCACCACCCGTTGGTACGGGAACTAAAAATAAGCAAAGAATAGCAGAAAAGTAAAGAGACAACAGTTTTATAGTGGTTCGGCTCAAAATTAAGCCTACGTCCACTTTATCTTCTTTATCACAGATTCGATTACAAGTTTTACAAGAATCCCTTCGATTATTCAACAATCGATACAAGTAATCAACACTTCAATGCAAAAGACATTCTGGAATCCATCTTGAATGTAGTTGATCTTCTTTAGGTATTTTGGAATGTTCTTGGTAGTATAGTTGTTGTAGAAGTCGTGAATGCAGCAGAGTTTCGGCGCTTCAAAGTCTCGAAAAAAAGTCCTCCCACAATGTGGAGTAGGCAGGGTATTTATAGGGAAAATCTGGGGATAGGTCGTAGGTCGCGAGCGACTTAGGGGTTAGGTCGTAGGTCGCGAGCGACCTAAGGGTCATCCCAAGTTAGCTTAAGTCGTTGGCAACTTAGTGGAGCCATTCTGGGTGAGATCCTAGGTGTGAGCGACCTAATGTTGTAAATATAGAAGTTATCTCGGTCGGATTAGGTCATGAGCGACCTAATAGAAGAGGCAGGTCGTGTGGCTTTTCTCTGGAGCATGTTGAGTCGTTCCCTTTTCCCGAGTTGCTATGTCGCTAGGTCGCTAACTCGCTAGGTCGCTAGGTCGCAAACTCGTTAGGTCGCTAGGTCGCTAACTCGTTAGGTCGCAGCTTTCTTATCTCGTTAGGTCGCTGGGTTTCTTAGCTCGCTAAGTCATTAGGTCGTTGAAGCCTTGAGTTGCTTAAGTCGTAAGTCGCTGAAAAAGAGGTGTTAACAGTAGACCTCCAAGCAGAATGACACCTACTGAGATGAAGGAGTTAAAGGTGCAGTTGGTGGATTTGGAAGGCAAGAATTTTATCAGAGCAAGTAGTTCGCCTTGGGGAGCAGCCATAGTGTTTGTTAAGAAACCAGACGGATCGTTGAGGTTGTGTATAGATTATCCTAAGTTGAATGAGAAAATGTTAAAGAATCGATATATGTTACCTAGAATTGACGATTTGTTCAACCAGTTGAGTGGAGCCAAAGTATTTTTCCCAGTTAGATTTGGCAACAGGATTCCATCAGCTTAGAGTGGTTTAGGATAGTACACCTTTGACGGCGTTTAGGACCTGATATGGATCGTACGAATGGTTAGTGATGCCATTCGGACTAACTAATGTGCCAGCATTCTTTACAGATTTGATGAACCGAGTTTTCCAGGAATACTTGGATAGGTTCGTATTGGTGTTCATAGGTGACATTCTGATATACTCTAAATATGAAAGAGAGCATGAAGTCCATCTTAGAGTTGTGCTTGAGACGTTGAGGCAGCATCAACTGAAGTGAAGTTTCTTGGTCATGTAGTCTCAGAGAAAGGGTTGTCAGTAGATCTAGCTAAGGTCGAGGCGGTGAATAATTGGAAGAGACCCGAGACAGGGATTAAGATAAAGAGTTTTCTTGGATTAGCTGGTTATTATCGGAGATTCATTAATGATTTTTCACGGATAGCAGCACTAATGACTAAGCTAACTCGGAAAGATGTGTAGTTTGTCTGGTTTGATAAGTGTGAGGAAGCATTACAGAAGCTAAAACACTTATTGACAAATGCACCTATGTTAGTTATTCCAGAAGCGAATCAGGACTTAGTGGTGTACACCAATGCATGTGGAGTAGGGTTATAAGCTATATTAATGCAAAGAGGTAAAGTGATCGCCTACGCTTCTCGATAGCTCAGATCGCATGAGGTTAGATATCCAACTCACGATTTGGAATTAGCTGTTGTAATTTTTGCATTGAAGGTGTGGAGACATTACCTGTTGGGGGAGAGATTCAAGTTGTGTACGGATCATAAGTCTCTAAGGTACTTATTCGCTCAAAAGGAGTTGAATATGAGACATCAGAGGTGGTTAGAGTTTTTAGCCGCTTACGACTTTGGTATTGAGTATACACCAGGAAAAGGCAACAAGGTTGCAGATGCAGTTAGTAGAAAACATCAGAATGCAGTATTAGCAATGATAGCTGAGTGGAAAGATTTGGAGGCATTGATTACATGCATAGTACAGTGGAGACCTAAGAGTAGTTCTAGTACAAAGACTGATATGTTTTCATGTTTAAATTTCGACTAGTGATGATCGAAAGGATTGCTTCTAAGCAAAGAGAGGATCTATTATTAGCCGAACGGATCAAAATGTTAAGGGATGGAATGGAGAGTGATGACTTGAAAGATTTTGGTCTTGACTAGAACGGGTGGTTGAAGAAGAAAGGAAGACTGTTTGTTCCAAATGTGGGAAACATTAGGATGGAAATTCTTGAAGAATGTCATCATTCAAAGTTCACTATTCACCCGGAAGGAACTAAGATGTATCAGGACATGAAAAGAAGTTTCTTCTGGGAAGGTATGAAAAGAGATGTAGGCTTATGGGTGAAGCAGTGTTTGAACTGTCAACGAGTAAAAGGTGAACATCAGAAACCAAGTGGGTTACTTCAGCCTTTAGATGTTCCAACATGGAAATGGGATTCTATTTCGATGGATTTTATAAACGAGTTGCCAAGGTCAAATAGGGGAAATGAAAGCATATAGGTTATAGTGGACAGATTAACCAAGAGTGCCTATTTCATTCCAGTTAAGTTAACCAGAACCGCACTTGTTTTGGCAAGTTATTCATGAAGAATATTGATAGACTGCATGGAATTCCCAATAGTATAGTAAGTGACAGAGACTGCTTATTCACTAGTGAGTTCTAGAAAAGTCTACAGGATACTTTGGGCACCAAGCTCAAGATGAGTATCGCTTACCATCCGTAGACAGATGGGAAAACGGAAAGGGTTAACAAAGTCTTAGAGGATTTTTTAAGAGCTTATGTGCTAGATTTTGGGGGATCATGGGAAGACCATCTACACTTAGTCGAATTTTCGTATAACAATAGTTATCAAACTAGTATAGGGATGGGACCGTTTGAAGCTTTGTATGGAAGGCCATGAAAATCTCCCGTTTGTTTGTTAAAGACCGGGGATAGGTTAGTTCCAGGTCCGGATTTGGTCAGGGAAGCTACATAAAAGATTGAGTTAATTTGAGCTAGAATGAAGGAAGCTCAGTTTAGGCAGAGGAGTTATGCTGGTAAGAGATGGAAACACTTAGAGTTCTCGGTCGGATATCATGTTTTCGTCAAGGTATCACCGATGAAAGGTGTAATCAGATTCAGCAAATCAAGAAGATTGGCACCGAGATTCATTGGACCATTTCCTATTGCAGAAAGGATTGAGAAACTCGCATATAGTGTAAAGTTACCGAATAGTTTGGGACAAGTCCATGATGTTTTTCATGTTTCTCATCTAAGGAAGTGTATCCGAGATCCAGAAATTACTATTACACCTACTATGTTAACTGATTTAGTAGTGGAACCGGACTTGACTATAATTAAAATGTTAGTTCGTATAGTCATGAGAGATGAGAAGAGACTAAGGAACAAGACAGTCAGATTAGTCAAAGTCCAATGGAGTGACAACGAAAGAGACTGTACTAGGGAAAATAAGAGCAGGATTGGAGACACTTACCTGACTTGTTTCATGGTAATGATTGATCTTATGAGTACCTTATCGTAATTTCAAGGATGAATTTTTTTAAGGAGGGGAGTCTGTAACAGCCCTAATTTTGACTTACATTATTTAGGACATTTAATTAGATAAATTAAATGCAATAATGTAAATGGTTAAGAGATTGAGATTTGTATATTTATAAGGTAGCCATGCCTTAAGAATGAGTAAACAAATGAAATAAGAAAGAAGTAATAAGATAAGGGCAAAATAGGAATAGGTTGTATTCTTATACGTTAAACCCTTAACCTATTTCATTTACAATCATTCACAAACAAAACTAAGACTAAACCAAAGCTTGGCCGGCCACCATTAGAAGATAACAAGGGAAGGAAAGCAAAATTTGAAGAAGGAAGCTTAATCAAACTAATTCAAAAGCAAATCTCAACCTCCTTATCAACAAGCCAATGGTGAATAATATATTACATCTCATTTTTATGATTTTTGGTTTCTAGTTAAGATCCAAATTTATTTTGCAAGAATATTGCCATGTTTTGATTGTTTAAGTGGATATATGCTTGTTGATGATTTATGCTATTTCATATAGATTTTATGATAAGAATTGATTTGAAAAACCTATTAAATGACATCCAAATGACTTGCGTTTTTAATATAAGGTCAGAAATATTATTTTTGAGATTGGTTTCAAGTTTCATAATTTTCAGAGTTGATGTGGATTTATTATGAATTTTCTAGTGAAGAAAATGGTTATACCGGGTTTAAAATTATTATGGTTATTATATATTAGCTTTGGGTCAGAAATTTAAATATGTTGGAAAACATATTAAAAGTGATTTATGGGAATTTTTGGAGAATTTTCATAAGTGTTTTATTAAGTATATAAAATTATTTAAGGTATGAGACTTAAATGTTTTATATATTTATAAAAGGAGAAGGGGAAATTTGCTAAAAAATTTAAATTAATAATTACTAAATTCGGCAGCACTTTTATAAAAGATTTTGAAAAAGAAATTGGCAACCAATCATGTGTTGACAGATAGGCAAGTTAGTTGGAAAGATATTACTTTATAAAGTTAAAAATCAGTTTTTGTAAAGAATTGTTGTTTCGCCACATTTGGCAGTCACCTTTCGACTTCATACTACCACTTCCAACTTAGTCGAAACCAATACACATGGTATAAATCCTTGGTACATAGTGGATTGGAGATAAGCGAAAGGTATAGAGTCAAAACATGCTTTCGAAAGGGTTGAGGCCTTTGTTTTGCTTGCAAAAGAGATGGCGCTTGCGTTGCTTTTAAAAGAATGCTTTTGAAAGGGTTTTAATATATCTTTCGATAGAGGTTGCAACCTTTTTATTTTAAACAAGCTTTCGACAGGGTCAGAATAGTTGCTGCCGCATACTACCTTTTGAACTAGTTGAGGTCGCTTATGCCTTGAAACATTGGTTACGAAAGGGAGCTTTCGCTTTTAATAAGAAACCGCTTCTCCATGCTCTCGAAAGGGATGGCTTCTAAGCCGTCTACTTTCTTTTACTTAGGAATATTGCTTTCGAAAGAGTTACTTTCGCCCTAGTTGTTTTAAGACCTTTTGTTCCATTGAAAGATAAACCCAAAGGTTTCGAAAGGAATGTTTTATATGGTTTTGAAGCTATGTTCCACAAATTATTACTTGAACCTAATGCTTTCGAAAGGTTTGTTTTGAGTAAAGTTCTTTAATGCTTTCGAAAGGTTTATAATGAAGGTTTCGAAGAGAAGGTACCCCCAATGTTTTCAAAAGGTTTACTTAAGTCTTTAAGTGGAAGGTTTCCAATGCTTTCGAAAGGCAAGTTTAAAGAGTTTTGAAAGGAGGATGTTTAAGGTTTATAAAGCTTTCAAAGGGATACCTTCAATGATTTCGAAAGGTCTTTCTTAATGTTTTTAAGCAAAGGTTTCAAATGGTTTACCTTGGCTTCATGGCCTAAGAGCTTTTGAGTTAAAAGGGGTTTTCTTAACTTACTTTGGAGGGATAGATAATCCTATTATATTTCATCAACATTGTTTTGTGTAATGTATATATAACATGGCAAAGAGATTTGAGTAAAGCAAAGAGTATATTTTCCTTGTTTAAGTATGATTTAAAGGATTAAATCAATTTGAAAGAAATTTTTTCAAGGAAAATTTGATGGGGTAATTAACCCTAAGTAAATGACTCAAATATTAGAACACCAGATGAGACTGGTATAGAGTCACATCCTATACTTAGCTAATAAGCCCCTAGTATAAACCCAAAATTCCAGTGTGTAGGGCTTTGTCACACGTAAGACTAAAATGATGTTACACACAAAAAGGAATATACAGAAAGAAGATAGGTTATTGGTGAGCCCGCAAAACCATTAGGTCCAGTTAACCCTAGAAGAAGATAGTTGAGTGCAGTCAGCCTAGAAGTGTGTCTAACAGATGTTAGATAATTAATTGTGTCTGGTAGTCCCGAGTCAGCCAATGGATAATATTTAGCCAAACAAAACTATATTTTTGGGGACAGATGGTCCATTTATTACCTGATTTATATGCATATATGATGTTACTATTCTTGCTCTAATCAGTTTGATTGCAGGATTTTGATTTGCAAAGGTTATGTTTTAAAAAGAGATATTAGTGAGGGGAAACCCGTTCCGCTAAGCAGCATGATCTCACCTAATATCAGATAACCGAGATGTAATAGTATTATTCACACCAGACTTTATGTCTGACTCGAAGTTTATGTTTTCCCCTTAAACTGTGAGGCCCCACCACTATACCCACGCTAGCCAAGGACACTACGGGGTAATGCCGTCGACTAGCGCGGAGAATAAGGCTGTCGAGGAGAGACCATCCATGTAATTGCTTTGTGCGAGTACCGATATGCCAGATAAAAATATAACTTTTCATCTCAAGAGGAAATCCGACATACCGATTCAAACTCAAAACTACTACACGGTGGCTATGTATATATACTTCAGAAACAAATATAGGAATAAACATAACACAAATCAGTCACAGACAATTCATATCACAAAGGCGGAAATAGATATGAATATAACACATGAAAGTGTACATCAGAGTAGTGGTCAAACACGATCCACAATATCACAAAAGAAAAGATACAAGTGCTAGACAACAGAATATGTATATATCAATAAGTCAATATATCAAATGTATACAACCAAAAACTACAATGCTAAAGTAGTTATCCAAAAGTCAGATGATAGTCCCAGATAAGAAGTCATGAGGAAGCACCTGTAAAATCTCAGTCTGACCCGAGTATTATTTAAGAAGAAAATAATAAACAGATCAGTCTAGCTATAAATATCAGATAAAGTGATATAGAATAAGAGATATGACAAAAACGAATGATAACCATAAAGCCATACTGTGATAAGTATCTAATCGAAAATCAATCCAGAGATTAATCAATATCACAAGAATCTTCTCAAAGGTTAAAAAGAATGTCATATTCTTAATTTAATTCACCAAGCCACAAATAACGACATACATTTCAATGCTAATTTGTAAAAGTTGGTGAAGCATAAATTCCAGAAATCGACCATTAGAAATCCAGAAATCAAATAATTCCAAGCAACGACGTCGTACAGCGAAACGTCCGGTGCTCTAGAATCACGATAAATCGGAACAACGACGTCGTACAACGTAACGTCCGATGAACCAAAACACAATAAACCGGAACAACAACGTCGTACAGCGAAACACCTGATGAACCAAAACACAATAAACCGGAACAACGACGTCGTACAGCGAAACGCCCGATGAACCAAAACACAATAAACCGGAAAAATGACGTAGTACAGTGAAACGCCCGATGAACCAAAAATCCAATAATATGGAACAAAGACGTAGTACATCGAAACACCCGATGAACCAAAAGTCCAATAATATGGAACAACGACGTAGTACAGCGAAACGCCCGATGAACCAAAAATCCAATAATATGGAACAACGACGTAGTACAGCGAAACGCCCGATGAACCAAAAGTCCAATAATATGGAACAACGACGGAGTACAGCGAAACGCCCGATGAACCAAAAATCCAATAATATGGAACAACGACGTAGTACAGCAAAACGCCCAATGAACCAAAAGTCCAATAATATGGAACAACGACATAGAACAGCGAAACGCCTGATGAACCAAAAACAAAGAGACATCGTGCATTGCTAGTCTAAACCATAAAATGATCGTCATTGATCATCAAGAAGTGTCGATCACACTAAGCTAGTAAATATAAGAGTTTAGCTTCATGTCCCATAACCACTTTCTTAACTCAAATATTTACGAACAAATTGTAGATTTCCACTCGAAAATTGTCACAAGAGTTTCAAACGAACAAGTCATAGAATTTACCGGCGAAGTAAACGCAAGCGTTTCATACCACTTGTTTGGCTAAGCTGTTTAATTAGATTTTCTCATACGAATGAGGTAAAAGTTTGTATATACTAATAGATTGGAAAACGGTTTTATAAACGAGCTTTGTATTAAAAATAGAGTTGAAATCATCTTTGATAAAGTGTTTGAATATTTACTACTAGTATAGAAACCTTTGTATTTTTAAAGTGACAAGCCATAGAAATGATTGTAGAAACAATCAATCATCAAAAATTCACATACGAAGACGTGAATCAAATCCAGAGAAATCGATGCCGAATCCATCAAAATGGATATACCCAAAAATCCTGAAATAGAAGTCATCAAAATCGATAACAAATGATAACAACAAAACAGAGAATCAAGAATCGATTAAAAATTGGAAACTCAAACACAAAAGGCAAAATAGGCAGAGACAGCAGATTCAGTCGACTGGACCAGGGTGGCCAGTCGACTGAATCATGCCTGGAAACTTTCTGTTTCCAGGCTCGGTCGACTGACCCAGAGTGGTCGGTCGACCGATACTGGAAATTCCAGTATTCCAATGCCTGGAAACTTTCTGTTCCAAACTCGGTCGACTGACCCAGAGTGGTCGGTCGACCGATACTGGAAATTCCAGTATTCCAATGCCTGGAAACTTTCTATTTCCAGGCTCAGTCGACTGACCCAGAGTGGTCGGTCGACCGATACTGGAAATTCCAGTATTCTCAGCCTAGTCCCCAAGGGGCAAAATCCCAAACAATTGGCGAACGGACGAGCGATGGGCGCTAGGGGTTTACACCAATCGGCAACCCAGCCCTATAGGCTCTTCGATGCATTACCAAACCATGATCAAACATCCATAAAAGGATTTACACACAAATTTGACTTCAAAAACCAAAAATGAAATATTCACAAAACCAATCCAAATCAAGAGCAAATGCACATGAAGAAGTGTTAGGAATTCATACCTAACAACCAAAGATAATTATAAACATAGATGTGAGATAAAAATCTCACCTTTTACACAAAAACAATGAAGAGGGAGCTATAGAGCAAGGCAAGGACAATCGCTATTCAATTCCAACTCAACAAGCTTGAATCTAAGCTTAAAAGAGAAACATTTCCTAAATTAGGTTTAGGGAATTTCTGAAATTGAAAGGAGAATGAGTTGGAGAAGATGAAGAGGATGCTTACCAATAGCTTCTCTTCGAATTTGGAGCTAGAAGAAGGATTTGCAAATGAACTAGGGCTTGGAGTTTTAATTTCCCATTCCACTCTCCATTTTTTTATGAAGCTTAAGTGTTAGGAAATGAAAGTGAAGTAATGAAGAGGAGAGGGAGTGGAGCTTGAGTTAATGAAACCAGAATTGGGCAAATGGGCTGAACCAAACCCAAAGTCCAAAGTGAAAAAGTAGCAAAATTCTACTAACTCCAAACATATCGAAGCTTATACTAAAAAAGGTCGCAAATGGCATTTTGAACTCAATGGAAGGGGTCTCGAGTCCCAATTCGACTGTTTGCAAAAAGTAGCTTTTCGGACTTCAATCCGATTAATGATTCTATATTTAAATAAAATATTTAAATATTCAATCGTAAAATATGCGGGTTGTTACAGACTCCCCTCCTTAAAGAAATTGCGTCCTCGCAATACTTAAAGGAGAAAATAAAGAGTAACAACCATAAAGGCATATTAACACAAAAGAAAATTTAGAATGAGAAGTTCACCATAAAGAGCACGAAAGAGTAAGTACGAACGTGTTCGCTCGATGAATCCTCTAGATTCCCAAGAGAAATCCTTGGGATTTGAGAACCATTGAACTTTCACAAGAAAAACATCTTTATTTCGAAGGTGCTCATCCTCCGAAGCAATGATGCGAATAGAATGTTGCTCATAAGTCAAATAGGCAAAACTTCAATTTTCACAATAACACCGGGCTCAAGAATAAAAATCGAAATCCCAAAGGCATTTCCGTAGTTGAAAGGCGTGGAAAACGTCATGAATAACTGAAAATTGAGCCGGGGCAACGGTGTAGTACAATAACAATACGCTCGAGAAACTGGAAACACGAATAACTCCGAACATCGACGTAGTACAATAACGGTACGTCCAATGAACGGAAACTCAAATAATTCGGAACACCGACGTAGTACAAAAACGGTACGTCCAATGAACCGAACACCATAAAAGAACATCGGGCGCTAGTCCATATAAGAAATGAGATGGAGCTCAATAAAGCGGGGTATATTGAAACGTCCGATGAACTTGGTAAAAAGATCATAAGATACAAGGAACTCGAGCCAACGAGGTTGACGCAAATTAAGTTTCTTATAAGAAATAAATATTCCAAAGATTTATGATCGAGGTGGAGAACAAATTTCTCTGCCAAAATAATGATGCCAAACTCTACAAGCGAAAACAATAGCCGCGAGTACTAGATCATAAGTGGGATATCTAGTCTCGATAGGCTTTAATGATTTAGAAACAAAAGTGATAGCACGTTCTCTTTTGCAAGAGAACGGCACCCAAACCAATACGACTAGCATCGGTATAAACAATAAAGTCTTGGTTCCCTATGGGAACAACAAGAATAGGAATATCGAAAAGAAAGAGTTCTTTTAAATTGATCCTCTTTTCTCAAAAACTAAAACTTTCAAAATTACAATTATCTTTATGTAATTATCCTTTCAGAAAACTTTTATTTTACAAATCAATTTACTGTGTCTGATTGTCTCATCAAAGCGTTTTCTTATCGATAACGTTGATCAAGCGCATCGACCAGAATTCTTAAAGCACTCAATGGGCAATATAATCACAAAATCATCTTCTATATGATAAACATGTTTCTTAAAAACCTTTAAGAATATTCTTTGCTCGCTTAAGAGAAAATATCAAATTGTACTTATAAATTAATCTTATGAAAAAATTTGCAAAATTTTAAATTGTTGTTTTCATACAAAATCAATATATGGAGTCATCGAGATCGTAGAATACTCGATTCATAAAATGGATGAAATAAGCTGGACAAACTGAATGACATAATAAGTCATTCATAAGTTTCATATCGAGTGCGGAATGCAGTAAATGGAATGCTAACTTCCGCAACTCGTAGCTAATGGAAACCGGTGGCAAGGTTGAGCTAAAAAGACCTTAACACCGCTCAAAAGATTGCTTAGGTGATAATCCTAAGACAAACTCAAAAATACCGGAAAATTCTCTAACTACACGAATGAGAGAAATAACACTTTCCTCATCATGTGAGCTTAAAGAATAAAATGATGCCATCAAATTGGAATCAAAATCACAAAGGAAAACAGAAATTTGCTTAACAGATTGAAAATGTCGATGATGAATAGTCCACACGGGACAAAGGATATGACTTCATAATAATTAAGCCAATTCTTACAAAAGTCAATTCCGAAGCATAAGTAAAAATCGGCTCGGAAAGAAAAATCACATAAAATAATTTTGACATCAATAAAAAGCAAATTGAGTGTTGCGGATCCACTAATCGAATCCGCAATTCTCAATGAAATCCTCAAGCCCATAAAAATTAAAATGAGAAAGAATCATCAAGTTCTTTTGATATATAAATAATGAGATGAAACCCATATCAAAAAGAACTCAAATAAGATAATCACAAAAGAAATGTCATCAAGGATAGAATGCATACCTTGACTAAGAGAAGAGTTGCTAGGGGCTTGCACAATATTTAGCTTTCTCATGTCCTTGTTCAAAAGTTTGGGACATGCAGATAAAAGATGACCCAGTTTTTTGCAATAGCGACAAGAATGGGGTTTCGGACACATATTCGCATAGTGTTCCTTAGAATTACAATTGTAGCATCCTCCACGATTAGGGATTGGAGTCTTTGCTACAAAAGTAGTTTGCTTCACTCTCTTATTGGGATTAAGGCTCTTGAACTTAATATGCCTCTTCTTGGAAGTCCCAGTATCACAAACATTTCCTTTACCAACCTCTTCATGTCGAAGAGTGATATCCACAAGCTGATTGAAAGGAACTTCAAGTTTCAAAGGTAAAATCTTTTCAGGGCTCTTACCCAAAGCACAGATAAACCTTTGATTCTTTACAAGATCCAAAAGTTGTTGAGCTGACATAATACTCCATCCTGAGGAGTAGCACTAGATTGACCGGCGCTGGGACGGCCAGGTCTAACCATTTCTCTTCTCTAAGAAAGAAAGAAAGAAGAGTAATAGATTATTCTCAAAATGAATATCAAACAACCTTGATTGATAAAACAAGGCATCTCAAAAGAAAATAGGATAGAACGGTACGAAGACTTGAATCAAATCCTATGGCACGTTTCCTAAGAAAGACTTAGGACAATGATCCTTGCTAGATTATTCTACATTATTCCGAAGTTTGGCTCTGATACCATGCTGTGACGCCCCACCTCTATACCCACGCTAGCCAAGGACACTACGGGGTAATGCCGTCGACTAGCGCGGAGAATAAGGCTGTCGAGGAGTGACCATCCATGTAATTGCTTTGTGCGAGTACCGATATGCCAGATAAAAATATTACTTTTCATCTCAAGAGGAAATCCGACATACCGATTCAAACTCAAAGCTACTACACGGTGGCTATGTATATATACTTCAGAAACAAATATAGAAATAAACATAACACAAATCAGCCACAGACAATTCATATCACAAAGGCGGAAATAGATATGAATATAACACATGAAAGTGTACATCAGAGTAGTGGTCAAACAAGATCCACAATATCACAAAAGAAAAGATACAAGTGCTAGACAACAGAATATGTATACATCAATAAGTCAATATATCGAATGTATACAACCCAAAACTACAATGCTAAAGTAGTTAGCCAAAAGTCAGATGATAGTCCCAGATAAGAAGTCATGAGGAAGCACCTGTAAAATTTCATTCTGACCCGAGTATTATTTAAGAAGAAAATAATAAACGGATCAGTCTAGCTATAAATATCAGATAAAGTGATATAGAATAAGAGATATGACAAAAAAAATGATAACCATAAAGCCATACTGTGATAAGTATCTAATCGAAAATCAATCCAGAGATTAATCAATATCACAAGAATCTTCTCAAAGATTAAAAAGAATGTCATATTCTTAATTTAATTCACCAAGCCACAAATAACGACATACATTTCAATGCCAATTTGTAAAAGTTGGTGAAGCATAAATTCCAGAAATCGACCATTAGAAATCCAGAAATCAAATAATTTAAAGCAACGACGTCGTATAGCGAAACGTCCGGTACTCCAGAATCACGATAAATCGGAACAACGACGTCGTACAACGTAACGTCCGATGAACCAAAACACAATAAACCGGAACAACGATGTCGTACAGCGAAACGCCAGATGAACCAAAACACAATAAACCGGAACAATGACGTCGTACAACGAAACGCCCGATGAACCAAAACACAATAAACCGGAACAACGACGTAGTACAGCGAGACGCCCGATGAACCAAAAATCCAATAATATGGAACAACGACATAGTACAGTGAAACGCCCGACAAACCAAAAGTCCAATAATATGGAACAACGACGTAGTACAGCGAAACGCCGGATGAACCAAAAATCCAATAATATGGAACAACGACGTAGTACAGCGAAACGCCCGATGAACCAAAAGTCCAATAATATGGAACAACGACGTAGTACAGCGAAACGCCCGATGAACCAAAAATCCAATAATATGGAACAACGACGTAGTACAGCGAAACGCCCGATGAACCAAAAGTCCAATAATATGGAACAACGATGTAGTACAGCGAAACGCCCGATGAACCAAAAACAAAGAGACATCGCGCATTGCTAGTCTAAACCATAAAATGATCGTCATTGATCATCAAGAAGTGTCGATCACACTAAGCTAGTAAATATAAGAGTTTAGCTTCATGTCCCATAACCACTTTCTTAACTCAAATATTTACGAACAGATTGTAGATTTCCACTCGAAAATTGTCACAAGAGTTTCAAACGAACAAGTCAAAGAATTAACCGGAGAAGTAAACGCAAGCATTTCATACCACTTGTTTTGCTAAGCCGTTTAATTAGAGTTTCTCATACGAATGAGGTAAAGGTTTGTATATACTAATAGATTGGAAAACGGTTTTATAAACGAGCTTTGTATTAAAAATAGAGTTGAAATCATCTTTGATAAAGCGTTTGAATATTTACTACTAGTATAGAAACCTTTGTATTTTTAAAGTGACAAGCCATAGAAATGATTGTAGAAACAATCAATCATCAAAAATTCACATACGAAGACGTGAATCAAATCCAGAGAAATCGATGCCGAATCCATCAAAATGGATATACCCAAAAATCCCGAAATAGAAGTCATCAAAATCGATAACAAATGATAACAACAAAACGGAGAATCAAGAATCGATTAAAAATTGGAAATTCAAACACAAAAGGCAAAATAGGCAGAGACAGCAGATTCAGTCGACTGGACCAGGGTGGTCAGTCGACTGAATCATGCTTGGAAACTTTCTGTTTCCAGGCTCGGTCGACTGACCCAGAGTGGTCGGTCGACCGATACTGGAAATTCCAGTATTCCAATGCCTGGAAACTTTCTGCTTTCAGGCTCGGTCAACTGACCCAGAGTGGTCGGTCGACCGATACTGGAAATTCCAGTATTCCAATGCCTGGAAACTTTCTGTTTCCAGGCTCGGTCGACTGACCCAGAGTGCTCGGTCGACCGATACTGGAAATTCCAGTATTCTCAGCCTAGCCCCCAAGGGGCAAAATCCCAAACAATTGGTGAACGGACGAGCGATGGGCGCTACGGGTTTACGCCAATCGGCAACCCAGCCCTATAGGCTCTTCGATGCATTACCAAACCATGATCAAACATCCATAAAAGGATTTACACACAAATTTGACTTCAAAAACAAAAAATTGAAATATTCACAAAACCAATCCAAATCAAGAGCAAATGCACATGAAGAAGTGTTAGGAATTCATACCTAACAACCAAAGATAATTATAAACATAGATGTGAGATAAAAATCTCACCTTTTATAGAAAAACAATGAAGAGGGAGCTATAGAGCAAGGCAAGGACAATCACTCTTCAATTCCAACTCAACAAGCTTGAATCTAAGCTTAAAAGAGAAACATTTCCTAAATTAGGTTTAGGGAATTTCTGAAATTGAAAGGAGAATGAGTTGGAGAAGATGAAGAGGATGCTTACCAATAGCTTCTCTTTGAATTTGGAGCTAGAAGAAGGATTTGCAAATGAACTAGGGCTTGGAGTTTTAATTTCCCATTCCACTCTCCATTTTTTATGAAGCTTAAGTGTTAGGAAATGAAAGTGAAGTAATGAAGAGGAGAGGGAGTGGAGCTTGAGTTAATGAAACCAGAATTGGGCAAATGGGCTGAACCAAACCCAAAGTCCAAAGTGAAAAACTAGCAAAATTCTACTAACTCCAAACATATCAAAGCTTATACTCAAAAAGGTCGCAAACGGCATTTTGAACTCAATGGAAGGGGTCTCGAGTCCCAATTCGACTGTTTGCCAAAAGTAGCTTTTCGGACTTTAATTCGATTAACGATTCTATATTTAAATAAAATATTTAAATATTCAATCGTAAAATATGCGGGTTGTTACATAAACTCTCCGGTGCTCAAAATTTTAATTTTAGTAAATTGAGAGTTAAGGTTTTACAAGTTTAGTAGGTTGGACGAATAAGCTTCCGAAGACGTGCAGGAGGCAAAGTTAGCTATATAGGAGCTATTTAGTTTTATTTCCACGGTGTTATATTAAGACTGATTGTCTATTTAGTACTCTGATCAACCAAGGAGGCATCTTCATATGTCGCTCTTGGCGTAATTTGTAATAATTATATTTGATCAAGACCTAGAAATTGATTGTAAAATTATGCAATTGAATTTAAAATCACTACAAGAAACTGGACGTTTGATAGCGTTTGAAAAACGCTATAATAACTTTCCATAGCATTTTAAAGAACGCTGTGGAACGACATGCTATAATAGATCAAGAATCTATAATAGCACTTGTGCAAACGCTATGACAAAATAGCTTTTCATAGTGCTTTTTAAACGCTATAAAGATCAACGCTACGAAAGAATGAAAACGCTATTGAATGGTTTTTATAGCATTTATCAACATGCCACAACATCTCTTGCATACAATATATTCTATAGCATTTATTCTTTTCTATAGCATTTATTTAACAAAAATAGCTTCCCTTAGCTTTTAGTAAACGCTATAGAATGAGTGTTATAGTGTTGATCAACATGGTATAGTATTATATAGCATTCCTACTTTTCTACAGGATTTATTAAATGCTATAAAAGATTTTGCTTTTTCTGTTTTGTTACTAATGACATCTCCTACCACCAATTTCTTCGTTCCCTGTTATTTAACAATAGTTCACATGCATAAATAGAATAGCTTTGGTATGTATATAATCAAATAATACACATTTGAGAATAAAACAAACATCAAATATTTAATATAACGGCGTTCATACATAATATTTCATTGATAAGATAAAAACAACATAAAAGATCACATAATTACCATCAGATCCTTCAAGACAAAATATTATACTCCAATTAACCCATGATCGCAAAATCTCTAGACCATATGAAGTAATATCTTTACCAAAATCTTTAACGCAACTTCCTTTTTACCTGCATTTAAACATAGATTAAAAAAATCAAGTATAGTATATACAATACAATAACATTAATTTAAAATTATAGTTCATAATTCAAATATTCAGATATGAATGACATAGTTAATATACAAAAAGTTAATTAGGTTGGGAAACATGACTATATTAAGTTTGTCCACACTTGCATGTCATTCAATAGACTTACATGACTTATTCACTACACTTTGCAGAAAACATTTACAGTAGTTTTGATTAGGGCCATCATGATATTGTTGTTGTCATTCAATATTGTTGTTGTTATCTGGTAAATAATTTCTGGTTGTAGGTAAATCTGGCTAGAATAAGATGTAGTGGTTTGGTGTCATATACATTGATGATTAATTTATCACTTACTGCAATGGCAACTATATCATGCTTCTCTTTAAAAGCAAACTCCAAAATGTTTCCTAAAACAATGTCAAATACCATGCTGTGTGTTGACATTTGCCCAACAAAACAGTGTGATCAGAATGAGATGCTGGTGGTTTGGTGTCTTGTGAAATGCGGGTGATTAATCTTTGATATATTGTGATGGCAACTGTATAATGCTTACCATTAAAGAAACTTACTAAAACATTACCTGATACGATGTCAATGTTCATGTTGTAGGTCGGCGTTTGCCTGATAAGGCAATAGACTTGATTGATGAAGCGTGTGCAAATGTTAGAGTGTAACTTGACAGTCAGCCAGAAGAAATTGATAACCTAGAAAGGAAGAAGATACAGTTAGAAATAGAGTTGCATGCTCTAGAGAAATAAAAGGATAAAGCAAGTAAAGCTCGACTAGTTGAGGTTAAAAAGGAAGTTGACGACTTGAGGGATAAGCTAAACCCATTAAGAATGAAATACAAAATCGAAAAGGAAAGAATCGATGAGATATGGAAACTGAAGCAACGACGTGAGGATTTGATGTTCACTCTGCAAGAGGCGAAGAGGAGAATGGATTTAGCTTATGCAGCCGATCTCAAATACGGTGCTCTTCAAGAGATTAACGCAGCCATTGCAAAACTTGAAGGTGATACAGGGGAAAACTTGATGTTGACAGAGACAGTTGGCCCTGAGCAAATTGCAGAGGTTGTCAGTAGATGGACAGGCATTCTAGTAACAAGATTGGGCCAAAACGAAAAGGAAAGACTAATTGGTTTGGCAGAGAGACTACACAAGTGAGTGGTCAGGCAGGATATGGCAGTAGATGTAGTGGCTGAAGCTATTCTCAGATCAAGGGCCGGGCTTGGTAGGCCGCAACAGCCTACCGGCTCATTTTTGTTCTTGGGTCTTATCGGTGTTGGTAAAACAGAGCTTGCAAAGGCACTTGCTGAGCAGTTGTACGATGATGAGAACCTTTTGGTCTAAATCGATATGTCAGAGTACATGGAGCAGCATTCTGTGTCCAGGCTTATCGGCGCACCGCCTGGGTATCGGCGCACCGCCTAGGTACAATAATTTCTTTCATTATGAGAAATATAACAGTATACACATGAAGTTTTATGAAAATGTCTATCTTACCTTTGGTCTAGCTTCTACCATTTGCAACCTTGCATCATATAGACTACCATGTATAATAAGGAAATTATGTGTTTATTAAAATGTTTGTTGATGTATAATTTTTGTAGATATACATGGATATTGCTTGTTAGAAAAAAAATTCAATATAATAGTTCATATGGTGAAAATTTAGAAAGAGTAACACATGTAGTAAAGTAAACGGTTAAAAAGGGTGTTTTGAAATTCCAGAAAATAGGTGCTTTAGGTATAACGTATACCTCATGTGGCATTTTCCTCAGTTTCCATCTGAATAGCGGTATCGATAACAACATTACAGGTAGCACTATAACATGAAGTACACAATTTATGATGCTTTCAGTAAAGAAGGATAAGAAATGAATAAAAGGATCACCCATGACAAAATTAGGTAAGTATTAGTATGGGTTTAGGTCTGTGATTTGATAAAAGAACCAATTCTAATGTATTTTTTTCATTAAAAATTTGCAAGTTGCTTCTACCAATCAACTATAGAGAAAAAACAAGTAGAAATTCAGGGTGCATGACAGACCATTCCAAAGTTTCCCACTAGGTCACCTATCAACAAAGCAACTAAGTTTTCGATTTATATTCTGCACTACAAAGAGAAAGTACCATTCATCATTGAAAAAATAACTTACAATGAAAGTCAAAACTTAAGCAAGATGAATAAAGAAAAGAAACACAATGGTAAAACTAAATCTTTTCTTCTTCTCACATTGTATTTTCCTCCAACCAAGAATTATTTTTGCTTATATAAATTTTGACAAGTTGGTTAGTCAAAGAGCAATCTAGGAAAGTATCATTTTTTCCTTTTGGTCTTAGTCTTTATGATTTTGTTTTTCTCCTCTCCTTATTTTTACTACCAATGCAATTTGGGGTTGTAGATATGAAATCAAATTTAAAAGTTAGTCTCAAGTATGAAAGTGGCATGATCAAGTTGAAGTAATAAAGAGAATCTTCCATTGTAGTCTAAGTAACTTCTAAAGCACCAAGTACAAAGAGAGTGGGTACCTATGATTTATGAACATCAATTTTCATTTATTAGTAACTAGGGGCCTTGAGTTTAATGCATAAACATTCCTGTCTAAATTGTGAACAACATAATGAGGCCGAGTCCTTGCCGAAGGTGAGCTAAGTTGTATTTGTATGTGCTTTAATCTCTAGATAACCATTTGTGTGTTTTCCTATAGTGTTGTTAGTGTAGCAGACTAATAAGTAGCATGCAGCTAAGCTTATAATGGTTGTTTACCTCTACACCTTATGTGTATTGATTAATCAGAAAGCGAACATAACATATTCCTTAGTAAGCATTATTAGTAAAAGTAAAAAAGCTAAAGTAAATGTACCTTGAATAATAAAGATGATGAACAAGCCTATCATCTGAATTCGTACCTTAAATTGCCAAAACAACATCTTAAAATTACAGGTCATGTCATTGCCGAATGTAGAAGTTTGAATCTTATATAAAACGTAACAGATTATGCCTATAATTCAGTTATGGGAAGTTCACATAATTTCCTTACTATTGTTTTCCAAAACTAACTTTGATGTTGATGTTTTTTAGCACTAGCATCCACTATTCCTGTTAAGAAATAAGTGCACCTACAGGGGAAATAATATACTAAATAAATATAAAAAGCAAATAATGAAATCTAAAACAAAATTAATTATGCATGGTTAAATAATGATAAGGCGATAAATTTGACACCGATTTTTCTAACTATGACACAAAAGCATGTCCTTAAATTTGACTGACAAATAAAACCTAAAAGCAGCAACATTTTAACCCAGATAATTACATCAACCAAATATGCAACTGTATATTTCCACTCAATTAGATAAAAATAATGTCGTCTAACCAAATATACAACTATAAATTTTATTAACATTGCTCTCACATGACAGTAACAACTTTATTTATTTCATTCACTAAATAAATGACAAAGCGTTATCGTTCAGATAATATTGCCATATGATACAGTTCAAACAAAACAAATGTTCAGACTATATTTGTGTGTAAAATGCAAACAGTTTATCAATATGATGAATAAAAAATAAGAAAGTTAACAATATATTATATTACAAGAACAATAAAATATTACTAGTGATACTAAGTGTATCATGTAAAATCTTCATTTTAACATGAACATGACTATATAAGTAGTAGATTAAGTTTTTGTTGAAAGAAGATATCACTTGACAATTTGTAATGCACCATGTGCAAACCATATATCAAGATAACCTCCTACGCTTTTTGAATATATATTCGCTAAAAAATTGAATATTTTATAATATAATAAATACTAAACTTTATATAAACATAACACTCGTTGTATAAGAATGAATTGAGTAATGATTTCTAAATATGTTTGAGTAATGGGTAATAATTCCAAAATCTAAACATTACAGACGAATGAATTACCTTTATGGGTTGAGACTCACAAGATCACCTGCTTTTGGTAATAGCTGCGGGATGGAAATCTAGTGGAATTTGTGTCGGATTATGTAATAAAAATAAAATAGGACATTAGCAAACCATGATACCAAAAAAAAGGTTGATGATAGTAAATGCTCAGATTTATAGATGCAACTCAATTAGTGTTCTATCTCAGCCAAATCCCTAATTTATTTTCAAAAGATTACCAGCATAGAAATAGTAATTTAAGGACAAATCAAAAAATTCGATACTTATCTGGGTTGAATGGAGTTGTGAATGCAGCTGCTCTTGCTTGTCGCGCTAAGATAACCACATAAGATCGTTGCTTATACTCCTCTGATGAGATGAAGATGAATGCTTGCCAAAATTAGTTGTTGAGGGTAGATCTACAAATATGCAGAGAAGATTGACTAAAGTGCTTTATTTTATGAGATAGAAGAATATGGCAATGAAAATCACGCTGCCACTAAGAAATAGAAGAAGAGCGAAACGGAAACTGCATCATCGCCAAGAAATAGAAGAAGACCATTGGAACTGGAGAAAAGTGGAGAAAATCGAAGATATCAAGGAGAACTGGAAGGCTAGGATCGAGAGAAGATTCAAAAAGAGAAGAATTCTTTAGTGTTGGGCTTTCAGTATTAGAACTGATTGAAGATTTCCTCAGAGTTTCATCATTTTTGCTGTGGGGGACGAAGGTACTTGGAACAGAAATAGGAAGGATAAAAACCGCTGAAATAAAAAAATTGGCGGCCTTGTAAAATTTGCGAGGGAAACCAAGAAAACAGCGTTTACTTATTTTATTTTTTTTAGAAAATGATTAAAAATAGCATATAGCATTGAAACGCTATATTTAACGATATTTTAGTGCTATAATTGAAACCTTTTCTTGTAGTGAATATTGATTTGAAATGTAATTAGAAAAGTTGTTTTAATCTGTGATGATTTTATTTCATATTCATGTGCTTCTGATATTATGGATTCCATTAACATTACCATATTTTGTCACCAAAAGTTTATACTATGGATGACTACAGCATCTGTAGCGCTTAGCTTTGGGCCTCAAGATAGGGGATGTTACAGCTTAACACCCTTCTCTGAGACATACGAGCTTGGAGGTTGTATTTTTGTGGAAGTCAATTAGTGATAAACGGGAATGGCAAGGTGGCATTCAAAGTGAAATATTCTATGTGCAAGGTAATCATTACCTCAGGCCTCATAACCGCAATGATCGAAACAAGGTAGATGCAGCAAGGCTATGTGGTTCGCACATGATATGATCATCCCCTTTTAGATATTTTTATTCCCGTTATGACTTCAGGTTTTAAATTATTATGGTGTATGCGAAGAGGGCCCTCGGATAGGTCGGTAACGACCGGGGTGATGACATATTCGGTACTATCTAGTTAGATTTAGGCCGGTCTTGCGTTGGTAGAGGTGTAGGTGTTCTGTAGCCTCGGTACATTCCTCTAAAGATGTACTGCCGGAAGGTAGTCCCTTCACCTGGTCATTTGTTAGAAATCTATTCTCCACTATGTGTTTGCCATTTTGTTTATAGAGCCTTGTATGCTGGAATTTAATCAATATAACAATTTCGGCTATGATTGATACTATTTGTATACTAGACACTAGTATAACATAACAGAATTTGATATGAAATGTTTTTGTTATGATAACGTAAAAACTCCTCCGTGTTTATGTATGTCATGGTCTTATGAGACACCTTTGTTTTGAAAGGTTTTTATAACTTTAAAATTCTGTTGAGATGTGTTTTCTCACGCTAGTTTACCAGACTGATCCGGACGTTCTTCCCTTTCAAAGCTCGGGTCAGATCGAGCATATTTATAGATTTGGATTTGGATGTTTTGGAGCTTTAGTAGGCGAGTTGGAGGTCTTTAGTTCGTATTCTCGTATATGTTTATTTTTCCGCTGCATGGTTGTTTAAATATCAGCATTTTGAGGATAGGTTTTTATAATTGTCCGGGCTAATGATTGTGATTTGTTGTACTCTGATGGATGTATGTATATTACAACTCTCTTTTGTAAAGTTCATTGATATAGTATTATATGTTGTTCCACTGCGTTTGTGAGATTCTGTGATTGTTATAGTTTCTTTTTCTATTCTTCTCCTCTTCTCTTCTTCTTTCTTCTTTCTTTCCTATAACTATACATCTTTCCATTCAATTTGGATTGGACATGTATGGTTTATTATCAGCTCGAATTGTGCGGATTTGCGGGTTGTTACATCGAATCTCATTTAATCTTTGACGAGAGTTGGTAGAGCAAGCAAAGACCAAAAAATATGTAATGTGAATGCTATTTCACAAGCAACACAATCATGGATTGAGGACAAGATTAGGGCTAACTGGGGAATTAAGGAGAGACGGTGAGATCTAGAGAATGGAAGAGGGATTGAACGTGGATCTAGGGCTTAAGGAATTTGAGAAATAGGAATGAAAAATAAAAAGAATGGAGAGAAGGCAAAGAGGCATGGGACCAGTAAAAAACATTAGTTGAGTCAAAAGATTTGAGTTGGAGCCAAAAAAATTCTGTTGGAGGGAAAAGTTTCAGCTTGGAGCCAAAAATATTATTACTTAAAGCCAAAAATACTTGAATATGTAAAATAAGGTAGTTACAAAAGAAAACTTCCAGATGTACATGGAAATTTTGAATATTTTATACTATTTTGAATATTTTGTAAAATTCAAAATTTATTTAAAATATTAGTTTTTTATTTTTGAATTTTATGAAAATTTAAGGCTCCGTTTGGTTTCGTTTTGTGTTTTGTGTTTTGTGTTTTGTGTTTTCAACATACACTACAAAATACAAGAAAATGTGAAAAAACTTTTTACAATTCTTAGCCATCGCGACGATGGACGGAAAATGGAGGAGATGAATTGTTTTCCATCCTTTTGTTATGTCTCAAAACACGAAAAATCAAATAAACTTGTTTTCTATTTTCTATGTTAGTTTCATTTTTCAAAATTGTGTGTTTTTCAACAATAAATAATAAATGCGAATTTTTGTTTAGACGAAAACACAAAACTAAAAATAGCAAACCAAACGGGGCCTAAACGTTTTGTTTTTAAATTTTACTAATGTTTATAAATTTTATGAATATTTTATATTTATTTTAGAAAAATTCAATTTTTTTGGAAATATTAAATATTAAATAAAATTATCAATTATAATTATTAAATATTAAATACTAAATAATAAATATAACTTAATAATCAAAGATTACTTAGTAATCATTGATTATTAAAAACTAATTACTTAATAGTAATTAGTTTAATATTTATTACTTATTATTAATTATTAGTTATTTAATAGTAAATATTGATTTTTAATTACTAAAAATTAATTACTAATATTTAATATTACTTCTTTGTTTTTAATTATTAACCATGTGTCGTAACTTGCTCAACAATTAAGGAGTTGAGCACTTCCATAATAGTACTAAAAATATATGCGAAAGGGGATCCTCGACGAATACCCTGTGTACCCATGGAGAAACCATTAGGACTACCATTCCTTGTAATAGAGAAATGAGGTGTAGATATGCATGTGTAAATCCAGGCAAGCATAGGTTTAGGAAAATTCATTCTAGAAAGAATGGCTATAATAGAGCACCAAGAGATTGAGCCAAATGCCTTTTGAATATCAAGTTTAAGCATACATCTAAGAGAGATGTTAGAACTATCAGAGTCTCTCAAGAGCTCCTAAGTAGAATATTATCACTTATGGCTCTTCGAGGAATAAAAGAAACTTGGTTCTTAGAAATGGTAGAAGGTAAGACCACTTGGACCCCGCTGGCTATGATTTTTGAAATTTCCTTATACTGAACATTGTAGCATGAGATCGGCTTGAACTCAGAGAGAGTAATGGGGTTTTCACACTTTGGAACAAAATCCAGAGAAGTTGCATTGACTCATAAAGGTAGCTTATTAGCATAGAAAAAGTATTGGATGGCTTTTATTATGTCTGTACCAATTGCAGGCCAACATGATTGGAAACATTATGCACTAAAGCCACCAGGCCCTCCACTACTAGTTAAGTTTAATGATTTGGTTGAGAGTTCAATCTCATTTGGGGTAACTTCCTTGATGAGGCTAGCGGACTATGCATGGGACAAGGAAGGAGTATGAAGTGTGAAGAGAAGGGTGATGTCAAGGGAATGAGGATAAGGATTGGCCAAAACTGATGAGAAGTAACCTATGAAGGCCTTAGTAATGTCACCATTGGTTAAGGGAGCGACACCATTCATGTCATTAACAGACAATATCTTTTCTTTGGACTGTTTGATCTTGATGGCATTATGAAAGTATTTATTATTCCTATTACCTTGGGTTTCATTCTTTGCATGCAAATTTTATTTGGCCAAGGATGCTTTATATTCTAGAGTTTTTTGAAGAAGCAAACTAAGATCAGGTTCTTAAGAAGCAAGGGAAGGGTTCAGGGGATCAAAGGTTAGAGCTTGATAAATAAAGCTTAGCAAGTTTCTAATGTCATCGGATTGCTTGCCTTAACCTTCTTAAAATACTTCATAAATTTCACACTTCGACTGGCCTTAAAAGCAATATGCAAAAGTCATAAATCCTAATAACTGGCATTCATGGTAGTGCCAAAGATGAAATAATCTGACAGGTGGCCTTAGTGAATTGCCTAGGAATTCCTTTTACCTAGGACTTACTCTTATCACCTCTAGAATCACAAAATCTCAATACCTACCTCTTTTTGAAAAGATAATGATAGAGTTAGGGATATGTCACGGGGGAAATTATGTAATTTGTTACATATATCTAACTTGATAACCAATCTGGTTCAAAATAAAAGGTATTTTATTTCTATTTTATACTTGATATAATGTGTTATATTAGTTCATTAATTTAATTAAAAGTATATGTAATAGAAAATCCATAATTGGTATGATTTGTGATAGTAGTTACAAAGTGTTGTAATCGTGAGTAATTTATCGCCCAAAACAAATATACCATTTTAAATATTCCTAGTCAAGATGTACCGAGACGGGATATCAATATATCCGTTGAGACTGGAGTATGTAACGCTCTCCAAACGTTGGGCAGTGTAATACTCATGGCTATTACGGGACCAAGGGGTATGTAGTGATGGTTATTGGATAACCATGGAATGACTCACTTGATAGTTTTCTGTTGGTTAATATAACTAAGGTCAAACAGAAAATATCGATGTGACTAATTTACATAGTTCTATCGACTCGAGAATACTGTTGATCTTCAATGTGGAAGCTTCACTTTGATTATGGTTAAATCATGGCATTGTGTCCATCGAACGACTATAGTTGGGTCGAGGGAAAGCATTTGAAGTGAAACACAATTCAAGAGAGGGATCGTCTACTTGGTTATATGAGGTTAGTATCGCGGTCAGCTGAGGTCAACACAAAGTCAAAGTCTCCGGCCAGAGCAGTTCGGTTAATAGTAATTGTTATTATTGAACCAAGGACTTTGTTTGGACTATAAAGTTGAATGTGAAAGATTTTAGAATTTTGACCATTACCGAATTCCGTAAGTCCTAATGTGGTATAGTTTTGACGAAGAGAATAGGTGTAAATAATTATCGCAATCGGGTACCGCTTATAATAAGTAAAACTGAATTTTACCAAAAGATGTGTAAGCAATAAATTCAGTCAAAATGTCACCCACCTGCTAAGTGACATGTGAACATTAATATTCAAATAGTTTAGTATTAATCACTGATTGAATATACAACTTTGAGTCGCACAACCGTAATGATGAATTCTCTGAAAAATCGAATGATTTTGTTAATTTATAAAATGTTGTAAATTGATTAAATTAATTGATATTTGAGAAATATTAATTATTACTTTATTTATTTGATGTTTGGAAGCTGTTTGTAATTATTTTAATGCATTTATAAAAGTTATATTTGCACGCATTGATATACGATATCGATGTAATTTAATTAGAGATGATTGGATGAAAGACTTGTGCAAATATTATGTCATTTGATGGAATGATTTGTGGAAATTTTATGTCATTTGAAGACATATCATATGAAAAGAAAGGATTGAAGGGAGAGACAATCAAAGGAATTAATTAGGGAAGCTTTAACCAAAAAAATGAGAAGGGTTTCATTCTTTCAAATAAAACATATTCTCTAATTCATTCTTTTTCTTTCTCTCCTCCTAACATTTCATGGCAAACAAAACAAAAAAAATCAAAATTTCAAGATTTTTCAACTCCAAATAAAAACATCAAATAAAATAAAACAAAAGTTGTTCATCCATCTCTTGCAAGGATATGATGTGGATCTTGAAGACCTGAGAAGATATCACCATTCAAGGTGTGATTTCTAGGTAACATCCTATGGTGATCCTCTGATTTATTTATTTATATGTTTTATCCTTCATATGTTTGGATATGAATGGTTCATTGCGTGCTTAATAGATTAATTTTAAACATTCAAAACCCTTTTTATCTCAATTAATAACTTGTTTATTATTTGATTCAACTCAAATCTGCATCTGTTTTTCATCCTTTGTTTATTTATGCTAAGTATTGTTAATATTGTTTATGATTTAATTCTCTTTTTATCACATCTTCTTTAATAATATATATGTCTATAATATCAATTGATTTACACCAATTTTGTGCTATTCCATTTTTGATTGCTCGTCCATATTCTTAGCATTCGAGTTGTGGAAATATTACATTTCATTTAATTTGTTTTTCAGGCTGTTCTTATAATTTAGATCTGAAATTTTACTATGAGTTTATATGTGCCTAAGTTGTCCCCTTTCTTCCTGTTTGAAACCATTTATTTATATGATTTATTTTGTTTCAACTTATATAAATTACATACGTTGTCTATTTTAAATCATCTGAGAATTGAATATGATTTATGTTTGATTTTTTTTCTGTTACTATATTTTTTTGTTAAAAAAACATAATACGACTTTTGTGTAAATTTATTAACTTCTAATTCTAACACATACTAAATCAAAAACTTTATAGATTTGTTTGTTATTTTAAATTTTAGACTAGCTTGCAATTAATTACATATATATGTTAATGTGTTGATTTGATTCAAGGTTTAAAAAATTTCTTTTATGTACAATCACAATTTTAATCTTAAAATTCTTCCTAAATTAAAGCTTGGTTATGTTTGTTAATTCTAGATTTCAAATTATTATAGTGGTCAAAATTTATTTTATATGCATATATGTTTTAGAGTTAAATTACTAATTTGAACATTGATTGAATGAGTAAACGAAGAAGGAAAATGCTCCATCTTTCATTTTTCATAAATGTCTACCTTAGTTCCTTAACTATCCTTTATATTAATATAAGTTGACTTTTATCTGTTAGTTAAATATTTTTCAATATATTATGCATTAATGTAAATTAAACTTATGTACACATACACATATTTTACTATCGGTTGCATGTTTTAAAATAAAATTTGGACAACAAAGGCATGTATTGATTCTGTAGTAAATGTCATTAATTTATCACTTAACCTAATTAAAAAGAGAGAGAGAAATGAAAGGTTTCCCTCTCTACATTTATGATTCATCTTTTGCTAATTATTTATTTGTGTTAAGAAAAAGAAATAAAACGTTTCTTTCTCTAACCTTTACATATTTATTTACATACTTTTATGTGCTACTCATATGTTGTCCTTATCATTTAACACATGGATGTTTTTGATACATTTATCATATTACATATTTATTTGAATTGAATTTAAATCTCTTTTAATTACCAAATTAAATAAAGAATTGATTTTATTTAAAAGAAAATTTAGATAAGATCTAAATGTGTTCAGACTACATAGGCCCATTAATGATCCAAAATGGTAAAATTTTTAAAATTCACCCATTTCTTCCACTATGGGTCAGCCCAGTTCCAATAATGGTATCGAAGCCCAATTGCTTATGCGTTCTAAATTAGTCATGTTTAGGCTAACTAATTAAGCTTGCACACTTAGTATTGTGTTTAGAAAGGTGATGTCTAGGATTGGAATTGGGTAATCAAGTACCATATCCTACCTAGTAACCTGCCTGGCCTGAAAAGTGAAGTGAGCCCAAAGGTTGTCCTTAATAGAAAATGCCCAATTTGGATTGGGCCTTAGGCTAATTTTCAAAATAGTTTTGAAAATTAAGACAAGTTTTTAAATTTAAAAGTTAAATTTAAAATAAAAACTGTTTTTATAAAAGGTTATAATATAACATAAATTTTCAAAATGTTTGAAAAGGTAATGAAAATTTCAAAATGTTTGAAAGTATTTGAATATTAATTTCGAAATTTAAATTTTATTAATATGATTAATAAAATAAATTAAATGAGTTAATTAATTAATACCTATATGCATGTATTATATATGTTGATATATGTTATGTTATTTTAAAGTGTTTAAGGTAACATAAGCGTACATATATGTATATATAAGATAAATTTTGAAATTAATATAATTTAATTAAATTTTTTTAATTAAATTAATTAATTAAAGGTTAATTAATTAAATAAAAATACACATATATTAGATATATGTGTTATACTATAAAGGTTATAATATACGTCATAAAGGTTATAGTAAGTATGTCCAATATAAAAGTTGCATTGGAATACTAATATAAAGTTAATTAAAGAGTTAATTAATTTAAATTAATTAAATAAGATTTAATTAAATAAAATATTATACATAAGACTATCATATAAGTAATATGAAATATAAAAGTTATATAACAATAAAACTTATATGATATGAATGTATAAACTAAAGGTAGAACATTAAAGAAACCCAAATAGACTTAAGTAATAAATATATACGTAAACATACGTATACCGTGATTTCTGATGTATTTGGCACTTGAATCACAATGGTATTTCGTAAGAAATACATTATTCCATAAGTCAATATCACTCAATATAATATATTGAAGATTATAATTCTTCAACATAATGTTGTCCTCTACCATATATATATATATTAATAAATTACTTGCATACTCCTTGGTTGTTGAGAAAATTCAGGCTAGGAATGTAATGTGTAGTATTATCAATATATTGAATAGACGAAGTAAGATAACTATATGTATATTGTTGAGCAAGCTCAAGGTACATATATTATACTTAGGCTGCCGCGATATGGTAGGTAAGAGTGAATAATCTCTTTTGATTTATTGAGCAAACTCAAGATCGAAATGAGGTTAGGACAATAAAACATAGATTAGGATTTGTATGTGAAACAACTAATAAGGAGTTATCCATCATTTGTGGGCCTATGATTTGTCGCAAACACAATTTAAGAATACGAAGCCAAATGATTCCTAACATCTACTAGTGAAGTCAAAAAAACTTCAATGTTCCATCTTAGGGTTTGGAGAAACATAAAAGACTAGTGGGATCCTTATTATAAAAATGAAATGGTAACATTTAACTTTTCTAGTATTATAAGAATATATGCTAAATAATGTTATAATTATCTACAATGATGAATTTGTGTATTTAATATAATTGATAAAACATTTATCGATTAATATATACAAATGAACTGAATTGAAAATTGACAAATGGAAATATAACATACACTACTATTAAATGCCTATTGCACATTAATGTTTTCCATACCCATGCAAGCGCCTAATTTTACAACTACTTAATACGTTTGTAATATGGCCACTTACATGTTAGTTTAGTTGGGACTATGTATTGCATTCTATGAGTTTCGAACTCTAAAAGCAATACAAGGCATGGATATTTGATCTATATACTATCACATATAAATGTTATATGGTGAACAGTCACGGTTCATAATGTACGATACTTCGATGAGATTAATTCATTCAAAACAAACAAATAAACTGTAACATGAGATCGAGTATTCAATTCATTGACTACAGTAAAGATCATGTTGCGTTAAATGTAAAGCAAGACTAAAGCTACAATATAAATTTAAGAACTCAACTGTTGATATGTCAATTTGATCTGTTTACGCAAATGCAACATATTTAATGTCCTTAAATGTTAAGGGTAATTGAGTGTGCTTTTGTAAAGAGTTTGTTATAATATTGTAGTAAAGGGTATTCTTTTGGATGATTCATCCATTTAGAAGAGAGAACAAATGTATAAGAGTAGTTGTAATTTAAGGTAAGTTGGGATGAAGAGAGTGAATAGTCAGTTCTGCTTCATAAAGATACATTGGAAGCGAGAATTGCAATGGTAATTGATACTTAATATTGGAATAAGAAATATGATTCCTATTTCAAAATGCATTTTCGTATAGAAAATTGTTTTCTCTGAGATTTATTTGTTTGAGTTCGAGATATTTGTTCAAAAAACCCTGCATTGTAAACTAATTACAGTATATGAAATAAATAATCTATATTAAGTGAATGATGGACCTCCAAATTCGGTACACTATTATTGTAATGGCGGAACTAATGGGAGCATACCATATAACACTTATTGATTGCATCAAGTCACAAAAATTGTTTTCGTAAAATGTACCGCACATTATTTATGAAATAGTATTTATTCCTTGCTGATGACTAAAGAATAGACATAGTTATATTTCAACGAATATTATGAATATTTGTTGTGAAATGAAACTGTAGTAAAGGTATTTGATGCATTGGAAAATACAGAAGTATCTAAAATTATTTACAATTATTTTGGGATTATAGATTAAGCTGTAGTTTTGAGAAATAATTTTATTATATGATCATGAATCATACGATACCAGTTAATTATATCTCAAACAAAAAGAGCAATGCATCCATTTAGTGGGAGCATCAGAAGAGTTGATGAACCCTTTGAATTGATACATATTGATCTATGCAATCACAGGTCTATTTATACCTAATCGGTTCCAAGTACTTGGTTATATCTATCGACGACTTATCAGCGACATGGACATGTATATTCGATGGTATGTCTATGAGAAGATCATAGAGTATAAAACAAAAGTAAATAAATTAACGTGCAATAAAATAGAAATGACTTGATTTTATTGAATG
This sequence comes from Allium fistulosum, assembly GCA_030737815.1. Classification (NCBI taxonomy): domain Eukaryota; kingdom Viridiplantae; phylum Streptophyta; class Magnoliopsida; order Asparagales; family Amaryllidaceae; genus Allium; species Allium fistulosum. Next base: position 507,472,063 of record CM060903.1, on the reverse strand, counting down.
AGTGAGTGTAACGACCCACCTTTTCGAACCCTAGAAGTCGACGCTAATACATCCACGGTATTCACGTACCGAACAACTAAGTGCCAGAAAGACAGATTGTTAGGGGAAAGAAAGGATATAGAAGATAGAAGAAACTAAACAATCACAGAATCTCAGAATGCAACGGAATAATATATATTAATCAACATATTACTTTACAAAGTCATTTCAAAAATTATACATCACAGTCATACTAATACAAACTCTATCCTAGGACGGTTATAATAGCATGTCCCTACGTAACTGATACAAGATATATATAATACAGTAGAAACAAGATAATAACTAGCTATCGATGAAGCATCCTGCTCCAAGCTCCTCCAAGATGCGTCCATGGAAAACCTGAACTACTTGGCTGCCCATAAAAAATCGAGCAGCCAAGAATTTTAGGGAAAGAAAATAAAACTTCGGGTCAGACATGGGTCTGGTGTGAGTAAACTAAAAAAATCGAATATTATGTTTAAAACTCTTTTAAAATCAAAGGTATCTCGTAAGACCACGCCGCACATAAACACGGACAGGTTTTTACCTTACGGTAACTAAAACAATTTTTATAGAAAATCCAGTGATATTATAATAATGCCTAAGCGTTCAAAATAAATATACGAAAATAGCCGAAATTGTTACCATTATTAAATTCCAGCATACTAGGATCTACAATCAAAACCGTAAAGGCACGTATTGGAGATTGGATTCCATACTATGACAAGGCACCGGGGTACCACCTATTATGGTACACGTCCAGAAAATGTACCAAGGACCTCGCCAAGATCCCCTACCAACACAAGACCGACCTACCCCTGACTCGATAGTACCGAATATGTCCTTACCCCGGTTTCTTTGCAACCCATTTTATTGAGATCTCATGCACAACCAATCCATAAATATGTAGATGTATCTAGTAAGTGATGACACAACCTAATAGGAGCGACCCACTTAGCCTTGCCGCATCTCCCTTGATTTTAGTCATTCCCGGTTGATGAGGCTTAGGGCTACGCTTACCTTTTGAATATCAATCCCACTTTGAATGCTAACACAGCCTTTGCAGGCAGTAATGTAGTGCCAGCATTCATCCATACAAGTTGTCCAGGATAAGGACAAACTGAAGGCACTACTTCTACTACATCCATTTTGGAATCACCCTCAGGACTAGTAGCAAGTAGCCCTTGCACTTCAATGCTCCATCTTTAGTTCCATATTCTTCAAGATGTCTTCAAGTCGAAACACTTGAGTTAGATCGAAGTGGTTTTCAGATAACATATCCGATCCCGGTCTCTTCGAAATAACTTTCGATAATTTTTGGTAAACTCAACCCCGGTTCTTTAGGAAATAAGCAGACAAAGACAAGAGTGGATATCACCTTCTAATCGTTAGTGGATGGATTTCCTAATCATTTATACTAGAAGAAAGAAACAAATTTACACGTACAGTATAGCACCATCGACGATAACTATACCATATAATTTTTGTGTTTCTCCTAGATATTTCCAAAGTTACGTTTGGTCCAGATATTGATAGTCGGTTATTTAACTATCAAATAAACAATCATTCAACATTGATTTGATTCTATATGGGATCCACTAAGCCTTTATTAATTAACCTTTCATTAATTAAAACACTTTGCAAAACTTGATCAAAAGATCTTTTTAAAACACTATTCCCAAAACCCCTTACATCCCTTTTATACTTGAAAAACATTTATACTTATCCTAGGTGTATAAGTATATTATCAAAACATTTGGAAAATTCCTCCTTTTAAATTCCTTTTTGGAAACATTACTTACTATAAACCGATCCACTTTCCCTTTATAAAAAGTTCCCTTTTAAAAGCTCACTTCACATGTAAATACCTTTGCAAATTTCCAAAATCAATTTGTAAAACACTTTTATAATCTACAAGTCAATTTACAAAACCTCTTTACATACCTCTAAATAATTTATAAAACATTTCCTATTTAAAACTCTTTTGAAAAATCTTCTTTAAGAAAAATCCTTTACAAAACATCCTTTGCAACTCACTTTAAATAAAGCTTTTACTTAGTAAAACCCATTTTTGTAAACAAGTTATATTTATAAATACCTTTATAAAATAATAATACAACTTGAATAATCATTTATAAACTTTAACCCCAAAATTGATTAAAGAATTGAAGTTAATTCAAAACCATACTTTATAATTTCAAAAAGAGCTTAGCAATCCCAATGGTAGTAACTTAACTTACCATTTAACATCAATTTCACTTCCAAGTCACTTAACCATTTATTTACATAAGCCAACATATACGTAAATGCAATTCTTATCCAAATCAGGGAATAACATGTCAATACAACTCAACCAGCATATACATGTCCAAATAACATAATAGCAGGGTGGTGACTTATCCTGCCAAATAGGTGTCCAACAATCAAACAATTAACCTATAGCAGAACGAGGATATATTCTGCTGATACATATGTCCATACAATCAAACAATCAATCTATAGCATAATAGATACTTATTCTGCTAACACATATCCACACAATCAAACCATTTACGTAACCCACTTACAATTGTTTGTCTACTTAATGGTATCGACACTTGAATCCCTTGTGTTCAAAACCATCTTTGAAAAAGAAATACCTTTAAAACAATTTGGTTCTCGAAACAAATGATTTAAAACTTAAAACTCCCTTTTAAAATAATAATTACAATTTAAACTCTTTATTTAATCATAATTAATATTTATTAAATTTGTACTTAATTTATTTATAAATTAATAAATAATTAAACCTTTAATAAATAATTTATTATCAATTAAACCCTTAATTAATCCTTTATTATTTATTAAATAATAATTTAAAACCTTTATTAATAATTAACTATTAATTAATCTTAATTAATAAATTGAATAATCTTTTGATTAAAACTTAAATAATAAACTAAACCTTTAATAAATAATTTATTTTAAATTAAAACCTTAATTAACTTATATTAAAATAATTAAACACTTGACTAATAATATATATAATAATTTACCTTGTACTTAATTAAATAAAAATTAATCTTGCACTTAACTCATAATTAATTAAAAATTAATCTTGCCTAATCAAAAATTAATTAAAATTAAACTTACTTTTAAAACATAATTAATTAGTAGTTAATCTTCACTTAATTATAATTAATGAACCCTATTTAATACTTCATTAATTATTAATTATCAAAAATTAATTAATTAAAAATTAATTATTAAATTATTAGTTAACTTTCTAAAACACCATTATTAAGTTTATAAAGCATTTTCAAAACACATTTAAGTATGAAAACTAAATTTTTAAAAATCCGAATTTTATTCGAAACTACATCCACAGCGACTATCGCTATGAATACCATAACTCCAAACTTGTCTGACATCTCAAATAGTCTTTTAAAACACTTACTTTTCAAGTTTAACTTACTTTATCAACTTAATATAAAGTTTGGAAGCAAAACAAAACATTAGAAACTTTAGAAAACTTTTTGTTTAAAACAAAGTACGTAATCAAATTTAAAAACTCAAAGATTGCTATGTCGAACACAAACGCCTTTCAAGTGCTAACCTTGCTCACTAATTTTTCCATTTACTAACTTTCCATACCACTTCCAATCACAAGATAAAGATCACAGCTTTATAACCAAAAACATCACTTTAACATTCGATTCAGAAATCTACGCTAAACAATAAACAAGCAACATACGTACATCTAAACCATATGATAATTCAACCATCCATTGATCCAAACAATATATTCTACAACCAAATAGGCAACATAATAAAGGTTGAACCTTTCCACAAAAAGTTAGAAGTTTACTCACTAAAATTTTGCAAAACTCTTTTGAAAACTTGAAATACTTAGAGCTTGCAAGGCTTGTAGAACCACAAAAAGCAACTCGAAAATGGGTCATTTTCCCTTTGACTTTTCGCCATGTTCCTATGGTAATTTTGGAAATTGGTCAAAAGAAAATTATTTGAAATTCTTTTCTATATCATTTCAAAAAAAGAATCACTTAATAGGGATTTTTTGGAGGAGATATGGTCAAAAGAAGAAGAGGTATTTTCAGACATTAAAATATGAATCTGAAAATGGGTTTGAAAGAAATGAGATTTGGGCATAGCTAAGCTCAAAATTTGAAGAAAGCATACATATAAAAGTTGTAGCCACTAAAATTTTACACTGTTCAAGAAAATGAAAATCTCCATTTGGTTTGGATATGAGGAAAATATGATAGGAGGAAGATGAGTGAAATTTGAAGAAGTGGAAGGCTATTTATAAGCAATAGAAAAGGAAAATTAATAAACTACTCTTGTACTTCTACCCTCCACATTGTTTTGCCACCTCAACACCCTCCACCACACGTGCCATTTCAGCCTCCACCTTGTCCCCCCTCATCATGTCAAAGAAAATATGTTTAAACATGCTTGTACTCTAGTTGTCAAAGTGTCAAATCATGTCTCTTAAGGCGTCTTTTAGTATATACATGTACATACTTAAGTATATATACTTATGTATCTACCAATATTTACTAACTAATTTACATTTTGAACTATTTAAATGTTGTTTCAAATATTAAAATGGCTCACAACATTTCAAACAACCTTTATATGATGAAACGTCGAAAATTCGGAAAATGGTTTCCGGTCACATTTTCTGTTTCTCATCGAACTAAGTATTTTTGTAAACAAAATTTGAAAATGATTTCACCATCAATAATTATTATATTATAGAGTTTTATTTTCATTATAAAAACTATTTTTTGAATATTAAAAATTAATTAAATATTCGTAAATCTAAGTAGTGAAATTCCGGGTCGTTACATTCTTTCCCCCTTAAAAGAACCTCGTCCCCGAAATTACACCTCAACCTAACCCAGAAAACACTTTGCACTATACATCAGTTTATATGATGTACATTGATAATTCATATACAAAGTTTGATTTGATCACTACTCGAATACATAACTTCACTCCCGAACTAGTACCGCTCACTTTATTTTCTAGTCGAACTCCGATCAAGCCCCCTGATAAGAACCTCTGTCCTCCTTACATAGTTGTAACTATGATAGAAAACATTTGTCCCATATCAAAAATCCTCATCAAGTACTCGCCGTCAAAAATTGAGTAATAGATCCTTATCTGAAATGGCGTGAAACACCTCAAATCCTTGTACTCGAATCTTAGATCAAAACTATATGAAAAAGGAAATGATCTACGTCCAACCTACACACTTACTTAATTAGTTCTCCCTGATAGAAATTCTACTCCAACTAAATTATTTATGAAAACATTTCATAAACTAAACTTTGGTTCAACTTCGATACTACTCCACTACATCCTAAGAGTATATACCCCTATTTGATCCAACTATTCCATTTTACATTTTTTTCTAAGAAAAATCAAGAGCCAAATACTCGGTCTTATTTCAAAAACTTTTTGAAATGAAATTTTTATATATATTAATCATAGAATATATATATATAGCCCGAGTAACTCCAAAATGATACTAAGGAATTGGGTACTACCAAACAGTATCATACATTCCCTTACCAAGAAAGGTAATACTCAAGAGAAGTGTTTACCATCCGAACACATCTCTTTTCCAATTTTAAGTTATTTTCGAGCCGCTCGAACTAGTTAACTTAAAAATATTACTTTTATTTCAATATCCCATTTTTGAAACAATAATTTTCATTTTTCCAACAAAACAATTATCACCAACTCGCTTTGGGTTTGTTCGGGGTTTGAACTTGTTTCGATTGTTCAATAATAAGGAGAATAATTTACCAAGTGCACTACAATGTTCACCTAAGCAAACATCCAATCATCACTTAGAAGATTATTCCGATTATCATAAAACAATCAGGACTCATTTCCCCGAACCAATCCAAAGAAAAAACTTCTTTCTTAACATATTCATTCCCAAAATTTTATACTTGAACCAAAATTGCTTTCAAATAGTACTATTATTATCTTTTCAAAACCTTGAAAACCATTTTTCAAAAACCCTTGGATTTAAGTTCTCAAGTTTTCAATTTAAATTCTTTTAATTAAAAGACACCTTCTTATAAATTCATTTTATAAATCAACTTTTATAAAATCATCTTCCAAATATTATTCCAAAATATTCAATTTTAAAAAAACATCTTTTATTACATCAAAATTTACCTTAACATTAACATCGAATGCCTTATAGTCGAATTGTGAAACTCAATTCACAAGGTTTTTGTTTCAATGTTTTCCTTTTTTCTATCTACCCATCCCAATTTTTGAAAAAGGAAGCTACTTATACTCACTAACAATAGTCAATGCTCAAACTAGACGAGCATGACTAAACAAAATCCTAATTGGTAATAATAAAATATTATTATCTCCTAACAACAATACCTCAAAATACTATACTCCTTTTGAAATCATTCTTTATATACAATATACATTTCTAGGTAAAATTATACCAAATTTCAAAACAATACTATACCAGTTTGACTTGTTCAAGTGTTTAGCAACCCCCATCGACACCGTGGCATCCCACATCTCGACTAGAGTTCTTATTTACTAATTTCACCATCATTATTTATTATTTAAAAGAGTTTTATTTTCATTATAAAACCTATTATTTGACTATTTAAAATTAATTAAATATTCACAAATCAAAGTAGTGAAATTATGGGTTGTTACAGTGGGTATATTGGAAAAAGTTCTGAATGTACCTAAAAATGAATAAAGATTCAATCTCAAAGGTAACTCCTCCCTAGACACATACTGATGTACTGACAAGGAGTAATAGAACTTTGTTGGACAAAACACGATAAATGATGAGTAAAGTTGAGATAAATTCTTTCTATAAGGTATGTACTTAAGAGTAGTACACAAGGTTAAAACTAATATCATTCAAAGAATAGTTTACAAACCATATAAGGTAAGGGTTTATAAGAAACCCCAACATATCCTAGGCCAAGGAGTTGGTTGGTTGTGCGAATTGAAAAACTGCACTTTATGATTGTCTATAAGGGATCTTGTATGAATCATCCTAAGAGAATTTTTGGAACTATTGTCATCAGATGACTAATTTATGTTGTGAACATAAATATATTGTGAACTAATGCAAAATAAGTTTGATATAAAGCAATTCATAAAAATTTTATGAATATCCATTCCATTGTATTGAGAAACAACTGTTGTTTCAAGAAATACTAACTTCATAGCGAAGAAATTTCTTTAGCAAATTATTGGTATAAAATGGATTTGAATATGATCCAAGGATAATGTTGATTGTAAGGGATGAAATAAAAGAAACCAAACCTAAATGAACACAACACATTAGAATGCCTAATAAGTATTCTTGTACATTGAAGAGAAACTATGAGTTTCTCATCAATGTTAAGAATAGATAATCCTTAGCAATCAATTAAAATGTTAAGAGCATTGAATTTATGACAGAGTATAATGCACAAATCCAAAATAGATTCCAAGTACATTATCAAAATTTTATTTTGAAAGTTGTACCCAAAGGAATATGATCCATTAGCCATAAATATGGCTTTAAAGGAAAGACAAAAGCAGTTGGAACAATACTGAGCTACATTGATAAGAATAATATCATAAATTTCAATTATTGAAATTAATGCAATAGAATAACCATTCGATGTGCTCAAGTAGGTTCGGATTTTACTCACAAAATTAACACATAGTATGATTTTATGTTTTGGTACATATTTGTTGAAACAAAAAATTGTAAATAATGATTTGGAGTAAATTATTCACACATAATAACCAAAATGTGTCGAACTCGATGTGAGCGATATTGAGTTTGTGAGTTTTTAGATATGATCCAAGAACATATATGAAAGTGTCGTTCGACAAACATCAAAATTGAACAAATGTTTTGATAAGAATATCAAATAATTTGATTATCGATCAAAATGCAGAGGAAGCATGTGTTCATAAGAAATAGCATTAAAAGGCACATTAATATTTATAAATTATAAATAAATAACACAGTACTGCTAATTGTTAACGATGTACTTTTTTTAAAATCAGCTTTAGATTTAATACTCGACATTGGATTAATAAATGATGTCTTTTATATTAAGTATAAACGATGTTGGGAATATTCCAAATGATATGCAAGGACATCTTATCAAAATGTTTAATATGGAACATGTAAGATTGTTTCCTTATGCATTGGCAATAGAAATTATCATACATGTTATGTTGTCTATGATATCACGATTTGTTTATGTATTTGATACATGAAGCAAATATCAAATCCAAATTGATGTCACTAATTATGTTTGAAGTGCTCTTGTGTATTTATGAAATACTAGAGAATTGTTTACAGAAATAACAAACTCCTTATGAAGGAGTGTTCGGACTCAAACTTCATAAGTGATATTGAGTATAATATGTCAATATTAAATTCAAGTTATGAATCTTTCAGTTGGAAATGTTCCAAATGAAAGACTGTGGTTGATTCAATGAAAAAGGCTATGTACACCACCTTGAATAGCACTACAGTAAAATCAGTGTATATAACTATAAATGCACAAATTTATGACTTAGCTGAGGGTGATTCTAAATGTTGAGAATCTCGTAACATTGTTATATGGAAACAATGTCATAATATGGTTCATAACAAAACTTAGAGCTCACTAGAAGTTGAGAGATATACTTCGAATTGTTCCACATGATAAAGGTAGTTTATCATCATCGGAGAGTGTTGATTGAAAGAGTAGAAAATTAAATCATAATAGCATACCCATTCACAGAGGGACTGACCCAATTGGTTTTGAGAAAATTGATCGAATAAGTTGTAATGAGATTTCATAATTGACCTCAAGTGCAAGTGGGAGATTGATAGAGTTAGAGGCATGCCTTAGAGGCAATTATATAATTTGTTACATATATCTAACTTGATAACCAATCTTGTTCAAAATAAAAGGTTTTTTCTTTCTATTATATATAAAATGTGTTAAATTAGTTAATTAATTAAATTAAAAGCATATTTAATAGAAAATCCATAAATGGTATGATTTGTGATAGTAGTTACAAAGTGTTTTTAACCGTGAGTAATTTATCACAATGAAAACAAATATATCATTTTGAATATTCCAAGTCAAGATGTACCGAGACGGGATATTGATACATCCGTTGAGACTAGAGTACGTAACACTCTCCAAATGTTAAGCAGTGTATTACTCATGGCTGCTGGGAGCACCCAAGGGTTACGTGTTGATGGTTATTGGATAACTATGAAATGAACCTTTCGATAGTTTTATGTTGGTTAATATAACTAAGGTCAAATAGAAAATATCGATGTGACTAATTTACACAGTTCTCCCGACTTGAGAAAACTATTGATCTTCAATATGGAAGCTCGGCTTTGATTATAGTTAAATCGTGGTACGACATCCATCAAACGACTATAGTTGGGTCAGGTGAAAGCATTGGAAGTGAAACACTTTCAAGAGAGGATTCGTCTCCTCGGTTATACGAGGTTAGTATCAAGGTCAACTGATATCAACTCAAAGTCAAAGTCTTTGGCTAGAACAGTTTGGTTAATAATAATTGTTATTATTGAACCAAGGACTTTTTGTTTGGACGATAAAGTTGAATGTGGATGATATTGGAATTTTGACCATTACCAAATTCCATAAGTCCTAGTGTGATATAATTTTAACGAAGAGAATTGATGTAAATAATTATCGCTATCGGTTACCATTTATAATAAGCAAAATTGGATTTTTACCAAAAGATGTGTAAGCAATAAATTCAACCGAAATGTTACACCACCTGTTAAGTGACGTGTGAATGTTAATATTCAAATAGTTCAATATTAATCATTGATTGAATTTATATCTTTGGGTCGCATAACCGTAATGATGGATTCTCCGAAAAACCAAAGGATTAATTAATTTATAAAATGTTTTAAATTGATTAAATTAATTGATATTTGAGAATATTAATTATTATTTGATTCATTTGAAGTTGGAAGTTGTTTGTAATTATTTAATGCATTTATAAAATTTATATTTGCGTGCATTGATATATGATATTGATGTAATTTAATAAGAGATAATCATATGATATAATTTATGGAAATTTTATGTCATTTGATGACATATCATGTGAAAAGAAAGGATTGAAGAGAGAGACAATCAAAGGAATTAATTAGGGAAGTTCTAATTACAGAATGAGATAGGTTTCATTCTTTCAAATAAAACATATTCTCTAATTCATTCCGTACATGCAATTCATTCTTTTTCATTCATTCTTTTTCACTTTCTCCTTCTAACTTTTCATTGCAGAAAAAAAAAATCATATTTCTAAAATCTTCGAACTCCAAATAAAACATCAAATAAAAACAAAACAAAAGTGGTTCATCCATCTCTTGCAAGGATTGGATGTGGATCTTGAAGATCTAAGGAGATATCATCATTCAAGATGTGATTGTTTGCCAACATCCTAAGGTGATCCTTTGAATTATGTTTTTATATGTTTCATCCTTCATATGTTTGGATACGAATGGTTCATTGCATGCTTAATAGATTAATTTTGAACATGTGACATCAAAACACTTTTTATCTCAATTAATAACTTGTTTATTATTTGGTTCAACTTAGATCTGCACATGTTTTTCATCCTTTGTTTATTTATGTTGATTATTGTTAATATTGTTTATGATTTAATTCCCTTTTTATCACATCTTCTTTAGTAATATATGTTTATAATCTCAATTGATTTACATCTGTTTTGTGCTATTCCATTTTGCATGTCCATATTCTTAGCATTCAAGTTGTGAAATATTACATCTCATTTAATTTGTTGTTCTTATAGTTCAGATCTGAAATTTTACCGCGAATTTATATGTGCCTAAGTTGTCCCCTTTATTTGAAACCATTTATTTATATGATTTATTTTGTTTCAACTTATATAAATTACATATGTTGTCTATTTTAAAACATCTGAGAATTGAATATCATTTTATATGATTTGTGTTTGATTTTTTTTCTGTTATTGTATTCTTTTGTTAAAAAAACATAATTAGACTTTTGTGTAAATTTATTAACTTCTAATTCTAACACATACTAAATCAAAAACTTCGCATATTCATTTGTTATTTCAAATTTTAAACTAGCTTGCAATTAATTACATATATGTGTGAATGTGTTGTTTTAATTCAAGGTTTAAAATTTTACTTTTATGCACAATCATGGTTTTAATCTTAAAATTCTTCCTAAATTGAAGCTTGATTATATTTGTTAATTCTAGATTTCAAATTATGATAACGGTCAAAATTTATTTTATATGCATATATGTTTTAGAGTTTAATTCCAAATTTGAATTGACATTGATTGAATGAGTAAAGGAAACAAGAACATGCTCATAAGTGTCTACCTTAGTTCCTTGACTATCCTTTTTGTTAATATAAGTTAACTTTTGTCTATTAGTAAAATATTTTTCAATATATTATGCATCAGTGTAAATTGAGCTTACACACATACACATACATACATACATATTTTACTATCACTTGCATGTTTTAAAATACAATTTGGACAATAAATGCATGTATTAATTTTGTAGTAAATGTCATTAATTTGTCACTTAACCTAATTAAAGAGAAGGAGAAATGAAAGGTTTCCCTCTCTACATTTATGGTCCATCTTTCCCTAATTAATTATTTGTGTTAAGAGAAAAAAATAGAAGGTTTCTTTCTCTAACCTTTACATGTTTCTTTACATACTTTTACGTGCTGCTCATATGATGTCCATATCATTCAAACACATGAATGTATTTGATACATTCATCATATTACATATTTATTTGAATTGAATTTATATATCCTTTAATTACCAAATTAAATAAAATATTGATTTTATTTAAAAGAAAATTCAGATAAGATCTAAATGTATTAGACGTCATAGGCCCATTAATGATCCAAAATGGTAAATTTTTTGAAATTCACCCATTTCTTCCACCGTGGGCTGGCCTAGTTCCGACAGATAATAGCAAAGTTAACCAGATGGTCAAGCACAAAGCTAACACAAGCAGGTAGGATTTTTATTGTATAGTCAATTGTTGTTGCAATGACTTCATACTGGACTACATATTATATTCATTCCTACAAACTCATATCCATGGTCGACAATGCATTAAATAGATTTCTATGGCATGGTAATCCTTTTTCTAAGAAGCTAATTCCTATTTCCTTGCACAAAATCCATTTTCTAGAGAAATTTATTAGTCTAGCCATTACAAATTTGAAGATCTAGAAAAAGGCTGCCATCTCTTCTTTCTATGACAAGATTCTTACAAATAATACCAATTTGTTAAGCCAATGGGTTGATAGTCACCACCTTAAGTGCAAGGCTTCTGGTCTATGTAAACCCCCCCCCCCCCCCCCGTGCAAGTTGGAGTTGGCGTATTATTCTCAAACTAAGAAGTAATTTCCTACCTCGTATTCAATATAGCATCCTAATGAACCCTAATCCGACCTTCTCGATTTCCCCATGGTCAAAGACTGGATTGATACTATAACAGCACATTACTTACGCTCAAAAGCAATCGACTGGTATTCCTCTTTCAGCCAAGGCATGCGCTTATATATCTAACAATACTACTCTTCTCCCCTACCGAAGCATAGCATATGTCAGACAACTATGGAATTACATATTAGCTATTTCCTTGCCACAATCGGACCTTCCCGTCCTATGGAGTAGCAAACACAAGAGTCGCTCAATCTCCTTGGTATATAATGAATTAACAAAAAAACTGCACGGAATATAGCTTTCCTTGGTCTTTCAGGATTTGGTACACGGAAAGTCCTGGTAAAGAAAATCTACTCCTTTGGAAGGTTATGGAGAACGCACTGCACACTAAACCCAAGCTTGTCATGTTAGGAGTTATCATCAATGACACCTGCTTGTTATGTGGTAATCACGCTGAGAGTAACATGCATCTATTTTGTGAATGTCCCTATATATTTCAGATTTGATGTAGGCTATTAGCTAATAGCAGTTTTTATAGACCTTGCACTAGTTCTAGACATGAATGGTTTAATATTTTAAGGCTATAAGGTGGAAGACTCCTCAAACTAGAATTCTCTTATTAATTCTAAAAGGATTTGTTTCGATGACATGGCAAGAGAGGAAAGATAGGGTATTAACAACATCTCCACTTATGGCCCTAATCTATATATCAAGATCCATAGCACATTCTTTAGATATTAAAGCATTCAAGTTAATTAGCAGGTTTTTATGGCTTTTGTTCTGATGCCAATTTTGTTCAATTCTACTTGTAAGCATTTATCAATCCCTTTTTCTTATTATGTACTTACCCTTTTTATATAAATAAATACGGGTTGGGCTCTCTTAGCTCGTTACCTTTCAATTTTTTTACTAATCATTAATTATTAACTATCAATTATTTAATAGTAATTATTAATTATTACTTCTTAAGTTTTTAATAGTAATTATTAACTATTAATTATTGAATAATCCATACTAATTGTTAAATATTAATTATTAATTAGTCCATATTAAATATTAATTATTACTTCTTAATTATTATTAATAGCAACTATTAATTATTAATTATTAAATAATCCATACTAATTATTAAATATTAATTATTAACTAATCCATATTAATTGTTAATTATTAAATATTAATAATTAATGGTAATAATTTACTATTTAATATTAATTATTTGACAGTAATTACTAGTTATTAATTATTAAAAATTAATTATTAAGTACTAAATATTTATTCTTAATTACTAATTATTATTTATTAATTATTAATAATTAATTATGAAATATATTTAGTACAACCTTTTTAGAAAAATAATTGTCAAAATTATAAGTTAAAGAAAATAAAACAATAAAAAATAATAATAATTTATAATTTATAAATATATGAATTCATTCAATTATACTATTTAAGAATAATTAAAATAAAATAATAATGATAAGAATAATAATGACAAATTACTATATTTCAAAAATTGCAAAAATATTAAAAACATAAGACTAATTCAACATTTTCCCCTACTGAACGTTATGCGATCATTTACAATCTACGAGTAAAACAGTTTCTATATAAGGTTGTTATAGATTAATATTAACAATGTTTTCTAGGCGAAACTTTTAAAAAAGGTTGTTACACAATATGTAGAAAAAAGTTGTTGAATAATACTAATTACAACTTATATAGAAAAAAGTTGTATAAAACCCTTATCTGTAAAATTTCTCGTTCAAACGTCGTAAAAGTTACTTTTTAACAACGTTTGCCAAACAAAAATTATAAAAGATATTTTTTACAATGTTTTTGTATTTAAAGCTGTAAATAAAATTTACAATGTTTATTTCATAAACATTATAACATGAAGTTGTAAAAGACTTTTTTACAACATTTTTTAATAAATGTGGTAAATTTAAAGTTGTAATAAGATATTTTTTTATAGTGAAAGTATATTTTACTAATATACACACACACAATATATACACACACACACACACATATTTAAATATATAATATATATACATATATATACATACATATATATTAAAATTAATATATTATCATATTTTTCAGTTCAGTGAATTTAATGGATTTCGTTTCCGACTCTTTTTTGGCAACTCTTCTTCTTGTTCACTCTCCCTTATTTCTTCACTTCCATTTGTTTCCTTCGACCCCGCCATTCCTACTCATATCTCCTTTCCTCCATATCGCATTCAAGAGATGTGCTAGTGCCGCTTGATATAGTAGCTTCAACCACCAAATCTAGGCATTCCTTCAATGCCCCATCCACAGCCGCCTCTGGTCTTCAAGCTACTGGATCTCTGATCGGCCATCCAGCCCTGGTTTCTCCCCAGTTAACGACATCTCCACCTATATCTCGTTCTATCCCTACCGCCTATTTGAAGGACCTAGTTTCTATTTTGGACAATTCAAAGCCGAATTCTGTAGTTCATATCTTTGGTATTAATAAAACTCTTCCTCATGATATATCTTCACCGCCGTCAACTTTAATTTTGGCTGCAACCGCTGGTGTAGTTGGTCAATGGACTGATATTAGTAGGCCCGACTTTGGTTTAAATGCTTCTTTGGTAATGAGTGTGATGTTGGTGATGAATTGGCTGTTGGGTTGGATGTTGTTCATGGAAAAGCAGCTTATAGTAATTTGAATGGTAAATTTGTAAGCGCTTCAGATGACCGTGAAAATGCTGAGCATTATGTTGTTCCAAATCCTGCTATTCTAGTTCTCGTCACTCCTCCTGTTGAGGCTCCTAAATGGTCTTCACTTTTTTCTAAATTATCGAGAAATGCTGGGAACTACTCTCCTTTTTTATTTGATAATGTTGAGATCGACAGAGTGATGGTTCTTCGGTCGAAGTTTTATAAGCGGGAGTTGATTATTGGTCTGATTATTTGGTTGTTTTTTCTTGGATTCTAACCTAGCATATCATGTGGTTAAAGAGCGTTGTGGTCAAGTTTGGAAACCCAGAGGCGACCTTAGTGTGCATTTTGGTCATGATATGTTCTATTTCAAATTCTCGAGAAGTAAAGAGAGACAACATGTTCTAGAAGCTAATCCGATTCTCATAGATTGGAAGCCTTTCATTATCACTTCCTAGAGTCCGACTGTGGGCAAGGAAAAGGAACAAGTTTAATCTATTCCTATTTGGGCCTATTTTTCTCACATCCCTTCTATTTTGCAACCCATGATTGGGCTTGACTAGCTTGCCGGCCTTGTTGGTAAGGTAATTTATTTTGATTCTAATACCGTGGCCATACAGAGATTGGTGTATGCCAAAGCTTTGATTGAAATCACTCCTTAGAAGCCTTTGCCTTTTATGCTTAAGGTCAGAATTGCTAAGGGACATGATGTTGAGTTTGTTGTTCGGTATATTTGGAAACCTGATATATGCTCGACTTGTCAGTCTTTTGGCCATCTTATGGAAGCTTGTTCTCTTTGGCTGGTCGTTGATCTAGTTCCATTTACTGATATGATCCTGCTTCCTTGACCTCGGTCATGGATTAGGTCCTGAAATTTCGACCTTTTCTTGTTGCCTCTCCTCCCCATATTATGCCACCAATAGCTAGTATTCCTTCTCCTCATGTGGTTCTTGAGATGGTTGATGATCCAGTTGTCTCTTGGTCTTGGTGCCTCTTTCTGATACTATTATTTGGAACTATGCCGAGCAATCTTGGATTCACGTACCCTCTGACATGAGATATTCTCCCGAGAGTGATATTTACCACAAGTTTGTGAGTGATGATGAAGGTGAGAATAGGCATCTCATATATCACATTGAGGGTGAGAGTCTGATCCTTACTAGGGAAGGGGACATTGGTGAAGCGAACAAGAATTTGTTTTGGGATACCATTGGGATAGGAAATACATATACACCGATGCCTCCATCGGCCTTGTTCCTAACCTTGCTCATATTTTCTTTGGTTTGTGCTTGTCATTGGTCCTGACTCGACTGATGATAGTAGCAGTTCCTCCTCTTCTGAGGGGGCTAGTCATGGACATTAGTAGTTTAGGTATGCTACCTAACTCTTGTGCTGTTCTTTCTATTCTTTAGCTACTGAGGCGTCTTTGCCTCTCACCTGTATTGCATTTGTTAAGTGGTATGGAAACTATAAAACCATCATAGTTGTTGTTCTGTTCATGTGCAGAACACCTATTTTCATTTTATCAATAAAAGTGACACGCCCTATTATAAAACCGGCTAGCCTTGCTAAAAAAAATTAATATATTAAAATTATTTAAGATGTTATAATATATGTGTGTGTGCATATATCATTTTATTTCGACCATATTTTGATTTTGACAAATTCGAATATTTTTTTATTAATTACAATCATACAAAATTATTGCTTTTTATAATTTAAAAATAATTTTCCATATAAGAAAAAAAAATCCATTTTTTAATGTGCCATAAAATGCTTTGTAATGCTTGATTTTTTTTTGTGTGTGTATGTATGTATTTATAAGTTATTAGATTCAATTCAATATTGCGGTTATGCGACTCCTCGATGTAAATTCTTCAACGATTAATATCAAACAATTCAAATATTAATGTCCACACATTGCCTTAACTAAAGGTGTGGGAGTTTGGCCAAATTTATCACTTACACGGTTTTGGTAAAATCTATTTTTACTATTTTAAGCACTCTATGGTAGTGATAATTATTTACACCGATTCTCTTTGTTAAATCTAAATCACACTAGGACTTATGGATTTGCTAATGGTCAAAACTCCAATATCATCCATATTCAACTTGTATGATCCAAACACAAAGTTCTTGGTTCAATAATAACAGTTATTATTAAGTGAATTGCTCTTGTATTAGACTTTAACTTGGAGTTAACTTCAGTTGATCGTGGTACTAACCTCATATAACTGAGAAAATGAATTCTCTATTAAATAGTGTTTGACTTCTAATGCTTCAACTCAGACCCAACTTTAGTCATTTGATCGATGTTGTGCCATGATTTTACTATAATCAAAATGGAGTGTCCACATTGAAGTTCAATGGTATTCTCAATTCAAGGAAGCTATGTAATATTGTCACTTCGATAATTATGTTAGACCTTGGTTATATTAACCAACATAAAACTATCGAGTGAGACATTCTACAGTTATCCAATAACTATCAGTACGTAACCCCTTGGTATGCCTAGCATCCATAAGTAATACACTGCCCAACATTTGAAGAGTGTTATGTACTCTAGTCTTAACGGATGTATTAATATCCAGTCTTGATACATCTTGACTAGGAATATTTAAAATGATATGTTTATTATATTGTGATAAATTGCTTATGATTACAACACATTGTAATGACTATCACAAACCATTCTATTTATGGATTTTCTATTAAATATACTTATCCTATTAAGTATTATAACACATTACAATAAGTATATAATAGAAAGAAAAACACCTTTTATTTCGAAGGAGATTTTATTACATAATTAATAATTTACAACAAATTATACAATTGCCCCTTTGGAATACCCTTAACTCTATTAGGAATGCAATCAAAACTGTTACTTCTAAGGACCAGTTAACTTGGGATTAGTTTAAGTCTCGCTTTGAGAAAAAGTTCATTCCTATTGCTTGGTAATTCATCTTTGTTAGAAAATTTGATGATTTAAAGCAAAAGGATGTCTATTTTAGAGCATGTTTCCAAATTCGATGCTTTATCAATGTATGGGATGTTTTCCATTGACCCTCTAGTGAAGAAGAAGGAGAATTTTATTATTTGTCTAATGATTATCGTGGGAAGCATTTGCTGAACCATAATTGATGGGTGCTTTGAGAAGATTTTCAAGAAGACTTTCAGACACGAGAGCTTGTACCCAAAGTAAAACCTATCTATTGTTCCTAAGCTAGAAGCTTAACTGCAACTAGGAAAAAGGGGTAAAAGGAAGCAATGGTGGAACAATTATATAGAGGAGGACATCTTAGTAAGACTTGCAGAGCAATGAAAGGAACTTCTTTAACTTCAACAAACCTAGGCATAACAAAACAGTTGTCTATAACCCATGAAGGATAAGTAGGTTGTGAAGGTTTATGCATCGAATGTTATTCCTAAGTCGTGGAGTGCTACATCGACAAAAGAGGAGGGGAAGGACATCACGATCCAAGGTACGCTTTCCTTTTAAGATATTCATGTTCGTGTTTTGTCTGATACCAAGGCATCGCATTCGGTTATATCTAGTAAACTGGTAGATAGGTTAGATTTAGGACCCTACCTAGCAGATAGACCTTGGTAGTGTCAAATTATGTAGGTGGTTCGACCAATTTGAGAATGGATTATCATGACGTTATTTTATCAAATCATGGATGCTTGTTTGCTTGTGATTTGTTTGTGCTCGGTTTTGTTGGGTTTGGAATTATTGTGATTGGACCGACTTCAGAGATATGGGGTAGTACTCAATTATGAGAGGTCATTGGTGATGATGGCTACAGATGATGGATGCTAGGTAGAGTTGAGCTGCATGCCCAAGGATGCATTGATAGTTAGCCTTTTGTATTCGTTCAAGATCCTACATGGTGAATTATCATCATTGAGGAGGATAAAAGGTTACTAGCATAAAGAGAGATCGAGTTCCATATCAATTTAGCAAAGGCTGCTAAAAGGGTTGTTATGCCTTTGTGATGAAGGGCACCCAAAGAGCAATGGGAACTACATGTATAAGTGGACAATCTATCGAGGAAGAGATTTATTCAGAAGAGTGCATTTGAGTGGGGAGCACATGTAGTATTCAACATTAAGGCGGATGGCTCTTTGAGACATTATGCAGGTTATCGTGAGCTAAATAAGGTGACTTGAACAATATCCTCTTTCACATATGGATGGCTTGTTCGATTTGCTCCAAGATGCAAAGAAGGTTTCTTAGTTGGATTTGGCAAGGTGATTTTACTAACAAATAGTGGTGATAGATCATGTGTAAATTACTGCATCCGTATACCATCGAGATTTTGTGGATGGTTGCTTATGTTGTTCGGGCTAATCAATGCATGTACATATTTGTTGACGGTATGAATCGTGTTTTCAGAAATTAGTTTAATAAGTTCGTACTTATGCTCACCAATGATATTCTTGTATATTAATGGACATAAGAAGAACACATGATGTACTTGAGAGTGGTTCTTGATACATTAAGAAAGCACCAATTGAAGACTAAGCTTTCGAAGTGTCACTTATGGAGGAGGAAAGTGAGGTTCTTAGGTCATGTTGCTTCGGAGCAGGGAATTGCTATTAATCTTGATAAAGCAACAACAGTCCAAGATTAAGAAAGTCCTAAGAATGCAACCGACATAAGATGATTTCTTGGATCGTTGGGCTATTATAGAAGATTCATTAAGGACATCTCAAAGATAGCTTCATTATTGAGTCATTTGATGAAAATGAATCAGAATTTTAGTTGGGACGTGAGGTGTGAGTGTGTGTGCATTAGCCTAAAAGAGAGTGTTACAACCCGCCATCTACGACATCCCAAACCATGTTTAGAAGTGGCACTAGCATCGCGGATGCTATTGATGATGGATCATTTTAAGGTAAAATATAAAACATGTAACAGACTATTCTACACATTTTGAAACTCAAAGTAGAAGGAATAAAGTATAAAAGTCAATAATACAATCCCAAATAAATAAAACAACGTGATATCAAAATAAACTCCAACACATTTTTACATAGGTTATTTTTTTAAACTTTTTAACTTTTAATGATGTCCTCCCTCTTTGACTTTTCCCACCCAATCTCTCCTCTCCTCCTCTCGTACGTCCTAACACCAACCCTACTGTCCTTTCTCCTCTACCTCCTCCTTTCCCTCCTGACCCACCTCCTTCAAATTCTGATCCCACGTCTCTAACTCCTCTTATCCTTCATTCCACTCTTCCTCCTCCTCCTTTAGTTCAGGCGTCCCTCCAATCCCTTCCTCCTTAACCTTGCAATCTTCTGCTTAGTTTTGGGGTCTCTTCTTCATCCTCTGTGCCTCACTAGTCTAGTTTATTTAAAGACAAACCTAAAAATGTAGGCATATATTTGCCTACCAATTATGATTTGAATTACAAAGGTTTACCTCTTACTCCTCCATAAGAAGTAGTAGATGAAGGAATTAAGTCATGGTCTGAATTCTTAGTAGGATTCTCTTTAGGTGGTACTATTAATTACAAGGCAGTGACTTCTCACCATATTGAAGGCATCATATGAAGTCTTCTTTGATGGCCAAAAATATCTTTTTAAGTTTCTAGTGTTGAATACAAGGAAATAAATTCTAATTTATGGTCCTATATTTATTTGTGGTCAAATGTTGATAATTACTTCATGGGACCCTGGTTTTGATGATGCTGAATCTTAGTTCAAAACAGTTCTAGTTTGGGTTCACCTATACAATACTCCCTTACTCACCTGGACCTTGTTGGGAAAAAACCATGGTTGGCCTGTCATATCGGCACACTAGTGTGTTTTGATGAAAATACTGAAAAGATGAAGATGTTTGAGTATGCTAAATGCTTGATAGTGATATTCCTTGACAAGGAATTTCCAGATTTCATACGAGTAGGTGGAGAAAAAGTCAAAATGTTTGCATTGAATACTCGTGAAGGCCTTTGATTTGTACTGCATGTAAAAGCTTTGGTCATGCTACTAGTAATTACAGCGACAATGATCCAACTATGAAATTTGTTTCTGAAACAAAATCAAATGCAGATAATAGCATTAACAAGAATGGACCGGCTAAGATGGTGCACCATGCCTAGTATGATGTGCAAAAGATGAACACAACCTATAAAAAAACCACATTACAGGGACTGAAGGCAATACAACAAATAATAAAAAAGAATGGAAAATGGTTAATTTCAAAAAGACAAATCTCAATGTCTATAATTCCAATTCTTTTCCTTATGGAACAACTATTCAAACTCCTGACACTACTCTTGTTGCCCAATCAAGTGTAAAAACTTTTGTTCATACTGAATGTGATGCCCCACCTCTATGCCCACGCTAACCAAGAACACTACGATGTAGTGCTGTCAATTAGCACGGAGAATAAGGCTGTTTAGGAGCGACCATCCGTGTAACTTCTTCGTGCGAGCACCGATATGTCAGATGGAATAGAATGCATATCTTTTAAGGAGGAAATCCGACATACCGATAAAAACACAAAGCTATCACCCGGTGGCTATATATAATCTTCGGAAACAGATATAGAAATAAACATAACACAAATCAGTCACAG
The DNA here is from genome assembly GCA_030737815.1 of Allium fistulosum. NCBI lineage: Eukaryota > Viridiplantae > Streptophyta > Magnoliopsida > Asparagales > Amaryllidaceae > Allium > Allium fistulosum. The sequence continues at coordinate 507,450,244 of CM060903.1, read as the reverse complement.
ACAATTCATATCACAAAGGCGGAAATAGATATGAATATATAACACACATGGAAGTGTTCATCAGAGTAGTGGTCAAGTAAGATCCATAATAACACAAAAGAATAGATACAAGTGCAAGATAATAGAATATGTATACATCAAGGAGTCTAATCTCAAATGTATACAACAAAAAAACTACTAAACTAGAGTAGTTAGCCAAAAGTCAGATGATTGTTCCAGATAGGAAGTCATGAAGAAGCACCTGTAAAGTCTCAGTCTGACCCGAGTATTATTTAAGAAGAAAATAATAAACGGAACAGTCTAGCTATAATTATCAGATAAAATGAGATAGAATATGAGATATGATAATAAAACGTATGATAACGATGAAGTCATACAATGATAAGTATACATTAGAAAATCACGAAAGTCATACAAAATCTCATGAATCTCATAGCATCAAAAAGAATATCATATTCTTTATTTAATTCACCAAGCCACAATAAATGACATACATATTAATGCCAATTGTAAAAGCTGGTGAAACATTAAATTCAGAAATCAACACACGAAATCTAGAAGTCACAAAAAGGGGGAAGTCTGAGCACACGGACGAGAAGCTATCTCATGGAAGCTATCCATTTAGTTTTCCGAACACACGGATGGCCCGAAGGCAAGTCCGAACACACGGACGAGAAAGGCAAGTCCGAACACACGGACGAGAAAGGCAAGTCCGAACACACGGACGAGAAAGGCAAGTCCGAACACACGGACGAGAAAGGCAAGTCCGAACACACGGACGAGAAAGGCAAGTCCGAACACACGGACGAGAGACATCGCACATTGCTAGTCTAAATCATAAAAATGATCGTCATCGATCATAAAGAAGTGTCGATTACACTAAGCTAGTAAATATAAGAGTTTAGCTTCATGTCCCATAACCACTTGCTTAACTCAAATATTTACGAACAGATTGTAGATCTGCACTAGGAAATTGTCACAAGAGTTTCAATATGTGTGAATCGAAATCACACCAATGAGGTATAGACTAACCTTGAAGATAAAGAGATATGTGTGAATCAAAATCACACAAATGGTGTCTAGTCTAACCTCGCAAACAAAGAGACATCGCTCAATCGCTAGTCTAAATCACAAGAATGATCATCATGATCATAAGGAAGTGTTAATTACACTAAGCTAGTAAATATAAGAGTTTATCTTCATGTCCCATAACCACTTGCTTAACTCAAATATTTACGAACAAATTGTAGATCTGCACTAGAAAATTGTCACAAGAGTTTCAATCGAACAAGTCCATAAATTAACCGACGAAGTAAACGCAAGCGTTTCATACCACTTGTTTTGCTAAGCCGTTTAATTAGATTTTCTCATATGAATGAGGTAAAGGTTTGTATATACTAATAGATTGGAAAACGGTTTTAAGAAACGAGCTTTGATATTGAAAATAGAGTTGAAATCGTTTTAATGAAAGAGTTATGATATTTAATACTAGTATAGAAAACCTTTATATTTTGAAGTGACAAATCATAGAAGTGATTGTAGAAACAATCAATCATAAAAATTCACGTTCGAAGACGTGAGTAAAGTTCAAAGAAATCAATTCTCAAAACCATCAAAGTAAGAAGTTCGGTTAAATGGCTTTCGGATAAGATTGCTTACGCAGAGTTGTACGGGGTTCGACCTAGTGAAGACAAGATGAGGTCTAACGACCTAAGGGGGATAGGGTCGAGCGACCTAACGAGGTACCATCCCGAAAGAGGAGTCATCAAAGTCTTAGAGATGATAACAACAAATAGGAGACCACACGAATCGATTAAAGTTGGAAGTTCAAACAAAAATAGGAAATATAGGCAAAACTGGCAAATAGGAGCAGGTCGGTCAACCAGACTCCCTGAGTCGGCTGACCGGACCAGAGACAGAAGTGCTCGGGTAGCAGGTCGGTCGACCGGACTCTGAGGTCGGTCGGCCGAAGCCTGTAACCTGCACTTCCAAACAGAGGCAGGGAGATGCTAGAGGAGCAGGTCGGTCGACCGGAGCTTGTTTCCAGCACTCCCATGCCAATCAAATGAATGCCAAACACTTCCGAAATGCAATCGGTCGAGCAACGGCGCTAAGGGTTTACGCCTATCGACTACCCGGCCTTATAAGCTCTTCAATGCATCACAAAAATCATGATCAAAGATCAAAGTTTGGATTTTTAAAGAATTGAACTCAAAACACTAAAAATTGGAATATCACCAAATCAATCCAAACCAAAAGCAATTGCACAAGAATAAATGTTAGGAATTCATACCTAATAATCGAAGATAAATATAGTTTAAGATGTGAGATAAAAATCTCACCTTTGAACCCAAACAAATGAAGAAGAAGCTTTTAAAACAAGCTAAGACCAACTCCTCTTCAACACAACCCAAATGAGCTTGAATCTATGCTCAAAAAGAAGAACATTCCTAAAGTTAGGTTTAGGAATTTCTGAAATTGAAAGGAGAACGGGTTGGAGAAGATGAAGGAGATGCTTACCAATGGGTTCTCTTTGAATTTGGAGCTAGAACTTGATTTGAAGATGAAACTAGGGTTTGGGGGTTTTAATTTTCCATCTCTCCCACCATTGTTGCTCTAAAACTGAAAAGAGGAGGAAGTGAGGGTGAATGCGGAGGGATGGTTCAGTTTGGGGTTTAAGTTGGTAAAGGGGCTGAACCCAAAACCAAACCCAAAGTGCAAATGGTCAAATTTTTGACTAGCTCCAAACATATCGAAGCTTACACTCAAAAAGATCGCAAACGACGTTTTGAACTCGATGGAGGTGGTCTCGAGTCCTAATTCGACTGTTTGCAAAAAGTAGCTTTTCGGACTTCACTCCGACGGACGATAAAATATTTAAATAAAATATTTAAATATAAAATCGATAAATATGCGGGTTGTTACACTGAAAGTGCTGATGTTGCTGATTCAAATCAGTCTGGTATTCTTTCTTCTACTTAAGAGGGAGAAATACAATAGCAACTATCTTGTAATGATATAGATTCTCTAATAAATACGAATTCTTTGTTTTCAGTGTAACCTAATTAATTAAATATCCCTATTATTCCTCCTCATTATAATTCTTCTAACAAATTGATTCCTAGTTCTTTTCAACAGCAACATATTTCTTAACCATCCATTATATGACATCCTTTAATTCTCATATCTTCCTCTGTGTATCCTTCCGTGCACAATTTTTGCATGTCTCTCTTTATGGAACCAATCAGAATTCAAACTTATCTCATGAGTTTGGTTCTCGAAAGGCTAAATTTACTTCCCCATCTCATACGCAAACTTCATCTACCTATAAAGATCATAGTCCTTATCATATTCTATGTCTTCCGGATCTCATAACCAAATTATTTCCCGATCCTACTTCCTCAACTCATTAACAGACTATATTGCCGCTTTGTCTACTTCTAGGGAAAAAAAGGCGAAAACAAGAAAAATAACAATGTAGAGAATCAAGGAATACATGATGACCATGATTGAGGTATTGACTACTCCATTGAACAAATACCTCTCAAACAACCCGATAAGTTTTCTTTTAAAAACTCTGGGGTGGTCACACGACAATCTACTAATAAGCTCAAACCTCCAAATGTTAAATAAACTTTCCATGTGGAATGTTAGAGGAGCTCATAAAATGCCAAACAAATTGAAATTACGAATTTGATCCTCATCTAGTAATATTCAGTTGATGTCTATTTGTGAAACTAAGTTGAATCATGAAGGTAGCATGCTTGCTGCTAAAACCATTACCCCAACCTGGTCATTCATCCACAACATATCCCAAGCTCCTTATGGAAGGATCCTCATATTATACAACCCTGATATATTTATTATATCCCTAATATTGGTCCACAAACAATTTATTCACTCTAAATGTCATCACATTCCAACTTCCTTACATTTTCTCCTCACTGCTGTTTATGCTAAAAATAATATTTCATCTAAGCAAACTATGCTTGACATGCTAACTACTTTTCAATCCTCTTCCTCTCTTTGGATATGCCAAACCATGAAGATAAACATGGATGGAATCCTCTTACCCTCAAATCAATTTACCCCCCAAACCATACCATATGTGCTTCTAACCTATTCCAAACTCCATTCACTGGCTCAAAATTTACATAGAACAAATGTAGTAGATCTGGCATGTTGACTTTGTACAAGCTAGATAGGGTGTTCTATAATCTTCCGCTATCTCCAAGTACCTTCCATGTACACTTTAATTCTACCTCCTTCCTTATCAAATCACTCTCCTTTAATAGTTAACTGGGATCAATATACCATTAAAAGGACTTTCTTATTTTCCTTTTTCAACGATTGGATTAATAATCCCGAATTTACTCAAACCTTAGTGCCTCTTAGGAAAAATTATTTATGGTAATCCTATGTATGTTTTGTAGATAAAGATTAAAGAAATAAAAAGGGAATTGAATGTATGGTCTTCTAATAAATTCAATAATGGTACCAAACAATCTACTATAATCAGAAACAATCTCCTTGCTACTCAACTTGCCATGATTAATCAGCCGCATAATGCTTAGTTAGTTTCTGAATTACACTTACTCCCTATCAATTTGGAACATGCCCTTTTATATGAACATAATATGTTAAAGCAGAAATATAAAGAAAAATGGGACCGCTAGGGTGATGAAAACAATGTTGTGTTCCATGTATCTTTAAAGATTGAGAATGCTAATGGGAATATTCGTACCATGCAGGATATGCATGGAATCCCTGCTCCAATTCTATTGATATTAAGAAGGCTTTCTTGTCCTACTTTCAATCCACTCTAGCTGATCAAAACCCTATGCAACCTGACTTTTTCCTTCCTTAAGATATTACATTGCCTACCACTAACCAAGAGTTGTCAAGTGACCTTATAAAGGAAATATCTTCTGATGAAATCAGCCAAGCCATTTTCGGTGTGGTCCCACAGACTCAGCTTGTCCCGATGGTTATAATGCTTACTTTTTTGTAACATCCCCTATTTTGAGGCCCGAGACTAAATGCTACAAATGCTGCAGTCATTCATACTATTAATTTTCGATGACAAAATGTGGTTAAGTTAATTGTATCAATAACATTAGAAGCACAAGAATATGAAATTTTCTTAAACATAATTTCAGAACAACTTTCACATAATATTTCATATTCATTGCATAATCCTAAATGTTGTCCAGGTTCAGTTAAAATATAATTATTCCAAAATACTCTAAGAGCGACATATGAAGATGCCCCCTTGGTTGATCAGATTTTACCACTAGATAGTTATAACATCGTCATTACATACATTCCAACCAAATAAAACTTCAACACATCAGATAATATATAGATAAATTCCTACATAGCAAGTGCTGCCTCCTGCACGTCCCTGGAAGCATTATTTGTCCCTTCTAAACAACCTGTAAACCCTCACTCCCGACCTACTCAAATCAAATTTTGAGAACCAGAGAGTTTAAGGGGAAACATAAACTACGAGCCAAACAAAAAGCCCGGTGTGAATAATAATATGCCATCTTGATTTATGGATATCTAGTGAGACCATGTCATTGAGCGGAATGGGTTTTCCCTTACTAATACCTTTTAAAAATATATCTTTTACAAATCAAACTCCTGCAACCACAATGGTTAAAATAGACAATAAAAACAGTAATATGCATGCAACATGGGAAATCATGACTAATATGTCTAATTCAATGGACTATCTATCCCATCATCATAGTTTTCTCAAATTAACTACAAACCTATGGCTGACTCGAGCCTACCAGATATATCAAATTCTCTAGCATACAGTTAGAAGGAAAATGGACGGTCTGTCCAAAACTTACTATTTCTTGGATCACTCTGATCCTAATGGTTTTGTGGAAATATCCTACCTCATCTTGTATGTTCCTTTCTGTGCGTAAACCTACTTTTAGTATTACCCGTGATAAAGCCCTACACGCTGGAATTATGGATTAATATCAACTAGGGGCTAACAGCTGGAGTACAGGGCATACCATACACCGGTCCCATCTAGTTCTCTATTCTCTAAGTCAGTTCATCCTACCATAATTTATCTAATAGTGATAAGAATAATAATCTCCTTAGTAAAATTCTAGGCTAAGTACGTTTTTTATATCCTTGAAAACATAATTCTTTATAAATGATTTTACCTTTGAAATCATACTTTAAAACAAGGAAAGTATAGCTCTTTGCATTATTCAAATATTTATGCCGTGATATATGCTTTTATAAAATAGTTTTGATGAATTTTTAGATCACTTAGAGGCTATCTTACCTCAAAACTATAGTCTATGTAGCTAAATTTAATAAAAATATTAAATTAATAAAACTTGACGTTCACTTCGACACTAAGGGTTACGCCCCTCTTCAATATCGAAAATCATGTTAAAACCCTTAATCAACATAGTATAAGGTCATAGAGCCAAAAAGTTTACTTCGCATGTAGGTTGCCGACTATAAGTGGCGTTGTCATTGGTTTGCTAAAGATAAACTTTCGAACATAAAATTAAGGCGGCATTGATGAATCTCGACATTAATGCCTTACAAAAAAGGTGGCCTTACTATATAACCGATACAAAATAGTGGCGTATTCACCTTTATAGAAAACATGGATTCAATAGAATCAAAGTTGATAAACGCGGTCATTACAGCTAATATGAAAACAAATGGCGTCAAGGCCTTTTGGGATTGGTTTCGACACTGGAGATACACAACAAGGAAATATGGGGCGTCAAAGTGTTTAAGGAAATAAGCGGCATTCTTACATTGAAGCTCATGGTGTCAACTTTGATACTTTGCTTCTCCCTTCAACCAAGACCGATCCATTCCATACCAAATATTAGCTGGTACCATATGTATCCTCATTGTTTGACATCAAAGACCTTAAACGTGGAGCGGTGGAAGGTGGCAACAATGACTTCGGCATGGCACTGTCGTAACATGAAAACTAATATTTTGCTATTAAAAGTAAATCCTTTTCACCAACTCCTTTCATTTTTCAAAATCCCATTGGATAACAACTTTCTTTAATAAAATCTTTTTCAGAAGCTGCTATAGAGCAGATTTAACTAGGCCTGTCAATGAATGTTTTCGGATGTGGATAGTGCCATATCCGCATCCACATCCCAAATTATTTTTGGAAATAGGATATCCGCATCCGCGGATACGTACGGATATCGGATCATTATCCTATTCGCTAACGATCGATAAATCAAGAATTATAAAAAGAAAATTTTAGTTTAACATAAATATTTTTCAATCCCATTGATTGTAAAAGTGCTAAAAATTAATAAATATGATGATAATAAATAGTTTTGAGAAGTTAATAAGCATTAAGTGCATATAATATAAACTACCAACTTAATAAAATAACAAACGAATATCTTTCATTGCACTAAAATACATATAATTTGAACTATAATCTTGACAAAAAATGGACGGATAATTTTCGGATGCGGATGTCTTCGTATCCGCATCGCATTCATTTTTTCGAATATCGATATTTATCCGCTTTTCGGATGCGGATGCAGATGGATTTCAGATTTTTTGGGTTCCATTGACAGCCCTAGATTTAACATTCCCAAAACATTTACAAATCTATTAATTTATATTAATATTTTAATTTAATTATTAAGCTGCACCAGCTTAATAAATTCATAATAAATCATAATAACATGGGAAAATCCTCAAAAATCACATTAAATCAGATTTATTATCTTCTTTAAAATTTGAAAATTCGAGATCAAAAAATTTATTTAATTATTTTAATAACTAAAACCCAAAATAAACTATTTTCTTCACTTGAGAAAATAATAAAATATTCATATTTACTTGGAAAATTATGAAATTTAAAACCCACTTCTAAAATAATGTTTCTAACATCATAATAAAATTTCAAGTCGATTGGGTATTAAAAACTAGTTTTACATACTTAAAAACCTATTAAATAATTCCAAAATAGTCCAATAATTCATCCTTTAGGCATATAATCATCCAAACAGTTAAAACACGACATAATACAATCAAAAGATTCAAGATTATACTTAAACCAAAAATAATAGATAAAACTTAATATGCATAACTATTGTTTACCATGATTTGATAAAGGAACTTGAGATTTGAGTTAAAAATTGATTTCCCCTAGCTTAAATCTTAATTGCCTAGCTTTATCTTCCTGTTTGCTCTCTCGCAATGGCTACTCTCTCTTTAATTTGTAAATAGAAGTGAGGGAGGAAATAAGAGAATAAAGGTTTATGTTTAGGAATTAAGGTCTATTCCTATTTTTCCCTTAGCATATATTCCTCCTTCTTATCTAAGTTTTAAACCATGCTTAGTAACTCATTCATTAAGGCATGACCCCTATTAATTATCAATTCTCAATCCCCTTATCCTTTTACATTATTTTATTTAATTTTTTCCCTAAATAATATTAATCAAAATTAGGGTTGTTATAGACTCCTCTCCTTAAAGAATTTCGTCCTTGAAATTATGATAAGGTACATAACAACAATCATAACTATAAACATAGAACATACCATAAAAACAAATAAGGATAAGTGTCTATAATCTTGTCCTTTATCTTTCAAGTATAGTCCCTCACGTCGTCACTCCACTGGACTTTTAGTAATTTGACTGTCTTGTTCTGTAGCTTTTTTTCATCCTTAGCTACAATACGAACTGGATATTTGTCTATTGTCGTATCACTAAGTCTTTCAATGCATTTGGAGTAATAGTAGTTTCTAGAGCTCAAACAAACTTTCTAAGATGAGAAATATGAAGGACATTGTGGACTCCTGCCAAACTGCTCGGTAACTCTATCTTATAAGCGAGTTTCCCAATCCTTTCTATAATCGAAACGGGGTCCAAGAAACGTAGGTGCCAATTTTCCTTACTTCCCAAACCTTACTACACCCTTCATCGGTGATACTTTAACAAAAACATAATCTCCAACTAAGAACTCTAAGTCTTTCTGCCTCTTATCTACATAACTTTTCTGCCTAGATTGAGCTTCCATTATTCTAGCTTGAATCAACTCAATCTTTTATGTGGCTTCTCTCACTAAATTCTGGACCAAGAACTAGTCTATCTCTGGTCTCTAACATACATCTGTGTGATTTACATGGTCTTCCATATAAAGCTTCAAAAGGGGCCAACCCTATACTAGTCTGATAACTATTGTTACAGGAAAATTCGACTGAAGGTGCCATCCCTATACTAGTCTGATAATATTGTTACAGGAAAATTCGACTAAGTGTAGATGGTCTTTCCATGATCCTCCATAGTCAAGCACACAAGCCGTTAATAAATCTTCCAAGACTTTGTTAACTCTTTCTATTTGCCCATCGGTCTGTGGATGGTAAGTGGTACTCACCTTGAGTTTGGTACCTAAAACCACTAGTAGACTCTTCTAGAATTCGCTAGTGAATAATGAATCTTTATCACTGGCTATACTACTAGGAATCCCATGCGGTCTTACTATATTCTTCGTAAATAACTTAGCTTAAACATGTTTCGTCCTTGTCAGCTTAACGGGTATAAGGTGTGCACTCTTAGTCGGTCTGTCCATTATAACCCAGATACTTTCATTTCCTCTATTCAACCTCTACAACTTGTCTATGAAATCCATAGATATAGAATCCCATTTCCATACTAATATATCCAAAGGCTGAAGTAATCCACTTGGCTTCTGATGCTCGGCTTTTACTTACGTACAATTCAAGAATTTTTTTATCCATAAGCTACATCCCTTTTCATACCTTCTCAGAAGAAATTTCTCTTCATATCCTGATACATTATAGTTCCTCTAGAGTGAATAGTGAACTTTAATCGATGACACACCTTAAGGACTTCTTTCCTTAGATCTCCCACATCTGGAACACATATCCATCCTTTCTTCCTTAACCATCCGTTGTGATCAGGATAAATGTATTTCAAATCATCAATCTTAGTTCTACTTTCCAATCTTTTAATTCGTTCAGCTAGTAATGGATCATCTTTTTGCTTGAAAGCAATCCTTTCAATCAATATTGGTCGAACTTCTAAGCAAGTTAATATTGCAATACTCTAACTAGAACTAGCCATTGATCTTAACTGCATATTACATGTGGTCAATGCCTCCAAATCTTTCCATTCAGCTATCATTCCTAATACTGCATTCTGATGTTTCCAACAAAGCGCATCTACTATCTTGTTCCCTTTTCCTTGCGTACACTCGATTTCAAAATCATAAGTAGCTATAAACTCTAACAACCTCTACTGTCTCATATTTGAATCCTTTTGAGAGAATAAATATCTTATAGACTTCTGATCCGGATACAACTTGAATCGTTCTCCCAAAAAATAATGTATCCACACCTTCAATGCAAAAATTATAGCAGCCAACTCTAAGTCATGGGTTGTATACCTAACTTCATGCGGTCTGAGCTGTCGAAAAGTATAGGCAATCACTTTACCCATTTGCATTAACACAACTCCTAATCCTGTTTCGCATGCTTCGGTATACACCACTAAATCTTGATTTCCGTTCGGGACAACTAACACGGGTACATTGGTTAATAAATGTTTCAGCTTCTGGAATGCCTCCTCGCATTTATTGATCCAAACATACTTCACGTCCTTGCTTGTCAACTTAGTCATCGGTGCTGCTATATGGGAGAAATCCTTGATAAATCCATAGTAGTAGCTAGCTAACCCAAGAAAACTCTTTATCTCGGTCACTATCTCGGGTCTCTTCCAATTATTAATAACTTCTATCTTTGATGGATCTATTGACAACCCCTCTTTTGAGACTGCATGACCAAGAAACTTCACTTCCTTCTTCTGAAAATGACACTTCGAAAGCTTCGCTTTCAGTTGATGCTGCCTTAACGTCTCAAACACTATTCTAAGGTATGTATGATGATCTTGCTTATTCCTAGAATATATCAGAATGTCATCTATTAATACTAACACGAATCTATCCAAATGCTCTCGGAAGATCTGGTTCATCAAAGCTACGAAGAAAGCAGGCACATTAATTAGTCTGAATTGCATTACTAACCACTTGTACGAGTCATATCTTGTTTGAAACGCCATCAAAGGAATACTGTCTTCCGCCACCCTCAATTCCCTGTTGCCAAATCCAACCGAGAAAATACTTTGGCTCCATTCGACTGATCAAACAAATCACCGATTCTCGACAAAGGATATATGTTCTTTACCGTCTTCTCATTTAGCGTTCTGTAAATGATGCATAATCTTAACGATCCGTCCGGTTTCTTTATGAATACCGTGGCAACTTCCCAAGGCGAATTGTTTGGTCTAATAAAATGTTTTCCTTCTAAGTTCATTAGATGCACATTTAACTCCTTCATCTCTATAGGTGTCATTCTACTGGCGGTCTACTAATGGGTTCAGCTCCAGGTACAAGATCTATTCGAAACTCAATAGCTCATTTTGGCGGTAGTCCTGTCACTGGCTCAAAGACATCAGCAAACTTTCTAACGACTAAAACTTGGTTCAACCCATTTCCCTCCTCCATTGCACCCAATAAAGCACAAACATCCACATTCGAGTTCTCTACTGAATATATGATTCGGTCGCTACCATTAGGGCGTTTAGTGATATTTTCCTATCTTGATAAAATATCCTAGCATCGTATTTACTTAACCAGTCCATACCTAAAATAATCCTAAAGCCTATGAAATCAAACACATGCAAACTGCAAACAAATATATGACCTAACAATGCAAACTCTAAATGGTCACACCTCATCCCAAGAGTTGCATAACCCCTTATCAGATTTGCAACCCTTAAGGAAGTAACTAGGTATGATGGTTCTAAACTTTGCTTATCAACCAAGCATTGGGAAATAAAAGAATGCGATGCACTAGTATCAAACAATACTCTAACAGGTTTACCATGAATCAAAAGCATACCTCCTATCACAATCTTTCCTTTTTCCTCTGTTGTGGGTCTCGAGGCAGATGGTTCCAAAGCAAACACTTTCCCTTTCTCAACCTTGGCTGGTTCCTTGCATTGATTCTTATAATGTCCAATCTGGTCACAGTTAAAGCACTTGATGTTCTTTCTCCCATTCACCTTCTTTCCATCACTGGAATGACATTCGTTTGCAAAATGTCATTTCTTGTCACACTTGCAACACACAACTTCATCCTTTCCTTTCTTAGAAGCTCCACCCTTTTTAGCTCCCATTTCATAAAAGAACTTTCTTTTTTGATTTTCCCCACTTTGAGTCTCCACTACCTTATTACCACCAAAGAAAGCAAGCATCTCTTCATTCCTCGGTGCCATCTCCACTACCACATCACATGGATCTCTCAGATATGGCAAGGTTGTCCTAGCAAGCTCTGATCTTAATCCCAGGATAAACTTTTCATTTCTCTTTATCATTGTATTAACTGTAGCATACCCATATTTTGATGACTGCTCAAATCTGGTCGCATTCTCAAGCACAGACATATTACCTTGCACTGACTCAACAAACATTTTGAGTAAAGTAGACTTAGTAATTTCGAACATAAACCTCTTTGAACTTCTCCTAAACTTTGCCCAAGTCAAATTCTCTTCTGGCACCCTAACAATTACACTATTCCACCAGTATAATGAAGCTCCTTATAGTTGTTTGGATGCCAAAATCCTCTTCTGCTCGTAATTTAGACCCAAATCAACAAAGATCCTTTCACAATGGAGCAACTAATTTTCCATCTTAATAGCATCCTCAGTTCCAAGGAATGGCTTCCCTCCAAGTATTGCATAATCCCTACTCAAACGACATAATCATTGACAACTAAAACTTCAGGATTTGCTCCACCAACATTTCCACCAACTAATCCAGCTGCAACTCCTGCTTGCATCATGTTGATGAAGAACTGATACATAGCTCCCATATTTACTTGCGGTATTCCAGCATCCACATTAGCATCTGTTTTTCGACTCGGATTCCTTATAATATTGGGCCTGACATTTCCATTGGTTATGGTGCTTCCTCCACCAAGATTTACTCTTCTATTTCATCCTCCATATCTTACTTCCTTAAATTTGCATTTGATTCTTAGTAAGATACGAAAGAACGGTCTAAGAGGGAGGGAGAATAGAGATAAGGCGTATACTATTTATATAACAAATAAAGTACGTTACTATAGCATTATCTCATACCCTAATCTTATCCTCTAATTCATTTAGATTATGTTTTTAGAACTCTTTTTAAGTTCAAAATTTTAGGTTTACATAAACTTATGCTCTGATACCAAGTTGTAACATCTCTCATTTTGAGGCCCGAGACTAAGCGCTACAAATGTTGTAGTCATCCATAGTATTAATTTTCGATGATAAAATGCGGTTATGCTAATTATATCAATAACATCAGAAGCCCATGAATATGGAATTTTCTTAAACATAATTTCAAAACAACTTTCACATTTCATTTCAAAGATAATATTTCATATTAATTACATAATCCAAAATATTGCCCAGGTTCAGATAAAATATAATTACTATAAAATACTCCATGAGCGACATATGTAGATGCCCCCTTGGTTGATCAGGGTTTACTACTAGACAGTTATAACATCTGTATTACATGCATTCCAACCAAATAAAACTTCAACGCAATGGATAATCTATATATATAAGTTCCGACATAGTTAGTTCTGCCTCTTGCATGTCCCCGAAAGCTTTATTTGTCCCTTCTAAACAACTTGTAAATCCTCACTCCCGACCTACTCAAATCAAATTTTGAGCACCTGAGATTCTAAGAGGAAACATAAACTTCGAGTCAAACAAAAAGCCTGGTATAAATAATAATATGTCATCTCGATTTATGGATATCCAGTGAGATCATGCCGTTGAGCGAAACTGGTTTTCCCCTTACTAATATCTTTTAAAAATATATCTTTTGCAACTTCAACTCCTGCAACCACAATGGTTAAAATAGATAATAAAAACAATAATACGCATGCATGCAAAATGGGTAATCATGACTAATCGGTCTAAATCAATGGACCATCGGTCCAAACATTATAGTTTTTTCAAGGTAACTACAAACCTATGGCTGACTCGGGCCTACCAAATATATTAAATTATCTAGCATATTGTTAGACGACAACTGGATGATCTGTCCAAAACTTACAATTCCTAGGGTCACTCTAATCCTAATGGTTTTGCGGGCTTAACAATAACCTACCTCATATTGTATGTTCCTTTTTATGTGCAAACCTACTTTTAATCTTACCAATGACAAAGCCCTACATACTGGAATTATGGACAAATATCAACTAGGTGCTAATAGCAGAAGTATAAGGTGCTACCGTACACCAGTCTCATTTGGTTTTCTAATCTCTGAGTCAGTTCACTCTATCACAATTTATCTAATAGTGATAAGAACAATAATCTCCTTAGTAAAATTTTGGGCTAAGTACCCTTTCTATTTGCTTGAAAACATAATTATTTATAAATGATTTTACCCTTGAAATCATACTTTAAAACAAAGAAAGTATAGCCCTTTACTTTATCTAAACTATTTATGCCATGATATATGCTTTTATAAAATAATTTTGATGAATTTCTAGGTCACTTAGAAGTTATCTTACCTAAAAACCATAGGCTATGTAGCTAAATTTAGTAAAACTATTAGAACTTAAAGTTAAGGCAGCACTGATGAATCTCGACATCAGTGCCTTACAGAAAATGTGGCCTTACTATATAACCGATATAAAACAGTGGCGTTATCACCATTATAGAAAATACAACCTTAGTAGAGTCGATGTTGAGAAATGGGAGTCACTGTAGCTAATAAGAAAACAAATAGCGTCAGGCCTTATGGGATTAGTTTCGACTTTGAAGACATGCGGCATCAAAGTGATTAAGGAAATAAGCGGCATTACTCAAGTCGAAGCACATTGTGCCGACTTGATGCTTTGCTTCGCACTTCAACCAAGATCGATCCATTCCATACCAACTATAGCTGGTACCATATGTATCATCATTGGATGACGTTGAAGACCTTGAATGTGTAGGATTGATTTCACCCTAGAGGGGGGGGGTGAATAGGGTTATACTAATAATAATAAAAATTAGTGCAGAAATATATAAAATAATTGCAGCATAGATAATAGCAGAATAATAAAGGCAGAAATAGAACAACACAGATTTACCCAGCTTCGGAAAATCCCTGCCTACGTGATGCCCCCAAGGTTTCTACTAGAAAATAAGTAGTCAGACGCTTACACATGTAAACTCGCGACAACCGCTATCGACTAACCTAACTCTACGTTCAAAATCCTGTCACAACTCAGCCACTGAGTTGCGAATTCTCAAACTACACCACCGTAGTTCATACCCTAGTCACACAACTAGAATTTTACAAAAGTTTAAAAGAAAAATACAAAATAAAAAACAAAACCCTTTTTATATTTAAGCCCAAATTACAAAAACTAGACCTGCCCAATTTTAGAAAATAGCTTGAGAAAAAATGTCTCCACTTTATTCTTCTTCGACCGTTCCTTGTCTACTTCAAAATTTAGGATTTTTTTCTTTGAAGCCGCCACTTGGTCGTTGATCGATTTTACTATCGAAACTCAATTCAGTTTGATGCTTCTTCGATCTTTTTTCTTTGCTTAGCTTCGGCTGCTTCAAATGTGTCGAGCTTGAATGCTATGAATTGGTACATGTTTTTCTATTTCAATTTCGATTTTGCTCGACCTAGATTCGAGTTATTGGATTGATTTACTTCAGTGATTAGCTTTGGTATTTTTGTTGAACTCGAATGAATTAACCGCCGATGATGATTTTGGGTTATATAGGGATCGAACACCCTATATTTACATTCGTATATTTCCTTTTGAATTCTTCACATGATTTGCTCTGCCATTGATTTTTGATTGAACAATGTGATTAATCTTGACTTGTTCATATCATACGTATACTTCGTGAATTTGAAATTAGCTCCGTTCTTTTCTTTGTTGACATCTCTGATTTTGGCACTTTGAATTTTTGAGATAATTTACTTGGTTAATTTCTTTTATGACTTGTCCATTTGTGTTTTACCTGCTAGTTACCTTCCTTGACTGGTTCATGACCCACGACTTGATTTGTGTTCTTTCATCTCTACTGGCAGTTTTGACTTGAGACATTGACATTCGAATTTTTATGAATTGTTTTGGTCAGTTCCTTTGGCTTCGACATTTAAGATTGTAATAATATTTTCGGCTGTGACTTCCTTTGTTTCTTGACTAATGTTCACATTGCTACTTGCACTTTTTTTGTAAGACTGTAAACTGCTTCATGTTATTCATGTTTGATTGTTGTATGCCTGCACTTGTTCCTCTTGGAGTCTTCACTTGATCACTGTCACTGTTTTTGCTGTTGTATTGCGTGTAGTTGCATATACACATGTCTGGTTCAATTTGTTTTGAAGGTTTGACATGTTCACTTCTGAACTGTAGTCTTGTTTCACTGCTCCATTGTGGTCTCCTCTGCTGCATATGTTTTTCACTGTGTATATACATGTATACATGTGTGAACATGCATGTATATACGTATGCTGTTTTGAGGCATTTGTGTGTGGTCTAGTGGTCTCCTTTCAGTGCTATCATGTGTACATTGTTCTCACAAATGACTGTGTACATATTCATGTGATTTGCCATCGTCTGGTTACATTGTCCATGGTTTATATGTGGTCAGTGTTAGTGGTTGTTTTGCATTTTGGAGTCTGCTTTGGACCTTGCTTTACAACAGATTTAGTGTGAACTTGTTTTGTTCATGTCTCGCATACAAGTCTGGTTCTAGTGTGTTGTTTTGCTTGACACTTTCTTTTTGAAAGTGCTTTCAGGTTGACTTTGTTATCATGTCCAGTTTGGTTTGAAATCGTTGAAGTAGAAACCATTACATGTGTTTATCATGGGTTAAGGAGCATCAGATTGTTGGCACCTGATCCATGGCACACCAACATTGAGTGCCTTGGCCATTTTTGCAGACCAATTGATATATTTTTTACCTGCCTCTTCATAATAATCCATGATGTTTCCATATTCATTCTCAATCTGAGTAAGAATAATCATTGTTTGGTTTAGCCTTTTGATTCATGTGCATAGCATATATATATGTATATTTGGGTCTGTTGCACCATGTAGTTTGCTGTCTTGTGCATGCCTCTGATGTTTGGCTTACTCGTTCATGACTTCAATGTACTTTGTTGACTGAGAACTTGTACTCGACAATTTTGTGATGTATTTGTATTGCACCTTAGTTGAATCCAGCCTCGGCTCGGGTTTGACCTTGTGCTCACCTGTCCCTGCAGTTTTATCAAGTGTATATCAGTGTGCACGGCCTTGTGGCATGTACAGTGATATACCGTGCATGTCACAGGTTGTTCGTGTTTGATGAATTCAAAACAAAAATGATGACGAACAACCCAAATAACTAAAGCATATAACATTTTTTAAACACACATTTTATTTTACACTGCAAAAATATTTCTTTTTCAATTTTACTGCGCCAGTGTTTATTTTGCAGATAATTCAGATGCTGGATACAAATTGGAATATAGTTGAAGAACAAATATGAGTGAACGAGTGATATGTAGTGAGGTGCAAATGTAAATGACAATTGTATAGTGAAAAATTGTGTTGTGATTTGAAATTGTATTGTAATTGAAATTTTGTATATATAAAGCGAGAGCTCAAATTGTGTACTATTCATAAATTGTAATAAAATATTTGTTTGAATAAAATATCTGTTTGAATTTAAATTCTGTATTATTTATTTTATTCAACAAATATTTATTTAATTATGTGAAAAATAAAATAGTACAGTTAACAAATACATTTAAATGAATATATATGTTTATTATCATCAAACAAAAATCATATACTTGCATATTCAATAGAACGTAGAGAGGTGGAAGGTGGCAACAATGACTTCGTCGTGGCACCATCGTAATTAACATGAAAACTGATATTTTGCAATTAAAAGTAAATCCTTTTCAACAACTCCTTTTATTTGTCAAAATCCCATTGGATAACAATTTTCTTTAAAATATCTTTTTCAAAAACTACTATGAAGCAGATTTATCATTCCCAAAACTTCTACAAATTTATTAGTTTATATTAATATTTTAATATAATTATTAAGCTTCTCTAGCCTAATAAATTCATAATAAAACATAAAACATGAGAAAAATCCTCAAAAATCACATTAAATCAGATTTATTATCTTCTTCAACATATAAAAACTTTAGGACCAAAAACACTATTTAATTATTTTTAATAATTAAAACTCGAAATAAGCTATTTTCTTCACTTGGGAAAATCATAAAATATTTGTACTTGCTTAGAAAATTATGAAATTAAAAACCCCACTTCTAGAATAATGCCTCTAACATCACAACAAAATTTCAAGACGATTGGGTATCAAAACTAGGTTTACACACTTAAAAATATATTAAATAATTCCATGATAATCCAATAATTCATCCTTCAAGCATGTAATCATCCAAACAATTAAAACATGGCATAATACAATCAAAAGATTCTAGTTTATACTTAAACAAAAAATAATAGATAAAATTTGAGATGCGTAATTATTATTCACCTTGATTTGATAAAGGAACTTGAGATTTAAGTTAAAAATTGATTTCCTCTATTTTAAAACTTGATTTACTAGCTTTATCTTCCTCTTTGCTATCTTGTAATGGTCGGCCTTACTCTCCTTTTAGTTTGTGTAAATAGAAGTGAGGGAGAAAATAAGAGAATAAGGGTTTATGTTTAGGAATTAAGGTTTATTCCCATTTTCCCTTAGCATATATTCCTCCTTCTTATTTAAGTTTTAAAGCCTTCTTATTAACTCATTCATTATGGCACGACCCCTGTCAATTATCAAGTCTCAATCCCATTATCCTTTTACCTTAATTTATCTAACTTTTTTCCTAAATAATGTTAACCAAAAATAGGATTGTTACATTTCTCCAATTTACATGGGATGCTATCAAGATTGACCTGACCAAAGCAATCAAAACCTTCTTTAAAAATAATATAATGTCCAGTCCTAGATGTGTCTCTCAATTCAGATCCAGCGCTTGCTGCAATGTTATATACAAATGTATAGCTAAGATTTTAGCTTCTTAGATGAAATTTGCACTATCAGATATAATATCTCTTAATCAAAATGCCTTTCTTCTAGGTAGATCCATTTCGAATGATATTATTCTAACTAAAGAATTATTGAAATGCTATGGTAGGAAAAACATCTCCCCTAGATGTGCCATCATGCTTGGCATCAAGAAGGCTTTTGATTCAGTTCAATGGCCCTCCATAATTGTCATCCTTAAAAAATGAATTTTCCCTTACTTTTCTTACTTAGATTTAATCTTTCATATATTCCTTATTTTTCTCCCTGTCTCCTAATGGTGAAAACTTTGGGTTCTTCGAAGCTACTCATAACTACCATGGACTGCTTAACTAGTATGCTGCATAAAGTTACAATGAAATTTTTGACCTTCATGCAATGTGCAAGAACCCTATAATTACCTCTCTTATGTTTGTTGATGATTTAATTATATTCTTCAAATCTAACCATAAATCTATTAGCAATACATCAGCTACTTTGGAATTTTTCTACATGTTGTTTGGTCTCAAAGCAAACTACAATAAATCTAATATTATGATAGTTGGACTTTCTAAGAGAGACTCTATGAATATTGCCAATTTATCTTCTTTAACATTGGCTACTGGAGAAATCATACCTGGGAGTGCCTTTAACAAGTTGTAGGATATTATTGCTCAATATCTCTTGATGTATGATAAAATATCAAAGAAGCTAAGCACTTGGCCAGTTCTAAAATTTTCTACTGGTAGAAGATTATTTATTATAAAATCCGTTGCTACTTCAATGTGTCTTTACTATTCCAGTCCGTACATCCTCCCCAAGAAGTTGGTTGATGTGACTAATAGAGCTTTAAGTCACTTTATATGGCATTGCTAACCCTCACTCAAGCAAACAATCCCAATATCATTCAAGAAAATTACTCAATGTTATGAAAGAGAAGGTCTAGGGGTTATGAATATTAGTCTTTGGAACAAAGCAACAATGTCTAAGCATATTGATGGCTCATGGATAAAATTAATGACTTACTGTCCTCTTAGATTAGGCTTAACCTTATCAAAAAATCCAATTTCTGGTCCGTAGGACTCCCTGATGATGGTAGCTGGTTTTGGAGGAATGTTCTGAGATCTAGAAATACATTTGTACTCTTGGTTCAGTCCAATGTCACAAGGAACACATCCTTTTGGCACCCCCTTGGGTAAGTAAAGGAATGATCCTATCTTCTATTTCGAATCATAGTTTGAGAAACATGTCTGGAATCAATGATCATGCTATGGTCTTCTCATTCTTTAATGAAGAACACATTAACCTGCCCCCTTCCAGGGATATAAGAATAGCTTGGAGTTATATTGAGAACAATGTTTATGAATCTACTAGAATTAAACTAGGTAGTGTGGTAAGGTTCACTACGGTAATTTGGTTTACAAAGTTTTGGTTTCTCAAAATCAGAACCTTATATTTCCCTAGCATTCCAGAATATGCTGAAGTTAGTCAAAACCAAAGGATAACATATTGCTATGGAGAATCATTAATAATGATAATCATACTCAAGGTAACTTAAAGCTTAAAGGTATCATCATAAACTTTATATGTTCTTTGCAACAATGCTCCTGAAAATAACACTTGTTTGTTCTTCAAATAGTTCTATTCCTTTAAGTTATGGAGAGCTATCCTACTGAATCTTAAGCTTCAACATCCAGTTTCGGTCTCACAGATTGGATGGTTTTGCAACTTTAAAGCTATATGAGGAAAAAGAAGTAAGGGTGAACTTCTTCTTTGTTTCCATAAGAAATTCATTATTGCTATATGACAAGAGAGGAATAATTGCATTTTCAATAATTCGAAACCTACTAAGGAGAGTTTAATAGCATATATTTTAAAATAGGTTTCTTGATTTGCTGTTATATTTTCTTCGATTAAAGTTTACCATTTAAATGTTAATTGGTTGGTAATTGTTGTTGATTATTTAAGCCATGGTAGCCTGTTACTTTGGCTTTCTTTCCTCTTCTAATCTATTCTTGGTATGGGCCAGCTAAACCCATTAGCTTTGCTAAAATAACTAACAACTACAACATCTCTATATATCGGTAATAGAAATAGTGCAATGTTTGGGAATAAAATAGTAAATAGCTAATAAATGAATAAATGCACTTCACTATCGCATCATCGTGCCTCCAAGCCATCGTTGGTCCTCTCTATAGAATTATCGAAGTTTAACTAAAAAGGAAAAAATGATAAAAGGAGCTAGACATACGTATGATAGTCAAACATATCACATATAAGTGTATAATGCTAATAGGATGGTAAAATAAAACATGTGCTTGAAAACCATACCTTAACATGTGTCACCTACACCTAACTAGTCAGCTAAACATAATATAATAGTACAGTGACATCATATGCTGAGGTATAACCAAAATATATTCCATACCTAATCACATGCCTAAGATTGACCCTAAAGTCTCAACCTGTTATCACCAAAACATAAATTAAGGACTTAGCTCATCTAACCGTGTTGTAATACCCTGTGTAGTTAATGCCTCGCTATTACCCCGCTATAACCCTGCTATATCTCATAGCGGATTTCTACCGCTACGATTTTTCCGTATAGCCCTAAATATAGCCTTTCCGCTTTAAGCCCCGTTATTTCCGCTTTATACCGTTATTCCCGCTATATTCCGCTATTTCCGCTATATCTTCTTTAAAAGAAATGAATTGAAAAATGACATTTATACATTATAAAAATTAAGAAATTAATTTATTAAATTGAATTTTTAATATATTTTTAGAAATGAAAATACTCTAATATTCTACTAAATTCAATTATGTTATATAACAGTTTTACGTTTATTTACAGTATATTCGAACATGTATTTATTTAAAATTATTTATGTATTAATTTTAATTCAATTGAATGTTAATTTTTCATTTAATTACAATTTATATATTTGTAAAAACATTAAGTACGAGTTTTATATGATATTTTAGAGTAATTCGCTATATCCCACTATATCCTCGCTATGAATTTTTGCACCTCCGCCGCATTGAATATACCGAGCGCTTTAACTGCACAGGTAATACCCAATTGAATGTCGAGGAATCAGCTCCTTGAACTATTGTATATTAAGGACTTAGTTCCCTAGACTATGGTATATCGAGGACTCATCTCCTTGGATTATGGTATATTAAGGACTTGGCTCCTCAAACTATATTGAGGACTTGGCTGGTAACACCCCATAACACTTAATAAAAGATAAATAAAGTAGATAAATTAATTAAATACGATAATGCTAAAAATGAAAATTTTGTAAAACCTAGAATTTGACCATTGAAGTTATGCCTTTGCGTTCATGGAGAAACTCCGATCAATTTTCATATATAATGTTCTGAAAACAGAGCTCAAACGAAAAGGTTATGGGCGTTTGAAGTTTTTAGATTTAAAATAATTTAAATAGAATTAAAATTCAAATAAATAAATAATTTTAAAATTTGAAATCTAAAAGTTGACAGTAATTAGACTTAGGGGTTAAGTAAACGTTAAAATTAATGTTAATCTTAAATTGCAATTAAGGAATAAAATAAATTAAAGAAACAACAGCACATCTTCTCAATATAGCACTTACCGGTCGACCGTTCCCCTTGGGTTGGGCGATTGGTGGGAGGCGGCGGTCGATCGGTTGTGAACGATGGTGGCTAGGGTTCTTGCAGATGAACATACTGAATTATATAATATCAAACCGACTTAAATCCGACGATTTTGGTGCATTTCAACCATTATAAATAAGAGCCTAGCCCATTTACTTTTATTCATAAAATATTTAGGACTCTAGCGAAGCTTTGTCAATTCGTCTCTTTATAGATTTCGAAAAACTCTATTAGGGTTTCAGGTAAGAAATACCATATACCTGTTTTGTTTTCTATTTATTTTCCCAACCTATTCTTCACCAATTTTCTGAATCTAACATATATATACAAATCCTCTGATATATATATATATATATATAAAAGAAAAGATCTAGTAGAGATTATTAAAGGCATGTCAAATTCAAATGAGGCAAAGCTAAGGATACTCTATGAGTGGAAATCTTAACATTTGTGACGACCGCCCTACACCTCCAGACACTTTAAAAGGCAGAAAATTCTGTTCGGTCCCCGATGGCTCCACTGGATAGAGAAGTCTATTTTGTCTTCCATAACACCACCAGATTGAAAATTCTATCCAGTTCCTTATGGCTCCATCGGACAGCAAATGATGTCCAGTCTTCATCATCACCGGAGGAGAAAAGAGAAGGTTTTTGGGTAGTGAACGGGTTAATGGAGGCTTAGATCATGGAAAAAGGTGTAAAAGTGATTTGGGGATGATTGTTCGACCATATAAGGTCTCCAAACCAAAAATGGGTTAGTGGGCTTGTCCCCAAATTCACTAATCACCCACTAAGCTACTCCAAAAACTTCCACTGTTCAAACATCCATATCTCCTAGCCACGAAGTCCATATCGCTATTACGACCACGCTACGGAAAGGGAAACCATCATATCTATCCAATGGAAGTGGTCTCGAATGCTAATTCGGCTCCTATCAGAAGTTATGGACGATACAAGTTTTCCGAGAGGAAAATCATATGGAAAACATCTAAACATAGGAAATCTCTAATAGGCATTTCCCAAAGTTATAGTCATACGACTTCATATGAATTTTAAAAAAATATTTTACGATCCCTCGATATGTAAAATACAAGTCGTTACACTCTTCTCCTTTAAGAATGTCGCCCCCGAAATCCCCAATACAACCAAGATAAATTAAACATAGCTACCCCGCATGCCTGTCATCCACGAGCAAACATGTCAAACATCAAACATGCACACATAAGCAATAAATGGTATATATGCGAACCCTAGCATGTAGGATACTAAACTACGTTATTTGATATTGAAAGTGAAAGTAAACGCGATAAACCTAATTCTCACCTGGTAAAGAGCCCTGGAAGCGGTCCTCATGCTCTTCTTAGTCTCCCAAGTACAATTGCCTTCGCTCTGACTTCACTGAAACTTCACTAGCTCTCTCTTCTTCCTCCTAAGCTGCTTTGTATCACGTCCAACGATACAAATAGGCATATAAGGTCTCGATGCTTCTGGTTCAATCTTGATATCATCAAGCTGATTCGATTGAATTATCGTGCCTGGTATCATGCACAAACTTCTGCAAATGATATACGTGGAACACATTGTGCACGCCTGCCATATTTTGAGGTAAGTCAACTTTATATGCTAGATTCCCGATCCTCTCAAGTATCAGAAAAGGACCAATGAATCTCAGTGCCAAGTTCCCCTTAGTACCGAATCGAAAAACATCCTTTAATGGAGAGAACTTGACAAACACCATGCTACCGACGGAAAAATCAAAATCACGTCTTCTACTATCAGCATAGCCATTTTGTCTATCCTGAGCAGCTTTCATTCATTGTAGAATGATCTCGATCTTCTTTGAAGTCTCCCTAACCATATCTGGTCCAAGTATCAATTTCTCGCCTGCTTCCCTCTAACATGAAGGAGCGTTGCATAGTTGACCATATAACGCCTCAAATGGTGCCATACCGATACTGGACTGATAATTGTTGTTGTATGCAAACTCTACTAAGTGTAGATAATCATCCTACAAGCCATCGAAATTGAGAATGCAGGCTCGCAAGAGATCCTCCAGAATATGGATCATCTTCTCAGTCTGTCCATCAGTTTGTAGGTGACAAGCGTACTGAGATGTAGCTTTGTCCCTAGGGCCTCTTGTAATCTCTTCCAAAACCCATTAGTGAACAAAGGATCTCAGTCACTCACAATGCTCCTCGGCACACCATGGAACCGCACAACCCATTTCACATACAACTTGACCAATTTGGATGTCGTTTTACTTGACTTGATGGGTATGAATCGGGAACTCTTCGTCATTCTATCAATTATGATCCAAATGCTATCATACCCACCTTTCCACTTGTTCCTATTTCCACTTGGGAATCTCAAGTGGTTGCAGCAAACCACTCAGCTTCTTCTGCTCTGCCTTTACCAACTGACAGTTCATGCACTTCGAGATGAATGTCCCAACATCCTTCTTCATCCCATTCCAATAACATGTCCTCCTCATATTATGATACATCTTATTGGTGTCGGGATGTATAGTCAATCTCGAATGATGGCACTAGTGTAGCACCTCATCCATCAACCCATCGACATAAGGAACAAACAATCTCCCATTGTTACAGAGCCAACCATCAAGGTCGATTCCATACTGCTTCGTCTCCTTAGACTCTACCCCTCCCTCTATCTTCACCATGAACTCTGCTAGTCTAGCATCATGCCTCTGACTAGTACTGATCCGCTCAATCAGGTTAGGTCTGATCGTCAGGCCAGCCAGCACATCCAGCTCTAGCTCACATTAAGGTCTAAAATAATAGCATGCGATAAATTCCAATTGCTTCCACTCTAGGAACATTACTCCCAAGCGAGCATGTCTCCTACTGAAAGCATCATCAACCACATTTCTCTTACCAGGCATGTAGGAAATGCCAAAGTCATAAGAGGCTAGGAACTCTAACCATCACTGCTAGTGAAGGTTAAGGTCCTTTTAGGAGAAAACATACTTCAACAACTTGTGGTCCGCATACAAATCAAACCTCTCTCTAAGAAAATAATGCTTCTATATCTTCAAAGCAAACACTATAGCTGCCAACTCCAAATCGTGAGTTGGATACTTCTTCTCATGCGATTTTAGCTGTTGGCAAGCATATGCGACAAACTTTTCCCTTTGGTCAACACCGCACCAAGTCCAGTACCATAGGCGTTTTTGTATACTGTCAACTCTTCATTCCTGCTCAGAATGACTAACACAGGTGTGCTCATCAACCTCTCCTTCAAACTTACAAATGCATGCTCGCTACTCGCATCCTAAATAAAATTTTGATTCTTCTTTGTCAAGTTGGTTAACGGCGCTGCTACCTTAGAGAAGTCCTGGATAAAACGTTAATATTTTCTCGCCAGTCCAAGGAATCTTCTCACGTCTATAGCGATCTTGGGTCGACCCCAGTCGTGTACTGCTGCCACCTTCACAGGATCTACAACAATACCCTGCTCAAATACAACGTGACCCAAAGAGTGCACTTCCCTCCTCCAGAAGTGACACTTTGAAAATTTTGCCTTCAAACGGTGCATCCTCAACACCTCGAGCAGGATCCTCAAATGCTCCTTGTGTTCTTCCTTCGTCCTCGAATTAATAAGGATATCATCCATGAATGAAAGTACAAACATATTTAGCTGATCCCTGAAAACATGGTTTATAAGATCAACAAAGTATGCCGGCACGTTGGTTAGCCCGATCGGCATAACCAACCACTCATAAAATCCAAACGACGTAAGGAACGCTGTAATCGGTACACTCTCCTTCGCCACTCTTAGTTATTGAAATCAACCACTCATATTTATTCTTCTTCGCCACCATATTCAGCTCACTATAATCTACATACAACCTCATATAGCCATCCGCCTTAGTGGCAAATACTACAGGATCACCACACTTAGATATGCTCCTACGAATGAACTCTTACCTCAACAAGTCATTAAATTGCACCTCCAACTCCTTCTCGTCTCTAGATGCCATATGCCTCAAAAGGCAAAACTACAGATCTAGCATCCTTTACCAAGTCTATATGGAACTTTGTCTCCTTGTGTGGTGGTAATCTGATCATCTCCTCAAATATGTCCGGATACTCTCTCGCTATAGGCACAGGTGATAACTCGTTGTGCGGGACCTCGAGCAAGTGCAGAAAGATAACCATCACCTTATCGCTAGGCTGGCAGCCTATTTGCAACCTACGCCCATCATCCATACTTATCGTAACCAACGGCCTCTCACAATCCACCACCACTCCGTATTTCTATAGCCAGTCCATTTCCAGAATAACACCGAACCAAACAAAACCAAAAACAAAGCAATTACAAGGAAATAAACATACATGACTCGATAAGGCTAAGTCTTGACAAACCATGCAAAGGCTAGTAGAGCCTCCAACCGAGTTTGTCAAAATCAAGGGTCGATCAACAATTTCGGTTTTCAATCCTAATCTATCTAGTATCTACCAAATCACTATATATGAAGGAATGTGAAGTGCCGGCATCGAATAAAACATGTACATGTATATCATAAATAGAAATCATACCCTATATAATGATGCTCTTTCCCTTCTCCTTCACCGATGGAGTGCTTGACGAAGCTGGAACAATGTTTAAAGTGTAAGCAGTCACAATTTGCTTATTCCGCGATTCTTGACAATCCTTCTTGATATGGCCTGGCATGTTGCAGTTATAGCACTTCTTTCCCTTAGCCTTATAGTCTTTGACAAGATGGTCTTTCTCGATAGAATTATAGCAAGCAGGCTCTCACTTGCCCTTCTTCTGACCACCCTTCTAAAACTGCTTCTTGTTGTTGTCACACTTCCTCTTGCCTCCTCCGCCAACTTGCGAGTTTGGCTTTTCCTTAGGAGCAACAACCGACTTAGGCTTAGGTTACAGACTCTCATGTCAAAGAACCTTCTCCACCAGCCTCTCAAACGGCTCATCAATATGCCTTGCTAGCTTCTCTCCAAGATAACCATCCAAGCCTAAGATGAACTTCTCATTCTTCTTAAGCGGATTATCGATAAAAGATAGGCCGTACTTTGACGGTGTGTCAAACTCAGTCACGTGCTCCGACAGAGACATATCCCCCTGTCTCAGGTCATCAAACTTCCAGAAAAGCACCGAATTCTAGGCGGTCGGTATATACTTCCCTTCAAATCTCATATTGAACTGCTCCTAAGTTATCTGGTCCTCGAAAGTCATAATCTTGATGACGTTCCACCACCCCATAGCCCTTCCTTGAAGCTGTCTAGAGGCCAGTTTCCTCTTTATTGATCCTTTAACTCCATATCCTTGAAGATGCATTTGCATGTGTCTAACTAATCCTACACTTCAATGGCTGATTCCGTTCTAAGAAACTGTTTGCCACATGGAGTAGAGAAATCCTTGCTCAATTTGGTGAAGTCAGCCCTTAGTGCTTGCACTGGAGAACCACCAACAACAGCTGCAGCAGGAGCAATTTGGGCATTCTGAACCATGTTTCGAACCATCTCAGGGAAGATGATCTACAAGTCGAGCTTAGTAGCCCTCGATCCTGCCCCTCCTCAACTTTAGAGATGGAGTTCCTAACGGTGTTACTTGTTAGCCAGCTCATTCTTATAAGCTGTTATAAGAATGATCAGCCTCTCAAAAAGGAATATGTGGTGTCCATGAATGCCATGCGACTTATACACTACATTTGTGGTACTATATTGTTTTGAAAACCAAAATATAACAAGTACGCTCTCTTATATATCACTTGATCCATTCTAAGGTGATAGCTCCTTCCTTATCTCTATGGATCTAAGTACCAACTTAGGCCATCTACACAACCTAAGCTATGATACCAAATATGACAACTGCCCTACACCTCCGGTACCCAATATATCTATGTGATGCACTTTGGAGGTACCCAACCAATGCAGGATGGTAGCCAAGAATATAAAATAGAGAAAAATCCAAACATAGAACCTGTAGAACATCTCATAGCGCATAGATAAAATATAATATAACAACATAGATGTAAAACAGGCTAGACAGTGATATAATCAAATGAACCATAAATAAGAATATAAAAGTGCATTAGGTTCATAGACCATACAAAAACCAAAATAAAGATTTTATACATCCCAAGTCTCCATAATAAACTCTATAACTATCTCCAATAATACAAGTACTAACATAGCTCCACAGTACTGCACATCAAAATATAAGCGATAGTAAGCTCCAAATATAGATGTATGAAAGCATAGCCTCCTTCTTGTATTCCGTAAAGCTCTATGTGCTATCCAGACCTGTTATCCCTAATCTACACATTTAAGAGTATCCAAGGTAATAAGAACCAAAGCATAAAACCATGAGTCAAACAATAGTCTGGTGTGAGCGATCATCTTCTCAAAATGATTATAAAAATCTTATATAGTAAATACGGACATAGGGTATGTAGAACCATACCTGACCTATGCCTGCATCCAAAGAGTTAGCACATAACAGTTGATATATGCTAATCTATCTTCAAAGCCATACAAGTGTACGACAATCGAAGTACAATGTCCAGTATCTAGGTATACAATCGAAATACCTACATTGCATGAAACCCTAGAGTGGTAAACATTCATGGCAAACATAGCATCCATCAGACAATCCTTACCATCACTTATGTGCTTTAGATAAGATAACTCGTATGGCACAATCACAAACCAAGGAACCAACCGTAATTCTGGCTTCATTTGTTCTTGAATCCATGCCACTTTAAAAGGCAAGGAACTAGGCTCACAAACGCAAAAGCCTAGGGTAATCTGCCATCGCAAGATCCGGACACAATCACAAATCTAGGTGGACATGCCCACATACCCCTTATCAATGATCCCTTTGCATGCGTCTCCAAAATGGAACTCAATCGTTATTCCATCATGGTTAACTTTACAGTATGACACAATCACAAGTCCCACTCGCAAGCCCCTATCGTTGGACTGGCCCTTGTGGATAATCGCCACGACTTCCATCATTAAATCGTTATCTTTGGAATGCCTCTTCACCCCCATCATAAGTTATAGAGCCATCATACCAAGGTCTCGAAGTCGTCGTCATCGTCGATGCTGAAGCACCTCACTATTACTTCACTAGTCATTGTATGAAGTTCAAAGTCATCCTAATTTTTCCCGGAGCCATCCATCCTTGCTCCCCATCAACTCATCAAAGACCCCCATACTTCACTTCTGTTCAACCCATGCCCTGTCTGGTCTACCACTATGCAACCCCAAGTACCTTTCTTTGTTCGGTACGTAGGTATACTCCACCAGGCAGAGAAGTTTATCCAGTGTTCTATAGCACCACCAGACAATAAATTCTTTTTGGTCCCCCATGGCCTCACCAAATAAAGGAGTCTGTCTAGTCTTCCATAACACCATCAAACATAAATTTCTGTTCGGTTGCCTATGGCTCCATCGAAAATCAAATGATTTCCGGTCTTCTCCATTACTGGACCAATCCAATGCTTAATCATACCAAGCCGAGCCAGCCAATACCGAACCAAGCCAAGAAACCACCGAGTAAATTTACCAGAAACAGCCCACCACTGAATAAAAATCTTGTAGTTTTCCCACTTCTTGATTTTGGACTGAGTTCACCACTATGCTTCATTCTTCAACCCTTGTGCAATCCATATGCAACGATACAACTCTCAATAACCTCGAGTCAGTCTATCGAAGCCCGTTTCACAATTCCAACTCTAAGTCGCTTCGATGAGCGTTTCAACCATACAAGCATTCACACAAACACCATACATGCAACAATCAACATTCAAGCATGAAAACATACAACAATTCATTGCAAATCATCCTATAATGTGTATCTAATATAGCCTAACACACATCAAGGCAACAACACATCAAATCAACACGATTAAAACACTTAGAAACATTTTAAATTCATTTTGCCTTAGGTATGACTTTAAAAACAGTTACAAAATGTATTTTTGACTTTAAAAATTAGTTTAAAGCATGCCAAAATTTATAGATACATATATAACAAAGTGAGAGATGATAAATCAATCACCAAATACACAAATAGTGAAGATTTGCACATAAATCAAGGAAAATCAGAGAATCAACAGCAAAGATGTGATTTTTCTTCCCCAAAAATATTGACTTGATGATCTCTAATGAATTTCCATGCTAATCTAACCATAATCTATGATGTAGACTTGATTTGGAGGAGAAAAGAGAAGGTTTTGGGTAGAGAATGGGTTAATGGAGGCTTAGATCCATGGAAGAAGGTGTAAAAGTGATTTGGGGATGATAGTTAACCTATATAAGGTCTCTAAACCTGAAATGGGTTAGTGGACTTGTCCGCAAATTTACTAATTACCTCTAAGCTGCTCCAAAATTCGAAAATGTTCAAAAAGCCATATCTCCTAGCCACGAATTCCAAATTGCTATTATGACTACTCTATGGAAAAGGAAAACATCATATCTTTCCAATGGAAGTGGTTTCGAATGCTTATTCGGCTCCTATAAAATGTTATATATGATACAAGTTTTTAGAGGCAAAATCATCCTAAAAAATTCTAAACATAGGAAATGTCTCTAACAGGCTTTCCCAAAGTTATAAAGCAATACAACCTCATATAAATTTAAAAAATAATATTATATGATCCTTGATACATAAATACGGGTCATTACAGCTTTTCTATTTTAGTAGTTGACTAGTATAGTTTGGATTTAAATATACCTTGGGGAGTTTTTGCAATAATATTATATTAAAAAACCTCCAAAACTCCTCCAATGCAAAATGTCAATTCCAGGTTGAAATCTCAATTGTTTATGTCAAAATAATGAGAATTGTGTAGATTTGTAGTTTTGATAATTTTACCTTCTATTCCACTTCTTATTCTTTTTCTTTGAATTTGATCAAAGGGTTTGATTTGGGAATAATGTGTAAGATACGAATTTTATTCGTAGTTTGTATCGCTTATTTCCATGAATGAAATAGAAATTCCCTTGTTTATTTTTATGTGAAAAAGAAGTTGAATGGAGCTTAAAATTGAAATTGTAAGTTTCTATTATCAATATATTCCATTATATTGATGTAATAAGTTGAGTTTAAATTTTAATGGTTTTGGATATGAATATTTGAATTTTGGCATTATTGATAATATGGAATGAAACTTGTAAAATTATTAAAAGAGTGGACATTTAAACGCTAGTTTAGGCATAAACTCCACATGTTTAGAAATTTCTAGGTGCATATATATATTAGCATAAGTGTCATATAATTATAATGTATTAATTGCGTAGTTATTAGGTTATTAATTATTATTAAATCCCCCTTAGGAAAGTAATTAATGTTAAAGGCGAAATAAGAAAGATTTCTTATAAGGCCTTAATTATGGAAACAATTAGATGTGTATAATATATATAGAGTGCAATATAGATTATGACTAAGTTATAAGGACGCGAGGTCGGTTGAAAGCACATGGAAGTCCGCCCAGCTAATCTGGCTACCAACAGTGTGACTTTGGGTTGATGTGAGACATCACTTATAATAATTAACTACGATGACGTGAGGTTAGTCTTAAATTCTATAAGGTAAATCTGCCAGCTAATCTAGCTTCCTTTACCTACGAATACTCGGACTAATGTGAGACATCATCGTGGGGTGCAGTCATAATACGAAGGGCCGACTTTAGAGATTGAAGGTATCAAAACGGTTGTGTAAGGGCCCGCCTCTTCTCTATTTAGGAAGTAGTAAATGCCAGGACTATGGGTTAGGCACGGTAGAGGATCTCTCAGGAAAGCGCTCGCTCAAATAGGAAGTATTAAGTGGCTAAAAATATTCCATGCAATGTCAGCTAGATAGTTACTAGTTGGAGTCCATATTGGGATAGGTAGTAAATGGCGTGGACTTGCCTTAAATAAGATATTAAATGGTCGGAGTTTACCTAATTTTCGTCAAAAGGTATTGAGTGACTTGGGTACTATCTCTTACATTGATAGGACATTATGGACGATAAATATGGGTTATTGGGTTGATAGAAAGTTGGCCATGGGCTTATATTTGTAAAGCTTTTTTATTTATGTTTGAGAAAAGCCTTTGGGCTTATATTTGAAAAGACTTATGATAGGTAGAATATGTAAGACATATTCCTATTTAAATTATATTGTTCGTGTACTAATATAACAAGGCTCGAGATTTTTATCTACCAAACATATGTTGTTCTGACTCCCTCCTTATTACAACACAGGTTAAGAAAAGGGATGTTGAAGGCGGAGATGTTAATGAGACTTATGGCAGTAGTCTATTTATTTACTTGTTATTTTATATAGTTTCTAATATATCCATGAAATAAAAATGATGTCGTAATTTTGGAATATTGTACCACGGATATGTAACGGTGATTATGGATATTTTATTATGGTTTTCAATGACATTTGGAAGTTTGAATAAAATGGGTATTGTTGTTATTATTATATTTTATCCTTCCATTGCGAGATATTGAATGCACAGATAAATTGCTCTGTATTGTTCTTTTTACCAATTAACGGCTAGCTTTGAGATGGGTCTAAGTTTCGATGGACCTTTTCTAGGTTAGAATTTAGGCCTGTTTCAGGACAGATTGTTATACTTAGTATCAGAGCTTAGGTTACCAGATCAATGGGGTAGGTATACATAAGAGAGGCATACTTGTTATTTTGGAAAAAAAATTCCATAAGTCGTACTATATACATACATACTTAATTTGAACGTACACTAAAACATTAGGCAAATCTTTACTTCAACATGTAATACTATCTTGGGAAAAGTAGATGGAAAGGATTGTAACTCCAAAGTTAATAAATCAATAAATAGGGAAATTACAAGAATTTAATAAGGATATAAATGGACCACTTAAAGAGATTATTAGAGTAATTATGGAAGATAGGGAAGACATAATAGGTAAAATTAGAATGACTAAATAAATGTCTTAAAAAATTGTCCATTGGAATAATAATCATTTATTATAGACAATTGACATTTATAGAAATAGCAAATAAATATGTTAGATAGTAATTATATATTATAAGGCAATATAATTGTCATTGGGGTAAATTATATAGCCTTAATTATATAAACGTTGGTTAGTGGGCCTAGCCAAACACATAAAAATAGATGGGAGATAAGAATCTATGTGTTGCAAACAACTAGAATGAAGCAAGATGTGAAGAAGGAGTGGAGCATGTTTCCACAAGAAGGTGTGCATTAATCACCATAAGGAGATAATATGATTTTCATAAAGATTGAGTAGGGAAGAAAGAAAGTTCAAAAGAAAGGACAATAAAAGTCAATTTCTAAATCCAACCCCATGGAAAAGAATTTGGTAAAAGTTTTTTAGAAAATTCCTTGAATTATTTCAAATAAGTTTTTCAAAGGATTTATTGGAAAGTTGTTTTGAAAAAGTAAGGAAATTCGGAAACTCATAATTTAAAATTTTGTTGAGTCAAAAATATTTGATTAGAAGGTTTCTGGTAAATTAAAAAAGACTTCTCATTTTTGAAATTCTAGTTTAAATTTGGTTTAGTTAAAAAGTTTTTAATTTTTGGAGATAGGGATTCTTCTTTTTAAAATAAATAGAGCGTATGTTGGACTTGATGATTTTTCTTCTATTTCATAAATTTGGAAGTTCTTTTTTTAAGAAAAATTCTTTCTAAAAAGGGGAATAAATGAAAATGGAACTTAATTAATCAATAAATAGAGAATAGAAGGGACATTTCCGTATAAAGAAATTATAGATAATAACTGCTGAAGTAGGAGTCAAATAGTTAGAAGAAATATAAATAGAGGCAATATTAGGAGATTTGGATAGAAATAGCATTAGGAATTTATATAAAATTGGATCGGAAATCTAGTTGGAAATTAATAGGGTAAAAATTATCCTTGTCTACTCCACTTTTCATTTTTAAGGTTATAGAAGATGTTTTTGAAAAAAAATTACAACTGAACGAAATCAAATGATGATAATTAATAAATGAATTGGGATAATTTTGTGAAAGTTATAAGGAAAAACATTTGATTGAGGATGAGAATTTTATGTATACATTTTTTCATTTAGAATTTGTATGAGTAAAATATTATTGAATTTAAAATGGCAACGAAAAAGAAATAAATTAGGATTGATAAGAAAAGGTTTGCGAAAGATTATAGGATTTTAACAAAGCTATAAAGTTAAGTGACAGTATATTTTAAGTAGTAAAAGTAATAGATGTTTATGTATATCTTCAGGATAGTATAACAATTAGAAATTAGAAATTTGGCATGCATATGAATAAATTGTGGTTTGAAGTCAACTAAAACAATGGTCTTGGAAGTAGAAATATCTTTGAAATAATGAAATTCTAATAAAGGAAAATCTTTTATTTTGAGATGCTATTGAAGTTATAATCTTTGTAATAGATTTAAAAGGAGCTAAATTTGGAAAATAATAATAATATATCCTTAATTTGGTAGTAAATGAACTTTTCATAAGTATAAGCCATAATTTCATGGAGTAAAAAGCGCTGGCTTGGAATTTAATGTAATAAGTTTATTTGTATGAAAATTATTTTGTATATTGTAGAAGGTTTTTGAGAAGGGAAATTATTTTTCTCCTTTATGGAATTAAGCAATTTTTGAATTTTTGATTTAACAATAGTTTGGTTTAATAATTTAGTTTTAAATATTTTGAATTAAAAGTCCAACTTTTAAAGAAATAAGTCTTTGTTGTAGAAAGTCTTTAAAAAGGAAAAGTTGGTTAGAAAAAGGAAAGTTTTCATGGTTCCTTTTGGGAACTACGCAATTTTTGAAATTGGCAAAAAGGGTTTCCAAGTTTATATTTTTAAAGATAAAGGTTTGAATAAATTACTTTATAATTGTGAAATTTTAGTTTTAAGAATAGTAAGGACTAAACCAAATTTTTTACGGAGTAGATAGGGATCTCTACCTAGGTAAGACATGGAAAAGATTTAGGATATGAATAAAGGAGGAATAGTATGTACAACCTGATTTAGAAATTTTAAATCTGTCCTAAATATTTAGTTGTAGAATATTCGTAAATTTTTGAAGATATTCCATATTTATAATTGGGATGTAAGTTAGTTTCCCTAGTCGATTAGGAATGTGAATTTCTATGTTTTGTTTTATTTGGAGTGGTTTTCGTGTAACTTCCATAAATTTTCCAATTCCAAAATACATACAAAAGTGGAGCGTTCAAATTAATAAGGAATATACCAAAAAGGAAAAGAGACATGTAAGGTATGAATTTTCTTTTCCGTAGTTTACACTGTCTATTTCATTAAATGAAAAGAAATAATTCCTTGTAATTTCAAACGAAACTAAGATCTCACTTTGGTTAATTTATGAAAGAATTATAATGGAGATCCTTTTAGAAGGATAGCCTTAATAAATTAAAATATGGAAAGGAATATTCTAGTTTAGCAACTAATATATAGACGCATGTATAACCGCGCTTAACATATAAAATAGAAATATATAAATAGTGTATTTACAAATATATATGTATTAGTTAGTAATTAACGGAGTAGGATTTATGGACATTAATTGCAAATTTAACGATCAATAAATTTGTAATTAATGAGGCTTAAAAAGAATTAAATAGGCACTGATCAAGGAATTTAATATGACATTGATAGAGGAATTGAATTGGCATAGTAATTAGATTTTGAAACCGATAAAAAGATCAAAGATATTTAAATGAGGATTGATTAGAGCTGGTCCAACTTTGACATTAATGATCAACTATTAAGGGTATATTAACTGAAGTAATGAATGGACCACGTCTATTAGAAATCAAGAAGGAAAAATAAGGAAGGTAGGTGATAATGGAATGATATATTAGAAATGTCCATCTTATTTGAGTAAGGAGTGTTAGGACCACAACGTTATTAACACCAAGTTAATGATAAATAGCAACTTTCAGTAAAAATTTCTTTTAGAGTTTTTAGGATTGTTGTTGCTAGTTGTCTCCCTTATGTTATGGAAAAAGTGTATGATATGGTATAAGATACGTTCTTGTTTTATCGCTATTTTGATTTCATGAATAGGACTAGACCACTAGACAAAAATACAAATATTGAAAAATAATGTAAATATGAAAATTTCATAAGGACAATTAACTAGCTATAAACTATAGGTAAGGCCGGAAGTTAATGAGGAAATTAGGTTAGTAACTAGGAATAAAAGATGCTTGTTATACAACCTTTTGACCTGGTAGTATCGGATGGACTTGATGAATCAAACTTGAAAGTTATCGAGATAGGAAGCCCAGAGAGATAGCCATAGAGTCCAGAAACCAAGCATAACCAGAGTCATAAGATGGAAACAAGGCCATCTCAAGAAGCAACAAAACAAAAATCCACCTAAGTGATGGATCGGTACCGATCCATCTCCATGGATCAGTACCGATCCATAAAATCATCACCAAACTTCCTCAGCTTCCCTCTATGCCCACGAGTTGATATTAGCAAGCCATTTCAACCTTCATAAGATCGATCGCATGCAATTCTCCACCGATCGCCTCTAGCACCTGAAATTAGCAACTCATTCCTCCACTGATCCATCCTATTGTCTCTAAAACAAGCTTATAACAATGCAAGCAAGATGGAAACCACGAAGCTAACAACAAGTCACCATCACAAAAAGCATCGGAATCGATCCATGAGTGGATCTTATGGATCAGTACCGATCTATGTGTACCGATCCATAGGCATGGATCAATACCAATCCATAGATATTTTCTGACATGGCCATATTTCTTCAAGACTAACTACTATAGGAATGTGGAGATCATGGTGGAGGACGTGGTGGAGCATTTCCCGACAACCTACCTCTATAAATAGGGGGCTAGGGGATCATTTTAGAGGATCTTTTTTGCTTCCTTGCAACTTTTACATAATTCCTTGTAATCACCCATGAATCCCTACTGATCTATAAGAACTGACAGTAATAAAAGCAATAGAAAGCTCAAGTGGACGTAGGCAATACTTGGCCGAACCATTATAAATGTTTGGTGTCTTGTTTTTACACATTTTCCATTTATATTTCTTCATTTTCATTCTCTACTAAATTTCTTGGGTGTTTATGCCATATTTTGGTACTAACATTTTGTGCTTTCACTGAGAGCATGGTCCTCATGTCATTTGAATCCATCATCTACTATTGGATTTCTTAAGTCCAAGAGATGGAACCAATTTCTTTGTTTTTTACTCTTTTGAACTACTCAGATTTTTAGGAAGTCTACTAGAAGCTATTTCAGAATGGCCCCTCGAAGAGATCGATCCACCACTTCAAAAGTTGTTGACGATGTTGAGAATGTTGATTCCCAACATGTTGAGAAGGTTGCACAACCAACCACTACCTAGGGTCAGAACCCAACGAATGTGATTACCAGGGTTGGGATGGACCGCATGATGAAGAAAATGGAGGACAAGCTCCAGGAAAGCCATGATGAGTTGAATCAGTAGATGAAATAGAGCTTGAATTTATTGAACCAATTGTCTAACGACTGTAGAAGAAGTAGGATGGACGTGACACATTTTGGTTTAGAATCTGATAGTTCCTCGTCATCAGAGCAGAGGCGAAGGGACAAAAAGTAGAAGATGCTTACAAAGAGACTGCAAAGTCGAAGCAAAGACCCGAATCAAAACGCGACAAATGTTTATGGATTGGTACCGATCCATCAAGAGGGATCAGTACCGAACCATCCAATGTTGGTTCGTATGGTCAACTTCCTAATGATGGAGCTGGTTTAGCTTCTTCTCGTGCTATGGATGGCCAAAATGTTGGAGATTAGGCGGTCGTTGTGGATCTGTCACGAAGAGACTATGTACATGGAACTCCTAAATGAACGGTTCTCTCGGAGTTAGGGAAACCTAGGTAACTTGAAACTAACCGAGAGTGTTTGCCAAGCTAAGCACTTAGAGTAGATCGAGATTACAACCGTTCAATAGATCCACTCGAGCTGGATTTGATTGAAATGGTAAGAAGACTTATAAGTGAGAGCCAGCACCAAACCAATGATGATAAGAAAGCCTGGAAGAAACCCGACCAATCTAGAGATTGGACTGATCCACAACGGGTGAACGGCACAAGAGAAGTAACCAAACTGATCTTCATCCACTGACCAGGAAATATAGAAGTGTTGGGACTTGTTCGCATGCGTTAAGCCATTCATTTGATACGTTAGGTCTTTTTGTTTAATAAGAAAGGCAAATTGCACATGAGGCCGGGTTTATACTGGCCAGAAAGACAACATTCACTCAGTTGCCAGAAAACTCAACCATGACTTTCTTTTGGTACCGCAGACCAGTCAACATGATCATTATTAGATGTTATCACTTCGCCAGTAGAAACTGTTGTGTTGTAGTGTTGTTCTTAGAAGCTGTTCTTATATAGCGACTAGAGTATTATGTTTTCTAACTTCTCGAGATAGCGAAGGCCTTGTATAAACACCATATATTAGGGGCAACTGGCCTGGTATGAATTTTGTGGGAGGCTGCAATTGAGCTTCAGACTATGACACAACATCCAATAGGATTCGAACCTGCAAATTCCCCTTTCTTAGGCGGATTGCTTTCTCCATTTAGCCATGAATACTTGCTAGTGAACTAGGTTTTTTTAGTATTTCTTCTCGAGCTTCTATTTCATCCGTTAAGGGATATTCAAGAGAAGATGGAAGAAGTAGAAGACATGTTTTAAAAATGAACAATATATGGGTGGAGAAGTGGGAGTTAGAAAAGTTGGATAAGGTTGGAATAAGCATAGATACATGTATGGATGTACCAGATCGACTAAAGCTCCAGGTTGATGTGATGTATGCCACTAGTTAACTGGATGCTTAATAATTGGTATATCGATCGGTCCAACACAGATTGAAATATGAGCCAGTTTGTAATACCCCAAAATTTTGTGAAAAATCATTTTTGTAAAATGATTTAATTTTGAAATATTTAGATTTAAATATGGTGAAATTTCTGGAATAAATAGTGTGCAAGTATATGTGTGCACGTGCACACTGAAATGGCACAAGAAAGAACTCCAGATTTCTTGGATTTAAAACAAGAATTAAAGAGCAATACAAACATGATTTTGCAACATGGTTATTTGATTTCTGAGATTTTATGGGTCATCTTAGAAAATAAGAAAAGTAAGTTTTACTTTAGATCAGTAAACAAATTTATTTAAAACCCAGAAAAGAAAATAATATATATATATATATATATATATATATTGTAAACTTGTATACATATAGGTGCATATGTTTCTGAATTTAAAAGAGGAATTAAAATAAGCCTAGATAAGATATGTATACAAATATACATTTTTAAATACTGAAAAGTACATATATATATATTAGCAAGTGAAACCATAACATTAAAATGACATGAAATGTGATACAAGTCAATATGCTTGTGTAGGCAAAAATAGCAAAGGGGATTTTCAGAAATAATTAAAATAAGTAGAATAGTCACACTTTTGACATGACTAAGTGAGTGGCCATTTTCTGAAAAAGTAAAAGAAAGAAAATGCAGCCTTTAAATTGGTTAATATGGCCGGGGTAATATGAATGAAAAATGCATGATGCTAAGCCAGGACAGAAATGGAATTCTGTTTCAATAAAACCCTAGAGGAAAAATGCTTATAAATAGGCAGTTTAGCCAGTAGAATTATTTTACCCCGAGCTGCATAAAAATAAGAAAAGAAGAAGAAAATATTGAAAGGAAGGAGAAAACACTCAAACAAGAATTTTCTGGATTAATAAGAAGAAACATTTAGGTGAGTAATCTCACTGAGTTCATGGCATTAAGACCTGAGTTGAGGCAGCCACTTTTTATATTGCCATTTATGTATTTCTGGTTTTGATGTATATGATTTCATCAATGCTTTTTGGATGTTTTATTTTAAATCTGATATGATTTAATATGGATGATTTTGATGATCTTTGATTGGTTGAGACATTTGTCTTTGGATGAGTATCATACTGTTTTATTTATACTCATAAATGTTAAAGTTTAGGATCTTAAAAATTATATAGAGAATACTCTCAACTGTTATGGATCTATGGCATGGAAACCTTATAAAAATGATTGGAGCTGCATTATACTTGGTATAAGTGCTGAGGCTTGAAAAGAAAAATGTTAAGGGTGCAATAGAAATTTTCTAAGTGCTGAGCCCTTAATCAAAAAAAAACCCACAAGCTAAAATTATGATTGAACCAGATCTTGAATCTGAATCAATCATAAAGGCTTGCAGATCAGTATAACATGCCATGCCTCTTTTACAGTTGAAAATGTTCTTATATTTACTAAGATCAAGACATATTGACCCCATTTAGGAAATGACTGTCTGATTACTTCTGAGGGGAAATTATGCTAGAAGAAATTATGGATGTTTCCATGTTTGCAGTGACATGTTCACTTAGCATATTTGATGTTAGGATTTAAGACAATACACTAGTAAATAAACTAGGGAAGGGAAGGCCAAGATGACTGCTGGAATGCTTGTCATATTTGAAGTATGCAAGTTGGCACATGGTTTGTTTAAGCCCTGAGATCTTTGTGCAATGATGTGAATTAGTTCATTGCAATGTGTCCCAGTGATTCCTTAATAGCAGATGAGGCAGGGATTTAAATTGAATATTACAACCTGTAAATGAAGAAATAGGAATGTGGATATTTCTTAGGTTGAATGGTATGGAACCAAGATGATTCCAGTAAATGAAATTGATGCCAATAGATAATCATGTTTGCAGGATTATGTATGCAAGTGAAGGAATAATAAGTGAATATATCATACCTGAATCAACTTAATTATACTATGTTCAAATATTTGATTGCAGAAATTTGCTTAAATAACAAGTTAGTACCCATATATTCTCTATTGCTTAATATCATGAATGAATTGATGTTATTCATACCAGATCATAGATCTGACCCTTGTTTGCTCATGGCATCTGGGGTGTCTCATTTTAAAATGAGGCAGCCACTTATGTTCTTTCAGGTAACCCAGGCACTAAGTAAAAATGAAGTTATGGCTTTTATGGAGGAGTGAATGAACATGCTAGCTAGTCTCAATAAGAGTTTAAATTGATTATATCTGCATGTATTCAGGAAAAATATTATGTTTCTAAGACTTCCAGTCATGTAATGAATTCTATTATGGTTAGATGAACTAGTTGTATCATGTTAAATATATTGTTATGCACTAAGGTTTAAAATCTCAAAGGAAAAATCTGACTGGGAAACAATGAAATGATTTTAATTATTGATATGAATGTTTGGAAGAGAAATATGCACATGTAGTTGAGCTACTGTTTTGTATAATTTATATTATGTATTAGTTAACCTTGAGACATAACAGAGCACTGAGTTTTAGAACTAAAAATCTGGATTTAGCAAGAAGTAAACTTAAAGGATTTTATTTTCTTTTTACTGAAATGCTTTGTAAATAAATCTGAATTCATTTCTGAATTGAATTAGGAAAAGTAAAATGTTTTTCTAAAAGCTTCAGATAGAATGAAATGAAAGGTATCTCCCTTGTTTTTGAACTAGTGTATAGCATATACAAGACTCATGGGTTAACCAGCCTCAACTAAATGAAGTATTGGTTGATCATGATAGACTGTATCTTGAAAATATAGATGCATTTCAAAGCATAGTACATTTAGCAATTGTTTCACTCAGTTTTCTGGAAACTGGGCAAAGGTAATGACATGTACATAAATACCTGTGTACATGTTGATAAATTGGGCAAAAATATAAATTTAAATTCTTAAAACAGCTGTAGGAATGGGTTTTAAAAATAGTTATGTAAAAAGAATTGTTTTGTATGTTAGGTTATAGGCAAAATCAAATATATATGCACAATTATAGGTAGGTATCAGATTTCTAACCATACAGGAGAAAAATAAAAAGAAAAACCAAAAATTGTGTTTGAACCGACCAGCATAGCACTCGAACTCGTGACCTTTCATGTATAAGTTAGGCGCGTTTCCATTACGCCTAGATGTTGCTTGTGTTCACTTAGGATCCACTTACTTTTATACTGAATTTGATATTATCCAGACTTTAACATAATCATCTATATTAAAAGCTTGTTTACCACTGATTATTACTTGATCATTTCTTAATCCTAATGACAGACTTAAGTACATGTTTCTAGTGGATATTATGGCCAAAAATCTGAATACAATAATTTATCTGAATTGCTAAAAATCTAAATCAAACAGAATGTTCTTGTACAAAAAAATG
Source organism: Allium fistulosum (assembly GCA_030737815.1). Taxonomy (NCBI): domain Eukaryota; kingdom Viridiplantae; phylum Streptophyta; class Magnoliopsida; order Asparagales; family Amaryllidaceae; genus Allium; species Allium fistulosum. The sequence goes on along the minus strand of CM060903.1, from coordinate 507,407,187 downwards.
AAGTATACACTCTGAACTTAGATAAGAAGATCACATACATCTTCATATGTATGTGTATGTTATTAGATATACACTGATATATTTATATTGGTAAGTTATTTTGATCCTGGATATATTTTGTTTATTGGAAAAAGAAAATGACCTTGGAAAAGATATTTGCAATGAATGATATATCTATATATCATCTCTTAGCAAAAAAAAAATCCTTATGAAATTAGGGTGGAAATAGGAGGGTCATTTCAGTTTGGTATCAGAGCACTTGGTTGCATTGATTGTTAAGTATTATAGAAATGTATAATGTCTGTTTGTTTTGGATGAAATAATTTAGATAAGAAATTAGAAATTATAGAAGCACTCATAATATACTAATACCATTTACCCAGAATTTAGTTAGCAGAACATGGTAGGAAGAGGATCTCATCACAATGCAGGAACCAGTGCACCTCAAATGCTTGATATGCAAGAATTTGTGAGGGTTTTAAGAGATGGAATTGGGCATAGGCCTGAGAACCCACATGAAGAGCTTTCAAAACTACTGAAGACTTATTCCAATTTGGGAGGCAAGAGTTTTGAAGGAACAGAGAGTGTGATGGAAATTCAAGCATGGTTGAGAACACTTGATAGGATTTTCAATGACATGCAGTTGGATGACCAAAGAAAGAGGCAAGTAGCTTCTAGACAACTGAAAGGGGTAGCTTTAAGCTGGTGGGAGGTGATCATAGCTGGAAGAAATGAAAATGAAATCACTTGGAATCAGTTCAAGGAGATGTTGGAGGCAAGATTTGTACCAGCATCAGCCAAGACCATTTTGCTTGAAGAATTTATCAAACTTAGGCAGGGAACTTTGAATGTCACTGAATACACTCAAAAGTTTGAGGGGCTATCTAATTATGGAGCAATGCTAGTGGCAGATGAAGCATCCAAGAATGATAGGTATATAAAAGGGCTGAACCCAGGACTTAGCAGAGCTATGCTACCATATGCAGATAGAACATTTGATCAAGTAATTGATCTGGCTTTGAAACTGGAACAACATGACAAAGAAAGAGAGAAATATAGGAATTTTAAGAGCAACAACAAGAAGGATAAGGGAAGATATCACCCTTATGATAAAAAGAAGGAGGAGGCAGACAACAGGAAGAGTAAAGATACTAAAGCCAATGATACTAAGAAGAAATTGGTTTGCCATCATTGTGGAAAAGAAGGACACATCAAACCAAGGTGCCCAGAGTTAAAAGGAGGAGCCTTCAAATGCTACCTATGTGGGAAAGAGGGGCATATGAAGAGGAACTGTCCTGAGAATAAACAGCAAGGGAAATTGGCAACTTTGGAAGGAAAAGGCAAATCTGCAGTGAAAATTGATGCTGAAAATCATGGCCAAGTGGAAGGTACATTACTCATTTGTGCCATACCCATACCAGTAGTATATGATACTGGAGCAACACACTCTTTGATTTCCTATGAATTAGTTAAAGTGTTAAAATTAAACTGCAAATTGGTTGAAACCCCATTGCTTGTACAAAGTCCCCTAGGGAGTTCTAGTGTTTTGAACATGAATTGTGTGGATGTGGAGTTAAACATAGGAGGAAATATTTTTATTTCCAATTTATATGTTTTAAATTACCCAAATATAGGAGTTATATTGGGGGTAGATTGGTTAAGGCAATTTAAAGCCATAATTAATTTAGACTCATCCACCATATCATTGCAAGATTCTAGAGGCCAGAGAATCACAGTTCTATGTGAAATAGCTAAGGAAGGGAAATTGTATCATTTAGTTGACTTAGAAAAAGATCTGAGTGAACTAACCATTGAAGAAATTCCCATAGTTAATGAATACTTGGATGTGTTTGGGGAAGTTAAGGGTGTTCCACACCACAGACCAGTTGAGTTCCAAATTAATCTCATTCCAGGAGCAAGTCCAATAATCAAGAAACCTTATAGAATGGGGCCAAGTGAACTGAAAGAATTGAAAAATCAGTTGGAAGAATTAGAAGGCAAGGGATTTATAAGGCCAAGCAATTCTTGCTGGGGTTCCCCAGTAGTGTTTGTAAGAAAACATGATGGTACCTTGAGAATGTGCATAGATTACAGAGAACTAAATAAAGTAACCATCAAGAATAAATACCCATTGCCTAGAATAGATGATCTCTTTGACCAACTCAGTGAAGCTAAAATATTTTCTAGGCTAGACTTAGCATCAGGATTTCATCAAATGAAGGTTGAAGACTCAAGTGTTAAGTATACTGCATTTAACACAAGATATGGCTTATATGAATTTTTGGTCATGCCATTTGGTTTGACAAATGCTCCTTCATATTTTGTTGATTTGATGAATAGAATATTTAGAGATTATCTAGACAAGTTTGTACTGATTTTTATTGATGACATTTTGATTTATTCTAAGACAGTGGAAGAGCATAAAAATCATTTGCATTTAGTTTTGTCAAGACTAAGGGAAAATGATTTAAAGGCAAAATTTTCAAAATGTGCATTTTGGAAAGAAGAAGTGCATTTCCTTGGGCATGTCATCTCTGCCAAAGGAATATCAGTAAACCCTAACAAAGTAGTGGCAATCCAAGCATGGAAAAGGCCTAGCACCATCAGTGAGATTAGATCATTTATGGGGATGGCAGGATATTATAGGAGATTCATAAAAGATTTCTCAAAAATATCATCACCACTTACCAATTTAACTAGAAAGAACCAAGCCTTTGTATGGACAGAAAAATGTGAGCAAGCTTTTATCAAAATAAAAGAAGCCCTGATTGAAGCACCAGTATTGAGAGTGCCAGAAGGAAATGAAAATTTGGTTGTGTACACTGATGCAAGAGGCTCTGGGTTAGGGGCTGTGTTGATGCAGCAAGACCAGGTGGTAGCCTATGCATCTAGGCAATTAAAGCCACATGAAACCAGGTATGCAACCCATGATCTTGAACTAGCAGCAGTTGTGTATGCTTTGAAACTTTGGAGACATTATTTGTTAGGTGCCAAATTCATTTTGTACACTGATCATAAGGCACTGAAATATTTATTCTCACAAAAAGATTTGAACATGAGGCAACATAGATGGGTAGAGTTCCTAGCTGCCTATGACCTAGATATACTGTATACACCAGGCAAGGCAAATAAAGTTGCAGATGCCTTGAGTAGACAACATGCCAAGGTAGCCATGTTGATGATGGAAGAGTTTAGGGATTTGTCTATACTTACTGATTTGGAAATTGAGGAAAACAGTGAGGAACAAATGATGCCTATTGAAGAAGGTAAAGGTAAAGGAAAATTAAGTATGATATCTCTGCAATCAGATTTACTTCTTAAGATTGGACAAATGCAGGAACAAGACTTAAACATGATGGAAAAGAAAATGCTCATATCAAAAGGGGAGGAAGTAATAAATTATCAAATTGATAAAAATGGTTATTTAAGGAATAAAAATAGGATATGTGTTCCAGAAAATATAGAATTGAAAGAGGAAATATTAAATGGGTACCATAGGAGTAAGTACTCCATACACCCAGGTAGCACCAAGATGTATCAAAATTTGAAAAGAAATCTTTGGTGGAAGGGGATGAAGTCAGATGTGGCCAGATATGTTGCAAGGTGCATGACTTGCCAACAAGTCAAGGCAGAGACACAAAGGCCATCAGGACTATTGCAACCCCTTAGTATACCACAGTGGAAGTGGGAGGATATATCTATGGATTTCATAGATGGTCTTCCTAGATCTAAGAAGGGAAACACAAGTATATGGGTAATAGTGGATAGGCTAACTAAGGTAGCACATTTTATCCCAGTAAAAACAGAAAGAAATGCTCCAAAATTGGCTCAAATATTCATGAAAGAGGTAGTAAGGTTGCATGGCATACCCAAAACCATTGTGAGTGATAGGGATACCATCTTCACCTCAAGATTTTGGAAAAGTTTTCAAGAGGCTATGGGGAGTGAATTGTGCTTAAGCACTGCCTACCATCCACAATCAGATGGTCAAACTGAGGTGGTGAACAAAGTCTTAGAGGATTTGTTGAGAGCATGTACACTGGACTTTGGAGGCAACTGGGAAGACCACCTCCATCTAGCTGAATTCACCTACAATAACAGTTACCAAAGCACCATAGGGATGGCACCATTTGAAGCCTTATATGGCAAGCCATGTTTATCACCTATATGCTGGGTAGAGGCTGGAGAAAGGGCTATTCTTGGACCTGAATATGTTAAAGAAACCACAGAGAAAATTGGGTTAATAAGAAAAAGAATAGCAGCAGCTCAAGATAGGCAAAAGAAATTTGCAGATAGGAAGAGAAAGCAAGTGGAATATGAAGTGGGAGACTTTGTTTTCATCAAGATTTCACCTATGAAGAAAGTCATGAGATTTGGCAAGCAAGGTAAGCTTACACCAAGGTATGTTGGACCCTATAAAATTCTGGAAAGAATTGGTTCATTGGCTTACAAATTAGAACTACCAGAGGAGATGAAAGCAATGCATAATGTTTTTCATGTGTCCCAACTTAGAAAATGGGTACATGATAAGGAAGACATTTTGGAAAAGCCTACCAAAATTCAAATAAATCCTGACTTGGTTTATGAAAAAGAACCAGTGGGGATTATAGCCAAGGAAGAAAAGAAATTAAGGAGCAAAACCTTGAAACTAGTTAAGATCCAGTGGAGTAGTGATCCTAATGACTGCACATGGGAGTTAGAGGATAAGATTAGAATGGATTATCCTAAGCTTTTTGCAAATTAAAAGGTAATTTTTTTTTCTTCTGGAAAAATTATTTGTTATGCATGGTTGATATGGTTGAATTTGTTTGCTTATGCATATATTTGATAAGTTTTCAGAAAAGAAAAATGATGCTTACTAAATGTTAGAAAAATTGTGAGGACACAATTCCTAAAAGGAGGGGTGAATGTAATACCCCAAAATTTTGTGAAAAATCATTTTTGTAAAATGATTTAATTTTGAAATATTTAGATTTAAATATGGTGAAATTTCTGGAATAAATAGTGTGCAAGTATATGTGTGCACGTGCACACTGAAATGGCACAAGAAAGAACTCCAGATTTCTTGGATTTAAAACAAGAATTAAAGAGCAATACAAACATGATTTTGCAACATGGTTATTTGATTTCTGAGATTTTATGGGTCATCTTAGAAAATAAGAAAAGTAAGTTTTACTTTAGATCAGTAAACAAATTTATTTAAAACCCAGAAAAGAAAATAATATATATATATATATATTTGTAAACTTGTATACATATAGGTGCATATGTTTCTGAATTTAAAAGAGGAATTAAAATAAGCCTAGATAAGATATGTATACAAATATACATTTTTAAATACTGAAAAGTACATATATATATATTAGCAAGTGAAACCATAACATTAAAATGACATGAAATGTGATACAAGTCAATATGCTTGTGTAGGCAAAAATAGCAAAGGGGATTTTCAGAAATAATTAAAATAAGTAGAATAGTCACACTTTTGACATGACTAAGTGAGTGGCCATTTTCTGAAAAAGTAAAAGAAAGAAAATGCAGCCTTTAAATTGGTTAATATGGCCGGGGTAATATGAATGAAAAATGCATGATGCTAAGCCAGGACAGAAATGGAATTCTGTTTCAATAAAACCCTAGAGGAAAAATGCTTATAAATAGGCAGTTTAGCCAGTAGAATTATTTTACCCCGAGCTGCATAAAAATAAGAAAAGAAGAAGAAAATATTGAAAGGAAGGAGAAAACACTCAAACAAGAATTTTCTGGATTAATAAGAAGAAACATTTAGGTGAGTAATCTCACTGAGTTCATGGCATTAAGACCTGAGTTGAGGCAGCCACTTTTTATATTGCCATTTATGTATTTCTGGTTTTGATGTATATGATTTCATCAATGCTTTTTGGATGTTTTATTTTAAATCTGATATGATTTAATATGGATGATTTTGATGATCTTTGATTGGTTGAGACATTTGTCTTTGGATGAGTATCATACTGTTTTATTTATACTCATAAATGTTAAAGTTTAGGATCTTAAAAATTATATAGAGAATACTCTCAACTGTTATGGATCTATGGCATGGAAACCTTATAAAAATGATTGGAGCTGCATTATACTTGGTATAAGTGCTGAGGCTTGAAAAGAAAAATGTTAAGGGTGCAATAGAAATTTTCTAAGTGCTGAGCCCTTAATCAAAAAAAAACCCACAAGCTAAAATTATGATTGAACCAGATCTTGAATCTGAATCAATCATAAAGGCTTGCAGATCAGTATAACATGCCATGCCTCTTTTACAGTTGAAAATGTTCTTATATTTACTAAGATCAAGACATATTGACCCCATTTAGGAAATGACTGTCTGATTACTTCTGAGGGGAAATTATGCTAGAAGAAATTATGGATGTTTCCATGTTTGCAGTGACATGTTCACTTAGCATATTTGATGTTAGGATTTAAGACAATACACTAGTAAATAAACTAGGGAAGGGAAGGCCAAGATGACTGCTGGAATGCTTGTCATATTTGAAGTATGCAAGTTGGCACATGGTTTGTTTAAGCCCTGAGATCTTTGTGCAATGATGTGAATTAGTTCATTGCAATGTGTCCCAGTGATTCCTTAATAGCAGATGAGGCAGGGATTTAAATTGAATATTACAACCTATAAATGAAGAAATAGGAATGTGGATATTTCTTAGGTTGAATGGTATGGAACCAAGATGATTCCAGTAAATGAAATTGATGCCAATAGATAATCATGTTTGCAGGATTATGTATGCAAGTGAAGGAATGATAAGTGAATATATCATACCTGAATCAACTTAATTATACTATGTTAAAATATTTGATTGCAGAAATTTGCTTAAATAACAAGTTAGTACCCATATATTCTCTATTGCTTAATATCATGAATGAATTGATGTTATTCATACCAGATCATAGATCTGACCCTTGTTTGCTCATGGCATCTGGGGTGTCTCATTTTAAAATGAGGCAGCCACTTATGTTCTTTCAGGTAACCCAGGCACTAAGTAAAAATGAAGTTATGGCTTTTATGGAGGAGTGAATGAACATGCTAGCTAGTCTCAATAAGAGTTTAAATTGATTATATCTGCATGTATTCAGGAAAAATATTATGTTTCTAAGACTTCCAGTCATGTAATGAATTCTATTATGGTTAGATGAACTAGTTGTATCATGTTAAATATATTGTTATGCACTAAGGTTTAAAATCTCAAAGGAAAAATCTGACTGGGAAACAATGAAATGATTTTAATTATTGATATGAATGTTTGGAAGAGAAATATGCACATGTAGTTGAGCTACTGTTTTGTATAATTTATATTATGTATTAGTTAACCTTGAGACATAACAGAGCACTGAGTTTTAGAACTAAAAATCTGGATTTAGCAAGAAGTAAACTTAAAGGATTTTATTTTCTTTTTACTGAAATGCTTTGTAAATAAATCTGAATTCATTTCTGAATTGAATTAGGAAAAGTAAAATGTTTTTCTAAAAGCTTCAGATAGAATGAAATGAAAGGTATCTCCCTTGTTTTTGAACTAGTGTATAGCATATACAAGACTCATGGGTTAACCAGCCTCAACTAAATGAAGTATTGGTTGATCATGATAGACTGTATCTTGAAAATATAGATGCATTTCAAAGCATAGTACATTTAGCAATTGTTTCACTCAGTTTTCTGGAAACTGGGCAAAGGTAATGACATGTACATAAATACCTGTGTACATGTTGATAAATTGGGCAAAAATATAAATTTAAATTCTTAAAACAGCTGTAGGAATGGGTTTTAAAAATAGTTATGTAAAAAGAATTGTTTTGTATGTTAGGTTATAGGCAAAATCAAATATATATGCACAATTATAGGTAGGTATCAGATTTCTAACCATACAGGAGAAAAATAAAAAGAAAAACCAAAAATTGTGTTTGAACCGACCAGCATAGCACTCGAACTCGTGACCTTTCATGTATAAGTTAGGCGCGTTTCCATTACGCCTAGATGTTGCTTGTGTTCACTTAGGATCCACTTACTTTTATACTGAATTTGATATTATCCAGACTTTAACATAATCATCTATATTAAAAGCTTGTTTACCACTGATTATTACTTGATCATTTCTTAATCCTAATGACAGACTTAAGTACATGTTTCTAGTGGATATTATGGCCAAAAATCTGAATACAATAATTTATCTGAATTGCTAAAAATCTAAATCAAACAGAATGTTCTTGTACAAAAAAATGAAGTATACACTCTGAACTTAGATAAGAAGATCACATACATCTTCATATGTATGTGTATGTTATTAGATATACACTGATATATTTATATTGGTAAGTTATTTTGATCCTGGATATATTTTGTTTATTGGAAAAAGAAAATGACCTTGGAAAAGATATTTGCAATGAATGATATATCTATATATCATCTCTTAGCAAAAAAAAAAAAATCCTTATGAAATTAGGGTGGAAATAGGAGGGTCATTTCACAGTTCGATAGGAAGCTTTTGAAAACACGGTGCGCCTAGGTAAATAAAGAACAAGATGAATATAAAAGCGAAATGAGCATCCCACACCAAAAGGTACCCTACATAGGCCTTCCCCGAAACCCACTAGTCACTAAGGTAAATAAAGTAGAAAAAGCACCAATTTCTATAATGGTTTTGGAGGAGCAAAGAAAAAGGGGATGTTTTGTTAATGCAAAAGGGAAAATATTTATAGTCGTTGTGATATAAACTACTTTACTCATCCAAGCCACAGGAACATGTACATACAGAATGCAAGAATGGACACCTTATTGAAGAACTGGTGGTGCTACCCGAAGACAACAATAAATAGCCATCGCTATTAAGAACAACCGAGATCCAATGAGATTATTGCATAGCTTCTTATCTTTGACGTAAAGAAAGAAGGTTGTAATAAAAAAACAGACATGTAACACGGGGATCAGCCCTAAGATGGAATCCGTTCATGGAAGAAATCCTACGTGAGGATTACCCATGGAGATTTATGATGCCAACGATGTTGCCATATAATGGGAAGACGGATCTGAGGCAACATTTGATGAAGTACGATTGGCAATTGGATTCTACTTGAGCTACTGATGCTGTATGATGTCGTTGTTTCCCGATTTTCCTAGAGGGAGTGGAAACGATGTGGTACACCCGACCGCTTTTGCCAAGATCCATATCGTCTTTCGAGCAATTGACGTGAAAGCTCATTGAGAAATTCCATATGCACACTACCCGTTTAAAGGAGTCATGTCACTGTCTAACCACTTCGATTGAGTAGGGGAGTCTTTAATGGACTTTTGCAATGGTTTAATACTGTAGTAATCGAGGTGAGCAATCCTTAAGAAGATCTTGTATTGATGGCACTGATTAGGAGGATCTATCCCGATACTGATTTCAAGAGGTGGTTGAAGATAAAACCCCCGCCAACAATGGACGTGTTCTACAGAAAGGCGACTCAGTTCTTGCACTTGAAAGAAGCAAGAACTACTGCGAGAAAAACCAATGTCGAGCAGTCGGCAGAGATGATATAAAGTAATGTCGCTGTAAAATAGTTCAGAGGGAATTCCATCAATGTTAATGTAGTATGGAAAGTAGAAGTGATAGACAGAGCAAGAACAGTAATGGAGCTAGAGATAAGAAATCAGATTCGAGTAGACGTTCGAGAATTCCAATGTATGACTCTACTCGGTTGAATAACTTGATTGGAAACATATACTTGGCAACTCAAGGCCAAGAACAGTATAGGAAACTAGCTCCGAGGGAGTTTACTGAAAGGGAGAAGAAGTCTGGTAAGTTTTGTATATTTCCTGAGACGCTCGGTCAGAACGCCAATGAATGTAAAAATCCACGTGATGTGATCGATGATTTGATTTGCAAGAAGAAGTTGCAATAGTTTGTGCAAGCCCCATAGGATGGTGGGCAAGGGACATCAAATCCCCAATAGTGGCAAGCTAGGCCTGGTATTGGTAAGCGCGGTCGGCTTGAGAAACATTTGGTGATTAATACTATTATTGGTGGACAAATTCAGCTGAGAAAAGGTGGAACGAGATGTAATGATATATGGATGCTTTAAAGCATGCGGTAAATGAGAGTTGTTATACCGTCAAAGATAGTGCTTCGGTGAAACAACTCAGGACTATGACAAATACATTGTTTTCAGAAATCAAGATGCTGACAAGATGGAGGCCCTGACTATTGATCCGCTAGTTATATAGACCATGATTGGCCCTGCAATCGTAAGGAAAGTGCTGGTTGACTATGGGAGTTTAATTAACATTTTATTCAAGAAAGCCTACGACCATATGCTTTTAGAGGGTAAGGATTTAAAGCCATGTAAATCTCAAATCTAGGGATTTAACGGGACTGTTATTGAGCCAGTTGAATGTATAGATCTACCTGTGGTTCTTGGAGAGGGTGACTGCATGAGACTGCGGGCCATGCCTTTTGTTGTGTTGGATATTTAGTCTACTTATAATGCCTTCTTGGGATGACTGGCCCTTGTTGAATTTCAAGTAGCCAAAACTCCTCGGTACTTAACGATGAAGTTCCTGACAGAGAATAGTGTAGGAGTAGTGCAAGGTGATCAGGGGATTGGTTGGGAATGTTATGTCAATGAGCTAAGAGAAGCGAAATGAAGGGAGAAAGGAAAAGGTGTGGAGAGGACTCTCTACAGCAAGGCTTTGGACACATAACAACCACCATTTAAGCCCTGGCTCGGGCAGCACAGTCGGTTCCATAAAGATATGTATCCAAGAAAAAGTCAAAGGATGTGATGGCGGATCCAGCCAAGTTGACGATCAACATCCCTATTAGCCAAGATGATCCTACATGGGTCCTGAAGGTCGGATCACGGCTCGACGTCAAGGTGATGAAAGAGTTAGTTGGTTTTTTTGCCTGGACTCACTCAAACATGTGTGGAATATTATCGGAGATAGCGAGCGACACATTAAATGTAAATTCTAAATGCATTCCCATTAAACAAAAATGCCGCAGTCTGGGTTCTAAGAGATCAGCTGCACTTAAATAAGAAGTAGAGAAGTTGAAAGACAACGACTTCATCCATGATACCTTACACCCGAAGTCGGTATCCAGTCACGTCCTGGTGAGAAAACTAACAAGCAGTAGAGGTTATGCATCGACTATTTAGACCTAAAAAAGGCATGCTTGAAGGACAACTTCCCACTCCCGACGATTGATTAGCGGGTAGACTCGACTAGGGCATGAATTTCTTTCATTCATGGATGCATATTATATATACAATCAGATTCCAATACATGTCCTAGACCAAGAACACACCAGCTTTGTTATCGACCTAGGACTGTACTGCTATCTTATCATGCCCTTTGGATTAAAGAACTCTGGAGCGACTTACCAGAGGTTGGTGAATAAGATGTTTAAAGATCAGATTGGGTGCTCAATGGAGGTCTATGTAGACGATATGCTTGGAAGTCACGACGATCGAGGAACCACGTCGATGACTTGGTAGAGATGTTCAACATTCTCCGAAAGTGTGGAATGAAGCTTAGCCCTTTGAAATACTCATTCAACGTTGCGTCAGAGAAATTCTTAGGCTTCATCATGAACTCCCATGGAATCGAAGCCAATTCAGAAAAGGTCGAAGTACTGAGGAACATCAAAGCCCTGGAAATGATCAAAAAGGTCTAGAGTTTGAATGGGAAGGCCGTCGCCTTGAGTCAATTCATCTCCAGAGCTAATGACAAATCCATATGTTTCTTCCAATTGATCAAGAAAGGGAAAACGAATTTCGCTTGGATGCAAGAATGCATAGACGCATTCCAGGCTCTGGTGGATCACTTAGAGCGACTCCCCATTCTATCGAAGCCGTTAGAGGATGAGGACTTGTTTATTTATCTAGCAATGTCGGTGCATGCTTTGAGCGTCTCACTCGTGCATGTGATGTCCTGAATTCAAAGGCCACTTTACTACATTAGCAAGCGGTTAATAGGAGCTGAAAGAAACTATCCAAACCTGGAGAAGCTCGCATACTTCCTATTATTTACTTCAAGGAAGCTCCGCCCCTACTTTCAGGCTCATCCGATCAGAGTTCTGACCGACCAGCCTTTAAGACAGGTCCTACAACAACCCGAGACTTCGTGAAGGCTGTTAAAATGGAACATTGAATTGAGCTAGTATGACATAACCTACCACCCTCAGAGAGCAATCCAGGGGCAAGCTTTGGTGGATTTTATTGCTGAATACACTACATGAGATGATACTCTGGTGAGTAGTAGAGAGCAGAATGCCAGGTGGAAAATGTACATGGATGGTGCAACTAACGACCATTGTTTTGGTGCTGGAGTTGTGCTGGTGACTCCCGAGGAACGTTTGATTTGTTACACTCTGAAACTCGACTTTCCCGTGACGAACAATGTAACAAAGTATGAGGTATTGATTACAGGACTCAAGATTACCAAAGAGCTTGAAGTTAAAATTTTGCACATCTTTTATGATTCCCAACTAGTGGTATGCCAAGTAAGGAAAGAGTTTCAGGCAAAAGGAGCAATGCTAGTTCATTCTCTAAACCGAGCCTTCAAGCTACTTAGTGATATTGACTATTACACCATAATTTATATTCCTAGAAAGGAAAATGCGAAGGCTGACTCACTAGATAAGTTATCTAGTTCTGGAGATGAGAAGCTCATATGCCTAGTCTCGATGGAAGTGCTATTGGCTCCGAGCATTGACCAGATGGATGTCGATTGGATCTTGGAGGCTGAATGTGAAACGGAGCCATAGATGACTCCAATAAAGAATTATCTAAAGAGAGGAATCATTCTTGACAGAAAAAGTGAGCGACATCAACTCCTTCGTAAAGCTTCAAGGTTCATCATGCAAGGAGTGCTTTAAGGAAAAGATTCTCAGTTCCTATGCTTCGGTGTGTCGCCAACAATGAGGCCAAGAAAGTCCTAAGAGAAGTACATGAAGGGGCCTGCGATGACCACACTAGAGGCAAACCCTAGCAAAGAAGATTAGTCGATATAGATATTTCTGGCCTACTGTCAATCAAGATGCGACTGATTACACCAGAAAAGGTGACAAGTGCTAGAGATTCGCTAAGATTCCAAGAGCCCCGCCAGTGGAGATTACTAAAATGGTCAATCCTTGGCCATTTGTAGTATGGGGAATCGATATTATTGACGTGCTACTAATATCCAAGGGTGGCGTGAAGTATGCCATCTTCGTTGCTGACATTTTACAAAGTGTGTTAAAGAAAAGCCGCTTGCCATGATCGCTGCCAAAAAGGTGATCAAGTTCGTAGTCAGGAATATTATCTACTGCTTTGGGCTCCCAGAAACGATTAACTCCGACAATGGAACCCAATTTGACAGCACCGATTTCAAGGATTTCTACCTCCAGCATTGCATCGAGAAGAGATTCGTAGCAATGGCACATCCCCAACCGAATAGATAGGTAGAAGCTGCGAACAAAATTATCAAGTCCATTCTCAAGAAGTAATTAGAGAAAGCCAATGGCAACTGGCTCGACGAATTACCATTAGCACTTTGAGCCTACGAAATAACTCACAAGGCCACTCTCCTTTTACCCTAACCTACAGATCAAGGATTATTCCAGTTTAACTTGAAGTACCTTCTCATCAAGTAACTCACTACAATCTACGGAGGAATAAGGAACTCCTGCTGGAGTCTCTCGATATGATCATTGAGAGGCGTGGGGAACTAACTTGAGGGCAGCTGCGCTTCAAAGTCGAGTCGCCCGATACACAACACCAAGGTCAAAACTAGGACCTTGGAAATAGGCAACTTCGTTCTCAAATGAATCTTCCTAGGCCTTGGGAACTTGGGCCCAAGTTAGGAAGGTCTGTATGCAATTTAGCAAAACCTTCAAGATGGCACATTCAAGCTAGCAACGGTGGATGAGATTTCCTTCCCACGGGCGTTGAATAGCAAGCATTTGCGACGCTATTTCACTTTAAACGTAAATTTATACATATTTTATCAAAGCTGTAACAACCCTAGATTTCTACATATATTTAAATTTGACTTTATTTTTATTTTAAATTATTTTAAACTTTTTTTATTTCAAACATTTCATTTTTAAATATAAATGTTGATTATTATGTGAATTATAAGTTCAAACTGGTATAATTTATAAATTTTCCTAAAAAGTGAATTTGTGGTCAAACTGGTCAAACTTTGACTTTTAAACTTTAAATTTAAATATTTAAATTCTTAAATTTTATCTTTTATTATGAAAATAGATTTAATAACATGAATACTGCTTTTCGTTTCGTTGGAAACGGATTTGAATTGCGAAAGTTATGTACATTTCAATTTTGAGTGCAATTTGATTTATTTAACAATTTTGTCTATTTTAAAGTATATAAATTACATTTTCTTTGTCTATTCTCTTTTAATATGTGTTAATATGTTATTTTATGTATACTTTGTCTTTTAACATTTTTAAAGTGATGTTATAATTTTCCAAAGCTTATTGAATTTATTTTCTATTTTTAAAGGCTAGTTTCTATTTTTCTGCTATTTTCTTCAATTAAATTATATTTAATTAAAATTTATTTATTCATTTTGTGAATGCATTTTTATTTTATGTTCTTATCTTTATTTATAAATATTTTTCCAAGTCCATATAATTTTTCCAAAGTTTATTCTGTATATTTTCAAATTTTCTAGACTAGTTTTCATTTTTGTGCTATTTTCTTATTTTAATCATATATATATTATTAATTATTTGTTTATATTTTATATTATTTGTTTTACATTTTCGAATTTAAACTGAATTTATAATTATTTTCAGTTATTTAAACTTATATAAAGAAATTAAGGAAATTTGAAAAGTTTGTGACCTTTTATATGCTTAGCCTTTTCATATTCAACCTTACCTTTTCATTATCAATCACCACATCCATTCATTTGCTGACCTTATCACTTTGCTTCAGCCAACTTACCCACATTTTTCACGCACCAAAACCTTCTCAAACACAAAAATGTCGGCCTCCATCTCCTGAAGAGAAAACTTTGGTAAATAGTTCACTTTTCTACACTTTTCCTACTTGTTTTCTTCTTGTACTTGCACTTGCTTCACCTATATTGTTCGGCCCTCCCTCCTCCAGCACCATGGCCGCCTCCACCACCACCACAACCAGCCACCATCACCTCCAGCCCACTGTCCTTCCATAGCCATGGCCACCTTGTTGTTGATCCACACAAAAATACACAAAAACTTCACCTTATATGCCAAGCCGAGCACCACACATCACCACCACCTCCAAACTCCTCCTTGGCCGCCACCTACTCCACCTCCACCACCCATAGACAACCTGAAACCCACTGCCATGTCATCCCTACCCCACCTGTAGCCATGGCCGTGCCTACCCTTGCCTTGGCCGAGCTCTTTGTTTGCCTAGAAATCATGTTGTTTATGCCTTGTAGTTGTAGTTCATGCACCTATCTCTCTACACCATCACCTCTTACATGCTAGGCCGACCCTTACCAACCCAAAGACCAGATCCTAACCCATGCTTAGCCATGTGTTTCTGACCCTAGACTGAAGCACAAGTGGTTGAAGCAAGTGCAAATACTTTGGTGATGTTTTGTACATTCATTTCTAACATTGTTTTATTATATTTGGGTTGAAACTTATGTAGATTGTTTTGTTTGTTTGAATGTATTCAAGGTGATTAATCTTTGGCTCTCCCAATATCAAATCTTATTCGTGCTTTTGTGCCTTCAAAGATCTTAGTTTGTGTATTTCAGTTGTCGTCTCCAGCTTATACCAGTGAGTTATTCTCACCAGACAGTGTATACCTATATAACTAGTAAATTGACCACTTTTGAATCTGTAAAATGCATCACCATATTATATCTGCTATGTTATGATTATATGATGTTCACCTATGCTTAAACACCTGTTATATCATATGTTACTGTTATATTATGTTGTTCTGTTATTTTTATCAGTTTATCACACTGCAAGTTCCCTTTAGATTAGAATCACTATGGGTTGAAATGATACATACCCGAACGTACTTTAGAATAGGAGAAAATCGTTATGGGCCGAAATGATAGGCCTGAATGATTTTCAATTATTTTCATTTACTTGGGATTGCGGGTTTGAAATGATCAAACCCGGGTTTTCTTTGTAAAATACGGGTTGAAATGATATATTACCCGTATCACTTTACCTAGGCTAAAAAAATGAAATACAGACCCGTAGTTAAAATATGTTTTTCTAAAAATTTTAAAATATTTAGAAATGTAAATATTATAATATTTTGATTTAAATTTGATTAAAAATGATTTTTGTAAAGCATTATTGATTTTCTGAAAGTTTATAAGTGAAATAAATTAATGGTAAAGTTAGAAAATCTGAAATGTAAGTTATTTTGGGAAATTTTAATTTGGTGATAATTGGAATTTAAATTAAATATGAAATATGATAAATTCATGATAATTTGGATTAAAGTGAATTTAAATGATTTTATAATATATTAATGATTTTTGAATAAAGTTAAAATGTGAAATGAATGAATATTTAAGTTGAAATTTTGAAATATAACTAAAATTGGAAATTTATGAATTTGGCTTAAAAGTGAATTTTAAGTTAAGTAAATAAAAATAAAATTAAGTTATATTTGAAAATTAAAACTTAAGTGTTAAGTTAAATTTAATTTAATGAATTTAAAATTTAATGTTGGAATTTAATAAGTGAATTATTATTAAATTTTGATTTTTGAATGGAAATTTAACTTTATAAAATCATGAATATAAGGGTATTTAAATGATGACTATAAAAGAGAAATTATATGATCTATAAGTAAAAAAAATGATTTAAATAAAAATATAATTGTTTGTGAAATTATACTGAATATTTGAAGTTAATTAACTGCATTTCTGAAATGCTATTAATTCTAATGTAAATGATAATACAGCATTTGTAAATGCTGTAGTTGATAATAATGAACCAAATGGCTAAATTTAGTTAAAGGCTATTATAGCATTTTTGTAAATGTTATAATTGATGAATTTAACTAAGTTTATTTGAACTAATGTAACCCTATTACAGCATTTTTAAATGCTGTCTTTTGTTAAATTGAACTGTTTGAATGTGACTTTCCGTAGCATTTTCTAAATGCTACGAAAGGTGAATTTTCACTGTTTTGATAAAATTAAGTGAATGAATGAACTTTGAAAAGTTAAATTTTTGGAAATTTAATAATTTAATTATTAAATATAAAACTTCATTTTATGATTTAAAATGAAGTAATTTGTTTCGAAATATAATCTATTTTGAAATGTGTGTTGAAGTGGTATTTTAAATAAATGAATGTGGTTTGGAAGATACGATATTTTGATATTTTGAAATGGATTTTTGAAGGATATTGAATTTTGAAATGATATTTGATTTTGAAGTATAAAATACCATTTGAAATTTTAACCACGGGATGTATTTAATTTATAGTTTAACTGATCCTTAAAGGATGAGCGATCCCAAGCATCCTTTGAGTTATTGTGCATTTCTACTAAAGTTCACTTGAGTTGGTTTACATTATATAAGTATATATTGTCCTGACTCGAGTGTTTTGTGTTTTACTTTACGCTCGGGTCAGCCTAAGTATTTACAGCTTAGCTTTGGATCTCTTTCTGGAGCTAGGAATCACTGGAGATTCTGCTTGTCTAGTTATCTGTTCCTTTCAGTTCAGTTGTTCTATTTCAGTTCTGGTATTCATAAACTTCTATTTATTTGATATTTCTATTGTATATGTTTTCAAACAGATATTATGTATTATGTTTTGAGAGTTTGTTATAGTAGCTTCATGAACTACTATGGTTTTTATATTCCGCTACGAGTTATTCTGATATGTTCTGTGTCTGTGATTCTGTGTATTTGATTTCATTTGCTCCAAATTTATTTACAATCTGTTATTTTGAATTATTCAAGTCAGACATGTGTGGATTGTCGATTTGAATGGTCCAAAATAGTGGGTCGTTACAGTTGGTATCAGAGCTTTGGTTTTAGGCAAACCTTAGCCTGCGGAGCAAAAACTCATTAGAGATAGGGTAGAAATACCCTAGAATGAGTGAAATCAATCTCAGAATCATTCCTTTGTGAGAGAACGTATTTTCGAAGTATAAATATTATCAAATCATTTTTAAAGGATTTTTTAAAAGATTATTTTGATATAAAATTTTCTTGTTTTGAAAGAAAATTTTCTAGACTTTATCCCTTTCGTATCCACCTTGTTAGTAATTTCTTCGATTAGGATTCCTTTGAATTTTGGAACGCTCCCACTTGCTCTGAAATCCATTTTGGTCTCCCCTAACTGTATTCTTTTGATTTTTGGAGCATTCCATAACTCCACTTTGAATGACCTCTATAAAGATCGGCGGTTCCGCCAATTTTTGAATGATTTGTAAAAGGGTGAAACTCCCTTATAATTGCTATTGATTCACCGGAGATTTCTGTATCCTCGGTTTACGATGTTTTCTATCTTCTGCTATATTTAGATTCTATCTCTAGCAATCGAAGGCCGATTTGCCTTAGATTTCGCATCGATTATATTCCTGAAGTCACGGTTGACCCTGTAAGGTCGCCCGCGATTTATATAGGCTTATCCATCTTCTATTTGGTAATTTAATGATCTTATCTTCGTTCGAGTTTATCTTCGAATCAGAATTCTATTTAATTGGAGTCCCTCTAAATTTGAATCTCTCTTTTGCTTTGAAATCCATCCTTGAATCATCCCTTGAAAAATTTGAGGTTGATTGTATTTTGGAATTTGTGTATACATCGAAATTGTTATTTTGATAAGGATGACCATATTTTATATATAAAGGTGAAATGTTTTCGATAAGAATTATATATCATTTTAAAATTGAGAATTTAAAGTTTTGAATGGATTTGAAATTTTGAAAATTTATAAGGAATGGTTTCATGAAAATTGATTTATAACTGAAGATTTTGAATCTGAATTTGAGTGATTGAACTCCGGCATTTTTTAAATTGGTTTTAAGATTTTGAAATAATAAATAATATGATTTGAAAGTATTCTCCGAATATGAAATGTTTCAAATGATTTTAATGAGTTTCAAATGATTTCGAAGAAATTTCAAAAGAAGTTGAGAAAATAGAAGTCCAGAACCCACTAATGTCGCTGGAAAATAATTTCGGTGATGAATGCATGCATCATCGACATTGATTTTCAAGTTTCTGAGTGGGGGAGAGGCCACTTCGGTAGCTTTGCTATGCGATTGATTTGTGAAACCAATTTTGATTTCAAATTCCGAAGTGTGATGTGATATTCGAAAGATATATGTATATATATTTGAAAATTTTGAAATGGGCCGGTGTTCAGTCCTTGAGTTTTGGATTTGATTTGATATAACCCTATTTTTGAAATTGATTTACTGATTTAATTGTGATTTCCAACCCTTGGATTGAAATATGATTTCTTCGACTATTTTGAAGGTTCGATGTAACGACCCAGAATTTCAAACAAATTAAATTTAAAATATTTAATTAATTTTAAATATTTGAACGATGATTTAATTTGAATCCCCGATATAACTTTGAATTTGGCGATTAAATTATAAAATTTAATCTATTGTAAGTTGGACGAAAATTTGAATCTTCAATTTAAAACTGAAGAAAAATATTTCGAAAGCTTTTAAAATTCATATTGATAATACCCAAGATAATCGGACTTTCAAAATTGAATTTTAAATTGTTTTGCTCAGTTTTGAATTTAATTGTTTGAACCGATATTTAAAAATAGTCATTTTTCAAACAGTCTCGGAATTCGACGAAACTAGTTCCATTGGGTCCGTAATATTGAATTATTGTCGGATTTCAAATTTCATGGCATTTGGAGTTGTTATGTGAGGATACGACGTGTAAACGCATCGAAATTTATTCGAATTCGAATTTAAATTTAAATTTAAATTGGTCACGTCAATTACTATTCGTTCCTTGAAACACGCCCCGTTGCTCACGCCTGAAATCGCGATGCAGAAATCGTGCAACCCATCACGCTTCCTCTGTTTTAAATTATACCTCCTCACTTCATTTTCGTTCAAAACAAAGAAATCGTCCCTCCTCTCCCTCCTTTGCGTTAATTAAAATCACGAACGAGAAGGAAATAAAATGGCCGCGACAACAATGGCATCGCGATCGGAAATCGCGATGGGGGTCTGGGTTCGCGAGTTCGATATCGCGTAGAAGGTGATCGGCGACGTGATTTCGTGGGTGTGGCGATCAATCGAGTGGTGGAAAACGTGAACGCGGTGATGGTCGTAGGCAGCTTGGGCTCGGCGATAGTTAGGGCAGTAGCATCGCGATAGAGTGGCTCGAGCGCGCGCGTGAGTGGCACTGGTGAAGGTCGAGACTAGGGTGTCAGGCGAGTTCGAAAATCTCTGGTCGAGCATCAGGCGATGAAGGCGAGCGACATTCGTTTAAAGTCGCGATCTCGTTAGGCGAGGGGTGCTGGGCAGTTTGGGGATTCGCGAGCAGTTCGTTGTTCGATGATGGCAGATAGCAGGGGCAATGGTCGCGTGAGAGGAGAGAAGGCCGTGAGGCATTTCGATCTGGGTTCGTAAGTGAGGTATTCGAACTTCATTGCCTTGATTTAATTTTTGATTACAGTGAAGTATAACTTGTTGTTGATCTCGATTTAATATCAAGTTAAAGTGAAAATTTATTTAGTCTTAAATATATATATATATATGCATATTTATAGTAAGGAAGAAAAATAATAAATATACAAATATCTATTTAAATCACTAGCTTATTTTTTAATAATGGAATGGATGAATAAATTGTTCAGTTAACCTATTTAAAATTTATTTTAATTACTAAAGGATTTTCAAAAAGGAGATTAGTTTGAAATTTAAATTATCCATTAAATTTGAATCATCAGCTAGATTAAAGTAAAATAAATGGTAAAATGGAAATTAATTGTTCAATCAGTACAAATATTAATAAAATCATATAAATTGTTTATACAAGGTCGGAAACAATGAAGAAATGATCGGAATGGAAATGGATTGCAAATAAAAAGCTAAGGTGAGATTTTTCTCACTCAAAATATATTTGGATTGCAGTTATTGATTTGTTGACTGTTTGGATGTGATATTAGATATAGTAGGATATATCTATATATATGTAGCAATATATACATATTGGCATATGTATATATTGGATTGATTGATTTCCCGCCTCGTATAGCGGATGAGACCCTATTGCGCCGTTAGTAAGCAGATGATTTTTATAAAACCCATATACCGCGATATTCCACCTCGAAGTGGAATTGGTATTGTGCTAACGTCTGTGGATGCAGGGAAACAGGTTGGAGGGATCCAACTGGATTCCTCACCAGTATTTATTTATTTACAGATATTGATGTATATTCTGTTATCATATTGTTATATGATGTTTGATGTTGTGATTGACTAATTGGTGCTGTTGCATCATCGGATTCAAGTTTTGAAGTTTAAAAATAACGATTTTTACTTTAAAAGGATTTTTAAAGTGATTTTTGAAAGTATACGTTTATTTAAAATTTTGAATTGATTTATTTCAAATAAATAAACGTCTAAAATTTTAAAGTTATAAAAGTTAAGATTTTTGTGAAATAAAATCAAAGTGTGATTTTTGAAATAAAAGTTAAGAAATTTATGAAATGGTTTAAATTTGGATTTCTAGTATTATAAACGGTTTATTTAAAAGATGTACAGAAATGGATATTTATAAATTTGAAAAATTGGGATTATAAGACAAGTTTCTATAAGTGTTAAAATGAATTATAAATTGGGATTTCATAAGTTAATGGAATCTGAAAGTTTTAGATTTTGTGAAGTTTAAAAGAACGATTTCTTTTAAAATAAATGAATTATAAGTTATTAACTAAAAAGATGGACCTTTGGTATATACATTGAGTTATAAATTGAATAGGTCATTAAAGAAGATTTATAAATCGAATTGTTAATAAAGGAGATTTATTAAATTGAAGTTGTTAGAAAATAGAATAGAATTTATAAACGTTGTTTTATAAATTCGAAATCAATTGGATTTGATAAATTAAATATAGAAGGTTGTTAAAGGAGATATATTCGCGATTTTGGATAGCGAATTATTATTGAAATAAAATGTGTAGAAAATAGTGAAATTTGGTTAAGTGAATTATATTCACGATTTTGGACAGTGAATATATTATTGAATAAAATGGATATTGTTTTGGGAAAGTGATATTTGAAATGAAGTTAATTGTTTTAAAGATGTTTTCAAATATATTGAATATCGAAACCATAGATTTCAACATTCATTGTTGAAATAGACGTTTTTGAGGAATAAGGAAATGGTGGACTATAACACTGTTGTTGTAGTAAATGATTTCCAAAAGGAAATGTTTTTATGTAGTATTGGGATTTATATATCTATCTAAATCCGAATCCCTATACTAGTGATTTTGAGTCGTCGTAACGATGTTTTACGTAACATTCGTTTTGACTCAAATGTTTTCCTTAAAGAATGAATTTATACTTAAATTTGATTTAAGTATATTGAATATTTTCAAATGTTGAAAATAAATGATTTGTGAATTACTTATTTTTAAATAAGTATGGAATTGCTTTTCCAATATGAAATGAACGTTTTGAGAATTTATCTTCTTAAAGATAAATTGAAATTGAATATTTGAAATCGATTTGAAAATCGTATATCAGTAGATATTTTGAAATATAAATTCACTATGGAATTTATAAAGGAAAGGGAAACTGTTTAGAAAAATAAACGTTGATTTATTTTTGAAGTGTGGAAATTTTATATCTTGTAAAGATATTTTGGAAGATGAAATAATTTGGAAAATTATTTGGAATCTGATGATGTTGCGCATCTTTATTGATAGTTAAATAACCGACTATCAATAATTACCTTTAGATAGGTATTTGTTGTGAATTGGATGAATTTGAATGCCACACTTATTTTTGAGTAATCGCTCACTATTCGGGTTAGCCGGGAAAGGACCATGGGGTCATATAACCCATTCCGAATATGTGATACGTCATTATGAATTGCATTTGAAGACCGGTGTTGAAGACCGGATATTTTTGAAAACGGAAGGATTACCGTCGAGTTACTCTACATCGGCTGATCTCCGGTTTAGAGGTTTTTATCACCCTTAGTGACGGGAAGTCCGGACGTGATTAAAAATTATCCGGATATGCAAGGGCTTCGTGAGAAGTGCCTTCGGTTCTGTTCGATCCTAGAACAGACTTGTATGGATTGTGTGTCTGACGTTACAAATTGAGATATAAAGCTGATTTCTTTCAAATACATTTCTGTTGGTGGCGGAGGATTTATTCTCTTAGCTTAACACCCTTCTCTGAGACGTACGAGTTCAGAGGTTATGTAGTTGAAATTTATCAGCGATATACTCCCAATTTGGTAACGTGGCATACTGAGTGTTGCTGTGAAATGATCAGTGTTTGATCATTTGCGATATGATCATTTATTTGATCTTATATCTTTGTGATCATAGGTTGATCATTTTGTTTGACCCGAAGCATAGCTTTGTAGAAAGCGTAGCTTTGTGGACGAGACTTCATCGAGCCTCACACCCCGGAAATGGTCAAAACAGGAAGGATGCGGCAAGGTTCTAGGGAGTAGCGCCCCTTAGTGTATGTCATTCCTTCTGGATAGAGGTGGTATCATGGTATGGAGCCCAGATACTTAACCTATGTTGATACTGCTTATTATGTAGTTTGTTGCGAATCGGGGATCCTCGGGAAGATCGGTGACGATCGGGGGATGGCATACGCGTGTCAGTAGTTACCTATTTTTGCAGAGGTAACCCGGCCTTGTGTTGGCAGAGATCCGGTTAGGTTCTCGGAACGTCATTCCAGAGACGTTCTATTCGTGGAATAGGAAGTTCCTTTGCCTGACCATTTATTGGAAATCCAAAGAAACAGTACGAGCCTTTACGATTTCAACTGTATAACCTGTCTCCTCAGGAGGCAGCTATAGCAGGCATAATATAATGGTACCTATGCTGGCTAAGATTTATATTCTACTTTCGAAATGTTTTCCACTATGCACTAATAATAATATCCAAAATGATTTGATTTTGCGTAGTAAGCATCTTTGACTAACATAAGAAGAAATCTCCTCCAAGTCTGCGTTTGCATTGTGTGTGTGGTGGGAGGTCTTATGGTAGTTTCATTTTCCAAAAGCATTTCGAATTGACTTTAAAATTATCCTGTTTTTGTTTTGAAGAATAACTGTTTTACGATCTCACACCAGTCACCATGACTGACTCGGAGTTTATTGTTTCCCTTCTAAACTCTGGGTGCCCACCAATTTCCACATGGGCAGCCTAGAGTTATGTTATCAGGATATTCTGGATATTCTGGAGCTTTGGAAGCAAGCTGGATGGCGAGACGTAGTATTTGTATCTGAAATTATTTATTCCGCTGTGTATTCTGTATGAGGACAAGTTTATATAACTGTCCATTGTTGTATATTGACTTTGATGATTGATGTATGTATAAACTGATATAGCTCTTTGTTTCAAAAGACTAGTGTTTATTTATTATATATTGTTCCGCTGCGATGTGTAAGATTCTGATATTGTTTTCTGTTTCTATTGTTGTTCTGTTGTTCTTCTCTTCTTCTTCTACTCTTTTCTTCTTCTTCTACCTTTTTCTTCTTTTTAAAACCATAACTTTTTGGGTTTCCGGCATTCGATGGCTCGGCAGTCGATAAAGTGAGTATCGATGTCGAATTTTCGAAAGTCGAAAATTTCGGGATGTTACATTTGGTATCAGAGCATATGGTTAAGCGACAACCCTGCTCTGTTGGGTGATACTCATTAGAGATAGAGTCAGCAGTACTCTAGAATGAGTTGAGTGTAATAATAGATATGAGCGCGTATTTGTTAGTGAATATGAAATTGTTTTGTATTGTGTTGACTTATCGGTTGATTGTTTATGGATTCTGGTCGGTGCAGTCTAGCTAACTGTAATCGATAGGGGTTTCTAAACTCTAAACAAGATAAACCGACATAGTATTGTTTTAAATAGGGTGAATGAAATAATTTTGCCCAAAACTATTTTTGTATAGAAAGGGAATGATTTTTCTATGAATTATCATAGTATATGGGTGTTTGGTTGTTAGGAAATAATAACATTGAAATGTTATCATTGTTATATGAATTGAATAAGAAATTGAAATCGTAACTCCAAAGTTAAGAAATAAATCCACATACAAATGAAATTTGAGAATATAAATTATAAATGTGATTTGTAATTTGAAACGGAATTCCAAGAAGTATTTGGAAATATTTTGAAAAGGATTTGAAAATTTTGGAGATTTGGAAAGTATAAATTCCTTTTTGATTTGAAAATGAATTTCAAAGGTTTTGAAAAGTATTCTGAAGGAATGAAAAGCTCTAAACTCTTTTTGGTCACTGGAAAATAACTTCGATGATGACCGCGGCATCATTGGTGTTCATTTTCGGGTTTCCAAAAGAGGAATTGCTGCCAAATTGTTTTAAATAAAAGTTGTTGGGAAAATTGGGTTTTGTTTTAGAAAATTCAAAAGATAAATTTGAATTGTTTTCAAAAATGGTTTTGAAAAGGTTGAAAAGACTCTAGAATTGAGTATTGAATTATGAAAATAAAATTGTGAATGAATGAATCAATTTGCAATTGCAAGTACATGAATGTAAATTGAATTCGAATGGAAATCCAGTTTAATACAAGTGGTTATAAACCAAAATAGTGAATTGTAAATAAATTTTGGGAATGAACAAAAGAATAAAACTGGAATTACAACTGAATGTTAAACTTAGTTTGAATTTGGTAATTGATGAAATTCAATATTCAGAAGTTAAATAGAATTCAAATTGAATTGAAATTGTAAATTGAATTCAAATGAAATTGAAATGCAAAATTGAATGAAAATAGATATATAACTTCAATAGGGAAGTAGAGTTGATATAAGCAGTTTATATTGGAAATTTTGTAATAGAATTAGCAAAATGATAATTGAATGTTGTAACTAGATATTATGGCTAGTAGTATACAGGTGTTATAAGGAATTGGAATTTTGATTTCAAAGATAATTTGAATCGCTCGACAAAAAGGTATGTATTTTAAATTTCTATATGAGATTTGATGATTTCTTGTCTAGCCGCTTGGCTTTTTCTTTTTCTTTTTGAAATCTGAGAGTCCGTAGGGACGTTTTGTAGTCGTACCGTATTAGCTGCGCAAAGGAGACGCTGGCGAAATTTTTCGAAAATTTCGAGTGTTAGAAAAATTTTGAGAAAATTTGGAAGTTTAAAATTTGAATTTAAATTTGAATTGTTAAGTAAACAATGTTGTTTGAAACTTACAATTGAAGTTGGAAATTTAGTTGAGATGATAGCAAATCTTTAGTAGAAAGATTTGGTTTGATAAATTGATAAAACTACTGAATTGTGAAAAATAGTAGACGAGTTAAGGACTTTTTCTCCCTGACTTGTAATTTCGGGACGAAATTCTTTTAAGGAGGGAAGTTTGTAACGACCCAGAATTTCAAACAAATTAAATTTAAAATATTTAATTAATTTTAAATATTTGAACGATGATTTAATTTGAATCCCCGATATAACTTTGAATTTGGCGATTAAATTATAAAATTTAATCTATTGTAAGTTGGACGAAAATTTGAATCTTCAATTTAAAACTGAAGAAAAATATTTCGAAAGCTTTTAAAATTCATATTGATAATACCCAAGATAATCGGACTTTCAAAATTGAATTTTAAATTGTTTTGCTCAGTTTTGAATTTAATTGTTTGAACCGATATTTAAAAATAGTCATTTTTCAAACAGTCTCGGAATTCGACGAAACCAGTTCCATTGGGTCTGTAATATTGAATTATTGTCGGATTTCAAATTTCATGGCATTTGGAGTTGTTATGTGAGGATACGACGTGTAAACGCATCGAAATTTATTCGAATTCGAATTTAAATTGGTCACGTCAATTACTATTCGTTCCTTGAAACACGCCCCGTTGCTCACGCCTGAAATCGCGATGCAGAAATCGTGCAACCCATCACGCTTCCTCTATTTTAAATTATACCTCCTCACTTCATTTTCGTTCAAAACAAAGAAATCGTCCCTCCTCTCCCTCCTTTGCGTTAATTAAAATCACGAACGAGAAGGAAATAAAATGGCCGCGACAACAATGGCATCACGATCGGAAATCGCGATGGGGGTCTGGGTTCGCGAGTTCGATCTCGCGTGGAAGGTGATCGGCGATGTGATTTCGTGGGTGCGGCGATCAATCGAGTGGTGGAAAACGTGAACGCGGTGATGGTCGTAGGCAGCTTGGGCTCGGCGATAGTTAGGGCAGTAGCATCGCGATAGAGTGGCTCGAGCGCGCGCGTGAGTGGCACTGGTGAAGGTCGAGACTAGGGTGTCAGGCGAGTTCGAAAATCTCTGGTCGAGCATCAGGCGATGAAGGCGAGCGACATTCGTTTAAAGTCGCGATCTCGTTAGGCGAGGGGTGCTAGGCAGTTTGGGGATTCGCGAGCAGTTCGTTGTTCGATAATGGCAGATAGCAGGGGCAATGGTCGCGTGAGAGGAGAGAAGGCCGTGAGGCATTTCGATCTGGGTTCGTAAGTGAGGTATTCGAACTTCATTGCCTTGATTTAATTTTTGATTACAGTGAAGTATAATTTGTTGTTGATCTCGATTTAATATCAAGTTAAAGTGAAAATTTATTTAATCTTAAATATATATATATATATATGCATATTTATAGTAAGGAAGAAAAATAATAAATATACAAATATCTATTTAAATCACTAGCTTATTTTTTAATAATGGAATGGATGAATAAATTGTTCAGTTAACCTATTTAAAATTTATTTTAATTACTAAAGGATTTTCAAAAAGGAGATTAGTTTGAAATTTAAATTATCCATTAAATTTGAATCATCAGCTAGATTAAAGTAAAATAAATGGTAAAATGGAAATTAATTGTTCAATCAGTACAAATATTAATAAAATCATATAAATTGTTTATACAAGGTCGGAAACAATGAAGAAATGATCGGAATGGAAATGGATTGCAAATAAAAAGCTAAGGTGAGATTTTTCTCACTCAAAATATATTTGGATTGCAGTTATTGATTTGTTGACTGTTTGGATGTGATATTAGATATAGTAGGATATATCTATATATATGTAGCAATATATACATATTGGCATATGTATATATTGGATTGATTGATTTCCTGCCTCGTATAGCGGATGAGACCCTATTGCGCCGTTAGTAAGCGGATGATTTTTATAAAACCCATATACCGCGATATTCCACCTCGAAGTGGAATTGGTATTGTGCTAACGTCTGTGGATGCAGGGAAACAGGTTGGAGGGATCCAACTGGATTCCTCACCAGTATTTATTTATTTACAGATATTGATGTATATTCTTTTATCATATTGTTATATGATGTTTGATGTTGTGATTGACTAATTGGTGCTGTTGCATCATCGGATTCAAGTTTTGAAGTTTAAAAATAACGATTTTTACTTTAAAAGGATTTTTAAAGTGATTTTTGAAAGTATACGTTTATTTAAAATTTTGAATTGATTTATTTCAAATAAATAAACGTCTAAAATTTTAAAGTTATAAAAGTTAAGGTTTTTGTGAAATAAAATCAAAGTGTGATTTTTGAAATAAAAGTTAAGAAATTTATGAAATGGTTTAAATTTGGATTTCTAGTATTATAAACGGTTTATTTAAAAGATGTACAAAAATGGATATTTATAAATTTGAAAAATTGGGATTATAAGACAAGTTTCTATAAGTGTTAAAATGAATTATAAATTGGGATTTCATAAGTTAATGGAATCTGAAAGTTTTAGATTTTGTGAAGTTTAAAAGAACGATTTCTTTTAAAATAAATGAATTGTAAGTTATTAACTTATAAGATGGACCTTTGGTATATACATTGAGTTATAAATTGAATAGGTCATTAAAGAAGATTTATAAATCGAATTGTTAATAAAGGAGATTTATTAAATTGAAGTTGTTAGAAAATAGAAATAGAATTTATAAACGTTGTTTTATAAATTCGAAATCAATTGGATTTGATAAATTAAATATAGAAGGTTGTTAAAGGAGATATATTCGCGATTTTGGATAGCGAATTATTATTGAAATAAAATGTGTAGAAAATAGTGAAATTTGGTTAAGTGAATTATATTCACGATTTTGGACAGTGAATATATTATTGAATAAAATGGATATTGTTTTGGGAAAGTGATATTTGAAATGAAGTTAATTGTTTTAAAGATGTTTTCAAATATATTGAATATCGAAACCATAGATTTCAACATTCATTGTTGAAATAGACGTTTTCGAGGAATAAGGAAATGGTGGACTATAACACTGTTGTTATAGTAAATGATTTCCAAAAGGAAATGTTTTATGTAGTATTGGGATTTATATATCTATCTAAATCCGAATCCCTATACTAGTGATTTTGAGTCGTCGTAACGATGTTTTACGTAACATTCGTTTTGACTCAAATGTTTTCCTTAAAGAATGAATTTATACTTAAATTTGATTTAAGTATATTGAATATTTTCAAATGTTGAAAATAAATGATTTGTGAATTACTTATTTTTAAATAAGTATGGAATTGCTTTTCCAATATGAAATGAACGTTTTGAGAATTTATCTTCTTAAAGATAAATTGAAATTGAATATTTGAAATCGATTTGAAAATCGTATATCAGTAGATATTTTGAAATATAAATTCACTATGGAATTTATAAAGGAAAGGGAAACTGTTTAGAAAAATAAACGTTGATTTATTTTTGAAGTGTGGAAATTTTATATCTTGTAAAGATATTTTGGAAGATGAAATAATTTGGAAAATTATTTGGAATCTGATGATGTTGCGCATCTTTATTGATAGTTAAATAACCGACTATCAATAATTACCTTTAGATAGGTATTTGTTGTGAATTGGATGAATTTGAATGCCACACTTATTTTTGAGTAATCGCTCACTATTCGGGTTAGCCGGGAAAGGACCATGGGGTCATATAACCCATTCCGAATATGTGATACGTCGTTATGAATTGCATTTGAAGACCGGTGTTGAAGACCGGATATTTTTGAAAACGGAAGGATTACCGTCGAGTTACTCTACATCGGCTGATCTCCGGTTTAGAGGTTTTTATCACCCTTAGTGACGGGAAGTCCGGACGTGATTAAAAATTATCCGGATATGCAAGGGCTTCGTGAGAAGTGCCTTCGGTTCTGTTCGATCCTAGAACAGACTTGTATGGATTGTGTGTCTGACGTTACAAATTGAGATATAAAGCTGATTTCTTTCAAATACATTTCTGTTGGTGGCGGAGGATTTATTCTCTTAGCTTAACACCCTTCTCTGAGACGTACGAGTTCAGAGGTTATGTAGTTGAAATTTATCAGCGATATACTCCCAATTTGGTAACGTGGCATACTGAGTGTTGCTGTGAAATGATCAGTGTTTGATCATTTGCGATATGATCATTTATTTGATCTTATATCTTTGTGATCATAGGTTGATCATTTTGTTTGACCCGAAGCATAGCTTTGTAGAAAGCGTAGCTTTGTGGACGAGACTTCATCGAGCCTCACACCCCGGAAATGGTCAAAACAGGAAGGATGCGGCAAGGTTCTAGGGAGTAGCGCCCCTTAGTGTATGTCATTCCTTCTGGATAGAGGTGGTATCATGGTATGGAGCCCAGATACTTAACCTATGTTGATACTGCTTATTATGTAGTTTGTTGCGAATCGGGGATCCTCGGGAAGATCGGTGACGATCGGGGGATGGCATACGCGTGTCAGTAGTTACCTATTTTTGCAGAGGTAACCCGGCCTTGTGTTGGCAGAGATCCGGTTAGGTTCTCGGAACGTCATTCCAGAGACGTTCTATTCGTGGAATAGGAAGTTCCTTTGCCTGACCATTTGTTGGAAATCCAAAGAAATAGTACGAGCCTTTACGATTTCAACTGTATAACCTGTCTCCTCAGGAGGCAGCTATAGCAGGCATAATATAATGGTACCTATGCTGGCTAAGATTTATATTCTACTTTCGAAATGTTTTCCACTATGCACTAATAATAATATCCAAAATGATTTGATTTTGCGTAGTAAGCATCTTTGACTAACATAAGAAGAAATCTCCTCCAAGTCTGCGTTTGCATTGTGTGTGTGGTGGGAGGTCTTATGGTAGTTTCATTTTCCAAAAGAATTTCGAATTGACTTTAAAATTATCCTGTTTTTGTTTTGAAGAATAACTGTTTTACGATCTCACACCAGTCACCATGACTGACTCGGAGTTTATTGTTTCCCTTCTAAACTCTGGGTGCCCACCAATTTCCACACGGGCAGCCTAGAGTTATGTTATCAGGATATTCTGGATATTCTGGAGCTTTGGAAGCAAGCTGGATGGCGAGACGTAGTATTTGTATCTGAAATTATTTATTCCGCTGTGTATTCTGTATGAGGACAAGTTTATATAACTGTCCATTGTTGTATATTGACTTTGATGATTGATGTATGTATAAACTGATATAGCTCTTTGTTTCAAAAGACTAGTGTTTATTTATTATATATTGTTCCGCTGCGATGTGTAAGATTCTGATATTGTTTTCTGTTTCTATTGTTGTTCTGTTGTTCTTCTCTTCTTCTTCTACTCTTTTCTTCTTCTTCTACCTTTTTCTTCTTTTTAAAACCATAACTTTTCGGGTTTCCGGCATTCGATGGCTCGGCAATCGATAAAGTGAGTATCGATGTCGAATTTTCGAAAGTCGAAAATTTCGGGATGTTACATTTGGTATCAGAGCATATGGTTAAGCGACAACCCTGCTCTGTTGGGTGATACTCATTAGAGATAGAGTCAGCAGTACTCTAGAATGAGTTGAGTGTAATAATAGATATGAGCGCGTATTTGTTAGTGAATATGAAATTGTTTTGTATTGTGTTGACTTATCGGTTGATTGTTTATGGATTCTGGTCGGTGCAGTCTAGCTAACTGTAATCGATAGGGGTTTCTAAACTCTAAACAAGATAAACCGACACAGTATTGTTTTAAATAGGGTGAATGAAATAATTTTGCCCAAAACTATTTTTGTATAGAAAGGGAATGATTTTTCTATGAATTATCATAGTATATGGGTGTTTGGTTGTTAGGAAATAATAACATTGAAATGTTATCATTGTTATATGAATTGAATAAGAAATTGAAATCGTAACTCCAAAGTTAAGAAATAAATCCACATACAAATGAAATTTGAGAATATAAATTATAAATGTGATTTGTAATTTGAAACAGAATTCCAAGAAGTATTTGGAAATATTTTGAAAAGGATTTGAAAATTTTGGAGATTTGGAAAGTATAAATTCCTTTTTGATTTGAAAATGAATTTCAAAGGTTTTGAAAAGTATTCTGAAGGAATGAAAAGCTCTAAACTCTTTTTGGTCACTGGAAAATAACTTCGATGATGACCGCGGCATCATTGGTGTTCATTTTCGGGTTTCCAAAAGAGGAATTGCTGCCAAATTGTTTTAAATAAAAGTTGTTGGGAAAATTGGGTTTTGTTTTAGAAAATTCAAAAGATAAATTTGAATTGTTTTCAAAAATGGTTTTGAAAAGGTTGAAAAGACTCTGGAATTGAGTATTGAATTATGAAAATAAAATTGTGAATGAATGAATCAATTTGCAATTGCAAGTACATGAATGTAAATTGAATTCGAATGGAAATCCAGTTTAATACAAGTGGTTATAAACCAAAATAGTGAATTGTAAATAAATTTTGGGAATGAACAAAAGAATAAAACTGGAATTACAACTGAATGTTAAACTTAGTTTGAATTTGGTAATTGATGAAATTCAATATTCAGAAGTTAAATAGAATTCAAATTGAATTGAAATTGTAAATTGAATTCAAATGAAATTGAAATGCAAAATTGAATGAAAATAGATATATAACTTCAATAGGGAAGTAGAGTTGATATAAGCAGTTTATATTGGAAATTTTGTAATAGAATTAGCAAAATGATAATTGAATGTTGTAACTAGATATTATGGCTAGTAGTATACAGGTGTTATAAGGAATTGGAATTTTGATTTCAAAGATAATTTGAATCGCTCGACAAAAAGGTATGTATTTTAAATTTCTATATGAGATTTGATGATTTATTGTCTAGCCGCTTGGCTTTTTCTTTTTCTTTTTGAAATCTGAGAGTCCGTAGGGACGTTTTGTAGTCGTACCGTATTAGCTGCGCAAAGGAGACGCTGGCGAAATTTTTCGAAAATTTCGAGTGTTAGAAAAATTTTGAGAAAATTTGGAAGTTTAAAATTTGAATTTAAATTTGAATTGTTAAGTAAACAATGTTGTTTGAAACTTACAATTGAAGTTGGAAATTTAGTTGAGATGATAGCAAATCTTTAGTAGAAAGATTTGGTTTGATAAATTGATAAAACTACTGAATTGTGAAAAATAGTAGACGAGTTAAGGACTTTTTCTCCCTGACTTGTAATTTCGGGACGAAATTCTTTTAAGGAGGGAAGTTTGTAACGACCCAGAATTTCAAACAAATTAAATTTAAAATATTTAATTAATTTTAAATATTTGAACGATGATTTAATTTGAATCCCCGATATAACTTTGAATTTGGCGATTAAATTATAAAATTTAATCTATTGTAAGTTGGACGAAAATTTGAATCTTCAATTTAAAACTGAAGAAAAATATTTCGAAAGCTTTTAAAATTCATATTGATAATACCCAAGATAATCGGACTTTCAAAATTGAATTTTAAATTGTTTTGCTCAGTTTTGAATTTAATTGTTTGAACCGATATTTAAAAATAGTCATTTTTCAAACAGTCTCGGAATTCGACGAAACCAGTTCCATTGGGTCTGTAATATTGAATTATTGTCGGATTTCAAATTTCATGGCATTTGGAGTTGTTATGTGAGGATACGACGTGTAAACGCATCGAAATTTATTCGAATTCGAATTTAAATTGGTCACGTCAATTACTATTCGTTCCTTGAAACACGCCCCGTTGCTCACGCCTGAAATCGCGATGCAGAAATCGTGCAACCCATCACGCTTCCTCTATTTTAAATTATACCTCCTCACTTCATTTTCGTTCAAAACAAAGAAATCGTCCCTCCTCTCCCTCCTTTGCGTTAATTAAAATCACGAACGAGAAGGAAATAAAATGGCCGCGACAACAATGGCATCGCGATCGGAAATCGCGATGGGGGTCTGGGTTCGCGAGTTCGATCTCGCGTGGAAGGTGATCGGCGATGTGATTTCGTGGGTGCGGCGATCAATCGAGTGGTGGAAAACGTGAACGCGGTGATGGTCGTAGGCAGCTTGGGCTCGGCGATAGTTAGGGCAGTAGCATCGCGATAGAGTGGCTCGAGCGCGCGCGTGAGTGGCACTGGTGAAGGTCGAGACTAGGGTGTCAGGCGAGTTCGAAAATCTCTGGTCGAGCATCAGGCGATGAAGGCGAGCGACATTCGTTTAAAGTCGCGATCTCGTTAGGCGAGGGGTGCTGGGCAGTTTGGGGATTCGTGAGCAGTTCGTTGTTCGATAATGGCAGATAGCAGGGGCAATGGTCGCGTGAGAGGAGAGAAGGCCGTGAGGCATTTCGATCTGGGTTCGTAAGTGAGGTATTCGAACTTCATTGCCTTGATTTAATTTTTGATTACAGTGAAGTATAATTTGTTGTTGATCTCGATTTAATATCAAGTTAAAGTGAAAATTTATTTAATCTTAAATATATATATATATATATATATATGCATATTTATAGTAAGGAAGAAAAATAATAAATATACAAATATCTATTTAAATCACTAGCTTATTTTTTAATAATGGAATGGATGAATAAATTGTTCAGTTAACCTATTTAAAATTTATTTTAATTACTAAAGGATTTTCAAAAAGGAGATTAGTTTGAAATTTAAATTATCCATTAAATTTGAATCATCAGCTAGATTAAAGTAAAATAAATGGTAAAATGGAAATTAATTGTTCAATCAGTACAAATATTAATAAAATCATATAAATTGTTTATACAAGGTCGGAAACAATGAAGAAATGATCGGAATGGAAATGGATTGCAAATAAAAAGCTAAGGTGAGATTTTTCTCACTCAAAATATATTTGGATTGCAGTTATTGATTTGTTGACTGTTTGGATGTGATATTAGATATAGTAGGATATATCTATATATATGTAGCAATATATACATATTGGCATATGTATATATTGGATTGATTGATTTCCCGCCTCGTATAGCGGATGAGACCCTATTGCGCCGTTAGTAAGCGGATGATTTTTATAAAACCCATATACCGCGATATTCCACCTCGAAGTGGAATTGGTATTGTGCTAACGTCTGTGGATGCAGGGAAACAGGTTGGAGGGATCCAACTGGATTCCTCACCAGTATTTATTTATTTACAGATATTGATGTATATTCTTTTATCATATTGTTATATGATGTTTGATGTTGTGATTGACTAATTGGTGCTGTTGCATCATCGGATTCAAGTTTTGAAGTTTAAAAATAACGATTTTTACTTTAAAAGGATTTTTAAAGTGATTTTTGAAAGTATACGTTTATTTAAAATTTTGAATTGATTTATTTCAAATAAATAAACGTCTAAAATTTTAAAGTTATAAAAGTTAAGGTTTTTGTGAAATAAAATCAAAGTGTGATTTTTGAAATAAAAGTTAAGAAATTTATGAAATGGTTTAAATTTGGATTTCTAGTATTATAAACGGTTTATTTAAAAGATGTACAAAAATGGATATTTATAAATTTGAAAAATTGGGATTATAAGACAAGTTTCTATAAGTGTTAAAATGAATTATAAATTGGGATTTCATAAGTTAATGGAATCTGAAAGTTTTAGATTTTGTGAAGTTTAAAAGAACGATTTCTTTTAAAATAAATGAATTGTAAGTTATTAACTTATAAGATGGACCTTTGGTATATACATTGAGTTATAAATTGAATAGGTCATTAAAGAAGATTTATAAATCGAATTGTTAATAAAGGAGATTTATTAAATTGAAGTTGTTAGAAAATAGAAATAGAATTTATAAACGTTGTTTTATAAATTCGAAATCAATTGGATTTGATAAATTAAATATAGAAGGTTGTTAAAGGAGATATATTCGCGATTTTGGATAGCGAATTATTATTGAAATAAAATGTGTAGAAAATAGTGAAATTTGGTTAAGTGAATTATATTCACGATTTTGGACAGTGAATATATTATTGAATAAAATGGATATTGTTTTGGGAAAGTGATATTTGAAATGAAGTTAATTGTTTTAAAGATGTTTTCAAATATATTGAATATCGAAACCATAGATTTCAACATTCATTGTTGAAATAGACGTTTTCGAGGAATAAAGAAATGGTGGACTATAACACTGTTGTTATAGTAAATGATTTCCAAAAGGAAATGTTTTATGTAGTATTGGGATTTATATATCTATCTAAATCCGAATCCCTATACTAGTGATTTTGAGTCGTCGTAACGATGTTTTACGTAACATTCGTTTTGACTCAAATGTTTTCCTTAAAGAATGAATTTATACTTAAATTTGATTTAAGTATATTGAATATTTTCAAATGTTGAAAATAAATGATTTGTGAATTACTTATTTTTAAATAAGTATGGAATTGCTTTTCCAATATGAAATGAACGTTTTGAGAATTTATCTTCTTAAAGATAAATTGAAATTGAATATTTGAAATCGATTTGAAAATCGTATATCAGTAGATATTTTGAAATATAAATTCACTATGGAATTTATAAAGGAAAGGGAAACTGTTTAGAAAAATAAACGTTGATTTATTTTTGAAGTGTGGAAATTTTATATCTTGTAAAGATATTTTGGAAGATGAAATAATTTGGAAAATTATTTGGAATCTGATGATGTTGCGCATCTTTATTGATAGTTAAATAACCGACTATCAATAATTACCTTTAGATAGGTATTTGTTGTGAATTGGATGAATTTGAATGCCACACTTATTTTTGAGTAATCGCTCACTATTCGGGTTAGCCGGGAAAGGACCATGGGGTCATATAACCCATTCCGAATATGTGATACGTCGTTATGAATTGCATTTGAAGACCGGTGTTGAAGACCGGATATTTTTGAAAACGGAAGGATTACCGTCGAGTTACTCTACATCGGCTGATCTCCGGTTTAGAGGTTTTTATCACCCTTAGTGATGGGAAGTCCGGACGTGATTAAAAATTATCCGGATATGCAAGGGCTTCGTGAGAAGTGCCTTCGGTTCTGTTCGATCCTAGAACAGACTTGTATGGATTGTGTGTCTGACGTTACAAATTGAGATATAAAGCTGATTTCTTTCAAATACATTTCTGTTGGTGGCGGAGGATTTATTCTCTTAGCTTAACACCCTTCTCTGAGACGTACGAGTTCAGAGGTTATGTAGTTGAAATTTATCAGCGATATACTCCCAATTTGGTAACGTGGCATACTGAGTGTTGCTGTGAAATGATCAGTGTTTGATCATTTGCGATATGATCATTTATTTGATCTTATATCTTTGTGATCATAGGTTGATCATTTTGTTTGACCCGAAGCATAGCTTTGTAGAAAGCGTAGCTTTGTGGACGAGACTTCATCGAGCCTCACACCCCGGAAATGGTCAAAACAGGAAGGATGCGGCAAGGTTCTAGGGAGTAGCGCCCCTTAGTGTATGTCATTCCTTCTGGATAGAGGTGGTATCATGGTATGGAGCCCAGATACTTAACCTATGTTGATACTGCTTATTATGTAGTTTGTTGCGAATCGGGGATCCTCGGGAAGATCGGTGACGATCGGGGGATGGCATACGCGTGTCAGTAGTTACCTATTTTTGCAGAGGTAACCCGGCCTTGTGTTGGCAGAGATCCGGTTAGGTTCTCGGAACGTCATTCCAGAGACGTTCTATTCGTGGAATAGGAAGTTCCTTTGCCTGACCATTTGTTGGAAATCCAAAGAAACAGTACGAGCCTTTACGATTTCAACTGTATAACCCGTCTCCTCAGGAGGCAGCTATAGCAGGCATAATATAATGGTACCTATGCTGGCTAAGATTTATATTCTACTTTCGAAATGTTTTCCACTATGCACTAATAATAATATCCAAAATGATTTGATTTTGCGTAGTAAGCATCTTTGACTAACATAAGAAGAAATCTCCTCCAAGTCTGCGTTTGCATTGTGTGTGTGGTGGGAGGTCTTATGGTAGTTTCATTTTCCAAAAGCATTTCGAATTGACTTTAAAATTATCCTGTTTTTGTTTTGAAGAATAAATGTTTTACGATCTCACACCAGTCACCATGACTGACTCGGAGTTTATTGTTTCCCTTCTAAACTCTGGGTGCCCACCAATTTCCACACGGGCAGCCTAGAGTTATGTTATCAGGATATTCTGGATATTCTGGAGCTTTGGAAGCAAGTTGGATGGAGAGACGTAGTATTTGTATCTGAAATTATTTATTCCGCTGTGTATTCTGTATGAGGACAAGTTTATATAACTATCCATTGTTGTATATTGACTCTGATGATTGATGTATGTATAAACTGATATAGCTCTTTGTTTCAAAAGACTAGTGTTTATTTATTATATATTGTTCCGCTGCGATGTGTAAGATTCTGATATTGTTTTCTGTTTCTATTGTTGTTCTGTTGTTCTTCTCTTCTTCTTCTACTCTTTTCTTCTTCTTCTACTCTTTTCTTCTTCTTCTACCTTTTTCTTCTTTTTAAAACCATAACTTTTCGGGTTTCCGGCATTCGATGGCTCGGCAGTCGATAAAGTGAGTATCGATGTCGAATTTTCGAAAGTCGAAAATTTCGGGATGTTACATTCGAGCACTTCCAAATCAAGGTTAACTTTTCAAAAGCTAAGAATTTTGAAGTAAAGCATATAAGTTTGGTATGTATGTTTAAAGTATGTAGTAATCTGATTTAGATAAGTTGAAACTGTTTTGTTAAGTAAATGAATAAAGCTATTTTGAATTTACTAATATGAAATTTAGATTTGAAATGTTTGAAAATTTGTCTTCAAATATTTTGAGAAAAATAAATAATTTAGTTTAAATGTTTAATTTAGTAACATCTTTATGAAACTATATATTTAACAAGATGGAATAGATACATAAGTTGTACTTATGCTGTTTTATCCGCATAATTAAATTAATCCAAGTTTGAGTACATAAGTTTGAGGTGAATTACACCATTTCGTGTTAGGATTTTTCATTTGATTCTTGATGGCGAATTTTTATATGGATTTTGGGCTTGATTCTAGAATTCTCTATCATAGTATATGGCTATGCAAGGAGACTGATGGTTTCTAGTCGAGAAACCATATCGAAATCCGCATTAGGGAAGTCGAATGGACAATACTAGTTCGAAAGCGAACTTGTGTGATCGAGCGAGCGATCGAATGTGATTTTGCGAAATGATGACATATGTACATCTTATATTCTTATGTCATTGATATACTTGCCGCTGAAATTGGAAGTTGTTGGGTTGGATATCTTTGTAATATAATTGGAATTCTTTCTTTTATGAAAAACTACTATCAATTTAAAACCATTTTTCAAAACTATTTTTCTTTTATTCTTCTCAAACAAACTGTTTTATTCTATTTTACATACAAACTATTTTACAAACCATTTTATTTACAAAACTATTCTACAAACTATTTTTCTTTTTATACAAAACTATTCAAAATTAAAAACCTTTTAGTAAGCAAAAATGTTCAATCCCATATGGCTTTCCATGCAACGAAATTTATTTTTGAAAATTTTGATCCTTATACAAGATAAACTTTATGTAAGTATAAGATGATTTTGAAAACCATTGATTTTGATAAATGAATAATTGAAGCTTATATTAGTATGAAAGGATATTTGGTTTACCTGTAATTTGAGTTTATTTAAAAATAATGGATTTATGAAATAAATATTTCAACACTAAGTAATAATGAAGTAAAATTTGAGATATATGAAATTAAAAAAAAATTAGTTTTGAAATATGGTATATTTAAGCCTTGAAACATATTTAAGACTTAATAGTTTATTTTGTAAATCAAATCTATATTTGAAATGGTTTTGTTGGAAAACTAAATTGAATTGAAACTGATGGTTTGAATTGAATTAAAATTGGAAATTTTAGATTTTGGTTTAATTGAATAAATTTGTGAAATGTAAAGAATTAAGGGAATGTTTTATGATTTCAAATGTATGATTTCAAATTGTTATGATTTTCAAAGTGAAATGATTTCAAGTATTTGGTTTCGAAAGATTTACAACTTTGAAAGTATTTTGATTTTTGAAGTGAATATATGTTTGAAATGGAAATGAATTTGTTTGACCTAAATTTTGTTGATTTGAAAATTTAGATTATTTTCTAAATCTATTGTTTAAGAAACTTTGAAACTAAATTTATGTAATTTGGAAGAAATGATTTGGTGAAATCATATATGATTTTGAAGCTGAATTGATATTGAAATGGTTTGAAATTAAGAACTTTGTTTATTTAAATACTTTGATTTGGGAGTTATCGAACTTATATAAAAATTTGGTTTGTATAAGTATGATGTTGATTCGAAAACTATGGATTTGAAAAGGTACTCAATTTGAAAAGTGAAATCTTATAAAATTGAAGTCTATATAAGTGTGATTTGATATACTATTGATTTTGGAAAGTATTTGATTTGAAAATAAAATCTTATATACAATGGACTTTATATAAGTACGATATTTGAAAGTGATTTGAAAAGGTACTATATGATACATATTTTCGAAGTAAAGATATGGAAAGTGCCTTCTGCTTGATATCCGCTTTGTGGCCACATTGTGGATTCATTCTATCGATATTTCTCTGATTTTTGGTTTTCTGAATATGATACTCGAGTGTCCATTGAATTCCATGGCGTTACCCATGGTCTTACGAGCGCGACTGCATAGCGCAACTGCCTGGCTGAGATGGCCTAGGGGTACAGATTGTTTCCTGGGGGATCCAGGCGTAACCATTGTGTATCCTGCATCTATGTAGGTCGCATTAGTAGCGAAACCACCTGGCTGAGATGGCCTAGGGGTACGGATTGTTTCCTGGGGGATCCAAGCGTAACCATTGTGTATCCTGCATTCTACTAGTCATCATGGCGTAACTCGCGGGGCTGAGAAAGCTTACAGATATGGATTGTTTCCTGGGGGATCCAGGCGTAACCATTGTGTATCTGCGAACCATGGTTAGACAAAGGTTTTGTTTGTTTTTGTTTGGATTGTACTTTCCAAATCTGCTTTTAAAAAGTTTTCCAGTATTTTCATTGGGTGTTGAAACAAGTCTACTAAGTAGCTGGAGAATTCTAGCTTTGCGCCTGATCAACGCACTGCCAGAGTCTGCAGGAACGAGGATAAACTTGTTAAGTCATCGAGTTAAAAAGTATTTTGATAAAGTACTATATAAAGGATATTTTGATCAGTTACTTTCCCTTCTAAAGATTTTAAAATGTTTAAATAATGGTTCATCCTTGTCTTTCAACCTGTTTTCCCTTCTAGCTACTTTTTCCCTACTTTCTTTCCGGATGTCTTCCAACCTATTGTTCTTTCTAGTTGTTTCTCCGCTTCCTTTCATTTTGGGGACGAAAAGATTTGAGTGGGGGAGAGTGTAACAACCCTAGATTTCTACATATATTTAAATTTGACTTTATTTTTATTTTAAATTATTTTAAACTTTTTTTATTTCAAACATTTCATTTTTAAATATAAATGTTGATTATTATGTGAATTATAAGTTCAAACTAGTATAATTTGTAAATTTTCCTAAAAAGTGAATTTGTGGTCAAACTGGTCAAACTTTGACTTTTAAACTTTAAATTTAAATTCTTAAATTTTATCTTTTATTATGAAAATAGATTTAATAACATGAATACTGCTTTTCGTTTCGTTGGAAACGGATTTGAATTGCGAAAGTTATGTACATTTCAATTTTGAGTGCAATTTGATTTATTTAACAATTTTGTCTATTATAAAGTATATAAATTACATTTTCTTTGTCTATTCTCTTTTAATATGTGTTAATATGTTATTTTATGTATACTTTGTCTTTTAACATTTTTAAAGTGATGTTATAATTTTCCAAAGCTTATTGAATTTATTTTCTATTTTTAAAGGCTAGTTTCTATTTTTCTGCTATTTTCTTCAATTAAATTATATTTAATTAAAATTTATTTATTCATTTTGTGAATGAATTTTTATTTTATGTTCTTATCTTTATTTATAAATATTTTTCCAAGTCCATATAATTTTTCCAAAGTTTATTCTGTTTATTTTCAATATTTCTAGACTAGTTTTCATTTTTGTGCTATTTTCTTATTTTAATCATATATATATTATTAATTATTTATTTATATTTTATATTATTTGTTTTACATTTTCGAATTTAAACTGAATTTATAATTATTTTCAGTTATTTAAACTTATATAAAGAAATTAAGGAAATTTGA
Organism: Allium fistulosum; assembly: GCA_030737815.1. NCBI lineage: Eukaryota > Viridiplantae > Streptophyta > Magnoliopsida > Asparagales > Amaryllidaceae > Allium > Allium fistulosum. Next base: position 507,364,547 of record CM060903.1, on the reverse strand, counting down.
AAAGTTTGTGACCTTTTATATGCTTAGCCTTTTCATATTCAACCTTACCTTTTCATTATCAATCACCACATCCATTCATTTGCTGACCTTATCACTTTTCTTCAGCCAACTTACCCTCATTTTTCACGCACCAAAACCTTATCAAACACAAAAATGTCGGCCTCCATCTCCTGAAGAGAAAACTTTGGTAAATAGTTCACTTCTCTACACTTTTCCTACTTGTTTTCTTCTTGTACTTGCACTTGCTTCACCTATATTGTTCGGCCCTCCCTCCTCCAGCACCATGGCCGCCTCCACCACCACCACAACCAGCCACCATCACCTCCAGCCCACTGTCCTTCCATAGCTATGGCCACCTTGTTGTTGATCCACACAAAAATACATAAAAACTTCACCTTATATGCCAAGCCGAGCACCACACATCACCACCACCTCCAAACTCCTCCTTGGCCGCCACCTACTCCACCTCCACCACCCATAGACGACCTGAAACCCACTGCCATGTCATCCCTACCCCACCTGTAGCCATGGCCGTGCCTACCCTTGCCTTGGTCGAGCTCTTTGTTTGCCTAGAAATCATGTTGTTTATGCCTTGTAGTTGTAGTTCATGCACCTATCTCTCTACACCATCACCTCTTACATGCTAGGCCGACCCTTACCAACCCAAAGACCAGATCCTAACCCATGCTTAGCCATGTGTTTCTGACCCTAGACTGAAGCACAAGTGGTTGAAGCAAGTGCAAATACTTTGGTGATGTTTTGTACATTCATTTCTAACATTGTTTTATTATATTTGGGTTGAAACTTATGTAGATTGTTTTGTTTGTTTGAATGTATTCAAGGTGATTAATCTTTGGCTCCCCCAATCTCAAATCTTATTCGTGCTTTTGTGCCTTCAAAGATCTTAGTTTGTGTATTTCAGTTGTCGTCTCCAGCTTATACCAGTGAGTTATTCTCACCAGACAGTGTATACCTATATAACTAGTAAATTGACCACTTTTGAATCTGTAAAATGCATCACCATATTATATCTGCTATGTTATGATTATATGATGTTCACCTATGCTTAAACACCTGTTATATCATATGTTACTGTTATATTATGTTGTTCTGTTATTTTTATCAGTTTATCACACTGCAAGTTCCCTTTAGATTAGAATCACTATGGGTTGAAATGATACATACCCGAACGTACTTTAGAATAGGAGAAAATCGTTATGGGCCGAAATGATAGGCCTGAATGATTTTCAATTATTTTCATTTACTTGGGATTGCGGGTTTGAAATGATCAAACCCGGGTTTTCTTTGTAAAATACGGGTTGAAATGATATATTACCCGTATCACTTTACCTAGGCTAAAAAAATGAAATACAGACCCGTAGTTAAAATATGTTTTTCTAAAAATTTTAAAATATTTAGAAATGTAAATATTATAATATTTTGATTTAAATTTGATTAAAAATGATTTTTGTAAAGCATTATTGATTTTCTGAAAGTTTATAAGTGAAATAAATTAATGGTAAAGTTAGAAAATCTGAAATGTAAGTTATTTTGGGAAATTTTAATTTGGTGATAATTGGAATTTAAATTAAATACGAAATATGATAAATTCATGATAATTTGGATTAAAGTGAATTTAAATGATTTTATAATATATTAATGATTTTTGAATAAAGTTAAAATGTGAAATGAATGAATATTTAAGTTGAAATTTTGAAATATAACTAAAATTGGAAATTTATGAATTTGGCTTAAAAGTGAATTTTAAGTTAAGTAAATAAAAATAAAATTAAGTTATATTTGAAAATTTAAACTTAAGTGTTAAGGTAAATTTAATTTAATGAATTTAAAATTTAATGTTGGAATTTAATAAGTGAATTATTATTAAATTTTGATTTTTGAATGGAAATTTAACTTTATAAAATCATGAATATAAGGGTATTTAAATGATGACTATAAAAGAGAAATTATATGATCTATAAGTAAAAAAAATGATTTAAATAAAAATATAATTGTTTGTGAAATTATACTGAATATTTGAAGTTAATTAACTGCATTTCTGAAATGCTATTAATTCTAATGTAAATGATAATACAGCATTTGTAAATGCTGTAGTTGATAATAATGAACCAAATGGCTAAATTTAGTTAAAGGCTTTTATAGCATTTTTATAAATGTTATAATTGATGAATTTAACTAAGTTTATTTGAACTAATGTAACCCTATTACAGCATTTTTAAACGCTGTCTTTTGTTAAATTGAACTGTTTGAATGTGACTTTCCGTAGCATTTTCTAAATGCTACGAAAGGTGAATTTTCACCGTTTTGATAAAATTAAGTGAATGAATGAACTTTGAAAAGTTAAATTTTTGGAAATTTAATAATTTAATTATTAAATATAATAACTTCATTTTATGATTTAAAATGAAGTAATTTGTTTCGAAATATAAACTATTTTGAAATGTGTGTTGAAGTGGTATTTTAAATAAATGAATGTGGTTTGGAAGATACGATATTTTGATATTTTGAAATGGATTTTTGAATGATATTGAATTTTGGAATGATATTTGATTTTGAAGTATAAAATACCATTTGAAATTTTAACCACGAGATGTATTTAATTTATAGTTTAACTGATCCTTAAAGGATGAGCGATCCCAAGCATCCTTTGAGTTATTGTGCATTTCTACTACAGTTCACTTGAGTTGGTTTACATTATATAAGTATATATTGTCCAGACTCGAGTGTTTTGTGTTTTACTTTACGCTCGGGTCAGCCTGAGTATTTACAGCTTAGCTTTGGATCTCTTTCTGGAGCTAGGAATCACTGGAGATTCTGCTTGTCTAGTTATCTGTTCCTTTCAGTTCAGTTGTTCTATTTCAGTTCTGGTATTCATAAACTTCTATTTATTTGAGATTTCTATTGTATATGTTTTCAAACAGATATTATGTATTATGTTTTGAGAGTTTGTTATAGTAGCTTCATGAACTACTATGATTTTTATATTCCGCTGCGAGTTATTCTGATATGTTCTGTGTCTGTGATTCTGTGTATTTGATTTCATTTGCTCCAAATTTATTTACAATCTGTTATTTTGAATTATTCAAGTCAGACATGTGTGGATTGTCGATTTGAATGGTCCAAAATAGTGGGTCGTTACAAAAGCTGTGCAACCAGACAGAATCTATCATTTCTAGCATTTATAAAAGAAATGACTTTCGGAGCTTCTGAATCCGTTTATGCTTGACTTTACAATGTGAACTATGTTATATCTAAATAAACCTGCATGTGCAAAATGCAAGTTTGCAGACACCTAGAGATAAACGTCAACTAAGCTTCCATAGTCCATGATCGGACGCACGAAGCTCAACCACACCTGGTATCTGGAAGAAGATACCCAATAAATCCTTTAACCCATAACCTAGGGGCAGGATTATAAATATCCAAAGGCCGAATGATACAGTTCACCTCTATAGCTCGTGCCCAGAGTCTGGCAGAGCATCCCATGCCTTGCCCCGAGTTGGCAAGACCAAAGGTCTACGCCCAGAGATTGGCAGGGTCTCTCACAAACATTGATCAATGCCCGGAGTTAGGCGCGGTCGAAATCAAACATCTTGGATAGGAATATTTAAACCACTATCTTAAGTGGTTAGTTCCAACTGACACCCACAGTTCAACGTGGTCAAAATACGCATCTTGGAGGAGAATGCCCAAATTAACAATTTGAGGTGAATTGCTTTGATTGATGCACGGAGTTAGGCATAATCACACTCAAAGCATCCTCAGAAGGAATGTTTCAATTATCTTTTCAAGTGATCAAAATTCGACCAAGTTCCAGAATCGAACACGATCGTGTATGGGTATGTGCAGATAGACGCCCTGATGATAATCCCTTGTTCACCTAAACAACAAAATAGACTAATAACTTAGTCTAGTGATGATAGTGGGAAGTGGATCATAAACGCATTGAATGTGAAGCGCATTTCTCAAATACCAAAGACAAATTCACATAACAATTAAACTGAACAAAGAGTTTATTACTCACAAAAAGAAAAGTTCAAAGAAAGATACAAGTGTTTCTAACACCAAGATAAAAAAAGTGAGGCCGAACCCACACTAAATCGGCCTAAAACAAAAGGCCGGTTCCTACTATTATACACCAAAATAGGAAAACGTTCACTTTTGAGCTTTTGCTTCATCGGTTTCTTCACATCTCCAAAAGATAGCCTACTTGACTTTGTAGGAAATGCGGATTACGGATCTTAAGGCAGAATTAACACTAGAGGGAGGGTGAATAGTGTTAAATTAATTTTAAGAATCTTTTTGAAATCTTTTCAAATTAAACCCAAACAGATGCAATTCACAAACACAGAGACAATCACAGAACCAGACACAAATGCAAATAGTAAATAAAAGTAGTAAAGGAAAGAACACACCAGAATTTTATACTGGTTCGGAGTTACCCTACATCCAGTCCCACACAATTTCTTGTGCGGATTTCTTTTCAAATATAATGTCGATATTACAACCTCGATTTCAAGGCCACGAGATACACCCTCCTGTCTCCGAGTCCTGGGCACATTCTCTTGATTTAACTAGGCTACAAGATCACCTAATTGATTTACGGGCTACAATCATACCCAATTGATTTACGGGCCACAATCACACCGTTTCCAATCACACTTTGATAGAGAGAGACTCGATACACTTCGATCTTTCGATCTTTGATTACAAATGATCTTATAATTCTGAATAGCACTGAGATCTTTAAGAGTGAGTGGCAGAGAATCAGACTAGAGACGATTGAGTTTGATTCACTTAGGATTTTGGTAGAGTTTTGCTAAGAATGTTTGAAAATAAGAATGGAAGAGAAAGAGGAGAGAAAACAAAGAAATCTTAAGTAAAAATTCGTTGAAAACTACTGGTATATATAGAAGAATAACGGTCATGTCCATTCGTGAAAGGTTATGATGAATAGACACTTCTTTTGAAAATTCGAATTTTAAAATCTATGGCTACCATGTCGACATGGGGGGTTATAGGGATGTCGACATGCCTATGTTATTTTTGAAAATTGATTTTTGTTTTAAAATAGATTTTCTTTCTAAAGTTTGTGGAAACAATCTTAGAACTTTGTAAACTGTTTTGAATATACTTTTATGATTATAAAAACCTTTGGAAAGTGATCTTACGAAATATAAAAGTAATAAAAACTAAATATATAAATATTTTGAGATTAAAGCTAAAACATTAAAACTAGTAGTTAGTTTAAAAACGAGAAATGATTTTGAAATTAATACGATTAAAACTAGTTTTTGAATTAAGGTTAAAATATTTAAATCGAGAGAGAGATGTCTTTTTTAAAAAGATAGTTTTGAAAAAAAAAATCTAAAAATAAGTCATTTTGAAAATTTCATGGATTCCATTCCACTAGATAAGGTCGTGGGTTCCATCCCACTAAAGAGGTCGTGGGTTCCATCCCACTATTAAAGCGAGAAGGTGGATTCCATTCTACGATTAAAACCGGAATAAAGATTTTAGTGCTTTTATGAAGTTTTAACATAAATCTAGACTCTATTACTTATCTTGATATCTTGAACTCTTGAACACTTGATAATCTTGATACTCATGAGTCTTCAGTCTTGATTTCTACAATCTTGAATTCGTCAGTCTTGAATCTCTATACTGTACAGTCTTCATTCTCAGTACTTGGATATATATATATATATATCCTGCATATACATAGATATATATATCTAGACAAAGATATTAGTATTTATATTTTATAACAAGTCCTAAGGTTGTTGTCATCAAAACCATCATCTCAGGAACTAACAATCTCCCCCTTTTTGATGATGACTACCTATGTTTATAAAATACACTTCACCAAACTCTAATTCTACTCTAAACCCCACCCTAATTCCAACAACTCCCCCTTAATCTACTAACTCCCTTTAATCTAAGCCTAACTAACAGCCTAACTATCCTATTTTATAATTCTCCCCCTTTGTCATCAACAAAAACTAAGCCTAAACTACATAACTCCCCCTTAAACTAATACTATGGAACTAAATGCTAATAAGGAAGTATAATACGTGAAACATAAATCTAATTTTATTATATATGATGTTACATTACACATATATATGAAACATAGACACAAATATATACAGGTACACAAAACATAAAAACATTAATATAATAACAATCTAACGAGTGTCCTTGACAATTGGTGACTTATGAATCGAACAATTAGGGTAATGGAGACAAAAGTTTCCATGTTGTTTGACCAAATTACCATTTTTGTCAAAATAGACTTCTCCAACGCAAACAACATTATCGTCCTCGTCCATTTGCACTTTTTCCTCTTCTTCTTCTTCTTCGTCATCCTCTAATGGATTATGAATACATATGTTAGAGAAATCATCTTCAATCACAATAGGGTCTGCATGATTCTTCATTAATTTTTTTTGCAAATTTCTAAGAATCTTGCCTTGTTTCTCTTGTTCCTTTGCCATCCTTATTTGCATGACTTGTAACTCAGTTAGCATTTGCAGAGAATCCCTCATTATTTCCTCGATCTTCATTACTCGAGCCAATGTAGTACGTTGGAATGGACCAGAATTAGGAGAAGGGAAAGAAATGGTTGCATTTTGGTTTGATTTAGAAGAGGAGTCCATTACTTTGTATTTTCAAAAGTGTATTACAGAGAAAATGAAATGAGAAGACAGATGAATTCGAAATATTGTAGTTATATAACCACCAAACTAATTTTGGAGGGAAAATCAAATTTTCAAATCTAACCGTTGTATGTCGACATGGGGGGTAGGGGCATGTAAACATCCCTTTGAAAATTTTGAAAATTTTGTTTTTCTCTATTTATTTAAATATATATGCCACTATATCTATATTCTATATCTCAGTTATAGAACAAATATCTAGTTCTCTTCTTAATTTAGTAAAGGTTGATTGATTCAAGGGTTTGGTCAGAATATCAGCTATTTGATTCTCGGTGTTGATAAATTCAAGAGAAATAATCTCTTTACTTATATTATCTCTGAGAAAATGATGTATGATATCAATATGTTTGGTTCTGGCATGATGAGTAGGATTTTTGGATAAATTTATTGCACTTGTATTGTCACAATAAATCGATGATTTTGAAATATTTAATCCAAAATCCTTTAGGGTCTGTTGCATATAGACAACTTGAGAGCAAGCCAAACCAGCATAGATATATTTTGCTTCAGTTGTTGATAGTGAGACAATATTTTGCTTTTTACTAAACCAAGAAACCAGAGAATGTCCTAAAAAGTGACAAGTTCCACTTGTACTTTTTCAGTCTGATTTACAACCAGCATAGTTAGCATCACAATATGAGATTAAATCAAATTAATCATTTTTAGGGTAAAATAGTCCATAGTCTAAAGTGTATTTAACATATCTTAGGATACGTTTAACAACTTTTAAATGGGTTTCTTTGCATTGAGATTGGTATCTTGCATAGAGACAGACACTATGCATGATATCAGGCCTACTTGCAGTTATATAGAGTAGCCATCCAATCATTCCCCTGTATAGTTTTTGATCAACATCTTTTGACATGTCTTCTTTATTCGAGGCTTCATTGGTTGCCATAAGAGTGGGTTTTCCACTCGCAATGGTCATACCAAACTTACTAACTAGATCCCTAACATACTTTTCTTGACTAATGAAAATACCACTATCTAATTGTTTTATTTGCAATCCTAAAAAGAAAGTAAGTTCACCCATATGACTCATCTCAAAATCTTTTGTCATTATTTTAGAAAACTCTTGGTTCATTTCATTGTTTGTTGATCAAAAAATGATATCATCTACATAAATATGTAGTAATTGGATATCATTTTTGTTTCTTTTAATAAAAAGAGTATTATCTACTACACCAATTTTAAAAGTTGATTGTAATAGGTAAGATCTTAGTCTATCATACTAGGCTCTAGGAGCTTGTTTCAGACCATATAAAGCTTTCTTTAATTTGTAAACATGATTTGGAAACTTTTCTTCTTCAAAAAGTGGAGGTTGTTCAGCATAAACATCCTCTTTAACAAAACCATTTAAAAAGGCACTTTTGACATCCATTTGAAATAATTTGAAATTGTTGTGGTTTGCGAAAGCAAGTAGAATTCTAATGGCTTCTAATCTTGCTACGGGTGCAAAGGTTTCATCAAAGTCTATTCTTCTTCTATACAATAACCTTGCGCGACTAACTGAGCTTTATTTCTAACGTCCTCACCTTGTTCATTCATTTTATTTTTATAAACCCATTTAGTTCCTATTATAGTTTTGTCCTCGGGTCTAGGAACAAGTTCCCATACATCATTTCTAGTGAATTGATTTAGTTCTTCTTGCATAGCAAGAATCCATAAATCATCAGATGATGCTTCCTTTGGATTTTTGGGTTCAATAGTTGATATAAAAGCTACATTACTCATCTTGTTTAGTTGATTTCTAGTTCTAACAATAGATTCAATATTTCCTAGTATATTTTCTATAGGATGATCTTTTAAAAGCCTGATCCTTTTACTTGGACGAACAGTTTCAAAATTTGTTTCATTTGGTTCATTATTTAAAGTAACAAAATCATCTTTATCATTTATTTGAACAAAATCTTTGAAATTTTCATCAAAATATACATGCATTGTTTCTTCAATGGTGTTAGTTTTTAAATTGAAAACTCTATATGCTTTACTTCTATTAGAATTTCCGATAAAGATTCCTTTGTCGGATTTAGGATCAAATTTATCCAAAGTGTCCTTTGTATTTAGAATAAAGCATTTACTTCCAAAAACTTTAAAATAAGATACCTTTGGTTTCTTATTGAAAAGAAGTTCATATGGTGTTTTATTGGTTAGATGTATAATTAAAATCCTATTCAAAATGTAACAAGTTGTAGCGACTGCTTTAGCCTAAAAATTTCTTCGTAATTTACTATCTGAAAGCATAGTTCTTGCACACTCTTGAATCGTCCTATTTTTACGCTCTACTACTCCGTTTTGTTTGGGAGTTCTTGGAAAAGAAAAATTATGAGTTATTCCTTTCTTATTACAGAAATTCTCAAAATTTTCATTTTCAAATTTTCAACCGTGATCACTACAAATAGTTTTGATTTTTAAAGAAAGTTGATTTTGATTTATTTTTCAAAAGTTTTAAATAAATCAAAAGTATCACTTTTATGTTTCAGAAAAATTGTCCATGTAAATCTAGAATAATCATCTACAATTACAAAAACATACTTACTATGATTTATTGACTGAATTTGAGATGGACCAAACAGATCTAAATGAAGTAACTCAAGAGGGTTTGAAGTTGAAATCATATCTTTCAATTTGAATGAACTCTTCCTAAGTTTTCCTAATTGACAAGCATCACATATACTATCTACTTTAAAATCCATTTTAGGAAGACCTATTACTAGATCAAGTTTTGAAAGTCTAGATAAGAGTTTGAAATTCAAATGCCCAAATCTTTTATGCCAAATCCAAGGGTCACTTGTATTAGCCAAAAGACATAGGTTATCATTTGATATTTTCATACTGAGAATATAAATATTTTTCTTCCTAATTTCTTCAAAGATAATATTTTATTTATTATCTTCGATGTGACACTTATCCTTTTCAAATTTAATTTTGTAACCCTTGTCACATAGTTGACATATGCTAAGTAAGTTATGTTTTAGATTCCTAACTAACAGAACATCAGAAATAGTAGGAGTTTTAGAGTTACCGACATTGCCGATGCCAATCACATATCCTTTTGAATTGTCTCCAAAGTTGACTAGTCCTCCATCTTCATAAATTATGTCATTCAATATCTCCGGATTACCAGTCATGTGTCTTGAACATCCACTATCAAGTATCCATTTTTCCATTAAGTGTTGATTTTTCAAAAGCCATATAAGACATCTGTTCCTGCACAACACACCAATTCGGTAAATAACTTGATTTTCTATAATAACAATATGCAGACTTATGAGACAATGATGATTTGGACAGTTTTAAACTAGTGTTAACAGAATCTCCAAAAATTTCCATTTTAAACTTTTTTAAAATTCAGATTATGATAACTTTGAAAACTAATGCTCTGATACCAAATGTAGGAAATGCGGATTACGGATCTTAAGACAGAATTAACACTAGAGGGGGGGTGAATAGTGTTTAATTAATTTTATGAATTTTTGAAATCTTTTCAAATTAAACCCAAACAGATGCAATTCACAAACACAGAGACAATCACAGAACCAGACACAGATGCAAATAGTAAATAAAAGCAGTAAAGGAAAGAACACACCAGAATTTTATACTGGTTCAGAGTTACCCTACATCCAGTCCAATACAATTTCTTGTGCATATTTCTTTTCAAATATAATGTCGATATTACAACCTCGATTTCAAGGCCATGAGATACACCCTCCTGTCTCCGAGTCCAAAGCAAACTCTCTTGATTAACCAGGCTACAAGATCACCTAATTGATTTACGAGCTACAATGACACCCAATTGATTTACGGGCCACAATCACATCGTTTCAAATCACACTTTGATAGAGAGAGAATCGATACACTTCGATCTTTCGATCTTTGAGTACAAATGATCCTATGACTCTGAATAGCACTGAGATCTTTGAGAGAGAGTGGCAGAGAATCAAACTAGAGATGGTTGAGTGTTATTCACTTAGGATTTCGGTTGAGTTTTGTTAAGAATGTTTGAAAATAAGAATGGAAGAGAAAGAGGAGAGAAAACAAAGAAATCTTAAGTAAAAATTCGTTGAAAACTATTGGTATATAGGAGAATAACGGTCATGTCCATTCGTGAAAGGTTATGACGAACATACATTTCTTTTGAAAATTCGAATTTTAAAATCTACGGCTACTATGTCGACATGGGGGTTATAGGGATGTCGACATGCCTATGCTATTTTTGAAAATTGATTTTTGTTTTAAAAGAAATTTTCTTTCTAAAGTTTGTCGAAACAATCTTAGAACTTTGTAAACTATTTTGAATATACTTTTATGATTATAAAAACATTTGGAAAGTGCTCTTATGAAATATAAAAGTAATAAAAACTAAATATATAAATATTTTGAGATTATAGCTAAAACATTAAAACATGGAGATAGTTTAAAAACAAGAAATGATTTTGAAATTAATATAATAAAAAATAATATTTGAATTAAGGCTAAAATATTTAAACCGGGAGAGAGATGTCTTTTTTAAAAAGAGAGTTTTGGAAAAATCTAAAAATAAGTCATTTTGAAAATTTCATGGATTCCATTCTACTAGAGAAGGTCGTGGGTTCCATCCCACTAAAGAGGTCGTGGGTTCCATCCGATTATTAAGGCGAGAAGGTGGATTCCATTCCCTAATTTAAATCTGAATAAAGATTTTAGTGCTATTATGAAGTTTTAACATAAATCTAGACTCTATTACTTATCTTAATATCTTGAACTCTTGATACTCATGAGTCTTCAGCCTTGATTTCTACAATCTTGAATTCGTCAGTTTTGAATCTCTATACTGTACAGTTTTCATTCTCAGTACCTGCATATATATATATATATATATATATATATATCCTGCATATACATATATATATCTAGACAAAGATACTAGTATTTATATTTTATAACAAATCCTAAGGTTGTTGTCATCAAAACCATCATCTCAGGAACTAACATACTTGTCGGTTTTATTCCTTTCTCTTCCACCACTTCCTTTTCGTTTCGAAGGCGAGCTATGCAACAAAGCAGTAGATGCTTTGATTGCTTTCGGGCATAGGTAGCATGGCCGGGATGAAAATGGTCTTACTCGGTAAAGCTAGCGATAGAGGAGGAGGGATGAAGTCAATCGGCTCTTGCTTGGTCTCCGTAGTGGACTTGATCTATTCTTCAGAATATCACTTATTGGAAGCCCTTGAGCAAGGTCAATCGACCTAGTGATAATAATATCCACATCTGTAGGAGCTTACTGGAAGTCACTAGTGGTTTCTTCTTGCAACACATCGACCATTTGCACTCTCGGACCTAGAGTGTCGCCAACTGGAAGTCTTAGGGTTGTCCTAGGAATAGTTATGACTATTGACTTAGTCATTGTTGCATGTTGACCAGGTTAGAAGCTTTCCTTTGAGAAACTTGAAATCCCGGCTGACTTGAAATTTTAGAAAGATGAAAGGAATGATTAGCTACATCAACTGGTGTCATGTAAGCTCTCTCAAAAAGGGGTGAGGTCAATGATATACCTCTGCCTGACTGAGGCTCTATATGGTCGGGCATGCCATCCGAGTCCCCTCCTAGATTGGAGATAGCATGCTCGTCTTTTGTATCTGTGGAGCATCCGGATTGTACAAAGGGATAAACAGAGAGATGGATGTAGGTGAGGCCCAGAAGTGAGTCCTCTAGTGAGACCTTGAGGAGTAGTGCCGAAGCCTTTAGCTTGATCTTTTTGAACCATTGAAGCCAACTCCGGATGTAAGACAAGCTCGCCTACTCTGAGCGCTTTAATTTCATCCGAATTTAGAATCTCGCACTCTAGCTCTGCTAGATTTACTTCACCTCCTTCCGAATGTTGTTGCTTTTTCCGCACAATCCGCTCTCATGCCAACGCTAGAGCTTGGAGACAGCCTTTGCCAAGCCACGCCAAATCTTTAAACTTCGGTACATTGGCATTGTAATCGGTGATAAGTGGCTCGAACATCTCTTTGACCCACCTCTCCACAGCTACCACCAACTCATCCGCTTTCTTAGCCTCGTCCATTGCATCATCTCTCTATTTGCAAGCATCAAACAGTCCCTTATAGTAGTTATGAGCTGTCTGAAGGGCTTTTCCCTTCTCTTTCTTCTTCTTTACGGCTAATGACTTCAGCTCCTCAACCTCTTTAGCTAGCTCATGATTCCTGTGATGAACAAACTCAACTTGGCTTGAGTGATTTTTTCTTTCCTTCTCAATCATCGCATTTAAGTTATTGAATTTCTGATCGGCATCCACCTTTTCCTTCTTTAGTTTGGAAATCTCTTCGTTAAGATGAGCGTTGGTCTCATCATTTTGGTTTGCTGTAAGTCGCAATCCTACAGCCTCAGTCTCGATGCTCTTGACATATTCGAAGATCTGCTTAGTCAATTCCACCAAATGAAATACTAATTGTACACATCTCCAACATATGCCACCATATGGGCTTTTACACCAAGATGGATATCCTTCAAATTGGGAATAAACTTACGACCATTAAAGTAGATTTTTAGGAAGCAACGTTGCAATTCAGCTATCTAAGGGTTGGACGAGACCGGCTGTTGTTCTTCAACGATAGGCTATTTAGTAAGTTGCTCAATAGGCATTTTACCAGCTTTATGTCGAGAGGAATAAAAAGCAGAGGACTTCGATGATTGATCGAAATGCCGAGAAGTATGAGGCGATGCTATTTATTTTGCAGAAAGGGAAGCACAAGAGGGGTCATCGTAAGGAAAGTCATCGTGATGACTGGAATGCTTGTTTGAACTCCTGGATTAGGGCGACTTGGATCTTAATCAATGCTTAAACGATACGTTGTATGGCCTTTAATCCTTCTCTCCGCCTCCTCTCCCATGGCTTGAACGCCGACTAGAATTGAAATTGTGGCCGATCCTATAGGGCATGCGTTTGATTTGCATCTTGTTTGAGAAGCCATCTGATCCTCGAGAGACTCATACAAACCATGTCATTCCATTGAACCTGCAAATAAAACAAAGACAAATTAGCCTTTATAGGATAAGAACATGATGTAAGCTAAGCAAAGTGCGGTCCATGTGTGTGCGAGTGTCCTAGTGTCCCCATAATGGAACATAGGTTAAAATTTTGCTGACAAGGGTAATCTCCCTTGCTCGAGTTGAAGGCATATCATTTAGGAAACAAATAGGGGATACCCGAATGCTCATGTTGCCAAGGCTGTAAGGAATAACGTCCAGAATTAGCACTAGACTAGCATATATATATACATACGTACATACGTACATACATACATACATACATATACATACATATATATATATATATATCCTCAGATGGCTCTACAGGAGTTTCAAATGCGACTGTAGCTGGCGGAGGCGCGATCGAAGTTTGTCTTTAGCGACTTTAATCTTGGGACTTCTTCTATTAAGAGGTTGTTGGTCATCATCGCCCTCATCAAGAGATGGATGGTGGCCCACATCATAGTTATTATGGCCAGCTTCATCACCTTCACCTCCTCAAAGTGTTCTCCTGCTCCTTCAGTCTCGATAACTGGAGTTTGAACCGGGGGACCGATGAATGATCTCCATTATCTCAGGACAAAGAACCATCCTCATTACTATCGATGGCCTATGGGGCAGGGCCACTGCTACAATCTATGTCCAACAAATTATAGGCCCAAAGGTTCTCGTCGCTAAGTAGTGTTTTAGCCTCCCTCTATGTCTTTGGAACTTCATAGAGTTGTCGTAGTGTCTTTGTCAAAGTTGCATTGATAGGCCTACGTGATATATTTTCAAAGAATGAAAAATAAGTTCAGTGATAACAAAACTATGAACATAGACTTATATGAAAAGGACGAGAATGGAACATGTGTCCAAACAACCATCGTTACGCAAATCCAAGAGGACAGTAAAAGAAAAGGAATTCATCTTTGAAGTAGCTCAGTTTATTCCAAGTACCAATTACAATTTTGCAGCCCCTAGACAGCTCTAAGAAAGTGAGGGAAGGATTTCCTTTACAGTGCTTAAAACTATATAGATACCAAATTTCTTGATTTGTAGGAACTCGATCGAAAATGCGAGCAAATATGATGAACAGACTATGAAAGAATGCATAGTTATATGGATGGAGCTAAGCTGGAGCCAGCCTCATAAAATGCAGGATTCATCGGATGAACTGGTTAAATGGTGGAACACATCCTGCTAAGCACATGTACTTATTACATGCTTTGTACCTAGTTGGCGGATGGTGCACTCTCTGATGGCATGTAGGAACAAACATATCCTCGAACGAGATGCCGTGTTTCTCACAAATTCTCCTGAGTGATCCTGCCTCAGTCTTTAAGCGATGGAATCGGTAGGGTCATCCAATATGATAAAATCATCAAGTGTATTGGGAGCAGGTTCGACTTCTGGGCCTTTCTATAGGCTTTGTCGGAATTTACTTCTGAAGAAGGTTTCTCTACTGGTGGATTCTCGGGCCGAGGCATAGGCTGCACCGGAATTTGTCATGTAGATGGAACTACAATCGAGCTTGACTCCTTATCCGATTCGACCTGCCGCTTGAGCGGAAAGATGCTCGGACTTCTACGACCAATAACTGTCAAAGCTCAACAGAAAAGTCATACCAGATAGATTAAAAGACTTCTTCATGTTACAGTGAAATCCCAGTATGGTGTAGACTACAGTGTTGTGCATTATTGTGTAGTGTTAATGTCCGATGCTGTGCAAGGGTTTATGAAAAGTTAGGATATTATCCAAAGTGACCGTCACCGTTGAACGTCCCAATGGGCTTCATATCATCGTCCATATACTCAAAATGTTTTGGAACTTAGGAGATTGTGTCTGGAAAAACTCAAATATTTCAAAAATTGCAAGGTTGGAAAAAGAGTCAAGAATCAAAATCCACCAAGGGTTGGATCGGTACTGATCCATCCCCTTAAATGGATTTTTAGCCATTTTTCATCATCTCCCAGACTCCAAACATGAATGTCAACAAGAAGCACCTCCAGGCTCAACATTGTCACCATCGCCTACCTAAGGATGTCGGAGCTCAAAGGAATTGCTTGGTTCGAGTATTGGGCTTCGGTTTTAAGGCCATGTTCGACAATAAGACAGATCGGGAACGATCCCGATGCTGTCTTTAACGGCGAATTCAAACTGGAGGTTGGAGGCGACAATTCAAGAATTTAGGTACGGAGGTGAGAGAGTCCACGGTGAATCACTTTGATGGCGGACAAGAACTCAAGAATAGGTAGCAGAAGTAAAGTGAAGAGGTGAAAGGAAGATTCGGTTATATAATATCCCAAACCCATGTTTTCAGGCAATAGAATAGCCACTTTCTAAGGGATGGATTGGTACCGATCCATGCCTATGGATCTGTATCAAACGATAGACCAAAAAGGATGATGACCTATATGTGCATGCATGTGTATATGCATATGCTCAAGGAACTTCGCAAGTATGTGCATGCACATGGAATCGAAGTATGATGCAAAATCAAAACATGTGTGCATGTACGTACTCCACATTCAATGAATACAATCGAAGAAAAGCAAAGTCAAACCTGAAAAATCTAAAAAAGAAACTAGTTCAAAATTACTAATCTTGGAGTAACAGGTCTTGAGAACACGCTCTAGTTTTATAATGCCAGGTGTTGGTAAAGAATCGCTACGAATAGCTTGAGACACAACACTTCATCGAAATGGTTCGAAGGAAGGATAACAACTATTCAAAGTACAGATTGGAGTCTGGTATGGCAATCCTAACTTATTTCGATTCAAAGCACAAAATGTTGGAAACAAGATGTACTTTGGGGGGCAAGTGTTATCCAGCCTTTTGATTAGGCAATATCTAGATGGACTTGCCGAATCAAACTTGAAAGCAATCGAGGCAGAAAGCCCAGAGAGATAGCCACAAAGTCCAGAAACCAAGCACATCAGAGCCATAAGATGGAAATTAGGCCATCTCAAGAAGAAACAAAAATATATCTAAGTGATGGATCAGTACTGGTCCATCCCCATGGATCGGTACTGATCTATAAAATCGTCACCAAACTTCCTCAATTTCCCTCTATGCCCAAGAGTTGATGTTAGCAAGTCATTTCAACCTTCATAAGATCAATTACATGCAGTTCTCCACCGATCGCCTCGAGCACCTAAAATCAACAACTCCATTTCTCCACTGATTCATCCTATTAGCTTTGAAACAAGCTTATAACAGTGCAAGCAAGATGGAAACAAGAAAGCAAACAACATGTAACCATCACATAAAGCATCAGATTCGATCCATTAGTAGATCTTATGGGCCAACCTTGATCCATGCCTATGGATTGGTACCGATCCATAACTGTTTGCTGACATGGTCATGTTTCTTCAAGACTAACTACTACAGGATCGTGGAGATCATGGTGGAGGATGTGGTGGAGCATTTCCTGGCGACCTATTGCTATAAATAGGGGACTAGGGGCTTATTTTGGAGGATTTTTTTGCTTCCTTGCAACTTCTACATAATTCCATGTAATCACCCATGGATCCCTACCGATCCATAAGATTTGTACTTGAAAAATAGTAATAAAAGCAATAGAAAGCTCAAGTGGATGAGGCAATACTTAACCGAACCAATATAAATGTTTGGTGTATTGTTTTTTACTCATTTTCCATTTATATTTCTTCACTTTCATTCTCTACTTAATTTATTAGGTGCTTGTGCCATATTTTTGTCTCAAACATTTTTGGATTTTGGTAGAAATAAATTTTAGGTTATGGAGAGACATCATTCAAGGATGACCCTTCACTCGAGATGGGATAAGATGAATAAGGATATGAAAAGAACTTTCTATTGGACAAGGATGAAGTAGAAGGTGGCAGAATTTGTTTCTAAACCAAAAAATTAGCATAACACCCACGATGCAAATTGTGATAAACTAACTCTTGATAACATCACGACTAAGCATGGAATAATTTTAAGGACTAAGAGTGCCGTCAAGAACAAGTTTATCATTCGAGGTTAGCTGTAAGGTGAAGTCATTAAAAGATGGATTTATGATGCCACTGAGCCTTTGATGTTAAATATTCGAAATTAAGGCTATTTTCTTGGAATATGATATTCAAGATCCCTTAAGGTCAATTGGAATGAAACATTAGAGAGTCATTAAAATCACTTGGAATATACATTCGAGAATCTATGTGGCCTTTTGGAATAAAATACTCAAAGGCTCATGCCATATATTCAAGGAAGATAGGGAAGACAAGTAGAAAATTTGTTCAATAGTCCGTTAAGCATGTTAATTGGCTAGGTGATTGGTCCTTATATTCGAAGTTCAATGTTCATATGTGATAGTCAAAATAGAAATTATGCATATAATTTCTTGTTTAGTCCGAAGCCCTACGGGGATAATCAAATCAAGCTTTTGGGACTAGTGAGTTTTATTATAAATGTCCATGTCAATAAAGTTCAAAGTGCATAGTCTCGTTAATAGGTAAATTGAGTTATGTTCGATGTTATCCATAGGCAAAATAAGCTACGCTTGTTATCGTTCATAGTCTAAAAGACTATATTTGACATTGTCCATATTCCTTGCCATAGAATTATGAGATTTACAATCAATTGATAACCTTTTCCAATTTGATCTAGGGTTACAATGCTTTGAGTTTAGAAGGGGGAAAAGAAAAATGATCGCCCCCTCTCCATAACCCCTAGGTCCGTATTTATAGGGGTTGGCGCCACATGACTTCGACACGCTTCGACAAAAGCTTCAACAACCTTAATGTTGCTATGCGCTGATCTTTGTTCAATGCCGGCAATAATAGAACTTTGATGCCACCTTAGCAGCAATGGTCTTCTATGTCGATAATCTTATGCATTAAGGCATTCTTGATTAGTTATTGACGGTATCTGACTTTGAGCGGCATGAAGCATTAATGAGGAGCGGCGTTGACGTAGAGTTGAATTGGGAAGGAGCGTATTCATTTAGCATAATGTCGGCAATTGAAGACTTTCAACAGGGTTGGCTTCGATAGCTTCTATGGACATTGACGATATTTATCATCTAGCTTCTGTATATATTGACAACGTTTTCCATCAACTATGTGGATTAACGACATTGATCATTGGTGACATCAATGATTGGCGGTATTGATGAAGAGCAGCACTGATGAATTATCTCCATAGATTAAAGTTTTAATCAATAGAATGCGGCATCCATGAAGTGTGATATATATAATGCAGCTATAACACCGATGGATTACAGTATCGATCATGCTCGATATCATTACTTTCTTTAATAATCTTTGGCACCAATTCTATTCACTATCGCTCTATGATGTGAGTTCATCTATCTTTATGGATGATAGGCATCACTGACGTCGTCTTGGGTTATTGGTTTTGTTGATGACATGCGATGCTAAAGTTAATGAGGGTCGACATCATTGGTGTCGGTATTAGCTCATTTCCATTATTCCAACCTTGCTTCTTTGAAGAGAGGCGTCACTAGTCACATGCTAAGTTGATGAGTGGTGATATTACTAGAGCGCGACGCTGATAAGAAGTGATGTTAGAGAGGAGCTATATTGATAATGAGTGGTATCGATGAGGAGCGTCATTAATGAGAGGCAATGTCAATATTCTTCCTTCGTGATTAATACTTGCTTATTTTCTTAATGCAACATTTATGTGCTTTCTAATGGTTGTTATTATGAAGGCTTAGATTCTCCTTTTTTTAATGAGGTTCGATATCATCTCCTTAAAGCTTTGAATTCAACATCATATTCTCCTGGGAAATTATGTGGATAACATTTGCCCTCCTTGTATAGAAGAAGTTTTTTACACTTAAGTGTAAACCAAGAATTTCTTTGCGTTCTCGATTCCTTGTGAGATTTCCTTTCCAATCCTGTTTACCTGTAAAACACAAAGTGAATAATAACCTTCGCTGCTAACTTTATACTCAATTTCAATTTCAAGCAATCCTATTTTGGATTTGATTAGGTTATAAATTAGTATATATTGTCTACATTATCGTGTATGAGTTAAGATTGTAATTTGCTATAAGAGATTAATAAATTATAATAAGTTTTCAAATGAAAGCCTAGAAAATTATTTGGTAATATCATAGGAGGAGCATCAGAAATTTTCTTTGGCAATGAGTAAAAGACCAGAAAACCATCTGACAGCAATAATATTTTGAATTGGAAGCTTAGAAAGTTATCTGAAAAAATGATTAGAAAATCCATCCAAATATAAGTTCAAAAAATCGTCTTTCAATAATAGAAAGCTAGAAAACCCATCTATTAGTAGTAATCTGAATGGAAGACCAAAAAGTGGAGGACTGGAAATCCATTTAACAATAATAAAAGTTCAGAAATCCTATCTGATAATAATGGAAGACCAGAAATCCATCTGATAACTATGGAAGACCAGAAATTTCATCTAGCAATAATAGTAGAAGATTAGAAATCCTTATCTAGCAGTAATAACAGAAGACTAGAAATCCTTATTTGGAAGTAATAATAAAAGATCAGAAATCCTTGTACTAGTTTGACAATAATAATAAAAGACTAGAAATCCTTATCTGACGATAATAATAGAAGACTAGAAATTCTTATCTGGCAATAATAATAACAGACTAGAAATTCTTTTTGGCAATAATTATAGAAGACTAGAAATCTATATCTAGTAGTAATAATAAAAAACCAGAAACCTTATCAGGCAGTTGAAGATTGTGTTTGTTGAGGAATACAAATGACTCATATTCGACGAATCTTTCTCTAGAAGATTGTTTGACTTGGAGCGCTAATTGGCTCTGATTTTTGATACATCTTCCTCTAGAAGATTAATTGATTCAGAGCGATGCATGGTAGTGCTTTTGATTGATTTGTTGGGCACCATCTTAGGTGATGATCTCTACATAGATTGAATCTCTTATCACCATCTTAGGTGATGATTTAGATTTTGTTGTTCGGTACAGTTGGTTAGCTTCATCAAGTAGGACCATAGATGTAACGACCCACAATTTAATGACTTTAAATATAGATATTTAAATATATTTTTAATAATTAATTAATGGATGTTATAACTAAAATAAAACTCTTTTAAATAATAATTAATTATGGTGAAATAGTTTTTAAAATTTGTTTATAAAAATAATTAGTTCAAAGAAAAATAGAAAATGTGACCGGAAGTTGTTTTTCGAATTTCCAACTTTTCGGTGTCTAAAAGTGTCGGAAAATGTTGTGCACATATATGATAGCATACAAACACTTTTACAAATAGGTTAAAATAAATTTTTATAAGTATATAGATATGTTTACTTAAAATAATAAGCTGGTATGACTTATTATGAAAATTTAAAACAATATAAAAAGGCAAAAATACAAGTGACATAATATGTCATTTCTTATAAACATAAGTACTTAAGTCATTTTAAATGTTTTCTTTTTAAAAACAAAGAGGGGGACCAAGTCACATGTATTTGGAGGTAGGAGACATGGAGAGTGATATGGCAATCATATAGTAGCATGAGACTACTTTGGTAATTTAGTGTTTCACTTTGTATAATTTTTTTTTTCATAATTCTTCCTCATTTTTATCACTTCATTCTCATTCCTAAAACCCTCCAAGCTTTCATGTTCATTTTCAAGGCTTCCAAAGTTTTCTAAAATAAAAAATCTTAGTTCTTTTCACTTCAAAAATTCATAAAACCTTTTTTAAACCTCCTCTTTCCGCTTCTACAACTCCACCTTACAAAAACAAGTCCATACACTCCCTCCACCATTATGGCCGAACACTAATCACTCCCTGGCCGAACCATTTTCCACTTCCAAGCCTTCAAAATTTCCATTTTTCCAAAGCAAACCAAAGATCTAAGTGGTGTGCAAGTTTTAGGGAAAGTCCAAGTGAAGTTAGTAAGATTTTGGTGAGTAAAGTTCTTGCCTCTAACTAAGTTTTCTAAACTTATATTATTGCTTGACTTATTGTAAAATATGATGTTTGTTTGGGTAGAAATACTGTTGACTTGACTATATGTATATGTGCTTGGATGAGGAGTAATATAGTTTGAAATTAGAAGTTGGAAAGTAAAGTTTAATTTGCAAGTTATAATCATTGCTTGTATATATTGATTATGGCATGTTTATGTGTTTGTCATGTGGTTGTAATGTAATTAGTATGTTACGAACATGAATACATTATTTTATGCTAAGAAAGTTAGCACCTTTGCTAATTTAAGCAACATGGAATCCCTTGTGTAAAACTATAATCTTTGGTTTTAAATTTCAAATTATTTTCATGTTTAAAACTTGTTTGGTTTTCAAGAATTTACCTTTATGTTTTCATAATGTTTTTTTCTTCAAGAGTTAAAGTTTTAAAGAAGACTTAGAAAACAAAATTTCAAGTTTTGGAAATTATGGGTAATATAGCAATAATCTCTATAACACACCATATTTTAGTAACATTAATTAGGAAATTTAATTAGCTACAATAAATAAAATAATGTGATGGTTAGGGGATTGAGATTTGATTTTAATAAGAGGTAGTCATGCCATGTAACCAATGAACAAACGAAGAGTTGAAATGAAATAGAGGAGGGGTAAAATAGGAAAGTGATCATTCTATTACCCAAAACCCTTAGCCGTGTACGTTCTACACGATCATTTACAAAATTAAAAACAAATAGATGCCGACCACCATTAGCAAAAAACAAGAGGAAGAAAAGCTAAAGGAAGAAGATTAATCAACTTAATCCATTCAAATCTCAAACTCCATAGTCTCAAAACTAAGGAGAATAATGACTACATCTCATTTTTCTAATTTTTTTTGGTTTTAAGATGAATCCAAAATATTTTGCATGATTATGCCATGTTTTTGGATGATTAAATGTTTGTATCTGCTTGTTGATGATTTATGCTTATTCATATAAGTTTTATGATATGTTTTAATATGAAAACCCTATTTTATGACATCAAAATGCCTTGCAATTTTAGATTTAGATCAGAAATGATATTTTTGAGATGGATTTCAATTTTCAAAATTTTCTGAATTAATGTGGATTTAATATTAATTTTCTAGTGAGGAAAATTATTAATTGGGTTTAAAATTATTTACGGTTAAATAATATATGATTTGGGTCTGAAATTAATATATGTTGGAAAACATTTTAAAAATGATTTTTTGGAATTTTTGTAGAATTTTCCTATATGTTTTGATAATATATAAAATTATTTAAGGTATGAGACTTAAATGTTTTATATATTTTTAAAAGGAGAAGGGGTACTTTATAAATAAATTAAATTGTTTATTTTTGAAATATTGGCAACACTTTTAGAAAATAGTTTATCAACCAATAATACTTTGACAAACAAGGCAGGTTAGTTGAAAAGAATTGCTTTTTAAAGTTAAAATCAGTTTTTACATGCTTTTAGCATGTTTCGCCACTTTCAGTAACGACCCGCTATTTTCAACCATTCGCATCCGCACATGTCGGACTTGAATTGCTCAAAATACCGAATTGTAAATATAAATTTGGCAAAATTCAGAATATACAGTAAATAAATCATAGGTCATAGACACAGAGTAATATAACAATGCAGCGGAAGAAAAAGAAATAATAGTTCATGAAGCTACTATATATGTACATCAGAGTTAACAAGATACAACAGAAGTAACAAGATACAACAGAAGTCTCAATAAGATAATCAAGTATAAATCAGAGTACATCACTGGAATCAACTAGATAACTGAAAGCGAAATAGATAGCTGGATCTCCAAGAAAAGCTCCAACTCCAAAGGCGAGTCTCGATTGCTGTATCACTCAGTCTGACCCGAGCGTAAAGCAAAACACAAAACACTCGAGTCAGGACATACATACTTATACAATGTAAACCAACTCAAGTGAACTGTAATAAAATGCACAAGTAACTTAAAGAATGCTTGGGATCGCCCATTCTTTAAGGATCCGTTAAACTATCTACTATGTAGTAATATTCGCTATTATAATAATGTCTATTTCCTTTTTAAATTCCAAAAAACCAAATCAATATACCATTTAAATTCCAAAAAATATCATTTAATTCCAAAAAACCAAATCAATATATCATTTAAATAAAACCCAAAGCAATAATATATCATTTAAATTCCAAGTAATATCATTTAAATTCCAAGTAATATTCCAAAAAACCAAATCAAAATATTATTTAAATTCCAAGTAATATTCGCCCAAAGCAATCATATATCATTTAAATTCCGAAAAACCAAATCAATATATCATTTAAATAAAACCCAAATTTCCAAATCATTGTATATTTCCTTAAATTTATTGAACTTGAAATATTCCTTTAAATCATCTTAAACCAAACCACTTTATAAAGTCACATTCTTAAATCTTCAATTTCAATAAGTTTCATGTTAATATATTTTAAGACAATTCTTAATTAAATACAGTTTCACACAATTTCATTTTTCAAAACCATAGTACTTTTCAAAGTTATAACAACTCTGAAACCCAACTGTTGGGCGTGTTTCCATCTCCTACCAATCCAACACTCTTCCCACATAGAGCCGAACCAATCCTTGTTCCACAGTCTGCCGAATCAAAGCAAGATGCCCCTACCGAACCATCTCCCTCCTCGTGACTACCGAACCACCACCCAAGACCAAAGGTGCCGGACCAACTCCTACCGAACCATCACCCCAGGCCAAGGATGCCGAACCACCTCCTACTGAACCAACACCACTCCACCCATTACCGGTCCAAACAACATACCACCTCCTACCGAACCAAAGCTCCACCGGTCCACTCATCTCCTTCCACCGAATGAAGCCTCCACCAAATGAAGCCTCCACCGAACGAAGTCTCCACTGAACGAAGCAACCGGACCACTTATCTCACCACCGAACCAAAGGAAACCAGACCAGATCCACCAGGCCAGATTACATCAGCCCAGGCCCGCCAGCTGCTATATACCTCCAAGACCCCTACCCCCAGCCTCACTCTATAAATAGAGGGGCAAAGGTACAACAATGGGAGACAAGTTGGAGAGCTCAAGCACGGAGAGAACTTTCAAACAACTTTCTTTTACTTGTATCAAAGCTTTGTACTTGTAATCAAAACAAGAGAAGAGAAATAACATATAAAGTGGACGTAGGCACATTCTGGCTGAACCACTATAAATTTGCGTGTCTTTTTACAGTTTAGCCCCTGCTTTTCATATATTTTCATAAATCGTTCAAATCACTAAGAACAACATAAGATCTACTAAATCATACAACTTTGAGGTGTTTGTCCATTTTTTGTGCAAACATTTTTGGTGCTTTCATTGAGAGCTAGAAGCTCGAAGCTTCAGCTTCATCCACTTAACAAGTTTTCCTAACAGCATCGTCCGCCACTTGGAAAACATGCCTCCCAAACAGAGAAAAGATGTTAACAAAGGAAAAAACATCGCATCCAGCAGTCTTCCAGATCCAACTGTCACGAATCAAGTAAATCGTCCTCCTCCAGCAGTACCAAATGAAGGACAGGCTAATCCGGCCACTCCTGCCACAGAACAGCCTGCAGCAATTACTAGGGCAGATTTGGACAGAGTTGTGGTTGAAGTAACTAATCGCTTCACGTCCTTGCAGGAAGCCTTGGTGGACCATCTCATGTCACGCTTAAGGGATGCTGAAGAATCCAACCGCAACACTGAAACATGGGGCGAGTCCCAGTCTGGAGGATCTCAGAGACAACAAAGATCTTCCTTCTTCGAAGGAGCTAACGACAGAAGTAGCCATGGTAGGAGCCGAGACCGAGCACAGCCCGAAGTTAGGCCTGAGGAAACGTTTGGTACCGAACCCAACGGGGGAGGTACCGGACGGAGGTCAACTGTAGCTGAGCCTGTCATACTGCCTAACCACGGAAACGCCGGTGAACGGGGCCGAGCTAGAGTCCAGCCCGAAGTTGGACCCGAGGAAGTGCTTAGATCAGAACCCAACAGGGGAAGATCAAGGCAAGGGCCAACTGTAGCTGACCCAAGCATGCTCCCAGAAGATCAAAGGCAGCCGCTGAAAAATATGAGGAACGATAGACGATACCATCCCTATAGGTCATCTGGACGGAATCAATCCCATAGAACAGAACCAAACTCCTTTCTATCTGCTCCAAATTCTGATGAAAGGATGGCACGCTTATTCAGAGAGTGCATCCAACGGGAGCAAAGAGATCGAGGGATAGGCGCTAGGGTAACCAGCCCTTTCGCCCGCAATATCGAAATTGCCATCACCCCCCGAGAATGGAAAATGCCAACAATGGAACCTTACAAAGGAACCTCTGACCCCGTTGTACACTTACAGAGATACACACAGCATATGCTCATGAGTGGAGCGACAGAAGGAGTGCTGTGCAAATGCTTTCCACTATTCTTAGCAGATCTAGCTACCTCCTGGTTCTGCCATCTACCCCAAGGATCCATCAGCTCATGGGAGATGTTAAAAGAAGAGTTCATTAGCCAGTTCCGCATTCATGTGGAACAACCCAAGGATGCTTATTCCCTATCCAGTACCAAGCAGAAACCTGGAGAGAAGCTGCAGCAATACCTAACCCGATTCAATGCCGCAGCGGCCACAGTCCAAGATGCCGATGAGGAGCTTATCTTAATGGCCCTCTGTAGTGGTGTGCATCCGGATACTAAATTTGCTAGAAGATTGACAAAAGAAAAACCAGCTACTTTACCCGATTTCTTCCATGAGGCCGGGAAATATATGAGGCTTGAAGACGCTGCCACTAAAGGGCAGTCAGGGCGACAAAATAAGGCAGCTCATGGCAACACGTCCGTTGTAGCAAAGGACGTTCGAAGGGATGTTTCTAGAGACAATGCCGGGGGCAAGAAGGGAGAAAAGTGCCTATATCGGCCAGGACCGAGATTTGACGCTTATACTCCTTTAAATGAAACGATCGAAAACATCTCCCTGGCCACTCAAGACGAAGTTAAATACAAACGCCCCCCGCACAAGAAGAAACCAGATATCCTAAACTTGAGAAGCTAGCCTATTGCCTGCTAATCACATCACGGAAATTGCGTCACTATTTCCGATCTCATTCCATCAGAGTTCTGACCGATCAACCACTAAGGCAGGTACTCCATCGTCCCGACGCTTCTGGGCGACTACTTAAACGGTGCATTCAACTAAGTCAATATGATATCACCTACCATCCTCGCACCGCCATCAACGAACAAGGCTCGGGGGCAGGTGTGGTAATAATCACTCCCAAGGGAAATGAACTACACTATGCTATAAGGTTAGGATTCACTGCCACCAACAACGATGCAGAGTATGAAGCAGTGATAGCTGGATTAGAACTTGCCTTAGGAATCGAAGCCATTTCTTTGTGTCTTCATAGCGATTGTCAACTTATTGTAAATCAAATACTAGTAGAATTCCAGGATCGAGAAGAACGACTCATAGCATATTTAAAGAAGACCAAGTTGCTTCTCAATCGATGGGGTCACTATTTAATCAAACACATCCCTCGGGAAGCAGAACCCCTAAATAAAGTATCTTTAGCAAAAGTTATTAACTTCTTGATCAAAAATGTTCTATGCAGGTACGGAGTTCCATTCAAAATCATATCGGACAATGGACTTCAGTTTGACAGCGAGGAGTTCGCCAACTGGTGCCAGGAGCACGGAATTCACAAAAGCTTCTCATCCGTAGCTTATTCCCATGCAAACGGAAAAGTCGAAGCCGTCAACAAAACTCTCAAAACTCTAATCAAAAAGAAACTCGAAAAGTCAAAAGGCGAATGGGTGGATGAACCTCCTACGGCACTATGGGCCAATCGCACGTCTTTCAGAACATCAACGGGGCATGCTCCTTTTCTCTTTGGCATACGGATCGGAGGCTATGCTCCCAGTTGAAACTATAGTGCCTTCCCACCGTAGGATCCACTACAACCCAGAAGAGAACGAAGAGTTCCTCCTCATGTCTTTGGATCTAATTGAGGAAAGAAGAAATGATGCAGCCTCCCAGGGCAGCAGCTCACAAGCAAAAAGTAGCAACGCAATACAACTCCAAAGTCAAGCATCGTAGCTTACAGAAAGGAGATCTTATCCTCGAGCGAATCTTCCCGTACCCCGGAGCGCTAGATCCAATCTGGAACAGACCATATGTAATTCATAAAGATCTTCGCAATGGAGCTTATATTTTGTCAACAGTGGACGGGGAGGTGTTCCAGAGGGCATGGAACATCCAACACCTTCGTCAATACTTTTCTTAACTCATACTGCCCATATGAAGTGAATTAACAAAGAGAATCAGTGGACGTAGGCACTTTCGTGCAGAACCACTTTAAAAAACTTGTCTCTTTTTAACTTGTTCCTTCATATCTTGGCTGCTTGTTAACTGTATCCTTTTCTGTTGAACAAAATCCTGTGCAAATAGCATTTTCATTCAAGGCGCTCCACAGCGCAACTTCTCCTGGACAAGACCTAACAGGTACTATGCGAATCTATGCCCTCGCCAATGAGACACTTTTGCTCTGGCATCCCTCTGCTGCGGGTTAACTCATTGCTCGCGACGGCCCTTAAAGCCAACTGTAATGAGCCGATTATAAGCCACCGAGAAGGCCGACTATAGCCGAGGCAGCTCATTACGGCGTTAGGCTCGCCGGCAACTGTGAACCGACTATAAGCCCCAACATAAGGTGTGGCCAGCCAGGGGCAGTTCACAGTTGACGATCGGCACCCACGCTAGCCGGCCACAGTAAATCGAATAATACCCACGATTACGGGCCATAATGGCCCGGGTAGTTACTGTGCGCGATCTCGGCTCCGATGTGTCTTAAGTGCGGCTATGGTAAAAAAGAATTAACTCCCCGCGGAGGCGTAAGATGGGTGACAAATGTCTCCAAGACCCACAGCTAGGGAAAGTGACTACAAAGCCCGTTTGCCACGAACTTAAGCACATCGAAGGCCTTCCGTGATTGGAAGTTTTACTATTTCACATATTTCAATTTTACTTAAGAAACTTTTCTCCTATCCTCTGTAACAATCCCTGAAGTGTAGGACACAAAACAGGAGACACTCACTAATAGAAGCGGATACTCACAGTAAGATACTGGACCGCATCCCTTACTCGGTCACACAGGATATTCAAAGCTGCCATCTACAAGCAAAATATAAAGGGCGGTATTTCCTTCTTTCATATATGCCTGTAATTTGTTCACACCTCACGCTAACACTGCAAGTCATGAAATTATGTTTTAAACAAGAACCTGACATCAAACACAATTTAATTACAAGAATATGCATAGCTATATTTCTTATGCAACATGTCAAAATAGCAAAAACATTCAAAAGACGACAAAATCAGCTTAAGTTAAAGAATTACACATCAAGAATAGAGCTATTTATTACAAGTAGCAAGAATTACAACCTAAAAGTTACTCTACTGTTTTAAGACTAACATATACAGCCATGTCAAGTCCACAAAAAGAATTTTCCAGGTCTAATCAGGGAGCCGGCTGCGTCGGAATCTTGTCCTTGCCCTGTTGCCCACCTGTCCGGCCAGAAAAAGAATTCATTAGTGATAAGCAACCAAGTTAACGGAAAGACTAGAAAGGAAGACTTACCAGCACCTGCTTCTTGACCATCCTAGTCGTCATCCTCTACCTGCACACCTGCCTCCTCAGCAGCAAGCAACCGCATACCCTCCTTTACCGCCACTTTCTCCTCCTTGGTAAACTGGGCAGTGACCACATCCATGCTGAAGGCCGTTCCACCCTCTTTATCCGCATCAGCCTTAGCCTCCTCCAGAGCCCGGAGATAGATCCTAGCCATGACCCTGGGATAATCATCCATCCAGGATAGGTTGCCCTGCTTCCAGGTACGGAAGTACATGTCCTGGAGCATCTCGTCCATCATCCCCTCATTCTCCTCAAACTCCCTCATCCGGGCCTCGGAAGCCGACAACCTTTCAACGGCAGCATCTCTCTCCGATCGGTATCTCGAGCAGTCAACCAGAAGGGATTCCCGCATTGCCTCCATCTCCTCTCTCAACTTGGCTTGAGCAAGCTCTGCAGCCTCAAGTTTCCCGGACAACTCCTCTACCTGCTCAAGATCCGCTTTCCGAACCTCGTCCACCGTGGCAATAGCCATGTCAATCCGTTCTTTGCAAGTAGCTTCCATTTTCCGTAGTTCGGCCCGGCTGGCCTCTTCCATGGTTTTCTTTAGTCGTCCAGAAGCAGCCTCATGCTGAGAAATCTGAATGGCCTGATCCGCAAGCTGTTTGGCCTGATCCGAAACCACCAATCGTAGTCGGATGTTGGCACTCCCAATCTCCTCTCCGGCCTTAACCAGCCGGGCATGATGCCCCATCAGCTTCTTAGTCTCCTCCGCCACCCGATCAATATTAGCCTTGGCCTCGTCTCCCATAGTAATTATCCGAGTAGTGAGTAAATCGAGATCTAAGGACTTAGCCTCATCAAGTACCCGTACCATGGGATTGCGGGGAAGAAGGTGCTCACCGGTGACCTCGTCAAAGGTAATATCATGGGAACTTGGATCCAGATCAGGATGACCCGCAAATGGACTTCGAGCTAAGTCCGGACGATCAATCTGAGTAACGGTAGGATTTTCAGACGGGTGCGGAGAGGGTACGAATTCGGTATCCTCCTCCGTGATATCATGAAGAGGCTGAGCTGGGGGCTGAGGACCAAGTGAAGGTTCAGATAAGGGATGACCCCCCTTCCTCTTTTGGATACCCTCTTCAATAACTCCGAGAAGAGGACGATAGCCGACTACGCCTCCCGGGCGGTTAGTAGAGGGTTTCGGCTTGGCTGAAGCTTTCGAGAGCTTGTATTGTTCAAGCCTGTGCCGAAGATCCGAGGTCTTGGCCGTTTTACCCGCTCCTGATATTAAAACCAAAGTGTCACCGGTATGTTTTAAGCCATCATTCAAAGATTAAAAGAGTAAAGAGAAATTCACCTTGAACCATCGAAGTTGCTTCAGTAGAGGCGCTCCCGGAAGATAAATCAAAGCCGGTCCCCACTTTATCGGCTCCCTTGGACTTCTCCGTCCCCTCCGAGCCTTCGAAGGCTTGACGGAAAGCGTCATCCGTCCACTCTTGCATTTCGCCTACTTGCCCGGAAGACAAAGCCCTAGGGCCATCACCACCCTGTCCATCGCCACCATCATCACCATGACGATCACCGTCACTTCCGCCCTCAGCCTCACCTCCTTCATCCTCACCTTTCTCCTCCTCCTGAACATCCGGGTGTGTCCTGGGAGAGGGACCGTCAGACCTTTTGAGCTTCTTCCCCCCAGCAACCGGATGTTTCGAAAAGGGCCCCCTTTTACTGCTCTTCGACGTGGCCCCTTCTTTAGCTTGTGCAGCCTTCTCTTCAGCCGTGTCCCTTTGCTTGACCACGGATTGCTGTGGAAGGATCAAGTTGTACTCCAAGAGTGTGGCGTCCCTGATCAGATAGGCAGCCGACCTACCTCTCCCAGTAATAGCTTCTATCTCTGCTGCCGTCTGAACCAGGCGATCATTCTCCACAACCACAAAACCACCTGTCGCTAGCAAGAAATAAAAGCACGTAAGATAAAGCACTGCAGTTATAATGGAAATTATAAATAAAGCTTCACACTTACAGCCGGAGGTGAAGCGACGAATGGAAACAGAGTCATCCCTGATGAAGAACCATTCTTTCTTAAACATACTGAAGTTCGAGTATAAGTCCAGGACAGGCTTAAAGGATACGGCAGATTCCAAGCTTATGTAGGGAGACCCCTTCTTGTAGCCTCTCAAGTTGTACAAATACCGGATCTCCCGGTTGGAAGGAGGACGCCCATATCTCCTCTGAAAGATGATGAAGAGACTCACCAGAATGGCATAAGAGTTGGGCTGAAGCTGGAATGGAGCCACCTTTAGATATGTAAGAAAGCTGACTACCCAAGCGTTGAGAGGCGGGATGGCACCACACATACAATGGTATCTGCTGTAGGCAAAATATCCTTCAGGAGGATCATACGGCATCACTCCCACAGCCGGCAATAACATGCACGCTCGATCGATCCCGAAAGAGCGAGATATAACATCAAGTTGCTCGCCCTTGAGTGAGCTAGGGAAGCAATCAGGAGGCAAGTTGAGGAGCTCCTGAGGACCGTACCCGTCCACTAATGATCTCGGAGTGGGCCCACGTCATTCTGGATTCGGCTGAGCTGGGGGCACGGCGGAGGACCCTCCTTCGCCCTCGGATTTCTTTTTGTCTGATCGAGTTTCTGCTTTGCGAGACATTATCTACGACATCGGAAAAACATATTGTTAGAATAGAGGATGTAAACAAGTAAGTGTATAATATGAAATTTCACTCATAAAATCAAAATGCTCAAACTCCCGTTGTCATTCGGCAAAGTGAATACAAAATTCTCAAGGCCATTCGGTAGTTCTCATGTCCATTCGGCATTTAAAGTCACCGGTTCCATCCGGTACTTAAAGCCCCTTGCCCATTCGGCAAACCAAAATCACCTGATTCGGTATTCTAACACGGTTCGGCAGTGGGTTTGATTCGGCAAGGAAATCAGATTCGACTATCCCTCTGGGTAAGGAATGAACCATAACTTACAACCCCTACTTATAGGCCAATGCCAACAACCGGACCAATGGATTCAGCACACAGGACCGGATAAGAATTCCTCCAAGCTAAGTGGCATCAAACAAAGCGCGACATATGCTGACATACGCCCCACTTTGGGGGGCAACTGTTGGGCATGTTTCCATCTCCTACCAATCCAACACTCTTCCCACACAGAGCCGAACCAGTCCTTGTTCCACTGTCTGCCGAATCAAAGCAAGATGCCCCTACCGAACCATCTCCCTCCTCGTGACTACCGAACCACCACCCAAGACCAAAGGTGCCGGACCAACTCCTACCGAACCATCACCCCAGGCCAAGGATGCCGAACCACCTCCTACTGAACCAACACCACTCCACCCATTACCGGTCCAAACAACATACCACCTCCTACCGAACCAAAGCTCCACCGGTCCACTCATCTCCTTCCACCGAAGTCTCGATATGATAATCAAGTATAAATCAGAATACATCACTGGAATCAACTGGATAACTGAAAGCGAAATAGATAGCTGGATCTCCAAGAAAAGCTACAACTCCAAAGGCGAGTCTCGAATGTTGTATCACTCAGTATGACCCGAGCGTAAAGCAAAACACAAAACACTCGAGTCAGGACATACATACTTAAACAATGTAAACCAACTCAAGTGAACTATAATAAAATGCACAAGTAACTTAAAGAATGCTTGGGATCGCCCATTCTTTAAGGATCCGTTAAACTATCTACTATGTAGTAATATTCGCTATTATAATAATGTCTATAATAAAATAATCTTACTTTTAAATAGCGTTAAGGGGTTACCCATATAGCCCTTAACACATAATAGTCCCAGTAGTCTATCCAGTATCAGCATACCCCCAGATCGAGAGCTACCCTCAATACTCCACAGGCTACGGCACAAATCCAAACTCGTAGTAAAGCTCGCTATGGTAGGTGACACGGCACAACAAGGCAATGCCAGGGTAGATATACCAATTATGCATCCGGGCAGGTGGAAACGCATAGCAGCCACTACCGCCCACCTCGAAACACACTCCCAAATCAAAAATCGAACGGTGGCCACCAAATCAAATCACAAAGTAATAGAATAGTATCGAAGAAATGTGTTCGATCAAAGGTTCTACCTCATTGGCCCGAGAATCGCTCCTGTTTTAGCCACCTTATGCCAACTCACGGGAGTCGGGTCCACGTTCATACCTCAATAGGATCGTCGACACCATCCTACTTCATTCTGGAATCTCCACCGCGTACACGGTTGTCAAAGTGGTTTTCGGTATCGACAGAGAGTATGCCCATATGATCCCGGTCTCTTTGCCAACTAATCGTTATTATAACCCATGGATAATTATTTCAAAATCATTTACTTTAAAATCCAAAATATCATATCCATTTCAAAACTAAATACTATATTATTTCATTTCAATGCCAAATCAATATATCATTTCCATTTCAAGTCCCAAAGTAATAATATATCATTTAAATTCCAAAAAATTAAATCAATATATCATTTAAATAAAATCCAAATTTCCAAATCATTGAATATTTCCTTAAATTTATTGAACTTGAAATATTCCTTTAAATCCTCTTAAACCAAACCACTTTATAAAGTCACATTCTTAAATCTTCAATTTCAATAAGTTTCATGTTAATATATTTTAAGACAATTCTTAATTAAATACAGTTTCACACAATTTCAGTTTTCAAAACCATAGTACTTTTCAAAGTTATAACAACTCTGAAACCCAACACTTTGAAACCATAATACTTTGAAATCATAATACTTTTAAAATAAATTTCATTACCAAAGTTGTAGCATTTCAAAGATCATTCATTTAATTATAAAATTTCCAAAACATTGTATTTTCTGCTGACAACAACACTATAAAGTGTTACAGTAGATATATTAGTAATCTTTCAAAACATTGTCAAATTCAGAAACAGCAGCACTTATAAAGTGCTGTAATAGATATTTAGTTATTTTCAAACAGAAAAGTTTCAGAAACAGTAGCACTTATAAAGTGCTGTAATAGGTATTTAGTTATTTCAAAACATAGTTAAATTTCAGAACAGCAACACTTAGCACATGCCATCTTAAAACCACAGCATTTTATAAATGCAACCAATAAAATTCCAGATTTTATTATAACTTTTCAGAAACATTAAGACTTCAATTTTAGCCATTTTTGACTTATAAAAATCATATTTCATGCTTCAAAAACATTCATTTGGATATCATTTAACTTATGATTGAATGAAATAAAATTTTATAAATAAATATCCAATTTAAACCATGATTCATTTATTAAGTCAAAATACACTATTTTACTTAACTTTTATTTTTAACCACTAACCTAACACTTTATTTTAAAATACCTATTTCATAAATAAAACTAAATCCCCATTTATTTACTTAACTTAACAATTTCATTTTAAACCAAATTTCCAATTATAGAGTTAAGTCGTATTTAAATTACATTTTCCTTCCATTTAAATCCTAATTATTTATTTTACAATATATTCATAAATAAATTATCTTACCATTGTTAATATAACAATCAAATTTCTTTATAAATATATTCATTTGACATCAAATAACTATGAATTTCAGTTAAACAAATTTTATTGCAAATGTCCAAGCAAAACTGTATTTTAATTTATCAATTCAAATTACATTCTTTATTATACAACCATGTCCATTTCATAAATAAAATTCATTACAATTACCAGGTTATATTTAACATCCCATATTAAATCAAAATTTCATTATTAAGTTATTTATCGTAAATAAAATTCTTCAAATTCCATTCTAAACCAATTATTAACTTATGAAATTTAACTTTTAGAAAAACAATACACCCTTATAATTTAAAGCCTTAAATCAAATTTAGTTAAATTTCATATATTTATAATTTCATAATACTTAATAATTTTCAAAAAATATTTAAATACTTAATAAATTTTTGGAAAATATTATTTAAAAATATAACCATGGGCCTGTATAATATTTTCTAACCTAGGTCAAGTGATACGGATAATATATCATTTCAATTCGTAATTTAAAAAGAAAAAATCCGGGTTCTATCATTTCAAACCCGCAATCCCAAGTAAATCAAATACAATAAAAATCACTCGAGCCTATCATTTCAGCCCATAATGATTTTTCCTTATTCTAAAGTTCGTTCGGTTATGTATCATTTCAACCCATGGTGATAGGGAACTTGCAGTGTGAGAAACAGTAAATAGATGAACAATAGAACATATAATATCATATCAGATGATGTAACAAATATATAAACAGAATTTAACATCATATAATCATATACAGGCATATATGAATATATTAACATAACATGTAAATTTTCTACAATTCACATGTCATTGTTTCACAATTATAAAAGTACGTATGTCGAGAGTGATAAACTCACCTTTTAAAGCTGGAGATAACAATTTAAGACACACAACCAAACTCCGAAAGCACGACAAAGCACGAATTCCGAAGCAAATCACGATGGAGGCGAGTTCGATGGACAAAGCTGATAAATAGGAATTTGACGAAATCTAATCAAAATTGGATCGATGAAGATAAATAGCATAAGTGAACTTATATATGTGTACATATATATATATATATATCATATTCTTCATTCAAACACAATTTAAAATATATATATTTCAAAACTCATTGTTTAAATTAAAACCATATTAAAAATAAATTTTCATATTGTATTCCTTTAGAATCAATATGCATTAAAGTCCATAGTTTGCAAAATGTTTCAAATAATATTAAATAATATATATATATTAACATTCAATATAACTCACGTACTTATTACATTAAAAATTTAGCATAACTGGCATATCTATATATATATATAAGTGACGAAAACTTTTTCTTCATATAACTAACATATGTATATAAACAGATGCACCTCTATATATATAAAATATACTAAGTCTATACAAGACTTATACGTGAAATGTATACACTAACTTAAGCTTTATATATATATGCAGAATCATAGCTGAATATAAATACATATATAATTTTAAACATATATATTTTTTTATATACGTATATAACTTAATATACTTTATAAAATATCACTGTATATACTTTATTTATAACAACAGACCAATGAACCAAAGATAAACTTAATTTCTATCATATGTATACAGACACTTAGTATAAATTCAAACCCTTATGCACAAAATATATACTACTTTATCAATATTATAAACTAACATGTTATATTTTGAAATATTACAAACTGTAAATGACAAAACCATAAAACAACTATTATATAATAATACTTATATATGTATATATACAAATATATATCATATATAATAAAACTGATTTGTATATATAACTATATAAACATATATAATAAGACTTACCTATATATATACATACGGCTGAGGAGGAAAGGGAGAGGAGAGGAACAACGGCGGTTTCTCTGGCACGAGGCTGTTCATGTGGAGGCGAGGCGCAGAGCACGAGAGAGGGGAAGGTGATGCGTTGAAAGGGAAGGCGCAGCCATTGGTTTGGTTGTGAGTGGAGGGGAGGTGGCCGTGGCCGATGGGTTTGCATGGGTAGGCTTCGGCCTGGGGATAGCGTGAAGCTTGAGAGAGAAGACATAGAGGAATTGTAAAGTAAGGAAATGAACAGGTTGAATATAAATATAGACTGGTATCAAACGTTTATTATTCCAAAGAAGAGAGAGTAAGTGACGAACCAATTTGTTGAATACAGTGGAAATGGAAACGGCCAGGTAAGCTGAATCATTAAGGCAAATAAATGGTTTGCGTTTCAAATTTGAAACGTAAAGGGAAAATAAGGTCACATTTAACGGTACCATTACAACGAACGATTTATTGTTTCCGTCGTGTACCGGACCTCAAAATACAGAAATAAATATACCATGGTGATCAGTGCGACGAGACGATCAAAACGATATACATATATCAGTGACAGGATCATTCGATCAAAAGGTCGATACAGATGTTGATATACGTTGCTATTCCGTATGGAAAAATCCAAACGGAGCTAGAAACGTACGAAATTTGAAAAATGAATTACGCCGTTTTATTCAGAGTGTTCTAAATAAATTTTCTCATGTTGACATATTTAGGTTTCGAAACACTTTTAAATTCAACAGTTATTAACTATTTTAAATTGGAATAAAATTACAAAAGAAAATAAACTTTCATATTAACTGATGAAAATTTACCAGCTGTTATGTTTAAGTAGACGTATTTCAAATATCAAATTTTTATTTCAAAAATTTTATTTGTTAAAATTTCACAAAATTCCAATTAAATATATTATTAAAACCATTAAAATTATTAAAAAATTTCGGGTCATTACAGGTTCCGACTTAGCAGTTTCGCCACCATCACCATCGAAACCAATGCGCATGGCATCAAAAACTTGGTGTGAAGTGAATTGGATATAGACGGAAGGTATTGGGTCAAAACCAAGGGTTCCGAAGGGGTTGAAGCGCTACTTTTCTTTTAAATGAAAATGCGCCTGCTTTGCTTTCGAATGATATGCTTTCAACTTGGTTGGCTTTCGGCTGAGTCAAATTGCCTTAAAGGAATGGTTTCAAATGGGTTGCGCCTTTTGTTTTAATAAATGCTTTGAATGGGGTCGAAACCCCTAACTGCCGCTTTTCTACCTTTCGAAGTCAATGGTTTCGGAAGGTATACCTTGTTTTTAAAATTTATCGCTTCTCCAATGCTTTCGGAAGGTTGGTTTCAACACCAACACTTCTTTGCTTAGGAATAGATTTCAAAAGAGTGCTTTCAACTTAAATGTTTTATGACCCTTTTGCTCTGTTGAAGGTAGAACCCAAAGGTTTCGAAGGAGATAGTTTTAAATGATTTTGAAAGGTTATTCCACATGTTTAAAATTGAACCTAAATGTTTTCGAAAGATTTGAAGTTTATAAAGGAGTTTATGCTTTCGAAAGGTTTTAAATGAAGATTTAGAAGGGGTGGTTCCCCAATGGTTTCGGAAGGTTTGAAAGGAAAGGTTTATCAATTTTTTCAAAAGGCAAATTTTAAATGATTAAATACAGGATGTCCAAGGTTTTATAGCTTTCGAAGGAAAGGTTTTTCAAGTGTTTTCAAAAGGAAGATTAAATGGTTTCGAAGTGAATGTTTCGGTCTTTCGGCCTAGGATATAAAGAAGGGTTTTACTTGGTTTCGAAAGGGGTGCTTTCAATGGATTAAGGGGTACTTTCAAAGGTTTAAATGTTTTTATTAACAAAGATTTGAGTAAAGTATATATAACACGGCAAGGTGATTTGAGTAAAGCGTAGAGCATATATTTTCCTTGTTTAAGTTTGATTTAAAGGGTTTTAAATAAATTTTGAGGAGAAAAGGGTTTTCAAGGGAAATTTTGGGAAGATTACCCTATGTAAAATGGCTCAGATATTAGAATACCAGATGGGGGTGGTATAGGGTCGCACCCTATACATTAGCTATTTGTCCCAGCTAAATTAGTCCAAAATTCCAGTGTATAGGGCTTTGTCAAAGGTAAGACTAAAATTATGATTACACACAGAAGGGAATATATTAGTATAAAGATAGGTTATTGGTGAGCCTGCAAAAACATTAGGATCAGGTGAACCTGGGAGAAGATAAGTTAGGAACGGACCCTCCAAAAGAGAGGTATCTAACAGATAAGTTATGGACAGACCGTCCAGTAGAGGAGTATCTAACATATGTTAGATTATTTTATTTATATTGTCTGATAGGCCCGAGTCAGCCAAAGGTTAGTAGTTAGCCAAACAAAACTATAGTGTTCGGATAGATAGTTCATTTGTTACCTGATATGTATGTTAACATGATAATGCTTTACATTTTTAACCAGTTTTGGTTGCAGGAAATGATTTGCAAAAGATATGTTTTAAAAGGATATAAGTGAGGGGAAACCTGTTCCGCTAAGCGACATTGATCTCATTTAATATCAGATAACCGAGATGTATAATATTATTCACACCAGGCTTTATGTCCGACTCGAAGTTTATGTTTTTCCTCTTAAACTCTCGGGTGCTCAAAATTGGTTTGAGTAGGCTGAGGGTTGAGGTTTATAGGTTTATAGTAGGTTGGGGAATAAAGCTTTCGGAGATGAGCAGGTGGCTAACGGATAACTATTTAGGAGCTGCTCTTTTATTTTGTTTATTCCACTGTGTTGTATTAAGTCAGTTATGACTATACATTACTCTGGTCAACCAAGGGGGTATCATCATTTGTCGCTCTTGGTGTATTTTGTAATAACTATATTTGATCTTTACCTGGGAAATGATTATGGGATTATGTAATGGAATATGAAACATGTTTATGAAATTTAATCAGAAATGTTGCTTTTGTGACATCTGTAATTTTGTTTCATATTCATGTGCTTCTGATATTATGGATACCATTAACATCGCCGTATTTGGTCACCGATAGTTAATACTATGGATGACTGCAGCATCTGTAGTGCTTAGCTTCGGGCCTCCAAATAGGGGATGTTACAACTTGGTATCAAAGCATAGGTTTGTGAATAAACTTTAACTAAAAATGATTTTTGAAAACATAATCCTAAGGAATTAGAGTAAGACCGGGATATGGGATAACGCTATAGTAACGTACTTGTATTTGCTATACAAATGTATATGTTATATCTCTATTCTCCTATCTCTCTTAAGCTCTTCTTCTGTATCTCACGAGGCTTGAATATAGATATGGACGCTAGAAGTGGAAGAGTAAATCTTGGAGGAAGCACCACTACAAATGGAAATGCCAGACCGAATACTAGAAGGAACCAAGGTCAGGCACAAGCAGGGAATGTTGGTGCTGGAGTCCCACAAGTGGATATAGGAGTTATGTATTAGTTTTTCATGAACATGAAGCAAGCAGGAATTGCTGCTGAAGTGGTCGGAGGAAATGATGGAGTAGGAGTTAAGGAAGCTCCAGTGGTCAACAACTATGCTATCCTGAACAGAGATTATGTTAGGCTTGGAGGGAACCATTTATTGGAACTAAGGATGCTATCGAGGTGGAGAACTGGTTATTGCATTGTGAGAGGATCTTTGCAGACTTGGGGCTCAATGTTGAGCAGAAGAGAAGGCTTACTTTGAGACAGCTTCAGGGAGCAGCTTTATTCTAGTGGAAAAGTGTGACGGCTCGAGTGAATGAAGAGGAGATGACATGGGCTGAGCTTAGGAGAAGGTTCCAGGAAAGGTTCATGTTTGTGATGGCACAGTCTGCTTTGCTCAGAAACTTTGTTGAGTTGGAGCAGAGGGATGTCTGTGTTGGAATATTTTAGAAGGTTCGAGGAGTTGGCAAGGTATGGGTATGCTACTGTGGATACCGTGATGAAGAGGAATGAGAAGTTCATCAAGGGGTTGAACCCTGAGTTGGAAAGGGAAACATTACCTCATCTTAGGGATCCTTGTGATGTTGTGGTAGAGATGACATTGAGGAATGAGGAGATGTTTGCTTCTTTGGAGAAGAGTAGGGCAAAGGAGGTCCAGGTGGGGCAGAGTCATAAAAGAAAGCTCTTTCATAAGAAGGGTGCTCAGAAAGGTGGAGCCATGAAGAAAGGAAAGTCTGAGGCTGTTTGCTTTAAGTGCAACAAGAAGGCGCATTTCTCTAATGAGTGTCGTACTGGGAAGGCGAAGGAAGTGATCGGGAAGAAGAATATCAGATGCTTCAACTATGATCAGATTGGTCATTATAAGAATCAATGCAAAGAGCCTGCTAAGGACGGAAGGGTCAAAGTATTTGCATTGGAACCTGCTGCATCAGAACCAACAGTGTAGGAGAAAGGGAAGGTAGTGTTGCGAGGTACGCTTCAGATTCATGGTATGTCTGTTAGCATTCTGTTTGATACTGGTGCATCGCATTCTTTTATACTCATTGTTTTGTAGATAAGCTTAACCAAGAACACTCATATTTAGTTACTTCCTTAATGGTTGCAAATTCGATAGGAGCGTATGCGACACTTGGGATGAAGTGTGATCACCTAGAGTTTGATTTGTTAGGTCATACCTTTGTTTGCAGTTTGTATGTGTTTGACTTTTTAGGGTTCGGAATTATTTTGGGTATGGATTGGTTAAGTAAGTATTATGCTAGGATACTTTGCCATGATAGGAAAATATCGCTTAGACACCTCGACTGTAGTG
The DNA here is from genome assembly GCA_030737815.1 of Allium fistulosum. Classification (NCBI taxonomy): domain Eukaryota; kingdom Viridiplantae; phylum Streptophyta; class Magnoliopsida; order Asparagales; family Amaryllidaceae; genus Allium; species Allium fistulosum. The sequence continues at coordinate 507,323,037 of CM060903.1, read as the reverse complement.
ATCAGATTGTATATACTGTAGAAAACCCTAGTTGTGAGGTGAGTGCTTGTTGGGTGTTTTGAAGGTAGTAGACGAGTTGAATCAACATTTCATGGTGAGAGAATTTGCGGATGTTTTTGAGCCTATAGTAAGATTACCACGGAAATGAGCCATTGAGTTTCGGATAGATTTGGTGTCTAGAGCAGAACCGGTGAGTAGACCTCCAAGTAGGATGGCACTTATAGAGATGAGAGAGCTAAAGGTGTGGTTGATAGATTTGGAAGGCAAGAATTTTATTAGACCCAGTAGTTCACCTTGGGGAGCAGCCGCAGTGTTTGCTAAGAAGTCGGACGGATCGTTAAGGTTATGTATCGAGTATCGTAAGTTGAATGAGAAGACGATAAAGAATCGATATCTGTTGCCTAGAATTGACGATTTGTTCGATCAGTTGAGTGGAGCCAAGGTATTTTCTCAATTGGATTTAGCAACAGGGTTCCATCAGCTTAGAGTAGCAGAGGATAGTATTCTTTGACGACATTTAGAACTAGATATGGATCGTACGAATGGTTAGTTATGTCGTTCGGACAAATTAATGCCCTGGCATTCTTTGTGGATTTGATGAATCTAATTTTCCGGGAGCACTTGGATAGGTTCGTATTGGTATTCATAGATGATATTATGATATACTCTAAGGATGAGAGGGAGCATGAAGTTCATCTTAGAGTGGTGCTTGAGACGTTGAGGCAGCATCAGCTGAAAGCGAAATTTTTCGAAGTGGCATTTCTGGAAGAACGAAGTGAAGCTTCTTGGTCATGTAATCTTAGAGAAAGGGTTGTTAGTAAATCTGGCTAAGATCGAGGTAGTGAATAATTGGAAGAGACCCAAGACAGTGACTGAGATAAAGAGTTTTCTTGGATTTGCTGGATATTATCAGAGGTTTATAAAGGATTTTTCATGGATAGCAGCACCGATGACCAAGCCAACGCGAAAGGATGTGAAGTTTGTGTGGACCAAAAAGTGTGAGGAAGCATTCTAGAGCTTGAAGCACTTATTGACTCATGCACCTGTGTTAGTAGTTCCAGAAGGGAATCAAGATTTGGTAGTATATACTGATGCATGTGGAACTGGATTAGGAGCTGTGTTGATGTAGAGAGGTAAAGAGATTGCCTATGCTTCTCGACAGCTTAGACCGCATGAGGTTAGATATCCAACCATGATTTGGAGTTAGCTGCGGTGATATTTGCATTGAAGGTGTGGAGACATTACCTCTTAGGAGAGAGGTTTGAGCGTTATACAGATCATAAGTGATTGAAGTATTTGTTCTCTCAGAAGAAGCTGAATATGAGACAACAGAGATGGTTAGAGTTTATTGCTACTTATGATTTTGGAATTGAATACACAGCAGGGAAAGGTAATAAGGTTGCAGATGCGCTTAGCAGAAAACATTAGAATGCAGTGTTGGCAATGGTAGCAGAGTGGAAATATTTGGAAACATTGTCGACTTGGAGAGTGCAGTGGAGATCTGAAGTGGGTCTAGTGAAGAAAATGTTGTGTTGTTTTTTTTAGAAGTTCGACCAGTGATGATCGAAAAGATAGCTTCTAAACAGATCGAGGATCTAGTATTAGTTGAACGGATCAAGAAGTTAAAGGAAGGAATGGAGGGCGATGACTTGAAGGATTTTAGTCTTAACCAGAATGGGTGGTTGAGAAAGAAAGGTATATTATGTGTTCCAAATGTGGGAGACATAAGGAAAGAAGTTTTAGAGGAATGCCATTATTCGAAGTTTCACTATTCATCCGGGAGGAACTAAGATGAATCAGGATATGAAGCGGGGTTTCTTCTGGGAAGGTATGGAGAGGAATGTTGTCTTATGGGTGAAGCAGTGTTTGAACTATTAACAGGTAAAAGCCGAACATCAGAAGCCAAGTGGGTTGTTACGACCATTGGATATTCTGGTATGGAAATGGGATTCTATTTCTATGGATTTAATAGATTGGTTGCCAAGATCTAATAGAGGAAATGAAAGTATATGGGTTATAGTGGACAGATTGACCAAGAGTGCCAATTTCATTCCAGTTAAGTCAACTAGGATGGCAACTGTTTTGGCTAAGTTATTTATGAAGAATATAGTTAGACTTCATAGAATTCCTAGTAGTATAGTAAGTGATAGAGATTCCTTATTCACTAGTGAGTTCAGGAAGAGTCTTGGAAGATTTTAGGAATAAAGCTCAAGATGAGTACCGCTTACCATCCACAGACCGATAAGCAAACGAAAGAGTTAACAAAGTCTTGGAAGATTTGTTAAGAGCTTGTGTGTTAGATTTTGGGGGATCATGGGAAGACCATCTACACTTAGTCGAGTTTTAATATAACAACAGTTATCCGACTAGTATAGGGATGGCACCGTTTGAAGCTTTATATGGAAGGCCATACAAATCACTAGTTTGTTGGTTAAAGACCGGGGATAGGTTGGTTCTTAGTCTGTATTTGGTGAGAGAAGCCGCAGAAAAGGTTGAGTTAATTCGAGCTAGAATGAAGGAAGCTCAGTCTAGGCAGAAGAGTTATGCAGATAGAAGACGGAAAGACTTGGAGTTCTCAGTTGGAGATCAGGTTTTCATCAAAGTGCCATCGATGAAGGGTGTGATCAGATTCGAGAAAGCAGGGAAGTTGGCACCGAGATTCGTAGTACCATTTCCTATTGTAGAGAGGATCAGGAAACTCGCATATAGAGTAGAGTTACCGAATAGTTTTGCAGGAGTCCACGATGTTTTTCATGTTTCTCATCTAAGGAAGTGTGTTAGAGATTCAGAGTCCACTATAGCACTGATTGTGTTAGATGACTTGGTAGTAGAACCATACTTGACTATAGTTAGAAAGCCAGTTTGGATAGTTACAAGAGATGAGAAGAGGCTTAGAAACAAGACAGTCAGATTAGTGAAAGTCCAGTGGAGCGACGATGAGAGAGACTGTACTTGGGAGACTGAGAGTAGGATTAGAGATGTTTATCCTAATTTGTTGATGGTATGTTTTACCTTTATGTTTGATTTGTGATGTACCTTATCATAATTTCGAGGACGAAATTCTTTAAGAAGGGGAGTTTGTAACACCCTATATTTTAGCAACATTAATTAGAATTTTTAATTAGCTAAATTAAATAAAATAATGTGATGATTAGGGGATTGAGATTTGATTTAATAAGGAGTAGCCGTTCCATGTAACCAATGAACTAAAGAAGAGTTAAAATGAAATAAAAGAGGGGTAAAATAGGGAAGAGAGCATTGTAATACCCTAAACCCTTAGCCGTGTATGTTCTACACAATCATTAGCAAAATTCAAAACAAATAGAGGCCGGCCACTATTAGCAAAAAACAAGAGGAAGAAAAGCTAAAGGAAGACGATTAATCAACTTAATCAATTCAAATCTCAAACTCCATAATCTCAAAGCTAAGGTGAATAATGACCACAACTCATTTTTCTAATTGTTTTCGGTTTTAAGATGAGTCCAAAGTATTTTGCATGATTATGCCATGTTTTTGAATGATTAAATGTTTATATACGCTTGTTGATGATTTATGCTTATTCATATAGGTTTTATGATATGTTTTAATGTGCCCTATCTAATGACATCCAAATGCCTTGTGATTTTAGATTTAGATCAGAAATGATATTTTAGAGATGGGTTTCAATATTCATAATTTTCTGAATTAATGTGGATTTAATATTAATTTTCTAGTGAGGAAAATTATTAATTGCGTTTAAAATTATTTATAGTTAAATAATATATGATTTGGGTCTGAAATTAATATATGTTTGAAAACATATTAAAAATGATTTTCTGGAATTTTGTAGAATTTTCCTAAGTGTTTTGATGAATATATAAAATTATTTAATGTATGGGACTTAAATGTTTTATATATTTTTAAAAAGAAGAAGGGGTATTTTCTAACTAAATTAAATTGTTTATTTCTGAAATATTGGCAGCAATTTTAGAAAAGAATTTAGCAACCAATAATATATTGACAAAAAAGGCAGGTTATTTGAAAAGAATTGGTTTTTAAAGTTAAAATCAGTTTTTATATGCTTTTAGCATGTTTCGCCACTTTCGGCACCAAGGGTTCCGACTTAGTAGCTCTACCACCATCATCATCGAAACCAATGCACATGGCATCAAAGACTTGGTGCGTAGTGAATTGGATATTGACATAAGGTATTGGGTCGAAAGCAGGGGCTTTGAAGGGGTCGAAGTGCTACTTTGCTTTTATAAGAAAATCTGCCTGCTTTGCTTTTGAAGGATTTGCTTTCGACTACTTTGCCTTTCGGCTGAGTCAAATTGTTTTAAAGCAATGGTTTCAAATGAGTTGCACCTTTTGTTTTAAGTAAATGCTTTTGAATGGGCCGAAACCCCTAGCTGCCGCTTTTCTACCTTTCGAAATCAATGGTTTCGGAAGGTATACCTTGTTTTTAAAACTTAGCCACTTCTCCAATGCTTTCGGAAGGTTGGTTTTGAAAAAAAACACTTCTTTGCTTAGGAATAGCTTTCGAAAGAGTGTTTTGGACTTAAATGTTTTATGGCCCTTTTGCTCCGTTGAAGGTAGAACCCAAAGGTTTCGAAGGAGATAGTTTTAAATGATTTCGAAAGGTTATTCCACATGTTTAAAATTGAACCTAAATGTTTTCGAAAGATTTGAAGTTTATAAAGGTGTTTATGCTTTCGAAAGGTTTTAAATGAAGATTTAGAAGGGGTGGTTCCCCAATGGTTTCGAAAGGTTTGAAAGGAAAGGTTTTTCAATGTTTTCAAAAGGCAAATTTTAAATGATTAAATATAGGATGTCCAAAGGTTTTATAGCTTTCGAAGGAAAGGTTTAAATGTTTTCATTAACAAAGATTTGAGTAAAGTATATATAACACAGCAAGGTGATTTTGAGTAAAGCATAAAGTATATATTTTTCTTGTTTAAGTTTGATTTAAAAGGTTTTAAATCAATTTTGAGAAGAAAAGGGTTTTCAAGGAAAATTTTGGGAAGATTACCCTAAGTAAAATGACTCAAATATTAGAATACCAAATGGGACTAGTATAGGGTCGTGCCCTATACATTAGGTATTAGCCCCAGCTAATTTAGTCCAAAATTCTAATGTGTAGGGCTTTGTCACGGGTAAGACTAAAATTATGATTACACACAGAAGGGAATATATTGTATATAGATAGGCTATTGGTGAGCCCACAAAACCATTAGGATCAGGTGACTCTGGGAGAAGATAAGTTAGGAACAGACTGTCCAGAAGAGGAGTATCTAACAGATAAGTTAGGAACAGACTGTCCAGAAGAGGAGTATCTAACGGGTGTTTGATTATTTTATTTATATTTTCTAGTAGGCTCGAGTCAGCCAAAGGTTAGTAGTTAGCCAACAAAACTATAGTGTTCGGACAGATAGTTCATTTAATACCTGATATGTATGTTTACATGATAATGTTTTACAGTTTTAACCAGTTTTGGTTGCGGGAAATGATTTGCAAATGATATGTTTTAAAAGGATATTAGTGAGAGGAAACCCGTTACGCTAAGCGACGTGGTCTCACTTAATATCAAATAACCGGGATGTATAGTATTATTCACACCAGGCTTTATGTCTGACTCAAAGTTTATGTTTTTCCCCTTAAACTCTCGGGTGCTCAAAATTGATTTGAGTAGGCTGAGGGTTGAGGTTTGCAGGTTTATAGTAGGTTGGCGAATAAAGCTTTCGGGACGAGCAGGTGCCTGACGGATAGCTATTTAGGAGTTGTCGTTTTAATTTGTTTATTTCACTGTGTTGTATTAAGTCAATTATGACTATATATTACTCTAGCCAACCAAGGCATCATCATATGCCGCTCTTGGCATATTTTGTAATAATTATATTGATCTTTACCTGGGAAATGATTATGGGATTATGTAATGGAATATGAAACATGTTTTATGAAATGTAATCAGAATGTTGTTTTTGTGAAATCTGTAATTTTGTTTCATATTCATGTGCTTCTGATATTATGGATACCATTAACATTACCATATTTGGTCACCGGAAGTTAATACTATGGATGATTGCAACATCTGTAGCGCTTAGCTTCGGGTCTCCAAATAGGGGATGTTACAGTCTCTGTGGCTGTAATTCATGAAACGAACTCTTTTTCAAATATAAATTTGTTTCCACTTAAGTATCCTCTTGAAAAGAGTTTTCAAAATATATTAAGTAATGAAAATTAAATATTTAATTGGTTATTTATTTATTTAGTTAATGATTATTAAATTAATTAATTAAGGCAATTAGTACATAGTTATTAGTCAACAAAGGTATTCAGTACTTAAGTGTTAATCAAGTAAGTTAATTATAACTAGTTAATTAATTAAAAGTTAATTATTAATTAAGGATTAATTATAATTTAATTATTTATTTAAAATTAATTATTAATTAATTTTTTATTTAAAAGGGGGTTTAATTATTAATTAATTACTAATTAAGTCAAATTTAATTATGATTTTAATTAGGACTTAATTAAGATTTAATTAATATTTAATAAGGGTTTTGATTTATTATTTAATTAATTAATTAATTAATATGGGTTTTGAATTTTTAAAAATTGCTTTATATCTAAATATCGGTTTTGTTTTAAAAACTATTTCCTTTTGAAAAGTGTTTTAAATCAACGGATTGTCGATTACTCTTAAGTAACCTCAAACAAATATAAAACCAATACTAATGCGGTGACACATTTTATGGGAAGTAAGTCATCCCATAGTTAGCACTAAAAGGCGATGAGTAGGCTGATCCTCTATCTGTGAGATCTCGAATTTATTTCTATGCAGGGTATAGAGTATAGTCGAAATATCAAAAACGTGATAGATATGAGAGTGTTAATTCCTATCAATGGGTCATATTTAAATTAAGTATATGGTTATCCATATGCAAACTCTTTATAATTATCCTAAATAGCGGATTATCTGCTATTGATAACTTGACATGTTTTAACTTAGGAAGTATGATGTGTATATTTGAGTTCCCTGGTGAGGACTCGCATACTTATTGCATACTTCCAAATAATCGAAATTGTGTTAGCCAGGAATTACCGCTTAGTTCGGAGACACCGGTTTTTCGAATAAGTCTGATTTATCCAGACCACTCCAAACTAATAACGTTCGTGATGGATCTTTATTGAAGTATGCTATGGGGGTTGTACTATTCTTCCTGAGGGTAATTCCAAAATGGAAGATAGTAAATGTTGAATGTTTATTCAATCCCGGAACAACTTGTATAGATGAATGCTATCATAGCATTTTTTCTTAAAGGGCATTGTTAGCATTCCAAGATGGTCTGCTAGGAAGAAAGGTAAAAGCGTAACCTCAAGCTTCACACGAAAATGACTAAAATCAAGGGATATACAGTAGGGCTAACTGGGTCGCACCCATTAGGGTATGGTCATCCCTTGTATAGAGTTGATATCATTCCTTTATATTTACGCATCGAATCCAATATGGTTGTTGATCACAACCTAGAGATAATCGTATTCGGTACTATCCAGTAAAGGTTAGGCCGATCCTGTGTTGGTAGGGAGGCCACATGCGGCTCTCGGTGTATTTTATCTAGAGATGCACTATGACAGGTGGTACCCCTATGCCTTGTCATTGATGGAATCCAATATGCGCCTTTACAGACTTAGTTGTGCCCAATAACTAGAAGCATTTCAGCTATGATTCCATATTTATTTTAAACCTAGACATTACGATAATATCAGAGGATTTTATAATGGAAAGTTTTGGTTATCATAAGGTAAAAGCCCATCCGTGTTTATGTGCGCTGTGGTCTTACGAGATACCTTTTGATTAAAGATTTTTATAAAGTTCAAAATAAATATTTGTAAAGTAAGATTCCAATTAAGATAAGATTCTTATTGTCTCCAAATAGCTAATTAATAACTAATAACAAATTTCATAGAATTTTTTTTACTCAGATTGAATTTACATGTGTCTTACAATTCAAAATTTGGAGAAAGAATGGCATTTTAGGGTCGAGAAAATGCAAAAGAAGTTCAAGAGATGAGATAATTAAGGATAGCTACCAGAAAGACTAATCCAATCCATAATGATGTACCAGTGTAATGATGAGCATGAACAAGAATATTTACCCAAATTGTATGATCCCTTTTTGAATGGACCTTAACATGGAACAATAAAAAATGTAGATTCAGATGAAATCATGACTGATTTAATAACTTCAAGAGTGAAATCCCTAGAAATATTATGATAACCCGTATTTTGGACATTTGATAATTGGACATCTAACTGGTTTATTCAATTGAAAAGATAAAATTTTAATAATAAAAGATATCTAGATATGTAAATGAATTTGAAATTTCAAAAGATAGATCTCTTAAAATATTTTGGATTTTAAAATACATATGTATGATTTTTATTAGAATATAATTTGTTTTATATTATTTTCTTTAAAGGGTTTTATTTATATAAATTAAGAAAAGTATTTATTAATTAGTAAATTAAATACAAAAGTTTTATAAAAACATTTTAAAATAAATAAAGACATGCATAATTACACATGTTAGTTAAATGTGTATAGTTTAACAAATGGAAGCAAATTAACACATATTAATGACAAATGTTAACAAGTTAAACAAGTGTCACCCTGTTTTTTTATTTTCTTTTATTTTTAATAAAACCATAAATTTAGTCTATAACATCTATCTTTTCTCTTCCCTTTCTTTTTCCTATCTTCATTTCAAAAACTCAAAACAAAACCCAATAAAAACATTTTACAAACCACAAGAAACTCAAAGCCTGTAACACAAATCTACAAACTAGAGATAAAACAAAAAGCCTGTATACAACTAGGCCTGTCAATGGTACGGGTTTCGGCACGAGCCCGGCCCGAACCCGCCTTATTTATGCGGGTACGGGTTTTGCTTTTACTACCCAAGCCCGACTCAGGCCCGATTCGGGTTGGGTACGGTTTTATCAAAACCCAACCTGGTTAGAGCCCGACTTAACTTTAGTTTTTCGTCGTATCAAATATGAGTGCGTATGTTATTTATTTACCATTTTGTTTGTTTACATGTGGATGTTTTTGCATGTTTTTGTTATGAGCTTGACTACATCACCGTCCAATTTATATGTTAACATTGTTTGTATACAAATTTTACCAAAGCTGCAGTTTTAAAATATGGTTTTAACATAAATATTCTAAGTTAGGTATATAGTTATTACCCAGCGGGCTTAAAAAGCCCGACGGGTCCGGCTCGGATATTGGGTTGAAATACCCTACGGGTTCGGGCCGGGCTCAGGTTTTAATTATTGTAATTGGACTCGGATCCGGGTTTTATAATACCCGGACCAAACCCTGCCCACTGACATGCCTATATACAACTATAACCAGAAATTCATAAGCAATCAACTACTTGAATCATCAAAGCTTCAGATTTCAAAGCATTTTCAAGCTTCAATTTTCAAAAGATCAGATCACTTCAATAATCAAGCAAGTTAGATTTTAAATTCAAGATTTAATTCATGTTCAAAAGCAAAGATCATTTTCCAGGCTTTGCTCTCTGTTCAAACACCAAAAAGGTGAGTAAACTAAACAACATCTTGTTTAACTTAGTTTATGTGATGATTTTATGAAATAGTGATGTGGTAAATTGTTTGCACGAGTGAAATTAGACCTACATGTTATAAATATGAAGTGATATAAGTGTGCATGTCTGGATATATCTGTGTTCATCTCTGTTTTAAGTTACAGGGTAAAAATTTAGATTAAAATTCCAAATCTCTTCATCTATTATCTGATAGGTTTCAGGTTTTCAACCTGTCTCAAAATTTAAAAATCTCCTCCACTAAACTTTTTTAGGCTATGATCTCTGAATGAAAAATGATGGTAAGGCAGTAACATCAGTTTTAAAAATAAATTCAAGTATTTGAATTAAGTACTTATTTCAAAAAAATGATATATAACAGTGATGATTAAAAATAAGCCCAAAATCGAATGTCTGGATTTTAAGATTTGATCGTAAGAATGGATTCGTATTTCAAATTTATGATTTTTGATAATAAATTCGTGATTTTTAAGTTGGGAAATCTCGAGCATTCGCGAGTTGAACAGAAAACTTGGTTTGGGTAAATTTCGATGATCGGCATTGAGGTAGGTGTCGGGGTTAGGTCTGGAGGTGGTTGGGGGGTTGACGACCACTGGAAAAATGGTCGTCAGATTTATCATTGGCTGTGGTGGCCGGGGAAGGGCGGAGTAGGGTTTCGTCACCTGTTTGGGTAGGTCGTGTATTCGAGGCGAATGCGGCGACGGTGGTGCACCGGAGGTGATTGCCTATGGGGAAAACGTTGCTGAAGGTCGTGGCGTAGCTATGGTTGAAAGGACGTGGGCTCCGGTGGTTGAATTCGTCGTCGGCGAGAGATTTTGGTCGAATTATTTTGGTTTCAGGTTCGATCGTTTTGTTCTATTTTGATTCGTGGTGGAATCATAGGATCTGGGTGGTCGTGTGTGACGGCGAGGTGGACGTCGACTTGAGGAGGATAGCGGCGTTGATCGATGATGGCCGGAACGTTGTGCACGTGCATGTGTGCACGGTTGTTTCTGATGTGTTCGATAGATTTGGGAAGAAGGTAGTTGCCTCGGGTATTAGCTCGGGTAAATGGGAGATTGACTCGAAGAAAATTTGACTGTGAGTTGCTCGGGGAATTTAGCTGCTGGGCTCGGGGAAAAACAAGTATGGCCCGGGTTTGTATTAAAGGATGATTAATTAATTACTGTAATTAAGAAATTAATTAAGAAGAGATGTTTTTAAAAGTTAATTAACTTAAAGGTCTAAGTTAATTGGTTAATGATAATTAATTACAAGGTTTATTAATAAAGGTTTAAATAAAAATTAAAGTAAATGATTAAGATAATGGTTTATCTTAGATTAATTAAGGACTTAAGTAATTAAGGGTTAATTAATTAACTTAAGTAATTATAGGATAATTAATTAATGTAATTAAAGGTTTATTACTTAATGAAATTAATTAAAGGATAATTAATTAATGTAAGTAATTAAAGGATCATTAATTAATGTAAGTAATTAAAGGATCATTAATTAATGTAAGTAATTAAAGGTTAATTAATTAATGTGAATGATTAAATGGTTAAAGAATAATTAATTTATGTAATTAATTGAAGGTTAATTACTTAATGTAATTAAGAATAATTAATCAAGGATGATTAATTAAGATGGATAGTTAAGGGATGATTAATTAATTGGTTTGTAATTAATTAATGTTAAGTATGCAGGATTTAAAAGTAATTAAAGTAATTAATTTAATTCATTGGTGGTAAATTAAATTAATTAGAGATGGTGTGGTTGATTAATCTTGCTTATGGATGATTGAATGCCTTGAATTATGTGATATCTCCGATATGTGATATGTGCTGCTTTGTGATTTGAGATGAATTGTTGTGTATAAATTGTATTGTTTAAACTTCACATTTTGGCTTAAAAAGATTGTATTGAATTCGAAGAGACCGGGATCGGATATCAGCGATATCCAGAACCACTTCGATTAGTAATCTAAAAATTCTTTATAGATTTGATTATGGAATCAAATGGGCTGGAATGGAATAAATTAAGTAACTGGACCATTGAAACTAAGTAATGGTACTTAGGCATTATTTTGTGAAATAAGTGTTTGGCTACAGAATGATTAAAACTTGTAGTGATGAACGAGTTACCCTGGTTTTCGGAGAAACTTTATAACTTTGTATTTCATGTAAAGTGGGTTTACTCACGCTGGTTTCCAGCCTGACTCGGGTGTTACTTTATGGTAATGCTCGGGTCAGACCGAGTATTACAGATTTTCAGGTAAGGTCGTTCTGGAGCTCAGGAGGCGAGCTGGATGGTAGGAACGTATGGAGTGTATCCACTGTGATATATTGTTGTATATCTGGGACAAGTTAAATTCTAACTATCCGGTTTATGTGTAATTGTTTGTAACTCTGATGTAAATAAATGTAAATTGACTAATACAGTTTTCTTTTGTATAATTGTTATTATTTGATATTATATTTAATCCGCTGCGAATGTGAGATTCTGTGACTTGTTTTCTGTTTCTTCTTCTATCTCTTTTCTTCTTTTCCTAACTAACTGCGATGATTTCTAGAGCATTCTCACCAAAGATGTTTCCTCTATTTTCAAAAAAATGTTTTCTATATTTTTACCAAAATATTTTTCCAAGTATTTTCACTGGGTGTTGAAAACGGGTTTACCCAGTACTTATAGATTTTCAGTCTTACGCCTGATCAACGTATGACCAAATTTCTGTGAGAACGAGGATGGACTTGTTGAAACATCGAGTTATAAAATGATATTTTTATAAAACTATTTTGGAAATATTATATAGACTTTAAAGTGTTTTAAAAAAAATGATCAAAGAATAATTTAACTGATAATAAGCATTTTAATGAAGTCTGGCTTTGTTCCTTTTCGAGGACGAAAAGATTCAAAGGGGGGAGGAATGTGATAACCCGTATTTTGGACATTTGATAATTGGACATCTAACTGGTTTATTCAATTGAATAGATAAAATTTTAATAATAAAAGATATCTAGATATGTAAATTAATTTGAAATTTCAAAAGATAGATCTCTTAATATATTTTGGATTTTAAAATACATATGTATGATTTTTATTAGAATATAATTTGTTTTATATTATTTTCTTTAAAGGGTTTTATTTATATAAATTAAGAAACGCATTTATTAATTACTAAATTAAATACAAAAGTTTTATAAAAACATTTTAAAATAAATAAAGACATGCATAATTACACATGTTAGTTAAATGTGTATAGTTTAACAAATGGAAGCAAATCAACACATATTAATGACAAATGTTAACAAGTTAAACAAGTGTCACCATGTTATTTTTATTTTCTTTTATTTTTAATAAAACCATAAATTTAGTCTATATATACATCTATCTTTGCTCTTCCCTTTCTTTTTCCTATCTTCATTTCAAAAACTCAAAACAAAACCCTGTAAAAACATTTTACAAACCACAAGAAACTCAAAGCCTGTAACACAAATCTACAAATCAGAGATAAAACAAAAAGCCTGTATACAACTATAACCAGAAATTCATAAGCAATCAACTACTTGAATCATCAAAGCTTCAGATTTCAAAGCATTTTCAAGCTTCAATTTTCAAAAGATCAGATCACTTCAATAATCAAGCAAGTCAGATTTTAAATTCAAGATTTAATTCATGTTCAAAAGCAAAGATCATTTTCCAGGCTTTTCTCTCTGTTCAAACACCAAAAAGGTGAGTAAACTAAACAACATCTTGTTTAACTTAGTTTATGTGATGATTTTATGAAATAGTGATGTGGTAAATTGTTTGCACGAGTGAAATTAGACCTACATGTTATAAATATGAAGTGATATAAGTGTGCATGTCTGGATATATCTGTGTTCATCTCTGTTTTAAGTTACAGGGTAAAAATTTAGATTAAAATTCCAAATCTCTTCATCTATTATTTGATAGGTTTTAGGTTTTCAACCTGTCTCAAAATTTAAAAATCTCCTCCCCTAAACTTTTTTAGGCTACGAACTCTGAATGAAAAATGATGGTAAGGCAATAACATCAGTTTTAAAAATAAATTCAAGTATTTGAATTAAGTACTTATTTCAAAAAAATGATATATAATAGTGATGATTAAAAATAAGCCCAAAATCGAATGTATGGATTTTAAGGTTTGATCATAAGAATGGATTTGTATTTCAAATTTATGATTTTTGATAATAAATTCGTGATTTTTAAGTTGGGAAATCTCGAGCATTCGCGAGTTGAACAGAAAACTTGTTTTGGGTAAATTTCGATGATCGGCGTTGAGGTGGGTGTTGGGGTTAGGTATGGAGGTGGCCGGGATGTTGACGATCGCTGTAAAAATGGTCGTCATATTTATCATTGGCCGTGGTGGCCGGGGAAGGGCGGAGTAGGGATTCGTCGCCTGTTTGGGTAGGCCGTGTATTCGAGGCGAATGCGGTGATGGTGGTGCACCGGAGGCGATCGCATGTGGGGGAAACGTTGCTGGAAGTCGTGGCGCAGCTGTGGTCGGAAGGACGTGGGCTCCGATGGTCGAATTCGTCATCGGCGAGAGATTTTGGTCGAATTATTTTGGTTTCATCGATTGTTGTGTTTGATTTTGATTCGTGGTGGAATCGTAGGATCTGGGTGGTCGTGTGTGACGGCGAGGTAGACGTCAACTTGAGGAGGATAGCGGCGTTGATCGATGATGGCCGGAACATTTGTGCACGTGCATGTGTGCACGGTTGTTTCTGATGTGTTCGATAGATTTGGGAAGAAGGTAGTTGCCTCGGGTATTAGCTCGGGTAAATGGGAGATTGACTCGAAGAAAATTTGACCGTGAGTTGCTCGGGGAATTTAGCTGCTGGGCTCGGGGAAAAACAAGTAATGGCCCGGGTTTGTATTAAAGGATGATTAATTAATTACTGTAATTAAGCAATTAATTAAGAAGAGATGTTTTTAAAAGTTAATTAACTTAAAGGTCTAAGTTAATTGGTTAATGATAATTAATTAAAAGGTTTATTAATAAAGTTTAAATAAAAATTAATGTAAATGATTAAGATAATGGTTTATCTTAGATTAATTAAGGACTTAAGTACTTAAGGGTTAATTAATTAACTTAAGTAATTATAGGATAATTAATTAATGTAATTAAAGGTTTATTACTTAATGAAATTAATTAAAGGATAATTAATTAATGTAAGAAATTAAAGGATCATTAATTAATGTAAGTAATTAAAGGATCATTAATTAATGTAAGTAATTAAAGGTTAATTAATTAATGTGAATGATTAAATGGTTAAAGAGTAATTTATGTAATTAATTGAAGGTTAATTACTTAATGTAATTAAAGAATAATTAATCAAGGATGATTGATTAAGATGGATAGTTAAGGGATGGTTAATTAATTGGTTTGTAATTAATTAATGTTAAGTATGCATGATTTAAAAGTAATTAAAGTAATTAATTTAATTCATTGGTGGTAAATTAAATTAATTAGAGATGGTGTGGTTGATTAATCTTGCTTATGGATGATTGAATGCCTTGAATTATGTGATATCTCTGATATATGATATGTGCTGCTTTGTGATTTGAGATGAATTATTGTGTATAAATTGTATTGTTTAAACTTAACATTTTGGCTTAAAAAGATGGTATTGAATTCAAAGAGATCATGATCAAATATCAGCGATATCCGAAACCACTTCGATTAGTAATCTAAAATTTCTTTATAGATTTGATTATGGAATCAAATGGGCTGGAATGGAATAAATTAAGTAAGTGGACCATTGAAACTAAGTAATGGTACTTAGGCATTATTTTGTGAAATAAGTGTTTGGCTACAAAATGATTAAAACTCGTAGTGATGAACGAGTTACCCTGGTTTTCGAAGAAACTTTATAACTTTGTATTTCATGTAAAATGGGTTTACTCATGCTGGTTTCCAGCCTGACTCAGGTGTTACTTTATGGTAATGCTCGGGTCAGACCGAGTATTACAGATTTTCAGGTAGGGTCGTTCTGGAGCTCCGGAGGCGAGCTGGATGGCAGGAACGTATGGAGTGTATCCGCTGTGATATATTGTTGTATATATGGGACAAGTTAAATTATAACTATCCGGTTTATGTGTAATTGTTTGTAACTCTGATGTAAATAAATGTAAATTGACTGATACAGTTTTCTTTTGTATAATTGTTATGATTTGATATTATATTTAATCCGCTGCGAATGTGAGATTCTGTGACTTGTTTTCTGTTTCTTCTTCTATCTCTTTTCTTCTTTTCCTAACTATCTGGAATTTTCGGGATCGAAAATTTCGGGTTGTTACAAATATTGTGGATAAATAAAATTCATGGTCTATTTTCTAAAAATTCTCAAACATTTAAAGATTAAAAAATATTTTGGATTGGTAATTAGTCTAAAAAGTACTACTAATTCCGCAAAAAAACCACCTATTCCTGGGAATGCAATAGAAGCCATCAAAAAACTACTAAACATGCTTTACTCACATCAGACCTATGTCTGACCCGGAGTTTTTATTTCTTTCCCCTAAACTCTTGGGTACTCAAATTTTAATGAATAGCCAAGTAGTCATGTTTCTTTGGAGCATTTTGGGAAGCAGTATGGAGTAAGATCTTTTATCATTATCTAATAGTTGTTTATTTTTCCGCTGTGACTGTATATTATGTATTATAGTTTGGGCAGGCCGATATAGATGTCCTCGTTGGGAATCGTACATTTTGTAACTTTGATGTAACATTTTGGAGTAACCATATGTACTATTATGTGATGATGTATATGTAACCTTGATGCTGTGAGAAAAATCTATGTTTGTCTCCTCGTCTTTATTTTCTTTACCCCACGACCTATCTTTCGGACACTTAGATGATCAGCACTTGAATACCGAGGATATATTAAGTGTCGTCTTTGGGTGTAAGGCAGATCATTACACTTGGTATCAAAGCTTAGGTTGAGAAAAGGTTGGGGTCAACTCATTAGAGATAGGGTTAGTAGAACCCTAGAATGAGTTCAGTCTTTGAGAGTGCGTATTCGTGTATTTCTGATTAGCATTTATATATTCGGTTTTATGCTCTTTTTCCCTAAGATAATATTTCCTATGTATTCTAAAGATCTCTTACTTTGTTAAGGTACTAAGAATGAGTAGGAAAAGGGGAAAGGAAGGGGAAACGGTAGCACAATAACTACAAATGGTAGAACCTTGAATGTTACAAGGGTTGGAATAATGGAAGAAGCAGCCTCAGTGCGGGCTCGAGTAAACTTCGTAGCTCTGTGTATGGATTTCACAAATCTAGGAGGGAAACCTTTCAAGGTTACCGAACCCATCATTGATGTACAAGCTTGTCTAAGGTCCTATGAAAATATTTTTAAGGGTTTGGATATCTCAGATGAACAAAAATGCTTCTTAGCGTCATGGCAGTTGGAGGAGGGTGCAGCAGCATGGTGGGGTTCTGTCACCTCAAATGTTCCAGAAGATGAGTTCTCATGGGCTAGATTCAAAGAAGTATTAGACTACAATTCATGCCAGCTGCGGGCAAAAATCCATTGTATAGAAGTTTCATGGATCTCAAGCAGATCGACCTGTCAATGGCTGAATATGAGATAAAGTTTAGTGAGTTATCCCATTTTGGCCCTGGACTTATTGACACCCCGTCAAAGAAAAACGAAATGTTTGTGTTGGGTATGAGAGAAGAGTTCCATGAAAAGATGACTATGCATGTGAAGGAATCATTTGTAGATTTTGTGGAAATGGCCTTATGGTATGAAGTGCTTTTGAAGAAGAAGCCATCAGCAGTAGTAGCACTCAGTAGCGGTACCAACAACTCAAACAAAAGGAAGTTTAATCCAGGTTGGAAGAAGCAAGGAAAAGGAAAGCCGAGTGGTGGGGTACAGGAGAGATGGTATGAGAAAGTTATTTGTTGAAATTATAATCAAAAGGGTCACACTCTAAAATTATGTAAGAATCGAAAGGCAGGATCTATTTCTCAAATGGTTCAGAAGACTCTTCACTACAATTTCCAATAGTCGGGGCACATAGTTAAGAACTGCCCATTGCTGAAAAAGGAACAAAAAGTTAAAGTTTATGCAATCAATGACGGACCCTCAACGTTCATAAATTTTAAGGGGAAGGGAGGTTTGGAAGGTACTTTGCTTATTAATGATATTTTTGTTGGAGTTTTGTTTGATACCGGGGCTTTCAACGGTTTTATTTCTCTTGATTTGGTTAGAAAATTGCAACTCCCCCTAAAATCGTAGAAAACCCTCTCTGTGTGTCAAACTCCATAGGAGGTGTAACTAATCTATGTATGGTTTATGAAGATGTACGAGCTTCGTATCTTACCAACCATTTTTCTTATGATCTGTTTGTTCTAGATTTTAAGGGGTATGATATTTTACTTGGTATGGATTGGCTAGCGGAGAATAGATCCATCTTAGATTGTGTTGGAAGGATGATATCTTTAGTAACCAAATAGTGAAGTTTTGCAGTGGTGCCTTGTGATGAGCCTATCAAAATATTGTGTAGTTTCTTATATACCTTAGAATCATCCCAAGTAGAGCTAGGATCTATATTAGTGGTTAAAGATTTCCTGGATATTTTTATGCCAGTTAACAGTTTACCTTCCCATCGAGAAATTGACTTTCGTATTGATTTAGTTTTCAGTGTGAGACCTGTTATTCAGCCTTGTGTAAAATGGCATGGTTAGTCATTTAAGGCCAATAAAAGCCTTGTCTCATGACCTTCTTAGCTAGCTTTATTCCATTCGAATGATCCTCACAAAATCCTTCATGGGCTTCTTTCAATAGTTTTAGTCCACTTTCGAGATTAACACATCTTAGGTTGGGAAAAGAGTATCCCTTCTTATAAAGCAGTCTGTCCACTATAAGAAAAGTCGAAGCCTGGTATTTAATCCTTCTTGCCTCCTTTTTGTTAGTTGGTAGTGTTCCATCTACAAGGTATTCAACAATATGGGTCATCCAACTATTTTTATAGTGATTGATTGTCTATGAATTATAGAATCTCTCTTGTGGGATCTCATCTTTATGTGCTAGAACTTGAGATCCAGTCAATACCATCAATTCTTTCCCTAATTCGGGAACCTTTTCTTCTATGCTGGGATTTGACTGATAGCCTACTAGAACAATCCATGATTTTGGCACTCCCCACGAACTGGCTAGTGTAATAACCCGCATATTTTACGATTGTATATTAATTTTTTTGTTTAAATATAGAATCGTTTGTTGAATTTAAAGTCCGAAATGTTACTTTTTATAAACAGTCGAATCCGGACTCGAGACCACTTCCATTGAGTTCAAAATGACGTTTACAACTTTTTTGAGTATACACATCGATATGTTTGGAGTTGAGTAGAATTTTGCTATTTTTCTATTGGGCTTTGGGTTAGGGTTTCAGCCCACCAACTCATCTAATACCCTAACTCCTCCTCCAACTCCTCTTCATTCATTCTATTATTTCCTAACACTCAAGTTAAAGGAAAATGGGGGAAGAGAAAAGAAATCAAAATTCCTAAGCCCTAGTTTACTAGGAAATTCAAATTCAAGTTCTAGAAATCAAAGAGAAGCTCAGGTAAGCATCCTCTTCATCTTCTCCATCTCAATCTCTCTTCAATTTTCAGAAATTCCTAAACCCTAACTTAGGAAATATTTGCTTATGAGCTTAGATTGGAGCTTCTTGAGTTGAAGCTGAAGCTGAAGAGTGGTTGATCTTTCCTTTGTTTTAAAGCTTCTCACTTGTTGTTTTGGGTTTAAAGGTGAGTTCTTGAACTCACATCTATGTCTATACCTTTGATAGTTGTTAGGTATGAATTCCTAACATCTATATCATGTCCATTTGCTTTTGGTTTGAATTGATTTGGTGAATTTTCCAAATTTTGGTGTTTTGAAGTCAAAATCTTTAAAAATCCTATCTTGGATGTTTGGACATGTTATTTGGGGTGTATTGAAGAGCCTATAAGGCTGGGTTGTCGCTTGGCATAAATCCCTAGTCTCCGTCGCTCGTTCGATCGCTTCCGAATCGATTTGGCCATCATTGGCCTAGGCAAATTCTGCCCAGGTCCAGGTGACCAGACGTCTGGTTGAAGAACTCAGACGTCTGGTAGGGGTCCCTGGGAAAAATTATATAATGAACGCAAAAAATAAAATGGTAGACAAAAGAACCAGACGTCTGGTTCAACCGGTGAAACGTCTAGTTAGGGGTTCTGGAGATTTTACAAAAAAGGAAAAATGAAAAGAAAAAGGCAGAACCCCAGGTCAGACGTCTGGCCAATCCAACCAGATGTCTGGTTTTGTTGGTTTTTGTCCATTTTGCCTATTTTTGTGCGAATTTCCATTTTCTTATCGATTTTTGTTGATCCGATTAGTTGTTGTCATTTATTATTGACTTTGATGACTTCTTCTCTGGATTTTTGGGAATATCCATTTGATGGATTTGATATCGATTTTTTATGGTTTTAATTCACGTCGTCGATTGTGAATTTTTGGTGATTGATTGTTTTTACAATCGTTTTCTGTGATTTGTCACTTTTATAATACAAAGGTTTTTAATACTAGTAGTAAATACTCAAACCCTTTCATATAAACGATTTCAACACTATTTTTAATACAAAGCTCATTTTTAAAACCGTTTACCAATCTATTAGTATATACAAACCTTTACCTCATTCGTATGAGAAATCTAATTAAACGACCTAGCAAAACAAGTGGTATGAAACGCTTGCGTTTACTTCGTCGGTTAATTTTTGGATTTGTTCGATTGAAATCTTGTGACAATCTTCGAGTGGAAATCTACAATCTGTTCGTAAAAATTTAAGTTAAGCCAGTGGTTATGGAACATGAAGCTAAACTCATTTATTAACTAGCTTAGTGTAATTTACACTTTTATTGATCTATGATGATCATTTTGAGGTTTAGACTTGCGATGTGCAATGTCTCTTTGTCCACATGGGGGACTGTACCCAGTTTTGTGGAGCTCCGTCTCATTTTTATAGGCTAGCGACCTATGGGATTTATGGAGTTCGGTTCATCGGGCGTACCGTTATTGTACTACGTTTTTGTTCCGAATTATTTGAGTTTCAGGTTCATCGGGCGTACCGTTATTGTACTACGTCGTTGTTCCAGCTCATTTGAGTTTCAGGTTCCTCGGGCATAACGTTAGTGTACTACGTCATTGCACCGGCTCTATGGTTAGCGACCATGTGATAGCGACCCGTTTGTGATACACGTGTTGGTGAGTTTTCATGCTCCCGTTTGTGATAGGCCTCCCCTTTTTGTGTTTTCTGGATTTCTGGAATTTGTGTTTCACCAATTTTTGCGATCGACATTGATATGTTTTGTCAATATTTGGGGTTTGGTGAATAAGCTAAAGAATGTGATATTCTTTTTGGATATTTGACGAGATTTGAGATATTGTATGATTTTTATTGTTATCGAATGTATACTTGTCACAGTATGGCTTTATTGTTATCATACATTTTTTTGTGGTATCTCTTATCCTTTCTCATCTCATTTGATATTTATAGCTAGACTGATCCATTTATTATTTTTCTTCTTAAATAATACTCGCGTCAGACCGAGGTGTTATAGGTGCTTCCACTTGACTTCTTAGCAGGGGCTAGCTTCTGACTTTGGGCTAACTACTTTAGCTTAGTAGTTTTTGCTTTTATACATTTGAGTTAGAGACTCCTTGATGTATACATATTCTTTTGCTTAGCACTGGTACCTATTCTTTTGTGATGTAGTGGATCTTGTATGACCACTATTTTGATGTACACTTTTATGTGTTATATTCATATGTATTTCCGCCTTTGTGATATGAATATCTATGACTGATTTGTGTTATGCTTATTTCTATATTTGTTTCCGAAGCCCACATAGTCACTGTGTAGTAGCTTTGAGTTTGTATTTGATATGTCGGATTTCCTCTTGAAATGAAATGCAAGTCATATTATCTGACATATCGGTACTCGCACAAAGCAATTACATAGATGGGCGCTCCTCAACAGCCTTATTCTTCGTGCTAGTCGACGGCATTACCTTGTAGTGTCCTTCGCTAGTGTGAGTATAGAGGTGGGGCGTCACAGCTAGTTTGGCTAAAGAATCAGCTTGGGAGTTCCTTCCTCTTTGTACTTGGTGTATTGAGAAATCCTCAAATTGTTTCAGTGTTTTTAGCAACTTCTTTACATATTAGACTAACTTAGCATCCTTCATCTGCTATGGTTGTTTCAATTGATTTACCATTAGTTGGAAATTGCTAAAAATTTCAATCTTAGGTATTTTTAGTTGTAGGGTCAAAGTGAGTCCTTCCACCATTGATTCATACTCTGCCACATTATTTATGGCTGAAAACCCAATTTCATTGTGTAATGCAAGCGATGTCCATAGGGGTGCAAATGACATATCTTGCCCTAGTACCTTATTCATTCAAAGCTCCATCAACAAATAACTGCCATTTACGTTTTAAATCTTTTTCCTTTTCTGAGTGCTCTTCGATGAAACCCGTACACTCATTAACAAAATCAACTAAAGCTTGACCTTTGATCACTGCTCGAGGCAAAAAATTCAATGTCATATTGACTAAGCTCTATCCCTCATTTTACCAATCTTTCCGAGGCTTTCGGTTTGTTGAAACATTGCTTAAGCGGGAAACTAGTCAAAACCTTGATTGGATGTGCTTGAAAATAAGTTCTTATTACTTATTTAGATTGTATTCAAGGCAAAAAATTCAACCTGGATTGACTAAGCTCTATCCCTCATTTTACCAATCTTTCCGAGGCTTCCGGTTTGTTGAAACATTGCTTAAGCGATGGGTATAAGGAGTATGCTAGCTTCTCTATGACTGGATATCTAGTCTCTGCATCTTTTATTCTTCTGCTTATCTAATATACTAGGAGCTGAACCCCCTTCTCTTCTTTTATCAATACAGAGCTAATTGCATGTTCCAAAACTACCATGTAATGATAAAGGCTTTCACCTTCCACAGGTTTAGACATGATTATTGGCTTCTCAAGATGGTTCTTCAAGTCCTTGAAAGATTTTTGAAAGTCCTCTCTCTATTAAGAATTCTTCTTTTTCTTAATCACTTCAAAGAATGGAATGCATTTGTCAATGGCCTTGGGTATTCAATGCTACCGCTCTTCCGTTTAGTCTCACTACGTCTTTACTCGTCTTGGGCTCCGCCACGTCCTTAATAGCCCGAATCCATTCAAGATTAGCTTCAATTCCTCGAGCATTGACAATGTATCCGAGGATCTTCCAAGACTGAATTCCAAAAGAGCAATTTTGTTGGTTGAGCTTCATCTGATTCATTCGCAATACCCCAAACATTTCCTAAAGATCTTTCAAATGGTTGCTCCCTTCATGAGACTTGACTGGCATATTCTCTACGTATACTTCCATATTTTGGCCAATTTCCTCTTTGAACATCCTATTTACCAATCTCTGGTATGTAGCGCTAGCATTTCTTAACCCAAATGCATCACTTTATAATAGTAGGTCCCCCAATCCATTATGAAACAAGTGTTCTCCTTGTTTGGCTTGAACATTGAATTTGATTATAGCCGACACTACAACAAAAATACTCTTTTACAACGCACTTTTTACAATGGGCATTGGCTGCTCGTTGTAATAGTAGGCTATTACAACGGTCCATTCATGCCCGTTGTAATAGATGCCCTATACGAAGCCTTTCTTACAATGGGCAATGACTGCCCGTTGTAATAGAATGATATTACAACGGTCTTTTCATGCCCGTTGTAATAGATGTCAATTTTACAACGTTCACAAAATGCCCGTTGTAATAGACACCAATTTTACAACGATCACAAAATGCCCGTTGTAATAGATAGCTCTTTTACAACGTTCCCTCGAAAATTTCACAACCCGCCTTTTGTTCCCCCGAAAATTAAAATAACAAATTACTCCTTGCCTCTCACGCTCCCAAATCCAGACCCTCGTTTTCAAAAACCCTAATTCTTAAATCGACAAAGCCAAGACCGCTTCTGTAAGCTCCTCCGCTGCAAGCTCCTCCAGCTACAAGCTCTGTCTCTACAACCCTAAGTCTTCATTTTTTAGGGTGCCGCGACAATTTGAAGAGGTTGAGGTCGCTACAGTAAGGTGATTCCATGTTTTGAAGTTCGAAGAGGCGATAATTCTTCCATTATGTACACATGCCGTGCCTTGCACTTGTGACCAATTTGGTGACTAAGATTTTAATTTGAATGGTGCCAGTTTCAGAGATTCAAAGTTTTCTTATTTTAGATCGATTGATGTGAGTCTAGATGAGATGTTGAATTTCAATACTAATGTCTTGGGGTCGAATACTATGGATCTTTCAGACTCAATGCTTATAGATCCATCTGTAATGAATTTCGTTTCTAAAACTGAAAGTCTTGAGTCAGTTTCTAGTTGTCATATTCAAGAGCATTTGATTGATAAGGACTTGGGTAATTTGGTTTTCTTTAAGGGCAGAGAGTGTAAAGATAGTGGAGGTTTTGTTACTGTGGATGGTTTTGATTATGCGCTAAAAGAAGATGCTGTGGTTATTGCTAATTCTGGTGTTGCTGTGGCTATTGAATCCATAGAAGAGAACATTGGCAATATGTATTTGACTGGCAATGTGTCATCTGAGTGTTATAAGAATGATGGTTTAGTGGTGACAATTGATAACTCTGCTGGTAGAACTGAGATTCCAGTGGTGCACCGTTCAGTTTTTAATGTGCGCATGTCAGGTGTCTGTTATAATAATGTCGATATTATCTTAAAAGAATCGAGTTTTGAATCGTCAATCCATGCTGATGATATCTCATTGAATATGGATCCTTATATGTTGGATATCAGCTGTTTAAATTCGTGTAATGAGGTAATTGTGGGATAGAAAGTTCCAGAGGGAATAATGGATCGGAATCACAAATGGTAGATTGTAATTCTGGAAGCTCGTCCCAAATGATAGAATGTTCAATCAATATACACAAAATTAAGGACTCGTGTACAAATGAGGGAACCCAAAATACAAGTTGTGCTGAGTTTCCTTTGGGTTCTTCCGAGAAGAAGAAGCTATTTGATGTAAAATGCAATGGTATGTCTTATTTAATTCTTGATTCTTGGTCGTTGATCAACTAGCATCTATACTTCAATTTATAAAATAAAAAAAATAAAAAAAAATCACTATTTATTTTTTTGTTGCATGTATGATATTCTATTTATGTAGGCAAAATTCTAAGTTTGGAAAGCAATGATCATACCCAGTCAATGTCCAAAAACATTAATGGTGCACATTCAAAAGTATCTGTGGAAAAGAACGAGGTTGTCGATGAGAATAATACTGAAAAAACTAAGAAAAGAAAAGAATCGGTTGATGTTGATGGAATTTCACGCTATTCTGACAGTTCAGTGGAGGATCAATATCATTATATTAGTTTTGATGGTAAGTTTTGCTAATTTTTCATAGTTGTTTTTATTTGTTTTGCTCTTGTCTCAGTTTTATTGTTGGTTATCTTCACTTTCTTTTTTAGTGGTATGCTTGGGGCTTGAGACATCATGGCACATGCACTTCATTCAGATGCGGAGTTATACATATAAAATATATTTAATTTCTTGTTATCAACCATCAATTATTATTATTTTTCTCATGTATCTCTAAATATTCTCCTTTGAACTTATAAAAGAGTGCCTTATATGTGCATGTGACTTTTACTGTTTTAAGTTAGACATATAAATAGGCAATTTGGATTCGGAAATACAACGTACATTCATTTATAGCCAATTTGAACTCGTTGAAATTCTCATGAATGCTGCAAGTTGAATTTGCTTTTTTTTTGTCTTTTTGTTCTTTCAAGTTTATTGTTTTGTATTATATGGTTTATAGCAGACATAATTAGTTATTTCAGAAACAATGGGCTGAAATGTTTCCAAGCATGATCGCAAGTGCTATAGTCATCGATCACTGGTGGTGCTGCTGGGACTAGAGATGGTGCATTTCTGCTGGTGATTAGTTTATTAAAACTATTTTATTTTTTTCCTTGAAGCCTAGCATTTAACCCAATTTTTCCTGAAATTTTTAAGGATATATGATGGTCTTATACATCTGGATACTGTATTATTTTTAGATGAATGCGGAGTTTCAAATCCTTTCACCAGTCCTTCTTATTCGTGATGTCATGTTTGGATGTTGACCTACTCTTTGAATTCAGTTTCATTTACAATGAGATTTAATGCAACCTACTATATATATTAATCCAGTTACCACCATTCAGTTTACATCAATATTTTCTGTGAATTTTGTACAACTTACTAAATAATTCAGAAGGTGTTTATGCTCTTGGTTTAGGAAATTATAGGCTATGTGTCTGACTCCCCATGATCAATTGCATAGGCTTTGATAATAACTCTTTTTCTTAAAGATAACAAACGAAGTAGACATTAAAGCTGGCCAATAATTGTTGCAAACAAATATTGAAATGCTTCATCTATCACAGGTAACTGATTGTTACTGAATAAAAACTTCACTGACATTGCATAAATGCCTACTTTCAATATTCTATGACCCACAAGTGTTCTTATGTTGCCAGAAAGCTGTGCCATATTTCTATTCCAATTTTTACATGCACTATATTAGGGAAGACAAATGGTAAATATACAAAAAAAGTGGGTATAAGTTGTCAAGACATTGGTCACAGTAGGAAAACGTTCAAATTGTACTAAAAGCTAATCATAAAACTATAATTTTTTGCAGGTCACTTGGTTAGAGCACGCAGAGTACGATTGATGGTTGATGGGTTTTGCCCAACCTGGAGAGGTCTATGGTGAGAGTGGCGCCCATGGTGGACTTGGTGGCCATTCTCGCAAAAAAAGTTTATAGGAGAATATGGCGATTCTTTCTGTGTTATATTATCTGATTTTTTTGGATCAAACTAATGCTTAGTTCATGTTGTGAGCGTGAAGTAATACACCCTTTGGGTTCTTAAGTAATGATGAACTTTTGTTTGTGGAAAATTTTTTGCTGAGTACGAGATGTGGATATGAAGACTAATGGTGAGTTAAGGAGATGCGCTAGTAGGGGATGGCAGTGGATATGGTAGACTTTGTGATATGGGTGCAGTGTGTAGGCAGAGGGGTGGTATATGTGTAAGGTTACTGGTGATGTTTGTAAGTAGGAAGGGGCTGCAGTGAGGTGATAGTTTTGGTTTAAGAAGTGAAGGTTGACAGCATGATATAGGGTGATGTATGCAGTGTACAATGATAGGTTGAAATGGGTTGGTTGTTAAAGGGTGCAGACAGAAGTGATGGGTAGCAGCAGAAGTGGTGGTGTATGAGTTAATGATGACTATGGGAATGTAGCAGTGAGTATGAAGTGATGATGTAGCATGGAAGTGGAATGCAGAGGTGAAGGGGGATTGTTTGAAGATGTTGAAGTGGTGTGTGAGGCTGAAAGGCAAAGATGAATATGTGTTGAAGAGCACTGTCAGGTGATGAAGGGTGGATATGTGTGATGTTTTGGAGGGTTGAATTTAAATGGCAGAAGTGGTTTGTTTGATGGTGATGACTGGTATATCAAGTTGATGGCAGAAGTGGCAGGAGGTAGTTCGGGTATGTATTAAGTGATACATAGTAAGTGATACAGATGTATGTAAGTGGTATTGAGTGACAGTTTTAGTATTAAGTTTTTGGAATGTCTTGGAATTTTATGACTCTAGCTTTTAGTCTTTTCGAATGTGATTTTGGTTGTTTTATGATAATATTTATTACTCGTTAAATTATTCATTATTGGTATGAAGGTATGCTGCTGTAATTTTTTTTAAAATTTGCATTTATTTTGCAACGGTCAGAAACCATTGCAATATTCCATATTACAACGGGCATTGCCCGTTGTAAAAAGGTGTATTACAACGGGCATTGCCCGTTGTAAAATAAGGGTGACCTATTACAACATCGCCTATTACAACGGTCCGCTGCCCGTTGTGGAACACATATTACAACGGGCATTGCCCGTTGTAAAAAGCCTGTTTTGTTGTAGTGCAAATAGGCATCCATGGAAGATAAAAGCTTGTGCCCGCTGGTTGCATCAACCAACTAATCTGTTCTCGGAAGGGGTAGTAGTCTTTTGGGCATGCCTTGTTCAGATCTGTACTGTCAACACACGTTCTCCACTTGCCGTTGGATTTCTTGACCAACACTGGATTGGCCAACCACTTTGGATAAAGTACCCCTCTGATGAACCCATTCTCAAGCAATTTCTTGATCTCCACCTTTAAAGCATTGGACCAGAATTTATAAAATTGCCTCTTTTTTATCAGATAGGCATTATGATATTCAAAGCATGATATATGACAGCTAGATTTATCCCAACCATATCTAAATGAGTCCATTGAAATACGTCTTTGCTACACAGCAGGAACTGAACTAGTTATGCTTTAAGTTTGCTTTCCAACTCCTTTCCAACTTTAACCGTCTATACCGGATCGATTGGATCCAAGAATATCTCTTTAAGATCTTCTATGGGTTTCATTTGCACTTGCTCGCCCTACAATCTAATTAATTGATTATCTCCTCACCTTCTCTTTTGTCCTCCACCAGGTTTGTTTCCTTCCTCTTCCTTTTCTTTTCAGAGAAATTGAATTTCCTCAAAACATGTTTAGTTTTCTCCTTAGGCTTCATTTGTTCTTTGGATGATTGGTTTTTTAGGACCCTCATCCAAAGGCTTATTAGTATCATTTTCAGCTAACTCATTTTTCTTCAAGTCATAGTCAGAAAGATTGTATCATTTATATTTCTCAAGAGTGGTAAGTTTCACAAGAGCTAAATTATTCTCCCCTTATTGTTCTCCAGCCATTCTTCATTAGGAACTTCACCATCAAGTATTTTGCCAAAACAAAAGCATCAACTTCGTCCAAAGCTGGCCTCCCAAAGAAGGCATTGTAATAGGATGGTTGATCCATGATGACAAAGAGAGTCTCGAACGTCCTGGAATTTGGCAGAATCCCCATCTGCACCAAAAGCTTTATCTTAACTTATGGAGTGATGGTTAACTATGCATCTGAATTTGGTACCTAGGATTCTTGAGCGGGAGTTCTTCGTGAATAGAGAAAATCCCCTCTTTAGCTTCTTGAACATTGCAGTCCTTAGCTCCTTTGCTACTCCCAGCTAGATGCGGTCCTTTATAGATCACATCGATTCTATTGAGGGGTGGTACGAATCCTAGTTGATCATCAATTTCCACTAAGTTAGCAGCATTGTTATGGAGTCTTTGGTGGTCATTTTTAGAATAAGCCACTTTTTGGCTATCTTTAACAAACTCCTTCAAGTGTCCGGAGCGGATCATATGTTGAATTATGCCAGCCAAAATATGACATTCGTCAGTTTTATGCCCATTCAACTTATGATAAGTGCAATAGTCTTCCCCTCTTCTTGGTTCAAGATTGGTCTTAGCTTTGTATGAGACTAGGAAATCATCATTTTTTTGCTGTAGTGTATATATAAGATAACGATTTATTTAAGGCAATGTGATTAGTGTCAGGGACTTCCTCCACTTTGGTTTCTTATGGTTGTGGTTATAGCCGTTTTTTCAGAATCCTTTTTGGCTTGAGCTTTCTTTTTAGCATGAAATATTTCATCTATACAGAATTTGTCAGCCTGGAAGTGGAAGTCTTGTAATCTCTACATCAGTGTATATAGAGCTCCTTCTAGAATGGAGTTTGCTCAATCAACCCCGAGTGTACTGCCACCAACATGTCTCTATCGGTCATCCCTTTTACCTTCAATTCCTTTGTATTGAATCTCCTCAAGACTCGCCCAATAGCTCCCCCGGTCTTTGCTTTATATTAGTCAGTACAATGTAGTCGATAGTAGGGTCTTTACAAATACAGAACTGCACCGAGAATTCATAAAAGAATTGCTTCTAGGAAAAGATGGTTTTCTCATGGTATTGCTTGTATCACTTGGCTGCGGCACCTTAGAAAGCGGTAGGGAAAAGTCTGCAACACACAGCTCCAGAAGCATTGTATAGATCCATTTGACTTTCAAAGGCCATCAAGTGATTGTCTGGGTCAATGGTTCCATTGTATCTTAAGGATGGAATTTTAATGTGGGATGAGATCCTGGTGGACATGATTTCTTCTATAAAGGGAGGTTCTCGTTGGTTATTGTTGACCCTGTCATCAAGAGTTCTTTTTCCTTTAAGATTGAGCATATCCTTTGTCATATTCTCAGCCATGTCTCTTATGTAAGCTTCATCACTATGACAATTACTTCTAACGTGTTTGTATTCCTAGGAGGTTGAACTTCCAGATTGCTCCTTGGATTTCTCTTCTAATCTCCCTTGGTAATCTGCCTTACCTTTGTTATCCGTCAAAGACCTTTTAGAAATCTCGGTTGCTTCAGTTGGCTGGTGATTTATCCTCTTCTGTGGTGTTATAACAAGCTTGCTTTTGCTTTTGTTTCTTAGCAAAGAGAAATCTAAGCCCCTTCTTGGAGACTCTACCTCATCCCCTCCCATGAGCTTGGTGGTTTTGGAAGATTTTTGAGCAAGAATTTCTTCCAAAAGTTCTTTCATCATCGATACCTGTTGTTCTAGGACTTTGATCTTAGCTTCATTGTTGGTAAGTTGTGCCAGTTTCGATGGCTGTCCTGGTTCTGCATTTCCCAAGTTGAATTTGGGAACAACATTCTCTTTCAATGTTGATATTGTAGGATCTAGATTAACCCTAGAGGGGGGGAGTGAATAGGGTTATAGAAAATTTTATCGAACTAAACACAAAAACTAACTACAGAGAAGTAAATATGATGAAAAGTAAATCACACACAAAATTTATCCAGCTTCGGCAACCCCTGCCTACTGCTGCATTCCCATATTTCTATTAGAATTAAATAGTCTCCCGCTTACAAACACTCTAACAGACTCGCAAACCCTGCTATCGCCTATAGAGTTTTGCAAACTCGCAAACCCTGCTTACTGAACTAATCCTAACTAGACAATCTGACACAACCTAAAACCTAGGTGGTGATTTACCAAAATTTGATTCGAAAAGTACAGACTATAAAAATAAAAAACAAGAGCAGAAATAAATAAAAGACTTGAGTAAATTTCTGCCCTTAAACAAAACAACCCAACCCCCAAAGTATTATCACTCAAGAAAAAAAAATACGCCCATGTTATCTTCTTTTATCAATGACGGCTCTGGTTCCTTCTTTCGTTCGTTCCTTTTAGCTCTAAAAAATTAGGGCTTGAATAAAATTGAAGATGCCGACTTTATTTAGCACGATCGAATGATGATTTCGTTCTTGCTTGATCGATCGATGCTTTCTTCTCTTTGCTTCACGGCTGCTTCAATTTGCTTGTTCGTTGCTTATGAAATTAGGGCTTTGGCTTGGTTGCTTTGAGCTTGATCGAATTCGACTTCTCTGGTATGTTATTCGATCCTTTAGTTATTTGGATTGATTACTTGAATTCGATCGTTCCTTTTTTTGCTCATTGCCTATGATGATTTTGGGTGAATATTTATATGGATTCCAAGACCCTTGAATTTGTTCGTATTCATTTACTTGACTTTATCACTTTCCTTTCTCGGTTGCTTGATAATATATTGATGATTGTGATATTTGCGACTTAGTCAAATACGTATATTTTTGACTTGATTCTCACGGTTTTGATTTCGAAGCGTTCGATCTTTCCTTGATTTATACGGTAGAAACTTTCCTCTTTTATTTTAACTTTGATTTTTGACTTTTTCAAATTGTACACACACTTGATTTCATTTGACGATGTTGATTCTTTGGTCTGCATTTACATTTCTTCTGGCTTCAAGTATAGTCTACATTGCATATAGATAATCTCGAGTTCATCCCTGTCTTCGGCTTTGACCTTTTCTGATGATGTTGATTTCACTGTGACCTTGCTTTGTTCACGGTGACTTTGGTTCTTGATATTGTTCGAACTTGTTTTTGGTTGACTTCGACATTGACTTGATTTTTATTTTTGTAAAACACTGTTGTCTTGTTCATCTGGTTACATTGAGTCAGATTCATCATGTATTACTTGATCTGTTGTAGCTTGATAATCATGTCTGCACTCTCTGACTTTTGTCTGGGTTCACTACTGACCTGTAGTGTTCATTAGTTCATATTGTATTTGAGCATTCTGGTCTGATAAGGTTGTTGTACTGTGAAGCATCTTGATCATTATATATTGATTCTTGTGCATTTGCATTCTTGCTTTCATATGTTATTTGCATCCTCATGTATCTGATATGGTTGTATGCCGACTTGGCATATATATTGTGTTGTAGTCTTCACTGTAGTGTTGTTGTGTCAATTTGCAAATCAGGTTACATTTGTGGTCTGGTTCATTGACTTGTGAGCTATCTTCATATGTTTTGATAGTTTGGTTCAGCATACTTAGGTTGTAACACTGATTCATCACTTGTTTTTGTGTCAGTGAGTCTGGTACTTGTGTACTTCACTGCACTTGATTGTAATGTTGTGGCTCACTTTGATAATCATGTTGCCAGGCCTGCTTCTGGTTTCATTTGTTTCAGACCTTCATGTAGAGGCTGCACTTGTTCATTCCACTGGTGCATCAATTGACTTGCGCATATGCATCTATGTTGAGTTGAGTTGATTTAGTCATGCATTGCCTTCATATAGTCTGGATTCAGGTCTGTAGTTTGCATTGTTGCAGTTGCTTTTGTTGACTGTGCACACGAGTTGGCGAAGCAGTGCACACGTGTATAAATGTACACATGTGTATTGCAGCCACTCATGATTACCTGTCCCTAATAAGAATACTGATATGCATAGATATTACACAATCAAAAATGATGACAATAACCCATATATCTGAGGCACCAATAAAAACAAATTTATATTTTTGCAAATTCAAATTTGTTTATTTTCAGATTACTGCTATAGTTGCTAATTATACAGGTACACAGGAGACATGACAAGAACTGGAGCTGGACAATGCAGATAGATGCAGATGTGCAGACAGAGTGAAAAGCTAAGTGTTGAGTGTTGAAGTGAGAAAAAATGTGAACGTGAAATGTATGAAACTGGTGTATGTATATAGAGAGACCTGAAAACTTTGTACTGTATAAGTGTTGAAATAAAATATTATGTTGAATAAAAATACCGATTGAATTATATAAATTCTATGCAATAGTATTATTATTCAATATGAATATTTATTCCTATATGTGTATAGTACAATCTGCAAACACATATATAAATTGATATATGTTTGTTATCATCAAACAAAAAATCACATCAAACAATCTCCCCCTTTTGATGATGACAAACATATATATTAAAGATTTTGAAATTCTAATAAATGTGTTTGAGCATGAAATATTTAGCGCCCCCTATATGAATGCTCCCCTACAACTGAGACCACTCCCTATTTAGAAGATTTAGAAAATTACAGAAGAATAAAAGAACTAAAGAAAATTAACTAACAACATTTAACAAATTTGTTGAAGTATTCCAAAAATATTTACTTCCTTATCAAAATCTTATTCTTCTCCCCCTTTTGTTATCATCAAAAGACTGACAAAACTAAAGGAACAGTAGTGGAAAAAAGATTATTTTTATTTATTTTTTTATTTTTTTTTGTTTTTTTGTTGTAAATAAAAAAAAACAAATGCAAAACAAGGAAAAATCATAATATAACGAGGTAACAATTTCCACATTGTAGAGAATGCATCGATGATTCGGTTTTTATATAATGAGAAGAGAGATATTTTAAAAATAATTTGACATTTAAGCACAAAAATAAGCACTTACTAACCACGCATAACCATAAGGACTTTTAAATGGGATTAGCGGTTACTTATTAGTCTAAGCATCCAGACTTTTAAGTGAGACCAGAAAAATACTTAGCTATCATGCTCCATCCATGCATAACCATAAGGACTTTTAAATGAGAATGGAGTGATGATAAAAATAATTCACTCACATGCTCCATCCATGCATAACCATAAGGACTTTTAAATGAGAATGGATGCATGAGAGAGAATTTTTTTTTTAATTTTTTTTAAAACAAATCACTCTTCTCATTTTACAAAACCATTATGAATGATAGAAAGATGGTAGAAATAGAAATGATCGTGGAATAAGTTACCAAGTTAATTATATTATGAATTTTTTTTTTAATTTTGAAAAGAAATAAAACAAAACATATTTCCACTACTGAATACCATATTCGAATCAATCTTTGAATAATATCCAAAACTGGTTTGAATCCTAGAAATTGAAGTTGAAAATAAATATCCAAGAATATTTCAACCAAAAAATGGAAAATTATTAGTCAATTTCTATAATCCCCAAATCCAAATGTAATCTGGAAAATCTGTCTTCGAGGAGGGGTTTTGTGAAAATATCAGCAAGTTGAGCCTCAGTTGGAATATGTTCAGTGCAAATGTCTTCCTTAGCATTGTGATCTCTAAGAAAGTGGTGTCTCACATCAATGTGTTTTGTGCGTGAATGATGAACATGATTATTTGACAAGTCTATTGCACTTTTACTATCACATTTTAATGGAACTAGTTTATAAACTAAGCCAAAATCAGAAAGAGTTTGCATCATCCATAAAATTTGAGCACAACAACTTCCTAAAGCAATATATTCTGCTTCAGTGGTGGATAATGCAACACAATTTTGTTTTCGACTTGACCATGAAACTAATGAATGTCCTAGCATGAAACATGTCCCACTAGTACTTTTCCTGTCAACCAATGATCCAGCATAATCAGCATCAGAATAACCAACTAAATCAAAATTTTCACAAGAAGGGTACCATAGTCCAAATTTGTGTGTGTGTGAAAGATATCTCAAAATTCGTTTAGTGGCTTTCAAATGAGATTCTTTAGGATTAGATTGAAAACGTGCACACAAACACACAGAAAACATAATATCAGGTCTAGAAGCAGTAAGATAGAGAAGTGAACCAATTATCCCTCGATATTTCTTCTGATCAACAGCAATTCCTTTCTCGTCTTTGTCCAACTTTGTTGATGGGCTCATAGGAGTTCTCAATGGTTTGGAGTTCTCAACTTCAAATTTCTTTAACAGTTCCAACACATACTTGGATTGTGAAATGAAAATACCATCACTGCTTTGCTTGATTTGAAATCCAAGAAAATATTTCAATTCTCCAACCAAGCTCATCTCGAATTTAGCCTGCATGACTTGTTCAAATTTCTCGCACAAGAGTTCATTAGTAGCACCATAAATGATATCATCCACATAATCTGAACAATCAAAAAATCACTTCCTTTATGTAATAGAAATAGTGTCGTGTCAGCACTCCCCTTTTTAAAGCCATTTCCAAAAGATATGTACAAAGGCAGTCATACCAAGCTCTAGGAGCTTGCTTAAGACCATATAATGCTTTTTCTAGTTTATACACATGATTTGGAAAATCATGATTTTCAAAACCGGGGGGTTGTTCAACAAAAACTTCTTCTTTTAAATCACCATTTAGAAAGGCACTTTTTACATCCATTTGTTTAAGTTTGAAACCCTTATAACATGCAAAACTTAGCAAAATCCTAATGGCTTCTAACCTAGCAACTGGAGCAAATGTTTCATCAAAATCTATGCCTTCTATTTGGTTATATCCTTTTGCAACCAACCTAGCTTTGTTTCTAATTACATTTCCTGATTCATCAAGTTTATTTTCGAACACCCATTTAGTTCCAACAATTGGATAGTCATTAGGCCTAGGAACTAATTTCCAAACTTTATTTCTCTCAAATTGATTAAGTTCATCTTGCATTGCTAAAACCCAACTTTCATCATTAAGAGCCATTTCAACAGAATCAGGTTCAATCTCAGAAATAAAACCACTGTGACAACAAAACGCACACAAATTTTTATCAAATGAAGAGCGAGTGCGTATACCTTCCGTAGGATCACCTATAACCAATTCAGGAGGATGATTGGATTTGAACTTCAAACTATCAGCATCAACAGCCCTACTTTCAGCTTTCTCACTAGATGTCCCTTCTTCAATGCCTTCATGATCTACCCCATCGTCAACCGCCTTTTCAGTCGTCCTTTCCAGGTCAGATTCATCGAATTTCACATTGATTGATTCAACAATTGTCTTTGTTCCTTTGTTGTATATCCTGTAAGCCTTGCTCCTTGTTGAATAGCCCATGAAAATTCCCTCATCAGCCTTTGATTCGAATTTTCCAAGTTGATCACCTGTGTTAAGAATGAAACAAGGACATCCAAATACACGAAAATAAGAAATGTTAGGTTTCCTTTCATGCCACAATTCATAAGACGTTTTGCCAAGTATTGGTCTAATCATTACTCTATTCATTACATAGCACGAAGTATTCACTGCCTCTTCCCAAAAGGTTAGAGGTAGTTTATACTCACTCAACATGGATCTAGCCAATTCTTGCAATGTACGATTTTTCCTTTCAACCACCCCATTTTGTTGAGGTGTTCGTGGAGCAGAAAATTCATGTTTTAAACCATTTTCTTCACAAAAGCTTTCAAATTCCAAATTTTCAAATTTGCCTCCATGATCACTTCTCAAAGTTTTAATTGTAATTCCTTTTTCATTTTGAACAAGTTTTGCAAATTTTGAAAAATAATCAAAAGATTCAGACTTTTTGGCTAAGAAATAAACCCATGTAAATCTAGAATAATCATCAACCAATACATAACAATAACGTTTTCCATTCAAGCTTGTAATTTCATTTGGTCCAAATAAGTCCATGTGAATTAATTCAAGGACCCTTGATGTGCTCACAATGTTTTTAGGGCGAAATGATGATCGACTAAGCTTGCCCAAGGAACATGCTTTACACACTTTATTATTTTTAAATTTCTGATGTGGTAACCCTCTGACTAATTCTTTCATTTCAAGGTATTTCAAGAGGCCCATGCTAGCATGTCCAAGTCTCCTATGCCATAAAGATGCCTCTTCGTCAGTGGCTACCAAACATCTAGAAAGATTTAGATTATCAAACGAAAGCGTGTAAACATTTCCTTTTCTTTTGCCCATAAAAACAATGTTATTAGAAGATTTATCAATGATTTTGCAAGTATCACTATCAAAAACCACATTCATACCTTTGTCACATAGTTGGCTAATAGAAATGAGATTGTGATGCAAATTTTCAACGTATAAAACATTAGTCAAGAAAAAAGTATCGTTACCTACTTCACCTTTACCAATAATCTTACACTTGCTATTGTCTCCCATGATCACATTTCCACCTTTAAAATTCTCTAGGCTAAGGAACTTCGATTTGTCACCTATCATATGTCTAGAACAACCTGAATCTAGAAACCATTCTTGTTGTTCCTTAGCCCGCCAACAAACCTACATAAAGAGGGAGGAGGATGACCTAGAGAAACTCTTAGGTCCAATGATATTAGTGACTGAAGCATTGTGAATAAACAATCCCTTTGGAACCCAAACTTGTTTTGTCCTTTCATTCTTGTTCCAATAGACATGAAATTTGTTTGTAGAATTCTTAGGAACCCAAACTTGTATAAATTTTGTGTTCTTGTTCCTATGACTACAATTTTCAACACGATGTCCAATTATTTCACATCTAGTAAAGACACTCTTACCTTTTGCATTATCATCAACTTATGTTTTCCCAAAGCCTAGTCCTTTTCTGTTGTTAGCAAAAAGTTGATTTCCCAATAACATGTTGAATGATTTTTCTCCTCTTGAAAAGTTATTCAGAGATTTCTCAAGATTTTGGACTTTTGTTTTTAGTGTTGTGTTTTCAGTCACAAGTGAGGTGCATCTATTTATAAAATCCTTTTTCCTAGTGTCAATGGTTTCCTTAAGACTCAAGTTTTCTTTTTCAAGATTCTCAAAGCTATTCTTAAGTCTTGATAATTCTGAATCTAAAATTTTACATTCTTTACAGTCTAGGTTTTGAATATTTTCAAGTTCAGTTTCTAACCTAGAATTTTCATGGACAAGTTCTCTCCTATCAGATTTCAGTTTTTCAATTTTAGATTCAAGAGTATCAATTGTTTTAGTAAGATCACTACACATTAAAACAAGTTCTTTATAAGAATAGTCACCTACCTCACTAGATTCCTCTGAGCTTGCTTCTGAATCTGATTTTGCCATAAGACACAAGTTAGCCTCCTCTTAGCTATTATTTGAAACTTCCTCTCCTTCTTCATCATCCCAAGTTGCTGCAAAGGCCTTCTTCTTCTTTTTCTTTCCTTTGTTGTTTTTGAGAAGTGGGCATTTTTGTTTGAAGTGGCCAGGCTTCTTGCAGTTAAAACAAGTCAATTCATTATCGGAATTGTCAGAATCTTTTGACTTATTACCACTTGTTTTCTTCTTGCATGGCCTGAATCTTGACCATTTTCTAAGATTATTGACAGCCATTGCAAGCTCTTCAATTGGATCTTATTCTTCTTCATCACTCTCTTCTTTGCTCTTTAAGGCAATCGTCTTCTTCTTTAATTTGGAGTTGTTGCGTTCCTCCTTTGCTTTTAACTCAAGCTTATAAGTCATCAAGTTGTCGATCAACTCCTCCATGCTTAGTTTACTCGGATCTTTCGATTCTTGTATTGCCGTGACTTTTGCCTCAAAGCTCATCGGTAATACTCGTAGCACCTTCCTTACAAGCTCTACCTCAGTGAATACCTTCCCAAGCGCTCTAGCATTGTACACCAAAGTTGAAAAGCGTCCAAACATGTCCTTTATGCTCTCGCCTTTGTCCATCACAAAGTTCTCGTATTCATTGCTGAATAGGGCTAGACGAGACTCCTTGACTTGAGAAGTTCCTTCATGCGTCACCTCCAAGGTATGCCAAATTTCCTGCGCAGTTTTATAATGAGAAATTCTATTAAATTCATTCTTATCAAGAGCACAGATCAAAGCATTCATGGCTTTAGCATTTGTAATTTTTAATTTCTTATCGTTAGCGTCCCACCTATCCTTAGGTTTAGGAATCTCAGTATCACCAACAGTTATAGTGGGAGATTTATAGCCAGTTTCAATAATGTCCCAAACATCATAATCAACAGAACTAAGATAAATACCTATCCTAACTTTACAATAAGCATAATCATTCCCATTAAACATGGGTGGCCTAGCAATAGATTGCCCCTCAGAAAAAGCATTATTTGGTGGATTCATGACTCTAGAGTTAAAAATACCGGGCTCGGATACCACTTGTAGGATCTAGATTAACCCTAGAGGGGGGGGGTGAATAGGGTTATAGAAAATTTTCTCAAATTAAACACAAAACCAAACTGCAGAGAAGTAAATATGCTGAAAAGTAAATCACACACAAAATTTACCCAGCTTCGGCAACCCCTGCCTACTGCTGCATTCCCAGATTTCTATTAGAATTAAATAGTCTCCCGCTTACAAACACTCTAAAGACTCGCAAACCTTGCTACCGCCTATAGAGTTTTGCAAACTCACAAACCCTGCTTACTGAACTAATCCTAACTAGACAATCTGACACAACCTAAAACCTAGGTGGTGATTTACCAAAATTTGATTCGAAAAGTACACTTTAAAAATAAAAAACAAGAGCAGAAATAAATAAAAGACTTGAGTAAATTTCTGCCTTTAAACAAAACAACCCAACCCCCAAAGTATTATCACTCAAGAAATAAAAATACACCCCTGTTATCTTCTTTTATCAATGACGGCTCTGGTTCCTTCTTTCGTTCGTTCCTTTTAGCTCTGAAAAATTAGGGTTTGAATAAAATTGAAGATGCCGACTTTATTTAGCACGATCGAATGATGATTTCGTTCTTGCTTGATCGATCGATGCTTTCTTCTCTTTGCTTCACGGCTGCTTCAATTTTCTTGTTCGTTGCTTATGAAATTAGGGCTTTGGCTTGGTTGCTTTGAGCTTGATCGAATTCGACTTCTCTGGTATGTTATTCGATCCTTTAGTTATTCGTTTGATTACTTGAATTCGATCGTTCCTTTTTTTGCTCATTGCCTATGATGATTTTGGGTGAATATTTATATGGATTCCGAGACCCTTGAATTTGTTCGTATTCATTTACTTGACTTTATCACTTTCCTTTCTTGGTTGCTTGATAATATATTGATGATTGTGATATTGGCGACTTAGTCAAATACATATATTTTTGACTTGATTCTCACGGTTTTGATTTCGAAACGTTCGATCTTTCCTTGATCGATACGGCAGAAACTTTCCTCTTTTATTTTAACTTTGATTTTTGACTTTTTCAAATTGTACACACACTTGATTTCATTTGACGATGTTGATTCTTTGGTCTGCATTTACATTTCTTCTGGCTTCAAGTATAGTCTACATTGCATATAGATAATCTCGAGTTCATCCCTGTCTTCGGCTTTGACCTTTTCTGATGATGTTGATTTCACTGTGACCTTGCTTTGTTCACGGTGACTTTGGTTTTTGATATTGTTCGAACTTGTTTTTGGTTGACTTCGACATTGACTTGATTTTTATTTTTGTAAAACACTGTTGTCTTGTTCATCTGGTTATATTGAGTCAGATTCATCATGTATTACTTGATCTATTGTAGCTTGATAATCATGTCTGCACTCTCTGACTTTTGTCTGGGTTCACTACTGACCTGTAGTGTTCATTAGTTCATATTGTATTTGAGCATTCTGGTCTGATAAGGTTGTTGTACTGTGAAGCATCTTGATCATTATATATTGATACTTGTGCATTTGCATTCTTGCTTTCATATGTTATTTGCATCCTCATGTATCTGATATGGTTGTATGCCGACTTGGCATATATATTGTGTTGTAGTCTTCACTGTAGTGTTGTTGTGTCAATTTGCAAATCAGGTTACATTTGTGGTCTGGTTCATTGACTTGTGAGCTGTCTTCATATGTTTTGATAGTTTGGTTCAGCATACTTAGGTTGTAACACTGATTCATCACTTGTTTTTGTGTCAGTGAGTCTGGTACTTGTGTACTTCACTGCACTTGATTGTGATGTTGTGGTTCACTTTGATAATCATGTTGTCAGGCCTGCTTCTGGTTTCATTTGTTTCAGACCTTCATGTAGAGGCTGCACTTGTTCATTCCACTGGTGCATCAATTGACTTGTGCATATGCATCTATGTTGAGTTGAGTTGATTTAGTCATGCATTGCCTTCATATAGTCTGGATTCAGGTCTGTAGTTTGCATTGTTGCAGTTGCTTTTGTTGACTGTGCACACGAATCGGCGAGGCAGTGCACACGTGTATAAATGTACACGTGTGTATTGCAGCCACTCATGATTACCTGTCCCTGATAAGAATACTGATATGCACAGATATTACACAATCAAAAATGATGACAATAACCCATATATCTGAGGCACCAATAAAAACAAATTTATATTTTTGCAAATTCAAATTTGTTTATTTTCAGATTACTACTGTAGTTGCTAATTATACAGGTACACAGGAGACAGGACAAGAACTGGAGCTGGACAATGCAGATAGATGCAGATGTGCAGACAGAGTGAAAAGCTAAGTGTTGAGTGTTGAAGTGAGAAAAAATGTGAATGTGAAATGTATGAAACCGGTGTATGTATATAGAGAGAGCTGAAAACTTTGTACTGTATAAGTGTTGAAATAAAATATTATGTTGAATAAAAATACTGATTGAATTATATAAATTCTGTGCAATAGTATTATTATTCAATATGAATATTTATTCCTATACGTGTATAGTACAATCTGCAAACACATATATAAATTGATATATGTTTGTTATCATCAAACAAAAAATCACATCAAACATATATTTATACGACTTCTTCATTTGAGGCATTAAGCCGTCTTGATCTCATTTTCGCCTGAAATAACAATTCGTTTTATTAGCTTAAGAAAAGAATTGAATAGAGGTGGAGGTTCAAGCCCTCCTTCTAGTGTCAAAATGTTAAATAAAAAAATTGGCATAACACCCATAATGTTAATTGTGATGAACTAACTCTTTATAACGTCATAACTAAGCATGGCTTAATTGGAAACGGCTAAAGAGTGCCATCAAGAACAAGTTTATCATTCGAGTTAAGATGCAAGGTGAAGTCATTAAAAGATGGATTTATAAAGCCATTGAGCCAATGACGTTAAATACTCGAAAGTCCGGCTGTTTTCCTGGAATTTGATTTTCGAGATCCCTTATGGTCACTTGGAATGAAACATTCAAAATCCTTAAGATCACTTGGAATATACATTCAAGAATCCATGCGCCCTTTTGGAATAAAATACTCAAAGGCTCATGCCATATATTCAAAGGAGATAGGGAAGACAAGTAGCAAATTTATGCAATAGTCCATTAAGCATGTTAATAGGCTAGGTGATATTCCTTATATTCGAAGTCCAATGTTCTTATGTAATAGGCAAAATATTAATTATGCATATAATTTCTTGTTTAGTGCGAAGCCCTTTGGGGATAACCACATCGAGCTTTTGGGACTAGTGAGTTTTATTACATGCATGTCCATGTCAGTAACATTCAAAATGCATAATCATGTTAATAAATAAATTGAGTTATGTTCGATGTTATCCATAGTCAAAATAGTCTATGCTTGTCATCGTTCATAGTCTAATAGGCTGTATTTGACATCGTCCTTATTTCATGTCATAGAATTATGAGATTTACAAGCAATTAATAACTCTCCCCATTTTGATTTAAGGTTACAATGCTTTGAATTTAGAAAGAAGAGAAGAAAAATGATCGCCCCCTTTCCGTAACTCCTAGGTCCATATTTATAGGAGTAGCCACCGCATAAATTTGACTTGCTTCGACAATAGCATTGGCAATCTCAATGTTGCTATGTCTTGGTCTTTGTTTGATGACAACAATAATAGAACTTTGATGCCACCTTAGGAGCAATGGTCTTCAACGTCGATGATCTTATGCATTAAGGCGCTCTAGATTGGTTGTTGATGGTATCAGTTGTGAGCAGCATGAAGCATTTATGAGGAGTGGTGTTGACATAGAGTGGAATTGGGAAGGAGTGGCTTCATTCAGCATAGCGTCGGCATTAATGACTCTTGACATGGTTAGCTTCGATAACTTTAATGGACATTGATGATATTCATCATTAACATCGCAAGTATAGCTTCTGTAGATATTGACGATGTTTGCCATCAACACTGTGGAGTGACGGTGTTGATCGTTGGTGACATTAATGATGGGTGGCATTGATAAAGAGTGGCATTGATGGATTATCTCCATAGATTAAAGTTGGAATCAAAAGGATGCGGCATCCAGAAAGTGTGATGTCTATTATGCTACTATAACACCGATAGATTACAGTATCAATGATACTCGCATCATTACTTTCTTTGATAACCTTTGAAGCCGACTCCATTCGGCATCGCTTTGTGATTCGAGTTCATCCAACCCCATGGATGATAGAGAACACTAACATTGTGTTGGGTTCTTTGCTTTGTTGATGACATGCGATGCCAACGCTGATGAGGGCCAGTATCATTGGTGTCGGCATTAACTCGTTTGCATTTTTTCGGCCCT
The DNA here is from genome assembly GCA_030737815.1 of Allium fistulosum. Taxonomy (NCBI): domain Eukaryota; kingdom Viridiplantae; phylum Streptophyta; class Magnoliopsida; order Asparagales; family Amaryllidaceae; genus Allium; species Allium fistulosum. The sequence goes on along the minus strand of CM060903.1, from coordinate 507,279,935 downwards.
ACTTCTTTGAAAAGATGCATCATTGGTCACATGCGATGTTGATGAGTGGTGATATTAATGGAGTGTAGCCCTGATAAGAAGCAGCGTTGGAGAGGAGCTATATTGATGATGAGTGGTATCAATGAGGTGCGTCATTAATGAGAGGCGACGTCAATATTATTCCTTCGAGATTAATAGTTGCTCATTTTCTTAATGCTGCCTTTATGTGCTTTATAATGGTTGCTATTATAAAGGCTTAGATTCTCCTTCTTGTAACGAGGTTTGATATTATCTCCTTAAAGATTTGAATTCAACATCATATTCTCCTCGGAAATTATGTGGATAACATTTTCCATTAGGCGTTTGACGTGCAAAACGAAAAGATAGAATTGATTGGGCAGCGAATGAAGGCCCCACAAGATTGCCAGAAATCCTATATGGACAAGTGAAGAAAAGAGTTAGAACTTGAATTAGGGGATATAGTGTTTATCAAAGTTTATCCTCTTAGAAAGGTCGTGAGATTTAGAAATTTGGCACTAAATTTTGTTGCGCCTTTCCCAATTTTAGGAAGAATAGGAAGTCTGGCTTAACACGTGGAGCTACCCAATAGATTAGTAGGAGTCTATGACATTTTTCACGTTTTGCATTTCAGAAAATGCCTTTATGACACAACTATTGTGGTAGAGCTTAATCAATTGGGGGATACTGAGATAAAGCCAATAGTATCTTGTTCCACCATACGCATTGTGGAGCACGGAACTAGGAAGCTCTACAATAAAGAAATTAGGCCGGTTCGAGTACAATGTGGGGAGAATCTAGCGGAAAGCATGAGGACTCTCATTCAAAGATTTTCATGGGTAAAATTTTCTCTCCAAAATTAGGTTTTGGTTGCACTATGGTTGCTAGATTGGATGGTTGCTAGATTGGATGGTAGAAGATGGTTGCTACACTTTTACTCTCACTTTTGCACTCATATAACGTACTTTTTACATATTTTTGATATTTGCAAACATGCTTATATGTCACGACACTTGCATTCAAACTAGGATTGAGCTCACTTATAGTATATATGCACACATAATCACATTGCACTTTTAGTTGAGTATAGGGTTGTATAGATAACTTGGTAGTATAACATGGATGTCATCGTACGTTATGTTGTTCGCCCCTTGGAAAGATTTTAGGAACAAAATCCTTTTAGAGGGAGAATGTAACAGCACATAAAAATTAATAATAAATAAATAAAATAGATAAATTAGTTAAATAAGATAAGGCTAAAAATGGAAATTTTGAAAAAGTCATAATTTGACCATGAAAGTTATGTCGTTGCGTTCATGGTGAAATTCCGATCAATTTCCATATATAATGTTATGAAAATGGAGCTCAAACAAAAAAGTTACGAATGTTTGAAGTTTTCAGATTTAAAATAATTTAAATAGAATTCAAATTCAAATAAATAATTTATTTTAAAATTTGAAATTCAAAAGTTGATAGTAATTAGACTAGGAGGTTAAGTAAACTTTAAAATTAATGTTAACGTTAAATTGCAATTAAAGAATGAAATAAATTGAAAAATCAGCGGCAAAATATCTTCCTAAAATAGCACATACCGGTCAACCGCCCAAGTCAACCGCTCCCCTTGGGCTGGTCGACCGCTAGGGAGACGGCGGTCCACTAGTTGTAAATGGTGGCGGATAGGGTTTTTGCACATAGAACGTACTAGATTATATAATATTAAACCAAATCAAATCCGACTGTTTCGGTGCATTTCAACCACTATAAATAAGAGCCTAGGCCCCTCACTTTTGTTCACAAAATATTTTGGGACTCTAGCGAAGCTCCATCAGTTCATCTCTTTATGGATTCAGAAAAACTACACTAGGGTTTCAAGTAAGAAATATATTTATCTATTTTGTTTTCTTTTTATTTTCCCAACCCATTCTTCTCCAATTTTTTGAATCAAACATATTTATACAAATCTCTTGCTATACATACATATATATATATATATATAAATAAAGAAGAAGAGATCTGGTAGAGATTATTAAAGGGTGTCAAATCCAAAGGAGGAAAAGCTAAGGATATAATATGAGAGGAAATCTTAGCTTTTCTATTTTAGTAGTTGATTAATATAGTTTGGGTTTGAATATGCCTTGAGGAGTTTTGGTTTGTGAAAACATTATATTAAAAAACCTCCAATGCGAAATGTCAATTCTAGTTTGATATCTCAATTGTTTATGCCAAAATAATGGGAATCATGCAGAATTGTAGTTTTGATAAGTTTACCGTCTATTCCACTTCTTATTCTTTTCTTTGAATTTGATTAAAGGGTTTGATTTGGGAATAGTGTGTAAGGTACGAATTTTATTCGTAGTTTGCACCGTTTATTTTCATGAATTAAATAGAAATTCTCTTGTTTATTTTTACATGAAAACGAAGTTAAATAGAGCCTAAAATTGAAATTGTGAGTTTCTATTATCAATATATTCCATTATTTTGATGTAATAACTTGATTTTAAACTTTAATGGTATACAAGTCTATCAATTGGAATTTTTGGATATGAATATTAAAATTTTGCATTGTTGATAATATGGAATGAGACTTGTATAATTATTGAAAGAGTTGGTATTCAAACGCTGGTTTAGGGCGTAAACTCCACACACTTAGAAATTTATAGGGGGGTGTGTGTGTATTGGCGTAAATAGCATATAATTAAAATGTATTAATTGCATAGTTATTAGGTTATTAATTATTTTTAAATCGCCCTCAGGAAAGTCATTAATGTTAAAGGCGAAATAAGATAGATTTCTTATAAGGCCTTAACTATAGGAACGGTGAGATGTGCATAATATATGTAAAGTGTAATATAGATTACGACTAAGTTATAGGGATGTGAGTTTAGTCAAAAGCACACAAAAGTCTGCCCAGCTTATCTGCCTACCAGCAGTGTGACATTGGGCTGATTTGAGACATCGCCTACAATAAGTAACTACGATGATGTGAGGTCAATCCCAAATTCTATAGGGTAAATCTTCCCAGCAAACCTGGCTACCAGTACCTACGATTAATCGGCCTAATGTGAGATGTCGCTGTGGGATATGGGTCATAATACGAAAGACCTACTTCAGAGATTGAAGGTATTAAGAGGTTGTGTGAGGGCCTACCTCTTTTCTATATAGGAAGTAGTAAATGGTTGGGATTATGAGTTAGGCACGGTAGAGAATATCTTCGAAAAGGGCCCGCTTCAATAGGAAGTATTAAGTGGCTGAAGAGATTCCGTGCAATGTCAGCTATAGAGTTACTAGTGAGGAGTCCACCCTGAAATAGGTAGTAAATGACATGGACCTGCCTTAAATAAGGTATCAGAGTTTGCCTAATTTGAATTAAAAGGTATTAAGTGCCTTGAGTACTATCTCTTGTATTGATAGGACATTATGGACAATAGATATGGGTTATTAGGTTGATATCAAGTTGGTTATGGACTTATATTTGGAAAGCCTTTTTATTTATGTTTAAGAAAAGCCTTTGGGCTTATATTTGAAAAGACTTATGGTATAGGTAGAATACCTTAGACATATTCCTATTTAAATTATACAGCCAAAATACTAATATAGTAAAGCTCAAGATTTTTATTCACCGGACATATGTTGTTCCGACTCCCTCCTCATTACAGCATTGGTTAAAAAAGGAGATGCTGAAGGCGAAGACATTGATAAGACTTGTGGAAGTAGTCTATTTATTTACTTGTTATTTTCTGTAGTTTCTGATGTGCCCATGAAATAAAAATAATGTTATAATTTTGGAATAGTGTACCACGAATATGAACGATTATGGTTATTTTGTTATAGTATTTAATGACATTTTGAAGTTTGAATAAAGTGGGTACTATTGTTATTATTATATTTTATCCATGCATTGTGAGATTCTGAATGCATAGGTAAATAGCTCTGTATTGTTCTTTTTACCAACCAACAGCCAGCTTTGAGATGGGTTTAAGTTTTGATGGACCTTTTCTAGGTCGGAATTTAGGCGTGTTTCAGGACGGGTTGTTATATGGCTCCTCAAATTATGGTATGTTAAGGACTCAGCTCTTCGTACTATATCGAGGACTCATCTCCTCGGACTATGGTATATTGGGAACTTATGTCCTTGGACCATATTAAGGACTCAGCTCCTCGGACTATGGTATATTGAGGATTCAGTTCCTCGGACTATCGTTATTGAAGGCTGAGCTCCTCGGACTATCGTATATTGAGGTCAAGTCCAAGCTAGTCATTTGCCTAACGGTTTGCAACATTATTGGGAGCAAGCCCAAAACTCATCATCTCCCCACTATTTATGAAGCTACTGGATTAAGCCATAACCCATAAGCACAAAACCGTATAACAAACCTAACACGATAAGGAACTTTTCTAAAACATCTCAGAACATAGCCAACAACATACCAACACATTCCTTGTCTTAAGGTGATCCTCAAGTTGTGAACCGCTCGTGAAACGAAGTTTGTATGTGAAAGTTACAAGCATTTAAAGTTGAGGGGCATTGTCTTAATTTATTAGATAATTTAGTTTGGTGATATTGCTTTATCGTCAAAAGAATACGACCAATGGATTCTTGTCATTGATACAATTTTGATATATAATTTGTCTAATTTAGAGTACTTTTGTGTTTTACAATTTTTAATTATTTAATCAGGGAGAGACCAAACTTTATCTATTTACAATAAGAAATCACTTTTTTTATTATCTAGCCCTACATCCCGATTGTGTGTATGTAAAAAAATCACTTTTTTTATTATCTAGCCATGACATACTACATCTTGCTTGTGTGTATGTAAAAAATCACTTTTTTAATTCAATTTCATCATTTATAGTTTGATTTAAGGCCATAAAGGGAAATACTATGTCTTATTAACATACACATAAATAAGAAGAGTCCCACTCACTGAAACTCTTGAATGAAGAAGAACTCAACACTGTCTCTGATGTCCTATTCCTTCTGTGCATAGAAAACCTATAAATTCGCCAATATTCCTTTGCCAAATTTTAGTACTCATCTCCATAGTTGTTTCGATGGGTGGATCATTAAAATCTGTTAAGAAACGAAAGAGATACAACAATTCGAGGTTTGATGGGGAAGGATGAAAATGGTGTACGAGATTTTATCGTTGTTCTTCGTTGTCCGGATCTACTGCACCTTTGACCTAACAAATTCCACCTCCAAATTGATGTAAGATCATAGTACTGTTTAGATTCTTTGATTTTTAGCTAGTTTTGAAGAAATCTGTTGAGAAATGAAGAAGTTATGTATTTTCGAAGTTTGGTGGAGAAGAGGGAAGAGGAAGAAGTAATGAACTAGTGAAAAAAAAATTTGTTTTGAATTTGCTAAGGATTTGATGGAGATTCGTGGTAAGGTGTAAATATTATAATGGGTTTAGAAAATAGGGTTTTTACTTCCATTTATAGGTTGATAATAACACATGTTTAACCTAAAATCTCATAATATTATATTACGAATATTCCACTAGGTTTGACTTCTTCTAATTCCTAGTCCGTTTAACCAAATTCATCAAGTTATATGAGTTTTGTCACTGTAAACGACATTTCAGATACAATGGAATAGGTCCCAAAACCTAATTCGAACTTTTGTAAAATTACTATTTTTCCTTTATGTAAAATTAAGATTTTACCCATTTTAATTTAAGTAATTAATTATGCAAAATTACACGGTGTTACACTCTCCGCCCCCTTAGAATAATTTCATCCCCGAAATTCATAGAGACGGACAATGCAACTCTTTTTTTTGTGTGTTCAAACATGCAAAACAAACATAGCTACATCCATCTAGCATCCATCATACAACACAAGTAAAAACGTAACAAAGAGTATATAATACATACGATAGATAAAAGTAGAATAATATGATGTGAGATGAGTGCAAATGTAACTAAGTCAGCCTCCTATATGAATGCACGTGCAGTGACAATCAAATATGTATGCAAACGTCCTAATATATGCATATATATATATACACACACACACACATATATATGCATATATATATATGCACATTCATACATCCATATGCAACATCCATATCAAAGTGTAAGTAAATAACAACGACCATAAACATAATAAGTTAACATATATATAAAGAAACAATATATAAGATAATAAAATCGTCGAGCATAAATTAGAACACCTAAATATAGGTATCTATTGGTTAGAATATATATACTTACAAGCCAACATGGTACAAACTAAACTAGTACAACTTAAATAGAGCAACCATTGCAACCAAAACACATCATAAGGACGTGCATATAACCAATCCTAACATCCATACTTCCATACCTATGTCAACTAGATAGATAGAGAAATCATGCAAACATACCTTATGCGCTTTCCATTCCTTTGCACACTACTTCAACTTTTACTAAGGTGCCTCTAATTATATACTGTCCAAGTATGACTTAAATAAACTTCACTGCTGGCATATCTCCTTCGAAAAATGCCTTACAACATACTCTGCCACTTGCTTCTTCATTCTTAACCATTAGAAAACCCTCTTTATATCCATTGGCATACCTTATTAAACTCCTCCTTTAAGTACATAGGCATGAAAACACGATAACAGACTGTGTCACTCCCCTCTAAGTGGACTAACATTTAGAATCCTTAAGTGAATCCCGTACTCCATCACCATTTAATTACAGACATCACAAGTGGATGATGCCTTATTTTAGTGAACATGGTATTAATATAAAAAATCATAGACTAGTTGTGCACTTTTTACTTATTTTTCACATGCATCAGGTACTGAAAATAAGTCATACACAAAAGGTCACCATTTCATAAAATTAACTTTGTAAGATAGTTCTTTTAATCCACGTGATGACTGGAAAAACAAATCTTACCTCTTAGTCAAGTTTCTTTCAAATCACTAAATCTCACATTCCTTGAAATCACCTTTACACCTTTGTATGTGTAAGTTAAGACATTTACATCATATCCTGAAATTATACATTGCTAGATGCTTTAAAAATAATATTAACTCCACATGCTTGTGTACTCTTGTAAACAACATACGCCTAGAGTACCTTATATACATCATCATAATCCAAAAACTCCTTTACATAGATAAGTATAGTCATCCTCTATCGATAACTATCTCATACAACCAATCTTCTATTATTTAACCATTTAGGAAACTTCTCACTTAACTGCGCTCTCATGCTTCTCTACATCTTATATAAGTGTATCCCAGCTTTTAACGTAAATATATACGATAATTTCAAACAATATTTTATCACGTGTCTTAACAGCTCAAAATAATAAATTTAAACTTGTTTTTTACTCTTAAGTATATATTGTCCCAGTATTTTTTATTATTAAAAACATTTTTTCTTTGTTACAACAAAATAGTATATATTTTTCTCAAATCGATACACTTCAAAAATCCTTTGTTTTCGACATATTACTTTAAATATCTCAAACATTTTCATTTAATTTGAAAACAATAACTTTCGTCAAATTTCCTTCGAAACAATAACAGTATTATCACTTTACATCAAAATAATAATATTTATTTCAACCATTTTTAACAACCACTTTATTATTATCTAATTTAAAAATAACAACATTCTGCATTAAATTTAAAAAATCCCTTTTTAGTGTGATTTACATAAATATAGTAATAATTTAACCTAAACATATTATAGAAAACATCTCTTCATATTATTATTATTCTCATAATACCTCTTATTTTATTACTTAAATAATAATTATTTTTTCATAAATTCCATATAATAGTCATATTAGTATTTGCTCAAATTTTAGACGGTCTTCTAAAAATCATATTACTATTTATTTAAATTCAACCGTACTTTATAAATAATAGTAAGTTCTCTATTCAAAATAGTTTTTTCGCTAGTTGTTTTAGAACTTTTCCAAAATAATACCCTTATAATTTTTTATTACAAATCCCTAAATCACAAATCCATAACGTTCATTTCTAGTGAAGCCTTAACACACTGGCAGATTAACTACCCTAGTTGGTTCCCCAAAATCAATTCAAACTTTATTAGCTGTTTAATTCTTTTCTAGATCCAATCAAATTTAAATTGAAAATATCAATAACTTTTCAGTTCAGTTTTATTTTCATATCGCTTGTCTAAAATCTTATTTTTTACAAAACTAGTAGGATTTCAACTAATGTTTCATCTCAATCATAACAAAAAATTTAAACAACTTTTACTTTAGACGTTTCATATTAAATCATTTCTTTATAAACCAAATTTACTTCAAGTTAATCATTTCATTTCTATTCGTAAGTCTCCCTAAAAATAATTCTAAAGCTAACTTCATTTCAACAATTCTTATAAGCATCCATTCTTAAAAATATTTAACTTCCACAACTTAGTTCTGAATACCTTTACCAATTCAATATTAATTACTTAAAATATTATTTAGATTTGAAATAAATTTGGTTATTTCTCTAAAATACTTGTACTTCGTGTTTACAACCTTATTTCATGTAATTTATAGACATTTTATTATTATTATTATTATTATTATTATTATTATTATTATTATATATTGTGCGTGTATGTGTGTATGTCTATATATATCATTTTATTTTATAATTAGCCAATTTCCAACACCTTTAAACATTACATCATGTATATACATTAAAACATAATTTTAAAAATTCGTTTGGTTGCTAACATTTTCATATCGAATTTGGAAATAATTTCCAAAATGTTAAATTATTTACTAATGCATCTTTTCAAAAGTTTATATTACAAACCCTTCAATTTCCATTCAAAAATACATACATATTTTGAGTAAAATAAGTGGTCATCTCAAAAAGTAGAGCGTAATTTTATTTCATTCTTAAAGAGGTGCTGCTACCAAAGTTGGCAGGTAGCAAAAACCCCCTATACAGGATGATAAAGTAAAACACCCTCCTAATTATAATAAAAATTAAGAGTAAAAAAATAGAGAATAAAATTATTCGTAGCTAAGATTATACCCAATGAAAACAATAATCAAACAACCTCAGAGAGAAGTCATCCAACCGAAAAAGGGGAAACCTAAGACATTGGCTTTGCATACATACCCCACTCGCAGCAGCTCTATAGCCTAGACTATCCAAATCGTATAACCTACTAAACTTGAAAGAACTCAATATAAGATGTAGGTCCAGCACACTTATATGTATATAGAAGGGTTGTGTGTATGTGTGTGTATATGTGAAAGAAAAAATGCTAGAAAAATATGCACTTAAACTTAATTATCAAATAGATAAGAAGAGTTCGGGAAGTTATATTCATCAAAAGAATCAATATGATAGTTTGTAAGGACATAGTATGTCTCCTACTACTACGATCTATGTTTAGTTAGTTGTGAATGTGACTTTTTCCCCTTTTGACAAATTCTTTAAAACATACATTTTCAACCAATTTGTAACTAGGATTTGTAATCTAGTTCTAAGTAAACAACGCAATAGCGTAAGTTAGGTTATCAAAAGGGGTGTTAGTGCTATTGAACATTCTTTGGTTTCTTTCAGACCATAAATACCAGCAAGTAGTTATGAAGAAGATATCAAGTAAAATTCTATAACATCTGGTGTATTGAGGTCTAATGACATTCCAGTAGTCATTGTAGTTAAAATCAGAATTATTCATATTAAACTCAAAAATATGAAGATTATTTATAAATATAGAATTAGTTAAGGGACAAGAATAGTATAAGCATGCTATGTCTTTTAAGTTTGAGTTTCAAAAAACACATTTATTGCACATTTACTGTCTATAAGCAGATGTTTTCTCTTTAAGAATTTGATTGTGTTTAACCTCTTATACAAGATTAGCCACATATGTAGCCTTGCTTTAGGTGGCATTGGCTTTCCATATGAATTTGAACTTCCTTTTCTTAGTCCCAGAGATATTCGAAAATTCATAAACTGCGGTGATGAATATATTTTGTTGTTTTTCCAACACAAGCTCTTCTTATCATTTTCGACATCTAAGTTATACAACTCTAGCTTAGAACAAAGTATTATACATTTGAGTCAAAGTACTACATTTAAATGCATAGTTGAAACTAAAATTCCACAAAAATCATTATATGGACTAAAGAGCTCTAAAATTAGTGCAATTTTGAAGTTACAAATATCAGAAAGTTCTTTGAATTCCACTTTTAAAAGAGAACCCGAAATCCATCTATCATGCCAAAAGGCTATGCTGTTACCAAAGCGGACTATACTATTAATACCCACATAAAAATATTAAAACATTTTAAAATGGATTTCCAAAGGGGGGGACATGTTATGAAAGTTAGGAGAAATACGGTGGAAGTTATAGGTTCTATCATAAAAATGAATTGAGATCATTTCTTTCCAAATAATATTTTCATTAGTGTTATTAAATTTCTAAAGCAATCTTCCTTATAAAGAGACACTAGGTTATAAAGATTTATAATTCGTAGGCCCATTCTCCTTTGAATTTGCAGACTGATTCCAATTAATAGGATAGTTAATACTAGAGCATGAATGGTTACCATTCCAAAGGAATTTCTTTTAATATAATCTATTTTATCAATTACCCATTTTGAAAAAATATAATAAGACATCCAATGGATCGGAAGGGCAGATAGGACTGAGTTAATTTATATGACTCTGCTAGCTCTAGATAGAAGCCCACTGTTCTAACATGATAGTTTCCTATTAATCATATCAATTATCACTTTCATATCCTCCTTTTTTAATTTAGTTGGCTTAATAAAAAATCCTAAGTATTCTATTAGAAATTTTATGGTTTCATAGTTGAGAGTATCTACAACAAGGTTTTCAATCTTATCAATATCTTTCAATATTAAAACCAAGTTTTTTCTAAAGTTAATTCTAACCTCCGAAAGCATTTCAAAGCTATAAAAGACAAATTTAAGAGCTATGATGTGTCAAGATAAATGTGATGAAAAAACAATGGTATCTTTCATGAATTGAAGAACTAAATGCCCATCTTTAGTAAATCATGTCCTACACTTTCCAAAATCCCATTTGTAATTGAAAGCTTAATGATCATAGTAAAAATATCTACTGCTAAATTGAATAGTAATGGCGACAAAGGATCATCTTGTCTAAGAGCATACTTTGATTGAATTTTATTTCATAGGATACCATGGATCATTATACTTGAGCTTTCGGTTTTGAATAAAGTCGTAATCAAGTATACCCATCTAGTACCGAAATTCCTGACTAACGGTAAACCTTTGGGAAATAACCAGTCAATCGAATCAAAAGCTTTAGCAAAGTCTAGTTTTAAGAGGGCATAAGTGATATTATTTTCACAACAATAGTTATTAAATTTTTTGACTACTACAACCCCGTCCGTGGTATTTTTATCTTTAATAAATGCAGATTGAGTAGCAGCAATTAGATTATTCATTTCAGTACTCAGCCTATTTGCTAGAACCATTGTAACAACCCGGGATTTGCATTACCAATTAATAAATAAAAGTTAGGTTTTTTTATTTATTTTAATGAAGCATAAAAGGATTTGGAATAATAAAATTTATTATTTGAAAAGGCTATTTTAATTAAATGGGAAATATGAGATTTTAAAATGAGGATAAAATGTTATTTTTGGAAAGTTAAATATTTTAGGAGAGATTTTAAAATGGGTTTGGATAAGAAAAAATGAGTTTTATAAACATATATGAACACTTAGACTAATTTTTGGAAACATGTAAATAACTCTCTTCTTATTGGATTACAAAACCTAACCCAATAACCCACCCTAAACCTCCTCTATAAATTATCTCATACTCTCATAACCTCATTCATTCAACTCTAATCAAAACCCTAATCATTTCCTAAAGCTTTCATAACAAAAATGACCTCCATGCTTAGGAAAGCTCCATCCTCTTCTATATTGGCTTAAGCTAGTTAAAGTAAGAGAAGGTAATGCAAAAACCCTCTTGTAATCCATTTCTAACTCTCTTTAATTTCTGGAAATCATGTTGTAACTCTTGGTTTTATGTGTTTCGGTATTTTTTCTAGCTCATTGATCATCATCTCTTAGCTTTGGTTAGTGCCATATAGGTGTTTGTTCTTTTGCTTGAGAGGAATACTAGGTAAACCCTCTCCTAATCTATGTATAAGCATCTCTTAATTTCTGAAATTATTTTGTAATCCTCTTTTTTTTGTGCATTTAGATTGTGAAACTCTTTGATCTTCTTTTCATTGCTTGGGAAAGAGGTAATATATGCTAGCTGAAATTATAATTAGTTTATTGCTGTTAGTAAATTAGGCATATCTCATTCATCTTAAATCGGAATTAAGATTTTCTTGAAGTTCTAGAAAGCTTATTATGTACCCTATAACTTTTATGTTTTGTGCTTTGCCTAACTTTGAGGTTTGAATGGTCGAAATCATGCTTGTTTGTCGCTGACCTGACAACAAACTACAGGGTTGATAAAATAAAAATCTGAAATTGATTTGGTCATAAGTTACTCGTTTCTTATCCAAATCTAATAACTTTGGATGTTCTGGAAAGCTTAGATTTAGAGCTAAAACTTTTATGTTTTGAGTTTCATGAAATTTCGAAGTTAATTTGGTCAAAACTGTGCATTCTTACAACTGTCCCGAGAGCACAACGACAGAGATATAAAATTTAGATCTGAGAATTGTTTTAGTCATAGAATTTTCATCTCTGGTCGGAATTTGACGATCTTGGTCATTCCGGAAAGCTTAGAAACTAAGCTACAACTTTTATTTTATTCATTTTGCCAGAATTTGAAGTTTACTATGCCAAAATTGTGGTTTTCATCTCTGGCCAGTTAGTGCATAGCTATAGGCCTTAGTCTCTTTTCTCCCGTTGTTTTCAGCGTAGAACCCTGACTTTGCGACGCCATCCCGGGCTCGTCCTTTGTCAGATTTCATCGTTTTTGGTCTCATTAAAAAGATGAGATCGAGATCTTTAACCATGCAAAGTTTGGTTTAGATCTGGGTGCATTAGATACTTCCTTTCTATTGCCGAAGTAGCACCCAGAAACTGTTTACAATAGTGATCATTTTCAGTTATCGTCGGACCAACTTTGAAACATTGTCGTTCCTTCGTTTCAAGTCGAAACCGAACGATTCTTGTTGCATATCAAAGTAGGAGTACTTTTCTACGCTCCTGCAAATTTTCATCAAGATCTGAGTTCATGTGACCCTTCGACCATGTCGTCGAAGTGGGACCTTTACACTGTTTTGACACAGTAAAGTTTTGTGATTTTTGTCCGACTTTGAGACGACGCCGTTTCTTCGTTTCAAGTCGGAATTTCCCGATTCTTTTTGCAGTTTGGAGCAAGGATGTTGGACTACATGCCTGCAAATTTTCATGATATTTGGACACCGTTTGCTAGTCCAAATAAATTGCCGAACTTGGGTTCACAGCTGTTTTTGAATGTTTGCAAACACTTAGAATATTTTTCAGTGATTTTCTGGTTTTATTGATTTCTTTGAGATTTGTCTCTAGATTTCGTACACGGGTTTTATGAATCATTTTCAAAAGATTTTTCACTCCTAAATGGCTTTAGAAATTATTATATAATATTATTTTTAATTATTAAATTAATTACTCCATAATAGGAGAGTTTTCAAAAGCCGTTTTAAAGTGATTTCAAAATCAATTATAAATCCGTTTCGCACCATTAATTTGTATAATAAAAACATCACACTCACATTTTTGCATGTCGAGCGAAGTGGAAAGGTGCTTAAACGGTTAGGAAATCTCCGGCCTATGGAACCGTGTGTATTTTCTTTCCGGTTAATCCCCGACCTATTCGATTGATTGTTTTGACCTTTGGGTCTAGTTTACCGATGATACGAGGTGGACTTTTTATGGTTTGGAGTGTGAGCTTGCTATTGGTTAGTAAACCGTTTAGTGCGAACGTGGGGTATGGGACTCATTGTTAACACTTTACGGGTTCCTCTCCAAGAAGTTAGTGACACATTAGCCTCTGGGCGGCCAGTACTGGACCTCTGGGTCACCACGCCTCTGGGCAACCGTCTCTGGACACCTGCTCTATGGAGCAGTTTATTTTTTCGGCATGCGTCTCTGGGCCTTTATCCTTCTGGGAAGGATCTTGCCGTCTCGCGCGTTCTGCATCTATGCGAGTGATCGATCACAACTCAACAGTACTTGGCAACAACGACTCTGGTCGGTGCACGTGCAATATTGGTATTATTTGATGATTTTTACATCCATTCGAGTACCGCCATTCGGTGTTGGTTCTATGGAATCATACGATGTAAGTGCGATTACCTTGTGGATTCACAGTGTCTCTTGAAACTGCTTTTCAGTGTTGGATTTCATTGACTTTTCAGTATATCCCCATTGCTCTTTGGAGCATCAATCTTTGCTTGGGCATTGATTACAGACTCTGGTCACTCTTGGGATTATTGCCTATGGGCATCTTTTTATAGCTTTGGCTACGCCGATGATATGAGGCGAATTTATTTATTCTACACTTTGGTGTTGATTTCTCTTTGGAGATTTTTATTGTTTATTGATGATTAGGGATCGTCATTATATTCATGTGGTTCATAATATACTTCTCTTTGGATAAGTACTGTTTTATTTATGTACCGCATTATTATATATCTCAGTTATTACTGATTGTTTAGCTAGCCTGACCCGAGTGTTTTTCGCTCGGGTCAGACCGAGTTGTTTCAGGTTAGGTCTCTGGTCTTAGCTGCTCTGTGCTTCCGCTTTGGACTTACTTGCTATGCTTTTGAGATAGCTTATCTTAGTGTCCGCTTATGTTATTATTCAGACTTTGATATGTACATATTTTTGACCCACATGTGTGGGTAGTGGCTTTGTACCCACTTATAGTATTTGGATCTGTATTGACGATGTATTGTTCTGGGATTTTATATCTGTTATGTGATTCTGTTCTATGATGTTTTATTATTTATTATTATGCTTTGTCCTGATAGAGCTTTAGCCATTTGTAATTTCGTTATAAGTATTTACCGAATATGTCGAACCACTTGAAGAAAAATATATAGATTCCATCCTTTCGACGTATTCAGTAGATAGTTATAGCTTGATTACAAATGGTCGCTTCCACTATACTCTATTCTCCGCTTTAACAGACAGTATTACTCCCGTAATACTCTTTGTTACAGTGGTTCTCAGAGTGGGGCGTTACAACCATTGAAATAATTTTAAGAGAGTATTTTGTTAACGAAGTAGGCTTAAAATATTTGAGCTCTATCGCTCCCATTTGCTTGTGAAGTAGTATGATGTTAGCAAAGTTAAATCTTCCGACCTGCGGGTTATCGTTATAAAATTCATCAAACATTTTAATTAGGTCATACTTCAAAATTTGCCCTTTTTTAAATAAAATAGTATGGAAAGGCCATCCGTTACTAGCATCACTAAGAATATTGTTAATGGCCTTAAAGATAACTTCTAAGGACAACTATCTAGATCATCCAATGCAATCCTGGTGTCTACAGGGTATAAATCAGCCCATCCTGCGTTAATTATGTGCTCGGTGACAGTTCCAAGATGTCTTTAGTAGTTAGTAAAGGCATTATTAAGTTCATTTTGTTCTAAAAATTCCACATTGTTAATGATTAAGGAACTTATAGTGTTACTGTGTTTGCGAGTATTGGCTTGTTATAAAGAAATTTGGTATTTTTGTCTCCCTTGTCCATCTATTAGATCCTTGACCTTTGCTTCCATATTATTTCCTTGTATTTAATAATTTTGTGACGACCCGGAATTTTTGGATATTTGAAATTGGAATATTTAATTGATTTTAAATATTCAAGAGTGAATTTTTAACTTGAATTTCAAATATCACTATTTATTGGGTAATTTAATTATTAAATTAAATAATTTGAAATTGGGTAAATTGTTGAATCTTCAGTTCTAAGCTTGTTAAAAATAATTTAAAGGCTTGTAAAATTTATATTGATGATACTGGAGATAATAGATGTGTTAAAATTGAATCTAAAAGTGTTTTGTTCAGTTTTAAAAATATATCGTTTAAATCGATATTTAAAAATAGCCTTCCGGGGCACAGTCTTGGAATTCGATGAAACTAATTCCATTGGATCCGTAATAGTGTATTATTATTGGATTTCAAATTTCGTAGTGTTTGGAGTTGTCGTGTGATCGTACGGTAGATAAACGCGCTAAAATCTATATCGGAAATTTAATAAAGTAACTGGTCCAAAAAGCTATATGTTCCATACGATCGAATTAGGACTCGGAACCTTTTCCATTTCGTTCGGAATAAGGGTTTAACATTATAAAAGCCTAGTGGCACGTCTCGATAGGAGATCGAGATTTTTGAGTTGTTTTTCCAAGACGATTTAAATTTAAATTTAAATATAAAACATGTATATATATTCTCTTTTCACATCAGAGCTTTTTACCACTGATTTTAATGTTACTGTAGCTTGTTCATTTTGGCACGTAAGGAAAAGTTTAAACACTTGTCCTCCTTATTTACACGTGGCATCTCTAAAATAAAGATAACAAATTTACCGAAGCTTTCTCCTTTTAAAAACGAAATCCCTCTTCAAAGTATTCCCAAATCGAAATCAAAATAAAAAAAAATGGTGAACGAACGAGAGCCGCTCCTACATCTTCCAGTTCCATTTCGTGTAAATCAAATCAAACCAAATTCAAAAAAAAGAGATCGATCCATGATTCTGGCCACAAATCGATCGATTCATCAGTGCTTAGGACTTTCGATTCTCGCTTCTATGAGTGTGGCAGGAAGGGGTCGTCGCGAAGTCAATCTGGGTTGTTATCGTGGGTTGTAGATGGATGGGTTTGGGCGTGCATCGATCGAAGGAATAGCTAGGGCATGGGTGTTCGCTTGTCATGGGCACGCATGCGAACGAGGCGGAGCCGAGGAAGGTGATGGGAATTGCTGTCACGACGCAGTAGATGGTGTCATCGCTGGCTGAGGCAGAGGGGGAAGATCGCGTTACCTTATCGATTTCGAGCATGGGAGGTAGAGGAGTTGCATTCGTGTGCTAGGGCTGTCGCGTTCATGGTTGGGAATCTCGAGCTCGGTTGTGATGTCTAGGGAAGTAAGGTCTAAAATCAGGAAGAAACAAGCTGGTTTGGATCGGATTGCAAAATCAAAAATCAAAGGTGAGTTTATCTCACTCAACTTGGAATTTCTGCATTTAATTTTAAGTAGTAAAATTAATTATTGATTGATGGATTGAATTTGATGATTATTATCAATTGGATGTGGTATATTATATATAGTATATATATATATATTGGAGTGATTGATTTCCCGCATTATATAGCAGATGAGACCCTATGCGCCGCATAATAACGGATGATATTATATAAACCCATATACCGCGATATTCCACCTTGAAGTGGAATTGGTATTTTATATTGTGCTAACATCTGTGGATGCAGGGAAACAGGTTGGAGGGATCCAACTGGATTTCTCAAAATTATTTAGATTGTTTAATATTCTGTGTTATGAATATTTGATATTCTATGATGAATTATACTGATAATTGGAATATTGAATGCTATGGTTTGCTTGAATATATTTCGATACTCCGAGTTATCAAAATATATAGAATTGGATTTTTGAAAAGAAAATAAAAGAGTAAATTTTCAAGTAAAATAATTATAGAGAATTTGAATAAATTTAAGAATGAATTGGAAAAGAATATAAGTGATTTTAAAATCCTAATAAATAAATTCCGAGTATGGGAAAAGAGGATTTTGAGCAAACAGAGAAATAATGGAAATTTAAACTTAAGTGATATTATTTAAAGTAATAAAGAATTTACTTTAAAATTCAAGGTTTAAATTTATTTAAAAAGGATAAAGAAGGAATTTGGAAAAAATATGAAATTGGTATTTTCAGATAAAAAGGTTTTAAAATCGGAAGTTAATGGGTTTTGAAATAAATTGAGTAAGTAAAGGGATTTATTTCAAAATGGAGAAATTCGGAAATCAATTTGAAATTGATTTAAGTGTATAAAAGTTAGATTTTAAAAGAGAATTGAGGCTTTGGAATTTATAAACTGGGTTTATAAAAGTGAAGTAATATATCAGTGGATATTTGGAAGAATAAATTCAAGGTGGGAATTTATAAAAAGAATGGGTAAATTTGATTAAAATTAAATAGTGATTTATTTTTAAAGATGTGAAAGAGAAGTATATTTCCCTGGATAGCCAAGTACGGTTTCAAAGCAAATTCTTAAGTATAAGTTAAATTTCAAAGTTGTTTTGAAGGTATGTTTTGGAAAATCTATTATTTTTAAATGTTTCGATTTTAAGGTAAGTATTCTTCAAATCTATTATAGTAGTAATTATTTAAAGGTGACTTGGTATTTTGTTTTAAAAGGATAAAAAATTAGTTTTATATTTTCTAAAGTAGCTTTATTTTAAATTTTCTTAAAGTATATATTTTTGGATAAGTATTAAAGTAGTTTTAACTTAAATATCTAAAAGGATATTTTATAATAAAGAGTTTTAAATTATTTTAAAAATCCAAAGTTTTTGTACTTGGTATTTTCAATGGAAATAGTAAATATTGGGGAATTTATTCCGTGAAAGAAAGATGGTTTGAAACTGTTTTCAAAGGGTTGAAAAGTGGAAATATATCTTGCAAAGATATTTTGAGGTTAATAAATAATTTGGGAAAAATTATTTAAAGGTCTGATGGTTGTTTGTGAATGTTATTTGAAAGTTAAATAACCGACTATTAATATTGGCCAATGCGCTGATCGTTTCGAAGAGACCGGGATCGAGATTTATTTTCCGAAAACCACTTTGATCCGGTTTGTACGTTTTCGTGGGGAAAACGAGTTGGAGTCGAAGATGGAGCAGTGAAGTGCAAGGGCTAGTCGCTACTAATCCTGAGGATGATTCCAAAATGGATGTAGTAGGAGTAGTGCCTTCGGTTCCGTTCGAACCCGAGACGGACTTGTATGGATGAATGCTTTCAGAACATCGTCAGGTGGACGATGAGCATTCTAAGTGATACGTTCTAAAAGGTAACGCTTAGCCTTGAGCCTCATCAACCAGGAATGACTTAAAATCAGGGGTTATGCAGCAAGGCTATGTGGGTAGCGCCCATTAGGTTGAGATCATCCCTGTCTAGATGTCCCTTTTTATTTCGGCTTAGTGGTGCGGTTGCTGATCCTAACCGTGGGGTGATCTTACTCAGAATTATCCAGTAAGGGGTAGTTCCAGCCTTGTGTTGCAAGGGATCGGGCGTGGTCCTCGGTACACTGATCTAGACTAGGTACTGTGACAGGTGGTACCCCAGTGCCTAGTCATTAGTTGGAAATCCATTCTCCCTACATGCCTTTTACGGTTTTTGTTTGTAGAACCCACTTTGTGGCTAGTATGCTGGAATTTAATCATGTAACAATTTCAGCTATTTGAATAAGTATTTGTATATAGACACTATTATAATATCAGACGGATTTGATAAAAAGTGTTTTGGCTATCGTAAGGTAAAAACCTGACATGTTTATTTGTGGCGTGGTCTTACGAGATGCCTTTTGATTTCAAAGGGTTTGGAAAACTTTAATAATCCAATTGAGTGTGTTTTCTCATGCTAGTTTTCCAGACTGACTCGGGTATTATTTTATTGTAATGCTCGGGTCAGACCGAGTATTATAGGTTACAGGATATGAGGCTGTAGAGCTCAAGAGACGAGCTGGATAGCGAGACGTATCACACATATATGATGTATATTCCATTGTGTTGTGTATGTTGTGTATTCTGTATGTGGGACAAGTTATTATAACTGTCCTGAATTTTGATGTTGATTATATTGTACTCTGATGTTGTATTCTAGTGATGTATGTATAAACAGATATAGTTTCTTTTATGTAAAGATTAGTTATTATCTATTATATTTTATTCCGCTACGATGGTTAGATTCTGTTGTTATTTTGTTTTTGCTTCTTCTACCTCCTTCTTTAACCCTAATAGTTCGTATTTCCGTCCACTTTGAGTCGATATGTTGGAAAATAGTGTCGATTCAAGGGGTACGGGTTTGCGGGCTATTACAGTTGGTATCAGAGCTTAGGCTAGTGATAACCTTGGTTCTGGTTGGGATTTCTAATTTGAAAATAGAGTCTGTAGTACTCTAGAATGAGTTTGACTGTAATAATAGATATGAGCACGTATTTGTTAGTGAATATAAAAATGCTTTTATATTGTGTTGATTTATCGATTGAGTGTTTATGGATTCTGGTCGATATGTGGGACGACATGTCATCGATAGGGGTTTCTAAACCCTTAAACAAGATAAACCGACACAGTATGATTTTAAAAATAGGGTAAATGAAATAATTTTACCCAAAATTATTTTTGTATATAAAAGAAATAATTTTCAGAAATTATTATAGTTATATATGGTGTTGTTAGGAAGTGATAATATTAAATTATTATCATTTAAGTGTAAAATTGAATAAGAAATCGAATTATAACCAAGGTTAAGAAAATAAATTCAGGTAATAAAATGGAATTTGTAAATGTGAAATATAAATGTGATTTATAATAAAATAAAATTCCAGAGTGATATTTGAAAATGAATTGAAAGGATTTGGGATTCGAAATTTTGGAAACAAAATTCCTTTGAGTTTGAAAATGATTTTCAAAGGTTATGGAGGAATAATGGTGATATTATTTGAGAAATATTTTTGAATTGGATTTGGAATCTGGAGAGATTTGAAATTAAAAATATTTGAAAATTGTTTTAAAGAGATAAAAGCATTCAACTCTTTCGGTCGCTGGAAAATAACTTCGGTGATGACTGCAGCATCATCGATGTTCATTTTCGAGTTTCCAAGACAGAAATTGCTACCTGGAGATTTTTAAATTGGAATTGTCTGCAAAAGTTGGGTTTGATTTTAGAAATGCAAAGGATTTTGGATATAATTGATTTCAAAGGTGATTTTGAAATGTTGCTTAAACTCTGGAAGATAATTTAAAATGCTTATGGGATTTAAATAAGTTGGAAACTTAAGGAAGTGAGTTGAATTAAATGAACTTAAGCTATCAGTTGGATTGAACTGAAAATAAAATCTAGTGTATTTGAAGTAAGTTGAAGTAAAAATTGAATTGGAATAAATAATCTTCGATGGCTGATAAGGAAATATAAGGAAATAGAAGGGAATTGAATTAAATACTTTGGGCTAAATAATCTCGAGTTAAAATCTAAAAATGGAAGGAGTAAGCCAAATATAAAAATTTATTTGGTATTTTGGAAAGTGAAATAGGAATCTAAACTTGTATTATAAATTAGATTGAACTCAAGTAAAATAATGAAGTGATTTTGAAGATAGAAATCAAATATTGAATTGGAAGTGGAGTAAACTAATTTGGAATAAACTAGTAAATTGAATATGTTGGTGAGATATGGGAATGGAACCTAAATTGGTAAAATAGAAGTTGAATTGCGAAATAAACTCGGGTTATAAATAAGATACAACTTGGATTGAGAATCGAATTAAATAGAAGTAAGCTTAAGTTATGAAGTTGAGATAATTTGAAGAAAGTAAATTAACTCAAGTTTAAAGCTAATAGAAGTTTGGCCTCGAATAAAAGTGAAAGTCCATTAGATAAAAGTCTGGGTTAAATTAATTTTGGAAATGGTTATTAATTTATAAGTATTGAATGTGCCAAGCTTAATAAAATGTTTTTGAATGAAACAATTGCGGAAATGGAGCGAAATGCATGTGTATGGCTTAATAAGTTGATATGTGAAGAGACTTTAATAAAAATGGATTTTGGAATCAATTGAAATGAATGGGGTTCGTTTGGATTAAAAAGGAATTGAATATAAGCGATTGAATAATTAAACCATTCTAACTAAATAAAATTTGTTGGAAGCTATTTGAATTAGTGTCGAAATCTTAAAAATTGCTTATAAGAATTATTTAGTATGCATTGCTTGCGAATTCCATGTGCTAACTATCGAAATGAGTGAAATGTGAATAGACTTCTTATATATAGCACTTACATGTTTGAATTGAGTAAGTACAGGTACCGGGAAGCCGTTTGGTTGGATTTAGGGCGCACTAATTGCTAAATATATAAGCCGTTTGCTTAAAAATGCTAAATAAAGGTACGCCTACGCAATAAAAGATTAGGAAACATGAACTGTTGTTTGTTTTTGATTTTGCGACCGTGTGGGTCGATGTATATAAATTTATATCTCTTGTCAAATTGCAAAATCTCCTCCGTACAAAGGAGACTCTGCCGAAATTTTCTGAAAATTTTGGGAGTTAGAAAAATTTTCAAATCTTTCATTTACGACAAAGGATTTAAAAGTGGTAAGCAAATAGAGGTGAAACTGAATATTGAAATCTAATTTAAAAGTGTGTATGTGAAGTAAGGTGAAATTGAAGAAATTATTCGAAAAAACTAAAGGAATAAAAGTTTGCAAATATACTTTTATTTGAGATTTTAAATAAATTAGTAAGTAAAACTAATAAAAGGAAATGGTTAATTAAATATGGGTTGAGATAAGGTGAACAAAATTCAATATTCAGAGTTTAAAGATGAATTAAATTCAAGTAGAATTGAAAATGAAAATTTGGAAATGATGGAAATAAAAGTATTGAAGTTTGAAAGTAATTAGTATATTAAAGCAAATTGAATTCAAATGGAGTTGTGAAGGCGAAGTGAATAGAAATGGATATAAACTTCAATAGTGAAGTAAAATAAATAAATTTAAGAAGTATATAAAATATTTATACTGAACTTAAGAAATGAAAGGATGAAATTCTTAAGTAAATTGGTATTGGGAATATACTAAGTAATTTTGTAATGGAGATATATACTATGTGAATAATTGAATGAAGATTAAAACTGAAAGTTGTGAATGGGTCAATTGTGGATAAGTGAATAGAAATCAAAATGAATGTGAATAAAAACGGAATTGACATAGTTGATAATCAATGGATATAAATACGTAGGATGTACGTATATTATTTTATTCGCATGCGGTTTGATCCATATTCGAGCACAGAATTTCGAGATAGTTATATCGGTCCGAGTTGGGATTTTTCACTCGATTTTCGACGGCGAACCATGAATATGGATTTTGATTGATACTGGAAATTCTCTATTATAGTTTGTGGCTATGCAAGGAGAATGACGGTTTCTGATCAAGAAACCAGATCTGAGTCCGCACTAGGAAGTCGGGTGGACGATACTAGTTCGGAAGTGAGATTGTGTGATCGAGTGAGTGATCGAATTTGGTATTGCGTACGAATGATATATGTGCATTGTACGAATCTGAATGAAATAGATATGAAACTTTTGTAAAGAAATGTGTAAAGCAATTTTGAATGTTGTAATTGGATATTATTGCTGAGTAGGACACAAGTGTTTAAAAAGCAAAAGGAATTGGTATTTTTGATTTCAGAAAATAAATTTAAATGGCCCAACAAAAGGTATGTGTTTAAATTTCTGTATGAAATTTGATGATTTTCCGATCTAGCCACTTGGCTTTTGTTTCTTTTGGAAATCTGGGGGCCTGTCGAGGCATTTTGTAGTTGTACCGAGCTAGCCGCGCAAAGGAGACGCTGGCAAAAAATTTCTAAAATTTAAGGAGTTAGAAAATTTTTGAGAAAATTTTGATAATTCAAAATTTGGTTTCAAATTTAAATTTGAAGTGATAAGTAAGTAATATTGTTTGGGACTTATGGATAAGTTTGGAAGGTTAGTAAGAGGGATAGTGTGTCTTTATTAAGAAGATTGTTTTAGGAAGTGGTTAAAACTATTTGGGTTGACGAAATAGTTAACGTGTATTGAACCATTCTTCTTAACTAGTAATTTCGGGGACGAAATTCTTTTAAGGGGGAAGGAATGTGACGACCCGTAATTTTTGGATATTTGAAATTGGAATATTTAATTGATTTTAAATATTCAAGAGTGAATTTTTAACTTGAATTTCAAATATCACTATTTATTGGGTAATTTAATTATTAACTTAAATAATTTGAAATTGGGTAAATCGTTGAATCTTCAGTTCTAAGCTTGTGAAAAATAATTTAAAGGCTTGTAAAATTTATATTGATGATACTGGAGATAATAGATGTGTTAAAATTTAATCTAAAAGTGTTTTGTTCAGTTTCAAAAATATATCGTTTAAATCGATATTTAAAAATAGCCTTCCGAGGCACAGTCTCGGAATTCGATGAAACCAATTCCATTGGATCCGTTATAGTGTATTATTATCGGATTTCAAATTTCGTAGTGTTTGTAGTTGTCGTGTGATCGTACGGTAATTAAACGCGCTAAAATCTATATCGGAAATTTAATAAAGTAACTGGTCCAAAAAGCTATCTGCTCCATACGATCGAATTAGGACTCGGAACCTTTTCCATTTCGTTCGGAATAGGGGTTTAACATTATAAAAGCCTAGCGGCACGTCTTGATAGGAGATCGAGATTTTTGAGTTGTTTTTCCAAGACAATTTAAATTTAAATTTAAATATAAAACATGTATATATATTCTCTTTTCACATCAAAGCTTTTTACCACTCATTTCAATGTTACTATAGCTTGTTCATTTTGGCACGTAAGGAAAAGTTCAAACACTTGTCCTCCTTATTTACACGTGGCATCTCTAAAATAAAGATAATAAATTTACCGAAGCTTTCTCCTGTTAAAAACGAAATCCCTCTTCAAAGTATTCCCAGATCGAAATCAAAATTTAAAAAAAAAATGGTGAACGAACGAGAGCCGCTCCTACTTCTTCCAGTTCCATTCCGTGTAAATCAAATCGAACCAAATTCAAAAAAAAAGAGATCGATCCATGATTCTGGTCGAAAATCGATCGATTCATCAGTGCTTAGGACTTTCGATTCTCGCTTCTACGGGTGTGGCAGGAAGGGGTCGTCGCGAAGTCGATCTGGGTTATTATCGTGGGTTGTAGATGGATGGGTTTGGGCGTGCATCGATCGAACGAATAGCTAGGGCGTGGGTGTTCGCTTGTCATGGGCACACGTGCGAACGAGGCAGAGCCGAGGAAGGTGATGGGAATTGCTGTCGCGGGGCAGTAGATGGTGTCATCACTGGCTGAGGCAGAGGGGGAAGATCGCGTTACCTTATCGATTTCGAGCATGGGAGGTAGAGGAGTTGCATTTGTGTGCTAGGGCTGTCACGTTCATGGTTGGGAATCTTGAGCTCGGTTGTGATGTCTAGGGCAGTAAGGTCTAAAATCAGGAAGAAACAAGCTGGTTTGGATCGGATTGCAAAATCAAAAATCAAAGGTGAGTTTATCTCACTCAACTTGGAATTTCTGCATTTAATTTTAAGTAGTAAAATTAATTATTGATTGATGGATTGAATTTGATGATTATTATCAATTGGATGTGGTATATTATATATAGTGTGTATATATATATATATATATTGGAGTGATTGATTTCCCACATTATATAGCGGATGAGACCCTATGCACCGCATAATAGCGGATGATATTATATAAACCCATATACCGTGATATTCCACCTTGAAGTGGAATTGGTATTTTATATTGTGCTAACATCTATGGATGCAGGGAAACAGGTTGGAGGGATCCAACTGGATTCCTCAAAATTATTTAGATTGTTTAATATTCTGTGTTATGAATATTTGATATTCTGTGATGAATTATACTGATAATTGGAATATTGAATGCTATTGTTTGCTTGAAAATATTTCGATACTCTGAGTTATCAAAATATATAGAATTGGATTTTTGAAAAGAAAATAAAAGAGTAAATTTTCAAATAAAATAATTATAGAGAATTTGAATAAATTTAAGAATGAATTGGAAAATAATATAAGTGATTTTAAAATCCTAATAAATAAATTTCGAGTATGGGAAAAGAGGATTTTGAGCAAACAGAGAAATAATGGAAATTTAAACTTAAGTGATATTATTTAAAGTAATAAAGAATTTACTTTAAAATTCAAGGTTTAAATTTATTTAAAAAGGATAAAGAAGGAATTTGGAAAAAAAATATGAAATTGGTATTTTCAGATAAAAAGGTTTTAAAATCGAAAGTTAATGGGTTTTGAAATAAATTGAGTAAGTAAAAGGATTTATTTCAAAATGGAGAAATTTGGAAATCAATTTGAAATTGATTTAAGTGTATAAAAGTGGGATTTTAAAAGAGAAGTGAGACTTTGGTATTTATAAACTGGGTTTATAAAAGTGAAGTAATATATCAGTGGATATTTGGAAGAATAAATTCAAGGTGCGAATTTATAAAAAGAATGGGTAAATTTGATTAAAAATAAATAGTGATTTATTTTTAAAGATGTGAAAGAGAAGTATATTTCCCTAGATAGCCAAGTACATTTTCAAAGCAAATTCTTAAGTATAGGTTAAAGTTTCAAAGTTGTTTTGAAGGTATGTTTTGGAAAATCTATTATTTTTAAATGTTTAGATTTTAAGGTAAGTATTCTTCAAATCTATTATAGTAGTAATTATTTAAAGGTGACTTGGTATTTTGTTTTAAAAAGATAAAAATTTAGTTTTATATTTTCTAAAGTAGCTTTATTTTAAATATTCTTAAAGTATATATTTTTGGATAAGTATTAAAGTAGTTTTAACTTAAATATCTAAAAGGATATTTTATAATAAAGAGTTTTAAATTATTTTAAAAATCCAAAGTTTTTGTACTTGGTATTTTCAATGGAAATAGAAAATATTGGGAAATTTATTCCGTGAAAGAAAGATGGTTTGAAACTGTTTCAAAGGGTTGAAAAGTAGAAATATATCTTGCAAAGATATTTTGAGGTTAATAAATAATTTGGGAAAAATTATTTAAAGGTCTGATGGTTGTTTGTGAATGTTATTTGATAGTTAAATAACCGACTATCAATATTGGCCAATGCGCTGATCGTTTCGAAGAGACCGGGATCGGGATTTTTGTTTCCGAAAACCACTTCGAATCGGTTTGTACGTTTTCGTGGGGAAAACGAGTTGGAGTCGAAGATGGAGCAGTGAAGTGCAAGAGCTAGTCGCTACTAATCCTAAGGATGATTCCAAAATGGATGTAGTAGGAGTAGTGCCTTCGGTTCCGTTCGAACCCGAGATGGACTTGTATGGATGAATGCTTTCAGAACATCGTCAGGTGGACGATGAGCATTCTAAGTGATACGTTCTAAAAGGTAACGCTTAGCCTCGAGCCTCATCAACCGAGAATGACTGAAAATCAGGGGTTATGCAGCAAGGCTATGTAGGTAGCGCCCATTAGGGTGAGGTCATCCCTGTCTAGATGTCCCTTTTTATTTCGGCTTAGTGGTGCGGTTGCTGATCCCAACTGTGGGGTGATCTTACTCGGAATTATCCAGTAAGGGGTAGTTCCAGCCTTGTGCTGCAGGGGATCGGGCGTGGTCCTCGGTACTCTGATCTAGACCAGGTACTGTGACAGGTGGTACCCCAATGCCTAGTCATTAGTTGGAAATCCATTCTCCCTACGTGCCATTTACGGTTTTTGTTTGTAGAACCCACTTTGTGGCTAGTATGCTGGAATTTAATCATGTAACAATTTCAGCTATTTGAATAAGTATTTGTATATAGACACTATTATAATATCAGATGGATTTGATAAAAAGTGTTTTGGCTATCGTAAGGTAAAAACCCGACATGTTTATTTGTGGCGTGGTCTTACGAGATGCCTTTTGATTTCAAAGGGTTTGAAAACTTTAATAATCCAATTGAGTGTGTTTTCTCACGCTGGTTTTCTAGACTAAGTCGGGTGTTATTTTATTATAATGCTCGGGTCAGACCGAGTATTATAGGTTACAGGATATGATGCTGTGGAGCTTAGGAGACGAGCTGGATAGCGAGACGTATCACACGTATATGATGTATATTCCGCTGTGTTGTGTATTCTGTATGTGGGACAAGTTATTATAACTATCCTGAATTGTGATGTTGATTATATTGTACTCTGATGTTGTATTCTGGTGATGTATGAATAAACAGATATAGTTTCTTTTCTGTAAAGATCAGTTATTATCTATTATATTTTATTCCGCTGCGATGGTTAGATTCTGTTGTTATTTTGTTTCTGCTTCTTCTACCTCCTTCTTTAACCCTAATGGTTCGTATTTCCGTCCACTTTGAGTCGATATGTTGGAGAATAGTGTCGATTTAAGGGGTACGGGTTTGCAGGCTATTACAGTTTTTGTCTAGTTCTTCTTTAAGGTTCGAAACTGTGTTTTGCTCGGATAAGTTTAAAATTCTTAGTTCTACTTTATTTAGTTTTAAAATTTTAAAAAGTAAGTTCTCCTTTTCATTTTTAATATTGCCAAAAACGTCTTTACTCCATATTTTAATAAATATTCTTAGTTCTGTAGGTTTACTTACAAAAAAGTTAGCAATATTTTTGGAATATTTGTTGTTGTCACAACTCATAGAAAACCATTTGTTTATAATTAAATTTATAAAATTACTTTATAATAGTCACATCTTTTCAAATCTAAAATTACTATGTAGTAGGCGTTAATTTTCACAAAGAAAAATAATGGGATAGTGACTTGAAATAGTAGGAAGCCCCTTGACTCTCAACTCTGTGAACCTATCTTCCATTTCATCGGTATGAGAGAGAGGTGAAGTGGCACCGTCGAAGGGGTCTCTCTTGAGTTTGATCAAGTGAACTGCCAATTACTAAGTGATAATTCAATAAATTACCATTAGTAATAAAGTGGTTAAACTCTTTCATTATAGAGATGTCACATTCTTTAGGGGAACACTCTCTTATGTATCTTGTCATGTTAAAGTCGCCTCCAACTACCTGCAGACTGGCAGTAAAGGATCAAAATTCTAGGCATTCTCTCTAAAGGATCCTTCTATTAATCTTATTTTGAGGTTCATAAACATTAGCAACGTCAAAAATGAATTGTCACTTAAATCTATGAAAATAAGATGCATCAAGTGAACATTAGTGACAATTTGCATTAGTTTAATAAAATTATGTTTCCAACCCACCATTAATCCACATGACTGACCCCTAGCCAGAAGTCAATCCCAATTTCTATGATAATACCCCCTAAACTTTTATAGAAGTGATAATTAGGAAATTTTATTTTAGTTTTTTGCAGCAGAGCTAAATAAATGCAATAATCCTTTAGAATAGACCTAACTTTATTGCATTTATCTGGGTCATTCAAACTCCTTACATTCTAGCTAATGTATCTCATGGTCTAAGTGATAATTCCACAAATTTTAAAAACATACATATTGTAATTGGAAAATTCCATAAGTTTAAAATAATAGTTTTAAATCTAGTTTCAGTTCGGATTCTGTTCAAAATGGTTTAAATTTGGATTAGGAAAATAAACATGGAAAATACACCATTTTAAACTTTATAAGTAGAAATTTCCACAAAAGTGTAAAGAAAGTGTAATATTTAAAAAAAATCAAAGTGTGGCAAAAATATTTGTAAAATGAAAGACATTTAAAAGACATGTTTTGCTTACTTTTTTATTTACTTTTAGAAATTTCTTCTTTTTGAAAATGGGTTCCTTTATATTGAAACAAATATATTACAATACATATCATACCGTTACACACGGCTCAACTTTGAGTTGAGTTACCTAATTATACATACCAATCTAAAAAAACATAAATAAGTACATATAGTAGGAGAGCATTTAAGCATGTTTGTGCAACCATGTAACCAGTGATGCAACATTTGACCCCAAGAAAAAAATTTAGGTTTCTTTCTTTTTGTGTGCACAAATTGCTTAACCGTTAAGAGCTGAGCCCAGTGTAAAGAAAATTATCAATTCAAATCAGGCCCATTTTTACTTCTATATGATTACTCATGTTGCAACAAAACAACGGTTCTAATTTCAATACCGCTTCACGTGCAAATAACCGCGTACTCAAGTAAAGTTATTATTCTCTTCTCAGATTTGCCTCGTCTTCCTCCATTGATGATATTTCCTTTCATGATTATCTACAACTATAATTGCTTCATTTTCATGGAAGAAAACCACAACAAACACATGTACCTGAAGATCG
The DNA here is from genome assembly GCA_030737815.1 of Allium fistulosum. Lineage (NCBI taxonomy): Eukaryota > Viridiplantae > Streptophyta > Magnoliopsida > Asparagales > Amaryllidaceae > Allium > Allium fistulosum. The sequence continues at coordinate 507,249,903 of CM060903.1, read as the reverse complement.
AACATGACAATCATCTTCACGGCCAGCGTCTTCGTCTTAACTTCGGAACGCTTCCTTCATGGAAAGCGATAAAACGCTTCGATTTTGGATAAAAAATAGAGCCCGATTTTAGTTGGTCTTCACAAAAAATCCACATCTTTAATATCCAATATCACTCTGCGTCTATAAGCTAATGGAAGTTGAGTTGAAGTTTTCAAAACTATGTCTTTAGTTTAGATCTAGAATTGAGTTCGAGAAGTAAACTTGGGTTCGCGGTTTACTATTTCGACAACGAACATCTCCAGGTCATTCTTGACGACTTTCACTTCAAACCCTAGGTCTCTGATCCATTCCCTAATCTATGTTTTCGTTTTGGCTTGGATTTACTTTATTGTCATTGATAATGATAGGAACACTTTCTAATCTCAACATAGTTTCAAAGATAGCAACTTGTTTCGATATCGCTTTCAATGATATTTCAAGCCCCATCATACCCATAAACATGGTGTAATCCGTTTAAGCATAGGAAATTAAATATTGAAAATATTGTGCCCTCCTTTTCACCATTGTTGTGGAGTTCTTCTCCCCAAGTGAGTTCCTCTCTCTTTTAAAAGTTTCTTTGTCAAAAGCAAATATACATCAAAGCATAAGAGGAACAACGTGTCGTACACTTATCAAAAATAAAAAATTTAAAAATAGTAATTTAAAATTAATTCTTGTTAAATTTTCCCATTTATGAAACTCACACTAAGGAGTTATTATTTTCGAAACATTAAACAAACTTCAACTTTTTGATTATTTTTCCCTAAAATCTCAAATACCAATATTTTTAACATTTTAAGGAAAATATTTCAATTAATTTAAATACTTTAATTGGAGTTGATCATAACTTACACAAGCCAAACTAGGTCATACAATCTAAAAAAATGCTTAAGTACCTTCATTTTTCCTCATCAACATCATAGTATATTCTACAGACTTAATGGTACTACACTTCTACTTATTCCTCCCTAATCCCACAATTTACTCCACTGCTACTGGGCATATAAACCCTCTTTTAGAAATTCTCTATGGAGTAAATTGCAATAAACGTAGTAGATTTATCTTCCACCCCCAAACTATTTGAATTTAAACATTTATTTAACACATAGTTGTTTACATCTATAGGGGGTAAGCCAACAACTACCCCTACGAGTCAAAATGTATAGGGTGTTGCATAAAACTACCCCTACGAGTCAAAATGTATAGGGTGTTGCATAAAAATAATATATACATATATATAATATTAAAGCTAACAAATACGCTTCTCATATGCTCTAATTTAGTAGGAATCGCCTAAACTTAGCTCTGATACCACATGTAACAACTCGTCATCCATGATTTCCTGATCCGCGTTAAGGTGTGGCACTGGCATTGCAGATGCCATTGATGATGGATTGTTTTAATGTTAAATATAAAACATGTAATAGAGCTATCTACAATATTCTATACTTCATGAAACTCGCAGCAGAAGGAATAAAATATAATAATCAATAATACAATTCTAGACAAATAAAAGAATGTAATGTCAAAATAAACTCCAACAGCAACATCTCTACATACTGGTAACAGAAATAGTGTATTGTTTGGGAACAAAGTAGTAGATAACTAACAGATGAATAAATACATGTTTCAATCATAGCATTGTACCTTCAAGCCACTACTAGTCCTCCCTATCGACATATCGGAGTTTAACTAAAAAGGAAAAATGATAGAGGGGTCAGACATATGTTTGGTGAGTGAAATGCATCATATAAGTGTACAATACTATTAAGCTTGTGAAACAACACTCATGCTCGAAAATGATACCTTCCCAACAAGTCAGCTAAACATAATATAATACTATAGTGACATCATATGCTAAGGTCTCATTAAAATCTATTCAATGCCTAATCACATGCCCATGATTGACCCCAAAGTATCAACCCATTATTGCCAAAACATATACTAAGGACTCAGCTCCTCTAACTGTATCATAACGCCAAATTGAATACCAAGCACTCAGCTCCTCGGATTATCGTACATTGAGGACTCAGATCCTTGAACTAGGGTATATTGACGACTTGGCTCCTCGGACTGTGTTATATTGACAACTTGGCTCCTTAGACTATGATATGTTGAAGACTTAGCTCCTCAGACTATTGTATATTGAGGACTCGACTCCTCAAACTATATTGAGGACTCAGCTCCTCATACTATGGTATATTGAGGACTCAACTCTTCAGACAATTGTATATTGAGGACTCAACTCCTCGGACTATCGTATGTTAAGGTCAAGTCTAAGGTAATCATTCATCTAACGGTCTACGACATTCGGAGCAAGCATATAACTCGTCATCACCCCACCATTTTCGATGCTACTATATCAAGCCCCCACCCATAAGCACAAAACTGTATAACAAACCTAATATAATAAGGCATTTTTCTTAAACATCTTAGAAGAAATAAAACAATATACCAAAAATTCACTGTCTCGCCATGATCCTGATGTCGCAAACCATGCGCGAAACAGAGGTTGTATGCGAGAGTTATAAGCATTTAAAGTTAAGGGGAATTCATGATTTATTAAATAATTTAATTTGATGATATTACTTTATATTATTGAACGAACGCAACCAATGGATTTATGTTATTGAAAAATACAATTTCAATATATATTATGTCTAATTTAGAGTACTTTTATATTTTACACTTTTTAATTAGGGAGAGACCAAACTTTGTCTATTTACAATAAGAAAAATCACTTTTTAATTATTTAGTCATCACATGCTACCTCATAATCATGTGTATGTAAAAAAATCACTTTCAAATTCGTTATTTATAATTTGATTTATGACCATAAAGGGTGAATTACTATGTCTTGTCAATTACATATATGTATGTATGTATGTATGTATATGTATGTAGTCTCACTCACTGAAACTCCCGTATAAAGAAGAACTCAATACCGTCTATGTTGTCATGTGGCTTTTGCACCTAGAATCCCCATAAATTTTCCATATTCCTTTACCAAATCGCAATGCTTGTCTCCATGGCCATTGGTGGGTAGATCATCAAACTCTGTTAAGAAATGAGAGAGGTACAGTATTTTGAAGTTTGATAGAGAAGGATGAAAATAATGTACAAGATTTCATCATTTTTCTTTGATGTTTGAATCTACTACACCTCCGATCTTACAAATTTGCCTCCAAAATGATATGAGATCATAGTATTCTTTACATCCTTTGATATTTCGTTGGTTTTTATGAAATTCGTTGAGAAACGAAGAAGTTATGAATTCAAAGTTTGGTAGACAAGAGGAAAGAGGAAGAAGAAATAAAACGACTAAAAAAATAAGCGTTTTTTTAATTTGCTAAGGAATTAATTTAGATCAGAGGTAAGGTATTTAGATTAAAATAGGATTAGAAAATAGGGTTTGCACTTCTACTTATAAGATAGAAATAACACATAACACATATTTAGCCTAAAATCTCATAATCACGGAGTCTTAGGGTTTTCCACCATCATTAACTACATCTTTATTTCATCCGCTCCACCCCGCTCTGCGTCTTTTCTATTATACCCTATATATCATCTACCATTTCGCTTTCCGTCCCTAGTCTTGGGACCAAGATTAAGAAGGGGTTTATCTCCCCTAATCAGAGCCTTCATATTGACGACCAGGTGGGCCAGCCTACTCCTCCGACCACTAGATCAGGTCGTGTCTTCAAGCCATCTGTTTTTACTGATGCAGATTTTCCTCCCTATGGAAAAGTTCTAGGAAAATGTAAATCTAAACAGCTTCTTTAGGTCAGCCTGGATATTCGCTATATTACCTCATCACACTATCACATCACATACTTGACCTTTTTTCGTCGCTAACTTCTAGCACTTCTATGTCAAATTGTATTGCACAACCTGGTATTATTTCCAAAAATTCTTTGGTGCCTCTTGCTGCATGAGATTGTATTGCACAAGGAACTAGAGTGAATTCAAATCCTTTGAATGCCATTGATAACCCAATGCTACCTACATTTTCAATAAATCCTATAAATGCTTAAAGTATTAAGGTGAATGCAACAAATCTGGACTTCTTTATTTTCTAGCAAGCCTAAAAACTGGCAGGTATACCAGTAACATTTTAAAACTTCTGACAATGTTGATGAAATACATATTCCATCGAAAGAGGTTATTGCTGCAGGTTCAAAATTTTGGAAGCACTCGCTTGTTGGTTTCTTTTTGGATGATGCCCTTCCATACACTATTGTTAAAAAACATTTATCAAACCGCTGGAAAATAAAAGGATCATTGAAAGTGCGGTTTAACAAGGATATGTATTTATTGATTTTGGAAAAATGAAGAGGGGAACGTCGAATGGTATTGGAAATATACCCTTGTATTTTTGATGGTAAGGTCTTTATTATAACCAGATGGCTTCATCGGTTGACGCTGCTAGGGAGCAAGTTATGTCTATTCCAGTTTAGGTGATGTTTATTTGCATCCCTAACTCCCTAGTCCCTTAAGGGCCTTGACTTGTTGGAAAACAATATAGGTGAACTGATTTTCTTTGATGAGTATATATAGCATAGGAACCATCTAAAGTTTGCTAGATCCCTTTTTGAGATCACCCTCTCTCGGCTGTTGCTGTCAAAACTATCACTTGCATTTTTGGTAACAGAACTGCTCATATCTTAGTTTCTTATCAATGGAAATCTCTAATATACACCCATTGCCACTCTTTTTGACACTCTGATTAAATCTACCCTCATTTACCAGATTCGACTATATTGGATTCTTTGGCTCCCCTGCCCACTATCCATGAAAAGGTTCCATTGCAAAAATTCCTACAAAGCAATGGAAGGAAAATGAATCTGTTGCCCTGCCTCTTTTAATCCTCTTCCTATAACATCACCTTCCGTAGTTTTCTTGCCAGGCCCTTCTATCATTGCCAACCTTGATGCTTTTCTTTCTATGGCTTTTACTCCTGACAATTTTACTTCTGTTAAACTCCTTATGGAAAAATCCGACACAGATACGGTCCCTACTTCTTCAATAACACGCTTTCAACATGCTCATGATCTTAGTAAACCCTCTAGCCCGTCAATGCATGATCCTGATGATCTCGATGATGGAATTGATTAAACATTGCTAATCCTTTTCCATCTTAGGATCGATGTATGTTGTACTTTGTCATGTATTGTTTCTTTTGGCACTTTGGTTTTGGGCATGTAGTGACCCATGTAAGTTGTAACTGCTTTGGTAGCATGTCATTTTCTTTTTGAAATAATAAATAGTGGACGTTTCATTTAAAAAACTGACTTGCCTTTCCAAATAAAATATCTCATAATCATTATATTACAAAAATGCAATTGCATTTCACTTCTTCTAATTTCTAGCTCATTTACCGAAATTCAGCAAGTTATATATGTTTTCTGACTGCAAGCGATATTCTAGATGCATTGACATAGGTTCTGAAGCCTAATTACAGCTTTTGAATTTTTTTACTTTTTTGCCCTTTATGTAAAATTACGATTTTACCCTTTTGAATTATTTACGTAAAATTATGGGGTGTTATATAGAGGTTGATGAATGTACATTAATCATTCCAGATGGAAATGAGGAGTTGATAGTATAATCATATGCATGTGGTATTGGAGTTGGGGCGGTATTAATGCAAAGATGTAAGGTTGTCGCTTACGTTAGTAGGTAACTGTTATCCATATAATTTCAATATCAAAAGTAATGTCATAAGTAACAGCCTCGCAAAGGAATTGGTGCCGTTAAGTTCACCATCGAAGGTCGATAGTGCCACATGTGATCAATACTACGTATATTCGCCGCTTCTCTTTGGCATCGCCTCTATCTCATACTATTATCACTTCCCAAGTATCATCGCATATCAGTAAGCCATGATTAATAGTGTGTCAAATTGGTATCTTCAATAATCAACAATGCAGATAACTAATGTTGTGTGTCAACAATGCCATCTTTCATTCATACCGCATTTCATCATGTCGCAATACAGTAGTGCTGCATTCCACCAATTAGGAAAAGGATAACACTGAATATAATTGGTTCCGCATGAAATTCATGCTTCCTATCATCGAAGTCAAATGGTTTATGGATGTCAAATCTATTAGGTGTCACTTCCAAATGATGTCTCACTTCATCATCCATCGAAAGATACTGCTTGTGATAATGTCGCCAGTAGACCATGCTGCAAGTCATCAAACCACTTCTTATTAATGACGCCCCTTCAATGATGCCGAATCTCATTAAAATAGGCTATTATCAACACTCTGCTTTGGGAGTACCATCGCAATCAATCCTCACAATGTCAACGATGAATATCATCGACGTCCACGAAGATGGGATAACAATCAATGCCGCTTCAATTCAACACCTCCATCAACTAGTGAGAAGCGCTAATCATTAACACCGAGAGTCATTGACTTCAATACTATCCTAGAAAGTCACTCTTTCACAACACTGCCCAGTGTCAACGTTGCTCCTCATCAATGCTTGGTGCCACCCTTTATTGATGCCATTCAACGACGAAGCTAATGCTAAGTGATGTCGCTGGCGTTGCCGAAGCCAAGCTTTCTGAAGACATTGGAGGCGGGATGGAGCCGCACTGCCCCTATAAATATAGACTAGAGGCGCATAAATGTGGGCGATCATTTCTTCTCTCTACTCTTCAAATCAAATTCTTAAAACCCTAAATCGAATTAGGGATAAACCTATTTGAATGTAATCATGCATAATTCATATGAACAAGATCTTAGACTTGCCTCTTATTTTTATTATGCATTTTTTAACATTAATGACATGGACGAGCATATGATTGAATCTATAAAGCCCAAAACGCGATATGATTATTTCAAAGGAGTATTGGACTGTGATAGTCGATCATATGCATATATATACCTTTCCCAATACATATGGACATTGGACCTTGAATATAAGAACGAATCACATAGCCCATTAACGAACTTGAAGGAATATTGCACAAATTTATTTCTTGTCTTCTTTACCACTTATAAACATATAACATGACATCGACCTTTAGAGAATATCACCTCCGAAGCTCATATGGATTCTTAAACATAGTGACTCCAATAAATCTTCAAGGATCTTTAGCGCAATGTTCCAAGAAAACATATGAACTATATAATAATTCTTCTCAAAGTCCCATTAGCATCATAAGTCCATCTTTTAATGATTCCATCTCGCATTAAATCTCATGTGGCAAATTGGTTCTTAATAACATCATTTGGTCAGCATCGATTAAGCCAAGCCTGATTGTGTTTGAATCAAGGATAAATTTGTCACAGTTAGCATCATGGGTGTTATACCAGTTTTTGATCCAACATTTTTGGTGCTAGAAGGAGGGCTCAAACCTCCGTCTTATTTAACTTTATCTCCAAACTAATTGAGTAATTTTTATTTCAGGAAAATGAGATCAAAATGACTTAATGCTCCAAATGAAGAGGTCATACAACAACATTAGAAGAGAATGTAGTTTCCAAGTTCAACTTAAGAAATACAGAGCCCATGCAAGCATCAAAACCGGCGCAACCAACCAACAGGGAAGCCAAGATTAAAAGCTTAGAACAAGACATGGTAGAAAAGTCCAAGGAGCAATTTGGAAGCTCAACCTCCGAAGGGTACAAACCTAAAAACGAATAACTACCATATTGATGACGCCCACTTGAAAGACATGGTAGAAAAAATAGCGAAAGATATGCTTAATCTCAAGGGAAAGAGAAATCTTAACGATAGGGTCAACGATAATCATCGAGAAGCTCCCTTCACAAATGAAATCATATCCATGAAAATTCCTTCTCATATCAAAATCCCATCTGTTAGATACAATGGAATGATTGATCAGATGATCACTTATTGGCTTCCAAAAGTCAGATGAACTTATACAACACGTTCGGAGTTGTGCGTTGTAGGTTTTTTCAATTACTTTTCAAAGAGCAGCAGTTAATCGTATCGACAAAACTGAGAGAAAACTATCTATTCCTAGAAGCAATTTTCTTGAATTCTCGGCACAATTCTGTATTTGCAAGGATCCTACTATCGACAATGCCGTGTTAGCTAATATCAAAAAGAGACTAGGGGAATTGTTGGGTGATTATCTTAAAATGTTTAACACGGAGGCCCTAAAGGCAAAAAAATATGACCGATATGGATAAGCTGGTGGCGGTACATTCAGGATTGATTGAGCAGACCCCATTTTGGTGAGAACTCTATATTAATGGGTGTAAGGACTTGTAGGATTTCCATATTCAAGCTGATAAATTCATTTGCACAGATGAAATGTATCATGCCAGAAAAAAAAGCACAGGTCAAAAAGGTAACAGGAAAATTAGTCACAACTACAACCATAAGAAGCCAAGATCGGAAAAAGCTTCGAATACTAACCATATTACTTTAAACAAGCTAATATCCTACATATATGCTACAATGAAGGAAAGTGGTGACTTCTTGATTTATTACAAAGCCAAAACCGATCATGAACTGAAGAAAGGGGGATTACTGCTCTTATCATAAATCGAACGGGCATAAAACTGACGAGTGCCGAGTACTGACGGGCATAATTCAATGTATGATCCATTACGGATACCTAAAGGAATTTTTTGAGGATAATTAGAAAGTTGAAAAGGGAAATTAAAGACTACCAAACAACACTGCAAATTTGGTAGAAAGTGATATTCAGCCAGATTTCACCCCACCTCTCAATAGAATTGACGGTATCCATTGAGGCCCACACTCGGCTAGAAATAGCAAAGGAGTTAGAAGTTGCTATGTTGGGGAGGCGAGAGAAAGAATTTTCTCTATCCAAGAGTAGCCACCGCCCAAGAATTCGAGATGCCAAATCCAAATGCATAATTTGATCATCACTCCATAAGATCTAAGAGGGTTCGCCACCCATACAGTGACCCGCTTATGATACTGCAAGAATTGGACTTTCTTTGGTTACCAAAATTTTGATGGATACCGAAAGTGCTGTCAACATAATTTTCAAGCACACATTTGACTAGATGGGAATTCTAGTGGAAAAACTTAAACCGAGTTTTGAGCCTATTTTTGGGTTCAATAATAAGGGGTCAACTCTTATAGAGCAGATAAAGCTTCTTGTGCAAATAGTAGTTCCACCATGTTCTCAAACCTTTAAAACTCTCTTTGTCATCATGGACCAACCTTCTTATTACAACGCCTTCTTTGGAAGACCGACTTTAGATGGTTGATGCTTTTATTTCACCAAAGTACTTGAGGGTAAAGTTCTTGACCAAAAGTGGGTGGGGAACCATAAGAGGGGAACAATTCAGTGCTTATGAGATGTACTTTGCAACTATTGAGCAATACAAACGAGACTACTAATAAATGCATAAAAATGACCATTTTGCCCCTATATGAAGATGAATGTGTGACAATTTCAAATAATTTGAATTTAATTCAAAATTCAAACAATTTCTATTATAACCCATGCCAATTCAATTTCGAACTCCAAAATGAATTTCAAACTCAAAATGAAAATGGAAACAACTTTTCAAACGAATTTGGCAATGGGAATAATCTTAACCACATTACAATTGAAAATTTTTGTCAACAAATCCAAATCAAAAATTCTCAAGTTAATAACTATAAATTGGATTTTGTTGAGCAAATGAACGAAATTTACGATGATCACACGAATTCGTTGTTTGAAACATATATGAAACAACGTGAAAAACAAAATCAAATTCCAACGTGTTACGAGTCAAACAATAATCCATCTTTTACCCAAATCGACGATTTTCAAATAACAACTTTTGAAATTGAAAATAACGATCTTAACGAAGTTGTTGAAAATTTGGTGATTCACTTGGATTTCAATTCTTTTGAGGGTGAGAAACTCGATTTAAATTTCAATCTTCCTTTTTCTGAAAATTTGAATACAACAACTTTGGATTTTGAACTTGAAATACGCAATGAAGTTGTTGACAATCCAACAAAGGAAGACGAATTTAACGAACACGAGTTTTTTGGACTTTTTGAAAATGAGTCGTTAATCTCTGATGGAGAAGATTTAAATCACCAATTTGATTTTGAAATCAATAATTCTAAATAATTTTTCAATGAACAGCTTGAATTTCAATTTGGTGAAAATAAACTTGAACTTCAATCAATCGTTCTATCAACTCCAAAAATCATTGAAAATAAAACGACTCGTACAATTTTTAATAAAACGACATTCGTTTTTCCAAATTAAAATTCAACTTTGAAATCTTTTACGATTTGGTTTTTCAAGCTTGAGCTGTGTCTCGTATACTTGACGAGACAAATGAATCGGTCTTTGGAAGACCATTTCATTTACTTTTTGACGATATATTTTCTAATCTCGTGTAAATACCGTTAATTTTCATTTAAATAAAGGTCATGTTTTTATTTTTATTTTTCTCCTTCCACTTGGGTTGACTGTGGGGACACAGTCAAAATCAAGTGTGGGGGGAGACTCACCATCATTTTCAATTTTTCCAAAATTTAAAATTTTAATTAGAAATTTTATCGGTTTAGAAAACTTGTTCGTCGACGGAAATTCTATCAGTTTAGAAAATCGTCGAACGAATTTAGAAATAAATATAACCGCAAGCGCACGGCGTACACTTGTAGTACGTGGCGAATACGGGTCGATCCGCAGGGAATTGATGATTTTAAAATTCTATTCAATCAAATTAAACCAAAGTCAAGTGATTGTTAACTAACTAAAAGAAAGTAAAAACAAACTAAAACTAAGTAGAATAAAAAGATGAGATTAAAGAGCAATTTAGAGGCAAATCCCCTCTAATGATCACATAAATCAACATAATGAAATTATGATCTCTTTTTGGTCATTTGTGACATTAGTTGATGCATTTATCATAAGCATGGCCTAATTGTGTTATTAATTAACACACTTAAACCATCAAAATTTAATGCACCCTCTAACCCACTTACTAACTTCAATGAAAATGATATGAAATTAAAAGTAGAATCTATTCTAAGCATGGTTTATTAACTATTGAATTAGAAACATAAACCATCAAATTTTGATTCTAAATCCACTTCCATTACCATGATCATATGTAGATAAAGAGGTAATTAATGATTCATATGACTAAGCATAGCCTATTTGTTTTGAACAATATAAGCTATTAAACTCAATATTAAACACAAAACCATACAAACATCTACTTTCCATTAAGCACAAAAGAGACATAAAAGAAATTATGTTGTATCTACATGATTCAAGAGAGCTTCATTACCCCTAAATTGAAGGGATTAGCCTCTCATTTTTGTTATCAAATCAACAAATGTAGAAAGCAACATTAAACAAACAAGAGGAAAAAGAGAGAAAAAAGAAAGGAAAAACTAATCTACTTGCATGAAATAAGAGAGATCTACACTACAAACATGAAAGTAAATAAAGAAAATAAGCATGTAAAAGAAGAAAGCACTAATTAACATTGCACAAAAAAATGGAAGTTACTTGAAAATAAAAATGGCTAAGTAGCCATGGAAAAGAGAAGAGAGCTTTCTTTTATTTGATCTAAAACTAACTAAGAGAGACTAAGGGAGAAGAGTAAGAGAGTTACATGAAGATATGGGGTATTTATACAATTGTTAAACCCTAATTCATATTTTTGGGGAATGCCCAAAATGCCCTTGTAGGAAGTGTGGTGGCCAAGTTATCATTAGCTTCAATAATCCCTCACTTAAATGTACATGAAGCCATTAATTCCATAAGCATGTGCATTGGCCTCTAATTTGTACATTAAGGTAGGTGGGTAGGTGGGGTCCTCCATTATCTTCACTTTGAATTATTTCCATCTTCATTTGTTCTCTTCACTCTTGTGCATGCATATATCATCATGTAACCACTTGTATATGAAGCCAAATTCCTAAAAAAATATAGAAATTTCTAATTAAATTTTCTCAAATTAATATATGCATAAAAATGACCATTTTTCCCTTGGATGAAGATGAATATGTGACGATTTGAAAATAATATGAATTTTGGTTTAAACAAGTTAAAATGCCCGATATGATCATTTATTTAATTTAAATTAATTAAATATGGTGGTAAAAATATGCACATTTATGTGCACATCAACTACCCTTCTTGTTAAGATTCAGAGAAAAATGAATTGATTAGAACTGATACTAAAAGGCTTTGTATGATGATTCTTCAAACCCACGACCCAAAGCAAGAACAGAGTCAATTAAGAAGACTAAACATGTGTTGAGGAAATTTGACTTCTCGAAAAATAAAAGGAAAAGGAAGGAAGAAAACTTAGTAAGAGACAAAACAGAAGATGAGGAGATTGTCACTAAACTAGACTGTAGAAATAAACAAGAAATAATGAAGCCTACTGAAGATCTAGAGGAAATATGTTTATATCCGGCCAATGCAACGAAGACAGTTAAGATCGAAAAAGAGCTAGACAACAAGATAAAAGAAGAGATAGTCCAGTTCCTTTAATCCTGCAAAGATGTATTTGCTTGGACCGATTTAGATATGGTTGAAATAGATCCTACCATCATGTTTCATGCTTTGAATATAGACCTAAATATCACACCGATCCGGTAGAAGAAAAGACGGTTTGATAAACCTCGGTCAATGCTTAAAAGAAGAAGTTAAAAGATTGCTCGAATATGGATTTATCGGAGAGGTGCTTTATCCAAAGTGGTTAGCAAATCTAGTGCTAATCAAGAAATCCAATGGGAAGTGGAGAACATGTGTCGATTACACTGATTTGAATAAAGCATGCCCAAAAAATGCTATCCCCTCCCGAGGATAGACCAGTTAGTCGATGCAAAGAGCAGACACAAACTTTTATCTTTCATGGATGTGTATTATGGACACAATCAAATTCCAATGTTCAAGCCAAATGAGGAAAATACCGGTTTTATAATAGATTGGGGAACATATTGCTATAAAGTAATGCCCTTTGGATTGAAGAATTCTAGATAACATACCAGAGACTAGTGAATAGTATGTTCAGAGAACAAATTGGTCGGAACATGGAAGTATATATGAATGATATGTTGGTCAAGTCCCAACAGAGAGGCAGTCATCTAAAAGACCTAGAAGAAATGTTTGATGTATTAGGAAGATATCAGATGAAGCTTAAGTCACAAAAGTGTTCTTTTGCAATTGAGTATAGTAAATTCTTAGGATATATTGTCAGTACAAGAGGAGTTGAAGCTAATCCTGACCAAATTCAAGCTATTAGAGATATGGCAAAACCTAAGACAAACAAAGATGCAATGAGCTTGAATGTGAGAGTGGAATCATTGAACAGATTCATTTCCAAGGCTACCGACAAGTGCATTCCATTCTTTAATGTGATTAAGAAGAAGAAAAACTTTGAATGGAGTAAAGATTATCAAAAAGCTTTCAAGGAGCTGAAAGATCATTTGGAAAATCCACCAATTCTCTCTATCCCTATGGGTGGGGAAAATCATTGTCTTTATATGGTCGTTTTTGAACATGCAATTAGCTCAGTGCTACAAGAGAAGAAAAGAGAATTCAGCTTCTAGTATATTATACGAGCAAAAGACTCAAAGATGCAGAAACTAGATATCCGGTTATAGAGAAATTAGCATACTGTTTGATGCTCACCGCACAGAAATTGAAAGCTTATTTCAAGTGCATCTAATCAAAATGCTAACTAATTTCGCATTGAAGCAAGTTTTTAGTAAGCCAGAAAATTCAGGGAGATCAGTTAAATGGGGAATAGATCTTAGCCAATATGACATCGAATTCCTACCCCGGGTATGAATTAAGGGACAGTCTCTAGCCGATTTTGGCAACGAATGTACATGATTCATTAAAGAGCAATCAGAAAAAGATCTAAAACATAAGCGACAACTATTCATGGACGGAGCCTGGAACAAGTAGCCAGGGCCGGATATGTGGTTATAACCCCCGATTGACATCGTTTGCACTATGTAATGAAACAGACATTTTCAGCCACCAACAATGTGGAATCTATAATAGCAGGACTTACCCTATCCCTCCAATTGAAAAACCCCTAGAATCGATATTTTCAGTAATTCATAATTAATGGTAAATAGCTAAACTAGAAATATCAGAAGAAGGACACCAAACTAACTCTATATGTCAAAAAGATATTGAAGAAAATGTTAACCCAATTCAAAGATTTCTCAATACATCAAGTGTCAGAAGGAAAGAACTCTCAAGTTGATTCTTTGGCTAAGTTGGCAAGCTCACGAAGGGCACCCAAAGCCTGAATCATGCCAGTAGGTTACAAAGAGAATCCTAGTACAGAGAAGAAAAACCATAATCCAGGGAATGAGTCCTTAGTGTTGACCAGATCTCAAGCCTTAACACATAAGGAGAAAAAAGATGAAACTGAGATTCTTTAAGAAAAAGCTCCTCATATAGAAACTAATGATCAATACAAGAATAATTGGATGACACTTATCGTTAAATATATAACAAAAGAAAGGTTGCCGGTAGATAGAAAGGAGGCGAGGAGAATAAAACGCCAAGCTCCAACTTTTATCATGGCAAACGGGATACTTTATAAAAAGGGATATTCGGTTCTTTACTTAAGATGTGTTAATCTAGAAACGGGAGCATGATTACTAAGAAAAGACCACAAAGGATTCTATGGAGACCACTCCAATGGTGTGAAATTGGCCAAGAAAGTTATGAGATAAGGCTTATATTAGCCTCAAATGACTAGTCAAGCCACTGATTATGTAAGAAGATGTGAAAAATATCTAAAGTTCTCTAAGATCCCACATCTACCATCAAGCGATTTGTCTTCTATCTCAAGTTCATGGTCTTTCAATGTATGGAGAGTTGACCTAATCGGACCATTGCCAATATCCAAAGGAGGAGCATAAGTATGCGGTAATATCCATTGATTACTTCATGAAGTGGTTAGAAGCTGAGCCGCTTTCGAATATCACATCGGGAAAAGTTTTAAAGTTCATAATTAATAATATCCTTACAAGATTCAGAATTCCATACAAGAAAATATTTGACAATGGAACTCAGTTTAAAAGGGAAGAATTCACTCTATTCTATAATAAGAATGGAATCATCAAAAGCTTTTCATCTATAGCTCATCCCAAAGCAAACAGAGCTATTGAAGCAGCCAATAAAACCGTAAAGACCATCCTAAAGAAGCGGTTAGACAAAGCAAAAGGAAATTGGGGAGAGGAACTACCTCTCATTCTATAGGCATATAGAACCTCTACAAAAATTGTAACAGGAAATACCCCATGCTCCCTAACATATGGATGTGAGGCCATGCTCCCAATTGAGGTTAAAGTACCTTCTCATCGAAGGATTGCATATGCTTTTAATCCAAATGAAGAATTAAGGATAGGGTCCCTGAACCTAATCAATGAATTAAGAGATGAAGCGACCATACAAATGGCTGAATATCAACAAAGAATATCCAAGTACTATAACTCTAGAGTAAGAGGAAGATCATTCCAAAAAAGAGATTTAGTACTTCAAAGAGTAATGGCAAAATACTAAGAATCCAACAGATGGACCATTTGGGCCAAATTGGGAAGGGCCCCTAATTATACACAATGTAATCCCGACTGGGCCTATAAACTATGCCGACCTGATGGCAACATAATAGCAAAAACATGGAATGCTGAACATTTATGACCGTATTTTGCAACAATAGATGAATAAAGAAGTTAAAGAAGAAGAATTTGCTAGCTCGCCCATGAGAAGGAGTGAGACTCTTCTAAGACAAAAGACCTGTCCATCAAAGGCCCGTGGCCATCAAATTCCTTGTAACAGAAAAGCCTATAGTATCATCATCAAAGGCCTTACTAAAGCGCCTCCTAGAGGGAGGAAAGGTAAGCCTTTGGCTTGTCCAAAGCACTAAAAAAGCTTTAGTGCAATCATCAAAGGCCCTACCGAAGCGCCTCCTAGAGGGAGGATGGAGTAAGCCTTTAGTGTGGTCATCAAAGGCCTTACTAAAGCACCGAACCAGCTTTCATTGCCATCATCAAAGGTCTCACTAAAGTACCTCCTAGAGGGAGGACAAGTAAGCCTTTGGCCTATCCAAAGTGCCGAACCAGCCTTTAGTGCAATCATCAAAGGCCTCACTAAAGCTTCTCCTAGAGGGAGGTCGGGTAAGTCTTTGCTCTTGCTCAAGATAGCTAACCAAACGCACCGGACAACAGACCTAAATCGTCACCTAAGACGGTGATAAGAGGTCCGAGCCAAGTAGTGTCCAAATCAATCAATCTTCTAGAGCAAGATCTATCAAAATCCGAGCCAAGTAGTACTCCAGATCAGTCAATCCTCTAAAGGAAGATCTATCAAAATCCAAGCCAAATAGTACTCCAAATAAGTTAATCTTCTAGAGGAAGATCTATCAAAATCTGAGCCAAGTGGTGCTCCAAGTCAATCAATCTTCTAAAGGAAGATCAATCAAAATACGAGCCAAGTAGCGCTTCAAATCAAACAAATCTTCTAGAGGAAAGGTCCATCAAATATGAGCTATTTATGCTCCCTAATAAACGCAATTTTCAACTATCGAAAAAGGATTTATGGTCTTTTATTATTGTCAGATATGGATTTATGGTCTTCTATCATTATTGCCAGATATGGATTTTTCGGTCTTCTATCATTATTGCCAGATATGGATTTTCGGTCTTCTATCATTATTGCCAGATTTGGATTTCTGGTCTTATATCGTTATTGCCAGATATGGATTTTTCGGTCTTCTATCATTATTGCCAGATATTGATTTCTGGTCTTCTATCATTATTGCCAGATATGGAATTCTGGTCTTCTATTATTATTGCCAGATAAAAAATTCTGATCCTCTATTATTACTTCTGGTCTTCTATTATTATCAAATAAAGATTTCTGGTCTTATTTTATTATTACAAGATATGAATTTCTGATCTTCCTCTATTGCTAGATATGGAATTTTAATCTTATTATTATTGCCAGATTTGGATTTATGATCTTCTATTATTATTGCCAGATATGGATTTATGGTCTTCCATTTTTTTTGCCATATAAAGAATTCCTGCCTTTTATTATTATTTCCAATCTTCTATTATTATCAGATAAGAATTTTTTGTCTTCTTTTATTATTACCAAATATGGATTTTTGATCTTCTTCTATTACCAGATATGGATTTCTGGTCTTCTTTTATTGACATACATGGATTTCTGGTCTTCTTCTACTGCCAGTTATGGATTTCTAGTCTTCTTTTATTGACATATATGGATTTCCAACCATCTTTTATTATTACCGCTAGAAGGACTTTTAGTCTTGTCCAATGGGTTTTCTGGCTTTCAATTATAGCCATCATGCGGACCCACTGACCTTCTATTATCATTGTTAGAAGTGTTTCTGGACTTCCCTCCTATGATATTTCCACTTAGGAAATTATAATTCATAAATAATTATCTAGTTTTCAATTCATGAAAATCTTTGTTAGATAATTTTCTAAACTTGATAAACTCCAAAAGTAACATTAGTTTACGGATAAAAGATCCTTTATAATCTCTTGAAAACTTCGCTAGGAATCAGATCAAAAGGTAACAATAAAAATCATGACCTATTTCAAATTTACAGGAAAACGGCATTAGAGAGGAGATCTAACCGAAGGTTAGGCAATGCAAAGAAATTCATTGTTTTACCCTAAAGAGTCAAAAGCATCACTTATACTAGGAGGGGGACAAATGTTATCCATATAATTTCAATATCAAAAGTAATATAATAAGTGACAGCGTCGCAAAGAAATTTGCACCATTAAATTCAGCGTCGAAGGTCAATAGTGCCGCATGTAATCGATAATATGTATAGTCGATGCCGCTTTTCTTTGGCATCGCCTCTATCTCATACTATTATCACTTCCAAAGCATCATCACATATTAGTAAACCAGGATTAATATTGCTTTAAATCGATATTGTCAACAATCAATGCCGCGTGTCAATAATGTCGTCTTTCATTCATACAGCGTTTCACCATGTCGCAATTCAGCAGTGCCGCATCACACTAATAAGGAAAAGGAGAACACCACACCTAATTGGTGTCGCATGAAATACACGTCACCCATCATCGAAGTCAAATGATTTATTGATGCCTCATCTATTTGTTGTCGCTTCCAAGCGACATCGCACTTCATCATCCATTGAAAGATATTGCTTATCATAATGTCGCCAATCAATTAGCATCGTTGATAGACCATCCCACAATTCATCAAATCAACTTCTTATTGATGCCACCCCTTCAATGATGCCAAATTTCATTAAAATAGGTTGTTATCAACACTACACTTTGGGAGTACCATCGCAATCAATCCTCGCGACAGCGATGATGAATATTGTCAACGTCCACGAAGATGGGATGACAATCGATGCTGCTTTAATTCAATACTTCCATCAACCAGTTAGAAGCGCTAATCATTAACATCGATAGTCATCGACTTCGATACTATCCTATATGAAGTCTCTCTTTCACAACACTGCCTAGTGTTGACGTCGCTCCTCATCAATGCTTGGTGCCACCCTGTATTGATGCCATTCAACAATGAAGCTAACGCCAAGTGATGTTGTTGACATTGCCGAATCCAAGCTTGCCGATGACATTGGAGGCAGGATGGAGTTGCACTACCCCTACGAATATAGACCTAGGGTCGTGCAAATGGGGATGATCATTTCTTCTCTCTACTCTTCAAATCAAATTCTTGTAATCCCTAAATCAAATTGGAGACAAAACCCATTTGACTATAATCATGCATAATTCATATGAGCAAGAGCTTGGACTTGCCTCTTATTTTGATTATGCCTTTTTGAACTTTAATGACTAGGATAAGCATATTATTGAATCCTTAAAGCCCAAAACTCGATATGATTATTTCAAGGAGTTTTGGACTGTGATCGATCATATGCACATATATACCTTGCCCAATACATATGGACATTGGACCTTGAATATAAGAACGAATCACATAGCCCATTGACGAACTTGATGGACTATTGCACAAATTTGTTGCTTGTCTTCTTTGCCTCGTATGAACATATAGCATGACATGGACCTTCAGAGAATATCACCTCCAATGCTCATATGGGTTCCTAAATATATCGACTCTTATAGATCTTCAAGGATCTCGAACACAATGTTCCAAGAAAACATATAAACTTTATAATAATTCATCTCATAGGCCCATTGGCATCATAAATCTATTCTTTAATGATTCCATCTTGCGTTAAATCTCAAGTGACAAGTTGGTTCTTGATAAAATCATTTGGTCAACATCGATTAAGCCAAGCCTTATCATGTTTGAATTAAGGATAAATTTGTCGCAGTTAGCATCATGGGTGTTATACTAGTTTTTGGTCTAACAGTAACTAAATCTACATGCGAAGCAATATCCAACCCATGATTTAGAGGTAGCCACTATAAAATTTGCATTGAAGGTGTGGAGACATAACTTGATAAGAGAAAGGTTCGAGTTGTTCACCGATCATAAATCATTAAAATACCTTTTCTTATAGAAGGACCTTAACTTTTTATAGCAAAGATGGTTAGAGTCCTTAGCCTCCTATGTCTTTGACATTTCCTATGTGTATGGTAAGAGAATGTAGTCATGGATGCATTATGTAGGAGACATGCCAGCTTGGGAGCTATGTTCCAAGAGTGGACGTAGTTAGAGTATATAGTTGGATATGATTTCCGATCGAAGGGTGAGCTTGAGCAAGGGATGTTAATGAGCTTGACTATTAAATCTACTCTTTTGGAATGAATTGGTACTAGTCAAAAGCATGATGCTAGAATTGTGAGGATTATTACTAAGGTTGAGGTGGGAGTAGAGTTCGAAGATTTGTAGTAGTATAGATTTGACAGAGATGGTTGGCTCCGTAAAGATGGAAGATTATATGTACCTAATGCAGATGGACTTAGAGGTGAAATGTTGCCATCGTTCAAAGTTAACTATCCATCTTGAAGGAAATACAATGTATGTAGATATGAAGTAGACATTTTATTGGGAATAAATGAAGGACGTTGGGACAATCGTCTCTAAATCTATGAATTGTCACTTAATTAAAGTTGAGCAAAAAAATCGAGTGGTTTATTGCAATTTTTTTGTTAAGCGAAAAAATGGATTAACACCCTGGAGGGTGATGTGAAAGCACCATCCCTGTTCGAACAGAGCAAATATAATAGAAAAGTAGTGGAAGAGTAAATAAACGTAGAGAATTTTATAGTGGTTCGGCTGTTAACTAAGCCTACGTCCACTTTATAACTTTGCTTGTTGATTTAATCTTGATAGAATACGATTACAAGATGATTGAAAGATAATTGATCACAAGTACAGGGGCTAGACAAGTTCTATGTCCTAGAAATGCCTATAGTTGCTGCCTTGGTGACTGTGATGAGGAGGAGAGAGTTGAAGAATAAATGGAGATCCCACATAGTGTTAGTAGAATCTCGATCCTTTCTTAGTTGCTTTATGGTTTGTATTTATAGTGGTAGCAGTTGTATAGGGACAAACGGAGAGTTGGAGAATAGTCCAGAGGTTGGCCTAGGAAGGTGTGTAAATTTGTGGATTCACCTAAGTTAACACCAGAAGTTGGTCTCGACCTCTTCAAGTTTGTGCCGACTTCTGTGGTTCAACCCAGGGGGTTGAGTTGACTTGCATCTTTCATGCTACTTGTTTTGCAATGTTCCTTGTAGTTTGTTTGGTAATTTGGTTAATGTTGATGATGGTTCCTTCATCGCTTGGTTTATTCTGCCGTTTTGACTGCTAGCCCTTCACTCTTGGTATTCGACTGTTCAGAATCCTTTGATATTGCTTGGGCACACATAACATAGGTAAAAAAAGAGCCTCTACAAAGTTTGAGTGAGAAATATAGGAGTATGTGATGTCTCCACCGACTTCTCCAAGTCGGTACCAACTTCACACCATTGTTCCATTCATGTTGAAATTTCTTCGAATTTTATCTATACTTAATCTAAGTGTGCATGCAAAATTTCTAGTCGTTTCGTCTTCTTCTTCACGTTCTAGCTCCTATTGATTTCTGCTTGGCTAAAAACCCAGTTAACATTTTCCCCTAGAGTATGCTTTCATTGAAACTAAAGTGTGCTCTGGAACGAGCCAATTCCTGAAGTATCATCCCGTAAATCCTAGTTGAT
Source organism: Allium fistulosum (assembly GCA_030737815.1). Lineage (NCBI taxonomy): Eukaryota > Viridiplantae > Streptophyta > Magnoliopsida > Asparagales > Amaryllidaceae > Allium > Allium fistulosum. Next base: position 507,228,714 of record CM060903.1, on the reverse strand, counting down.
TATTTAAGTGCCTCCTCGAGACGTTGCTTTTCTTTGGCTTTAGTCAATCAACTTCTGTTCTCTATCTGCTTGAACTTGGTTTAGAACTTCTATTCTTGATATTGGCTATATAATTTAGGTGTTGGAACTTGTAAGCAACTTTGTACTGTCCAATAAGCTTAGTGTTGAGAGTCTGACTTGAGTTGCACAAAACATGACATGTCGGTACCGACTTATCGTTTCGGTACCGATAAGAAAACTCAAACAAATTTCATAATTTCTCTTTTATAAACTAACTTAGGCTTTCTTTTCTCTTCACTTTCTCATTTCCTTGTTTTAGCTACCGTGTTCTCAAACCCTACAATTGAGATCTCGAGCTGCTGACTTAATCTCTTTGGCCAATTCAACCTCACCTCCGACATGCTTCTGTTAGACCACCGCCTGCCGATGCCTCCCCCGAAAATTCTCCATAATCCATCATTGCCACTTGCTCCAGGTTGACGCTTTGAAAAGGCGGTGCTGAATCTCTTTGAAACCCTAGGTTGTGGTTAATTCATGGATTTGACTAGGAGGTAGGTGATGTTATGATGCTGATATGTTACGGCTGAGGAGGTGGTTTGAGAACTGGTTGATTTCGCAAGATGGAAAACAGTAATTATCATGTTGGTTTTCTTGGTCATGAAGTTAGGGTTTAGATTTTCTTTCGATCAAACACATGTGGTTTCAGAGAAGAGTCTGACCTGTCTCTTTTGATTGTTTTCCACATGAAATTGACCAAGTTGATCAATTGAGTGGGTACAAAAACGACGATTAGTTTAGAGTTTGGGCATATCGGATGATTTCAACACTCCACTTTTCTATAACTGCACTTCCAGTGATCCTTAAAAGAAAAACTTCCTGTGTCACTCCGGACAACGGATCCGTTAAAAATTAATTTCAAAGGATAATGCGAATTGTTTTCAAATGCAAGCAAGCTTTCTACATTGGACGGCTTGTTTGCAGTGTTCTGGACACTAAACTCATTTCATGTAGATAACATGTTGCATTTGCCTCGGTTAACACTTAGAATTCAATTGGTCGACACATGTCAACTCCTTTAATTCCAAGCGTCGGTCATACGGGTACTTCGCATTCTGAGTTAAATTCATTTGACCATGTTGAACGCAAAGCTCTCTTATGTAGAATGACTCGCTGATCGACTCATTGCAAATCTGCTGAAGGACCATCAACTCCTTTTGAGGGTGCTTCTACCATTGCTATGGTTTCTTCATATGTTCTAGTTGAGACAACCAATCTTCAACTTTTGGGTTTGAGAGTCAGATGGTACTAGTAGATCCTAGCGTTCCGCCCTAGTTGCTACCAGAGCTAATTTTAACTAACCACCGGAACAGGCGCCCACCATTATGACTAAAAAGATGCTTCGCAATGTTTGCATGCAGCACGGAATTCCTACCGAAGATGTTCGCTTAATAAGAAACATCTTGCACATCGTCTCTCTCCTGGTTTAACAATTTACAGCCGGTACAAGTGTCTCAATGGTGTTGTTCCATCCTTCAACTCTTTCTGGAGAGATATCCTAAGAGAGATTGGGCTTGCACCATTTCAGATTCACCCAAACTTTTTTGCCTTATTGAGCTCACTATACCTCTTTTTCATGAAATGGTTTGAGCATCCACCACGCTTCAGAGAGCTCACGTATTTGCTCAAATTCAAGAGGAGAAAAGTTTTCTCCTTCTTTGTTATTATCGAAGCCTGGACTAGGTGTAAGGTTATTGGGAACCTTCACAATAAGCATTCGATGTTCAAAATCAAATATTTCTTCGTCTGCTGTTTGGAAGGATTCAGTCGCCTCTGGTTAAAAGGAAGTAAGTTTTGCTCTATCAATCCTCTTTACAGTGACACTTCTTTACTCCAAACTGAACGCATATCTCTCACATGTTTTTTGACAAGAGATAAGTGATCGGAGCACAAGGAGATGCTCGGGCATCTACAGGCTGTTAGAGCGAGCAAACGCTTTATCAGCTTCCTCTTGACGAATTAAAACTTGTTAGAGTATGGCTTGCTTGCCCAGGGAAGAGAAGTTGACATTGAAGTTATTTCATATAGCGGCTCTAGGTCTTGTACCGATTCCACTACATCTAATTGTGGCTCTAACGAGGGTCCTCAAGAGGAAGAGGAAGAAGGTGGATCGGGCAATGGACGTGAATCTGGTGATTATCATGAGGAGGAGGCTGTTGATATAGAGATCGACGAGCCTCTAGGAGATAACGAAGAAGGGGAGGATGTTGAAGTTCGAGCGGATGAGCCCTTGAAAGAGTGTGCCCCCAGTCGTGAGGGCAATAGCGGGAGAATGCCTGCCATCCCGGAGGAGGATGAGATAGTTAAAAGAAGAAAAGGAAAGAGAACAATGGTTATGGAGGAGGGAGAGATCTTCGACGATGAGAACAATAGCGACCTTCAGGCCATTGAGAAAGGGGAAAGCAGATTCAGGGCTGAATCATCTGGAATGAGCCCTGGACTTCCCAACCTTCCTTCTTCGGGCCTTTTGGCCGATGAAACCATAAGTCCAGCTCTCAGTACTTCTCCTCCTCCTGAACAACTAGTTGTCGAAACCCCACTTTCTATGGGAGATCAAGTTGCAGGGGCTTCTGTTGAGCCAACATCAACTTCTAACTTCATGAAAGATGTTGCCATCCATGTTAATGAGCATAAGGACATCTCAATCGTTGAAATAGTAGAAGAAATTGGCTCACATATCGACATATCTTTTAAGGCATTTATAAGTGAAGGCAGTAGCACTCTAACTCTAAAATAATGCTAACTGGTTTGTGAAACATAAAGGGGGTTATTGGCGTTATACACTTTGCTCTAGGAAAAAACATTCATCTTCGCATACACCTTGATTTGTGTAGTTCCGGTACTCATAAATTTTTCTTTGTTTTAGGTTCAATGGCGTATGATAGATATGAAGTACTTTACCGTAGCTCGAGCAACTATAGAAGGAACACTCCTGACCTTTATCCTCGTTGCTATGAAATAGATGAAGAGAGGCGAAGGAGAAAAGAGCGCAAGCATGATGAAGCTTATAGAGCTGAGAGAGAACACCTCGATGCTGAAGAAGAAAGAGTGATGAGAAAGAGGGATTTCGGGGGAGATTCCTCCCATGAGACTCTCAAACACCTCCGAAGAGATTCCTCTGAGCACCATGGAGCCACTACTTCTATTATTCCTCTACATTCTGAAGCTCAAACTGCTATTATCCAAGACACTCCTTCATCGTGGACCATTACAACTTTTGCTGCCCCCGCTCCTTTTCAAGGCATCTCAACGCTTACGCTTCTGCCTAGTTTTCCCACCTCCAAGCTGCTTATCCATACTTATACTTGCATGGATTAAAATTTGATCACGACATAAAATTCGTTACTAAGGAAAGTGCGATGAAAAAATTGAAGGTAGTGCAAAGTGACGTTGACTAGATTTTCGAATGGCAGAATTTGTGCAAAGCTCTTTTTGAGATCAATAAGATCAACTTCACACAACTTGATTCGCTCAAAAAAGAGAGCACATATCAAGAAGAGGCGACTAAATAATGTGATGCTGACTTGATCAAAGTTACCCGAGAAAGGGATCTCGCACTCGAGAAGAAAGCGAGTGTAGATAGTTTGATGGAAGAGATAAAGCGTGCTCATACGAATGCAAAGATAGTGATGAGGAATAATCTTAGGGTTGCTCATCTTGAAACCGAGAGCAATAAGAAACAGGCCAAAGAGACGGCTGAAATTATAAAGGCAAAAGAACAAGCCCTTTCTAGACAGGCGTTCGAGCCTAAATGCCTCTATGAAGAAGTGCAGAAACTCCATGAGAAAAACCAAGGGCTGGCTGGAAAGTTGGACACTCTGTCATCCGATAAGCTTTCAAATGACATCGAGCTTGCTGTCGGCCGGAGCAAGCTGACTAATCTTGAAAATGCCCGGCATGCCGAGAACGAGAAAAAGGCCCAAGAGAGAGAAGACCTCAACCAAGCTCTCTAACAGTTCTACGTGAGTGTGATTATGCACAGGGATCTAAAGTGGTTAGGAAACGATTATCTTATCACCCTTACTAAAGCGTGGGAAGAAGTTTTGCACCGAGCCAGAGGCGAACATTCTGAGACCGAGCTCCTGACACGGTACTTGAGTGCCAAAGAGATAGATGTGCTTACCGTAGGGAAGACAATTCTCCCTTCAGAGGATGCCATGGCTGCTGCTGCCCATGTTGGCCTGAGAACGTCGGGTCAGTGTGAAGTGCCTATCTCGTAGTTTGGGCGCCATTGACGATCACCCCCACTTTGACCACACTACACGAGCCTTATTTCCCTGTTTCGGCAATTGGGCAGTTCTCAATAACCAGAGAGTACGAAATTGACGTCATACCAAGGAGTCCCACTTCAAGTATCTCTCTTATTTCTTTTGTGCTCAAGCAAGTTGATCTCACTCCTGAATCTGTTACTGATCTGTACTATTCTCTCTATAGACTCATAGGTCCACTCACATTCCACCTTTGCCTCCTGCTTCTTAGAGCGCATGAACTAAAGCGATCTTTGTCCCCTCCACTACTATTTCCACAAGTTCAACCGCTACACTCCAACCTTCCACCTCCAGGCTCAGATCCGGTGCCCAATAGATTGTAGCGTTGGAAGGGTTAAGGGACATTGTTGTATCGCAGGAGGAGGATGCTCAGATGGTTAGTGCTACTAATCCGACCGGGGATAGGACGATCTTAAAGCGGAGTAAGATGTTGCAAAGACCAGGATCCTCTCATTAACCATCAAGACTAGCAAACCAAAATCTACAGGTCAGTCGGTTAGTAGGTCCGAGGAAAGTGACTTAAGCAAGGTGGTGGTGAAGAAGAAGAAGACCGCAACCCGATCGGATAAGGGTGGCAAAGGTGCAGTGAGAAGAAGTGATGGGCTAGAGCATTAATGGAGCCGGGTTTTGGTGTTTCTTTTAGTTTGTATCTTTTGATTTTTTAAGTCCTTTTGTACAAGTGCAGAGTTAGTACCTAACATCTTTTCTTTTGTTGTTGCATCAGTAGAGTCTGAACTTTTGCTTTTTGGTGTCCAAACAGGCTGACATTGTGCACTGTGCAGTTAAAGCGCCCTGCCGCTCCATAGCGTTTGAGGTGCGAAAAGTTGTAGCGAAGATATATCGGGGATATAGCAAGATATAGCGGACGACTTTAAAAAGAGGAATTATTGAACATCCTACATTAAAAAGAGGAACAATTATTACTTATTATTTCCCACCAAGCAAAATAGGTTATAATAAAGTAAAGATAAACAAAGTTGACACTTAAAAAGTTAGAACTAGTTATAATAACCAACAGCGTATATCATTGTTACATCAACTTTGAAGTTACCATAAACTTAAAAGCAAGACATCATGCAAAATGCTTATTTATAGGAAAGGGGGATATAGCGGGGCAATAAAATCGGGGATATAGCGGATTATTGCCCCAATATCGGGGATAATAGCGGATCCGCTATATTAGGCCACTTTATAGGAATATCGTTGCCCCAAAAGTCCTCTATGGGATATATCGGGGAAATATCGAGGAATTGACTGAACAAATTTGTGCGGTAACGGCCCCCGCTGTTTGACATTATACATAAAGTAATATAAGCAATGAAAAGATTAGTATTTCTACTGTAATCTCTTCTGTGTTCTTCTCTATATTCTATGATTGTGCTTGTTTATATACAACTATATATGTGCGTAATACGATTTATCACCTTGCAATTTTCATATTATACACTGCTGTACTGTGTGATACACGATGTGTTTATTTACCGTAATTTTATGCATGTAAATGGTGTAAATAGTATAACTTGCAGTTATTTAGTTTTACTATTTTACTTGGCCTTGTTGTAGCTGATAGAATTTTTGTTCAGCGTAATAGAACCATGGAGTGACTTTTACTCTAAACTAGTGTTAGTATGCTATGTGCCCCCTAGTCTATGGGGATGGTTACTTGAACATTTGATGCAAGACCATGCACTTCGAGATACTCTCTGGTTGCCCCCAGTCAAGGATGTATTATAGCTCCTATTTTCGGGAACTTGAAGTCTGAATGCTCGATTCCGAGCAATGTGCACTTTGGTCACGGCTGATTTTCTCCGAGTTAGATATTGAGGTTTTACCATTATGTTAGCCTCTATTACTTGAGACCTTTAAAGAGCTCAATTCCTGGGATTTTCCTTCAATGTTGTCGATATCTAGGCAATGTTGAGCTTTGAGCGGTGGGGATTGATTTCTACCAATCCTGCAACTAATAAGTTTCCCGATACTGCCGAAGCAACATCTGTACTTAGAAGGTCTTAAGAAACTGGTGATATTACTGGGGTAATAACGATGATTCAAAGTATGCTTGAACGTGGTTCCATTGGTTCAAGCGACGGAGGAGTGGATGCTCGCTTGGACGCGGTTCCATTGGTCCAAGAAGCGAAGGAGTTGGGCACACTTAAATGCAGTTCCATTGGTTCAAGTGGCTAAGGAATGAAAGCTTACCTAGATGTGGTTTCGTCGATCCAAGAAGCGAAAGAAATGGGGCGCACTCGAACGCAGTTCCATTAGTTCGAGTGGCTAAGGAAATGGGTGCTTACTTGGATGCAGTTCTATAGGTCTAACAAGCGAGGCGTGGCTTATAGATGCATGCGAGGTGTGTGCCTTCCTAATGTTGCCAGAGAAACACTAGTTCTTAGAGGGTAAGGATCGATTTTCCCCATCGATCCAACGATTTGAGTCGATTTCTTCTATCGACCCGGCAGGTCGCTTATTTGAGCACAGTTCCAATAGTTCAAGAAACATGTGGATGGAGCGTACTTGGATGCGGTTCCACTGGTCCAAGTAGCGAGTGAATAGTTTTCAAGTCAATCTGACCTCGTCGACTCAACAGGTTGCTTACATGAATGTGGTTCCATTATTTCAAGAAGCAAAATAACTTTATTGATAAAATAAAGAGAAAGGCAAATCCTGCTTATTTATAATGCCCCCGGTATCCCTGGGTGGCTAATTTGTGAAAATAGGAAATACATAGATAGAAATTCAAATAAAATAGTGTCGTAGCGAATCACTATTCAAGCATGGGGAACTTGGATTCCATCGACCGTTGTGAACTTGGAAGTTCCATCTCCAAGTTTCTGGCCGATAACGTAGGATCCTTCCCAGTTTGGGCCAAGTGCCCCCGTACCCGGGTAGATTCATTTTAGGACAAGATCTCCCACTTTGAAGGTGCGGTTGCGAACTTTGGCATTGAAGTGTCATGCCACTCTCTTTTGATGCGCGGTCGTTCTTAACTCAGCTTCTTCCTGCTTCTCATCAATTTGATCAAGTGATTCGAGCAGGAGCTGCTTGATTTCACTTTGGTTGAAGTGTCATCTCCGACGAGAGGGGACTTCCAGTTCCACTAGTATCATTTCTTCCAAACCGTATGCCAAGGCGAAAGGTGACTGCTCGGTCGCTGACTTAGGAGTCATTTTGTAAGCCATAGTGCAAGCGGAAGTTCATCAACCCAATTTTCTTTAGCTTTTGTTAGCCATTTCTTGATGGTGAATTTGATGGTTTTGTTCACTACCTCCACTTGCCCATTTTCTTGCAAGTGTGCCATTACGAAGAAGCTCTTCTTGATTCAGAAACACTTGTAGAAGTTCTTGAATTTGGAATTCTCGAACTGAGTTCTATTGTCTGTGATGATTATTTACAGCTCTCCGAACCTGCAAATAATGTTTTTAGTAAAGAAGTTAATTACTTTCTTAGTAGTGATGGTGGCCAGCGGTTCCTCTTCGGTCCATTTGGTGAAGTAATCAACTGCGACGATAACATATTAGGCTCCCTCTTTAGCTATTGGCAATATGCCAATTAGATCGATTCCCCATATTGCAAACGGCTATAGGCTGACCATTTGCGTTAGCTCTATGGATGGGGTACTCATAATTTTGGTATATCTTTGGCACTGATCGCAACTTCAAGTGTAGTCTACTGCATCTCGATTGACTTATGGCTAGAAATATCCATAATGGAGGACCTTCTTTGCTAGTGTCTGCCCTCCGATGTGATCCCTGCAGGTGCCTTTGTGAACTTCCCGAAAGATCCTCTTGGCTTTGCTGCTGGTTACACATTTGTTTAAGGGGGTGGAGAATCCCTTCATGTAGAGCATTTCATCTTGTACTACAAATCATGGTGCCTTTCGAAGAAGCTTCTTCCACTCATTCTGATCCCTAGGGAGTGTCACTCTAAGTAGGTAGCCTTTGATCCGTGTCATCCACAATTCCTCTTCCTCTGTAGTTTCTAGAATCCAATCGATGTGCATCTGATCTATGCTAGGAGTCGTCAGCATCTCAACTGGAACCTGCCCCATCGACTGTGCTTCTCCAGAACTATCTAGTTTAGCTAGGTAATCTGCTTTCGTATTATATTCTCTCGAAATATGACTTATGGTATAGTGTTCAATGTTGTCCAGCAATTCCCATGCCTTTGATATATAAGGGGCAAGGTTTGCCCCCTTACCCTGATGTTCCCCTTTCACCCGACATACAACTAGCTGAGAGTCGTTGTAAATGTGCACTGCCCTTATTCCTAATTCCTTCACAATTTTCAGCCCTGCTATTAATGCCTCATACTCTGCCTCATTGTTAATAGCAGAGAATTTCAACCTTAAAGCATAGCAAACTGACCATCCTTTGGGAGTTTCGAGAACAAATCCCGCTCCTGAGCAAAAATCATTTGATGCGCCATCGACAAATAGTTTCCCCTGTGACACTACCTCTGTAGTGTATTCTTCTTCGCCATCTTGAATTGTGAACTAGACGATGAAATCTGCCAATGCCTATCCATTGATTGCCCTTCGAGGTGATAAGTGATGTCGTATGGACTCAGTTCAATGTTCCATTTGATAAGTCGTCCCGTTGTCTCTAGACTATACATCACCTACTTTAAAGGTTGATCCATCAACACTTTGATTGGGTGAGCCTGAAAGTATGGACGTAGCTTCCTTAATGCGATCAACAAGCAATAGGCTAGTTTTTCCAACTTTGGTTAGTTCTTATTAGCTCCAGTGACTCGCTTACTGATGCAGTAAACGGGCCGCTGGATTCTAGCTTCCTAGCGTACAAGTGTTGCGCTCAGAGCGTGAGTTGATACCGCTATGTAGATGAATAGGTCTTCCTCACCCACCGATTTAGAGAAAATCGGTGGGGTCTCAATATGTCGCAATAATCCTCAAAAGCAATTTGGCAGGCCTGATTCCATTCAAAAAATTTCTTACCCTTCTTCAATGCATCGAAGAACGGTATACATTTGTTTGTTGCTTTGGGAATAAATCAACTCGACGCTACAACCTTTCCATTCAGACTTTGCAATTCTTTTTTTGTCGTAGGGACTATGATGTTCTACAAGGTCGTGATCTTCTCGGGATTACCTTCAATGCCGCCTAGCATTCACGATGAAATCTAGAAATTTCCCTAAAGCCACGCTGAAAGAACATTTTAGCAGGTTAAGCTTCATTTCACACTTTCGGAAAATCTCAAACATTTTCGAGAGGTTGTCCAGGTGATTTCCTGACACACGTGACTTGACTAGCATGTCATCCATGTAGACTTCCATTGTTCGTCCAATTTGGTCCTTGAGCATTGCATTCACCAACCGTTGGTAGTTTGTGCCGACATTCTTCAAGTCAAATGGCATCACTCGGTAACAACACAATCCGAGGTCGGTGACGAAGCTGGTATTCTCTTGGTCGGGTTCGTGCATCATAATTTGGTTATATCCTGAGTAGGCATTCTAGACTGAGAGTAGTTTGTGGCCTGCAGTTTCGTCAACAAGCTGGTCGATTCTAGGTAACGGGAAGCTGTCCTTTGGACATGCTTTGTTTAGGTTCGAGTATTTAACACAACTTCTCTACTTCCCATTGGACTTCTTAACTAGAACTTGATTTGACACCCACTCATGACAGGTTGCATCGCGGATGAAGCCATTAGCCAGCAATTTATCCACTTTTTCCTTTAGTACAGTGGATCGCTGCGTCCAAGCGAACATGTTAGGTTGTCGTAAAGAAATTTGATCAATTCTTGTTACGTTTTGATCCCAAGTTGTGACCCTATTTTTAAGACTCGAGTTGGGTCACCCATATCAATAGGGACTGACAACGTAATCTCTACCGATGTCACCCATTCCTCTCCTGAACTCTTCTTACTAGGATCTAAAGACTTGTCGAAACGACTATGGTCCCCGAGCCAAGGGCGATTCTGTAATTTCTATGCTGACGGTTCACGAATGTAGAGGGACTTCCCTACATTCTTTCCCTTTTCATTTCATTTTGATTCATGTAACTCAAAGATGTAATATTCTCTAGCAATGCTTTAATCTCCCTTTATAAATCCAACTCCATTCTCCATCGGGATTTACATAGTAAGGCACCACAGAGCGAAAGCGATCTTAAAATCAACAAGGGTCGGTCGACCCAAGAAAGCCTTATAAGCTTACATTTCATCCACGATCATGAAGGTTTGGATAAGGACTACCCTTCATTCTCCTTCCCCAAGACATGAAAGTCAATCGTCCCGATAGGCTATATTGGTTCTTTTATAAAGCCCTAGATTTTCATTCGGCAAGCAAACACATCCTTCATGCTGGTCTTCATTTGATCGAACGTATGTCAAAACAAGATATTGACAGAACTTACACTACCCACCAGGACTCGACATACAATTGCCAGCCTAATTTCGATGATTACCACTATCGAGTCGAGAATCAACGCTTCTACTCCTTCAGTGTCTCATTTTCCAAACACATATCATCATTGAGTGTCCTTTGTTGCTTGTCTAGGGCACTATCCTCAATTGCAAACAAGTTTCTTTCGGAGTGTGCTTTAATGAACTCGCGTATCACTCCATCTTCCTCCAACTTTTCTATACTGGGTGAGGTCCTCCATAAATAATGCCAATAACTAGTCTCTGTTTCGTCCATTTGGATCTTTCTCCACTGGGTCCAGGTTGGTTCCCTTGAGCACTTGGAGCTTGAGGTCCAACGGACTGGTAAGAGTTTTGCAATTTCTTCACGTACTACTGGAGCCTGTTGTTCCTAATCAATTCCGCAACAATATCTTTCAAATGTCGGCACTAGTTTGTGTTATGCCCGTGAGTCTCGTGGAAGTGGTAGAACTTCCTTGATTTCTTCTGTCATTCAGCTTTTTCCTTCCTAGGAGGCTTGTTGTATCTCTCAGTTCCCCGAGTTGTAAAGTAGATGTTCTCCAGGCCGTCGTTCAACAGTGTATATGCCTTGGGTCTCAGGTTCCTGATCCGCTTTCCATTCCCATCACGCCTACTAGTATTCTGGTTTTTCCTTTTTTGATTTCCATTTTTCCCTACATTTCCTAGCATGGATCCAGAATTGTTTCCATCCTGGTTGACCGCTGCATTGCTCTGAACTACCTCTTTTAGTAGCATACTGGCAGTTTTGCCCTTTAATGCGTCTGCCTCTTCCAATCTCAGATACTGACTCGCCTTTCGATTGAACTACTTCATGGTGGTTGGTTGTTTCATCTTAATCCGTCTTCCAAAGTCTGTGTCCGGATGGATAGCTCGGACTAAAGCTATGAATACCTTATCTTCATTAGGATTGCTCATTTTAGTAACTACGGCATTAAACCGCTTCATAAAGGTTTTTAACGACTCATTTGGTCCTTGAAAAAGGCTAGATAGGGACATCACATCTTTTGGCTATGCCATGTGAAGCATGAACTTTTCTAAGAATTTCCTTGCTAACTCATCGAATGTAGAAATGGATCTCGATAGGAGTCCGATAAACCACATTGAAGCACCTGCTTCCAAGAAGATAGGGGAAAATCTACAGCAGACTGCATCTGTCGCCCTAGCTCCTTCCATGTGCCAACTGTACTTGTACAAGTATGGTTTAGGACATGTCATCCTATTATAAGCTCGTATAGTGGGCATAGTAAACTTCTCGAGATATTCCTCCCTTAGGATATTTTCGGTGAATGGAGTCCAGCTTGGTGTAGAAACTCAGTCATCATCTTTTCTGCCCTTACTTTCTTCCATCAAGCGTTTGACCATGTCCGCTATGTATGCCTCACTAGTCCGGTAGTCTGCAGGTCGACTACCAGGGGCTGCACCAAAGCGTTTGGCTCTGCAAATGACCACAATTTGCCAACTGAAACCTAGGCTCTCCATTCTCAAGGAGAACCACTCCTGCAGAATTCCGTTAGCACACGGTTGGCCAGGTAGCGGTAGTTTGGACATTTAATTCCAGTCCTTTAGCATTAAGTTGCACGTTATCTTCATAATTGGAGAGAAGCATCACAATATTCCCTTGTGGAGCCTTCGCTCAAAGGTTGGGGTTTCCGGTAGGTTTTTCTCCAGTAGGAGGGTTACTTCCATTACTTTCAATAACAATTCCAGTCACCTCACCAACTATCTCCTTTTGCTTTTGCTTGCCATCCCTCCTATTCAAGCCTAAGACAGAAGAATTTTTTGTTCCATAGCCTTCGCAGTTTTCGACCTAGTCCTCGTGGCAGTTGGTGGTTGTAGCGCTAGCAAAGCGTCTACCTTGTCCATAAAAGCTTTTTGGCTATCAGTCATTTTTTGATTAATTTGATCAACCATCATGTTAAATTCTCCTTTCGTTACAACTTTATGATGAGCAGAAGATTACGGTGCTTGATTTCAAGTATTAACTCATGTTGGTAAGTTGGTGGTGTTGTTGACTTCAACATGCTGGCAGTTTGGTCCATCACTACCACTTGTTGCATCGGTAGATCACCTAGAAGTTGTTCTCTTTTTCTGCCATTGATCTTCAACGACAGGTCTTCAAACTCTTTTCAAAGTAGAATTTGTGGATCTAACTTATGGACCTATCCGATCCAAAGTGGAGAGCTAGATCTAAGCCTAGGTTTATAGCACTTAGTGAAAGCACTAAAATGTTAACCCAAAAAATGGTTCAACATCCTAGAGTGTGATGTGAAAGCACCAGCCCTATTCGAACATAGCAAACATAATAGAAAAGTAGTGAAAATGTAAATAAACGTAGAGAATTTTATAGTGGTTTGATTGTTAACTAAACCTGCATCCACTTTATAACTTTGCTTATTAATTTGATATTGATAGAATACGATTACAAGGTGATTAAAAGAGAATTGGTAACAAGTATAGGGGCTAGACAAATTCTAAGTCCTAGAAATACCTATAGTTGCTGCCATGGTGATTGTGATGTGGATGAGAGATTTTAAGAATAGATGGAGATCTCGCATAGTATTAGCAGAATCTCGATCCTTTCTTAGTTTCTCTATGGTTTATATTTATAGTGGTAGCAATCGTATTGTGCCAAACGAAGAGTTGAAGAACAGTCCAGAGGTCAGCCTAGGAAGGTGTGTAAAATTGTCGACTCACCTGGGTTAACACCAGAAGTCGGTACTGACCTCTTCATGTCGGTGCCGACTTTTGTGGTTCAACCTGGGTGGGTTAAGTCCACTTGCATCTTTCATACAACTTGTTTTTGCAATATTCAATGTATTTTGTTTGGCAATTTGGTTAATGTTTGTGATGGTTCTCTCATCACTTGGTTTATTCTACCATTCTGACTGTTAACCCTTCAATCTTGGTATTTTGTTGTTCAGAATTATTTGATATTGATTGGGAACACCTAAAATAGGTAAAGAAAAGCCTCTGCAAAGTTTGAGTGAGAAATATAGGAGTATATGATGTCTCCACTAACCTCTCCAAGTCCGTACCGACTTCACACCATTGTTCCATTCATGTTGAAATTTCTTTGAGTTGTTTCTATACTTAATCTAAGCATGCATGCTAGATTTCAAATCGTTTCGTTTTCGTCTTGACGTTCTAGCTCATATTGATTTCTGCTTGGTTAAAAATCTAGTTAACATGCTTAAAGTTCCACAGTGGAAGTGATAGCTGATATTGATCGACTTCATCGACTAATTGTTGAGGACTAGAAGAGGGTACAATAGTATTTGATTTATAGTCGATAAATTGACGAAGAGCCCTCGATTCATACCTTTAAAGTCCAATGGAACGACAATGAAACTTACCGAATTGTTTGTGCATTGATCATATGATTCCACAAAGTACCATAGAGCATTGTGAGCGTAGAGACCCATTATTCACGATTGGAATTTGGAAAATCTAACAGAGGCGTTGGGGATGGAGATGAATTTAAGTATAGCTTATCACACACAAACTGATAGTCAGATCGAAAGAGTGAATCATATACTAGAGAATCTCCTATAGACTTGCATATTAGACTTTAGAGGCATGTGGGAGGACCATTTGCATTAGTAGGGTTTGCATACAACAATAGCTATTAGTCGAGCATTGACATGATATCGCTCGAAGCATTATACGACCGACCATGCAATACCCCTTCGTGCAAGTGGAAAACATGGGCGAAACTAATACTTGGGACAGATATGATTAGAGACTTCGGAGAAGATAGAGATTATTCAAAAATGAATGAAAGCTGCACAAGGTAGAAAAAATGGTTACATTCATAAAAGACACTGTGATATAGATTTCTCTGCTGGCAACATGGTGTTTGTCAAGATTTCTCCTTTAAGGAATGCAGTCCGATTCAGTAATGAGGGAAGTTGACACCAAGATTGTAGTACCTTTTCGGATACTTGAGAGGATGGAGAATCTTGTATACAAAGTTAACTTAACTCAAAGATGGCAGGGTACCCAACGTATTCCATATTCGCATCTTCTGAAGTTTTTGCATGACTCGGGCGTTGTAGTTACACTGGATCAACTAAATGAGTAGGAAGTTGAACCAGAAGCGTCAAGACCTCTTAAGCCTATTTGTATAGTTGAGTAGAGTATGTAGCAGCTTAGGAGGAAAACCATAAAGCTTGTAAAGGTTCGATGGAGTGAGAATGAAGATGATAGCATTTGGGAGACCGAGGAGAGTATTATGACCACTTATTTGGAGCTCTTCACTTTGTAAGAATATATCGATCACATTTGTTATATTATTTGTTTGCTAGAGTTATATGCATGATAGACGTTAGTGTAGTTTGCTTGTCATGCTTATATGTTATGGATGTTTGTTTGATTATTTGCCTTGGTTATGTTTGATTGACGTTGGAATTTTAGATCGAAATTCTTAAAGGGTGGAGAGTATAAGGACCCGCGTTTTTATATATTAATAGGTAGATTAATATTATCTACATAACCAAATGAACTTAAAATGAGTTTAAACTTTAGGTATTGTAGTATTTGATATTTTTGATCGTTAATTAGAATAAATTGTGGACATTTCCGGTCCATAAAACTTGTAATGGCCATGACTTTGCTAGGAGCGGAATGTAGATCTGAACCTACTTCAAATGAAAGATATGATGGTTTCTCATTTCATACAGTGGTCATAATATAAATTTGGTCAAGCCGTTCAGGTGATATTGCTGTTTTAAATTGTGCAATTTTTAGGTAGATTTTGGTCGTTAGGCCCAAACACATAATGAAGGCATTGTACTAATCTCGGGGTTAGTGCGGCCACCAAATCATTTAACTTTCCTCCTAAAACAGATCTAAACTCTATTAATCTCATCTCCATCTGAAACTTCGTTAAATCATACTATTTTTAGTTAAAACTTGAGATTAGTTGGATCGATTAAAATAAGTTACTTTTTGGCTTTTTTAAAGTCAAAACAAATACATTTTAACTTTTAAAAAGCCAAAAAATAGCTTATTTAAGTTGATCCAAACGAGCAGGCAAATCAAGCTTAGGAATTAATTAGAGATTATCAAAACATCATTATTGGGATTCAAGGTATTTGCTTTTTAAATTTGGATTTGCTTGGATTTGGCTTTACTTCATTGATTTATATCGAGGTATGTGGTCTAAGATATTTATTGTATATGCAAATATTTATTTAAAAAGTGTTTTGGATCCATTTTTAAGGTCAAAATTTTGATTTTTTGGGTCTGAGTTGATTTTAAAACAAGGATAAAAACTTGATAATCTGACAGTTAATAACTTGATTTTGGTCCCCAGAATATATGTTTAAAAGCTTCTCTTCGCTCAAAGCTCCATCGTATCATATGACTCAACAATGTGTTAGTGATAGTTTTGTTTAATCCAGTGGTAAGAACAGTTGCATTTACAGTCTCAGAGCTATTTTTTATGTTATTTTCACAATTTATGATCATATCATATAACAGCGCGAATCGATTATAGTCTTATTTCTATCAATTGTTTAGTAGTATTATTAGCGTTCTTGATTTTGCCGTGGATTTCCAAAGTATTACGGCTTAGCTCCACTATAATAATCTAGTTTTCCTAGTTGAATCTAGGCAATATAAGATCTTTAGTGATGTCCAACACTTGATACCGACATGTCCGTGTCATTTAGTTTTCGCCAAACCAAGTTTAAAAGTCGATGTAAATTTGAAATCTATGCAGTTTTGGTAGAAAAGCACTGTCATTTGAATCATTACAACGACTTCCAAACAGTAGCCTTGTCTGGATTAAGGAATCATGCACCGTTAAGGCAAATTGCTGATCGAGTATAGAAGCCGAATAAATATAACTTTATCGGTAACTAGAGAGAATAGTGTTCACATTAAGCCTGGAAACTCAAAGTTTACTTCTGAATCTAGAACCTTAACAACACATTACACGTTATAGTACCTCTCCGAGGGCCATGTTTCTGTTCAAGTCAACTGTTCTAATAAATGATTGGCCGGGACATTCTACCAGCTCATATGTAGCTCCAACCCTGCGTTAATGTATTTGAAGTATATTCTGCATTTAGTGGAAGAAACATAGATAATCAACGATAGTATCTAGCTACCACCATATTCATCAGTACAATATGACAGATGTCAGAAAACATGAATGTACAATGTGTTGGATAGTGGAAGCATCGAGATCTTATTTACAACTCAAAGCCACCTAATATTTGCTAACAATAATGCATGCATTTTTATCTGTATGTATATTGATCGAGTGGGAAACTACTAAGAGTTTATGCGTGTGGACCTTTACCTATTTTGCATGTTCTTTCTTTTAATATGCTATATATGTTGGTTTATCTTGTTAGTTTGTTATCAAATGTGAACGCTGGAATTGATGTATGAAGATTAGTTGCTCTGTGGTCGTGATCTATATGTCCTATTTTATCAATTAAAATGTGATCATACGTCCTGTTTTATTCTTCCCTCGTTTAGGAGCATTTCATTTATTAATAGTAACATCCCTTTATTTGACTTAGAAACTAATTAATGATCAATGGCAAATGTCAAATTAAGGATCTTGCTATGCACGAATTAATAGTAAAGATGTTGATATTATGAACGTCATGTTTACAAGGATAAAGCTTTCATGATGACAATATATTAAGAGACTAAATATGCATATTGTCGTGTTCATATTACTAAATTATGTCCTTCCGAAGTATGTTGCTAATTTGCAATAACCCCAGAAAAGGTTTTGGATGAATCGACATTTGCGTATGTAAGGTATTAAGTCTGGAGGAAATCTATTTATTTTAAATTCTACTGAACAGCACTTCGGTAAATATGTTTAAAGCTTTACTAAGATTGAGAACTGCAACAGAGCCCGAAAACAGAGGGTGTGAAAATTGATCCAATGGCGGATTTCCTGGTTTTTTTTTTCTGGGGCTGGAGGAGCGGGGTCGGGTGGGTGGCGTGTGATGTTTGGGTTTGTACTCTTCAATGTGCGGGATCAGATCGGATTACATACTCAAAAGCCACTGTGCTTCGTACTTGCTTGATATATGAATGTGTAGAATTTATTCTTCCGATTAACAGTAAATAGCTGGATCCTACCATAAAATTATACTTTAAAGTTTTCCGTTCAATGAAAGCGCAAGCATTGTTCTTAGTCGTTGATGCGCAACTGAGGATAGAATTTCTCGTATGTTTAAATGAGAAATCAACTCCTTTTGTTCAGATCAATTTTCTTCTCAAAATCAACACATCCGCTTTAGACTTTAGCCATGCCAAGCACCATCAAAACTGCCTATTGCTACTCCTCGATGTCACCTCCTTTTCCTCATCGATGTAGCCACAGGAGACCCCTTTGTTGATGCCTCCTTGCTACCAACACAATCAACATGCGTTTCGCTACGTTGACACCATTGGAAACTGATTGTACGGACTTCAATTTTTAAGATTACTAGATTGAGTCACGGACTTCAATTTTTAAGATTACTAGAAGATTGAGTCGTGGAGTAGGTCGTTCTCTTCAAGATGTTACGTAATATACTCAAAATGTGTAAAGTGGACTATCAACTACAAGTTTCTAAGGATAAAAAACCATTGTCGTTTTTGGTTTGGTATTCGTTTGTACTACTGAATGTCGTTCAACTAACACCTAGTAAAACTCAAAAACAATTATTTTTATTAGGAAAATGTATAATGAGTAAGGGAATAGAGATGACTTAATCTTTGATCTTTACCGCTAGGGGTGCACACAACTCATACTCAATCCAACCCAACCCACCAACCCGACCCAACCCACATAAACCCAACCAAACTCATACTAGTTCGGACCGGATATGGATTACAATTTGTAACTCATACTATATATGGATCGGGTATGACTTTTTTGTTCAATCCAACCCTATTTTAATCCAACCCAACCATATATGAAAACCTAATTTAATAAAAGCCCATGTAAAATTAGAACAGTCAAAATCTAGAATAAAGTTTATGTATTCTAGAATAAACATACAAAAAAAGAAGCATATTTGATGTCAGTCTAAAACACATAGGATTGACTAAAGGATTTTGAAGAGCATTTTAATGTATTATGAAATGAAACTCTTACTTTAATATGTAGTGAATTAATTTCATGTGATATGTTTTACAATAAAATTCTAATAAAATAGGTGTTGTAGTAAATTAGTTATATTTAATGCATTATGCTAGCTAAAATATGATATTTTAAGCTGAATATTTTAATATTAAATTTTAATTTTTTTTCTTTATATTCTCATTGTTGTATTAGATTCATGTAACCCAATCCAACCCTACTTAACCCGACCCAACCCATACTTCAACCCAACCCATATCTAATCTCATATAGGATCAGATAGGGGTTGAACTACCTTTAATCCATACCTATACGGGTTGGGTAAAGTATTTGGTATAACCCGACCCAACCCATACTTTGTGCAGTCATATTTACTGCTTTCATAAAAATCATTTAATTATTTTTTTGATGAAAGAGTGAACCTCGAAAAGAGGAGAGCATCTTTATTTTATTATAAATGTAGAGACATAAACCATCAACACATCTAATGGGTGACGATAAAAAAATGTTTCATTTATTAAAAAGATGTTTAAAAAATTCTTTATTTTAATAAATAACTTTAATCCAAAAAATAAAATGTCGCACCAATAAAATAACTTGGCTTGGCTCGATTGGTAGGACGATGATATTTGTGCCCGTACGTGTTAGTTAAACGTGCTAACATGCATGACTATTCAAACTAATTGCTTTCATTATTTATATAATATACTCTCTACAACCCAAGTGCAAACTTTTGGATGCAAAAATGGACCAATATATTTCCGTAGAATCCTATATTTATATAGAATCCTTTCATTTTATCCTCAGATGTGATACTATTCAAACTAATGAGCCTCAATAATGCTTTTCCATTTTTTTAATTCACGTATACTTCCGACAATCCTCCATTTGAATTATTTTGAAAATATTTCCTTTAGAAATATTTGAACATATAAGATTGTGTGTAAACAAAGGCATCTTTCGAATTATGCGTTTGCATTAGTAGGATTCATATCATACAAGAGTGACACATCATCTTGAACTCTCATCTCTAACATCAAACCATGCACAACCTTTTCATTGTAGTTTGTTAGTTTGATACCTGATTTCAAGTTGGAGAAGATGTAGCCATGAGAAACCCTAGATCTAAGCTCGTTCAGTGAAGAGGGAATAATGTTTTTCATTCGGTGGAAGTTTATTATGCCGTTGCCGCCCCATGATGCCGAACGAAATGTTGACGAGGTTAGAGGAAGAAGTCGCAGTGCTTGGAAGGATTTGGCGTGGTGATTTGCCGAACGAATTATTTCGTTCGGTGATTTGCCGAGCGAGATATTTCGTTCGGCGTTTTGCCGAATGAAATATTTCGTTCGGTATTTTGATGCCGGTCCAGATTTGTCGCTCGGTGTTTTATCGAACCAAATCTTGCCGAACCAGATGCATGACGAACCAAACCCCAAAGCTGCTATATAGGAACTACCCCTCCTCATATCTTCACTCTATAAATAGAGGAGCTTCTGGACAACAATGGTAGCCGAAATTGAGAGCTAATTTCAGCCAATTTCAGAGCCATCCTAAAAAACTGAAACTCTGCAGAATTTGTCTATATTATAAATTCTTCTTATGTATAGCCTTTAAAAGTGAATCAATCTTGTAACTCCAATCTTTCAGTGATTAATAAAATCTCCTCTCCCCAAATGGACGTACACTGCCTCGCGGTAGTGGAACCACTATAATATTAGTGTTATTTATTTTTCTGTATTGCATTGATCTATGACTATCTTTTCTGGTGTTTATCTCTGTTTGTATCGTCTCACTATAATCACGATCTAGTTGTTTTCCACTGCGTTGGGTTTTTAAATCCCTTAGACCGATCATCCAAAGGGATTTTTCCCTAATAGTCTAGTATCAGAGCTGCAAGGTTGATTGAGGAGTGTTAGACGCTATGGCAGGAGATGAAGCGACTCCAGTTGTTGCAAGACCCTATACTAGAGGGATGTATATCGCGTTAGGATCACAGTTGGAAATTGAGAAATGGAATGAGGATAAGGACTTCGAGAAGTGGAAGTGGAGGATGAAGGCTGCTCTAATGAGGAATGAAGTCCATCTAGTAGTGTTTTCCCCTGAGGAGTTGACGGTTGACATCTCAGTCGTGGAAACGAAGAAGATGGAAAAATGGGTGTTTACTACTTTACAGCTAGTTATGGGAGAGAATGTCATCTCAGAGATTAGCAGTGAGACCACTGCTAGGGGCATTTGGACCAAGCTGGAAAATCTCTACTCGAAGAAATCTCTGACTAACTGTCTGATATTGCTGAATACATTTTTCACCATGCGGATGAGAGAGGGTACTTCAATGAAGGAACATCTTAATTTCTTTGATGATCTCATGATAAAGATGAAGACTGTTGACTTGAAGATGGATAAGGAGCAAATGGCAATGATTATTTTGTGCTCTTCCGGAGTGATACACATGTTTCGCTAACAGCCTTATCTTCGCTAGAGACACATTTACAGTGGAAGATGTGAAGTCAGGCCTTCTATCTGAGGGCTTGAGAGATCAGATGAAGGAGATACGTGAAGGAAGTAGAGGTGAAAGTAGTAGTCATGACCTGTTTGTTGAAAGAGGTAGAGAAGATAAGAAGAATTGGCACTCTAGAGGGCGTTCTAATTGTAGGAAGCCTGGTAATGGCAGGAGAGGAAAGTCTAAGGACGGGAAGTGCTTTATCTGCAAGAAACCTGGTTATTGGTAAAAGGATTGTCCAGAATTGAAGAAGAATGAACGAGATGGATCTTCATCAATTGTCCAGAATACGATGTGTTTTCTGCAGCAGTGTTGGATGTTTCAGACCATTGGGTGCTGGACTCGGGGGCGTCTTTCCATATGACGCCTAATAAGGATTACTTCAGTTCTTTCGTTGGACGAGAGGGAAGCTCTATTCTTATGGGTAATAATGCTAGCTGTCGAGCAATGGGTGAAGGTATAGTGAGGATCAGGATGTTTGATGGAGTGATATGCACTTTGACATGTGTCTGCTATGTTCCAGGTCTTCGGAAGTCCTTAATTTTGTTAGGACAATTGGCATCTTTGGGATGCAAGATAACTATCGAGATGGATAGTCTGAAGGTTTCGAGAGGTGCACTAGTTCTTCTGAAAGGAGATATGTTCTGAAATCTGTATTTGCTGAAAGGAACCACAGTTCTTGGAGAGTAATGTATTGGAGTGGACAGTTCTCGTGCTTTGGATTCCATAATGCTTTGGCATCTCAGGTTGGGTCATATTTCAGAGAAGGGCTTAGAGTTGCTTCGGAGACGGAAGATGATCAAAGGAGAAAGCTTCGACAAGATGAACTTTTGCTAGGAATGTGAGTTAGGCAAGAAAACTAAATATCTTTTGGAGTTGGACTCCACAGATCGAGGCGAGTACTTGAGTACGTGCATATAGATGTTTGGGGACCGGTTGCTACTCCTTCTCTTGGAGGAGTAAAGTATTTTATCTCTTTCATTGATGACTTTTCTTGGAAAGTATGGGTGTATGTGATGAAGGCCAATCAGAAAGTTTTGAGAAGTTCAAAGATTGGAAAGTGCTTGTTGAGAACCAATCTGGTTCTAGGTTGAAGGTGCTAAGATCTGATAATGGCAGTGAATTTGTCTCTAGGGAGTTCCTCGACTTTTGTAGACAACATGGAATTCAGAGACATTTCACTACACCTGGAGATCTGCAATCCAATGGGGTTGCAGAAAGGATGAACATGACTCTACTAGAGAAGGCTCGTTGCTTGAGATTGACGGCGGGCTTATCTAGAGGCTTTTGGACTGAGGCATTATCAACTGCGGTGCATATCATAAATCGAATTCCGTGCTCAGGCATAGATGGGAAGATTCTAGAGGAAAAATGGAGAGGTAAAGCAGTGAATCTTCATTACTTCCGAATTTTTGTTTGTACTGTGTACGTTCACCATACAGGTGATGACAAATTAGAGGCTAGAGCATACAATGGCATACTAATGGGATACACCGATGGTATCAAAGGGTATCAAATTTGGAACCCTGTTGATCGAAAGATTGTTCATTCTAGACATGTTACTTTTGATGAGTCTGCTATGTTCAATCCGAAGGAGAAGCTACATACCATATTAGAAGATTCTTATAGGCCTAAGGAGGTGGAAGAAGTTCCCGTGTTCTAGCCGAGTTGTTATTGATGCCGTCGAGAAAAACGCAGTTGATGAAACATCACAAGATAGTCCATGGGTACCTTTTAGTTGTGCTGGTGATGTGCATGAATCAAGGGGATGTTCAGTTCAAGGTGAAACTGAAAGGACTTTAGGCGAAGAGTGCCTACCCGTGTCAGTCGTAGGACTATTAGGCCGCCCGAATGGTATGGTGATTGGTAGTTTGCGAACCTTAGCCTTGGTGACCAGTTTGACTATGCCCTATATGTGGTTCTTGAGGAGCCGTTTGACCTTGATGAAGCTTTGAAGTCATGTGATAGTTTGAAGGGGGGTTAGAGTCATTGAAGAAGAACAAGACTTGGGATTTGGTACCACCTCCTCAAGAAAGCCGAGCCATAGGCTGCAAGTGGGTATTCAAGGTGATGGATGATGGGAGATACAAGGCTAGATTAGTTACTAAAGGGTTTTCACAAAGAAAGGGATTGGAGTATGATGAGATATTTTCTCCAGTAGTGAGGCATACGTCCATCCGCATTTTGCTCGCTATCATCGTAGCTCATGACTTGGAGCTGGAGCAATTGGACGTGAAACCGCTTTCTTGCATGAACACTTGGATGAGACCATCTACATAAAGCAGCCAGAAGGATTTGTTGTAGATCGGAAAGACAATTGGGTTTGCAAATTAAAGAAGTCGTCGTATGGGCTTAAGCAGTCGCCTAGACAATGGTACAAAAGGTTTGATTCTTTTATGCTTTCACTTGGTTTTGATCGTGGCATCAAAGATGCTTGTGTGTACTTCAAGCATTTAAAGAATGGTAGATGGGTGTACCAACTCTTGTACATGGATGATATGTTGATTGCTTCCAAGGATAAGGCTGAAATCGACAGTTTGAAGCTAAAGCTAAAAGGGAATTCGAAATGAAGGACCTTGGAGAAGCAAAGAAAATTTTGGGTATGGAAATCCAAAGGGATAGAAAGCTAGGACTTTTGAGCCTCACTCAAAAGAAGTACATTCAAAAGGTGCTTGCTCGGTTTAGCAAGGAAGGGGCAAAGGCAATCAGCACGCCCATGCCTTTGCACATACAGCTTTCTAGTAAAAGCTTTACGATCTCGGAAAAGGACAAGGCTTATATGATGAAGGTCCCATATGCAAGTGCGGTTGGCAGCTTGATGTATGCCATGGTCTGCACTAGGCCTGACATTGCACCAACGGTTGGATTTGTGAGTAAGTTCATGGTGAATCTAGGAAAGACGCATTGGAAAGCAGTGAAGTATATCTTCAGATACCTTAGAGGAACTCCAAACCATGGACTTGTCTTTGGTGGCAGAGAAAGAGGTTTCAGCTTGGTTGGATTTTGCGATTCCGACTATGCCGGTGATAGAGATAGAAAGAAGTTAACCTCCGGATATGTGTTCACCATTGGTGGAACAATGATTAGTTGGAAACCGAGGTTGCAGACGATTGTGGCTTTGTCCACTACAGAGGCAGAGCTCATAGCTACGGTTGAAGCAGCTAAGGAGGCACTGTATTTAAGGCGATTGTTGTGTGATTTGAGCTTCGTATATGAACGCGTGGATGTGTACTGTGACAGTTAGAGTGCAATTCACTTAGTTGAAAATATGGCATTCAGCTCGAGGATTAAGCATATTAAGGTGAGAGAGTCGTTTCTTGTCTCGATGAGTGAAGAGAAGCTAGTTCGTCTTCAGAAAGTTCACACAAAGGAGAATGCACCAGACATGTTTACCAAGTCGTTGCATGTTGCTAAATTCAAGCGTTGCTCAAACTTGATTCGCTTAATAAAGTGCTATGTGCCATGGGGTGGCACGGGGGAGAGTTAAGATGGTTCATGGAGACGTTTTTTTTCATGGTGGAGATTGATAAGTTCTACATAGACTGGGTACTTTGAACACTTTGTTGACGGGCGGTGGCCTTGCCGGAGTTCGTTGACAGAGTGTAATGGGTGATGGCATTACCGAAGCTCATTGGGTAAGTATCCATTGCTTGGAGCATGAAAGTGTAGATGGAGCTGGAAGCATTATTTGGAAATCTGGTATCAAGGTGGAGATTGTTAGTTTGATACCTGATTTCAAGTTGAAGAAGATGTAGCTATGAGAAACCCTAGATCTGAGCTCGTTTGGAGAAGAAGGAATAATGCTTTTCATTCGGTGGAAGTTTATTTTGCCGCTCCATGATGCCGAACGAAATGTTGACGAGGTTAGAGGAAGAAGTCGCAGTGCTTGGAAGGATTTGGAGCGGTGATTTGTCGAACGAATTATTTCGTTCGATGATTTGCCGAACGTGATATTTTGTTTGACGTTTTGCCGAACGAGATATTTAATTTGACGTTTTGCCGAACGAAATATTTCGTTCGGTATTTTGATGTCAGTCCAAATTTGTCGCTCGGCATTTTGCCAAACCAAAACTTGCCGAACCAGATGCATGTCGAACCAAACCCTAGGGCTGCTATATAGCAGCTACCTCTCCTCATATCTTCACTCTATAAACAGAGGAAATTCTGGACAACAATGGTAGCCGAAATTGAGAGCTAATTTTAGCCAATTTTAGAGCCATCCTAGAGAGCTGAAACTCTGCAGAATTTTGTTGTATTGTTTCTTCTTATGTATAGCCTCTAAAAGTGAATTAATTTTTTAACTCCAATCTTTCAGTGATTAATAAAATCTCCTCTCCCCAAGTGGACGTACACTGCCTCGTGGTAGTGGAACCAATATAAATATTGGTGTTATTATTTTTCTGCATTGCATTGATCTGTGACTGTCTGTTCTGTTGTTTATCTCTATTTGTATCGTCTCACTACAATCGCGATCCAGTTGTTTTCCGCTGCGTTGGGTTTTTTATTCCTTTAGACTGATCATACAAAGGGATTTTTTCCCCAACATAGTTAAAAGCCCGTGTGTTAAGGATCATGCACCCAGTTCCCATTATCGCGAACGCTCTAGGATTTTGTCCAGAAAGTCTCATTTCGAATTAGTGAGCCTATCAAGAGTACTCATCTTGCTGGTACTCCACTTTTCTTAGAGTATTTATCTCATTAATTGTTTATATGAACTGTACCGCTTTTCACTTCAGAAACTTATGTTCCTATTTACTTTAGGAAAATAATATGATTGTAGTAGTATCACATCGCAATTTGTTATTACCCAATGAACCTAGTTCTTAGTATCTCCAATCTTTAGGTAGGGTACCTAATGAGTGATTGATCATTCTAAGGCAACCATCCCATTCCTTTTTAGGTTTTATGGACTTTCTCGCTAATCAATCCTATTGTCAAAGGATTTGCCAAATTACAATCGATACATATATGATTTTAATCCAATCTAATAACACATGTAGAGAGGACTCTCTAATAGTACTGCTTTTACAACTTATCAACCATCTCTTACTATATAATAATGGTTATGAAAGTTTTCAATAGTCGTGGTATTATTGTAGTGTATCAACTCTTTCAATAAAGGGATCTTAACTATTAAGGTTCAAAACTAATCTACTTCTTCAATAGTTGTAGCTAGTGCTATAATTTCGAACTCCATGGTGGATAGAGACAAATTAGTTTTTTCTTTGATTTTGAGAAATTGCCCCATCAACCATACAACAAATTTAGCCATTCTTTGCTTTGGACTTATCTCATAATTCTAATTAGCTTCACTACATTCTTCAAGGATAGTTGGAATCTTCTATTAATGTAATTCTAGGTACATAGTGTATCTCATGAACCTTTCAATAACATGACATTGCTGCATACTAGATCTACTAGTAAACCTACATAATAATTCCATAATATAATTAAAG